>OZ020180.1:49145489-51956257 GCA_963971135.1 Stenus bimaculatus | reverse complement strand
GGGGTTAAAAATTCCACTTCTGCCATGCAGTCGTCGAATTACAACTTAACCCCAAATGACATTCGTGGTAATGGCAGTGAAAAATATTCGACTTAAATTTGACCACTCGTACTCGTGATATTACATATGATTATCCACAAAGATAAAAATTACAAAATATGATAGTCACGGGATCTTAAGTATAATTAAAATATAAATTTTAAAAAAGCTCCACTGGAAAAAAAATTATGACCAAAACCGCAAATATCAAGCGAAGTTTAAAATCAAGCGCTCAAATTTGCCGACTATTAGGCAGATTCTGGTCAAAATTAAAGGCCATTAATTAGACACAAATATTGTAAACATGGAAATTGTCCATTACAACCCATATAACAAATTTAAATTTAAATGCCTTTAAACTTAAATGATTTGACCAGAATCTGGGTATAAATCTACATCAACCATTCTGTCAATTTATTTACAAATGACATTGTGTTGCTTAGAAACCGTAGGACAAATGGTGTTTCTAAAAAGCAACACAATTGAATTGTCAATAATCTGGGTATATATCCCCTTCACTAGAAAATTTACAAAAAAAAATGTTTCTAATAAAAGTTTCGTAAAGACGAATTTAAATGTTTTTTAAAAACATATCAGAAACTCGGTTTTCAAGATATCAATAGCAACTTTCTTATTTTAAATGGGCTCCATATTGGATTTTTCAACAAATAAAACTGGCAGTAACAAAACCACGGTTACTATGTAAAAAGTACTAATATTTTCATAAATTTAATTAATAATATTTGTAAAACTCACTTTTGTATAAAAAAGGAACCACAGTGTAGGGAACTACCAGTAGCGACACTTCAAATAAAAAAACGGGATGGTTTTTTGGTGACCTTAAAAATGACTGCCCATCTAGTATCAATGACTTTAAAACGACAAATTGATTTATGAATTCTGTAGTTGACAAATAATAAACTGTTCAGTTAATTTTTTGAGGATAGGGTACTTAATTAATGTTTAAGTTCATAGTTAATCTTTATGGCTTTAAATTAAAACAAATAAACCATAAAGGTACCTACTTAAACTCTATTTAAATTAAAATATGACACAATCTTGAAATTCATTCCGTTGTAGTCCTAAACTCAATGCTACCAGGTGGACTCAATGGACAGTTATCAACGTCAGCAAGCAAAAACGCATCCCGTTTTTTAGATGAAGTGTCGCTACTGGAGCCATATTCTTGAACCAGCCGATACGTTGTCGCCTACGACTTTTATCATTCGTATAAAGGTGGCTACCCATGAGAACTACTGACCCATAACATTTTATTAATTTTCATTCAGCCGATCGAGAAAATAAATAAAAAGTAAAAATAAATTTCAACTCCCTGTTCAGTAAGAGTTGTTTATATGGACTTTTTGTCTTACTTTTACTTGTAGTGTAAGCATACGAAGCCGTGACCACAATTTTAGAAACATCCTGTATACGGTATTTTAATATTTTAAGTATTAATCATGATTATTAATTAAAAATTAAAACCACATCTTTACATTGTAATTGTTTACCATATAATGTATATTAATGATCGAGCGAATTCCTTCCTTACAACAGAACATACAAAATTTTATGTACTTACAAAGAACCCTGTCGAGTAAACAGCATATTGTCAGGATTTGGAGAATTGCGGGGCCTCCTGCTGACAAGCGAAGGCCAAGGAGGCCTCTGAAAACGGGACGAGCTTACACCCAACCGATCTCTTGTCGCCTCTTCGTATGTCGGCAAACCAGACTATAAAAAGGTAAGAAACAAAATAAGAAAACAAAGTAAAAATAATCAACATTTTTCAAAAAAATAAAGACCAAACAAACTAATATAATAAGAATTTGATATGATCTATAGAAAAGATGGTATAGGTGGTAATTTACTACTTCTACTATAAAAAATATTTATGATAGTACTATACGAACTTATATTTTGTTAAAGCTCATCAAAAAGTTTGAAATTTAAAATACAATAGTTTAAAAATTCAGATAAAATTAATGTTAGAATTTAAGATGTAGGTATTATTTTATTCTGAATAATGAATAATCGACGGGAAGGAACAGACATTTTTTGTTTGGAATTTCAAGCTTTATACTAATCTCCAAATTCTAGCAGCTCATATTTTCAAATTTGATTCTGATTAAAGTAAAGTTTGATTTAGGGATCAATATAAATGGTTTGGGTAATGCAGGGAATTCAATTACCGCAACTATGAAACTATACATAATCTGTAGTTATTTAAACTTGCTAGGTTGGTGTACCTGTAAAACTTCATTCAATTTTACAAAATATTTATTGCAAATTTGATTAAAAACTTTGTCTCACTAAAAAACGTCACTGAAGTATTGATGTTTACGTTCAGTGTAGCCTACTGTGGAAAACTTAGGTTTCCTATGCATTTCTGTATCCCGTTACAACTTAAAACGGTTGGATGTAACTGGTGCAAATAATTTATGCATAACTTAAATCATGATGTCCTTGTTTACTAAGTACAGACGCTCAGCGCAACAGCTTTGAACGGTCATAAAATAAGGGATGTAACTTGCGCAACAAGAAAGCAGGTAGACTTTTTTTCAGCCGAAAGACCAACTCGTAGTGGACAATTTTAAATTCAGAAAAGCAACCGTTTTAAAAACTGGTGAAATTTTTTGGCGGTGCACAAATAAACAATGCAAAGCTAAAATGTACACTATTGGAGAATCTCATGAGGTAACAAAACGCGTCGGTCATCATATACATCCTCCAAATGAAGCAGTTATTCATCGAGACCTTATTAATTTTGAATGCAAAAAATCAGGACTAGAAAATCTTCACACTAAACCCCAAGATATTATAAGGGGTGTTTTAAATAATAAAATTCCCGAATCACTTACGACAAAAGATGTGAATAACATAAGAAGAAATATATACAATGCCAGGAAAAAACATTTGATCATAAGATTCCAAAACGCAAAGAGGACGTCCATTTAGTTATAAATGAAATGACCATAAAAACAAACAAAAATGAAGATTTTTTATTTGTAAACGATAATACGAACAATATCGTTGTATTTTCCTGCCATGCTAATATTAAACTTTTAAGTGAAGTTGAAAAAATTTATATTGATGGAACGTTCTCGTATTGCAGAAAATACTTCTATCAATTATTTACGATTCATGGAATCAAAAATGGCCATTATATCCCATTATTATTTTGTTTGTTACCAAATAAACAAACCAATACTTATGCTTTATTATTCCAACAAATTAAAAACCATTCTAGGGATTTGCTGGGAAAAACTATGGAGCCAAATCAAATGGTGGTAGATTTTGAATTAAGCATTCATTTAGCCCTAAAAAACGTTTGGCCCAAATCCAAAATTACTGGATGTCGATTTCACCTACACCATGGTACAGGAAACTTCAGGCGTTACAATTGGATAAAGAATACACCAATGGAACCACTGAAATTGGTGTATGGTTGAAGCAATTATTTAGTCTAACTTATTTACGACCAGAAGATATAGGCGATTGTTTTGCGATGGATATAATGGCGGATATACCAAATGATGAGCGTGTAGAGAAAATGGCTAACTATTTAGTGGAAAATTACATAAGTGAAGATTGCCGATTTCCAGCCCGGGTTTGGGCTGAAAATTCTGCCAACTTAGACAGAACAACCAATAACTGTGAAGGTTTTCACTCCAAATTTAACGACTCTTTCAATAGGTCCTATCCCAATATACATATATTTGTAGATAAATTAAAACAGTTTCAAATAGATACTTATTTAAAAATACAGAGTACACATTTGCAAAAAAAAATAGTCGATGCTAAAACAAAATCTAAATATTTATTTTTGAATAAAATGATAAGTTCCTTACAAAATGGCGAAATTAATACTAAAATTTTTTTGAAGTTGACTTCAAACCACAATGCTATTAGTAATTTTTGATTGTATATTTCTGAAAAATAACTTGTTTTATGTATTTATTTTTGTTACAGTGTTTTTTTAACCGTATTTTATTTAACATTTTATTAATATTATTTTATTTAAAATTATGTGTGATCAACATTAACAAACTCATATTTATTTTTAGAGATTTTTTTATAAAAGTTTATTTTTACATATTTACATGCATATACCTAATACAAATAGTCATTTACTGTGATATTTTTACAGTGATATTTTTCTAGTGATATTTTTACAGTGATAATTTTAATAAAAAGTATATACTAATTTTAAATGTGTTTATAAAATAGTCCTCTTTATATTATTTTCATTGCAAGATTGCAATGTTAAATTTACCTACGCTTATTATTTATTTTAGTGTTACGTTATTTTAATTTTGTTATAAATTTTGGGTAAAATTATATAAATATAAATTTAGAGAGATGTTTTTATCAAAAAATGACAAATAAATATTTTTATAAAATACTATTTATGTTAAACGTGAGCACATTTTTTTTAATTTTAAGCAATCGGGTTTTTACTTAATTTTAATAGATATATTTTTAAACAATTTTGTGTTTTATTTTCCGAATCAAATAAAGTTGCAAATGCTCAGTTCACCAGGTACCTTTCGATACTTGCCATAATTTTTTTTTCTGCGCCAGTTACATGTGAAATTTTCAAATATCCCTAGCTGGTGCGCGATTTGTCTATGCCATATACTGTTTATTGCTTTTTCTGCGCCAGTTACATCCAACCCTTAAAACACGTGTGGATATTAAATATTTTAAATAGCTAAATTACCGACAGCAATCAATATACAGGGTGTCCAGAAAATGGCGGATAGCTCTCCAATAAGTTGTTGGGGACCCTTCAGGGATCCCCAGAAAAATAATCCTCTTAACTAATGGACTGATATATGAAGTGTCTTTAATTTATTACTTGAGAGCAATCGTTCCGCTACGTTTTTAGAGATTTACAGAAATCCTCGTAGATGTTTTATTTATGAATATTTTAGAATTTTGGAATATAGGTATATTCTTGCAACTTGCAATTAAAAATTAAAAGGTCGATCTTTACTCGCCATATTGGGCGTTTTCAACATTTTAATGTTTAGTAAGTTTTTTGTAAATTTTTAGTCATGGAGTTTGTTTTATCCATGTGTCAAATTTAAAAAAAAATCTTTAAATAATAAGCTTGCTACAAGGATTATATATATATATATATAATTTAAAAAGGTAAAATAAATTGTAAATTATGAAATTCATTCAGCCGTTTTTGAGAAAATAATTTATACAGGGTGTCCTTAAAAGTTCTGTAGAAAACAATATCACATACTCCTGAGACCAAAATAATACGATTTAACCAAACTTATCTCTATCCAAAAGTGCTTCGTTAAGGTGCTACAGACCATTAAAGTTCTTAAAACAATTTGTTTTTTTAAATTACTAAAAATTGGCTCTTACGATCATTGGTATGTGGCTATGTAATGGATAAAAGTATTTCTAGATAATTTGTTTTTACTTTTTCACGTTATGTAAGTGGTCAAAAATAGGTCATCTACATGATGAATTTCTTATAACTTTTTAATGTCCGAATAAAAATTCAGAAAACTTTACTTGTAGCTAAATAGTGTAATTATAAACTTTTTTTGTCTTTTACAAAATGTTCTTCTCTATTTTAGGCAGAAAAAAAATCCAGGTGGTACATAACCTAACTTTGGAAAAATATTTAAATTTTTCGCTAAAAGGTCTGTACAAATTAACACAGTATATTCCTGAGACCAAAATGGAACGATTTAACCAATTTTATCTTTATCCAAAAGTACTTCCTTACGCCTCTATTGACCATGAAAGTTATTTAAAAAGATAAGATTTTTCATGGTCGCTAGATACTTAACGAAGCACTTTTCGTTTGAAATAAGTTTGATTTTATTTTGGTCTCAAGAATATGAGGTGTTACATTGTACAGACCTTTTGGCGAAAAATTTAAATAGTTTACTAAAGCTAGGTTATGCACAACATGGAAATATTTTTTTCAGCCTAAACTAAAGGAGTTAGAAAAATTGTATAAGAGACAAAAAAGGTTTATAATTATACTTTTTAGCTCCAAGTAAAGTTTTATGGATTTTTATTCAACCAGTCAAAAGTTACAAGTAAATTTGCATGTCAATGACCTATTTTTGACCACTTACATAACGTAAAAACAAATTGTCTACAAATACCTTTTTTCATTACATAGCCACATACTAAATTTTGTTATGATCGTATGAACAAATTTTTACTAATTAAAAAAAAAAAAAATAGTTTTAAGAACTTTAATGGTCTGTAGCGCCTTAACGAAGCACTTTTGGTTAGAGATAAGTTTGATTAAATCGTCTTATTTTGGGTTCAGGAGTATGAGGTATTGTTTTGTACAGACCTTTTAGGGACACCCTGTACAATTTTAAAAATGCGTTTTTTCGCAAATATATTGGCATCATAGCGGGGTCACCCCCTAATTAGATAGAGGATCTTTTTACGATTACAATCATACCCAACATGTAGGTATGTAGAAATTTTTAATAGATTTAATTAAAAACAAAAATTTTAAAAATCCAACATTTTGTTTGAAAGTTCTAAAAAAAATTTTAATTTGTCAAAAATATACTTAGAAGTTCCGGTGAAACCGGAAGTGAAATTGAAATTTTTTTAGTTCAATAAATTCGTTTTCTTATGACATATAACATTGTAAAATTTCAAATTTTTATTTTCATAAATAAAGAAGTTACAGGGGTGGCCCTAGTTCCGTGGACACCCGGTATAGGTGAGAAGTACATAGTACATATGAGAGTAGGGAAACTCACGAGACGTCACGAGCGGAAAGATTGTTAATTGTTAATAACGAAAAAGAAGCCAAATTTACATGACAACTAATGGTATTTTTCAAAATTGTATTTCTCTGGGGATCCCTGAAGGGTCGCGGACAAATTACTAGAGAGCTTATCCGCCATTTTCCGGCCACCCTGTATATTGGAAATTGTGAAAATTTAAAATATTGTACAAGTGATGCGAAGTAAATGACCGTTACTTCTGGGGTGATAAATATAAAATTTGTAATTAGATTTTTAAATTAACCAAATATGTTTATTCATTTATAAAAAGTATTGCAAAAAGGTTTGATGTTTAAAAAAGACGATTAATCAGTAACTTTTTTAAGGAGAGCAGCACCATGTCAGAGCTGCCTTTCTCCTAAGGCAGCTCTTAATTTATATATTGATCATCCTTTCCGAACTGATTACAACTAATTGACACGCCATTTGGAGGAACAATAACTTTATTTTAGATAATAAAGGCGCTTATTTTACATCAAGAACTGTAATTTTCGACAAGCAAGCCGACCTGTACGACCCTATCAAAAAAAATTCGTTTATTTAGACCGCACCGTATTGATGGATAATTAGGAGAACAGATTACATTGTTAACACATATAAGAATATAGACGTGAGTTTAATACATATGAGATATATATTACATGTATACGTAACAATTGGTCGTTATTTCGTTTCTTGTATCTTGTATAAACGAAATTGCAGGCCACACGCAATGTGGTACGTGAAATTTTGTTGTCTGCCCAAAATAGTACCTTTAATTAACAGCCTTCTTTCATCTCACTTTTAATACCCACAAAAATTCATAGTAATTTACTTGGTAATTACAATAAGTTATAAAAATGTTTTAAATTAAAATCTATACATATAAATCTTCTTCATAAAAAAAATCAGTAGCAATTCAATATTTTCAAAAAAAATACTTTTAGCTTATAAACAGGTTCAAAATCTACGCTATTTAAAGTAACAATTTGATGTGTATTGAATTTATAATCCTGGAGCCAGTAATAGAAAAACATTTATTAAACAGAACCATTACAAAACCCTAAAATCTTAATTTGTAGAACATCTATATCGCAAAAATTATTTCGCCAGACAAATTCGCTGGCTAGCTTCCTGAAGATTATGTTTGGAAAATCTACAATTTTAAATAATCTAGCACCATCTGGCTTTTAGTTTATATTACGTAAACAGAAAAAAGCTCAACGGAATCTAATCGCCATACAGTTTGAACGGATACAGTGGTTACACTTTAGTCTAAAGTTCGTATTTTGACGTTGTGCGATTTTGGCGCTTCTTTGATCAATTTTAAAAATTTTGTTGGCCAATCTTGCAATTTAATAATTTCATCGATTTTTGTCTAAAACATGAGGAAATATGATCGCCATACAATTTAGTTGGCTAAAAAACTGTGAGTTTTAGTACGAATTATCAATAATGTTGCATATTAATACATGTCACTTCCAAATTCCAGCTTTAGATTACTTGTACCCAGCCAACATGTATGGCGACTATTAGGGGTGTTTTTTTTCGTTTATCCAACCAAATTCCAGATGATACAAGATGATTTAAAATTATAGATTTTCCAAACAATTTCTTTGGAAGATTTTATAACCACTAATTTATTTGGCGAATCAAGTTTTGCAATGTACATGTTCTACAAATTAAGGTTTCTAATAGGTCTGTTTAACAGACTTTTTTTTCTATTGCTGGCTCCCGGATTATTAAATTCAATTCGTTTTTTTTTAAATTAATTTTATGTTCCTTTTCTAAAAGACCTTTCTAAAAATGCTATACCCGACCTATGTTTCCATTTGAAATTTCAAACTTGGAAGTAACTTTTAAATACTCGGAGCCGGAAGTTGCTCCGAGTATTTCCGGTTCGTTCCGGAAAATAAAAATTATACCAATAGATTCTTTGTAAAGTTACTGACATCTCGTAAAAGTGGTTGCTTATTTTTGAAAATGATTTCCACTTTCGGGTTGTTGCCTCGGTTCCTGTCAGGTTTGGGGGAGGCAGCACATTTTTTATCAATTTGCTTAACACTCTTCATCTACTGGAACAATTGTTGAGCTATGTTTTATGAGGGACAAACAGTTCAAAAAGAGAGGTACCTGAAGTGGTCATTTTTTTAATACTTCGGTCAAGTTTCAACACATACAAAAGATGGCATACTCTTGAGTACATAAAAAACTACCAATTCAACAAAAAACCCGCTATATTCTATGAGGAAGACTTTAGTGCAGTCGGCTCCAGGACTATTTCTCTTCTTTTCAATTTTAAATAAAATAAAATAATGGATAGCAGTTATTTTTCGCAATGTCGGTCATATCATGAGTATACAGACTGGTTCAAATCTATGTTAAAGTCTCTCGGGTGGTGATTCCTTTGATCAAGATAAGAAATAAAGTTCCAATAATCATGGATCCGGGAATTCTTCGTTAGGAAGATATTTTAACTAAACATTTGGGAATTATTTTCTGACATTAGTGAAAACACTGAAAGAGTTTAAAAAGGCCTAAGAAGTGATAAATGCGAGGTTAGGTTAGTTTAGTTAGTTATTATTATAAATTATCAACAGGATTTCAAAGTAATGAATTTACAGAATAATTAAATCAATAATCAATAAGAATCGCAATAATAATAAATAATTTAAAAAAAGACTATGGAAAATTTCAGGTTCCGCGTATATTGCAAATCTTAACTACAATTATGTCACTTATTTATTGGAATTTAAATGAAAGTGACAGTATCGGACCTTAGATCATATTATAAAACCAATGAATATTTAAATTCTCCATCGGTTTAACTTGAGGCAAAAATTTTTATTGAATTTTAATAAAAATTCAATAATGGACGATTTTTATTGGCAACAATAACATAATGGGCTATAAATTTTATGGAAGATACTAAAATTGAACGTCCGTGTCATTTACAACTAAATAAATAAACTCGAACATAATTACGGCGGAATTTGCCCTAAATTATTTGCCATCGGCCGGTTTCACCTGTCACTTATAAAATGCATTATGAAAGGCAATGAAAACAATATTCGTTCGGGTACATATATTAAAATAAATGTGTACACGGACACAGATCTGATTAGAATTCAGCGGCGGCCATGGTACAGAAAATTGTATCCTTATAGGGAAGATGTTTGCCTAGTTTGCCCTGCCATAATTATTATTGATAGTTGCAAATATGTATAGGGATTTGAGTTCATTTCGTTACTTTCGACTTACGCAATTTTCTTAAGCGCCACCGACAACATTCAGCCTTCATTTGTGTTTATCTTCAATAAAAACATTTTTTATTTCACAATCATGTATATCCAGTAAATAGAGAACAGCATCAATAAAAGTTGGCGCCATTGGGACGAGTAATAATTCCACTTTTGCAATAATTTGTTCGAACGAATATTAATTTTTTGATTGCCTTTTTTATTATAATCATGCCTATTTCTACTAATGATTATAAATTATTTATCTTAATCAATGAACAAAGATGTATAAAAGTACCGATTTTCAAGTTTTTTTCCAAGATAAGGCCAATTAAGTTGTGGTTTTTCTAAGTTTTTTAATTTTCTTCATATTCTCAACAAATCAGGGAAAAATTTAAAACGGTAGTTCTTTCCTTCACTCACTTATAGCCTTCTGAAGTTAGTCCTACAGGACCATAGTTTATTAGCACCAGACGCGAAAATGTTATAAAACACTTGGCATTGCAACAGGTGTCATTTATAGTCTACTTGACAAACTAAACATCCCTTTTGACAAACCGAACACATCCTATTAAGGGCGCGTTCCAGTAATGAACACTAAAGCCCACGACGACCGCAAAATCGTTCTACATAAGACCGCGATTTTTTCTTTCGTGCATCGATGGCGACCGCAAGAAGCTCACAATGTAATTAGCGATTTTGTGACTTTTGACAAAATCCTTCTGGAATTATGTAAATTCTATCAAAGAGAATAACAATCTTCCTAAAGATATGTATTTTAATAAAGATACTGATAATAATGGCGAAGAAATTTTTGCTGACTTTTTCCAGAATGTGTACATAGTAGATGATAATTCTGCCCCCATAAGTAGTATTCATCAAAATTATGCGCCTATTATTAGCGATCAATTTAAAATCAATTTGTCGTACATGAAATAAATTCACTAGATTCATATGTATCCTGCGGTCCACATAATATTCCCAATTTATTTTTGAAAAATTGTAAATTTTCCTCGGCTAAACCATTGCAAATTCTTTTTGATAAATCACTTAGTGACGCTAAATTTCCAAGCTATTGGAAAAACAGTTACATTTCCACAATCTTCAAGAGCGGGGATAGAAGTAATGTAAAAAATTATCGTGGAGTTCCAACAATACCGATAATATTTGATAAGCTTTATCTTGGGCTTGCAAACGAATCAAAATAGAAGAACAAAATCGATTTTGTGATAAGCGTTCCGCCTAAATAAATTTGCTTGTTTACCACTCTTATTTGTCAAAGATCGGTATCAGGTGGATTCCATTTATACTGATTTATCCGAGGCGTTTAACAGAGTTAACCACAAGATTTTAGTGCCTAAATGGAAATCCAGTGGTTTATCCACAGAACTTACGAGATGGATAAACAGCTTCTTATCTAATGGGGAATAGGCTTTAAGATGTAATAATATTATTTCTAAGTCAATTGACGTCCATTGGAGTGTTCCACCGGGAACTCTTTGCGGGCCTATACTATTTGTATTATTCATCAATGATATTGCTTCAGTTGTAAAACATTATAAGTTTTTAATATTTGCAGACTAGCTCAAACTATTTAAGAAAATTGAAATTCCTCTTGACTGTTTATAACTTCAGGAGAATATTGACAATTTATTACTCAGGTGCAACTTAAACAAGTTATATTTTAATGAAAACAAGTGTGTTTGTATTACTTTTGAAAGTTAAAGGAAATTAGTTTCCTATCTTATGGGTACAAATCAAATAAAACGTGTCCAAGAAATTAAGGATTTTGGAGTTATATTTGATACATCTTTGGCATTTCGAAGTCACATTAATTTTATAAGAAGCCGCTTTAAAATTGTTGGGATTTACATCTATTAGGTTAGTGGATTTTTGTTTTTATTCGTAATTCTAATATCAGCTCTCTTTGCAGATATATTATTGTCAGTTATCACCGATCTCCGATCTATCCCACAATACTTCGCAGTTTTCATTTTCTATGGTTTTCCACACTTACTGCATACATCTACTATATCAGTATTCCTAAGGATGTATTTCCTATAATTTCTTGTACATTCGAACACTTCTGATCTGCAAACTGATCCCCTCTCTTTATTAGCCAATAGTTCGACGCTTCAAGATCGACTTGACTCTGGTTAATGAAAAGTCTCCCGTAAAGGTCTTTTTGTGACCATTTGATTTCCAACTCTTCTGTGCTTGTGTCCATATTGTCATTGATTATGTTATATCCATTAGTTTAAGTGGAGTACCAATATCCGCCGCTTTGCCACTTTGGATCAATTCGGCTTGGACATTAGAATTGAAATAATTTCTTGGATTTTTTTATTTGCATATCATGCTGTTGGCTTAGGTTCATAATTCTACGCCCCTTGATTTTCGGGGTAGCATCAGACGCTTAACTCAGGATTTTGGGTGGTAATATCTGTATTTTATTAATAGCGTTCTTAATCGTCTTTGTGCAGTCTATTTCATTTTTTGGCCAATTTATCATTCCAAAGGAATGTGTTAAAACTGGCATTTCATAAGAGTCTACGGCATTTATTTTGCCATTTAATCCAGTTCTACTGATCCTTTCTACTCTCACATAACTTTTCGTTATTAATTGGTACCTTATTTGCCCATGATTTATATCTTAGCTCTTAGCCGTTGTATTCCAAAATATGCGTAGTAGTATCCGTCAGTTAATAGACATATTATTCCCTCTATTATAATATCGGACTCGCTTTTTAGTTTGCCTCTGACAATAGACGTACTTTTACACTTTTCTAAATTAAACGCCATATTTATATCATCGCTGAATTCTTTTGTAATTGCTGTAAGTTGCTTTAGATGGTTTGAAGCGTACAATATACCATCAACATATATGTAAGATTCTGTGTGTTATCTCATTATCATTAATTTTATTAATACTTTGATTAGTCAAATATACAATGCACTGGCCGAATTTTCAAAATGCTCCATCAATTTTCTCATTGCTTCAATTCTTGGTTGCCCGGCGTTTGGATAACGTGCTTTATATATTCAGATAGCTAGAAGAGGATTTTTTCAGCTTATTACCAAAAATATCCGATTTATTTTTTGACTATGATAATATTCGTTCCAATAACTATACTTGTCCTTTTTTATTTCACCCCTACAATAGTATTTAGTAACTAAAGTAAATATTTTGTTCCTAATTTGTTGTATCTGTTAACAAATTTTATATAAAATTACAAAAAGTATCCTGATGATGCAAAAATTTTTCAACAAACTTCTTCTTGCATCTAATGAGAAGTCCAAAAAGTGTTCAAGGCACATATTTTGTAGTCAATTTAGAGTATTTTAGGCATATTGAAAATAAAATTACAAAATTTAATTTATTGATCGACATGTTTCTTCAATACAAGAATAATTAAATAAATGCAGATAAATTTAGTATAGAAATGAATTAAAATGTTTTGCTGGACTGTTAGAATGTACCCTTCATCCAGCCGAGTAAGGTTTTTATTTTCTACTAGAACCTGGTTTCCAAAATTAACTATAACACTGTTATAACGATTTAGGTCATTAAATCCAACAGCAACTTGAAGAGCACATTCTTCCTTTTCACCACTCAAACGTTAAGTTCACAAGGTCTCTGAATATAAATGTTAAATAAAAATCAACACAAAACATATTGTTTACATAAGTCGATTGCCAAAGAGATAATTCAATATCTAGGTACTGTTTCCAATTAATTTATATTTGTCCACTGGTCCATTGAGAATCCTTGCTAATTCTTAATTTATGTTAAATCCGAAAGGGCGTGGGCGACTTGGAGTCGCCTTCGGACTCTTTTACAGGCTTTCACGAAAGTAAACAGTTTCGTTCTGTAAGTCACGCTCCCGTATTACACAATCGTAAAGTATTTATTTCAACGGAGATTGAACTAATTGCAATTTATGTTGCCAAGAGTATTTTTAATTAATTATATCTTTTTAATTTTATTTTCTTCATTTGCTTCCTAATTAAAATAAGGAGAGCAAAAATTCAACAATAAACGTAGGAGTTTAATAAAAATGAATTATGTATACAGTTTTAAAATTTTCGACGAGTTATTTAAACTGCGAATTGATTTTTAAAAAAACCAATATAAAAATGGTGGTTTATTTAATTTGGAATAATAACTTGGTAAAGATAATAGTAATTTGTCCTTAAATCTTTTATAAAAAATACGTCAAATAAGACAAATTTTACTCCTTTTAAAATATTACATGGAATGTATTTTATTGTTTTGAGTAAATGTATGCCTTGATATAATAAGTGTAAATTAACGCTTAATGATAAATGTACTGGAGCGTTTCAGATGAGTGCTCACAGCTTTGTATCTACACCGCAGTTATTAGTGGCTTTAATAGAGTAATTTGATCCCATGTTTCAAAGATTATCTCGGATGTTCGTGAGTCCCGGGAGACTCTCATTGCCTGAGCTGTTTATAAAGAGCATCAAAATTGCACACACAACATCTCTGCTATGTCCCCATGGCAATTCGTGCATTTTCCTGTGAATGCAAATTGGGGTAATAACATCAAATTCAAAGAACTATATAAAATGAAAAATGTTCTTATTTCAGTTTTAATACATAGGTACTTATTAACTTGTAAGCATTTTGATTTAGGAATTATGAAAAACTAAAGAGTAACATTTGTTATCTATTTTATCACAATTATTTGTGATTGTGCTGAAAATTACTAATTTATACGATTACCAAATATATTATGTCAGATCTTATGCAAGATTTGGGAACAAAAATGTTTTCGTCTAAAACGGTTTTAAAACAATTTAGAGGAAGAATTGGGGATTTAATTGCCTGAAAAAAAACAAGTTATCAACATGAATATACTGCACCCAAAAGACGAATATAATAAAATTACCAATTCACCTATAAGTCATCTTTTTATCTTTTTTACAATCTTACCTATAGGTAAGATTGTAAAAATACATATATGTACACAATTTGAGAGTTTGGGGAAAGGATTGAAAGGATTCACTGTTAGGACACATTGGCATACCAATTGATATAAAATTGGAGTACAAATATTAGATATTAAAATGAAGATAAAATGTTTTATTCAAGAAATTAAGGTCATATGACCAACTTCTCCAACTTATGTCATATTCGTGGTGTTTACTACTGAATTCGAAATGAAAAACAGTTTTTTCTATAGAATCCTCCAACCTCTAATAATATCACCGACAGTGCTTAAAGCCTTGGAGTAGATTTGGACACTAATTTCCAATCTATATAATATAATCTATAATCCATCCTTATCTTGAATGGGGGTAGAATTGTACGCTTATTAAGAGTAGGCAGCAGGTAGAAACCCTATCTATATTATATTTTGTTAACGTCGAAATATGCCTACCATTTTTTGTGGTGAAAGTGGACATATGCCGTACCATAAAATATGTATTTTATTTGGCGTCCAAATCTACTCTAACCACATAAAGCAAATCTTAGTAGAGTCCAGCTTACACTTAAGTTCTTTTACAAATTTTAAGATGTCTCTTCAGTCATTAGATATCTACATTTTTTCTGACCGCTTTCAATTTTAAAAAAAATATTGAATTTTCGATAAAAGCTAAATTTCTATATTCAGATATCAGATCAGATTGCTGGTTAAACACTCGACTATGTTCAACTAACTTCTCAATTTCTTCAAGCGTTTCAATTAGTCGCTTAATATATAATTGCATCAAAGCATCATCCATTATTATTCATTCTTTATATAATTATTCAAATAAACCGATCAAAACAAACTACCAGAAACAACAATCTTCACCTAATCAGAAAAAGAAACGTCAAAATGATATCCGTGATAGCATTGCATTCGAAATAATTCGTTCAAAAAATTTCGCAAACGAACGAACTTCGAGTGCACGAAAATACACTTTTTACATTTCATTCGAAAGTTTGACGTAAGATAACAACTTGCAATTCGAGCGGCACGATAATATCCCCCCTGGATTTTAAGTAACTCATCAATAGTGCTAGCAATTTACCATGAATTCCAACTGCACTCCGTTTGGAGATTAGGATGGCCTTGGATCTTGGAGAAGTTGGTTTAAATTGCATCAAACTGATCTCCATCCTTCAACACGTCCGAGATATACTGGACCAAATGACAAGGTTGGTGATTGTGGTTTTCCCTCTAGAGATCATCTTGTAGACAATTAAACTTTAAAATATATTTAGAATTATGCTTGAAACAGTGATTGGTCTATTGTAATTAGTCACCCCTGTTACCACCTTTATGTATAGGAGTAATATATCATTTTTTCCATGGGACTGGAAAAACACCACTATTTAATGAGAATTCAAGTAACAATGATAAAGGGAAAGACAACGAGCTAGAACAGTTTCACTGAAAATGAGGTGAAATACCATCAGGACCAGAACTATGTTTGTTATCAAGTAATTCCAGCTTTGAAATGACCTCATGCATATTGATAGTACAAGTACCAATTACCAATTGGAACCACGTTAGTATATGCAAAAGTCGGGACTGAATCGATATTAACATTGGAGTAAACCGAGCTGCAATACTTAACAAATTAATTTGCATCTCGTTCCAATGTTTAACAACGGAGTTACCAAGAAACATAGTTTTTGGGAAACCATTATCATTACTTATAGCATTTATGATTTACCAAAAATACTTGACATTTTATTTTAGAGAAGACTCAGTGGAACTAAACCGCACAGTTTTTTAGCGAACTAAATTGTATGACGATAAAATTGCCAGGGCTATCAACAAAATTATAAAAATTGTAAATAAAGGGGCTAGTAGCCAGATTCTGGTCAAATTATTTAAAGGCCTTTAAATATAATTTTGTTATATGGGTTGTAATAGACAATTTCCATGGTTAGGTTCTTAAATGTTTCTAATTAAAGACCTTTATTTTTGAAGAGAATCTTCCCAGTATCCGCCCAAAATATTTGTATTTTTGTATAACATTACACAATCAATTCGATCAGCCCTAGAGACATTTGTACCCGCCCAAAATCTATTGCGATTATTTTCCGTTGGATTTTTTGGTTTAAGTAATTTAAAACAAATACCAGATGGTGCAAGATGATTTGAAATTTGTATATTTTCCAAAAAATGTGTTTTTGAAATATTGCAAGCGGAATACCGCGAATTTCTCTTGCGAATCAATTGTCGCGAACTACTTTTTTTACAAATTAAGATTTTGGTAGTTTTCAATGGTTCTGTTGCTGGCTCCCGGAATAAAAGCTAAGATACTACTTTTAACTAAAAATGCAATAATTTAATAGTAAGACTTTTGATAGTGAATAATTAATTAAAAGCCTTCTTACCTGGCCAACCTGCATGCCATCAGCGAAGGCGATGAGGGCCAATCTATCAGGAGGGTGGAGTAGACTGGCGTGATCAGCAAGGTCAGGCCGCGGCACCGGCGGCTGTATAGTGACCGTACGAGACAATGGTTTACGTTTTCGACATACTATTATTAAACAGGCGATCACCAGCAGCAGAAGAACTCCGGCGCCGGTCGCCAGTGAGAAAATTATCGGCTCACCTCCATTTGTTTCCACTATAAAAGTAAACAATAGTTTATACATAAAATTACCAGACAATGAACATGGATTTTTTCTTCTTCGTCTTATTTTTTAAAATTTATGGGGATGCAGTCTTCCAGGAAAAGAGTTAGATGTTAATTAAATTTTAAGGTAAGTATGTAATTATTATTTAATGCAAGGTATTATCTTTAAGAATTCTATCACCTTTGAGACCCTGAGAACCAATCCATAAGAAGCGTCTCAAGGGGTGTTCTGCGGCAAAACGAAATAATCAAGGTCTCTGTATATTTTTTATCAGCTTCATATTCAATTTTGTATTATATGATGGTTACAGTTTTCGAAAAATACCTTGACGTATCGACAAATTGATAAAATATGGGTACACTGTGTAAACATAAAAAAATAAAGTATTACTTACAATAATAATATCGTTGTTTAATTTTGCAAGTTGGTGGTTCAGAAGGCGACCAGCAACCTCTTGAATTACATGTCAAAATTGAGTTTCCATCCAATTCATAACCTGGCATGCATAGATAAGATATAGTGCTGTTAATTGAATAATGGCAATTCTTCTCGGTTTCAAATCCATCGCTGGAAAGCCTAAACGGTGTTCCCCAATTTACTTTCGGTGGACATTTACATTCGGTAGCTACAACTAAAATAAATTAAGTACTATAAGTTAGTGGCATCTTTTGTCGAAGGAACAAAGTAACTGTGCGTGCGTTAAATTATTGGGCGTAAGAGCGCTTTAGGATAAATACGAGTTTAACGACTTCATTACAAAAATTGTACCCATCAACTCAAGTAATCATAATGCAAATACTGAAATGATTAATATTTCTCTAAAATCGCTTAGCTCAGAATAATTCATTATAATATTATGTTTAAAAAAATATTTAAGAAACCGCTTCGTGTGCTTATATTACAAAAAGTCCATATGAATATCGGTCCCGAGATACATTTTTACTTTTCATTTATTTTTCTCTGTATCGGCTGGATAAAAGTTATTACAAATTTTAGGGTGAGTACTTGTAATAGGTGTGCTTATATTACAAGTAAAAATGGTTTATACGAATATTTGTTCAAAACTATTACCGAGATACGGGGGGTTAAAATTTTTTTTTTTTTAAATGTCATTAAATCGTTAGGTCATGTTCGTGCATTTCCGACGAAATCGGCTACAATCGGGTATACTTTGTACTTCTAATAGTAGGAGAGCCGACCGCACTAAATTCTCCCTAATATAACATAAATACGATTTGGGTATAGGCGATTTCAATGCAAATTTTTGTTGATTTCAAAGACGAAGTACAGCCATACCAATCAAAAAAGCAAAATCCGTTTTCACATTCCTTTTCCAGGCATTTAAGAGAATGTCGAGATTCCGTTTTTTGGTAAATTTTTGGTTTATATTTATTTAGGGTGACTTTTAAAAATGCAAAAAATGTCTAAATTTCAAATGCCTAAGCAATGTTATAATGCAATATTTTTGTTTTAGATTTAATACAAAACATGCCTTAGGGTATCCTTTTCTAAACTAACTTTGAAAAAATCGAAAATAAGTTGTAGTTTTTCTGGGGTTTGTATTTAAAGAAAATAGCAAAATACGCGCAATTTTTACTTCACAAAAAAAAATTGCAAAAAATTATAGCCTGAAGATTCTACATTGCACCCCAAAAAAAAATTAAAAAAATCTTTCGAATAAAACTTTTTATGATCAAAAACACAAGACTATACCGAATACACCGGCTATCCTCTTAAGAGCAATCATCCCGGTGCATTTTTAGACGTTTGCTTGGGGACCCTTGGACCCGTTATTTCTTAATATTTTTTCATTTTCTTTTTTTATAGTAAAGTACATTCATCAACCTTTCAAAGGGACAGACTCAATTTTTAAATAAGTTAAAATTATGTTAGACGTCTTCCATCAAAAAGTGTTAATTTTACACACAATTAAAGAGTGAATTAAGAGACTATAAATCAAAATATCAAAAAAGGAGTCTGTCCGTTCGAACATAAAGTAAATCCCCCCCCCTGCTAACTTTTCAACAGTCCCAAATTCATATGAATGAGTTTTACTATCAAAATATTGAAATTTGAGTGCAAATAATCAGTTTTCGCTATTTGCGATTCCTATGACGTCACGAAAGGAGGATTGGTTTTAAGCGGTAGTTTTTTATGTGCTGAAATTTGAACGAAGTATTAAAAGATAACTCCAGTACCTCTTTTTGAACTGTTTGTCTCTTGTAAAACATAGCTCCACATTTGTTAACACTTCATAATCGATTTTCTTATTGAGATTAAAACTATTCTTAAATCCTTCACCAAGTACGTTTAGTTAACAGATTTTCTTTTTTATGGCAAATTAAATCTAGATTTTATAAATCTCAGCAGTTGTAAAATTTTGCAGTAGCGTATCAAATAAATTCAAAATGGGAGCACATTATCCGTCTAGGAATGTTAAACAAACATAAACGTAATAGCCAGGAGACTCACTATGTAGCTCCACTAGAGCTTTATTCAGTATTTAGATATCCCAGGACTTTACTAAAGTAAGGGTTGAACAAAAGATCAAAATGGTCGTAGTTCGGTAAGGTTCAATTGTAGCCAATCGCCCTCCTATCTAATCTAATCTAACGTAATAGCCAAAGGTAGCTATAACTATGAGTTTTATTCATTAAAAGTTTTATTAATGTTCTTCTAACCGATCCAAGAAAAATAAAAAAAAAACTAAAAAGTAATTTAAACACCCAGTATCTCGAAAACAGTTGAGTTTATGGTATATGTGCTTGTTGTCTTAGTTTTACTTGTAGTATAATGACCACCATTTTAGAAACACCCTGTATGTATGCTTGGTTCTTACAAAAAAAATAAAAATAATTAATGGTGCAATACTTTGCAAAGCTGTAAGTCCTTACAGGAAATATCTGACATTTGTTATATGGGATGTAATGGATGGTTTCCATGGTTATCTTACAGATATTTCCTGCAAGAGCTTTCAGGATTATACAGAATTGTCCTATAGAATCTAGATAATATGCATTTTACTTAAGAGTCATTTTTTGAGTATGCTAAATAGGGTACCACGCCCTCATAAATAACTAATAAACTACTTAATATTTTTGTACCAAATTTTGGTAGCATTAAAAAATTTTTATAATGACCAATGTATCACAAAAGAAATTAAAAATATTAACAGTAAGTGTATTTTTTAAGACCAATCAAAAACCAATCAAAGAATCAAGTTAAGCTCGTGATACATAGGTAAGACATAAAATATGAATCGATTGGTACCATAAACATGCCAAAGAAAAATTTCTTTAATTAGTTATTCGAGAAGTACGAAACGTTGTTTTTGAACAAAAGTTCCCCAATTTAAACGCAGCAACAAAAAAAACTCATAAACATAAATAATATGTACAATAGTTTTCAAATTAGGTTAATTCGTTAAGTCGATTCTGTGGAAATCTGTAAGCCCTTACAGGAAATATCTGCAAGGTAAAAACCTTACACATTTTTCCTGTAAAGACTTACAGATTTTTACCATAGCATATGGTACAATTCTGTTTTGATGTTTTGTGCATTTTTTCAGTTTGTGCTTTCTTTCGTAATAGCATAAATGAGTATCAAAAAACTTACCACAATTTGGTACAGTTCCTTTCCAAGTACCATCTATGCATTTTAATCTAGCGGGTTCACAAGGGCTGTTTATATCATGATATTTTGGCAAACAAAATATTTCTAATTCTGTTCCATCAATAGCCATTTCATATGTTTGAAATCCGGATACCACTTTACTAACACTATTGGCAAAAGTAGGAAAATGTTTGCAACCTGAAGCTACATTATCTAAAAGAAAAACAAGAATATATTATGAGATGCATTTTTTATTGAATTATTAAAAATTAAAATTTAAGTGCTTAATATTTCCGCCACGGGTTTGTTTTCTGACACTCTTTAAACCAATCAGTAAGCTACATTTCATTATTCTATGGGCTACTTATTGGGTAATGACCAGTGGATTGTGGGTAATTTTAATGCATTGACAATATGAAGAACGTTTAATTAATTGTTTTTGTCAAATATTTAAAAAAAAAATGTAAAATGTAACCCAAAAATTAATTTCGAAAATGTAAAGTCTTCCCTATTGTTTGCTACTCGTGGCTTAAGATATACTGGGTGTTTCTAAATATATGCGAAGAAATTCTACAGGCGATTCCTTGTCCAATTCTAAGACAAAAGTAAAGAATAAAAATTTTCTCAAAAGTGCTCTATTTTTTTAGTTATGGGGTGTCAAACTTTCTATATTTTTTCATTTTTTGAGTATAACTTCTTTATTTTTTAAGATAATTTGATCATATTTGAAACAGACCCTAGTTATTATAGTCGTAACAAGATAAAAATATCAAATATCGAAATAAAATACAGGGGGATGTATTTTGGGGGTATAGACCCCACTTTTTATGCCATAACTTTTTTGTGCTACCCCACTTAACATTTTAAATGAGATATTCTAATTCCTCGCTTTTTTCTGAACATTTTTGATCTGTTTAATTTTTTCACAGCTGGTACGGTTTAGAAGTTATTAAAAGCATGTACGAAGTTGTATGCCAATTTTGCATTAAATAGGGGTGGCTTTTTTTAAAAAATAAATACCAGAGACTTCCTATAAGACTATTTCACCAATTTTAAGACGAAAATAGAGAATAATTATTTTCTCTAAAATGCTTCGTTTTTAATTTAAATTATAATAAAATTAACAAAATAAAAAAAACTTATTTAAATTAAAAACGAAGCATTTTAGAGAAAATATTTATTCTCTGTTTTCGTCTTAAAATTGGTCAAATAGTCTTCTAGAAAGTCTCTGGTATTTGTTTAAAAAAAGCCAACCCTGTTTAATGCAAAATTGGCATACAACTTCGTACATGTTTTTAAATAACTTCTAAACCGTACCAGCTGTGAAAAAATTAAAAAGATCAAAAATTTTCAGAAAAAAGCAAGGAATTAGAATATCTCATTTAAAATGTTAAGTGGGGTAGCACAAAAAAGTTATGGCATAAAAAATGTTGTCTATACCCCCAAAATACATCGCCCTGTATTTTATTTCGATATTTGATATTTTTATCTTATTACGACTATAATAACTAGAGTGTGTTTCAAATTTGATCAAATTGTCTTAAAAAATAAAGAAGTTATACTCAAAAAATGAAACAAATATGGAAAGTTTGACACCACATAACTAAAAAATAGAGCACTTTTGAGAAAATTTTTATTCTATACTTTTGTCTTAGAATTGGTCAAGGAATCGCCTGTAGAATTTCTTCGCATATATTTAAAAACACCCTGAATACCTTAATATTTATACCAATTACATATGATAAGTTGAAAAAATATGTTAAAAATATGAAAGCGAACTCTCTATTATTTAGGTTTATCAAGAAAATTCAATGATAACAATGTTTCGCTTATTTTGGCTATTATAATAACATATTATTTATAACGCGATAACAGGCAATTTAAAGGTAAATAGTTGAAAGTTTGTTTGAATTTGGAGTTAAAAACATTCATCGCTTATGATAAATTCAAGTTTTAGAATTTATAATTGCTGCTGTTTAAAAATTATTTAAAATTGAATTCGAGAAGACAAGCGTTTTTAATATGCATGGTAACATGAAATGTAATTAATTGTTTTTCTCGCCCGTTGCTATATATTATTTATAATGACTTACTAAGCCATATCGCTTCTTGTATATTATAAAAATAAAAAAGAATTTGTCCGCCCTCGCGACTTAACTTGGGTTGAATTTACTTAACAAGCGCCGCTCTCTTTGAGTGCGCCGCCTGCCTGCTTTATGATACATATTCTTTGTGGGTGGTCACCAAATATTCATTACTTTCAACGTTTCCGAGTATATCTATGTACTTTTTGAAATATTTAATATAGTAATACAGACAGGTTGCTGTCATGAATCTTTAATGGAACTAGAATATGCGCTTCATTGAAATTGAGATATATTTTTTATTAAATCAAAAACGAACATGAAAAACTATTTTATCCGTACTTTGGAATAATGTATAAGTATAAAATTAATATAGGACTCCAAAAATGTTGTAAATAAAACATAATAGGTATTTATGTATGACTTCCTTCAATTTTCATGCATACTGGGTGGAGCTCAATCATTAATTATTTTTTTTTAAATATCAGTAGGTGTTATGCGATAGACGATAGACAATATATTCTAGGATTCATAGTGAATTATCAGTAATTTAATAAGGATTATTTCATGCCTTTGTCCTGACAACCGTTGATTGGTCCATTTGCCATTGGGTTATCGTGACACTTAGGGTCCCTACCTAAGTTATCAACTTAAACGTTCTGACGTTTACGTGACATGTGTTTAAATTTAAAATTTGACATTTGAAGTAAAGACTGACGTTAACATTTACAAACAATTTTTGTATTTTGTAGAAATAAGGTTTGAAATAATCTACATATACAAATACAACTCGTAGATTGAAATCACTATAATAATTCTGTCGGTTTATTGAGAATTCAATTGTGTTGCTTTTTAGAAACACCATTCGTCCTACGGACTCGTGGCGTTTCTAAGCAACACAATATCATTTGTAAATAAATTGACAGAATGGTTGAAGTAGATTTATACCCAGATTCTGGTCAAATCATTTAAGTTTAAAGGCCTTTAAATTTAAATTTGTTATATGGGTTGTAATGGACAATTTCCATGGTTACAATATTTGCATCTAATTAAAGGCCTTTAACTTTGACCAGAATCTGCCTATTAGACGCCAAATAAAAATAAAGGGTAGGCATATTTGGACGCTAATAGAATATTATGATAGATAGGTTTTCTACCTACTCTTAATTAGCGTCCATTTCTGCCCTCAGCTTAAGCAAGGATAGATTAATTTTTCAGGAATGCATAAATTAGCGCCCAAATATACTCCAACCGACTGAATTATTGCGGATTTCAACTTTCAACCTTCTCATGGTATTACTATCGATAATTATGTACATTTACTTTAATCCTCAGAAAATGTTTCTTGTTTCTTCAGGTAAATTATGCTGTGCTTAATTTGGATTTTCTACCAACATATTTGATAGTCTAAGCTCTAAGCGGCGGTGACACTAGGTCTAGTGTGATAAAACTTTTCAAGGTCGTAGATATACATAATTCGTTACCTCATTGAGGGGGGAACACAAAATGGCACTGCTGCCACGTGTAGAGCGAACGCCACTAAAAAAAATTTTTTTTTTAATTTTTTTCTTTTTTAATAGCTAGTATCATAAAACTTCAGGATTCTGATTTCTCCTCGCGACAGGGGAGGGTTAGGGCTATAAAAAATGCGGTGCTACCAGTCTCCGTGAGAACGCTTATCAGTGGCAGCAGGAAAATAAGAGATTCCACAAAGATTTTCAAAATTTGGCAACCACTTTTGCTGACGTCTCGTAAAAATGGTTGCTTATTTTTGAAAATGATTCCCACTTTCGGGTTGCTGCCTCGGTTCCTGTCAGGTTGGGGGGCACCCCCCCCTGTCGCGGGGTCTACACGTGACAACAGTGCCATTTAGTGTTCCCCCCCCCTCCAATGACGTAACGAATTATATGTACGACCTTGAAAGGTTTTATCACACTAGACTAATAGCCTTTAATTAGAAACAAATAAAGTAACCATGGAAATTGTCCATTACAACCCATATAACAAATTTAAATTTAAAGGCCTTTAAATTTAAATGATTTGACCACAATCTGGGTATAAAGGCCGATTTATAACGTTACCAATAACCTAAGACCTAGAACCCGCAAATATCAACTATACAATTTCAATACTTTCATTTATAACCCAAACATAAAATCCCCGACATAAGAATTGAATTTATTTTATTTCTGGAACCAAGGTATTTCTGCACTTGCGCAGTAAACGGGAGTGAAGTTAGTTGCTAGTTCATTTGTGGTTCCGAATCTGAACGAATTGGCATTAATAGTTGAAAATTTATTAATAAAATTGTAACATTGTTTTTGTTTGGTTTTAAAATAATACTATTCGTTTGATTTTGAAGGACCGAGCTTCTAGGAGATTTGTTAACTCAGTTTTATATTCGGTCAAAACCAATTTTCTGCTTTGTTAATGTTTGTGTTCATTTCGGTTGTTTGGCTGTTTTTTTATTAACAATTAATATATTTAACGGGTATATTATTATATATTTTGGTTAGAAAATAATTAATCTTATTATTGAGAAAATGACAGTTGACACTAGATTGACACTGGGTTTTAGGTAACGTTATAAACCGGCCTTTAGTGTCGCTCCGCTTCTACTATGACATAGATTCACAAATTTCAATTCTGCGATGGAAACCAGAGACCAAGAGACAGAAATAATAAAATTAACAAGCTGACAACGTTCGAATACAATTTTGCGGAGTAAGATGTAGTCATATTCAAACTAAAGTTGAAATCAAATTTATGTTAACAAAAGTAGGGGGTACCACTTGACAAAAAAAGTTGATGATGGCTTTTTAAGGGTGGTCAAAGCTAATAATGTATAAAGGATGGAATCAGCGGCGTACCGAGGAGGGGGGCAGAGAGGGCAAGATGGACCGCGCGCCGGCCGTAAGTGGTGCTGCGATGCCCCCACAAAATTCAAAATGCACCGCCCCGAAATAGTAAAAGTAATTTTTCTTGTTAAATATTAAAGCCCGCGAATCTCTATGAGAAATCAATTTTTTAATCTACATCTTCTCTAAATTATGATTTTTTGGGTGTGTAATGATTCTCTATATTACATTTTTTTTCCATCGTGGGCACCTGGTATACAGGGTGTTTCTGAACAAGTGTCGGATAATCTAGGAATGGATTCTTAGACCAATATTAAGACAAAAAGTAAGAATAATTTTTTTCCACTAAAAAAACTTCCAAAAAAACTCAAAAAACTTCAACCCAACTTTTTTTTAAAAAATTCATCTCAAGGCGGCTGCCAAAAGTGGAACAAATTATCATTAACAATGTAGATTTTATGTTAAAAAAAATGAAAAAAGTGAGTAAACTTCAATTTACTGCATTACCGAAATCATTCATTTCTAAATTATCCGACACTTGTTCAGAAACACCCTGTATTATTTTTGGTTTACCTTTTTCAGGAATTTCCTTTTTATTCACATTATCACCTTCTACCAATACCAAAATTCTATGAATTTCTGTATTATATTATTTATTTTGAAATATAAATAAAGTACACAGGGAGTTTCATAATATGTGGGATAAAATTTTCAAATGGGTAATAGACGATACAAAAATAATGAAAAAATATTCGTATACAGGCTTTTAAGGTGCTAACAAGGAAGAGGCTTTTGATCTTTTATTTCAGAACGGTTTCCAATAAAGCATTTAAACTTGACTCACTTCCAAGTTCATTTGAGATTTTTTGCTTGGTTGTAAGTGGTATATTAAGGCGATAGTCGACAAATTTGAGCGCTTGATTTTGAAATTCTCGTGATATTTGCGATTTTGGTCATAACTTTTTTTCCAGTGAAGCTTTTTTAAAATTTCTTTTTTTGGAATAAAGAAGAGTCTTCTGGTTACCACTATTTCGTCTCATTTGGTTTTAGTAAGTCAAACCAAATAATCATACGGCAGCAGTAAAACGGGCTCTTTATAAAAAATGTTGGCTTAGCTGCGTTTTGAAACATTCTAAAAAACAAATTAAAATAATATTTTTTTTCCAACGCTAGAAATAAGTTAAGATATAAACGAAGAGTTTGATGTTACGTTTTTTATTTTAAATATATTTTTAAATTTTTTATAGCATCCCAAAAATTTCTTAAAATTTTACGTAACTGCCGTATGATTATTTGGTTTGACTTACCAAAACAAAAGAAGAAGAAATTGGTAGCCACAAGACTCTTCTGTTTACAAAAAAAAAGAAATTTTAAAAAAGCTTCAATGGAAAAAAAATATGACCAAAACCACAAATATCAAGCGAATTTCAAAATCAAGCGCTCAAATTTGTAGACTATCCTCTTAAGAGATCCTGTATGTTAAAAACAATCGTATATTTTAAGGCATTACATTTTTTTCAAAATAGTATTCTTGAATTAAATTTACATAAAAAAATTACTCTTGTGTGAATCCTATAAAATATATTCTGTTTAAAAGAAAAATGTCTGTAGTAATATACATGCTTGGCTGGTTGTCATGGTTACCATACTAATATTTCTTGCAAGACCTACATATTAATTTACCAAAATTACGTCATATTCTACAACGTATTCGTATAAAAGCACCCTTTTTTGTGAAAAATTACCCCAGAAAAAAAATCTATAAAAATGTATTCAATAAAAGTCTACTGATATTTTTAATACCAAATATGTCTTAAAATACCATTTACAGGAAAGCAAACAATCTCAAAAGAAACAAAAATGAATCTATAGTTTATATTAAGTAATTTAAAGGTATAGAAATCATTCGGAAAAAAGTTAGGCAGCCTCCAGACGATGCGGCAAACGTCCAAGTTTGGGCCAATATTCGTAGAGTTTGCCGAACGTAACGTTTGACCATCACACGATGTGTTGGTAGTTTTAAACGAACTTTGTGTCGACATAATCATGAACATAGACCGTAAGTTCCACTACCAAAAACCAACTCATTGGTCCATTCTAAAATGGTAATTTTTCCATTTTAGATCAAAATTAGATAACTGACGTCCTTTTTAGTTGAAAACTGAACTAAATAATGGTTAAACCAATACCAAATTCTGTACAAACCATTACTAGTCTAGGCGCATGGCCTACGTTCGACGCATAATCTTGAGGCCGCTTTACCAAAAATCACTTTTTTTGGCACCATTAAAGAGCTACCTTCAGTTATGAAGCGAAATCAGACACAATATGATTATCATTACTTTTCTAATTGTTTTGGTGTTTTCTACTTACTGGCCAATTTTGTTCCACATATTATGAAACACCCCGTATATACAAAGTTCATGACCTACTTTTTTGGAGATAGTGTAATTTTAATGACAGTTAAGAGTAAGAGGGGCGCAAGTTGTATATTTGCCCAGGGGGTTACAAAGGCTCGGTACGCCACTGGATGGAATTGGAACGCCAATTTTAAAAAATATTTAGCATAATTTTCAGCCATTCTCGTTTTATTAATGATTGTAATTTAAAAACTAATTATTTTCTAGGTAAAATATTATTTATATAAAAAGGCGTACTAGCGATCTGGCATAAAATAATTAACCGGCGAGAAGTTAGCCATAAAATTTCCAGCCACATTTTTTTAGATGTATTTCTCCATAAGAAGAAAAAGCATTATAACTTTTTTATTTTACATTTTATAACAAAACTAACGATACCACTGGAAAGGTCAAAGAAACATCTACATAACAGTACTACTGTCAATGCTTGCCTCATAATAATAAATTCGCAATTAATCAGATGACTGCCTTAAAATATCAAAAACTCTTAAATGGGTGTAACTTATAATAAAATAAACTTACAACTAAATTAAAATAATCAGTAGAATCTGCATTAAATTCCCTACATTCTCTTGTATAAAACAATTTCAGCCACTAATTATTAACTTATTAATTAACCAAAAACAGTAATTTCTGATTCATTTTTTATTTTAATGGTCACAAATGATGAGCCATAAAAAAGTTATTTAGTTCATTTGATAGGAAATTTAATAAGCTTTCCAAGGGTATATCACAAAATTCTAGCCTCATCAGGATAATTGTTTAATTAAACTCTTAATTATATTCGCCGCGAAATCTAAATAATCCATTATGCGCTCTAACTTTTGAGAGAATGGTAGCAGAAAAAAACTAAAACCATTTTTGGAATCTGTATTAGAAATTGAAAACAATGATGTGTAACACAATGCTAGCCACTATTTATTGACTTTTTAATTAATCAAAAACACTAATTTTTGAGTAATTTTTGGTTCTAATGGCTACCAAAACCGGCCAGAAAAAAGTGATTGTTTCCATTTGATAGAAAATTTAATAAGCTTTCCAACGGTATATCACACAAAGCTAGCCTCATCACGCTAATTGTGTATTTGAACTTAATTAAATTCACCGCGAAAACTAAATAATGTACTTTTTTTCTGCTATCATTCTCTAAAAAGTTAGAGCGCATAATGCATTATTTAGTTATCGCGGCGAATTTAATTAAAAGCTCAAATAAATAATTATCCTGATGAGGCTAGTATTGTGTGATATACTGTTGGAAAGTTTATTAAATTTTCTATTAAATGGAACCAATAACTTTTTTATGGCCGGTGTTTGGTAGCCATTAGAATAAAAAATTACTCAGAAATTACTGTTATTGGTTAATTAATATGTTAATAATTAGTGGCTGACATTGTTTTATACAACAGAATGTAGGGAATTTAATGCAGATTCTACTGATTATTTTATTTTAGTTGTCAGTTTATTTTAATAGAAGTTGGACCCATTTGATATTTTAAGGTAATTATCTGATTAAATGCAAATTACGGATTTATTATTATAAGGCAAGCATTGACAGTGGTACTGTTATATAGATATTTTTTTTAACTTTCCAATGGTATAATTAGTTTTGTTATAAAATGTAAAATAAAGAAGTTATAATGCTTTTTCTTCTTATGGAGAAATACATGTAAAAAACTCTGGCTGGAAATTTTATGCTTAACTTCTCGCCGGTAAATAATTATTATAATAAGCTGTAAACGCCGATAAAATAAATTCATTTAAGTTTTTTCTTTAAATAAGGTTAATCCTATATAATATTATAATGATTCATATTGTATACAAACTTGGATATAGTTTTAGCTTTGTAAAATTGCGAGTAATTTTTAATTTTAAATGTTATTAATAACATTATCGTTATAAATGTGTCGGATCTCTTTTTTCATGATTTAAAGATCCTTAATTGGATGAAAGTTTTTTGGTAATAATAATAACTCTTACGGCGGCGTGCGGTGAAAATCTTGTTAATTACTTGAGGTTATTATATTTTATTTAACTATTTTACGCCCTACCTTGACCCAATCAATCAATACTCAATGAAATCGGGTGACCTAATGAGATCTGACGCACCGTAATAGGAGTCCGCTTTGTTTAGAAAGATACGCTTTTATTAATTTATGCCCCATTGTGACTTAATGCGTTACGGCATTTCATAGAAAATTAATGGGCAAAAGGGCGCCAGTTTATTGTAATTTTGCACATGACACTTATTATAGCCGTAATGAGAAAAATTAGATTTTTTTTTATTATATGATTCAGCTAATAATTGCTATTATTTAATACAATTGAATTGATTATGGATGATCATCCTCCATTCGTTGAAGCGAGTTATATTTATTATCTCATCTTTTATAATATTAAGATGTTATTATAACGAGATGATTATCTACCGAGTCGCAATTCGAATTCTATTTCTCACGTTACTATTCAACATATTTAATATTATTTTTTGTCATAAAAATAACCGTAGAATTACATATGATGTAAAATCATACATATAATAATAAAATAAACAACTTATAATGTTATAGAATTAATACAAAGCAGGCAAATTGTAAAAATTCGGCTTGCAATTCTCCAAAGGCGTTAATAATATTGGTGAATTTATAGAACATTAATAACATAATTTCTATGCAAGTTGCGCTTTATAAAATATTCCGACCTATTTAAGCCAATTGCCAAGTTTAAAATCGCGATGCAAATGCGCCAATTATTTTCCTTGTATATGTTTTTCGTAATATAAACAGATCTATCGATATTTATTTGGCTACTACATTATTTTTCCAATTATATTAGTGGGCGTATTATATATTAACGGTGATAAAATTCTTATGTCCAATTTTGTTATTTTTTGAAGAGGCGTTAAATAATCTTGATAAATAAGTTTACGTTCGTGTTTTACTTAATTTACGCTATCTTCATTTTACGCCTTTTTATAAATCTTTCACGAGTAAGGAAAGTTTAAATCACTTTTCACCTACGTTGATAAAAAGCATTTAAATGTCAAGCTTTATAAGAACTTAAATCCTATACATAACTCATACGGAATATGAGCAAATCATGAGCTAAATTTTCACATCATTATTTAAGAAAAAAAAAGTCGCTCATTCAGTTATTTAAATGCTTCGTTCGAACTAAATTTGTGTAGAGTTTTAGAAAGTAATAATTTGCTCAACACATTTGTTCAACACATTTATCTGCAAATGCAAATTAAAGCTAGGGCATTTTGTTTAGTTTATGAGGTGTTTTGATAGGAAAATGTTGAGGTACAAAAATTTGTTCTTATCTTATCTTAAAGATATAAAATTTAAAAAATTAAAGAAAATTTAAAAAAAAATTGAAATATATGTATATGATTTCACTTGTGATCATTGTGTAAGCAAGAACATAAAAAAAATATTTTTTTAATTATTGTGATTTCTAGAGTTCTGCTTTCCTTCTGGCGGGAAAAGTAAGAACCTAGAAAACAAGAGCTTTTTATTTGATTTCAAACATTAGTACGTATTTTACGGGTTTTACTCGAGAATTAAATTAAAAATCTATTTGGGTTTTGTTGAATATGTATTTATTAGGTACAAAGATGCATCTTGAGTACAATTTGTAACACTAACAAGTACCTGTTATCGTCCATTTTAAGCAATTTATAGAGCCCTCTACCGGTAGCTAGAATTCCGAATAAGATTCGATACTTTCATAATACCTACCAACAGAGCAATAATAATATTTTCATGGTTGTGTTTAGTTTATAAAATTAGTTATCTATGAAATGCTGTTATTTTGTTTTTGTTAATAAAATAAATCGCCTACCATAAAGATATTGAAAAAATTTGAGCCTGATTGTTTTGAAATTAATCAAATAAATGTTTTACCTGTTACTATTGATAAAATTGCTTTAGAAACTTTGAATGATAATAAACTACAACCACTTTTAAAAGCTTTAAAATTAGGTTTGAATATTAAAAAAAGTGATTGTTTTGGTATTGATCAATCAGAGTTTACTTTGCAAAAGGATTGTATTTTAATAGGTCGAAGAACAGTTATACCTAAAACATTACAAAATCATATATTACAAGAGCTTCATACTGCACATTTGGGTATTGTGAAAATGAAGGCTCTTGCTAGAAGTTATTGTTGGTGAGATTCAATGAGTTCTGATATTGAAAGTATAGTTAAAAATTGCGCAGAATGTAATTTAAACAAAAATAATCCTTCTAAAGTTATTACACATTTTTGGGAAACATCAACTGAACCATTTGAACGGGTGCATATTGATTTTGTTGGCCATTCAGAGGGAAATATTTTATAGTAGTTGTACATTTACCAAATGGCCGGAAGTACAAGAAATTAATTCTATTAATACTGATAATAGTATTCAATTTTGTAGGAGATTATTTAGTAGATTTGGCATTCCAAAAGTTGTAGTTACAGATAATGGAACACCATTTACTTCATATAAATTTTTTGCTTTTAAATGGCATTTGTCATAGATTAATTCCACCGTATCATCCTGCAACTAATGGCCAAGTTGAAAGATTTGTTCAAACTTTTGAAAAAAGTATTAAATCTATGCAACCAATGAACAGTGAATTTGATACTGCTTTACAGCAGTTTTTATTTCATTATAGAATATCACCTCATTCCAATACTAACAAAAGTCCTTCAGAAATGCTTTTTGGTAAAAATATTCGATCAAGAATTGATTTAATTAAAATAAATCCAATAACGAATCATGTTAATAATATAAATAATGTAAGAACTTTTAAAGTAGGAGATAGAGTTGGAGTTCGTGATTATTTACATAGAAGTAACAGGAAATTTGGAAATGTAAAAGTTAAATTGGGAAAATTACATTATGTAGTTAAATTAGATGACAACAGAGAGTGGAGAAGGCATATAGATCAGATTATTTCGGTCGGTGAAAATAAAAATATTATTAATGAACTTTATTATCCAGAAGGTGAATTACCTAATAATAATCAATCTTTAGGATCAAATTCAAATGTAAGTAAAGAAAACACATGTAATAATAATAATAACATTAGTAATGATGATGTCGAACCAAGAAATATGAGTATTAACAAAGATTAATTTAAAATTTTGAGTGAATGTCAGTATGGATTTAGATCTAAAAGATCAACATAAACTGCCTTAATCAGCTTCTGTGGAAAAATCATAAGAAATTTTGATGCTGGAGGATTTCCAATTGGGATATTCTGTGACCTCAGCAGGGCCTTCGATTGTGTACCGCATCAAAGACTTTTGGATAAACTTTCGGCATACGACATCCATGGAGTTGTAAATAAATTATTTCAGTCGTACTTATCGGACAGAAAACAATGGGTTGAAGTTTGAAGTTACACATTTAAGTAATAAAAGAAGAGAAGTACATAGATCTGAGTCTGTTCCAGTCACTGTTGTGGTGCCTCAAGGCTCAGTTTTGGGTCCGGTTTTATTCACCCTATACATAAATGATTTTGCTAACTTTGTGAATGACTACTGGACTATTATATACGCTGACGATATTTCTGCTATAGTTACTGCATCTGATTTACTTAAGTCTGAGCAAGAAAGTAACATACTCCTGGACAAACTTCATCACTGGTTTTCAGTCAATGAGTTATTTCTTCGAAAACTAATGCAGTGCTATTCCACACTAGACAAAGAAAAATTACAGAAAGATTAATCTTAACTCCGGGAAATGAGAACCTTCATCTATCAGATACTCTCTCGTGGGTTGAACTATCGAAGGTTCTCACTGCCAAGTTACATTCGCTCTGTTGTAAATTTCGAATCCTTAAACAATGTTTATCCACGGACTGCTTAAGAAAAGTCTACTTTGCCAATGTTCAGTCAAGGCTGCAATATGGAATTCTTCTGTGGGGATGTTCGCCTAATTTGGAGTATATTTATTGCTCAAAAGCGTGTCATAAGGTGCATGGTGGGTGTGTCTAGGCGCGAATCGTGCAGACCTTTGTTCAATAATTTGAACATATTGCTCTTCCCTGCTTACTGATTCCATGTTTGGATTTCTAAATAGGGATATGTTAAATAATAGAAGCAGCCACAACTATGCAACATATGCCATTATTATGCCTTGTTACCTGAAAGAGTAAACTTTCACCTTGATCAAAGATCCTTCTACAGTCTCAGTGTTAAAATTTTTAACAAATTGCCAATGGAATTTAAAATACTTAGTTTCATTAAATTCAAAAGTAGTCTTAAAAATCTGCTACATGAACACTGTGTTTATAGTATTCAGAAATTCAGACGCATGTGTCTACTTAATGTACATATATGCTTATTGTAACCTAATTTCTTGTGGCATGTCTTATACTTTTGTAATGTAAGTCTTTGAAGATAAATAAATTTATTATTATTATCATGTGTCTTTTCTTTTTCAGGCTCATTATCCCGTTTTATGTTTTATGTTTCTACCGGTTCCATAAAGAAAATATTTTGTAAACTAATAAACTGAACTATTTCCTAGTACCTTTCTAACTATTCTACAGGTCCCAAGGATTACTATTTTTTGAACTGTTAGGTAAGTATTTTTTTTCTTTTAGGTTTCCAAAGAGTTTTTTGGGGATTTCTCCAGTAGCGACAGGTACATTTTTCACGATCTCCTGTTGCCACATCGTTTTAACTTCATCTGCTAAGGGTATTTTTATATTTTTTCAGCATGTTGTTTTGTAATGTTAGCTGCTATTGCTACATCAATTATGTAAGTAATTTTAGCTACTTTATCAACCACTGGATATCTGGGATGTTATGAGGTTCCAGTAGATCTTAACTCAGTCATTCTCCAAGAACTTTTTGGTTTATATTTGTAATATGGTTGTTCCTCCAAATATATACCAGATTTGTTGGTTATTATTATTATAATTGCAGGAATTTTAATCCCAACGACAAGAATGCAAAGTGCGTTGAAATAATGACTGAAAATGGTGTTTAACAAATCAACTACCAATGTGACACTCTACTAGTTTTCAGGTTAAAAATATTGAGCGTGGTACTGTAAGTGTGGTATTGCCAGGAATTGTATTCTCAGCGTGGTATTATCAGAAATTGTATTCTCAATGAAAGTCACGTAATTTTATATTTTTTATTGAATACCTTCTTGAGATTAAAAAAACATTTAGTTGTAGTGTTTTTCTTATTTTATTAAAAAATACATTATGTATCTCTCAGCTTACAATACCTGCTCAAAGGTTTTTTAAATGATAAAGACTCAAACAATATCGGGCGTTACTCCCTGCTACAATGCACAAACGTAGATTCCATTTTTGACAAAAATTGAATTTGTGCAAAATTTACACCTTCCTTTTTCCACAAATTTTAGAAAGTGACCTACTTAATCAAATCGGATGTCATATGTTAGTGACAAAAACTCGTACCATTGTTCCCTTCTTGGCTGGCTGCTTTTTTCAAAGCCGATATTCCAATCTTTGTGGCACGTTCAGCTTGTATAAATAATAATAATCCTAAATGTAACCGAAATTTTTTCAAACGTTTGTGTCTTTTATTTCCCAAATCTTCCTTTTTTCTTCGTAGCACTTTTTAGAGACATGTCAATAGGTAAGCTGGCTAAATATCCCAAAATACAAAAATACCATCTTTTTGACTTGTAAGCAGGGACTAAAAACTGAACGAAAACGTTAAACTAAATTAACCGAAATTTTTTCAGGAACGAAAACGAAAACTTTATTTTTATTTTCCGTTCAAGATTAAAAACGAAATTAATAATTTCGTTTACCGGTTTTAACCGGTTTTTTTATTATTGTCGGTGAAAATTTGTATTTTCAATAGATTTTTAATTTTTACACTTGAAGCAGATGACTGCATAGCAAAAACAAACAACGCATGCTAACCTAACTTGTGAGCACGTGTGTTCGCGCTGTCAACTGCCAGATACGCGACTCTGGCAGCTCTAAAACGTATGGAATAATCGTTCTATTTTCTTATTTTGAAGAGTTACAAAAAAGTATAAGACGAAGAGATTTTTTTACATTTGTTTTCGTTTCTTTGCTATGGCAACCAACTTTTTTTTAGATAGCACCCCATTTATTTCAATTTTCAATAAATGTGTATTTTTCTAAATATCAGGGTGCTATTTTATCTCTATAAAAAAATTAAAAATATTAAAAAAAATATATTTTTATAAAAAAAAATAATAATTTTAACTAAAACACAAAAAATACTATGATTAATTTATTTATGTTTTTGTCAAATTTATATTAAAAGTTTTTTCCTTATCTTAATGTTTAATTTGATGTTCTTGGCTTATTTGTGTAATTTTGCTTCTACTAAAAATTAGTTTTTTTTATTATAATTTTGTTTCTTAAATATTTTTTTTTTGAGATAAAATAGCATCCTGATAATTAGAAAAATACACACTCTTCGAAAATTGAAATAAATAAAAAATGTCAGAATATGCGTCGGAATAAATCAAAAAACCTATATCTTAAACTTTTTTTGTATCTCTTCAAAATAAGAAAATAAATCGATTATTCCATACTCCATACCCATACTTTTGTTACATCCTGTATATTTTCAACATTATTTAACTAATTTTTCAATAAAATAACACCTGCTTTAATTATCAATTATTATTAATTATTAATGCGTTACATACAGGGTGTTTCATTGTAAACTTCAAATGTCGTTTATTTGATAACTAAATTTTTTCAAAAAAAATAAGCGAACACGTCGATTTATAAATTAAAAAAAAAAAACGGTATTAACCGGTTTTTTATTTCTATTCACGAAAACGAAAACGAAATTTTTTGGCTGGGAACGTAAAAAACCGAACGAAATTTTTCGTTTTTGTTCAGAACAGAAACGAACGAAATATTTTTCGTTTTTAGTCCCTGCTTGTAAGGTGTTTAAGTGTAAGAGTTTAAAAATTTCAAAGTGCTGTAACTTTTGAATAAAAAAAGATAGACCTACAACTTTTTAGTTTTTTAGTCTTACAATTTAACCTAAATTACGCTCACAAAATTTGTCCATAACAATACGGAACACCTTGTTCACATTTTACTGCTCCATAATTTGGGTATCAATTTTCTTCTTTTCTATAACGTTTTCCCCGATAGTATTGTTTTGAAAAGCTGAATTATGACTTTACCAGCAGAACGAAGATCTGAATCTTTTTCAGAAAAAGTAATTTTTTCGAAAGTGATGCTCCCGTATAAATGAAAAAGTCATATACCTACTATACCAGAGGTCCCAGGCCTTACAAACTTCTTGAACCCCCATTTTTTTGTTTTTTTTGCCAAAATGTACTGCTGGAGATTCCCCGTTTTGGTTTCTCTTTACAAAATCATCATTTCATGGAAGGAGCACAGTTTTTCATTTTCAATTCTAGCGCAATTTTATCTGATCTTCTGAAGAAGGGGCCTTATTTTGAATAAAGGATATCCAGCTCCATCGTCACAGTTATCCTGGTGTCTATGGAGCTTCTTGAATCTTTTCACGGGCATCACATCAGCTATAAGACTGTATCATGTATTCGATGCCCATGAGAAGCAGCAAGGTAGTATAAATTTGTTTGATCAGAATATCGAAGAATTTTGAAAAATATTTAAATGCTGGAGGAGGAGCTTCGTATTTGTTGTCTATTGAAAGACTTCATTAGATCATTTGTGACCTAATTTTTGTACTTTTTAAATTTATTTTTAAAAATATTATTTTTTTTGCGGTCGAAAATTAAGTTACATTAATTCTTAGTTGTTGTAAAGTTGGTTTTTTATTTTTATTCTATTTTTTTTTTATTTCTTAAAATTAAAATAAAAACAAATACCAACTTTAAACGTCTAAAATTAATATAACTTAATTTTCGACCGAAAAAAATTAATACATATATTTAAAAATGAATTTAAAAAACGAGAAGTGTTTTTTTTTTTATTTTTAGGTTAGTGGTGAACCCTCTTAAGAGTTAAAGCCAAACGCCAAGGTATCCTTGATTAAAAAAAGATAATTAAAGCAATATTATACATGATGCCTATAAAGCTTATTAAAATCTATAAAATTTCTGTAACTTTTTATGAAGTTTTGCAATAAAAAAAAGTGAATCACGCTGTTAGTCGTAAATAAAATCCCTTTTTATATAATTTCGGTGCAATAACTTCATCATATATTTTTACGACAATACAATTTTGGTACACCCTGTGAACGTTCTACAAATGACCTAATTCGAGAGCTTAAACAAAAATCTGGGGCTTCAAAGCATCTCCAATCCAAATAAATAAGATTACTTTTTTATAAAAACATATTAATTCAAGTTTTATTTGGTGGGCGGATATATTTACTTCCTTCGTATTTTAATGTTACTTGTTTCAAGTATGTTTTACCAGATAATAAATAATTTATCTGCATAACAGGAAATTAACAAAATTATAAGTTTCTCTAAAGATACAAAGTATCAAAATAAACATTCAAGATAATTCATATTTTATGAACAAAATTATAATAATAAATGTTCAATTAATTGGTATACAAGTTATCCCTAAATTCTAGTCAAGACGTCAAGAGAGATGAAAAATAATCTTTTTAGGTGTATTTTTTATTAATCGTACGCTTTTGGCTGTATTTAAAAAGATGTTAATTTTTGAACTTGTAACTCTGTTTTTTTTTTAATACAAAGGTGCCGAGTCACTTAGTTTTTCAAAAAGTAGGTTTTATAACGATTATTTTGATACCCCATATGTAGGGTCAAATGTCAAATCAATTTGCCTAAACCCCTATGTTTAAATTAAAATATCAAAAAATAAAAATATGAAAAACAGGCACAGGCAAATTGATTTACCTTTTGTACTATTTTAAAGAAAATTCATAAAATAACAACTTGACAGGGTTTTTTTGTTTTAGGTGATTTTTTTTATTTTTATGGGGTTTTTATGAGTTGTTATAATTATATAACAAAAATACATAAAATAAAAAGGCTCAGTCAAGTTGTTATTTTAAGCATTTTCTTCAAAATTGTACAAAAAAATGATGTCATCACTTTCAGTTTTTTCAAATTTAAAAAAAAAAACGAAGCACTCTTTTTGTTGCTGCCTTAAATTTACAACAAAATGATAGATGTAAGTCTTTTCCATACACCAAAAAACGAAATTTAATAAAAATTGGGTGGTAAATTTATAATGTTCAAAAATGCAGATATGCCCAATCACACAAATGTTTATTTGATTTTTTTATTAAATTTAATCGAAAATTTAAATTTGGTTGTTTCATTTCGGGCACCCAGTATAATGCTTTACACATATTAATAGATTATTTTCTGGTAATTTAAATTTGCATTAATTTCGTTTTTATTGTGTATTGTAAATATTTTAATAGTGTATTGTATTCTCTTTTTATTCACTAATATTCACAAATGAATAAAATAATATGTATACCCTCGCATAAAAGATAATATTACCTACATATTAAAAACCTGCACGGTATTGTAGTCAACTAAATAAACTTGTAACATCAGTTGCCTACCAATATCAAGCATAAAATTAATAGCTGTGTTACCCCAGCCTAACTACTTTTAGCCTAACCAATGTTACATATACCAATAAAACGCACTCATTATGCACTCAAACGCTCCACCTAAAAAAAGTTTTGCACCGCAACATGAAAAAAGTTATAGCCAAAAATAATAGTTAGGCTAGGGTAACGTTACCCCAGCCTAACTTCCTGAAATTTTTGAATTTTATAACTTTAAATGTATGTATCTTATGTGTTTTCAAACGCACTCAAACGCTCCACCAAAATAAAGTATTGCACCCTATCATAAAAAAAGTTATAACGAAAATAAAAGTTAGGCTAGGGTAACGTTACCCCAGCCTAACTTCCTGAAATTTTCGAATTTTATAACTTTAAATGTATGTATCTTATGTGTTTTCAAACGCACTCAAACGCTCCACCAAAATAAAGTTTTGCACCCTAACATAAAAAAAGTTATAGCGAAAATAAAAGTTAGGCTAGGGTAACGTTACCCCAGCCTAACTTCCTGAAATTTTCGAATTTTATAACTTTAAATGTATGTATCTTATGTGTTTCCAAACGCACTCAAACGCTCCACCAAAATAAAGTTTTGCACCCTAACATAAAAAAAGTTATAGCGAAAATAAAAGTTAGGCTAGGGTAACGTTACCCCAGCCTAACTTCCTGAAATTTTCGAATTTTATAACTTTAAATGTATATATCTTATGTGTTTTCAAACGCACTCAAACGCTCCACCAAAATAAAGTTTTGCACCCTAACATAAAAAAAGTTATAGCGAAAATAAAAGTTTGGCTAGGGTAACGTTACTCCAGCCTATCTTCCTTAAATTTTCGAATATTATAACCTTTAATGTATGTATCTTATGTATTTTCAAACGCACTCAAACGCTCCACCAAAATAAAGTGTTGCACCCTAACAGAAAAAAAGTTATAGCGAAAATAAAAGTTAGGATAGGATAACGTTACCCCAGCCTAATTTGCCTAATTTTTAGAATTTTGTAATTTTCAATATTATGTATCTTATGTATTTTCAATCGCAATTAAACGCTCTACCAAAATAAGGTTTTGCACTCTAACTGAAAAAAGTTATATCCAAAATAAAATTTAGATCAAGATGACGTTATCTTAGTCTAAACTCTGCTAAATTTTCATATTTAAAATAAAATTTTTATTTTATTTTTAAACTTACTTAAACGCTCCGCCAAAAAAAGTTTTTCACTTTAAATGAGAAAACGTTTAACACATAAGAATTTCTTTCATTTTTTAAAATTACCATTATTTCAGGGGTCAAAATATATTGAATTTATTTATGTACAAACACGATCTTTAAAAACGAGAACCCAACAGAAATGCATTTCCCACTCATTTATATTTCCTAATAGGTAATAACACACGTTCACTGGCTCGAGACTTGAATTGCAAAATCTACCCGTATTCAAAAAATTATGCCAATTTTGGCAGAATAATCAAATTCTAAATCAAAACCTTAAAACAAGCTAAAAATGTAATAAAATATTTGTTTTTTAGTAAGTGAATTGGATGGCAATATAGACAAGCTTTAACATGAAAAATTAAAATATATTTTTTATAAACTATAAACTAACAATTGAATATTTATTTCTTTATTTCTAGGATAATGATTTTTCTCTGACTTTAAATCATTGTACTCTTCCCAAAACGAATTTAACCTTTTTGAATAGGCGATGAAATGGCCGCCTATTATACTTCCTTCATGACCAATGACTCCTCGTAGTTTGTAGGTTGCATCTTCAACTTTTATGTTATCCGGTATAAACTCAGCTTTCGTGATTATACGTGTCCAATAGTCATGGACGGGTTCGATAAATATTATTGATTTTGATAACTCTCTTGTATTTTTTAGTGAATTTTCATTACATACGCAACACTTTTCAACCCAATGTGTATCCTTCAAATTTTGAATATCACCTATATGTTTTAAATTTAAAGTTATATATATTTCAATATTAACTTCAAGCGTTTTGCATAAATCACACGTTTTCTTAATCATTGCAGAAGGTGTACTTGATGTCCATAACCTTTCCAGCATATCAGTTAATACACATTCCACATTAATATGAATAACATTTGACTGTTTTAACTGCTTATGTTTATTATTTTCTTCAGAAACTTCATTTAAAATTTTTCCCCTAAGAACATAAGTCGAACGAGAAATTTTTTTTGTAAGAATATTTTTCAATAATTGAAAAATTTCCAAATGTATATGCTCATCTACAAAAATTTTAAATTTATTACTATCACAATATGATGTTGCTAATATCTGCAGTATTGAATCGAAGGAACAAGTGTTGGAAAACGAGTAAAAAAAATTATCGCAAAGTTTGATTGGTTGCAGGCCGCAAATATTGGCATTTTTTAGGATTCCTATGGGAAGAATTTTGATTTGATCATCTGGATTTACAATCAAAAATTCTGTGTTAGTTTCTAAGTATGATTTTCTTTTCTTTGATTTTGTGGTATTAAGCCCGCCCCAATTTTCCTCTAACATTGAATCTGTAATAAATCCTTCTTTATTATTGTTTAAATTTTCGCAATCCATACAAAATATTTGTTCATCAGCTCTTACAGAACAATTTAAATTATTATGTACGTATAAATGGCATATATCACATTTATTTGCATCCGTTACTTGATCTTGACAACTGGTGCAAAACTGATTGGTGTCGGTTTTATCTAAAACATAATTTTATTGCAGTCGTTGGTTTGTCCCTATTGACAATAAAATTCATGTCAGTTTCTTTTTAATCTCGCTCTTACCCACGTTTACTATAGTATTTATTTATAAGGGGGTAGGAGGAGAAAATAAGACCAGTTTTTACATTAAAACTTTTTTTTTCTCGTAACGTTTAGATCAAGTTTTTCAAGCTTAAAATCGATCAATTTGTATTAGAAACAAAACGCCATTACAAAATAAAAGTCGCAAGCTTGGAAAAAATAATGTTTTATTGTAAGAAGTGGTATTTGCACTATCTTTTCCTAATCCAGGAACTTACAATAAATTTCAATAATGTAATAATAATGTTTAACTTTTAAGAAATAATAAAGAATTTACCTATGTCAAGATGTATATTAATGTCTGCTACATTTTTAACCATAAAATTGGATTTATTGTTGTCCTCGCTAGAAATTTCGCACAAATTTAGGAACATCCTGTATATTAATATCCAAGATTAAGTTTTTATTTTACCTTATCAATTCTACTCCTAATGTTTTAGCATGACCCTCCATATATCGAATATGTTGTGTAGTAAAATCATCTAGTCTAATTGGCAGAGATATAAGGAGATGGTTCTTAAAAATATTAAAAATTGTCTCTACCGCAGCCGAGGAACCTCTTACTTCCGACCTATCGAAATAAGGCACCATAACAGCTGACCACAATGGAATATACTTAGATATTCTTATTAAATCTTTAGAAAGATCTGGACAATACTGTTGATTGCCTCTTAGCCCAGGCTCCTCATTATTAATTTTATTAACGGAATTTTTAAGAATCTCTTTTGCCCACTTGTCAAAAGTATTGGAACAATCTAACATGTCGTTTTCAAAGTTGTAGTGTTTGGAGAAATTATCCTAAAATATATATACAGGAGTTTTTAATAGAAAAATTTAATTTATTGTTTTTTTTGTATTTTATTTAATGTAATGTAGGTGTATAGCTTTAAGAGGATAGTCGTCAAAATGTTTGAAATGCGTACTCCTCGCTAGTAAAAATTGATTTTTAGGTGTTTGTAATAAAAAAAAAACAGAAACGCTCTTGTATTGCCTTTAAATTGAATTTATTTTTCATATAGAATTTTTGTTTTTTAAGTATAATAAATTATAGGTGCGTAATTTTTTAAAAAATGCGTTTTTATAATTTTTTCAAAATTACTCCCTTATAATAGCCTATATAAAAAAATTCTATATAATAAATAAATTCAATTTGAAGGCAAAACAAGAGCGTTTTTGTTAAATTTTTTATTGTAATAAAAAATTTAACAAATTATTAATAATTTATTAAATGTTTGTAAACACCTAAAGATCAATTTTTACTAGCGAGAAGTACGCATTTCAAACATTTTGCCGACTATCCTCTTAAGATATTTTTAAATTATATAACTACCGAATGCTATAAACAAATAATACCTGAGATTCATAGTCCAAGTCAGCTTTATCAATAGAAATACGTTGTAACAAAAATTCTTTTTTTGTTTCACATGTTGTTGGGACTCCCCTGCTATTTTCCCCTTCTGTAGCACAGTTGGACACAATAAAAATTGCTTCTAGCAAGGTTTGAAAGTCGTAGATGTCTGTTGATTGAATTAGTTGACCCAGTAATCGCAAATAAAAGTGTCTTGATCTTTTAATACACTTTCGTAAAGATGGCCACATAGTTGCCATTTTAATAAAATGTGCTACGTCCAATCTAATAAACGTCATATCTTCTAAGGGTTTTTGATTAAGTAAAACCTCATAACATTGATTAACATATGAAGAAATTGACTTATATGGTGTAAATGCCATAATTGAGGAAAATATTAATGGTACAGAAAGATCGGTTACCACCTCATTGGGGGTAGGAGCACCACATTTAATCCAATTAGCGAGCCATGTGTAAATGGAAAGCCCATCATGACTTGAACTAAGCATATTGGCTACACAAAATATTTCCTTCTTTGATTTGTTATGTATAACCGCGGAATACAAAAAAATTACTTTTGATCGGTCAGTTTTATGAACTACTCCACCAGTAGCGTCAATTTTTAAACTTGTGTAATTTTTTTTTGCAAATATTTTATATACATTCAATTGACGATTGCTCCAATAATGCACAAAAAATGGGTCGATGCCTATATTTCTTATTATCTGAGTAAACTCCTTTGTATATTTTGCTCGAACCAATCCTAAAATTGGGTTTTCATGGAGATGCGATTTTTTAATTTCCCTGCACTTGGCCACGCGCATATTTACTGTTTTAAAAAGATCTCTGGGTTCATTATCTTCAAAGTCCATTTCATATGCCTAGATTAAATGTCAATTAAATAAAGTTTTCTTATGTAAAAAATATCAGTTTATGTCCTTTTTATGAATTAGTCACTTTTTTATCTCGCTCTTAGTTACCCACTAGAAGTAGACTCATTTTGAGTGATAGTGAAATAAAATCGTGACTTATTCGTAACATGGTATTTACTATTTAAATCAGATCATCTAATACCAAGAAGTTTCGAATAAATAAATTGATAGGGATAATAATTTAAGGAGACCTTAAATAAAATGGTATGGTTTTATACAGCAAATGATAAACTACCCTAGTTTAAAGGTTAACATAAAATTAATATATTTATTCCTTACATTTTTTTTTAATTTAATAATTACTTAGTTTAAAAATTAAGGCTTAAGAAGATACTCGGCGAAATGTTGGAAAAGCGTACTTTTCGCTAATTAAAATTGATTTTTGGGCATTTGTAATCAAAAATTTAACAAAAACGATGCCTAGTGCCATACAAATTTAATTTAGTTTTCATGTAGAATTTTTGTTTTTCATATAGTCTATGATAGGGGCGTGCTTTTTGAATAAAAATAAAAACGCATTTTTTAGCCATTGTTCAAAAAGTACGCCCCTATCATAGACTCTACATGAAAAACAGAAATTCTATATGAAAACTAAATTCAATTTGAATGGCACTAGGCATTGTTATTGTTAAATTTTTGATTACAAATGCCCAAAAATCAATTTTTACTAGCGAAAAGTACGCTTTTCAAACATTTCGCCGAGTATCTTCTTAATAATTATTATTTGATGCTATTAAAACCATGGCATTCTATTATAAAGAGATCACAATTAAAAGTATATCGAGTATTTTTGTTACCTTTTGATATCTTAAACTTATAGCTGACTGTTTTTTGGCAATCAAATTATTTAAAACTTCGTTTTTATTTGATCCCAATAATTTTCTTTTTTTTGAACACAAATGTTTTGTTTTAAATTCGCCAATATAACTAAAAACAAAAATAGTATCTTCGTTTTCTTCTTGATTTTCAGAATAACCTTTAAGTTTAGCGGAACATTCGGTACATGTTGCAAAAATTTCAATTTTTCCAGTTGTAGAACAGTTTGCCCTTTTAAATGATAATAAACATGGTAGTTTAGTAACTTCCGCAAACTTTCTAAACATAATGTTTGTCCATAATCCCTTTGTCATTGTGAAATTCTTTTTTCCATTTCTGCTATAACTTATTTTTGGGCTTATAGATTTAAATTCCTCTGGTGTAAATGTAATTTCAAAATAAATTGCGTTATCGTTTGGGTTTATACTCCTTTCACTTTTTTCACTGGAACTGGACGCTGTTGAAGAATTAAGTAAATTGGAAGAAGAAACTGATTCACTCGAATTCAAACTTTTTCTTGTTTTGAGATTGTCCATAACTTGATAAGTATTTTTAATTACTATTGTATATAACGCCACTGCACTAACAGAAATCCCAATCGTTGCCAATGTGTTTTTTAAATCTGTCCATATTTGTGCTTTCTTGCCCACAACATTATGAAACTCATCAAAAATGTTGGTGGAATGCAATAGAATTTGATCTTTGATTGCATCTATTTCACCCCGAGACCTCGTTGGACGCATATTTAATTAAATTAAGAAATATGATTAAAACTGCATGAACCGGGATTTGATGCCTCCTGGCGAAGTGCAGCACCACTAATTTCGATATTTTCGTTGGATAATGCGTGCTTTCGACAGTAGAAGAGGTCGAAGTAAGATGATACAGCGCTTAAAATGCGTGTAAACAGGAACGTACAGGTTAAAAACGTGCATTTCGTTGCCACTCCAGATATCCAGATGCGTCATATATATATCAGTTTTGGAGTGTTTAAATACTACGCTCGATCGCATGCATTTTTATTTCGCACATTCCGAAAACACCACGTTCTTGAATAATGTGCGATTCTCGATACTGAAGCAAGGAGTTTATGACTCAATTTATTGAGGAGTATAAATTATCTCCATGTTAATGGAAAATTAAGAGCAAGGATTACACTAATAAAAGTCTGAAAAACGCAGCGTACGAAAAAATAGTTAATTTATCTAAAACTATAAATCTCGATCCCAACCGAGATTTTGTAATAAAATTTTTTAATTATTTTTGTAACTATTTTTCTGGGGATCCCCGAAGGATCCCCAACAACGTACTGGAGAGGTTATCCGCCATTTCTTGGACACCCTGTATGTATGTGTACCAGGGCATCTGCAGGGCCATGTGTTAGACTTGTGGATTTGCAAATTCCACTTGAGCCCTAGCAAAGCGCAATCGGCGCATCTTTTCCATTCCTATTTCTAAATATTTGTTAATAAACTTAATTGTTAAAATTAACGTTTATTGTTACTCAAAACACATAACCCCAAGAAGTAAATCTTTAATCGCAACGGCGTCTATTGCATACCGAAAAATAAAGTAACGCGATTAAAGATTAAGCGACCCTTGCGTCCAGATCATCAGATAATAAAAGATTAATTTTACTTTTGAAAACATCAGAGGAGAAGGAGGCAACTTTTTTTTCAAATGGCAACATTTTTTTAAATTTTTAATTTTATTTTTTATAATAAAAAAAAGTTTAAAATAACAAAACATTTTTTTTGTTATTATTAATTTTTTAAATTTAATGCAATTGTTTTTTTGTTTTTGAATTTTTTGTTTTTTTTATAGGTAAATAATACAAAAAAAAATTAAGAAATTTAATTTAAAAAAAATATTCGTATTCGGTTTAGATTATTTTTATTAATGATTTTTTTCAATCGAAAAAAATATGTTGCCATTTGAAAAAAAAAGTTGCCGCCTCCTCAGATGTTTTCAAAAGTAAAATTATTTTTTTATTATCATGGTAGTATTCTTCAAACCATTTAATTTGACATAATAGTTGTGTTCTTTTAATATGATCCGTTCAAATAAATCAGTTGTTCAGTTCAATTTACAATTTATGTCTGTTCTTTTTACCCGATCACGTCGGGATTACTTTGAACGAATTGAACGACTTTCTTCCCCCCTTTCCCCTAAGTGGTGATGCTCTAGAGGGGTATCACCTGTTCACTCAAGTTCAGTTCATAACAACATAACCACAATAAACAAACAAATTTTTAAAAGTGGTAGTTATTAAAGTTTTAAATTCTAAAATATTTGACCATTTATATGGAAATAAACAATTTTATTAATTAATTGTGATTATATATTTTTACTGTTAATGATAAATTATTTTAATACTGAATTGTTTGTTTGCGCAATTACATGTTCCGTATCCCTAATTATTTTTCATAAGTTTATAAGTCAATCTTCTTGATTAATAATGATAATATATAATAATCTTACTGTTACTGATAATTTGTTTAATTTAAATTGTATGTTTAATAAGTAACTCTTATGTTCATATTCCCCCAATTATTTTTCTTAAGTTTAAAGATTATCCAAACGTCTCCATATAATTGTCTATTTACTTTACTGATGTATTTTTGCATATAATAAATAAATAAGTTAGGGTGGAGTAACGTTACCCTAGCCAAACTTTTATTTTCGCTATAACTTTTTTTATGTTAGAGTGCAAAACTTTATTTTGGTGGAGCGTTTGAGTGCGTTTGAAAACACATAAGATACATACATGTAAAGTTATAAAATTTGATAATTTAGGGAAGTTAGGCTGGGGTAACGTTACCCTAGCCTAACTTTTATTTTCGCTATAACTTTTTTTCTGTTAGGGTGCAAAACTTTATTTTGGTGGAGCGTTTGAGTGCGTTTGAAAATACATAAGATACATATATTTAAAGTTATAAAATTCGAAATTTTGAGGAAGTTAGGCTGGGGTAACGTTACCCTAGCCTAACTTTTATTTTCGCTATAACTTTTTTTATGTTAGGGTGCAAAACTTTATTTTGGTGGAGCGTTTGAGTGCGTTTGAAAACACATAAGATACATACATTTAAAGTTATAAAATTCAAAAATTTCAGGAAGTTAGGCTGGGGTAACGTTACCCTAGCCTAACTTTTATTTTCGCTATAACTTTTTTTCTGTTAGGGTGCAAAACTTTATTTTGGTGGAGCGTTTGAGTGCGTTTGAAAATACATAAGATACATATATTTAAAGTTATAAAATTCGAAATTTTGAGGAAGTTAGGCTGGAGTAACGTTACCCTAGCCTAACTTTTATTTTCGCTATAACTTTTTTTCTGTTAGGGTGCAAAACTTTATTTTGGTGGAGCGTTTGAGTGCGTTTGAAAACACATAAGATACATACATTTAAAGTTATAAAATTCAAAAATTTCAGGAAGTTAGGCTGGGGTAACGTTACCCTAGCCTAACTTTTATTTTTGGCTATAACTTTTTTCATGTTGCGGTGCAAAACTTTTTTTAGGTGGAGCGTTTGAGTGCATAATGAGTGCGTTTGATTGGTATATGTAACATTGGTTAGGCTAAAAGTAGTTAGGCTGGGGTAACACAGCTAAAATTAATACACACAAAAATTAATTCGCTGGGCAATTTTGCCGGTTGGTATTAAAATTTTCCGAAGAAAAACTTTTTAACTATTGTATTTACTTTTTTGTAAATGCTTAAATTAAATTGTTATCAAAATTATTTGAATTTTGTTAGACTGTGTAATTTTTAACATTTAACAAATTGTTCCATTTGAAATTTTTACTGATGAATGTTGAAATAAATTTGTAAAAAATAGGACATTTTTATGTAAGGGAATCGACTTAAGTTTTAAATTATTTAAATCCCCAGTGACAACACACTTGATATGTACATTTATCATCTTGTATACATTTCTTATCAATGTAAAAATGCAGGACGTCTAGAATATAAAGAATTAAAAATACAATACATGGTGGCTTCTGGCGAATGTCGAAAATGATTAAAAATTAAATTTTAGTTTGAATAGCTTTGCTTCAAACAATATCTGTTTTCCCATGATAAGACTACTAGAAGTCCTGACCTTACTCTATTAGGTTTTTATTTATCAAGAATTATGACAGAAATCATGTCTAAGACAGGAATTATTACGCGACAAGAATTAATAAATATACATTAGTTTACAATTTATTACTGATAAAGCGCAATACATCGTGTAAAGGAAGCACGTCTTCAAAAATAAACAATATCTTAAAAACAAAAATTGTTTTATTTCATTTAAAAAAAATATGTTGATAAAAAATTTTGGTGACTATTCAACTGACAAGTAATTATTTTGTGTGACAAGTAAAACGTCAAAAATATCAGCGATTATTTTATGACGTTTATGTCAAATTTCAAAAAGTTTGAAGTTGGCTGTCAAATTTTGCACAAAAAGTGGAAAATGTTCGTTAAATAGTCCCTTAAATATGCACTCTTGTTCAAATTATGAGTCGAATATTTTTCATAAATTACCACTCATGTCATTTGGGGTTAAAACTTAACCCCAAATGACATTCATGGTAATGACAGTGAAAAATATTCGACTTAAATTTGAACACTCGTGATATTACATATGAAAAATAAAATATTATTTACATCAGATGGACACGATGTTTTTTTAAGTGCGCAGCATGCTTTAAGCAGCATATTTTTACCCTGATAATGACAATATGATTTATTTTACCACTATTTTAATTTCCTGATTTTCACGACAAGAAAAAGGTATAATCTATTATAGGGGCGTAGTTTTGAAAAAATACGTTTTTATCATTTTTTCAAAACAATGCCTTTATAATTCAATACATATACGCTTTTAAACATTTTATTGCAACCCTCTTTACACCAAAACCACCCTTCCGATTTTTTAAATAGGAATAGGTGATAATGAAAATAAAATTTGTTTTGGCTTTGTTTTGATTTTTCTATTTACAGGACATAATTATGTTGAGCAACCCATAAACAAAATACACCGGGTGTCTACGAAACTAGGGCCACCCCTGTAATTTTTTTATTTATATAAATAAAAATTTGAAATTTTACTACATATCTTCTATGGCATAAGAAAACGCAGTTACAATCTGAATTTCCTGATTTGAAAGATTATTATAAAATCAGAAAACAAGAACATAAGTTGTTATGTACCAATGTAAAGAAAAACCATTACAGCAATATTATAAAAAAAACAGATAACACATGTAAAGCAACTTGGTTTATTATTAATGAGATTAAAAATTCAAAACCTGCAAATAATATTCACTAAATATAGATAGTGGCCTAACTGCAAATTCCAAGGACATTGCTAATATTCTTCTTCGCCATTTTGATTCGACTCCCAAAGAAGCAGTAAAAAATATTCAAAAAACATCATGTAAAATTACGATTAAAAGATGTTCAAATAGTATGGGACTCTTTGAATACACGGAAAGCGAGATGTAATCGATTGAAAAATATATCAAGTAGTGGTACTGACGGTATTCCAGCTACTATATTAAAAGAGTTTAAAAATGAACTACTAGGTCCAATAACTTTTCTGGTAAACCAGTCATTTACCTCTGGCATATTTCCTAAGGAATTGAAAATATCTGTTGTAACTCCAATCTTCAAAAAAGGTAGCTGTACTACTATTTCCAACTATCGACCAATATTAATCTCACCCTCTTTGTCAAAAATTTTTGAATATTGCATGTTGAACAATTTAGATAACTACCTCGATAAAAATAATGTTATAACAGAGTCTCAGCATGGTTTTATTAGCGGTAAGTCTTCATCTACTGCAGTTTTGCAATTTAATAATAAGGTTTTAGACTTAATTAATGAAAAAACAACCACCTGTTGGTATTTTTTGCGACTTAAGTCGTGCATTCGATTGTGTGCCACATGAGCGTCTTCTTGAAAAACTGGAATTATATGGTATCCGAGGAAATGTCTTAAATTGGTTGGGTACATATTTATCTAATAGAAGTCAATATGTTAGAATTGTTTACAAAACATCGGGTTGTCATGAGGTACACAAATCAAAGTTATTACCTGTTAGTCTTAGTGTACCACAGGGGACAGTATTAGGCCCTAAACTGTTTACTATCTACATTAATGATATAGCCGATTTTTAGCAGAATTCTTCATAACAATTTATGCTGATGATACCTCATTAATTAGACATGGTAGTACAGAAACAAATTGCAATAGGATTTTATGTGGATTACATGACTGGTTTGCAACTAATGGCTTATATTTGAATCCTCAAAAAACATGTACTATGTTTTTCTAAAACAAAGAACAAGCATTTAAATGGCATAAATCTTAGTATTAACTCAACCGACGTTAAATTGTTAGAAGTCACTCGCTTTCTAGGTATAAATATATTGGCTAACTTTGATTGGATGTATCATTGTGAAAAGTTAAGTAATAGTTTGCATAGTGTAGTGTATAAGATCAAATCTCTTGTTGATGTCTTAGACATACATGCGTTAAAGCAGCTTTATTTCTCTGAAATACAGTCTAGATTGATGTTTCGATTGTTATTGTGGGGAACTTCTGAAAGTATGAAAAGTTTATTTATTATGCAGAAAAGAGCGGTGAGGTGTTTGGCTAAGGTATCAACAAGGGAGCATTGTGCCCCACTGTTTAAAAAATTAGGCATACTTACATTGTCTTCTGATATTGGAAATGTGCATATATACAGGGTGATGATAAAGTTTGGAACATAATTCACAACTGCCGTATTTAATTTTTTTGAGAAAATCGCTCGGACAGGCCAATTTTAGTTTTTAAAATCCCATCTCTTGGTATAATAAAAACATTAGTGACGTCATTGGTGATTCGACATCGATTTTTTTAAATGGAAACACCCACTTTTTCACTCGTTTTTGATATACATTTATGTCACTTAAACGATGGTATAAAAAAATGATTGCATTTGTAAAAAAATTTTCGTTAAAAAACTTTCTAATGTAAACTTAAAATTAATTTGTACTATTAAATTTGAAAAATTTGAATGTTGTATAAGATTTATTTTCGCCGATTCCAATAAATGGTAAATTGAAAATTTTATTTTTTGTAAATTTCGTTACATTTAAATGGAATCAAAAAACTATTAAATTTTGTTAAATACATTTAACATTTTACATTCGCATTAGAATGCGCATTATTTAAACATTTACTTTCTTTTGTTATTATTAGTAACTTGAAATTTACTTTAATTTATTTTTATAAAACCTTTTTCGTTAAAATAAAAATTTCCTTTTTTGAATTAAAGTTATTTTATTCAAAAATTTGTTTAAAAATTTAATTGTTTTTTATATCATTGTTTACATGAATTTCTATCAAAAATGAGTAAAAAAAGTGGGGGCTTCCATTTAAAAAAATTGCTGATGACGTCATTGCTAAAGCACCAGTTGCGATTGCCACCTAGACTTCAAAATTTTAAATGGCAACCCCAAACACGCAATACCTCATTTTAAAGGAAATTAAAAGAACTTTAAATTGGTGTGAAAAATTTTGGAATCGTATCACCACATCAAAAGTTATAACAAAAAATGTCAGACCAGAACTACAATTTTGGGGTAAAATTTGTCCCCTATAAGTCTGTAAAAATTGATATAACATATTCCTCAGACGAAAATGGGATGATTTAATCAAACTTATCTTTATCCCTAAAATGATTCGTTGAAGCGCAATCGAATGATAAAATTCCTTAGCAAACTGTTTTTGAATAGGGATAATATGATCTAAAAAGTTCAATTTTGGTCTCAGGAATATGTTATACTAATTTATACAGATTTCTAGGGGGCAAATTTTACCCCAAAATTGTAGTTCAGGTCTGACATTGTTAGTTATAACTTGTGATGTGGTGACCGGATTTCAAAACTTTGGACACCAATTTAAAGTCCTTTTAATTTCCTTTAAAATGAGGTGTTGCGTGTTAGGGGTTGCCATTTAAAATTTTGAAGACGAGGTGGCTATGTCAAAACTAGAGACATCTAGCGGTTATTTTTATGCGTAATTAAGTTTCCCCCTTGAAAACAAAGTGAAGTGTTTCGTCGAATTTTTATATATGTATTTCGTCATACTAGAGTTATTAAGGGTGGATCGTTTTCAAATGATCACCCTGTATAATCGTCAGGAAAAACTAAATAAAAGAAATAAACATGAATATAATATGCGCAATTTAAACTTATTATTACAGAAGAAGGTACATCTTTCACTTTGTGAAAAAAAGTCCTGAAATTCTAGGAATAAAAATATACAATAAGCTGCCTCATTGTCTCAAAGGTGTGAACGAATTTTGTAAATTTAAATTGCGTCTAAAAAAGCTATTGTTGGATAAATGTTTTTATAGCTTGGATGATTATTTCAATTGTAATTTTAATTTTTTTACCATATAGTGTTATGTAATTGTAAGCATTGTAATTTTATGTGTACCTACTTGTGACTTTGTCCAATACTACTTTCTGTAGTCCTGAGGATTTCAATAAATTTATTATTATTAGTTATTTTTATTAAACTAAAACAAAATTTCAATTGCACTGCCGGTTTCACCGGAAATTACATCAATTTTCTTATTTTAAATGTAACACCCTATTTTTTGTACTTATTATTAAATATTGGTAAGTTCCAAGTATGTTTGTGACAAACTTTTCTAAACTTTAAAAAAATGGTTTTTTTTTGGTAATTTTTTTTTTTTAAAATCTATTAAAACTGCTCTTAAATAATTTAAATAGGTAAAATAAATTGTAAATCATGAAATTAATTCTGCCATTTTTAAGAAATTAATATTTATAATTTTAAAATGCGTTTTTTGCAAATATCTTTAGATAGAGATGTGGGTAGAATCCTTAGCCTTTGTTTGGTGACCGTGAATAAAAATTTTAAAGACGTCTTTAAAGTTAATCACGTGTTTACCATTAACGACGTCTCTAAATTTTGCATCACAGTCGCTGAATACAGGCTCTTAAGTTTACTTACTTATTTATTAACAGCTGTTGACAAATTGCTAAAATAAAAATATAAAAAAAGAGTAAGTCACTTAAGGTTTATACCTACATGTTAGGTATCACTGTAATCTGACAAACAAGTTCTACTATGTCTGTACAGTTATTACGGGACACCCTGTATTTGCAAAAATTTAAATTGGATGAATTTGCTTATCCCCGGCCATTTTTTTTTTCGCGGATTTTGTAAGTTTTAAAGACAATCTTTAAAAAGGTCGTTAAATATATATAGGGCGTCTCAATGTAGAGTATGCAAAAATAATTTTTGTATATTGGTTTTATAATTTTAATGAATTTTTTTAATTATTATTAAATCAAGTGGGCCGGCATATTAAATTTTAAAATTTGATTGGACCACGCACCATTTATAAGGAAATAAAAACATTTTTACGATATGATAACCCAGAGAGAATAGCGCTTTTGTTTTCCAATCATCTTTATAAGTAATGTATTATCAGAGATTCTTTTAATACTACTTACTTCAAGAATAGCCTACTTGAATTAAAAATAAAAGCATTTTCTTTATTATAAAATTTTAATTGATTAAAAAACTATTGGATTTATCAATTATAAACAAGTATAACTTTTTTATAGTAGATTATTTGTTTTATAAGAAAATTGGAAAAAGGTAACAGCAAAAAAGTTATGGTAAAACTCAAACTTTAGTTCAGGTAAACTGGTAGTAAATGAATGATAAATGGTAAAAGGAGAATACCATATTGCATGCATTTAAAATTAGATCCCTGTGGCGATTTTTATCGAGTTACCTTCATCGAAAGGAAGCTATGCAGATTTTTAATTTATTTTTAAGTGAACTTTAACAAAAAAATTGTATAAAAATACAATTCTTACTTTAGTCCGGTATGGAATTATTTTTTTACTTTCCAATTGCAAACACTTTAAAAAAGATAATAAAAGATAAAAACGGCGGTTTTTCTTCATTTTACTCCCTATCACCTTAATGAAACCAAACTAATTATTACAAAATTTCTTAGTTACTCGTTACTCCATTGATTTAAAACATTTTGCTAAGCTATTCAAATTGCGATGTGTTAAAATATAAGACCAATGAATGTTTTTTATGCCTGATTTTATTTTTGTATGTTTCTGGTAGTTTTAATGAGAATTCTATTCTCTGAAGATGAGATCATAAATATCCTCGAAAATGATAATGTATAAGACATATTAAAATTTTGTAACAATTTTGGTGTTATTAAGATTTTTATTTCTATTTTGAACTAAATTTAATTCATACCCCTACCCTGCCCAAGTAGTAAAAATTTTCTAATGAAATTTTGTATGCATGCATTTTTATAAAGTACGCTCATTTGGTAAAAATTTGACCAATGGTTACCGAAAATAAAAACGCATTTTTTATCATTGTTCAAAAAGTACGCCCCTATCATAGACTCTACATGAAAAACAAAAATTCTATATGAAAACTAAATTCAATTTGAAAGGCGAACAACAGCGTTTTTGTTAAATTTTTGTTTACAAATGCCCAAAAATCAATTTTTACTAGCGAAAAGTACGCTTTTCAAACATTTCGCCGACTATCTTACGTACTGAATATACAGTGCGGACATAAAGTAAATCCCCCCCTGCTAACTTTTGAACGGTTATGTTTTTGATTCTGAAAATTGGTCTACTGAGGAATCTAATTGCGAACTATCTAATAAAGGTATATTTGATTTTGTGGAACTTTCGGTTATACCGAAAGTAGATGGCAACTTTCTTATTTTAAATGGAACACCCAGTATATTTTTGCATTTTCGTGTTCTCCATTACGCCCATTTGAAAATCGCATTTTTATGCAACTTCATTTACACCAGAAGTTGGACCCAAGTGCCCCAACTTCCTTATTTTAAATGATTTTTTTTTGCAATTAAGTTAATAACATTAAATTTAAACAAAATTTTTATCCAAGAGATTTCCTGTAGATTTTATTACTGTCAAGACTTGGAAGGTGGTTATGTTAATCAGCAAAATTAACGATCTTACTATTAAACATAATTTTGTTTAAATTTAATATTATTAACTTAATTGCAAAATATTTCATTTAAAATAACGAAGTTGGGGCAGTTGGATCCAACTTCCGGTGTAAATGAAGTTGCATAAAAGTACGATTTTCAAATGGGCGTAATTCCGAAAGTATTATTAATCGTAGACCACACTATGCTAGGTCAATTTAATGATATTTATATGGAGAACACGAAAAAGCAAAAATATACTGGGTGTTCCATTTAAAATAGGAAAGTTGCCATCCACTTCCGGTATAACCGGAAGTTCCAAAAAATCAAAAATACATTTATTAGAAATTTCGCAATTACATTCCTAGGTAGACAAATTTTCAGAATCAAAAACATAACCGTTGAAAAGTTAGCAGAGGGGTGGGGGGATTTACTTTACATCAACAAGGTATTTTTAATGTAAGTGTCATTCAAGCAATAGTTTAGTTTTGTTTATGTTTATTATAAGTTATATTATAATGACATGAATATCATAACGAATATACATATACAGAGTGTCCCCAAAATGGCGCCCAAGCTCTGATAAGTTGTTGGAGACCTTTAATTGAGTTTTGGAAACGCTGCATCATTAAAAGAATATCATAGTAGTATCGAAGTTTATGTCCAGTCCCATTTCAACCAAATTCTGAACTTTACTTTTTACAGATGATTTATGGCCCCTTAGAATTCTCTTCTGGCCGAGTGACAGTACTGAATACATCTCGTAGTGCTTTCCTTCTAATTTTCATCATAGTAGTAAATATGTATAACGATTAACAGAAGTTAGTAAGTATGTTAGTTAACTCTGTTTAAAATAAATAATTAATATTAATTAATTAATTTTTAGACGGATCTATCATATATTAATTCGTTAATAAACATTTAACGGATTAACAGTTTTCTGCCCGCTATGCAAATATAATAATAAACCAATTATTTACTAATTTACTTCTAATTAATAATATCAATTTATTTACCTAACAGATGTATCATCCAATTACAGGGAAAAACTACAAACTAAATGTTTCAAATTGTGGAAATGCAATCGATGATGCAGATTGATATTAACAATAAGTATACGAATAGGGAAAAAATTCCTTCAATCTACTTTTAATATTGGTGAAGGTGCACCAAGCATATATTTCTCTTAATATTAAAGATAGAAAAAATAAGTTATAAAAAAATTATTCTGTCATAATCTGAAGAATTAACATGTAAAGTGGTAAAATCTTTTAATACACCCGGTGTAACATATAATTTTTTTCACAAAAAAGTAGATCATTCGATACCACCAAAAACACACCACGTATTGGATAAGTTAAAGTTTTCAATTTACATCTTGCTTACTTGATGGTTTAAGAAGATAGTCGGGTGTAATGTTTGAAAAGCGTACTTGTCGCTAGTAAAAATTGATTTTTGGGCATTTGTAATCAAAAATTTAACAAAAACGATGCCTAGTGCCATTCAAATTGAATTTAGTTTTCATATAGAATTTTTGTTTTTCATGTAGTCTATGACTTTTTGAACAATGATAAAACCACATTTTTTTATCATTGTTCATAAAGTACGCTTTATGAACAATGATAAAAAAATGTGGTTTTATCATTGTTCAAAAAGTATACCCCTACTTCACTCTACATGAAAAACAAAAATTCTAAATGAAAACTAAATTCAATTTGAATGGCACCAGGCATCGTTTTTGTTAAATTTTCGATTACAAATGCCCAAAAATAAATTTTTAATAGCGAAAAGTACACTTCTCAAACATTTCGCCGACCATCTTCTTAAGTAAAACACACAAAAACTTCTATTTTGTAAAAACTTTTAAATTAGTACGTACTCTGCGAGCTTAAACCTCTTCAGGTACAAAATATTGAAAATAGTCAAAAAATTAAAACTAATTTGGTAAGTTTTATCGGGAATGATTTGAACTTAACAAAATATTTTAAAAGTTTCAGCAAGAAATTTTGTAAAATGTAAACTTTTTAGTTTTATAGTCAATTAGGTATCATATAATGTGAATTTAACATGTAACGGAATTTTGTGAATGGAAACATGAAAAGAACACAGAATTTTAGTGTAATAAATAAAATTATCAAGTGAGTGTAAAACCAAAACACAGTATCGAGGTTAAGATGTTATGTAAAGCGATTAAAAAAAACGAACAGATAAGCACAATTTATTTATTTAACGGCATTTTAAATATATTGTCACATAATGATTAATTATTACATATCCATTTTTAATAATAGTTGAATCTACGAATTTATTTTGACCTTTCTAAAAATAAAACTATACTTGATATATTTGATTTGGTACATCCTCTTTATGCTTACTGCATAACATTGCTTATTCACATTTATGCAACAATTGTTTATATTTTATATTCGCTTAAAGGTTAGTGCTAAATTATGTATACACAAATGTGTTGCTAAAACTATTATTTACAAAATAAATTATTTTATTTTAAATAGCTATAAGAGCAAATGAAAATTGTTATATATAAGGTGATAGACCTGAATATGTGGGGCACAAAAATGGCAAAACTTATGTAATACTGTCTTTTCAAAACAAAAAATAGTACGCGATAATTTATAAATAAATATAATAATGATAAGAGGAACGGCATATGTAAAAATATATCACTATAACTATAACAGAGAGAAAACTAAGACTAGTACTTATACAATCATAAAAATAAACTTTTCCACTTCATTGGAATGTGAATTTTAATATTTTGTTTACATAAAACATGTGGCCAAAAATATAATTTAAAAAACAGGAATAGGTCCTTTAAAAATAAACTTTCGTATAACATCAATTTTAGGCCACTACTTACAAAATAAATAAAATTTAATGTAAATAATTTCAAAATAATATTTATAATAAATTCAATCATAAATTCATTATTGTATAAATTAAATAAATGAAAGCAATTAAATTTATCACAGTATCTATTTTTAAAATATAATAATTTCATGTAAATAATCATTTTCCAGTAATAATAAGATATTACAATTTTTATTTTAAAATAATGTAATTTGAACCAGCAAATCAGCATTCATCTGTTTTCTAAATTATAATGTAAGCTATACAATAAACAAGCTTCCTCCCAAAATAAAAAGCTTTATCTTAAAAATTTAATTATTTATAATTTCTTTTAAATATGTATTATCGATTAATTAACAAATTATTAAATTGCAATTTTCTTGATGTGATTTAATTTTTTAACGTAAAAATGTCAACAAAATTTTTAACATGTTTTTTTGTACAAAAAAGGGGGGAAATAATAATGCATACCCATTAACAATATAAGTGACGATTGCACGTAAAAATAAAATGAAAGTATGATCACCATTATAACATAATTTTTGGCTTAAATAACTGTACATTAATATACACTGAATGGCTATTTTTTATCAAACTACAAATCACCAAAAGGATCGAAAGTGGCTTCTTGTTTTTGAGGTTGTACTGGCACTGCTCCCATTCGTGGACTTCCCATAATTGGTTGTTGCACGGCTGCAGGAAACTGCTGTATACCCTGTCCCATCGGTCTGTAAGTTGCTCCCGTTGTTGCAGCTAATGGTTGTGGTTGCCATCCAGTTGCTTTCGGTTGATTTTTAGGGGAATTCCATTGGGTCTTACTTGTATCCATTGTGAGATTTTCTACCAAAGAAGAGAGACTGCTTTCTAAATCTCCAGTTAGAAGTTTTGTAGGTTGTTGTTTCTGTGGCTGAGGAACAGTTGTTTGTGGAGCATGTTGTGATGTTAGAGGATCGAAAACCGATGGTTCGTTACTATTAAAAACACTACCAGTTAAACTATTTGCTGGAAACATGTTAGGTGGTTGAGAAACATTTTGAACGAATGGAGTATTTTGTGGTTGTGCTTGAAAATTTGGTTGAGCAAACCCGTTTGCCCATAAATCAGGTTGTGTTGTGGCACCAAATGAATTACCATTTGCAACAGGAGCTTGTTGCGGAGCACTTCCAAACATGTCACTAAACGGATTGCTCAATCCTAAAAGATCATCGAGTGCACTTGGTTTTGCTTGAGGTGCAATAATTGCTTCGTTCGAATCTCCAGCAAAAAGGTCTAGGATAGCTTGATTTGAGTTTGGAGGTTGTGATGGTTTTTCAGGACTACTTAAAAATGGATTCGTGCTTGCAGGGCTACCAACATTAGCTTTGTATTGATTTAAAATTGCTTCTTCCTCGGCAAGTGCTTGCTTCACTGAATCGTCAATTTGACTGCTTGCTGCGAAAGAATTACTAGTATTTGATAAAACAGTTACTCCAGATTTAAGACTTTTTTGGTTGCTAGCTGAAGTGGGCGTATTACCCTCTAGGGAACTCAAATGTTGCTCTAAAGCATCTAATAAACTGTTAGGAGCTTTAGTTAGATCGGGAATATCTCCCTTATCAATTCCAATATTTTCAGCTACTTTTAAAAATTCTCCTACTCGATCCATGCGAATCAAAAATTTCTTATATAAATCTAAAGCTTCTCGACATTGTTTTTTATTCATTTCAAAATATTTTTCTAATAAATTGATGATTCCATCATTATAGCACGCAAATAGTCTAATTAAATCTCTAAATAGAAGCATAAAGCACATATTAATAACACCATTTGTGAGATCATTCGCAGTACAATCAAATTCTAACAGAGCATCAAGCTGGTTTTGCAAAATTGGAAGCGTTTTTAGTAAATTTTCGGAATTCATAGTACGAATGGAACCTTCTTCTTTACCACGTTTAACCTTACAAAAGTCAAACGCTACTGCTCTGTACGACAAAGCTTTTTCATTTAAGTATCGTGCATATCGTCTTATGAACGGACTCATATCATAACCTGTACGAGCTCCTACTGCGCTTTGTACGCCTGATTTATCAACAAAGTTTGATAATTGAAATGATACATTACTTGAAGCAAGATATTGTGTGAACCTTTCATTTCCATAACACATGATATGGTGGGTGGTTATAAGAGCCTTGTAAACTACAACCCAACTTGTATTTTGCGATCTTTCCATTAATAAATTAGCCATTTGTGGAATCGAGACGTTGGGTTCATTTGTGCAATGAATAAGATAGTCCAAGTGTTTCTTTTTAGGGCCGAGAAGTTCTTCCGTGGTGGCTTTGCACACGGATTTTGCTAAACCTTGCCCGGCGATGCTATGCTTCGCGGCGAGCAGCCGATCGCTTATTGTTTGACCCGCCATTTATTTACACTTTTACACGATACACGCGAACTAATATCACCTTAATTTCAGCAAGATGAGTATGGCTTTTTAGTGCACTAATTCAAAGTGGAAAGGACGGGTCGATCACACAAAATCAGGCCGGTGAATCAATACCCTGAATACCAACCAACCGCGCACGTTCCGCGACATCTATTGGACACGTCCATAACTTTCGTTTTTCGTTACGCGATGTCTGTTATATCGGCTTGTTTAAATTTTAGCGGGAAACCGCAAGTAACATCTTTATTTAAATTTTTAAATAAAAAATCTTAATGTACTTAATTTTTACAATTATAGTGATATATTAAAATAAGCTTTAATGGCAATATGGACCACCACTTTTAATTTAAAATGGCAATAAAATGCAGTGTACAACTTAATAATGTAACAACTAACAACCTTTTAACTTTTATAATCTTTATCCGATTTAAACAAATTGATCTTAAAATGTAGATTTTTTTAGAATTAAGGAATTATGGTTTATGTATTTATGACCACAAATTCACTTAACCAAAGCCACATGATTCCTGATTCCATAGGATTGTGTAGGACAGAAATTATATACAACATACAATTTTTATTGTTCTTAATCGCCCTAATAGAATTTTACCTACAAATTTGAGTTTTGATCCCAAAATATTTTTATTGCAGATTTCTCACTTAATTAATTTAAACAGTTAGTTTTTTAATTTAACATTTAATATTAATTAATAAATTTATAAACATATTAATTGATTTCTCACTTTAAAACAAAAAAATTAATTATAAAACGACCACTTTTTTATTAATTCGAATACAATGATTTATTTAGTCCTTGGGCAATTTGAATGTTTTGTAAAATGGTCAGCATAAACCGAGGCATAAACTGATTATTATAAAAATCGTTTTGAGTAAAATGAAACCAATCCATTGCAAAAAACCTTGGATCTCAAAGGGCATTGTTAATTCAATTAAAAAAAGAGACAATTTAAAAAAACAAAACTTTTAAGAAACTACTCTGTTGAGCAGCTATCTTACTATAGAACTTACAGGAATACCTTAAGACGATAGTCGGCAAAATGTGTAACTCCGATTTCTCTATCCCTTGGAAATGGGTTGGGAGAATGAAACATATAACTGTGCGAAAGAGATGCCACTACGAGTTGGTCCTGTTTATATTGACATTGTACATCGCTGATAACTTAAAAACTAATTAATAAAATTGATTTTTTTAAAATTATCTTAAAAGTATAATGATAAAAAATATTTTTTATCATTTTTTCAAAATTACTCCCTTATAACAGACTATATACATCAAAAAAAAATTCTATATGATAAATAAATTCAATTTCAAGGCAAAACAAGAGCGTTTTTGTTAAATTTTTTATTACAAACACCAAAAAATCAATTTTTACTAGCGAGGAGTACGCATTTCAAACATTTCGCAGACTATCCTCTTAAGAGCATCTTCCTAGACACCCGCGATAAATTTTCCGTTGGAGATAATAACAAGGAATAGAAAATCCATCCCACTTTTCTGGAGCTTCTTTGCAAATTATGACCAAATAACTGATAATTAATGCGAATCCCTAGAGGGCGCGTGAGTTTGGGAGGAAAAATTGTAAAAAATCATGAAATCGAGCTTTAGTTCTGCAGTCATAACTCAAGTTTCCCTTGTTAGATTTTCAATTTTTTTTCAGATTTATAATCTAAATTGATTAGGCTACATCCTGCCAGAGAGTTACCTTCTGCAACCTAGCACAAAATTAATTATAAGGTACTTTTAGATCATTATTTTTTTTTGTACATTTTCCAACTTTTTTTCCTTCTGGCAAAAATTAAAGAAATGACTTCTAAATCAACTACAAAAAAAATTATACAAAAATGTTGTTCATACTAGCTTTTATGACTGCAGAACTAAACCACTATATTCTCCATTTAGGAAAAGGCTCTTAACTAAAAGTTATAAACATAGCCAAAAATAATTAGTTTAAAAATAAAATTGAAAATGCAGGACAAGACATGAAAAAAGTATTTCAAGTAATTGGTGAAGCTAGTAATGAGAAACCAAAAACAAAAACAAAATACATGATGCACTGGTGCTGAATTCAATAATAACGAATTAATGGCTAATTACTGCAATAAATACTTTAATGAAGTGGATCTCAAAATGGCAAAAAAAATAAAACAAACAGTTAACACTCTATACACAACTAATCTAAATAAGGTATACTTTTATATGTTCTTAAAACCTGTTAATGAGAATGAAATAATTAAATACATTAAAGAGCTAAAAAATCTCGTAAAAAATGAAGGAGCTCCTGGTATTGATGGCATATCTACTAAACTAATTAAAACCTTTCACGAATACCTCATCATACCAATGCAGCACATTATTAATAGAATATTCCAAACTGGAATATTTCCTACAGATTTCAAAAAAACTGTAATAATTCCAGTATACAAAACTGATAATTCAACTCTTATTCAAAATTACAGGCCTATCTCGCTAATAAACGACTTTGCCAAAATTGCTGAAAAATGCCTAAAAGAAAGACTAATTTCCCATCTAGAGAAAAACAACGTACTCTCAAAAAATCAATTTGGATTCATAAAGGGCTTGTATATAACTAATGCGCTGCATCATGTTGTTGGTCACATTACAGACAAATTAAATAACAAAAAAAAACAATAACAATATTCCTAGACTTGGCTAAGGCCTTCGACACGGTTACTCATAACGGTCTCATTAATACGTTAAGTTTGATGGGACTCCGAGGTACTGTGTTGGAGACCTTTACCAATTACCTGGGAAACAGAGAGCATGTAGTAAAAATTGAACATGACATAAGCACCCCCCTAATCCTCAAAATCGAAATTCCACAAGGAACTGTCCTTGGACCTATCATGTTTGTGGCCTACATCAATGGATTTTTAACGGATCTGAATATGCAGGGAACTATAATATCTTACGCCGACGACACAGTTGCTTTATTTAGCAGTGATTCATGGGATAGAACCTACAAACTAGCAATAGATGGATTCAAATTAATCAAGAACTGGTTGGATCACAATTATCTAACTCTTAATATTACGAAAACTAAATATATTGCAATCGCATTAACAAAAAAGAATAGTCCTAAGCTAAACTCATTAAAAATTGATAATGGCATAGAAATAGAGAAAGCCCCTGAAATAAAGTAGTTGGGTATAATAGTGGACCAAAACTTGAAATGGATCTCTCATGTTTATAAAGTAACTAAGCTTAAGAAAACTCATATACAAATTTTACATACTACGCAACATCCTCAATAAAAAACTACTTATCCTTTTATATAAATGTCAGGTGGAATCCATCATTAGATATGTAATCGAATTATGGCGGACTTCACAAGAAGAACTCAAAACCTCTAAGTGTCATTTAAAACTACATACTAAAAATCATTCATAAACTTCCTAAAACTCATCCAACCAATTTACTATATTCCACAGAAACTCCTAATTTTAAAACTATATATATGCTGAGCATCTGCACTCGCTGACATAAACACAAAGAGCTACAAACCACACCTGGGCATTGTCACTCCACGAGATTTAAATCTAATAGCTTAATAAAAGTTCCTAACAATTTAAACAACCTTAGCTGCAGATCATTTCAACTCATTAGTATTAAAATATATAATAAAATCCCATACAATACTAGGAAATTGCATCCAAATAAATTTAAAGGTGAAGCCAAAAAATTTATAATAAATAACTATAACAGACTGATCAGTCTAATTTAATATGAATAAAAGTTTGCCAGTGCTCACTCACTCTGCGATAGTTTAGATATACCTATTCTAGTTAATCTTAATCTTAGTCTATAAATTGATTCATACTGTTTATATATTGTGATTTCTCCTCTATTATCTTTCTATTTATATGAAACATTCAAAATGTATTGTGATATTGTACAGGGCGGCCCAACTAAGAGTTCCCACCCAGGTTATTTCGAAAACCAATAATTTTTGAAAAAAAAAACCTGAAACCGGTCAATTTTTATTTGGCGGGGGATCAATTTTTATGGTAACGCAAGGGACAACCTGTCACCCAGTTATGCAGGAAAACTACCCCTTCAGAAATCTTAAATGGTAATAGGGGTCGAGTGATACATCATTATAAAGCTCCTACTATTCTGTATACAACTGTCATATTTTTTTTAATTTGATGGAATATTTGAGAAGTTATAGCATTTTCACGTTAAACATGTAAAACGTGTTTTTAACAATGTATGGTTGTATTCATTTTTATATTAACTTTTAACAAAATCAAGCTTTAAAAGCCTTTTAAACCCATGTTACCTGTTAAAAACACGTTTTAGATGACTAACGTAAAAATGCTACAACTTCTCAAATATTCCGTCAAATTAAAAAAAAATATGACACCTTATCTTTTTAAATAACTTTCATGGTCAATAGAGGCTTAAGGAAGCACTTTTGGTTAAAGATAAAATTGGTTAAATCATTCCATTTTGGTCTCAGGAATATACTGTGTTAATTTGTACAGACCTTTTAACGAAAAATTTAAATATTTTTCCAAAGTTAGGTTATGTACCACATGGAAATAATTTTTTTCTGCCTAAAATAAAGGAGATAGAAAAATTTTGTAAGAGACAAAAACAGTTTATAATTACACTGTTTAGCTACAAATAAAGTTCTATGAATTTTTATTCGGCCATTAAAAAGTTATAAGAAATTTTGCATGTCGATGACCTATTTTTGACCACTTACATAATGTGAAAAAGTAAAAACAAATTGTCTAGAAATAGTTTTTTTCCATTACATACCCACATACCAAACTATGTTATGATCGTATGAGCAAATTTTTAGTAATTTAAAAAATACAAAATAGTTTTAAGAACTTGAATGGTCTGTAGCACCTCAACTAAGCCCTTTTGGATAGAGATAAGTTTGGTTAAATCGTCTTATTTTGGTCTCAGGAGGATGTGGTATCGTTTTGTACAGACCTTTTAGGAACACCCTGTATATCTACTTTATTACCTTTATACTTTGTGATTATATACAGGGTGTCCCATTTTAATTAATCCAGCTGAATATCTTGGAAACTAAGCGATTTCCTTAAAAATGTTTTAGACAAAAATTATAGCGTTTCGAGGGGGACATTTAACAGTACCATGGGTTTTTAATTTTTATGGGGTTTTATGGTGTTTTTATGGAAAAACATTTTTTTTTAAATGGGAACCCATAATTTTTATTGTAGATTCGTAATCTTTAAACAATAATAAGCAACTTTTGGTTGAACAATTTTTTTAGAAAATTTAAATTTTTCGTGATATTCACCAAAATAATCATCAATTTTGAGATTTTCGGTTCAGTTTTACTAGAAAACTAAAGCTTTTAAAGAAAAATCGCAAGAGGCAAAAAGTGATCTTTATGATGATCTTTGACCTTATGTTTAAATTTAATATTAAAAAAATAATTTTACATTTTCGTAAAAAAATTTTTTTTTAAATAAATTGAAAAAAAATGAAACAAATTTTAAAAACTTTTAGTGGTTTTTCTAAATCTTTACATTAATTTAAACATTTTTTGCCTTTGGGGATTTTTCTTTAAAAAAATTAGTTTTCTAGAAAACCTGAATCGAAATCTCAAAATGTCTGTTAATTTTGGCGAATATCATGAAAAATTGAAATTTCCTAAAAAATATTTTCAACCAAAAGTTGCTTATTATTTTTCATAGATTGTGAATCAATAATAAAATTTATAGGTTCCCATTTTAAAAAAAAAATTTCCCCATAAAAATTAAAAACCCATGGCTCAATTATATGTCCCCCTCGAGCCGCTACAATTTTTGTCTGAAACATTTTTAATGAAATCGCTTAGTTTCCAAGATATTCAGCTGGAATAATTAAAATGGGACACCCTGTATATAATCACAAAGTATAAAGGTAATAAAGCAGATATACAGGGTGTCCCTAAAAGGTATGTACAAAACGATACCACATCCTGCTGAGACCAAAATAAGACGATTTAACCAAACTTATCTCTAGTCACAGTTTCATTCAAAGTAAATTTTGCGGCAGAAATTTTAGATTACATAAATATAATATTTTAGCCAGCAACTACCATGCCCACCATTGCTAAATAATGGATTGTAGTGCACAAGCGCAATCAACAACAATTGAGGGGTCCAATGCAAGAACGGGTCAAGTCCTTTTTTTTTTAAATTACATTTTTATTTTTATTCATATTTTTGAAAAAAAAATCAAAAAAAATTGTTGACATAAGCTACTAAATACATAGAAGCTGGAACTCTAGGTGTAACGAAACATGGATCACCTCTATAATTTCTTTTATTATAAAAAAAAATTTGAAATTGACTATGTTGTATGTTTTATGGTTCAAAAAACGCGCATTTTATGCACTAAAAATGTTTTCTATAACACTACTGGTTTTCAGGAAATAACAACGACTTTATTTTTTAAATGTAACACCCCATTATTTGTTCATAGTGTAAACCAATTTTAGAAAAAACGTATGTTTAAGATGTTTTTTTTTAAATTAAAAGAAAATAGTATTCTTGATACAAACACTATTAAAATAATCATTATAAAATACACTTTTAAAAAAACCGAGTGACATGAAAGAGTTATTTCCAAAAATGCTCCTCAAAAAAGTTAAAAAATTAATATCTTAAAAACTACTTGAATATAATTTTACAAGCTACAATTTTATTTAGGTATTTGTATTATTTTGAATGAGTTTTGGTAGTTTTTATTAACTTCAGATGAAAAAAACTTTTTTTATTTAATTTTCAAAAAACATTTTAAAAAATATAACAAACATACTTATTTTTTTAAATTAATTTAAACTATGAACAACAAACACTAAAAAATAACTTGATGTTATTTCCGGTAAACCCAGAAGTGATATTTTAATAAAATAAAAATTTTAGTTCCTGAAATGTATTTTCTTGAACCAACATATAGTTAAATTTAAAATTTTCATTTTTATAAATAAAGAATTATAGAGGTAACTCATTCCATGTTTTGTTTACACCCGGTATGTAGGGTTAAATTAATCAAAGAAGTTGGACAATTTCAATCCAGAAGCGCTTACTACTGTTTCTATGTGTCCTATTTCGTAGCAGTTAACGAGATAGTCCGATACTAAAGTCTGAATCGAACAGGAGTATTTGCTTATTTTAGCTGCTTTTAATGACAAAAAGTAATTCTTTTTGTTGTAAAGAACACCTTAAAAGTTTTTTAGAGGGGTTATATGGAAGTGAAATTGTAGATTACAAGTTGATTTCATTGAAACACGTTAAAAAATGAGAGTTTTTAGAAACGATCTATTTTAAGATATATTTAATTCTTGCGATGATTTGGATTTTTAAATTCAATAGAAAATTTTTTTTGAAGATTCTTTAAATCCAACTTTATTAATTAGCAATATTTGAATTTGTCAAATAATTGCAATTTTTATAAAAAAATTTTTCATCAACTTACACTTCTACAATTATTTTTATAAGCAAAAAAATGACAGGGATTGCCCTAGTTTCGTGTACACCCAGTAAAGGAAAATAAAGTAAAATTTTAAAGAATTTAAAATAGCATTTTGTGTGAGTGTTTAAACATTTTTCATGCAACTTTTTTCTGAAGTCCAGGTTTAGGTCCAAGCAGGTCAAAAGCATGGTTATCTTCAAAATTTGGACTCATGTAACATTCTATTTAGTACGGTTCAAGGTTCATTAGAATAACTATCTTGATATTTCTTTTGTATCTCAAATATTCAAATAATTAAGTATTTTACTCAACTCTTTGTAGTATACATAATATGTACCTAAAGTGATAATAAAGTAATTTAATATTTTACCAAATTTTAGCTCTAATAAAATAATTGTGTTAAGAGTGTAGATGAGATAATATGTCATTTCCAACACTAACGATACGTTAAGGTATAAACAAATAGTGTATAGACTTGTTTTTTATTTTAAGTATATTTCTCAGTATATTTTTAAACTTTTTACAGCGCTTCAAATATTTTACTTAATTTTTGAAGAAAAGAACGCAGGGGCGGATGGGCAACATATTAGCGGCCCGGGAAATAATATTCGCCGGCCCTTTTTTATTCCCGATTTTGTCTAAAAAGAGGATATCAGGGGGTCCAAGTTTTCTACCTCTATTTTTTAGGGTACAAAAGTAAATGAACGGTTGAAAAAAAAATGTATTCCAAATATAAAAATTAGACAAATAATAAATAATCCCAGAACTGAATAAACATTTTAAAACATAAAACAACATACAGCATAAAACAACATGTTTACAAAAAAAATAATATTACATATACAGGGTGGTGATAAAGTTTGGAACCAAGGTCATAACTTCCGTAAAAATTTTTTTTGTAAAAATCGCTTGGACAGGTCAATTTTTGTTTTAAAAATGCCATCTCTTGGAATGGAAAAAATATTCATGACGTCACTGATAACTTCACTATGACGTCATCATCAATTTTTTTAAATGGAAAATGATCACATAAAAATATTTTAAAAAATTTCAACCATTTTTGAAAAAAAAAATAAATTTACTCAAAAAAAAAAATTATTAATTCTCAATGAAAATATGGCAAGAAAAATAAATTAAACTAATTTTTAGTTTAAAAATAACAAATTATTATTGAAAATATTCGAATTGTTCTTCTTTACACAATTGGAATTTTCTTAAAACTAATTTTAAATAACTTTTAATGAAAAAGGTAATTAAAATAAAATGTTTGAGTAATAATAAACTTTAAATAAAATTGTAATTTATTATAAATTTGAAAAAGCTTTTGATATTCAAAATTTATTGAAATAAAAATTGCCTTTATAAAAGTGCTTTAGTTGACGTTATTTTGTATGGCAAATAAAAGTTTAAATCCATTTACCAATGCTTGAATAGCTTACTTCGTTTGTTTAATAATAATCAACAATTATTAAGTTTAGCGAAATTAAAAATGCCTCGTTTAAGTGAACGCGAAAGAATTGAAATTTTAATTATGGTAGGATACGGCGATAGAAAAAGAACCCATGGGGAAGCTTAATGAGCAATATCCAAATAGACCGCAAATCTCATGATCTACAGTAAGTAAGTTAGTTACCAAATTTGCAGAAACAGGATCTGTAGGAGATTTGCCTCGACAAGGACGGCCTCAAGTGAATGAAGAAACCAAATTAAATTTAATACTTGCGATTGAAGAAAATCCCAATATTTCAACAAGAGATATTTCAAGAAATAATAATGTGGATCATTCCTATGTCGCAAAATTATTAAAAAAGGAAAAGTATCACCCATACAAAATAAAACTCATACAAGAGTTAAATGAAGATGATCCCGATCGCCGACTGCAATTTTATGAAGAAATGATGGCGCGATGTGATCAAAATCCAAATTTTTTAAGTAGTATAATTTTCTCCGATGAAGCTACCTTTCAATTGAATGGATCAGTGAATCGACATAATTGTAGGTATTGGTCACAGGAAAATCCTCATTGGGCCCATAGTCAAAGACAGGGAAAGTTAAATGTATGGGTGGGAATGATTGGCAGACGTTTTATAGGACCTTACTTTTTTAATGAAAACCTTACTGCCGAAAGATACTTGAATTTTTTGCGGACTGATTTGCTACCAGTTTTACTTCGTATTTTCCCCAATTATGAAAATCGCAACATTCCTAACCAAAACATTTGGTTTCAACAAGATGGGGCTCCTCCACACTTTGGCAGGGCGGTGCGAGAATTCCTTAACACCACGTTTCCCAACAAATGGATAGGTCGGAGGGGACCAATTGAGTGGCCTCCGCGATCTCCCGACCTAACGCCCTTAGATTTTTTTTGTGGGGACATTTAAAATCAAAAGTTTATTTCAATAGACCTAATAATTTACAAGAATTGGAGCTTAGAATTAGGACGGAATTGCAACAAATTGACGAAGAAGCTATTAACAATAGTATTCGAATGGGACAATGCCAAATGGTAAATGGGGAACAATTTGAACATTTTCGTTAAAATTTGTTACTTGTAAATTAATAATTTACTTTTTTTTTGTAATATATTCATTGAGAATTAATAATTTTTTTTTTGAGTAAATTTATTTTTTTTTTCAAAAATGGTTGAAATTTTTTTAAATATTTTTATGTGATCTATGATATATGATAAAAAGGTCTATGAAAAATGTGTAAAAAGAGTAGGGGTTTCCGTTTAAAAAAATTGATGATGACGTCATAGTGAAGTTTTCAGTGACGTCATGAATATTTTTTTCATTCCAAAAGATGGCATTTTTAAAACAAAAATCGACCTGTCCAAGCGATTTTTACAAAAAAATTTTTTACGGAAGTTATGACCTTGGTTCCAAACTTTATCACTACTCTGTATACATGTATAAATATAAATATTACTCTCTTAAAGTTCTATTAATTAATGTGCTTTGCTGCATAGGTATATTTATAATTTTATCAGAATCAATATTATTCAAAATATCATTTTCGCAAGCCATTAACATAAATGCATCCAAATTATTATTTGACATTGAATTCCGTAATCTGCTTTTAATATATTTTAACTTGGAAAAACTTCTTTCACATTGCACCTGATTTATGGATAATGTTAATAAATATTTGTAAGCATTTCCTAGTGCAGAATACGTCTCGCTATACATATTGTACTTTTGAATGACTGCATAACAGCAAATAGCACAATTAAGGCATGACTTACATTTTTTGTTATATACTTTAAAACCGTCATCTCTTTCAAAATCATCGTTGTCTTCTTCATCAACTTCATCTGTATTTTTAAATGTATTTTGAAGTTCTTGGTTACTGTCCTTATTTATTGTTGCTGACCTTTTAAATTTATCCCAATTTTTGGCAAAACTAACAAGTTCATCTTGGATATTTTCTTTTTTTATATTTGGGTAATAGTTCTTTAGCAGTTGACAGAACTTTTTCAAGCTATTAAACGGTACTCCATTTTTTACTTCATCAAAGTTAGTTGGGGATAATAAGGCGATATCATTATACAGTTCACCATTATTCATAAATCTAGATTCTATAGAATTTATAATTGTATCTAAAATTCTATTATGGGTATCTACTTCATACCTCTTTTTGCCTTCTTTTATGGGATCGTCTTCAGCTAATTCTCCAGCCATTCTTTTCCGTTTTCGTATTCTCTTTTCAGGAAACGAATTTTGTATGTTGATGTCGATTTCTTCTCGGCAATCAATTTCGTCTTGTACCCAGGCAATGAATGATTTCGTAGATGCTTCGATATCATTCATATCATGACTCATGGACTTCGATTGTGATGTACAATTCATAATCATTTGGTGGCATTTTAGTAAGTCTAATCCACTAGTTTGTAAATATTTCGAAACAGGGCCAATAATTGGAAATATTTTTGTAAAAATTTGACATGTTAGTAGCATTTCATAGTCTACAAATTGTGAAAGCATGGTGGAGGCCTTCACACGGACATCTGGTGACACTTTTTCAGAAAATGTTATTTCTTGTAAAGCTAATAATACGTCGATGTAAAGAGCATTGTCATGATTTTTATAAGTTCCAAATATTTTCTTCAAAGCTGTTTCTTTCGCCCACCAACGTGTTTCTCCGATTGCTTGCAATTTATTTTTTCTAGCCTTCAAAGATGTGTTTTTCCAAATGTTCATTCTTTGGTAAGTTTCTTTGAAGAAAACCGCGATTGAATTTAATAATGTAAACAAAGATGCTGCATTTATTGTTATTTTAACGGTATCAGACACAACTAGATTCAGGATATGGGTATAACACCAAGCATGTATTTGACTAGGTGTATTTTGATACATCCATTTAGAGAAACCGTTGTAAGCCCCTTGCATATTTGCTGCTCCATCAGTGGCATTAGAAATGCAATTTTTAAGAGGAATATTTAAAGATGACAATTCTTTTTGGATTAGGTTAAACATACCTTTTCCGGTAGTCTTATGACAGAAACCAGCCTTTCATAAATTTCAAACCCCAAAACATACCTTAATACAATTGAACATTGATCTTGAACAGAAATGTCCTGTGTTGTATCCAATTGCACAGAAAATATTTCAGCTTTTTTAATTTCTTCCATAATCTCTTATAATTTGTAATATAGTGTTGACGCTTGTTTTGGATATGAAACTTACGAATGATCCAGATCTACGTTGTTGACCTTGTTCATGCATAATTTTGCTTTTTTGGATAACCTCATCTAAATGTTCCTTTAAGTGTAAATCATATTTACTTACTAACATTATTAACTCCAAAAAATTTCCATGGTCCAATGTGCGTTCAGCTAATGTATATGCAGCTTTATACTTCGTTCCTCTGTAACTTAATCCTCGTTTTCCAATCATTTTTATAAAATTTGAAGTGTTCTTTTGGTTCTTGCACATAAAATATGCATGAACGGATTTTTCTTGATCACTGCTTACTTCATGCTCCTGAATTCGTTGATAAGTATGCGTAAACTCATTTATACCAACAAACAATCAATTATCGTTTTTTACCGTACACTAGACATACAGTACAAAATAACGTAAAAGTCCTTTCATTGTATGTTAGCCAGTTTCTTACCGTACCGTTTTTCATTTAAAAGGCTTTTTCCCGATTAAAAAACTTAACAAAACTTGGTTGTCTCGAATGACACGAAAAAAATTTTTGAATGTCGGACAAATTTGGCTTTTTAAAATAACCATCATCCGAGCCATCATCATCATAGTAACTATCATTAATATCGCATTGAATGTTTGGTGATTTTTTTGGATCGTCGGTGTTTCCAAAATCACTGGATTGCGAAAAACCAGTAGACGTGGATGGTTGATGATCACCTTCGTTTTGTATTTTTACTTCCACTTGAAAATTCGCCGATTCGAGAAATGAAGGCGATGACGATTTTGGTTTTGGTGCAGTATTTTCCGATGTTTCTTGATCTTGTTGCTGTTGGCTAATAACAGGAGAAGAGGCAAGGTTTTGAAACATCAATTTAATGTTTTTGGACTTGTGTGCCTCGGCTTCCATTGCTTTCTTCCTCTTTTCTCGCAACTTCTCTGCTCCTCCTTTTAGTTTTTCTTTGTCCATTGTTATATATTATTATAATATGTATATAATATAGTGATAACGGATAGCGATAAACGACGAACGCCCTTTATAACACAGGTTAATACTTAAACTTTTGTCGCGGTAGCCGAATGAAAATCGTCTAAAAACTGAATATTATTTCGCGATTGGGAGAACTTTTGAAACCATGTGTTTGCCTCACAATAGTTAACAATGCTAGCTTGCACGTGTCCTTTCAGGCTTGATTATTTTTTTATGTAGGAAATACTGTTGAGTAGGCGTTTTTCAAAAATAGGTAGGTTGTACAACATCGAAAGATCGAAATAGTTAAAGGCGCCCATTTTTTGTTATTAAATTAGTTGTGTAAAATACAGTTAATAAAGATATTTTAGTGTTCAATATTATTAATACGTTAACTTCCGGCCATACATTGATACCTTCCAACGCTGGGGGCCAAACTATATAACTTGGACATTTTTTATTTAATTAAAATTATGAATGCAGGGAATGTTTTATTGTATTTAATTTGGTTAAAATAAGTAAAAATGTATAAACGAGATAATTGTACAAATACCACATTTTTCTAATTCTTATAGTTTATTATGATGATTAGTCGATGTTTTCTACATCCAAAACATTCACATGTGGCAACTTCTTACCTATAATATAGGTAAATATAAACCAAAATTGACTTTAAGTTGCTGAAACTACAAGCAATATTACGACGACCGGCCGTCGTGTGGCTCATTCTGTCAGAAATCCGTATGACAACCGGCCCGTTGCGCGTCGTATGCCAGTTAACGTGTAAAGAGTAAAACTCTTTGCTATATCTGGCGGCCGGCCCTGACGAAGAGCAAAACTAATTTTCACATCACATGGGCATCCGTTTTAGAAAAGCGGTCGAAATTTTAATAAAACTAAAATTGAAAAAGGTTTTTTAACCACCGGCCCTGTGAGCCCACTTTTCCGTCGGCCCACCGGGAAAAACCCCATTTTCCCTTATGGCCCATCCGCCCCTGAAAGAACGATTATTTACCTTACCTATTCATAATTTATAGGTCATATGGGATAGATCAATAAGGATTTTTAGAATCCTTTGTGGTGTTTATCATGTAATGCATAGTATTTAAGTAAAAGATGAAATTTAAAAAAATATTCTTACCACTAGGAATACACACTGGTTGCATCCTCGGTGTCCATGTACCATCAGACTGACATTTTTGAATCGCAGTACCTTTCAATGCGTACCCTATATTACAATTATAACGCACAATCTGTCCCATATCGTAAATGTTCATTCCATCTATTTTGTCCAAAATAAGATAACCATTTCGGATTTGTTCAACCGATTTACACTTAGGAATTTTAATACAAGTAGCATTAGCACCTGTCCAAATTCCCCTCTCACAAACCCGAATATCACTACCTGGTGGAGTTAATAAATAACCTGTATCGCAGGAATACGTAGCCACAGCACCTTTTTTATACATTCTATCATCAGTCTGATGTCCTTCAATTTCCACTCTTCCATTTTCAATGTAGTATGGAGGTTCATTACAACGTAGTGAACACTTCGGGCTCTCATTCGTATCCCATTTACCATTTTCGCAAGTTATAACTCCTGGTCCCAATAAATCAAAGCCGTGCTTGCAAGTAATTTCTAATCTATAATTGTGATAATTATCTACTATAATCACAAAACCATTTTGTATTTCCCCAAATGATGGACATGGTAAGTAACTTGTATCATTTAAACTTAAATCGAAAGTTCTATTTTCTTCGGAGTTAACCAAAGAAGGAATCACAAATAACATTAAAAGTATAAGATCCATTTTTTTAAACTAAGTTAGACATTTTATTTATGTTTCACTTTTCTAAAATTAATGTTATTTAGAATTATTTGTTTTATGTTTTCATTTCATATTTTATTTGTTTGGGCGCCACATTGATCAGCTGTTTTAGACAAGTTTTCATTTTATTTTATTTATGCTAAAAATAATCAAAAGCGCCATCTAGTAAGTTATTTTCGAATCACGAGCTACACATTTATACAGGGCGATCAGTCAAACAGAAAATAATTTTTCTGCAAACGTGTAATAAAAAATGGCACTTTAGACTTGTGCTTTTGACAGTGTAGAAAGTAAATTACTAAAAAAATATCAAAACATTTTTTTCGATGATCCGCTTAATAAAATCTGATATTTAAAATTTAAATTTAAATGTTCCCGCCAAAACGCTCACGATCGACACGCCCGCTCTATGACGTCACAAGCTACTATAGTGTCAAGAATCGTCAACCTATTTTTTCAGTTTATACCGATTTTTATCGGCTTTTATTCACAAACATGAATTTTAACTCGAAGAAACTCTACAAAATACTCAAGAAAATCGCCAAAAAATACCGTTAAAGACAGGCTGTATTTTATGTTTACTATCTTGTGACGTCACTCGCAGATTCGTGCAGTTTCGTGCGTTTACGGTCACGTGACAAAATATCCCAATTTAGCTATTTAATTTTAACAAATTAACCAGGAATTTGACAAATTTTATCAATAAAAAACTGATTTTCGGTATTATTGTAAACTAAAGTATTATTTTAACTATAAATATCCATGTTTTTCGACCACTCGCTCTGCTTCGCTTCGCTCGTTCTACAAACTTTCATACGCGTGCCATATTCATGCATTTTTAACACTTACATAATAAATAATTATTATGCAACTGGATCGACCATTGAAAATCAAGGGTTCCAAAATTTTTTGAAATCCCCAGTAAAACTTTACAGAAAAGTGAAAAGTCTCTATGAATTAAGAAACTATTCAGTGTTGGTACCCTGCTTATAAGGTTAATTTCAGAGATTGGGCGAAAATTAATAAAAACTCAATTTTTATTCATTTTTTATTATTTTCGCTCATATCTGATCTTGTTGAAAATAATAAAATTCTATATAAACATGAAATTATAATACAGTGAATTCAAAAAAGACTGAAACCGGAAGTATGCAACCAAACATACTCTGGAGTGATTTTGGACTTGCTTAGTTGATGTTCCTGTTAATTTTCATTCAAATTTCAATCTGATGTGTCACTTTACTTTTTCAAAGTTATTTCTCAGTGTGTTGCAAAGATTATAAAAAAAATTTTTCAATACTAAAAATAGTGCAGTTAAAATATTCGCGTTGTTTTTTTCACCGGAACAGAATGCGATCATTTCAGTGTAGCCAATAACTGTGGGAAACTCAGGTTTCCTACCTTGCAATGTCAATGGTTACAATCTCATTTGAATTCACTGTACTTAATTAATAACAGATGTTGACATTTCTAAATTTGTGAATTATGATCAGTTGTTAATGCATAAAGTCATATGCTTTTTTGCCCTAGTGCACAAAAACAATACCTACTTAAGAGCAATCCTCCCGCAACGTTTTTAGGGGTTTACGGGAATCGTCATAGGTCTTTTATTTATAAATATTTTGGAATAATTATTTTTCTATTTAAAAGGCCGATCTATACTCGCCATATTGAACTTTTCAATTTTTTAAATGTTTTATATTATTTTTGTAAATTATTAATGAAAATGGTCATTTTATGCTATTTTTAATGGTCTGAAACATTCATTTATAATAAGAATTTTAAAACTTGAAAACGGCTAAAATGCAGATTGGAATTTCCTTTATCCATGTTTTAAATTTGAAAAAAAAATCGTTAATTGATAAGGTTGCTAAAACGATTCTACAAATTGATGTTTTGCATACATATAGGTGGGAAATACATTGCGAGAATAGGGACAACTCACGTGACGTCACGAGCGGAAAATTGGTCTTAAGTCATGCTTTTTGCACTCGCGCAATAGTGCAAGAAAGCATATGACTTTACGCACTGACACAACTGATCATAAATGGCCTACTTTTAGCACGATCGTAGAAAAAAGTATTTTAGGGCTTATTTATGCTTCGTTTTTATATTTCTGTAAAAGGCTACCTATGAATAGTGTTTTTTTTTAATATTTATCTACACTCTACACCATCAATAACATTTTGATTAGACATCAAGTTGCCTAAATTCAAGTCATCATTGGTCATAATTCCTCATTGTTTTTGAAAAATTCTGCTAATTGATTTATGTTAATCACTAATCACACCGCTCGCTGATATAAAAGTTAAACAAATAACAACAAATACAGTTGTCCCATAATTCGTTCGACAACGGTGAACTAGAGATAGTAGACAGTAGACCCAGTGGTGTGCTGTAGGGGGCTCGAAGGGGCTCGCGAGAGCCCCTTCTTAAAATTTTTGTAAACTTGTGAGCCCTTTGTTAAATGATAATTTCCAGATTTTTTTATTCTTTATTCTTTATTTGAGAATTTATTTTTTGTTCCATTTTTAATCTTTTGTACTTTAAGAATATGTTACTTTTGATCATATATGTATAATATATGTATAATATTTTTTAATGTATTGAATTTATTTTTTACAATAAAAATAGAGAGTTACTGTTTTTATATCAAAATTATTGAAGTCCTTAAAAATTGAAAAAAAATGCATGTGGGGCATACTGGGAAGTCCCTCGTTAAAAAAACACATTCTTAGAAACGCCCAAAAAATAAGTTGATAAAATTTTGTATACATGCATTTAGTTTTAAACGATCTATTAGAAAAAAAAATGGCACTCTTCGAACATTTTAGGTATTCAAAAATTTTATTTAAAAATTATTTTCTTTTGTAGAGATTCAAATGAAAGATTTTCTGCCCCCTATGAATATTGAGTAGGTTGTGCCGCTTTTAATAATTGAAAAAAATAATTTAGAAAACGATAAGAATATTAGGTTAGTCGTTTCTATGTTATAACAAAAGCTACAGTTTTAACGTAACTGGACGTAACTACATAAACTATATTCTTTGAAATGAATTTTGTTTATCTAAATTAGATATTTTGCCTGCTTTGACTTTTGAAATAAAAATTATTAATTTTAACAACAAAACTCACGTTTAATTAATTTGCTAATATGAAATTAATATTGAGTAAATTCTATGAGTTTTTTGAGCTTTAAAAAAAATTTCATTAAAAATTAAAAATGTATGTTGTGTGGCCTAACTTACTTACATTTTTTTATTTTATTAAAAAACGACGCAGCTTACGCAAAATTCATAAGGGACAAAAAAATTTCCTTTTGCAGTTTTCTTCATGAAAAAAAGTATTTTTAAAATAACATTTTAAAATGCCTAAAAAGTGTTTCACCGTTTTCCATCCAATTTCCATCCAACACCATTGACAGAAATCGAGGATTGGCCATATTTTTACCAATTGTACATTCAGTATTAAAATGGAAGTATACAAAATTCACTAAAAATCTTTATAGCTTATTTGGCTGTAATAAAAAAATCAACTTTGGAGGCCTATAACTTATAATTGCTCAGGCATGAATTTTTGGATATAGATAAATAGGGTCATAATAACTTATTTTTAGATCTACTATCTCCAGTTGATCGTTGTCGTTTGAATTTTGGGACACCCTGTACATAATGTTATCTTACATGCCTTAAATTCAGCAAACATTAATGCTATTGTAGAACCTCTAGGACTCACAAGTGAAGATGAAAAACGGCGGAAATTAACTCCTCATAAATTTGGAAAATGATTAGTATCGGATGTAATTTGTGTTGAAACTTGAGACTTTAGATTTTGGTGTTGGAAGGGCAGATATGGAAGCTGAAAGATAAAAGAATTTAAAATAACAATGTTTAAAAGATATTAGGCTCATTTTTATTCTATTAGCTTTTTGAATCTTGGTGATCAGAATCTAAAATCTTTATTATTTCAATTGAAAAAAAGTGACCTATCTGATGGAGAAAGAAGATCTAGTGAGTTTATTAAACAAAAAAATAGCATCGAAATATGAAGTGGGTATGCAGTTTTTATTTTATATACTATTCGATTTTCTTGAGGTTTGGATAAAACTTTTACATCCTATATTACTAAAATAATCATAATATTAATAATAATAGTTATAGATTGTAGATCCATATAGATAATAAAATAAAATAAAATAATAAAAAATTAAATAAAATAAAAAAATTAAATAAAGAAGAAATACAAAATAAATCATTTTCAGCGAAGGTAGTTCGGAAATAAATCTCATGAACACCAATGTTACAGGAAAAAGGGGAAAAGTAAAAACAGGAATTCGTAATATTGATGATGGAGGTAATAAAACCATGGCATCGTCAAGACTATAGCAAAATCACCGATTTCCCAAACTTCGACTGATACCGAAAGTTCTCAGTGAAATCAATTGGAATAAGAAAATGTTATTATACCGTGTGCTAGTGAAATCAATCAATTGCGACTAGGTAAATGACTTATAAAATATTGGAAACGCACATTTGATCAATTCTATGATAAAATGCTCTCCAATAAAAAGCCTTTCGTTTAGAATATGTATCTGAAGATTTTTATGTAAGCGATTTCAACAATATTTCCGAAATGAAAGAAACTTATTTTAAAGCATTTGTACAAGAAATTAAAGAATGAGAATAAGAGTGTAAATGCATAAAAATAAAAAGTGCGAACTACCAACATTTACAATAGTGCTTGAAGTCTGTTTTTCAGTATTTCACATCAGTTTTTGGAAAATCTCTCAGACAGATCGAGCATATTTTTTAAATATTAATTAAAATTTAAATGTAATTTTTTCAGCAAATTGTTAACCGCTAAGGGTTGAAAATAGGTTGCGGGTAATTATTTAAAAATATGTCCCCCCAAAAACAAAAATCCACCTGTTCCAGAAACTAAAGTTAAATAGCAAAAGTAGGGTTTGTGAACTTTTCGTTGGTCCACCCTGTATATTATGAATTGAATATGAAATAGGTCAGGCACTTGATACGATTTTCTTAATCAAGATTTTGCTTAAATTAAAGCAAAATAAATTAAATTTTATTTTAAAATAAATTAACTATGGCTCATAGGCACTGACACGTTTTTTAGCACCGAGCACCAAATTAACTTGCTGCGGCTCTGATTTCATTTGGCTAATCTCGCTACTTTTTCTAGTCTTGAGAAACCAGAAACCATTCTGGAATTTAACCTATAATTTTTAACTTTATTAAGCAAATGGACTACTCTTAACTGAATTGACTTCGGAAAATGAAGATAAAGTCGGTCGATAAAACAAATATAATACATATTACTATATTGTTGCATTAGGAGATGAAAAAATTATATTACTCTGAATGTCCGAATAAAACATGCTATTTTTTCTTCCAGCGCTAAAATTTATGAAAGATTAATTATAGAGTACCTACTTATTTGCCTACACATTAAAAAGTATATCCAATCTACGTTTAAAATATACGAAGTGGTAGAAACATGACCACATGCACAACTAAATTACTACGTGGAGTTTCCTCCAAGCAATTACCTAAAAATTAATCCCGTATATCTATTCCTCTCGGAGATAATTAGGGTCCAAAAATTCATTAATATGTTCCTCCGAACCCTAAAGCAAAAGTGAACCTTATCGACTTAGCAATAAGGTATATGCTTAATTTTTATACCTGCTGAGAGCTGGAGAGGAAAAAACCAATGGATTAGGGTAGTTTTAATATATTTTCGATTGGGGTTATAAATTCGGAGGAATTGTAACTCAGTCTTTATCTTCACTGTTTGAAGTCACCTCGTTTAAGGTAACAAATTAATCAACTATAATAATCAGGCAATTAAACTTTATTCGTGACAACGCGCCATATTTATCATCTTGATTCAACCGCGTTGATCAACCCGGTGGATCATTGTAAATATACCTTTAGCAGTATTAAAATTTGGCTAAAGATGGTGGAGAAGGGGGAAAACCTTTTAAAAGTGAGACAAGAGAAGTAATTTTTTACTTTTTCTACTAAACACCATGTATTTTAAAAGTAGCCCGTGATTGTTTTTATATCTATGCAAATCTCCGGCAGAGTTATTTAAAACAGCCTGCAGTCATTGCATATCATATTTTTTTATTTGGCATAGTTACTGAAATCATAAGCACCCCTAGCGATTTTTCTCACTACTTGTGCTACGACTTTAACATCTAAAACTTCAACTTAAATCTTCGATTTTTCATTTAAATTAAACACAAAGACGAAAGAAGAAAATTAGTAAGTAATCGCTATGTTTATTTTTTTTCTTAATTTGAACAACAAACCTATGGAACTGCTTCTTTATTATAATCTTACAAAATGCAAGAGTTTCGTAAGCCGCCTATTGTAGCACGCGTTCAATTTTAAAATACGAGCCGCGTAGCGGTGAGTATTTTAATCAACAAGTGCTACTATCGACTTATGAAACGAATTTTTTATACTATTTTTTTTATTTTGCGCCTTTTTATCCATTTAAAATAAAATTTTATTCGCGATATCGGAGATCAGATACGACCTCTGGTGGTCATTTATAAAGCTAGTAGGAGTGTAATAAATAAAAATCTACTTATGTGTAAGTACTTATAAATCAATTTTTTAGTCACAAAAACACACGGACTGGCTATGTATAACATACGCTCGGATACGTATTTTAATTATCTCTCAGATGGTGTTAATAAATTTTTTATGCAAGTCCGACAACTTGCTTTATGACCCATTTAATTAAAGAGTAACGCACCGCCAAGTCGTATTTTAATTACAAATTGGATCATTAAAACCGCGCGGACTATGAGTAAAATACCCTCGTATTCGTATTTTAACTGTCTTTCAGACGATGTTGATAACATTAATAAGTCTAAAAACTATTATTTTTTTATGCATTACGGAAAAACTGAGTTTTTGTGTAAAGTATTAATGCACTTTTTAGTTTATGACGAAAGAGGGCATTTTTTGTTTTCGAATTTTATAGGCTACGAACTAACTTTGTGTCATATGCCGTTTTATTCGTCTTTAAGAAGATAGTCGGCGAAATGTTTGAAAAGCGTACTTTTTGATTTTTTGGCATTTGTAATCAAAAATTTAACAAAAAAGATGCCTAGTGCCATTCAAATTGAATTTAGTTTTCATATAGAACTTTTGTTTTTCATGTAGATTGGGGCGTACTTTTTGAATAATGATAAAAACGCATTTTTTGCGATTGTTCAAGAAGTACGCCCCTATCATAGACTCTATGAAAAACAAAAAATTCTATATGAAAACTAAATTCAATTTGAATGGCACCAGGCATCGTGTTTGTTAAATTTATGATTACAAATGCTCAAAAATCAATTTTTACTAGCGAATAGTACGCTTTTCAAACATTTCGCCGATTATCTTCTTAAGTGTACTATTTAGTGGTATAGTTTTTATTTTGTAATGTTTTTAAAATCCGTCTTAAAAGGGGTTCGAAAGTAAGCAGTTTTGATGTTACTTTATTATGAATTTCTCCCTAATTATATTTATTTTGTGTCCTCGATATCTTTGCGCGTGGTTGTACACCTTGTGTGAATATCCCACAAACCACAAATAGAGATTGAAGGGAATTTAAGAAGCATTTTTAAAAATGGTTAAACAAATGAACATTAAAAATTTTAATTCATTTGTAGAGAAACATAAATTACGATCTCTAAGGAAAGCTTATATCCTAGCATTAAGTAAATTTGTAAAAAGTAAAAAAATCTGGAGCAGATGTTAATCAATGAACAAACTTACAATCCTAAACTCATGAGGCTATTTCTTTTGGGAGTGGTAAGTGGAGTAGTAAGTGAATTTGACATACCATTCATTTTCGCTTGAAGTGGTAAGTGATCGTGGTATGTCAAATCGCTAACCATGCTCTGTGTATATTAAGTGGGAATGGTATGTCAGATGATGTCAGTTACTTACTACTCACTTACTACCATACAACAATTCACTAAATATTATGCTCAAAAGAAATAGCCTATGGTTTCCACTTGCTTACAGAATATTGCACCTGCCGTGCATAGTAGAAACATTGAATTATGAGAAATTGTAGATAGCTTTCTTGATCTTCTGCCGAAAGTTCAGTTAAAAGTTCAGTCTGCTTCTAGAAATTCATTTTCTCACCCAAATAATAAAAACATGTGTGTAAGTGTGTACAATTTAACAATACAATTTTGCAAGTACAGTTGGTCCCAGATGGAAGTAGGACAAAAGTAATCACGCTCGCGTATTCTTTGTCCTACTTCCAGCTGGGAGCAACTTTACATACTTTAAAGTAGACAATTGAAAATGTCAAATCTGTTTGGAGAAAGCAAACATGGAACATGTACCAAAGAAAATTCAATGTTATAAGTAAACAATATGAAATATCCACCTAAATATAAAAAAAACTACTTTTTTTAAAAGTATTTTCATAAAAAATAATAGGAAGATTTTTTTCAACATTAGATTTTATATTTTAGATAGAATCTAGCGTATACATTTTAATGATTTTCTCAAGAAAATTACTAATAATTATTTTTCTTCACTACGCGTTAAGACCATTCTTTTATTACGTTGATAAACTTCCCTGAGTTTCTGAGGCAGCATTGGGAATTGGGAGCATGTCTGTAGATAGACGAACGGCTGACATGAGGAGGACGGATAATTCCCAAATTGCTTTGGTAGTTAGTTCGCGCTGAAAGCTCGCAACAGGAAGAGCATAAAATTTCCATCTCTGTAGACTGGCAAGAGCGTAACCTGTGCAACAGGCGATTTAGAGTTTTAGAGTGACTTGAATAAAAGGCAAGTATAAATTACATCATAATTTAAAATTTTGATTTTACTTTTGTTATGGACTATTTTCCTTTTCACCGTAAAACATAAATAATATTTGAGCATTATGCCTCCATGCCCGCGTAAGTATTAGGAATGGGAGAATCAACGTTTTGTAAATTTTATTTCAAAAAATATGTACAATAAATGTTACTAGAAAATGTTAATTTAGGTTGCAGTACTTGAAAATGTAATTATTACAAGACGATAGGTACAAAATGTTTGTTAATAACACTAAATAAGTACCTGTGTAGTATTTTATGGGTATGAGAAAATTAAATTAATATTAGATTTAAAGGACCTGGAGGTCAGTCTGACCTTAATGTCACTTTTGATAATTACTGATTCTTTTTTAAAACAATATGTTTAAAGGTCTCCAACACGTGTTTTTGGAAACGTTATTGACTAGTTTTAAAATTAAAATTTACTACGATGAAATATTAATAATTTAATTGTTGAAAGTGTTTGTTATTAACATGACCTATTGAGAAAAATGAGTTAAATAATTAATGGGAAATATTGCTATTTTTCTATGTATGATGTAATTATATTTATTCTCAGAAAAACTGATTTTATAATATAAAAAATGATGAATTATTAAAAATGTTTCTTTCATTAATATGTATAAAAATAATTAAATCAGTATTTTACATTTTGTGCTTTTACATCTACATTTTTTCCTAAAATGCTCTTGAAAATTGGTCCTTAAAAAATCTTTTGCTATCATTCTGGGCGGGTGGAGGTGATATTTAAAACTGTTTTAATTGGTTTACAGTTTACAGAAGACCTGAATAATAGAAAATAATTTAAAATACCGAATTCCCAAGTAAATACACTAAAATTCTAAAAATACTTCTTTAAGATTACAGAGAAACGATTTCGAGTCTAAATAACTTAAGAATTTCACGAACTAAATTTTTGTACACGCATTTATTTAAACATTATAAGTATGGTACAAAGCAGATTTCCCATCGATGTCATGTTGATTTCAGTAACTCTGCAGTTTCATCAAACTATTTAATATTTGTTTAAACTATTATAGCTTGATGAGGGTAGCACAAAAATAATTATGACCTTTCCTCAATATATTAGTTGTTAAATCTTTGATAAGATTAGGTATGACATTAAAGCACGACTAATCTAGAAAATTATTTTAAAGGGAGCCATGCTTCTTTAACTATTATAAAAATTTTGATAATCGTTGAAGTATTATAAAAGTTCACGAGGCATTATGCCATTATGTGCTTCTTAACCTAATCTAACTGAACCTAACTGTAAATTACAAATTTTGTTAAAAAAACTTAATAAATAATTTTGCATAATACATACTTCGATCAATATTTTAAATTTAATATATTAATATTGTACATATAGTAATATATTTTATTAGTGCTGCATTATATTCATTGGCAAAAGTGAATACCATGATGCCATATGGTAGGTATATGAAAAACACATTATAAACAAAATGCTATACTGTCACGTGTGTTATCTGGAAGAAAGATACCGGGAACACAAAAATAGTCAAATTTGGTTGTACTATCAAGACCTCGATCAATAAGGCACTCAATCGATGCCTATGCACATCTCATCGATGCAATTGCCAACCAATCCTTATATTTGCAATTTACAAAGAATGCATACATAGTAATATAAATTTACTATTATTAACATAAAACAACGCGAGATTACTCTCCTCTGTTGAGAAAAACATCTGACAAGTATTTTTCAAAGATCACAAAAAAAAAACATCAACAAAATCCAATAGACCCAGCGCAACGTACTTTACAAATTACAAGTTTCAAATAATAATATAATAATAAATTATAGCCATCGCAAAATTTCAAATTACTCGAGATAAAATAAACCTTAAAGTTCCTAGCTATTGCAAATTTCCCATTTTTTAAGTCTGATTTGGCCATGTACCATCGCCTTTAACTGAATACTTGTCTTCGAAACGTTGGCCGTTGGTAATAATATTGTGTACTCAGCCCTGTAATATGTATGGTTAGACCACCACAGTACTTCCAAGATTGAACCTCATGTATGTAGATTAAACTGTTTCGCTCCGAAAACGAACCCAGCATTACATAGGAGCATGTTACATCTCATAGAGATAGCTTCCCGGGCGCCGGACTCTGGTAAGTAGAAAATCCGGCACAGAAACGCTTATTAATGTATTTCATCGTCAATACAGTTATTGATCATATTTCAATATTTCAAATGATATGTTCGGACAACATCCAATATTTAATATCGTCTTCGTTGAGTGCAAAACTGGGCATGCTGCATCCGTAGATAATAACATGTTTTATTAGGAAACCTTATGGCAGCAGTAAAGTCAACTCTACCTCAACCATGTTTCCAGTTGATTTGACAGTAGAAAACACTCACATCTTGTTTTATATTTGCAAACTAAAAATTTTCTATGAGGAATCTAAACTGGCGCCTTTGGTAGAGAAGACTAATGGCTGTACGTTGTTCCATTTATACAACCTTGTTCCAATTATCAGTTTTTATGCGAATATTCAAACAAGATTGCAAAAAATATCACAGGTCTTTGTAACTTACTAATAGCCAACATTTAAAGAATAAAAAGCTATTTGTCCTGCCCGGCGCATTCACCAAATATGTCACGTGTGATCGTGGGTAAGGTACCGGGTACACACTAATAGCATTGTATTTTTATGTTAGTTTATCACCTATGTATACAATGCTAATAATTAAATTCGATTTACATACATAACTACTTATATTAAGCTTACCCAAGTTTCTAAATAAAATTAATACTAATTAAACTAATTAAAAGTTAAAATCGTCTAAATTTTGGAAAACCTCAACCTCTTCTCTTCTCCAGAGCCACATATTTAAAAAATTATTGCTGGAACTCAAAGTTATTTATAAGGATGAGGAAATTTTATTTAGTTTTGTTAATAAAATAGTAAAAAATAAATAAATCTTTAATTATCGTGAAGTATAGAATAAAAAATTATACACAAGGTGTCCCACCTTTTATAAAGCAAAAATTATTTTAGATAGTAAATGTCATTCTCAACAAAATATTTCCTATTCTTTTTCGACTCGTTAAAAAGTTACACCAATTTTAAAATTTCAAAATTTTAATGATTTTATTGAGTACCTAATTTATTTTATTTTAATTTTTTTATTTAAATCAAGTATTCTTTGGATTTTGTCTTTATCTTTAAACCAATCAGATAGATTAATTTCATCAAGAAAAATTTTAAATGGTTCATTTATTAGTTTAAAAATAGGCAATAATGTCCAAAGAAACAAGTTCTAGACAACAAAATCTAAACCATACTTGAGTTAAATAAAAAATTGATGATAAGAAAGAAAATTATACAGTGTTTTTTACAAAAATCATAAAAATTTACCAGTTTTAAAATTGCTGTAAATTCTTAAGGAGTCGAAAAAATAAATTAGTTCATAGGAAACTTTTTATTCGGAATGAAATTTACTATCTAAAAAAACTATGGAAACAAAGTGGGACACCCCGAATACTCAATAAATTAGTCCTGTCCACAAAAGTAATTAAATTACTTAACAAATTACTTAACAAATAGTTAGTATTCGTGAATTTCATAAAATGCCTTATCTATTAGAAAATCATAAATTGTTTGAAAGCGTTTATGGTACCTATACAGCTAAATACTTGATGTGAGAATTTATTATAACTAATACCGTGATAACTGTATTGCCCAACCGTTAGTCGAGAAAAACTTGGTGTATTTCATTGTTAAATCTGGAATTGTACTTTGTACTGTACATTTCCTTGTTCTTTGTATTCATTGTAACAAGCATGATATACAGAGAGGTCAAAGTGTGAACAGAAGACCTAAATAATTCTCTACATGCGTGTAAAAAGGTATAGTCGACTATAGAGTAAATAGTCACTTAAAGGATTAAGAAGTTATGTGCTAAAATGCAATTTTTCTGTGCAAATCTTTACCTTCGACCAATGAACGCTACACATTGCGCATATTTATTATCATTATTTATCACTTATTTCATACTTTTACATGAACACCGCCATAGTTAAGTATACACCAAACATGCATATCAAGAGTCCTTTTTGAACGACAAATACTTTCTTAATGAATGATTAGTTTCCCCAAAACATTAGTCCATAGTGCAGATTAGGTTGAACTAGTTCGAAATATACTAGTCTAATGGCCGATCTCACAGAACGATTCAAAATTTAAGTACTACTTAAAGTAGTGTCGGTGAGATTAGCCATAGTATCTCCTTGGTTATGATTTCATTAAGATTTCTTATGACAAAGGTGGCAAAACTTGGATTATATGACCCTCCCATATTATAGGTTTAAGTCCAGCCTAATCCCTAAAAAATTATAATGGTTCCCAGTTCCCACTAGTTTTTTTTGAAATCTTTCACAATCTTCACTAGTGTACTCGACATTGGATTTACATTCTTAGGTAGAAATCTAATCAGAAAACTTTACATTAACTATTACCCCATTATTTATGAACCATTTATTCAACTGTTCGGAAAATTCGTTTACCTTTTTTACCATTCCTTCTAATTTTTGTTTACATAAGAACATATTTAATCTGGTGTTGAAACAGGAAAAAATTAACTAAATAAATCAATTCATACCTTAAGAATAGTAGTAGGTGTCATGTATTGTCAAATTGAGTAGACTCCAATGACTGGCGTTAATCTATCAACAACTCCATATGATAATTTTTAGAAAAATTTAAAAGAATTACAAAATATATCAAGGGTTTCAATGTTGGTCCATCTTCTTAATAGGCACAAACGAAGGGGTCTAAAATTCTTGAAACTTTTCCTCCAAACGTTTTAGCAAAAATCAGCATTATTAAAATTTCAACAAGATCTTCAATAATACTTTCCAAAACTATTGATATAGTAATTATTTCTAAAGGCTAAGAAACTACTTAAATGAAACTTAAATTATTCTTAGATGTATATTTTTGAATAGAACTTTTATTTAGTACAAATTTATTATAATACTTGCTTATTATTATATTGTACTTTTTTAGAAAGTATTTTAATATTTAATTTTCTTTTTATAGAATCATGTTGGAATATGGACCGATACCACCAAACAGATTTAACGATGCTGTTTTGCATTTAAGGGAACATTTTCCGGATGAGCCTTTTAATGCGTGTGTAGGTCTTTGTAAAACAGGCGAACCTTGTGAGCTTTTAGAACATCATCACATATCAACACTTGAGGAAGGCTTGTCAGTTATGGCATACGACCCAAATACAGGAGAGGTATTTTAATGTTTTTAATAAATAATTGCTTTTTATGCTTCATTTTATAAGCTGTTTTTTATTTTATATTTATTTTATTGTCAATAATAAAGTCAATTTATTTAAAGCTTTTTATTTTTTGCAAATCCTATCCTACCCAATTTATTTTCCAGCACACAATTTTGTTTATGGTGAAGTAAGCCGATTGTCTTTTTATTATTTCCTAAGCCCGGCTAATGATCGCGTTTTGCGTTCATCGAGTGACGAGACAATAAAATAGGGAAGCGAGAATTGTGGAATTGACTCGTGGAAGAAAATTGGAATTCCGTTTATATCTGAATGTGTGTCCGCATTTTTCAGATAGCTGGCGTCGCGCTTAATGGAATTTGCACCAAGGGTGATAATGAACGAGCCTTAGAAGAGATGAAGAGCGTGGATAATTTACAATATAAGCAAATATTTGGCCTTCTTTATAATACAAATGTTGAAATTGATTTATTTTCTATGTATGGAATTGATAAAGTTTTTGAACTTAAAATTTTATCAGTTGATTCAAAATACAGAGGACGGGGAATTGCTAAAGAATTGTTCCTTAGAAGTGAATTATTAGCAGAAGAATACGGATATAAGGTAAATATATTTTAAATAATTATTAAATAATATAATAATAGCTTGATTTTGGAAATCGTTCTTAATAATTGTAAACACATATGCTTCTTTTCGCCTCGATGGTAAAATTAATTATTTATCAATAATTTAGACATCATTTTGGGAGGAGAAATAATATACTTGCTTACTTATTTCTTTAAAGATGATTCCCGAAGCGAGAAGTCATTTTCATTCTTCTCTAATACACACAATTTATGACGCTTTGGTGAGTTTTAGAACTCGCCTCTAATCTAAAAAACATTTAGTACCCTTAAATTTCATTTAATTTTAAATTCCGTTTAAAAACCTGTTCAAAAATAACTTATGTAATGTAGCTAATTCTCATTGAACTTTACTTACCAGATATTGTTTTATCGAAAGGGTTTTTTTACTGTAGCAATAATTATTTTCTACGTTTATTTAAACTCAATTGAAAAGAACAAAAAAAACCTTCTTAAAAATAAATTAAGGTTCTTATGAATGTTTGTATACATATAGTTTAGCATCCTCGAGTTGAATGATTGCATCGAAATTGAGTTTAGTGTGGAGTGTCTAGGGTAAGAAATTGAGGAGGTAAATCCTCTCAATAAGTTTTTGTGTCCCCAATTGCAAATTAATTTTGGAACTTATTTATTCCACGGATCCACATGGGTTATTTGACAAGTTTTAGAAATTTTCGAATTAAAATTCTCCACGGGATCGGGAGTGATATGATAATCCATATTCAAATATTATGATATAAGAAGGTGAAAAAAAAGTTAAAATGGTTTTTTAATAATCTAAAATTTATAAAAAATATAACTTATAAATAAATTCTTAAATTTTTAATTAAATTTAATTTTAGAAATTTGGAATTCATACCTAATTATCATTTTTATGAAGTTTAAATTATTAAAAATCTATTTTTCTATTTTTGTAATAAAAACAAAATTTAGTGAGCAAAGTTATTGTTTTATTCTCAACTGGATACAAAAGTGAAAACCATTTGAAAGTTTAAATTTAAAATTATTTACACGAATATTCTCTTAAAAAAATAATAACTAAAATTATCACAGAATTGGAAAACAATGAAAGTAATGATTAATAACATGATGATAAGTACTAATACTGACTTACTGGAAATAGGGAATGGTGCAACAATTGATCTACACAACAACAAAAAATCACCTAAGGCAAAGTAATTTAATCACCAGTTTGATCGGAATCCTCGTCAACAGTTTTGACGCCCAAATTGTCAAACTCGTGATTAAATTATACACTTTGCTCCCTTAGTTCGAAAATAGTTTTTTCATATCATAAAAATAATAGAATATTGTAATTTATAAAATTGAAAAAATGAAATACGATCCCTCCCTTTACAATTTTACAAACGGACCGGTAGGTCTGAGTGAATAATGGCTATTTTCTCGCGAGTAGAATACTATACTTTATCAACGACTTTTTTTATATTTTACGGCGCTTTTATGCAAATTTTTTGAAGTTATTTTTCGCATTTTTCACATTTTTTGATTTCTTCTATGTAAATTTTATTCTGTGGTTAAAATTACCCATAATCCATTGCTCAATACCCAATGGGTTGGCAATACAGCAGCATTGTGATTGGTCCATTGGGCCGAACACGGTCCGAGCATGTTAAATAATGTGAAAACTTTAGTAATAAATTTCATTACTTATCAAAAATTCAGATGTAATGAATTGTATATTCACTAGTCGGGTAAAAAATAATTATATTACCCAAGATAATGGCTCAAGATTATTTATTGTAATAAACTTTTAATTTTAAATATACTCTTAAGTTGTTAGCGCCATATTGAGTTTCTTAAATATATTGATCGTGTAGACGCTATATTGAAACAATAATATTGACGAAAATTAAAACGATTTGATTTTTATTTCAATATATTGAAGCGGTGTCAATATTATTGACAGTGTGAACGCTACATCGCAATATATTGGTGAAAGCAAGATCGTAACTGATATTATATTAAACAAAATTATTGAGCGTGTAAAAGGTATCACAATAATGTCAAAATTCGGTTTTTTTCTCTATTAGGACATACAATAAAACAACCTTCGTAGAATTGCTCCGATGAAGTTGTAAATATATAACGAAACGTTAGCAATTCTACGAAGGTTGTTTTATTGTATGTCCTAATAGAGAAAAAAACCGAATTTTGACAATATTAGCAAAGGACGTAAAACAAATTTTGTATCACAATAATATTGCTTCAATATTAAAGCTTCAAAAATATTGCGTCAATATTATTTACGCAATATTATTGGAACAATATAATTGGTCTCCCTTTACCCTATTGGCGTCAATATTATTGCTTCAATATAGCGTTTACACGGTCAATATATCGTAGAAGCTCGATATTGCGTCTATAATAATGACCGTGTAAACGGCATCTTTTTTAAAAATTAAATTATTAAGTCCAAAAAATAAGTATAAAATAGACATTTTACGTATTTTTAACAATTTTTTTAGCCATTTTGGATATAAAATATAAAATCTTTCAAAAGTCTTCAGCAGAGGTTCTAGTTTCATATGGTATTCTTATTTTGTATTTTGTATGTATACAGGGTGGTGATAAAGTTTGGAACCAAGGTCATAACTTCCGTACATTTTTTTTTTGTTAAAATCGCTCGGACAGGTCAATTTTTGTTTTAAAAATGCCATCTTTTGGAATGAAAAAAATATTCATGACGTCACTGATAACTTCACTATGACGTCATCATCAATTTTTTTAAACGGAAACCCCTACTTTTTTTACACATTTTTCATAGACCTTTTTATCATATTAATGATCACATAAAAATATTTAAAAAAATTTCAACCATTTTTGAAGAAAAAATAAATTTACTCAAAAAAAAAATTATTAATTCTCAATGAAAATATGTCAAGAAAAATAAATTAAACTAATTTTTAGTTTAAAAATAACAAATTATTATTGAAAATATTCGAATTGTTCTTCTTTACACAATTGGAATTTTCTTAAAACTAATTTTAAATAACTTTTAATGAAAAAGGTAATTTAAATAAAATGTTTGAGTAATAATAAACTTTAAATAAAATTGTAATTTATTATAAATTTGAAAAAGCTTTTGATATTCAAAATTTATTGAAATAAAAATTGCCTTTATAAAAGTGCTTTAGTTGACGTTATGGCAAATAAAATTTTAAATCCATTTACCAATGCTTGAATAGCTTACATCGTTTGTTTAATAATAATCAACAATTATTAAGTTTTGCGAAATTAAAAATGCCTCGTTTAAGCGAACGCGAAAGAATCGAAATTTTAATTATAGTAGGATACGGCGATAGAAAAAGAACCCATGGGGAAGCTTGTGCTTTGTTTAATGAGCAATATCCAAATAGACCGCAAATCTCAAGATCTACATTAAGTAAGTTAGTTACCAAATTTGCAGAAACAGGATCTGTAGGAGATTTGCCTCGACAAGGACGGCCTCAAGTTAATGAAGAAACCAAATTAAATTTATTACTTGCGATTGAAGAAAATCCCAATATTTCAACAAGAGATATTTCAAGAAATAATAATGTGGATCATTCCTATGTCGCAAAATTATTAAAAAAGGAAAAGTATCACCCATACAAAATAAAACTCATACAAGAGTTAAATGAAGATGATCCCGATCGCAGACTGGAATTTTGTCAAGAAATGATGGCGCGATGTGATCAAAATCCAAATTTTTTAAGTAGTATAATTTTCTCCGATGAAGCTACCTTTCAATTGAATGGATCAGTGAATCGACATAATTGTAGGTATTGGTCACAGGAAAATCCTCATTGGGCCGTAGAATCCCTTAGTCAAAGACAGGGAAAGTTAAATGTATGGGTGGGAATGATTGGCAGACGTTTTATAGGACCTTACTTTTTAAATGAAAACCTTACTGCCGAAAGATACTTGAATTTTTTGCGGACTGATTTGCTACCAGTTTTACTTCGTATTTTCCCCAATTATGAAAATCGCAACATTCCTAACCAAAACATTTGGTTTCAACAAGATGGGGCTCCTCCACACCACGTTTGCCAACAAATGGATAGGTCGAAGGGGACCAATTGAGTGGCCTCCGCGATCTCCCGACCTAACGCCCTTAGATTTTTTTTTGTGGGGACATTTAAAATCAAAAGTTTATTTCAATAGACCTAATAATTTACAAGAATTGGAGCTTAGAATTAGGACGGAATTGCAACAAATTGACGAAGAAGCTATTAATAATAGTATTCAGAGTGTCTACACTCGAATGGGACAATGCCAAATGCTCAATGGGGAACAATTTGAACATTTTCGTTAAAATTTGTTACTAGTAAATTAAAAATTTACTTTTTTTTTGTAATATTTTCATTGAGTTATTATTAATTTTTTTTTTGAGTAAATTTATTTTTTTTTCAAAAATGGTTGAAATTTTTTTAAATATTTTTATGTGATTATTAATATGATAAAAAGGTCTATGAAAAATGTGTAAAAAAGTAGGGGTTTCCATTTAAAAAAATTGATGATGACGTCATAGTGAAGTTATCAGTGACGTCATGAATATTTTTTTCATTCCAAAAGATGGCATTTTTAAAACAAAAGTTGACCTGTCCGAGCGATTTTTACAAAAAAAATTTTTACGGAAGTTATGACCTTGGTTCCAAACTTTATCACCACCCTGTATGTAAATAGTAGCTCAGTACATATTCGCGTAGTTTGATAAATAAAAACAGGTAAAACCCATCTAATTTTTTAGACCCCATATCCTCTTGTTAAATTTTAAGGCTATTTTAAACGGGCTTATTTTGGTAAGAAAATTTTGTTCCCAAATCGACTCACAATCAGATACAACCGCACATTGCGCATTTGGGAACAAATTTTTGTTATCAAAATATGCCCGTCTAAAATGGCGTTTAAACATGATTTATATTTTAAAATTGAAAAAAAATTTAGAGATTATATAAAATTATAGAAATTTATGCCCGTTTTCACCAACGATTTCTAAAATTTGGCCATTGCTTATAGTGCTAGTTGCTAGGTATTTTTAATCATTTTAATAGGAAATACCTAGCAACTAGCGCAATAAGCAATACCTAAGTTTTAGGAATCGTTTCTCAAAATGTTATAAGAAAAGATTTTCAAAATTATAAAAGACCCCAAACACTATAATGGGTTATGGAAATAATTCAATGCTGAATACCGAATATGAATGTGTTTTATTTTTATATTTTTATTTTTGTGGCATATTTTTAAAATTTGCTGTTTAACCCAAAAAATTAATCTCGAAAATGGGCCCATAAAATTTCTGAGTACCCAATTTACCCATGTTTTACTTAATTTTGGCAACTCATTCGGTTTTTTTATCCTGTTTGAAATAGGAAAAGAAATGTATGTATTACCAACGGTTTAAATTTTTTTATTTGAAGTACAAACTTTTAATATAAAAAAGCACTTACTTAAATAAGAGGTAATAAAAAAATAATTTATTGAAAAAAAATACTCTCGAATTCAAGCCCCCATTTTTTTAGGCCCTAGGCTACTTTGATAGGGACTCAGGCAGAATTTGGGGGGGGGGGGATGTTGACGCTACGCCACTGTGTATTAGATGGTCAACAAAATCACAGCCTTTCCGAATATTTATTATTTACTTATTTATTCAATAAAATAACATTTAACCTTGGTAAAAGTTTAAATGTTATTTTAATTATCTCATGTTAAATTTAATTTGAGAAATATGATCGCTTGTGACAGCCTTCAGGCAAACAGCCTTTAGTTTTAGACAATGGTTTTAGTTGTTTCAATATTACACTATGATCAACCCTCGAAGTAAACGTTATAATAAAACTTCTGAACATAATAACGTAGGTATGTACACAGTATGTGTTATTGGTGGATCCTAACTAATAGAAAATCGGAGAGTTTGTTTTTAATATAATACAAAAAATAAAAATAAAAATATAATATATAAAAAATATAATGGTTTCTTTTGTGTTTCTCATTTTATACAGTTATTCCGATATCGAGTGTCAACGCACCATACTATGGATGTTTTAAATTACTAGTTCAATAAACTCAGGTTTCTCCATTTTTATCAAATCCTATTTATTGGTACACAGATTGATATATCGTAGATTTTTGGAAATGTTCTCTGGTGTTGGATATGTTAGACTAAATTAGTATAGCGTAGACGCGTCGTTGAAAATACCTGCTTACTATAATAATAATAATATAATAATAATAATAATATAATAATAATATTATTCATGTTCAAAGACTTACATATACAATAAGTCCAAATAATAAATTTGAAAACACTATCATAATCCTACATTATACATATGTATAAATTATTTACAATCTAAGACAATTTAATTTTTACAATCTAGATCAGTATTTAAAACACGAAATTTATAGCAAATCGAGTGAAGTTTCGAATTCTGAAATTAGACTAGGGGTGTGATCTTCCCAATTGAGGGTATAGTCAATTGGAGCAATAAAAATTTTACGGATTCAGAAGTGTTTGGGTGATAGTTGATAGTTCTTCTATTGGTGTGAAAAGGCAAGGCTTTCGTTTGGTTGAGTTGTGGTATAATTCGTTTATCGAGAACCAACGATGTATTTTTTAGTAAATGATTACATTCTACCTCAGATTGAGTTATTGATGCAGACGAAATTAATACAGACGTATCGTCACCGTACATTGTCACATAGTAGTTTTGAAGTAAAGTACAACAGATGTATAATGTAAATAGAGTAGGGCCTAGAATTGAACCTTGCGGTACACCAACAGTAGGCTAATGAACACATTTGGAGAAAATAAGTTCTTTGTAGCAGTTTTGATAACGTATTGAATATGTTAAGCTTGATTTTGATTGACTTTCTAAATAACTCTTCCAATCAGAAATAAACTCATAGCATTTTCAATTCGATTTCAATATGCACTTAGGAGATAACGACAATAATATGTACAACGTTATTCTGGCGATTACTAGAATTATTAAATAAAATACAGGGTATCCCATAATAACGTATCACCTAAAATTAAGAGCTTCCTTGGAAAGTTACACCCAGCTAGTTCCCTTTTCAAAAAATACTCGTACTCTATTAATTAAATAAAAATCAGTGTTTTATCTCTTTTTCTTAAGAAGCAATGATGGTAACAAAAATACTCTGCGTGAGTGACTTGGGCTCAGGTAATAGCATTTCAGTTTCTTTAACCAGTCTTATATGCTAAATTTTTCTTGACCTACTTCCTGAAGTCACTAGCTCAGGTTTTTCTTACGAGCTCCAAAACTAAAAAAGATAGAATACTGATTCTTTTTCAATTTATAGAATCTGTGACGTTTTACGTACGTAAAAAAATATATGAGCAGAAATATAAAAAAAAGCGATAAATTTTTTTAAAGAAGATTTTTTTTATCACAAAAATTTTTTGATGATGATTTTATAACTTCAAACCAAAGAGGCATTAATAAGGTTTACTTTACTTTTTTAATTTAAATTGACCAAATCGTTTATGAACTATAACAGAATATTGAATTTAACCACATTTTCTATTGGATCAAAATTCAAATACCGATCAAAAAAACTGAGCTGTCCCGACCCTTACTATTGGGTTTTTCGTCGATGAAATCTCGTCTACTTTCTAGTGATCACATCTTTTTGGGAAACCCTGTATATACTAATCTAATAATCTACTTCCTTCTATAGTTTTGGACAGAATCTCCCTATTAATAAAATTGTATGTTTTTTAGTTATAAAATTCTATAATATATTATTATTATTTAAAAATATTGAACAAATATATTTTAACGTGCCATCCACCATCCACAATTCATAGTCGGTATTTTACTGAAAGCATAAATCAGCTGTTTTGAAGGAGAGCAAAGAGTGACACCCGAGAGCAGCTCGATCGAAGCATAACCATGAATCATCTACAATACTTTTTTACGTAAATTATAAAAGTTTTTGTCCACAGGAATTGAAAACTGAAAAATACAACTTGGCAAATAAAATGAATGGGCACGTTTGCTATTTAATTATAGTATTATATTCTGCCTTTAATAACCATTAATATTAATAGGTCGATTCTGTGCAAATCTGTAAGCCCTAACAGGAAATATCTCTAAGATAACCTGGAAACCATCCATATTAGAACCCATATAACAAACCTTAGCGATTTTTTCCTGTAAAGATAAGCACATAATTGAAATAAACAACGCACCCTATTTAAAACATATTTTCGTCACGTTATTTTGATTTATATTTTACTATTTTACTTTCTCATTTGGGGATAAAATTGCACCATTTAATCTTTAATCCCTACGGATTAATACCCAGATTCTGGTCAAATCATTTAAGTTTAAAGGCTTTTAAATTTAAATTTGTTATATGGGTTGTAATGGACAATTTCCATGGTTACAATATTTGTGTCTAATTAAAGGCCTTTAATTTTGACCAGAATCTGCCTATAAATTGAATTTATTTTAATTTTTGTGAATATACACATCATTCAAGTCAATCAAATCAAAAATCGTTCTTTATTCAAAAAGTAAATGAATACATATTTCCTGTACTGGATTTGATCTGTCAATGAAACTTATATTGAAATTACAAATTTGGCTTAATACCCAGATTCTGGTCAAATCATTTAAGTTTAAAGGCCTTTAAATTTAAATTTGTTATATGGGTTGTAATGGACAATTTCCATGGTTACATTGTTTGTTTTAAATTAAAGGCCTTTAATTTTGACCAGAATATGCCCATAAATCTACATTTATATTTTGTAGTATAATTTATACATTACGGGGGTCCAAGCACTGCACAATGTAAATAAAATGTACTTGGAGATAACCTAGGAGTTTCCTTTTGAATAGTTGGGGGCAGTTTAATTGTTTGATGGCCTCAGGGCAGTTGTTATAAATGCAGAAGAGTAGTGGGGTGAACTTTCGAACATAGTTGTTTTATGTATTAGTACTGTTCTTATTTTTGGTGCATTTCTAGTGTCATATTCATGATTGGAGCAGTTCTTTCCAAATCTAGTTAGATTGGACTTTACATATAGAGCACACTTGTAGATGTAGATACCTAATACTGTTAGAATTTTATCAGATTTGAATGTGCTACGATAAGAGTCTCTATAGCCCAAGTTAAAAATGAGGCGTATGATTCTCTTTTGATGATTCTTTTAATGTTTTTGGCATTTCCTCTCATTATTACATTATAAGACATTTGAGAGTTGCGAGTAAGCAAGTGCATAGTAGATATTCATTTGCGTTGTCAAGTCTACTAGTCTTTTTAGCTTTGGTAAAGCTTAGATTTTTTTATAGTAAGGCACTCTTCACTTTCGATGCGAGCGTTTCGATTTGTATACTCCATGAAAGTGTTTCATCGATTGCGGTGCCCAGGAATTATGATTCAGTTTAGTTAATAGTATGTAAGAGTGGTTTTCTAATATACAACTACATAACAGAATTTATAAGTAGTTTGTTATTGTTGCACCATTGTGTGACTATTTCTATTGTGTTGGTTATTTTTCCTTGTAATGCTACAGGTATAATCGAAGTATCGTCTACGAAGTTTATTAGAAATCCATCTGAGATGAACCTTGGTAGGTTATTTATAAATAAGAGGAATATTAGTGGGCCCAGAACAGATCCTTGCGGTACCCCGTTATCAATATGATGCGCATAGGAGCATCTGCCATTTACCTCAGTGTATAATCTTCATGATGTTAAGAATGAGATTACCAGGTTTAATGTATTTCCGCGTATTCCGATTGATTCTAGTTTAGATTTGACGAAGAGAGGGTCTATACTATAGACTCTATCGTGTCAAACGCTCGTGATAGGTCGAAAAATAATGCTGGTACTTGCATTTTTTCTTCTAACTTGCTGCTGACTTCTTTGATGAATTCTGCAGTAACAGTTTACCTGGACTGTCCCTCTCTGAATCCATGTTGTGCATTTGCAAGGATTTTATATTTATTTATATAGTTGCATATCTGACTACTTAAGACTTTCTCGAACACCTTTGAAAATGAGATTAGCACAGAGATTGCCCCATAATTTTGTACGCTATCTACATTCCATTTATTGAAGACTGGGACTACTCTGGGCAGTTTTAGTGCAGTGGGAAATACTCCTGTACTGATCGATAGATTTACTAGATACTTAACAAATGCCATCTGATATTTTTTTCAATGTGTATGTGGATATTTCGTAGTACCCAGCACCTTTTTTTTATTTTTTAATCCAGAAATTAGAGTCTTGATGTCTTTGCTGTTAACAGGATGCAGGAACATAGATTGCTGGACTATATTAGAGGTAGTACAATCAGTTGGAAGGGAATCCCCAAAGTGTTCTTTGATTTTGTTATTTGTATCGGTGGCAAAGTATTGACTGAATTCATTGGTGATGCATTGTGGATTGTTGATTAGGTCAATTTCATTATGTCCTACTGTAATTAAGGGGTGTTGTCCATTCCAGCCTAGTTCTTCATTTATGACATCCCGGATCCCAGATTTTCTTAGGCTTGTTGTCTGCTTTATTTGTGATGTTGTTAATCGATGATTTTTTGACGGATGTTATTTTTTTTCTTGATTTTTCTTTTTTTTTATTTATTTACAATAAACGGGAATACTTTCTTTACAAAGAAAAATATACATATATTACAATTTACTATTGAGCAGGTATAAAGAACAAAAATTAACATTATCAATATTGCGAATAACACTTTTTTTAAACATATAAATATTTGTTGCAAACAAATCACAAGAAGGACTATTATAAATAATGTTTCCGTAACATAATATTCTTGGAAGTGAATTGTAAAAAGAATAATTATTTCTATGCAAATCAATCCTGAACAAAGGGTAGTACCTTATATTTGAACCCGAATGTTGAAAGTAAAAATTTAATTTACCAAGAAGTTCTTCACAGTCAATTTGACTCTTAATAATTTTTTAAAGAATACATAAGTCTATAATATTTCTGCTAGATTTAAGACTAAGCATATCAAGCTCTAACGTTAATTTCCCATAAACGGTATCAGCCCTTGCTATACCTTTTTTATAAGAAATCGTTCTTAAGAATCTGTGTTGCACACCCTCTAAAAGCCGAACAAGATAATCTTGATATGGACTCCCTACAGATGAACCGTATTCCAAAATAGGCAAAACCATAGAAAAGTACAGAGTTTTTAATGTTTCAATATTTAATTCTCTACCTATACTAGAAATGTAACCCCAAGTCTTATTGGCTTTATTGACAGTATTGATAATATGGGACTTAAATGATGAAGACGACACAAAACTAATACCTAAATCCTGCTTATAGGTTTCCTTTGCCTCATCTGTCCCAGTTAGTTTCATCATGTCATGAAGTTTTTTGAGGTATTTGCTGGATTTACTAATTTCATTTGTTACCCAATTTGAAGTAAAGGATATTGGGTTTGACTTTGCATTTTTAAGGGACAGCCTAATTTACATCTTCCGTGAATTTTGAGAAGGAAGTGTTAATTTCACCAGTTTCTACGTGGAACCAGTTGTTTATTACTAAGTACATATTGAAGTCAGCCACATTTTGTTGTTTGGTACATCGTACCCATTTAGGTATATTTGATGGGTTATTATTTTTTTCGCTGTTTCAGTGTTCAGATTTTTTATTCTCATCAATTGGGATTTGTGATCTGATATGTTAATGTTTAGCATTTCACAGTGGAATTTTTCTTCAGGGATGTTTGAAACAATGCACTCAACTTCTGTTGTGGATATGCCAGATATTGCTTGAGATTTTAAATAATTTATTGACTTTTGAACAAATATTATACCAAAGACGTATATTTATAATTTATAATATATTATTCATTTATACATATTGTCATAATAATTAATACTATCTTTGCTCAAAAAAATTAATGCGTACAAAAGAGAAGTGATTTATGTGCTTCTTTCTTATAAGCATAGGAAAAAGCTTGTTCTAAAGTAAACGTTAATAATGTTAAATTTAAAGCTGCAATTTTAATATTAATTGTTTAACATCATTTTTTTTTCTTTGTAGTTAATGAAAGTAGATGCAACTAGCAAGTTTTCGCAACGTGTGGCTGAAAGTTTGGGAATGTCAACAGCGAGGGAGGTTCGTTACAGCAATTTTAAAGACGAAAATGGAAAATCTATTTACAAAATTGAACCCCCACATGAATTTTATAAGATAATGATCAAAGAACTAGGACACAAATCAAAATAAAATAATTTTATTAATACCAAAAAATATTCAGGACAATAATATACATACTAACTATAAAATATGTTAAACCGTAAACTTTTAATTTATGAATATGTATTAAAAATTAATTTAAAAATATTTTATTTTAATGAAATGTTAAAACTGCCACTGCCATGCAGATGTAACATTTTATAATTTTTCGTTTAAAAGCAAGGGCCTAACTATTAACATATTTAAAATATAAATAAAAATTTATGTAATAGTTTAAATATTACTAATGATGTTATAAGGTCAACGAATTATATGTGCTGGGACAGTCGATTAATTGTAATTTAATTATTAATAATTAAAATATGATGTTCAAAATAAATTAATTATTTATTAAGAAATTTTATTGATGAAATATCACAGGCAACATCATAATTAATTACTAATGATTAGGACTAGTCAAGATGATGAAATATATAATAAACTTTCAATGGAGTGTTCTTCTTTACTCCCTAGTAACCAACTTGATAATTAAACTAAATGAAGCGGTCTTCTCCACATCTCTGCCACGCTACTACCACCTCTTGTTGCGTCCCTGCGCATTCCTGAGGGTTGCTATGGCAGCACATCCAGGCTACAGCTGTTCTACAAGCACCCGACCTACATTTTCACATTTCTTCCAGGCATTTATATTTGGAATTTTCCTAAATCTATTAGCAACCTATTAAATAAATGAAATTAGTTGGATAATTTCTTAGATTACAAAATTTACAATTTTAAATTGACTTAATAAAAAGAATTAGGAAAGAATTGTAAAAAAATATATATTTTTTAAATTTAAGGTTGGACAAATTATTATATGCGAAGAAACCGTTACAATAATGTTTCCTCTGAAAATTACCCAAAAAATAATTAAAAAATGTAAATTTGTACAGTACTATCAAATTAAGGTATTATTATCACTCACAAATATAGAATTACTTGAGGTTCATGTTTTTTAGGTTTATTTGTAATATTTGGTCTAAATTACTTAGCTACAAAGTATTTCAAATTTTTCTGATTTTTTATAAGTAAAACAGATACAGAATACAAAAAAATATTGTCTTTTGTAAAATTTTTATAGAAAAATATTTTCAGGAATTGTATTATACCTACGAATAAATAAAATATTTATATTGCAGTAAGCTCTTAAATTCTAAGAAACTGTGAACTGTCATAATATGAATAAAAAATTAACTTAGTCGCGACCTAAGTCTTGCATATTTCCTACACACTAACTAAAGATTCAATATAGGGTGTCCTGTAACTACACCGACAACGCTTAACTGGTGATAGTAGTGTGAAAATAAGTCGATTTGACCCTATTTATCTATATCCAAAAATGCACCCCTAAGAAGTTATAAGCTTCTGAAGTTCATTTAAAAAAAATATTTTTTTTAATTGGTGCCAAAGTAATAACAATTTTACGATGAAATTTTGTATACGTGCATTTTCATCAAACACGCTCATTTGGTAAAAATTTTACCAATCCTCGATTACTGGAAATGGTATTATATGGTGCGAAAGGACATAAATCACTTAAGAACTTTTACAGTATTAAAAAATTTTAGTAAAATATTACTCCTGTTTGTTTTTGTAGAGAAACTCAAGAGAAATTTTTTTGTCCCTTACAAATTTTGCGTAGGACGTGCAGTTTCTGAGTAACATTAAAAAAATAATTTAATAAATGATAAGTAAGTTAGGTTTTTTAACATACATTTTTAAGAAAATATTTATTTAAACCTCAAAAATTACCATTGCGTTTACCCCATATTAAATGCATATTCGTATACACATTTAAATTTTAAAACTAGGAAATCCTGTTGAAAAGTTGAAGATGTAGCTTGTTACCATGGATACGGTTTTAAAAACACCTGAAATTAAATCATTTTTTAAATTTTCTTCGAAAATAGCACATCCTACACAAAATTTATAAGAGACAAAAAATCTTTCTCTTGAATTTATCTACATGAGGCAATAAATTTTAAATTAAAATTTTAAATACCAAAAAATATTTAAGTGTTTTATCTCCTCTCGTACCATCTAAGACCATTTCTTGTAATCAAGGATTGGTAAATTTTTTACCAAATGAGCATTTTTGTAAAAATGCATGCATACAAAATTTCATCATAAAATTTTTATTACTTTGGCAGCAATTAAAAAAAATATATTTTTTAAATGAACTTCAGAAGCTTATATCTTCTTAGGGGTGCATTTTTGGATATAAATAAATAGGATCAAATCTTGACCCACAGTACATCCCACACAATCAGACTGAAACTACCAATAAAAATCTCCATTTCTGTTATATTTTAAAATTTGCATCACCTAGACTAAGATTGTATTAGCTGGTTTTACAGTTAAAATGCACGTTCAAAATTTACGAAATATGCGTTGCATTTATTTCAAACTACAACCATATTTTGTAAATAACATTCTGTTTTATAATTAACATTCAAGGCTAGACTTCTAAAGGACGACTTTTTCAAAAATTAAATTAAGTACTAAAAATATGTATAAAATAGACCATGTTTTACATATTTTTAATAATTTTTTGGCCATTTTGGATATAAAATATTAAAAAAACTGGCCCATACCCCATACAAATTTTAAGCAGAGCTTCCCCTTTCATATGATATTCTTATTTTGTACAGTGAATTCAAATAAGATTGAAACCATTGACATTGCAAGGTAGGAAACCTAAGTTTCCCACAGTTGGCGACACTGAAATGAATGCATTGTGCTCCGCTGCAAAAACCATCGCGAATATTTTAACTGCACTAATTTTAGTTATGAAAAGCACTGTTTTTTTATAAAATTTGCAACACACTGAGAAATGACTTGAAAGTATACACGAAGAAAAACTGCTGAGAGACGCTTTGCTTAAAGTGACACATAAGATTTAAATTTGAATGACAATTAACGGGTACACCAACTTAGCAAGTCTAAAATACAGAATATGTTTGGTTGCATAGTTGCGGTTTCAATCATTTTTGAATTCACTGTATACATGATTTTTTTAACCTGGAAAATGGAATTATCTCGAAAAATACGCATCGCACAGAAAAATTTGCCAGATCGAAACTTTATCTCTCCGAGGGAGGCATATGTTAGTACTAAATTACTCCCATCCCGACACCCACTGGGGGCAGGGCCGGCGGCAACTTTGAATCTTAAATACGAACACCCATTTTTTATCGCAGATTCGGATTCAACGTCAAAAGGTACGTACGATTTGTCCGAAAAATTTTTTTCCATTCGCGACAGATGGCGCTGTAATCACAAAAAATGAACAGAAATCAAAAGAATCAAAAATCAGATAAACATGCATTTATTATTTTTCGACGGGCTATTCAATGATAATACGGTTACTGGTTTGTTAATAAACTACATTTAGCATAACCCAGGAACAACGACGGGGACGTAGTAGTTTTCTGTTCCCTTTGGGGTTCTTGATTAACGTGAGTCCCCTTGTCTCTCATCTTTTGCGGTGCTTCATTAACGTGAGTCCCCTTGATTCTCACTATTCAAATAAATGCTCGAAATGGTGACCTTGAACTGCAATACATTTGTCGATTCGCCTTGCAAATGTTTGTACACAAATGTAACTCTCGCCACATGTCCCTTCTCGAGACCTAAATAATTCTCTTTCATAATTAAACTTTTCTTGTGTTCAGTCGCTTGCATTTGTAGTTATTAACCCGTCTCAGCGTACGGACGTTACCTACATTACCTTAGTTGTAGACACTTGTACCTACTAAAAATTAATTAGGAACAATTTTTGTGAAAATGGAGGTGTTAATAACCATACAAGAAAAAATTGAAATGATTCTTGTTTATGGAGAAGCGGGCAGAAATTTAGAGAATGCTGTCAACCTTTATGCTCAGCGTTTTCCAGACAGGCCGCGATCATGCACTTCGTTTTTCCGTGTTGTCCAACAGTTTATTCGCGAAGGAAGTTTTGTCAGTGGGCACGGAAAAAAATATTAATGAATCGTAATTTCTTTCATTGGGTATTATTTTCTGAGGAATCAACATTTACAAACCATGGAGCTGTTAATCGACATAACATGCATTACTGGAGTATTGAAAACCCACACTGGCTGCGTCAGGTTGAGCATCAGCGTCCTTGGTCTGTCAATGTCTGGTGCGGGATAATTGGTAGCAAACTCATAGGTCCCCACATCTTTGAAGGCAATTTAAACGGTGAAATGTATCGAGACTTCTTGGAAAATGAACTGCCACAGTTACTAGAAGACGTAAGTTTAAGAGTGCGACGGAACATGTGGTTTCAACATAATGGTTGTACTTGATCGTGTTTTCCACGGTCGCTGGATTGGTAGAGCTGGTCCGATAAATTGGCCTGCCAGATCACCAGATCTTACTGCACCGGATTTTTTTTTGTGGGGGTACCTGAAAGATAAAGTGTATGAACAAGTACCAACAACTCGTGCTAATGTGATTGAACGAATCAGGAATGCTTGTGACCATATTCCTGGAGACGTACTTCTCAGTTGTGTACAGTCATTTGAAGGGCGGATCGACAAATGTATTGAAGTTCAAGGTCACCATTTCGAGCATTTACTTGAATAGTGAGAGGCAAGGGAACTCACGTTAATGAAGCACCGCAAAAGATGAGAGACAAGGGGACTCACGTTAATCAAGAACCCCAAAGGGAACAGAAAACTACTACGTCCCCGTCGTTGTTCCTGGGTTATGCTAAATGTAGTTTTTTAACATACCAGCAACCGTATTATCATTGAATAGCCCGTCGAAAAATAATAAATGCATGTTTATCTGATTTTTGATTCTTTTGATTTCTGTTCATTTTTTGTGATTACAGCGCCATCTGTCGCGAATGGAAAAAAAAATTTCGGACAAATCGTACGTACCTTTTGACGTTGAATCCGAATCTGCGATAAAAAATGGGTGTTCGTATTTGAGATTCAAAGTTGCCGCCGGCCTTGCCCCCAGTGGGTGACGGGATGGGAGTAATTTAGTACTAACATACGCCTCCCTCGGAGAGATAAAGTTTCGATCTGGCAAATTTTTCTGTGCGATGCGTATTTTTCGAGATAATTCCATTTTCCAGGTTAAAAAAATCACCCTGTATAGCCATGGATATAGCTCAATACATGTTCGCTTAGTTTGATAAATAAAAACAGGTAAAACAGGATTTTCTAGAGTCCATATCCTCTTAAAAAGTAATTGAAATACAGTTTGGTACTTGAAAATACAAAATAATTTTTAGGAAAATTGTTCAAATACAAAATACTAAAAGTATTTCAAATACTATCTATCTCTGGAATAAAGTCACTTTTGAAGAAATATCTTCATTGACATTTGGCCATTCAAATACTCACAAAACACTTTCACATTCTTTGTATCTCAAATAGTATTCAACATAAAGTTGAGATCCAATTTCCAAAAGCAGGGGGTACCATTTGAAAAAAAAAATGATGATGGCTTCTTAAGGGTAGTCAAAGCTGTGAGCATCCTTAAATTAGCGACTTGTAATTATTTGGGGTTTTTCAAAATTTAATCAATGTTTATTTAGTAAATTAATTTCGTGGGATTGTAAGTTAGTAGAAAGGTTCTCGCAAGTTCTTATTATTAAATCTGACCGGGAGATATTTATTTTCAGTAAATCAATATTTTTAGAAATTTTAAAGTAATAAAGAACTCAAATACACTTAATTCTTAAGTGGTGCTGTTTAAAGAATAGTAATAAATTCCTAATGGGGAACAAATATTTTTGGAACATGTGGATAACATTATGGGTGCATTAAAATATCCAGAGTAAAACTAATAAATTTTAAACCTTGCGAGGGTCGTTCTAATTCAGTTAGAAAAGGGAGTTTCTAATATTCTTAAGTTTTGTTGTTATTGGTTGTTAGAAATACTTAAGTAAAACTCCTAGGGGTATGACGCGTTTTTGGGTTGGGCTTAAGTAATAAAAGGGCTGAATTTTAAATCAATCAGGGCAATCTACACAATTGAAGAGTCAGAGCAATTAGTTCGATATATTCAGTGTTTGTGAATGTTAGTGGTGTTTGCAATCGTTTTGGATAAGTCCAAAATGTATTATTTCTTGTATGTTTAATTTTGTAAATAAATAATTTTAAGTGTTATGTTTAAATGAAGTCTTTGAATTTGTATCAATAACCGTAATCCCAACGAACCCACTCTAATTTAAATATGTCGTATTATCCTCGGTTGGTTTCTGAATTTAACAATTCAGAAATTATTAAAGTCTCCCTTTCAAACTAACATCTTACTTTTACAATCGGGGGTAGTTCACAAAGCCAATAATATTTTAAGGACGGAATTGGAATGCCAATTTGGTGCCATTAAACACACTTTAGTTGATTTGATTTTTTATCTCTTCAACTAACGGGGATGTGGCCTGTAACCTGAATCTTGGGACACCCTGTAATTTAATATGAACTTTTTAGCTCAAAATATAGTTCGTACTATACGGGGTGCCCCAAAAAGAAGTGATGAGAAGAAAATCGTAGAAAGTAGACGAGATTTTTTTTTGGGGTCTTTGAATTTTGTTCCAACTGAAAATGTCGTTAATAATGATAAAATAAGCATTTTTGGTCACCATTTTTATATACCCCTACCAATCTAAAAAAAACAAGTGGTTGTTTTTTGGGGGTGGGAGTGTAATGGTAATTTTATTTTTACAGTGTTTTTGAGTTTATTGTTTTTTAAGTTACTAAAATTTAAAAATTTTTAAATGTAACCAATGTAACACTATTACATTATACAGGGTGATTTAGGAGGAGTGCGTCAAACTTCAGGAGTGTATTCTACCAGTCAATATAAGGTAAAAAAAAACAAAATGTTGTTATCCAATTTTTATTAGTTTTCAAGTTATGGCGATTTAAAAATTTAAGTAGTTTTAGTTGCGTATAAACTTTCCCTCGCTCTTCTATGAACACCAGCTATTTCGAGCTAATGCTATTCTAAGTTCTTAATACAGGGTGAGTTTAAAGTAAGGATTAAAAATCATAACTACGTTATCTTTTGTAATTTTTAAAAACCGTAAAAGACGTGTCGTATTGTTTTTGAAAACCTTTATTTTTAACCCAACAATATTTTTTTCTCAGTTGACATGACGTCACTATAACATCATAAATTTTTTTTAAACGGATTGATATGGTTTTAATACAATAAAATAATACCTTATTAAGACTCTTTTACAACGGTACCAAAAAGATTATACCAATGCCATTCCGGTTTAAAAAAAATTATTAAATTTCCCCTTAAGGGGGTTTCAACCTTCAACATTTTTAACTGTCAAAATTTTCACGTTTTTGCTAATATTTCAAATATTTTATGGTATATTTAAAAAAAATGCTTCTATAGCAGGATTAAAAAGTTCATCAAAAGCTTCCAGTGACTTTTAAAATAATTTTGAAAAACCTAATATTGTTGCTTAAAATTGCATGGCGCCTAAATTTATGAATAATAGAAATTACGCACTGATGGAAAAAGTCTTGTTAATGTTACAGGAAGCTTGATGAACTTTTTAATCGGGCTATGAAAGCATTTTTTAAATAAACCACGAAAACTAGAAATATTAGCAAAAACGTAAAAATTTTGACAGATAAAAACTTTGAAGGTTGAAAACCCCTTAAACCTTAAACATTAGTTTAAAGTAACGCATAAAAATCATAACTACGCATTGTTTTTGAAAACCTTTATTTTGAACCCCACAATATTTTTTTCTCAGTTAATATTACGTCACTATGAGGTCATTATTTTTTTTAATGGGTTTTTTTAAATGGACTGTTTTACAACGGTATTTTTTATATCAATGCATTTAAAAAAAAAATGTGACCTCATAGTGACGTCATATTAACTGAGAAAAAAATATTGTGGGGTTCAAAATAAAGTTTTTCAAAAACAATGCGACCAGTCTTTTACGGTTTTTAAAAATTCCAAAAAATAACGTAGTTATGATTTTTATGCTTTACTTTAAACTAATGTTTAAGGGGAAATTTAATATTTTTTTTAAAAACCGGAAGATGGCGCTGGTATAATCTTTTTGGTACCGTTGTAAAACAGTCTTAATAAGGTATTATTTTATGGTATAAAAACCATATCAATCCATTAAAAAAAATTATGACGTAATATAGTGACGTCATGTCAACTGAGAATAAAATATTGTTGGGTTCAAAATAAAAGTTTTCAAAAACAATGCGACACGTCTTTTACGGTTTTTAAAAATTCCAAAAGACAACGTAGTTATGATTTTTATTCATTACTTTAAACTCACCCTGTATAGAGTTTTTTATTAGAGCTGAAGTATTCGTCGAATTAGTAGATCCCGACCTCCAACCTTTTCTATATAAACCTTAATTTTTAAACAGTCTTCAAGCAAAAATCTAATGATTGAAACCAACCCATGGTCCAAGAAAAGAATTATGTAAGTATGGCCAACTGTAACTTTTAAAACGATGTAACTCGAAAACTAATAAAAATTGGATAACAACATTTTCGTTTTTTACCTTGTATTAACGTGTAGATTACACTCCCCGAGTTTGGCGCACTCCTCTCGACACACCCGGTATAATATAAATTGGATAAATTTTCACATTTTTTAAATGTACAACGTGTATTAGTCAAAGATTGTCTTAAGTAAATTATATTTATGCACCAAATCGGAAATATTTAATTTCCTTTTCAAGAATCGTATTACTTATAAAAAGGTTTTTCTAAAACTTACAAAAATTTCAACTAAAATGACGTACCTCTTTAGACAATAAAGATTATTCTTTTACCATACTTTGTTTTACATCCATGAGCAATTCAACATACCGGGTGTAAACGAAACATGGGTCACCTCTATAATTTCTTTATTTATTAGGTATGAAAATAAAAATTTGAAATTTGACTATGTTGAATGATTCAAGAAAACACATTTTATCCACTATTTTTTTTAATATGTACACTGGCGTGCAAAGAAAACGGGCCACCTACATTTTCGTAAATATACTTTTTGTTGTTTTTAGATTTCAATTAAATTATGGTAAATTCTACCGCAAGTAGTAAGAAATCAAATAATGAAATCTTTTCTTGAAAATGTTGTTTAGTTTTTATAGAAAAAAATAAAGATGTTAAAAAACACAAAAAACATTTTACAACAATGAATACAATGTGACGAATATTTAAACGCAATATAGCCAGATGCCTTTAGATTTTTAAGGAGTCATGTTGATTTGAAAATAAACATCGAGTATTCATTTTCAATGCATTTAACCATTGCGGAGGCAGCTAGAGTAGCAGCTTTACTGGAGGATGGACGAAGCCAAAGATACGTGGAAATGCCGAGTTGTCCGTATCCCGTGGAATGGTGTCGCTGGTGCTTTATAAAAGCTAGGCCGCATCCAGGGTGTAGCAAGCAGCAATGCAGTCCTCTTCATTGCACCTTACGAAGAGGACTCAAGTGAACGGTATGTGATGCTGATGAGTGCTAATAAGCACGAAACGCAGCGTCCATCGCCAGGGCTGGCGCTAGGGTCCTCGTCGCCCGCATGCAATTTCTAAATTAGCGCCCTCCCATGTTAATATTTTTATCCATATTCAAAAACAACTTGCACAATCGCAATCGTCCAAAAATCCCCCATCATCGATCTGCTAAAAATGCACCGAAGGCGAAATTTTTCTAATTTCCAAGGTCATGCATTTTCCTAAGGGGCGCCTGCAGAAGATGGAAAGTCCTTTCTTCCTATATTGAATACCTTTTTACAGTATCGAAGAAACAAAATCTTATAAAAAAATTATTCACAGTCCGATAAACTGAAAATAGTGAAATGAACGCCTCCATTTTTATTTAAAAAAGTTTGGTCGCCCGGCTCATCGAGAAATTTCCCATTCTCCAAAGGTTAAATTTACAAACTTATAAAGAAATTTTATAAAAATCTTGCCAAAAACGTTAGGGATAAAAGTATTATACAAATTTGGCGCCCCCTCAGCAGTGGCACCCGCATGAATCGCATTCGCTGCATTCCGGTTCCGCCGGACCTGTCTGTCCGTCACTCGTGTTTATTATAGCACTCATCAGCATCACGAAATCAAGATCTACATAATCGATTTCAACTTTTTGTTTGTTAAATCTTGACACGGCAGTCAAGTAAAGGTGTAGGCAACTTTGGCATCGGTCTTAATGTGACGTGTATATGCCAATGAATATCTCACCTTTAAATTACTAAGTGGAATGGTGTCGCTGGTGCTTTATAAAGGCTAGGCCGCATCCACGGTGTAGCAAGCAGCAATGCAGTCCTCTTCATTGCACCTTACGAAGAGGACTCAAGTGAACGGTATGTGATGCTGACGAGTGCTAATAAGCATAAGCAGCGTCCATCACTCTGCAAACTTGTGTAATTGCTGCTTGGTACACCTGGCCACTAAAAAGGTAGATCTAAGGAATTAAATTTCATTTGATTTTTATTTTAAATCAAGATCTACATCATTGAAATGCACCTTTATTGCTTGTTTTCTGTTTTATACTACTTATTTGTATTTTTTTAATTAAAATATTGAATATGAGCCTGATGATGCTCTTATGAAGGCGAAACTAGTCGTATTACAAATTAATTAAAAAATTTTCTCGTTAATACTGTTGGCATTTGTAATTAGTCAACCAAAAATATACAAATATCTTGATGTGTACTAGATTTTAATGATATATACTGAATTAAAATTAATAGAATTTGCTTGGTTTTATGGTATGACTATACATAATATTTACATTAGAATATTGATAGCATTTTTATTGTAAGGAACAAGATACTCATACATTTTCATTATTTATTCACATTTATTTTACTTAAAATTTCAACATTTTAACAATTACTTTAATACATAGATAACACCCAAAGGTGCCCTTATACCAACTTAAATTCTAAAATGTATGTAAAATAACAGCAGCAGAAGTCATACTATAATCTAACAGGCTATGACATAATATACAAATGAAATGTATTAATTATTTTATTATTAAAAAAGTATATCGTCATCTCCCTCATCAAGCAAATTTCCTCCTTCCTCAATCTGCTGCAGTTTGCCTTCAGCTATTAGTGCCTCCTTGAGAGCTTCATTCTTTGCTCGGTTGATTCGTTTTTTATCTTGAATTTTCTTTAATCGATAAAATTCTTCACGCTCCAACTCATCCAATTCAGATATGATGTATGCAAGTGTACGTTCAATTCTTGGTATAATTACTAAAAATTATGTTACTCATTAAAGTGAAATCATATAGATAAAATAAAATCCCAATTTTGTAAGAAGTTTCAGGCAATGAACATTAAAACAATTTTAAGAAGAATTTTATAAAACTCTTACAAATATTAGGAAATGCAATAAGTTTTGTATTAACTTACCATGTTCAATTGCATTTACTCTGCGGTTTGTAATTTTGATAACCTCATCAAGGGTAACAAATGAAGTTTGAAGTGATGCAAGTTCCACCAATAATTTAACTGCACTCTGGTAATTTTTTTTTAATTTTGCTAACTGTTGGCCACCTCTAGCGAGACCTGCCAAAATATATGTATCTGCTCCATCTTGATAGCTTTCGAAAACAGGTAAAGTGACACCTAAAATTATTACATATTATCATAAATAAATCAAATAATTTTCGATAATATTTATTAAAACCATGTAAATTATGCACTGTTCATAAATTTTATCGACATGAAGCAATATTATTGTGATACCTTTTACCCTATTGACGTCAATATTATTGCTTTAATATAGCTTTTACATAGTCAATATATTGAAGAAACTCGATATTGCGACAGTAATATTGACGGCACCTTAGATTAAGACATTTGATGAAAAGAAGGAATTATGATAATTGTTTATTTTAATTAATTTATATCTAGTATATTAAAAAAGAATTTCATAGGTCACATATTATAGAACGTGTTCTAATGAACAAATGCTACTAACCAGGGGCGGACTAAGGCCTAGGCAACCTAGGCACGTGCCTAGGGCCCATAATTTTAGGGCCTGAAAATTTGATTTATATTTTCCACTTGCTGAGGAAGAATGCCTTCTCGCCCACATGCATTGTCAAATTAAACCATACTGTCTAAAAAAATAGGGCCGCAATTGTAATGTTGCCTAGGGCCTGTCTTTGCTTTAGTCTGCCACTGCTACTAACGACATATGAAATGAGTTTTTTGTACCATTCTTTTGCGCTTTAAAATAAAATATCGTAGTTTCAACTTTAGAAATCCTGATTTAAGCACCTGCCATTTTGAAATCAACAAATTTCAGTACCACCAACATCGAACAGATAAATTCCACTCCACTAAACGCACTCAAAACAGTATTAGTCACACTCATGAATCCAGTACACAACAATCAACTGGGCACTCGTAAGGTAGCGCCAATTTATGCCAAAAAATCAAAACATAAATAATATACAGGGTGCTTCACATTTATGTCGACATGGTGCTTTTTAATAGAGATAGGTAAATGACCATGTGAACATAATCAGAAATTTTAATTACCTTTTGGAGGGCCACCTCATTACTCAATTTAATCTATTTTGTAGATACAGTGTTTGATTTTAGTGAAAATCCTGGGCCCTGACTCGGACATCTTTTAAATTAGATAATTTTTACATTGGGCAGTGTAAATAACGTAAATAGCTCTTCTATGTTGCTCGACGTGCAAGTTTATTCGCAGTCACAGTTAAATTTATTATAACTCTGATGACTACACAAATCTAATATTTCTTTTAAAAAGGACCATATAGAGGGTGATGCTAAAGTTTAGAAACGGGTTACTATTTTTCATGATTCGTGTTTTTTAGGTCAATTTTTAATTTAAAAATGGCATTTTGAAGTCATGAATGTTTGTATAGTGACACGTCATCATCAATTTTTTAAATGACAGCCCTCAATATACAAGGTGTTTCATATCAGTGTGTTGGGATTTTTGATAGGCATATTTTGAAAATCGTATTTTCTTGTTTTTTAAAAATAGCGCAGAAACGATGCGAAATTCAAACGTTTTTTCAACGAATTATTAATAAACAAACAAAACTCTACTACTTTCTTCATTTAACCAACTCTTTATCTCCAATAATAACAAAGATACCCATGCAGTACAACGTCCTGTGGGACTTCATGTATAAATGAGAGCAAGTGAAAAGGAATAAGCAGGAATGAGGAACCCCTTGTCACATAAATGAATGCCATAAACGATTTGTAATTGTGAGTCTTTATTTCCAAGTCTTTAAAGGATTATTAGTTAGATATGTATGTATTACTCAGAAACGGCTAGATACAGTAGTGGAAAAACATAGAGCAACTTTTAATTTTATTTAAATTTAAATAAGTAAGTAAACCTAGAACAAAATCCATTGGCTTGAATTAAAGTACTCTAAAAACTATTAACTATTACTAACTTATTTCGACATGTGATATGTGTGGGAAAAAGTAGAGTAACTTTATTATTTATTAATACAGTACTTCTTAATAATATTATTGAATTAGGTACTCCTTATATTTTGTAAAGTATCCCTTATTTTTAATTATTTCATGACATCTTCGTGGCATAGACTCGAGCAAACGGTCAATTCAGAGTTGTGTTATCTCCGCCAACCATTTTCTAAAGCACTAAAGAGATCTGCCAAATTTTTATACGATTTGTGCCGTATAGAGCGGTCAAGACTATTCTCAATTGGGTTTGGGTCGGGAGATTGAGATGGCCAGGGTAGTAAGCGTATCTTTTCATCACTGAACCACTGACACATCAACTTGGATTTGTGTTTGGGGTCGTTATCCTGTTGAAAAAAGTGCTGTAGAGGCATTTTTTCATCTGCATAGGGGACCATAATATTTGACATAATGTCCCTGTACACAAATCTATCCATTTTTCCATCTATGCGAGGAAGTGGACCCATCCCAAATCCAGAAAAGAAGCCCCATACCATCACGGATCCTCCACCATGCTTGACAGTTGGTCTTGTATACTTTGGGTTGAGTATCTTGCCTATTGGACGACGCACCTACTTAATTCCATCACTATCAAATAAATTAAACTTTGATTCATCACTAAAAATTACTTTTTTCCAGTCATTTATAGTCCAGTTCAAATGCTCTCTTGCAAATGCGAGTCAGGCTTTGCGATTTTTGTTTGAAAGAAGTGGCTTTTTTGCAGGTCTTCTTCCAAACAATTCACCTTCAACCAGACGATATCTTATTGTGCGGGAAGTTACAGAAATTCCCATAGTTTCCTCAATTTGTGCCCTAATAAGACCAGAAGACAAGAAAGGGTCGCTTTTAGCGATATTTAAAATTGCGCGATCCAAACGTGGGGTAGTTTTTTTTGGCCGTCCAGACTTCTTAATAGGCTGAAGATGACCCCTTTCTCTAAAACTTTTAATTACACGCGATACAACAGATTTGTTTAACGAATATTTTGTGGCTATAACTGATTGTTTTACACCATTATTATAGTTCTTTATATCTCTTTCTTTTAAGTCTGTTGATAAGGGAAAACCGCGAGCCATATTAACAAAGTAATACCCTTATTTTCATTTTAATTCGATTTAAGACCTGTTTAAAATATTTATTTGTAAAAGAAAAATAAGATGCTTTACTTTTTTCCAGACAATAAAGTTATATGAAATATCAATTGAATTTGCAGATGCTTACAAAATTATTTATGTACAATTTTCAGGTTTTACAAATAATACGATGTTTAAACTTTAATAAAATACAAAAATTTATCGCAAATTCGCGTTTAAAATTAGAATGATTATTTATTTTTGTATAAAAAGTTGCTCTACTTTTTTCCACTACTGCAGATCAGTTTCTGAATAAAAAAATGAAAATCGCAATTCTAGGTTTTTTGCTATTATTTCAAAACTAAAAATGCAGATCTAATTTCTTTTTATATTAATAATTAGCATAAAAATATGGAACTGAGATTCCCACATTATTCTTTTGTTGTCATTAGATAATGATCATTTTGCACAAGGGGGTAATTCTCGAATCACACGACCTGATGTCGTATTCGACATGACAAGGACAGACTTTTATGTTTGCATTTGAATAACACGGATAGAATGATAAGTCGTATAAGACAACATGTCCTGTGATTCGAGAATAACCCCCAGGACCCCTATCCTCTTTTTTGGAAATAAAATATCCTATAGGTAATACACCATTTTTGCATGGAAACTTTTCAAAACAACCAATAAAATTAACGAGTATTTTGCTTGAACACGCCTTTTTTCCTATAGGACAAATTATCCCGAAAAATGAGGATGCGAATCCTTAACCATAAATCTTGAAAACCCATCTACATTTTTGTGACCGAGCTCCAAATTTGTACCTACACCACTGGTTACAGAGTTAGCAACATGATAATAAAATAAAACGTTATTTTAAATAATAATTACCTGCAACGTTGTCTTTCTTGGTGCGTATTTTAATTTGAGCCTTATCAACGTTCTGAAGCACAACTTGATTAAAATCTCCTGTAGTAAATTTAGCTTCTGCAAGGGAAAATGCGGCCTCTTTCATCACTTCTCCCATTAGCGTCTTAGTCTACGAAACATTAATGTAAGTATACGAACAAAGATTAATAGACTTAATATCTTACCTCAATAATCTTACTCAGAATCATACGAAATCTCATTTGTAAAGCATCAGCTTTTTTCTTCAATAAACTGTGACCCTTTTGTGCACCCTTTAGCCTAGATTTCATTAACATTTGGGCACTAAAAACATACTTGTTATTATTTATAATTTTACAAAGTGATAACCTTACCCTCTCGAAGGGAATATCGGTAACCTTTCTTTTCCAGACATTTTGATAGACTTATTTTTAAAATTTACAAGATTTTAAGCACTTACACCCCAGTCAGCTGACTTTGAAGTTAAATAAATTCTTGTTCCTGTCACGAGATGTGCAAATACAGTGACATCTATTGATTTTATAATCAAAAATCCCAGAGTGCGATGAAGATATCTGCAATTTATGGACGAATGTGAAGTTTCCTCTAATTCCGAACATAACCGAACGTAGCGCGGCGTTGCCTAGTCCAAGATGTGTAAAATAATGTATGTACAGTGGGTCCCAATTGAAAGTATATACCTGGAAATGGAGGCAGGGGCTGATGGATCATGAGGGAAAATGGGGTATTTCACGGTAACCCGGTTGGCTAGAGGTTCGTCCGGACGGTGACCGAAAGAACCTGCATATTCTTAATTTATTAAAAAAAGCTATTTGCAAAAACGATTCTCAAAAAATTTAAAAAATAATATCACAAAAACTGCAGAAATCATTTTATTTAGGTGTTTAATGTATTATTTAGAATAAGTTTTGGTAGTTTTTATCAACTCCGAATGAAGAAAAATATGTTTTTTCTTAATTTTACAAAGAAATAAATTGGTTATGTCAAAGTTATTATTTTTTTTTAAATTCCTTTGATCTCAACTAAACAATAATGTTACATTTAAAAAAAGTTTGTTCATGTTATTTCCGGTTAAACCGGAAGTGATATTGAAAAAATGCTTAGTGCATAAGCATAATTTTATGATATTAAATATATTTTTGTTTTCTTACACCATACAAAATAATGTAGTCAAATTTCAAATTTTTGTTTGATAAATTAAAAAATTATACACGGGTCCGCCCGACGGCATACATACGATAAGGGTGTCTACCACATTAAACATGGCAAAATAACGACTTTTGATTATTTACTAATAATAACCAGCTGATTTTTTCAGAATTGTTTAATAAAATTATTTAAAATATACAAATGGTTCGACAAAATTTATTTTTCAATTTTGAAATCGATGGTTTTAAATTTCAATTTTCTTTATTTGAATTTAATTTGTTTCAAATTTTGAAAATTAGTTTGATTGATTGATCAGGATTATAAAACGTCAAATAACTGGAATTCCACTAATCCCATCCAAATTTAATAGGTGTACTTCTTTTGTGGGAAATTGAATAAAGATTTTCAAAGTCCAAAGAAAACTGTAAGTTTTACAATGGCACATCAAAAAAACTCAAAAAAGGGGGCACCCTGACCCGTTTCTACAACACTGAATTGTTAAATTAAGATACAAGTAATATAGTCAAAGGTGACTACCCATGAGAAGTACTTAAGTACTTCCAAAAATATTTTATTAACTTACTTTCATTTAGCTAATCCAGAGAAAATAAAGAAAAAGTTCAAATAAAAATAAAAACTCCCTGTATCCCGTATCTCGGTAACATTTGAGTTTTGGACAAGTGTCATATGAAGCTTTTGTCTTAGTTTACTTGTAGTATAATTAGGTACAATTTTTGAAACACCCTGTAATGAAATTACTCACACTCTGCATTGTCGCTGAACCAGCATTTCTCAAAGAAAAGAAAACATATTTCTACAGGATGTTTTTTTTAAACGAGCCACCCTAAATAACTTTCGAAAAAAATATTAAGTAAAAAATGCGATGACACGACGATTTTTATTTTATGGGGGTCACATTTTTAAAGTCAGGTGGCTCATTTTAAAATGAGCACCCTGTATATTTTGTTATAAAAACGCCCACATCTTATTAACAATTGGATAAAAAACATTTGCATAAAAATGGCTACCTCAGCGTCTTATCGGTCTTATGTTGGTCGTATTCATTATAAACAATATCTAGCAGAGAGCAGTGGAACCTGTGCAAAATTTTACCAAGGTGGATAAAAGACTTTTAAATAAATAAGGTCTTGGGTATAGTGGAGAGTAGCGTTGAGAGGTGCGTCGAGCGGCGCGGTTTTGGAAGAGGTGTCGTAAACATAGTGACGAGGTTTTGCTCGAGGTTTCCAAAGCGTTTTATTGCAGCTTGCGCTAATACTTTAAAACTGAAGCTATAATTTACGACACCGCGCGGTGAACCTCGAGCAAAAACTCTCCCTATACCCTATACCCGTTTGCATTTACATACATTGGTTTCTTTACATAGAGGCGCACCACTATAAACAGGACCACTATAAACACTTCGACCCAGTAATATTTCTACCCAACAATTTTCGATCCACCAATAACCAATATTCGAACCAGCAATTTGTCGTCTAGCATCTTTTTGATCCAGTAATTTTTCGATCGGACAATATTTCGATGCAGTAATTTCAATCCACCAACGTGTTTCCAGTGTGTGGAGTAGGCGAAAATGCACCCCTAAACAGTTATAAGTCTATTGGAAATTTTAAAATTCCACGCGTTTTTAAGATATTAATTTTTGAACTGTTTTGAGGAGCATTTTTGCAAATAACTCTGTTTTTTAAATGCCAGGATGCCGAGTCATTCGATTTTTCAAAAAGTAGATTTTATAACGATTATTTTGGTACTCACAAGGTCCCATTTGACGTTGGCTGTATGGGAATCTTTGTTATTATTGGAGATAGAAAGTCGGTTAAACGGACAAAGTAGTAGAGATTTGTTCGTATATTAATAATTCGTTGACAAAACATTTGAATATCGCATTGTCCCTTCGGGAAAAAACAATAAAATTCGATTTTCTAAAAATGGCTATAACTTCTTTATTTTCGGTGGTACCAATTTTTTTTTTGTCATTATACAGGCACTTTCTTGTGTACAGTGCAATAAGATAAATCAATATATTTTTCGCCAACGGATTGACCGAAAATATTCTAAACTTAATTTTTTCTTATGGCGGCCATATTGGATTTACACATATTTGGAATCAGTATTTTTTTCTGTGTAATTTGGTATACCATAAATGTTATCACATATGTATTGACAGTTTACATCTATTCAAGGCCATTTTTGGTTAGTAAAATAAAATAATTTTTATTTTTCTTTAAATATTACATATGACACACCAAAATATACTGATTCCGAATATGTATAAATCCAATATGGCCGGTACCACCGGAAATAAAGAAGTTATAGCCATAGCGCAGGAACGATGCGATATTCAAATGTTTTTTCCACGAATTATTACTATTCGAATAAATCTCTACTACTTTGTCCATTTAACCGACTTTTTATCTCCAATAATAACAAATATACCCATACAGTCCAACGTCAAATGGGACACCCTGTATAACTGTGTAGGGTTAAAATAATATGCCTGTGCGCTGTGACTGTTTTTCATATTTTTTATGTTTTCATACAAGAAATTTAAAAACACATATGGGGTACCACAATAATCTATTTTTTGAAAAAACGAGTGACCCAGGATCGTTGAATTTAAAAAATCAGAGTTATATACATATTTGAAAAAAATGCTCCTCAAAAATGTTAAAGAATTGATATCTTAAAAATTATTTGAATAATTTTACAAATTAAAATTTTATTTACGTATTTGTATTATTTGCAATGAGTTTTAGTAATTTTTATCAATTTTCTAAAAAAAAAATTAAAAAATATCACAAACATACTTCTTTCCTAAAATTGTTTTAAACTATATGAATAAAAAATAAGGTGTTCCATTTAAAAAACAAGCATACAAAACATAGTCAAATTTCAAAAATTTATTTTATAAATAAATATATTGTACATTAAAAAAAATCTTTACATATTGATCGAGATATGAAGAGGCAAAGTTGAAAATTCAACTTCTTTTTTAAAATGAATTTTGAATGCCCGCTAGTTGTCTTATAAAGTTTGACTGTCCTTTGTCGTATAGTAATAAATTAAATTTAAATCGTATTTTATTTACTTCGCAATTTATATTTTTAAATTGAAAATTATGACAGGTAAAATATTACAGGTAATTTTCAATTTTAAAAAATAAATTGTTAAATTATTAAAATATACGTTTTAAATTTAATTAATTACTAAACAACGAAAATAAAGCCCAAGTTTACATAACAATTAGTAGTGTTTCAAAATTCGTAAAAATAAAGAAGTTAAGTTATCACCTTTGTCAAGAAAATATTTTTAACTATTTTTCTGAGGATCCCTGAAGGGCCGCCAACCCCCAGCAACGTACTGTAGAGCTATTGCGGCATTCTTGGGACACCCTGTAGAGGTGATTCATGTTTCGATTACACGCCCGGTATACAGGGTGTCCCAGCTAAAACTTGTAGTTTCAAAATTTTACTTTCAACCCGATTCCACCCGAAATCTTAAAGTAAATTAAAACAATAGTTGTTATTTTATTTTAATTAACTTATGGCTATATTACATTGACATAACAATATATTTTTCGAACCTAAAATCGTTTTTTGAATTTAAGTTTTAATGGACCGTTTGGTGTATACATTGGATGAATATGATAATCCAGTTTTTCATAATGGTATTCCAATTCATAAGCTCGAATGATCTTAAACAAAAATTACGCATTAAACTATTTTTTACAACACAAAAAGAAGAATATTCTAATAATAAAGAACTTTATTTGAAAATGTTAATAAAAGTGTTTTAAGAGGATATGGAGTCTACAAAATTATATGGGTTTTTCCCAAAATGGCCAAAAAAAAAATCATTAAAAATACGTAACATTTGGCCTATTTTAAACTTATTTTTTGGACGTAATAATTTAAAAATGTCGTCGAATAGAAGTCTAGCCATGAATGTTATTTAAACTATGCAATTATATAATTTAATGTTATTTACAAAATATGGTTGTAGTTTGAAATAATTGCAAGGCATATTTCGTAAATTTTGAACGCGCATTTTAACTGTAAAAGCAGCATATTTGCTGCCTATAGTCTAGGTGATACAAATTTTAAAATATAACAGAAATGAAGATTTTTATTGGTACTTTTAGCCTAATTATGTGGGATGTACTTTGGGTCAAAATTTCTTTCCCAAATTCAAGAAAAAGCTCAAAATATACATTTACTGTCGGAGCGCGGTTCTAGGTTCTACTTAGACTCCCAATCCTCTTAATAATAAAGAAATTCGAAATTCACCTACCTTTGCAATTACTGTTTGAATTTCTAAGTCTGCGAATCTTCTTCCAAGGCACATTCGCTTGCCGTACCCAAATGGCAAAGATGCAAATGGATGGTGTACTTTTTCAAATAAGTTTTCCTCCACGTCTTCATTTGTATGTGAACATTTCTTTAACCATCTTTCTGGTAGAAACTCGTTACTTTTAACAAAATACTGCTCAAGATTTCCTATCACGTAATGTTGGAATATTACCTGAACCTGTAAGTATTTTAAATTTTAACATACAATATAAACATAATCTAATGTTGGTTTTGGTTTTACACTAAACGGACAAAGTGAATACAAAACAAAAACTCAAGCAGTGGCGGATCTAGAAATTTAGAATAAAATTCTAGGGGGGGGGGGCAATAAGCAACTACACAGGGTGTCTCACTTGTTCAGCACTTGTTTTAAATAGTAAATGTCTTAAAAGAAATTTATTTTATTTTAATTAAAATTTAACGTTAAATAAAAAATTTTGAATGTTTTTTTATATTGTTTTCTATAAAATTTATTTATGAAAAGTGGGTAGCAAATAAAGTTTTTTTAATGAATTGATAAATTAAGTTGAATTATTTAAAATGACTTTTTTGATAAAAACCGAGAACATTGCAGCACTTCGAATGCCCAAAAACTACCTTATTTCCACTTTACACTGAAGTTAGACTAAGAAATTAGTTTTATTAACAAATTTAGAAAATTTTCTATATAGGTAATAGATTTATTTAAGTAGTGTTTTTCTCATACGAAGTTTTTTGAAAATTGATTATAGAAATACTCATTTTTTGAGTTTAAATTAAAGATTAGGGTATCTATAATAGAAAAGTCTAAAATCAATCATGGGCCAAGAAATAAATTTAATTTAACCAATGGAAGTTAAAGTTATTTTTTCAAGAAATTTTGAATCGTACTTTAATGACCTAAAAAGGGTATTTGTAGTCAAGAGTCAAGATATGATTATAAAATAAATTTAATTATAAAATTTGGTTAAGTTTTTTATAAAATGGACCATTTAAAAAATAAAATTCGCAATGGGGACTTTTTTGAAATCCCATTTTAAAATTTTTTAACGCTTTTATTTAAACTGACGATTTTGATGAAATTTCTGTATGAACTTTGAACGCCAAAAAATTACATTTCCAAGCTAGACTTACAAAATTAATTCGATTATAAAATTTAGACAATTTCCTATAAAATAGGCTTATTTTAGTATTTTTTTCGTCATAGGAACTTTTTTGAAAATTTATTTAAAAAAATACTCATTTTTAGTGTGTTACAACTTACAGCTGTTTTAAAAGTTCAAAATTTTAGTGATTCTTGGGATTCCTGTATATATTTTTTTTAATTTCAATGATTTTATTAGAAACAAGTCAGACCACTGTAGAAATCAACTAAAAGCAAGAAATAAGAAACGAGGTAGGAGTCACATCTGTTTCAAAACAATTCAATTCAGTTGTTCTGAAATATCTCGAAAGCGATGAGGATTTGGATAATGCATGTAATGATTAAATTTGTTGCAAATATGCTTGGCTATCACCTCCTGAAAGAAATACGGACACTTACCAGTCACCCTGTATTAATACATACTTACATCGCATTAAGTATTGTATAGTCTTTAGTTTATATTTGGAAAAAAAGATTTTAGAAATATAAGTTAAAATTATGAACCCAAAAAATACTTACTCCCTCTGGAATTTGATACCCTCCAATGACGCAGTCTTTTGTTGTACATCTTCCATTTCCATTAACAACTGGAAACATTCTCAGTGTTTCCTTAATACATGCTTTAAGGTATACCATCTCATCTAACTTTTTGGAATCTAAAGGTGTATTTGTATCAGGTAAAATATTCAAAATTTCTTTATAGAGTTCTTTTTGTTTTTTCGGTCTAATCGCCAATTGATAGAGAATTGAAGCAACTGCATTTGACGTCTAAATGATAAAGAAAAACACTTACTAAAATAATAAAGATATATTTCTCTTAGTAAATCGCAGGACAAGTTAACCCTTTTGGACGTAGTTAGTTATTTTACATATTCCTGTATTAGTCAATGGTTTGAGTCATCCATTATAACAGGATGAATTTTTAGTGCGAAATCGGAAGATATATCTTTAATTTTAAGAGATAGGAAAATTACAAAATTGCATGGTTTATGGACACGCATAACCAGAAATTATTTTTGTCCATACTGTATGTTTTGTAATTGGAGCACAGATTATTCCACCTTTTTTTGGGAAATCCTATATATTTTTTGATATTTGCGTTAACATTAAGAAGATAGTCGGCGAAATGTTTGAAAAGCCCACTTTTCGCTAGTAAAATTTGATTTTTGGGCATTTTTAATCAAAAATTTAAAAAAACGATGCCTAGCGCCATTCAAATTGAATTTAGTTTTCATATAGAATTTTTGTTTTTTATGTAGAGTCTATGATAGGGGTGTACTTTTTTAACAATGATAAAAACGCATTTTTTTATTCTATATGAAAACTAAATTCAATTTGAATGGCACTAGGCATCGTTTTTGTTAAATTTTTGATTACAAATGCCCAAAAATCAATTTTTACTAGCGAAAGTACGCTTTTCAAACATATCTTCTTAAGTTAAAGAATACAACAATATTTTTTTTTGAAAATTTGTGGGTGCTCTTAATTTTTTATCGAAAATTTTCTATAAAATTTATCACGCTTAGGCATATTTTTAGAAATTTATATTGGCCTTATTATGAACATTTAAAAAACAATTTTTATGTTATTTTGTAATATTGATTTTAATGTAATTTTAGTACATTTTTTTAGAATTTTATTATAAATGGTGGCAGCTAATATGGAGGTGTGAAATATGAAAACACTAAAGGGATGTATTTTTTTTAATAGAACACCCTTTATTTTTTTACAAAATTTTGTCCTTCTTCAAGTGTTCTTTAACTTTTATACAAATCACTTTTCGTTAAAATTTTGTAAAAATATGTCGAAATTTGATAAATTTTATAGAAAATGCACGAATAATACTAAGTGCGGGTTCAATTAAAAAAAAAACACAAAATATCGTTGAATTCTTTAATCAAGTGTTAATACAAATGCCAAAAAATATACAGGGTGTTCCATTAAAAGAAAGGTGGATTTGCTCGCACTCCAACTACGAAACACCCTTTATAGACAAAAATAATTTCTAGTTATGCGCATCAATAAACCATCAAATTTTGCAATTTAAGTTTTTTTCCTATCTCTTAAAATAAAATATGTATCTTCCGATTTCACCCTATAAATTCACCCTGTATAGAAATGTGTAAGTAGGTGAAAGAAATAACGTTGTGTACTTGTCCTTATATAAACAAAATTTATTTTATCACATTGACCGGTTTCGGCGGTAAGCCATCTTCAGAATGTGAACGTCATTTACAAAAAATTCAAATTAATTGTTGTCACAATTTTTAGAATTTAAGTTAACCACATATAGTTTTAGGTTAAACTAACCTAATTAATTTGAATTTCTTGTAAATGACGTTTACATATTCTGAAGATGATCCACCGCCGAAACCGATCAATGTAATAAGATAAATTGTTTATACATATTTAGTTTCGTATTTTAGTCATAGTCATAGTTACTCAAGTAAAAAATCATTAAAAAATGCTGACAAATTATTATTGTTTCCAGTTTGTAGCAATAAAAATCATCTAAATTTTAATCACATAAAGCCACAAGTATAACGTTCCAAAAATTACAAAAAAATGCACCTTTTTAAAAGAAATGTGCAGAAATTGGATAAAAAATAACCTTGTTAGTTGTTACAAGTCCAATGGACCTTAAAAATGTTTCAAGGAAAAACCGATAATTGAAAAAAACTAACGTTATCCGATTAAAGTCCCCTTTACCAAAAAGTTTCTAACTTCATCCGGGTAATAATACTGACATACCTATTTAATTAAAAACATGTAACTACTTTTTTGAACTTATCAAACTCGAATGATATTTGTAGTTATGTAGGTATGTACATAAAATTACTGAAGTTTTACATTTACATTTTTTAATTTACCCTTAACCCTTGAAAATTTTTGCATATTTGCTGGAACATGTGTTCAAAAAATTATAAAATAAAATCATTTTGACCCAGAAGAGAGAGAGAGTATAGGGTATAGGCATACTCCATGGTATAGGGTAATTCGCATTTTATCCAGGCAAATCCCGATTGTAAATTGTAATACATATAAAAGGGTCACTTACCGTATCTACTCCAACCAAAAATAAATCAAACGCCAAAAGAGTAGCTATTTTTGTATCATTTTCCATGGATAAAATTCTTTCTAGGACAGACATTTTATGTATTTCTTTTTTGCCATCTTTTTGAAATCTATCAAGAGCAATATTAATATGCTTTGAGGTAATTCTGTAAGGTGTAAGATAAATCTTAAATTAATTATCTGAGAGATCTCACATTTTAATTTAAGATTAAAAGTAGGTATCATTATTAAATATTTAACCCAACTATAATATTTTAGTATTGATTGGGAAAATTGATGAAAAAAAAAAATAGAAGTTCAGTTGTAAATAACGTTTTTCAAGCTTTTTAATTATTTTAAATAAGTCATGGTTAGATGTACAAGAATTTAAAAACAAATATACAGGGTGGTCGAGATAAAGTGAACATTGGATATATCTCCAAAAGTAAGAGTTTTAGAAAAAACGTTTCAAATAAAAATTATTTGGTTTTAAACGGGAAATCTTCAGGATTATCTTCAGGTGATTCTGAATTCAGAACTAAACGAAATCCTAAGTTTCAATTTATTTTATTTTAGTTAAAATAAATCGAAGCAATTAAAGTTATTTTAAAATAATCAGATTGTGATATATATTTTATTTGTAAGCTTTGACTAACAGTTTTGAATCGTTATTTAATTATTTTTTTTCAAACTTCGTATAATTGATCCAAACAAGTTGATTTTACCGATTACCATTCAAAGAATAATTGAAACGGTAATTGAAGACCTTGGTGCAAGAAGTAGGTAAGTCCACTTTTGGGGCAAAATTAGTTTTTTACGTCAACACTTACAATTTTAAAAGACCAATCGAATTTTGCAAAAAGGATGTGAGTATGATGAATATTTACTTGTTTAATTTAAATATTAACTTATCCTTAGCAGCCATTTTGAGCAAATATGGGGTAAAATGACAACGTGATAATTGGGTAAGATTAAAATATGCATCTGAAAAGTGAATGAAATACTATCGTAACTCAGAATTCGAATTCGAAACTAATGAGACAGATTACACTGACGATGTGTTACCGGATCAGATGATTAGTATTGATACTATAGGGCCATTTTTTATTGCTAATTCTTGTTTGGTATTTTTACATAATAAATTAATTTAAAAAAGTATTTATTTCTATGGATTTGGCAGGATTTGTTCGTCTTTTCATCAATATTTGAGATATTTGGGGCAAGAAAGAGGTAAGTCCAAATAAAAAAAATTAAAAATGAACATATTTGCTTACTTTATTATTACATAAAGGGGTATGAAAATATTTTGAGGATGAACAAATATATTGTGCTGATTATAATAATAATATATTCAAATTTTTAAAAGTAAACCGTTTTAATCATTTTTCTCAGAACTACGAAAAGTGGACTTACCTCCTTCTTGCACCAATATCTTCAATTATAATTTATGTTTCGTAATAATTTTATAATTAGATAATAAGGTCTTTTCTTAACTGCAAAAACTTTTAGATAATGGTATTAAATAATAGTCATTTTAAATTAAAGAAATTATTAATATTGGAGCAGAAATTAATCTTAAGGCCATTTTAGACGGCCGAAATGTGCTGTTGCATCTGAGACGACTGGGGAACAAAAATTTGGTAACAAAATATGCCTGTCTAAACAGGCCTTTATATTATTAAAATAATAACAATCCTAAATTTGAGATAATTAAATTGAATAAATCTTGAAAAAAATAATGTTTAAATATGTATCGTAACTAATAAAAAACTTCTGTTTTTTCTTTTCAAATTCTTTATACAGGATGATTTATAATTGAGTGTAAAGAATCGTAAACATATTCTACATAATATTTGGAACAAAAAGTGTTAAGATTAGTTTAAGTTAAAAAATAAAACAAAATAGAACTGTTTTAAAAGAGAATTTATTATGGTATTTCCGTGGAAACAAACATCATACAAATTTTTTAAAATTCCTTGTTGTAAACTCTCCCATTGTATAAATATTTCTGGATAAAGAACTTTAAAAACGACGATATTGTACATTTTGTATGATGTTTGTTTCCATGGAAATACCATAATAAATTCTGTTTTAAATATGAAATCAGTTCGAATTTTCCTATTTTTCAACTAAAAAAAATTGTTAGGAAGATAGAAAGAAGATAAAAAAATTCTTAACACTTTTTTGTTCCAAATTATATGTAGACTATGCGTACGAATTTTTTACCCTCAATAATAAATCATATTTTGTAATTTGACTTTTGAATATACTTAGACTTATAATTATTTATAAAAAAATACCTTCTTATGGTTTCAAGGGCACTTATATATTTTTTGAAAGTAGGAGTATTAAAAAGTTTCCAAAACGGTATTTTCAATTCCAATACGCCAACATTAATGAAAAATGTATTAATTGCATCTATTAATTCTTGTGTTTCCTCATTAAAATTGTCATCCAAGCAACCCAGGCGAAGATCTAATGCTACTTTGGCAATTGCTGAAAAATATTATGCTTAAAATTTTTTTTGTTTATATTATCTTTAGATTATTAAAGATAACATAAAATTGTTAAAATGATCATATTTTATTTAGACTATAAAATTCATAACTCTTACATTCCAAAGACCATTTGTGTATTTCATTTAAAAAATCCTCCGGCATTTCTTGATTTTCATCTTGCAATTTTAAAATTCTACAAAAAGAAAAAAATACAATAACATTATTTAACAAGCGTTAAGTAATTAGCCTAGTTACCTTTCCACAAACTCATTCGCAGTACTTTCAATTGGTTTAATATACATTTTTGCCACACGCGGCTGCATCATTACCTGATTTACTTTTGAGCGAAATTTTTGCCATTTCTCTCCATGCCTAAAATAAGGCACAACTAATATACATATTTATATACATAATTATTTAGAATTTAAACATGAAAAGTGAATCAAATGTTACGTAAAGAATGTAATGTTCATATAGGTTCTTATAGATAAAATCCACCTAATAGGCAGATTCTGGTCATAATTAAAGGCCTTTAATTAGAAACAAATACGGTAACTATGGAAATTGTCCATTATAACCCATATAACAAATTTAAATTTAAAGGCCTTTAAACTTAAATGATTGGACCAGAATTTGGGTATAAAAGTCTAGAATATCGAACAAAATAAAATATAGCCTATACAGGGTGATTCACATTTATGTTAAAATCTCTCGGGTGGTGATTCCTTAGATAAAAATAAGAAAAAAAGTTCATATAAACATATGTCCGATTACGCTTCCTAAGAGAGTTACAGCTCTTCAAAGGTGCTGACAGAGAAGAGGTTTTTGGCCATTTATTTCAGAATGGATACTAGTAAAGCATTCAAATTTGGCATAACTCTTAATATGCATTGGACTCACGTCCATGATTTTTTTGAATTTTTTTTATTGTTTCTAAGTGGTATTTTAGGAGATCGTTAGTGTTAAAAACAATGGTAACTTTTTTAGTACTGCATTTTTATGAGATTTTTTTTCAAAGGATCATTCTGTAATCAAATTTACACAAAAACTTCCTCTTTACAAATTCGATAGAATGAGCCGTTTAAGAGAAAAGTGCATCTAAAGAAGTGCTTGCCGGGATTGTTGTCATGGTTACCATACAAAATTTTTTTGTAGACCTATTGTTTTACCAAAATTATTCCAAACGTTACATAAGAACCGTTTTTCATAAATTATGGAATAATTTTGGTACACTAATAGGGCTACAAAAATGTTAAGTATGGTAACCATGACAACTGTTCTGGAAAGCACATGTTTAGATGCACTTTTCTCTTAAACGGCTCATTCTATCGAATTTGTATAAGAGCACCATTTTTGTGTAAATTTGATTACAGAATGATATTTTGAAAAATATCTCATAAAAATGCAGTACTAAAAAAGTTGCCATTGTTTTTACCACCAAAGATCTTTTAAAATACCCCTTAGAACCAATAAAAAAATTTCAAAAAAATCATGGACATGAGTCCAATGCATATTAAGAGTTATGCCAAATTTGAATGCTTTACTAGTATCCATTCTGAAGTAAATGGTCAAAAACCTCTTCTCTGTCAGCACTTTTGAAGAGCACTAACTCACTCAGGAAGGGGAATTGCACATATGTTTATATGAACTTTTTTACTTATTTTTATCTAAGGAATCACCATCCGAGAGATTTTCACATAAATGTGAATCACCCTGTATAAAGTCTATAAGGAACCTAATAACCAAGTATTACAGTCAAACTTCCCTAATTCAAATCTTCAAGGGAGTTTAAAAAAAATTCGAGATATAGAATTATTTCGCAAAGTAATAAACGAATATTTTTAGAAACACATTACAAATAAAATTCGAGTTATGGAAAAATTCGACTTATAGAAGTTCGAGTTATGGAAGTTCGACTGTATTAAAATTATCAAAAATTCAAAATTTTAAGAAATATTACACTGCTATTACTCCACCCATATCACCGAAAAAGTCTTTTCTGTAAACATGCTTGTAATAATTAAGGGAAGGCATCGAGGGTCGATATGGTAATGAATCTTCCTGTCTAAAGACATTTTCTATTTCATTTGGATCAAATACAAATAGCATATCTGGTCTTCCAAGCAAACCTTCCATTTTCACTATTTTGCCATATTTATTATACAAGCTCATAGATACTTTATCAATGTGCTCAATTTCCATATTACCTGAAATATAACCAAAATAAATAAAAATGTTAGAAATCAGTGAAATGATCAGGATGTTAATTTTTTTTGATTAAATGCAGTACCATTTCTATATGCAAAGATAAAGTAAATATAAAATCTTTTTATTAAATTATTTTAAACAATTTTGGGCTTCCTGGACTTCCTGGTTTATTGTTAATTAATTAGTAATGGGGGAGGGGGTGTGTTTTGTATTAGTTTTAGAGTATACCTAATTTTAATAAAAAAATAGCAATGAAAATAAAATACATATACTTAAGCTAAATAAACTTAAGTCAACATTTCTTAAAGTTTCATCCAAAACGTACCTATAAATGGAATAAATCTCCATGTATTTCCCAAAATAGGTATAGGTTTAGGTCCAGGAATATTTTTATAAGGCACTGCATTATTCCATTCGCGATTAAAAACTTCCGCATTATTCACTTCTAATAAGACCCGATTTGAATACAGTCTTTTTAAATTACGCATATAACTCATTGTAGATGATAAATATTAATTTACTTGTATTGTTTTTAATTAGAATTTTCACAATTTGTATATGCCAGAGGTAAAAATCACACGCACGTTACAATGGCGAATGGAAAACATGCTACTCATTACAATTCGCAACTTTTGTTTATTGCCCATCCGCGTTCCTACCCACTTTCTCGATGAGAGAAAGTGATTGTATTTAAAACCAGCAGGTAGACTACCAAAATTAAAACTTAATTTTAATACGATCAAATAATGAATTGTAAAGAAGTCTATATGTATAATTTTCGAATAGAAACTTAAAATAATATACAGGGCGATGATAAAGTTCGGAACAATATTCATAATTGCCCCATTTAATTTCGAGGTCCATTTGTGTTTTTGAAATAACATTTTTTGATATACTAATTAAAATAGTTATGACGTCACTGGTAATTTCGCATGATGTCATCATGAATTTTTTTGGAAACCCCCACTTTCTTTACTTGATTTTTAGACATTCTACTCACAATTTTTTGAAAAATACACATTTTATCTAAAAAATTAGAAAACGCTAAATATAAAAATTTTCGAGCGATTTTTTACCGACCCAATGACGTGCTGATACATTTTTTGACCGAGCACATTGTTAGTTTTCTTGAAAATTTGTAAGCCCATCATTATTTTTTTGAAAATTAGCTTTTCACAGTTTTCACTATCTCAATCTACATACAGGGTGAGTTTAAATTAAGGCATAAAAATCATAACCACCTTATTTTTTGAATTTTCAAAAACGGTATAAGAAGTGTCGCTTTGTTTTTAATAAACTGTATTTTGACCTCGACAAAAAACTTTTTCGGTTAACATGACGTCATCAAAATTTTTTTTAAATGAATTGATATCGTTTTTATATTATAAAACAATACCTTATTAAGAGTGTTTCACAACGGTACCAAAAAGTTTATACTAATGCTATCTAAATATCATTAAAAAATTTGTTAAATTTCACTTTAAAGGATAGTTTAAAGTAACACATAAAATCTACCTTATTTTTTGGAATTTTAAAAAACGGTAAAAGTAGCTAAATTGAAACATTTTTCTCAAAAACTCTTCGTTTCGAAAATAAATGGACGTTGCAAACTTTATATCCACCTTGTATAACTTCTTAAGGAATGGAAAAAAAATATTAGGAAATTTTTTGTTCATAATGATATTTACTATCTAAAAGAAATATTGGACATCCTGGTATAATATAATTCACCCTTGAGCGATTTTTTACATAGGATGAGGGATGACTTTAAAGTAACGAATAAAATTCATAACTACGGTAATGTGTTCAACAGTAAATAACTTTTTTTTCTAAGGTGTCTCAATCCAATATTTATGATCTTATTGGTCTGCAATTTGACTGAAACTAAGTTTGGTATTTTAACTCCTATCCAGTGTGTCTTTAGGATCGTGAATTTGATTCAGTGTTCATCAAACATGTTGAACAGTGAAACACATTAGTATGTTATCGAAAAAGTGTTTCAATTTAATGGCAACTACTAAAACTGGTAATTTATATCTTTGGTTCAAGTTTTAAAAACAACTTTACCAATGTAACAGATAACAGTATCCCTACTAAAAATGCCAACAAAAATCAAATGTCATTTTTATATTTTTTTTGAATGATTTCATTTTGATGGATTATTAGGATTTTGGTGTATGCGTTTTTTAGCAAGTAAAACCCTTGATGGTTTACGTGCTTTTACGGTTGAACATCAATTTTTCTTCTTATGAGGATTTATAGGTAACAAAATACATCTGAATACAATTCAAAAAGTTTGTATGTTTTTATATGAAATTGTTTGGTAAAAGTTCAACTGATTTCATGGGAAATTATTAGAGAACGTGAACATTAATTTTCTTGGTTTTATATGAAACATGCAACGCAATTTTCGGCGGATTATGCATGAGAAATAATATTGGATTTATAGTTTTTATGTTATTTTATATGAAATAGACTGATTATTTTAAATGGTTTTGGCCTGATTTTACAAGAAAAAATATACACAAAATATGTTCGACTTTACTTGGCAACATTTTAAAAAGTTTGTATGTTTTTATATGAAATTGTTTGGTAGAAGTTCACTGAATTTCATATTTCATGGGAAATTATAAGAGTAAGTGAACATTAATTTTACTTGGTTTTATATGAAACATGCAATTCAAAACATCTGATTTTGTATGAAAAGGAATCATACATTTTGTTGGTATTTGAGTGACAATGATGGTTTTATATTATCTTATATGAAACTGCTAAACAATTTGTGTGACAATGATGGTTTTATATGATCTTATATGAAACTGCCAAACAAGAGTGTGGTTGTTTTTATATGGTTTTATAAGAACAAAATACCTAATTCAAAACATTTGATTTCTTATGAGAAAGGAACCCACATTTTGTAGGTATTTGTGTAGAAATATCGGATTTTTATAATTTTATATGAAGTTCAATTCAACAATATGATGGTTTTTATATGGATTCATAAGAAAAAAATACCATATTCAAAATACCTGATTTTGTATGAAAATGGATCATATATTTTGATGAAATTTTCGTGGCAATGATGGTTTTATACAATATTATTTATATGAAAGTACTAAACAAAATTAGTGTTTTTTATGTCCATTCATAAGAACAATGAATGTGTAACTGGATATAGCTGATTTTGTTTGGTAATTATTCTAGTTTTTGGATGAATTTTGTAGGATTTTGTGGGATTTTGGAATGAATGTATATTTTAGATATAGCTGATTATATAAATTATATTAGTTGTCGTATAAAGTTTGTAAGGAAAGAAGGAAATATATTTTTTGGTGGATTTTGCAATGAATGTGTATCTATGGATATGAAAAATATACCGAATTTTGTATGACTTTAGGAGAATTAGATTTGGTTATGTGAGATTTAGTGTGAAAGTGTATCTGGATATGGCTGATTTTGTATGAAAATTATATTGTATTTTGTATTTTATATGAATTTTAAAGGTTTTTGCAACGAAATTGTATCTGGATATAGCTGATTTTGTATAAAAATTATACTGCATTCTGTATGAATTTTGTGGGATTCAAGAATGTGTAAGATTAAGACAGAAGATTGCACTCATATATACATACATTAATTTTAAAATGCAACAAAACCATTTATCCTACAAAATTCATACATAAACCAGTATATTTTCCAATTAAAATTAGCCAGAAATAAATTCATTCCAAAATCACACAAAACCTTGCATTATCCTACAAAAACCAGTATAATTTCCAACCATAAACGGCGAGATAAACGGTTATATCCAGATAATCATTTATTCCAAAATCCAACAAAACCATGCATTATCCTACTAAATTCATACAAAAACCAGTATAATTTCCAAACAAAACCAACCATATCCAGATACCCATCCATTGACTATCACAACTACCATACTCGACAAAATAACCGAATAAAACCAAAAAAATATAAGCTTACAACATGTACTAAATCGCCCATAGCACTTGGAATTAGGTACTACAATTTACTTTCGTCGGATTTACATTCAAAAAATGAAAAATTATTTAAATCTGATCTAAAACTTACTCTAGCCAACATGTGTCCTTATTCGTTAGAAGAGTTTAAAAATGAAATAAATAATAAAAAATAACAATAAAGAGAATGCTATCTGTCTGAATTGCTCCACTTACTGTAACTGTAATTGTGACTGTATTTGTATTTACGTTTGTTCACGTTTAATTTAATTAAATATTGTTTTAGGTATTTTAAATATTGGCATTGTTATGTACTCTATGTATTTTTTAAACAAATAAAGAATTTTGAATTTGAATTTTGAATTTGAATTCGAAAATCCTACAAAACCATACATTATCTAACAAAATTCATACAAAAACCATAATCATTTCCAACCATATTCAGGTATTTCCAGATATACACTTATTCCAAAATCCAATAAAACCAAGCATCATCCTACAAAATTCATACTAAAACCAGTATAATTTCCTACCATAATCAGGTATATTCCCTACTAAGATCATACAAAAACCAGTATTATTTCCGTACAAAATCAGCCATAATTATTAATAATTTCCATTAAGACCCCACCAAATTATATGTAATTTTATGTAAAACGTTCATAGTAACCATTCAATTTCTACCATATTCCGCCAAATATTTTATATTTAAAGATAATTTCATACAAAATCTGATGAAATTTTCACCATAAAAACCCACTTTAGTTTTCAAATATATACAAAAACATATAAAGTAAATGCAGGATTTGAGTTTAGAACCATTAAAAACCAACAAATATTAGTGAGTTTATACGCAGAACTTTCAACAAAAACCTATAAAATCCCACATAAGTATAATATGGAAAAGCCAACCAAAAACCCTATATAACCAGTGGTGAAAAAACCGACCATAATCTTGTAAAATAATACAAGCTTTTTTTTGTACGATTTTGGTTGGCTTTTTTAGTAGGGATATTAAAAATTGTTTAACACTATTACTAACTCCACAGAGATAGTTGTACTTTGGCAGGGAAGATTTTTAACCTCAACAAAGTGAAATGGGCGATTTAAACCCTTCAAATCATCGGGCATTGAAATTTTGGTACCCAAGTCGACAGATTTACAATGTTCGCATACAACATACAAAACTTGTAGCGGCCAACTTAAGGGGGCGGCCGAGGGCCACTTTTACCATCGTAATAATTTTTAGTTATAATGGATGGGGCCATGTCGGTCTGGGCCGGCGGGCAACCGGGCAATTGGCCGGTAGGCCAGTGGGCCGGTCGCAAGCAGACTTTAAGAGGCCGATTCCAAAGGAAAAATTAAATTAATCTTTTTTTTATTTTAAGACTGGCATATTAAAATTTTATAATTCTATTTCATAGAAAAAATATAACAATATAACAATATACCTATATACATTATGTTCCGTTCGTAGTTCACCAAACGTCGAGGTTAGAAACTATAGCAAATTTAGTCCAGAAAAAGCAAATGTGAGGATCTATCTATCTTTCAACTTCAAACAACAGTATTTCAGAAATACTTGACAAAATGATGAAAAATCATAAAGAAAAAAAATTCAGTTTTTTTAAACTTTTTCCAAGATAAGACCCAATAAGGTTGACTTTTTAAAAGTTTTCTGAGAGCTCCAAAACTAAAATCAGATTTGCTCTAGTTTCTAACATTCTAATAATTCTATAACCCTGACATTTGGTGAATCACTAACGGAACACCCTACATATGTATTAACTTTTTTATCCATTTCAATCGGAGGCCGCTCTCCTCGCATTGCCAGGGCCGGAAAAATTTGCGTATACGACACCGTGTCGTGTGATTCGAGAATATGCACCCAGAACTATCTTAAAACGTTTTTGGACTTTATTGAGCAATTATGATTTCAAGGAGCCTTTAAAACATGATCTATCAATTCTATTAAATATTACATGTTATTTTTTTTTAATGTCTATTCTTCCCCCAAACTTTTAATTTTAAATAAACACTTATGTTTTTAACTCTTCTTCCTCTACCATAAAATGCGCCACAGGCAAAAATTTTTGAAATTTTAAAGGTTATAGGCTTTTCACCCGTAATACATTTTCAACATGAAGATTTAAAAATATTTATATGTTACAATTGAAACATTTTTCTTTAGAAATTATACAACATTCTACAAATAAATGTTTTCTCAAAATTTTAGAAGAAAAGCATTTCTCTTTTCTAGATGGGCCCATGAAAATAATTTAGTGTTGAATGCCGAATGTGTTTTATTTTTAAATTTTTATTTTTGAAGCATATATTTAAAAAGACAAATTTAACCCAAAAAGTAATCCTGAAAAGGGGGCCCGTAAATTTTCTGTTCGCCAGGCAAGTACCCAATTTACCCAAGTTTGGCTTAATTTTGGCAACTCATTCGCCATTCAATCAAAATACTGATATTTTTTATCCTATTTGAAATAGGAAAAAATATTACCAACATCAGTTAACAATTTTTTATCTTCTTTTTTATTCGATGTGCAAACTGTATTATTATACAGGGTGGTCACACTTACGGTGCACACCATTGGGATATTGTGAACCTAAAGAGTTACAAAGTTGCTTAAATTAGAAAAAAGTTGCCCCTTTTCAAACTTCTTTAGAATCTATTTAGAAATCCGAAATATCTTGCTCTAGTCCTGAAATATCATGAAAAATCTGAAATTTCGCATTTTCGTTTTTCTTCCATATTTTTGTAATCGCTTAACTTTTTCGATTGCAATTTGGCAAGCGATTACAAAAATATGGAAGGAAAACGAAAATGCGAAATTTCAGATTTTTCATGATATTTCAGGACTAGAGCACGATATCTCGGATTTCTAAATAGATTCTAAAGGAGTTTGAAAAGGAGCAACTTTTTTCTAATTTAAGCAACTTTGTAACTCTTTAGGTTCACAAGATCCCAATGGTGTGCACCGTTAGAGTGACCACCCTGTATAAAAAACACTTACTTAAGGAGATTTAAAATAAAAATAATTTAGTTGATTAATTAGTTTCCAATTTGGAAATGCCATCTGCATAGTTATCTTCCTAGATAAAAATCGCGTTTATAATTAAAACAATTTTTAATTTTTGACCCTTCCTTAATTTAAAGGAATGTAACAAAGTTTATACATATATTTGCGCCATCTTTAATAACTAGGAGGAAGGAGGAATAAGTATAAAAAATCACCAGATACTTTTCGATTGTTATTTCATTTTATATTAGTAGTCTTATAACCAAATAACTGCTCCATAGGTTACAAACAATTAACAGTATTTTATTTTTTTTTATTTATTTCAAAATATAACATATTCTCTCAGACCTATTACGATTTTCGGTCTTCGTCAATGGTGATTATTGCAGGTCTTATGCATCCAATGAATTGTCTTATAAACAGATTTCAACGAAAATTGATGTTAATTTTAATATAAAAGCTTGGTAATGTCCGACGATGATATAAAACAAACAAACATAAATTGTGTTATTAAACAAATTTATTGTGAAAATACATGTTTGTTACATCAATTTTAAAATGGTTCTTTTTAAATATAGGAGCTCTAACGTGAATTTTTCTTATCCCGAAAAATAAAAAATACCCGCAATGTTTTTTATATAAATTGGCTTTTAATGTACTTTATTATATTTATTTTTTATAGAAGGTTTTGCAAATAAATACACTTCAATCACAAAAAAACTATTAATTTTAACAATGCATGAATAACTTTATTATCATATTATTATAAAATGTGTATCTAATATTTACCTATTCTAAAATTAGTTTTTGCAAATCTAGGCAATTCAAACATCAATTAACAAGTGAAAGTGTTAAATAAAGAATAAACAAAATTACATTGGTCATAGGATGTCTTTCGCCTTCTTCAGCTAAAGTGTCAAGGTTAATACAACACTTAAAATGTATTTCATCATTACGAAGATGCTAATTAGTGCCTATAAAACTGGAATTTATTGAGTAATATTTAACTTTAACCTTTAGAAATTTATTTAAAATTCACATTAATTTGAATATATTTTTTTTCTTATATTACCTAGGTATATGATTTATATGCATATTTAGGTTTAACTGTTGTATTGCCATTACATTTTGATACTGCAAATTTTGGATTATGGATTAATTTTGCTGCCAAATGTAAATACATAATTCCAATAATGTTTGCTGCAATGATCATCAAATACTGCTGTTAATTGACCACACTGTAATTGATTTAACACATAATTACTTTTTTTTGGTTTATCAATTTTGTAATTAGGAACGTATTTATATTTTTATTTATAATTAATAAGCTTGTGCTATTTATTACCAATAAGAGCATAAAAAATCCAAGTGGATTGCAAAATATGTCTGGATAACTTCTCATTAACAAATTTAACGTAGAACATAATTTCTTAATTAGTTTGAAGATTTAAAACTAAAATTCATTATCTTTTTTGCAACAATGACCATCAATTACTGATGCTAATTGACCACACCGCAATTGATTTACCACATAATTACTTCTTTCTATTTTGTCAATTTTGTAATTAGGCACGTATAATCAATAAGCATATGTTAGTTGTTACCAATAAGAGCATAAAAAATCCAAGTGGATTGCAAAATTTGTCTGGATAACTTCTCTCAATAACCAATTTGAACTAGAACATAATTTCTTAATTGGTTTGAAGATTGAAAACTAAAATTCATTATCTTTTTTGCAACAATGACCATCAATTACTGATGCTAATTGACCACACCGCAATTGATTTACCACATAATTACTTCTTTCTATTTTGTCAATTTTGTAATTAGGCACGTATAATTAATAAGCATGTGTTAGTTATTACCAATAAGAGCGTAACAAATGTGGATTGCAAAATTTGTCTTGGTAACTTCTCAATAACCAATTTGAACTAGAACATAATTTCTTAATGGGTTTGAAGATTTAAAACTAAAATTCATTATCTTTAATAATGATTAAAACATTCGTGATGATTTTGGTTAGTAAATTTGAAATATTGTAAGTTCGTTAAATTATCTAATTCTGAAATTTAGTGATTTGTATAAAAAATATATCGAATTGGGACGAATTATTATTTTTGTGCTACATTAAAGAATTAAAGAAGGATGAATGACACCTTATTTTTTTATTTAAAAAAATACAATTATTTGTTATATTTTACAAAAAAAAATATTTTTTTTTATACATAATGGGTTATAATAATTACTTTTTAATCAATAATTATTTTAATATATACAGTTCGTACTTTCTTAGCTTTCACTTAATCAGCATGTCGTGGAATAATTTTAAATTTCAGGTCGCCTTCTGGTGCGTACATAAACGTAACCTTATATTCCAATGGCGGATAATTATATTCCAATTTATATCTCCTTAGCAACTAAAAGAAGAAAAAACAATAAATAAATTAATATAATATCATACTCCAAGATAATATCAAATTAATATCATATTAGGCATAGATCATTAATCTTAAAATACGTACAACTGTAGTTAAAGAATAGAATAGGAATTTGGTAAAATACGTGTACTTTTTAAGCACAACAACAATTTGACCTGACCCAAAGGAAAACGGTAAAATTATTCAAGGATTCTTCAACTGGGACATGTATGTATGTACCATATACTATATCATGTTAGGCAATCGAATAAGAACAAAGATGAAGCCAAATCCTTTGTTTAATATTATTAGTTCTTAAAATGTAGGGCAAATTGCACAATTACCACTTAAAATTTACACTTAAATTCAAAATTTGATAGAAACACAATGAAGAATCTATCACTTAAAAAATCTAAGTGTTCCTTAAGGGTAGTGGTGCAAAGTTATTTATTATGTATATTGTTTAAATTTTTAAATATGGATTTCTTATAATTGCTCAGTGTTAAGAAATGCAAAATTCTGGGAAGAATTTTTTGGTGTAGCTTGCGGCCCTTTTAGTTTTCAATTTTAATAAAAGATGCCCTTTTTTGAAGCTATAAGATCTCGGTTATCCTAAGAGATAAAAAGTTGATTAAATTAGGGTAAAGTTGCACTTTTGATTATAAAAATGTATTACACTTAACACTTAGTGTATTTGTTTTAGTGAAATGATCAGGTTTTTGCATTGTTTATAAGAGTCCCGCATTTAAATTCAGTATTTTGACAGTTTTGTTCAAATTTAATCTAAGATTTTTACTTAACCAACTACAATAATAAATAAAAATGGGGGGTGAAAAATCATTAAATCGAGAATTAGTTGTGCAGTCAAATCTCTAATTTTATGAGTTAGATTTTCAATTTGTATTCAGATTTACAAGCTAAATTTATTTATTTTTATTATTATATTTTTTTCATAGCCCAGAATTTAGTGCCATGACTTTTAAATCATCTACAAAAAAATTATATAAAAGTGTTTTTCGCACTGGCGTATTTGACTACACAACTAAACCACTGTACAGTTGCTCCCAGCTGGAATTAGGACAAAAGTAATCACGATCGCGTATTCTTTGTCCTACTTCCAGCTGGGAGCAACTTTGCATATTTGCCTTTTAGGAAATCACTCTTAAAGTTAAACTTACGATATGCGATAAATTCTGCTTTTTCAATTTTTATTGAAAATTAGAGAGCATTATTAAATGACTTGTGTTTACTTTGATAAAACTTATCTTTTTCAAACCCTTAGGGGTTTCATTTTTCAAAACAAATTTAACAAACTTAAAAAAACCATGTAAAGAAATTATTTAAAACTGAAAAAATCGGTTTTGGAATTGCAACTTGTTTTCACAATTGATCAATAAATTATTATGATAAATCTTCTTTTGCAATTGAAGACCTTGGTGCAATAACCGGCCAGGTCCAGTTTTAAAAGTCATGGAAAGATGATAAAAATTCTCCAGAATACAACACGTATTTTTAATTTATGCAATGCCTTTTAATATACATACCTAGGTACAATAAGTGTGTTGCGATTCAAATTAATAATTTCAAAGTTAATAATTTTGGGTTATTTTATAAAAAAATAAACAAAAAATAAAAAAGATTTGGCATTCTGATAAGTGAGTAAATGTGTATTGTTAAAAATACATATATTTAAATAAGAAACAACAATTTCTAAAAATTATCAATTTTATAACTCATTAAATTTCTTTAAAATTTAAATAGTTTTTAAGGTACATTACCTAAAAAATTTTAATTTATTTTATGTAAAAATTTTTTAGGGGTGTCGGTTTGTATTTTTTTTCTGAATAGACGCATTTAAAAAAATACATTTGGTTAAAATAACTTAAATATTTTTTTTTGGAAAAAAATCGCAAAGTTTTGGCAAAATTTTGTTCTTAACCGAAAATTAAAATTTTCACGGAATTTGGTGGTGCTAATCGTTTCGAAGATATTAATTATTTTGTGAAAAGTAAAAAATTATAGACCGCAATTTTGGCTCCAAACGGAGATTTTGCTTATTTTTGCTACATTTTCAGTCATATCTCGATAACAAAAAGATATAGCGAAATGATTCTTTTTTATTGTAAAGTGAACATTGAAAGGTTTCCGAAAATGTATATTACTTGGGGGTAAAATAACATTTTAGGCGTTAATTAGACCGAAACTCGAATAAAAATGCGCCTTTTTTAAAATGAGATCTTAAAAAATTTAAGAGTTCGTTGTTTTTTAATATTCAAAAAACCCGATGCGTGGGTGGTTTTGGTTCCAAGAGTAGATTCAACAGAGTTTCTAAAAATGAAAATACGTTAAAAATAGGCCAACGGAAGACGCTCACCCCAAAATTCAAAATTTCGACTTTGTTCCGCCATAACTTTTTAACCCTGCAAAATTTAAAAATTCCCTATGCGCTATAAACTAACTAAACAGCGGTACATGTTTTGAACATTTCACTGGGGATTTTTTTTCAAGTCCAGGGTTAAAATTTAATCATGCTGATTTTTTCTTGAATAAATAGTAAAGCGAGAAGGCAAATAAAAAATATTTGACGATTATACATGGTCTATATCATAAATTACAAATTATCAAAGGCGGCGTCAAAAAAGCACGAAAATCGAACCGTAATTTTGAGGGCGCCAAAAGTAAAGAAAAAATGAAATACCAAACAAAGCGCTCGTTTCAAGGGAATGAGCCTTTCTATGATTTTTTCATTTTTATTTAGTCTTAAAAATAAAGTTAAAATAAAAAATAATATCTAATCAATTTTTTGATATATTTTGTGTACGAGCTAAAAATTTTAATTTATGAATCCGTGACGTCATAATGTTCAAAAGTTCTAGTCCGGCAACGTTGTTGGTATCCCCTATCGTCTCGTCCACCGCAAAGCTTCATAAAGTCTGTTTTGACAGGTGACGGTTACACAAGCTAACCAACAAGGAAATAAATTTGACATTTGCAATCTGTCATCACGGATCACAGATTTTAGAGCTGGAGGACACACGACGGGAACACCAGCAACGTTGCCGCTTTTTTGAACAAATTTTTTAAATAAATTAATTTAAATTTTTTTGGTGCCCTAATTAAAAAATAAACCCTTGCTCCTGGAGACTTAAAAATTGTACGGATTAATCCTCAGGGTGTAAGAATAAAAGGGGTCAAATTTCGTTGCTTCCCTTTTTAATCCGGAGTCGTTGACGATGAGAAAAATCGGGAAGTGTTGTATCAATCCAAAATATGTAAAATTCCTACCGTACTTAGAAAAAGCATTCCCCTTTTCGATTCAATCGGAATTTTTAAAATCGGGCGAAAAAGCTACCCTTTCCGCGTCCGATTTCGAGGTAAAAATACAAAAGGTAGGTCCGGGCGGGTCAAAGCCACCGTCTTCAGAATCGGGTCCTCGATAACATACGAAAATTTAATGATATTTCGGGTGAATTTCGGACACTTAGGGAATGAACTCGATTTTTCGTTAGGGGTCGAATAACTTTTTTCGGGGCGGTCCGATCGAAAAGTGGCTGGAACACTTTCGTCTTGAAATGTTCTCGTTCGTACACCTTCATAATTTCAACTCTCTCGGAAAAAACACCTTCCCCGTTCCTTACAGTTTTATACCCAGATTCTGGTCAAATCATTTAAGTTTAAAGGCCTTTAAATTTAAATTTGTTTTATGGGTTGTAATGGACAATTTCCATGGATACATGATTTGTTTTAAATTAAAGGCCTTTAATTTTGACCAGAATATATATAGAATACATAATTCTGCTCTGGACTTGACTTTACCGCAAAAAAAACGAAATCACAAAACAGGGACTTGGCCGGTTATTGCACCCAATGTCTTCAATTATTGAGCTTTAAGGCAACCAATTTTTAAGAAAAAATTTTCAAGAAAAGTTGTACGGTTTATGGTGTTTATGGCGCCGTAACAAAAGCGCGCAGGACAAAAGAGCGCAGACAAAACCGCGCAGACAAAACCGCGCAACGAAAGAACCTCGCAGGACAAAACCGCGCGTCGACAAAAGCGCGCAGGACAAAACCGCGCAACGACACAAGCGCGCAGGACAAAAGCGCGTAATGACATAAGCGCGCCGGACATGAGCGAACTACGACCCAAGCGTAAAACGACATTAGTGAGCAGACATAAACACATAAGAATAGGTATTTAGATAAATTTTCAAATAATTTGTTCTAATAATAGAAATAAATTTATTAATACATTTATAAAATTTTAAATCTCAATATTGCGAGCGATCCTTCGTAAATAATCATTTAGTGATACTGTTCCATAGGTGGGTACCAACGTTTGTAAACGTCGATTAAGTTGCATGTACTTGGATTTAGATGCCGCTGGTTTTCTGAATCCTGAGCGAAACCTCTCGATCTTCAATTCGTAGTGATCCTGTTCTTGACGTAAGTGCTCGATCAGTCTGTAGATCGATGGATGATAGCAATCTACCGTCTGTTGGAAAGAGCGATGCCAGGCTTCCACTGAATTATTGGTACGAGGAAGGTGGTTGTTTACACGATCTCGGACGTTCCACAGCTGCAAATAAAATCTTGGATTTGCACGTTGACCTCTTCGTTCTCTGCCGATGTAGTTATCTTCCCAGTAGTCCACCAGGGGAGCCATATCAAGAGGAAAACTATCAGTTAAGTCCTCAAAAGCAGCAGGAACATCAGCTACCGGGACAAAACTTAAAGCTAATAGCATTTTGACATTCATGCGTAAGATTTCGTTGTCACGATATGCCGTTGTCATATTTAAATATTGAACTTTGCGCCACAAATTTTGTCCAAGATGAAACAAAAAATTCAACTAAAGTTACTCCTGGAAAGACGTTTACACAAGCATTTTGACTAGCTTTTTCATAGTCTGTCATTATACTAGACGGATTAAGCATAGGTTGAATTTCTTTCAGTTTATGCAGAACCCGTTCGTAGCTTTCTTGCAATTTGTCTGGCATTAGTATGTAGATGAGAGGATATGCAGAATTATCAATCAATGCGTGTATAGTAAACAATTGATAAAATATAGTTGGGGAAATTTTGAAAGTTCCATCAATAAACCAATGATCATACTGTTGAAGAAGATTCAAATTCGCCATTGTACCAAACATCAAAATTCGTCTTACATCCTCTCTACCGGAATCCCAAAGCACGAAATCTTCATTTCTGGTCGTAAGTGAATCAGGAATGATGATATCGGCGATAGAATTCACTGGACCATAAGACACAACATTACGCTTCCTTTGGCGTTGAACCGTTCTTTGAGATGCCGTATATTCTGGTAAAAGACTGGCTACTTCCAAAGGAACGCCAGCTGTACTTTTTAGGATAACCTGCCTGGGTTTTTCAAGAGTGATCACTGCTCGTCGACGAATTTCTGCAACAACTTTAGTTGCTTCATTTTTTAACGGATCTGGTGCATGATTGTGTTCTGTGATGACCCTTCATCATCAGCTTCATTAACTTTAATTCGCCCAGGACAGTTTCGTTTCGAACATCTCCATGATGTACTACCATCAGCCAGAATCCTATCCTTGCGTAGTCTGTATCCACCATGCAATAGATGATCTTTCTGCTTCTGCGATTTCGTTTTCTCCATGACTATAAATAATTTTGTGGTTGAATATTGAGTATTTTATCTTCGCACATGCTCGCTTATAGTCGATGTACGCTTATATCCTGCGCACTTATGTCTATACGCGCTTTTGTCCTGCGCGCTTTTGTCGTCGCGCGCTTTTGTCCAGCGCCCTTTTGTCGAGCGCGCTTTTGTCGTTGCGCGGTTTTGTCTGCGCGGTTTTGTCTGCGCTCTTTTGTCCTGCGCGCTTTTGGCGGGACACCGGTGTTTATATGTAGGTATCATTATTTCCATAATCTTCAATGACAGGTTATGTTTTTTTATTATTTATTGTTTTCAGAATATGTTTTTATTTCGTTTTAAATAAGATGTTATTATAAAAGAACCAGTTTATTTCCGACATTAGTAATTTTTGAAATAAATGTTTCCTATAAAAGTTCGGCAGTTACAGTTTTTAATGATTCATTTAGAAAGTTGCAAATTTTTTAAATTTTCGTTATATGTTTTATTACATAACTAGCATAAAATACAGGCCATCGCGTAAAATTGCACTAAAAAATCATAAATAATATGAACAATACAGAAAATCCCCATATGATTTTGCGATATCCCGCATATTTTATAAATTAAAAAAAAAAATAAAATAGTTACCGTGGATAAAAGTATTTGAATTTCCAAATCGGCGAAACGTCTTCCCAAACACATTCTAGCACCATGCCCATAAGGTAATGAAGCAAATGGATGCATTTTGTCGTCTCCTTTTTTTCCGTTTATCCATCGTTCGGGTTTAAATTTTTTTGCATCAGTTACATATTCTTCCATGCTCCCCGTAATTAACGTTGGAAAAACTACTTGAACCTACACAATAATTAAGGAAAAAATTAGCTACGCTTAGAAATAACAAAAATATATTATAATATTAGAAGGTAAGGTAGATGTTCAAAGTTTTGAATTTTTTGACTTGTTTTTCTTGTAATTACATAAATTTCTTAAAGTACTATAAATTATTAATTAAGTTTTAAAAGATTTTGTTGTTTAATTTTTTTGTAGTCTGTAAATCTATTTGCTCAATATTAAGTTTAATATTTTTGGCCAGTTTCTTATTTTGGTATACTAAAAGCCTTGCTTTAATATTATTTGGCTTGCCCCATAAAAATTAAAAGTGCTATTTAGTGTACAGCAAAAAAAAAATAAAAAGACCAGTCATTTGTTGAAATTAATATATCCTGCTAACATGAAAAAATTGAAATGACTTATAAGATTTTGTACTTTAATCTTGAAAATATCACTATGGTATTTTTCCTCAAAATTATAATTTATTCATTTGATTACATGGAAATTTTTTTGTAATATAAATATACTAATTTTTTCGAAAATTAATTTATTGTAACACCAACATTTTTATCGTAAATTAATTCGGAGTAAATTTTTAACTCATAAATTAAAAATTTTGATTTTAGAAACCCTGAAAGACACCAAATTTTATAAAAATTAACATAAATCACAGCCAAATGGAAAAAATAAACATTGTTAAAATTTCAAAACTATTAGTAGGTAACTTACCCCCTTTGGTATATGGTAGCCAAGAATTATAGTGTCTTCTTGAAGAGTTCTACCATTTCCAATAACTGTACTGTAAACCCTAAACAATAATTTAATGATTATAATTTATAATAGTGGAGATATGGAAAAAACTGATAACATTACCTAAAAACTTCTTTGACAAATGCTTTAAGATAGACCATTTCATTCAGCAATTGGGCAGTTAAAGGAGTATTTGGATCTGGTAATACCCTCTTTAACTCTTCGTAGAGTTTTTCCTGTTCTTCTGGCCTTGTAGCAAGTTGGTACAAAATAGAACAGACCGCCATTGAAATCTAAAAATTGAAATTTAAGAAAAACGGAAATACAATTTTTATGCTTTTTACGGTATCTATTCCCACTAGAAATAAATCTAAGGCTAATATTACTGCAGTCTTTGGGTTTGGTTCATTTTTTAAAATCCTTTCAATCAATGAAAGTTCTTTATCATCATGAACTGTTTTTGTTTTCAATCTCTCCATTGCTGCATTAATATACTTCATACAAATTCTAAAATAATATTGGGTAAATAATAAAAATTAAAATAAGAAAATAATTACTCTATAAAATAATCCATATTTCCAACGTATTTTTTCCAAATGGTTGTAGGGAAAAATCTCCAAAACGGAAATTTCAATTCTAAAATTGCAATATTTCTGAGAGCAAATTTTGCCGCATTAATAATTTTAAGGGGTTCTGAATTTTCGGGAAGGTCTTTTTCCAAACATCCCAAACGGACATCTAACGCTACTCTTCCAATACCTAAAAAGAATAAATAATTTAAATAAGGGTACTGAGGAATTCATTTTGAAAGCTAAATCGGATCAAACATGCTCAAGATTAAGACCAATCCTCCTTTCATGACGTCATAGGAATCGCAAATAGCGAAAACTGATTATTTGCTCTAAAATTTCAATATTTTGATTGTAAAAATCATTCATATGAATTTGGGACTGTATTGGGAACTAATCCACTAAGGCACACCCCCCACTCTCTGTGCAGGTGTGCTTACAGCTTCCAGGCTTAAGCAAAATTTACCTTCAAAAAGTCCCCTGTAACTTTGTTATTAATAAACAAAAAAATAGAAATTTTGCACATAAAAAGTTGAATATATGCTCCTTCGAACGGGCAGAGTCCTTTTTTGATATTTTGATTTAGTCTCTTAATTCACTGTTTAAAATTAACACTTTTTGATGGAACATATCTAACATAATTTTAACTTATTTAAAAATTGAGTCTGTCCGTTCGAAAGGTTGATGAATGTACTTTACTATACAAAAAAGAAAATGAAAAAATATTAAGAAATAACGCGTCCAAGGGTCCCCAAGCAAACGTCTAAAAATGCACCTGGATGATTGCTCTTAAGAGGTGAGCATTTCTTAGGAAACAGGAAACACCTGGTCTTTTTTAACTGAATGCAATATTGTACCAATAATTTATAATAACCATTAATCGATAATACACTATTATTTATTTTGTTATATTATTATTTAATATGAAGGAGAAAAAAACTTTATTGCTTTCCTATTTGCCTCATAAATATACCGTTTTTATGCTGGTAATAAAAAACCTTATAACTTATTGCTCATTAAATGTAAGAAAAAGTATTCCTGTTTGGAAATTCAATTAAATAAAACCGCAAGCTTACATTCTAATGACCACTTGTGTATTTCGTTATCGAAATCAGCAGGCATTTCTCCCTTCTCGTTCTGCATTTCGTTCATCCTAGAAAGTAAAATTGTTACAATAATGTTATTCAATTAAATTTGCATCACCTTTGTATAAAATACTGGGTGACTTCCTCAATTGGTTCGATATACTTTCTAATGGTATTCAATTGCAGTATGGGTTTTTGTACCCTTGAGCGAAATTCCCGCCATGGTTCCCCATGCCTGAAAAATAATAGGATAGTCGGTAAACCTAAGTTCTTAATTTTGAAATTTGCATTTTTGAGCATCCAATTTTTTTTATCAAAAGAATTTTATTTTTTCAATTTTTGTCTATAACTAAATAATTATACAGAGGCAACACAAAGAGTATTATAAATTAGGAGCATTATTTTTTATTTGGTGGCACGAATAACAATAAATTATATAATTTTATTTTTTGTTAATCATTAAAAAAATTTTAAATGTGGAAAATTTTGAAGAACTAATATCTAATTCTTTATATAGAGATAAGATATACCGAGTTCCTGTAAAATTATACATGTAGTAAATACATATAAAAAGTAGGCTGCTTGATGATTCCTCCAAATTTAAAACCCCGGTTATAAATATATTATAACTACTCCAATCCCTTGAATTTTTTCCTTGTCCAGGTCTTATTAGCAGGTATAAATTAAGCATATTAATATATCTACCTTATTACTTACTCGGAGGAAACCTAACGTAGCCAAAAACTATACTTAAAACAAAGATTAAAGTGCATAAAATTTAAAAAAAAGGTTTTTTATTCGAAAAACAAAAATATTACTTGTTTCAAAATATTTGTGTAACCCATCACTTTCCAGAATACATTTAAATGTGGATTTCAAACCATACTTATCCAAATATAAAATTGATTTTACTTTTTCTGTTAGTCGTTAGTCGCGAATTCTTTAAGAAATTAATTAAAATTTTAAAGTTGCGTAACTGTCTTTTATTGAAGAGATGTTGAAACATTTTATATTCCTAAGAACAGAATAATTTTAGAAAAAAAATAATATTGGAAGTTAAAGAATACAAAAACAATGTGTATTCTGAAAAAGTACAGAGTATTTCATTTAAAGAAATAATCTTTAAAATTTAATTTTCTTGAGGTCTTGAGGAGATTACCCTGTATAATAAAATTAAAATTGAAAAAATGGTAAAAACACCATTCAGATTTTACCTAAAAACCTCTGCCAAATGTTTTTTTCAACATTTGAGCAACATACCATTAAAAATGTACATGTTATGTTAAAAAATTAAAAAAAAAACATCATGTATTTAGAAAATAGAGCATTTAATATCTTGTCATGGAGCCGAAAAAAAATCGTTTTCCTTAGATTTTATTTTTATATCATATAATTCTTGATACTTTTAATTATAATTATTAAAACTTGTTTTCCTAAGATATTTTTTTTTATTAAAGAGCTTCGCAGTGATTAAGATATTTCAAGAAACACAGAACCGATGTTGATGAAATTTAGTATACAGGGTGTCCCAATTTGAGTGGCATTGCATGGGCATCTTTGTTATTAATAAAGTTACAAATTAGGTTAAATGGGCAATGTTTTGCAATTTTTTATACTCATTTAGATGGCATCTAAAATTATAAAAAATTCCGAGCAATACCAGAAAAAAACCGAAAAATGCAATTTTTGAAAAAGTCGATTATTTCACTAACAAAAAAAGTTACAAATAAATGTTTCGGATAAAAGTTATTTGCTTCATAAAGACTAATCTAAATATGTTTTCTATAAACATATAACAAACTCGGTTTTCAAGATATCAATAGCAATGTTCTTATATTAAACGAGCATCGTATTGGATTTTTCCACAAACAAATTGAATTTTTTTGTTCTTTAAACAAATAACAATTCAAGCTGTCACTTTCGATTTATAGATAATTATAATCGGTTCATTGGATATTAAGTTAGAATTAATAAGATATTTGATTAATTATTTACAAATGGCAACCTGCTTTCCACTAACTAAATGAACAATGTGACAAATTTTGGTCTTATATCCTATACAATAATCTAAAATGACAGCTCGAATTGTCATTTGTTTAAAGAAGTCCTGTCAAAAAGTTATAGCTTACTTAATTTAATTCAAATAATATCAAGTATTCCGTAGTGTATTACTTCAAACATGAATTATAATACATCGTTGTAATCAGAAAAAAAAATGCAATTTAACTGTTGAAAAATTCAATATGGGGTCCATTTAAAATAAGAAACTTGCTATTGATATCTTTAAAACCGAATTTGTGATATTTTTGTAATAAACATATTCACATGTGTCTTTACGAATCGAATAACTTTTATTCGAAACGTTTTTTGTAACTATTGTAGTTAACTGATTGAAAAATTCAATTTTTCGGGTTTTTTCGTTTATCTTCGGAGTGTCTCGGAATTTTTCATTTTTTTTAAAGCATCTGAATAAGTATCAAAAATGCAAAACAATGTCCATTTAACCGAATTTGTAACTTTATTAATAACAAAGATACCCAAGTAATGCAACTCAAATTGGGACACCCTGTACAGAGTTCTCAATAAAATAAATCAAAATTCCTGCGAATTGCGAATCAGAAAATATCTTTATGTAAATTTTTATAAAATTTAAGAATACTTAAATTTTTTAATATTATTTAAGTGCTCTCCTAAGTTTCCTATGCGCCAATTTGTGGATACCCTTTTTTTAAACTGTAAAATACCGTTTAGAATAAGAAAATTTAATACAGTGTTGTTATTAAAACAAAAAAAAAATGAAAAATAATTATAATAAGGTTTATGGGGTGATTCTGAACAATAATGTTAGCCGTAACAGCGATGTTAAATTTGACAGTCACCCTGATGTCAAAAAAAAACGCAATTTTGTAAACTTTACTGCAACTTAACGGTTATTTAAAATAAAATTTTCGGTGTTAAAATAACATACAGCAAACTAATAATAATACATTAATGTATAATTAATCAAAATAATACATTATATAAATGTACAATGTATTTTAATACCGAAAATGTTATTTTATATTGTCGTTAAGTTACACTAAAGTTTACAGAATGGCGTTTTTTTGACATCAGGGTGACTGTCAAATTTAACATCGCTGTTACGGCTAACATTTTTTGTTCAGAATTACCCCATTAATAAAAATTTATCTTCGAACTTGCTTTGAAATTAGTTTACATAATATCTTTGATAATATACAGGGTGTAACAATAGTAACGCATAGTAGCAGTAACTTTGTAAGTTACATATAAAAGTTAAAGATAATAGTTTTTCAGTAAATTTCAGTGCATATTTTGACCATTTTTGTTTTTTGCTTGTCTTTTTCTATTATGTTGCTGTAGCAACCAACTATTGTTTTTTAAATAGCAATAGTATATTTTCTTCGCACATTTTATACGAGCGCATTTTTTTGAATTTGACAATGCTATTTTATGTTAAAACAAAAACTAGAAAAAATTAAATATTTTAAAAATTTTATTAACCCGAAGATTTTCTGGACTGCTTAGTACTTAATTCATTGTGATTATTTATGTATTTGATAAAAAAAAACTGTGGATATACAGGGTGTAACAAAAATTACTCATAATAACTGAAACTTTTTAATTTAAAGAGTTACATAAAAAAGTTAAATACAAAAGTTTTTCAGCTAATTTCAGTGCATATTTTTAGTTTTTGTTGATAGAGCAACCAACTATTGTTTTTTAAATCGCTGTAGTATGTTTTCTTTTTACTTTTTAAATGAGCTCATTTTTCTATATTTGAAAATGCTATTTTATAATAAAAAAAATTGAAAAACATTAGGTGGGTCCCTTTTATTAACCGCCAAAAATAAATTTTGAATAGTAAATATGATTCTGAAGAAAAAAGTTTCTTATGAACCACTATTTTTTTATTATTTACCAAATTACACCTTTTAAAAATTTTATAAATTTTTACATCATATTGCAATAACTTATGAGTAATTTCTTACACCGCGCGCTGATTTTAACGTTTAAACAAAATATGGCAATGATGGTAAATTTTTGCATACCAATTGAAAACTATTGCACATATTATTTATATTTTTGTGTTTTTCTTTGTCTTCACTGCTTAATTTGCGCAATAGACAGTTAAATCGTTCTGCCAAAATATCTTCCTTATTTTTTAATATTTTTGACTGCAATAAAATGAAATGAAATCATAAGAGGTAAAAAATTTAAAATTTAAGATTGAAAATACTATAAAAAATATCTTTTATTATATTATTTAGATAGATTCTGAACAAAATGAAAGGTAACCATTAACCATAAATTTAAATTTAAAGGCCTATATTAATAAACAGGGTGTCCTCAAGTTGGCACAAGTTGGGGACCCTTGATAGAAAAAAATCTTTTTCGTTATTTCATATGAGAATTTTTGGTTCAAAGTTAATATTTTTAAAATCATAAATCTCCCATATAATACCATTTTAAAACAGTATGATTAAAGAAATATGCAATTTATACTAAAAATAAATAGCAAAAAGTTCCAATTTATTAAGAAAAGTAAGATTTTTCTTATTTTTTGGAGAGCAATATCGTGAAAATTAATCTGGTAACATTGTTATTTTATCTAAATTTTTTTGGTCTTTGCTCCTAGTGCAGTTTAATTCAAGTACAGTTGGTCCCAGCTGGAAGTAGGACAAAAGTAATCACGATCGCGTATTCTTTGTCCTACTTCCAGCTGGCAACAACTTTACAATTAAGTGTTGCCAAATTTGTTTTTGGTGGATAGCAACGTAGCAGGGGCCTTGGCGCCTACTTGGGACACCTTGTATAATTTCCATTTCCTTCAGAATCGATTTATAAATTACATTTTTATTATTTTTGAAATTTCAAATGAAGAATGTATGTTTATACCCTTCTTAGTTAAAATTCCTTTAAAACTTTTGGATCATTTTAATTATTTAGAATATTTGAATTTCCTAATCATATTTTTTAGTTTTCTGCAATAATATGATTTCATCTAAATCTAAAATATAAGTTATTATACTATGTTCGGTATTCATGACCTTATATCTGACCTAAATTAACACTTTTCTGGCATAAATTTTTAATTGGACAAGCTGATGTAATAATTATACGGTATACCTTACAAAAATATTTAAATATCCACTATTACTAAAGTTAAGCAAATAATTTAATTTTTTTTAATTTTCTTAATTTTTTGATTACTGATAAGCATAAATATTTTTTTTATTTAAATTAGGAGAATCTCTTCAAATTAATAAAAATCGACAACAATAAGTTAAAAGCAAGAGTAATATGTAGCTATTTTTACTTTAATTATACAATAAATAATTACAGTAAAAAATTAATTGGCACAAGAACTTACACTCCAACTACTCCTGCGAGTTCCCCAAAGAATTCCTTTCTCACTTCACTTTTATATTTCACTAAACATGGCATCGAGGGCCTAAACGGTGTTCGTCCTTCATTTCGATAAATTTTCTCAATTTCATCGGCATCGTATACAAATAACAAATCCGGGCGCCCAATTAATCCAGATAATTTGACAATTTTTCCGTATTCTTTATAAAATATTCTAGTCAACTTATCCACATCCGATACTTTGTATTGGCCAATTATAGGTAATAAACGTGCAGTATTGCCTAAAATTGGGAACGGTTTTGGTCCCGGAACTTGGGAATAGGGTAAAGCTGATTGAAATTCGCACACATTTTCCAAAGAGGTAGCTGAAGTCAGGTGCGATCGCGATCTTATTTGAATTTGTATAATTTTATTTACGAGTTTATTCATATTTATTTTAACAGCTACTCGCTACTCATATTGGGCGCAAAGCAATTTAAACTGGCAGCTAGCGCGTTCAAACGAACTAAAGCTAAAATAACCCAATTTCTCTTGGATTACTCGCGCCCGAAGGCCGAATGAAGGTAGGAAGGTACCATTTCTACTCATTAACCATTAACTTATTTATGCAATAAGCAATAACATTCTTTATACGGGTTTATGTTGGCCAACCAAAAATATTTGTTTCTATCCAAGTTTGTGCTTGTCGTAAATTTTATCAAAAAACTCCAATTTTTTTTCTGAAAAAATTACCATACTGTTTCGGCGCAAAAAAGTATTTTATTTGGCGGGGCGATTATAATTACAGGGTGTAATTCTAATATAAAAATACAGTATTTATTTAAGTGTAAAATTTCAAATATTGCTCGAACACATCAACTTATGTAATTAGTGGCCGTCATTTTGTGCTTTGTTAAAAATTTTGGTCATCACATAAGACCTATATGGTGTCATAAATCTTTTCTTCTTTTAAAGTTTTAAGTACATATTAAAATGTTTCCTATACAGGGCGTGACTTTTTTTGCCAGCAAAAAATTTTTTTTGATATAATAGTAAATATCATTCCTAACAAAAAATTTCCTACGAACTAGTATTTTCTTTTTCGACTCCTTAAAAAGTTACTGCATTTTCAAAATTTCAAAGTTTTATGACTCTTTTATGACACCCTGTATAAACTTCATTTTATTTTGATTTTCTTCAATTTTTTTAAACCAATTAGATACATTAATTTTTTCGAGAAAAATTTTAAATTTTAAACAGCCAATATTGTACAAAAAGACAAGTTGTCAAAAACAAAATCCAACCCACAATTGCTTTAAATTTAAATAAAAAATTGATAATAAGAAAGAAAAATTATACACGGTGTTCCACAAAAATCACAAAAATTTACCAATTTCAAAATTACTGTAACTTCTTAAGGAGCCGAAAAAAATAATATTTCATAGAAATTTTTTGTTCAGAATGACATTTACTATCTAAAAAAAATTTTGCTGGTAAAAAGTGTATGTTAAGCCGTTTTGGAGAAATAAATCATTTATTTTTTTTTTGTAAATAAACCAAAAAGTTTCATGAAATTAAAGCAAATTACAAAATGTGCTACCACGATAAATAAACTTTATTTTGTAAATAACCCCACAAAATTCATCCTCCAAGAAAAACTCGATCTTGATATTCCCGAATAGGTAATTTCTTGTTGAAACAAAATGTTTTCATTTGGAATTTTCGGTTGTTGGGGGTTAGGAAAAAATTGGCCAGTTCCGGAATAAGTTATTCTCTTATAAAAGCAAGATATCTTTCTCCACTATGTAGAGCCGGATCTACACATTTTGTCACCCTGGGCAACAACCAAATTTGGCGCCCCCCCCCCCCCCCCAAACAAAAAACTTATACTATAATAAATTATACCAAACATATTTTGTTATTATAAAAAATAAAACAACAAAAAATAAAGACTATTTAAAAATAATATACTATATAAACTCTAAAACTGTAATATGTGTAAAACAAAAAAAAAATCCATAACGATATTTAAGTCTGTAGGTATTGCACAATTTCAAATTACAAGCCTCCTTGCCTTTAACGAAGCAAATTCGTTAATTATTGCCTCGAAATCAATGTTCTTGGTTGCTTCTTCTTCTATTGTCAAAATTGCCATATTAGACAATTTTTCTTGTCCTAGCGAAGATCTTAAATATTTTTTAATTATTTTTAGTTTACTAAAACTCCTTTCTCCAGAAGCTACGGTAACCGGAAAGGTTAAAAATATTCTTAAAGCAATCTCCACGTTTGGATAAGACTGCACCAAGTCATATTCATGAATCATCTGCAGTAAATCCAAACATGATGCTGATTGGATATTTGGAATTATGGAAATTGCATGATTTTTAAAGCTGCTTATTTCAGAATAAATGTCTGTTGTACTCATATCAATTGGATATTTTAGAGCTAAATCAGCAGCTGCTTTTTTTAAATCTTCAGTATCCATTGTCATTAGTTGATGTCCAGTCAGAAATTCAAAATTTGAAGATACTTCAGTTAACTTTTCACTTCTCCATTTTATTTGTGAAACCATGACATCTATAACTTCTTTTATTTCCACGTTGAATTCATCCGAGAAATTGTATCCTTCATCGTTTGATTCTTCTGGGTCTAACTTTTTTATTTTTCGCTTCCTCTTGCTTGTAAACTTGTAAACATACTCCTTTTATAAAATAATTTCATATTTTGAACAAAAAAATGGGTGTTACATTTAAAAAAATTAAGTTGATGTCACTTCCAGTAAAACCAGAAGTCATATTGAAAAATGTTCAGTGCGTAAAATGTGTTTTCTTGAATCATACAACGTTTCGTTTCCACCCGGTATGTATATCAAAATATTTTTTTAGGCTTTTTTTTTGTTATATAGGGGGGCACTTTTCTAAAATTACGGGGGGGGGGCCTCTAATTTATATTTACGCCACTGAAAAGCGGCACAACCTAAGTAAAATTCACAAGAGCCAAAAAGCTTTCACTACAAAAGTAAATAATTTTTAAATAAAATGTTTAAATGCCTAAAAAGTTTTTGACTGTTGTATGTCTTCTTCCTCCCTTAAACACTATTCACAAAAGTCGAGGCTTAACCAAATTTTTACCAATTGAGCGTTCATACAAACATTCATTAAGAAATCTCTACTGCTTTGGCTGCAATAAAAAAATTCCAATTTAAAAATTCAACTTTTGAGGCTTGTAACTTTTCAGTTCAGGGGTATTTTTTAATATAAATGAATTTAGTCATACCGACTTGTTTTTTGGTCTACTTGTCTACGATCTTCAGTTAAGCGTTGTCGATCGAATTTTGCGACACCCTGTATAAAGCAAAAATTGTAAATGAAATAATTGTTTATACTTAAGGTCAATGCTGCGGGTTTTTCAAAAGTTTTTATTAAAAACTCTCTAAAAACTCCTGAATAATTAAAACGCTGTGTTTTGAACATTTGACTCTCTATCCTCTTAAGAGCAATTTCCTAAACGGAAAATATAGTGGTTTAGTTCTGTAGTCATAAAAGCTAGTGCGAACAACATTTTTGTATAATTTTTTTTGTAGATGATTTAGACGTCATTTTTTTAATTTTTGCCAGAAGGAAAAAAATGGAGAATGTACAAAAAAATATATAATGATCTAAATGTACCTTAACTTTGGACCCCTATAATTAATTTTGGAAACTTGAGTTATGACTGCAGAACTAATGCTCGATTTCATGATTTTTCACAATGTTTCCTCCCAAACTCGCGCGCCCTCTAGGGATTCGCATTAATTATCAGTTATTTGGTCTAATTTGCAAAGAAGCTCCAGAAAAGTGGGATGGATTTTCTATTCCTTGTTATTATCTCCAACGGAAAATTTATCGCGCACTCTTGTTCAAATTATAAGTCGAATATTGTTCAAACATTACCACTCATGTCATTTGGGGTTAAAACTTAACCCCAAATGACATTCGTGATAATGACAGTGAAAAATATTCGACTTTAAATTTGACCACTCGTGATATTACATATGACTATTCAACTCGCAAGTGATTATTTTTTGTGACAAGTAAAACGTCAAAAATATCAGCGATTATTTTATGACGTTAATGTCAAATTTCAAAAAGTTTGAAGTTGGCTGTCAAATTTTGCCCAAAAACGTGGAAAATGTTCGTTAAATAGTCCTTTAAATATGCACTCTTGTTCAAATTATAAGTCGAATATTTTTCATACATTACCACTCATGTCATTTGGGGTTAAAAATTCCACTTCTGCTATGCAGTCGTCGAATTACAACTTAACCCCAAATGACATTCGTGGTAATGACAGTGAAAAATATTCGACTTTAAATTTGACCATTCGTGATATTACATATGATTATTTTTTGTTATAACAAAATGATATCTCACATGTTCGGCATAATCTTTTGTTATAGGGGTTGAAAATAATTTTTGGAGGCACATGGAAAATGTCATGAAAAACAAAATTTCATTTCCGATACCTTAAACCGCTATGCCAATTATACATTATACAGGGTGTCCCGTAATAGCGTTGACAAAGATAATAGAACGTGTTTATTACCTCAAATTAAGATGACACGCTCCTCTAACACTTTGCCCAAAAATGCTTTCCTGCAAAGTTACACCCAGTTAAAGTTCACTTTTCAAAAAATAAAAATCCACATTACTTTTCTTCATATGAAGCTATTTAGATAAAAACCGCCATGAGGGGCTAATTTTTAGTACTTTATGATATGGGATACTAGTTTTGCATCTTCTCAATCATTTAAATACTACCAGTTTACCTAAACTTAAGGCGGGCACAATTTGTTACCAAAATTTGCTGTTGTATTTGAGTCTATTTGGGAACAAACATTTGGTAACTAATTAGCCCGTGTAAAAAGCCCCTTAGAATCTAAGATTTACCACAACTTTTTCTGTTGTCACACTTTTGCAATTTTAACTGATTTTCTTAAAAAATAAATAATTTACTATGAAAAAGAAATACTTGTTTACAATCGCTAAATCCAATCGTTTTCGAAATAATCTCAGTTAAAATTTCGAAAAAAAATAAAAATATACTTTTGTTGTTAAATCAAGTAGGCCATTCCCTAAATACCATTGTTTTGATTTCTTTAAAAACATTAAATGTTAATGTCGGCCTACTTGATTTAATTTAATTTAATACAATAATTTATGAAAATTGCCATTTTACCTGACAACTACAGGTAATCATTTCAGCCTATCATTTTTCGCTACTAGAGTGTATCTTAACTTTGTGTTAATGCATATGGCAGCGGCGACAAAATTTTCTCAAAACAAATATTTTTTGCGCAAATGAAAATTGAATTTTCCATATGATGGTCATGCGCGGACCGCTCAAGTTTTCTGTCATTATTATCAGCACCTTTTTACCTTTCAGTCCTCTCAAAGGCATAAACGAGAAAATCGTCACTTGAAATCTGTCACCATCTCCCGGTCTATAACGGTTTTATTTTAAGAATATTATTAAGAAATATTTTTAAAATATAAATACATACATTTGTGCTATAGGGGACATAGCCTATTCATTTTGTTTAGTCTAATAATGCCCCGAAACCCTTTAAAATCCAGGTCTATTTTATTTTCAATATTTTAAATTTTTGTAATTTAGAACTTGGCCAATTCCGACGAAATTAATCTGTGCTCAAAATGGAACAACAATGGAATTCAAGTACCTTCTCATTTTTCCTATTTGAAGAGGAAGAGCAATTATCTAAATTAACAACTTTTGATATTCTACGAATCAAGAAAGGGTCGGCCAATACAGGGTGATTTATAATGAGATATAAAAAAATCGTACACATATATTCTACAATTCTACATAATATTTGTAATAAAGTGTGAAGAATTTTTTTATCTATCTTCCATCTTCCTAACAAAGTTATTTCAAGTTCAAAAATAATAAAAATCGTACTGCTTTAATATTAAAAAAAAGAATTTATTATGGTATTTCCATTGAAACAAAGATCATACAATGGTCAAAATCGTCGTTTTAAAAGTTCATCGGTGTTTGGTGTAAAATCTCCCATTGTATTGGGAACATTTAGATTCCTCTCGCCCTCTGATGGCAAAATATAAACTTCGATATTCGGTACTTACTTTTTTGATTTAAGAGCATCTTCCTAGACACCCGCGATATATTTTCCGTTGGAGATAATAACAAGGAATAGAAAATCTATCCCACTTTTCTGGATCTTCTTTGCAAATTATGACCAAATAACTGATAATTAATGCGAATCCCTAGAGGGCGCACGAGTTTGGGAAGAAAAATTGTGAAAAATCATGAAATCGAGCATTAGTTCTGCAGTCATAACTCAAGTTTCCCTCGTTAGATTTTAATTTTTTTTCAGATTTATAATCTAAATTGATTAGGCTACATTCTGCCAGAGAGTTACCTTCTGCAACCTAGCACAAAATTAATTAGAGGGGTCCAAAGTTAAGGTTCCTTTAGATCATTATATTTTTTTACATTCTCCATTTTTTTCCTTCTGGCAGGAATTAAAGAAATGACTTCTAAATCATCTACAAAAAAAGTAATACAAAAATGTTGTTCGTACTAGCTTTTTTGACTGCAGAACTAAACCACTATATTTTCCGTTTAGGAAATTGCTCTTAATGCATTGGTACATGTTTTTCGAGATTTACTGAAGCTTTAAATAAAAAATCTATTTGTGTTTTGTTGAATATGTGGTTATAAGGTACAAGAATGGATTTTAAACACAATTTTTGACACTGACAAGTACCGAATATTCGCCATTTATAGCATCTATGTTTATAACGCCCTCCATGCGTAGTTAAAATTCCCAATAGATTTTTCTGGGTAGGGAACTTTAAAAACGACGATTTTGACCATTGTATGATGTTTGTGTCCATGGAAATACCATAATAAATTCTCTTTTTCATCAAACGTGATTAGAGTCCACTCTTATGTGACACTTGACAAAAAATGAGTAAACTTCAATGCCCTGCATTTCCAAAATGAAGCAAAGAAATTATTCTTATTTTTTGTCTTAAAATTGGTCCAAAAACCCATTCCTAGATTATTCGACACATGTTCAGAAACACCCTGTATATGCACGATTTTCTTACACCTCATTATAAATCACCCCGTATTCTTGGAATACTCTCCTCTGAATAAAAACAAAAGAGAACTAGAGGTACCCTCAACTCTGCTTGAAACTCTTACAAATAATAACTTTTAACCAAAATGCAACCTATTAAGAGTCATTTTTGAAGTGTGCTAAGTAGGGTGCTACTGGCAGTGTCGGACTGACCCACCGGGCAACCAGGCAAATGCCCGGTGACCCTTCCCGATTGCTTGGGGTGCCACCGAATACTTGCCTGTCAGTGACTCCAAAAAAAATATAATCTTCTTGAATTTAATAATTCTTTTACTCTAATAAAGATTTTACATTTAAAATTTTGCAATGTATAACAGAGATGTTTGAATTTTGGTTTTATTGTCTATTTCAATTTTTTCTTAATTTTTTAAATTAAATACAAATGCTGGCACATACTTCTAAAAAATAGGACGATTTAACCAAAAGTATATATTTCAATTAAAAATCAAAAATTAATGCATTAAAGCGCGATTACCCATCAAATTTCTAAAAAAATATACAGGGTGTATCAAAAACTAGCGCATAATAGCAGTAACTTTTTAATGTAATGTAATTGAAATCATATTTATCAATTTTTTCTAGTTACTCAGTGGTGTACTATGTCGTGTTTTGCACCGAAACTCATAAAAAATCAATTTTAATCTTAAATTATTTTGGGAAAACTTTAATATAACTTTTGAACGGTGCAAAAATTTTCAAAATTTCTTTATGCATCATGAACTGCAATTCAATAGGTAATTAAAATCACAGTTTTCAATATTTTGTAGTTACTCAGTGGCGTACCATCTCGTTTCTTGCACCGAAATTCATAAAAAATCAATTTTAATCTTAAATTATTTTGGAAAAATTTTAATAACTATAGAACGGTGCAAGATTTTTCAAAAATTCTTTATGCATCATGAACTGCAATTCAATAGGTAATTAAAGTCAGTTTTCAATATTTTGTAGTTACTCAGTGTCGTACCATGTCGTTTCTTGCACCGAAATTCATAAAAAATCAATTTTAATCTTAAATTATTTTGGAAAAAACTTCAATTAATATTTTAAAATTAAGTGATTTGTTAAAGTTAGCCTTTCTAAGTGCATTATCCAGATTCTGCATTAGACCGAAGAAATATTTTTCCGTATTTTCGAAAAATGAACGATAATGGATAATTTTAAAAAAATTTCGCCTGTGATGCATTTATAAATTTTAAAATTAAATATTTAAAGGAACGAAAACAAAAATTCTTAAAGCTCTATTTTTGGGCCACGAAGATCATATTGTAAAGACTTTTTTAAAAACCATTGTTACTATGTAAAGTTTTATAAAAAGTATGTATTAATACTTAAAGGAAGAGTTTCTCCATTTTCCAGAAATGTCCAATAAAACCCCATAAAAACGTTCCCATTTTTTAAGGAAATCACTTAGTTTTCACGATATTCATCAGCTGGATTAATTATAATGTAACACCTTGTATATAATAAAAAATAGGTCCAGAATCTGGACTACAGATAGAGCGAGATTTCAATGAGTCAGTCTGACACTGGCTACGGGGTCAACTATAACTCATAAACCAATTTATCAGGACCTTATTATGTCAAAATAATTAAAAAATATTAACCAGTGTATTTTTAAGGCTCTTAAGAGCGTCTTCCTAGACACTCACGATAAATTTTCCGTTGGAGATAATAACAAGGAGTAGAAAATCCATCCCAATTTTCTGGAGCTTCTTTGCAAATTATGACCAAATAATGGAAACAACATTTTCATGAACTGATATGAAATGAGAGGTTCTTAAAAACCATTGACACATTTTCATTTCAAAAATTATTTTATTAAGAACAACATTATTTACAATACATAATTCATATCATAATTGTGTTGAATACAACAGTTTTAATCCTGATACCATTTTGTTTTTTTAGCAGCTGTGGTAGAATCAACTTGTAAGAGTTTCCTCTTATAATCATTAACCATCTTAGAAAATTGATCATCATTTCTCTTTAATTTTTTATTCATTTTTTGTTTAGGCTGTTTAACTTCTATCTGTTTTTTGCCAGCTTTCTTCTTTTTCTTTTCTAATTTCAGGCTTTCATGGTGGACTTTAGCCTGTACATTTAATTTATACCTACTACGCATTTTAGTAATGCCTGGTTTTGATGCCAACCCTGCGAATTCTTCTCCTTCAACTACTTCAATATTTGCATTAGCTTTCTCTTTTTCAATAGCAATTGATGGATCATAATCTTTACATTTTGGATTCTTTTTCCTTGACAATTCCAATCGTTTTTCTTTAGCTTTAACCATAGTTTTGTTCTCAATGGAAAAACTAACTACAGGGCGGTTATTTGTTGAAAATATATTTGGGTTGTTATTTAAAGACCTTAAAGCATTCAAAGCATGTGTGTGCGAAGTGAATGTTACAAAACCATAACCTTTTGATTCACCAACACCCTTACCATTAACTTTCTTTAAATCACGCATTATTTTTGATTCTTTAATTACAGCTTTAGGACCTGCATGTTTTTTCAATAACGCACGAAGCTGGGAATCATTCCAAGTAAGAGGGAGATTATATATAATTAGCCTGTTTCTAGACACAAACATATTTAAATTTTTGAGCATTTGGGATTTATACTGCTCCAATTGAAGACGTTTTGCCATGTCAGAGGCTGATACACCTGTAGCAGCTTTTGTACCAGCCAGAATAACTGCAATAGAATGAGATTAATATAAAAATTGTAATTTTTTCATCATAACTTACCGCCTTCTTTAGCTAAATACAAATTTCTTGAATCTGTGTGCTTTTGTTTCGCATCTTTTAGATTTTTTTGAGTTAGTTCATTTTTATTAATAGCAGGATGACAATCTAAAATATTTCCCAGAATTTTTAGTTCTGTTCCAGCTTGTAAACATTTCTCTGCATCTTCTTTTTGCTAAAAATTAAAAGTTATTAAGATTGGGTGTATTTAGTGGTAAAAGGTGACTATTTATTTTCACTTTCTTCCTACTCATCTTTTATTTGACTCGGGATATGATTTTCAATGAATTTTTTGTTAGTACAGTAAAATTAGGTTTCAATAAGGAAAAAATTGCGGAGTTAATGAAACTCGGCTTATTTGTAGCTTAAATCATGTACATTTAGGATCTAAAGAGTCCAGAATTGTGGGGTACCTGCTTCTGGAGTTATGGGGGTGAAAATGGTTTTTTCCAAATATCTCGGTTTCTATCAATCCTACGATAAAATTATTTATTATCAATCTTATAGATATAGAGCATAAAATTTCCTACAACTTCTGATCGTAACTTTTTTGTAGGGTGAACTTATTTTTAGTTAAAGTAGCGCGAATGTCCTATACATACTACAGATGAAAGAAAATAGTATTTTGAAACGGGGAAGGTATTTTTTCGTAGAGAGTTGAAATTTTGTATGTGTGCGGAGGAAAAAATTTTAAGACAAAAGTTTATAAGTCGGGCGGAGATACCACCCCTTTTGTATTTTTACCCCGAATTTGGACGAAAAGGGTAGCTTTTTTCGTCAGATTTTAAAAATTCCGGTTACATTGTGAAGAGGGATGTGGATTCTAAGCGAGGTTCTAATTTCAAATTTTTCAAAGCACTCTAACACTCTGAAAAAAAATTCCAATGTCCGATTTTTCTTACTTTTTGTCCGGTTTTCGCCGGCGTCAACTTTGAAAAATCGCAGCCCCGTCCGGTCTTAAAGGGAAGCGACGAAATTTGGCTCCTTTTATTCTCACATCCTGGGAATAGACCGTGGCCATTTTTAAGTCTCCAGGCGCAACCGTGTGGTGCCCCGGCGCCGAAACGCGAAGTGTACAAATTTAGCGTTTTTTCGTGCGGCAAAAGTGTTCAAACTGTACCCCTTATATTTGAGGATCGGCAGGTGCAAAAAAATAGCGGGTTTTTGATTTAAAACGTAGATACTCGTTATTATGGCCATCTGAGCCCCTTTTTTGATATCTTCATTTTTTATATTGAATTGAGGCATTTAAATTTGCATTTCGTTTTTTTTTTGCTTTTTCGATGCGGACTTTAAAAATTCGTAACTTTTGATAGGGGTTGGATATTATGGAGCGATATTTTTTATTTTGCTTATTACATTAATATTTATAATCAAAAAAATCGACACCTCTAAATTTTCTCCCTTTGCTTAAAAAAAGACTCGAACGTAAAATGTTCAAAAAATCGCACAAACGCGGTTGGAAAATTGTACCACTGGCACCCACAATTTTTAAAAAATTTCAAATTTTACTTCATTTCCCTTAAAAAGAATAACTTTTACAGCTAATAGGCTATTTTTTATTTTAATACTCGGAGGGGTTGGGAAAATAAAGCAGAATTTTTGAATTTAATGGGGGACAGCTCCCGTCCAGCCTTTTTTTAACGGATTTTCATTTTAAAAACTCTGCTGAATCTACTCTTAGAATCAAAACCGACCGCAAATAGGATTTTTTTAATGTCGAAATAATAATTTTTTTAATGTCCCATTTAAAAAAGTCGCAATTTTTGAAGCTTTTCGGTCTAATCAACCCCTCAAATTCTATTTCACCGTCATGTAATATACCTTCTCTGAAAGCTTTCAAGGTCCGCTTTACGACAAAAAAAGAATCACTTCGCTATCTCTTTTCGTTATCGAGTTATGACTGAAAATGTAGCAAAATTATAGGACATTCGTGCAACTTTAACTAAAAATAAGTTTACCCTACAAAAAAAGTTTCGAAGAAAAGTTGTAGGAAATTTTATGCTCTATAAGATTGATAATAAATAATTTTATCGTAGGATTAATAGAAATCGAGATATTTGGAAAAAATCATTTTCATCCCCTTTTTTACCCCCATAACTCCAGAAGCAGGTACCCCACAACTCGGAACTCTTTAGATGCTAAATATACATGGTTAAAACTACAAATAAGCTGTTTTCATTTTCGTGTGTCATACAAAAATCTTCCTAAAATAAACTAGAGGTTGAGCTTTTTTCTTGGATATTGCTGCTTTTAATGAACTCAAGTTTAGTTGTCCCTTTGGTAATAATTATCGAATCAAAGATATAAGAAAAAAATTTTCATAACTTTGATTCTCTAGTTATTACCGGGACAACCAAACTTTCGTTTAAAAGCAACAACTCCGAAAAAAGCCGAACCTCTTGTTTATTTACCCCCAAAACTGTATGTATTTTTATTGTAATAATATACAAAGATCAAAATTTTGCAATTAAATTTAAATAAAAAATTGGAATGTAAAAATGAATGCATGTAAATGTAACTTTAGTTTTGTTTTTAGACAAAGCTTAAAAGTAAAGTAGGTAAATACTACATAAAATATCAAAAAATTCATTAAGCCAAATCGTAGAATAATAATGTACTATTCCAAATACATATGTGAAATGTAGTAATTGGTAAATTCATTAATGTACCTAATGTGCCTAAACTATAGTGTATTTTCTAATGATTTGCATAAGCACATGAGTGAAAGAGATGAGCAGTAAAAAATTGATCTTAAATAAAATGTAACTTTCGGGCGATGTAAATTTATAAAGTTATGTTACCTTAAATTTAACAAAACCAGTGCCTTTCGAGTGTTCTGTAGCCTTATCAACACAAATTAATGCATAAAAAACTGGCCCAAATTGCACCATGCAATCTCGTAAGTCTTGTTTGGTAGCTTCAAATGGAATATTTTTTATAAATACTGTACAACCTTCCAATACATCATTGGATATAAACCTAGGTTTATTTAATTTTAAATCATCTTGATCAGATTGTTCTTCATCAATATCAGATTTATCTTCATCTAAATTGGAATCATCTTCATCTACTTCAGAATTATTTTCATCATCGTCACTACCTTCACTTTTAATATGATCAACGTCAACCTCCACCTTCACTACATCATCATCAGAATTATCATCACACTCTTCGGAATTTTTATGGTTCACATTCGATTCTGGTTTAAATCGGTTAATATTAGTATATTTATCCTTAGGTACAGCAAAATCACATTTAACAACTCGTCCTAATAAAGGCTTTTCGTTAGTTGCAACCCGTGCTTTTGCAGCACTTTGAACCGTTTGAAACTGAATAAAACCACAGCCCACCAGTTTACCATCAGGTTTCTTTAAGAGTTGCACTTCGCTTACTTCTCCATATTTTCCGAAATGCTTTTTAAGCTCATCTTCTGTTATTTTGAAAGAGAGATTTTTAACTACTAATCTGGCTCGCTTTTCTTTCAACTTGTGTTTACTTTCTTTGCGTTTTCGTTTTAATTTTTCAATTACATACTGTTTCTTTTCAGCTTTATTTGCTACAATTAATTAAGCATATAAGAGGTCTAATTTATTAAATATAATAAGATTTTTTAATACTTACATTTATGACCCATACTGGAAAATATTAGGTTATGTTGATCTTAGGTTATGTTTTTATTGAAAATGTGCTGATTGCTGATGTTTGTTTGCTTGGTTGCATATACCAGAATAACAATATACAGAGTGGTGATAAAGTTTGAAAATGGGTTTGGCAAGGTTATGAGATTATTTTACAAATTTTATCTTTTTTGTGTTAAAACTTTTTTAATAAATTTTAACATCATTGATATTTGCAAAATGACCTAATTTTCATAGATCTACCGTTGACACCATTGTTTTTAGTATATACTTATACAGGGTGAGCTTGATATGTAGGCAACCAAATACGCAGGTTGGTATAACTGAAATCTTAAAAAGAAAATCTCCTAGTAATCCAATGGCGTAGCAAAATTTTTTTCCAAAATCTCTAATTTCACAGGAAATGTCAAATATTGAAAATATTTTTCTTCATTTTCTAGTCAGATGATAACACAAAACAAAGATTTACTCATATTAATTTTGATAAAAATTGACGTTTATGAAATAGAAGGCAAAATAACGAAATTGAAAAATCTGAAGTTTTGACACAACGGTATGCTTCAAATAAAATAAGAACAATTTGTTTTTAACCCTTCTGTGCTTTCTAAAAGTAAAAGAATATAGTTTGCAGTTTTAAAGTATATTTTAATTTAATTTTTTCATTATCAAAATTTTTTAAATGCATTTTTTGCCGTTTAAACAGGTAAAATTAAAACAGCATTTCACTAAAACAAATTCGAAGTTAGAATTGACGGTAAAAAGCGCATGCGTGAATGATTGGAATATTTTATAATATAAAAATAAATAAAACAATTTGCCCTTTTTAAAAGTCCCGCCTTCGGCCTCTCGCTTGCGCATGCGTAATAGGTGGAATATTTTCCTCATTTTATCGCCTGCTCTTATAAAATTGATCTACAGGGTGACCTAAAATGATTGTGGTCTATTCAAATTTTCCGCCTAAAAATTTAGTCTCTGATTATTCAGTAACTTTTTCAACCGAGAGAGAATTATGTTCTGTCATTATCTTACACTTTATTATTTATATTTCCCCACTCTTTTTCGCATGCGAATTTCGATTAGTGTGGTTACAGATAATGAGATAATAGAGCCCTAAAAGTAGCTAATATAGTCTAGTCTCTGCTTTTGTGTAGACTACACTAAAGTGCACTAAAGCAGAGGCGTAGGTCCAATTCTTAGCGTTCTGTCAATACTTCGGATTTTTGTATTTAGTTATTGTGCATTCTGTTTCCTAAACAACGGTTTTTATGAAGACTAATTTTCGTAAATCTTTGTTTTGTTTTTGTGTTAAGCTCTCTCTCCAGGCGACTCTTCGAATCACGGCCTTTGAGCCAACGTTGGCCGAACTTAAACATTTGGCAAGTATGTACCTCACACGTTGTGTAAAACGTTAGTCTTGCTTTGCAAGCGAATCCACTCAAACTTTGTCCCAAGTCGAAGTCAAACGTGCTATTTTGTGCTCTCTGTATTCTTTAAATATTTTCATGTATCTGAACCCATCTTTTTACCTGTGTTAACCCAATTTTACAAAAATAATAGAGATACGCATATTGTTTTTCATTAGTTCAAAGTTCAAGTAGTGTATGCTTGGACAAGTCAAGGCGCGTCGTGTGTAGGGAAAAACCAAATACTTGCCCATGCCGGCCAATGTTCGCCGTTTCCTTTGACCGGGTAAAATTTACCGCCACCTAACGAACGCAAACGTTGGCCTATACTTGTAATGCGTTTACCCTCCACACAGTTTGTCAAATGCACGAATGCCATACGTTGGCCTACGTTCGTCGAGTCGTGTGGATGGAGCTTCAACATCAGTGGCCTTATTCTTGGACCGGTCGAGATCGTGTGGTCGATGACATTCATCATTCTGTCCTTTTCATTTATATGAAAAAATAGGAGTATGTCCTTCTAGTCTCGTCGACGACACGATCTCTACGTTCTACATTTTTTAATTTCAAAGACAAAAAACTTGAAGAATTTTGTTGAAATATGGACAAGTATATGATATTTAAAGTTGGTAAAACATTAGAAGAGTTTATAAATTTATAAAATTCTTCAAAATATGCACTAATTTTTATTTACTTTTTTTACATTTTTTTTTGTTTTTCGAATAAATTCTTAACTATGAAAAATATTTAAAAAATATTTTAATAAAAAATGAAAGTGATCTCCGGTTCCGGATAGTTCCGGAAAAAAATAAGTTCACCAATGGATTGTTTAGGTTCACTTTGGTAATTATTTTTTTTTTATTTTAGTCATGTACTATAAGGCGTTCTTGAGATAAATTAGTGGCACGGGTGGTCTGATACACCCTGTATAGAAGATTTTATTTTTAAATTTTCATTTATACATTGTGCATATTTGGTTGCCTACATATTAATCCACCATAATTTTAGCTCTTCCTGTATGTATGTTTTGTCGTTCTGTGGTTTATATTTCTAAACTGTGCATTGTGCATTCTGTGTTTTAACCTAAAAATTTTTGTAAACATGAGCGTGAGAGAACCAGTAATTACAAACTGCGAAAAAAAGTTTGTAATAAATGCTTTAGCTGATTTTAAAGTAAAATTTTAATTGTTTTTAGAATAAATTTTATTGTTTATGATTTTTAGAGAATCGATGGGCGTTCATTTGATGAGTTTAGAGACTTAAAAATTGAGTTTGGAAAAGATTGGGGCTCATGTCAGGTTTTATTAGGACAAACTAGGTACATTTAACAGCTTTTCTATTCATCAGCGTCTGAAAGCTTAAGGGGGTGTCCTGAATTACAACGTTCTAAAATAGAGGTTATTCGTGATTTTTTTAGAAGCGAAAGAAAGAAATGAAGTTGTTGAATTTTCATGTATGGTTATATATACATTTAAAAAATACAAAAAAAAATATTTAAAGTTAAAATAAAAAAAAAATTTAGGTCGGATTTCTAAGCCTATTTCATGAGTGACTTTTCGTTGCAGTCTTTTATCTGCGGGAAAGATGCACTTTGTAATTCTTAACTGACACAGAAAAACAAAGAAGGATTTTAATTATTATGTTTTTTTCTTCTGGGTGAACTAACAAAAATCAGAAAAAAATTTGAAATAAAAAAATTGGGCTGGTTTAAAAAAAATGTGTATAAAATAATAAAAAACATAAACTTTAAGGTGCTATAACAATAATTTGAATAAACTTTTCGGCAAATTTTTTTAGTTCACTTAGAAGAGAATTTAATACTGAATAAAAGAAACTTTGGTTCAATTAAATAAGTCGTTTAGTTTTTTAGGTATCACGCCCAAGGGGCAACTACGATGCCATTTTTCTGGCCAAACTTATGGAGAGCTCTAAGGGGGTATCTCTGTTTCTTTCTATTTATGTTTCTACTCTGTCGCACTCCACTGCAAAAGTCAGATATCTAGATATTATAGGTTAGAAATCTGTGATCACGCCAGCAAATTTAACTCAAAGCTCTCGGCATTGATGATCTTTTGTTGTCTTGGTTGAAATCATACCTTAGTGATAGACGACTGAACTCGGTACTGTCTGATGTAATGTTAGTTCCTAGTGATGTTCCTCAGGGTTCTCATCTAGGTCCTATCCTCTTCTGTTTGTTAACGATATCAATAGGATCACCAAGTTTTCAAATCTTATTCTACGACTTGAAGATTTACATGGTTGTAAGATCATCCGTAGACCTTGTAAATCACCAGCTCGATCTTGATGCTCTGCGCGGTTGGTGTGCATCTAATGTCATTTCTTTAAATGTTTCTAAGTATAAGCGTATATTTTTCAGTCGTTGTATCAGCATCAATTTGGGCGATTTCTATTTGAATGAAAATAGGGTCTTTTTTATAAGTAATTTCAGTGTGACCCTCGATTCGAAGCTTCGTTTCACGAATTATATTAACAAAGTTTCCAACAAAGCTAGCCAAATGCTAGGATTTATTAAGAGGTGCTCTGCACATTTCACTACTGCTGTATTATTTGGTCTGCTGTGTTTCAAATTCATGTAAATCAGTGGGAGGCCATTCAAATGCGTTTTATAAAATTTTTATGTTTTAAGTCGGGGGGTGTATGACAGTGCTTCCTATAATGTCACCCTCGAGTTCTTCGGGTTGTTACCCATAAATCTTCGTCTACCTATTTTAGTTTGTTTTATGAATAAAATCCTTAGCGAATCGATTGACTGTATGCCAATGTTAGGCCTCTTGAACCTCTGCGTACTGTACGTTATCATTCGCTACTTTTCTTACAACGCCACTATACTGTTTACGGTCAAATCTGCCCACTTACAAGGTGTTGTTCCATTGTTAAAGATGTGGATATATTTCGTTGTTCTCGTTTTTCATTTAAGAAAATAGTTTTAGCTGATCTTTACTCAAAATTGTAATGTTACTGTATCTTTCTTTTTTTTATTGTTGTATAGGCTTGCCCGTTAATAAAGTATTATTATTAAATTCTTGAATTTTTAATTATTTGTTTATTTAATTTTAATTTTTGTATTTGTTATTTTAGAGTTTTAGCGCAAGTTTCGTGTGAAGTTCAAACACCTAAATCGACACGTCCCAATGAAGGAATTTTGTATGTGAATTTAGAATTAAATCCATTAGGAGCTCCAAATTTTGAAGCTGGGCGACAATCTGAACTTTCTGTACAACTTAACAGACATCTTGAAAAATGCATAAAAGATTCCAAAGCAGTTGATTTAGAATCATTATGTATCAAATCAAATGATAAGGTATGATTTTTTTATTAAAAAATAAATTTGCAGTTTGCAATATACTTGCTGTTATTTAAAAAAAAGTAATTTATACCTACTGATCTTATTAAAGTTAAAGAAGCTTTTTTAATTTGTAAGCACTTAAAACGTTAAAATTTTATTGTTTTTTTGCTAGGGGTAAGCTAGAAGAGCGAAATTTTAATAAAATCTTATGTATCAATATTAATTTTTTTATTGTTGTGATGTACAATCCTATTGAAAATTTTGAGAGAATAATTTGGTTAATTGAATCTCAGTTTTTGAAATTAAGTTTTCTAATGGTAATTTAAAATAGATGTCCACAGAAATTATTCCATGACATTTACAAAGGGAATCTATCATAAAATCAATTGTAATTTTATTTAAGGTATGGGCGTTAAGAGTTGATGTGAATGTCTTGAGTCATGAAGGAAACATAATCGATTGTGCTTCAGTTGCAACTCTAACTGCTTTGGCTCATTTTAGAAGACCAGATGTAACTTGTGATGGCGAAGAAGTAATAATTCACACATATGCCCAAAGAGATTCAATTCCTACTGTCTTGCACCATTATCCTGTTTGTATTTCTTTTGCGATTTTTAACAATGGGTGGGTTACTAGCAAATTTTGACTTTGCAATAAAATATTTTATTTTAGGGAAGTAATTTTAGCAGATCCTACTTTAATGGAAGAAGGGGTGGCAGAAGCACATTTAATGGCAAGTTTAAATGCTTACAAGGAACTTTGTGGTTTTCATTTAGGAGGAACTGCACCCATGTCAACTGATCTAATAATGAGAATTATGAATAAAGCAGCTAAAAGGGCTAAAATAGTTGTTGATCTAATAAAGGAAAGGGTTCAAGAAGATTATGTTAAAAGGTATTTATAAACAGCGAATCTTTATGTTTATAAAACAATTTAATGAACCTGCAATCAAAAAACCTAAATGGAGCGCTACCACATACTATTGAAACTCCCTAAGATATTTGTGCATTAACAAAATAGTTTTTAAGATCGATTCTAGATAAAATGCATGCTATTTGAAACTTCACAGATCTGTCGTGTTGGCAAAGTTTTGGGATCAGAAGACTATGTCCACTTTCCTAGACCTCAACCCTATGACAAAGCATCCTTTTGTTATCAAATAGAACTCGGTCTTCAAAATATTAGGATTATTATTTAAACAATGTTTATAAAAAATAAAATACCACTTTTCCTTTTGTTTTATCCTGGTCACATATTTTAATTTTGATACTTTTTGAAATAATAAATATGTAGGATAATATATAATAATGCATACTAAAAAAGTCACATGGAAGTGTATACATTTTTTTAAATTGAAGTATTAAAATAATGCATTATAAACCAATATATTGGTTTACACAAAACTATATAGAAAATTTTGTGAATTTTAGGGAAAAAGATACAATTGGATTTGAACAATCATATGATTTTATTAATATGCTTGCTGAAAATCCCAGTACTGCATTAGTAGAGTGTTTAGACAAGTGGACTATTCAAAATAAAAAAAGGAAGATGAAAATGGGAAAAAATGCCAATAAAGATATTGAACCTAAAAATGATCTTCCAGCTAGAATTGAAACTTTAAATGAGAAATCAGCAGTCCTATTACCACCCGAGTCCAGTAATAACCCTTGGCATGCTGTACAAGATGAAGATTCTGATGATGATTTGCAAGAGATTAAACCTTATATTGAATGTAAGTACAAAAATAGGCCACTCTTTAAGAGTAATTTTTTAAGTATGACAAATAGGGTGTTAGGGTATCGTGGATAACTCATAAACCACTTTATTCGAAAAAGGAGGTGTGCATAAATAAATTAGTACCATAATTTTAATTAAAATTTTTTCAATTTTTGTTATTAGAAATAAATTAAATATCAATTTCTAAATCTTTAGAGCACTCTTAATTTTTTTCTGATTTGTCACAAGTTGTTAAAAACGGAACTGCCCCCTTCTTACAGCAAGGTCCTCAATTGTAAAATGGCGTTTATTTCACCAAATTTACCTTCAAAACTCAAGTATTTCTTATTCACTGGAAATTGATTTAAATTACAAAGTGACTTGTAGAATTTTTTTATGGTAATAATTGCATGAGTTTTGATTAAGGCGCTCTTAAAAGAACTATATGATGAAAAAACTTTTCATCAATCTGCAATAAAACTGAAGATAATTGAAGTTTTTTGTATTTTAGGTGTAAAAATTGAAGACTCTGGAAGCAGTGAAGAAGAGGCAGTAGTGGTGCTTAATGCTAATGAAAAAACAAAGAAAAAGAAGCGAAAAAATGTAAAATGATTTTATAATATATCTTTTTGTTTAATTCTTTTCTGTGTTAGTACTTAGTACACCTTACGTTATTCCCTCCAAGTTCTTGCATTTTTGGTCATAACAAATTTTTCACTCAAATTTTTTTTAAATTTCTTTTTTTTTTGTGTATTAAAAAGTCTTGAAGCTATCATTTGTTGTAAATTTTGTTTTTGTGTGGTAAACTAAACAGTTTTAATCCAGCAACATATAGTAAAAATTGCTCGCTTTTCCCTGTTTTCGAAAATTCTATAATACAAAATGTGATAACATATTCTTTTTTTGTGCCACTTTGAAGAACATGCTTAAAATGAAAACGTGCACTATTCTGATTTGTTTAAGTTTAAAAGAAAATTTATGTTGAGCTAAAAATCCAACAAAATACATCCCAAAAATTAAGTAAAATTTTTGGAGCGCTGTAAAAAGTTTAAAAATATGCTCTATTAAAAAACGAAACGTCAAACTCTTCGTTTATTCCTTAAGAGGATATGGAGTCTACAAAATTATATGGGTTTTTCCCTGTTTTTATACAGGGTATTTCTAAATATATGCGAAGAAATTCTACAGGCGATTCCTTGACCAATTCTAAGACAAAAGTAAAGAATAAAAATTTTCTCAAAAGTGCTCTATTTTAGTTATGGGGTGTCAAACTTTCTATATTTTTTTCATTTTTTGAATATAACTTCTTTATTTTTTAAGATAATTTGATCAAATTTGAAACACACTCTAGTTATTATAGTCATAACAAGATAAAAATATCGAAATAAAATACAGAGGGATGTATTTTTTTTTTAAATTAACAAATTAAAAACCTTAAAATTACCTTAACTTTGGACCCTTTCTGCATAAAGTTTCAATATACAGGGTCCGCCAAAAAAATGGAAACACCTAAATATTTTTTGAACCATATTGAATTTAAAAAGAGTTTAAACAATGACGTCATCAGCGATTTTTCAAATGGAAGCCCCCACTTTTTTTACTCATTATCGATAGAAATTCACGTCACTTAAACAATGATATTAAATTTTTAAACAAATTTTTCAATAAAAAATCTTTTTAATTCAAAAAAGGAAATTTTTATTTTAACGAAAAAGGTTTTATAAAAATAAATTAAAATGAATTTGAAGTTACCAATAATAACAAAAGAAAGTAAATGTTTAAGTAATGCGCATTCTAATGCAAATGTTAAATGTATTTAACAAAATTTAATAAGTAAGGAAATTTACAAAAAAAGTGGGGGTTTCCATTTAAAAAAATCGATGATGACGTCATTGCTAAATCACCAGTGACGTCATTAATATTTTTATTATACCAAGAGATGGGATTTTAAAAACTAAAATTGACCTGTCCGAGAGATTTTCTGAAAAAAATTAAATATGGCAGTTATGAATTAGGTTCCAAACTTTATCATCACCCTGTATTTTGAGTTAATGGTAAAGTTTCTCACAATTTTTATATAATTATAAATTTTTCTAATGATGTATTGGAAGAGCAAAAATTAAATCTTATACTAAATATTCATAATATCCAATCTTTGTTCTAATACCTTAAGTTTATCCAAGAAAATTTATATCAGTAAGGCTGAAACTTCTCTGAGTAATCGTTTATGATCTAAAAAACATGAGCTGTGCTATGTTTTAGAGGCGTAGCTGACGGTTCTTCCACCATTCTAATGCCAACTGACAAGTTTTTCCATGATTTTAAATCATAAACAATTACTCAAAGAAGTTTCAGCCTGCTATCACTTTATTTCAGCATTTTTTCATACATGTTCGCATGGGTAACTGACGACCTTCCCCCTTCCAACATGTAGCTGACTATTTTTTTCGTGATTAATAAAACACAAACAAATAATAGATTTTTGCCTAATTGAAATGACCAAAACGTCAATTTTTTCTTACAATTCCACCCCTCGCGGTCGAGTCAGCTTACACTCTATTCTCAAAAGACCAATCTTACTAAATTTAGGATTTAGGGAGCTCCAAAGCTACTAAATTATTACACTTTGATTATAAGTAGTTTTTTTTCGTAACTTTTCCTTAGGTTCTAAAATGTCTTGTTACAGCTCAGATTACATTTGATTCATCTCTTTTCCACAATTCTCTACCACAACTCATTTTATACAAGGTTGTTGCATTATTTGCATGTTTAAGCTTAAGTCTTGATTTTTTCATTTTCTTAGAAATTTAGAAAAACGATTTGAGGTCAAAACCCATTTTTTTAAATTTACTCCCTACAAAATTTATTAAGCTGTTTAAATTGTTGTTCACTAAATCTTAAACGTACCTACTCGACAATTTAAGTAAACGACAGGTAGTGAATTATTCACTGTGAATACAGGTTTTTGGATTTACAAATTAATAAACAATACCCAGTAGATATTATAGATTAAGTATATTTTGCAAATAAGTATAGGTATAATAAAATTTACAATCATTTTCTTATAAGTTTAGCAATACAAAAAAAAATCTATTACAGTAAAAGAATTAAGGTATATTTTTTGTATAAAAAACTAGATATGTCTCCGCAATATCAAATATAAGAGTTTGTTGGCCAAACCTTTAAACTTAAAACTTTACAATTAATTTTTCACAATTTTTAATAAAAATAAAGTTAGAGAAAAAAGATAAATAATAGACTAATAATAATGGGTTGCACGAAACAGTTTAAACTCGGTTTTAGCTAATACCAAGCTTAAACTGACAAGTATGATGTTTTTTGCATGTATTTTCATTTATAATTGTCAGTTTAAAACTGGTTTTAACTAAAAAGTTTTCGTGCAGCCCACCCTACAAATTTTTTTGTATTTAAGTTAAATTCAGCTTCAAAAAATCTACATTTTGCTGTATGTATTTAACCTAACTACAAAATAAATAATTTCTTTGATTTATGTTCTTAGGTAAAATACACTATTTACATTTGGCATTTTAAACTTAACTTTTAGAAACATACCTATATTTCTGTATTTTAATATTTACATGATTTTTAAGAACAAAACTGTATTTTTAACAATAAAAGATAACTTTTACAGGGTATCTCTGAATAACTTTGGCATTAGAGGAAGCAAAACTAATGAAATTCTATTTTACAGGTCAATTCTGTGCAAATCTATAAGCCCTTACAGGATTTATCTTTAACCTAACCAAGGAAACGTCCATTACAACCCATATAACAAACTTTACAGATTTTTCCTGTAAGAAGTGTGTCGTTTCCTGCTTGCATCTTTGGTGCGATCTTTTCCAGTGTTGCTGTTTTCTGCTTACACCTAAACTGCACTTGATTGTTAGAGGTGCTACATAAAGTCGCACTGGGTGGAGCTTTTGTTTTCACCTTCGATTGAATTACTCGGCAATCTGTAAAAGTGCATGATATCATATGTTGCACTCGGTGCACACTTGCACTGTTTAAGCAGAAATCGCTATTACAGATTTGCACAGAATTGCAGCATTAATTAAACATTAACATGTAAGTTTTGAAGAAGTTCCAAAACTGTATAGTTTTTAATTGTGTTCTAAAATAACTTTCAAAAGTATCAAATACAAAAAATGATACTTTTTGTGGTGAGTACGGTAAGCGGTGGATTTTGCAAATCCGTACTACTGAATAAAACACACTTTTTCTTCAAACGATCAAAATATGTTCAAAGTAAATATTATGAATAATTGGCATATCACAGACATAATTGTACATTGTTTTATTAGGAGCAAAAGAAGTACTTTTTGTGGCGAGCATGTTGGCGAATCCCGCGTATACATGCGAGCCACAAAAAGTCCTTTACTCCAAATAAAACAGGCTATTTTTTCTTCAAAAGTCAAAATTTATAAAAAAATAATTTAAAAATGTGACATTTAATTTATATACGTCATGTTATGTTCAGTTATGTTGCTAATTTATACTATACTGGTTGTCAAATAATAGGAGTAGAAATTGTAAAGCCTGTCAATTGTCACAGAAGGCTTTACTTTAAAGACGTTTGGAGAAAAACGCCATTGTTTGACATTACAAGCTTGAGTGGCACATAAAATACCGATAAATGCCATAGCTGGCAGCAGCATAAGGCTTTGACAGGAGCCAGTGCTTAACCTTCAGCCATATTTTTGAATAAGTCGACACGATGTCGGTTACGACTTTCATCATTCTGTCCTTTTCATTTACATGAAAAATAAGAGTTTGTTCTTGTAGTCTCGTAGGCAACATCATGTCGACTAGTTCAAGAATATGCCTGATGTCTTGCTGTATCACATACATAGATAAGTCACATAATATGATATTTTACTGACGTTTGGAGAAAAAAGTATATTTTTAACCATAAAAAGCCATTTCAGAACATCAATTTATAATAAAGACTTGCTCGTTTCACACTATTGGGAATTTTTTAAATGTCAAAAATTTTGTTTAAAATGCAGTCTTGTACCTTATAACTACATACTCAACAAAACACAAATAGATTTATTATTTAAAGCTTCAGTAGTAATGTTCAAAAAACATTACTGATGTGTTAAATCAAAAAAGTATGTACCAAACATAAAAGTTCATATATTTAACACAAGAGGGCGAGCGGAATTTTGAAATTCCCAATTTATTACTTCTAAAAATTTGACCCATATTTAGAGACACCCTGTAAATACTACAAAAAAATGCGGATTTCATTTTTATGGAATCATTAATTTAAATTTACTTATAAATGTAGAAAGAATAAAATATTCTTCTGATCCAACTTATTTATTACCAATGTTCGATTTATCAGTCTTCAGGCTAAAATTATTTTTATTTCGACAATAAAAACTAAAGGACCTTATAAAGTCTCTGTAAAATTAGTACATTGTCCTTACAAAAAATTTTCCATTCAAAATAAAATATGAAATATTGACTTGTACCACTCTTCTTGTGAGTGTGCTACATACAATTATATTTTGTTTGCTAATTCATAGCCTATACTGTACATAATAAGAATATTAACTTTACAAATTTTGTAAAACGATACCTAATCTGTTCTTTTATAAAAATATTTACATAAATAAACTTTAGAGCACTTCAAGTGCCAATTATTGTGGATGTACATATGTATTGATCAGTCATATCAATGTGCATTATGTTTGTTAAAAGTTTTTACAATGAGAGAATAATTTATTTTCTTAAAATTAAAAAACAAAATAATACTTTTTCATTGTGATATTAAATAAAAATGTAAAAATTGCAATGAAAAATTAAACTTACTTAAAATTATTATTTCTTGAATTTGTGTCATAATTGCACATGACAGGAATGTCATAAGTCACAATATTACTGCGATTTAACCCGGGAGTGGGCGCTTGTTGGTCACAATGACCAACTTCGATTTGATGCATATGCTTGTCAATAACTATTTATTATACATTTCTGCCAGTGTTAATGCAGCTTTGACAAAAACTTGCACTAAAAAACATTTCGGTTTGTCTTGTGAAAAAAGTATGTGTTTAAGTGCACCCACTCTCGAGTTAAGCATAGACTTAAGATTCTAACATATTACGTATTATCACTACTTAAACCATTTTTTTGATCAAGTTTATTACTATTTGTTTTCACAGTGTAGATGAAGAAGGTGAGAATATCCTTTTCTTTAATTGGAATCGTTTTAAAATGTTTCATTAGAGTCTGAAAAATGTTTGTAAATATAGCTGTTAAAAATTAAGCATCAAAAGGTGAAATCAAGAAGAAAATTAATAAAAAAAAAGTACTTTAAAATAGTATTAGAAGGAAATACCAGAAGTTGCAAAAATAAGCATTCATAAGTAGGTATAGGATTACATGAAACAAAAATAAAAAGGAAAGAGGTAAGAGGTAAGGGAAAGAAAATAGAAATAAATATTGAAGAATGGGCGGAAGGCTGAAGGGAGCAATGGCCAGGAGAAGAAGTGGAAGAGGAGACAGAAATTGAAATGAATATATAGGAAGAGATACAAGTGAAGAGGTTAGGAAAACAATTATAAAAATGAAGAAAAGAGAAACAGCGGGGCATAAAGAAGAAGAAGAAGCTTGGATAGAGTTAACAGATGAGGGAAAAGAAGAATTGAGAAATCATTTAAAAAATTTGGAGTAGAAAATTGGCCAGAAAGTTGGAGATGTGGACAGATTATTTCAGTGTCAAAGGGAGGAAACAGAAAAGAAGTAAAAATTAAAGAGGAATAACTTTAATAAACACTGGATATGCGTATAAGATCTTTGGAAATATTGTAAAAAGCAGAATAGAAAAAATTTGTGAAGAGAGTTTCAATATCAGACGTACAAGCAGGTTTTAGAAGAGGGAGGAGCGCCACGGAGGAACAGATGACTCTAATTGTAAACTTTATTATAAATGAGAGTATTACAAAGAAAGGGGGGATATAAAATTTTAGGAAAAAATGGACATTCTAGAAGAGGTAAGGAAACATATAAAAAGAAATATACAGGGTGAGTTTAAAGTAACGCATAAAATTCATAACTTCTTTATTATTTGAAATTTTCAAAAACGCTAAAAGGGGTGTCGAATTGTTTTTAAAAAACTTTATTTTAAGGTTAAAAAAAATATTATCCGTTGGCATGACGTCATCGATTTTTTTTTAAATGGGTTGATATGGTTTTTATACCATCAAAAAATACCTTATTTAAAGAACTTTTTAACAGTACCAAAAAAGATACATTTGCACCATCTAGTTGTAATAAAAAAAAATATTAAATATCTCCTCAAATGACCATTTAAAGTAACGCATAAACTTCATAACTTCTTTATTATTTCGAATTTTCAAAAACGCTAAGAGGGGTGTCGAATTGTTTTAGAAAAACTTTATTTTAAAGATAAAAAAAATATATTATCCGTTGGCATGACGTCACAATGACCTCATCAATTTTTTTTTAAATGGGTTGATATGGTTTTAATACCATCAAAAATACCTTATTTAAAAAGCTTTTTAACAGTACCAAAAAAGTTATACTTGCACCATCTAGTTGTAATAAAAAAATTATTGAATATCTCCTCAAATGACCATTTAATGTAACGCATAAAATTCATAACTTTTTTATTATTTCGAATTTTCAAAAACCCTAAAAGGGATGTCGAATTGTTTTTTAAAAACTTTATTTTAAAGTTAGCATGATGACACAATGACGTCATCAATTTTTTTTAAATGGGTTGATACGGTTTTTATACCATCAAAAAATACCTTATTTAGAGTGTTTTACAACAGTACCAAAATGTTAATACTTGCACAAACTAGATGCAATAACGGAAATATAAATTAAATTTGAAATAAAAATAAACTTAAACCAAAGAAAAATTGATGACGTCATTGTGTCGTCATGCTAACTTTAAAATAAAGTTTTTAAAAAACAATTCGACAACCCTTTTAGGGTTTTTGAAAATTCGAAATAATAAAGAAGTTATGAATTTTATGTGTTACATTAAATAGTCATTTGAGGAGACATTCAATAATTTTTTTATTACAACTAGATGGCGCAAGTATAACTTTTTTGGTACTGTTAAAAAGCTCTTTAAATAAGGTATTTTTGATGGTATTAAAACCATATCAACCCATTTAAAAAAAAATTGATGAGGTCATTGTGACGTCATGCCAATGGATAATATATTTTTTTTAACTTTAAAATAAAGTTTTTCTAAAAGAATTCGACACCCCTCTTAGCGTTTTTGAAAATTCGAAATAATAAAGAAGTTATGAATTTTATGCGTTACTTTAAATGGTCATTTGAGGAGATATTTAATAATTTTTTTATTACAACTAGATGGCGCAAGTATAACTTTTTTGGTACTGTTAAAAAGTTCTTTAAATAAGGTATTTTTTGATGGTATAAAAACCATATCAACGCATTTAAAAAAAAATCGATGACGTCATTGTGACGTCATGCCAACGGATAATATATTTTTTTTAACTTTAAAATAAAGTTTTTTAAAAACAATTCGACACCCCTTTTAGCGATTTTGAAAATTTCAAATAATAAAGAAGTTATGAATTTTATGCGTTAGTTTAAACTCACCCTGTATAAAAATACAAAGGCAACGATAAAAGTAGGAGAGGAAGCATTTCAAGATATACAGGGTGTCCCAAGATTCAGTTTACAGGGCATATCTTCAATTATATTATTGGCTTGACCACCCTTAAGAGGCCATCATTTACATCTTTTTTTTCAAATAGCCTAATCCTACTTTTTTAAACAGAAATGGGATCTCAACTTTATACTGATCACGACAGTACGTTATTTTTACTATTTTTGATACATGAAATATTAATGTGTATAGTGAGAATTTTCTTTGTATTTGAATCGCCAATTGTCAATAATAGTATATTATTCAACGAGAGAGTAATGACAGCCATTAGAGTAGGTCGAAATTGGGACACGAACCAGTAGGCGAGTGACATATCATGCCTGAGAGAGACGTAGAGTGATCAGGAAAGGAGGTAGAAAGAAAACTAAGGAGGGGTAACCTAGCCAAAGAAATGCAATGAGAGAAGAGAGATGTGGAAGAGCAGAAAATTAATGAAAAAATACAGAACAGTAAGTATACATAAGATATATGTGTGCGCAGAACAGTGCCCAATCATGAGGTAAGAAACACGTAGATTAATTCAGGTGTGGGAATGAGGAGAAAGGAAAAAAATATTGGATGAGCAAAAGTTACTGCAGATGCATATTCTGCGAAAAAGGAGAGGATGTATAGGAATACTGAAGTGAGTGTTTCTAAGTGAATTGGTGAGTAGAAGACAGGGATGAGAAATGAAAAGCAATCAGGATGGGAAATTTTAGAAAAACTCATGAAAAATGGAGGAGGTTTGTGATTGTAAATAGTTATTTTTTAAGTAAACTGTTTTTAAGTTTTGGAAATAGACAAAATGTATGTATTACTTATTTAAGCCAATGGAGGTTTTTGAACTACTACTTCAAAATAAAAAAAAATTAAGTTGTCAACACTTACATCGGCAAGTTGAGCTTTATTCATTCCTGGCCTGGTTGATACCTTATAGTGCTTTTTATATCTTCGTAGCGTATTGACTTGAAGTTGATACAAATCTACTTCTGGTACATCAGTATCCGTTTCATTACTATCATCTTCAGAATCTTTCCGACGACGTTTTGTTCTAGCCGATTGGATCATTAATTTGTGAACGTCGCAAATATAAATGTGTCTTGCCTGAAAGTAAAATTAATATAGACAGCTTATAATTACAATAATTGCCTACTATTATTTTTTGTATAGGGTGTCTAGTTCATGATAGATGAAATTTCAGAGGTATAAATACAATATGATTTTCTGCTCTAGCTTTATTCCTATCATGATAGGAACTATCACGAGAGCTGTCGCAGTGTAGACAACTTGAAAGTAGCTATCGTATCATATGATTGCACTTTTGAGGTGACTATTAAACCTCATTTTCACGGTGATAGTACTATCATGAAAGCACTGTCATGATAGTCACCGCGAAAGTGCTATCATATGATACGATATGATGATTCATATTACCAACTTGTTCAAATAAAGTATTTTTATTTATTGCAACATGTTTCGCCCTGTTAGGGCATCATCAGGCAAATAAAAATGAACTACACATCGATGTAAGCAAGCGATCAAACTGGCTCTCTTAACGTGCGCTGTACCTCAATTTTGCTGCAATCGCAAGATAACTCTATTGTTTTTAACAATTTACGAATTTTGTTCCCAATTTAGAGATATCGGTATGCATATACGCAGATGAACGGCAGCGTGTAACTGCAGTGGCTGAGCTGGCATAAATTAGACCCTGTTCACGCTCGCAGGAGCCGGTGACTGAATACATTAAATATTTCAGAGAAGGGAGTACGCAACTCCAGCTCTAATTTTGATTTGTTTTTGGGTTAGGAAAAAAAATGTTAGGGTAGACCTTTCATATTTCGTCCATTTTTAAATTTTTTATTATCACTTATTGGGAGACGACCATGGAAAAATTAAAATAAAATGAGAACTTTTTTCAAGATTTATTTTCTCGTAAACCATATAAGTTTACCACTTTAAATTGAAACTTTTATAATTATTTTATCTGAAATCATATGAAAATTAATAAAGTTTATTGAGAGTAATGATTAATAACAAATGGAAAACAAATGCATTGTGTATTTGTTCTATCAATTAACATAAAGTTTGTAATGCAATCAAGTAATAAGTAATTTATTGTTACGTTTTGGTTTATTTGGTGTAATTTCTTGAATTTTAAAGAAAACGCTACAGCGTTCAACGGGAACAGCTCCTATTTGAATGCATTGAATTGAATGGCTGGATGGGAGCTGGAATTTACAGCGCCAAACCAGCCAGGGCTCGAGCTGAGCGTGTTTTTCAGCAGAGCAGGTGAAATGCGTGTATGAACAGCTTTCATAACATTCTATAGTGAATTTGAACCCTGGCAGTTACACACTGCCGTTCAACTGCGTCTATGAACAGGCCTTTAACAAAGAAGTACATAAACATGACTGATAGTTTTGTTATGGTTTAACGACGGTCAGAAAACTTGTTGTTGGAACAATGCTATTGTATCCTTTTAACCAGCAGACTTTTAATTTCGTGTGCAATGTAAAATTTATTGTGATGTAAGCAAGAAAGCAAGCAAGCATGTTTGTTTATTTTAAAAATATGTTGATGTATATAAAATTACAGGCAAGGTTAAATTTCTCTTTTATTAATATAAGTGCCAAAAAAATATGTTTTTAAAATTTGAAAATATAAAAGTAAAATTGATAATGATATCTCGGATATCATGTCGGGAATACTTACAGTGTGATCTAGACAAAGTTGAAGACGTCTTTGGGTAACAGTTTTTTGTACCCTTTTACTGTATGAAGCGTTTCCAGCTGATTTTTGGCACCTTTCGCCCGAATCGATAAGACAACAAGTCTGATCAATGGGGCCCCTTGAATCTTCCTCGCCTGTACTAAAACCGTTCATCATTTAATCGTTTCTTCTTAAATTACAACAGTTCCATAAATATATGTATAAACTAAATAATAAACACTATAAATAGTTTATTCCATTAAAACGTAAAGGAAATCAAAATTTTTGAATAAACAACAATACGTTCAGCACAGTTCAACACCGAAATACGAAATGCGAAACAATCAGAAACAATGCGAAAGCTCGGTTTTTTTGGGAGAATCACAGCTGAAGAGCACAGAAGAACAGGCGGCAAGAATCAGCAAGATGCAGCAAGAGTACCACAGAGTAGCAGACTATAAACAGCAAATTATGCACTAGTAGATAACCAAACTTACAACAAGCAATGCCATTGTATGCAACTAACTAATCATAGTAGCTTGAAAATTGGCCTAGGTACATTATCCTTTTTTGGTTAGTTAATTTTGTACTAGATCTTCGTTTTGAATACGAAAAAAACCCTTATAAAAATCCTCAAAAACAAACAGATCAACAAATGCTATTTAAAAAAACATCTTACCAAGCTTGGAATTATAGAATATTTTTTTCTTATTTTGATACAAAAAGGAACCACCACTTGAGAGATTTTAAAATAAATGTACACTACTGGGTGCTGGGTAATAATAATTTATTATTAACCCCTTTATTCACAAACTCTTAATAAATATGATAAGTAAACGACTCGATATCGGAAGACAAAAGACAACCGTTTTTAAGGGTTGTATTATCCAAGAAAATACCTTCTTTTCTAGGAACGATGCAATGAGGAAGAAAAACGAAAAAAATAATTGATATTTTTATATCTTATATTTTAAAAATCATAATTATAAATAAGTTGTTTTTTGTTTCAATTCGATACGACAAATATTAACGAAAATATAAGCGTTTGAATTTTAAGAAAATTAGCCCCTCCGCTTCAACTACGCGATGTATTCTGACGTCATTTCTTCCGAACGCTGTATAGTGCACTTGATTGTAGACGTTTTTATAGTTATTATCTTTTAATACTCTGATAAAATATTACTATTAGTTATTAATTAAAGTAGGAGAATTATTTATTAGTTTAAAATTTACTTCTTTATAATTTTTTACTTCACTTTAAATGTTATACAACTTTAGTGTGGTTTTTACAAGTGAGTATTAGCGTTTCAAATTAAAAATTTAAAAGTTAATAATTTTGGGTTGTAGTATAAAGAAATAAGAAAAAAATAAAAAAAATTCAAGGCAGTACGACTTTTTGTTCAAAAGATATGAATTTTTATATAAAATATGGCTTTCTAACAAATGAGTAAAGGTGTATTGTTAAAAATTCATATTTCGCTTAATAACAAAAATTTAGAAACGAAAATTCGTACAGATAAGTTTGTAAAAATTATCGATATTATCTTATTAAATTTTTTAAAATTTAATTATTTTTTAAGGTACATTACCTAGAAAAATTTTGTTTTGTTTGAGTTGTTGGGGTGTAAAATTTTTTTGGGGGGGTGTAGAGGGCAAGTGACCCCCTACATTTCATCTATTTTCTATTATCTTTCATTTGCGGGGTCGATTTTGAAAAGATTCGAAAAAATATTTTTTGAGATATTTTTTTAAGGCTTAAAATTTTTCATGGAAATCGATTTTTATTGTTTTTCTCAAAAACTATAAAAGTTAGCGATTTCAAATTTTTACCAAAGGTAAACACCATGGATAGACGCGTTTAAAAAAATATTTGGTTAAAATCGGTTAAACAGTTTTTTTGGAAAAAATTGGCAAAGTTTTGGCAAAATTTTGGTACAAATACGGGCCTGGACAACATAATTTTATACCGAAAATTAAAATTTTCACGGAATTTGGTAGTGGGGGGGGGGGTTGGTTAACGGTGCGTATTTTAAGCTATTACTCGTCCCGGCGGTTCCAATAGATTAGAAGATATTGATTATTTTGTGAAAAGTGAAAAATTTCAGACCGCAATTTTGGTTCCAAACGGAGATTGCATATTTTTGCTACATTTTCAGCCATAACTCGATAACGAAAGGAGATAGCGAAGTGATTCTTTTTTTGTCGTAAAGTGGACCATGAAAGCTTTCAGAAAATGTACATTGCGTTAGGGTAGAATAAAATTTGAGGGGCTGATTAAACCGAAACTCGAATAAAAATGCGACTTTTTTAAATGCGATCTTAAAAAATTTAAGATTTCGTTGTTTTTTCAAAATTTAAAAAACCCTATGCGTGGGCGGTTTTAATACCAAGAATAGATTTAACAGAATTTTTAAAAATGAAAATCCGTTAAAAAATAGGCCGACGGGAGCCGCCGACCCCTAAATTCAACATTTTTACATTTTTACTCCATAACTTTTTAACCGCGCAAAATTTAAAAATGCACTATGCTCATTACACCACAAATATTGTTGTTCTTTGATAATCTGATGTAAAATTGAGAAAATTTTAAAAATTGACGGCTGCAGAGGGGGCTGACCAAAGCGCACGTTTGAGATATTTTATTAACATTTCACATGGGATTTTTTTTCAAGTCCAGGGGTAAAATATAATCGTGCTGATTTTTTCTCGCATAAATAATAAAGAAAGAAAGGAAATAAAAAACATTGGAATATTATACACGGTTGGGATCATAAGTTACGAATTTTCAAAGTCGGCGTCGAAAAAGCACTAATTTCAAACTACAAATTCGAGGGAGCCAAAAGTACAGAAAAAATGAAGATATCAAAAAAAGCGCTCGTTTCCTGATGTAGCGCGGTATGTAGATGACAAATCAAGAAACCGCGATTTTTTTCACCTGCCGATCTTCTAATCGAAGCCGCACAGTTTTAGCACTTTTGCCGACCGTATAACCCGTGCGAGGCGACTAGGAAATAATGACGTCACTCAGCTCGCAAGGAAAAAAGGTAGCGCCGCGCGATTTCATAAACTTTGTTAATTAATTGCGAAGCCATTTTAAGTGCTAGACCAAAAATTCAAATTGCAAAATTCAAGTTAAAAGGTACTCTTTTATATAAAATTATAAAAAAATGGTTTACAGACTCATTGTTCAACTAATAATTACACTATAATAACGACAAAAAGCGGCGATAGAGATACATTTTTGGCTACATTGTTTTACTTTTGGAACTTGAAACGACTATTGTTATACAGGGTGTCCCTCCTTTTTTCCAGGAATTTTTTTTTAATCGTAGGTAAATGTCATTCTTAACAAAAGTTTTCCTATGAAATATTGTTTTTTCGACTCCTTAAAAAGTTACAATTTTAAAATTGATAAATTTTCAAGATTTTTGTGGAACATCTCCTGTGTATAACATTCTTTTTCTTCAAACGTCATTAAAGTGCAGTCTTCTGTGACGTTTGACAGGCTTTAAAATGTCACTTTTTATGGTCAATGATTCTATTGTCACTTTGTACTGCCTAGGAGTAGAAATTGATTTAAATAAAAAAGTTAAAATAAAATGAAATTTATACGAGGTGCCCACAAAATTCATTAAATTTTTGAAATCTTAAAATTGATGTAACTTTTTAAGGAGTCGAAAAAGTAATAGTTCATAGGAAAATTTTTGTTCAGATGAATGACTTCTAAAAAAAAATTTATTGGAAAAAAAAGTGGGACACCCTGTATTAAAGACAATAGAGAATAAGGGATAAAAATAAGTAATTTTAACGGTTAAACGCAGTGACGTACCCAGAAATTTTTAAAGGGTGTGCATTTATTGACAAGTAAAAAACAAAAATTTATTTCTACTTCCATTAGACAAGAACAACATACGAATTTCATTAATTTTAGTGATTTAATTATTTTTTTCTTTTATTTTAATAATTTATTGAGGGGGTGTACGAGTACCCATAACCCTTCCCCCCCTCCTTATGGGTACTACAGTGGTTTCCGTAATTAAAAAAAAAGGGGGATAACAGATGGGGACTTTTGCAAGAAGTTTTCAGATTTTTTGTTCGTTTTTGATGAAAACTGTTAATAACTTTTTTATTGTTTATACTATTTTTATAAAATTTTGCACATATTTTTATGATACTATTTAATGAATGGTTATTTTTTTGGAAAATTCCAATGAAAACTTATGAAAATTCATGATTTTTTAAGTAATTTCGTATTTTAGTCATTATTTTTGGAATTTGAGTTACAAAATTGTTAATACATATTAACTTTTTTATTTTTATAATTATTTTTACAAAATTTTGTTGTAAGTTGTAATACTTTATTTGAAATAAACAATCCACATTTTAGAAACACCCTGTATAATTTTTGAAAAATAATTATTTTTTGTAATTTTTGTGTTATAAAACTTGCAAAAACATTATTGATATTTTTAATTTTTTAGCAGTATTTATAAATTTGAAAAAAAATTGAGGAAAAAGTAATATACAGGGTGTCGCAAAATTCGACCGACAACGCTTAACTGGAGATAGTAGACCTAAAAATAGGTCGATATGATCAAATTTGTTTAAATAAAAAATGCACCCCTGAAGATTTATAAGCCTCTAAAGTTGATTTTTTAAAAAATATTTTTTTAATTACGGCCATGAAATGAAATTTTGTTATGTACATTTGAATAATATTTACAGAAGTCGAGGATTAATCAAATTTTTAGAAATTGGGCGTTCAGTATTCCAATGTGTACGTATACAAAATTTAAAATTTCAGTAAAAAATGTTTACTGCATTGGCTGCAATAAAAGAAAATCAACTTTTGAGGTTTTTTTTATAAAAACGAATTTCGTCATATCGACTTATTTTTTGGTGTACTATCTCTCCTCTTAAGCGTTGTCGGTCGAATTTTGCGTACCCTGTAGAATATACCCATTTTCTAATTTATTTTGAGGGTGTTTGGACTCCAAACACCCTCAAAAGGCCTCAAGCGAGTTAGAGGCCTCCAAACTTTGGAGGCCTCTAACTCGCTTGAGGCCTTAGGTTTTAGGCAATTGTCTATATGGTAACTCGCCACTGTGTACTCTTAAATTATATTCAGTGGCGGAATACCATTAAATATTTTATAATCATCGAATTTTTTAAAAGTTATTCTATTCATCTACTTAACGAGCTACGACCTGGTGAAGGTAATATAGAGGCACACCATTCATTACACCTCACCAAATTTACAAAATTAAAAGCCCTGTGAATGAACAAAATAAAAGTTGCAAATACCAAGTTTCACTTAGGTTGATTTGTGCGCTAAGGATATTACGACTATTTTTTTAAAATTTTTGAATTTAGTAAAGTACATTTGCAAAAATGTATTTTAGTAAAATTTTAAAAAATTAAACTGAACAGTTTCATTTACTATTTATAAATATGCTATGAGGAAAATGGTCTTCCTATCTTGTTAAGCTTTTTCTCAATTTTAGCGCACGTTTTAGATACCTGATCATCTTAATTCAGAAAATGTATGTTCAAATAGCATAGATGCAATCAGCATTAGGGTATGGACATATACCAATCTAGCAAAATCCTCACTACCCACTGAGACGATCCTCACTGATCGAGTAAAAACCAACTGGTTCAAAAAGGTGTACAAAGCGGGGCAGCGTGTTCCACACTTTTGAAAAGAACAAAAATGCAATTTTTGTTCTACACTGGCGCATAATTCAAGATGGTGCCAGGAAAATAAGAAAAAGAAAAGTTTTGATGTATGCACGCCTGTTTTATTTTGCTCACCTCCAATAATGTTTAATCGTATATTTTAATTATATTGGCCCAAAAAATACGCGTTCGGTTGAGGTGGAAGAAACTAACAATCGAGAGGCAACTGTTTTACGTGTTACACAGTGTTACGTGTCATGTTAGGTTGGAAAAGGAGTTTATTTGGCGTATATGTATGTATGTACTATAACACTTTGTATGGGGTGTCTGTAAAAGGTCTGTACAAAATTTAAGACGCTTTAATACCAGATGCTCATTTCTAATGTGTTTTGTTATAAAAAATATTATATTCTTTTGTACAAATCACAAAAAATGGTAAAAACATTAATATTTTGTTTACATTTCATTTTACATTTTTATGTTATTTGTACAAAAAATATAACTTTATTTTTATAATAACACATTACAAAAAAGTAATATTATATTTTTCTACTCCCTACCAAATATAGGTCACTTAATGATATGACAAGCTGAAGCATTATGTGCCACTTAACGCACACCCGTGCGTTATGAAAATCAGTTTGGCCAACTGAAAAAATGTCCCCAAGTTCATGATGTCATTATTCATTAAATATCAAAATATCACAATAATTTAAAATATTAATGTAAAAAATTTTAATTTACCTAATTTTTGAAAACTATAAATTCAAGTGATTGAAATTAAATTCGTATTTAAAACAGCTTTATGATCATAGACTATCTAAACGTCAATGGATTTCGTAGTAAAACGAACGCAGCTTTTAACATAGCCATCTGTCATATTATTTAAATTCAAATGCTACTTTGTTTTTAAGCAAACCAATTTCGTGAATAATTGTTATAACTTATAACTATAATCTTTATTATTTGTTGATTACATATAAATACATAGGTAAGTCAGCATTAAAACTTATCATATAAATAAATACATACAAATTTGTAAAAATTTAGAAGAAATTACGATTAAAATGGATAGTTCGGATTCTGAAGAAGATACATGTTGATAATTAATGTGAAAGCGTAATTAATATTTAAAAAATGTATTACATACTACATATCTGCATATTTATTTGTAAAAACATATTTCAATAAAAACATCGATGAAATTAACAAAATCATTCAACGTTAGACGTCATTTTATCTGTCAAAGTCAAAAATAACAACTACCAACCTAACGACCCGCGTTATCCCTAATCTTTTACTTACGTTTTCTGTTCATGTAATTACAATCTAAAATAATTATTATTTTGGTCGTAGAAAAAGCATACTGTAAAACGTGTGTGGATATGGATCCAATATCGCCCTCGGACGCTTGGAGCACTCGCCCTACGGCTCGTGCTCCAAACCGCGCCCTGCGTGCGATATTTGGATCATATCCACACGTGTATTACAATATACTATAGTTACCTCCGTTAAGATCTTTTTTTGTAAGTTATTTGCTAATATAAAAATTTTAAAGAAAAGAACGTTATGTTTACATCAGAGAAACGCATTTGATATTGAGTCGTCTTAAAATTTTGAATTTTTATTTAAATTATTTTAGGCATCAAAGAAATATTACTTTGCGTTAATAATGGAACAGGAAATCACTTGTATAGGAAACAAAAATAGTATATTGTTTTATTAGGAGTAAAAGAAGTACTTTAAGTTCTTTTACTCCGATTAAAACATTCTATTTTTTCTTCAAACGTCGAAGTTTTTAAGAAAATAAATAATTTTAAAATTTTACATTTAATTTACATACAAAACACAATACAATGTTGGTGTATACTGGGTTGCCTAAAATTAATTTCTACTCCGCCCTTTTATTCCTTGTCAGTGCAAAGTAGCAATTTCTAATCCTAGGCAGTACAAAGTGACCATAGAATCAACGAACATAAAAAGTGACATTTTAAAGCCTGTCAAACGTCACAGAAGACTGTACTTTAATGACGTTTGAAGAAAAAGTTTATAATTACAAATTACACTTTTTAGCTATACTAATAAAATATTATGCATTTTTATTCAACCACTAAAATCTTAGAAGACATTTTGTATGTCGATGACTTTTGACCACTTACATAACAAACCAACCCGCAGATGTTGTGCAAAAATACCTTTTTCTTGTAAAAATTCATATTTTATCATCCCGATCGTTCAAACCGATATTTAAAAAAAATACCTACATATTACATACAGGGTGATGACAAAGTTTCGAACATAATTCATAACTGTCTTATTTAATTTTTTGGAAAAATCGACAGGTCAATTGTAGTTTTTAAAATCTCATCTCTTAGTATAATAAAAATATTAATGACGTCACTGGTGATTTATCAATGACGTCATCATCGATTTTTTTAAATGGAAACCCCCACTTTTTTCACTCGTTTTTGATAAGTATTTATGTCACTTAATCGATGATATGAAAAAATAATAGCATTTGTAAACAAATTTACTTTTAAAATTTTTTTAATGTAATCTGAAAATTAATTTGTACTATTAAATTTGAAAAATTTGAATATTGTATAAGATTTATTTTGGGTGATTTCAATAAATGGTAAATTTAAAATTTTATTTTTTGTAAATTTCCTTACATTTAAATGGAATCAAAAAATTAGTTTTTTAAAACTATTAATTAAATTTTGTTAAATACATTTAACATTTTACATTCGAATTAGAATGCGCATTATTTAAACATTTGATTTCTTTTGTTATTATTAGTAACTCAAATTCATTTTAATTTATTTTTATAAAACCTTTTTCGTTAAAATAAATATTTCCTTTTTTGAATTAATTGAATTAAAAAGATTTTTTATTCAAAAATTTGTTTAAAAATTTAATTGTTTTTTACATCATCGTGACATGAATTTCTATCAAAAACGAGTAAAAAAAGTGGGGGCTTCCATTTAAAAAAATCGCTGATGGCGTCATTGCTAAAGCACCAGTGACGAAATTAACATTATTTTTATACCAAGAGATGATATTTTAAAAACTAAAATTGACCTGTCCGAGCGATTTTCTCAAAACAACGGCAGTTATGAGTTATGTTCCAAACTTTATCATCACCCTGTATATTGGCGATTTTTAGATTAGATTCTAATGTAATTGGCGATTCTAGGTAAGTGATCTCCCTCTTGCGGCCTTGCGTGGAACCCGTGGAACTATGAAATGACGTCACGTGCGTGATAGTTGTGCAGACGAATTTGGCATTTAACGTTTGTTATAGTCAAGTAAATTACGTCAATTTACCTAATTTACTTTGTATTATTAAACACCTTTGATCATTTTTTTGCAAGTTTAAATTTTCATTTATTTTGCCACGTACGTGACGTCACTGAAACCAAACTTATATCTATCCAAAAGTTCTTCGTTAAGGCGCTACAGACCATTAAAGTTCTTAAAACTATTTTGTATTTTTTTAATAATTAAAAATTGGCTCATACGTACATAACATAATTTGGTATGTGGCTATGTAATGAAAAAAGGTATTTCTAGATAATTTGCTTTTACTTTTTCACGTTATGTAAATGGTAAAAAATAGGTCATCGTCATGCAAAATTTCTTATAACTTTTTAATGGCTGAATAAAAATTCATAAAACTTTACTTGTAGCTAAACAGTGTAATTATAAACTTTTTTTGTCTCTTACAAAATTTTTCTATCTCCTTTATTTTAGGCAGAAAAAAATTATTTCCATCTAGTACATAACCTAACTTTGAAAAAATATTTAAATTTTTCGCTAAAAAGTCTGTACAAATTAACGTAGTATATTCCTGAAACCAAAATGAAACGATTTAACCACTTTTATCTTTATACAAAAGTGCTTCCTTAAGCGTCATAACATAAATGTAACTATTTAAAATATTAAATGTGAAATCAATCTTAACACATATGTATTGACAGTTTACATCTATTCAAGGCCATTTTTGGTTAGTAAAATAAAATTATTTCTATTTTTCTTAAAATATTACATATGATATATCAAATTACTCAAAAAAATACACTAATTCCGAATATGTGTAAAACCAATATGGCTGCCATAAGAAAAAAATAAGTTTGGTTCATTTCCGGTCAATCCGTTGGCGAAAAAAAATATTTATTTGTTTTACTGCATTGTACACAAAAAATTGTCTGTATTAAGTCAAAAAAATTTTTTGGTACCACCGAAAATAACGAAGTTATAGCCATATTTTGAAAATCACACTTTCTTGTTTTTTCAAGATAGCGTTGGAACGATGTGATATTCAAATTTTTTGTAAATGAATTATTAATATTCAAAAAAATCTCTACTACTTTGTCCATTTAACCGACTTTCTATCTCCAATAATAACAAAGTTACTCATACAGTCCAACGTCAAATTGGACACCCTGTATACAAAAATCCGAAGTATTGACACAACGGAAAAAATTCGACCTACGCCTCTGCTTTTGTGTAGTCTAGTTACTTTGTTATAATTTTGACATGATTTTGTGTTACTATAAACTTGAAGCGAACAAATTCCCCAGATTTTTAGGCGGGAAATTTGAATTGACCACAATTATTTTAGCTCACCCTGTATATGTAGTTAAAATTCCTAATTAATTAATTCCTAATTAGTGATCTGTGGTTTCCTTTTGTAGAGACACCCTGTATAACATAATTGGAATTTGTGGCGCCACCTATCGATTTTCGTCACAAGTCATCCGCTCTTAAATCCAAGATTTTTTTTCTTAAATTTTAAGATTTCAAAAAATGTGTTTTCAGAAATGGGTTGTTCTTTAAATAATGCTGTTTCATTTTTAATTTTTATAATTTGAATTTCATTTTTTTCATTTCACAAAATGACAAAAAAAGATTGTTTATTTGCACGGTAGACTTATTTCGTATTGAATTAAACTGTTTTTTGAAAATTTTATACATTTTAATTTTAAACAACAAAAAAAGATTTATTTGTGTGTTCATTTTTTTGTGTTTATAAATAGGCAACCATTATTACATAAATAATTAAAATAAGTGGGGACACAAGAAAAAAGGTCATTGTTCTCCATCTTTGTTAATTAGGAATATTAAAAGAATGTGTAATCGTCCATCTTCCAAATTATTTAATAAAATTACGACAAAAGATATTATTTTTTTAAAAGGCGAATTTTTTTTGTCTGCAAAATTAAAAAAAAATATGTACCGAATTTATATTATACCTACTTTAAATTATATAATACATAAATAAAAACATTCAGAGTCACAATAAAATAAACAAACTAATCTTATATTTTAGCGACGACTTGTAAATATGTTATGGATTTGTTTATTATTTTTGTATTGTATAATATCATAAAGTATGTAGGTGTATAAACATTCAAAATAAATTAATAATATAAAAGATAACGATTACGAGTTGTTTTTTTTTACTGAGATTAATTAAAGAAATAATTGGTGTTTGTAATATAATATTTGTAATTATTGATTTATGTAAAGATTTTTTTATATAAATTATTAATTACTTTAAAAATTTACGCATGGAATGACACTGTTTGAAAACGCGCTTTATGTTTACGTACACAAAACTCATTCCTACTTATTGCGCAACTGAAAATATTATTGGCTGTCAAAAGAATTGTAACTAAAATGGTTTCTGTTTAACGTGATTGGTCGTTTTTTTCCGCCAAATTTAAAATCAGCCAATCCGCTCTGCGAAAGGACCCTATGTTACTCTCATACACGGCGTTAGTGGCGTGGGGTCACGAAATACAAAGCTCTATCTTCAGTTAGTGTGAGGCTTGTTCAGGTAAGAATTTTTATATTTTTTCTTGTGGACGTTGTCATATAATCATAATTATTTTGTGAGTAGTATTTATTGTAACAGTTTATATTTATAAAGCGTTTCCCTGAAATATATTTGCTTCCATTAAAACTTAAAAGCCTAAAATGATACGTATATACTGTATTACAAGCCAGCAAATGGCTGCCATAAGCAAAGCATTGGGAGTCGCTTTAGGCGGGATAAATGTTTTTTTTTCGACTTGTTCTCTTCATAATCAAGCGCTAATATTTTTTTAACGTAAACTAGATTTTTAATTCTTCCTTGTGGAAAAATTTCGTTGCTTAATTTACACGGGAAAGCTCTGTTTTTTAATTTCGAAGCCGTTGGCTTTGTTCATATGGCAAGCTGTGTATAAGTGTATAGGACTCCATTAGCCCAATGTGTTTCTACTGGTAGCGTTATAACGTACGGGTATCCACGGTAAGCATTCTCAGTGCATTTAAGCTTAAACTTAACAGTTTTTATTAAATTTTCGACTCATTTTATGAAATATTTTGATTTTTATGAAAACTTTTATTCTATATACGGGTACTTTAATTGATGACGTAGTATATTTTTAAGTCTTTGTTCCAATTTCATGAAATTAAAAGTCGAAGCGTCACCGCGTCTTTGCCGCCAATATTCTTAACGGCGTTAACAGACGCTTTTTTGAGACAACATTTTCTCGGTAATATAAACAATTTAAATTTATTTTAAAATTAGCATTACTATTACAAATAACATATTTATTTAAAATATTACCTTTTATTTTTTTCAAATAAATATTTTTTTAAATTAGTTTTGGTGTTCAATGGCACCAAATTACATCAAAAAAAAATTATAATCAATTAAAATAAATTAAATAATAATTATTTATTGTTTAAAAATATTAACGTGTATATTACCCCAATTTTATAAATTACTTAAAAAAATTTTAATATCTTTTTCATAAAAGATTATGATTGTATAAATTAATTATCATTACAATTTAAAGATGGCTGAAAACTGAAGAGTTGTAATTACTTACAACTTACTTTCAAAACTTTAGCGAAATTAAAAGAAAATTGTTTTGGGGTTTTAGGCTCGGTTTGCATCAATATTTGTTTTTACATAATTAACACCGATGATTTTTCATTTCGGGCAATTCTAGTCTCCTGAATACGAAAAAAATATCGGATTCACTCTAGTTTTTGATATAATATACAGAGTGAGTCAGACCACCCGTAACAGCCGTTTATCTCGAAAACAGTTTGTCGCACAGAATAAAAATTTTAATTACCAAAGCGAACCCAAAACTTTTTTTCCGGAAGTGTCCGGAGCCGGTAGTTACTTTGAAATTTCAAATGGCAACATAGGTCTAGTATGGTATCGTTTGAAAGGTCTTTTAAAAAGAAACAACTTTTATTAAAATATTTTTGTAATATCCTGCATAATTAACAAATTAAACGAAAAAAAAATATGCAAACTAGAGACCATTGGCCTCTTAAATTATGGAAAAATTAAATCGTTACCATCATCCGCAAATGGACGAGAGAGATTTTTTCTAATAGAAACTCTTTTTTGCATTTATTGCTTTATTCGTTAAAAATAATCAACTTTTTTTTATTCTTTGAATTAAGGAAAAAAATAACCTAAAAATGTTGATTATTTCTAACAAGCGAAGCGAAAAATGCAAAAAATACAAGTTTCCATTTAAGAAATCATAATTGCCTCTCCCCTTACCCTCTGAGGATGATGGTAGTGTTTTAATTTTTCCATAATTTAAGAAACCATTTGCCACTTGTTTGCTTTTGTTTTTCGTTTAATTTGTTAATTATGCAAGATATTAAAAAAATATTTTAACAAGTTGTTTCCTTTTAAGACCTTTCAAGCGATACCATACTCGACCTATGTTGCCATTTGAAATTTCAAAGTAACTTCTGATTCCGGGCACCAATGGATTCTTTGGGTTCACTTTGGTAATTAAAATTTTTATTCTATCTATGTGCGACAAACTGTTTTCGAGATAAAGGCTGTTACGGGTGGTCTGACTCACCCTGTATATTTTGTAAAATTTGTTTTCCAATATAAATCATAATTTAACCCATTGGGACAGAATAACGAGCCAGACTTGTGGTATGTAACTTTTGCCAAACGTAGAAATAACGAAGTCTCAGACGTGACAACTTATTTGTTTTACATTTGTTAAATTTTGGGTTTAAAATGGTCTAACATTAAATTTGTTATGTTTTTACATTTCAAAATTTTTATGTCAAAAATACTTTTTGTATTTTGGGTATTTTCGTTAATAAATTTTGAAATATATATTTTTTTATTCTTATCCAATGAAAAATAAATCCTGCATTTTGGTCCAAGCACATTATAAAAAAATACTGTCTCAATTGGTTAAAAAAAAATTATATGATCGTTTACTATAAGCGATTTAAAATGAATTTGGTTCGTCTTTGGTTCCTAGATTGGTCTGTCATATTTGTCCAGACGCATTCGAATGAATAATTTTTAACATCGTAGATCGTTTGCTTCAAGCGAATTTAAGCTTTCATAACCGAATATGAACCGTGGTCGAGAACAAGGTACGCTCATTACCAAGGTATTACAAAACATAATCAGTTTAGTCATAAATACATAAAAATCATACTACAGATGTAAATAGGAACAATACAATGCCAAAACTCAAAGCGATTTCGAATTGCTTTTTCGTTGTTTAGTGATTAACCAAAAATTTTACATCAGTTCATTAACTTCTTCGGTTCTTTCTTCCCAATTCGAACCAATAGAAGGAGATGGGGCAAATAACCAAAGATCGAACCGTGGTCTCGACTATGGTTCATAGTTTGGTTTACCAAGCTTGAATTGGCTTGAACCAAACGATGTGATGTCAAAAGTTAATCATTCGAATGTGGATGGTTCAATTTATGAACCAAATAAGAACCAAAGCCATTCGAAATCATTTCTAATAATCATAAAGCAATACATCTTAAATCAAACTTGTAACGCCTGATGCACCAGAATGCTTAATTCGTCGGGGTTTCTTGTTTTCATCCCTATTAAAATTTCACATATTTTTTTAAAGTTGAGATGAATTTTGGAAAACAAAGAGCACCCTTAATTAAATACAGGGTGATTCAAAACTATTCTGCATCCTCTTAAGGGCAAATTCCTCTCATAAAAATAAGAAGATATGTTTAAAGGTGCCAACAATTAGTGCGTTTTTCTTGGTTTATTGCAAAACAAATAGAAGTAGAGTTTTGAAATTTGGTATGAATCATAATACAGCTAGGAAATGTTTTCGTAACTTTTCAAATTTTTTCCATGTTTTAAAAGGTTACATTTTAGGAGGGTTGAAGTTATAAATGGTTATAACTTTTTTGTGGTTAAATTTTACAAGATTTTCGTTTCCTATTTATTTATTTAATTCTTAAGAAAGAAGATGCTCTTATTTAAAGTCGGTAGAATGCTCCGTTCTAGAAAAAAATTCATTTTAATATTTTATTAACGGTCAAGATAATTTAAATTAAAAAAATTGTATTAGCCATGGATTATTTTATTTTATTGTAGTATCATACCAAATTTCAAAACTCTCCTTCAATTTGTTTTGCAATAAACGAAGAAAAACTTTTAAAGGACTGTAGCCTATTTATGGTCTTATTTTTATGAGAGGAATATTTTTATAAGAGGATGCGGAATAGTTTTAAATCATCCTGTATAATGAAAACACCATCATTATTTGAACTCCTAAGAAACAAGTGTGTCTTTTAATATTACATCATTTAGTTTTCGAAGAGGCGTTACTTCTTGTTTGCGTGCCATAGGATTTTGAATATTTAAATTTTTTAACAATTAATTACTTTGACACCATACATGCATTTTATTAATTGCATCATTTACCGATTCGATACAATGGTTAAAATCTGTATCGAAGATAATAATTTATCATCCACAAATTTAAATAGATTTAAACCCTAGAATTCCATCATCGGTTTGTCTAAATTGAACCCTGCGGCGTTCCGTCATACAATAATGTTGGTTGTGATTTGTATTTAAAATTTTCAAAATCTTCATTTCTGCCTACTACTTCAACTATCTGAGATCTTTCAAATAATAAAGTTCTATTAAATTTAAAGCATTTCCCTCTATACTGAACAGAGATAGTTTTCTTAGCAATTAATTGTGGTCAATTTCTTTTTATCGATTCGAATGGTGGGGTAAGAACCGAAGAAGTTAATGAACTGGTGTCAAATTTTTGGTTAACCACTACCCAACCAAAAAAAGCCATCCGAAATAGCTTCAAGTTTGTATGGTACAGCAATAGTTCGCTATCATATGCCTTAATATCTTGGTAGAACCCAGTTTTCTAAATTCTTCAGCATTTTGGCAATTATTTAGGCATATTCTGGTGTGTGGTTCCCCAAAAATTTTTAATTACTAATATAAAACTGATCCAGGTTTCTATTCAAGTAAAGCGCTTTGTAAAATTATTAAGCGATTACGAATGGCTTTTTTGGTTGGTTAGTGGTTAACCAAAAATTTGACATCAGTTTATTAACTTCTTGGGTTCTTTTCTCCTCATTCGAACCGATAGAAAGAGATGGGGCTATTAACCAAATAGCGAACCGTACTTCCGACCACGGTTTATATTTCGGTTAATCAACTTGAATTGGGTTGAACTCGAATTCGGCTCGTTCAAATATGACAGACCAATCTATGAACTGAACCAAACCCATTCGGAATTGCCCTTTGTCTTTTATAAAAGTACAGATTTTTGGTCCATCAAAGATTATTGCTTTTAATTTTTTCATACTGATGCTTGACAAATATATTTGAAACAATAACCACTCTTATCCAAAGCTTTGACATACTGTTTTGAGACCAATCTTAATATGTTCGATAACACAATAGTTACGTGAAGAATTCATATTTTTTATGAAATCAAAACACGCATTGAGGCAAATATTCAAACCAACAGATAGCAAAAAAAAAACTGATAAAGCAGACATTTATTGTTTGTTACGATATGCTCATAATAAAGCATGTAAACAATAATAAATTACTAAAAAATTTATATTTTTAGATAGTACAGTTTATCCTGAGAATTAGAGTCAAATCAAACAAAAAACTAAACGCCTTCTAGATAATTTTTTTATTAGTTCCCATTATTAAATTCTGAAAACAACGTCTACAAATAGATATTGAATGTAATGTTTTATTTTAAAAAAATGTTTCAATTTTTTTTGTAAAATACTTTTACAATAAATACCCTACAGAGTAAGAAGTCCCGTAATTACGTGGGTCGTAGTAGAATTAATTACTTCATCATCTCAAATTAAGATGACAAGAAGTTCCTCTAGTTCTCTAACACTTGGCTTAAAAGTGCTTCCTTGCAAAGTAACACCCAGTTAAAGTTCTCTTTTTAAAAAATAAAAATTCATATTGTTCTTTCTATGAAGGTATTCAACAAGAATCTCCATAGGGGTCTAAATCCATACCCCAGAACAAAACTGTCTTAAGATAAGATGACTCAATACCAAATGCGCTTTTCTGATGTAAACAAACCGTTCTTTTCTTTATAATTTTTATATTAGCAAATAATTTACAAAAAAAGTAACATCCGCAGCTAACTAATATTATGAGTAAAATGTAAAAATATGTTTTTTGTGATTTTTACAAAAAAATATGAACATTTTTTTTATAATAACACTTTACTTATAATATTAGTTAGCTTTGGATGTTCCATTTTTTTGTAAATTACATGTTAATATAAAAATTATAAAGAAAAGAATGGTTGGTGTAAATAAACCGATGTAAATCGGAGAAATACATGTGGTATTGAGGCGTCTTAAGTCACAAAATATAAATTTTACAGGAGAACCGAAAGAAGTTTTTTTCTTGCATCTTTTTGTAAATATATGTATTCTGAAAATGTCTTTTTTTAATGAAATATTTTTATTATGCAAAATGATAACTTAAGCAGCAGTTTTGAAATATCTTTAGTGAAAAATTACAAAAACATCAATTTTGGACATAAAACAGTTTTGCTCTGAGGTACAGAATTTTAAGTTTTTTACAATTGATTTACCATTTTTCAGTCTACTTAAACATAAGTTTTACCATAACTATTTTACGAAGAAAAAAGTGTAATTGTTTATAATCACTAAAAACTATTGGTAATTTCTGCTGTAGGGGGCGCAGTCTTGCCAGAAACAGCTGATCAAAATGATTAAAAATTTTACCAATTGTGTTTAAATATTGAATAAAATTTAATTATTAAATTTTTTAACAAAATAAATAAAACGGGCTGTAATCTATTTTTAATAGCATGAATATCATATCTAAACGGGCATTTAGAATCTAAAAGTCGCCAATAGTTTTAGAGAAAATTTCATTTTAGTATTTTTTATAATTTTACAAAAACAAAAAACAAATTTTTATTACAACACATTACTCACAATATCAAAAATTATTTAAATGTTATTTTGTATGGTAATACAGGTCGTTGGCGCATTACCATATAGATAGAAAAGGTTTATATTTTTAATAATTTTAAAATTCTACTTAAAATCATCAATATTTTGCGCCCTCAAAATTGAAAATCATAAGACACCACTGTACATAGCGATTTTTAGGCCCAACATTAAGATGTTGCTTATTAATAATAAGTCAATATCAAGTTGATACAGAAACTCATACTTTTCATCACAAGTCCTATATTGTTTGTAGCAAACATATGTATGAAAAAAGTATTAAATTACTTGGCTTTCTATGCTAAAGAGATATTAAGTAAGGTGTTCAAGAAATTTGACGTTTTAACTGGAGAGTCGAACTGAAAACCATAAATCAAAAATAACCAGAATTATCAACAGAACCTAACCATAACCAAATCAAGAAAATTTAATATTGTACAACCCAAACTGATGAATAACATTTTTTGTTTATTAAAACACTAATTTAATTACTTCTACATTTTTTTTAATGAATTTTCTTAAAAGCAATTCACATTTTCTTTGAAAGATTTTTCGGTTTCTATTGTTTAAAACCATACCGAACCAAAATTGAACAGAAACTGTACCGCAACATGAAGCTGGAACGAAATAAATTTCAGTTCGACTCTCTGTTTTTAACTCATCAGTTTTTGTTCATACAGACAAAATGGGGTTATGGTGATAAAGCCTAGAGTCTAAGCAGTCTAATGTTTCATCATAATTGTTTCATTTTTTTTTATCTCTTACTATGAGGGTTTGTTTACGGTTATTCTAAAAGTTCAAAATGAATACTTTGAAATGAAATAAAACATTGTTTAAAGGGGACCATCCCTTATGAGTTAGGTCACTGAATCTGAGTTGAAATTTTAAAAAATACATCCTCTTTCAATTGCTAACAATAATCCAGATTTTTTTAAATTTTTTTCGATTTTTCTCAAAAAAGGAATTTAAGGGAGTGTTTTGTTTTGTCTTGTCAAATTATATTATTATCCTTACAAATCATGAAATTTTCTTAGTTACTCTTCACTTAACAAAACATTGTTAAATTTACTACTTCAACTGATTGTGAGATCTCTACACACATCTGTTTCGGCCTGTTGATTTAATATAAATTTAATGAATTTATTAAATTAATTTTATTTGATTGTTGAATATGTAGAAATAGGAGCTCAGAATTTTTATGATTAGTAACTATGAATGCATTTTCAGATTCCAATAAACTTTGAGTAATCATAATAAAAAGTTTTTAATTACTTTGCAATTTCTTTCAACATTTTATTAATAATTTCTGTATTACTGTTTTTACTAATTGAAAGAGGATGTTAAATCATTATTATTAATGTACTTATGGTTGGTAAAATTCGGTGACCTAAAATTCAAAAGTTCGGTCTAAGTCACCCCGTGGATATTCAGTGATTCGATTATAATTTTTTCATATTAATATTTCTGGAAATTGGGGAATCCCATTAATAATTCTAATTCCGATTTTAAGCTAAAGTATCATTTTAAAAATTAAAATCAAATGTTCTTGAAAATTACAGTGTTGCTAGTTCTATTATGGTTTTAATCTATTTTTGAGATTTCCTAAAAATTACTTTCAAAATCAGCTCCCCTAAAAACCTATATTATATTTTACTGCAGTCCACTGAAGAAGTTGTACCAGGTGGCGCTTTATATTCATAATACTAAAAGCATCATCTCGCCAAAACACTACATAATGGCATTAACATAGTATTTATCTGATCAAACTCAAATCAATAGGATCTACTTATGCTAATAAAATAATATGCATTTGAATCCACGCAATAATTCAAAAAAATAGTATTATCACAATATCCGGTTTTGAATATGTATGTTAATAATTACCATTTGCTTATAATCTTTCTCATTTTGAGTTTTGCAATTTTATTTTACTTATTGTAACATTTTCTAGTTCTGGAGCAAGAGTCTCCTGAGATATGTAAAAAACAGCTTGTAACAACCACAGAAAAAAATAAAATAATGTAAATCCCAAGAATGTTCACATTAGAGCAAATGTTTACATTAATGGTGGTGTAAAAAGTAATGTTTTAACCTTAAAATGACCAGGTGGGGTCACTATGTGTGCTAATTTTTTTTTATAGTATTTTTGTAAGTTTATACATTTGGAGCTCAATTATTTTTTGCCGAGTTTTTCACCTTCCTAAAAATTATTAAAATACATTTATTTAAAAACAAATGTAGAAAAAACCATTTTGTGTTGGGGACCATGCTTTAAATTTCATCTGGTCATCGGAAGGTTAATTGATATAATTTTATTATAGAACTATAAATATTTAGAAAATAAATCACAAAATAAAAAAAATAACTATAATTTTATAATAAGTATGCTATACCTACATAATGAATTTCTAAAAAGTTACATTACCTTTATTCATATTACGGAGTTTTTATGGAAAAAATCTTGTTCACAATTTGTTAGATTGTTTGCTTTATCGAGCTTCTACTGTTCATTTATTTTATCTAAGCATTCTAAAAAAACAAGTATGAGATGCATTACCATAAACAAAAAAAATGGGTTGGGGCTTCTGAATTATTCCGAATACTTGGTGGTTTCATTTGCGAAACACCGCTACAGTTTGTTATTAAGAAAAATACAGATAATTAAATAAGGAAGGTTTTACAGTGTCTTATTCTGAATTAAATGCAGTTAGAAAAGAAATAACTCTCCTAGAAATTGAAAGTAGGTATTTTTCAAAATTAAGTTTGTGGAAACATGTTTTTAATTTTTGGTCTGAGAAATTATTGCAATATAAATAAAAGAACCCCGTGTATAATATAAGTATTCAATATTAGTGGTGTTCAGACTCATAGATCCTTCCAAGAGCTAATGCATCTTCTAAAGTTTTCTTTCAAAGTTTAGTAAGAAATTAAATGAATAATATGATGGTTTCTGTAATGATATTTTTATAATTCGATCAGTTACTTGTAATTTAAAGGACAAACTTTAAAATCCATTTGCATATTTACTAAAGATTATTAATTTTATTTTTTAAAGCAAGAAATTATCAATATAATAATTCAGAACTAACATCTGCATTTGGTTTAAAAGTATGTATGTACTTTATTTTTTAAATTTTTTGCCCACAATCCTATGTGGCTTTGGATTTAAAGTTGAATGATTTTGTGGTCGTAAGTAGATCTTATACTATCTTTAATAACTTTGAAAAAAGAAATAATTATTTTTTATTTCTACTTTTAAGATTAATTTCATTTAAATGTAACACATTAAAAAAATTGAATAGGTTATACTAGAGTGTTAAAATGCTATATTGAGACCAATCTGTAAAAATGTATTGTTTTCAAAATTATTTTTAGGATAAAATATGTAAAACCGATTTCGAATGGCATTTGGTTCTTAGATTTATCTGTCATATTTTGACCAACCGCATTAGAATGACATTTTAGATCATTTGGTTCTAGCCAATTTAAGCTTGGTTAACCGAAATATGAACCCTGATTGGAAGCACGGTTCCATCTTTGGTTATTCGCCCCATCTCTTTCTATCGGTTGGAATGGGGAAGAAAGAACCGAAAAACCTGTCAAATTTTTGGATGACCATTAACCAACCAAAGAAGCCATTCGAAATCGCTTTATGTAAATTAAAATTGAAAAATTTCTTCCTAAATTCCAGATAAAATGATTATAATGTTTTAATTTTGGTTTAGTGGAAATGAAACAATTTTTGTTTTCGTAGACAAGTAATAAAATAGTAATATATTTTTGGTTTTAATTTGCAGTTTTTACAAAAAAAAATATAACGTTCCTAGGGTGTTTCTCTAACATTTCAGTGCTATTATATTGATCAATTTTGAAACATTTTTTACTTGCGCCATTCAATGTTTAGGTTTTTAAAAAGTACAATCTATCCTATACTTTTTTTAGCGCGTTTTAAAAGTTTATTTTGTGTCAGTCAAAATGCATACCCAATATTTTACGGTAAATTTTTGTCAAAGATTTATGATTCACCTTTTCTTAAAACTTGGTGCATAAATCCCATAATTTTCTAAAATCATAAACTTAAGTACTTACATCTTTGAGCATAAATAACCTTTTAAATAGGAAAGTTAAAGTTTAAATCTATTTTTTGCTAGACCAAATTTAAGGTGTTTTTTGTGATTACAATAATTTATCGCACAGCGGCTGCAATAGTGGCACAACTCAAAATTTAAAGTTTTGAGATAATTGAGATTAAACAATCTCTTATTGCTAATAATTAATAAATGCATTAGTGGCACAAGCGCATTACTCATGTGTCGTGCCATTATTGTCGCCGGTGAGTGAGATGTATTTGTCGTTTTGTTATTTTACCCTAGTTCTAAATTTCTACTAACATACAATATTAAAAATAACGGTTTCATGATGTAAATTTATCTATTTTTAATCGTCTTTCTGATAAATTTTGTTTTTTAACCGTTTTTACTTAGAACCGGTTGCATAGTTGAACCTTAAGCTTCAAGCGATACTTAAACAAAAAAATTGACAGATTCCCATTGTATTTCTGTATATTTTTTAGTTCAAGTGTCACTTGAAGCTTAAGCTTCAACTGGGCCTTAGTTGTTGTTAGTTATAGTAAAGTTTGTATTACAATAAACTATTTCGAATGACTTAATTTGGTTGGTTTGTGATTAACCAAAAATTTGATATCAGTTTGTTAACTACTTTGGTTTTAACCTCTTCAAACTGATAGAAAGAGATTAGGCGAATAACCAAAGACTCCCGACCATGGATCATATGATTTCAAAAATTAGTCATTAGAATGCGGTTGGTTCAAATATGACAGACCAATCTATGAACCAAACACCAACGAAAACCATTCGAAATCGCTAAATGTTTTGTTGGTTTGCATATTGTATATAAGTAGTAGTTTTGTTGAATAAAGCGAACAACTTTTTAAAAAAATTGAATAATTTTCTAATTAAAAATGAAATAAAATAAATTCAGTATAAGTCACGAATAATAGGAAAAGATAAAATTTTAATTTTCTTTTAAAGTTTTTTATTTTTAGTCCAATAAATTAACCAAGTTTCTTCAAAATTTTGAAAAATTTTATGCAGTTGTAATGATGTAAGTTCTAAATTAAATTAAAAAAAATATTTCAATACCTAAAAAATTCTGATGTATATTTCATAATAATTTTAGTTTTCTGCATTTCAATAAAACAATTTTTATGTACTTTTTTTATCTTCACACTTATTTGCATTGGCATTTTACCATATTCGTAAAAATAAATTTGAATTTATATTTTCCTGAATTTTTTAATAATTTTAAAATACTACAAAAACATTAATATTTTGGGACCTTAAAATTGCCTATGGTCTCGTAAAGCGTCACTGCTTATTTGTATTATTTCCAACGAGACATTAAAAATCTATCGTATTAAGTTATCCAAATTTTTAGTGGAACTATATTAAAAAAATATATTTTTTTAAACTGAAAAGGTTTTTATATGGGGAAGGACTTGAAGGACTATAATATCTTAAACTGTGTACTCTTTTTTTTTAATATTAATAAGAAATCTAAGAAGTAGTCTTGTTTACTTTATCGGTTTCTTTTTGTTATTCATGTAATATTTATATTTTATTTCATACTTTTTCGTATGTTGGATAAAAAGCCACTAAAAATAGATGTAGAAAGTAAAGGTTTATTGAGGTATGTGTAAAAATGTACTTGGTCTCTAGGGGTATAAACTATTTTTATCTAAACCACTCTCAATTTAATCAATATTTATTTATGCAAAATGTTGTGGTGCGATTTTGGTTGCATAATATAACTCATATGTTTAACAAGATTTAAGTTGCTTGTTTCTCATATTTTTTATGAAGCTGGTTTGTAAGATTTACAATTGAATTTGTATTTCTGGATTGATCATTTAAATGCTAAATAAATGAATTATTTATGAATCTGAAACAACCCATAGATGCAAAATCCTAGCAAGAAACTTAGATTTTATAAGTCGTAATCAGATATTTTGTTGGAAAAGTTTTGATTATATTATGAATTAATTGAATTACAAATAGTTGATATGTCGTAGGCAAATGGTAATATCAGGCAAATAACTTAAATTTCTATTTACCTAGGCTTATTTAGCTAGGCAAATAGTATTTGACGGAGCAGTATTTAGGCAAATAGCATTCGGTTTTCAACATAACAACAATAAGTACGGTTATAGGTTTTTTTTGTAGTGAGAATAAAAAACCTTAGAATCTAGAAAAATGATTTCCACAAACTTTCTTCTGCTGAAAAATATTATGGCAAAAAATACGATATTTTGGAAATATCAAGTATATCAAAAGTTGTTTTAAAAACCAAATCTGCGGGTGATGATCTTATTTATGTTATGCCTATTGAAGAGTTTTTTTGATAAATTTGATGAACACCATAATGCATCGAGACATGAAGGTGTAAATATAGTGCTTCATAACTTCATAAAAAGAAATATACCATTCCAAGAGTGGCAGTCGGATTATACATATGGAATTGTGTACGACTTGCAATTTGAAAAAAAACAAAAACATGCTGACTTAATGGTAAAACCAATAACATCTAAATATTTTAATGTAACTGGACAAGTCGATCTCATTGATTTTCAAAAGTGTACCATTGGTGAATATAAAAAAAACTTAAATTAAGAGGACCATTTCACTAAATGCTTAAAACTCCTGAAGACAAAATGGCTGTAGAAGTGGCCTTTGAATTGCTGAAATATTTTCTTCACCAAGGGGCTCCAGTATTATCGCAGAGTGATAATGGACAAGAATTCACTGCGGAGGTCATAAATAAAGTGGTTGCATTATGGGTAAAATGCAAGATCGTTCATGGATGACCTAGACATCCCCACAGTCCAGGTTCCTTTGAAAGGTAAAATTAGGATGTAGAGCAAAATGTTAAGAATTTTGATGAGGGAAAATAAAACCTCAAAGTTGCTGTTACTTTGCACAGTGACAGAAAAATACTTGATATCATCGTATCATGGAAGAACACCCTACAAGAGTTTATATGGAAATGAGCCGAAAGTAGGTTTAAGACCCACAAATCTGCCATCATACATAATAATTAATAAAATATTAACAGAAGAAGAGTTAAAAAGAGTCTTTCTTACTTTTGTTGTAACGTAACACATACAAGACACAACTCTTATTTCTTGGATATATTCGGTTGACTTTTATTACTTTACTTTTCATTACGATGTAAAAAACTAAGATCAACCGAAGTGATGTTTGAAGAAAAGTATGGTAATTTGGACTTTTAAAGCGACATTTTGTTTCATTCCTCTTATTAATTCCGGGACCAATATGTGAATTGATGAAAACTCAATGGACTATAGTCACACTTTCAAAGGTGTGATAGGAAAAGCTGACAAAGTTAATGTTGATAAAAGGCAAACCAAGCTTAAGATTATCCGTATGAGAATGCATTAGATAAAAATTTATACAGACAAATGTTTGTCAATTGGACTTGAGCTACCACTCATCCACGAAACTCCAAAGTTATATTGTACATAAACTTGGTATTGGGTCTTTGGAGACCATATCCTATAAATTCAACAAAATGCTCAATTTTTTATTATAAACGATTTTGTAGATAGTTTTGATATTGTAAGACCGTAAGCTAGAAATTCGAGTAGTGAGTGGCGGTCTCTGGTGTAGCATTTTAAAAGCAAGCATACTCTTGGCGGGAATAGGTGAGCGGTTGTCTTGGTTCTTACCTTACCTTCCGAATTTCTACCTGCTATTCTAAGAAAAATTACTGGTTGTTCTATTAAAAGGTTGTAAAATATTACAATGAAAACGGTTCGAGGACGTATGTACTTTCTTAGTGAAAAGTCTGTTTTGTAAAAAAATGCTCTTGCTTTATTGTTTTATTCTTGCAGAGTCGAAAATTTCCTATTTGGGTAGCTTTATTTTTAATTCCATAAAATATGGTTTTCTTTTACGAGTTAATTTCACCTCCCTCCGCCCGCAGCTGTGCACGGTCGGGCCCCAGGCTATCCCAAACCCTGGGAATGTCTTATTGACCGGACCGGCTTCGCATAGTGGGGAGAGACGGGGAGCCCCCTCTCTCCCTAACAAATTTTACATCCCGCCACTGCGTACGGTGGCGCTGCAGAGTATTGGCGTCCCTTGCCCACCGTGTTGCCAGATTTCGGCAACTCTCGCGCCGTATTGAAAGGAAATTTCACGTAAATCTTTCGGATATTAAATTAAAATCGGGTGCATTAAAGAAGTGTATTATGTGCGTTTTGCTGGAGAGGAAATAAAGTGTTTTTGTTTGTATGCATACGATGTGGACCGAAGCGTCGTTTTCCTTAATAAATCTTTTAAAAACATTCGTTGCAGCCGGCTATTTCCGTCGGTTATAATTCGTTTATTTAAATTTGTTTATTTCAAAGTAGCGGCCTCGTCGATTTATATTATTTGTTTGAAAGTGTTGGGTTACGTTTAGTAGACGGGTGCTTTAGTTGTGCCCGAAGGATTGAAAGAAAGATGTCTGAACATCATCGTGGCGGTTGGGGTGGTAGGGAAGATGGGATGTGGTGGCCTGGAGCTGTCGCAGCTGATCAACAAACTATGCAGCAACAACATCAGCAGCATCATCAGCATATGATGCATCAACAACAAATGAACAATCAACAACAACAACAGCAGCAGCAGCAACAACATCAAAATCAAATAACTAGTTCGGCTCCTTCTCAACAGGAACAAATATTTTCTTATAAAATGGCTAGCAGTTTTCAAAATCCAGCCACCACAATATCGAATGTGTCTTCCACTTCTCCAGTGGGTGCTGCGGGAATTAGGGGTTATGATTATAGACACGGGGGTGGTATGACGGGCGGAAATCCTCCTATGAACGCTCCGGCTTCCCAATGGTGGTATCCTAGTGCAATGGACAATTCTATGCAAAATAATATGGCACAAAACAACGGCCAAAGTAATATTCCCACAAGCATGCAAAATATGCAACCTGTACATACACCCCCTCCAGTGGTAGGTACCCTTGTGCATATAAATTTAAAATTATCTTAAATTGTTGCCACCCCGAATTCTCGACTCCCAACTCACACCCCAATTCTCTCTGACGCACATAGCGGCCCCGCTCGAATAACGAACGCAAAGCCATCATAAATTATACAACTACGCAAATAAATTAATGGGCCTGACATCCGCCGTAAAATTTAAGATTTCAAAAAATCACCAACATTCATCAGCACCCAAAGTTATACTTTAATTGTCTATGCTTATTTATCTATATTTACGACAACTCTCTCTATTGCTAATTAATTTCAATAGGAGCAAATGATGGGTAATTTCGTTACTTAAAATTTAACCCGGGTTGGGTACGCGTTCAAATTGCGGTGCACATTTAAAAACAAGTTTCCCCCCTCGAATTCAGCATCTCTTCTCCGCCCGATTTGCCTCGGCGGCAGTTTTAAATTTTAACCTTGGTTTACCAATGAAATGTAAATTATAAATCGCTGCGCCGTAAAAATCTCATAACAAACTTTAGGTCATTGCATTACTGCGGTAAATAAACTTGCTAGCTATCAAATAAATCAAAAATTATTTTACACCAATTTTTTATTTTTTTTTTTAAGAAAATTTAAATTTTTCAATGTTGAGGTTGAATAATTCTGCAAATTTTTCAAAAATGCGATAATGGTATTTTGTTCAATACCCAAAATATTCCAAGAATGTTTATTTGTTGAAAAAATTCTCAAACACGTGCTAACCTGCCTTTTATCTTGTCAAGGCGCACCATTATAAAATTCACTGTTTTTTTATTTTTGTCGTTCTCATTTATACAGGCTGTCCCATTTGATGTTGGACTGTATGGGTATCTTTGTTATTATTGGAGATATAAAGTCGGTTACATGGACAAAGTAGTAGAGATTTTTTCAAATAATAATAATTCATTTACAAAAAATTTGAATATCGCATAGTTCCAACGCTATCTTGAAAAAACAAGAAAATGCGATTTTTAAAATATGGCCATAACTTCTTTATTTTCAGTGGTACCAAAAAAGTTTTTTTGACATAATACACACAATTTTTTGTGTACAATGCAGTAAAACAAATGAATATTTTTTTTCGCTGACGTATTGACCGGAAATGAACCAAACATATTTTTTTCTTATGGCAGCCATATTGGATTTACCATATACCATATGTCATATTTAAAAAAAATAAAATTATTTGATTGTACAAACTAACATTGGACTTTAAGAGATGTAAATTGTCAATAACATAAATGTAACTATTTAAAATATTAAATTAAAATAAATCTTAACACATATGTATTGACAGTTTACATCTATTCAAGGCCATTTTTGGTTAGTAAAATAAAATTATTTCTATTTTTCTTAAAATATTACATATGATATATCAAATTACTTAGAAAATACACTAATTCCGAATATGTGTAAATCCAATATCAATATGGCTGCCATAAGAAAAAATTAAGTTTGGTTCATTTCCGGTCAATCCGTGGGCGAAAAAAAATATTCTTTTATTTTACTGCATTCTACATAAAAAATTATCTGTACTAAGTCAAAAAAATTTTTTGGTACCACCAAAAATAACGAAGTTATAGCCATATTTTGAAAATCGCATTCTCTTGTTTTTTCAAGATATCGTTGGAAAATGCGATATTCAAATGTTTTGTCAACGAATTAATAATATTCGAACAAATCTCTATTACCTTGTCCATGAAACCAAATTTCTATCTCCAATAATAACAAAAATACCCAATTACCTCTTTTGCCAGTGATAGTTAATTTTCGTTGATTTTAGGAAGTCATTCACAATTTCTGGAAGTTCTATGATCAATTATCGCTCCACAGCCAGTAGCTAGGATTTTTAGGCTATAGTCCATTTCTTTAATAAATCACTCTTTCATCTCACTCTTACAACGAATGAGTCCCTATACTTACATTGTGTAAACGCGAGATAGGAAAGATGATTTATAAAAGAAATGAACCATATCCAAGTCATCAATGGGATGCCAAAACCAAACAATGCCGTTTGATTTTAGGTCATATTCTAAAATGCTCTAGTTAAAAATTTCATTCAATCTGTTATTTCCAAGAAAGACTTTTAACCCTAACGTTTAGAACTACCGAAACATCAATGACCTAAGTTTGATCTTTAATTCTTTGAGATTTAGAATTCTAAATTAGATAGGAGAAGTTTTATGAAAATCTGTTTAGGTTACTTCAATATGAGTTTTGTTCAAGTATTGGAGCTTCATCTTATCAAGTAAAGGCATCGCAGAAAAAAAATAACTATACTAATATGGCCACAACTAAATTCCAAATACAAAGTCAGGTTTTATTAAATATATTTTTCGTCTTTACTAAAACTTGCAATCTTTATTTAAATTCAACTTACTCAAAGTTCAAAATGTTAGAGATTAGTAATGCTTACAGTTAATTAAATAATCAGAGTCGTTTTTGAGCAAGAAGTTTCCATGATTAGGTACTTATAGATAGGAACCTTACATGAATTGAATGCGAGTAAGAAAAATTCTACTTCAAAACTATCGGTAAATCTGATCAAATCCATAAATAAGCACTTACTGGAAATATATTTTTTCAAATTTTAGTTTCAAAATACGTAAAACAAAATCTAATTAAGCCTTAAAACTACAATTATATTTTGGGAGGATGATTCCTTATTCCTTGCTTTTAATTGGTTTGTACAGTGTTTTTTTTTTTAGGGTAATAAATTTCATTGCGTTGTGTCCAAGCTATCTTTTGCCTTTAAAGACTGACTTGCTCCTGACTTATTTAATTTCTTAAAGTTTCTTTTAATAGCTTGATATAAGAGGACATATTTATACGTAAATACAACGCCAACAAAACACCAACCTGCTATTTCCACAAAGCAGACTTAAGTTGTGTGTACTGTAGTCCGTTTTTGTAATTCTAATTAATAATACCGATTATGTTCCACAGCTAGAACGGACAAAAGCGAAATAGAAAAATATACATATTTATACATACAACTGAGTCGACCATGTGCAAACCTATAAGAAAATAATACCTGTAAGCTAACTATGAAAATCGTCCATTGCAATCTATATGTACAAATCTTACAGATGTTTTTTATGAAATGAAAACTTTAGGTGAAGAATGCCGACACCTGATTTCTTTTCCAATTCTCATCTTAAACTGCTTTGGTTTAAAAAACAATCTCCTTGCCTCTCACCTATTAGGAGTCTGCTATACCAAATTCTTCTTTGTAAAATTCTTTAAGGTTCCCCTAACCGATTCAGGATAAATCATAATTTTATTTCAAAATTGAAATTTCCAAGAGTTTGATTGACCTTAGTATACCACTCAAAAGTAAAACCTTGGATCTAATGCTTAATTAGTACCAATTATTAGTTGAAAAAAAAACAACGTTTTATTTAGACAGTAAATTTTAAAATGAATTATCAGTTTTAAATTAATCAAAATAAATGATCTCATTTTGAAATGGGCAACTTTCACTTTAAGATTAAGAAAGTGGCAAGTCTAAAAAACTTGCTAGTTGGAAATATAGATTAAAAATTAAAAAAGACTAATACTCGATCCGTAAATTTAATGTTTTAACCGTTACAAATATTTCTCAAAATAATTAATAAATAATCTTAAATAAAAAAGTTTAAGAATTATATCAAAAATGAAAAATGCAGTCTTCTGAAAACTGTTTATACAACTGGGTCCTTAGAGGCGTGTGACACTTTCCTACTGGAATCTGTAAACAATTGTAATACAGTATGTGTGGACTTATTTCAGGCTATTCTTGTAAGGATTTTCAAGAAATTCGACGTACCTTAATTTCATTGCTTATAGATAATTTATTAAAAAATTTAAGCCTTTTTGGAATTCCAATAATATGACCCCAAGAAGTTTTTAATCTTCAAAGTTATTAACTTTTGGCTTTTTTGTTGAATTTATTTCAAATGCGGATTTATACAGCTGTGAGAAGGCTTTCAATATTTATATGGTCATTGTTGAAAATTTAGGCAAGGAAAATAAACGTTTTGGAATTTAAAAAAACGCACCGAATGTTTCGCATGAAAATATGTATTTTTGTATGAATATACCATTTTTGCCCAAAGTAAGCGACTACAAGCATAGTAACATATGGAACTGCTTTAAATTGATAACAATATAGTTTCAGTAGATTTCATAAGAAAGCAAGTACATTTTTCATGGTTTTTATCTCAATTGAGAAATGAAATAAGTACCTATAATAATTTAATTTTAATTAAGCAACATATTTTACTTATAGAAACGATCCTTTCTCCAATTTGATAGAATTTATTCAGATTTTGAACACGAACTCTATCATTTATTAAGTGAGACATCGGATTTGAATAAGTCATTGGGGACACCCCATTCTAACTAAATTGCCTTCCATTTTATAGTAGATAACTCGTATTTGCGACTTTGTTCCCATAATATTATTCTAATTGCCAGCACGTTTCCAAATTATTACTGTTGACTTTCGTCTGATATTTCAAGGAATTTGTGGCAAACACGTTTTTCATTTATTTCGATTCAAATTTTTATTTACACTGGAACGTATTTTTCCCAAGTTGCTACTCCCTTTTACATTAGTACAAGTAACTTTACTTTTATTTACGAAAGTGAGAAAACAATTATTATCAAGTCCTTGAATTCTCTATGTATACAGTTTCATGGTTTATTTATGTGTACTATTAATTTTCTATCGAATAAAATGCAATAATTATAATTTTTACAAGAAAAAGGTTAGGTTTTTACCAATGTATTATGCAACTAAAAATATAAAGTGTCTTTGGACTGCGTTTAAAATTTATAGTTATTTTGAAATGAATACACCTAGAATGTTTTGGCTACAGTCTGCTATTTTGACTATGTTTTCACTGTTACATATTTCATCATCTAAAAGTGAACATTTAAATTTTGGAAACTACTCAATTATATCAAACTATTTTTTATTCTCCCATCAATAATAATTAATACATATTTAATGAAGATTCTTACGAAAAATAAGAAGAGCTATTTATTTTTAAAATTACATTTTTTAATGCGCAAATGAAGCTATTTCAAAAAAAATATTGATTTTTTGGTATAATTGACATTTAAAATAGAAATGGACTAGCACCACTTCTCTTAAAATTTAATTTGTTCTTTAAGTATGGATGCAAAAAGAAGCCCTTAATTACCTCGATCAATTTTACGAGTCCTTGGATTAGAAGCAACTTGTTTAAACTTGAACTAAGTGTTTTGAAAAATACGTCAACTATAAAACTAATTACATATTACGTTTTTATTGTATTTATAATTAAAGCAGAACGTAACTAATTTAATGACGCGATCGTAAATGCTTACATATATTATAGATTGATACTGATTGGCATTATAAATAATAATTTATGAAAAATTTCATTCGATTATGTTGTCTAATTCTGAGATAATAACTAGTGTTCAGGACCGCAACATCCAGCTGTATATATTTTGTCCATTAATGTCATATAAAGAGATTCAAAAAGCAGATAATAGAAAATATAAAAAGGCTTGAAAAAATAATTATCACAAAAAACTTTTCACATATGACATGTACACCCCGGATATTTTCTTCTGGTGATAATTTAGGTAATACACAGGGTGACTCGAAATTAAACCGCCAAATTTTTTAAGCTGATTCTATGACTAATTTTAAGATAAAAACTTCAAATTAACATTCCTAAGGGAAATACGGCCATTCAAAGATGGTGTAAAGAAGAAGGTTTTTGTAGGTTTATTTGAAAACGCTTTATAGTAGAAACTTGAAATTTGGTGTGAACCATAATACGCTTTAGATATGTTTCCCTGATTTTTTTGAATTTTTTGGATGCTTCTAAAGGGTAGTTTTGGAGAGGGGTGGTAATAAAAACTGTAATAACTTTTTAGGGGTTCATTTTTTAAGATTTTTTTTCTTCAAAATAATGTTCTCCAAACAATTTCAGATAAAAAAAGTATTCTTGTACGAACTCTGTAGAATGCACTATTTTAGAGAAAAATGCACATAATCACGCGCTGGTCGTTTTAACGATATTTTACGGCACGTTAGGTATCTACTTTTTTCTACAATACACGTCTTTTATTATTAGGTAGTTAATAAAATCTATGCCTTTATTTGATTATTTTGGATGTTTTAATTAAATTAAGGGTATTTTTATAACCTTTCTTTTCCTCAACACCTTTGAAGGGCTGTAGCTCCCTTAGGAAACAAAATCGAACATATGTTAATTTGAAGTGGTAATCTTAAAATTAGTCATAGAATCGGCTTAAAAATATTGGCGGTTTAATTTCGACTCACCCTGTATATTTCTTTAATAACTCACTCTTTTGTTCCACTCTCACTTACGAATGAGTTATATGCTTATAGTGAGAAAGAGCGAGATGAAAAATAAATAAACCATAATTATGATCTATTCAAATGAAATCTAAATATTTTTTTATTTCCAACTTTTTGATATTTTATTATTTTACTTCTTTCCTGCGTAAGAAAACAAAGTGGATACTGTAATTCTTACACTTTAATGCTCTATAAAATTTTCAATAAAGCTACTTGGTGCCTTTGATTTTTTTCTTGGAATATTGAAGTATAAAAAGATTTGGAACGCTGTTCTAAATATTATTTTTAATCATTAACGAAAAAAAAAATATTAGTTTATATGTATAAAAAAAAATAAAAGATAGTCGTAAATAATCCGCAAATGCGTTTCTTCGAGCCTTACGTTCTTCTGATTTGAATCCCACCTTAGCGGCGCATTATAATTACTGTCGTTAATAATTAATTGGATGTAGCTTGTAGTCATCCTTTTTCCTGTAGTACTTATTTTTAATTTGAATACAAAGTATGGTTTTCGGCAAAAGCAAGAAGAAGAAATGTGTAACCAAAGCTAAATAGGAATCGTTTAGTGTGTATTTAGTTATAGTAACCCTACTAAAAATTGGAGTAGAGTGTAGTATTTAGTAGTAAAGTATCTAACAAAAATATTGGTTGATTCTGTACAAAGTTGTAAGCCTCTAAGAGTTGAGGTGGTCAAATATTGTAGGAAATGAATTGGTATTTTTGGGTTATTTGCAGCAAATGTTTAATAAGATATTTTTGATTGCAGTCCCAGGCTCAGCAGCAAGCGAATTTTGTAGAAGCTCAGAGGCAGCACCAAGAAGCGCAAAGGCAGCACCACCAGGCAGCAGCCGAAGCTCATCACAGGCAGCAGGTCGAAGCACACGAATTACATAGGCAAGCGGTTGAGGCTCATCGACAGCAGCAGCAACAGCATCATCAGCAACATCAGCAGAACCAACTGCACAGTCAACAAACCCAGGGTCATAACCCGGCTAATCAAAACCACCACCAGATAACGATACAACAGCCACCTGTACAACACAAAGGTAGAATGCCTAGAGCAAAGGGTGATTCTAGGCCCAGGGGCCGCATGACTGCATACGCATTTTTCGTCCAAACGTGCCGAGAGGAGCACAAGAAGAAACATCCGGAAGAAAATGTCGTTTTCGCAGAATTCTCCAAGAAGTGCGCCGAAAGATGGAAGGTGAGTTGAGAGCATTCTTGTTTTATTTTTTATCGTGCCTGCCGCCCGGTCACGACTAACGACGCGCACCTTTAAAACCGGTCGGTCCAGGCCACAAATTCATTAATTACAAATTTCTGATTTTATAATTGATAGCAAGAGAGTTCGCCTTAATTAAGCCCCGGCTGCGATTTATGTCTTTAGGCGGGAACATCAACTATCCCAAGAAAGATGATGCAATTATTCCTTACTTTAATTATTTCCAAAATTTAATTATTTATGCAACCTTTTTATTTATAATTAAATTTACGAAATATCTCACAACGTTATATGAATTTCGCCATTCCGAAATATCAAATAAAATACTTGCTTTTTAATTAAAATTTCAAAAATATTATAAATATTATAAAATTTTTATAAATTAAATATTTTCATTTGGATCATGTATTAATTTTAGCATATTAATTCTTGTTTCCGTTTAGGGATACATCGTACAAGTGTGCTCTTGCAAATTAAAATCGAGGCGGCGTGAAATTTTGGGTTTTAATTGGGTTTACGCGCAGAATTTAATAGCGAATTTAATTGGACAAAGTTTTAGCATAGATATTGACTTTATATCCAAGACCATATAAATTTTGATGAGATACACCATTTTTTGTTTATAGCTTCGACAATTTTATTTTAATTTTACAACTGTTATTTCTTTTATTGCTTCCAAAATACAACAATAAATTTATTTCACCGTTAATATTTTATTATGGCACTTCATTTCATGTTTTTTGGAAATAATTAAACTGGCAAATTTTTGACATAAGGCCTCGCTTTATAGCAAGGAACATATTTATTTTAAAGCTCAATTTATAATATTCACAAAGATAAAATCAATTTGAAAATATATATGTTTTGCTCAAAATCGTCCTATTTTTGCAGCAATTCTACCGGCACGTCTTTAGAGATTTTTAAAAATTTCAAAAAGTATTGATTACATAAAATCTAATTCTATCACTCACTTTAAGAATTATTTCATAAAAAAATTAGTAACTCAAGAAAGATACTTCAAGTAGAGCATATTTTTGTGTAATTTATTTTTTTTGCTATTTGCAAATATAAACATGAAATTCAAAGGAAAGTCCGTGATAAAATATGAATCGTTCTTTCATATGCAATTTCTTTTTTTTTAATTGCTCCACTCATAGTCGATTAGTACGGTTTTGAAAACTTCGCAAAATTGATGCGCTTTATTTGACTCCCTATCCTCTTAAGTCGATTAATCAAGGTTTTGTGTTGAATGTTGAATTTGTAATAGGACTTCCAGAAAATGTGTAGCCAAAGTTACAAATTGTCCATTACAGAAAGATATAATTGTATTAAAAATTGCACATTCCTTAAAGTAGGAATAAATGATGAAAGAAACATAGTCATAATTATTGGGTTTCAATTGAAAACTATACATAATGTTGGCCCAATCTTTTGAATATAATCGATAATAAGAATGCAAATGATGGACCATAATAAATAAATTGGAAATATTTAAGTTTGGATCAAATATGCCAACAAAAGATATATTTTGTTGTTGGAAACAGAATTTTCTAAAACTAGATAAAGCAATGGAATTTCACATATTTTGATCTGATTGCGGACCTAACTTTTGGTCCGGATATTAAAGATAGACCAGGCCAGAGTAAATATTTAAAAAAACCCAACTGATCTCAGTTCGGGTTTTAAAAAATGGGAGAGAAAATCCTAATCAAATCTAGGATGTACATGTCTATAGGCCTATTATGCAACAAATAAGTTGACCTAACCATTTTTTTCGAATAATGTAAGGTCTACACTCTTGAAAACTTTTCCATTTTAATTGATTCAAAAATCTATGTGGCACTTTCAGTAATACTTTCTTTTTATACTGTTATTTCTTGGCGTTCCTTGTTTTTTCAATAATTGAATTTGTTTTCAAAACAGATGCAAATTTGTAATGGATGACATTATTTTTAATTTTTCTGAAATTATTAAGATTTAACTTTCGTAATTTTTTTGCTAATTCTTCTGTTAAGTAAAACTGGAATTCTTTAATAATTATATTAAAAATATTTTTTTCTTTTTTAATACGGCCATCGCCAGTATATCGTTTTACCCTGTATTATACGTAGGCCTAAACCAAGACATGTTACTTTGGCCATCTGCAGGGAAGGTAAACTGGTTTTCGTGGCGCACGGAGCACAGGTATAAGTGCGTTGTTGCCAAAGAAGCTCTTAATTTGAATAGAAGCATTTTTTGGGGTTTATTAAAGGACCACGCCTTGCAAGATTAAATTTAATGCTGGGAGAGCTTTCTTTGGCCAAAAGTGTGAACTTTCATAGACGCAATGGTAGGCCGTAGTCTGATAAGGAATTATCGTCTCAGCTAAAGTACGCACGCGCCCCTTTTTAGTTTATGAAAATCAATGCATGGAAATATAGGGGAAAAGAGAGGCGGGCGCCAAACAAGAATATCCAAACCCTTTCGTTTAAAACCCTCGCGAAAATTAGAAAATCTATAGGCGACCCAGCAACTCCCGACAAGTGTGGGACGGGGGATAAAATGCGATCGAATTTTATTTGAGTGTGCGTGCTACGCATTTCAATTTTATTCTAAATGAGCCTCCTTCCTATCTAATCTAAACATTCAATGCAGGCATTTTTAATTTTTCCTTGTATTTCATATACTTAATTAACATGCCAAGAATTTTGAGTCAGTATCTGTATTATACTTTAAATTAACAATATAAACTAATTAATATCATAAATTACAATAAATGCCTTCTACTTCTACTTAATCAAAATTTCCATCTCGTAATTGTAATTAAAGTTTAATTTACTTAAAAAATATTTTTAAAAATGTTTCTTCTGAATTTTGTAAATAAATTATATCAATTTTGGCATGAGAATTTCGGGGTCGGATTTATGCATGGGCTACAGCCTAAGGGCTCCCAGTTGAACAATGGAAGCCCGCACCCTCAGGGATCTCAATCCCAAATTACCCAATGAGAAAAAAACACCGTTTTATAAATAATCCACAAAAACTTAATTTTCATAATGTTATCAATTTTAGAACAAGCTTTGAAGCTGAAAGAGCTTTTTTAGACTAAAAAATAAATACAAAAATTCAATGAGCAATGAACGATTAAATCATTAACATATGATGAATCTCTTGGGTCTTGGACAATTCGCTCATTTGAAAGTCAGAAAATGTCCACTATATTTTATGTTTTTGAAAATATTTATTTCTTCAAACGTCATTAAACTACAGTCTTCTGTGACGATTGACAGGCTTTAAAATGTCACTTTTTATGTTCGTTGATTCTATGCAGGGCCGGCGGAAGCACTAGGCGAATTAGGCGCCCGCCTAGGGCGCCAAATTTAAGGGGACGCAAAATTTAGGATTTTTTAATACCATAAAAATTTAAATTAGCATAATAAAAACTATTTGAAACACACTTTTTTGTAAGGGGGGGGGGGGGGGGGTGGTGTGGTGGGCGCAAGTCGAAAATTTGCCTAGGGCGCCAAACAACCTAGCGCCGGCCCTGATTCTATGGTCACTTTGTACGGCCTAGGAGTAAAAATTACGACTTTGCACTGACAAGGCATAAAAAGGCGGAGTAGAAATGAATTTTGGGCAACCCAATATACAGTAACATTGTATTATGTGTTGTATGTAAATTAAAAATTATTTATTATGTTAATATTTTAAAAATTTCGACGTTTGAGAAGAAACAGCATATCTTATTTGGAGTAAAAGAACTTTTTATGGCTCGCATCTATCCGCGGGACTCACAAGGATCGTCCCGCAAACATTCATGCTCGCCACAACAAATACAGGGTGTCTAACGACCTGGAAAACAGGGAAAACCTGGATTTGTCAGGGATTTTGAAAATTCTGGAAAAATCAGGGAAATGGCAGTGAATTTTTTTTTAAAACCTGAAAATTTAAAATTTTTCTTATATTACGAGTATTTTTTATTTCTTTCTTATGATTTTATCACCAACCGCGGCTTGTACATTGTAGGTTAGGTTGGGTTTGTTTGAAAATATTCAAATGTTAGCTTAAAAACAATTTTTTTCTTGTTGAAACTAGTCAGATTAAACAAGGTGTTATTATTCGTAATAATTTCAAAAATATTCTTTTTTCTTTTCTTTAACACATATTGGATACAGGGCCGTCTTAAGGTGTAATCGGGCCCTGGGCACTAGTAAGTTTTGGACCCCCTTTTGAAAAATTCCGTTCTTTTTTAAATCGTTACTTAAGGTACTTTTTGGATGGGGGGGGGGGGGGGGGTGTATTCTCGTTTGTAAATTGGTTGGAAATAAGTCTGGGGATATTTTAAGGAAAATTTAGAAGTTCACAAATAAGAGTTTGTAACATTGTCCCCCTAGCTAGGCGATTTTTAAAAATCATCAAGACCACGCACTTGAGAAACACCACTTGGTATTGGGTTTTTAAAAAATACCGGGTAGTGAATTAACGTTTTTGAAAAATACCCCTAAAAGTTAAATAAAATTAAGAAAAGAAAACTCTCAGTTCTGGTTAGAGGGGAACGGTACCTCCATTTTTCTAAGGAACCACCCATCGTCCAAAAATTATTTTTTTGTAAAGTAAAAATTTAAAAAAATATTCCATAACAGTTTTACAATTTTTGAATAAAAATATTAAATAAATGAAATTTTCAAAAAACAATAAAAGAAATTAGTAATAAATTCAATAGATCCATCTGCAATGAAATATTTTGTTACAAAGACAAAATATTATACACGCAATGTATAAGAAACGCGAAAAGATAACAATTTTTGGTATAATGATGCACCCCCTTGCGGACGCCAATGTCAAAGGTCCCTCATGTAAGTCAGGCCAATTTTTCAAAATCAAGATTTTGTCACTTTCATTTATAAAATGCCTGGACCAAGAACCGCTTATACTTTATGAGTAAAACCACTAGCAAAACCAAATTTATTATTGGTCCTTTAGCGAATAATGAAAAAATTTCATTATTATTAAAAAAATACAATATTATTTTGCCTCTAGTCTTTACTAAAGAAATTTATACCATCCGTTTGTCTTCTATTTTGCAGTAATATTAAGTGGGCAGAAAATGATGATTGTGATAAATTTGATTTTAGTTTGTGTTAGAAGCAGCTTCATAAGCTAGGTATTGGCCTATCTTGTGTAAATAAACATATTTCCTCTAAATGTTACATTTTGTAACAATGGCGTATCTAGGATTTCATCTTTGGGAGGGTAAAATTATTGATGAAAACTCGAAATTGATTTTTTCGTGAACCCAAAATGTTTAAAAAAAAACCCAGGTTAACCTAACCTAACCTCAGGACTGCGTCTAGACGTTTTCGGGCCCTAGGCACAAATTTTAATCTCTGGCCCCTTGTAGGTGCGGATTTGTTACTTGAGAGTCCTAGGCAAAAATTGCTATGGAGGCCCCCGGGATACCACAAAATTGGTCTAATTCCAAAATATTATCACTTCATATTTATTTTTTTTTAAGTTGCAATTTAGCTTTCTTGGTGACCTCAAACAGAGAGGGGGCCCTGGGCTTCAGCCCCATTAGTTGACCGTATATAAATCCGCCCCTGTACTTTTTAAAAACACTTTTTAACCATTTATTTTATAGAAAAAATTATAATTTAATTCTACTTTGTTATATCTTTTTATCATTTCTGTTTATTTCTTTTTTTTTATAAGAGGATCTGGGCAAAATGAAAATAAATAATTTGCGGGCCCTAGGTACTTTGCCTAGTGGGAAACACGGCCCTACCTAACCTTAAATTTTTCTAATTTTGCAAACATGTACAGGGTGGTGTCTCGAAAATGACGGAAGAGCTCTCCAATATGTTGTTGGAGACCCTTCAAGGAGATCCTCAGAAAAATAATTAAAATAGAAGTTGGGAATTCAACTTTTTTTAGCATGAATTTTGAAAACCCGTTCTGTTTAGTAGTAAAGTAATAAATTAAATTTAAATCGTATTATTTTAACTTCTCAATTTATTTTTATTGAATTGAAAATTATGACGGGTAATTTTAAATTTAAAAAAAAATAATTGAATACTCAACGTTGTCTCTTCACATCTCGGTCAATTGATCAAGAGGAGGTTCGTACTGGAAAAAGCTCTTTTTGGAACATCCTGTATTTTAAAAATTGTTAATTGAAAATAATTACAGTGTATCCTAAAAAGAAGTGATGAGAAGAATAACGTAGAAAGTAGATCATCTAAAAAAACCCAATTTTCAGGGTTGTAACACTCCAGTTTTTTTTTTGGAGGGACTTTTTTCTACACAAAATGTCGTTAATTCAAAATTGTACCATATTTTGTAAACTATTAGGTATTGAATTATTTGTTAAATGAAAAAAATTGGAAAGCAAATCAAATTTAATGCCACTTTGGTCTAAGGTTATAAGATCACCATCAAATAATTATTTTGATGGATGTTTTCAAAAAATAAATGCGAATTATATTTTCGGTCATATCTTTGAAATAAGCCCTATAAAGTTACTACTTATTGAGTCATTTATGGCCTAAATTTATTTAATTCTAATAAAAAAATTTCATAGTTTCTTATAATGTGAAATTTATTATGATTTTTTTAAATAATAGTTTCGGTTCTTGGTATTTAAGCATGTTGAAAAATAATTTTTTTTTTAATATTAATAAACTTTCTATATTATTTTTTTTATAGAACTTGTTTTAATTTGTATATTCTTTTCAGACCATGTTGGATAAGGAAAAGAAGCGTTTCCATGAAATGGCGGAGAATGATAAGAAAAGATACGATGCTGAAATGCAAAACTACACTCCTCCTAAGGGCGAAAAGCAGAGAGGAAAGAAAAGGAAGCAAATTAAAGATCCCAATGCTCCAAAAAGATCATTGTAAGTAGTATGGATTTAAAATTTAAACTATGCACAGCTTGATCGTCCATTAATCTCAAGTGGTTTCTGGTCATATTACTGTGCTAAATGAAAGATACATTTGATTTATTGGTTGAGTATAATATAGTATTGACTCAATTTATTTTAAATGTTCGACATCATAATTTACATAAAGATAACAAGAATAATAAAATAAACATAAATTACGTTTTAATTATGTATTTTTATTATTCATATTTATGGCTGCTGGCAAATATGAACGATACTATTAACTTTTTTTATTACATAATGTGACATATATTGTTTTAACTTCACCAAACAATTATTCCTGAAAATGAAGTCCGGAAAAAGTTTACTAAAAACTTTAAATTTTGGAACATATTTATAAAGACAAAAAAAAATTAAAGATTGGTACGTGCATTTCATATTTGTTCTTCATCTTAAAATTTTTCTTACTGTTACAAAACTAATCAAATAACCTTACTAAATTTTGGAAAATGGCAACTACTTTATACAAGTTTCAAAAACATGATAGGTATCTCGTATCTCATATTTAAAAAAAATAATTTTACTAAACTTTCATTCATCTTCATAAATTGTAATATTTATACATTTTTCTTCTTTTGCGCCATGAACTTTTTGTGTAAAAAAATAAAGTAACCTTGACTTTTTCTTATGCGAGCTGTTGGAATGAACCATATTTACAATATGTGTGATTTAACTAGTATTTTATTAAATTCAAATAAATACTTGAACAAATATTACATCGGCAATATTTTATACCCCCATTTTGGGAATTAAAATATTAAAAATGCTAATAAATTAAACATGTACCTATTCTTCTCTTTTAAACAAAAAAAAACGTACTATTTTTATTTAAACAATCACAGACATTAGTATTACAATTAGTTAATTAATTGTTCTAATGGAAAGAACAATTGTTTTTAAAATATTTTAAGCAAAAAAAATAAATTTTTCACTTGAATCTTTGTTTCTCCAGACATAATATGATTTGCGTTTTTAAATTATTCCTAATTCCTATGTTATTATTTTTTACAGATCTGCTTTCTTCTGGTTTTGCCATGATGAAAGAGCTAAAGTTAAGGGAGCGAATCCAGAATATGGCGTAGGTGATATCGCAAAAGAACTTGGAAGAAGGTGGTCTGATGCCGAACCTGAAACCAAATCGAAGTATGAAGCTATTGCAGAAAAAGATAAAGCCCGTTACGAGAAAGTAAGCAAATTAAAATTATTTTTTCTATGTATTGCATGATTCTAAAAGTGATTGTTTTTGCTTTAATCTATTGTCCAACAAAAGAAGGGTTCAAACTTAGTTGAATATATTTCAGTACGAATAATAAACCTCATTCTAAGATAATCCCAAAAGAATTTTTTAAATTATATTTTATGATTTAGTTAGTTTCTTTGCATTTCTATTTTTTTGAAATTTTCAATGCTAAAATTACTTCTATGCTAAAACCACATACTAACATACTTAATATATTTTGGAGACATCAGGGTTATAATTAATAATAATAATCTTTATTTACGGAAAAATTAAATGTTAATTGAAAAAATCAAACAGCTGAACGTTACAGTATCAGGTTAAACGACTATTTTTGAAGTAATTATATTATTATTCAAAAAATCTTTCTTTTAATAAATAAAAGTTTAAACATGTAATTCATAATACAAAGTAATAATGAACAAGTACCAAATATTATGAATTCACAGGGTGATTTTTGATAGGATGTAAAACACAATAAAATTTATCATTTATCAAAAAAATTTGGATATAAAAATTTTTAAACAAGAAAGTTATTTGAATTTTAAACTAATGTGTCTGGTTACTTTTATTCACATTTTTCTGAGTATAAAATAAAAAAATGGCATAATTTTTATATGAAGAATTTTATACAACAAAAAATTTTGCCAAACGACTTATTTTATCGAGTTTTATATCCTGTCAAAGGAAAATATCAACTTAAAAATCACCATGTATTTCTTATGTTCATTTTTATTAATAAAATCTTAATTTAACAAAGCATTGACTTAACTTTGATACAGGATGGATAACAAAAAATACCCCAAGCTGAAGTGTATTTATTTATTCTTTGATTTGAACTAAAAAGAGTTATTCAACATAAATGAATGCTATTATTTGATAATATTTTTATGTACAGACTGTTTGATTTATTATCTAACTTCATACAACTTTGTTGTTTCAATTGGAAGATCCTGAGGTAGGATTTTGTTTCTGCAACGGATTCTAAAACTTGCCAAAACATCATCATTTAGGTGAAGAGAAAAATGTAAATAATGACGAATTGGCGGAAAGTTATGACGTTTTGGCGAGTTCATAAAACAGTTTAGTTTAATAAGTGGCACAAGTTTTTTTTTGTTTATTAAATTTGAGATTTGGCCATCAATAAGTTGCTGCATTCCAATTTGACTAAAAAAATGTAGAACTTACAAGCCAAACCAATTAACACATTTAAAATAATAAACTCTGAGATATTAAAAATAATACTTTTTAAACTTTTGAATGATAACACAACAGCCAACTTATTCATTCAGTGTACTCTGCAAAATAAGTAATTAGGTACATTTATTTTTAATTTCCCAGCAGTTAATTATTGAAGATATCATCAACCGGATTCAATAATGTATTCTTGCGAAAATCTAGAGACTCTCTGTGTACCTACACAGTTTTTATAAAAATTAAATATTTATTTTTAAATTGTTCTTTGCAGGAAATGACGGCATACAAGAAAAAGAACAATCCAATGATGCAGGCAGCACCTGTACCTGAACCAGAGGAAGAGGAGGAAGAAGAAGATGAAGTGGAGGAAGATGATGACGAATGAATAAGAAGTCTAGGTCACTTTCTTACATCGCCTTTCATTCATTCCTCAATATTGTACATATAGCAGTGTTGTGTTCTCATATTTTTTACCTGCGTCTGTTTGATTGTGCGTACTTACAAAACAAATGTTAAAATAAAATTTCAAAAATTTGACTGTGTGAATGATTATCTCGAATGATTTGTGAACCGTCTAAAATGTTTAATATCTAAATTTAAATAAGACTGTTCAATAATCTTTAAATAAGAATCTATGAAGTTGATGGTCTTAAATATCGAACAATTATTAGTAATTGACAATTTTAGGTTAAATGGACTTTTAAGACTATCAATTTCATACTGTTTTTGGAGATGAAAAGTTCAGTCAGCCTTTTATTTTAAATAAAAAGTGTGTATTAATCATTTCATGTTATTTTATTTTTCCATTTTCTTTTCATTACGAGTTCTAACTCAGGCTAGCTTTAGACGGGTTCAAAAACTGTCTTATGGCAAATAGTAATTATACTAAATATCTATAAATAGTTTTTATTGAAATGTTACTATTTATTTATATTTTTTGTATACATGTGTAAATTGCCATAAGTATTTATTTTAATCTTTAAGAAAACGATCGTTACAAGGTTGTTTTCATATTGAAAACATTCAAGCCACATGAATTTACAATAACTTTCATTCTTGAACCGTCAAAAGAGCCTCACAATATGTACATTTATATAAATATATTTTCTAGACTTATTAACAGAATTATAAATTGAATTATGTTACATCTTGCAAACATAAATTTTCATTTACTTTACTTGAATTTTAATTTTTTTTTTATTACATGAGCAATTTGTGACAATTTTAAGTTTATAATTGACTATTTCTTAAAACATCTTTATTTATGTGGCTTTTTAATGATTTCAAAAACCCCATAGGATAAACAGAGCAGATAATTTTATTTGCATTGTTAATATTTGTAAGTTATCTTTAAAACCGACTGCCTCTTTACATACGGACAATACTGTGGTCGTTATCCCACCAAAGTGAGGAATTAAAGTCAGTTTTTGATTATCTATATTTTTCTCGTTCAATATTATTATTGCTATAATATGTTAGTTGAATTTATAAAAGAAATGTATTATACTGTCTCCGTGTGGGTTATCTCATCACAAGGAACAGAAATGTGAAGTGACATGTTGTATTCTTACAGGAATTCGATTTTTTACATTTATTTAAATAAACTGTTATTTAATACTTAAACTCCATTAAATGGAACATTTCACTTCTCATTGAGTTGCTCTGTATTATTTTAGGGAATTTTTAATAGACAAGCAATGTTTGTTTTTGTATCTCATAGGGATAAATAAAACTAATAAAATTTTCATGAAAAAAAATATAAAATAAATATGTATTCCAATATTGTTATGTTATTTTGTTTACTTTTCCTTTACAAATGAAAATTAATCGTGCAAAAAAAGTTAATAGATTACACATTACACTATTAATTTGAATCAGAACACATTTTTTGTGCTTTGATGGTATGTACATACAACATACATGATCACATCTCAAATGAAATCATTGGAACAATTAAATATTAAATACAAAAAAATCCACGTGCAAGGTATATCTTATGGGTACGTATTCTGTATAAATAAAATATACTTCTTAAAATAAGACCACCATCTTAAATCTTTACAAAGCTTACCAAATATAATAATAATCTGTTATTTATTTATTTAAGCTTAAACATAACTATAGTGGGCAAAATGTTTGAAAAGCGTATTTTTCGCTAGTAAAAATCAAATTGATTTTTGGGGATTTGTAATCGAAAATATACTAAAAACGCACCTATTTTGCCTTCAAATTGAATTAATTTTTCATATAGACCTTTTGTTTTTCATGTATAATTTATTATAGGGGCAGAGTTTTAAAAAATGATAAAAACGCATTTGTTAAAACTACCCCCCTATATTAAAACCAAAAATTAACCATGGAAACTTCCATGGCCTTTTGAGCCCTTTGGGACCGTTCGAATCGCATGCCTATAATTTTCAAGACTTAAATTTATTTTAACTATCTTTCTAAAAGGGTATGCAATATTAAATCAGAGAAAAACACCAAAATTTTGTGAAAATGGGAATGCTATTTTACATATGATCGGAAAGCGTGCATGGGTTTAGTATCCGCGCTTTTCTTTGTTCTTATAGGGTAACTATTCTCTCCTCCAAAAAGCATGCTGTATGAAATCGGACACCAAAAACTGTCGCGAGCTCCCGGTCTAAAAGGGCTTTATTTTTTTAATTTTTACTTTTGAAAAAAAAAATAATTTTTGGACGGAGTCTTAGGAAAACGGAGGTACCGTCAACATGTAATAGTATCCAGGAGGTTAAAAAGGTATGTCGGTTAGAGAGAACTGTGGTTATACAATTTTTAATTGTTCATTTCTTGAAATTGTTTCAAACCAAAAACGTTCATCCAGTACCCGGTATTTTTTTAAAAAGGCAATACCTTGTTGTATTTCTAAAGTATCAGGAAAATGACCTTGTTACATTTTTTAAATTCCCCGGGGAAGCGGCCGCTTGTTTGGAAATAACTATTAGGAATTCCAGCTACCAATAGAGGGCGCTCTACATGTAAACAAACATGGCGGAAGTGTCAGCAAGTGACGAGTATCTCACTGATACGTTCACCTGTTTGCCGTTAGAGGGCTACAATTGAAAGAGATCTCCCCCTGTCGGCTAATTTGTGAAACTGTAAAGCTAGTGTAAAACGTGTCAGTAGTAAAACTTTGGCCATTTTAAATAAATATTGATTTTAAATAAAAATTAGTAGAATATTTATTAAAAAGTTAAAAAAAACACTTACAACGACATTAACCTATATTCAAACATATTATGTAGGTTCAATCAGTTAATAACTTTATAAGTGTAGAAACCATGTAAATCCCACGATTCAATACTGGCTTCGTTAGTTCATTACTTTGCCACAGAGGGCCAACAGCGCCATCTATTGGTAATTATAAGCACAGAGGTTTATAGCGCTAGTTGCTAGGTATATTTTATTATTTAATAAGCAATAGCAATGCCTAAATTTTAAGAATTGTTGGTAAAAACATGCATTAAACTTTAGAAGAGTAATTTATTATACTCATCTGTGTCAACTTTAGGGGAGAGGGGGGTACTTATTTTTGGCCCAGGTGTGAATTATCCCTAAATAGGATATGATATACAAAAACATATTTTTATCATTTTTATTGAAAACAATGAACATTTTAATGAGTAACCCTAAGTAAGCATAATTTTAATGAATACACTAAACTTTATTGAGGTGTATTTTTTTAAGAAATTACAAATTAGATATAAAAATAACATTTTAATAACATAAATATAATTACTGTAACTTCTTAAAGTTTTGCAACCGTTCCTTGAATCTCTTTTTTGCTTCATGATGCTTTCTTGAAGACATCTTCATTAGTTTATCTAAAAATTAAAATATTTAGATAAAGATATTAGGTATGATGTATGATATAGGTATGAGTGTGGAAAATGCCTCTTGTAATCGGTATAAAACTTTTTTAACATTGGTTTTATCAAAAAATGTTTTGCATATATTTTAAATGGACAGTGTTATAATAATAAATAATAATAAAACTTTTTATTTCAGTACAGAAGTACATTATTAACACATAAAAATTTATAACTATTTACAAAATAAGAGATATAATACAAGATATACCGGGTGGAAATGAAACTAGGGTCACCCCTAAGAAAACAAATTTTATGGATTGAATAAATCTTTCATTTCACTTCCGGTTTATCAGGAAATGGCACCCACTTTCTTATTTTAAATGTAACCCCCAGATTTTTTCTACGTAAAATCAAACATTGGTTAGTTTTAAGTATGTTTATGCCAAAAAAAATTTTTTTTTCAAAACTTAAAAAAAAACTGTTGAATTTTTTTTCGGTAAAAAATTTGAGTAAAACCTACACAAACTATTTTTAAATAATACAAATACGTAAAATAAATTGTAATTTATAAAATTTATTTCACCGTTCTTGAGATATTATTTTTTTTAATTTTCAAGAAGCGTTTTTTGGAAATATCTTTACTTTTTTAAATGGGATGATATAAGGGCCACCCCCTAATTAAATAGACGGTTTTTTTCCGGTTACTGTGATATCCCATATGTATGTTTTACTCAAATTTTTTACCAAAAAAAAATTCAAATTTTTTTCTTGAAGTTTTGAAAAAAAATATTTTTTTGTCATAAACATACTTAAAATTAACCAATTCTTAATTTTACGTAGAAAAAATCAGGGGGTTATATTTAAAATAAGAAAGTGGATGCCATTTCCTGATAAACCGGAAGTAAAATTAAAAATTTATTCGATCCATAAGATTTGTTTTCTTAGATCATATAATATACTAAAATTTAAATTTTTTATTTCCATAAATAAAGAAATGCCAGGGGTGGCCCTAGTTTCATTTCCACCCGGTATAATACAAATCTCTATCAACTAAATAGAACCACTATTTTCTATGCATTCTTTGATATGTATACGAATACATCTTTTAAATCCACAAAGCGAGCTTTGTTCTTTTATTTCCCTTATTCAAAAAGGAACCATCACAAAGACATTGGTAGAAACTCAAAATAGAAAAGGTTTGGAACAATAGATCAAAGGTCAAACAACTTTTGTTTAAAACATTTGTTTAAAAAATTTCAATTATTCGCGATATTTGTCAAAATGAATAGAAATTTTGTGGTTTTTGATGCAATTGCACTAGAAAGCTAAAGTTTTTAAAGAAAAAATGCAGTTGCTCGTTTAATATCCTCACTCGACTTTCACCTCGTTCTGCTATTTTCAACTTCTTACTTCTTACAAAATTTATCACTTTGTTGACTCGTTACGTAATATAGGTACTATTGGCAATTTTAATTTTTTGTTCGCGGTTTATATATAATTTAGTGTTATTTAAGTATGTTTGTATTTTTGTACCTTGTGTTGAAGAAACAATAAAGTATTCTTCATTTAAATTTAGGAATATCTTTATCTAGTAATAGCCCAGGAGCCGACCGCACTAAAGTCTCCCTCATAGAATATAGCGGGTATTTTTGTTGAATCAGTAGTTTTTTATGTACTCAAGAGTGTGCCATCTTTTTTATGTGCTGAAACTTGACCGAAGTATTAAAAAATGACCACTTCCGGTACCTCTTTTTGTCCCTCATAAAATATAGCTCAACAATTGTGCCAGTCGATGAAGTGTTAGCAAATGGATAAAAAAATGTTCTGCCACCCCCAAATCTGACAGGAACCGAGGCAGAGGCAGCAACCCAAAAGTGGGAACAATTTTCAAAAATAAGCAACCACTTTTACGAGACGTCAGTAAGAGTGGTAGCCTAAATATGAAAATGTTTCCCACTTTCGGGTTGCTGCCTCGGTTCCTGTCAGATTTGTGGGTGGCAGCACATTTTTTTATCAATTTGCTAAACAACCTTCATCGACTGGCACAATTGTTAAGCTTTGTTTTATGAGGAACAAACAGTTCAAAAACAGAGGTACAGGAAGTAGTAATTTTTTAATACTTCGGTCTAGTTTCAGCACATAAAAATATGGCACACTCTTCAGTACATAGAAAACTACTGATTTAACAAAAAAACCCGCTATATTCTATGAGGGAGACTTTAGTGCGGTCGGCTCTCCTACTATAAGATAATATTAAAACGGTAAGAAAGAGCGAAGGTGTTTTTTGTGCATAGTTGTAATTTTGTAGGTACCTAGATGAACAAGAAAATTCAATTCCAGGACGAAACTGTAAAAGCCACTTTTCGGTGGATCACACCGAAAAAAGTTATTCGCCACCAAAGCTAATTTCGGTTTCACCTTTAAAGTGTACGAAATTCAAATGAAATGCACCAAATTTTTTCCTTACGGGTCTTACGAGAATGGACATAATCGACTGATATTTTAAAGGGTATTGCAAATTTTTCCTATAGCAAATAAAGTTTGATAAACTAGTTTATGTCTCTCTCAAAGTTCGAATTTAGGCTAAAATGCGCGAAACACAAAAACACAATTCGGCCTGTCAGATACTACAGAATTTAGTTAACATTTCTGCCTGCAGAGGGCGTCTAGAAGTCTAAACTCACGAATACCTAAATAACCTCATTGGTATTAGGTGTGTTTTATTTGCCACTTTTATCTGAATTGATCAGCTAATTTTGATCGTGTCATTTTTCCTATCCAATGTTTGGGTTTGGAATCGTAGCCTATCACGACAGCTGTATTTTGTATCTGATAATTAGTAAAAGCAAATAAAACACAGCTATTATGTACAGGGTGAGCTAAAATGATTGTGGTTTGATATGTAGGCAACCAAATACGCAGGTTGGTAGAACTAAAAATGTTCAAAGAAAGTTCCCTAGTAATCCAATGGCGTAGCAAATATTTATTTCAAAAATGAATACAATAATCATAACAAATCAAGAATTCTAAATAAATATTCAAATTTAACTTATTTATTAAGGTTTTGTGTTTTTGAAAATAAAAAACGACTAATTTTACAACAAATGTCAACTGTTGAAAAAGATGAGCTTAATTTTAGAGGCAGATGATAACAAAAAACAAATATTCCTAATAAAAACTGATGATTATGAAACAGAAGGCATAATAACTCAACACAAAAATCTGAAGAATTGACACAACGGTAAAAAATTTGACCTACGCCACTGTTGTGTAGTCTAGTGACTTTGTTATAATTTTGCAAAGATTTCTAACCTATAATATCTAGATAGCCGACGCGCATTTAAACGCTGCTCAAAAGTTTGTTGTAAAATTTGAGCATACTGGGGCAATCGGGACCCCCTTATGTAATCGGAATGATTCGGAAACCAACCAGTGGTTGAGCAGGAAATTTAAAATAAGCCAATCGTGTTACAACTGAATTTGACTAGTGAGGTCATTTCGTAAAAGAGATAGTAATATTATATTATAATGAATTAAATTTGTTTAGTTATTAAATTTATGTAGTGTAGTTAATATTTTCTTAATTTAATTCTTAACAAATTTGCGTTCCAATCTAAATCACGTTAATATATCGAAACCAGTGTTTATCTGATAAATAATCCATTTGACTTCTGCCGTGGAGTGCGACAGAGTAAAAACATAAATAGAAAGAAACAGAGATACCCCCTTAGAGCTCTCCATAAGTTTAGCCAGAAAAATGGCGTCGTAGTTGCCCCTTGGTCATATGCGATCTTACGCCCCGTGAGTTGCCCCTTGTAATTTTGACATGATTTTGTGTTACTATGAACTTGAAGCGAACAAATTCCCCAAATTTTTAGGCGGGAAATTTGAATTGACCACAATCATTTTTGCTCACCCTGTATTATTCAAAGCATTTTTGTTACTTTGCAATTTTTAAATATTAAAATTTTTTAAATAACTTACATGATTCTTTCAGGTCTATTAAGTATTGCCTTATTGCTTTAACCCCTTCATTGCTCTTGTTATTGCCATAAATTTTAGAGAAGTTAACGGTCGAGTCTTGAAAGTTCTGAGCAGGTTTCCTTTTCTTAACTTCACTTTGACTGATTACACTTTTGTTCATCCAAGAAATATAATCATTCATAGTTTCAACATGTTTGGAAACATTAGCAAGTATCAGAAATTCTGGATCATCAGGTTCATTATTGCCTTAACAAACAAAAAATATATTAAAAATAAATAAATCTTTTTAAAAATTGCAAATTTTATTCTTCCTTTTCATTAATTTTAATAAAACTAAACAAATTTAAAAAAGACAATCAACAAATTATTTATACAGGGTGTATCATAATATACAGGGTGTCCCAGCGCTGCGAGGAAGTAGCATTACTCTAAAATGAAAAAAGATAACGACATGTGATTTTCAACAGAATATACAATACCTTTAAGCGCATATTTTAAAAATATTTTAGTACCTAATATACCGAGTGTCCATTCCAAGATGGCGGACTAAATTTATGTTTTTTTAAATGAAACACCCAGTATATTATGACATTTTTGGATTCCTTATCAAAAAATAATTATACTTTGTATAAACTTTTATGGGTCTATCATCACTCGTTTTGCTGATATTTGCCATTTAAGCCAAAAAAAGATCAATTTTTGAAAAATCACTGCTCTAAAACAGATGAACATTTTGGGTTGAAATTTTGTCAAAAAATTTTCAACATCATCTAGTCTACAACTATCATGTCAAATTTAAGTCTGTGATAATTTTTTTATCAGGGTGCCTTATGAAACGCAAATTGAACAATTAAACCAAATTTTCAAATGGAACACCCTGTATATTTTAACATCAATCGATGGCATTTTTTACAAGCTATCTATTTTCTATTGATATAATGTTTGTATGGTTGCTTATTAATGGTTTAGGAGATATTAATATGCAAACTGAGAAACAGTGAAAAATAGACAAAATTCTCTTGATGAATTTTTTTGAGGATTTTTTTTTAATTTGCCTTAGACTTATTTGTGTCTTTTTCTATTTTGCTTTTTTAATAATATTATATTACAATAGCGGTTTTTGTTGTTTTACAGCACAAATTAAATCGAAACTTGCAATTATCAATTTTGGTTTTCTAAATCTTAGTATGTTTTGAAAATTTAACAACTGATGTTACCAAGGAAACCCTTATTTTGTTGAATTTCGATTTTACGCAATTTTACGCTCTCTTTCAGCTTCACCAAGCGCTTGCAGCATATTTGCCATTTCTTCTTTAGAAGAGTTCGCTATTTCGGTTTAGTTATTATCAAAAGTACAGAAAAAGGGATTAAAACAAAATTCAACAAAATAAGGGTTTATTTGGTAACATCAGTTGCTAAATTTTCAAAGCATACTGAGACTTAGAAAACCCAAAAAACCAAAATTGATAATTGCAAGTTTCGATTTTATTTTTGTTATAAAACAACAAAAACTACTATTGTAATAAAACAACATTATAAAAAACCAAAATAGAGAAAGACAGAAATAAATATTAGGCAAATTAAAAAAAAATCCTCAACAAAATTCATCAAGAGGGCTATTTTGTCTATTTTTCACCGTTTCTCAGTTTGGAAATTAATATCTCCTAAACCATTATTGCCATGCGACCATACAACCATAATATCTTATATCAAAACTTTTGTCCGCCATCTTGAAATGGACACTCGGTATATTAATAAAATATTTTGAAAATGAGCGCTTAAATGTATTGTACATTCTATCGAAAACCGCATGTTGATATCTTTTTTCATTTTAGAGTAATATTACTTCCTCGCAGCGCTGGGACACTTAGTATGTGGAACAAAATTTGCCAGTGGGTAGAGGAAACCAAAATAATGAAAACAGTTCATAGATATAGCTTCGTAAGGGAGGTAATGCTCATTATACGTGTTGATTAAAAAGTGGTTTTTGGTAATTGTGTATATGGAAAATCAAAAACAAAATTAATAAAATAGTTATAAATACCTTTCTTTGTAAATATATTTCGAGAAGATTCTTTACTATTTTTTCTTTTTGGTGTTGAATTTCTTCTTTTATAAAGACTGTCCTCAGCTAAAATCGAGTCGAATCGAGTTGAGTCTTCAGTATATAATTTTCTTTTCTTGGAAGAACCGGTTTTGCTTAAATCAACAGTTTTACTGTCCTCAGCTAAAATCGAATCGAATCGAGTTGAGCCTTCAGTATATAATTTTCTTTTCTTGGAAAAACCGGTTTTGCTTAAATCAACAGTTTTACTGTCCTCAGCTAAAATCGAATCAAATCGAGTTGAGCCTTCAGTATATAATTTTCTTTTCTTCGAAGAACCGGTTTTGCTTAAATCAACAATTTTACTTTTACTATGTCCTTGATTTTTAGAGCTTTCTGAGTCAGTTTTGTCTTTTAGGTAATCTTTTCTCACTCCCTCCTTTCCATTTGTGACAGTCTCGGCGATAGTATTTCCTTTAGAAATTAAAATATTTTCAAGTACTTTAATTCCTTTTTTAACATTTTTGCCTTTGGTTGTATTCAAATCCTTCCAGTGAATATTATCATCTTCGTCATAATAGACAGAACTCTTATTAGTGTTGGATTTATGATCATCAATGATTTCATCAAAATCTTTTTCAGTTTGTAATTTATCATTTAAAAGATTTTTTTGGCTACCATTACTAATATATTTTTTATTTTTGTGTCCTGAAGTAACAGACTCTAGTTTATTAAAATGATCTTCATCGTAGTCCTCTTGCAATTCAGGCATTAGTTGCTCTACATTAGTTTCTTCGTCTTTGTCTATTGTTAGTTCTGATTTCTTAAGATGATTTTCATTTGAATGTATATTTTTTGTTTTATCAGTAATTGAATGGTTGGATTTTGTAATCCAGTTTTCAGTATCTCTATGCCTTATTATCCCCAAGAATTTATTCGCTTTATCTTTTTTCAGTGGTTTCAACTTCATTTCACCGCTGCCAGAATTTTCAAATTCATAATTATTCTTCTGTGAACTGTCTTCTATTTCTGTTCTTTTTAATTTATTTCTGGTTTTTTTCTTGTCAACATCTATATTTTCTTTTGTATTGGATGGCAAATCTGTAACTGAGCTTAAATTCTTTTTATCTTGACTTAAGGTACTACTTTCAAAGCGTTTACTCCCTTTTTTTGTTTTAAGAATAATATCAGAATCTACATTCTTAGCTGTAATTTCTGTAGGTCCTTCAATCATGTCCTCAGAATCTGATGAAAATAGATTTTTTTTGTTCAGTCTTCTGGGTTTAATAAAATCAGATTTGTCATCATCATAGGATACTATATCTGATTGAGATTTTAAGCTAGTTTGGTTTAGAGACTCGTTTTCACTTTCTTCATCGTTTGCACTAATTTTTACTTCAGTATTAGTATTATTATTAATGGCATTTATATTGAATTTGGATTTTTCAACATTATCGAGTTTGGGCTTTCTTTTGGTTTTATCAATATTTTCAGTAATTTTATTATCACCTGAAGTTGCTTCTGGGGGTGGGTCCTTGTGTGCTTTGCCATCACCATCATTAGTATCATTCATATTAAAAACCAATTTCTTCTTTTGACTATTTATTTCACTAGAAATAAAACTAAAATTGCTTTGGTGTTTAGTCAACCCAAGTTTATTTTTTCTTTCATCTTTCTTGGGTAGATTTGGTAAAAATGCTTTCAATTCTGAAACATTATTCCTTTTATCAGATATTTTTATCTTTTCTTGGCTAGGAATTTCACTGCTAATACAGCTCAATTTACTTGTATGCTTAGTTAAACTTAGCTTTGAATTCTTACCTTTTTCAATTACTTTCATTATCGGTTCGTCATCAGAATCCACTTGTGTTTTTTTATTATCTGTTACATCTATCACATTTTTTTTATTTTTAGTGGAGGGCTGATTCATTAGTAAATCATTTGTATTCTTAAATATTTTTTTACGGGTAATCCTTTGAGGCCTTTTTGATATTATCTTATTATCATCTGAATCTGAATCAGTGTCTGTGTGTTCATAAATTATTTTGCTTTCATTATTTTTAACATTTAAAGGAGTCAAATTAACAAAGCGTTTTTTAATTAGCTTCTCATTAATCCTCTTCTTTTGGTTTATTATTGAGCTTTCAGGTGCATTATTCTGAAATTCATTATTTATGTCGGACGGGTCAAGCTCCTTTTCAACAGATGCCTTTTGAGAATTATTTTCTTCATGTTCTTTCAAAGTGACTTTTTTTCCAAGTTGTTTAGCAGTTTCCTTCTTTTTAGGCTTTTTTTTACCCTTAATCATATCTTTAGCCTTATTTATTTTAGGAGTAAGAACCGGATATGTCTCAAAATTCTTAATTGATATTTTTTTGAAGTTGCCTAATTTGGAATTGGTTTTATTCATGACATCCATTACTTTACTTTTGTTTTCTTTTAATATTGTTTTCTTATTATTTCCTTTTCTTGTTTTAATTTTTTTGGAGTACATTTCAGCACTTGCATTTTCATTATGGGTGTCTTTTAATATAAGTTGTTGAGATGCAACAATAATTAAATTGGGATTATTTTCTTTATCATCTTTATTTGTTTTTCTTTCTTGAGCTTGTATTTCCAATTTTCTATTTTCCATAGTTGGACTTTCTTTTTGATATACTCCTATATTATTAGCCAAGCTAGATTGACTTGGGAAATTGTTTTTATCATCTGAAATACTTTGATTTGTTTTAGAGTTTTCCCTAACAAATTGAACTAAGTCATTTTCCATATTGGTATTAGAAGAAACAGATCCAGACAATTCTTCAATATAATTGGATCTCTCATATAAGTAAATATCTTGAGTTTTTGATATTTCTAATTGACCCACTTTCTCTTGTGTTCGGGATTTTATAGTATATAGATCTTTTGCTTCGCTATTACTAGGTAATATAATTTCTTCGTTTTCTGAAATTACTGAACCGTTACTGAACGACTTAGCCTTAGTTCCTTTGGTAGTGTTTCTTTCTAGAGTTTCTATGCTGGAGGTAAATTTAACAAGATCATATTTTAAATCTTCAGAGGTGTCAGGACAGGTATGGTATTGATTTTCAGTAGAGAATTCCTTTAAACTTTGATAATCTTCACTGTCAACATTGGATCCGCCAAGATAATGCCTACAGTCTGGTACTTTTGATCCGGGAATGCGGCCGAGTACATATTCTCTATTAAAATCAAATTCCAATTCACTTTTTGATTTGCCCGATGGAGACTACAATAATTATAATTTATAAATATTATTCGTGTTATAAAAAAAAATGAGATATTACCTGGTTCAGACTTGCAAAATAATTTGGGAATACTTTTAATAAGCATTCTTCAAGATCGTTTTCAGACATTTCGTTATTAAATATTATTTGTAATATAGTGGCTGATGAAACAAATTCCGATTGCGATATCATCTGAAGATCTACTGAACTTTTTAATTTTACAATTAACATCACACATTTAGATTCTTCTTCATAAGACCTAAAAATATATTATATTATATACCTAATAAGCCCCAGTTGCAAAGTTAAAGCTTAAAAAATGGGAAATCTGTTAATTTTTTAGTTTATTGTATAATTAGACTACAATAGCTGGCCATACACTAACAGAGTAGAAATGGTAAAATTTCCAGGTCTAGTTTGTGCATGGGGAAAAGCTTTATAAAAGACATCTCTGGCAGATTCCAGATCAGGCGGATTGACTGCACGCAAGGATTTATCCGGCTGATTTTTTATTTACAAAATTAATCTCTTTGCCGGTGACTGATTCTTAAATACTTTGATCTGGTTTTCTTTTTTGAAACCTATTTTACTACAGCGCATAATACTCGTTTTGGTAAAGTCAGAATCTTCTGTCTCATCAATAATTTATAGTACTATAAACACCGAATCCGGTAGTGTATGGCTAGCTAATGAAGAGTATTTTCATAAATATTTTTATATAACTTACGTGGTTAGTGAAGAAACGTTTTCATCCGTAACATCAATTCTTTCATAATCGTCTTCACCATCTTCTGGATTTTTCATTAAACACTTGGCAGAACAGTCAAGGTAAATCCGAGATGTTCCAAAGTTAAAGTCAACCCATAAATTTCCATCAAAATCCTAAGCAAATAAAAGTATTTAATTTTTATCTGTATTTCAAAGTTTAAAGTCAAATAATACCTCATGTGGAAATATACACCTCTCTCCTAAATAAGCCGTTGCAGCTATTACTGATTTCACTGTATTATTAACATTATTTATTAGGTTTAAGAACCTACGGCTCTCTATTTCAAACAAACGTTTATTAATTTTGCTAAAAGCTTTTGCAAACTCTTTTCTTTCAGGAAAGAAAGTCTTTGCAATCTCAACAATGTCTACATCAGGACATAAATGGAGAATTAATTTAAGACTTGATTCTTGTTGAGAATAATCACCACAAGTTTCTAAATCATCTATTAATTTTACTCTGAAATAATAATGAATAAACATTCAACATCTATGCACATGTATCAAAAATCATTCGATATTCACAAAAATGTCAGAATTATTAAATTAGGTGTCATTCTGAACAAACAGTGTAAGTTTAAAACCTCGATTTCACAGTGATAGTTGGTGTGATAGTTCCTATCATGATAGAAACTATCGTGAGAGCTGTTGCAGTGTAGACAACTTGGGTGCGCTATACAGGTTTCGTAAGTAGCGTATAAATTTGACCCCATGTAGGAAATACTTTTTTAAGAAGAAAAGTTCATATGAACATGTCCAATATTCATTCATAAAAAAGTTATAAGCATTTGAAGAAAAATAAATTAAATCAATTTATAACTAAAAAAATATAATTTATCATGCTTTGAAAATCGTCTTTTTTTAATTTTGGCATTTAAATAATAAAGATAATAATAAACATTTATCGTTTTTAAGTTTGAAACAAATAACAATAACTACAAAATGTTTAGTAATTCTGAATATGCCGATATAATTTTTATTTATGGATTTTGTAATGGTAATAGTTTCCAAGCAAGTAGAGAATATCAACGCAGGTTCCCCAATAGATGTCACCCTTCTTACCATGTTTTCTCCATGACCTTTCAAAGATTAAGGGACACCGGAAGCATACATTGTGCACCAAAAATTGGTGCCCCTGAAAAACATACATTTGAAGAAGAAGAAGCAGTGATAGACGCCTTTATTGAAAATCCTCGTACAAGTATATGCAGTGTTTCTTCAATGCAAGGTATTTCTTAATCATTTATTTGGAAGACGCTAAAGAGGGAAGTAATGCTTCCATACCATTTTCAACAAGTACAAGCCCTTCAGCCAGGAGATGAGATCAGACGTTTAAACTTTTGTCAATGGTTGTTGGAAAAAATGGCAGCAGATCTAAACTTTTGCTCAAAAATTATTTGGACGGATGAAAGTCAATTTGGCAGAGGAACTACACCAAATTACCACAATGAACATGCGTGGTCATTGGAAAATCCCAAGTTAATAAAAAGAAGAGGATTTCAGCAAAGATTCTAAATAAATGTCTGGGCAGGGATTTTTAATAATCAATTAATATCAATGCAAGTACTGCCTAATAGACTGACATCGAATGATTATTTGATTCTATTAAATACCAATGTACAAGATATTGTTGACAACATAGCCTTAAATGTCTTAAATCAGGTTTAGTATCAACACGATGGAGCGCCACCTCATAGGGGAAGAAATATGACTAATTGGTTGAATGATAATTTCAATAGTAATTGGATAGGTTTTGGAGGACCAATATCGTGGCCACCGCGATCTCCAGACTTAAATCCGTTAGATTTTTATCTTTGGGGTACTCTCAAAACAAATGTGTACACAATTGAGATAAATACTCAAGCACAATTACTTCAGAGGGTAAACAATGCGGTTGCTGAAGTGCAAAATAATTTTAATTTCAATGTTAAGGAAGAGATGTTACGTCGATGTTGTGCCTGCAAAACAGCAAGAGGAGGTGTATTCGAACAAAATTTAAATTAATTATGTAATTTTCAAAGCAAGCTAAATTATATTTTTTTAGTAATAAATCAAGAGTTTTACTCAACTATTTAATAGTTATTTATGCACCTAGGTAGTAAAGTGACTGATTTTAATCCCGACGATGTTTTGTTTCCCGAGGCAAAGCCGAGGGAAACAATCAGAGGAGGGATTAAATTCACTTTACTACCTCGGTGCATATAGAATTTTTTGCACTTTTTTTATAGGTAAAAGTTTCCACAATAATTTAATTATATGGCTATCGCTGTGACTAATATCGGTTGTCATCGGACGGCGACGGGTATTTTTATTCGCCCGTCATAATGATTTATACAGCAACTTTCATAAAATATAGATAATTGTAGATTAATATTATAATTATTGTAATTGATTTTATAAATTTAAAAAAATAATAATTAACTTCATAATAAATCAAGTAGGTAAGTTTTGATGCAGGAATAAAGTTTACCAAGTTTAAAAGATTTTGCCACATTTACAGATCTAACTAATTGATTGAATCGATTCTGTGTACACTTAAAACACCTTTAAATTTAAAATTTAGTATCAATCTATAAAATAAAAAAACCGTACATAATACAATCCTCGATCCCAGAATAAAAATCAAGTTCCGTTCCAAACCAAACCAAATAAATTTATTAGAGGTTAGAATTCACTCAATATATTGGTGGTGTTTAGACTAGACTGAAGTTTGCAACGATTGTGATTTCGCGGCAAATTCAGACAAATTACAAGATTATGACTGATTTTAATTTTTAATGACAAGTGACGTGAGCGGGAGTAAAGTGATGACAAATGACGTGGGCGGGAGTAAAGTAATGACAAGACAGGGAGTAAAGTAAAATTTGACAAGAGACAGGAAATGTTACGTTTTAGTCTCTATCAATAAGGACTAAACTAGCTCATTATATATAGAAAGTGCAAAAATTGATTTAATTTTTTTTTTTTTAAATTCTTATAACATTTTTATGAATGAATATTGGACATGTTCATATGAACTTTTCTTCTTAAAAAAGTATTTAATATTTTTTCATAGTTTACCTGTATTATTAATAGGCAATAAGTAGCAAAATAATATTCGAATTATGACAGCTTCAAGTGTGATGAGTGTTATAAAAATTTAAAAAAATATTATGTGTTATGAAAGGAATGTGGGCACATGATGTGTGGTCAGTGTTGCCACACTTTGTGCAATTTGCGTGAATTTCCAATATGTCCTTTCTGCAGGTTAGAAATCAAAGAAGAACCCCTTTTTGTTTATTTTTAATTTATTATGTTTTTTATTAAGTATGAATTTTTTGTTTTTAAAGTATGGACTTTATGTTTTTATATTAACTATTTGATTTTTATTAAGACGATAGTCGGCGAAATTTTGTGAGCGTAAAATGTGACTCTACGGAATACCATTTTTTAGACAAACCAGTAAATGAAATTCTGTTTTTTTTTGTAGTAGTAGTTCATTAATACTTGGCATAACATGTCTATTATTTTGTTTTTGTATTTTTTATTGAATTTTTAGATTTATAGACAATCAAATCTGACCTAAAAATGAGCAAGTTTTGCTTGCTGTTTTAAACCTTATACTTAATATAATCGGAAAAACAGAATAACACTTTTGTGAAGTTGTGTATTTAGATAAGAGAAAATTTTACAAATCTCAATTTGAAGGTCCCTTGGAAAAATGGTATTTTCTAGGACCAGGTTTTTTTAAAAGTGCCAATTTTACTGCTGCCGTATGAGTATTTGGTGTGACTTACAAAAACAAAACCAGAAGAAATTGGTAGCCACAAGACTCTTCTGTGTACCAAAAAAAGAAATTTTAAAAAAGCTTCAATAGAAAAAAAATTATGAGCAAAACCCCAAATATCAAGCGAATTTCAAAATCAAGCGCTCGCATTTGCCGACTATCGCCTTAAGTATTGTTTTTTATATTAATAAAATTTTGCAATATTTAGAAAAGTAAAAATGGCAGATGAAATTTCTATTAATATTATTAATTAGCATAAAAATACGCACCTTTGTCCTAACCTAACCTACCTCGTAACTCTTAAAATAAGCGAGATTCCCAGTGGTGCATTACCAATATAGGCAATTGCCTAAGGCCTCAAACAAGAGAAGGGCTTCCAAATAAATTTAAAAAAATAACATTGTTTTCCTCAATTTTTTCAAACAGACGAACTTGGTTATAAATAATAAATAAAAATGATGAAGAAAAAGCTTATTCATGTTGAAATTTGTTTTGCGCTCTTCCTTGGTCTCTGGCACGAAGCCCTGTTGGCCACTCACGAGTATAATATTTATGGGGATTAATACGAAAAATACATATCATTAAACCTTTTCACGGTTATAACGATTAACGGTTATAGCGATCAAAATTCGGTCGTTATAACAGGATTTGACTATATTTTCTTAAAATTATCAATATTATTTTAGGGCCTCAAAATTGCCTAAGGCCTCATAAAGGCATAACGCGCCACTGGAAATTCCCATACATATAGGTATAGCCTCGAAAAACGGGAACCCTATTTACTTATTTTGTGCATTTTAAATAAAATTAGTTGTTAGGCGGTTTTACTTTAGCCGCAAATACGGTTTTCTGCATTTTTAAATTAGGCCATTTAGCTGATATATGCGCTTTTACTTCATACACTTTTGCTTTAGGCGCTTTTACGTTATACACTTTTGCTTTAGGCGCAAATACGTTATGCTACAATACTTTAGGCGTTTTAGTGTGTCACCGACAACTTGAAAGTCTCTATCGTCCCATATATCATATGATAGCACTTTTGTGGTGACTATCATAACAGTGCTTTCATGATAGTACTATCACCGTGAAAATGAATGTTAAAAATGTTTGATAATTTCGGTCGTCAGCATAGTAATTAAAATACGGATTACTTTGGATTATTTTAAAAATGGCTAAAATTAATAATACGGTACTTACAACTTAGAACGAAACTTTTTATAAAGATCATCATTACACCCAAATTTTCCAATTAACAAATTGAAAAAAATAATTATTTCATGTTTGAGTTTATTTGATATGGAGTCTTCAAGGAATTCAAACAATTTCGCTCCAAACATATGTAATAATTCGTTACCATCAGAAATAATATCAAAACATTCCTTAAAAGAAAAATTTATAGAAACATATGTGATAAATGTGATTTTGAATGACTTTGGTTCATGTTTAATACATTTATTTACCTGGACTGCGATTCTCAAATGTATGCGACAAACTTTTCTGTCAACATTTTATTTCTACCTTTCTCTGGGAACTGTTCGTTCACCTGCCCTAGGCCCATTCACTCGTTTTACTCGATATTTGTCACATTCGATCCTCATTTCGACATTGGAGAATATATTTTTGAGAAAGTAGTAGACTTTTGACAGAAAATGTGTGCGATAATTTATCGCATACATTCGAGAACAGTCCTGTTGTCTGTTATATTTGGATCAAACACATTTGAACGACAAATTTTTGATATCATAAAACGTTCTTACTTGGCTAATCATAAAAAAGCCATCCGAAATCACCTTATGTTTTGAAGTCACTTATTATATAGAAATAAAATTTTACTTACTGTTAAAACATGTAAAATTGCTTGAAAAGATTTAAATCTTTCGTTTTTCTCATCAAACCTATTAAAATATTTTATTACGAAAATTAAATAATTTGTGCTAGCAGTTTTTATTAAACGGTTTGCTTCTTCATCAGTTTTGTCATAGGACTGTTTTACAACTATTTTTATAAAATTATGCATTTGCTTAATTTTATCCAAGTGAGCTTTCTAAAATTAAATAAGGAGTTAGTTTAAACATAAAATTAAAATATACAAAGTTTTTACTTCATCCAAGTTTTTTATAGCAGTAAGTTCCTGGAAGTAGACAAGATTTTCCAACCAATTAGCCATGGCGAATGCTGCAATAAATTTTAAAAATTTAGAAATAGAGACCCGATTTTAATGATTCAAAACTAGTTAATTAATACAAGAATAGTGCTATAATTTGATAGAACTCATTTTTCTGAATACGCCAACACCTGTTTAATACATTTATCTGCTCTAATAGACAAAAAGATATTAATTTTAAAAAATACTGGGTAAAATAGAAATCAAAGCAAGTCATGAATTTACAATTCATTAAAGCCTCGATTTCACGGTGATATAGTTGGTGTGATAGTTCCTATCATGATAGGAACTATCACGAGAGCTGTCGCAGTGTAGACAACTTGAAAGTCGCTATCGTATCATATGGCATCAGTTTCACGGTGACTATCATGACAGTGCTTTCATGATAGTACTATCACCGTGAAAATGAGGCTTTATGATTAATTGTCAGTGCATATAGTTAAGCTTTGTTTCTGTAGAGCATAAAAGCATTACTTAACCCGAGAGTGGACATGTCCAAAGCATGAAATCGCACATGTATACATACTCTTGCTATTTAAAAAAAATATGACGGTCATTATGACCAAAGGTGTGTCAAAAATCTTTCATCAAAAGTTCTACAGTCAAAACGACTTTGAATAAAAAATGAAAACATTAGGAAGAGCTTTAATCAGAGTTCATTATTGATAGGAATTTAACAGGCAGCCACACAGTGCAGAAAAAGCCTGATTTAACCCGGGAGTGGTCGCATATTGCAACAAGTCGTTTTGACTGTAGAACTTTTGATGCAAGACTTTTGAACACAATACAAATATGACATAATAGTTTAAAATTTGCTGCATTCAGCGATTTTTATCAACAATATAAAAATGGGAATGAAGACGAAAGAGAGTTTTTTGCATAAATGGTTGAAATTTGGTAGATGTGTGGAACCACTTTTCGTTTATATGCTAAAACATCTTTTTCTATAATAAGTTTGAATGTCCAAAATAATAATTAAGTAGTGCTGGGATTTTGGCAACATATATTTTTCGATTGAAAAAAATCATTAAAAAAAATAATCTAAACCAATTATACCTATAATTTTTTTTAATTTCTTTTTTCTTAATTATTTTTTTATTATTATTATTTTTTTTTTTATTTATTTTTTTTTGTTCTTGAGTTTTCAGTTTTTTATTTTTTTAAGTTTTGTTTTTTAATTTATTATTAATAATTATTAAAATTAAAATAAATTAAAAAACAAAACTTTAAAAAAATTGAAAACTGAAAACTCAAAAACAACAAAAAACAATTGAATTAAATTTAAAAAAAAATTAATAATAATAAAAAAAATTTAAAAAAATAATAAAAAAAGAAATTATTAGTATAATTGATTTAGATTATTTTTGTTAATGATTTTTTTCAATCGAAAAAAAAATGTTGCCATTTGAAAAAGAAAAGTTGCCTCCTCCTCCTCTAATGTTTTTATAAATAAAACTAATCTTTTATTATCTAATAGTAGTATTCTTCAAACCATTTAATTTGACATATCATTTATTAAAATCGGATACGAAATAACGAACGTACATCGTTGGCCAGTTTTTGTGCACCCCTGCTCTGTATATTGCCCTCTATATTCCGTCTCGTTAAACTTTTGTGCGCAAGCCTTGCTAACTAATATTTTTCAACCTGCCTGTACAATGGGAGTCATAGAGCTAGTATACAACAAACACGCAACTGCAATACGAACTAAATATTCCGCTTAAACTAGTGTCGCATAAGGATATGATATAATTTTGTTTAATGGCCGATCTAACCGACACGACTTAGGCCCCTAAGTAGTACTTAAATTTTGAATTGACAGATTTTGTATTGTGATCCTGTCAATTTAGCCATTAAAGTATTTCTTAAATATTAAGTCGTGTCAGTGAGATCGGCCATAATATCTACAAACCAATGTCGCAAACAAAAGGGTGGTACTTACATTTTAACATAAATCACATATAATTTTGGTATGCAACGATGACACGTTTAAGGCTGTGTTAGACAGTCATATACAAACTACACATTACGCAGAACCATCTTAGGATAATACAATTTTCTTATACAAAAAAAGACCGTCTAAGGTAGCCTTTAGGTTGTTTCTATTTAATGCAACAAGTTGTGACCAACCAAAGAACAAGTCACCTTAGGCTTGTCTACTAATTACAAATTTATAAATATAAAATATAACTAAATTTACATTAACAAATATTATTTAAAATAATAGTATATTATATTTATTACCTATTTATTTCGACAAGTTAATGGTTCAGTCTTCAGTCAGCTTCAGTTGAAACAAAAACCAAAAAACAAATGAATAATTAAGGCAGCCGCCACCGCCGCCTCTTCAAAATTTACAAAATGGTTAATTTTAAAATTGTTCGTTTTTATTAACGCTGACGTTCGTTTAAAAATTTAAAAATGTCTATATCCTAATTATTTTTTATAAAACATACCTTTATTAAGCGAAATTCTTCAATAATAAATAAGCACCTATTTTCCAGAACTCAGGAATGTCCAGGACGCACAATTAAAGAAGGAAATGCAATAGACTTAAAAACAATTTCATGATTCCCGCTTCGCGTTTGTTTTTACAAATGCACGAACCACAGAAAATAAATACAGTAGACCTAGATACCTAAAGCCCCTTCCCTGCGTTCCACTAGACTCACAACGCCACCAACGACCGTCAAGTCGTTCCACTTATAGCCACTGTCGCCGTGGTCATGGGGTAAAACGTCATCAGTTACGTCACGGATATCGACCACGCCGAGCCCATAACGACCGCATTTAGACGTAGGTCTCCGTTGTCGTTTTCATTTCGCGCGCGTTTTCGCAAATAAATTAATGTACATAACCGAGAAAATTCATATTAAAATTGCATCTTTAACAAAAATCACATAATTAAACCTTACAAACAACTCTGTAATAGAAATATAAGAGGACGCTGCACGTGCCAATAGGGATAAGTAATAAAATCGTCAGCTTTTAATACAATTAAACACGGAAAAATAGTTATATTTATAACGGTGCCAAATAGTAATAATAAATTAATAATTTATGAATATAATTTATAGATGTATGATTGATGTGAAAAAGGATATTGTGAGGATATGTAAATGTAAATAAACACCAGCAAAGCCAAATATCCGTTCCACTAAACATTTCGACGGTGGCGTTTGCGGCCTAGTGGAACGGTAAAACTCGCAATCATGGGCGTGGACTTTGGGGGGTCTTTAGTGGAACGCACTGCTTGAAGCATCTCGCGGTGCTTGAAGGCAAACAAGAGGCAACTACGACGCCATCTTTCTGTTTCCTCCATGTAAATTTCAAATTTAGGTCAAAATAGCGCCATCTATCCGTAGTCGAAATTCCCAATAGGTTAGAAATCTTTGAAGGCAAAGACTTCTGTGTTTTCTATTGTTATACATAGATCGGACAACCTGTCATTTTTTTATCACTGGCAGCCATTTTAAAGTTGACCTGTGTTTTTCTTTATTTTACAAATTACCAATTACAACAAACAACTAATGGGATGGACTACGATACTATCGGTTATATTATTACTATAATAGAATGGTAAAAGTTATACAGGCGACGAGCGTATATTGCGTATATTCCGTTCGCCCTCTGGTGGCAAAATTCTGAACCAAGAAAGCCGGTGGGTTACGCCATGTGATCACACGTTTAAGGGCGCGTTCCAGTAATGAACACTAAAGCCCACGACGACCGCAAAATCGTTCTACATAAGACCGCGATTTTTTCTTTCGTGCATCGATGGCGACCGCAAGAAGCTCACAACGACCGTATTTATTCGTGGGTTTCCGTGGTTGTTTGTTGAATGGTGACCTTTTGAGCTTGTGGAACGGGAAAATTTTGTGGTCGTGGGCTTTAGTGTTCATTACTGGAACGCGCCCTAAGTGCGCTTGGATGAACTTAGCTAGCCGATTCTCCGTGTTTAACTTGAATTTTTCAAAACCTTCGATTACTTTTATTTGTAAAATATAGTGTAAGTTATTTCATAATTATAATGGGAAATGTATCCAACACAAACAGCAGGGTTTACGGCTGCGATTCCTATAAACGACGCGAACCGGACCTTCATTTTCATAAATATCCCGATTTTATAGGTGTTTGTAAAGTGCAGCCTAAGCTTAAATTAACTGCAGTACCGTCTGTTAATTTACCAACATCCTCAATTTCTTCTAGAAAAGCATTTTAGGTATTATAAGGTGGCCAGACGTCCCGATTTCTTAACATTTGTCTCGCGTCCCGCGGAACTTAAAAAAAGTCCCGCTTTTTGTCTTCAAGATTTTTTGTATTATATTATTTGTCAAATTTGGTTTTGTTTCTTAATGCTTATGTTGTATAACTGTTTTTTTTTTGGTTTAAATGAAATTTCATGAAAATGAGGCATTTTTTTAATACACCCGCCCTTGTCCCGCCTTAACAAAATAAAAATCTGATGGCCACCTTAGGTATTATTATACTTACCTAAGAACAAGAAATACTAAATTCAGAGCTTATAATTTAATAAAACAATAATTTATTTTAAATAAACACATAAAACTGCACAAAACAGACACAACCTAATGTAAATACACTTGTTGCCTGTTAATTACCACCGGCTTTCCTCCATATTTGTTTACATTTACAGCGCCATCTAGTAGTAGTTAAAATTCCCAATTACGGGGAGACACGACGAGTACGGGTAGAGTTGGTGAAGTTTTATCTTTTCCGTACCCGTAGCGTATAGCACATGTGCATTCCATAGGAATTTTTAGTAGAGCGTGCAGCCACCTACTACCAACCAATCACATTACGGTTCTATTTCGGTTTCGTTTCGTCTGTTGTGCATCTGACATATTTTCATTTCGTAACGTACTCGCAACGTAATGAACTCGTAACGGACTCGTACCGTCAATTGTGCAGCCGCCTTTATTACCAAACGCAAGAAGAAAATGAATATAAAGGTCGTATGGCATTTGCGAGTTTACTGTATAAAATCTTCACATGTTTTCTCGTGAGTTTTCTATGGTAAAAACTCGCAAGTATCATACACGTTTTTTTAATAGAGTTTTCTCGCGAGTTTCTTGCATAAAATTTGCTGTACGACACTTATTATTTTTGATTAGAGAAAACTCGCTCTTGCTCTTTGTTAAATTAAAATTTATTTACATTTACTTGTTTGTGAAAAAAGAAAGAAAAAAACTCGCGAGAAAACTCTATTAAAAAACGTGTATGATACTTGCGAGTTTTTTGCATAGAAAACTCACGAGAAAACGTGAAGATTTTATACAGTTAACTCGTAAGTATCATACGGCCTTAAGTTATAAGTGGTGGATAACTGAGAAACTACACAGTATTAAATATTTTTTAATCTAAGGCTATTAAAGAAACACGAAAACTTATTCTTATAACAAATTTTATAAATATTTCCCGTATTGTACAAAATCGATTGATTAATTTTAGTTAATTACGTAATCATTTAGCGAACGCTCGGTATATTTGAAAAATCGATCTTTGGGTGTAACCTGAACATAGCCGATATCCAACATGCTGGCAACGTCATAAATTTAAGGTGGCATCACTGTCCCAATGTAGAAAACAAATTAAAACCGTTTGGAGTGGGAAAAGAAATGATAAATAATCAAGAAGGCCTTTGGTAACTATGTTATAACAATTGCCTTAAAAGAATTTATTTGGAATATCGCTACTTCGTAAGTGCCGTCGTTTCCAAAGACTTTAAAAGTGAATTGTTGTGCTTGTATGGATGTGCTTCCGTTATTCAATTTAGAGATTTAAAATTGGTAAGAAGACGCTTTATATTAATTAAAACAATAAATAGAAAATTTTGTATTTTTCTATTAGTAATAATGTAAAATAATTGAGGGATTTTTATTAGAGGGGCTGTTTTACAGTAAACATCGCGATTTGTCCAAAAAAATAGGTAAGTTCGGTAATTTTTAATAGTTGCAATAGAGGTTAGATTTATGTAGATCTCGGTAAGCCACGGCAAGCGGCAACATTGGCACGTGTTCTATGACGCAAATCGCCTTGTTTCCCTCCATTTTCTGTCCCAAATAAAAGTCCCTGGGTCTTGCGGATATTCCCCCCTCACATCTCTTCCCCCGGTAAATGCCCTTGTCCTGAACTCAGACGCAGAGACGCGCCATTTGCTAAACATTTCTCGTTATGGCAGTGGTAAGTAAATTTTTTACCTGTGTATAAAATTTAAAAAAATAATACGTAAATAACGCGGATATTTTTGTTTCCTTCGTAATTTCATCAAGAGATAAGAAATTTACTTCTTTTATTTTTTCTAACCTTATATTCTCTAAAAATAGATAAAATTTGTCTAAATGTAAATATACATTTTAGCTTGCAAATATCTAGTATTCCATTGTTTTAATGTTTCTTCATATTTTTTTGATTTTGGTGCAAAGTTAATTTTGACCTTGTAAAAGCCCAGCATTGCAGATATAAATCAATTAATGCCCTACTTAACTGTCAACCTACTCCAGAATCAAAAATAAACCAGTTTCCCAAGTGATGCTAAAACAAGATTAAAATGTTTAATTATTTGTTCCAGATGAATTTCTTCGCTTGGGTTTGAGTTTTTACAGAACAGGCCGATTGTTAACTTAAGAGAATTTTGCTCGAAAAATATACACCATGGACAGTGTTGTTTTACAAGAACTAACCGACAATAAGATTTTCATGGATCGACATGATGACTTTGGTGACTTAACAGCTACCATGTTTGGTGATGGAGTTGTTAGTGGAAACAGTAGTCCTTTAGAGGATGCGTTGTTGGGCGATCCAGATAGCTGTCGTCTGTGCGGGTAATTTAGAATTTAATTTCAATAAAGTTAATTAAATATAGAGCGTAAAATGTATTCCATGTTCTAATGGAACGAGAACGGTATACTGGTTAGTACATTACTATAGTTACAATTTTTGTCTTATAAAATATCTAACCCGTCAACTCTCAATGGAGATCAACTCGTTAGGGTTACAGACTTCCACCTCAGAGGTGGAAGTTTATAACTCCTAACGTGCCGAGAACGGTGGATTATTTCCTGCATTACTGTGGTTATAGTTTCTGTCTCGTTTCCACATTATGAACATTTTTGTGCTTAAGAGAGAGACATAAAATATCGAGTGAACCGAGATCAACTCCTTAGAGTTACAGACTTCCACCTCTGGGGCGGAATTACATTGCCTGTATTCACCGCCCGTCACTTGTAGGCGCCTACAACTGTTACCTAGCATTTAACTCGGCTCGTTATTCACCGCCTGTCTAAACGCTACCTACAACAAACAGCAGGCATAAAGCTGGCAACGCTGTAATAATACCCCATTTTTAGCAGCGCGCATGTGCACAACGCTTTTGAATTTTGAAAATCAAAAAGAATAATTGCGCGTGTTATTCTATTTCCTTTAAAATACATACAAAGTTAATTAAATAAAGTGTAAAAATAAAAGTGTATTAAAATGGAAAAACAAATAAAATCTAAATATAAAAGATCAGCAAACTTCAGAGAGCAAAAAAGGTCTTTAATAGTATGTAATGAACCATGCCTCGATTATTGAGGACAAATCAACAGTTGTTTTTAAACAAAAGGATAAAAAGTAACGGCGGAATGAAGTATAGAACATTTTAACGCTGGCGTTTTTTATCACTTTTTGCGCGAAATTTTTTTTGGATATGTCAATTTAAAAAAATAAAACTCATTTCGTATAGAATATTATTAGAGGAATGCAATGAATTATTTAAAAAAAAATTAAAAACAACTACAGTTTTTATTTCCTAGTAAAACAATTTTTTTTTGCAACATTAACCCCCAGCATTATCAACATACATTTAATTTTAAATGAGGTTTAATTTGACATATATAGTATTTTTATGAACTTTGAATATAGTTTAAATGACATTTAGCTGCAAAATAGACTATTACCCAGATTCTGGTCAAATAATTTAAGTTTAAAGGCCTTTAAATTTAAATTTGTTGTATGGGTTGTAATGGACAATTTCCATGGTTACATTATTTGTAAGTAATTAAAGGCCTTTAATTTTGACCAGAATCTGCCTATATACAGGGTGGCCCAGATTTTACTTCCCAGGAAATATCTCGGTTATTTGAAGAGATACAAATATAAATCAAAAAGTGCTTTGAATGGCAGCACTTATACCTCATAATTTATTTCTAAAAAAATTATTTATATTTACCACTTTTAAGACGCCATCATCATCTTATTTTTCTTTAATGGGACACCCTATTTTTTATAATTGATAATGCATCTACAATTTATTCTAGAAACAGTGATATGCTACACTTAGTATTTTAAGTACATTTTGTGAATAAAAAGAATTAAAATATTGATCAAAGTAGTATGCAAAATTATTTATTTAGTTAAGACAATTTTTTAAATCTAAACTAACTTAACTTAACCTAATCTAACTGTAAATTACAAATTTTGTTAAAAAAAACTAAATAAATAATTTTCCATAATACATACTTTGATCAATATTTTAATTTTTTTATTCACAAAATGTACTTAAAATACTAAGTGTATCATTTCACTGTTGCTAGTATAAATTGTAGATGCAATATCAATTATAAAAAATAGGGTGTCCCAGAAAAAAAAATGATGATGACATCTTAAGATTAATTTTTTTAGAATGCAATTATGAAGTATGAGTGCTGCCATTCAAGGCACTTTTTGATTTATATTTTTATCTCTTCAAATAAGTGCGATATTTCCTGGGAAGTAAAATCTGGGCCACCCTGTATATGTCAAATTAAACCGCATTTAAAATTAAATGTCTGTTGATAATACTGGGGGTAACTATGTTAGTGCATTCTTTATTAAGTCTAGTTAAAGATATATTTGATTTTTCAAATCTAAAACAATGTTCGCGTTTGCTCTCCATGAGACCTATGTAAATTTAAACTTGGCGGCTTACGTGCTAGCCATTTTACAAACCGCAGCAGTTCAGGCATTATCAAAATGGTGTCACCATTTCAGTTTTTGTTCGGATCCACCCTATGCAGGTCTCGTTCTACAAACTTTTATACGCTTGCTATCATAAATAAATTTGCGAGTTTTATAAAAATATTGTAATTTTATAAAAATCCTTGCTTTAGTTTTATAGTAGGTAAAGAAATAATACACGAATAATAGAGAGAAGATCATTTATTTACAGTAGATAATAATATGCCTAAAAAGAAAATAAAAACTATTTTTTACTAAAATAACAAAATAATCATAATTACATTGTATAATATTTATTAACTTAAAACGCCCTCATTATTGTTTACTATACCATGTGGCATGTTATCTAATTAAAAAAACATACATATTATATTTTATAAGATAAAAATGAACTTACTTCATATATTTAAATTATTTTTTGGTAACTTTTTTCTTGCTAACTATCAATTTTTCTTTTTCCTCCATAAGTTCTTTTTCGTTTCTGTGCTGTCTTTATGTAAGGAGGATCTTCTCAAAGGAGACCTTTTTTCAAATTACCTCTAATGATTTCTGGACATACGCAATCTATATAAAAGTTGCAAAGTTTTGATTCCATATGATTCTTCCAGAAATCATCGTCCCTTTTTATGTTTTCTACGAATAGAGGCGTATTTTTATTGGTAAATATAATAAAATAACAAAGGTCTCTTTTTGTTATATGTAGTGGCCCTTGAATCTGAATATAAACATTTTAAATTAAGCAACTCTGTTTCTCCGTTTTATTGATGACGTGACCGACTATTTCCCAAGCGCATCAATTACCCTTTATGCAGATGACACAAACATTTCTGTGGCATCGGATAACCTAACCGATCTGAGACTTGCAGCAAACAATTGCACTAACACCATGAGCTCTTCGTGCAAAAAGAACCGGTTAATACTAAATGCAACAAAGAGTAACTTCATACTCTTCTTACAAAAAGCTCATCTACAAGAGAGCAGTCTCCTTATTAGGCAAGAAAATAAATCGATTGCTCAAGTATATTCATGTACAGTATTGCTTAAATAAATAATAGCTAGTGTTTATAGAAGAAAAAATATTTATAGACATGTGGGAATATCTTTCAAAATGTTTTATGAATTAAAAATAAGCTAAATGTGCTGCTGTAACTAGGCCTACTTAAATTTTTAAAACGCCATAACTTGAAAACTTAAAAAAACCGGATAACATTTTTTTTACCTTGTATTGACGTGTAGAATCTACTCCCAAAATTTGACATACTCCTCCCGACTCGCCCTGAATAATTAAAGTGTATGGTTTCTTAATTTTTTTTCAGAGGTCCCTTGATAACACCTCGCCTTTTGTCATGTTTACATGTGTTTTGTGAACGATGTTTGGATAAAAAAACAATTGATGAAGCTGGAGATGCCGGAAGTTCAAAAACTTCAATATCTTGCCCGATATGTGAACAAGAGACAAAGGTAAGTCTCAAACATCTGAATTACATTTTCAATATTAAGAATAGCTCATAATATTAAGAATAGTTTAGTTTGTGATAGTTTTTTTAAATGATGTGAGAGATTTTGTTTCCTTTAAAGTATTATGCACATCAATCATCAAAATCAAAGAAAATTGGAAAACAACTTTGTATTTTAATTTTTATAACTTTCGTTCTTTCCTTATAACAACGATGTAAAATGCAAGTGATTCTCCAAATTTACTACATTGAATCAAATCATGCTAATGTTGTAAAGTGCTTTGCAGGTAACTGCTCTGTAGTACTCTGAGGAATTTGGTAAAATGTTGAAGTAAACCATGTTACCTTGTCCTCGTCCTCTCAGGTTCCCTTGGTAAAAATTTTAAACCTACAACTTTTACAGTTTTCAAGCAAAATATTAAAAACCGATTCCCGTTAAAATTTTCAGCCCGCTGCCTTAAAAAATCTCAATTCTCTCCACTAATGAAAAATGTATGAAATGTGGGATGTCACCCTCAAAAAAATTATTTGCACCCCAAAAACTTAAAAAGATTAAAATTTTTAGGTAATGTTCCTTAAAAAATAATTTAAAAAAATTTAATAACATAATATTGATAATATTTAGAAACTTTTCTGTACATATTTTTGTTTTTTAATTTTAGTTATTAAGCAAAATATGAATTTTTTAAAATACTCCTTTACTCATTTATCAGAATGTCATATTTTATATAAAAATTTATAACTTTTGAAAGAAATATCCTTGAAATTTGATTTCTAGTTTCTTTCTTACACTAAAATTTCAATTTGAAATGCACCACACTTGTTTGTATAGTCGACTATAGAGTAAATAGTCACCTAAAGGATTAATAAAGATGGGGAAAAAGGCCTGCTGTTCAGCTATCCCGGTGCTGAGGTAAAAGTATGAATTGAATGATAAATCATGATAATAAATATGCATAATGTGTAACGATCATCTGACGAAGGTAAATATGTGCACAGAAAAATTCTATTTTAGCATCAAACTTGTTAATCCATTAGGTGACTCTTTACTCTATCGTCGACTATAATAACTAACTCCAAGGCAGCGTTCAGTAATGACACTCTTTGGGTGAGAGTTAGTTAGTTGCCTTCGCCCAAAGGCGTTTAAAAATAGGAAGAACACCTCTAGTGCGTAAGTAAATAATCGTTCAGAAATACTCGGAGCATTCGCTTTGGGCGCACCCAAAGCACCCTGGTCTGGAGCGGGTTGAAAAACGCCCTGCATGCACAATAACAGAAACCTTTCCAGATTGACTTGTCTCAACGTCTCTGTGTATGATTTTTTAGGTTATGTTATAAAGTATATCGTACGTTTACCCAAAATAATTCAGAAATCCCTACACTCCGAGTGCACTTCGATAATGACGTCATAACATACTACCCAGAGTACACTCTACCCTCACACTATGTTTCTTAATGGTCTCCAAAGCACTACAGATTAGTTAAAATTAAATTAAAAGCACCTTTAATGTACTTGCTGGCTATGATATTGGTGTTTTCCAGTTGCTTATTGGTGGTTGCATTAGTATTTTTGAAAAACTTATAATTATTTTTTTCAATATCTAGTAACAAATTACATTTGATGGATACTTATTTTCAAATTGAGAAATCTGTCAAACAAAAATTTCAGTGTCAGTTTAGGGTTTAAGGGAAAAGGGGTTCAAATACTGTGAACATTTTTTTTTTATTTTGAAATTATTTTTTTAAGGTTGGAACTAAAAAATTAGCTTCGCTTCCGCTAGATGTCATGACTACAAACATTTCTGATGTAACATCTTCTTTGAATTTATTATGCACCAGTTGTACAGCAAAAGAGAAGGCTGTATCTCGATGTTCAACATGCCACAATTTGTTGTGTGGTAATTGTGAAAAAGCCCATCGTTTCATGCGGCTCTTTGAAACACACTCAGTGGTTTCTCTAGAAGATATGAGAAAAGAAGGTAAAAAGATTACAATTCATAAACCTCTAGTTTGCAGTCAACATGCAAATGAAAACGTAATCTACTACTGCAGTACCTGTAAGATACCTGTATGTGGTGAATGTATCAAATCAGATCACAAGAGCTCTGCAGGTCATCAATATGATGCCATACTGGATTCAGAGATGAGAGTTAGGCAAGAAATAGAACGAATGCTTTCTGATACTAAATCTAGAATTGATGTTATGGTTAAAGCATCAACTGAACTTGATTGTTGTCTAGAAGAATTGGCAAATCAAAAAAGTGCTGCAAGAGATTTAATAAATGAATCCTACCAAAGCTATAAAGCAGTTATAGAAAAATGTAGAGATAGTGCATTAGAAGAATTAAATACTTTGTATAGAGAGAGAGAATTGAAGGTAATGGATATGACACAAAAAGTTGGAAAAAACATAGGAATGTTAGAAGATGCTTGCAAATATGCGAGTAGAATGTTGGAAGTTGGAACCGCTCCAGAAATAATGTACCTGCGAAATGTAGTGGCTTCACAACTAGATCATTTGTTCAAAAATACCAATAAACCAGAATGTAAATATTCTTTAGAGTTTGTAACAGAATTTAATGAATTTGAAACAGCTGCTACAAAATACTTTGGAACGTTTCACACAGAAGCAACAGAAATAATTCCTAATGAAAATGGATCTTTGTACATGAACCTTGCTCTAAATACAAACGGTCATGCAATAAGAAATGGTTCGCTTTCTAACAGTAGCCCAATATCCCTTCCAGCTTCAATGCAATCATCTTTTGATGGGGAATTAGGAACTAATCTGCAGACTCTATCTTTGGCTCAGACTTCTCCTGTTTCACAAATAAGTAGTGCTTTGCAAGGCTACACTAGTATGGCAGAGTATAACATTGCTCAACTAGCTAGCCTTGCTGAAAATAGTGGTAGTGATGGTACTTCACCAACAGATCCTGGTTTTATGACAAACTTCCTTTCATCAGATACTGCTATTAAGAATCTTCAGTGCCTGGCTAAATTGGGATTTAACAATACTGGTGAGTTTAGAATGTTTCATTAATTAATAACAATAGCAGGCAAAACCCATAATGTTCTAAAACTGAAAATATCAAATTGCATTAATGTTCATTTCTAATACAAGCCAAAAATCTCGCATCAAACAAAATATTGTCCAAAAGGGTTTGATTTAAGAAATGAAACTATATTTTGAGAGTATTTTTGAAAAGAAAAGTAGGTACATTTTTTTTAAATGACAACGTGGGTGGTGTTGCATATCATTGCAAAGTTAATATTTTTGTGATAACGGCGGTGTATTAAAAATAGGTTCTATATTTACAAATAAATCAAAAAAATCAAATTAAACTCCAACCCGGACAATAATTCGTTTGGTGTGAGACTTTTGGCCCACCCTGTATAATAATCAAAGGGTAATAATATGATATCCTAATTGTGTGCTTTGTATTTTTAAGAAAATGGAATAACAAATGGGAATAACCTACTTGTTCGTACGAACTCTCCAGTGTCCTTGACCCTGTCAAATAACTTATTAAATACTCTAGGAAGAGTCTCTAATTCAACTTCACCTCTGTTATCCACCCCTGATGATATTTTACCTGATTCCATCAACCCCTTATCTCAGCAACCTGGAGGAACACAATCAAGAAGCGCCAAAGTTAATCCTATGCAAATTAGATGCAAGTTTGGTCAATTGGGACCTGGAAAGGGACAATTTAATTCTCCTCATGGATTTTGTCTTGGATTGGAAGAAGACATTGTTGTAGCTGATACAAATAATCATCGAATTCAGGTAACTTTTGTGTATCCATCTTTTCTCTTAGTTTTTTCAGTGGCAGATCTAGAGTAAAATTCTAGGGGGGCGATGGGCAATTATACAGTGTCCCACTTTTTTAAACACTTATTTTTAAATAGTAAATGTCATGTAAAAAAGCTTTAAGTTCGTTCCAGAATATTCTTAAAGGGTTTTTTAAACGGGCAATAAAAAAATCTAAGTTCGTTTATTGCCTGTTTAAAAAACACTTTAATGGGGTAATTCTGAACAAAGTATGCTTTGGATTTTGTATATTTTTAAGCCAACGTGATGCTAAATTTTACCGAGGGAAATTTAACTTCGTCGTTTACTTATTTTAAAAACAGCCAATAATGTTCAAAAAAACCAATTTGACAAAGAAAAAATCCAAATAATAATTGATTTAAATAAAAAATATAATAATTAAAATATTATACAGGGTGTTTCACAAAAATCATGAAAATTTATCAATTTTAAAATTGCTGTAACTTTTTAGGGAGTCGAAAAAAGATAATAGTTCATAGGAAATTTTTTGTTCAGAATGACAATTTGACTTGTTCAGCCGTTTTTTCTGAAAATCGTACCGTTCTTGACTTATTGAATTTATTCATTGTTAGATCACCCTGTATAGTTTAGTATATTTTTAAAATAAGAAGTAACGTACATACAAAAGGTTTGTAAAATCGTATATTTGGTAAATTAAATTGATACTTATATAAAATATAAAAACAATATAACAATTATTCAAAAATAATTATGTTTTTTTTAAGTTTTTAATTGTGCTTCTCACTAGAACCTTTACCTATAAAGTAAGTGTAAGTGCGCTGTTAAAATTGACAGTCACCCTGATGTCAAAAAAACGCTATTCTGTAAACTTTACTGTAACTTAACGGCTATGTAAAATAACATTGTCGGTGTTAAAATACTCAGTACATCAATGTAATATATTATTTTGATCGATTATACATTAATGTAATATTATTATTTTGATCTATGTTATTTTAACACCGAAAATGTTATTTTATATAACTGTTATTAAGTTACAATAAAGTTTACAGAATAGCGTTTTTTTTTTGACATGAGGGTGGCTGTTACGAATAAGATTTTTGTTCAGAATTACCCCATAAGACGCCTCAATACCAAATATGTTTATTCGATGTAAACAAATCGTTCTTTTCTTTATAATTTTTTTGTTTGCAAATAAATTCCAAAAAACTGAACATACTCGCAAAGTTATTAATGTGAGTAATATGATATGATAAAAAATTGGTTCTATTTTTTTGTACAAATCATAAAAAGTTGAAAAATAAAACAAAATCAAAGTATTCTTTTTTTTTAATTTTTTGCGATTTTTACAAAAAAATAGGAATTTTTTTTTTCTATTTTGGTGCGTTACTAGTCGCTAGTATCACACTGACAGCAGTGCGTTACTAGCCAGTACCGCACTGCTATCTGTACGTTACTGAGTAGTAAATTTTATTTTTCGAAGTTGGTAGCACTGAAGTTTATTGATTTTAATGTGGCAGTTGCCAAGCGATTTACAGGTTATTCGATGATTTGACAAACCTGACATTAGAGTTGCCAACTACCAAAAAAGTTACTAAAATTGAAAACTATAATATTTTATTTTAAATAGATAAAAAGGCGCAAAATAGAAAAAATAGTATAAAAAACTCGTTTCATAAGTCGATAGTAGCACTTGTTCATTAAAATACTCGTCGCTACGCGACTCGTATTTTATAATTGAACGCGTGCTACAATATGTGACTTATGAAACTCGTTTTTTAATATATTATTATCATATCATATTACTAACATTAATAGCTTTCTCGCCCCCCTCTATATCCACCACTGAGTTTTTTTTCACTTTTACCACAAAAATTAACTAGCCTAACCTCTAATTTGAAGTTTTACTATAATAATTTTAATTATTTAAGGTATTTGAAAAAACTGGAACATTTAAATTTCAATTTGGTGTTGCTGGAAAAGATGAGGGCCAGTTGTGGTATCCAAGAAAAGTTGCAGTGATGAGGTCTAGTGGAAAATATGTTGTTTGCGACAGAGGCAATGAAAGGTCACGCATGCAAATATTTACAAAAAATGGTCATTTTCTGAAAAAGATTGCGATTCGATACATTGATATTGTGGCTGGATTGGCTGTGACACAAACAGGAGAAATTGTTGCAGTTGATAGTGTCAGCCCAACCGTATTTTTAATCTCTGAGAATGGTGATTTGCTTAGATGGTTTGATTGCAGTAATTTTATGCGAGAACCTTCTGATATAGCTATTCATGGTAATTAAATTTTCAAATATTACTTTATTGTGTTCTAACTTATTTTTTTTTTTAGGCAAAGAATTCTATGTTTGTGATTTTAAAGGACACAATGTCGTTGTTTTTAATTTAGAAGGTGATTATGTTCGTAGAATCGGATGGGAAAATATAACGAGCTATCCAAATGGGATTGATATATCGGATGCGGGAGATGTTTTAATTGGGGACTCCCACGGAAACCGATTTCATGTTGCTGTTTTTTCACGGGACGGCACCCTCACATCAGAATTCGAATGTCCATATGTGAAGGTTAGTCTTTTTACTATTTTATTAATTTTAAGTATTTACTAAGGCCCAGTTGCACAGTTCAAGCTTAAGCTTCAAGTGATACTTAAACCAAAAATATGACAGAAATACAATAGGAAATCTGTCAATTTTTTAGTTTAAGTGTCGCTTCAAACTTAAGCTTCAACTGTGCGACCGGCCCTAAAAATTCCAAACTTTACCTAATAACTGTTTAGGTATTACGGCCAAGTATTACCTCTTCCTTAGTGATACCCAAATGTTAGGGTATAAACAAAGCATTTCCAAACGAAAATTCCTCAACGATTGGTGATCCATATCAATGAAGGGAGAAATAAAAGTCTTCACAACCAATCAAATGTTACAAATTTATTATATCCAAATCTAATGCATTTCGAGGGTACTAGGACACCTCATCTTCAGAGACATTAGTCAATATAATGAACTATAAGAACAAAAAACACAATTACAACCAGCGCAAAGGTACCAACAACAACCACTTACTTGAACTTAATTAGACCAGCATCATGGTAAGGAAGCAGAACTCAAGCAAACGCATAAACGACCTATTCATATGCAAGATGAAAAGTAGCAGGCGAAAAGACTAGATTTATCACAGTTGTTACGATCAAATATCACAGTAGTATAAAATAGATAAAATGTTAAAAGTTAAAACGTTAAAACTATATCACAAAATTATCACAGATCGGAATATCACGTGCCTGACTTTAACTAGTGTGAACGAAAACCGATGAAAGACGCCATATTGAGCTCGATCAAAGTTCAGCTTCCCCGGACGATTGTGCCAACCTTGATTTTTAAAAAAGTTAGTTTAAACATAAAGCAACTTTATTAGCCGTTGTTGAGGTTCTATAATTTAAATTTTGAAAAAGTGAATTAAAAGTCAAAGGGGGACATTGCGTAGAAGCCAAATTAAGTAATTTCAAGTCCACCCTCCTGCCAGCCTTGAAGATTTCCATCTCCTCCAACACCTCTAGTCTAGTACCATAATCCTGGTTATGCAATAGCTTAACATTCTTAAACTCAAAATCATGATTATGAATTCTCAAATGCAAACCAAACACAGAATCATCCGTACCAGGTCTTTTTGACAAAAGGTGTTCTTTAATTCTTGTATTGATACTTCTACCACTACGACCAACGTAAGCAGCCCTACAACCCCTAGTCTCACATTGAATAAAATAAACTCCTGATTTCTCTAACATTTTGATTGGATCCTTCCCTCTTACTAAAATTGTATTCAAATTTTTTTTTATTGTATTCAAATTTTGAAATGGTTTAAATATTATGCGGACATTATTTAAATTCTGAAGGAACACTTTTGAAATTTGTGAAGTAATATTGTTGAAATAAGTGAAAGAGATATTATTCTTAACTTCTTGTGTGATGGAATTTGAAGTATTCAGCATTGCTGAGTTGTGAAAAAGGTTAACTGATTTTTTATGTAAGGATTTCCTGGGGCTACACCATTCATTTTTCAAACTAGTTGATCCTAAAAAGGTCACTAGATTCAATAACATCTTTAAGTCTAAACTTAAGCTTATTTTTGAAAACTCTAACTGTTTCAATTTTTCTTTTAGAAAGTTCTTAGTGATGAATCCACATACCCCTAGACTCTACGGGTTACCAAAAATACATAAAAATAATACACCTATAAGACCTGTGTTATCGTTTGTGAATAGCCCGGCATATAAGTTGGCAAAATGGCTTTCCAATTTTTTACACAATAATATTTCAGCTAAATCAAAATTCAGTTTACTCAATTCATTAGATTTAGTTAGTAAGATGAAAGATTGCTCTGTTAATAACAGTACTTGCTTTGTGTCCTTTGATGTCTCCAATTTATTTACAAATATACCTCTTAAAGAAACTTTAAACTTACTTAGAGATTTATTATTTGATTCTGATTTGGAGGATTCACTTGCTCAGGCCATCTTTGATCTTACTGAACTTTGCGTCAACCAAAATTTTTTTCAATTTAACAATAAAGTTTATCAACAATCCGATGGTCTGGGTATGGGTAACCCACTGTCGCCCATACTTTCAGAAATTTTTATGTCACATTTTGAATTAAACTTACTGTTTAAGGATGGCCGTTTTGCCAACTGCGTGCAATTTTACTATAGGTATGTGGACGATTTACTATTCTGCTGGAATGGTAGCAGAGATAAACTCAACGAGTTCTTCGATCATGCCAACACTTTGCACCCAAACATAAAATTTACGATGGAGTTAGAACAAAATAATTCTATTAATTTTCTTGACCTCACTCTTGTCAGGGTTGGAGATGAAATTGACTTCAACATCTTTAGAAAACCCACTACGACCGACCACAGCATCCATGCTTTGTCTGGTCATCATTTTTCACACAAATTAGCGAATTTTCATTTTTTGGTGAACAGACTGGTTTCCCTTCCCCTTTCAAAATCAAATTTTGATTTGGAAAGAGATATTATCAAACAGATTGCTGTAAATAACGGCTTTGATGGCTCTATGGTCGAGAAACTGTTACATAAAAAATCAGTTAACCTTTTTCACAACTCAGCAATGCTGAATACTTCAAATTCCATCACACAAGAAGTTAAGAATAATATCTCTTTCACTTATTTCAACAATATTACTTCACAAATTTCAAAAGTGTTCCTTCAGAATTTAAATAATGTCCGCATAATATTTAAACCATTTCAAAATTTGAATACAATTTTAGTAAGAGGGAAGGATCCAATCAAAATGTTAGAGAAATCAGGAGTTTATTTTATTCAATGTGAGACTAGGGGTTGTAGGGCTGCTTACGTTGGTCGTAGTGGTAGAAGTATCAATACAAGAATTAAAGAACACCTTTTGTCAAAAAGACCTGGTACGGATGATTCTGTGTTTGGTTTGCATTTGAGAATTCATAATCATGATTTTGAGTTTAAGAATGTTAAGCTATTGCATAACCAGGATTATGGTACTAGACTAGAGGTGTTGGAGGAGATGGAAATCTTCAAGGCTGGCAGGAGGGTGGACTTGAAATTACTTAATTTGGCTTCTACGCAATGTCCCCCTTTGACTTTTAATTCACTTTTTCAAAATTTAAATTATAGAACCTCAACAACGGCTAATAAAGTTGCTTTATGTTTAAACTAACTTTTTTAAAAATCAAGGTTGGCACAATCGTCCGGGGAAGCTGAACTTTGATCGAGCTCAATATGGCGTCTTTCATCGGTTTTCGTTCACACTAGTTAAAGTCAGGCACGTGATATTCCGATCTGTGATAATTTTGTGATATAGTTTTAACGTTTTAACTTTTAACATTTTATCTATTTTATACTACTGTGATATTTGATCGTAACAACTGTGATAAATCTAGTCTTTTCGCCTGCTACTTTTCATCTTGCATATGAATAGGTCGTTTATGCGTTTGCTTGAGTTCTGCTTCCTTACCATGATGCTGGTCTAATTAAGTTCAAGTAAGTGGTTGTTGTTGGTACCTTTGCGCTGGTTGTAATTGTGTTTTTTGTTCTTATAGTTCATTATATTGACTAATGTCTCTGAAGATGAGGTGTCCTAGTACCCTCGAAATGCATTAGATTTGGATATAATAAATTTGTAACATTTGATTGGTTGTGAAGACTTTTATTTCTCCCTTCATTGATATAAACAAAGCAGGTTACCCTTTTGATATTCCAGGCTCTGGAAACATTCTCTGTTCCTGTGTATAAATTAAATTTTTATGTCCCAAAACGACAGCAATTGACTCTTCAATATTCATTATAACGCAATACCTGCTTTAACAACCAGCTACAGGAATGAAATATTCATTCTGGTAAAATGGCCAAGGAAACAATATCGGCAGAGACAGATTTACAATTTTGTCGCCCATAGTCTATGAATTTTGATGCCGCCCCTATAATGGGGGATCATTCAGCATTTTTTTAGATTGTAAATTCAGAATAAAAAAAATCTAATATGGTTTTTGGACTCCTCAATTCTTAAAAACTTACAGCAATTTTAGAATTTCAAAATTATATTTTTATGGGACACCCTGTATAATTTTTGTTTTATTAACAATTTATTAAAATACTTGATCTTCGTCATATTTTTTGATTTAAAAACTTAATACAGTTGGCGGTCATTTAGCCTCAGCCTTTTAAAAATGCTCCAACTTCTTTAGGAGATGAAAAAAGTTCATGGGATTTTTTTTGTTCAGAAAGACATTAACCATCTACAAAAATTTTCTGGAAAAAATTATACAGGGTGTTGAATTGTCGTAGACACGCTACTTTGTTTAGAAGCAACCGTTCGACAAGAGTAAAAAAATTAAAAAACATGAAAATACCGAAGGTATTGGCATATTTTAAAAACTCGATCATAAATTCCAAATATTTTATTTCTTATGCATTTCGAGGGTTAATACACACCTTGTCTTCAGAGAATACACAACATAGAATACTAAAAAGAGAACAAAACGCAATTAAAACAACATTGATATTAAAGAACTGCTCAACTCTTACTTGGATTTTTTTAATATACAGCATACAATTTTTAATGAAGGAACCGCTAACATCACAGAGCTCATTTTTAAAAAAGCGTTTTTTGAGTTAAATAAAGTTGTTTTAAAATAAAAATTAAAATATTATATTCAGTACTACATTGAGCAAGAATAAATAGAAATGTTTACAGAAAAATATTTAACTGTGAGCACTCAAACGGATTTTTTATATATTTTTCCATTGACCATGCTAATAAATGGTACTTAACAGCGCAGCGTGTAGCGAGAACTCGATTTTTTCAGCACCCTGTATAAATTAGTATTTTTAAATTTACGAAAATTTGCCGCTCTAGTCTATAGCCTACTAAGCCTATAGGTAAATCTGGCCCTGATTATCGGCGTGAGTAATCTGAAAGTGGGTAACCTGCTTTTTTTGTGTATGAAATATGTGCATGACAAATTTTTGCGACACTAGCTCTCAGACTGTATTCTTTCACTCTTAAAATGAAAGAAGTCCTTTATTGAAACATTTTTTTTTAAACGCTAAGTTCCTGAGATATTACCATCTTTCATGTTAAGTTAAAGTGGGGTAAATGTAATATAGTTTTGCAATAGTTCAACTTTAACGGCCTTTGTACCCTAAGTTTCTCTTTCAAAAAATTCGAAAAAATGTAAGTACTTACCTTAGGGCAGCCCTGTCCAACTTCTCTTAGCCAGCGGGCCATTTTTTCTTTAGCAAATATTTCGCAGGCCGAAAAGGATAGGTTTGTCCTGACAAGCGGTCCATTTGCCATTGGGTTATCGTGATAATTTGGGTCCTACCTAAATTATCAAGTCAAACGTTTTGACATTTACATGACATGTGTTAAATTTCAAATTTGACATTTGAAGTAGACTGACGTTAAAATTTACAAACATTTTTTGTACATTGCTGAAATAAGGGTTTAAATAATCTATCCAAATACAATTCGTAGGTTGAAATCACTATAATTATTCTGTCGCTTTATTGCCAATTCAATTGTGTTGCATTTTAGGGCGCGTTCCACTAAAGACTCGCAATGCCCACGACGACCGCTAAGTCGTTCCACATAAGACCGTGGTTGTTTCTTTGGTGCATAAAAACGTCGTCGATGGCGACCGCAAGCTTACAACGACCGTATTTATTCGTGGGTTTCTGTGGTTGTTTGTTGAATGGTGACGTTTTGAGCTAGTGGAACGGGAATATTTTGCGGTTGTGGTCGTGGGCTTTAGTGTTCATTAGTGGAACGTGCCCACTTAGAAACACCACTCGTCCTACGACCTCGTGTTTCTAAGCAACAAATTTCATTTGTCAATAAATTGATAGAATTATTGCGGATTTCAACCTACTCATGGTATTACTATTGATAGTTCTATTGTTTTTTCAATTTTTTTACTAATGTTATTCTCGAGGCTCCCGTGCGCCGGCCGTAAGAAAAAAAAATGATGATAGCGTCTTAAGAGTGTTTTTAATTTTTCTAGAATGAAATTATAAGTGCTGCCGTTCAAAGCACTTTTTGATTTATATTTTCATCTCTTCAAATAACTGACATATTTCCTGGGAAGTAAAATCTGGGCCACCCTGTATAGTTTAAATAAGTTACTTAAATTTACTAAAAAGTTACATTTTTTTTAAATGTCACTATACCGGGTGGAAATGAAACTAGGGCCACCCCTGGCATTTCTTTATTTATGAAAATAAAAAATTAGAATTTTAGCATCTTATATGATCTAAGAAAACAAATTTTATGGATCGAATAAATCTTTCATTTTACTTCCGGTTTATCAGGAAATGGCACCCACTTTCTTATTTTAAATGTAACCCCCTGATTTTTTCTACGTAAAATCAAACATTGGTTAGTTTTAAGTATGTTTATGACAAAAAAAATTTTTTTTTAAAAACTAAGAAAAAATGTTGAATTTTTTTTTGGTAAAAAATTTAAGTAAAACCTACAAAAACTATTTTTAAATAATACAAATACGTAAAATAAATTGTAATTTATAAAATTTATTTCACCTTTCTTGAGATATTATTTTTTTTAATTTTCAAGAAGCGTTTTTTGGAAATATCTTTACTTTTTAAAATGGGATGATATAAGGGCCACCCCCTAATTAAATAGAGGGTTTTTTTCCAAAAAAAAAATTCAAATTTTTTTCTTAAAGTTTTGAAAAAAAATATTTTTTTGTCATAAACATACTTAAAATTAACCAATGTTTGATTTTACGTAGAAAAAATCAGGGGGTTATATTTAAAATAAGAAAGTGGATGCCATTTCCTGATAAACCGGAAGTAAAATTAAAAATTTATTCGATCTATAAGATTTGTTTTCTTAGATCATAGAATATACTAAAATTTTAATTTTTTATTTCCATAAATAAAGAAATGCCAGGGGTGGCCCTAGTTTCATTTCCACCCGGTATTACAATAACCCCGCGATTGGGGGCTATTATAATAGTTGTTTGTATTTTATATACCAATAATAGAACTTTTTGGTGGGGGGTTGGGGTACACTAAAAGTACTAAAAAATACATCAATTTGTTATATTTTCATATAAACTTTTCTATACATAACTATACACGTTTTCTAAACAAGTACTTACTAAGAAACATAATAAGTCTTCTGAGGTCAGACGGGAGCATTGTAAATAAATTAGAGTTTAATTAATCAGCCAGTATTACAATAGCCCCGTTATTGTGAATTTCGATTACCAAGAGATGGCGCTGTTTGGTCCTCTATCCCAGTTTTTGAACTAAAAGATACAGTAATTGTCAAATTTTATCAGGTTATAATTGGTTAGGATTACTGTATCTTTTATTTCATAAATTTCCACCAGAGGGCGTATCTGATCTTAGAAATCGCCAATTACAATTACCCCACTTTACCTTAATATTATTTTTTATTTGTTGTGTTTACAGGTTTCCCGTTGCTGTGGACTGAAGATAACCTCCGAGGGCTACGTCGTTACACTGGCCAAGAATAACCACCACGTTTTGGTGCTCAACACTTTGTATATACTTTAAATTATTTCGCAAGTAGTATGATCTCTATTAATTTAACTACAGAACTGATTTTATTTATCTAGTATATAATCTGATTGATTAATTGATAATTAGGAAAAAGATCGTCTGCACTTTTTAGCATACGACAAATCCAAAGTTTATTTATATACGTATATCATTTGAATCACTTCTAAAGGTAGGTTATTCAGCTACATTTAACAATGAATTTTAAGATTTGAAGATCTAATCTAAAACAAAATTAGGAATTTACCTCCATAAAATATAAATTTATGCAAAAATTTTTAATTTTGGAGACTACATGTTCAAAATCTTCCGATTAATTGCTAAATGTGGTTGGATACATCCAGCTTAAGTTATTGTTAAGTTTTTATTATTGTTTTTATTTTTTTATTTTTAAATCCAAATTATTTAAGCAGCAGGCATAATATGGTTCCTAACTATTGTTTTTATTAATTCATGTGTCAATTAGTGTGAATGTGTTTCTGAGCTATACGTGCCAATTCCTTTGTTACTTTCATGCACAAATTTTATGATCCAGTATGAATTTAATTGTGCCTATTATTTGTTTTTTCTTCTATAAGTAATTTTACTGGCGAGTGTGAAAGTTTTTGTTTTAATTACTCAGGTTGTTCAGTTTTCTTGTTGCGGTATATATAATTGTGCCATTTAGGTTAGAAATTTTGTTTAGAATTGAAAGCAATTACTTCTTCATTTAGACACACCTGATAATTGCTGCTGATATGATTCCAGTTAGAGTGTGTGTTTCATCTTCAGTAATCTCTGTGGCTACTTTAAAATACGCATCACATTGATGCTAAAGGCCATAGTGAACCGTGCCTGTGATAATAGTATCTTCAGGATAAGTTGTGACCTTAGTCTGTCATTGTTATTTTGTACACGGAGTTGCGGTTGCTTGTTTTTCAGCAACCGGTTATACCCCGTTTACAAGAGTTTTGAAAATTATATGTATATATCAAAATATATTAAAAATAACAAAAAAAAACTTTAAAAGCCTCGAATTGTTTATGTAATTGAAAGTAATAGTAATTTTACACTATATTAATGTTTTTGAAGCATTGTTCTTCAATATTTCATGTGATGTCAATATTCTCACAAAATTATACATTGATGTAGGTTGTAGTTTAAGCTACATATTTACCAAATATTATTTACACTGATATTTTATATATCACTAATAATGTTAAAAACAGCACTCACAAAAGGGCTCAGTATTTATAAACTACAATATTTCAGGTTGATGCTTTGCCAAAATTTAAGCACATTCTTTTATTTTAATTTGTTCAAAAAACGTAGAGTAGTGAGTATTTAAAGTATTGTATGTTTTCAAATAAACAGGAACCCCTCTGTGACTGCCCAATATACAAGCTATCGTACTTTTAATAGCATTTGCTCACATCATTTATATAAGAGTTTTATATTTTTAAATTTTACCAGTCCACATAAAGTCATGAGAATATTTTAAAAATTGAGACTTTGAGTGGATGGGAGTAACAAGTATCAAAAAGAAAAATTATTTGACTTTTAAAATTAACGTATATATTTATAAATATATTAATGTGATAGATTTTTGATGATTTTTACAATCACGGTCTTAGTGTATGTACAAATGAATCGTTTTTAGAGTATACTCGTCTACCAGCATCTATTTTGCCATTTTACATGACTAAATTTTTATGTGTTTTAAATTTCCAAAGTTCACTTAGCAATAAGTATTCTCAGTCAGTATTGGAGTGAGGTAATTTTATCATTCCATGTTTAAAGTACGACTTCATATTGTCGTGCTTCCTTTATTTATTTTGTATTATTTTTACAATTTTACTTTTCATTTTTAATTAGTATTTAGGTGTAGTAGGATTTTTCTGTGTGGATTTATCTAAGGCTTAAAGTGAATAATAACCATAAATAATTATTTATTGCCTTAATCCTTTGGACAGTTACTTAATAATTAGGTATGTCTGCATATTGAATGTAAAGGGGGTGAGCTCGAAACAATCATATTTGACCATTATATTAATTAGGTACATGGTTGTGAGTTCGTCTAATTTATTTAATAATTTTAGTGCAATAACAATCCCAGAGTTGTTTGCATTCCAAGCCTTCATTACTGTTGTATTTAGACAGTATTTTTTAAATACATCCTGTAAATATCAGTTTTCACAACAGATATACGCCATCATAATATAAATAAGGCAAATTATGGTCAACTTGTTCAACAGATGCGATTTTTGTCCTCCTCTTAGTAGTTGAACCTTTATGTGGTGTAAGTAAGGGAAAGACAGTTGTCATATCAGTAGAATAATGGACCATAAGTAGTAGCATACGTTGTAAAAAATTTTTAAAATGCAATCTGTTAAATTTTTTATATTTATATTTTGAACTAAATTTTTTAATATTTTGATTTTATTTATGTTTAATGCCAGTCTCAAAAAATGGTAGTTTTGGACTGGTTCAGTTTTTTATGTTGAAAGAAATTATGCCAGATTTCTTAAATTATTTAGGTAATTTGTATGAAAAAACTCGCATTCAAAGCTAATTAATAGCTATTTTGTTTTTTTAATATTTGAAATGAAAACCACAAGGGTGTAACACAAAATGATAAATGTCAGTGTCAAAATTTTAAAAATCATAGGTTAAAATTTAAGAAAGAAAATGGTTAAATTACTTACGTTTTATGCAATTAAAAGTTTAAAACCTTGATTACATTTTTTTCAAAACCAAACCAACAGCACAGGATTATTTTTGGTCCATTAAAGAACTGAAACGTCCAGGGTGGGTTGCAATAAGGACTTTAATTTAAATTTGAGCTTAAACCCATACAAATTATAAAAAATACCTCACAAGCTTGAGTCACAATAGTGCAATCCTCCCTAGGAAGTCATTAGTTGCTAAGTACTTGGTTTTTAAACAAAAATGTGCCACCCTTGTGGGAAATATTTTAAATATTATTATGATGATGATGATGTTAAAATCTTTAATTAAAACGAAATTAATTAGGTTTATGGAAAGATTTTTTTCACCGAAATTAAAGAAATGTTTTATAAATTGTTAGATCTAAATTAAAATATTTCTTCATAAAAATATTCTAGCTCCAACACAAAACAACTAAGCCTTTAGGAAACTATCAGTGGACCGGCTCAAATCTATTTTAGTTTTTACCACTTCCTTTTTTATGTATTCTTTATAGTATTTATATTTCTTTAAAAATATAATTAGGTTTTTTTAAACTGTGTTTTCAGTAATCATTGAAATTAATTTATTTCATATGAAAATTGATTCCTGTCTAAAATTGAAATTAAAGGTGTTCAAACATCGAACTTATTTTTATTATAAATAATATACACCATAACAAGAATTTCTTTAATTTAAATAAAATATTGAGTCGGGGATATACAGGGTGGTCACTCTTACGGTGCACACCATTGGGATCTTGTGAACCTAAAGAGTTACAAAGTTGCTTAAATGAGAAAAAAGTTGCCCCTTTCCAAACTCCTTTAGAATCTATTTAGAAATCCGAGATATCTTGCTCTAGTCCTGAAATATCATGAAAAATCTGAAATTTCGCATTTTCGTTTTCCTTCTATATTTTTGTAATCGCTTAACTTTTTCGATTGCAATTTGGCAGTTTTACATCATTTGACACTCTCTATGGATTGGTCTTAAGAAAAAAATTTTACGTTAACTAGATTTCATTTATTTTAAACCAACATTTGATTTTCTTATGGGCGCGATATTTGATTTTTATACCATTGGATAGAGAAAAAAAAATACAATTTAAATGATGTAAAACACATTGTTCTTTTATTTTAAATTAAAAAAAATATTAATTATTTATTTAGAAAATCAGGTTGGCATAAAATAACAAAAGAATAACTTTGTTATTTTATTTAAAAATAAACAGATCCCAATGGTGTGCACCGTAAGAGTGACCACCCTGTATACTATCTAAATTAAAGTAGGGAGTAATATTTATACATGAAAGACTTTTTTATATTTGATATGATTTTATTTTTTCCAAAATTTTATTAAACCACCTTAGTATGAATTATTATCATTTTTTTTGGTCATTCTAAAATCAGCGTACGGGTATAATTATTTTTTAAAGCCTTTAAACAGGCCCTTATATAATTTATAAAGTTTAGAATATTAGGAAAACTTAAGAATTTGGAAACGTGCCAGCTTAAATTAGGATTATTATTGACTAATATTTTTAAAACCAATTACAGTAATTTCTCAAGGTAATCGACTGATCTGAAACTAAAAATGGATCTTACTTCAAAAAGTTTCTTATTTGGTGGAGATAGTAACAAAAAATAAATGTCTTTAATATTCTATTGATATATTGGCCTCTTTTTCTTTAAAATTTCCAATATCTTTACCAGAAAAAGGAAATTTGTCCAATTTAAAGCCATTTGTTGCTTATTTCAAGGAAGCCCAAAACAAAAATAGTTGCCTACTTCAAGGGTATTTTATTTAAAAAATTGCTTAGTTTAAGAAATTACTGTACTTGTTTCATTAATCAAATAATTTATCATTTTAAATTGTTTCCGATATTAAATTTCTAAGTGCCTATAAACAAGCAAATGTCTGTAATTTTATGTTTTAGTCGAACAGACAAACCTTTTTAGAAATCCCATTTATTTAGCATTGGAATGACTGAAGACAAGTGATAATAATTTCATAAATTTTAAATAATTGTTTCAAGTTTTGAATTAATTAAGAATTTTGATATATTTTTTTATTTTATGTTGCATTTTAAAAATATTTCAGAAATATGCATAGCTTGTTTTGAAAGTAAATGTGTATGTAATATAGAGTTAAATAGATAAAATGGAATAAGTTGTAAAATTTACTAATTACATACATTCAAAACAAGCACATTTTATATTAGAATTAGTCTGTTATAGTACAAAACTTTGTATGAGTGGGTCAACATATCATTTAACCCCATCCCAGTGTTCGTGACTGTCTGACGCAGAGACTTGTGAGTTTCTCTGACACCAAATTATTTTTGTGTCGAATACATATATTGAAAGAAAAAAAATAAAACGAATAAATCACTGTGTCTTAGTCCTGTCATATTATAATTATAAACGAATTAAATATGTATACATTTTTGAAGTAATATTAATTGTTAACTCTTTCCAAAGATTTTTAGTAAGTTAAGGTAATAATGCTAAAAGCCCTTTAATATCTGCTATAGGCTCATAGTTCCATTTTAAAATTTATGCTAAGCTAGGTAAGGGTGGGTGACCTCTTAGTGAGTAATAAGAAATGCTTCAGAAACTAATCCTCATTCTCTATTATAGATTTTAGAATAAGAACCTCTTTTCCTTGCTGTTTTTCCTGTTGTAACCAGTTTGAGAAGAACGTGTTACCCTACCCAACCCAATGAGAACGAGCTGTGGCAATTATTACATTATTAAAAAAATCAAATTTTTAATGTACAATTAATCCCTATTGAAATGACAAAAACTAATTTCGCAGCACAAAGTTTACTAATCTACAGTACATACTAAATTGTTTAAGGATTCGAAATTTTTTGTCCTACAAGAGGGATTGATTAATGAACAAATTGTTTTCGACAGTTTTTAAAATGATATCACTCTTGTTTCTCTGCTTAACCTTCGAACCACATTTATTTCAAATTAATTTGTACCACTGTACTTTTCAAATTTTGTGTATGTACAGGAGATATTTTTATTCTTATTAATTTTATTATTATATTGATATATTATATGTATTTACATTTTGCCAAGTTTTTTAAGAATTTTTAATGTTTCCTATCTAATCTCATTGTTAAAAGAAATTTACATATTATATAATGTTTAATATTGTAAAAAAAATCCGTAATCCAAAATTTTAATTATACATATTGCCTTCTGTTTTATTAACAGTGGTTATTCAGGGTTTCAGGAGCTATTTTGGCTTCATATTTTTGGAAACTATTTAATTTATTTTAAATGTACTGAGGTTGTTAATTTATAAGTTTTGGTTTTTGAATAAACATTTATAAACAACTTTGGTTTTATTTATAGTTTCTAATGACAACCTTTCAAAATCCACAAAGAATAATAAAAAATGGACGGCTTTCTGCAGAAAAGAACCAACCCACAAAATCGAAAATTAATTGGATTGTAATTCATCATTGTAATTAGAAGAAAAATACAATTTAACTGTTGAAAAATTTAATATTGCGTCCGTTTTAAATAAGAAAGTTACTATTGATAAAACCGAGTTTGTGATATTTTTGTAATAAACATTTATTTACTTTCATCTTTACGAATATAAAAACTTTTATCCGAAACATTGTTTTGTAACTATTTTAGTTAACAAAATAATTGACTCTTTAAGAAATTGATTTTTTCCGTTTATCTTCGGAATGGCTCGGAATTTTTGATTTTTTTAAAAGGATCTGAGTAAGTATAAAAAATGCAAACAAACAGTTCAAAAAGAGGTACCGGTAGTGGTCATTTTTTAATGTTTCGGTCAAGTTTCAGCACTTAAAAAAGATGGCACTCTTGAGTACGCTGATCTCAGTATATGATCAGTATTGATAGTTCAGGAGCCGACCGCACTAAAGTCTCCCTCATAGAATATAGCGGTTTTTTTTTGTTGAATCGGTAGTTTTTTATGTACTCAAGGGTGTGCCATCTTGCCATCTTTTTTATGTGCTGAAACTTGACCGAAGTATTAAAAAATGACCACTTTCGGATTTCGGTACCTCTTTTTGAACTGTTAGTTCCTCATAAAGCATAGCTGAGCAATTGTGGCAGTCGATGAAGAGTGTTAAGCAAATTGATAAAAAAATGTGCTGCTACACCCAAACCTGACGGGAACCGAGGCAGTAACCCGAAAATGCAAATTATTTTCAAAAATAGGCAACCACTTTTACAGACGTCTCATAAAAGTACGCCCCTATCTTAGACTCTACATGAAAAACAAAAATTCTATATGAAAACTAAATTCAATTTGAATGGCAGTAGGCATCGTTTTTGTTAAATTTTTGAATACAAATCCCCAAAAATCAATTTTTACTAGCGAAAAGTACGCTTTTCAAACAAATGTTTGAAAAGAAGATTCTTAAAGAGAAGAGTGGTAAAGGCTCTGGAAATAAAACTAACAATTATTTTTTATTTTATTTATAAAACCATTAATTTAAAGTTACATTTTGCATTTGGCTACTTACAATAATAAACTATTTACAATCAAAACTACTAAAAATATGTATTATTAGGTACATATATATATAGTTTATATAATATATATTAGAACACTTGCTCACAGATTCAGTCTTTTAACAACTAATATCACACTTAAGGTGTATTCCATTTAAGGAATGTAAAAATCCATTGATATTTTATAAAAAGAATCAAATTGCAAGAAATTAACGATGTATTCAATGTAGAAGTTTCGAAATTTTAAATGGTAAAATATATTTTGTACCCTGTAAGGATATGAGCACGAAATGACTCCCCCCCCCATGTCGATTTTTGTTTAAAATTAATTTAAATAATAATAAAATTTTATAATAAAAAGGTAAGTACAATAAAAAATTTTTGTTTATGTATCTTCGTTTCACTAGCCTCTATTGTAGTATTATACAAAAAAGTTAAACTAAAATTTAATTCTTAACTATTTAGTTATTTTGGTATTCAAATGTAAATAAGTTTAGTTAATACTTTGTAGAGCTTTCTAGCTGTAAATCCGTTTGTCATGTGTTTGTGTCGGAGTCTGATTCTTCGCTATTTTTTGAGCGCCACCAAATTATAATATATTCAATACTCCATGCAATAACACAAAGCATAATAAGAAAAGTTTGTGAATGGAGACATATCGGGTAACTTTTTGTTGAATCTCTTATAATCCCTAAAAATGGTCACATATTATTTAAGCATTTTTTTTAAACAAAAAATTACCTAAAATTGGTCCAAAGCAAACGACAAATAATCCTTTCCCAACCATGTGCAATCCGAATGCAGCAGGCAACTTCTCTAAAGATGAATATTCGGAAATTGTAATGGTAAAATTAATAAGCGCTGCTCCTCTGAAGAACCCGCATATGATTAACCATATCAAAATCATGGTCCATTCTGTTTGTTGTGCCATGACTGCGGACAAAAGAAATATGAATCAAAAAAAGTATTTTTCCAAAGATTTGGCTCGAGTGCGAAAATAAAATTAACCGAGAAACTTGTTTAAAAAGCAAAATATGAAATCCTGGAAATTTAAAATGTAAAACTGCTTAATAAAAAATTGCTTCTTATTATATCCGCATTATAAACTTATTTTAAAGCTTACAATTCTATTTATTTTTTATTTGTTTACCTATTTTTAGGTTCCTTAGGCTGCCAACAAAAAGTCAACACATTAGAATACATGACCAAAAATACATGACAGTTAAAATAGCAATAAAAAAATTAAATAAAGTATTAAAATTTTGATTGATGCAGCAGAAGTTCACTTTCTTCAAAAAATCATATAAGTAGAAAATATAAAAAAATTAAACTTTAAATTAAAGAAATAGCTGAATTTCTGAAAATAATATTAGTTTTAATTTATTCTTATCTTACTTTTCACAAAAGGTTTTTTTAGATTTTATTATTGTTTTGTAAAAAGTAACAGATTTATAATGATAAAAAATATAAATTACCTGATCTACAGATGCCAAGAATGAATATTCCTGCCATAAAAAGAGTTCTTTTTGATATTGAGAGTCTATCGCAGATGGGCGGAAGTATAAGACGTGCAAGGATATCAGTCAGTGCCTGAACGGATAGGAAAAGGGCAGTGTCTGTTTTATCGTAACCTATTGCTTCAAAAAAGAATGGTGTCACCATTTTAAAATTCTGTTCTGCCACATAGAAAATCGATAAACCAAAAATAAGGTTCAAATAAATCGGATCTTTTAATAGATCGAGATCCATAACTGTGACAACTTTTCTCCAAAAAGTTTCTTTCTTTTTAATAGGAATTTCGATAGGTTCCCGATGATAAAATTCTCTGAAGGGTAGCTTCTGCGAATTTAATTGTACTCCGGGATAACTCATGTTACGTCTCATATGAAGACCTTCTGTTGTTGAAGACGCCCTTCTATCACTATCAGTCTAAAAGAGAAAACATTAAATATAATAATGTAGGTACTTAAACTTAATCTTTGGTAATTGGAATATTAATTATTTACCTGCAAATGTAATTGCAAACTAGATCCAGTAAAATCCAAACGAGAGTAACTGGACATGATGGATTCTTTCGATTCCTTCCTCTTTTTGCTTACAAAACTCATAGTAGAAAAGTTTCTTGGAAAAGTTGCCTTTCTCGTAAGATTTGGAAGATTGGCAGATTGTTTTCCCAAATCTTCCAAAGTTTTAACTATATTATTAGTTATTAAAGTTTGACCTTCGTGCAAATCGCTTTCTTCGTCATCGGTTTCTTTTATTGTTTCCATCTCCTGAGGAAAAACATTAATAAATAGTCAGTTAGCAAAAGTTGTGTAAAATTGATGTGAGATATATAATAAAGTGAAAATAATGAGTGTGGATGTGGATGATTCTCGGAAGTTGGCCTGAAATTATTTACCTCGGTCGAAGAAAAGTAGAAGGATATTCCCTGCAGCTTCAAAAATATCACACCTCAATTATATATCTGCCGTAGGATATGAAACTTTTATTTATATTATTTAAATTACCTTGTAATTATTGCCTTCCTCTTCGTTTATTTCCTCGGGCACGAAATGCCATTTCGCAGGTTGAAGGAGGCAAGAACCTACAAGTGCGTTTAAAGCGATGGCTCCGATTATTAAAATTGCACCGCGGAAGCTGTACATTTCCAGAAGTAAACGTACAGCTTGTGGCATTAACATCATCCCAAACGCTGTTCCTGCTAAAGAAAATCCTACTGCCTGACCTCTTCTTTTAACAAAGTAGTGATTTAAAGCAACAAAAGTGGACGATGCTGTTAAACCAACACCCAAACCTGAAACGTCAAGAAAAATATATTACTTAACAAATGAGGAAAAAGATAAGGAAATAAATATTTTTAGAGAGTAGAACATATTTTGATCTGTTCAACAATTTCATTTTCGTTAACAATATTTTGGTCGAATCCAGCATTGATTGACTTTTCGTGTTTTTTCCTACGTGTTACAAACTTTTTCGTACGACCCCAATATACTAGTCATAGGCATTAAAATTTGCTTCCATTAGCCATTAGTAGATTTTCCAAATATAATTACAGGTAAACGACGTTTTGCGCCGGTTCGATTTACGCCGATTCACAATTACGCCGGTTGGTTTTCCGAGTTAGTGTTCGTTTTCTTGGGTATGATTATATTTTTTATTTTATTATAAAATTACAAGAATATTCAATTTTTAGTTTCATTATGGGCGACAATATGATTCAGAAAAAAGCACAACAAATTTGTGTTCATTTTACGCCGATTTTTTTACGCCGGTGTCTCTCGGAACGGAACCCCGGCTTAAAACGATGTTTACCTGTATTTAAATTACCTACTAAATTTTTAACGAAGGCATATTTAAGATACACCGAGTATAGCATGATAGCATGTATTGAACTTTTTTTAATTAAAAGATTCATCTTAGTTAGCCGCTAGATTTTTCTAATATGCAACCATTAATAAAATTAAGGTTATCATAATCAAATTACACTGGTCAACAGTGATTTTGAGGCATGGGCTTTATGAGTCGATTTTGGATAATTCTAGTCTCCTGAATACGAAAAATATATCGGAAGGGCCAAATTGACTCTAGTTTTTGAGATAAACGCAATCCTTATATAATTAAAATAAAATGAAATAAAAGATTGAATATTTTTAAACTCTTATTTTACAATACAGGGTGTTCCGTTCGTGGTTCACCAAACGTCGGGGTTAGAAACTAGAGCAAATTTAATCGAGAAAAAACAAAAAAATGGGGGTCCATCTTTTTTGTTTTAGAGCTATACCGCTTTGAATTTTACATCAACGATTTTTGTCAAAAATCACAAAAACGCTAATAACATTTGAACCAAAGTGCGTAGGGATTTAAAAAAATTATCATTACTTAGCTAAAACCATCCTCTTTGAATTGGTGACAATAGTAATCACAAATAATTGTTAAAATGTTGAAAAAAAAATATAAAATTTTTTTTTTTCCAAAATAAGACCCATTAAGGTTGTATGTATTTTTAAGTTTTCTTAAAGTTCTTCATATTCTTAACAAACTAAGAAAAAATTGAAATTGTAGTTCCTTCACTTTACCTACTATAGGCTTCTGAAGTATCTCCTACAAGTAGAGGTTAGTCTGATAACATGTGAGGGTGGAGAACGTGAAATTGTTATAAAACACTTGGAATTCCATCAGATGTCACTTATAGCCTAATTGACAAAGTATGCACACCTTTTGACAAACAGTACAGCCTATTTAATAAACTATGCTCAGTACTACTTTTGGTAGAAGTAACTTCAGAAGGTTTTAGTAAGTAAAGAAAAAGAGCTAAGGTTTGAAAACTTTACCTGGCTTCTTAAGAATATGTACAAGTTTAAGAAAATTAAAAAAAAAAGATAACCGCAAGGGTGTTGTCTTGGAAAAAAAATCAAAATCTAAAAAACAATATATTTTTTTTTATTTTTTTACTTTGAGATTTTTTTCAACATTTTAACAACTACTTTTGTATTAGTGTTGTTACCAATTGAAAAAGATAGTTTAAGCTTGCTAATTATAATTTTTTTAAATCTAAATTTAAGAAAATTTTGAATTTTTGAATTTTTGTTATATCGAGCAATATTTATACTTGATAATAGGTACCATACTAATTGTACCTGAAAAGAACTATAGTAGGAAAGAGCTTTATAAAGTACAAATCGTACGACTAAGCGCTTTCCTATTATATTCTAAAAAGTGTATACTTAAAAAAAACATTGTAGTAATCTAGATTATATAATTATTGGATTATAAATTTTTTATGTATATCTTATGTATGTATATTTTTGAATGAAATAAAAAATCCCTATGCACTGTGGTTACAATGTTATTAGCGTTTTTGTGATTTTTGACAAGAATCGGTGACCTAAAATTCAAAACGCTGTAGCTCCTAAACTAAAAAAGATAGACCCCCACTTTTTTTTGTTTTCTCTCGATTAAATTTACGCTAGTTTCTAACCCTGACGTTTGGTGAACCACGAACGGAACAACCTGTATAAATCATTTGTTGGTTCACACCAATTATCGGTTTTCCAAATGGAAGACCTTTTCGTCCTCCTTGGTTCCAGTATTTATGTGGCACCCAATATTTATCTTGTTGTCCAAGTTGTTTTACAAAATCTGTTATATATTATACATATTCTTTGTTTTTGTAGACAAAATTTACCACATATGTAGCAAAAACTGTTCGGATCGTTAGCACAAGACTTGCTTGAAGAACTCATACTTTTATGATATAAAAACACCCAAATGAAGCAAATAAATAAACCTACTGATGGTTACCGTAAATTCTCCGACAACAATATTTATTTATTTATTTTATGTTTACAAATACATATATATATAAAACATTGTAATAAAAAAAGAACATGTAACGAGAAAACATAAAAAAAAGTAACAAAAAAAATCTGCAAAAGTTTGTAGCTTGTCTGCAGAATAATTATGAGTTAACATATAATAAAATCATAAAATTAATTAATAACAAATATGATTAAATAAATAATTAATAAATTAAACATTAACTAGATATTTTAAAAATATATAGGTACACATTTTTTTTTAAATTTAATTAATTAAATTATTGAATTCAGACATTTATAATAATTATCTCTTATAAATTCTTTAATTTTATTTAAAAATTGATATTTAGATTTTGTAAAAAATAATTTCAAATTTGTTGGCAACATATTATAAAATTTTGATAAAAGAAAAACAAAACATTTTTGAAATACTGTTTTCTTTGGAGGAATACTACTGGAACAATTTTCAGTTCTATTCGCTTTTGTATTATAATTATGTGAAATTTTGGAAATTAATTGTTTATTTTTATATAAATATTTATAAATTTGTAATGAATATAATTGTTGTATTGTTAATAAGTTTGTTTCACTAAATAATAATTTTGATTTTTTAAAAATAGTTTTAATAATTAATTTTTGTGCAATATATACTGGATTTAAATATATATTACTACATGAACCCCAAACAAGAAGACCATATTCAAGTATTGATTGAATTAATGAAAAATATAATATTCTTAAATATTTAATTTTGAAAATATTTCTTATGTAATAAAATACATAATTTAGTTGTCTTATTTTATTTTCTATATATTCTGAATGAATATTCCATTTTAAATTTTGATCAATATATAATCCTAAATATTTTAACGATTCAGTTTTGTTTATGATGGAACAGTTATTACAGTGATTTTTACAATTTGGTTCATGTATTATTGTATTTATATGATTCGTTGTATTTTTATTATGTGGAGTGAAACACATGAATTTGGATTTATCATTATTTAATAATAAATAATTACAGTTTAGGCAGTCTTTAATTTCTTTCATTTTACAGTTAATTTTGTTAAAAATATAATTCCAAGTATTTCCTGAAAAATAAATCACTGTGTCATCCGCATAGCAAATAATATCTATATTTTCTTCAGCTAAATTTAATAAATCATTAATATAAATATTAAAAAGCAATGGTCCTAATACGCTACCTTGCGGAACCCCACAATTAATTTCTTGTTTTTTACTATAGTATCCATTTACTTCCACAATTTGAAATCTTTTTTTTAAGTAATTTTCCATTAATGATTTAGATAAACCCCTTATACCATAAAATTCCATTTTTTAAAATAAAATATCATGATTTACGCAATCAAATGCTTTTTGTAAATCAAGAAATAGTCCAACAGATAATTTTGATTTATTAAAATTATTATAAATTTTATTCATTAAATAGGCTAAAGCATCATTTGTATTTGAAGTTTTAACAAATCCAAATTGATTTTTATGAAGAATATTGTATCTTTTAAAAAAGCTTATCAACTGTTCATATATATGTTTTTCAAATAATTTCGATAGATTTGATAAAATTGAAATAGGTCTATAATTTGAAGTATCTTTTTTATTTCCTGATTTAAAAATAGGTTTAACTTTAGAAACTTTAAAATTTTCAGGGAAATAACCATTTTCAATACATCTATTTATTTTTAATGGATCAGAAATATGATCACTAATGTTTTTTAATATTTCCGCTGTTAAATTATCAAGTCCAGGTGATTTATTATTTTTTAATTGTATAATATAATTTCGTATTTCATTATTTGAAATAGGTTGTATAAATAAAGTATTACATATAGGTTTTATCATTTCTAAAAAGTTTTTATTCGATTTATTAATATTTTTTATAATTTTTTGATTAATATTAATAAAGTAGTCGTTAAATTTTGATGAAATTTGAGATTTTTCTGTAATTATATTATGAATAATTTCTTTAATTTCTAATTTTTCTGAATTTTTTTTAATAGAAATATTTGTTATGATAAACTCACAATAAATTACTTAAAGAAGAATAAATTACTAAAAACTTATTATTTTGATAGTACGGTTTATCGTGAGAACTAGAGTGAATCCAAACAAACTAACTACATCCCAAGTAATCAATTATATTAGGGTATCTAAATTAACTAAAAAAGTTAATGCCGCAGAAAAATAAATTTTTTGTAGACCAGTGTTATTTTTTTAAACGACATTTTACATAAATAGACTTTGCAGAGCAATTATCTACTTCAAAAATAATTTTCAGGTTGCATTTGAAAACCGCCCCCAATTGGGTAATAAAAATCGAGGATTGTGAATAACAATTCGAACTATTGATTAAATTATTTTAAGGATGGGCGGGAGAAAACAGTAGTTTTCTTTATTAAAATCTTCCAAGTGAGTTACAAAGATATTTTCTTTTATTGGTTTTTAATTCTCCTAGAAATTAAATTCAAAAAGATTTTGTGCTGTATTTATTTATTCAATTTTTGAAAACTAGCAAGTTTTGTGTATTTTTAACATACCGGGTGTACATGAATCTAGGGCAACTCTTATCGTTTTTTTATTTATGAAAATAAAAATTAGAATATTTTGTAGGGTTCAAGAAAACACGTTTTATTCGATAATTTTTGCTTCAATATCACTTCTGGTTTTATCGGAAAATACATCAACTTTCTAATTTTAAATTTAAGATAATATTTTTTATAGATATTATTAAACATTGTTAAGTTTAAAATATGTTTGGGACAAAAAACATTATTTTAATCCGTTAAAATCTTTGGGGTTTTTGTGGTAAAAAATTGAATAAAACCTATTAAAACTACTCGTACATAATATAGATAAATAAAATAAATTGTTATTTGTGAAATTCATTCGGCTGTTTTTAAGATTTTAACTTTTATAATTTTCAAGATACGTTTTTTGCTAATATCTTCATTTTTTTAAAATGTTGAAATTTAAGAAGAAGACGGCAAATGCGAGCGCTTGATTTTGAAATTCGCTTCATATTTGCATTTTGCGATCTATACCTCTTGTATAGATTTTTTTGTTTTTCTTTCTTTATATTTTATGTTATGTATACTGTAATTAATAAATTAATTAGTCTTTGACTGTAGTGATGTCTGTGGACATGGATTTTTCAATTGAATAAACTTGAACTTGAAAAGTTCATTATGACGGTTTAGCTATTATCCAAACGTAAAAACGAAATTCAACAAAATAAGGGATTCCAGGGTAGCATCAGTTGTTAAATTTTCAAAGTATACTGAGACATGAAAAACCAAAATTGATAATTGTGAGGTTGGATTTTATTTGTGTTGTATAACAACAAAAACTACTATTGTGATAAAAAAGCATTTTAAGAAAAGCAAAATCGAGAAAAATACAAACAAATATTATTCAATTTTGTCTATTTTTCACTTTTACTCAGTTTGGATATTAATATCTCCTAAACCATTAATATGCGACTATACAATAAGAATTATATCAATAGAAAGCTTGCAAAAAACGCCATCGATTGTTAAAATATACAGGATGTTCCATTTTAAAATTTCGTATAATTGGTCAATTTACGTTTCATCTATCAACCTGATAAAAGCTTATCAGAAATATAAATTTCTCTTAATAGCCAGAGTAGACGTTATTGAAAATCTTTTGTCAAAATTTAAATGTTTTTTAATATATACTGGGTGTTCCATTTAAAAAACGTAATTGTGGTCCGCCATCTTGAAATGGACACCCGGTAAATTATAAAAATATTTTGCTACTTTTACGTCAAAAATCAGAGCTTTCCCTCATGTTTCCCTCTATTAACATACATGGATTTTTTTGCTTATTTATCAAAGTGGTGCCAACCTCAGATAAGTAAATATTCCTTCACAAAACGTTGAAAAAAAACACAGAAATAATTTTTTTTTTCAGTTTTTCGATTTTCTCAAAATATACCGAATAAGTATATTATTTGTCTTCTAAAACAAAATTATTATCACTAAAAATCATGTAAATTTTGAGTTTCCTAGTTCATTTCCTTATTTACCAAAGCGTAAAAAATGAAACAAATTTCTTGTATTTTAACTTACAACCTATTGAAAAATCATAATTACAGAATGTTTGGGCAAGTTAAGGTAAAGAACTAAGGACTCAAATTTGTCTTGATTTGTAGGAATAATAATGTAGTTTAATAAGACAGAAAATTTTAATTGGCATTTCAGCAATAATCTAAAAACTCTTTTCTTTTTTTCTGTATTGCTATTGTTACAAATTGAAAACGATGCTTTTAAAAAAATTAAATTATTAGCGAAGTAGGTAGGCAAAATGTAAAACGCTGGAACTTCAAAAACTAAAAAATATAAACCCCTACTTTTTTTCTTACTCTGTTTGATCATTCTTGAATGGGTAACCTAGTATGTGCATATTATAATTATATAAGTATTTTGGTGATCCATGCATTCAAAGTTCCTGCCACTGCTTTTTCATACCAAGCAAAGGATTTCAGTAAAATATCTTAAAATTATGTTCAATTCAATGCAGATAAACATTTCCAAAAAAACTACTTTTTTAGATTTAGAAATTGATGATACTTCTAATTAGTGCAGAAGAATGTTTCTGATAGAATTAGACACTTCGAATTTCCTACATATGCCTTTAAAAATAAAAACTCGATAAACTCAAGAACTTTCCATGGTTACCCAACACCATACTTTAATTTACTACTTCCAGATACCTAATGTAAACTTCTTGGGTACCTAGAAATCTTTCCGAGTATTAAATTTTTTAACACACTACCTCTGTTAATAACTCGTGAAAATTTTAAGAAGTTTAAATTTTATTTGAAAATTACACTTTTTAAAAATCCGTTCTATTCATTTGAATGTTTGAAATATTAATATATTTTGTATAAGTTCTATTGATACTTTGTAAGTCTTTTAAGATAAACAAACATAATTATTATTATTGTTATTTCAATTTTTCTCCCTACAGCTTTCATTTTAGAGGAACAGTTAAAAGTCACAATTCATAAATTCTTCAGTAATAGCCTTGTTTATGTATAAACAAGGGTAATAGTTAGTTTTGAAATAAATCACACATTTGAAATTTTCAATAAGACACTCTATATAGGGAATGATTAGAATGTGTAATTAATTTAATAATCTTACCATTAATAATACTGAAAGTTATAAGGATGTGAGCCATACTCTTGGCTGGAAATGTAAGTATTAGGCCCAAGCCACAAAGGAACGAACCGACGAGGGATACTTTTCTATAGGAGAAGGCACGGATTAGGGGTCCAACAAAAAGCCCTGAGAAGTTGATTAGGGCATCCAAGGTGCTCATAATAAGTGCAGCCCCTGTTGTTTCTACTCCAAGCTGTTTCAAGAGGTCTCCAAACAACAGACCAAACGAAGGTTCTATAGATCTTGTACATAACTGCAACAAAAGACAAATTATTAAAAAAACTATAAATAAACTAAAAATTGTAAGATATTTATAGCATTTCAACCAACTTATTTAGATGTTTTTTTATAGTACATATATAAGCTGTTTTGCTGTAACTTATTTCTTCAAATGTACAAAATGGCAGATTTAATACACGAATAAAAAAGAATTAAAACAACTCACGGAAAGCCTTAAAGGAACAATAAAGCCACCCTTACATTTTTCTTCGATTTTTTTTTTCAACGAAGGGTGATTTTTATTCAATGCGTGTTTATAAAATGGGTATATTTTAATTTTTGATGATATTTTAAAATATTTTTTTATAGAATATTTCAATCATTCTATAACAGAAAAGAAATCCACAAAGCATAAAAAATATAATGAGCTAAAAGTAGCCTAATTAACTCAGCTTATAAATCAGAAATTTTTTTTGAAAATTTGATAGATTAAACTAGAGATTTTGTGGAGGCCGTAAAGTTAGATTTTATGATTTATTACGATTTTCCGAAACTCACGCTTTAGCGGACAGTATTAATTATCAAATATTTTCAACGAAGCTCCACAAAAGTGGTATAGATTATCTTGGAATTTACGACGAAAAATTTATCGCGGGCGTCCAGAAAGACGCTTTTAAGGATAAAATTATTAATTACATGTAAATAACATCATAAATATAATCTAACTAATAAAAGTCCACAAAGTTTTGATATATTTAAATTGTTGTAGCTTCTTAAGTTGCGGATAAATTTAATAGTTCCTCGGAATTTATTGTTCAGAATTCTTGTCATTTTCTAAAATTACGTAAAAAGTGTACATTTTTCTAGTATTTAAAAATATACATAAGTTTTCAATTCCCAGGTATAAATTATTCACTGTTCAATAAAATTATTTGTTTTTAATCCAGAGCTCTCGTTATTGATCATCAAAGACCGGATATTATGCAAATTGCATATTTTTTTATATTTTTGCACATTTTTCAAAATTTTGCATTAACTCTATTGTGTATAATTACCCCTTTTAAAGGTCTTCCTATTCTTATTTAGCTGTTAAAAATGGACAAAATTATAAATTTAAAAAAATACAAAAAGCAAAAGAAACATAAAAATTTTAAATATTAGAAAACGGTTTTTATATTATGGGCTCAAGCTATTCTTGAAATAAATTTTTTGTATTCATGTTGCTATTTAAAAAACAAAAGTTTAAAATTTTACTATGTTATATAGCATCAGAAATTACATTTATTGAACTAAAAAATATCAATTTCACTTCTGTTTTCACCGGAAATGACGTGAACTTTCTTATTTTAAATGTAAAGCCCCATTTTTTTATACTTATTATTAATCATTGTCGAGTTCTAAGTATGATTGTGATATAAACTTTTTTTAAACTTTCAAATAAGGGTTTTTTTGATGATAAAATCTATTAAAATCACCTTTAAATAATTTAAATAATAAAAAAAAAATTGTAAATTATGAAATTCATTCGGTCGTTTTTAAAAAATTAAGTTTATAATTTTTAAAATGCATTTTTTTTTCAAAGGTCATGATGGAGGATTTTTTCCGATTACAATTGATACCCAAAACATGTAGGTATATTTCCATAACTAAAGAAATTATCCCTGTTTCCATAGTTTTGTGTATATCCGGTATACCTTTTTGAACATACAACATTTTTGCGTATTTTGCATAAATGATTGCATATATTGACCAAAAAGACTACATATATGTACATATTTTTCCAAATTTTGGTGCATACATTCCGGTCTTTATTGATCATTCTTCTACCAAATACCATGCAAGATCGTGGAAGGGCCCTGATAAAAATTTTTAATAGTACTAATTAAAGCAATCTACTTTTAATTGAGAGAAAATATTTTATTTTAAAATAAAAATTTAAAGATAAGCGATTTTGCCATTTTCAGCAAAATTGTTAACTTTATTTTTTATTAAAGAATTGGGAAATTGAGCAAAGTTCTTGTTTAAACATTAACCCTTTACTACATGAATTTTTATTTTTCGGTGAAAAAATTATTGAGAATTAAACTTGAGTTCTATTTTCACATAAAAATATTTAAAAAATATAAACTATTAGATTAACGAGATTTATTTAAAAAATGGGTTTGTCCCATATTTGGGACATCATGCAGCAAAAGAATAATACAACAATCCAACTCAAATATGACAGTATTTTTATTTCATAAATGGTTACAGTTTATTCGGTATGAAAACGTAAGAAACAGTTTCTATCCTTATTAAGACATAATGGGATGTGGCATTTTGTACAGATTATATAAGTTTTTCCTGCGCACCCGGGGTATTTACATCTTAATCGATCTTTCTCATCCCAATACGGTAAATGTTCAATACCATCCTTTCGAATATCTTTTTGGGGTATTTCTTTTGCTGGTCCCTTTTATCTTTTATTTTCATATAGTTGCTGAAGGTTATTACTTGATGGCCTTCCCACTTTATTGAGTTTGGCTGATTGACCAGCTTTACAAAGAGCATCTGCTATTGCCAATTTTGTATCCACAAGAGGAATATCACATTTTCCAGTTCTTCTACCAATAACCAAGAGTTCACCGCCACAAAATCAATAAAATGAAAAAATATACGCAAGTAATACTTTTTGGACCTAATTTTTATGCGATAAAATCCCAACATCGAATCCAAAAGATCTACACTCCCCATGTAACTATTATAAATAAGGACACTGTTGGGACAAGGTATCATCTTATGAGTATTTTCCTTTTTGAAAAATCTTCTTTTTTCTCCTCTTGGTTCACTTCCAGCATACGTTGACATTGTATTAACGATTTTATTGTCAAACCAAGATACTACACTAATATTCACATTATCTACACTGGCTACTTTGTCTACCATATGACCTCTTCCTATTTTCTTCATTTCTTTCTCCTTCGGTATTTCAGCTCCTGCAATACGATTTACTCTTACTGTTCCTAATGGCAGAATGCCCTTCTTGGTCAAATATACCATAAGTTGAACACTAGAAAACCAATTATCAAAAAACAACGTGTAGTTCTGATGTTTTGGTACGGATTCAGACAATTTTACAACCATGTTACTGCTCATACCAAGGTCTGGCGCCCCTGGAGGTATAGAATTGCTTTGGGATCCAGCAAAAAGATCAAAATCATAGCTAAAACCAGAAATGCCACTCAGAACAAAATTCTTGTATCCCCACTTATGCGGTTTTTTTGGGTTATACTGCTTCAATTGACTTCGTGCTTTTGTAAGTATAATTTATTCGTCTATAGCTAAAAATTCTTCTTCAGGTACAGCAATCTACTTCTAATTTGGTGGAGAAATGGTCTAATCTTGAATAAGCGGTCGTATCCAGGCTGTCCTCTTTCAATTATATTGTCATTGTTATTGAAGTGCAAGAATCGTTTTATTTCCTCAAATCTGTTACAGCTCATTACGGCACTTACTGCTGGATGGCCAATGTTACAATTCCAATAATGTCTTGTAGAAGGAAGTTGAATAATTGACATGTATAGAGTAATAACTATAAATTGTGTAATTTCCGAAGCTTTTATGTTAGCTGGTTTATTCGAGCATTGTTGCACTGAATATAAGTAGCTTTATTGTGTAATATACTCTATCAGACTATCGGGAAATAAAAACTTGAAAAACTGGACTGGAGTTTCCGACTCTAAAATGGTCGACGCTAATTCCTGCGAGCCAGTGAATTGTATTTCATTATCTGGTATTCTTAGGTTGCCTTCTATCCAGTGAAGACGTTGCTTATTCTGTTTACGAACTTTTTCTCTCAATACTGATAAAGGAATATTATCAACTGATAAATCTGTTTCAGAAACCTCAGATAAATCGGATTCCTCACTTTCCACATCGGGAAATCGAACAGACATATTTCCATAAAACTTTTTGGATCCGTGACTGCAAAAAAACGTAAATGCATGATAATGAAATATATGGGACAAACCTTATTTTGTCATTTTACATAGGTTATCAATAATTATAACACACAAAAGTGACCTGAATAGAAACCCAATACCACTAAAAAGACACTAATAATTTTTCTGTACTGAAGAAACACTGTTTTATAACAAAAAATAAGTATCAAATGATGAATATTCTAGCAAGCCAGAGAAATTTGTCAGGCTCAAACTCGAAACCTTATGGCGCTCGACGTTTTAACTTGACTAGATTCTCAAATGCTTTACACGCTTTATCTGAGAGTGTCACATGTGGACAGTCATGTAGTTACAACAAGAGTGTGACTGAAATGTATAAAAAAATTAAAAATATGATTTGTGCCATATATGGCACACGATGCGGTAAAGGGTTAAATGCTAGAAAACAGTGAAGTATTTACATTTTTTAAATAGGACATTTATGTTTTACCCGTACATACTTTATCGAATGTACCTAAAATATAATTATATGAATTATGCCTGTCTTTATATTCTTAAAATACTTCTGGTGTTCATTTGAGGAAAGTAATTTTTATTGATTTGCGCTTCCCACATTTTATTTCTCGTTGATTCATTTTACTTTTCAAGGTAATAAGTCCACGATTTATTTTGTTAAAAATATTAAGCCATCTACAAATATAGAAATTCAACTATTTTTCTATGTAATTTTTTTAGAATAAATTAGTTTTCAATGTATTTTAGGATAACCTAAGTAATTAAAAAAATATAAAATACCTAAACTTTACTATTACTAATTTTGTAAGTTTTGGTTATTAAGTATGGTACATGTTTATAAAGACCAAATTAAATTAAAAAAAAATCATACCTAAGTAGTAACTTTTTATTATGAAGTTAAATATTAATTAGGTATATATTTTTTATAAGTGAAACCTTTTTACTGGCTTATTAAACCATGTAAATATTTTTATATTTTGTTGTTGTCAATGTGGTCTACACATCGCAAACACGGCATTCAATACAAACAAACTTTCTTCATACCTTGTCATCCAACGAGGGGGGTTACACTATTAACCTACATATTACAAAAAATATTTCTTAGTGAAAAAAACTGTTAGTATGTAATATGTTGTAATAAATAAAAAATATATTTTTGCAGGAACTTTAATGACTGCTTTTATTCGAATGCCTTTTAAAAAGACAAATGCTTATATTCACCTCGAGCCTCGAGATAAATGGCGGTATTATCAATATTTGATCATAGATCATTTATCCATTGTATGGGACATCGTTTAAGACGTAAATACCATGCCATGGTAAATACCACCTTTTAATTTCAGGAAATTTGAACAAAAATTATTTGAAAGAAGAGGAAAGAAAAAAGACACGGCGTATTTCCTATCATTTTTCAATTTACGGTCGAACTCGGGAATATTAATTAATAGTAGGTGTCTTTTATTTGATTTTACAAATTATCAGAAATAAGTGATGCCGGATTTTGTTTCTCTGGCGATGCCTTAAATTACCAATTACCAAGATTTTGTTTAATTTTCATCACATCAATTCAGTTTAAAAATAAAACTAACAATTTTTTTACTTGCACCAAATTATACAGGGTGGTGATAAAGTTTGGAACCAAGGTCATAACTTCCGTAAAAATTTTTTTTGTAAAAATCGCTCGGACAAGTCAATTTTTGTTTTAAAAATGCCATCTTTTGGAATGAAAAAATATTCATGATGTCACTGATAACTTCACTATGACGTCATCATCAATTTTTTTAAATGGAAACCCCTACTTTTTTACACATTTTTCATAGACCTTTTTATCATATTAATGATCACATACCGACCTATCCATTTGTTGGGAAACGTGGTCTTAAGGAATTCTCGCACCGCCCTGCCAAAGTGTGGAGGAGCCCCATCTTATTGAAACCAAATGTTTTGGTTAGGAATGTTGCGATTTTCATAATTGGGGAAAATACGAAGTAAAACTGGTAGCAAATCAGTCCGCAAAAAATTCAAGTATCTTTCGGCAGTAAGGTTTTCATTAAAAAAGTAAGGTCCTATAAAAGGTCTGCCAATCATTCCCACCCATACATTTAACTTTCCCTGTCTTTAACTATGGGATTCTACGGCCCAATGAGGATTTTCCTGTGACCAATACCTACAATTATGTCGATTCACTGATCCATTCAATTGAAAGGTTTCATCGGAGAAAATTATACTACTTAAAAAATTTGGATTTTGATCACATCGCGCCATCATTTCTTCACAAAATTGCAGTCGGCGATCGGGATCATCTTCATTTAACTCTTGTATGAGTTTTATTTTGTATGGGTGATACTTTTCCTTTTTTAATAAATTTGCGACATAGGAATGATCCACATTATTATTTCTTGAAATATCTCTTGTTGAAATATTGGGATTTTCTTCAATCGCAAGTAATAAATTTAATTTGGTTTCTTCATTCACTTGAGGCCGTCCTTGTCGAGGCAAATCTCCTACAGATCCTGTTTCTGCAAATTTGGTAACTAACTTACTTACTGTAGATCTTGAGATTTTCGGTCTATTTGGATATTGCTCATTAAACAAAGCACAAGCTTCCCCATGGGTTCCTTTTCTATCGCCGTATCCTACCATAATTAAAATTTCGATTCTTTCGCGTTCGCTTAAACGAGGCATTTTTAATTTCGCAAAACTTAATAATTGTTGATTATTATTAAACAAACGACGTAAGCTATTGAAGCATTGGTAAGTGGATTTAAAATTTTATTTGCCATACAAAATAACGTCAACTAAAGCACTTTTATAAAGGCAATTTTTATTTCAATAAATTTTGAATATCAAAAGCTTTTTCAAATTTATAATAAATTACAATTTTATTTAAAGTTTATTATTGCTCAAACATTTTATTTTAATTACCTTTTTCATTAAAAGTTATTTAAAATTAGTTTTAAGAAAATTCCAATTGTGTAAAGAAGAACAATTCGAATATTTTCAATAATAATTTGTTATTTTTAAACTAAAAATTAGTTTAATTTATTTTTCTTGCCATATTTTCATTGAGAATTAATAATTTTTTTTTTGAGTAAATTTATTTTTTATTTCAAAAATGGTTGAAATTTTTTTAAATATTTTTATGTGATCATTAATATGATAAAAAGGTCTATGAAAAATGTGTAAAAAAAGTAGGGGTTTCCATTTAAAAAAATTGATGATGACGTCATAGTCAAGTTATCAGTGACGTCATGAATATTTTTTTCATTCCAAAAGATGGCATTAAAACAAAAATTGACCTGCCCGAGCGATTTTCACAAAAAAAAATTTTACGGAAGTTATGACCTTGGTTCCAAACTTTATCACCACCCTGTATACAGGGTCTTCCATTTGTGGTTAACAAAACGCCAGAGTTAGAAACTAGAGCAAATTTAATCGATAAAAATGAAAAAATTGGGACGTGTCTTTTTTATTTTTAGATATACAAACGTGTATTCAGCGACCGTGACAAATTTGGAGACGCCTTTAACGTTAAACACATAACTAAAAAATATTTCTTCATAAGAAATATTTTCTTAACACGTTAACTGCCATACGACGCGCCGGTCGTCGTACGCATTTCTGACTGAATGCGCCATACGACGACCGGTCGTCGTAATAACGCTTGTAGTTTCAGCAACATAAAGTCAATCTTTCTCTACATTTATTAGTGTTATATGTGAGCAGTTGCCACATATGAATGTTTATGATGTGAAAAACATCGACTGCTCGTCCTAGAAACCTATTACATTTCGAAAGAAAATGATAATTGTTTGAATATGTTTTCAATAGTAGGTAAATGTAAGTGAATGTTCAAAATGACAAAAACTTTGTAGAAAACTATTTTATTTACATATAAGTAATTAAACAAGTAAATTCTAAATTAAATTAAATTTATGGACCTTTCAATGATTTTTTATAAAACAATTGGCACACATTGGAGGTTTTTCCGGGCATTGTGAGCAGTATGTAATAACTCGAGGTGTTACACTTCCTTTATCTGCTTCACGGCTTCCATATTTTCGACGATTTTTAGAATAACAGCTGACACAACGTCTTCTGATTTTTCTATTTCGTTCATCGACTTCTCCATTTTCTTCTAATTTATGTTTTCTTGAATTATTTGTTATATTTTCGTCATTATCGTCGTCGACGTCAAGTAAACTTTCGACTAAATACTCCCTGAATTCAGTAATGGATAATTTCTTTTGAGATATCTTTTTATAGATAATATACGCATTTACCACAGAAGTACCAAAAATAAGTTCCATTGCAACTTTGTGATACCACTTCACAGATTTTCGTATTGCATTGGAGTAACTGGAGAATTGATCAGATAAATCAATACCTGCTTTTCCTGCATTGTAGTCTTGAACTATTTTCGGTTTAAAAATTTCTTCTTTTTTTCTATTGTTTTTACCTGTGGAGGTTATTTCTGTTGCATGTCTTGTAGACAACATAAGAACATCTCGTTTATCTTTCCATTTAACTACAACTATTCCTTTTTCATTATGCATTCCAATAATTTCGTTTTTGGAGAGGTTTTTGTTTACCACCTGTTTCGGAATGCGTTTTCTATTTTTTCTAAGTGTCCCTGTAAGATGTGTATTTCTGTTTAATAAATATTCTGCAAGTTCTACTGACGTGTAATAATTATCCGTAATAAATAAACGGCCTTCGTCAAGATAATTTTCTCCTAGCTTGAGAACAATATCAGTTGATAGTGAAACGTTTATTTGATTTTTTTCTTGCTTCCCTTGATAAATTTCTATTCCGTAGGTGTATCCAGTAATATCACAAATTTTGAACAATTTAATTCCATACTTATGTCGTTTATTTGGAATGTATTGACGGAATAATAAACGTCCTCTAAATGGAACTACTGTCTCATCCACACATAGACATTCGCCGGGTACATTATAATGTTGATAAAGGTCTTGAAGTTTGTTCCTGAGAATATTTATTTTATGTAGTCGATCGCCATGAGCTTCTTTGTTATTTGAAAAATGCCACATGGTTAATAATATTTCAAATCTGTTACGCGGCATTGTTTTTGGGGCAATACTATTCTTATATATTCGCTTTGTACTCCAATAATCACATAATTTTGGATATCTAACCAATCCCATCCATAAAAGAAGCCCAAAAAATTTTTTCATTTCCTGTGGACTGGAATCTTTCCATTGATTCAATCGACTACTTCTACTGACTATTTTTGTTGACAATAATTGTGCAGCATAAAGGTTAGTTTGATCCGTTATGTGTTCCATAATGTCTTGAGTTATAAATATTTCGTAATATTTTATCGGTTGGTCACTTGCAGTTAAATTTATATTTTTGATTCCTTCCTTGAACGTTTGTATAAAAACCGGCTGTTGTACAGACGAGTTACTGCCTATAGTTTTCCATTCATCATTTGAAGAAGTACAAAAATTATTGTCATTCGTTTCAACTAATTCATCTTCGATATTTAATAGTTGTTGATAAATGGATTCACTTAATTCCGATTCACTTTCACTTTCATTTTCAGAATAATTTGGATCTCCTTTCATATCATCACTATCAAAATCGTCTTCACTAGAATTATCACTATATGAACGAGTTGTTGAATTCTTACTAAAATTTGCCATTTTCGAATCACTACAGACGATAAACTCCAACAACCACTTTCAAAAATACAACTGGCGCTTTATTTAGAAAGAAATTATTTTTATAAGGAAATATTATAATATTGTTAAATATACAATAAAATAACACAATAAAATAATACAATAAAATAATAAATAAATACATACGACGACTGGTCGTCGTACGGCCTCCTAATAAATACTATTCATTATCAGGCCATACGACGGCCGGTCGTCGTTTATATATTTTTACTTATTTTATCTAAATTAAGTACTATAAAAAAGTCTCTGCATTCAAAATTTTAATTAAATAAAAAATGCCCAAGATATTTACTTTGGCTCTCAGCGTTCCACGATATCAATATATGGGCGGCAGTTAACGTGTTAAACACGTAAATAACTTTAACGTCGTCTCTAAACTTTCCATTACGGTCGTTGAATACAGGCTACAGCGTTTTGAATTTTAGGTTATCAATTTTAGTCAAAGACCCACGGTTTCAAAAAATTTTCTGGTTTATTTAGAATATGAAGAAGCTTTAGAAATCTCGAAAAAACACAACTTTAATTGGTATTGGTTTGAAGAAAATTAAACATATTTAAGAACTACTTCGTATTATGTACTGTTATTATCAATATAAATGCAATAACCTGTATTCAGCGACCGTGATGAACATTTTAGAGAAACCAGACGCCGTTAACGTTAGGCGTCTTAAAAATATTTGTAAACACGTGTTTAACATTAACTACGTCTTTAAATTTTTCATCACGGTGAATATAGGCTAATGGTTCTAGCTTTCTAGTGATGATTCTTTTAAATCTCTACGCATGTTGGACAAATTATTACAAGACTCAACAGGCATTTTGGTGGTGGTGATTTTTTTAACTAAGATGAGAACTTGAGGATGATTTGGGAGAGTATTTAATAATGTAAAAGTTGGGGTTTGAATTATTCACTTTTACCTTAATTCTTTAACTGTTTTTAGATATATTTTGGGTTTATCCGAAATAACCGCTAGAATTGATCTATCAGACCTAGTTTTTGAAATATGCTATATTGACCTCTTATGAAATAATATTTTTCTAACTCATGACATTTCAAGTTAGGTATTACGTATTACTATACCTTTATTTATAAAGTAGATACTCCTAATAGTATTTATGTCATAAGGATCGTAACATCAATCATTATGGTAGTAGTTGTGAAGTCGATGTGAAGCGAAGATTAGTTACGATCAGAATTACATACAAAACTTTATCTGCTTGCATAAATCATGAAGAAATCTAACTAATAGGCTGATGAAATCTTCCGCCTTGTTATTCAGCAGAATTATCTGCTAACATTTAAACATCCATCTACGTGATTGTGGATGTAATGAAATTTAAGCCTCATGTTATAATCGAGAACATTAAACTTGGACAATATATTTTTTTCTAATTCTATGCAATTCTCCGAATTGTAATTTCCAATTTTGTACTAATTGAAGAAGTCAACACCAAGTATTAGATTCAACATAATTCATTGATGCTGTAAATTATGTATCTTTAATAAGCTGCATTATCTGAGGAAAAGGACTATTATATATTCCGACTTTCAGTTTTTTCGAGCCAATTACAAAAAAATTGCGGGTTAACTACCCACAACAAAGTCCACCTCGATTTAAAACCTTCAAAAATTGCCCCAATTCAGAAAGTGTCAATTGTATTTAAAAAAACTCAATTTAACTTTAGAAAAATTGTTAATATTGAGGAACCCAAGAGCCAAGAGTTTTTGGCGGTGAGAATTCAGAAGTCGTTTTTTGACAATACTGCTTTAATCTTCTTCTTTCTTTCAGAAAGTATGATTAGTATTTCAGAAGTAATCAATTGTATTACAGAAAGAAGTAGTATAGTATAGAACTACACCTTTTCCAATTGTATTTCAGAAAAGATCAATTCAATTTCAGAAATCATCAATTGTAATCCAGAATAGTCAATTTTATTTCTGGATAATCAATTAAATTTCAGAAAGTATCAATTTTATTTCAGAATAGTCAATTGTATTTCAGATAATATCAATTTTATTTCAGAAAGCATCATGATTTGTATTTCAGAAAAATCAATTTAATGGTGGTGGTTGAGCACGTGAATAACAACAGCACATATACAATTCATTAAAAATGTGGTTTTAACATTACACCACTAACAATATTAGGCTTTAGGCTTAGGTCCTTATTCACCAATGTTAAACCAAATTGAAATAATCTGTTATAAGATTTATAGACAGATTCTGGCCAAAGTTAAAGGCCTTTAATTATACACAATTAAGGTAACCATGGAAATCGTCCATTACAACCCATATAACAAATTTAAATTTAAAACCCTTTAAACTTAAACGATTTGACCAGAATCTGGGTATAAAGCAGTATAGTTAATCGAAATTATCCTGATATGGTTTTATTGAACAAACGCTGGTTAACTTAGAGACAATAATTATTGATGAAGTCAAAAAATCAATTAAACAAATAATTATTTCTTTAATACAATTGATTACTTCTGAAACACAAATTATTCTTCTGAAATCATATTGAAGATGGGAGCTATAACAGGAGAATTCCGAAGTTGTATTTTAACAATACTGCTTTAATTTTAGAACAGATTATTTCAATTGGGTATAAAATTGGTGAATGGTGAATAAGGACCTAAGCCTAATATCGTTTCTGGTATAATGTTAAATTGCCCAAGCACATGTTTGATGAATTGTATCTGCTGTTTTGATTCACGTGCATAATCTCCGCCAAAAACTCTTGACTCAGTTTTTCACAATTGGTCCTTTTTAAAATTAAGGTGATTTTTCTGAAATACAATTGATGCTTTCTGAAATACAATTTATCTCTTCTAAAATACAGTTGACTATTTTGAAATACAATTGATACTTTCTGAAATTGAATTGATTATTCTGAAATGTAATTGATGCTATCTGAAATACAATTGATTATTCTGAAATCGAATTGATCTTTTCTGAAATAGAATTGGAAACGGTGTAGATTATTTTTTATCCACTTTTAAATTAGAACTAAAATCAATTACCCTGCATCACAAAAACTGGGGTTATTACGAAAAAAGGCCAGGTATTTTGGAAAGAGGACATCAAAAATATCCAAAATCAGTTCTTACTTCTCCGGCAAAATTTCTTTTTGTTGGGGGGAGTAATTAGCGATTTTCTCATTTTTGATAAAAATATATAGTATACAGGGTGTCCAATTTGACGTTGGACTGTATGAGTAACTTTGTTATTATTGGAGATAGAAAGCCGGTTAAATGGACAAAGTAGTAGAGATTTTTTCGAATATTAATAATTCATTTACAAAAAGTTTGAATATCGCATCGTTCCAACGCTATCTTGAAAAAGAAAGAAAATGCGAATTTTTAAATATGGCTATAACTTCTTTATTTTCTGTGGTACCAAAAAGTTTTTTGACATAATAGAGACAATTTGTGTACAATGCAGTAAAACAAATATTTTTTTCGCTAACGGATTGACCGGAAATGAACCAAACTTATTTTTTTCTTATGGCAGCTATATTGGATTTACACATATTCGGAATCAGTATTTTTTTCTGAGTAATTTGGTATACCATATGTCATATTTAAAAAAAAATAAAATTATTTGATTTTACAAACTAGCCTTGACTTTAAGAGATGTAAATTGTCAATAACATAAGTGTAACTATTTAAAATATTAAATGTAAAATAAATCTTAACACATATGTATTGACAGTTTACATCTATTCAAGGCCATTTTTGGTTAGTAAAATAAAATTATTTATATTTTTCTTAAAATATTACATATGATATATCAAATTACTCAGAAAAATACACTAATTCCGAATATGTGTAAATCCAATATGGCTGCCATAGGAAAAAAATAAGTTTGGTTCATTTCCGGTTATAGCCATATTTTGAAAATCGCATTTTCTTGTTTTTTCAAGATAGCGTTGGAACGATGCGATATTCAAATTTTTTGTAAATGAATTATTTATATTCAAAAAAATCTCTACTACTTTGTACATTTAACCGACTTTCTATCTCCAATAATAACAAAGATACCCATACAGTCCAACGTCAAATGGGACACCCTGTATACAAAAACTAATCATTTCGAGCTTGTTTAAAGGGATGTAAGTAACTCCCTCAGGATAAAAAATCAAACAAATCTTTATTTATTTCTTTACTTAAAATTGTTCGTAAAATATGCTCATAAAGTTTGTCCGGTTAAGTTCTGGACATCATGTATAACTATAAGACTGTTAACAAGAGCTTATAGTTTTCATATTCAATGTTAGTTTATATTATTAAAATGTAAAAAATTGAGCTCTTCCAAAAAAATTTTCCTGGTAAAAAATCACACATTTGCAGTTTTAGTATGGTCAGAAAATGTTTTTAACCTCTTTCTAATTTCGGTTTCATTTGTAGTCATCCCAGAAATTTTGAAAGAGTTATTCAGGGACATTTACTAACATAAAATTATGAAACTTGTTATTTGTTGCTCATCGGATTCGTGAATTTTTCCTTTGGTGGCATAAATTAGGCAGTATTTTGTTAATTATTTTTATGTTTGATCTTATTTGATAAAAGGAGTAATATGTTGCTAAATTGTATTTACTAGAAAATGACATTGTTCTCTATTTTCTTTATGTTTGGGTAAGTAAAACATTCTATTTATAACTATATTTACTTACTCAATCAGAGTGGCAACTCGAGTGTATTTTCAATAAAGCGATAATATAATAATGAAACTATGGCTTACCTTGTGTGTTTAATAAAAAAATGATGGCCAAATATTGTCAACACCTTTAATAATACAAACGATGTTAATTTGATTGAAGTAGATTTGGTAATTGAATTGGCAGATTTTCAAAGTCAAATAAGTCGACTATAACAACGAATTGCAATAGTATTTGTTTTAGAATTTAGTATTTTGTCGCAAATTAGTAACCAAAAAATAAACAAAAACATGAATATTTTCTATTTTTTTTTCGTTATGAATTAATATAATGCCTAGAATTTACAAAATCAGAAGTGTCTTTTCTCTAATTTGATCAACAAAAATAACCATTTAAACCGAATTAGTTAAATTTTAATAGATTTTCACCAGTTTTAATAAAAACTAGTATTGCTATATTCAATTGACTATATTTCTTACATAAATTATGAAAAACTTAAATATAACACTTTAATTCTATACGCATGTGTGCCCCAGAAGTCTTCAATTTTAAATTAGCGAATTGGTTAAACTTAAATGTTTTTTTATACTTTTAAATAGATAATATTATTATTCGATTATTACCAAAACAATTTTCAAAGTCAATAACAAAGCCTTATATCTTTTCTAATATTTCTTAAAAAAATATCGCTTATGCCATCAAAAATGTTCATAGATATACTCCTAGATAGTATAAATTAAAACGTAAAAAATTTTATTAAGTTTCTGTTTTTAATTTCCTGTTGTATCTTTTTACTGTTATTACTGAAGTAATTGATAAAAGTTGATATATATCAAAAGGAAGTTACAAACATTCAAAAGGTATTTTTTATTAACTCTTCAAGAATTCAAAAAAATCTGCAGAAACAACCCAATACCAATAATTTATTTTTTATTGAAATGTCTTCGTTTATTTCAGGATGAAAAAAAAATAAATTGATGAGATAAATAAATATACCTGATATCCAATTTTTGTTTTTATAAATAATTCAAATTAGTGAAGGTTTAAGAGTAATTTAAAAAAATGTTGGTTCTATTCGAGAGGCACAATATGTCTACTAAAAAGCTTTTTTGGTACAATGTAAAAACTTGTTTGTGGCTATAATGTTTTCAATGTTTGTCTTTTTGGAGTAAACATTACTATTTTCAGTTTAAAAATCACCCTAGATAAATTAGATAAATAAAGAACAAAATGTAATCTCGACATTTTCTTAAATTCTTAGAAAAGATATTATATTCTTTCATCTGAAATACGAATTTAAAAAAAAATAGGCTTAACATTAAAAAAACAAAGTTGATCTTCATATGACTTGAAAACAAAAGCCAGGTAAAAAATATAAGCCACCTTTGATTTCCTCCGTCTAAACCCTAAGACCCTAATTTTAAATATTTTTTTTAAGTTGACCTTCATATAACCTTGGAAACAAAAGCCAATTAAGAAAATGCAAGCCACCTTTGATTTCACCTCACGAAACCCTAAAACTTTATTTTAAATATTTTATTCTAAATTGATTTATGTTTAAGTTATTAAAGTTTATCATGTTAAATACGGTACCCTGTATAATATTATGTGCATAATCTGTTAAATTTTATGCCATTACTTGTGATAAAGTCAAGGTTGTTGTTGTTACAGAAAACAATAATTATTAATATTCACTAAAATTAATTTACGAAGTAAGGCGTAAGGCAAGCAACTTCAATTTTCAATATAAATCTTGCTATTAATTTAAAAAAATACAATTTACGTATGTTGAAATAATACTTCTACAAGTCCGATGAGAACAAATTTTTGTTGTGCTATGACTAAACATCCGTATCGTATCAGTTGACATTTTTTTAACACGCCAGTATAAATTCCATTTCCTAATCAAGTTTATGAATGAATAATTAAATACATAAATAAAAACATGTTTTTAAACAAATAAATGCCATTTAAACAATTGTAACGTTTATATAATATCTAAAATAACATATGTAAGTCGTCACCTAAGTATATTATTATATTCTTATTATTAAAAAATGCCTGAAAGTATGGAATAAATTTTCCATAAATTAAATTTTTAATTCCTAAAAATTCTAGCTAAAAATTATTTAAATTATACTTGTAATATTCATAGTATGCTTTTTAGAATAATAATTTAAATTTTTTACTAAGTTTTAAAAATTTTAAAAAAATATTACATTAATTGAATAATAAGCCATTTATAAGCTGGATTTAATTAAAGCTTGTTCTTCTCCTATTTTGTAAATAGAATATGATACAAATAAACATTTTGTAAATAGACACGTTTTGCCTGAAGAGGGACGCAAAAATCCGAAACTGTTACAAATAAGAATACATTTTTTTAAATATAACAAAACCTTAAAAAAATAGTAATAAAAAAACGAATTTCTATTTTTTAATGCAGCTTTTGTTGTAGTCAGTTTTTAAATTAAAAGATCGCAAATTTTGATTTTCATATTAACTTGTATAATACAGGGTGGCCCAACTAAAAGTTCCCACCCAGGTTATTTTGAAAACAAATAATTTTTGAAAAAAACCCTGAAACCGGTCAATTTTTAATTGGTGGGGGACCAATTTTTATGGTAACGTAAGGGACAACCCCTCACCCAGTTATGCAGGGTCGAGTGATACATCATTCTAAAGCTCTTACTATTCTCTAAACAGCTGTCATATATTTTTTTAATTTGATGGAATATTTGAGAAGTTATAGCATTTTCACGTTAGACATGTAAAACGTGTTTTTAACAGGTGACATTGGCTAAAAAGGCCTTTAAAGCTTGATTTTGTTAAAAATAATTACAACCATACTTTGATTCTAATAAGGATTGACCGGTTTCAGAGTCTTTTTTCAAAATACTTTTAGGTCCCACCCAGGTTATTTTGAAAACAAGTAACTTTTGAAAAATAGCCTGAAACTGACCCATTGTTATTTAGTGGGAGACCAATGTATGGTTGAATTTATTTTAATTGTAACTTTTAACAAAATCAAGCTTTAAAAGCGTTTTTAACCCATGTTACGTTTTAAAAACGCGTTTTACAGGGTGAGCTAAAATGATTGTGGTCAGTTCAAATTTCCCGCCTAAAAATCTGGGGAATTTGTTTGCTTCAATATGAAACTAACACTATGAAAGTAACACAAAATCATGTCAAAATCAAAACCTGAATATTTGGTTGCCTACATATCAAACCACAATCATTTTAGCTCACCCTGTACATGTCTAACGAGAAAATGCTATAACTTCTCAAATATTCCATCAAATTAAAAAAAAATATGACAGCTTTGAAACGATGTATCACTCGACCACTATTGCCATTTAAGATTTCTGAAGGGGTAGTTTCCCTGCATAACTGGGTGAGGGGTTCTCCCTTGCGTTACGATAAAAATTGGTCCCCCAACAAATAAAAATTAAGCGGTTTCAGGGTTTTTTTTTCAAAAATTATTTGTTTTCAAAATAACCTGGGTGGGAACTCTTAGTTGGGCCACCCTCTAACATTGTTGGTGTGTTTCTCCCAACTCATCCTGTATTTTGGTAAATAATAAATAACATAATTAATTTTAACGTGAATCTAAATTTGAAATTACAATCTTTCATATTTCAAATGGAAGTGTATTTTTATATATTTCGATTAGTACATCAATTTCAGGTTTTGTACCTTTATATCTAATAGATTATCAACGAAAAGATGAATAAAAATTAAATAAACGAGTAAGAGGGGAAAGAGCGAGTTGTGTCTTTTATCTGTTTTTCTAATTTAATATTAACTTTTTATTGTATTTGATAACTTTTTATCTATTAGAGATTAAGGTACCAAAACTGATATTTACGTATTTAAGAGAATATGTTTTGATGCTGTTTGGGGAATTTAGCAGTCACCCTGTATAATAATAAAAAAATATGTACAAGTGTATTTATTTTTTTTTAAATTAATTTCGGATAACCCTGTATATCAAAAAAACTAAACCACTTTTAAATTAAAGAGGAATGCTTGAAATCATATGTGAGTCTAAATTTCAAGTACTCAACAATTTTCTCAAAAAAATTCGAAAATAAAAAATAATGCTTTTATCAAATTTAAAGTTTGTATACACTTTAAATAGAATATCAGCTACCTTTTTTATTTTTTGACTTTAAAACCATAAACTGAGGTAACTTCATGGGCCAAAGTTACCTCAGTTTACGGTATCCAAATATCTTTTAAATTTTATGATTTACTGAAAGACAAAAAATATTCACTATTTTGAACTTTTTTTAACACTCAATCTCAAGTTTAATTTAATACTGATTTTTTTTTCATTTAACGGACCGGGTGAATAACCAATAAGCATTTGCTTTTAATTAAAAACTATTATTAAAAGTTCAGATTTAGATGAATAATAAGTTAAAAAACTAAATAAAAAAATTAAAAAGAGATATAACTTCTTGTGACTTCGTGTGAACTTAATTAATAGGTGAACTTTTTAGTGGTAAATTGAATGAATATTTTAAAAATTCAAACAAAACTGTTAAATTTTACGTGGCGTATCAAATAAATTGAAAACGTGGGCCGATCCAGAGAAAATAAATAAAAAGTAAAAATAAAAGGAAATTTCAACACCCTATATTTCGGTACCAGTTGAGTTTTGGACAAATGTGTATATGGGCTTTTTGACTTATTTTAACTTTTAGTATAAGCACACGAAGTAAGTATGATTAAGTTTTGTTGTAATTCTATGTAAATATATTTACATTTATATTGTAGATTCTTATTTTTACCTGATGATGGAGCACAATGCTCCGAAATCGATAGTTTTTTTGATGCCTAAGGCATTTTTAATATGGTTGGACACAAGAAGTAATATCTGTTTTTAATTAACATTAGTCCAAATAATCTTGCCAACCCCAATTTACTTTAAAATTTATTTAATTTTTTATTCGCCTGGTCTAATAGACTAAAAATTACTTATTATATTATGCCAGTTATATTATATTTCAAAATATATAGAAATAAGTAACAAAACAAAGCTGTTACAAAATATCAAATCTAATCAAAGTAAAAATGTTGTGGCTCGTCGATTTTACTTTTTAGGTAGATATTTTTTCACACCAAATTGAAAGTTACTGCAGCTATTTTGTGAACAGCTAAAAACAAAAATCGAAAGCAATTTTTATATTTGATTATGTTTTTTTAAATATATTCAAAATCATAATTCTGGGATTTATTGCACTATGAATATTTAATAATTGTACATTATCATGTGTAAACTCAAGGTTAATATGCAATAGTGGGTAATTAAATATTAGGAGAATAAACGCCCGAATGTTCAAAAAGTAGTTTTTTAGTGTGTTTATAGTTTATTAATTAAAACACTCTGCATTGACCTTAAATAAAATTAATTCTTTAATAATTTTTTTTGTAAATCAACACTTATAATATGGGCGCAGTTTGTGTAAAATATATTTTTACATTTAGGGCAGTTTGTACCATGGTTCCTAAATTTTTAAGTGACACTTTAATTTAAGTCCAAGAATTCTGGGAATTTCTTTAATTTTTTTGGAGCGATGTAAAAAGTTTAAAAATATAATTAAAACAATAGACGAATTATTAAACTGTTCGTTTATACCTTAATTTATTGCTAGCCCTGAAAATAATATAATTTCAATTATTTTTTTATCAGTGTTATAAACACCGCTAAGCGAACCTTTTTTGTGAAGAGCCCGTTTTACGGGTTTTACTGCTGCTGCATACCTATTTGGTGTGACTTACAAAAACAAAACGCGAATGTCAGCTACTTTAGTTTGGAATATCAATATATTGGCGATTCAAATTAATTTTTTCCGCCAAAAATGACTTCTGAAGTAGGTCAGTGCAAAGTAGGCAACCATGATAATGAGCAAGAAACCTACTTTTAACGTCATCCCTTTAGTTCCGCATTCGACCGCAATAGGGAGATCGTTTAGCGGGAAATGCTAATTATTGGGAATTTTAACTACGTATAGAGGGCGCTATAAATGGATGATATTCTTCTACCTTATAACAACATATTGAACAAAACTCAAATAGATTTATTATTTAAAGTTTCAGTAAACCTAAAAAAACATGAACCAATGCCTTAAATCAAAAGAGGAAGTACCGAATACAGAAGTTCATATTTTTTCCAACAGAGGCCGAGCGGAATTAAAAAATTACCAATAATAATATCAAAAAAACGAAATTGAAGAATGCGAAAGCTCGAATAGTATTGGGTTTTTATCTACTTTGACTATAAAGACCTCGATAAAAACCTAACTCGGGTCCTAACAAAAAATATGTAATGAAGCCCATGGTAAAACATAAATAATTATCGGAAAACTTTTCAAAATATCGAAGAACCGATTTTACTTAGTGGGATTTGAACAAGGGCCAAGATTATATCTAAAAAACATTGACGATAATTATGATAATAAGAAACCACTTCAAGACAAAGACAATTCACAGGTTCTTTTTTAATTGACATCGACATTTCTAGTAGTATAGCGTGTCCCAAAATGATTGGGGATGAATTTGACAACTGTGTATAAAAATTGCAACTGTGTATGAAAATTGCCTAGATAATTTGACATTCTATGGTCAGATCATTGGCGTGCCATAACCCCTTGCTTTGTTCAGTTGTGTTTTACAGAATTTCGCTTAATTCTTATTAAAAATCAACAGGTTTTTTCAAAACTAAACGAATTTAAATTCGGTTCGTAGAGTGAATTAATGAAATGGTGGTCATTTTGAGCACTTACTGTAAAATTAATTTATTTATTTATCAATAAATATTTTTTCAATAATCCATAATTTTATTGTAGATAAATATACACTTTTTCGCTTTTATTCAGACCCCCTACCAACCTATTAGATATGGCGACACTGAAAAAGTACATTCTGCTACATAAATTTTCATACACAGTTGCCAAATTCATCCCCAATCATTTTGGGACACCCTATACAGGGTGGTGATTATTTCGATGCTCACCATTGGTATCTTTTAAAGTGGAAGAGATACGAGGTCGGTTAAATGAAGGAAAAGTTGCGCATTCTTATGGCCATTAAAAATCTGAAAGAAAATTTAAGATATTTAAACTCACTGCAATATTATGGCCAAAAATCTAAAAAATGTGTTTTTAGAAAATAATTTATATTTTCCAAACCATTACTGCTACATGGAAGTTCGCGCGAGACCTTGGTCGAACGCACACGTTTCGGAGTGCACCGCAAGCGAATACAGTACGCGATATTAAATTAAGTGATATCATTTATGCAAGAGATACGAGGCGATACACCTGCCGGTGGCCGCCAAGTAATTATATAAAAAAAAAAACAAAGTAATAATAAAGATGCCAAATCAGTCAGATGTGCAAAAGCATGATACAAATTCAATAGTCAATACAATGGATTTAATAACAATAGAAAAACTACAACAGGCTCTTCAAGCAGCTCAAGGCGAAATAGCAGATTTAAAAGCGACATTAATTAAATTACAACCAAGCCAGCCCAGCCGATATAGCCCAATTAACTACGATGAAGAGGAACACCTCATTGCACAAGAAACATCTTGGATTGTCCAGAAAAGTAAAAAAAGAAAACATTCCGAATCGCCAAAAAATAAAAACTTAAAGGAAGCCAACTTACAACGGGTAAGCGATCCTGGTCAAAAACCACGAAGACCACCACCAGTAGTGGTTAGTGAAGTAAAAGATTACTCTGGTCTAAGTAAAGAAATTATTGATAGGGGAATAAAATTCAACTCCAAGCTACTCAGCAATAACCAAGTTAAGATTAACGTGGACAGTGAATCAGAATATAGAGAGTTAACAAAAGCTATGAATGAAAAAAACCAACAATGGCATACTTATGAAAACAAGCAAACTAGACCACTAAGGGTTGTAGCCAGAGATTTGCATCAATCCTGTAAGGAAAATGATATAAAAGAAGATCTCCTAAATAGAGGATTTAAAATATTGGATGTAGTAAATAAGTACAAAAAGATTAAAAAGGAAGGTAAAATAAACATAATACGACTACCTATTTTCATTTTATCATTCGAATCTAATGAAAATGCCCAGCAAGTCTATGACATAGATTACATATGCAAAATGAAAGTAAAAATTGAGGCTCTAAGAAATAATAAACTTATAGTCCAATGTAAAAAATGCCAAAGGTATGGACATACACAAAGATTTTGTGCACGTGAGGTTACATGCGTCAAATGTGCAGGTAAACATGCTACAGCTGACTGCCAGAAAACAGCAGATGATAAACCAAAGTGCTCAAACTGTGGTGAAGATCATCCTGCCAGCTATAGAGGATGTGTCGTGGCAAAAGAACTACAAAAAAGAAGAAATATAGAGCTAAAATTAAAAAGTCCTGAACCACCTGCAAGAAGAGAATTTGTGGCGCGAAACACAGCCCCAAGTGTATCCTACGCTCAAGTAGCACAGAACGATAGAATTCAAACTAATACAAATCCAACAGAGCAACAAACGCTAATGCAAATGATGCAAAGTCTAATCTCAAAGTTTGAGGCCCAGGAAGAAAAATTAAACAAACTTTCAGAAAGACTAGCTAAATTTGAAGCTAGAGAAAGAACAACTAGTACTCACTAATGACCAGAAACGATATAAAAATAGCCACATGGAATGCAAATGGCATTCTAAATAGAAAATACGAATTAGAGGTATTTCTACAACAACACGAAATAGACATTTGTCTTGTTTCTGAAACACATCTCACGCGCCAAACACAAGTAAAAATTAAAGGATATAAAACATACACCACAAACCATCCTCAAAACTATCCTAGAGGAGGTAGTGCAATTATAATTAAGGACAATCTAAAACACTATGAAGGAGAGAGCATACAAAGTGAGCAATTCCAACTTACAACAGTAGGAATTGAATCAACAAATCAAAAATTGACAGTGGGTGCTATCTACTGTCCGCCGAAGCATAATCTAAAGAAATCGGACTACAAAGCAGTTCTACGACATCTTGGTAATACATATATAGTAGGTGGAGACTATAATGCCAAACATTTAGACTGGGGTAGCAGAATTACCACAACAAAGGGCAAAGAACTTAGACAAACAATAAGAGACGAAGGTTGCAACATCCATTCCACTGGCAAACCAACATATTGGCCTACAGATCCGGACAAACTACCCGACCTTCTTGACTTCTTCATCTCAAGAAAGGTATCACCTAACTTCATAGATATCGAGGAAAGCCTCGACCTAAGTTCTGATCATACTCCAGTTATACTAACTCTAAGCAAAACTATAATAAAAAAGAAAAACAAACCTATGTTAACGAATAAAACAACAGATTGGGAATGTTTTAGATCAAAATTAGAAAGCTCCATTAACCTGCAAATACAACTAAAAACTAAACAACAACTAGAAGAAGAGGTGGAAAATTTTACAAGACTTATACAAACAGCGGCATGGAATAGCACCAAAGAAATCACCTACAAAACAATTGGAAATAACTATCCAATTGAAATTAGAAATCTAGTTAAAGAAAAAAGAAAAGCCAGGGGAAGATGGCACCAGACTAGAGATCCAGCAGATAAAACTGTGTTAAACAACAAAACACAACAGTTAAAACGAGAAATTCAAAAAATTAAAAACGAATCATTCAGTCGCCACCTAAGAAGCTTAGCTGCCGATAAAAGTACTGATTATTCAATTTGGACAGCAACAAAAAGTATAACGAGACCGATCACCCATATACCACCTCTAAAAATGCTAAACGGCAGATGGGCAAAAAGCAACGAAGAGAAGGCGCAATTATTTGCCAATCATCTTGAAGAAACATTCAAACCCAATGATATGCAATCAAATCTAACACCACAACAAACCTTTAATGATGAAAAGGAAAACATCCCACTAGTCACCCCCAAAGAAGTAGCCAACGAGATAAAATGTAACCTAAATCCAAAGAAAGCCCCAGGTTTTGACCTCATAACTGGGGAAATATTAAAACAGCTTCCCAAAAAAGGAATAGTAATGCTAACTTACATAATAAATGCAGCCTACAGATTGAAACATGTACCCATGTGTTGGAAAGTGGCAGAAGTAATAATGTTACCCAAACCAGGGAAACCCCCAAACGAGGTAAAATCCTACAGACCAATTTCATTACTACCTACAATCTCAAAGTTATTTGAAAAACTACTCCTCAAAAGAGTAAAGCCAATAATAGAAACAAAAGAACTGATTCCTAAACACCAATTCGGTTTTCGAAGCAAGCACTCAACCATTGACCAGGTGCACAGAATTACAAACATAATAGAAAAAGCTTTAGAAGAAGAACAAGTGTGCACAGCAATATTCCTTGACGTCGCACAAGCGTTTGATAAGGTCTGGCATGAGGGCTTATTACATAAGTTACAAAAAATTCTTCCGATACAGTACTGCGAGCTAATACAATCATACATCTCCAATAGGGTATTTAGAATTAAAATGGAAGAAGAGTATTCCGAACTCAAAGAAATAAAAGCGGGGGTACCACAAGGGAGCGTACTAGGCCCGTTGTTGTACTTATTATACACGAGCGACATACCAGAATCGAAAGATACTAAGATTGCCACATTTGCTGATGATACTGGAATCCTGGCAGTAGGGGAAGACGATACTATTTCAACAGAAAAAGTTCAGCAAGCCTGTAACAAAGTATTAAAATGGACTGAAAACTGGAAGATAAAGTTAAATGAAGTAAAATCAACTCATATAAATTTCACCAACAAAAAAGTAAACAGGTTACCACCAGTCACAATTAATGGTAATATTATCCCTTATGAAAATAATGCCAAATATCTAGGTATGACCCTAGACACGAAACTACGCTGGAAGGTGCATGTAAAAAGAAAGAGAGAAGAATTAAATATAAAATATAGAAAAATGTACTGGCTCCTGGGTAGAAACTCGGAGCTGTCCATTGGCAATAAAGTGTTGATCTATAACCAAACCTTAAAACCAATATGGCTTTATGGCATACAATTGTGGGGGTGTGCTAAAGAATGCCATATTAAACAAATACAAACGTTCCAAAATAAAGTTCTTCGTAACATGGTGAATGCGCCATGGTATGTACGGAACAGTGATATTCACCGTGATCTCAACGTTCCTGATGTGGCCAGCGAAATCAAGCGATTTGCTGGCAAACATGAATCCAGACTCCTAGACCACATAAACCCTGAGGCTAGCCAACTTCTGGACAACAGAGGAATAATTAGAAGACTTAAAAGAAAGAAACCTTTTGAAATAGTGTAAAGTGTGAGAGTTAAATTCGAAGTGCGGGATAAATGTAGCGCAATAACCAAAACAGAACAATCTATTGGGCGCCATTGGGTGAACAATTAGCTTTAAGTTTTTTTAAGTAGTAGTTAGGATAGAAAAAATTTAATGGTTGGTCATGCTTGACCAGTATTAATATATATTATTGTATGACGTTGAAAGATATAATAAAAGGAGGAAAAAAAAAAAAAAATTACTGCTACATCAATGAAATTTGGTACCTTTAAATTGTTGACTATTCTGAGTTAAATGACTTCAAAAAATATTTTTTTTGCCTCCTAGATTCGAAGCCGCGATATTCAACTTTTTTATTTCTTATGGCCACCATATTGGATTTTTACCTCATCAGATAATAAATAATAATACATTTTCAGATTGCTTATTAACATTAATGTGTTCCCTTAGAAAATGTACTAAATTTGAAAATTTGTATAAAAACCAAATGAAATTAATGTTTTATGGACAGTTTCCATGGTTACCATAAAAATATCGCCTCAAATGAAACTTTAAATTTGATCAAAATTCTAATAATAAAAAAGCAAATACTTTAATCATTTTATTTGTTTAATATTATAAAGACACCTGTTATTTACATAAAATGCTCTTATTGCAGGTCATTTGTTTATTTTCTTTATTATTACAGCAATTTTGAGAAGATATTTTTATGGTAACCATGGAAACTGTCCATAAAACATAGCTTTCATTTGTTTTTTATACAAATTATTAAATTTAACACATTTTCTACAGGAACATATTAAAGTTAACTAGCAATTTGAAAATATATTATTATTTATTATCTGATGATGTAAAATTTCAACATGGCGGCCATAAGAAATAAAAAAGTTGAATATCGCGGCTTCGAATCTAGGAGGCCAAAAAATTATTTTTTGACGTCACTTAACTCAGAATAGTCAACAATTTAAAGATACCAAATTTCATTGATGTTGCAGTAATGGTTTGGCAAATATACATTATTTTCCAAAATCACATTTTTTGTTTTTTTGCCATAACTTTACAACGAGTTTAAATATTCTAATTTTTTTTTCAGATTTTTAATGGGCATAAAAATGAGCAACTTTTATCTCCTCCACTTTAAAAGATACCAATGGTGAGCATCGAAATAATCACCCGGTATATAAAAAGGAAAAAGGAATGGTAAAAACGAACAAAATTTCATCAAATAGCTTAAGTTAGAATTTTTTTTATTTAAGATGGGGAAATTGTGAGAAAGAGAGAGAAGTATAGCAACCATGTGTTATTTTTTTTTTGCATAGTAACCATTAACAAAACTAAATAAAATTTACATGATCTCCTTAAGCCTTTGGGTTCCAGCATATTTTTTTTTTAAATATGTGCCCCTTGAAGAGAGTAGAAGTGGAACTAGCACATTTTTTTCCACATTTCAGCGTATTTCCACTTCTACGCTTTCCCAGAATATTACTTAGAAGAAAAATTAGGTAAAACTTAAAGTACTACTTATAATAATAAGGGTCAGATAGTTTTTATTTATTATTTTTTATGATTTCTATGTAAAAATATTAAAATAACAAACGGTTGCTGTGTTTCCCTCTCTTTTTCACAAGTCCCCAGTCTTAAGGTCAATGCATATTATTTATTTTTAAAGTCAACTATAAACACTTTAAAAAATTCTTAAATCATATAGATCTATCACCCCCAAATTCCAAATTTGTATTATAATTTATTTATAACAGCATAAAATATTTATAAGATAAAAAAAATATATAAATTACTATCATGTTGTTTTTGTAATTTTTTAAATAAATTATTTTTTACTGTTTGGAAATCATTTGAAACATGGGTCATATGCATACTGGGTGTCCCAGACCACCCGTACCACCACTTTATCTCGAGAACCCTTTTTCGTACATTGATGAGAAAAAATGGTCATTTGTTTGCATATTTTTTTCGTTTAATTTGTTAATTATGCAAGATATTAAAAATTATTTTAATAAAAGTTGTTTCTTTTTAAAATACCTTTCCAACAATATCATACTCGACCTATGTTGCCATTTAAAATTCCAAAGTTACTTCCGGTTACGAATTACACCAAAAGGTTCTTTAAGTTCATTTTTTTTTCTCATGAATGTACGACAAAGGATTCTCAAAATAAAGAGGTGGTACGGGTGCTATGTATGTATGTATGTAGCTACCATAAAAATGCAGTAAAATGTATTAAATTTAGGTTTCAGAAAAAAAGTAACAAAATAGACAATGGATATTATTCTTTGAAGGTAAATGGATTTAACCGTCCATGTTTTGAATATAATTTGCTTAGATTTAAATTTTACGCTGCCACGTGCAAAAAAAAATATTACCTACGTTCATAAATTTAAATAATATAAATAGTAATTGACTATTGGATTTAATAGCGATCGACTCAATCCGATCCTTATCCAAAATATTGTATTGGACTGGATTGGATTGATGAATCCAATCCGGCTTGTTTATTTCGAAAAAAGCGGACCGAGTAAATCGCCATTCAATCCAATCCGTATCGAGTTACCATTGTATGCAGAACTTTGTGATTTATACTTTCGCAGTACAGATATTTTTTTTTTTGGTATTACACTCGTAATCATGAATTTTGATATGTAATCTTTATCTCTTTCTCACAAATATAAAGGCATAATAATTAAAAAGGCACTAATAGCTTCCTGGTATTTTTTAATATTGTAATGCTACATAACATTTTTATCACCATTTTGTGGTGAGAAATTTTATCAAAAACAAAAGAGTCATAAAGAATATGATTATGTGTTTTGGCAAACATCATAAATAAAATATTTAAAATAAAAAACTTGAGATTGAAATTAAAAAAAACAATAAATGTACAATCTTGGCGTCATTAAGGTAGTACACAATTGGCATAAGAAATGGACGTGTTGTTTAACAAACAATTTATGAGTGATTATAGAATGACCCCAAAATAGAAGATCATATAATAAAAATGATTTCAAAAATTGCATAATATATGGTCTTGGATCTTAAATTAAATTAAATTATGCAATAAAAAGGTAGTTAAGTTTTAATGCAATTTGGTTGCCAACTTCTTCCCAAGATAAATTTACGTCAGTTTTAAAGTTTCTGCATAACCAACCATTAAGAGTATTGGAAATGTAATTGTAATTTACTGATATGGTTACGGATATTAGCCTGATTAAGTTTTAATTAAGTTAACCAATCAATGTTCTGCAGGCATGTCAATATTTGGATTGAAATTATATTACCTAAAAAGTAGCGGGACGTTTCGTTGGGTTTGAAAGTCATTTTTATTTACCCAAAAGGGTGAAAAACATTTGCAAAATGTGGTCTATTTTTTACAAATATGTATATTAAACTTAATTATTTTTTATTACATATGTAAGTCTAGTCCAATATATTATTTACAACAGGATTGAGCAACCTTTTTTTTATAATTAAACACATAGAAATATACATTTAAATATTCAAAAAGTGAACATTCAAGGACCGCACAAGAAAGGCCGTTAGGTGCTGATTGCTGATCCTTGCTTTACACTATGCACGAAGCTCGTAGGGTTCGAATATGGTGAAAAAGAATTAAAGTAGAGCATTAAAGTAAACTAATAGTGTAATAGTGAGGTAAGAAGTAGAGCATAGATGAAAAACCAAAAACATGTATTTCAATGCGGGCTTATACATATAGTGAAGATGAATGAATAATGATCATGTTTCAAAAAGCAAGCCTTTTTGCTTCACTCTGCTCTCTGTTCGGACGTCTTTGATTGGTTGGGCGGTAGCACGTGGTTGCCACGCTCGACTTTCATCGGTGATCGCACATGCTTCATCATTGCTCTGCTTGATCACTATAAACGCTACTTCCTTACTTTAATGCTCCACTTTAATGATCAATGCTTTACTTTAAGAATGACTTCTATTTCAACATATTCTCACCTTTACAGTTACAAGAAGTATCTGTAAGGTAACTATGAAAACCTATTATAACAAACAACAATACAAAATCATAACGCTGACAATACAACAAACCTTACAGCTATTTCCTGTAAAGGCCTCTGCATACCGGAAGTAAATTTGCTGATAATATTTGGTGGCAACAAATTTATCAACATGTTATAATTCTATTATAAAATGTTACTAACATTTTTGCAGCCCACGTTTGCAGCTAACATTTGTTGTCATTGTTGGTAGCACAAATTTAGAAGCGGTCAGGATAAAAGGATGTTAATAACATATTGACAATATGTTAGTAGCAAATATGTTATCGAGATTCATTAAGTCCATGTAAATTGTAAATACATGTTACTATCCGCATGTTATTAAAGTTATCAACATTGTTTCTGACATATGGATAGCAGCATTTATTTACCCAGGTTTAATGAATGTTGAAAACATTTTTGCTGGTAACATGTTTTGCTGCCAACATGTTATTGTAACAATTTTGGTGTGTGTGCACCTTAATAATGTTATGTTGATATATTGAAAATATACATTTGCTGACAACAATTTTTATCAACATGTTACAATTCTATTATAAAATGTTAGTAACATTTGTTGTCAGCATTTTTTATTATTTTCAATAACATGTTGACAACAATATTGTCAGCATTGTTGGCAGCACAAATTTTGCGATAGTTCTGAAAGCGGTCAGGACAAAAGGATGTTAATAACATGTTAGCAGCAAATATGTTATCAACATTCATTAAGCGTACGTAAATACATGTTACTATCCGCATGTTATTTAAGCTATCAACTTTATTTCTGACATGTGGGTAGCTGCATTTATTTACACAGGCTTAATAAATGTGGAAAACATGTTTTGCTGTCAACATGATATTGTAACAATTTTGGTGTGTGGGCACTGGGCACCTTAAGAACTTACAAATTTACACCATAAGTGTACGTTTATTTTTTTGGGTAAAACGCATATAGGTAAATACAGGATATGCCAAAAAAAACGTGGAACTGAATTATGAACATTTTCGTGATTTTTTAAAAATTGTGCAATACATATCGGAAATTATGAATATTATTCAATGTTTGAGATACATCCAAGTAGGCTGCTGTCATTAAGAATGACGTTTATTTGGTTTTACTGAGTATGTCAAACGTAGAAATAACGAGTCTCAGTCGAGATAACTTATTTAATTTTTGGCGGTTTCCAATTTGATAAATTTTTGGTTTAAAATGATCTAACATTAAATTAATTTTTTTCACATTTCTATTTCAAATATATTTTAAGTTTGGTGTATTTTCGTTAATAAATTTTGAAATATATTTTTTTTTCATTCTTATTCAAACAAAAATAAATACTGCATTTTGGCCCAATCACATTATACAAAAATAATTACTGCCTCAGACAATTGCAAAAAAGAAAATACTTTTCTAAGGAAAACTAAATACAATTAAAAAATAATATATTAAAAAACGAGTTTCATAAGTGGCATATTGTAGCATGCGTTCAATTTTAAAATACGAGCCGCGTAGGGGCGAGTATTTTAATGAACAAGTGCTACTATCGACTTATGAAACGAGTTTTTTTATACTATTTTTTCTATTTTGCGCCTTTTTATCAATTTAAATTAAAATATTATAGTTTTCAATTTTAGTAAATTTTCTGGTAGTTGGCAACTTTAATGTCAGGTTTGTCAAATCATGAAATAAACTGCAAATCGTTTGGCAACTGCCACTTTAAAATCAATAAACTGCAGTGTTACCAACTTCGAAAAATAAATTTTACTACTCAGTAACGCACCGATAGCAGTACTACAAAAATCGGCAAAATAAGCCAAAATTTATATTTAAATCTCAAGTTTAATTATCTAGTTGTTGTTGATAAAATAAATTAAGAGGGTTATAAAAAATGAGGAATGGGGGGTTCTATTAGGAGTTCTGTACAGTTTTTTCCAAATGAATTTTTAACAAACAAAAATTGATAAGTTAGTTTAAGTGGTCCTCGTCAAATTCGTCCGATAGTTGTCTGGAACGCTCTATGTTTTTGTCTTTTAGTTCGAAATTACCGTCTATGGAACATGAAACCCAACAAATACCTAGCCTTTTTTACTTTTTACCTTCATTGAACGCGAACAGAATGTCTACTTGATATTCCACTTCGCATGGCGATAATTGAATAAAATAATAAATTTGTCGTAAAACCAAACATATTATTTTGGGAAGCAGAAATTTTTCCTTCGAATGATGTATAACTTTTGCACTTTTCTTTTATTTCGGGTTCCAATTTTTAATTTAAAAAAAAACGGACACCACTTATATGAATACGTAAACTGAACTAACCTAACCTACCTTCTTAATAATAACACAAATTTGAAGTACCTACTTTATTTTCTTTACCGAGTTTCCACCTTCCTCAGAGTGGCGTGAGCGAGAAAGTTGAGGTTCATCTTTAAACATACATTCGCAGTTTTTCTCGAGGTTTCCAAAGCGGTTTGGCATTTTACGTTGTGTTAACACTTCAAAAAATAAATTCTACCACACACTATGCCCAATTAGACCATTTAATTAATGAAATTTGATGTGATTTTTGTATTTTAAGGTGACATTTGTGACTCTGAGCTGATCACCTCGAATATTGCCGTGCTGCTTGCAAAAACTCGCCAGTATACGCCCTTGCATTTAAATATATTGGTTCTCGCCAATATAAACACGGCCTTAAACTTCCTCAGAGTTCTTTAATTTTTACTAGGTGGTGGATATTTTTTTATCTATTTCTAAAATATTGCTTATAGCTCATCAGACTTCTCAAGAATAAACTAATAATTTGCAATATAAAATTTATCATAGTTTATACAAATAAGAACATGCAAAAATAGGCTTAAAACAACAATTATCAATTATTTCACCATAAAAAAGTTTATCAAAATTTGATTATCAAGTAATTTAAATATAATGAGAAAACCTTAACTACCTGAGAACATGCTCCTACAGGTGCGTGCTCAATACCATAACAACATAAAGGAACAGGGAATATGTCGATGACCTTACTTCCAAAAATTTTGATTAAAAGTTTATTATTTTGGCATTTTTTCGTGGAAATATAAAATATTTACCTGATAGCTTTAAACTAAATGCAAATACCTAGTTTTAATTTTTAATAATTCTGGGTAATTGGTAATTTACCATAACTATTAATTTTCTTATTTTAAAATCTAATAATAATATTTATTACGGCGAATATTTTCATTTCGATTTAAAATATACTGCAAACATTAATTAAATTTATCGACCAAATAAATTGTGTGTCGCCTCTTGCTATACTTACATTAACCACGCTAACCCCTACGACAGCAATCCACCCCCATCCCCCATCGGGAGGAACCATTTTCTTTTGATCGACAAGCATGGTGCTGTCCAACCTAAAAGTAAGAAAGAATTAATTAGTACTTAATTACATTTACTTTTACTGTATACTATATTTAGGATATACACTGGTTTTATCTCAGAGGTTAATTTTATAGATTAAAAGCAAAATTTAAAGTCGGAAAATAATGGGGGCTGCGTTTAAATACATTAGTGTATTTAAATACAGGTACACCTATATCCACAACTCTATCCGACTCTCTAAAAAACTCGCTAATATATACACCGCCTAACTTGGATTTTCATGATTTTTCAGAATTTAGATTGTGTGCTTCTAAAAATTAGTTTTAAAATACTAATTAAATTGGAATTATGACTAACTCAAAATTCATTAATTTTTAAAACTACAGTAATAAAAAAGTACTGAAAATAATTTTCAAATAATATTCTACAAAAAACATAAACGTCAACGAAAACACTTACTGGAATAATTATTTGATAATAACCACTTTATAAGTTTCAAATTCTATATTTTTATATCGCAATATTATTGAAATGAATTACTATTATCACCTTCAACAGTCAAAGTTGTTTTTGGATATACACTGCTCAACAATTGATAGGGATCAAGGCTCAAGGCAAGTTTTGGCTAAAATGAAGTATATTTTAAAATATGTCCCGATGATGTTTTTGTTGCCAAATTTACATAATTTAAAATAATCTTTCTCCATGAAAGTTTTTTTTTTGAGTTCTTTCTTTCGACGTTATCGAAAGCCTTAAAATTCAACAATGGGTAAAATTGTTACTGTAGGTTAAGTTTTGGTTAAATTGTATTCAAAACCAAGTATTGTGATAATTTCCAGAATTAATTTTATGCCTCGAAGACGTTTAGACCCCATTCAACTGCAACATTTTAGCCAAAATTACTAGCAAACTCCATCTCGATCCCTATCAATGGTTGTATTTTTTGAATGCAAATGCAGGCTTTAAATTATTTTGCGGATTTTTTTTTTAAACTTTTTAAAAGTAATGTCTCATCAGGTAAAGTTATTGTACTACGAATATAAGCGAGATATTCGCCTTCTGGGCAAAATCTAGGACACCATGTGCAATTTAAAATAGACAAAATTACATGCATACTTATTTTACTTTCATTTTTCTGTTTTTAAACAACATAAAAATCATTCACACATTACATTGTATAATTTTACACATACACTCACCGGCACAAAATTCGATCCATGCGATTTATTTGATTTTACTCATTTAATTTTGACCTTATGTAATGTAATGTTTAATTATCATATAAATATGAAATTATGCACATTTTTATACAATATTTTGATATAAAAGATTTCTTTTAAATCCAACAATTGAATGTTAGCACCATTGTTATGAATTTTTAAGAATTTTTAAAGTGTAGTTCTTTTAAAATTTTCAACAGTAAGGTTCCTAATAGGGTCGAGTAAAGTTAAAATTAAAGTTAAAGTCTTCCTTAAACTAAAAAATGGTTTTAAGCCCAACTGATAGTGCCAGAGCTATTGCTCTTATCCAAGATGGGCGGTCACAGTACTACGCAGCTCGGGTTCTTGGCGTTTCAAGATGTAGTGTCCAAAGAGCTGTAGAACGTTTTAATGAAACTGGAAATTATTCTAGAAGAGTTGGATCAGGCAGACTACGGTGAACAACTGCTCAAGATGATCATTTTCTTAGATTAAGAGTCTTGCGAAATAGAGACACTACCGCAATTACAGAACGGAATGAGTTGGAACATGTACGGGGAGTAGCAGTAAGTGAAAGAACCGTAAGAAGAAGTTTACAGGAACATGGATTAGATGCTAGAAGACCCGCAAATGGCCCACAATTGACCAGGGAACATCGGGGAGAACGTCTACGCTTTGGTCGTGAACACCAAAACTGGGCTGATCCGGAATGGAGCAATATCCTTTTCACGGATGAGTCAAGGTTTTGTCTCAGATCTCCGGATGGAGGTCAACGAGTATGGCGAAGGACTGGCGAAAGGTTTGCCCACTGCAATATTGTACCAAGATTGAATTTTGGTGGTGGCTCGATCATGGTGTGGGGCGGTATTACCATGAACGCTTGTACAGACCTGGTAATTGTAAATGGAGGAGCAATGACTGCAGACAGATATATTACTAATATTCTGGATCCACATGTTGTACCTTTTGCTCCGTTTGTTAGCAATAATTTCATGCTAATGCATGATAATGCTCGTCCTCATGTTGCTCGCGTCGTCAACGAGTACTTGAATGAAGTCCAAATCAATCGTATGATTTGGCCTGCCAGAAGTCCCGATCTTAATCCGATCGAACATGTTTGGGACATGATTGGAAGACGAATTCGTGCTCGAATTCCCGCTCCTGACACCATACGAGAACTAACTGCAGCAGTTTTGCAAGAATGGGAAGAAATTCCTCTTGATACTATTCAAACGCTTATTGAGGGCATGCCAAGAAGAATTGAAGCCGTAATTAGAGCCCGAGGAAGCAATACACGATACTAATTTTGTTGTTGCTGTATCATTTTCTGAGACATTTTCGTTTTTTGTTTTGAAAGTTTTAAGAAATTTGCAATTATTTTCATTATTTTTAAAAATAAATGTTACCTTTGGTTATAATGCATTATTATTGTTCTGCGTACCCTCTTAAATAATTATATAATTGAAAATAAAATATTATGAATACAAACAAAAAGTAATAAATGAGTAAAACCAAATAAATTGCATGGATCGAATTTTGTGCCGGTGAGTGTACTTATAAAAATCTTTATTATAAAAATAATCTAAATTAGATAAAAGAGAAATATTGATAATTCAATTTTCTACTAAATAAAAATGTGGCATGTTTTTTTTCTAGACCATAAAAATAAATTAAGATAAATAATGATTCTGATAAAAAATTTTTGAAATTAGAATAAAAATAACAAGTGTGTAACGTTTCAATTTAAAAATTTCAAAGTTAATAATTTTGAGTTATAGTATAATATAAAGAAATAAGAAAAAAAAATCAATGCTCTACGACCTGTTCAAAAGTTATGAATTTTTATATATAATAGGGGATTCTGATAAATGAGTAAATGTGTATTGTTAAAAATCATATTTCACTTAAGAGGATATGGAGTCTACAGAATTATATGGGTTTTTCCCTATACTATACAGTGGGCGCCAAAAGTAAGTTTTTTATACTGAAAATTTGGTGACAGGGGTAGTTGATTGCGTGGTTTCTAAAAAACGTATTTTTGTTTATATGAACCTTCCGGTTATACCGGATGTTGACAATAACTTTCTTATTTTAAATGGAACACCCTGTATATTTTTGGATGTTTTAATTCTCTGTGAAAAGCTGATTCAAAAAACCTACCATAGTAAGGGTAGAAGGTTGATAGTTTTGGAATTACGGCAATTTGAAAATTGTATGTTTTGTCCAAAAAAACCTTAACCTAACCATAATAATCTGGAAAACAAATTCATCTTGTATTACAATTTTCAGTCCTTTAATCAGAAAGTTCTTGAAAATTAGCGACATTAAAAAATCTTTTGGTGTAGCAAAAACAGTTTTCTCAGAATTTCAAAACATACAATTTTCAAATTGCCGTAATTCCAAAACTATCAACCTTCTACCCTTACTATGGTAGGTTTTTTGATTTTTTTGAGTTTTTGGGGTGTAAATTTTTTTTGGGGGGGTCTAGAGTGATCCCCTACGTTTCATCCATTTTCTATGATCTTTCAATTGCGGGGTCGAATTTGAAAAAATTGTTTAAAATATTTTACTGGCTTGAAATTGTTCATGGAAATCGGTTTTTATTTTTTTTTTCTCGAAAACTATGAAAGTTACTGGTTTAAAATTTTTACCAAAGGTAAACACCGTGGATAGACGCGCTTTAAAAAAATATTTGGTTAAAATCGGATAAATAGTTTTTTTGGAAAAAAAATTCAACCGAAAATTATAATTTCTACGGACTTTGGTGGGGAAGGTGACGGTGCGAATTTTAAGCTATTAGTCGTCTGGGTGGTGCCAAAAGTTTTGAAGATATTAATTATTTTGTGAAAAGTAAAAAATTTTAGATCGAAATTTTGCTTCCAAATGGAGATTTTGCTTAATTTTGCTACATTTTCAATCAAAACTCGAGAACAAAAAGAGATAGCGAAGTGATTATTTTTTTGTCGTAAAGCGGAACTTGAAAGCTTTCAGAGAAGGTGTATTACAAGGGGGTAAAATAGACTTTGAGGGGTGGATTAGACCGAAGAGCGTCAAAAATTGCGACGTTCTTAAATGGGATCTTAAAATAATAATTTTTTCGAAATTCGAAAAATCATATCCATGGGCGGTTTTGGTTCGAGGAGCACATTCAATTGAGCTTTTAAAATTGAAAATCGGTTAAAAATAGCCTGACCACTAAAATTAAAGATTTTACTTTATTTACGCATAACTTTCCTGCCCCTTCGAATTAAAGAAAACAAAAAAAAAATGATCAATGTGCAGAAATTAATCCTCTTAAGGGAATTGAAGTAGATTATAAAAAAACATTAAAAACTGTGGGCGGTAGTGGTACAAAAGTATGACCGCGTTGGGGGCGATTTTTGAACATTTCACGTTAGATTCGGGGTGAAAATTTAAAAGTGTTGATTTTTTTATACTTATAAGTAATAATATAATGAGGAAAATAAAAAATATTCGACTCACATAGTCGGTACCGATCAAAAGTTATGAATTTTCAAATTCCGCGTCGAAAATATGTGAAATTCAAACCACGAATTTGAGGGCGCCAAAAACAGAGAAAAAAACTGAAATATCAAAAAAAAAGGTTCAAACCTAAGGAATTAGGAATTAGGAATAAAAAAACCGCAATTTTTTTCCATCTGGAAATATAGGGTACATTTACACTTTTACACTTTTTTCTTAGAATTTTCTCCTGCGTACATCTACAAAATTTCAACTATCTACGAAAAAAACACCAACCCCGTTTCTTACGGTTTTAGTAATATCCTTCTTTATATAATAAGTATGTATAAACAAGGGTAATATGTAAGTAATAATACAGATGAACTTATTTTTCAAAAACATTCGCTATTGTAGGTAAAAATAATTTAGATTATAATCGATGTTTCAAAGCACGTTCATGTTTACTGTTTTAGGCTCATCGATTTTGGCAGTAAAACAAAACAAAAATAAAAAATTATGCAAGGACACTAACAGGAATTCACAAAGTTATAAAGAAAGAATGCGATAATAAAGAAACTTATTAATATCGATTAGGTAGGTACTTGTTTACTACAAAAAGTATAAAATGACAAATTCTTAACCAATTTTAGTAGAGTAAATAAATATGAAAAATTTAATTACCTATTGTTTTCTAACATAATGAAAAAATTACCACCTGCTGAAAATATAACGAGATCACATACTATTTGTATTCCACTTGTCAATATAAATCACAATAAATAATACAAAAGAAAATTCGTACTTTTGAATTTTTCTGTGTTAATATACGGGGAGAGTCTAAATTAATGGTGCAATTCTGAGAAACACTGTAAGTCCTTACAGGAAATATCTGTAAGTTTTGGTATATGGGTTGAAATGGACGGTGGATACCTTACAGATATTTCTTGTAAGGACTTACAATTGTGCAGAGAATTGCACCATGAATTATTCCTTCCACGTAAACGCATAACTTGAATGCTAGAAACTAAAATATTGTATCTGGTTAATAATTTTCATTATAATTGCAGACATTCGATAAGTTTGGTTTTTCCACGACTATTGAATAAACGATTCATTACATTTGAATAAGTAATGAAATCCATTACTAAATTTTGACATTATTCAACATCCTCGGACCGTGTGCGGACCAATGGACAAATCACAAAGCTGGCATTGGCTAATGAGCAATGGATTATGGGTAATTTCATTAATCACTGGACAACCTTTTGGGTAATGAGCAATAGATTATGGGTAATTTTAATCACAGAATAAAATTTACATAGAAGAAATCAAGAAATGTAAAAAATGCGAAAAATAACCTTAAAAAGTATGCATAGAAGCGCTGTAAAATAAAAAAGTCGTAGTATTCTACTCGCGAGAAAATAGTCGATATAATGGCTATCATTTCTCGCTCGTTGAATAATGTACTATTGTGCTTTTGGTACAAAACAGAACAATGCCAAAAAAAGTTTGAGGAGTCCAGTACAACCCACAAATTTAGGGTAGTTTCGACCAACCCATCGACCTGGATTTTGATATTTTGAGTTTCCACCTGTAGTATCAACTATAAGAGAAATATTGTCTCAACAAGCCAACACAAAAATTACTTATGTTCCATTCAAAAATTATATTGATAACATCCCTTCATACATTATTATTATTGTGTTAGATTTTGACAATTCTTTTGACTATTATTTACAGACCAAAAATGCAAATGAGTGCACACGTAGATTCATCTCTAAAACGATATACAGAGTGTGTTATAATATGTGGGACCTACTTACACACTGGATAATTTATGTCAAAAAAATGATCAATGTAACTTATAACCAATTTCGGTTCCTAAGCCAAGAGAGCCAGGTGTCTTTAAATGTGGAGATAAACTAAATAGATTTAACATTTTGATATGAATCATTACGCAATAATGATAATATGTTTTCTAGAATTGTTTTAAAAAATTTACAAGCTTTGAAATGATAGAGTTAAGAAGGGTTAAGGTTAAAAATAGTGTTAACTTAAAAAAAAATCCATATTGAATGTATTGGAATGCTCGGTTTTGGAGAAAATGTAATTTATAATTATTTAGTCGAACATCAAGTTGGCATAAATAAAACTCAATTGGTTGGCTTTTTCCAGACGATTTTATTGTTTTAACTTAAATCATGTTAAAGTTTTAACGTTTCGCCGTCCATCGGAGGTTTGTTGCTTCTTGAAAGGCGTACGTTCACATAATTTAAGTCAAAACAATATAATCGTCTGGAAAAAGCCAAGCAACTGAGTTTTTTTAACACAGACAACCAGGGTTCCCATTATCAAGTTGGGATGTTTACTTAAGTTTTATTTATAAAATTTTTATCTTGAAATTTTATAAACCGTCCAAAATAATAGGAAACTGTATTTTCATCAAAACAGCGTATTGTAAGGACAATCAATAAGACCACCAAATTTAAAAGCTCTACTTTTAAAATAAACAAGAAAAAACATTGAATTTGAAACCATATGTAAAGGCTGTAGCTCCATTGGGAAGCGAAAGCGGACATACGTTTATATGAACTTTTATAATTGTTTTGACTTCTACTATCCACTGTATACGTGTATCATAGGTATTAGGCCACACCCTGTATATGAAAAAAATCTCTAATCCTTGCTAGCTTCAATTGCTTCAAAAATCTTATCCTGCTCGCAAAATAACCATCATTTATACAGGGTGTCTCACTTTTTTTCCAGCAAAAATTTTTTTTAGATAGTAAATGTCATTCTGAACAAAAAAATTCTTATGAACTATTATGTTTTTTCGACTCCTTAAAAAGTTAGAGCAATTTGAAAATTGATAAATTTTCATGATTTTTGTGGAACACCCTGTATAATTTTTTTCTTATTATATTTTTTTACTTAAATCAATTATTATTTGGATTTTTTCTTTGCCAAATTGGTTCTTTTGAACATTATTGGCTGTTTTTAAAATAAGTAAACGACGAGGTTAAATTTACCTCGGTAAAATTTTGCATCTTATTGGCTTAAAGATATTCAAAATCCAAAGCATACTTGATTTAAATAAAAAAAAATTAAAATTAAATGAAATCTATACAGGGTGTCCCACAAAATCATTAAATGTCTGAAATTTTAAAATTGCTGTAACTTTTTAAGGAGTCGAAAAAACATAATAGTTCATAGGAAAAAGTTTGTTCAGAATGACATTTACTATCTAAAAAAAATTTGCTGGAAAAAAAGTAAGACACCCTGTATATTCCCTTGTACTTCATTTCTAGAATTTTACTTTAAACAGATTTTGTTTCGGTCTGAAGCATGCATCTTTCCTTAAAATTTGTAATAATTGTAATGTAGTGAAATATTACTGTGTATGTATATTATAACAGCTTTTGATCCATTTCTCTGATACTTGCCATACACTAATAGCTTATTTCTCATAAAAAAGCAAATGACATTTTTATTTCCTCAGCGTTAGGCGGGGTTTATAAGGTCAAGGTTTTGCAAGAGATATCTATATCTAAACAAACCAATGAACGAATTAAAATATAAAAATTGAAGCAAATTTCATTAATAACATGGTCTAAAGCATTTAAAGTGTTAGCAGTTAGCATAAGGTGGAACGTAAACCGCTTTGGGCACCTTGAGCCAAACCTCTCCATCCTCCGCTCTCGATATGCGCGCACCCTAATGCGGGGTTTTCATCAAACGGATTAGTCGAGTTTCTGTGCTGTCTCTAAATTTTGCAACTCGGAAAAAAAATTTAAAACTCTATTTCCACAGAATATTGTTGCAGTTTTGTTTTTTTTTCAGTCATTTTCAATTGAGTCGTAGCCGAGAAAGTGCAACTATTTTTCGAGAAGAAGATTTTTTGTTTCTGGGTCCATTGGGTATCCCAAATTTTTATGATATCTGAAGGCATCTATCAGAGTACCGATATCTTCGGGGGTCCACACTTTATATTTTCTTCAGACATAATCTACAAAAAAAATGAAACAAAACGTCAACGAAATTCCAACTTGCTGTTTCCACAGAGTAGACTTGCGTTTTGAAACATGTTGAAACCTTTTGAAGAAAAACACAACTGAAACGCGCAAGTCTCCAAAAAGTTTGTCAAAACTTGCAGTTTGTTTTTTTCGACTAGAGTTGCAGATTTGCCTCAACTTTGTTCGTTTGGTGGAAAACCGCCATAAGCCAACAAAAACAAAAAGAACTTACATATCCTCAAAGCAGAAATGAAGCGAAGTTTAATTGTTTTATCAAAGAATTATTAATTTACTAAAAAACTACAGTACTTTGTTTATTTAATCGACCTTTTATCTCCGATTATCAAAAAATTGCCCGCGCAGTCCAACGTTCCATGAGACTGAGCATTTAGTATTTTTATTGAACAAAATACAATAAAATATTGAGCAGTTTAACGGTATCCATTACATTATTTGTCGTTATTTGTGATATTATATATTGGTTTATATTTATCAAGTTAAAAATCTTATTATTTAACTATTTTCAAAAACCGTCTCTCCAATTTGGTTGACTAAATTGGATACCGTATTCACACAACACAATACTATTTTATTAAAAATACATTGTTCTTACCAATTTAAAACCAGTTTATATTTTAATATGTAATATGCTGATGGTCGAAAATTAAACCCTTAAGCGCGAATTAGAGAAAAATGACCCTTTCATACAAACAAATTTTCATGCGAAATATGTATGCTGAGCTCAAACAGGGGTTTTATGACACAAACTTTAATTCGTTTCATTGGCATTCAGTATGAAAACACGGAAAATCATATTTTTTATTACAAGATCACATGACCGTTTGAACCCTTTGGGAACGTGCGAATCGCATGCCTATAATTTTCAAGACTAAAATTTATTTTAACTATTTTTGCCAAAAGGGCAAGGAAAATTAAATCAGAGAGCAACACAAAATTTTTGTGAAATTGGGAATGCAATTTTCCATATATGATCGGATAGCGTGCAAGGATTTAGCAGCCATTTTTCTTTGTTCTTATAGGGTAAATATTCTCTTCCAAAAGGCATACTGTATGAAATCGGAGACCAAAAACTTAATATAACATTTTTTGGATCGATAAAAATTTTTATACAGGGTGCTGGAAAATTCGCGGACCAACGCAATGGTGCGATGTTGAGGAACTCTTAGAGAACAAGGGAAAAATAATTAAAAAATTCTTTGTTGCTTTACCTCGAAGATATATGTGTTTTTAAAATCTTAAATTTGGCAACTCTGTGTTAATTTTAGTTATTTAAATTAAAATGCCATGATCAGGTGTAATTCGTTTGTATTTAATTTTTCCATAACAACCAATGGCATGCATAAATAACTAAAAACATTTAAAAAACTTACTTTAAATAATACACAAAAACCTGCAAACTTAAAGGATTACTAACAAAAAGTTCGAACTAATAACAAGAGAAACTACGCGATTCAGAAAATTTAAAGTATTGCTAAAGCATATTCATTGTTACTATACATTTTACTACTTTTTTTGACAAATTCGTGTGACCAGTCAGATCAGTTTGACACTGACAATTGTACCTATTTGTAATTAAGCTACAACGTTGACATGTTTATTTATGTGCAAAATTCAAATATTTAAAATGTAAAATAGCACGTTTAACAATACCATTCTTAAGTAGGATGGAAAGGCTAAATATCTTTGCATTTCTACATAATTTACGTGTCATACCAAAGCATAAATATGGGAATATTGCAAATTAAAAGAGTAAAAAATTGAAAGTTTAACTTTCCATAACTTCGAGCTAAAGCAACAAAGAATTTTTTAATTATTTTTCCCTTGTTCTCTAAGAGTTCCTCAACATCGCACCATTGCGTTGGTCCGCGAATTTTCCAGCACCCTGTATAAAAAAATTTTGTTGGAAAAAAGTAGTCATCCCCAAACGTACTCGTAGGAAAGTTGAGGAAATTCTTAACGTAATGTTAATATGAAATAAGGTGTTTTAAAAGGAGGACCAATTGCATCATGTCTAAAAAATACATGTGAAGAAGAATATAAATCTTTATGAACGAAAACTACACGATATCCATGTAACGAAGTAGGAGACGGTCTTAGCTTTGAAATATAATTTTTAAGGTTACTTAAAATTTTTTAAATATTACCCGAATTTGGAGATAGTTGAAAAAATTCTCCAGGAAGTCGTAAACTTTCCCCATAAACAAGTTCTGCTGAAGATGCACCTAAATCCTGTCGAATAACTGTGCATAAGCCTAACAAAATTGAAGGCACAATTTCAGTCCACCTATTTGTGGCATAACATTTAATAGCAGCCTTTAAAGAACGATGCCATCTCTCTATAAGACCATTTGCCTCTGGATGATACGAAGTAGTACGAGGACGTTTTGCATCCAAAAATTTGGATAATTCTGAAAACAGTGAAGATTCAAATTGAGTTCCCCACTGTTTCTGTGGTAATATCAGAAATTGGTATAGCTTCTGGCCATCTGATATATCGATATCCATTTAACTGTGGAAGAGGACCTACTACATCTATACAGGGTGTCCCGAAATTAAGCGGCCAAACTTTAGGAGGCGATTCTATAACTAATTTTAAGAAAAAAACTTCCTATAAACAAGTGTCCGATTTCGCTTCCTAAGGGAGCTACAGCCCTTTAACTATTGTGACTAAAACTAGGTTTTTTGTCATTTATTTGAAAACGGTTGGTAATAAAGATTTGAAATTTGGTGTGAAGACTAATACGTTTAAGATATAATTTCTCAATTTTTTTCAGATTTTTTGACAGCTCTGAAATTTTTTGAAAGCTTTCAAAAAATCTGAAAAAAATTGAGAAATTATATCTTAAACGTATTAGTCTTCACACCAAATTTCAAATCTTTATTACAAAACGTTTTCAAATAAATGACAAAAAACCTAGTTTTAGTCACAATATTTAAAGGGCTGTAGCTCTCTTAGGAAGCGAAATCGGACACATGTTTATAGGAAGTTTTTTTCTTAAAATTAGTTGTAGAATCGCCTCCTAAATTTTGGCCGCTTAATTTCGGGACACCCTGTATGTATATGTGTGAATCGATCACTTGGAATATCAAAGTGTCCTAATGGATCTTGACATGTCGACCTACCTTAGATTTCTGACATGCCAAACAAGTTTTTGCCCAAAGTCGACAATCTTTCTTAATCGAAGGCCAAACAAAACGTTCCCTAATTAAGTCAATAGTGGCTTTTATTCCAGGATGAGATAAACCGTGAAAAGCATTAAATGATCACGTCTAAATTCTGGAGTAAGATAAGGTCTGATTCGACTATTTGTATTGTTGCAATATAATGGTTTGAAGACAAATAGAAATTAACTTAAGTTTGCAGTTTGAAACAAGAAGTTCCTTAAGTTCTTGATCTTTATCCATTAGGACACTTTGATATTCCAAGTGATCGATTCACACATATACATAGAAACATAGAAATACTTTATATAAAATTAAGAAAATAACAATCGCTATATTTTGACAAAATCAAAAATTTATTATAACAATTATTTTCAAAGCAACTATGAATATAAATTAAAATTGATATTTTAATAAAAACACTAATACTAAAATTAAATCTATGGCTACAGGTTCCTGTCAAATTTTTCATCCTTAATAAATACACGGTGAGCCAAAATGATTGTTTCCAATTTTAATTTTCCGCCTAATAATCTGGGGAATTTCTTCGCTTCAAGTTCATAGTGACACAAAATATGTCAAAATTAACTAGACTACACAAAAGCAGAGGCTTAGGTAGAATTTTTACCTACTGCTTCATAAACATCAGTATTTATTAAGACAATTTTGAGTAAATCTTTGTTTTGTATTAACATCTAGCTCGAATATGAAGGTTATTATTTTCAACATTTGACATTTTTTGTAAAAAAAACTTAATAAATAACTTAAAATTGTATATTTGGTTAGAATTCTTGATTTTTTATGATTATTATATTCATTTTGAAAAAATATTTACTATGGCATTGGATTACTAGGGGGTTTTATTTTTATTTTTTCTCATATATCCCTGAAGGATCCCCATCAAAGTAGCAAGAGTTCATGCACGAGTTCTGGGACACCCTGTATAACTTGCTATTTCATACACGGTGTATTTGTAGCACGAGAGCGCAAAAAAAAAAATATTTATTTGTATTATTCGTTGGTATTGTGGAATTAATTTTGTGAACACATGTTGCTATTTGAAAAATAAAAGTTGTCTATTGTTTCTCTTTTTGAAAAAAAAAAAATTAAATAGAATTCTTATTTGTGCACCCTTGGGTATAATATAAAATTATTATATTTTCAAATTTCAAAACTTATGGGGAGAAAAATTGCATCTTATTCGGGTGTCTAGGGGTGATCGACCGCCCCCCTCCCACGTATCCGCCTTGGCTACTGAAGAATGGGAGGAAAGCAGAAAAAAAAGTGGGTAAAAAAAGGTTAATCGAAAGAAAGAAAATTAATCATATGACTTTAGTTAAGGAAGGTCATCCGACCTATTAATTTGGGTGGCACCAACCTCCGCACGGCAAATTGTATCCGACCGTCCGATCAAATCGGATGTGTGTAGTCACTTTTACATTTTGAACTTCAAGTAAATTTTATAATTGTTTTCTGAAATTACGACGAATTTTCCACGTTATATTATTGTTAGTTATATTGTTTGTTGGTTTTTTAGGGTTATAGGACTTGTGATAAGAAAATTTTAGGCAGTTTTGCTAACCGGTTTCGAAATTTATTTAATTTCTTCTTCAGAGCAACAAAATTACAGATTCTGAATTAAAATTTATTTCGTTAATATTAAAATACTACAAATAATTGAACAGAAGTTTTAAATACATCCACGTACATTAAATTTTTTTTATATATAAAACACATCAAAATTATCGAATACATTACAATTATCACAACATTAAAATCATCAATTTTTTTTTTAAATTTAACACTGTTATGACAGAGGTGTTGGTGTATATTAGTCATAGAAACATTAGTCTAAAACCTACCTCAACAACTATTGTTTTTTCCCATTTGTCAAATATATTTTTGAAATACATGGTTTGGATTATTGTTAATAATTTTTTGATGTTGAATTTTTGGTCAATTTTTCTATTTTATTTAGGATAATCGATGTTTACTCAGATTATTAATAATTAGTTTTTGTTCAGCTGATTTATCTACTTGACAGTTTTTGACATTTTCTTAAAAAACCAAAACTTTATAACTACATAATTCAAACTATTTTTCTTTTTGATGCCAACATACTATAAATTAAACTAAATTGTTTTCTCTGCTTTTAATTTGGTTTAATAAACTAATTAATTTGACTTATTTTTGCTATTTACAAAATTTAGATGATTTTTTTGGCTGTTGTTTATTATTATAGTTTTCTACAGAACGCTAGGTTTTGTGTTCTTATTATTACAATGATCATTTTTCTAACAGATTAAAAACGTTTGAATATTTTAGCCTGTATTCAGCGACCGTGATAAAAAATTTAGAGACGTCGTTAACGTTAAACACGTGATTAAAAAATATTTCTTCATAAGAAATATTTCTTTAAAGACGTTATAAACTTTAACGACGTGTCTAAAATTTTCATCACGGTCGCTGAATACAAGCTATTGTATTTAAATTATTTAAATCTGATCTGAGGTTTACACTTTTTTTGTTTTTGTTTATTTCAATAGATTCTTTTAGGAGGCGTTTGGTTAATTGGTTCATTATCTAAAATCTTAATTTTATTAATGTCGAAATCAAATTCATGTTTGTTAGTAATCGCATGATTAGCTAATGCAGTTTTCTCTGTATTATTTGAACTTTCACAGTCGTATTTGTGTGTATTTACCCTAGTGCAGATCCAATTTTTGGTCTGTCCTATGTATACTTTTTCGCAATCTTTGCAGTTAATTTGGTAAATGACATTGCTTTTATGTTCGTTGTTGACTTTATCTTTAATTTTGCTAAAAAGGTTGCCTATAGTTTTAGAATTATACGTTACTATTTTTATATTTTCCCCTAATTTACTATTTAACATATTTTTAATTTTTGCGCTTAAAGTTCTTATTTCTGGAATTCTATAATATTTTTTGAGCCTTTTTTAAATTTTCAATTTTAAAGTCATCTTGGCATATGTTATCAATTTTGAACTTGAAACCTTGTATGTATAATACCTATTTTTTGACAGAAATTGTGGCTAGATGTGTAATTCAATATTTTATTTGAACTAAGTTCTTTTCTTTAAATATCTGTTTTTATGTTCCCATTATCATCTCTTATTACCCATGTATCCAAGAAATTAATCTTTGCATTCATTTCTTCTTCATGTGTGAACTTCACTTTCGTATCAAAACTACTAAAAATATTAATGATTTCATTTAATGATGTTTGATTATATCATCTACGTAAATATACAGGGTGGTGATAAAGTATGGAACCAAGGTCATAACTTACGTAAAAATTGTTTTTGTAAAAATCGCTCGGATAGGTCAATTTATGTTTTAAAAATGCCATCTTTTGGAATGAAAAAAATATTCATGACGTCACTGATAACTTCACTATGACGTCATCATCAATTTTTTTAAATGGAAACCCCTACTTTTTTTACACATTTTTCATAGACCTTTTTATCATATTAATGATCAGATAAAAATATTTTAAAAAATTTCAACAATTTATGAAAAAAAAAATAAATTTACTCAAAAAAAAAATTCTTAATTCTTAATGAAAATATGGCAAGAAAAATAAATTAAACTAATTTTTAGTTTAAAAATAACAAATTATTATTGAAAATATTCGAATTGTTCTTCTTTACACAATTGGAATTTTCTTAAAACTAATTTTAAATAACTTTTAATGAAAAAGATAATTAACATAAAATGTTTGAGTAATAATAAACTTTAAATAAAATTGTAATTTATTATAAATTTGAAAAAGCTTTTGATATTCAAAATTTATTGAAATAAAAATTGCCTTTATAAAAGTGCTTTAGTTGACGTTATTTTGTATGGCAAATCAAATTTTAAATCCATTTACCAATGCTTGAATAGCTAACTTCATTTGTTTAATAATAATCAACAATTATTAAGTTTTGCGAAATTAAAAATGCGAACGCGAAAGAATCGAAATTTTAATTATGGTAGGATACGGCGATAGAAAAAGAACCCATGGGGAAGCTTGTGCTTTGTTTAATGAGCAATATCCAAATAGACCGCAAATCTCAAGATCTACAGTAAGTAAGTTAGTTACCAAATTTGCAGAAACAGGATCTGTAGAAGAAACCAAATTAAATTTATTACTTGCGATTGAAGAAAATCCCAATATTTCAACAAGAGATATTTCAAGAAATAATAATGTGGATCATTCCTATGTCGCAAAATTATTAAAAAAGAAAAAGTATCACCCATACAAAATAAAACTGTGATGTGATGTGATCAAAATCCAAATTTTTTAAGTAGTATAATTTTCTCCGATGAAGCTTCCTTTCAATTGAATGGATCAGTGAATCGACATAATTGTAGGTATTGGTCACAGGAAAATCCTCATTGGGCCGTAGAATCCCATAGTCAAAGACAGGGAAAGTTAAATGTATGGGTGGGAATGATTGGCAGACGTTTTATAGGACCTTACTTTTTTAATGAAAACCTTACTGCCGAAAGATACTTGAATTTTTTGCGGACTGATTTGCTACCAGTTTTACTTCGTATTTTCCCCAATTATGAAAATCGCAACATTCCTAACCAAAACATTTGGTTTCAACAAGATGGGGCTCCTCCACACCACGTTTCCCAACAAATGGATAGGTCGGAGGGGACCAATTGAGTGGCCTCCGCGATCTCCCGACCTAACGCCCTTAGATTTTTTTTTGTGGGGACATTTAAAATCAAAAGTTTATTTCAATAGACCTAATAATTTACAAGAATTGGAGCTTAGAATTAGGACGGAATTGCAACAAATTGACGAAGAAGCTATTAACAATAGTATTCAGAGTGTCCACACTCGAATGGGACAATGCCAAATGGTCAATGGGGAACAATTTGAACATTTTCGTTAAAATTTGTTACTTGTAAATTAAAAATTTACTTTTTTTTTGTAATATTTTCATTGAGAATTAATAATTTTTTTTTTGAGTAAATTTATTTTTTTTTCAAAAATGGTTAAAGTTTTTTTAAATATTTTTATGTGATCATTAATATGATAAAAAGGTCTATGAAAAATGTGTAAAAAAAGTAGGGGTTTCCATTTGAAAAAATTGATGATGACGTCATAGTGAAGTTATCAGTGACTTCATGAATATTTTTTTAATTCCAAAAGATGGCATTTTTAAAACAAAAATTGACCTGTCCGAGCGATTTTTACAAAAAAAATTTTTACGGAAGTTACCTTGGTTCCAAACTTTATCACCACCCTGTATAAGAAGCCAACATTAAAGCTGAGTTTATTTAAGTTGTTCTCTATCAATTCATCCATCACTAGTGCAGATAATATGAGTTAAGTTGGGTGGCCCATTGCGGTACCATATTTTTGTTTGTAAATTTTGTTATTGAAACTAAAAAAATTGGAATCAAATATAAGGTCTATGATTTTCAGAAACATGCTTCTAGATAATTCTGTAAATTGGCTAATATCTTGCCACCTTTTGTTTATTGATTTGACTACCAATTCCTTAAATTTATTTGTAAATAGAGATGTAACATCTAATGAGATTAATTTATGATCTTTAGGTACAGTTTCGTTTTTGATAATATTTACAAATACATACGTGTTTTTTATATTAAATTTAAGAGTTGGTATGAGGTTATTTAATATTTGTACTATAAATTTTTCAAGTTTATACGTAGGGGCGTTAATCGCGCTAATTATAGGTCTAAATTTTAAATTATTGGTGTCCTTGTGCGTCCTTAGTTATATTGTTATTACGAACAACTACTACCACTAGAGAAAAATGTCATCTAATTCTCAGGATATCATTTTCTATTTTTATAAAAAAGGCTATCACAAAACTAAATTATCATCCTTTTCTAATTTTTGTTTATTAACAAAAAATAACATATTTTCAGACACTATTTAAATTAAAAATTCTTAAAAATCCTATGAAATTAGAGGATTAATTTATAAACGGTTAATATTATTAAAGCCGCAAGTTTATAAAATAAATTATTTTCGGAAAAGGGCAACGACACCGCAGAACGCAAACCCTATGCTACCCATGTCCTATTCTTGGCACAAACCCAAGATATTCCTTAAAAGAATAGTTTACTTGAGTTCAAAGAAAAGCTTTATTATTTATTAACCGAACATGAAACATGAAAAATCTTACTCATCCCTAATATTAGATTAGTTTTACTAATGGCACGGACTCAAGTTCAAGGCAACCGACCTGCGCGTTGTCCCGTTTAAAATTCGATACAATGGAAAATTCCACCCTTGTCTCCAAGTGGAATCCTCCGATTTCAAACTGGAAATTGAATTTAATTACCGGTAAAATATTTATAAAAGAAATTTCCTACATAACTATCTATTAATACAATACAACATTGAAAAGCAGGAAATTAAAAAAAATAAATACTCTTATAAAAAGTGCATTTTAAGTTATGGGAACGATACGTACTCATCTCACGTATTGTAGTCAGTTGGGTGGCGGAACAACTGATGCAAACCCGCTGACGATGTTCCCCGTCACCGTTCGTTCCATCGATCCCACAGGCTGGTGTGTCACGTGATAATCACGCGCAAGTCGTGTGCCTCACCAACAGCTGATTTCAAGATCTGGACCCAATTTCAGCTGTTGGTTTGGAAAGCGGAAGTGAGCTTCTTTCATTCATATTTACCGAAGATCGATCGTCATTTTATTTGTCATACTCTGATAAATTTCTGATTGACGAAGATAGCCTTTGGATATCTTTATAATAGTAAATAGTAGATGGAGTAGAAAAATCGCCATGGCAGAAATAAAAAAACCATATAAAATAGCGCAGATTAAAAATCGAGATAAAGACCTCCAACAATTATTGTAACACGGCAGTTTTAATGGAATTTTTTTTGTGTAATAGTAAACATTTAAGAGTCAATTCGGTCAAAAAATGGAAATCCTAGCACAAAATTATCTATAAAGTTTCTTATATCAGTTAAAATGAAGATTTTCAATATGTACATTATACAGGGTGTATCGTTATTCGACCGAAAACCGCTAACTGGGGATTCTGCAACTCAAAATAAGTCAATATAACCACATTTATCTATATCCAAAAGTAAAACGCTGAGGAGTTATAGGCGTCTGAAGTTGATTAAAAAAAATACATTTTATTTAATTTCTCCGACACTAATAGAGATTTTGTTATACAAATTTGTGTACCTAAGTTTTTTAAACATAAGCTCATTTTGTGAAAATCTTACCAAAGTTTGATACTTTTTAGTCAATTGCTAAGTTAAGTTTAAAACTATCTCTTGTGGTGCAAAAATTCAATTGTAAAATTTTTTGTTTCTTAGTTTTTTCTTCTAAGTTGTACCGGTTTTGAATAAAATTTGAAAATCTAAATCAAAGCATAAAAGGTAAGTTTGCAAATTTGTACATTTTCTTTTTATCTTAAACCGTAAGCATGGTAACGCTTATAATCTGACGTTACTTCAAGTTTTTTACTTATTTGTAATTCATTTGGTATTTTTTTAAAAAGTCTTAAAATGGACCAAAGTTATTCTTTTAATGAATACACCGATATGCTATTAGTATTTGGTGAATGTGGAAGTAATGGTAGAGCTGCTTCTAGGAGATACAATGAAAAGTTTCCAAATCGACGAACACCTCACCATTCGACGTTCGCCTCTGTTGGGAGACGTTTACGAGAAACAGGAAAGCTGGAAAATGACCGAAGAAATGCAGGACGACCAAGGTCTGCTCGAAATGTGGAAGCAGAAGAAGAAGTTTTGGAAATTGTAAAGATAAATCCTCAAATCAGCGTAAGAGAACTTTCTTCGCAATTAGATGTAAATAAAGATGCAGTGTTTAGAACTCTAAAGGAGCAATTACTGCATCCATTTCACTTCCTTGGAGTTCAAGAGTTATTGCCAATTGACAGAAACAGAAGATTTACTTTTTGTCGATGGGTTAGAGGCAAAAGAAACATTTTAAGGAACATCTTATTTACTGATGAATCTTGTTTCACCAGGCACGGCGTGATCAATACACATAACATGCACAATGGTTGCAAGACAATCCACATGGATTGCTTGTAAAAAGCCACCAAAGGCAGTTTTCAATTAATGTGTAGTGTGGCATTATTGATACTTTTGTTATCGGGCCATTTTAATTGCCTCAAAGGCTTAATGGCGAATCTTATTTACAATTTTTAAGAACAGATCTTCCTACATTACTTGAAGAGATACCTCTGGCCATCAGGAAGAAAATGTGGTTTCAACAAGACGGAGCACCACCTCATTTTGCTAGAGACGTCAGAAATTATTTAAACCAAAATTTTCCAAGGCGATTGATTGGTCGCGGTCCGGATGCTCCAGTTGTCTGGCCGCCACGATCACCGGATCTGAATCCTCTTGATTTCTTTTTTTGGGGATGTTTAAAGGAAAAGGTTTATAGCACCCCTATTGAAAACCGAGAAGATCTTTGGAGACGGATAGTAAATGCAGCCGATGAGGTTCGTCAAATGCCACACATCTTTGATTCTGTGCGGATTTCATTTCAGCGTCGGGTAAACTTATGTTTCCGTTCCCGAGGCAATTTATGTTGTTTTAAAATAAATTTGATAGAATGTTCCATTTAAATAAAAAGACTTTAATTTTAGTTAATTTATAACTGTTAATTTTCTAAACCCAAACCAAAATTACTCTGGTTTAGGGTTTTAATAAACTATTAAAAATTAAATAAATAGAAATTTGTACGCTGAGTAGATTTGGATACTTTTTGCTATAACTTTTAGAAGCAGCTCTTCAATTACTTCCATATTTTAAGACTTTTTAGAAAAATACCAAATGAATTACTAATAAGTAAAAATTTCAAGTAACGTCGGATTATAAGCGTTACCATGTTTACGGTTTCAAATAAAAAGAAAATGTACAAATTTGTAAACTTACCTTTTATGCTTTGATTTAGATTTTCAAATTTTACTCAAAACCGGTACAACTTCAAAGAAAAAACTAAGGGACAAAAAATCTTAAAATTGAATTTTTGCACAACAAGAGATAGTTTTAAACTTAACTTAGCAATTGGCTAAAAAGTTCTGAGCTAATTTATGCATACCATCTTCGTCTTAAGCACTTTCCAGGTATCAAACTTTGGTAAGATTTTCACAAAATGAGCTTATGTTTAAAAAACTTAGGTACACAAATTTGTATAACAAAATCTTTATTAGTGTCGGAGAAATTAAATAAAATGTATTTTTTTTAATCAACTTCAGCGGTGTACTTTTGGATATAGATAAATGTGGTTATATTGACTTATTTTGAGTTGCAGAATCCCCAGTTAACGGTTGTCGGTCGAATAACGAGACACCCTGTATTTAATTTTCGACATCAGAATTCTAAAATTTATGAAACTACGCAAGGTTTCCTGCAAAGGTTATCTGTATGGTTAGCAGAATCCACTCATCAAATAATGGTTGGAGTAGATTTTATGCACTTCTGAAGGCAGAATTGGATGCTAACCAGTCAATTAAGCAAAAAAATGGAGTTAACCTCGGAATGAGAGATAATAAGCTGGAAACTCCTATGCACCTTCATTTTGGGGTTCTACAAGTTGTCTCAAAAGTCTCATAAAATCTCGTGTCTGCGTCGTCAGTTATTCAAGGTCAAAAATCACAAAAATCTTTTTTTCCCGATTATCTAGGTTTCTATAGCTCCAATGATGTTAACATCTATTATAAAAAATGTAGAGCATAAAATTTGTGACCAATTTTGTTCCAAACATTTTTCCATGCTTTCAACCGTTTTTAAGATAGAGAGCGGAGAGCGCACAGCTATATACATACGGTAAAGGGCTTGGGACAAGCTAAAGTTTTTCGCCAGAGCTGCCAGAGGCGTGTAAACCCATGTAAACATATAACAAAGTGACTGCCAGAGTGAGGAAAACAGAGGAAAAGCACTATGCCAGATGCTTTTTCACACTCTGGTAGTCACTTTGTCATGGGTTTACACGCCTCTGATAATATCTGCTCTGGCAAAAAATACCTATAGTGTCCCATGGCCTTAATGCAAGGTAAACTGTGAAGGCGGCTGCACAATTGATGGAACGTATACGTTACGGTTATGAAAAAGAGAGATAAAACATCCGAATTCCTTGTTAGTGAGAGAGTGAATATGCACAATTTGCTATCTTTTGCTCTGCGTCCTGTATCTGAAAAACGGTTGAGCGCATGAAAAATGTTTCAAACAAAATTTGTCACAAATTTAATGCTATACAATTTTTATAATAGATGTTAACATCATTGGAGCTGTAGAAACCTAGATAATCGCGAAAAACCGATTTTTGTGACCTTTGACCTTGAATAACTAACGACACAGACACGAGATTTTATAAGACTTTTGAGACAGCTTTCAAAAAATTATAGGATTTATGAACCCGCTTTTAAGAAATGGCAAATCTCACATTTTTAATCTCAAATCTTAGGTCTTAAATCTCTGAGCAAAAACATACACTCAAGGCCATTTTAGACTAGAACATTTTGGTTCCCAAATCTTGTACAAGATCGACTCAAGGTCTATACTTAAAGATTTAAGACTTGGGAATTAAATCTCAGAGCATAAATAGACCTTACCGAGTTGTGTTTCTGAACTGCCAGGAAGATATTTGACCTTGATAATTTCTAAAAATTTTGCCTGAGGCGGTAGATTGGAGCGGAAACCCCCCTACACCCCCATTATCAAAAACTCATATACCTGCAATTCTAGATTTTCCTTAAAATAACGCATGGCCTACTTCCTCAAAACGAATGTAATGAGCTGCCCCACTCTAGATTTGATCCTGGGTACGCCCATGACTTTAGGTAAAAGAATTGGTCCATTAATGACATTTTGTTTGCAGGGCTTTTTGACCATTATGAACCAGAAAGTTGGGTTGCATAAAAATTGGGGCTTATAAGAATTAGGCAAGTGGGTATAATTTTTTGTTTGTTGGTTTTAATAATTAACAGATAACAATCAATAAAAGCTATTGAAAAATCTGTTCAGTTGATAATAAGGCATAGTTGCATAACAAGTCGATATTTTAATCTTGATAACAGCTCTCGGCACAGTGAACTGAAAAATATATCTACTTAAACCCAAAATAGGAAGAAGCAGGCAAACGGCATTCTCTTCCTCCGCTTTCTAACCACAGCATAAAGATGTGAAGAACTATATTCTTCTTGGACACGCATTCACTGGATAAGAATCTACGAGTGTCATATACGACAAAGGAAAAAGAACAGGTCCTAAAGTTACTTAAAACGGAAACAGAGAGAGTGTTTCTCAACTTTCAACAAACTTGATGCCTAACACGATAAAGTTAAAGAAGAGAATCTATTTTCCTTTTTTTTTGTATGATTGAAAAACCAATGAATAAACAATTCATCAACTATATCATAATTCATTCCAAAAGTCGGTGAAAAAACAGTAACAAAATTGGAGTTACTCCTACCCACTTTTGCAGGTGCGGAACAGCGCTCATACAGAACCTAATTACTACGTTTCCATCGGGGATTGAATCGGATTTAAATTCTTGATTCTATTTGAAAACTGGATGGAAACGCGCAATTTATAGTTTCGATATCGTATTCTCGGCCTCAAGGTCGATACTGCATTTTCTGAGATCGTATCTAGTTTGAGCTGAAAAATATCTAATGGAAACGCTTCGAAGGCTTGAATTTGGACTGGATCATGCGCAAAAGAATAATCTCCTCGCCGCGATGCATTATTATCTATGGTTTTATGTTCATAACCCTAAAAACGTGGTCTCTCCCAAACGCCGCCTAATGCCGGCATTGAAAGTAATTGAGACATTTTTTATATCCTCATGATGGAAACATATAAGTAATTAAATTTCTGATATTTTAAAATCCGATTCAATCCTTGATGGAAACGTAGTAAATTACAGGTTCAACTGTGGCTTGGATTCGACAACAAGACCACAAAGCCGTTGTTCGCTGCTCTCGAAACGATCCTGTGGACGATTCCCTACACCTGCAAAGGCAGATTCTGATGTATACCCAGTGTTCTTGTCAAAAGTGATGTGAAATGTTTAGACCTTTGCAAATTTTGTGAGGAAACAAATTCTTTAAACTTAGAAACCTCGAAGATGATGCGGAAATACTACAAATTCATTATGACAACATCGTTGAATTGTTGGCCTATGATAATTACGAAAACTCCATACATATTTATGATTAGTTTTGTAATTAATTTTTCTTAATAAAAAATATTTCAATCAATTTGATAATATTTTTTTGTCCGACGACCATATGAGAAAATCGTAATGTCATTCATAGTAGTGGTTTAGAAAAATGGTTTTGTGAATCAACGTATTTTTATACAAAAATCCGCAGCAACGAATTGTTATTCTCTGGATCTGGATTCAGGTCGAGGGTGTGGTTGAGTTCCACTGGCAATTAGGCCGCCACAATTGGGCCCATTTTACCAACTCCTCTCCGTTCAGTGAGTCTCCTTCCCGTCTATATACCCCGGCCATCCGATTGTCTCGGCTAGCCTGAGAAGATCTCCAGGTGGAATCCCACTGATGTCGGCCATACTTGGCCAGCAGTCCCCAAGCATGGATTCTCTGGTTGATGATAGCGCAGGGCAATAGCAGAGCAAGTGCTCTACTGTCTCATCTTCTCTTTGGTTATTCCCAGCTGATGTAGGTGCCTACTTCTCTCGAAACTTGCGTTCAGGAGGTTTCCTTCTCGCAGTCTTAGGAGGGAGCGCAGTGCCATCTCCTCCAAATAGATATCTAAAGGAGGTAGGCAGAGCGCTGCCTCCATTGCTGCGGTAGGGGTTGTTTTCATGGCTCCAGTTACTGCGAGACAAGCTAGTCTCTGAACGTGAGTAATTGTGCCAGTTCTGTTTTTTGTCTGGTTCTTGGCCACCAAACAAGTGCCCCGTAGCATAGCATTGGCCTGATGACTGCCGTGTAGAGCCATTGGGTGATCCTCGGGGATAGTCCCCAGGATCGCCCCACGACACGACAGCACTGCCAAAACGCCATGTATGCTTTATCTATTTTGCTCTTTACATGGGAGGCCCAACTCAGCTTCTTGTCAAGTATGATTCCAAGGTACTTGACTTCGCCGGGTAGGCTGAGCTGCGTTCCGTTGAGTGTGGGAAGTTTCATATTTTCCACTTTCTTCTTTTTTTGTGAATAGAACTAACTCTGTCTTAACTGGGTTGACTGACAGGTTCTGTTCTTTACACCAACCATCGAGAGTGTTTAGAGCCCTCTGCATTAATTCGCAGAGAACTTCTGTTTATCTCCCTGTGAGCAGAATTGCAATGTCATCTGCATATGCAATTGTGTAGAAGCCAGCGTCATTGAGTCTTCGCAGAAGGCTGTCTACTAATATATTCCATATTAGCGGGGAAAGTACTCCACCCTGAGGACACCCTCTGCTTACAGTTGCAGTCTCTTACACTTATTGTCACTGCTCTCCATTTGAGCATGTGCGTTATCAGCCCCTTGATGGGGCAGAGATCCCCATGTTCTTCGAGGGCAGTGTTTATATTTTCGAACGTTGGTTTGTCGAATGCTCCTTCGATGTCTATAAAAGCTCCGAATTGTTATTATTAGTTAACAATTTTAAATTATCAAAAGACAAGGTTTTAAAAATCAAGTGAAATTTATTGGCGTTGCACTAATAGAAATTGCCAGACAAAACCATGTTTTTTATATATTTTTTTCAAAATTGGCGTCCTATTCGACTCCTACCTTTGTATCATTATATTTTGTAAGCGTCCAAATATACCTACAAATTTTTGTGGTGAAAATAGTAAGCTCCCAAATCAGTGACGTCGTAAAAGATTTACTTTATTTGGCGCCCAAATCTACTCCAACCCTAATAATTTGCTTCTTTATTCACGACTATTGAATAAACGATTCATTGCTTTTGAATTTTTTGATAAGTAACGAAATTCATTACTAAATTTTTGACAATATTCAATATACTCGAGCCAATCACAAAGCTGCAATGGCCAACCTATTAGGTAATGAACAATGGATTATGGGTAATTTCATTAATCACAGGGTAACCCATTGAGTAATGAGCAATAGATTATAAGTGATTTTAACCACAGAATAAAATTTACATAGAAGAAGTCACGAAATGTCAAAAATACGAAAAATAAGCTCAACAAATTTGCATAAAAGTGCCGTAAAATAAAAAAAAGTCCTGGGAAAAGTATAGTATTCGCGAGAATATAGCCATTATTCACTCAGACCTATTACGACATTTCGGTCTTCGGAATAATGGCTTCATTTATCGCTCGATGAATAATTTACTATTACATACCTAGTTAATGTATATAAATATAAGTAAACTAAGCAATGGGTTCGACCTGGCTGTGACTTTAAAATATTCGGAATAGATCAAATCTAATTTAAATATCTTGAAAACAAATTAACGCGAAAGGTTATTTTTGAATCACCTCCCAAAATGTGTGTACGACACAACAAGGGCAAATTATTTTTATATCAATTTTTTATACTTATTTACTAGTTATCTATCTTTTATTTTAACTAATTAATACTTGCCATTTGGTTTTCACTGACCAAACCTAAATTTAAAAATTTTACTCTATTTTACAATTTATTTTATAATATGTAATCAGTAAGGAATATCGAAGAGCAATTTTTTACTGGCGAGGTCGTAAAGAGGACAAAATCGAATACGTGCCTGGTTACAGATTAGAAGTAAATTTTATTACAAAACTTCGCAATAAATCCTTATTTTAAGAGTGCCGTTCATGATATTTTAATAAACAAATTTTGCTATAGTTTATTTATTTAGAAAACCACCTTTTCAGCAGCTATTATTTATTTGGCCAACTTGGTCAAACTCGTCAGCGGTCGCGTCCCCCGATTCCCTACTCCAGCATACGCGTCCCACCAAACTCCCGCTCAGCCGTCCAATCATGAACGACAGGCAGGTCACGTGATTATTAAGTGCTGGCATCTTAGTGCGACCAATTCTCCTGCGAAAAAGGTGGTTTTCTAAATAAATAAACTATATTAACTTTTGTGGGTAATTTATAATTTTTAATGATTGAATTTTAATACAAGACGTTTGTGACGATTTGAAATCAAATAAATTTTGTTGTTATTATTAACTTTCGTTAAATAAATTACATGGCATACTGTGTGGGGTACATTTGTAAAATTAATGTTTTTGTTGTTTTTTATGTGAATTTCTTAATTACGCATTAAATGAACTAAATTTAAACATAACATATTAATTTTAATTAAAGAACAAAGCTCAAGTTAAGAGAAAAAAATTTCAAAAGTGGTACTTCCTCTCAAATTTTAAAACTGGGGTACGTTTGCACCCCGATCAGTACGACGAAGGTTACCTAGTGCAAAATGCAATAATTTACCTACTTAAATTTGACAATGAAAATGAGACGTAGATAACTAATAAATTTATAAATTATAATCATATTATTTGCAATTCAGGAACGACTGAGGAACAATAAGGTATGTACAAGATTTGAAGGCCGCATTGATAATGATATTAACTTGGTATTACGATTCAATAAATTATTTTCACACATTTTCTTATCAATATTTAATTTTATCATCGACTTAGTGCTGGATTTTTGAGGCTCGACATTGAGATCTTGCTTATTTAAAGACTAAAGGTGTCGGTTAAATTGGGGCAAAGTTGCCTACTATAATGCTGATTAATTACCTGATAAGAAATTTGACTTGAGTTTTCATAATATCGTTAACAAACTGAAAAAAGATTGGAAACGTCTTTGCTCTCAGGGTGTTAGAAGGTAGAAAAGAATTACATATTGAAAACGTCCATCTATAAAATATCGATAAGTTCCAATTTTGCAAACATGCGGGAATGGAAAAACGTTCCCGAGAGCAGAGGCACAAAGATTACAAAAAAATTAGCTGAGTGCAAACGCGTTGTGTCCAAATATGTTTAGTCACTTTTCAATTCAAAATTATGTTACCTTTACTCTATCAGTTAAGGAACCAAAAAATTGAAGGTCAACTTTTATTTTTTTATTTCACTCACCTGAGGCTCAAAATCCGGCATCGTGTATACACGGTGTCCGCTTTTTTGAGGTTATACATAAGGTTCTCGGTTCTCGTAAAAGAAACGAAATCGGTTAAATTGGGGTAAAGTTTTGCGTATTTTTATGATATTATATTATTAATCTAAAAAGAAATTTAGTTTGCAAAATATTTCAGTTTTGATTTTTTATTTAAAATCCGTTCTAGTTTCATATTTTCGCCTATACAGGGCGAGCGAATTTTTAAAATTCCCGATACATTTCTATGTATAATCAAAAAATATTGAACATTTTAGAATTAACAACCCAATATGGCATCCATAAGAAAAAATATTAGTAATAATATTTTTAGATTCCTCGTTAAAATGTGAATTTATGTTAATAATGTTAATATGTTCGTTAGAAACAGTTGGCTAGATCGGTTTTTCAATAAAAAAACAAAAACGGAAATTGGGACCCCAAAAAAACTTTCAAACTAAACAATCTCCCTCTTCCGTCCGAGTACGGATCTACTTTTTTTATTTGACTTCACTGCAGAGGGTCTTAAATCTTAAAATCAGCTATATTATTAATTTGAATTGTTAATTGTTCCCAATATTGGAATTTGTAGCTACTTCTAAGAGAAACTTTAAATGAAAAATATTCACTACTTATCATTTTCAAAAATTGTGTGTTCACCTACACCTTTTCCAATTGTATTTCAGAAAACTCAAATTAATTTCAAAAAGTATCAATTTTATTCAGAATCATCAATTGATTCATATTTGGTAAAGATGCAGCTTTGGTATGTATGGTAGACTTATAGTACTGCACTGAGCAACTTGCAAAAAATATGTTGGAGATGTAATGTTATTGAACTGTTATTTTCAAGTATGGATTTAATATTTGAAATTGTGTTAAGTACTTATTTTATCAAAAAAAAATGGTTAACCATGTTATATTTATTGTTTTATTAAGCACAAGAAGTTATACTAATTTTTATTAGGTTCTATTCAGGTGTAATACAATGTTGTATAACTTAAACATTTTGTTACTTTTTCAATTTTTTTAGTTCTGTCAAGGTTAAAGTTAGTATTAGTTTTCCAGGCAGATAATATGTGTTAATAAAACTCCAAAATCTTGCCTGTAATATATTGCATGATTTTCTTGATGTCGGTTGTCTTATTTTGATTAATTAGTAACAGTGTAAGTTCAGGACTTGTACTGTTCTTCTGCTCAATTCGGAAATTTTAGTAAGCTTTTGCCTTCATTACAGCTCCTAGCGCATTGTTTTTAAGCTCAATTTATATAGAAACATTTTGTGTACTTTAGCTATCTTAAATCAATACTTACCGATTCAATTGTATTTCAGATAAATCGATTTAATTTCAGAAAGCATCGATTGTATTTTATTATCATCAGTTGCATTTCAGAAAGAATCAATTGTATTTTATAAAGGATCAATTGTATTTCAGAAAGAATCAATTGTATTTCAGAAAATACTAATTGTAAAAATTGGGAAAACAAGAATTTTTGGCGGTGATTATGCACGTGAAGCACAATTAAGGCAGTATTTGTTAAAAGGCACCTTCGGACTTCGGATTTCTCGTGTTATGACTCCTTGAATCATCAAATGTTGGTTCACTTAGAGATAATCATTGATGATGCTAGAAATTCAATTGTTGGTGGTGATTGTGCTCGTGCAGTACAACACAATATAGTCGATCATGCAGCTGCTTAAGAGGATAGTTGGCAACTCTAATAAACTGATTTTGAAATCCGGTTGATACTTTTATTTTTGGTCATAAAAAGTTTTCCACTCAAGTTTTTTTTTTAATTTCTTTCTTTTGTGCATTACAAAGTCTTGTAGCTATCATTTGTTGTAAATTTTGTCTTTATCGGATAAATTAAACAGTTTTAATAAAACAACAAAGAGAGTATTTCGTAAAAATTGCGTGCTTTTCTCTGTTTTCCAAATTTCTATAAAACAAAAAGTGCTAACATATTATTTTTTGTGCCACGTTAAATAACATCCTTAAAATAAAAACATGTGCTATTCTGATATGTTTTAAGCGCTTTTATTACGTTTTTATAGGGATTAGAAAATCAGGCCAAATTTAAAAGAAAATTTATGATGTTATAAAAATACAACAAATGTACATAAAACAAAACAGGCTAGCACAAGTTTTCATTTAAAGCATTTTCTTCAATGTGGCACAAAAAAGAATATGTTATCACTTTTTGTTTTATAGAATTTTGGAAAACAGAGAAAAATACGTAAGTTTTACGAAGTGCTCTTATTGTTGCCCATTATAAATGTTTAGTTTATCCCACAAAAAGAAAGAATGAATAAAATAATAGCCAGAAAATCTAGGGGAATGTATCTTTTTGAAGTTGGTAGTACTGAACTTTGTTGATTTTAAAAAGGCAGTTGCCAAGCAATTTACAGGATATTTGATGATTTGACAAACCTGACACTAGATTTGCCAATTACCAGAAAATTTACTAAAATTGAAAACTACTATATTTTATTTTAAATAGATAAAAAGGAGCAAAATACAAGAAAATATTACAAAAAACTCGTTTTATAAGTCAATAGTAGAACTTGTTCATTAAAATACTATTAAATGTTTTATCCCAAAATGTATCAAAAACTTCCAAGAACATAACAACGACCAATAAAAATAAAAATGGTGTAATGTTTTTATTGTAAAATCGAAAAAAGTAACAAAAAATATACAGTTTGCTCAATATAAAAAAACCTGCTTGCATACTATGTCACCCTAACGTGTGCCAATTTGATTGACATAATGACGTTCTTTATCGGTTTTATTTTATTTATTTATTTGAACGGCATTAGCCCTTAATACAAAAATATTTTTTACAAGTAATACTCCTAAATTAAATACAATTTATATGATATTAGTAATACTCCCAACTCAAATACAATTTATGATTTTAACGTAACAAATAAAAGAACTGTTAATAGTAATCAACTATCATTGAAAGTAATAAATACAATGTAAGACTATACATAGGTATATGTAGACAGAAAATCTAAAATCACTAATAATTACAATAAATTTTGATACATTTAGATTTGAAAGATATAAGAGAGTTTCCGAACAAATTAAGGTCCTGAAGAGACTCATTGCACTCATCCATCATCCTCGTTATAGGATTGTTCAAACTATAGTTCGTGGTTGGAATATTCGACCTGAATAGGTAAGTATGTCACCTTTTGGGGGCAGTTAATTCTCAAAAGAAGCTCCGGACTGTCAATAAAACCATTTACAAGTTTAAACAAGAAACACAGATCACTTAACTTCCTTTGAGATTCCAAATCGAGTAACCCATAGTATCTTGACAAGGTAGCCCTATTAACGTCGTTATATTCGATGTTTAACCGATACGATAAAGTTTTAATAAATTTATTTTGGATTGATTGTAACTGATTCTTGTAGCACATATAGTAGGGTGACCAAACGTTTGAGGCAAATTCCAAATGAGGTTTTACCAATGACTTGAATAAAACAATAAAAGCGCTTATTGAGAGTTCCCTTGATGTTCTTGTTATGAAGCCTAACAATTTACGAGCTTTAGTGCAAATTATTTGTATATGCCCAATAAAACTTAATTTGGTATGAAATAAGACACCTAAATCCAAAACTGAGCCAACCGAAGTTAAAGTGGTATTGTCTATAGAGTAGGCATAATTATGTATTCTTTGTAGGCTACGTAGAAAAACAATTGAGCTGCATTTGACTGGATTCAAGTACAATTTGTTCTTCCTGAACCAGGCCCCAATATGATTTAAATCGTTTTGCAGTAATTCACAATCTTCTAAATTTTCGATGGTGAGGAAAAGTTTCAAGTCATCAGCAAACGTAGAAAATTTTGCGTACTTTATACTATCAGCAATATCATTGATGAACAAAAGGAAAAGTATAGGTCCACAATGAGATCCCTGGGGAACCCCTGAAGTAACTGATATCTCCCGGGATATAAGAAAATCACCATGGTAACGATTTCATTATAGACGTTGTGACGTTTTTTTTTTTTTAAGAAAAATATATTTAAAAACAATTAAAACATAACCAGAATCTAGTTAACTAACACGAAATATTCACGGGACGGATAGTCGGCTCCGTCAGCTCAATGAAGATGGGAGTGAGTACAATAGATTTAAAAAAAATAGATTACCTGGGCGCCACGCGACTTTGCGACTACCCTGCTTTTTCAGGTATAAGTCACGAAAATCCTGAAATCCCGAAAGTATTTCCTAGATTCGCAAAATAAAATAAACAAATACGTACAATTACTAATTTCTGCGTAGCTCTCACAGTTAGGATAAGTATTGACAGGTTAATATAAATACGCAATATTGTTTAGGTAAGAAACCGTAGATACCCACTACTTATTTTAGGTTTTTTTTTTTTGGTAAGGTGTGACAAACAAATTCAAACTATGGGATACCTTAAAATAAATGTGTTTATTTGAGTAAATAAATTTTGCAAACAGTTTAGATGTAAATGTAAGGCATAAAATAAAATGTAACTACCTATGAAATTACCAACGTAGTATAAAATTGTTTGACAAAGGAATTCCAAAAATTAAACAAACTCTGGTACGAAAAATAACGTTATTTGTCGTTTACAAATAATTTACAAAATTATCAATCAGCTGCATTTGCAGTTTTGACCCCATTAATGTTAAATAAAAAAACCTAAGTAATATGTAATGTGTCTAGTTTAAAATTAGAACAAAACACGGTGTAGGCCACAAGTGCTAAAAACCCAAGTTGGCTTTGGACACCCAGAAACAACTTGCTTAACTTTTCTAAATTAGTAACCATACGTTATTGAATGAAAATCAAATGCTGCTTGAGCTGAGCACAAAAACTAATAAAGTTATCTTAGACTCTACAATCTTAAAACGTAAGCTTGAATTTAAATCGCAGAATTTATCTTTAGTAAAATTTTGAATTTTTTTTTTGTATATAAACAAAGGAAGACAGTATTAATTTTACTGCTTGTTACTTTAATAAACTTTACTAACTCTAATAAAGCAAGAAAATTGTAATTCCAGCTCTCATTGAAAATGTTGATTACTGACAAAAAAACTTCTAATAATGTTCAAAACTTAAGATCTACGCTTATCTGCTTTAAACCATTGGCCACCGCTCAGGGAATAACGTCCAAGAATGATCCACCTCCACAGCTCCACTGTTCCAAATATGCTGCTGAATTCCACACAATTTGGCCTCCGAATTTTCCCTGAACCAAACCAACGAAAGCGGCAAAATGGCGGCTCCAACAAAGACAAAGCGCGGAAGAATCGCACCGTAGACGAAAACTCCAATACAACAAAATGGCAATTCAAAATTGCAACGCCGGGACTAAGCCCGTAAGAAAAACCTACAATAACACATTTTTATCAACCTTGTGTTTCTTCGAAAATTAATTAATTATAATTGATTAAATCAAAGTTTTAACTGTACAGGAATTTACAAAAACCTAACTCGAAACAACCTATGAACACTTACCCAGATGGACAGGTTTTGTTCGTAATTTATTTTATTTAAGCACGTGTTGCTGCTAATACCAAAAATTTATTTCCGACTTCGTCGTTTCGCAGCCAGCGGTCCAAATCACCAAAATACTCGAATAATCGACCATATACTGGATACAGCAAATCAGGTATTATCCAAAGTAGAAGAAGCAAAAATCCGTTTAACAAACGACTGAATCACTACAGAATTCAACGCACTTCGAACTACTTCGAGCAACAGCTAAACTCAAAATGGAGCCTCAGAAAAATGGCATAATTCCAAAGATCGAGAACAAACAATCGGAACGCTAAACAATTGAAGCGCAAGCCACACGAGCGATCCGCGGACAAATTCGAAAAATGAATCCAAATTTGCAGCTCACGATAAGTACGTGTCTGGTTGCCTAGGTTAAAAGATTAAAAATAACTAAAATAATAAAAGAGAGAGACTTGAGAACAACCCTAAAAGTTGCTACAAAAAAATAACGCTACAACGTCAAATAGAAAACGCCCATAATGATTACTTTATGGGCCTCAAATTGATGACACTAAGCTGTCGACATTTTAAATTTTTTTTCAATTTCTTCATAATCTATGCAAGTAGATTTATGTAATTCGGATCTTAACCACAACTTGAACCATAATGATTGACGTTACGATCCTTATGACATAAATATCTATTAGAAATGTCACATTTTTAATAAACCATAAACAATAATATTTATACAGGGTGATCATTTGTAAATAAGTAGATGGTGGTGTGTTGTGTCAAATATGAAATTTTTATTGGCGATTTTTAGATTCTAGATGGTGGAATTTTATGAACTACATGAAAGGAGTAAAAGTAAAAAAAAATACGTTTAAATTATGTACTTGCGGTAATAAAAGGCGAATATTACCTGTTTAATGTGATTTATTGGCTAAAATAATTAAATAATGAGCTTTTGTTTAAAATATACAGGGTGTTTCATTTAAAAGGAGCCACCCTGAATAACTTTTATAAAAAAAATTTTATAAAACAGCGCCGTGACAGGTCGATTTTTATTGGAAGGGGGACATGTTTTTACGGTAAAATGACATTTGTCATGGTAACCCCCTTTCAAGCAACACCACCCTTACAGTTTTTTTAATATGGAAGAATGGTCGAGTGACACATCATTTAAAAGGTATTTTTGCAGGGATAATGAGAATAATATTTTTTTGCATCTTTTTGATTTCCCGAATTACACGAAATGATAGGTAATATTGATTGGTTAAAAGTATATTAAAAGTAATATAAAATAAACACAAAATATAAGAAATCATAAATCATAAATCATACATTTTGTAATGCGACATTAAAATAAATAAAAATAAAAAATGATTTATGATTTTTTATATTTTGTGTTTATTTTACATTACTTTTAATACTTTTAACCAATCAATATTATCACTTCGTGTAATTCAGGCAATCAAAAAGGTGAAAAAAAATATTATTCTCATTATCACTGCAAAAAGACCTTTTAAATGATGTGTCACTCGACCCCTCTTTCCTATTAAAAAAAAACTGTAAGGGTGATGTTGCAGGGGAGGGGGTTACAATGACAAATGTCATTTTACCGTAAACAAATGTCCCCCTTCCAATAAAAATCGACCTGTCACGGCGTTTTTCTTTTAATTTTGTTTATAAAAGTTATTCAGGGCGGTTTCTTTTAAATGTATGTAAATAAAATAGGAATTCTTTTTACTCCTTTCGATCAGCTGTTTCCGTCAAAACAGCGCCCCCTACAGGTAGGTAAAATTCCCAATACATCTTATTAAACTAAAGTTATTAGAGTAAATTGATTTAAAATACTGTATCTGTCTGATTAAAATTTAAAAAACCACATATACCGGGTGTAAATGAAAACCGGGTCACCTCTATAACTTTTTTATTTATGATTAGAAAAATTTGAAATTTGGCTATGTTCTATGGTTCAAAAAAACAAATTTAATGCGCATTTTTTATTTTCGAAATCACTTCCGGTTTCACCGGAAACACCATGAACTTTGTTTTTTTAAATGTAACATCCCTTATTTTTATTCATGGCTTAAAATACTTTTAAAAAAGAAGTATTTTTGAGATATTAGTTTTTATTTTTTGCGAAAAAAAATTTTTCAAAGAAAAAAAAGGTTTTCGAAGTCGGTGAAAATTACCAAAACTAATTCTAAATAATTCAAATACATAAAATAAATAATCGTTATAAAATCCTCTTTTTAAAAAGTCGAATGACCCGGCATCATTGCATTTAAAAAAAGTGAGATATTTGATAAAATCTTCATTAACTAAGTTTAAAAATTAATAGTTCAAAAACCACTTAAATTTTTTTTTAAATTACAATTTTATTTAGGTATTTGAATTATTTAGAATTAGTTTTGGTACTTTTCACCGACTTCGAAAACCTTTTTTTTTTTTGAAAAAAATAAAAACTAATATTTCAAAAACACTTCTTTTTTAAAAGTAATTTAAGCCATGAATAAAAATATGGGATGTTACATTTAAAAAAACAAAGTTCATGGTGTTTCCGGTGAAACCGGAAGTGATTTCGAAAATAAAAAATGCACATAAAATTTGTTTTTTTGAACCATAGAACATAGCCAAATTTCAAATTTTTTTATTCATAAATAAAAAAGTTATCAAGGTGACCCGGTTTTCATTTCCACCCGGTATGTATGTAGTTTTATGACTTCACTTTTTGCTAAAAGCTTATTGCTGTACTTTTTAATTGATATTTTTCAAATTTTTATTCTTAATAAATATAAAAATAAACTATAGAGTTTTTATGATTTAAATATAAATGTTTACGAAAATATTTATTAAAATAAAAAACTCTGTACTTTGTACTTTCTATTTTAAGAAAACATTCCAATTTTAAATTTATTGCTACGCTAAAGATGGTTATAATTTTGGATTAAAATAACACGCGCTGTATATTTTTTAAAGTTAAAATATAATCATTAATTTTCTTATTTATTTACAACTCCAATAATATGAGGCCACTTGACCCACATACTCAATTTAAAACAAAAAACACTTCATCTATTTATTTCCAAGAACCAACAAACATTATTTCTTTGTTAAACATGCTTTGTTTATCAAAGTAAAAAGTTCATTCTATTTTGACTCATGAAAAAACCACTAATTACAATTTTAATTATAATCGCTCATTTAGGACAGCTTTTACACGTTTTATACTATTTACTATTTTTATACTGGACAAGTAACCTGTAAACAATGATTATATTTGTAGAAAGAATACAAAGAAAATAATTAAAATTTCAAGTATGTAAATATAAAAGAATGGATATTATATTAATTTAAAAATGCTGGTCCTTATTTAAAGTCACATTCATTCTACTTCTTGACTAGAATTTTAAATAAGAGTTGACAATGACATAGTTTACTTATTTAAAAATACTAATAACTTGTTAAAGATGAGTGCATCATAGATTTTAATTAAATTTTGTTTTATTTTTAATAAAAATAAAACTAATTACTGTAAGTGTATTAGCCCGTTTCGAAGTCATAACTACATTTTTTTGTTCTTCCGCTTGATACTTAAAAAATAAATACAGGGTGGTAATAAAGTTTGGAACCAAGGTCATAACTTCCGTAAAAATTTTTTTTCTAAATATCGCTCGGACAGGTCAATTTTTGATTTAAAAATGCCATCTTTTGAAATGAAAAAAAAATTCATGACGTCACTGATAACTTCACTATGACGTCATCATCAATTTTTTTAAATGGAAACCCCTACTTTTTTTACACATTTTTCATAGACCTTTTTATCATATTAATGATCACATAAAAATATTTAAAAAAATTTCAACCATTTTTGACAAAGAAAAAAAATTTACTCAAAAAAAAATTATTAATTCTCAATGAAAATATGGCAAGAAAAATAAATTAAACTAATTTTTAGTTTAAAAATAAAAAATGATTATTGAAAATATTCGAATTGTTCTTCTTTACACAATTGGAATTTTCTTAAAACTAATTTTAAATAACTTTTAATGAAAAAGGTAATTAAAATAAAATGTTTGAGTAATAATAAACTTTAAATAAAATTGTAATTTATTATAAATTTGAAAAAGCTTTTGATATTCAAAATTTATTGAAATAAAAATTGCCTTTATAAAAGTGCTTTAGTTGACGTTATTTTGTATGGCAAATAAAATTTTAAATCCATTTACCAATGCTTGAATAGCTTACTTCGTTTGTTTAATAATAATCAACAATTATTAAGTTTTGCGAAATTAAAAATGCCTTGTTTAAGCGAACGCAAAAGAATCGAAATTTTAATTATGGTAGGATACGGCGATAGAAAAAGAACCCATGGCGAAGCTTGTGCTTTGTTTAATGAGCAATATCCAAATAGACCACAAATCTCAAGATCTACAGTAAGTAAGTTAGTTACCAAATTTGCAGAAACAGGATCTGTAGGAGATTTGCCTCGACAAGGACGGCCTCAAGTGAATGAAGAAACCAAATTAAATTTATTACTTGCGATTGAAGAAAATCCCAATATTTCAACAAGAGATATTTCAAGAAATAATAATGTGGATCATTCCTATGTCGCAAAATTATTAAAAAAGTAAAAGTATCACCCATACAAAATAAAACTCATACAAGAGTTAAATGAAGATGATCCCGATCGCCGACTGCAATTTTGTGAAGAAATGATGGCGCGATGTGATCAAAATCCAAATTTTTTAAGTAGTATAATTTTCTCCGATGAAGCTACCTTTCAATTGAATGGATCAGTGAATCGACATAATTGTAGGTATTGGTCACAGGAAAATCCTCATTGGGCCGTAGAATCCCATAGTTAAAGACAGGGAAAGTTAAATGTATGGGTGGGAATGATTGGCAGACCTTTTATAGGACCTTACTTTTTTAATGAAAACCTTACTGCCGAAAGATACTTGAATTTTTTGCGGACTGATTTGCTACCAGTTTTACTTCGTATTTTCCCCAATTATGAAAATCGCAACATTCCTAACCAAAACATTTGGTTTCAACAAGATGGCAGGGCGGTGCGAGAATTCCTTAACACCACGTTTCCCAACAAATGGATAGGTCGGAGGGGACCAATTGAGTGGCCTCCGCGATCTCCCGACCTAACGCCCTTAGATTTTTTTTGTGGGGACATTTAAAATCAAAAGTTTATTTCAATAGACCTAATAATTTACAAGAATTGGAGCTTAGAATTGGGACGGAATTGCAACAAATTGACGAAGAAGCTATTAACAATAGTATTCAGAGTGTCTACACTCGAATGGGACAATGCCAAATGGTCAATGGGGAACAATTTGAACATTTTCGTTAAAATTTGTTACTTGTAAATTAAAAATTTACTTTTTTTTTGTAATATTTTCATTGAGAATTAATAATTTTTTTTTGAGTAAATTTATTTTTTTTTCAAAAATGGTTAAAATTTTTTTAAATATTTTTATGTGATCATTAATATGATAAAAAGGTCTATGAAAAATGTGTAAAAAAAGTAGGGGTTTCCATTTAAAAAAAATGATGATGACGTCATAGTGAAGTTATCAGTGACGTCATGAATATTTTTTTCATTCCAAAAGATGGCATTTTTAAAACAAAAATTGACGTATCCGAGCGATTTTCACAAAAAAAATTTTTACGGAAGTTATGACCTTGGTTCCAAACTTTATCACCACCCTGTATTTATTTACATCAATAATAAGGTTATATTTGAAGTTTAATTTAAAAGGGTCAAAATTTGTAGTGTACTTGGCCCATTAAAATTAATAATCCAGATGTTTGATTAATCATATATCTGATCAGCAATTTAATACTTGTAAACAGAAGCGGCTATCTATGCCGCCTTATTATTTGTCCTAACAAAACAATTCAACAAATTGAATTAATTATAACATGCTTGAAAATTGAAAAGTATCATGTGCCCGCAGAGTGTACAAATGCAGAATTTCCTATGGGCACAATTTAAACTCTCGCTGAATTTCTCTAATTTACATAATAATTTGTTTATTTTTTATGTTTTAATCGTTTATCTATTTACACATATAGCACAAATTTATAAAATTGAAATTAAAAAGAACAACTTGATAACTACCTGGTGAAAATATTTTTTTCGTTGATCGTTTATTATTGAGTATTTTTAATGTGTTCAAAATCATTCATTAATGTAATGTATAACGTCACGGTCATTGCCACACCGATGTGGGCAATTTTAAATACCTGATTTAAATAAAAAATAGCACCGATTGGCAAATTTTTAAACATTCATTGAAAACTATTGCGCATATTATTTATGTTTGTCGTCTTAACTTGGTCATTGCTTTTACATTGACGACATTTTAGGGGAATATTTTTTAAATCGCCCTGCCAAGATATCTTCTTTATTCTTTAATATTTTTAAATTCAATAAAATTGAATAAAATCTAAAAAACATTATCTAAATAATAGCTGGGACAAATATTTAAATCTAGTTGTATTTTGTTACTTTTAAGCCAAATATTTCCTTAAAAACAAATTAAAAAATAAAATAATCCAGCTATTTTTTAGGCAACAATTTTATGATTCTATTTCAATTTAAGTTAAAAATATTAAAAAATAAGGATGGTATTTTGGCAAAAATATTCGACTGTAAATTACGCAAATAAAGCTTCGAAGAGCAAGCAAATCACAAAAATATAAATATGTGCCGTAGTTTACAATTGTTATGCAAAAATTTACCATCATTGCCTCGGTATGAGAAATGACTCTTCAGTAATTTAATATTCTATGACACTTTACACGGATCAAAAAAACACCATTTCTATGTTTTCTCCTAATTTCAATGCCTAGGTAATGCAAAGTGATGTTTCTAGTTGTTTATGTCATATTTTTAGTGACAATTGTTGAAAGTTAAATTAAAATATTGAAATATTATGTCAATTAACTTTGAATTATAGTCCGCTACGCTGGCTCGCTTTGCAAACTTGTGTGCTCATCACAAAAACTGTAATTTTTACTCATAATAAAACAATGTAACATCTACGAAAAAATATTGTAAACAACTCGTATGTTAAAAGACAATGAATAATATAAAAATTAACGCACTTGCTACTGCTTAAATAGCTATTAATTGGGGTCTTTACTTTAAAACCGTACATAACTTGATATGCAATCAAACTTTAATGAGAAAGGATTAACGCTTTTAATTTAATGAATGCTTGGTGATGTAAGGAGTGATTTATAGTAAATTAATTAATAGTCACTTTTTAATCATTTACATAATTTATCGTTGCACGTATTTAACGCATGGATTGAATATTTTCTTTTATGATCTGGCACAATTTAACCTTGAAATAAACTTAAGATTAAATACGAATGGCCGTTTGATTAGTTGACCTAAACAATATTTCTTTTTTCAGGCATAATTACATTCTTAGATTGCAGCATTTATAGTTTTTTAATGATAATTTAACCAACATTACTAACCATTGATAACAATTTCCAAAAAGTTTTAATAACAAAATCAAAAAATTTAAAAAACTAAATTAAAATAAACTTATGCATAAAACCGTGGTCCTTGCAGGAATAATCTGGAAGATTTATTATTTGGGTTGTAATGGGCGATTTCCATAGCTACGTTTACAGATGTTTCCTACGGTTTTACACAGAATCATATTATTTTGCTTTTTAAATTTAAATATAAAATAATTTAAACAACCTAATAAAAAAATTACGGTGTTTTGCAATAGCAACAAATCAATCAAAGAAATTCCTTATCTAACAAAGAGTAAAACACTCTTATTGATATTTTGTAATATGCTATGGTTTGTTGACCTAAAAGCCAAAAAACTTGTGGATTTTTTGTTTTTATAGTTTCTTTTTAATTTACCTTCTTTTCGATTTAAAGTTATCAAAACCGATAACACCAAATTTCTAGATTTAATTGTTTATTAAGTACAGTTTTTTTATTTAGAATGGTTAAAAATTATCAATTGAAATTTATTGTAGGGCGTGAGTGATGCTTAGTTATAGTAAATGTGATAATAAACTTACAATAAATTTAGTTTTAAAACTCTGTCATTAAATATAAACACAGGAAATGAAACAGGATATTTATATAAAATTTTAAAGGTTTCCGCCAATATTCGCGATAAGTGATAAAAATAGTGATTTATAGAAAGTTTTTATTAAAAATAATAAATAAAAAGTTCATTTTATTTTAGATAAACCAAAATATTAGCCTATTTTCTAACTTTTACTTAAAAAGACTTGGAATCAATTTAAAAATGTATATTCTACCAATTAGAACCTTTAGTTTACTATTTATCAGACTACTAATCCTACTGGAGCCAAAAAACTTTAAAAAGATGTGGTAAATATTTTAATTAGAATATTGTAATTTTAATTAGAATATTGTAAAAAAGCTTTGTTTGTCCATTTTTCTTAGTAAAATGTTCTAATGCTTTTTTTTTTTGATATTTTGAATAGTGTTTTTAAAAAACCTTTTTGAAGTACAAGCGCAGACTCCAAAGTTATTGATATTTTGGTATGTCGTTTGTGAATAGACTGTGGTATAGAATCTGAACTTTTGACCTTGTGCTAACTTGGGAGGAGTCGAAAAATCTCAAAATTTTTGGACTTCTTTCAGTTTTTTACTTGTAACGTCCAAAGCATGCACTTTTTGGCAAAGTACATCTATTTATAAAGACCATTACATTTCCTGCAAATTTCATTAGAGTGGATTTCATCTGAACTGAACCTTCCTGCGCCGCGAGCGCTTTTACCCGAGCGATTATTATTAAAACTAAATAATGCCGATTCATAGATTACAGGAATTCAGATTAATTGAGAAACCTTAATTCTAGATGACCAGTAGATCATCACGTACATCAATCATAAACTAAGTTAATCTAAATATTCTTAAACATTGATTTCTGAGGAGGGTTCCCTTCAGATGAAAACCACTCTAGTCGCAAGTATTTTTGATCTAATAGTTACCGAGATAGAATGGTTCAAAGATATAATAAATGTCTAAAATTATTTATTTATTTATTTCGTGTCCATCCTAATAATAATACATAAATACAAAAACATAATATTATAAAATAGATGACCAAAAATTAGCACATTCAATTGCAGCTGGTGAAGGCTTGTGCAAGATCTAAATCTGAACAAGGTTGATTTAATTTATCACATATTAGTAAATGATTCATAGTTTGTGAATTTCCACATAAGCAGAGTTCATCTTCAACTGTAAAGCCCCATTTCAATAAATTTGTTTTACATCTACCTGTTTTAGATCGTAATCTATTTAGAGCTTTCCAAGTTAACCACTTTTCATCAAAGCCTGGAGGAAGTTCTTCTTTTGGAGAAATTTTTAATTCCTTATCTAAATCAGATAAAGAACCACACCATAAAAATTTTCTTGTATCTAATATTGAAATTTCCAAAGGTTTAACAGATAAAAGAAAACTTTTCCTCGATTTTAGTCTAGATCTTGTAGGAATGATACCATATAAAGAATGTCTATAATCAGTGAGTTGTTTCTTCCTTTCCCTCATACTTGCAACAGAACATCTAATATTCGAAGGAGCTATTCCACTTAAAATATTGAGGAAACCAATAGGAGTGGGCTTAAGACAACCAGTTATAATTCGACGTGTCTGATTTAGAATTGGATCTAGATATTTGGCATGATTTGAACGTTCCCATACTGGAGCAGCATATTCAGCTTTTAAAATATATAAAATATATTCTAAAATTATCAAAAATAAGTACTTGGGAATAGCCTTGCTTACGCTGCTTTGGGTGGTCTGATAATTGGACTCTTGGCGTTAAAAGAAGCCGACTGCATTGGATACAAGTATGAGCCCAAATCGCGTCAGCATAATATTATGTAAATCATGGTATGATGGTTAGTGGATGGTAAGTGTGTTTTGACACCTGACATCACCTCACATACTAATCCAACTTAATATACCCGGGGCATGATTAGTGATTTGACTTAGCACACCACAAACACTTACCACTTCAAGCTTCATTTACTACTGTAAATTCCCTTACCCATAGATTTATCTTAAAAATCCAAGATAGATTCTGAGGATTCAGCATTGCTTCCTGTGAAAGTTAAATTCTCAAAAGTTCTGAAGGAAAAATTATCCCTAGCAATAAAGGAAGGCATCAGATCCACGTGCTATTCAGTTGTCTCTGAGCGTACTCCATCTATTCATTGACTCTTTGAAGGCGTATTATAGCCACAATCCATCGAAATACTACACAATCACTGACACTGCGAATCTGTTAACCATAATTCCTCATGGCTCGCATGAGAATCTGTTCTATGACCAGTTGTCGGTTTTCCGAATACTAAAGTAGCCGTTAGTGGTGAATTTTTCATATTCTTGAGAATCCATTTTGTCTTCTTAATTCAATATCTTGGTGTACTCTTGGCGTAGGTTAAATGGCCATCTGCATGGAAGTAGGAGATCTTTTCTCTGATTGAGTCAAGGTGAAAGTTCCAGCTACCCGTACGTTCAGCTCTGATGAACTTTTTCATTATGGTACACAGGCGGATGAAGTATTGAATCCACAGCGCAGCAGTTGACCCTCTATCTTCAATTTCCTTCAGCACTTTCGAGAATTTAACTTTCACAGGATATTATAGTAAATGCTGAATCTATCTTAGATTCGTAAGAAGAATCTATAGCTGTATCCAGTACAGTTAAATCTTCTTCTTTTAAGCCGAAGAGTTCAATTATGAGAATACCCAAAGCAACGTAAGCAAGGCTCTGCCCACGTACCTATACAAGCCTTCATGGGACATGGTAGGCTCTCCAATTTTTACTAATTGGAATGCTCGTTTTGTGCTTTATAAGTCAGAGCTGAAGGTGTAGCAATCAATAAATTAAGGAAGCAGTATATGATGCTGATGAGTGCTAATAAGCACGAAACGCAGCGTACATTCCTCTGCAGCTTGTTATTTGTTGCTTGGTGCAGCTTAACCGATAATTAAGGCAGATCTAAGGAATTCTCTTTCTAATTCGTATATTTATTGTACCTATCGATTTTTGATAATTTGATAAAGTTGTTCTATTTTTCAACCATTGTATCTCGGTCATTGGATCAAAAATACTTTCCAAGTGAATTTAAAGGAAATTTAATGCTTTTCAACTTTATAAATAGATGTATTTCGCTAAAAACGCTTGGTTTAGAAGTTATAGGTGAAAAACTGAAAAAAGTCCGAACATTTCGAAGTCTTTCGGTGACCCCCAAGTTACCAGAGTCCTCGAAGTCAAACATTCAGATTCCACTCCATAGACTACCCAAAAACGACATGACAGAATATTAATAACTTCGGAATACTTTCAGGTAAAAAAATGGCTACCAGTTGGACTATGCGGTTTTGGTCATAATTCCAGTGAAGCTTTTTTAAAATTTCTTCTTTTATTATATGAACTATCATTTTTTGTAATTTTTATCTTTGTGGGAGGACTTTTACCCGACTTTTACCAGACTTTTACTTCTTATATTTGCACTGCTACTTCTACTTATATTTTATCTATGAATGGCCATTTTCCCCAATTCGTGTTAAAAGGTTACAATTTTCGACTTATAAATAAGTGCCACAAAGTATACCAAAATTTGGAACTGCTTTGAAATTGATAGGAACAATCTGTTTTTAATAAAATAATGTTTATTTTAATTTTTATGCCGAATATTCTGCCTTTCTCATCAATAATCGTCCTTCCGCTGAATAGTAAAAAAAGGCCTAATAGTTTATAATTTTTTTAGAAAATTCAAAAAAATCATCTGGAATAATTCTCGGAATAATTGATAAAAATAAAATAAGTACCTAGGTACTTACATGTGTAAATCTTTTTATTAAAAAAATTGCGAGGATAATTGAGATATTTTTAAAGCAACCCCGAAAAAAATATTTTGTTTTTATATTAAAATGAAAAGTTTTGGGGTACCAAATGCATCATAATTTTACATGAACCACGTACGATTGGCTACTCCTGGTGCCCGATTCGCAAAAAGTCGAACTACGTAGCATAATATAAAGGTCCGATTACGCGAACTTACACGCACATCAACGAACCTCAAACAATCTAGCTCGAACCTCATAGCTCGTCTTCTTTGATTTGTACAAATTTTACTGACATCTGATGGAAGCTTCCAAACCACGCACCAAGAATTACGAGCCATGGCGAACCACCTATGTCAGACGATTCGTGGTTCGTTAAACCAAGCATCGTATAACGGGGTCTTAATGAAATCTGCAATGTTTCAGTGAGCGATTTTTCTAATCTATCTACGTCTCAAAGAACCTGGCACGAACCTTCATTTGATGGACACTTCCGCTTTTTCGCGAATCAAGCGTGTCAAAACACAAATTGGCATAGAAAGCACTCCATTGTGCAATCTAGTGGAGCACAATTACATGAACCTATACGCACCTCAACGAACCTTCTTCTTTCAGTTTTTATGACTCGTGCAAATTTTACATTCGACGGAATGTTTCAAACCACGCATCACGAAACGCCATTGCCTTCAATGTAAATTCAATATTAAATACAACTATGGAATATATTAAAGATTTTTAATTAGATGAGCTCTAATAACGATTTTTTCATATAAAACGCCATCCATCATCTTTTTTACGTCCTATTAAATAATTTTGCAAAATTTATTGCCGAAAATCCACAACTGTAATTCATTAATAGCTGCAGAAAAGGCTATTCCTGCAAACCGAATGCTTTATAATTCTACAAGAATGTATTATAATTCTATATCGTTTTGAAAAAGTTAGTTCAAGAAAATGCGAACTATAAACGTGCGCGGTTGTTGGTTTGCCGAATCCCCTCAGACGTTTCGACAAACTTCAGCTAACGTTGGCGTTCTTGAACTTATCCAGTTTGGGCAAACGTTTGCCGAACTTAAACATTCGCCCAATATGTTCCTCACATAAGTGTATCTCCAACTTGTTCCTTGCTATACAGGTGAACTAAACGAACTTTGTCTCAAGCCGACCATGATCTTCTGCTCTGTATTCTTTAAATATTTTTTTATATTTTGCGTCTATAATGTGTACTTTTCAGCACTCAAATCAGTGTTGAAATAGCCTACATCTACCGCTTTATAACACGCATTATTTATTTTTTCGAAGTTGGTAGCATTGATATGTCAAACAAAAAACAGATAACCTCTAAACCTCACAAAGATAACCTTAAATTGTCAACGTTGCTTAAAGAATGTCTCGCTTATTTATATTCAATGTTAGGAATACGTTTACATTTAATTTTTATCGTGGCTTTGAATGGTACAATTATTGTATACGTTGTAATTAATAATTACACTGGAAGTGTCTTTAGAATGAATCGTAAGGCCTGGATAAGCTGTATTGGTATTGGTATTAGTATTGTCATTAGATACAATATTAATATTATGTTCCGTAGTATTATTTTCACAAGAAGTAGAACTATTATTGGTAGAGCACCCAGGTAATGTAATTTCATTCTCCGTTGGTATGAACAGTCTGGACACATTGATTTTGTTTTGTAGAGAAGCGTCAACGTATCCCTCTGCAACACTAGAAGATTTCCACCCTCCATGACGTTTCAGCATTAGTAAGTCACCACCGCGATTTGCCAAATGGGTGGCACTGGATCTTCGAAAACAATGAGCCGCAATATTTCTGGATACTTTTCCCATTATATTTATACCGATTGGAGAATTAATGCAATAACCATTTCTAAAGGTTAGGAAAAATCGCTTATGGGTGACGTTCTTTGGCCTCAGGCTTGCATATTTCTTAATTAACTGAACCCAATTGTTTTCAGATATTATAAATTTTCTTGGGACGTAGTTTTTTGTTTTTGGTATTGAAATTATTATGCAATCTGTTTTAAATTCGATATCATCTATAGAAATATTTATTAACTCCTGCCTTCGACATGCACCGTTATAGCCGTTTATTAGAATGACCTAAAATTTATATAAAATCGTACAAAATAAAATATTATACAAAAAAAATCACTCGTACCTTCATAGCAAGATATACCTTGTCATCGGCCTCTTTAATAAACTTCGTAATATGCTCTTCTTCCAAAATATTTGACTTTTTAGGCAAGTAACCTATTGAAGTACGTTTCAATAGACCTTGTAATTTATTAAATTTTGAAATGTCTATATTCTTGTGTAGATTTAAAGAAGCCTTTAACATGGAATAAACGGTCCACAAAGTTGACGATTTGTATTTCTTGCGTTGCAATTCAAAATATGCAAGCATAACATTTTCAGATACACATTTAATATTTTTTTCATCACACCATTCTTCAAATTTATTGTACTGTTTTTCATACAAGTGTCGAGACTTATCGGGTATTAAATTGCTTATTGTGCTTGCTGCTATTTCTCGAATTTCTGGAGGAGTATTTGGTATTTCTTCATCCATGTTTAATTATTAGGATAATTTAAAGTAGTATTATTTAAAAATTCAATTAAAAACTCAAACTTCAAATAAGCTGTCAATTTGAAAATAAATGAATAATTGTTACCAACTGTTAACTGTTACCAACTTATAGAAAATTAATAAAATAATTGTACACCGAAATTTATTTATTTTGTTTAAAAAGGGCGCAAAATATAAAAAATAGTGTATGCAACTCGTTCATAAGTCATTTATTGCACTTGTCCTTTAAAACACTCGCCGCTTTGCGGCTCGTGTTTTAAATTTGGACGCGTGCAATAAAATTTGACTTATGAAACTCGTTGCATAATATACTATTTTTGTATAGTAATTTACATTATCTATACCCATCTTTTTACATTAACCCAATTTTACAAAAAAATTTCATTAGTCCAAGTACTTCAAGTGGGACAAGTGAAGGTGCAACGTGTGTATAGAAAATCCAAAATACTTGCATCCGTATAAAATTTACTAGAGGTGCCGGACCCAGACCAATGACAATATTCGGGTATACTTGTAATGGGTTTATTCTCTACACGTCTACACTCTGTTACATTGTGTGGTAAATGCACGAATGGCAAACGTTGGCCTAGGTTTCCGAAATTGTCTGGATGGGGCCATTTGGGACCATTTAAGAACAAATATTTTCCTCCATGCAATTTTATGACTATTCACTATTCCTTCTTTGATTTTAATTCTTATTATGTTTGCGGAAAATTTAGCCTTTGTGAGATGTAAAATAACACGCAAAGATATCAAGGACACAAAAAAGACCACACGAAATTTGAAAGAACCCCTCCTGCATTTTAAGCCGTATTCATTTCTTTCAAATTTCGTGTTGGCATCTCTTCTCTGAGATGGCTTGCTATTGGGTCAGAATATTTCTTTTGTGTCCACGATATCTTTGGGCGTGATTGTACATAAGGTCTAAGCTTCTGTTATAAGCGCTTGTAGATTAGAAGACATTGCTCTTTTCGAATTATTAGCCAAAGGAAAAGACCAGTAAATGAATTATTTTTAAAAATACTTAGCCAGCAAAATTATTCAAAAATTATTTACTTATAATATTTATTAGTAGTGGGAGTATATCCAACTTGATTATACAGGGTGATGATAAAGTGTGGAACATAATTCATAACTCCTGTATTTAATTTTTTTGAGAAAATCGCTCGCAGGGGTCAATTTTAGTTTTTAATATGCCATCTCTTGGTATAATAATAATATTAATGACGTCACTGGTAATTTAGCTATGACGTCATCATCAATTTTTTTAAATGGAAACCACCACATTTTCCACTTTTTTTTTGATAGACATTTTTGTCACTTAGACGATGATAAAAAAATGATTGCATTAGTAAACAAATTTACGTTTAAAATTTTTTTAATGTAAATTAAAAATTAGTTTGTAGTATTAAATTTGAATGTTGTATAAGATTTATTTTGGCTGATTTCATTAAATGGTAAATTTAAAATTTTATTTTTTGTAAATTTCCTTACATTTAAATGAAATCAAAAAATTTGTTTTTCAAGACTATTTATTAAATTTTGTTAAATACTTTTAACATTTTACATTCGCATTAGAATGTGCATTATTTAAACATTTACTTTCTTTTGTTATTATTAGTAACTTAAAATTCATTTTAATTTATTTTTATAAAACCTTTTTCGTTAAAATAAAAATGTCCTTTTTTGAATTAAAAAGATTTTTTATTCAAAAATTTGTTTAAAAATTTATTGTTTTTTATATCACCGTTTAAGTGACATGAATTTCTATCAAAAAAGAGTAAAAAAGTGGGGCCTACCATTAAAAAAATTCGCTGATGACGTCATTGCTAAAGCACCAGTGACGTCATTAATATTTTTATATACCAAGAGATGGCATTTTAAAAACTAAAATTGACCTGTCCGAGCGATTTTGTCAAAACATTTAAATACGGCAGTTATGAATTATGTTCCAAACTTTATCATCACCCTTTATTCAGGGTGTCCCATTTGAAGTTGGACTGTATGGGTATCTTTGTTATTATTGGAGATAGAAAGTCGGTTAAATGGGCAAAGTAGTTGAGATTTTTTCGAATATTAATAATTCATTTACAAAAAATTTGAATATCGCATCGTTCCAACGATATCTTGAAAAAATAAGAAAATGCGATTTTCAAAATATGGCCATAACTTCGTTATTTTCGGTGGTACCAAAATTTTTTTTAACTTAATAGAGACAATTTTTTGTGTACAATGCAGTAAAACTAATGAATATTATTTTGCGCCAACGGATTGACCGGAAATGAACCAAACTTATTTTTTTCTTATGGTAGCCATATTGGATTTACACAAATTCGGAATTAGTGTATTTTTCTGAGTAATTTGATATACATATCATATGTAGTATTTTATGAAAAATACAAATAATTTTATTTTACTAACCAAAAACGGCCTTGAATAGATGTAAACTGTCAATACATATGTGTTAAGATTTATTTTACATTTAATATTTTAAATAGTTACATTTATGTTATTGACAATTTACATCTCTTAAAGTCCAATGTTAGTTTGTAAAATCAAATAATTTTATTTTTTTTAAATAAGGCATATGGTATACCAAATTACTCAGAAAAAAATACAGATTCCGAATATGTGTAAATTTAATATGGCTGCCATAAGAAAAAAATAAGTTTGGTTCATTTCCGGTCAATCCGTTAGCGAAAAAAATATTCATTAGTTTTACTGCATTGTGCACAAAAAATTGTCTGTATTATGCCAAGCAACTTTTTTGGTACCACAGAAAATAAAGAAGTTATAGCCATATTTAAAAAATCACGTTTTCTTGTTTTTTCAAGATAGCGTTGGAACGATGCGATATATAAATTTTTTGTAAATGAATTATTAATATTCGAAAAAATCTCTACTACTTTGTCCATTTAACCGACTTTCTATCACCAATAATAACAAAGATACTCATAGAGTCCAACGTCAAATGAGACACCCTGTATACCGGGTGGAAATGAAAACCGGGTCACCTCGATAACTTTTTTATTTATGAATAAAAAAATTTGAAATTTGGCTATGTTCTATGGTTCAAAAAAACAAATTTTATGTGCATTTTTTTTCGAAATCACTTCCGGTTTCATCGGAAACACCATGAACTTTGTTTTTTTAAATGTAACATCCCATATTTTTATTCATGGCTTAAAATACTTTTAAAAAAAAGTATTTTTGAGATATTAGTTTTTATTTTTTTTGTAAAAATTATTTTGCATGTGCCTGTAATAAAGATTATTTCTTAAGTTGGCAAATAATAGCTATTAAGTATCTTTATTACAGGCACATGCAAAATAATACCCCTACATATGGGGTACCAAAATAATCGTTATAAAATCCTCTTTTTAAAAAGTCGGATAACCCGGCATCATTGCATTTAAAAAAAGTGAAATATTTGATAAAATCTTCATTAACTAAGTTTAAAAATTAATCGTTCAAAAACCACTTAAATTTTTTTTCAAATTACAATTTTATTTAGGTATTTGAATTATTTAGAATTAGTTTTGGTACTTTTTACCGACTTCGAAAACCTTTTTTTTTTTTGAAAAAAATTTTTTTTACCAAAAAAATAAAAACTAATATTTCAAAAACACTTCTTTTTTAAAAGTATTTTAAGCCATGAATAAAAATATGGGATGTTACATTTAAAAAAACAAAGTTCATGGTGTTTCCGGTGAAACCGGAAGTGATTTCGAAAATAAAAAATGCACATAAAATTTGTTTTTTTGAACCATAGAACATAGTCAAATTTCAAATTTTTCTATTCATAAATAAAAAAGTTATAGAGGTGACCCGGTTTTCATTTCCACCCGGTATACAGGGTGTCCAGAAATTAAGCGGCCAAACTTTAGGAGGCGATTCTGCAACTAATTTTAAGAAAAAAACTTCCTATAAACATGTGTACGATTTCGCTTCCTAAGGGAGCTACAGCCCTTTAACTATTGTGACTAAAATTAGGTTTTTTGTCATTTATTTGAAAACGGTTTCTAATAAAGATTTGAAATTTGGTGTGAAGACTAATACGTTTAAGATATAATTTCTCAATTTTTTTCAAATTTTTTGAAAGCTCTGAAAGGGTAACTTTAGGAGGGTTGGGGTTATAAACAGCGGCAACTTTTTTTATGGTTAACATAAAATCTCTTTTGTTTTTATACTAATATTCCTTATTCAGTTTTTTAAGTTTTTTTTTCTTTAATTTTTTTTTCTTCAAGTTGTTTTCTTAAAATTAGTTGTAGAATCGCCTCCTAAAGTTTGGCTGCTTAATTTCTGGACACCCTGTATATAAAATCAAGTTGGATATAAGGAATTTTTTACTCCCACTACTAATAAACAATTATCCAATTTCCGCAAGTTCACATACTTCTATAATATTTATATTTGTTTATACAGGGTGTTCATTTTAAAATGAGCCACACTAAATTAATCTTGAAAAAATAATTTAAGGGGGACAATTTTTTACAATGAAATTAAATTTGTCTTTGCAATTCCCTTTCCTGCAGGACAACCCCTTTGATTATTTTAACCCTTCAGTAGATACACGTGCTCTTTCTTATAACGCACCTGGTGTATGAGACTTTTATTTAATCTAATGTATAATGGTGCAATTCTGTGCAAAACTGTAAGTCATTACAGGAAATATCTGTAAGGTAACCATTTTTAGGTAGGTTAGGAATCAAAAAGTTGTAAAAAATGATTTCAACAGATATATCACTTGATCCCTATTCCCACTTAAAAAAATTGCAGGGTGGTTTTGTAGGGAAGGGGGTTGCAATGCCAACTTCAATTTTTAGCAAAAATATCTTCCCTGAAAAAAAATCGACATTTTTTAATTAAGAGAGTTATTTAGGGTGGCTCTTTTTAAAATAAACACCTTGTATATGTATACTAAATTTAAAAATGTATATGAATTTCTAAAAATTTCATGTTAAAATATAACCAAGTGAGAAATAGCTACAATAAATTCCAAAACAAAGCACGAATTTAAGTATCTAAAATATGGCTAATTAAAGATAAAATTATTAAAATAAAAACAATAATAATGTAGATAGTAAGTTCAGCTTTAATTACTTTTCATTAAAATAATTATGAAATGAAAAAAAAACAATTTATTATAAAAATAATATAAAATCATGGAAAACTCTAGGAATTTGGTTTTATCAGTTTTGATAACTTTAAATTAAAAAGAAGCGCGTAATCATGCATTTTAAATCAGTTTTTCGCAATTAATTGCGGCACACGTGAAGTCGTGAAAGTCAAATAAAAATAAAACAGCTGGTACATTTTTTAAAATCCAAGCATTCTGGTTTTTAATCAATATACACAAATATTTATATTTTTATTTAGTCAATAAAATTGATACAATGAATAAAATAGGTTCTGGATATGTATACAAATTTTTTAAAATTTAATAACAAAGTATTAAATTTTAAATACATGCTTAAAATTTTTATTTGTGTTAAATTCTTATTCAGGAAGTACCTGATAAATAAGATAAAATCAATATAATTATTAACGATTATAAATATATCTTGCAAAATTCTGAATGAATTTATTTTGTGATTAGATATGCACATAATAAGATTATAATAGGCGGACATACTCGTAATATTTATGTGTTACTAATGACTTAAATGTCAATAATTTTTTAATAGCTTAATATCAATGTTAAAATTTGAACTTTTAGTTAAAATTTAATGAATATTAATTGCAAAAAATATATTTTTTATTTAATATATTCTTAGGTTCGTTTCTAAAAAAATATATATTTAAAATAAGTATATATAAAAAATGTAAACTTTTGGATACCAACAATATTTATATTATTTAAAATTATTCACCGCGAAAAATTTAAATATATTATAATTTTAACTTTAGCATTTATTAAAAAGAAATTGGTTATTATTAGAAATGACTCACAAAGAGTTCTTTGTTGAATAAAAAGTTAAATATAAAAGCAAAAATCTTACTTACCCAAATCTTATTTCAAAAAACAAAAAAAAAATCTTCCGTATAAGTTTATTTATCACTTCGCGTTGACATTTTGTTAACCGGGAGCCCAACTTTCGGCTACTTTTCGCCGAAACAGACGGTTTGCTACTGCACAAAAAAAGTAGGTATATTATAAAATTGACCTGGTATAACAAAACACAGCTGGTCGTCTTTGTTTACTCATGCCAGCGTAAGCATAACTTTACAAGGTGGGAGAGCTTAGCTGTTTTTAGTATTTACTGACTGAGCTTCGATGTTATCAATATAAATAAATCTTATCAGTGCGTATCAATATGTATTAATGGCATGGGAGAGCACATTATAGTAGAGAGTAGAGTAGTATTAAATTGAATTATAAATTATCTATAAGAAATAAGAGGATAAAATTTGTATTACCTTTATTCTTATAGAAACTAATTTTAGAAGCTTTTTTGGTTGTTCCTTCAAATACTGCTTTGATATTTATAAGTCTGTTTCCAAATCGTACAAAATTTTATACCTATCAATAAAATATAATTGCAAATCTGTTTTACCTGTTATTTGATATCATACCTTTTGGTGAGCAATGTTTGCAAAAATTTACCTGTTTTGTAAGGGTAAAGTATAATTATGGGTGGTGGTGAATATTCAATTTGCAAAAGGCCATCGTCCCTTTGTACCTTTTCATTATAACATCTTTATGATCATAATAACAGAAGTATTTTTAAATACAGGGTGTCCCAAATAGAAGCGATCAGAAGAAAATCGTAGAAAGAAGATGAGATTTCATTGATAAAATATTTTGTCGATGAAATCACGTCTATTTTCCACGATTTTTTTCTGATCACTTCTTTTTTGGGATACCCTGTATACATTTTCCCATTCCCCGATATTAAAAGGTGGTGCTTACTCCTTAAACTATGTTCCAAACAATGGGAAAACGATCTATTATTGGAAAAAAATTCCATTTATGTCGTGCCGAATAGTGTGCCATTTTTCGTATATCTGCTTGAGGATTTTGGCTACATTCGAAGTTACAAGGTCGGTAACATGCAACATTGAGAAATAGTTGCGCATTTTAGTCCCACCAATTAGTAGTTTTCAAAATATTGCAAGAAACAAATATTGCGCTGTTTTTTATCCCAAATCCAATCCAATATTTTTAACATATTTTAACAAGGAATCTACAAAACGCTATTACATTTCTTCTATCACTTAGGGAATTAAAAAGTATACAGGGGGACTCAGACCACCCGTGCCACCCATTTATCTCGAGAACGCGTTATCGCACATTACTAAAATAAAAAACTTAATTACCAAAGTGAACCTAAAGAATCCATTGGTGAACTTATTTTTTTCCAGAACAACCCGGAACTATCCGGAACCGGAGGTAACTTTGATTTTTTAAATGGCAACATAGGTCGAGTTTAGTATAGTTTGATAGGTCTTTCAAAAACAAATAACTTTTATTAAAATATTTTTTTAATATTTTCCATAGTTTAGAATTTATTTGAAAAACAAAAAACAATTGTTAAAAAAAGTAAATAAAAATTATTGCATATTTTGAAAAATTTTGTTGAAATATGGACAAGTATGATATTTAAAGTTGATAAAATATTAGAATTTGTAGAAATAGTTTATAAATTTATAAAATTCTTCAAAATATGCAATAATTTTTATTTACTTTTTTTAACATTTTTTTTTGTTTATCGAATAAATTCTAAACCATGGAAAATATTAAAAAAATATTTTTATAAAAGTTGTTTGTTCTTAAAAACCTATCAAACCATACTTATATTTTTCCGGAATAACCCGAAACTATCCGGAACCGGATATCACTTTGATTTTTTAAATAGCTCGAGTTTGGTGTGGTTTGATAGGTTTTTTCAAAATAAACACCTTTTATTAAAATATTTTTTTTCTATTTTCCGTACTTTAGAATTTATTAGAAAAACAAAAAAAAAATGTTAAAAAAAGTAAATAATAATTATTGTATATTTTGAAGAATTTTGTTGAAATATGGACAAGTATGATGTTTAAAGTTGGTAAAACATTAGAATTTGTAGAAAGACTTTATAAATTTATAAAATTCTTCAAAATATGCAATAATTCTTATTTACTTTTTTTAACAATTTTTTTGTTTTTCGAATAAATTCTAAACTATGGAAAATATTAAAAAAACTATTTTAATAAAAGACATTTGTTTTTAAAAGACCTATCAAACCATACCAAGCTCGACCTATGTTGTCATTTAAAAAATCAAAGTTACCTCCGGTTTCGGATAGTTCCGGGTTGTTCCAGAAAAAACTAAATTCATCAATGGATTCTTTAGGTTCACTTTGGTAATAACATTTTTTATTTCGGCCATGTACGATAACGCGTTCTCGAGATAAATGGGTGGCAGGGGTGGTCTGAATCACCCTGTATAACCGACAATTAAATTTTGTGTTTTGTTAATGCCATATTTTCATTTTATTTGTGTTAATTAAGTTTATTAAATAACCATCTTTGATTTTAAATAAAATTCTAAAAAATAAATTCATTACTTTTACCGATATTCTAAAAATTAAACAAAGTAGCATTTAAATTCATCAATTTTTATAGATTTAAAGTAAAAATGAAGAATGTTTGATTAAATATTCAAAATAAACAATAAACAGAGTTTTGTAAAATACTTTTTTCTTATATTTGAAATACAAAATACTTAAAAAAATATGTACAATTTACTGATGAGTCTAAGTACATAGTTGTATACAGGGTGATGATAAAGTTTGGAACCTTATTCATAACTGCCGTATTTAATTGTTCTGAGAAAATTGCTCGGACAGGTCAATTTTAGTTTCTAAAATGCCATCTCTTGATATAAAAATATTAATGACGTCACTGGTGCTTTAACAATGACGTCATCAGCAATTTTTTTAAACGGAAGCCCCCACTTTTTTTACTCATTATCGATGGAAATTCGTGTCACTTAAACAATGATATAAAAAAGAATTAAATTTTTAAACAAATTTTTGAATAAAAAATCTTTTTAATTCAAAAAAGGAAGTTTGTATTTTAACGTAAAAGGTTTTATAAAAATAAATTAAAATGATTTTGAAGTTGTATTTAACAAAATTTAATAAATAGTCTTGGAAAAACTAATTTTTTGATTCCATTTAAATGTAAGGAAATTTACAAAAAATAAAATTATAAATTTACCATTTATTGAAATCTGCCAAAATAAATCTTATACCAAATTCAAATTTTTCTTTAATAGTACAAATTAATTTTAAGTTTATATTAAAAAATTTTTAAACGAAAATTTGTTTACAAATGCAACAATTTTTTTATATCATCGTTTAAGTGACATAAATGTCTATCAAAAACCAGTGAAAAAAGTCGGGGTTTCCATTAAAAAAAATCGATGATGACATCATTGCTAAATCACCAGTGACGTCATTAATATTTTTATTATACCAAGAGATGGCATTTTAAAAACTAAAATTGAACTGTCCGAGGGATTTTCTCAAAAAAATTAAATACAGCAGTTATGAATAAGGTTCCAAACTTTATCATCACCCTGTATATTCCTCCCTAAATATTTATGAGAAATTATAAATACATTTATGAATGTATGTAAATCCACGTGGATTTTATATGTGTGGTTAAATAACATGTTTGTCAGTTGTCGGCAACGTGTTCACATCTAATTAGCTGAATTAGGAATGCTTAATATTAATAAAAATTATTTTGTAAGCAAACAATTATTATTGACGCTTTAATTTTTGTCACCGTAGTAAAAGTTACTTAGCAACACCTTCATCCTTCATTAAATACATACTCAAATGATGCTGAAAAGTGTAACACATTGGTAAGTAATAATTGTAATACTATATTTTTTTCTAGAACGTTTATTTTTATTTCAGGAATAATTATTTGAAATAAGAACAAATATGTCTAATAAGGTAAAAGTTGAAAACCTATACAATATAGTTTCCTGGCAAATAATAGTTATTTATGCAACAAGTGCAAAATGTGGATAATATTTGCACGTGACGTAAAAATTGTACAACGAGGCTGTAGGCCGAGTTGAACTTATTCTTCAACTCGGCCTACAGTTAAGTGCAAATATGCTTTTTGCACGAGTTGCATAAACGACTTCTTCTTCTATCGATGATCATTATCATGAAAATATAAAATTCCATAAAACACGAAATCAATGACAAATATTGATATTTCTAAATTTGTCATTTATGATCAATTTCTAGTGCACAAAGTCATGCCATTTTGCTCTACTGCACGAAAACATTTCTTAAGTCATCTTAAGAGGATTGGGAGTCTAAATAGAAACGCGCTCCGATAGTAAACGTGTATTTCGAGCTTCTTTTTGAATTTGGGGAAGAAATTTTAACCCAAAGTACATTACATAATTAGGCTGAAAGTACCAATAAAAATCTTCATTTCTGTTATATTTTAAAATTTGAATCACCTAGACTACTAAGGTATTTGCTATTTGCTGCTTTTACAGTTAAAATGCGCGTTCAAAATTTACCAAATATGCCTTGCAATTATTTCAAACTACAACCATATTTTGTAAATAACATTAAGTTTTATAATTGCATAGTTTAAATAATATTCATGGCTAGACTTCTATTCGACGGCTTTTTCAAAAATTAAATTATTAAGTCCAAAAAATAAGTTTAAAATTTTTAATGATTTTTATGGCCATTTTGGATATAATATATTAAAAAACTGTCGCATACAAGTTTTAAGCAGAGGTTCTAATTTCGTATGATATTCTTATTTTGTACATAGCTCAATAAATATTCGCGTAGTTTGAAATATAAACACATGGAAAAACCCACGATCGTAGAAAAATATTATATATTTAAAAAGATGCGGTCAATTCAAAACCAAATTAACAAAAACGACCTACCGCATCTTGTTGATTTTGGTAGTTTTTCTTGCTACTTTAAATAAAGATGCAGTGGTTTGTTAATTCTAAAATTCGGAGAGAATTATGCTCGGTTTCTGGAAAGAAAAGTGTGAACGTATTCTTGAAGTAGATGACGTTGGCTTTTATTATGTTGTTTATACGAACGAAGTACAGTTTTCGGCCAAATATATGACAACCTCAATACATCTTAAGTTGTTGTAAAAACTATGAGGTAATTTGTAATTACATTGACCAAGATTTCAAACCTTTCTGGGCGCCACAATCGCAAACGATAATCATACAATATAATAATGGTCAGACGTAAGTGAAATTAAAATGGAGAATGGCATCAGAAATAAATTTCGGTTTAACCAAGTTTTTATATTTTCTATCATACTTGTCAGTATAACCATAGTTGTAACAACATACCCCAGAAACACTATTTTTTAAATAAAATTAACCAGGCACAAGGAAATATTGGAACGCAGTGAAAAAAGGTATGTACATAATAAGCAATTTTCGTCATGCATAGAAATTAGCGCCTTAGTAAGCAAGGTGATTAATAAATAGAAAATATCCTGGAATCATTTATTGTTAAAAGTTACAAAAGCTGCTCACAATTTCCTCTATTTTGCTTAAACACGGGGTGAGCTTTCAGTGGGGTAACGGAAGATATACAGCCTTGGTCAAAATTATTAGGCACCCTGTAAAACTCTACTTAGTCAATGTTAATATGCATTTGAACGAAAATCCAACTTTATACAGTATCTCCCATTTTAATGAATCCACCCGAATGTCATGAAAACTAAGTAATGTTTCTGTTTCATATTTATGGCTTTAAACTTATTTTCGTATCATTTTCTTTACCCATGGTCTTATTTCTTATCTGCTACATTTTTACTTGACCTACTAGGTATAGTAACTCGCCCAGGAAAATTTTCATCATGAAATCTTTTTTTGGATATTCATTTGTTTCTAAACTCTGTCTCACCTCGTATTAATTCGGCAACGGGTTTTGCTTTTTCCAACCACTCTTGGAATGACTTTTGTCTCATTACTTGCAGAGTTTTTGATTAACCTTTCATTAGCTGCACAGATCGGTTCAAAATAATACCTTTCTTCTGAATTTCTTTATTAACTTTGTTTGTTTCTCGTAAAATATCATTCCATATAATGAGATTCAAAACAAAATGTAAATTAGTAATATTAGCAAAAACATTCTTAGCTTCCTTCTAATTGTTTCTGGGGTTTCTGGGGTATATATATACCTTCTCTTTTTGTGTGAAATTCTTTCAAGACTTGTATTACTGCCTGTAGATTATTCAGAAAGGATGAAGTACCCTCTTATTTGGCAGACCATTTGGTTTGACTGGTACGTTTTATATTGGATTTTGTACATCCCATCGACTTGTTTAGTTAACGAAAAATCAAAATATCTTTTGGACGGTTCCAAGTAGATTTGTCGCATCCGTACAAGTTTTAAGTCGCATATGTATAAAAACTTCTTAAAAAATTTGAATTGATAAAAAAATTAAAAAATAACTATGCAATTTTGGCGCCCAAGGCAAGCTACCCCACCTGCCTCCCAGATCCGGGCCATATACATATAGAAAGCTATCTTGATTTTAAATGGATTTAATATTGTATTTAGATTGTACATAGAAATTCAAGTTTCGACATATATTATATTGTATTAATATTGTTTTAAAAAGAACTTTACAATATTGTAGTCCCAACGTACTTTAATGTCGGAATGATGATGTTTTTTAATATTCTCTGGTTCGACAGATTATATTGAACCGGAGTTTTAAAACCAATATTGAGCGAATATTGATAATATTTTTTCATACAATATCGAAAATTCTACAATTATCTATGTTGGTAAATATGAGGAAATCAAGAAACCACGCCATTATCGTTAGAGTCTTAATCGTGTAGTCGCTAAGTTCACTTTTTAATACTAAAGTACATAAGAAGAACGTATTTACGGTATCTGGAGTGTATTTGTAGTGATTTTTGAACGTTTGCGCTAAATGCTTTGGCTGTTAAAGTCATAACCCAAAATAAAATGTTACCTAACCTCAAAACTTGTGATCGCTGTTTGTCTTGTGTAAACAAGGAAATAACTAGGCAACATGTATTTGTTAAATTGCAGACCCTCAGGAACATGAATTCTTCATGTACGTTAATAAGGCTCTCATTTTTATTTTAATGTCTAGTAAGATTATTTCTAGGGATAAATTTCAATTGAAGGACAAGAAGATTTTGATATGAAAATTAACGAAGTTCTAGTGTCTGTTGTGAAAGTGGTTTAATTAATACGATATTGAATAAAAATTGAAATAACAATATTGATCAAATATTTACTTAGCAATATTGATAAGACATTTTACCTTTTCTGTAGAACATTGATCAAGGATTATTTTAGTAGGGGAGTATCTCCAGTTGTGGACACACTTGCGTTTTTCGCTCATAACTTTTTTTCATTATGGAGTGGTATGCACACCAGTGTAAAGCTAGAGACCTTAGCTAACTTTTTTCTCAAGTAACTATATAGATTCAGTCGATCAGGAAAATTTTATCATCAATTTTGTCAAGGGGTCATTTTTGGCCAAAAAAATTTTTGTATACGGTTGTGGACACCCTTGTAAAATAGCTTAAAATCTTAAAAATATGAAGTAAAATGTATATAAATTTAAAAAGAGAGGAAGGCCATATGTCTTGGCAGTCGATTTGATGGACTGGTTGTCCTTTAAACAGCACTATTTTTCTTTTGTTCAGCAAATTAACACAAAACAAACATTTTAGTAGAACTTGATATCACATCACAAAATACACTAAATATACTGCATCACAAAGTCTAACGCTCACCTCTTTGCGATGTTTTGCTTCGATTTATCGCACTTCGGAAATGAAAAATATTAGAAACGCTTCAAAATTTTCACGATTTTTTTTGTTTGCTCGCAAATAGAAACTATATGCGTGTTTACGCTTTGGTATTTGCTCAGATTATGTGCGGTGTCAAACTACAAGTTTAACAGTAATCAGTTTCGCCGCATCTGTCAACTATCAAAAAATTAGGGTGTCCACAACCGGAGACATTCCCCTACTTTTAAAATTATCAAAAACTTAAATGAACAAAAGATATGATCAAAAAAAGTTGATGACTCCCCCCCATGTAACGCCCCTGAAAATATTTTTTAAAATTTTATTAGCTGAAAATGTGTATCCTTATGTGAAAAAACTGTGGCCAATATTTCAAATTAATACCTCTTATAATATTTATTTTATTTACAAAAAAATATTTTTTTTGAAAATTTTTGAAGTGGTATAACTTTTTAAGGAAGCATTTCCGAACAATACTTTATAAGTCAAAAATGCTTAGTTTCACTTCCTCTATCATCACAAAAAATTTGTCACAGTAATTCAGGGACACCCTGTAGAAACTCTACCTATACAGGGTGTCCCGTTCGTGGTTCACCAAACGTCAAGGTTAGAAAGTAGAGCAAATTTTATCACGAAAAAACCAAAAAAGTAGGTGTCTATCTTTTATGGATTGAAAGTAACAAAAATGAAGGCGCACCTCAATTGTAACTAACTATGCTTAGAATCAATTCTCGTAGGAGTAAGTTTAGAAGGCTCTAGTGAGTGCATAAAAAGAGTTAGGGTTTCAAAAATTTTCATAATTTCTAGAAAATTTAACGAATTTTTAGAAAATTAAAAAAACACGTCCTTAATCAGTCATATCTTGGAGAAAATCTTCAAAAACTTCTAAAAAAAAACAATTTTTTCTGGATTTTTTTTTCTTTTCGATTTTTTTTTAATACTTGATAAACGATTTGTGTTTTGTTATTGTTACCAATGGAAAGAGGATTCTTTCAGCTTTAAAATTATATTTTTTTTTAATCTTTTTACTAAGTTTTTAAGCAGCTATTGATCATTTACTGATTTCAGGCAAAAACGGGCGATGCGAAATTCAAACCCCCGTAACTTTCAAACCATAAAAGATAGACCCCTACTTTTTTGGTTTTTTCTTGATAAAATTTGCTCTACTTTCTAACCTCAAGGTCCCATTCGTGGTTCACCAAACGTCAACGTTGGGACACCCTGTATAGGTACAATATTGAAAATCGATATTGCACCAATATTAACTTTCGATTTGTCGATGAAATCTCGTCTAATTTCTGTGATTTTCATCTGATCACTTCTTTTGGTTACAACCTGTACAATATACACCGCACTAAAAATAAAATCTCACCATGTATGTATAAAAGTTGTAAAATTGTCTTTTATACTTCGGAGGTAGGTTAGTGAAGGTCGAAGGTCATTAAGCTCCAAAAAACCTTTCAGATATCAGATATCGCATATCCAGTTTAATTTTTTTTAACTGTAAGTTGAGAATGATGTTTTGGTTGTTATATTGATATAGATATCCCTTTGTTCTCTCGTTTCAGGTACCTGAATGTGAAATAAACTTTTAGAATTTTTTTACAAAAATTATAATGTTTTCAAAAATATTGAACAAAGAACAAATCTAAATAAAATACTAAAATACACCAGTTGGATCTTCGGCGGTACGGTTGATTTTTTTCTGAAGTAGCCAAAAATAAGCAAAGCCTATGACGAAATATAGCTACATATCTTATATTAAAAATATTAAATGAAAGTAAATTTAACTTATACTGCTGTCCTAAGCCCAAAACAAGTATATCATATTTTTAAGTTTCTGAGATTTTCTAAATTTCGCAATAACAATACCTTATTAAGAGTGTTTTACAACGGTTCTCTAAATATCTTTAGAAATGTGGATTTTTAAAATTACTATTTTTGGAAATGAAAATGGTATGCGCCAATGTTGCCAATCTGGGAAAACTGTATTTTTATGGAAAAAGACCAATTTTTAGAAAATTCGAATTAAAATAATATTAGTAGATCGGTTATTAGACTAGCACACTACTACATCCATGGTAAATATAAATATACAGGGTGTCCCAAAAATGGCGCAAGAGCTCTCCAGTACGTTATTGGAAACCCTTCAGGGATACTCAGAAAAATAGTTAAATAAAATTCTTTACAAACTAAACCGAGATATATAGCATGTAGTGGCAATGTTAGAAATGCAACATCTTTTTTAGCTTCAATTTTGTAAAACCGCTAGTTGTCCTGTAAATTTTGGCTTCTCTTTTGTCATTTAGTAATAAATTAAATTTAAATCGTATTTTATTAACTTGGCAATTTATTTTTTTTAAATTGAAAATTATGACTGCTCCTACAGTAAAAGAGATTTTTTTTTAATTCATATAGTTTATTGTGAAGTTTTACGAACGAAGTGGTACCATTATGGGGCTTTTTTCAAAACGAAAATATTCAAAAAAGTGAAGTCTCATTAATTTTTTGAAAGAAGAATATTTTTTATGATGAATTTATAACTTAAAGCCAAAGTGGCATTAAGTCCATTTACAATTTTCTTTATTTAAATTGATCAAATACTTCAGGAACTATAACAGAATTTCGAATTAACGATATTTTCTGTGGGAACAAAATACAAATACCCGTCAAAAAAACCGGGCTGTTCTGACCCTGACTATTGGACTTTTTGTCGATGAAATCTCGTCTGGTGTCTTTTTTAGGACACCCTGTATAAATATTAAAATTTTAAGCACAGAATTGTAATGTGATTAATATACCACAAATATATTTACTGAAAATCAGTTTAAAAATTTTCGATATTACTGCTACCTACCACAAATACCAAATAAGAAAATTTCTATTTTTTTATTAAAAAGTACCTTTCCCATCTTTTGAGGTGTCTTGTACGGAGAACTACACCCCATTGTTTCTTAAATTGCAGGTCCAATTGAGTTTTCCCTTATTTTAAAGTGAATAAAAAGGAAATACATTTCTGTAAACAAGAAGCTGTTATGTTAGTTTGTTAAAAATATATTAAGGATCACCACTTGGGTTTTTGAGAAATTGAAGAAGGCCGATAATTTGAGCATTTGTAACAAAATTTATAAAATAAATACTTGATTTTTGCACGGTAAGAAAATTTGGTAAATCTCATTAATTTATTTAATGGGCAGTAGTAATGTAATGACTTTCGGTAAAAGCCAAATTAATTATTTTTTATTAGCTTTAAAATTAGATATTATTCAATGCCATTTAATAAATTATAGCAAAAGGTGACAAATTCTTAGACATTTAATCCTAAATATCTTTTTAATAAAACAAAATAATATCTTCTGGTTTGCAGGAATGTATTTCTTTTTCATCCCCATTAAAATGAGGTGAAACTTAATATGGGTTGCAGTTTAAAAATAGGGGGTAGTTCTCCCCACAAGATACCCCAAAAGATGGGACAGTCTTAAACCATCTCATCAAAATGCAATTTTTATAATACCGTATAAGTATGCAAATTTTTGAACAAAAATAGTCACGCAATCAAAAATATACCGCTGTTCCGTTACTTTTGCCGGACCCTGTATAGGTTGTGGTAAAAGTCCTGCATAATGGCTATAACTTTTTTAATATTGGTTTGATTTATTACAATTTTTTTTTAGTCAGAGAATTAGAACTAGTATTTTATTTGTTAAAAACCAGGTGTGTATTTATGCAACCAATATTACGTTTACAAGATAATAAGCAAATTAACACCTTTCCTCAAAAAATAACGCATTTATATAACTTTTATCGCATTTCTCGATTAAACTTGATTTTTTCCTTTTAGGAAATTTGATGTACTTTGTACACAATTTGATAAATAAATAAATTTGCTATTTATTGGTATAATTATTAATAAATATACAACTTAAAATTCAAATAATTCAGTTATCCGTTAATGTTTAATGTAATAAATATTGTTTCTGGAGGACAAAAACTTTAATTTAAAAAGAAAATAGTATATAATAATAAAAATATGTTTATAGAAATTAAGGTATATTTGAATATATTAGAGGTAGTGTTTTAAGAATTAAAAAAGAACGTGTTAACATTGCATATGAAGGTTAGGTAAGTTTACTAACCTAACCTAACCTAACCTTTATATACAATGGTGTAAATTCTTAAAAGAGATGAAATTAAAAAATACTGATTTGGATTAAATTTATTGTATGACATTTAAATTGTAAATAAAAAGGAAATTCATTTTGTATTTTAATTCATTTTTTAGGACGTAAAAATTATCTCGACTATAATTTTCATTGAAGTTTTTTTTATTTAAACACTAACAATTATTCACAGTTGTCACAGTTGTAGGAAATTCCTATAGAGGCCGACACAAATCGAAGACATCAGTTTAAATTAAGTTAGGACACTGCACTACATTATATGAGAAATTGGTAGTTGTTATGTTTTCCTGCGATATGCTGATAATGCTATTTTTAAATATTTGCCTATTTTGAAAACGACAAAATTAGATGCGTACATTCTAAATGAAATGAAGGTTTGTTTCTAAAATTATTTTATTATACTTAAATAGCTATTAACAAAATGAGTTTAAATAAACTAATATATACTTCATTTTATCAGGAAGATAACTTAATTCAGTAGACGATAATAATTAGATGACAAAAGTATGTATGAGATCAACGTTGAAAGCGGCACCCCGGATGGTGGCTATGGATGGATAATTGTGGCCTGTTCAGTTTTCATAAATGTAAGTTTAATTTTTGAATTAAAAATCTTATTAAATTTTAATAATGAACTTTTAGTCCTGCCTACTTCCCTTAACGCAATGTTTCGGAGTAATTTACGAAAGCCAATTTCAAGTTATGAAAATAAGCGCTGCTGAAATTTCCTTTCTTCTTCATTTGAATAATTGTGTAATGTGTAGTCTGGGTAAAACTTTTTAGATTTCTTTGAGTTAATGAATATTAATTGCGGAAGCTTTTATTGTTTTTAGGATTGATAAGTGGTCCGCTACTAAAAAGATTTAATTTTCAACAAGTTGCCTATATTGGAAGTACTCTCATATGCCTTGGAATTTTTCTCACCACCTTCGCTCGGACATACACATTACTTTTATTGACTATTGGCGTTTTAATAGGTATGTAAAAAGGTATGTATATTGTAAACAAATAATTTAAAAAAAATAATATTTAAGTAATATAACACTCACTCGCCTCATACCAATCACATTTAAGAGCGGAGGAGACGAGTTCTCACCCAAGACCGGCAGGTATATATTTTCAGTACCGAATTCTCACCGACCAAGGGCCGAATTTTCACCCATTGGATTTAAATATGTAATATTTAACTTATTATAAAATACTACATAGGTATCGAAAGGATTACACTTTGTGGTGGTCGGGTTAGGTTAGGTTTGGGTAGAGTTTGATACGTTTTGATACTAAAGTTTTTAAATGCGATCTCCACATTTCTTGAAAAATATAAAGGTATGATCATTAGCGTGGGAGAGAATTCGGTTGTGACCTTTTTCGGCTAATATAAAAATTAAGATTTTGGGTGAAAACTCAGCCCTGCCTCTTAAGAGGAGAGCCGTTGTATTTGGTAGGGTATTGTGTTCTTGATCACAAAAAGTTTTCTTCGAAAGACTTTTTTAATTATCTTTTTGGGGGGTAATGTAGAATCTTCAGACTATAATTTTTTGCAATGTTTGCCTTTGTGAAGTAAAAATTGCGCGTATTTTACTATTTTCTTAAAAAAAAGCCCAGTTAAACTACAACTTATTTTCGATTTTTTCAATGTTCATTTAGAAAAGGATACCCCAAGGCATGTTTTGTATTAAATTTAAAACATAAATAATTCATTATAACAACTTTATTGGCTTTTGAAATTTCGAAATTTCTTTGCACTTTTTAAAATCAACCTAAATAAATATTAAACGAAAATACTGGGTGCCCGTTCGTGGTTCACCAAACGTTAAGGTTAGAAAGTAGAGCAAATTTTATCAAGAAAAAACCCAAAAAGTAGGGGTCTATCTTTTATGGTTTGAAAGTTACTGGGGTTTGAATTTGGCATCGCCCGTTTTTGCCAGAAATCAGTAAATGATCAATAGCTGCTTAGAAACTTAGTAAAAAGATTTTAAAAAATATAATTTTAAAGCTGAAAGTATCCTCTTTCCATTGGTAACAATGATAAAACACAAATCGTTTATCAAGTATTAAAAGAGAATCGAAAAGAAAAAAAATCCAGAAAAAATTGTTTTTTTAGCAGTTTTTGAAGATTTTTTTCCTATGAGAATTTATTCTAAGCATAGTTAGTTAGCGCCTTCATTTTTGTTATTATTTTATAATACAACTGTTTCAAAAGCCATCAAAATTTAACTTTTGCCTATAAAAATTAATTATTAAGCAACTATTGATCATTTACTGATTTCTGGCAAAAACTGGCGATACCAAATTCAAACCCCTGACCCCTGTAACTTTCAAACCATAAAAGATAGACCAAAAAAGTAGGGACTTTTTTGGTTTTTTCTTGATAAACTTTGCTCTACTTTATAACCTTGACGTTTGGTGAACCACGAACGGGGCACCCTGTATATGAAAAAAAGGGAATCTCGACATTCTTTTAAATGCCTAGAAATGATATGTGGAAACCGATTTTGCTTTTTTTGATTGGTATGGTTGTACTTTGTCTTTGAAATCGACAAAAAATTACATTAAAATTGCCTATAGCCAAATTACACCGGCCATACTCTTAAAAATAAAGTAATAGCCGGCACACATTTATACAGGGTGGCTCGCGACGGACGCATGGTTTTGAAATTGGAATAAAACAAAGACTATTACGAAATGATCATTTTTTTATTTTTTCCTGATTTATTAACATGGGGGAAATTTAAGTTTACACGGTTTTGAACAATGCGTCCCCCAAATGGCGCCCCTCACACTCCAAACACCGAGTAAGCCTATTTTTAAAAATTTCGTGCACTCTTTGGCGGCAATGCTACGCAGGAATTTCGACGATTTTTTTCTAGCCTCAATTGGAAAGGATGGAACCGGAAGACGTTTGGTTTCAGCAAGACGGAGCTACAGCCCACACAGCAAGGGTTTGTATGGACTTTTTGCAAGACATCTCCCTAAGAGGCGATTAGAACTGGCCGGCGCGCTCTCCTGACTTGCCCCCTTGTGATTTTTTAGGGGGGAAATACCTGAAATACCGGGTCTACAACAATCGTCCCAGAACCCTGGAAGCTTTCAAAAACAACATTCGAGTCCAAATCGCCGAAATTCCTCCGTAGAATTGGCCTCAAAGAGTGCACGAAAATTTAAAGATGGGCTTATTCAGTTTTTGGAGTGTGAGGGGCGCCATTTGTGGGACATATTTTTCAAAACCGTGTAAACTTAATGTTCCCATGTTAATAAATCAGGAAATAACAAAAAAAATGATCATTTCGTAATACATAGTCAGTGTTTTATTCCATTTTCAAATCCATGCGTCTGCCACGGGCCACCCTGTACCTATGTGCTTGAGATGAATTATTATAACTTTACGAAGTTTTAAAAACAACGAACAACTTTTACAAGAAATAAGTCTTCATATAGGAAGTTTTTTCTTATTTTTGTCTGCGGCGTACCACCTTAGAAATTTAATTGTAAGAAAAGAAAAACTTTTTAAGGTACTGGGCAAGGAATATTAATGCCTGGATTATACATCGCCGTAAACACGTACTTTAAAAAAAGACTTACTTTAGCTGTAAGCTTTCAAGTGACAGGAGCTAGCATATCCCAAATATTTATGCCGCAAGTTTGTCATTACCTATTGGATCAATATGGAGTACAAGGAACTGTTTTAATTTTATCAGGATTATCTTTAAACGCACTTCCAGCCATCATTCTACTCAAACCTCTAAGAAAACTAACATTAAATAAACTGCAACTAGCAGAAACAAATGGCAACGGGAATAATGTAAGTATTTATTTTTTAAACAATAATGGATTATTCATAATCGTTATAGGAGCACGTTTCTGAAAGATTGCTTTCAAATCCCGTCTATCGTGAAACGACTGTACGAGTAAAAAATAAACAAAGTAAATCGAAGGAGATTATTAAAATACTGGATTTAGGGTTGTTTAACGATCGTGTTTACGTGATAATAATAGTCGGAATGGGACTTTCATTTGTTTCTGAATTAAACGTGGTGCTCATGATGCCTTTTATTCTAGCCGAATTAGCAAATTTTACTAACAAAATGATTGCGATTGCTATGTCTGTGCAAGCTTCAGCAGATATAATAGGTCGATTACTTATACCACTGGTATCTTATAAATTTGGAGTGCACCCCAAACTTATGTACATGTTTTCAATAGTTGGATCATCGACTGGACGATTTAGTACTACTTCTTTGCAGTTTAAATCTAAAATTTTACATTTTGTTTTTTAGTTTTGGCCTATTTTTACGACAATCAAACTATAGTTTATATGGTTTCTGGCATTATTGGAATTTCAAAAGGAAGTAGAGCAGTTTTTCAATCTGTTATTATACCAAAGTACGTAAGTAGTGAAAAATTACCTGCTGCAACTGGTTTGTCAATGGTTACAAATGGTGTGTTGTCTTTAATTATCGGGCCACTGATAGGTGATAAATTAGTATAATTATTTTAAATTAGTTAAATAATTATTACCTAATTTAAGGTTGTATTCACGATATTGGAAAATCTTACATTTATACTTTACACGCAGCTACTATTTTATCATCAATCTGCATTATACTATGGAGTGTTGATTATTTTGTTTTTAGACAAAAAACAGTTGAGCCATTACAAGAGTTGACATCAATCACCTAACTTGTATTTGATCTTAGAAATTTTAGATAACATGTAATTTAATTAATAAAAGGTTTATATTTTTTTATATTACATTCTAATTTTTAAATATAACATTATTTTTGTTGTAAATTTATTATAAATTCCATTTGTACCTAGGTTTCTTATTTAGCTAACTTATTTATTTATTCTATGATTATTTATTAATGTATGTTAGATAAAAGTACAATGCAAACTTGTGACTTATAGAGAAAATCTACAATTTAAATATTCCTCATCTAAGGTGCAAACATATATTATAGATTGTAATTCAAATTTGCAAACTAAAAATCTATGATTTTATAGTGCGTTAGTACAAAGTTCAATTTAGAGTGTGTCCCAAAAAGAAGTACTTACTCAAATGAATATCGAAGTATCAGGATTTCATCGACAATACCGGGTGGAAATGAAACTAGGGCCACCCCTGGCACTTCTTTATTTATGAAAATAAAAAATTAGAACTTTAGTATCTTATATGATCTAAGAAAACAAATTTTATGGATCGAATAAGTCTTTCATTTTACTTCCGGTTTATCAGGAAATGGCACCCACTTTCTTATTTTAAATATAACCCCCTGATTTTTTCTACGTAAAATCAAACATTGGTTAGTTTTAAGTATGTTTATGACAAAAAAAATTTTTTTTTCAAAACTTTAAGAAAAAATGTTGAATTTTTTTTTGGTAAAAAATTTGAGTAAAACCTACAAAAACTATTTTTAAATAATACAAATACGTAAAATAAATTGTAATTTATAAAATTTATTTCACCGTTCTCGAGATATTATTTTTTTTAATTTTCAAGAAGCGTTTTTTGGAAATATCTTTACTTTTTTAAATGGGATGATATAAGGGCCACGCCCTAATTAAATAGAGGATTTTTTTCCGGTTACTGTGATATCCCATATGTATGTTTTTGTAGGTTTTACTCAAATTTTTTACCAAAAAAAAATTCAAATTTTTTTCTTCAAGTTTTGAAAAAAAATATTTTTTTGTCATAAACATACTTAAAATTAACCAATGTTTGATTTTACGTAAAAAAAATCAGGGGGTTATATTTAAAATAAGAAAGTGGATGCCATTTCCTGATAAACCGGAAGTAAAATTAAAAATTTATTCGTTCCATAAGATTTATTTTCTTAGATCATATAATATACTAAAAATTTTAATTTTTTATTTCCATAAATAAAGAAATGCCAGGGGTGGCCCTAGTTTCATTTCCACCCGGTATAGTTAATAGTTAGAGTTGAAGTAGCTTATTTCTTTATAGGGCCTTAGAAGTTTTTCTCAACGATTATTTTGATGAAAAGAAATAAACTTAATTTAAATTAATATAAAAATTAATTTTTCTCTTCATTAGTTTTTCTGATATCTTTGAAATAAGCCATAAACCCCACAAGGGTTCCACTATTTTTACGTCCGTGTGAAACTTCGTAGTAAAAAAAGATTCGATGATTTAGATTTAGTGGTTCAGTTAGCAAATAAGGCAGTGGTTAAAGAAAATAAGCTTAAATTTTAAATTATGCAATAGGAATAATAAATTGTTGTTTAAAATGTCGAGTATTAAACTTTGACCAATATAGTAAAAAAAAATAAGTTATAATCTTAAGTAAAAATGGCAATTTAATTATAGTTTTGCTTTACATATTTTTGAAATTAAATTGACCGAATATTTTAGAAACATAATAACTTTTTTAACAAAAGTTGCACAACCTACGCAAAATTCACAAGAGCCGAAAAAACTCACTTGAATTTCTCTATAAAGGAAAATAGGTAATTTTTACATAAAATTTTTGAATACCTAAAAAGTTTTTCACTGTTTTATGTCTTCTTCTTCAATCAAACACAATTTACAAAAGTCGAGGATTAGTAAAATTTATACCAATTGAGCGTTCAGTATTCAAATGTACGTTTACAAAATTTCATTAAAAAATCTTTACTGTTTTAGCTGCAATAAAAAAATTTCATTTTAAAAAGTCAACTTTTGAGGCTTATAACTTTTCAGGGGTACTTTTTTTATAAAAATGAATTTGGTCATATCGACTTATTTTTTGGTGTACTATCTCAAGTTAAGCGTTGTCGTACGAATTTTGCTACAACCTGTATATTATACTTGAAACACAAAAATTCTATTTGAAACGTAAATTCAATGTGAATTTTACAAATACCCATAAATCAATTTTTACTGGCGAAAACTATGCTTTACAAACATTTAACCGACTATCTTCTAAATCCTAAACAGGGTGTTTCATTGAAAACTTCAAATGTCGTTTATTTCATAACCAAAATTTTTTTCAAAAAATTAACCGAACACGCCGATTTTTGTTTAGAGGGGGACGCATTATAAGACCGATTTAAGCACTCTTACGTCACTCCCTTAAGAGGGGGGCGTTAACACCCTAATTTCTTAAATGGCAACAGGGGTTGAGTAATATATCATTTAAAAGCTGCTTTTAATTAGAATTCAACGGTATAAATTAAATTAAAATTGATCAATTCGTTTTAAAGAAAAAAAATAAAAACATATTGTAATACTCAAATTTAAAGTTGGCAATAATATTTTTTTTGGTTATAAAATAATTTTATTTTTAAATAGACAATTAAAGTAAATGTTCGAAATGTTTTCCAGAATTTTACAAGCAGAAATAGAGACGGTCTTCAAAGTCTGCGCGAACATTTTGTAGCATTTCTGGTGTAATATTTCCACATTCGTTTATGATTTATGATCCTTTGACGAAGGTCTGCTAAAGTATCAGGTTGGTTCTGGAAGACCTAATTTTTTACATAGCCCCAAACGAAAAAATCCAGCGGTGTGAGGTCAGGTGAGCGTGCTGGCCATTGGCCATTCAATAGTACCTCTACGGCCAGGGGCCTCTAGGAAACGTTCTGTTTAAATATTGACGAACTGGTAACGTATAATGTGGCGGATCACCATCCTGTTGAAAAATTATAAAATTTTCGTCCAGCATATCATCATTTTCTAAGACATGTGTTATTGTAGGTTCGATAATATTTTGCAGCATATCTAAATATTTTTCGCCTGTTAAGTTGCCATCAATAAATATTGGGCCTAGAATATGGTCCCTATTAATGCCAAGCCAAACATTTAATTTTTCTGGATAGTGACAGTGGTCTTCTCGCATCCAATGTGGATTTTCTGTACTTCAATAACGACAATTATGTTTTATGTTTATTAACTTCACTCCTGAAATTAAATTTTGCTTCATCACTAAAGCAGATGTTTTGTAATTGGTTTGGAGTATTTGATAGTCTATTAGACATAACTTCACAAAACTTTGTTCGGCGATCAAAATCATCTTCACTTAATTCTTGATGACAAGAAAATTTATATTAGATAAGTTTCTTATGGAAGTTTGCGGATTTAGAGATGTTTCGCCTACTACAGTCAACTGAAGTAGAAACTTCATTTGGGGGGCCGCCAGTTCTTTTTTTATTTCCTACATTCCCACTGAACCCGTTTCACGAAATTTATTGAACAAATCTAAAACATATCTTGCAGATACATTTTTCTCTGGATGAAGATTATTTAAACGAGTAGCTGCTCGAAGAGCACATCTGAATTCTAATTAAAAGCAGCTTTCAAATGATATATTACTCAACCCCTGTTGGCATTTAAGAATTAGGGGGTTAACGCCCCCCGCTTAAGGGAGTGACGTGAGGGTGCTTAAATCGGTCTTATAATGTGTCCCCCTCAAAACAAAAATCGGCGTGTTCGGTTAATTTTTAAAAAAAAAATTTGTTTATGAAAAATAGTTTTCAATGAAACACCCTGTATATGAACGCTATTGAATGACTATGGCTATATTTTAAGTAAAGATTGTCTGCCGAATAAATGGATCTTGTGTGGACTACCGAAAGAAAATCAAATAGTTTGCTCACTTTCTTTTACATTTAAATACGCATTTGGTTCAAATAGCCAGTGGCGTATCCAGAATTTTCTTTTGGGGGGTACACTTTGTCATTAAACTAGCCAATGCTTCTTCCACCTTTCTGGTCTTATACAGGGTGACCCGACGAAAATGAGAAGGACGAATTTTAATTTAGTAAAACACAGTATTTTGAAAAACGCTCGAGAAGATCAAGTTAATGAAGCAATTCTTTGCAAATCTGTAAGTTATTACAGGAAAAATCTGTAAGGTAACCATGGAAACCGTCCATTGTAATATAACTAACCTTACAGATTTGTACAGAATTGCACCAATAGTTTGAAGGGGGACTTTTTTTGCAATACAACTGACAGAAAACTCTGTACGTCCCTGTGAGCTGTGGACACAACCTCTAAAATTTGCCATGATCCATGATCCATGATAGGGTAAATACTTCCTTGTTGGATAGATCTTTTTTCACGAATAACATAAATAATAAAAGTTTAAAAGATTGGTTCTAAAAACAAAAGTTAAGTCTATAGGTTTATTTTAAAGATAAGCGAAATTTTAAATGTAGAAATAATAATGTTAAACTTTGAATATCTTTAAAATCAAATGATCCATTTAACTTTAGTTTTATGTATGTTTTTCTGGGCGAACATATCTTTTCAATGAGGTATTATTTGCCCTTTCATGACATTTAAAATTTTACAGGTTGTGTCCTTAGTGCACAGGGGGCGCGTTCCAGTAATGAACACTAAAGCCCACGACCACAAAATTTTCCCGTTCCACTAGCTCAAAAGGTCACTATTCAACAAACAACCACGGAAACCCACGAATAAATACGGTCGTTGTGAGCTTCTTGCGGTCGCCATCGATGCACGAAAGAAAAAATCGCGGTCTTATGTAGAACGATTTTGCGGTCGTCGTGGGCTTTAGTGTTCATTACTGGAACACGCCCAGGGATGAACATATTTATGCGTCAGTTGAATTCCAAAAAATGTTCCCCTTCAAACTGAACTTCACTTGTCCGAGCGTATTTTCAAAATTTTGTGGTAACTAAATTAAAATTCGCCCATTTCTTAAATATTTCGAAAATTATCTTTCTGGGGTACTAGTCGTAACAGGTAGTGGTGAAGTGACTATAATTTTTAATATGTATGGATTCTTTGATGTATTGTCGATTGTCGCACATCTGCAAAGTTCCATTTACACTAATTAAAATTTCCGTTGCCATAACTATTATATGGCAATTAAAGTTGCCAAACTACAGTCTTCCAAATCTAATGAATATGTATTCAAAAGAATTTCTAATTATTATCAATATACCCAGCCAGTCAAAAAGGGGCCGGTCACCAATAAATGTAGTGTTTTTTCTATTTGTTTTGAATGTAATACTAATTTAAAACCTACACTATCTATATTTTTTTTAAAATCGAACACTTTTTCCAATGTGAATTTTTACAGGATGTTCCAAAAATGATCAAAAATCTATTCAATACGTTATTTTTTTTTGAGGGTTCCAAATAAAGTACTGAAGAGATCTTCCGTCATTTATGGGACACTCTGTACAACTAATTAGTTTTCTTGAAATCTGAGCAAAAATAACATTGGTAATCTTCAAAATCAACTTAGATTTAACTTCAAAAATCCATGATTTCTTCATAATTAAAAATATAAAGAATAATTCATAGCTCACTTTAAATTCCAAGAAATTACATTTCTAAAGTAAAAACAAACAAAATTTATCAAAAATTCGTAATTCGTTTTAGTTCGAAATCTCGATTTTGGGTCCGGTTCTGAATATAAACGATGGCCAGAGAGGTACAAAAAAGAAGCGGTTATCCGAATGAAAATGAATACAAATAATATTAAAACATACAATCCTCTATGTATCTATAGGAACTTGAAATTTTGTAGGGATATACCTTAGATACCACAACCCCCCAATAAGAAAGGATTTTTTCGAAAACCCCTTCTGAGTGGTAGAATTTTAATTTTTTATGTCGTTTATGTCTGCTACGTCACCAACGTCACCACGAATAGAGAATATTACAATAAACGGTGAACAAATACCTCACCGTGTAATTTCAATGAGAGCTGATGGAAATTGCCTATTTTACTCTCTTTCTTATTGTATTTATAATTGGGTTAATGACGTATAATGTATAATGAAGATCAAGATAAAATTCTAATGAATCTATTTATTCTCCGGAAATGTTAAAATCCAGTACGTATGGAACAAGTTGTGAATTAGTAGCTGCAGGAAAGATATTCCAATTTAATTTTCAAGTTTCGTCTACTTCAGTTAATAGGGTTAATAGAGCTGCCGATCAATATTATACCCAAAAACATCCAGAGGTTAATACAGATGCTGTTCAAAAATTCACCCAAAAACATCCGGAGGTTAGAAGAGTTGCTGCACGTTATGATAATTTCAACGAAAGAAGAATTGAACGAAAGGCACTTTCTTGGTTAATAAAGAAGAATTTTGGGTTTTGCTATGATCCATATATAGCATATGAAGACGATTCAACTATAGAAATTGGTTCCATGAATGTTGTTTGTCAGTGGTGCGAGTTTTTGATAGGTATATAGCGATGTAAACAAAAGAGATATTAGATAAAAACTCTTTTGTTGGGAACTGATTTTGTTATATCTTGAAAATATCACAATATTTTCCCCTGTTTTATTGTTTTTGTCACGATTTAAAAGCAGAGTAGAAACACTTTTTTAATAGTAACATTAAAACTACTAAAATGTTACCAATAATAAAATTACAATAAGTTGAATACTTACGGATGATTTCCTGTTTTTCAATATTTAATGAGCCGAAAAAATAGTTGCAAAAAAGTTCAACGTTTTACAAAAGTGTAAACCAATATTTTTCACCATAAAATAGGTTACGATCAAAATCTTTCCGAATACTAACGAAATCGACATTGCAAACAAAAGCACACATGTTGGATAAGTGCCAACCGAACTCTATTTTAAATTTAACCTTATTAATAAAACGTACGGAAATATACACGCTTAGATTTTCTATAAACATTTAATGATTACTCATATAGTGAACTAAATAATTTTCCAAAACTCGTTTTGTAAGGCAATTTTAAGTTTCTCACTTAGTTCAGGTTTAATTAAACGTGGACTGTTAATTACAAAAAACATCATCGAATACATTTTTTGTACATTCATAACTATTTTGTAATAGACTGACTGGCATAATTAATGTAAAAGAGATCTGAGTGTTGGGATAGAAAAGGTACTTCAATAATGTTTAATGTTATATGTTATGTACAATTAAATCAAAATTGGATTTATAAGAATGTTTTTTTTTTATTTTTGTTAATTTTTTACATACATATCTTAGAAATAAAATCTTTATTTATTTAAGGGGTTAGATCACTGTGATGGTCGTTTTTTCAGGTCAATTTCAGGAATTAATTTCCAAGTAAATATTTATAAAACACTGTATATATTATATACACTACAATATACATTGAAGAACATGTATAAATACTTTTTTTTTCAAAAAAATATAAAACTCATTAAACCGCTTTCCTCATCCCTACGATTTTCACGCGTGGTTGGATGGTTTACAGTGTACATGATTTTTCGAAAACCAGTCGTATGAAACAAAAATATGCTTATACATATACTCGATTATATTGGCTTTTGGTTGACGGAGCATTTTTTTTTTTTTTTTTTTTTTCCATTTTTGGCTACGAGAAAAAAATTCTTGAATTTTGACTGCAACTTTGGGGCCGAAATTACGAAATTAATTGTTATTGTGAATAATAATTATAGAACAAAATATAATATTCACAAAATCGTCCGTCAACCGAAAGGCCCCACCCCTCTTCTAATAACTGTATCAAATTTCAAGTCGATTCGTTTATAGGACCTGGAGATATCGTGTACACCTTTTTGAAAAACTTAGTTTTGAGAAAAATTCATTTAAAGTTTTGATACTAGTTTGTGAACTGCTATTCAATTTTAACCATATTAATACCATATTAATGGCATATGGCATGCTTTCTTTTGAAAATGCTTCTAACTACTAATTGAATATAAAGTACTTTTAATTACACCTATAGTTAACCATCTGGCTTGTTTCTTCAAAAATAAAAAATGTTATCGTTCTAAAACATTTAATCAATTTATATTAAAATAAGTCTTTTTCTACAAACGTGTTAAAAATAGCACTCTTGACACTGATGTCAAAGTTTAAAAAAATAAAATAAAAAATGAAAGCAGTAAAACCAATGTAGAATAGTATATTATTCAACGAGCGAGAAATTATAGCCATCATTCACGAAGACCGAAATTACGTAATAGGTCTGAGTGAATAATGGCTAGCTATTTTCTCGTGAGTAGAATAGTATACTTTTTATGCAATTTTTTTGAGGTTAATTTTCATATTTTTGATATTTCTTGATTTTTTTCTATGTAAATTTTATTCTGTGGTTAAAATTACCCATAATCCATTGCTTATTACCCAGTAGATTCCCCTGGAATAATGAAATAACCCATAATTCATTGCTCATTACCCAATACGTATAAGTTGCCCATTGGAGCTTTGTTATTTATCCGAACACGGTCCGAGCATGTTGAATAATGGCAAAAATTTAGTAATGAATTTCATTACTTATCAAATTCAATTATTCAATTTCTTACTTACATGGGAATGGGGACCTAATACATGGTGAGCTAAAATGATTGTGGTTTGATATATAGGCACCCAAATACGCAGGTTGGTACAACTAAAAATTTAAAAAGAAAACCCCCTGTAGTAATACAATGGCGTAACAAATATTTTTTCAAAGTGAATATAATAATCATAACAAATCAAGAATTCTAAACAAATATACAAATTTTAGTTACTTATTATTAAGGTTTTGTGTTTTTGAAAATACAAAACGTAGACTTAGCTCTCTCATTTTATAACAGATGTCAAATGTTGAAAATGATTACATTCATTTTCGAGGCAGATGCTAATATGAGATAAAGATTTATGCCAAGTAGTCTTGACAGCTTTTGTGTAGTCTACATAGTTACTTTCTTATTATTTTGACATGATTTTGTATTACTATGAACTTGAAGCGAACAAATTCCCAAAGTTTTTAGGCGGGAAATTTGAATTGACCACTATCATTTTAGCTCACTCTGTAGGTCCGACTGTAGACAAGCTTCCATTAATTTAAACATATTAACAATGCATGTCAATACATTTATAACACATTAGTCTAGGAAATCTAAATGTATATTAGATTCACGAGTCCATATATTCACATTCAAGAAATCACTACCCGAGAGATTTTTTCATAAATTTGAATCACACCTGATTGACCTCTTGGTGTACTGGTCTTTGTAAAAACCCAAAATTAAAGAAATCTAGCAAATATTTGTACCTCATTAAATTGGGAAATCCTAAGTTTGGGATTTTATAGTAATGTACAAATCTGTGTATGGTATACAGAGTGGCCCACCGAAAACTTCAACAGATCGGTTTTGGTATTTTACTTCAATTTTTGTAAAAACGCTCGGATAGGTCGATTTTGGTTTTCAGGGGGACGCATTATGAGATGGATTTAGGTACTCTCACGTCCCACCCTTAAGCGGGGGACCGATAACCCCCACATTTCCTAAATGGCAAGAGGGGTTGAGTAATATATCATTTGAAAGCTGCTTAAATCTGGAATTCAACTGTATGAATTAAATTAAAATCTATCGATTCGTTTAAAAAAAAAAATAAAAATCGAATTCAAAAAGTATTTAAAATAATCGGTAAAAATAAATTAATTAAAAATGCAGTGACAGATTATTTTTCTTTCAGATAGTGAAACTTAAAGTCCGATAAAAGTTTTACACGAATGTCATATGTCATCCCTTTTACTTCAACCACCCTGAATCTAAAAGCACAATAATAATTATTTTAACTACAAAAATTATTATTCATTTTATTATTAATATTTATTTCTGTAAATTTCAAACATTTTACACTGGTTTTGTTCATGGGATATTAAAGAAAAAAGAAAGAAATGAGCAAAAAGTAAAATGTAATTGTATTTTAACAGATAAAAAGGAACTTTTAAATAATAATTTACTTTTCAATGAATTAATTGTTCGAAATGACTACCACCAACTTCCATACAAAAATAAAGATTTTGTTCAAAATTCCGTTGAACATTCTGCAGCATTTCAGGCGTTATCCAAAGATGCTGGTTCAGTAGCGTAGATTGTGTTCTTTAAGTGCCCCCACAGAAAAAAATCCAAAGGGGATAGATCTGGAGACCTTGCTGGCCATTCAATGCCTACCAATCCATTGAAGAAATCTGTGGTTTAATTACTGACGTACCGGCACGGCAGCGCAAAATGTGGCGGAGCTCCATCCTGTTGAAATACCAACTGATCCTCGAGGTAGCCCTCACCATTTTCCATTATGTCAGTAAGTAATGGATCAATGAGGTCTTGTAGCAACTCCAAATACATTGCTCCATTTAAATTATCGGGCAAGAACAAAGGGCCAACGATTCGATCACCATAAATGCCCGCCAAGATTTAGTTTCTGTGGATATTGGGTATGTACTTCTTGGAATATCCCAGGTTTGCTATCTGCCCAATATCGACAGTTGTGGCGATTAACTGTACCATTTAAAAAAAAAGTGCTTTCATCCGAAAAGCAAATATTAAATTAAATTTGGATTTGTAGCGGCGCTTTCCGACTTTATTTCACAAAATTTTCAGCACGCCTCTTTTTATTTTTGACGGACCCAGTTTCTTGAAATTTTTCGATTAAATCCAAAACATATATCTTACACTTATTTGTTTGTCTTCATGTTGTTGATTAAACACTTCGGTCGCTCTTTGAGCACAGTTATTATTTCCAAAAAAGAGGGCTACAGTTTCAACCCTTTCTGCAATTGAGTATACCATAATTTTTAATTTAAAATTATTAAATGCCGAATGCGTGTTTGCTTTAAAAGTAGTTGATAAACACAATTTTTAAGTAAAGGCTATAGCCATAAAACATCTGCTAAAATAAATTTAATTTTTAGCTATTGTTGTTAAAGTACAATAACATTTTACTTTTTTCTAATTTCTGTCTTTTTTCTTTAATATCCTATGAACATAACCAATAATTATTGTGCTTTCAGATTCAGGGTGGTTGAAGCAAAAGGGATGACATTTGTGTAAAACTTTTATAGGACTTTAAGTTTCACTATCTGAAAGAAAAATAAACTGTCACTGCATTTTTAATTAATTTATTTTTACCGATTATTTTAAATACTTTTTGAATTCGATTTTTATTTTTTTTTAAACGAATCGATAGATTTTCATTTAATTCATACAGTTGAATTCCAGATTTAAGCAGCTTTCAAATGATATATTACTCAACCCCTCTTGCCATTTAAGAAATGTGGGGGTTAACGCCCCCCGCTTAAGGGTGCTACGTGAGAGTACCTAAATCCATCTCATAATGCGTCCCCTTGAAAACCAAAATCGACCTATACGAGCGTTTTTCCAAAAATTGAAGTAAAATACCAAAACCGGTCTGTTGAAGTTTTCGGTGGGCCACTCTGCATGTTACCGTTAAAACCCGAAATCAGTAAAAACTAGTTTTAACTAGTCAAAACCAGAAGTAACTAAAGACGTATGTTGAAACTAGTTTTAACTAGTTAATACGCGATCTAACAAACTACATTTGTAAAAACCCGAATAAATTGAATCTTCAACATTATTTCGGGTTTTAACTGAGAGTTTCAGCCAAAACTAGTTTTACCTGATCGTTGATTTGTAAGAACTAGTTTTGACGTAAGAAACCAGTAAAAACCCGAAATTCAAAATATTATTTCAAGCCAAAACATAATCTAAAATTTTATTTGTGTGGTAAATAATAATAATGGTTGTGTTCTTTTTACCAACTTTGATCGAGCAAATCATATTCTATCTCATTTTCTCCTATATAACTAAAAAGAGAAGGAAGTGATTTGCTCGAGCAAATAGGTCAAATTTTGATAAAAAGAACACACCTATTATGACAACTTGGAAACAAGAATTTACGAATCTCATTACTGAATGATGATTTTCCTTATTTTGATTCCTTAATGCAAGCAACTGATTGGTAAATTCTTGTTTCCAAGTTTCCATAATATTATTATTTATCAGATTTATCAGATTTACACAATGTATACCACACAAATAAAATTTTAAGTTAAGTTTTGGCTTGAAATAATGTTCTGAATTTCGGGTTTTTACCGGTTTCTTACGTCAAAACTAGTTCTAACAAATCAACGATCAGGTAAAACTAGTTTTGACTGAAACTCTCAGTTATAACCCGAAATAAAATTGAAGATTCAATTTATTCGGGTTTTTACAAATGTAGTTTGTTAGGTCGCGTTTTAACTAGTTAAAACTAGTTTCAACAAACGTCTCTAGTTACTTCTAGTTTTGACTAGTTAAAACTAGTTTTTACTGATTTCGGGTTTTAACGGTAACACTTTAGAAGAAAATGATAAATTTGTTTAAAAACGAACCACCAATTTTTAAGATAAAATTACCTTTTCCGTAGAGATATGATTATGGATTAATTTGTTGAGATCAAGTTTATCAAAATCGTAAACCAAAAAAACATAATGGATTATTTATGCGTTCCAATATAATATATATTAAAGCTATGCCTAATAATTTAAAATCTCTCATGATCTAGATCTTAATCGATAGTAAAATAAACAAAGAAAATGTTATGATATACCCAAAATTATATGTATACTTAAAACGTTAACTCATAACAAGCCACTTCATAATTTTATCATTATCAGATTTCAGTTCTAGGCCACTTATTTTTTTAATGATATGAATTTTTAAATTTGATCAATTAAATAATAATTATTTTTATCGCTGGCACAAATTTCGTACACTTCTTGAAAACTTTATTTGTTTGCTCTAAATTTTTATAAAACAAACAATATTTCATTTTAAAAAGAATCTTCAAATGGACAATAAAGAAGTAAAAACGAGAGTTAAAAGAAGACTTCGTATTAGTGACCCAGATTTTACTCCACCAGATGGCGGTTGGGGTTGGTTAATAATTTTTGCTTGTGGATTTAGCAATGTAAGTTAATACAATACTTCTTTTTGTGAAAAATTATTCATATTATATATGTTATAATGATAATGACGTTATAACGATTTCTAAATAAAATTTAAAAAATCTACAGGAGTGTGAGGGTATTACGTGAAACACACTGTATATAAAATATTAAAAGTTATTTACGTGAATAAGTGGAATATTTGGCAACAATTTAAAATTTAACATTATTATCCTATCCTGAACGGACGTTCACGTAATTTACCGGTTAATAACGTTATTCCCCAGTTCATGCCATTAATAACTATTCCAATTTTTTTGGGGTGATAGAGGAAGTGATACTAAGCATTTTTGATAAATAAAGTATTGTCCGGAAGTAGTTCCTTAAAAAGTTAAACCACTTTAAAAATTTCCAACATTTTTTTGGTAACATCTCTTAAGCCCTGCTTAGACGGGCTAAAATGTTACCAAATATTTGTTCCCAATCCGACTCAGATGCAACTGCGCAATGTTTGGTATCAAAATTTTGGTAACAAATTGTGCCCGTCTAAAACGGCCTTTATAAATTTAAGACTATTTTTATTAATCAAGATTTATAGATAACTTTTTCTAACAACAGTAATATAAAAAAAAGTAGTGGTAATGAACAAAGATAGATAAAACACGCCAGAGAGGAATGGTGTTTATGAGGTGAGGTGTTCTTGTAGTAGTTCGTATATTGGCCAAACAGGCAACAAAAATCAAGGAATACATTAGGCACATAAAATACAATCCTGACAAATCAAATTTTGCAGAACATATTTAAGTTTCAGGACAGAACTTTGATGAGATAAAGTTTTTTAAACCTCTTCATTTTTTGATAAAGGTATACGAAATTTTTATAAAACTGAGTACAGATATGTATTTCCGTAAAATCCATCGGTTACTACAAATAACAAGAGCCTTATTTTGTGAACAAAATATTATACAAAAATCTACTAACTTCAGTAGAAATCACCAAAATTAAATATAAAAGGCGAAACGACAAACAATGGTAAAAAAAGAAGGGAGGGTTTGTGTGAAGTATGATTACCCATTGGTTATTTTGGCGAATTTCCAAAGGTGCTGATTTGTCCCATTCCTTTTACTCATAATAAGGATCAGGAGGATCATGAGGTCTATAAAAATACAGAAATGTTTTTGATTAATAAAAATTCAAACCTTTGCAGTTTCTAGCAGTCGTACTTCTGCGGGCAAACCTTCTTCTCTACGATCTAGGAATGGGTTAGGTTAATATTTAGATTGAGATATTCAACTCAGATATTTTAAAATTCTAATTGAATTTAATTTCCATACTTACCATCATTTATTTTTTTATTTTGTGATTTTTAGCTGTGTACATTCCCGATGTTTCAACAATTTGGTTTAATTTTTAGAGATAAGTTTGAAGAGCTTGGTATTACAAATACGGAAACTACTACTATAATTAATTTAAATTCGGCCTTCAATGCATGTGTTGGTATGTACATACTTGTGATTGCCTTTTTCTAATCAATAAACTAATTGTTTAATAAGTAGATTTTTATCTCTCGATTATCAAAAAGTAAATTATAATTTTACTACTCAAATTATTATAAACCAAAAGTTAGCCAACAATTTTTGATCAAAATTAATACCAATAATTTTTTAGGACTTTTAAATGGACCAGTTTTTCGATATTATTCATACAGACAAGTTGCTTTATTTGGAGCTTCACTTGTATCGATTTCTTTATTCATTACAACGTATTGCAACTCGTTTTGGTCCTACCTAATAATTTATTCAATGTTTTATGGTAAAATGATGATACAATACTTATGTTATATTGATTGCATGTTTAAAAATTAAGGTTCTGGTATAGGAATAACACAGTCTGCTAATGCATTGGCACTGAACACTTTCTTTAAAAATAAAAGGCGTATTGCAACTGGATTATCGTGGAGTACTACTGCTTTGGGACCTATTGTATGGCCTTACATTATAACAGCGTTTATGTCATCTTATAAGATGGAAGGGACATTATTAATATTTTCAGGATTTGCTGCTCATGCTATAATGTGTTCTTTACTTCTTCAACCCGTACATTGGCACACGGAATATGTTGACATTAATGTAAATTGTATAGCAAAAATTATTTATCATTCACCATTTATTTTTTAATAGAATGAGGAAAGAGCATTATTCCTACAAAATGGAAATAACGATTTATTCATTAATCAACAAGAAGAAAGTATTGACTTTGACGTAACGAATCCTGGAACACCTAGGTTAATAGGAGCTAATGATGGATTTTATTCACGTTCTGTTTTTGGATCGAAGGTGTCATTAACTTCTATCAAACAAAATATTCGATTTCCATCAGGAATTAACTCTCGTGTTACATCGCGAAGGTCTTCAATAACAAAAAGGCTTGAAAATAAAATAATGCAAAAAGAAATATTCGAAAAAAAATTATTTAACGATGCAGCACAGAAGTTGGAAGAATACAAGAAAGAATCTTCTGAACAAACTTTTTTTCAAAAATTATGTACATTTTTTGATTTTAATTTATTAAAAGATCCAAAATATTTAAATATTATGCTTGGAATAACTATAGCTAATTTTGCTGAATTGAATTTTTCAATTTTAACACCTTTTGTGTTGCAAGAATTCAGTTTTGAAAACTATCAGATTGCTACATTTATGTCATTATTAGGTGTTACAGATATTTTAGTTCGGCTTACGATTCCGTTTTTTGCCGAAAAAATTGGTTGGGATAATAGAATATACTTTCTAATTGGGGTATTAACAATGGCTTTGGGCAGAGTAGGTAAAATTTTGCAAAGATATGTGAATTGGTCAAATAAACAAAAATACTTTAGTTTTAGTGCACACTAAAACGTATCAGATTTCTCTCATTGTGGCTGTGATAATAGGATTTGGAAAGGGGTTAAGGACAATATTTATGGCTTTAGTTATTCCGTCATATGTGCCTTTAGAAAGGTTACCTGCGGCATCTGGTCTACAATTAGCCACGAGTGGTATTTTATTTTTAGTATTGGGACCAGTGGTGGGTAAGTATTTTATAAATTATTTTTCTCAATATTTGGATTTGGCCTAAAGGTGGATTTATTGCGTATAATTGGGAGATTCTATACTCTGTTTTATAACTAGGAGGAATAAATAATAAATATCAAAATCACTCGAAAAATCACCAGATACTTATACTTGAGAAAATTTTGAATTATTTAATTTTATATTACTATAAACAAATAACTACACCATAGATTACAACAACAATTTACAGTATTTTATTTTATTTAAGTACTTAAAATTTATACAAATAAAACCGCTTACACTTTTTTGGAGGTGAACTTTTCAGAAGGAATTCCGATTCAAATACAGGCTGTTTCCAAAATGGTCGCGGCTTCATGAGCTTATACCTTATACTATAAGTAAAAATAAGACAAAAAGTGGATTTGTTCAAAAGCTATTACTTTTGTCTTAATTTAACAATCCTGTGTCGTAGAAACGGGTCAAGGTGCCCCCTTTTTAGACTCTATTTGGTAAGCCACTGCAAAACTTTACGGTTTTGTTTAAATTTTTAAAATCTTCATTCAATTTACCACAAAGAAGTACACCTGTTAAATTTTCATAGCATTAGCGGTATTTCAGTAATTTTGTGTTTCATAATCCAGAACCTTCGTTATAACATCGAACTAATTTTCAAAATTTGAAAAAAATTAAATTCAAATACCTAAGGAAAATTACAATTAAAAATTCTTGGTATGACATTTTGGTGGTGTTTTAAATAAAAAAACTTGTCAACCAAATTTTAAATTTAAGAAAATATTTAAAATGGCCCCCTTTATTCATTTTTTATAAAATTTTGTTCATTTATTTAAAACGCCAACCAGGAGTCTTAAATTCAAATTCAATGAAGATTTTAAACATCCAAAGAAAATCGTAAAATTTTGTAGTGGCCTACCAAATAAATTTAAAAAATTGACTAGTTTCAACGCCACTGAATTGTTAAATTGACTAAAGTAATAGCCCAAGGTCAAGGTGTCTATCCATGAGAACTACTTTTATTAATTTTCATTCAGCCGATCAAGAGAAAATAAATAAAATTTCAAAACCCTGTATCTCGGTAACCAATAACAGTTGAGTTTTGGACAAATGTTTATATGGACTTTTTGTCTTATTTTTACATGTAGTATAAGCACACGAAGCTAAGGGCGTACCCAGGAAATAATCTAGAGGGGGGCAGCTCATAATATGGGTTTTGAGGAAGTAGGTCAGGCGGTATTTTAAGGAAAATCTAGATTTGCAGAAATATGAGTTTTTGATGTTGGGGGTGCAGGGGGGTTAGGAGGGTTGCCGCTCTAATCTACCGCCTCAGGCAAAATTTTAAGAAATTTTCAAGGTCAAACATCTTTATGACACTTTATAAACACAACTCGGTATAGCCTTTTTGAAAGATATACCGGATACAAGATGAACGTTTTCGGAAAATATCCAAAAGTTAAAACAAAAATAATTAATTTCATAAAATACTGAATTTACTTTAGGTCTATTTATACTCAAAGATTTATGGTTTACGATTTAAGACCTAAGGTTAAAATTTAAGATTATCATTTCGTAAAGTCAATTTATGATCAAAGATTTAAAAATTAATTGCGCAATGTGCAGTAGTATCTGAAGGTTTATTTATGCTCAAAGATTCAAGACTTAAGATTTATGATTTAAGAATTTAGAAAATTATAGGATTTATAGGCCCGGTATTAAGAAATGTTAAATCATATAGGCAGATTCTGGTCAAAAATAAAGGCCTTTAATTAGAAACAAATAATGTAACCATGGAAATTGTCCATTACAACTCAGAATCTGGGTATTAATTCTAAAATCTTAAATCATAAATCTTAAGTCTTAAATCTAAAATCTTTGAGCATATTATCTTGTACAAGATTTTGGAACCAAAATGTGCTAGTCTAAAATGGCCTTAAGAATATATTTTTGCTGAGAGATTTCTTAAGATTTGAGATTTAAGATTTGCCATTTCTTAAAAACGGGTTCATAAATCCTATAATTTTCTAAATCATAAATCTTAAGCCCTAAAACTTTGATCATAAATAGACCTTTAAAAGCGGGTGTATAAATCGTGTAATTTTCTAAAAGTCTCAAATCTTTGAGCATACCTTTATTTGATAATGCACAAAATTAAAATTAGCTAGAGCTGCACAATAAAATGGCAGAGGGAGGCGGAGAGACCTTAAGTTAAGCATTATTCCTTACATAATAAAACTCAAAACTATTGAAAAACTGCGCGATGCGACGATCATACCCTTTATTTTTTCTTCTACGGAATGGTCATGGGTCTTCTAGCTGCCCCCCGCTGGGTACTCCCTTGCACGAAGCAATGACCACATTTTAGAATCACCCTGTATAGACAGTTCTTTCAATTGCATCTTCATAAATACTAGAAGCACTCAGTTATTTAGATATACTCGAACTAAATACCCGCGAGATGTTAGCAACAAACTTTTCAGCAACAAACATTTAACATGTATTTCTCCATAAGAGGTTTTTTCGATATACCTATTTGTCTATACAACCAAAAGTTAAACAAAATATATCATTAGAAAGCTTGATTAAAGACAATAATTATAACAGTATTAATCGCAATGCTTGTCCGTTCCGATTAAGTATGTAATTACGCCATAAAGAAAAGTCAACCTTAAATCACCAATCAACTGTAGATTTTTTTCTAATTATCCCATCAAAAACTTTGACAACTCAATTGATTGCTTTTTCCATATGGATTGCGAGGGTGTTAATCACAATGCTTGTCCGTTTCGTTTTATTGATTTATTACCAAAAAAAAAACAATTTTTATTAATCAAAACATCAAAAATTTAAAATATATTTTTGTGATTGTGATGATCGTGGTATGCCTCAATATTCTTGTCCGTCGAGATTTAACCCTTTATCGATCCAGCAATAAAAGTCTACAAGCTAATTTTCATAAAAATACGCGAAAACAATATTCAACCATATTTTTTTCCAAATTGATGGATCACAATTTTTATGTAGTCTACGAGGGTATTAATCACAATGCTTGTCCGTTTCGTTTTAATGATTTTTTATTAAAAAATATCAATGTTTAAATAGAAAAAATTAAGTTGCCTACCTTTTGATTGATCCTACTTCTAAATTTGCAGGTATAAAAAGTTGAGTAAGCATTACTAATTTCTAATTTCCCCTTGCCTGTTATTTAATTCAATTATACATAATATAAGCTGTCTTTCCCCATCACTACTCCTAGATAAAAAACGAAGTATAGTTTTAAACAGAGTATAGTTAAAATTACAGGCTTTTAATTAGATACATTTAAGGTAACCATGGAAATTGTCAATTACAACCCATATAACACATTTTCTCCACGACCATTGAATAAACGATTCGTTACGTTTGAATTTTTTTATAAGTAATGAAATTCATTACTAAATTTTTGAGTTTATTCAACATGCTCGGACCATGTGCGCACCAATCACAAAGCTGCAATGCCCAATCTATTGGGTAATGAGCAATGGATTATGGGTAATTTCAGTAATCACTGAACAACCTATTGGGTAATGAGAAATGGGAAATTTTAACCACAGAATAAAATTTACTAAGAAGGAATCAAGAAATGTCAAATTACTAAAAATAATAAAAAGTCTTGGAAAAAGTATAGTAATCTACTCCCGAGAAAATAGCCATTATTCACGAAGATAATAGGTCTGAGTTTGAATAATATATACTATTAATGATGAAGATTGACGATGATTTGGGATTAAATTTGATGTTGAAAAAAACAAGGATGATTCTCATCCCAACTGTTACCATAGGTGATAATAAAACAAGGAATGTGCTACTAGCTTCGCCTTTATTAGGGCATCATCAGGCACTTCTAATTAATACTAGGTAAACCAAGAGTTTTAATATTAAAATTGGTGTTGTAAAAATACTGTATTTTTACCAAGACTTTTAAACAAAATGGTGTAAGATGAAGCTTAACCTGTGATATTTAATCTGTGATAATTTTAATAATCCTGTGATAATATGTGATATTAACCTGACAAACAACGTTATTTTATCAAATTTTAACAGTAATCATAAATATTTATGTTCTTCTTCGTTAATATACGATATAAATTTTCACGTGCTTCATCTTTTTCAAAGAATTTTACAACACCAATTTTAATATTAAAACTCTTGGTACACTTAGTATTAATTAGAAGTGCCTGATGATGCCCTAATAAAGGCGAAACTAGTAGCACATTCCTTGTTTTATTATCACCTATGGTAACAGTTGGGATAAGAATCATCCTTGTTTTTTTCAACATCATATACTATTAATTTAAAGGCTTTTAAAATTAAATGATTTGACCAGATTCTAGGTATAATACCCTAAAAAGCATTGTTTTTAGGTTAATTTAAATTTGTTATATGGGTTGTAATGAACAATTTCCTTGGTTAGTTTTGACCAGAATTTCCCTATAAATCAACAAATATTAAAATTAAATGATGAATGTGGGAGAATAAATGTACCTTCAATTAAGCAATTAAAATCCCAATTGCAAATGATAGTCTTCAATATTAAGTCCGGAAAATCGGACAAAATTCTAGGGTTTCATTCCAAATATTGATCTAAAATTAAAAAAAAAACCTCACTTGTAGTAATTCTGTTCTTGTTTATAATATCAACGACGGAGGAAAGGTAAAAGGTCGTAACCCTCAATTTGGCCGAATTCAGTTTACAATCCGAAGCTTTATCATCTCGGTGTCCAGAGTAATTACTCCGGGGTCCACTCTAAAACGATATCTCTTTTATACATGTGAATTATCTAACCATAATTATATTATAAATAAGGATACTATCTAATATATACATCAGCCCACATGTATTTTAAACTAAGTTACTCTAATTTTTAGGATATGTTCGAGATTTGGTTAAAGATTATGTAATAACTTTGCATATATTAAATATAATGACCTACATAACTACAATTGCTTGGAGTATAGAAGTTATGATAACCAAAAGAAACAACAATGCTAATATCGATGTTTAAATATTAAAAACACCTTATGATTTACAAGACTGCTTTAAAAATAAATTATTTTTTCCACGACTATTGAATAAACGATACATTACATTTGAATTTTTAGACAAGTAATGATATTCATTACTAAATTTTTGATATTATTCAACATGCTCGGACCACATGCGGACCAATGGACCAATAACAAAGCTGCAGTATTCCCAACCAATTGGGTAATGAGTAATGGATTATGGGGAATTTCATTAATCACTGGGTAACCTATTAGGTAATGACCAATGGAATATGGGTAATTTCAACCAATGAATAAAATTTACATAAAATTATCAAGAAATGTCAAAAATACGAGCAATAACCTCAAAAAAATTGCATAAGAGCGCAGTAAAATAAATAATATCGATTTTCGATAGTTAAATAATATACTATTATTATTCTTAATTTTTGGTTTTTATATGCTAAAGTAGATTTTTTAAAAGAAGACAGTGGTGAAGCCATATTTTTTATGGAAATCCACCAAAAATGTACTATCAAAACCATACGCTAGCGTCTCATTCCTCGTTCGGCTACATTCATACTCGCACAAAATTCGTCAGTTTCTAGCTCGTTGCGTAATATACTGTATGTACTTTTCCACCGTTAATTTTTTTATGGCACCTTAATTTTTTGTTATCAGCTGTTTAAAGTATGTTGAACAACGTTTTCTCGAAACATACGAGGCGATTAAAAAAACCCACTTTAAAAGTTCAAATTGACAATTAGAAAAAAATTGTTATTTAAAACGGATCTATTCAACAATAGAAGCATTATATGGCAACGTTGGTTGTTCACGGCCCGACGTTGCCTATTACACAAACCACAAACTTTAATTCTTTTCATTGGCATGCAGTATGAAACGTGGAAAATCATATATTTTTATTTTATTACAAGATCACTTGACCGTTTGAGCCCTTTGAGACCGTGCGAATCGCATGCCTATAATTTTTAAGACTTAAATTTATTTTAACTATCTTTACTAAAAGGGCATGCAATATTAAATCAGAGAAAAACACAAAATTTTTGTGAAAATGGAAATTTAATTTTCCATATGATCGGAAAGTGTGCAGGGGTTTAGTACCCGCTTTTCTTTGTTCTTATAGAGTAAATATTATCCCCTCCCAGGGGCGTAGCCAGCTTCCATCCCAGGGGGGGGATGCATTTTTTTACACAACATAGTAATATAGTGATGCATATGGCGGATATTTTTTTTGATAAATAGCATGATATACAGGGTGTCCCATTTCACGTTGGACTCCCTGGGTATCTTTGTTATTATTGGAGATAAATAGTCGATTAAATGGACAAAGCCGTAGAGATTTTTTCGAATAATAATTCATTTACAAAAAATTTGAATATCGCATCGTTCCAACGCTATCTTGAAAAAACAAGAAAATGTGATTTTCAAAATATGACTTTAACTTCGTTATTTTCGGGGGTACCAAAAAAAATTTTTTGACTTAATACAGACAATTTTTTGTGTACAATGCAGTAAAACAAATGAATATTTTTGATATATCATGTGAAATATTTTAAGAAAAATAGAAATAATTTTATTTTACTAATCAAAAATGGCCTTGAATAGATGTAAACTGTCAATACATATGTGTTAAGATTTATTTTACATTTAACATTTAAAATAGTTACATTTATGTTATTGACAATTTACATCTCTTAAAGTCCAATGTTAGTTTGTAAAATCAAATAATTTTCTTTTCTTTAAATATGACGTATTGTATACCAAATTACTCAAAAACAAATACTGATTCCGAATATGTGTAAATCCAATATGACAAGAAGTTATAGCCATATTTTAAAAATCGCATTTTCTTGTTTTTTCAAGATATTGTTGGAACGATGAGATATTCAAATTTTTTGTAAATGAATTGTTAATATTGGAAAAAAATTCTACTACTTTGTCCGACTTTCTATCTCCAGTAATAACAAAGATACCCATACAGTGCAACGTCAAATGGGACACCCTGTATAGCATTATAAATATCAAGCAAAATTTGCTATAAATAAATCTTGTTAAAATTAACATTTTTATATTTGTCTTTTAGGTCTTGTTTTAATATTAATTTGACACCCTAAAGCCAAAAAAAATACAATAAGTTTCAAAAATATAAGTTATTAGCCAAAACATAAATAATATTTCGAAGTTAACCTCAAATTCTTTAAAGAATACAGGGAAAATGATATATGTCATTTTGCTATTTATCACGATTTACAATACTAGTATAACACAATAAAAAATTTACACAATTTCGTATCGATTTTATAAGTTTTTTATGTTGAAAGTTATAAGATATGTGAAAATAAATTTTTCATTTTTTTTGTCTATTTTAGGGGGGTGCAATTGCACCCCCCTGGCTACGCCTATGACCCCTCCAAAAAGCATGCTGTAAAATGGCGGATCAAATATAGCCAACTCTTTTTATTATGATATAAGTCAGTACGTTTAGTGCGCTGATTTCAAATTTTGTAGTTTAATGTGAAAAATATAGGAATAAATTATTTCTTTGTAAAAAAAGACGCAGTGAGGAGGAATAATTATATTTATTTCATCAGTCAGTTTATATGGTACATGGTACGAAAAAAGATTTAAGTTACTATCGGACTAAATTAAATATACAGGGTGGTGATAAAGTTTGGAACCAAGGTCATAACTTCCGTAAAAATTTTTTTTGTGAAAATCGCTCGGACAGGTCAATTTTTGTTTTAAAAATGCCATCTTTTGGAATGAAAAAAATATTCATGACGTCACTGATAACTTCACTATGACGTCATCATCAATTTTTTTAAATGGAAACCCCTACTTTTTTTACACATTTTTCATAGACCTTTTTATCATATTAATGATCACATAAAAATATTTAAAAAAATTTCAACCATTTTTGAATAAAAAAATAAATTTACTCAAAAAAAAAATTATTAATTCTCAATGAAAATATGGCAAGAAAAATAAATTAAAGTAATTTTTAGTTTAAAAATAACAAATTATTATTGAAAATATTCGAATTGTTCTTCTTTACACAATTGGAATTTTCTTAAAACTAATTTTAAATAACTTTTAATGAAAAAGGTAATTAAAATAAAATGTTTGAGTAATAATAAACTTTAAATAAAATTGTAATTTATTATAAATTTGAAAAAGCTTTTGATATTCAAAATTTATTGAAATAAATATTGCCTTTATAAAAGTGCTTTAGTTGACGTTATTTTGTATGGCAAATAAAATTTTAAATCCATTTACCAATGCTTGAATAGTTTACTTCGTTTGTTTAATAATAATCAACAATTATTAAGTTTTGCGAAATTAAAAATTCCTCGTTTAAGCGAACGCGAAAGAATCGAAATTTTAATTATGGTAGGATACGGCGATAGAAAAAGAACCCATGGGGAAGCTTGTGCTTTGTTTAATGAGCAATATCCAAATAGACCGCAAATCTCAAGATCTACAGTAAGTAAGTTAGTTACCAAATTTGCAGAAACAGGATCTGTAGGAGATTTGAAGAAACCAAATTAAATTTATTACTTGCGATTGAAGAAAATCCCAATATTTCAACAAGAGATATTTCAAGAAATAATAATGTGGATCGCAAAATTATTAAAAAAGGAAAAGTATCACCCATACAAAATAAAACTCATACAAGAGTTAAATGAAGATGATCCCGATCGCCGACTGCAATTTTGTGAAGAAATGATGGCGCGATGTGATCAAAATCCAAATTTTTTAAGTAGTATAATTTTCTCCGATGAAGCTACCTTCCAATTGAATGGATCAGTGAATCGACATAATTGTAGGTATTGGTCACAGGAAAATCCTCATTGGGCCGTAGAATCCCATAGTCAAAGACAGGGAAAGTTAAATGTATGGGTGGGAATGATTGGCAGACGTTTTATAGGACCTTACTTTTTTAATGAAAACCTTACTGCCGAAAGATACTTGAATTTTTTGCGGACTGATTTGCTACCAGTTTTACTTCGTATTTTCCCCAATTATGAAAATCGCAACATTCCTAACCAAAACATTTGGTTTCAACAAGATGGGGCTCCTCCACACTTTGGCAGGGCGGTGCGAGAAATACTTAACACCACGTTTCCCAACAAATGGATAGGTCGGAGGGGACCAATTGAGTGGCCTCCGCGATCTCCCGACCTAACGCCCTTAGATTTTTTTTGTGGGGACATTTAAAATCAAAATTTTATTTCAATAGACCTAATAATTTACAAGAATTGGAGCTTAGAATTTAGAATTAGGACGGAATTGCAACAAATTGACGAAGAAGCTATTAACAATAGTATTCAGAGTGTCTACACTCGAATGGGACAATGCCAAATGGTCAATGGGGAACAATTTGAAGATTTTCGTTAAAATTTGTTACTTGTAAATTAAAAATTTACTTTTTATTTGTAATATTTTCATTGAGAATTAATAATTTTTTTTTGAGTAAATTTATTTTTTTTTTCAAAAATGGTTGAAATTTTTTTAAATATTTTTATGTGATCATTAATATGATAAAAAGATCTATGAAAAATGTGTAAAAAAAGTAGGGGTTTCCATTTAAAAAAATTGATGACGTCATAGTGAAGTTATGACCTTGGTTCCAAACTTTATCACCACCCTGTATAGAAAAAGTTATGTATATAACAAACAATAACACAACATAACAAACAATAACAAAAAATGATTTTTATACATATTTATTGACTTAATGAAATTTCTACTCATCATCATCGGACGAAAATTCTTCACCACTTGCATCATCGGAACTTTTCACTTCTACATTTTCTAATTTTAAATATTCAATTTTCGGCGCTATTAACAATTCTACTGCTTCGGATAACGTGGATTTTAATTTTTTCTCGGGTAATTTACGTAGACTCGATATGAAAGGATCCGATGATACCATGAGCCCTAGGAAAACATCTTCCATGTTTTTGGTTCGGCTAATTTTTCGTGCAAAATCTTGTCGATAATTTTTAATATATTTATCGTCAAAAGGGGGGTTGGGGATTAGGACTTCAAATCAGAAAAACAATTTTTTGGTTTGCTGACCGGTTTCGAAATAACTTTATTTCTTCTTCAGAGCTACAAAAACATTAGAGTTACATCTTTATTTGGAAACTGTTAAACGATATGAAGGAATTTGTATTTTACTTTTATAATTTAGGTTAGTTGCCATGTGCTTAAGTAGAAGAAATTTGAACTAAAACTTATTATAACAATTCATACCTTGCCAATTAGTTTGTTTTCCTATAGTCATATATAAAATTATCATTGAGTGCTATGGTAAATATAATCAATAATACTTTAATCATTGGATTTCACTCTTAATTAACAATTCACTTTTCATTTGACATGTAAACATTCTCGATCGATTAAGTCAATTGTTGCCAACATCGAGACCTTGATAACAGCAAAATATGTGAAAATATTATATGCAAGTTTTAATAAAATAAATAAAGTTATCTATTACTCATCGGTCTGCTATAAGTTCAATTAAAAACTAACGTTTACAAAAATATACATAAGTTAAGAAATATACAAATTAAAGTTAAAAATTACAAATCACAAATTAAAATTACATAAATCACATTTAAGTTATATACAGGGTGTCCCATTTTTATTAATCCAGCCTTGAAAACGAAGCGATTTCCTCAAAAATGTTGGAAACAATAGTTGTCAAAACGGTTTTTCAATTTTATTTGTAATTTAATATATTAAATAATATTTTTCAATTAAGGAAGAAGGCTTCTAAAAATAAAGGAATTTAATTTTCAGCCTACTTTGTGTTTCGCACATAATTGTTATATAGCTTCCGTAAATGAAGATCCACATACATCTATAAGAAAAATTCAGCGTCTTCATGGACTTCCTAAATCTTCTGACAACAGAATTTTAAAATACCATAAATCACACCCATATCATGTTCATTTAACCCAGCAATTTAAAGAAGATGACTACATCCGCCGACTTAATTTTTGCATATGGGCTACGAATCAAGTTAGAAGAGATCCCCTTTTTTTAATCGCGTACTTTTTACTGATGAAGCAAAATTTTTCAACATGGGTGGAGTAAATCTTCATAATGCTCATTATTATTCTGAAAATAATCCACATTGGCAGAGAGATCATAGATTACAGTGGCGTTGGTCTATGAACGTTTGGGCTGGAATAGTGGATGAGTATCTTGTGGGACAATTTTTTTATGAAGAAAATCTTAACTAACATGTTTATTTGAATATAATTCAAAACGAAATGCCTACTCTTTTAGAAGATGTACCTCTAGATTTAAGACAGCGAATTTGGTTTCATAAGGACGGAGCTAGACCCCACACTGCCAGAATTGTTAAAACATTTTTACATAACCAATTCCCTAATATGTGGATTGGAATTGGTAGTGAAGTACACGAATGGCCAGCAAGATCTCCGGATCTTACAAAACTGGATTATTTTTTATGGGGTTAGATAAAAGATAAGGTTTATGAACGAAATGTTGAGAAATGTATCATTGGCTTTTCGCACACGAGTAAACAGTAGTGTGTATTGAACAAAATGGAGGAATATTCGAACATCTTATTTAGACCAGCTCTCGTAATTTAAGAACAGATCCAAATATCTTTAAGTGTATTAATTAATTACCTTTGACTTTATTTTAAATTTTATAAGTAAAAAAAAATAATATTTTTCTTAAAAAATAATAAAAATAAAATAAACTTTTTTTAAATTTATTTTTTTTAATAAAGTAAAATAATATTTTTTATTAATCCTTGCCTTAATTTAAGCACTTTTTGACTCCTGCGAGTTTTCTTAGAGACCTTTAGTTTTTTGGTAAAACTGTATTGAAAATCCCAAAATTTGTGTTCATTTTGGTGAATATAGCGAAAAATTGAAATTTTAGAAAAAAGTTTCAACCAACACTTTCTTATTATTTTCCATAGATTACGAATCTACAATAAAAAATGGGGGTTCCCATTTGAAAAAAAAAATGTTTTCCCATAAAACCCCCATAAAACCCCATAACAATTAAAAATCCATGGCACTATTAAATGTCCCCCTCGAGTCGCTACAATTTTTGTCTGAAACATTTTTAAGGAAATCGCTTGGTTTTCAAGATATTCAGCTGGATTAATTAAAATGGGACACCCTGTATATACAGGGTGATTTTTTTTACCTGGAAAATGGAATTATCTCGAAAAATACGCATCGCACAGAAAAATTTGCCAGATCGAAACTTTATCTCTCCGAGGGAGGCATATGTTAGTACTAAATTACTCCCATCCCGACACCCACTGCGGGCAGAACCGGCGGCAACTTTGAATCTTAAATACGAACACCCATTTTTTATCGCAGATTCGGATTCAACGTCAAAAGGTACGTACGATTTGTCGGAAAAATTTTTTTCCATTCGCGACAGATGGCGCTGTAATCACAAAAAATGAACAGAAATCAAAAGAATCAAAAATCAGATAAACTTGCATTTATTATTTTTCGACGGGCTATTCAATGATAATACGGTTGCTGGTATGTTAAAAAACTACATTTAGCATAACCCAGGAACAACGACGGGGACGTAGTAGTTTTCTGTTCCCTTCGGGATGCTTGATTAAAGTGAGTCCCCTTGCCTCTCATCTTTTGGGGTGCTTCATTAGCGTGAGTCCCCTTGCCTCTCACTATTCAAGTAAATGCTCGAAAAGGTGACCTTGAACTTCAATACATTTGTCGATCCGCCCTTCAAATGACTGTACACAACTGAGAAGTACGTCTCCAGGAATATGGTCATAAGCATTCCTGATTCGTTCAATCATATTAGCACGAGTTGTTGGTACTAGTTCATACACAAAAAAAAATCCGGTGAAGTAAGATCTGGTGATCTGGCAGGCCAATTTATCGGACCAGCTCTACCAATCCAGCGACCGTGGAAAACACGATCAAGTACTTCGCGTGATAATACCGAATAATGCGCCGGATAACCATCATGTTGAAACCACATGTTCCGTCGAACTCTTAAACTTACGTCTTCTAGTAACTGTGGCAGTTCATTTTCCAAGAAGTCTCGATACATTTCACCGTTTAAATTGCCTTCAAAGATGTGGGGACCTATGAGTTTGCTACCAATTATCCCTGTTTCTTTTATTTCTATCATTGCTACTTATAATTTTAATTACATTGGAATAAATTGTACTAATGTTATTAATATCTGTTCTTAAGTTTACACAGTTTTTTGTGTTGATAATTTTAATGGTTTCCATCAACAATCGCTTCTCCAAGTTAGATTCTGTGCCTAAGATCTGTACATTGTTAATATCGAGATTGAATGTATGTTTTTTCTGAATTGCATGGTTGGCCAGTGCTGTTCTTTCACTGTTCTTTCACTGTTCTTATTACTTTTGCAATCATTATTAGGTGTGTTAATTCTTGTTTTCAACCAATTTTTTGGTTTGCCCAATATGGCAACCATTACAGTCTTTACAGTCTATTTTATAAACCAGGTTGTTCTTCCGTTCCTTTTTGGGTTTATCTTTAAGTTTGGAGAAGAGACTGTTGATAGTTTTATCATTATAGTAAACAATTTTCGTATTTTGAAACCTATTTTCAAAAAGTCTTTTGAGTTTGTCACTGAAAACATTTATTCCAGGGATCTTAAAAAAATTTATATCTGTTTTATTTACTTCATTGTTCATTACCTTAATGCTACTATAATTGCTTTGATTCAGTAAATACTTTCTGATCAAGTATTTAGGGTAGTTGTTTTCTTTTAAAATGTATTCTGTTTTTCTTAAACTTTCCTTAACATAATCTTTATGGCATAATCTTTCTATCTTTATTCTTAAGCTTTTGATAATTGCTATTTTTTGATTTAATTTGTGATTCGATTTGTAATTTAAAAATCTATTTGAGCTTATTGGTTTTCGGTAGAGATCTGTTTTAATATTACCTTGGTTATCTCTTATAATGAGAATATCTAGAAAAGGAATTTTTAAATCTATTTCTTCTTCATAAGTAAACCTAATCTTTTCGTCAAAGCTATTGAAAGTTGCAATCATGTTTTGTAGGCTAATCTTGTCATTAGGTATGCATGTTATTATATCATCCACATAGATTTTAAGGAATTCTACTTTAAAATTTAAACTTTTAATGCTTTTAGAAATCAATTCCAAAAATTGGTTGAAAACAAGAATTAACACACATAATAATGATTGCAAAGGTAATAAGAACAGTGAAAGAACAGTTTTGGCCAACCATGCAATTCAGAAAAAAAACTTACATTCAATCTCGATATTAACAAAGTACAGATCTTAGGCACAGAATCTAACTTGGAGAAGCGATTGTTCATGGAAACCATTAAAATTATCAACACAAAAAACTGTGTAAACTTAAGAACAGATATTAATAACATTAGAACAATTTATTCAAATGTAATTAAAATTATAAGTAGCAATGATAGAAATAAAAGAAACAAAACTAATGTAACATAATATGTAGGTAATTTTAATATGAACCGGAAATATCATAAATGTTATATACAGTGCGGCAACAAATTTTCAGAATCAAAAACATAACCGTTCAAAAGTTAGCAGGGGGGATTTACTTTATGTCCGCACTGTATATATAACTTAAATGTGATTTGATATTTTTAACTTTAATTTGTATATTTTTTAACTGATGTATATTTTTGTAAACGTAAGTTTTTAATTGAACTTATAGCAGACCGATGAGTAATAGACAACTTTATTTATTTTATTAAAAGTTGCATATAATATTGTCACATATTTTGCTGTTATCAAGGTCTCATCATTTAACAGTTTCCAAATAAAGATGTAACTCTAATGTTTTTGTAGCTCTGAAGAAGAAATAAAGTTATTTCGAAACCGGTCAGCAAACCAAAAAATTGTTTTTCTGATTTGAAGTCCTAATCCCCAATCCCCCTTTTGACAATATTATTAGAAGGACGAAAAACAACTTAAAATATATTTATCGCATGCTTCCTGTGCTTCTTCTGACATTTGTCCTATTGGTAGTAGCGATTTTGCAATAAGTTTTGGGCTGTGAATTAACACTCTATGTACATTAGTTGGCATATAATACCAAGGATATAGATGTATAAATATAAATTATTTTTTTTTTCAAATTTGTTATCAGCGACCTTGAAAATATATAACTGGTGAGATGTTAGCAATAAGTTTTCCAGCAATAAGTATTTTACATGTAATTCTCCATAAGAGTTTTTTTCTAAATAACTTCGTTCCGAATCAATTCACAAAAGAACATAAACATAAATACACCAAATTAAAGCACAATTAAATCCCTACAGAGTGGTGGTACCCACTTTGCTTGTCCGTCCCGATTAAGTGTTTTATAGCACCCCAATCAAACCTATACCACGTATTTTCAAATTTTTAAATATTAACCTACAAAGACAAATGATATATCTATGGATAGCATTTTTCATCTAGATCTACGATGATATTGGTCACATTCCTTGTCCGGGCGAATTAAGTGAGTAATTAACAAGAAACATAATTTTTTAAAAAAAGTTAATTACACTAAAAGATCTGAAATTTAATTGTGATTACGGTGGGGTATGTCACACTTTGCTTGTCCGTCCATAATTAATTCGCTATTAACCAGCAATAACTTTTAGAACGCCTAATTCCAAACAAATATGCGGCGAAAGTCAATCAAAGATAACACTTTTTAATAATTAACTCAGAGAAACGATTTATACTCCAGAGACAGCATTTTTAATTTGGATAGTGATGGTATTGGTCACTTTGCTTGTCCGGGCCAATTAATTGAGTAATTAACAAAAAACACTATTTTTTCGAAATTTATGAAGTTTAAACGCTAGTTTATTAACGCAGTATTGTTGCATAAAAAAGTTAATTACACCAAAAGATCTGAAATTTAATTGTGATTACGGTGGTATGTCACAGTTTGCTTGTCCGTCCATAATTAATTCCCTATTAACCAGCAATAACTTTTAGAACGCGAAATTCCAAACAAATATGCGGCGAAAGTCAATCAAAGAAAACATTGTTTAATAATTAACTCAAAGAAACAATTTATATGTCCAGAGACAGGATTTTTAATTTAAAGATGGTATTGGTCATTTTGCTTGTCCGGGCCAATTTATTGAGTAATTAACAAAATACACTATTTTTCTACATTTATGAAGTTTGAATGCTATTTTATTAACGCAGTATTGTTGCATAAAAAAGTTAATTATGCCAAAATATCAGAAATATAATTGGTATAACGATGATATGTCACACTTATTTGCTTGTCCGTCCATAATAAATTCGCAATAAGCCAGCAATAACTTTTAGAACGCCTAATTCCAAACAAATATGCGGCGAAAGTCAATCAAAGAAAACACTTTTTAATAATTAACTCAGAGAAACGATTTATATGTCCAGAGACAGCATTTTTAATTTGGATAATGATGGATTGGTCACTTTGCTTGTCCAGGCCAATTAATTGATTATTTAACAAAAAACACTATTTTTTCGAAATTTATGAAGTTTGAACGCAAATTTATTAACGCAGTATTGTTGCATAAAAAAGTTAAATACACCAACAGATCAGAAATTTATTTGTGATTACGGTAGTGTGTCCCACTTTGCTTGTCCGTCCATAATTAATTCTCTATTAGCCGGCAATAACTTTTAGAACGCCAAATTCGAAAAAAAATATGCGGCGTTCTAAAAGTTATTGCTGTCTAATAGCGAATTAATTATGGACGAACAAGCAAAGTATGACATACGACCGTAATCACAATTAAATTTAAGATCTTTTGGTGTAATTAATTTCTTTATGCAACAATACTGCGTTAATAAATTAGCGTTCAAACTTCATAAATTTCGAAAAAATAGTGTTTTTTGTTAATTGCTCAATTAATTGGCCCGGACAAGTAAAGTGACCAATACCATCTTTATCCAAATTAAAAATGCTGTCTCTGGAGTATAAATCGTTTCTCTGAGTTAATTATTAAAAAGTGTTTTCTTTGATTGACTTTCGTCGCACATTTGTTTGGAATTTGGCGTTCTAAAAGTTATTGCTGGTTAATAGGGAATTAATTATGGACGGACAAGCAAAGTGTGACATACCACCGTAATCACAATTAACTTTTAGATCTTTTGTTGTAATTAACTTTTTTATGCAACAATACTGCGTTAATAAAATAGCGTTTAAACTTTATAAATGTCGAAAAAATTATGTTATTTGTTAATTACTCACTTAATTGGCCCGGACAAGCAAAGTGACCAATATCATCGTCATATGGATGAAAAATTCTATCCATAGACATATTATTTATCTTTGTAGGTTAATATTTAGAAATCTGAAACTACGTGGTAGAGGTGCTTTAATTTGGTGTATTTATTTTTTACAACCAATATAACAAATATAACAAACCTTACAAGTTTTTCCTGTAAGGACTTAGAGATTTAATAAATAAATAACATTAATAAACTACCTAGAAGATTAAATATGTGCAAAACTCTTCATTATGATCCTTTCAAAAGTAATGCATGCTTTCATTAATCCTTTCACCTTTATCAGATTTTAATATAATTATTAGAAGTACCTAATACTTACAAAAAGTTACAATGTAGTCAATATTTATAATCAATTTTCTTTATCAAGCAGCAATAAATAGATAAAATAGGTATATAAATAAGTACCTGTAAAATATGTAAAATGACACCAGTTAAATAAAATCAAGAATTTGAAAAAATAGATAAGAAACATAATTTTAACATAATATATATATTTTGTTATTTAGTACAGCAAGTTTCTTGTTATTTTTATTAAAACTTCCATAATTCATCAAAAATGATTAAACATGAAGAGAGTAAATTAAAAAAAGTTCGTGTAAAAGTTGGTGATCCTGATTTCGAGGCTCCAGATGGAGGTTGGGGGTGGTTAGTTATGATTGGATGTGGCATAAGTAATGTATAGTTATACCATAAATTTTATGAATGTGAGTAAGTGTAAGAGAGCAAATTTATTTCAGCTAAGCACATTTCCTGTTTACCAGCAGTTTGGATTAATATTTCAAGATAAATTTAATGTACTAGATGTTTCTTATACAGAAATAACAAGTCTTCTCAATATAAACTCGGCATTTAATACAATAATTTGTAAGTTTATTAAAATACAATTAATAGTATAAACATCAGACCCTACATGTATACAGAATGTAAGCAAATGTATGCAAAAAAAATCAGGAGGCGATTCCTTGGCTAAAAGTAAGAAGTTTTTTGTCTAACATGTTCCATTTTTATGCAGGTGTCAAAGTTTCTTTATTTTTTGTCCTGTTTTTTAGCATAATTCCTAAACCTTTTCTGCAATCTTTTTGAAATTTGGAGGAAACTCTAGTGTTTAAATTTTTAAGAGGATATGGAGTCTACAAAATTATATGGGTTTTTGCCTGTTTTTATATTTCAAACTACGAGAATATTTATTGAGCTATATACAAAATAAGAATATCATATGAAAGTGGAAACTCTGCTTAAGACTAGTATACGACAGTTTTTTAATATATTATATCTAAAATGGCCAAAAAAAATCATTAAAAATACGTAAAATTTGGCCTATTTTAAATTCATTTTTTGGACGTAATAATTTAATTTTTGAAAAAGTCGTCGTATAGAAGTCTAGCCATGAATGTTATTTAAACTATGCAATTATAAAAATTAATGTTATTTACAAAATATGGTTGTAGTTTGAAATAATTGCAAGGCATATTTAGTAAATTTTGAACGCGCATTTTAACTGTAAAAGCAGCAAATATAATACATATACCTTCGTAGTCTAGGTGATACAAATTTTAAAATATAACAGAAATGAAGATTTTTATTGGTACTTTCAGCCTAATTATGTGGGATGTACTTTAGATCAAAATTTCTTCCCCAAATTCAAGAAAAAGCTCAAAATATTCGTTTACTATCGGAGCGCGGTTCTACTTAGACTCCCAATCCTCTTAATGAGATAAAATTAGTATCCAATGTAAAGAAAATACAGATTCGTATATTTTAGGGGGTACGCTACTGACCATATTTATAGATATTCTGACCTTCCTTATTCTATTCTGGAAATTTTTGGAATTATTTTTTTTTTCGATCCTTCTACTGTTTAGAAGTTATTTGAAAAAGTGCATGAGAGTGTAAAATGCTGGGTTCATATTGGTAATGATTTGCTGGCGCCAATAGTTTCTGGCGCGCCAGTAAAATTAAAATGCACGTGTAAACATTACTGGCGTGCAAGTTAAAACATGCGTGCAGCGTGCACTGATCGAAAGTTTTCTGGAGCCTTCTGATTTTACTGGCGCCATCATAAATTATGCGCCAGTGGAGAACAAAAATTGCATTTGTAAACCGTGACGCCAGTGTTCTGCAAGTCAAAATTAGAAATAAAGAAGAAACTGGGGTGACTTTACTGGTCTTCAGTGTAAACACCTACTGGCGTGCAAGAACAACTTGCGTTCAAACAGTCGCCAACAAACCAAAATTTAAAAAAATATACAGGCGGGTGTATCATTTTTTTCTATTTTGGTGCGTTACTAGTCGCTAATAACACACTGACAGCAGTACCGCACTGCTATCGGTGCGTTACTGAGTAGTAAATTTTATTTTTCGAAGTTGGTAGCACTGAAGTTTATTGATTTTAAAGTGGCAGTTGCCAAGCGATTTACAGGTTATTTTATGATTTGACAAACCTGACATTAGAGTTGCCAACTACCAAACAAGTTACTAAAATTGAAAACTATAATATTTTATTTTAAATAGATAAAAAGGCGCAAAATAGAAAAACTAGTATAAAAAACTCGTTTCATAAGTCGATAGTAGCACGTAGCACTTGTTCATTAAAATACTCGTCGCTACGCGACTTGTATTTTAAAATTGAACGCGTGCTACAATATGCGACTTATGAAACTCGTTTTTTAATATACTATTTTCCAGCATTGTTTACATAGTATTAAATGTCATTCTGAAAAAAATTTCTATGTACTAATATTGTTTTTCGACTCCTTAAGAAGTTACAACAATTTTAAAATTAATAAATTTTTATGATTTATGTGAAACATCCTGTATAATTTTCTTTTATTTCAATTATGTTTAGATTTTGTCATTGCCAAGGATGTTTCATTGAACATTATTGGCTGTTTTTGAAGTAAGTGGACCATTTTAAACTGTTTTTTATGAAATTAAATCTATCATCTAGTGCGGACATAAAGAAAATCCCCCCCCTTGCTAACTTTTGAACGGTTATGTTTTCGATTCTTAAAATTTGTCCACTATAGTATTTAATTGCGAACTTTCTAATAAAGATATTTTTGATTTTGTGGAACTTCCGGTTATACCGGAAGTGGATGGCAACTTTCTTATTTTAAATGGAACACCCAGTATATTTTTGCATTTTCGTGTTCTGCATAAAAATACCATTAAATTGACCTAGCGTAGTGTGCTCTACTATAGTCTATTTTTTCCTGCTGAGTGATTTTCAGCAGGGATTCCGATTAAAACCAAGACATTTCTTTATTGCTCTGTTTCTTTCTTACTCTTACTGCTTGGGTCAACGCCGATTCTGCTGAAAATCACTCAGCAGGAAAAAATAGACTATATTAATACTTTCGGAATTACGCCCATTCGAAAAATCGCATTTTTATGCAACTTCATTTACACCGGAAGTTGGAGCCAACTGCCCCAACTTCCTTATTTTAAATGATTTTCTTTTGCAATTAAGTTAATAACATTAAATTGAAACAAAATTATGTTTAACCTTAAGTTCGTTAATTTTCCACTTCCGGTGTAAATGAAGTTGCATAAAAATGCGATTTTTCGAATGGGCGTAATTCCGAAAGTATTAATCGTAGACCACACTATGCTAGGTCAATTTAATGGTATTTTTATGGAGAACCGGAAAATGTACTAGGTGTTCCATTTAAAATAAGAAAGTTGCCATCCACTTCCGGTATAACCGGAAGTTCCACAAAATCAAAAATACCTTTATTAGAAAGTTCGCGATTTGAGTCCTCCGTAGACAAATTTTCAGAATCAAAAACATAACCGTTCAGAGTTGTCAGGGGGGGGGGGGTATTTACTTTATGTCCGCACTGTATATTGGCTTAAGGATAAAAATAAAATCCAAAGCATACTTGATTTAAATAAAAAAATTCAAAATAAAATTAAATTTAAAGGGTGTATTTGGAAATTTTAAAATTACTGTAACTTTTTAAGGAGTCTAAAAAATATCATTTCATAGGAAATGTTTGTTCAGAATGACTCACTATCTAAAAAAACTGCTTGGCAAGTGTTCACAAATCGTGTGTAGGGAGCGCCGACTGTGTTTGCACTTTGCACACATAGGCCAACATTGGTCTTCTCCTTTAATATGTGGAACATTTACCGCCTAGTAAGCGAACGTTCCCAAACGCCAACATTTGTCCACATTTGTGATGCGTTGACCTCCACACGATATGTCAATGAGGAAGAAAAACGAAAAAAATAATTGATATTTTTATATCTTATATTTTAGAAATCATAATTATAAATAAGTTGTGTTTTGTTTCAATTCGATACGACAAATATTAAAGTAAATATAAGCGTTTGAATTTTAAGAAAATTAGCACCGCCGCTTCAACTACGCGATCTATTCTGACGTCATTTCTTCCGAACGCTGTCCGTTCCGTACACGCGTATAGTGCACTTGATTGTTTCTGGACGTTTTTATAGTTATTATCTTTTAATATTCTGATAAAATATTACTATTAGTTATTAATTAAAGTAGGAGAATTATTTATTAATTTAAAATTTACTTCTTTATAATTCTTTACTTAGGAAATTTCACTTTAAATGTTATACAACTTTAGTGTGGTTTTTACAAGTGTGTAGCGTTTCAAATTAAAAATTTGAAAGTTAATAATTTTGGGCTGTAGTATAAAGAAATAAGAAAAAAATAAAAAAAATTCAAGGCAGTACGACTTTTTGTTCAAAAGATATGAATTTTTATATAAAATATGGCTTTCTAACAAATGAGTAAAGGTGTATTGTTAAAAATTCATATTTCGCTTAATAACTAAAATTAAAAAACGAAAATTCGTACAGATAAGTTTGTAAAAATTATCGAGATTATCTTATAAAATTTTTTAAAATTTAATTATTTTTTAAGGTACATTACCTAGAAAAATTTTGTTTTGTTTGAGTTTTTGGGGTGTAAATTTTTTTTGGGGGGTGTAGAGGGCAAGTGACCCCTACATTTTATCTATTTTCTATTATCTTTCATTTGCGGGGTCGATTTTGAAAAGATTCGAAAAATATTTTTTGAGATATTTTTAAGGCTTAAAATTTTTCATGAAAATCGGTTTTTATTGTTTTTCTCGAAAACTATAAAAGTTAGCGATTTCAAATTTTTACCAAAGGTAAACACCATCGATAGACGCGTTTTAAAAAATATTTGGTTAAAATCGGTTAAACAGTTTTTTTGGAAAAAATTGGCAAAGTTTTGGCAAAATTTTGGTACAAATACGGGCCTGGACGACGTAATTTTATACAGAAAATTAAAATTTTCAGGGAATTTGGTGGGGGAGGCAACGGTGCAAATTTTAAGCTATTACTCGTCCCGGCGGTTATAATAGATTAGAAGATATTAATTATTTTTGAAAAGTGAAAAATTTCAGACCGCAATTTTGGTTCCAAACGGAGATTTTGCATATTTTTGCTACATTTTCGGCCATAACTCGATTACGAAAGGAGATAGCGAAGTGATTCTTTTTTTTATGTAAAGTGGACCATGAAAGCTTTCAGAAAACGTACATTGCGTTAGGGTAGAATAAAATTTAAGGGACTGATTAAACCGAAACTCGAATAAAAATGCGACTTTTTTAAATGCAATCTTAAAAAATTTAAGATTTCGTTGTTTTTCATGATTTAAAAAACCCTTTGCATGGACGGTTTTAATACCAAGAGTAGATTTATCAGAATTTAAAAAAATGAAAATCCGTTAAAAAATAGGCCGACGGGAGCCGCCGACCCCTAAATTCAACGTTTTTATATTTTTACGCCATAACTTTTTAACCGCGCAAAATTTAAAAATGCACTATGCTCATTACACCACAAATATTGTTGTTCTTTGATAATCTGATGTAAAATTGAGAAAATTTTAAAAATTGACGGCTGCAGAGGGGGCTGACCAAAGCGCGCGTTTGAGCTATTTTATTAACATTTCACTTGGGATTTTTTTTCAAGTCGAGGGGTAAAATATAATCGTGCTGATTTTTTCTCGTATAAATAATAAAGAAAGAAGGGAAATATAAAACATTGGAATATTATACACTTTCGGGATCATCAGTAACGAATTTTCAAAGTCGGCGTCGAAGAAGCACTAATTTCAAACTACAAATTCGAAAGCGCCAAACGCCAAAAGTACAGAAAAAATTAAGATATCAAAAAAAGCGCTCGTTTCCTGATGTAGCGCGGTATGTAGATGACAAATCAAGAAACCGCGATTTTCTTTTACCTGCCGATCTTCTAATCGAAGCCGCACAGTTTTAGCACTTTTGCCGAGCGTATAACCCGCGCGAGGCGACTAGGAAGTAATGACGTCACTCAGCTCGCAAGGAAAAAAAAAAGACTCATTGCTCCAACGCCAACGTTGGCCGACGTTTGCCTTGTCGTGTGGAGGGCGCTTTACACCTGCAATTTTAGTACTCTATTGGCGCATAATTAATTCATGCTGGCGCCAGTAAAATGAGAAGGTTGCAGAAAACTTTCGACCAGTAACTTGGACGCCAGTAATGTTTACGCGTGCATTTTAATTTTACTGGCGCGTGAGAAACTATTGGCCCAAGCAAATCATTGCGAATGTAAATCCAGCATAAGACAATTTCACATGGAGATGTGGGTTTTTTTATCAAGAAATTCTCAAAATACATCATAAAATGATTACTCGTCCAATTTCAAGATTTTTTTTTAAAACGCATCGTTATTGATAGGGAGACTTAACTTTTCATTATTTTTTCCACTTTCTTAACATAATTTTTATATTATTAGGTTCGTTCAGACAGCCATACATTGACGATTATAGTCATGCACAATATACAAAACGCGTTCCATCAAAGCAATCCTCCCGCAACGTTTTTAGGGGTTTACGGGAATCGTCGTAGGTCTTTTATTTATAAATCTTTTGGAATAATTATTTTTGTATTTAAAAGATATTTTGTATTTTACTCGCCATATTGGGCGTTTTGAATTTTTTAAATTCCTTATTTTTTTTTGTAAATTAATAATGAAAATGGTCATTTTATGCTATTTTCAATGGACTAAAACATTCATTTATAATTATTAATTTTGGGATTTTGGGATTTTCTCGTTTAGGGCAAAATAAAACACTTTTATGTTAAGCTGACGTTTCGTTTACTATCTGTAAACTTCCTCAGAGCTAGGACAATTACAATTAATTATGTTTTACAATTAAAAATTACATTAACTATTTACCTTCACAAAATAAGTTGATAAAATATGAATTATAAAATATATGTAGATAAAATTATTGTTAATATTTCGTAATAATAAATTGATGATGTTTGATTAAAAATTGAAATATATATCAAGATGAGAATTACTTATTTCAAAACTTTTTAATAATATATGAGTAGATCTTGCTCAAGTTTCCGTACGTAAATTAATAGCTTTCGCTTCCTTCACTATGTACACCATTTCCAGAACCCTTCGCTTATCCAAATTATTTTCTATTTCCAAAACTTTAACATCTTCAAATTTAAAAGTATGTTTATGTTCTATAGCATGTTGTACTAAAGCTGATCTATCCTTCTTATTTAAATTTATACAATCTCTTCTGTATTGGTCTATTCGTTTTTGCAAATGTTGTATTGTTTGTCCAACATAGACTCCATCGCAATCTTTACATTCCACTCTATACACCAAATTTGTTTCTAAACCCTTTTCTACTTAGTCCTTCGTTCTCGTATACAGGGTGTCCCGAAATTAAGCGGCCAAACTTTAGAAGTCGATTCTACAACTAATTTTAAGAAAAAAACTTCCTATAAACATGTGTCCGATTTCGTATCCTAAGGGAGCTACAGCCCTTTAACTATTGTGACTAAAACTAGGTTTTTTGTCATTTATTTGAAAACGGTTTGTAATAAAGATTTGAAATTTGGTGTGAAGACTAATACGTTTAAGATATAATTTCTCAATTTTTTTCAGATTTTTTGAAAGCTCTGAAATTTTTTGAAAGTATCTCATTTTTTCTTTTGTTACATTATTCTTATTCATTTCGTTATTGGTATTAGGATTGTTGTATAATATTCTGTAATTATTTAATAATTCAAAATTGCTTTCCCAAAAGACTTCATGGCTAAGAGTTTGTACCCTAAATTTAAGGCCCTTAATTAATGCGATTTTTTGATACATCGGATGTTGTGATTTAAAATTCCAAAATCTATTTGAATTAATTGTTTTCCTGTACCAGTCTGTGATGAGTTTATCCTTTTTTCTTATTATTAGTAAATCTAAAAATGCTATTCTATTGTCTTGTTCTAATTCAAAAGTAAATTTAATATTATTATGGAACTCATTAAAAATTTTCAAAGTTTCATCTATCTTATCCCCCGGTACAACAGTCAAAATGTCATCCACATTGTATATAAATAAGAATGGAAGATCAAAAGCTAGTTTCTTAACTACATATTTTAATAAAGTATTCATTACCAATGAGGCAAAAATCGGAGAGGCTGGGTTGCCCATAGCTGTGCCAAAACATTGTTTAAACAGCTGACCATTATTGGATTTAAAATAAACGAAAAAGACAGCATAACAAATTAAAACTGAGGTTGCTTGTGGTTGGAATATAAGCCGACTGCAAAATGTGGCCAAATTAAATATTTGGAAGGAAAAACACTCAAAAAAATGTTTCCTTTAAAAAATAATAAGTAACTTTAGTTTATCCATGGAAGCAGAAATACCAGTGTTTCAACAAATGGTGTTCTAAAACCGGACAAGCTCGAAAATGACCTTTGTAATTTTTACATTGATATTTTCACTCTGTCTTTAATTTTTGATTATTTTTTGCTGTGTGTTTCATTCTTTTGGGATTTCAACTAATGAAACTTACAGTGAAACAGAAGTAGTAGAAAGAAGTTTTATTTAAAGCAGTTATTACCAACAATTAATCCAAAAATAAAGTTGAACTTTCAACAAAATAAACACACTACATCGTGCTTCTTTGGTTCTCAAACTCCACATCAGGCCTAGAATAAATAATATAATAAAAATTTCAAATATATCACTAATATAATAATAAATCTTATGCTTAAGACTTTCTTTTATCGCTTTCGGCCTTTTTACCTCATAAGATTCTCAAGGAAATTTATAAAAATTTATAGATCTGTTTGTATTAAAATAGTTTTTTTGGCACCCAACAACAGAACAAGAAGTATGAGATGCTCTCCTATTGTTATTTGTAGTATTCATAACAAGAATTTTGAATAAATACTCAAAACGTTAAATTCAAATATATGACGTCACTGTATTTTTTGCAAATTACTGCCACAGGGGGCGCTGCAGTAAAATTCGCTCGTCGCCTATATTAAAATTTAAGAAAACCATAAATTTGTTACTTAAATTTTTTATTATTTTTCTTTACTACAGGTTCTAAATTTTTTTGATACCCATATTTATTTCTTTTATTACAATAAATTATCAATCAATTTTTACTGTGCATTTACTTGATTTACTTCAAACATCTGACTGATCGTTTGACATTTGACAGCAGGTGGGCATAAAAAGCACAAAAACCGTTCCTAATTATAAGCGCATATAAGCGTAAATATAATTCGGAACGCTTTATATGGCATGCTCCTGGTCACGTGCATATACCTAATACGGAATGCAGCCTATATAAAATCTTCACATACTTTCTCGTGAGTTTTCTATGGTAAAAACTCGCAAGTATCATACACGTTTTTTTTTTGTTTTTACAAACAAGTAACCTCAAAATGTAAATAAATTTTAATGTAACAAAGAGCAAGTTTGAGTTTTCTCTAATAAAAAATAACGAGTATTATTCATAATAACAGCAAATTTTATGCAGAAAACTTACGAGAAAACATGTGAAGATTTTATACAATAAATTCGAAAGTGTCATACGACCTTTAGGCCATAGATAACATACATAATACGTATAGAATGCTAACTCAATAGTACCTTTTGATAACGTAAAAGCGCCCTCTGGTTTTTTGGTTCCAAGTATTTTTAGACGCGCGGGAATTTTGAATCTGCGATTTTTATGTTTGTATTTTGTAATTTTTTTTATTTTATAAACTTGTATCTTTAATTTGAAAGGTTTATTTTAAATTTTCATACAAATTTGTTACTTATTAACTAATTAAAGATACATATTTACACAAACCACCCTATTTGTAGAATATAACATATAAACAAAATTTTACCTTTAAACATTTTATTTAAAAATTACTAATCGTATATGTAGATGAGTTACATACAAACTGTACATCAGTATAACAGAGTTAAAGTAGATTTTAGATGTTATAAAAGTAGAAGTATGGTTTACCCAAAAACAAATTACTAAATATAGATTTTAGACTTTTACGTCTTTTGAAAATCCAAATCCATTCTCCTAGGATTATCTGGAAAACCTAATATCTCACTAAGTTGTTGCAAGGAAAATTGTATGAACCCAGTTTAAAAGTATTCTTGAAAATTAATAAAATATTTTAAAAATTTAAGATGAAAGCATAGGATGTAAGTGGAAAAAGTTAACATACCTAGAATTAATAACAATTTGGTGGAAATCCAACAGTAATAGTAACAGTAACAATACCTTTTTAATCTCAAGTATCATTTCTCTAAAAAAACATGAAACTGGTACATTTTGAATGCTAACTATCACCATACTATATAGCACTTTTATCTATGACTAGCACACATAGATCTAGCACATAACTATCAATTCTGACAACTAAAAGTTGATTTTTTCTTTGGTTTCATGAGGTGCCATCTATACTTTTGGGGCCAAGTTTTTTAGTGTTATCAAAATTTAGTATTGAGTTTACATTCTATATAAATTATATTATCTATGCTTTAGGGAGTTCATGAGATCGTGTTCGCTACGGTCATTTCGGTACACAAGATAACATTAATATCATCGAAAAAATAAAAGTTTAGGATGTTATTTTTGGGGGCTGATTCCTCTCAGCATCTGATCTGGTAGTTAAACCTATCATGATGTAATGTAGACCGGAACTAAAAGTATCTATTTCGATAGTTCATTTAGAGTTACCCCGAGTGTACCAAGAGGAGGCGAATTGACTTTGCACCCAAAATAAATAAAAACTAATGTGCGATAATAAAATTAAATAGGTATGTACTATTGGCGATTCAAATTAATATTTCCCCCGCAAATGTATGTTTGGTTACATATTCTATTGACGTCACGTCAGTGACAAAATAAATAAAAATTTAAACTTGCAAAGAAATAATCAAACACATTTAATAATACAAAGTAAATTAGGTAAGTTGACGTTATTTACTTGACTATAATAGACGTTAATAAACGTTAAACGCTAAATTCGTCTGCACAACTATCACGGACGTGACGTCATTTCGTAGATCGCTTAGCTAGATTCGCCAATAAATATAAAATAAAATGGAGTGTGAAAAACTAAATTGTAGCAGGTGTTCGAAATGACCACTTCCAACTTCAATACAATCCTCTATTCTTCTCTGCATTGAATGGCGACCTCGTTCAAAAATACCAGGGGTTTTTCGAATGATATCACATGATGCAATAACGTAGGAAAAAAATCGAAAGAATTCAAGTCAGGAGACCGAGGTGGCCAAGGCTGTGGGCCTTCTCGACCTATCCAACGATTTGGATACGAATTATACAAGTACTGTCTAGAAACTATGCTGAAATGTGGAGGTGCACCATCATGCATATAAACAACTGGCAACTGATGTTCAAGAAAATTACGATAAACTTCTATAGTTAGTCGTGCTCGTAAAAAATATGAACCAATCAGATAATCTCCGACAATTCCAGCCTATACATTGACTGAAAATTGATGCTGATGATGAGCTATCGCTATTGCGTGTGGGTTTTCGTCGGACAAAACGTGATTATTATGTTGGTAGTCACATCCGTGGAGAAAGTAGCCTCATCGGTCCACAAGAGTTGTGTTAAAAATTGGAGATATTCTGCAATTTTTACCAGCGATACAAATTTAGCCTGAGCACACGTTGGATACAAAAGCTTTAGTATCTTCCAAATTATATCATGCCTTACGTTTAGAGCGTGACCAATTTTCCTAGTGCTTAAATCAGGGTGTTCTTCAATTTCGTCGAGCACAGCTTCTTCTAATTGTGGAGTACTAACTTCGCGAGGTCGTCCGTAATCATATGTGCATGCGTTATAAAACTTACAGTTTCAGGAGGGCGCTGATAAAGACGAACAAATATTGAATGATACGGAATTTCACGGTTTGGCTATCTTTCTTGATAAAGACGATGTGCAGCTAATGAATCTGCTAAACTATTAACAAAATGCATGTCACTCATCTCAGCATTTGTGTACTTAATTTTAAGGAAATTTATAAGAAAATAACATACACTAGTCAGAAAGCTATTAAATAAATAAATAAAATATTTTCTATTGAAATGTACACATCTCTTTTTTTATTAGTTTCGTGTTCGTAATACATATTGTTATAAAATTAAAAATTCCGAAAGTGTCCAGAGGTGGGATTTTGTTTCCACAGCGGATTCTAAAACTCGCCAAAACGTCATCATTCAGGCGAAGAGAACAATGTAAATAATGACGAATTGGCGGAAAATGATGACGTTTTGGCGAGTTCATAAAACTCGCCAACAAACAAAATCCGGCCTCAGAGGTGGGATTTTGTTTCCACAGCGGATTCTAAAACTCGCCAAAACGTCATCATTCAGGCGAAGAGAACAATGTAAATAATGACGAATTGGCGGAAAATTATGACGTTTTGGCGAGTTCATAAAACTCGCCAACAAACAAAATCCGGCCTCAGAATACAATAAGGAAGGTCAGAATATCTTTAAATATGGTGAGTATAGATAAGTATAGGTATGTAAAAGGGGTACCTACCCCCTAAAATATACGATCCTGTATTTTTTTACACTGTATACTAATTTTATCTCATTACAAATTTAAAAACTAGTTTCCTCTAAATTTCATGAAAGGTTTAGAAGTTATGCTAAAACATCAGGAAAAAATAAAGAAACTTTGACACCTGGATCAAAAATTGAACATGTTACACAAAAAATTTATTCTTTATTTTTATCTTAGATTTTGCCATGGAATCGCTTCCTGAATTATTGTGCATACATTATTGCTTACATCCTGTATATAGGGTCTTATTTTATTTATGATAAGCACTATCGAATGAAGAATCTAGAAACTGTACGGTTTGGGGATACGTCTCGTAATAGTATGGAATTATTGATTCGGAATGAATCGGAAAAGTTTTAGAAGTACTAAAAGGTATTGGTAGATGAAGGAACCAAGTTTTATTAAGTGCCGTAGTTCCCACTAGAGAATTAGAAAAATTTAATCATTTTTTTATTTGAAAAAGTGAAAACCATCATTACACAAGGTTTCCCGACAGTCTTGCACCAAACGTTCTATCATCAAAACATAAACCTCCTTGAACTTGACAGTATAAGTACGGGGGCTCAGAAAAATTTTTGAGATTGAGCATTTTCTTGGTTTATTAAAAATATTATATCAAAATTTAAAGATAAAATTTTTTTAAATTATTACTATACTAGGAATTTTCTCATTTATGCATATTAAAAATTCAATAATAAAATGAACTTCTTTGGGGGGTGGAGGGCGGCAGGACCTCCTCGCCACCCCCTGGATGCACCACTGTTTCTCCTGGAGGACTTCATCATTATCAAAAGAAAACCTTATACCTTAGACAATAATTTTTGTTCTTTTCGCTAGATTCAAAATCGATTAGAAATATTACGTTTAAAAAACTTTCTAAGTTGGGGTTAAATAACCACGAAGAAGTTCTCCTAGTGAAATATAATTATGCCCATTCTTTTGCTTCTTTGGTATAATAGTTCTTTATAAAATTTTATTGTTTTCAGATTTTTTTAATGGACCGTTTTACAAGTTTTTTAGTTTTCGGCAAGGAGCTTTGTTAGGAGCATTTTTATCTACGTTTTCAATTTTTTTACTTATTTATTGTGATAGTTTCTGGTCTCTAATTTTGGTTTTTGGTGTCATACATGGTAAGTATGTGTTGTCTTGGTTGTATTTATTATTAGAAATAACATTTAAATTTAAGCAAAAATTAAATAAGTTTAAATGTATCTAAATTAATTTAAAAAAAACTATTAAACAAAATATTAGTTGTTTCAGTTTGTTTCTACATACTACTATATTTTTAACGATAAGATTTGGTTGCCTACTTGCTTTTCGTAGTGTTAAATAAAAATTACAAAATACAAATAAAACAAACCCTGATACCTAATATTTCTCTTGTATAAAGGCAAGTTTTTATTTTTTAATATGTAGGTTACTTCTAATAAGATTTTTAAAAAGGAACATATGAGTTTTGAGCCTTGAACTCTCTTGTTCTTGTTATTTAAAATTCTTTAAATGACAACTACTTTTACATAATAATATATTAAAAATATTCTGAAAAGTATCAATAAATAATATGAAAAGGTGATTTGCGGGAGTTTTCTTTTGAAAAATAAGGTGTGTTCTTTTTATCAAAATTTGACTGATTTGCTCGAGCAAATCACTTCCTTCTCTTTTTAGTTATATAGGAGAAAATGAGATAAAATATGATTTGCTCGAGCAAAGTTGGTAAAGAGAACACAACCATACTAGAATTCAGGTATCTTAACCTTCTCTATGCATATACGTATACATATTGTAGATTATACAGGGTGTCCCATTTTAATCTTGTCAGGGGAATTTCTCTAAACGAGTACATCAGACAAAAAAAGTTTCCGAATAAAAGTTTGATGGTTTGGAGGGGGACGTTCGATGCTGTAACAAATTTTACCCCCAAACCCCCCAGGAGGTAGATAAGGGGGGTGAGTTTAAAATCTTAAATGGAACCCCCTATTTTTTATTACAGATTCGAAAAGAGCATCAAAAACTATGTAGGTTTTATCCAGGAACTTTTTTTTTCGCAACAAGTGGCGCTGTAATCGCTAAAACTTGTTTTTTTCGTGAAACGTAAGATTAAGGTTTTGATGGCAATTTACAATTAAAGAATTGTCATGATCGCTTCAAATGAACTCCTTTTTAACCCTTTGGAGGCGTGGTATCGAAGAAAGTTTGATTACTACACAAAAAGCCCAAAATTCTTAAAATGAATAGTCACAAGTAACTCTAGACTAAGAAGATTTGTTTGAATTATAATTGACTGAAGTAAATTAAATTATTTTATTACTCAAATTTTATTAATTAATTTAATTATCCACCCCCTGGAGGGTTTGGGGGTGAAATTTGTTACAGCTTCGAACGTCCCCCTCCAAACCATCAAACTTTTATTCGGAAACTTTTTTTGTCTGATGTACTCGTTTAGAGAAATTCCCCTGACAAGATTAAAATGGGACACCCTGTATATTATTTGTAAGTTATACAGGGTTAGTCGAATTTAAGCAACCAATTAAACCAATTTGATAAGGCTGTATGTCCGATTTTGCTTCCTAATTCCTAATGGAGCTACAGCCCTACAAAGTAGTTCAATAATATATATATTATATTAGAAAATTCAAAAGTGTGTATACTAATACACTGTAGATTTAGATTATGTTTTCAATAATTTTTTGAAATAATGTTTCCCAATCTATTTTAGATAAAAAAAGGTATTCTTGTACGATCTTAGTAGAATGCACCCTTTTAAAGAAAAAAAATGCAAAAAACCACGCTCATGTAGTTTTATAGGTTTTTCGACGACCATTGAATAATACGTATATTATGTGTTTGTTTTCTGAAAAGTAATAATATACATTATAAACATAACTATCTTTCCGCCTTCCGCCACGGTTTTGCTTTCCCACACGGATTTTGGACCAATCAGAAAGCTCCATTTTTATTCCGACACAGTATTTTAGTTAACCTTGCAATATATAGGTGGCGCTGCAGGTAAATAATTGTCAGATATACTAAAAATAAAAAAGTCGTGGAAAAAGTATCGGGAATTTCGATTACCAAGAGATGGCGCTGTTTGGCCCTCTATGCCAGTTTTTGAACTAAAAGATACAGTAATTGTCAAATTTTACCTGGTTATGATTGGTTAGGATTACTGTATCTTTTAGTTCATAAATTCGCACCAGAGAGCGTATCTGATCTTAGTAATCGCCAATAGTATTATACTCGCGAAAAAATAGCCATTATTCACTCGGACCTATTACTCAATTTCTCGCTCGTTGAATAATATACTATTACGTCAGAATATCCTGTATGTTAAATGTCTACTTTCTTCTACAATAATTTTATTATAAATTAGCTAAGAAAGTGTATGTTTAAGTTTTTGTATTAAAATTAGTCGTAGACTCGGCTTAACAAATTTGAGTGCTTAATTTAGACTCACCTTGTATAGTGATTATTTTGTTTTAGGGACTGGATTAGGAATATTAGAAGCTGCAAATTCTTTAAGTGTTAACACTTACTTTCAAAAACGTCGTACAATCGCTATGGGTCTTGCTGGTACACTCACTGGTTTAGGACCAATCATTTTCCCCTATGTGATTACCCTTTCAATGTCATTTTATGAACTCAATGGAACAATATTAATATTTACTGCCATTGCTATGCATTCAATTACTTGTTCTCTTCTTTACCAGCCTGTACATTGGCATACAAATTTTAAGGTAAGTAGTTAGATATTAACTGATGTACAATTACGCGCAAAGATATCGAGGACACAAAAGAAATATTCTGAACCAAAACCAAGCCTACGAGATCACATGAAATTTAAAAGGACTCCGACCGCATCATAATTCGTATTAATTTCTTTCAAATTTCATGTCATCTCGTGTGTGCGACCGCTTGCTATTGGGTCTGAATCCAAAAGGGTCTGACCATTTCATTGTATAGAGTTAAGACCGTATTTATTCTATTTTTTTCTATCGGCTTCCTTTTAATTCAAAATTAAATGTAGAACCGACAGAAGCACTAAAACAGTAATACCATTGACAAAAAAAATGATTTTCCTAACTGCATTATACACAAAAGAAGCGTCTATTGTAGGTCACCGAATTTTTGATACGATCCAAAATAAATTTATTACTATATTTTGAAAATCAAATTTTCTTGTTTCTCAATATAGCATAAGAACGATGCAAAATTTAAATATTTTGTCAACGAATTATTAATATACGAATAAGTCTCTACTACTTTTTTTTGACAAATATTTTATCACCAATATCAAAGACACTATCTTTGTCGGTAATGTACATTAAAAAAATCATTTAGACTGCCTTTGGTATCATATCTTACAAGTAAAAGTAATTAAACGAGAATAACTGATATATTATTGCAGTAAAAAATTTAAACAGCATGTTGTATTTAGATCTAAAGACTCTAAAGTGCAAAGTACTTCAAATGCTGCGGTTCACCACAAAAATCTTACTTTTTACTTTTCCATTTAATAAAACAATATTACAGTATTATGTTGTTATTATACAGGGTGTCCGGAAAATGGCGGATATAAACTCTCCAGTACGTTGGTGAGCATCCTTAAGATTGATTTCCTAGACGCCTACGATAAATTTTCCGTCCGAGATATAACAGGGAATAGAAAATCCATCCCGTTTTTCAAGAGCGAATCACTGTTAATTAATGCGCATCGGTAGAGGGCGCGAGTTTGGGAGGAAAAATCATGATAAATCATGAAACAAACCATATCAGTACCAGGATAACCATACTTTTCTCTGACACATTTTCATTTTTTTTTTCTGATTTAGGTATAAGCTAAATTAATTAGGCTACCATTTATCAGATTTTTATGTTGTGCAACTTTGTACAGAAATAATTAGAAGGGTCCAAAGGTAATTTACTTTTAGGTCATTATATTTTTTAAGAGTATTGTGAATGTTTTTTCAGTTATTAGAATTTAGTAAAATTATTTTGAAATGTTCCATAAAAAATGCATTTTAAAATATGTATGTTTTGGACTAGCGTATCTGGTGGTGCCCGTGAACTAGTATATTTGCCGTTTAGGAAATCACTCTTATGGAATCCTCAGAAAAGTAGTTAAAAAATTCTCTTGACCACAATTGACTGAGATATAAAGAGGTAAAGTTGGCAAGTCAACTTATTTTTTATTATGAATGAATTATTAAAGGTTTGTAGTTGTCGTCTTTTTCAACATTTAGTAATAAAATTAATTAAAATTTGGCAATAATGCTTGGTTCCTGTTTTTATCATAATATGTAATATCACGAGTAGTCAAATTTGAGTCGAATATTTTTCGTTGCCATTACCTCCTGACGTCATAATTTGGAAACTGCGAACTGGCAGCTTTGGTACATTTGGTACATTCCCCTATAGTCTCATCCAACGGGAAGGGCCATAAATTGATTTGGAATAGCAAAAAGTGACTAAATCATAGAGTAAAGACGCCAAAGACGTATTGTAAATATCGAAATAGACAAAATGGCATCCTAAATTTAAAAAGAACGTGTCTGCCGCACTAATTAATAAGTGGTTAAGTACATTTTAATCATTTCTCTTAGACCTATGCATACAACAAAAATGATTGAAATATATGTTTCTTGAGAAAGGCCTATTGTCAGATATTAATTGTCGAATTCGATTTCCGGTATTCGAATTTCAAAGTTTTTACAATGTTTCTAAGATTAGATTTATTTCATTTTAAGTACTTCTTGTTTTTCCTGTTTCTTAAGTTATAAAGTGTAATTTCAGAAAACAATGTTGTCCAATTAACCTTTTATTAATTTCTCAAAAACTGGAGTCTAAAAATCCCTGAAGGGTTCCCAATAACTGGAGAGCTTGTCTGTCACTTTCCGAAAACCCTGTTATACTATGTTATAATTCAAAATATTATTTTTAGATAATATCACAATCAAAAGTTGAACAAAATGTTGTTGATGAGGAACAAAGTAACGTTAAAGTTGCAACACCCAACATATTGCGAGAAACTATACAGTCTTTCGATTTTTACCTTCTAAAAGATCCCATCTACGTGAAGTTATTATTAGGAATTGTTTTTGGAAATTTTGTAGAGGGAAATTTTGCTAGCTTAACACCATTCATATTACAGGAATTTGATTTTAATAAACATCAAATAGCAACGTTTATGACAGTTGTTGGAGGATGTGACTTTAGCTTTCGTCTGGTTTTACCTCTCCTTGCTCAGTTTTCAGGATGGACAAGTAAAACCATGTTCCTTGTCGGAATTTTATTATCAGCTTTTGGAAGAATAGGTAATTTTTTGTTTATTACTTTTTTTATGCTATTGCTATATTTTAAGGTCGATATTTAATAATCGATCGATGATGCTTCTTATCAGTAATTTGCGTCACTTCATCGACAACGACAGTCCATTTCTTTCACTCTAACTTTTCATCGACAACAGTTTTATAGACATATCGTTTCATCGACATTACCTTTTCATCCACAAGGACGATTCATCGACACTACTTTTTCATCGACAACCTTTTTATCTATAATACCATTTTCTTGAGAATATCGTTTTATCGACATTACCTTTTCATCTACAACCATTTCATCGATATAACTTTTTCAGTTACACACCATTTCACCGCAAAGCCATTTCTCCGATAATGTCGTTTTATCGATAGTTTTTTCTCCGATAAGATTACTTTTTTTATCGAAAAGACCGTTTTAAGTTATAATTCTCGGACCTTTCTTTCTTCAATAATAATAGAATTCTGACGATAATCTTACATTTGAGAATTGAGATAGTAGTTATATTAAAGTGATAAAAGTAAATTAATATTTCATTTATATTACACAAAGCTGTCGAGCTCTGAGAATATTCGTAGGATATAAACGAAGTGTTAGTCATTTTGTTCTTACCCAGATTAGTTTACATTTGTCAATTAAGATTTACCCAAACCTTTTACAGTTTAATTTGAAAAACATCGTTTGTTAGTTATATTAAACTGTATACCAAAACTTGTCCATACAGCTAATATATTGTCATTGACTTCATCAGGAAAATAAAGTATAATATTTAAATTATTTTATGTTCAAAAAATATTTTTAAGAACTAACATAGGTAGTGAATAGAAAAAAATATAGAAATGGGTAAACCGAACTATTCCAGATAAAAATATAAAATAACCAGTAAAGAAGAAAAATTGAGTTTGTCGATCTTTGTCGATGAAATGTCCTTGTCGACGAAACAAGCTGTCGATGATATTGTCACGGGGGTAGGTGACTAGGTAGTAAATAGAGGTTCGAGATTGGTTTTAATCTTTATTTCTAGACACTAAAATATCTAACATATAATAAAAATTATTAGTACTTACTACTTTCTCTATAATATTCTGACCCACTGGATTATAAAAGGACTCTCTGGACTTTATTTTATTCTCTAGCCTATCTGACTTTTATTCTCTTTCTCAATTCTCAATATATTTGGGACTTCTTCAACACTATACTTGTTACCCTGAAAACCCGGACACTTCCGTTCTTAACGGTTGCTCGGATTGAAGTTCCCGTTTTTTGGGCTTCTTTGGTGATCGTCCCGGAGAGTGTATTGTCAGCATTTCTTCACCCGCAACCTAGTTTCTTCATTTTCGAACCTTTGGTTATTATGAGTTTCGACATTTGGAGCATTGGTAATTTCTAAAGTCGGGCACGGATATACAGAGTGTTCCCAATTACATTCCTTTATTAAATAAAAGCATGTAACAAGGAATCGCTAAGATCGTTCTCCGGTTTTAGAACTTACTTAATAAAAGTTAATTTGGAAAACAGTGATTGAAATTGTTAATAACTCAGAAATTTGGACTGCTCTGGCTCGCTTTGTGACAATATTGCATTCGGCAAAAAACCTATGTCGATGAAAGTGTATTGTCGATGAAACGGTATACAACCATGAACTGGTTTTAGATTCATCTTCGGTTAGATAAAAAAAAACAATATTAACCGAATTTGAACTAGCTACTATCGGATATTAATGGAGTACGCTTTGTTGTCTGGTTATTATTTTTGAAACTGCTTTGAAAGGAAGTAAAGTATCTACTTAATCTACTTAATCTATTTATAGTTTTAGTTCACACAAAGTCCTTTTTTGTTTCTATAATTGTCGCAATTTTTATGGGATATGGAAGTGCAGTAAGATCAGTATTTATGAGTCTAATTATTCCTGGTTATGTGGCAGTTAAAAGGTTGCCAGCCGCATGTGGTTTACAAATGACTTTTAGTGGAATATTCTATTTTATTGGAGGACCTTTGTTTGGTAAGTCCTATTTCCGTACCTCAGAGCAAAACTGTTTTATACTGAAATTTATATGCTTTTTCAATCAAGATGTTTCAAATTCTCTATCTGCTAATAGTTAAGTAATCATACATATATGAATTAATATAAATAAAGTACACCACAAGAAGAAGTTTTCGCAGTACTGCAAGAAAAAAACTTCTTAGGTGAGACTTATTTTATAGCCATATCTAGGGGAAACATAATTTCTGGAAAAATATTCATTTTAGCCCGTTTAATACCCAGATTCTGTTCAAATCATTTAAGTTTAAAGGTCTCTAAATTTAAATTTGTTATATGGGTTGTAGTGGACAATTTCCATAGTTTCATTATTTGTGTCTAATTAATTTTGACCAGAATCTGCCTATTATAGGCAGATTCTGGTCAAAATTAAAAGTCTGGGTATAAAAATCTGGGTACAATAAGGCCTTAAATCTTGTATGTTTATTGCAATGGGAATTTGGGTTCAAATTAAGACGTTACTTTTTATTCTGCGCATTTATAACATTTATATGTATAATTCACCTACAATATTCGGACTACGTTTAGAGATTTTATTAATAAAGGAGTATTTTTTATATTATAACTTTTATTTTATTTTTAGGTTGGATACAAGATGTTTTTAAGAACTACGTTGTTACCTTACATATTTTAAATATTTTAATTTATATTACAGCCATTGCATGGACTTTTGATAAGTACAACTGTAAGAACTAATTGGATATCGAGGAATATTAATAATTTCGAATTTAAGAAAAATGTTTTATTTATTTTTGTGTATTCAATGTAATCAATTTTAATTATATTTGTTATAACGATTCTCCTTTTTATTGGTTGTAAGAATGTAGAACAAAAAATTTATTTAAATTTTATATTTTTCTTTGAGATTAAATTCGATCGCTAGTAAGTTTAAGCCTAGTGTCCATTTGAGACTAAATAGTCTCGAGAGTAGCCTCGAGACTAAACTCACAAATGTATATGGGGCCTGAGAGCTCTCTCCGAGACAAGTCTGTGCTGATCTCTGATACTGTACATGTCGAAAGTGGACATGTTAATTTCTGCTTTCATGAACAAGTCTCCACTTTTCTGATTTGTTTGGAAAAGTTGAGACTACATGCCGAGACTTTTTCAAACATTTTGTGTTTATAGAAATGAGCGTACGAGAGTGAACAGATGCGGAAGTTTTCCAATTAATTCTCCTTTATGAGGAACATCAATTTTTCAATTTTTGTGGAACTCCCTATTCATGTCTTCGATCCACCCATTTTCTTATCCAACACTTTCTTTCTACTTTTCGTTTTTGCACAATTTTGAAAGCAACTAGCAAAGCTAGAGCTGAATCCGTATTCAGAAATTAAATTAAAAATGTATAAATTTCCTACCAAGTCAATGAGCGGACTCGTATTGTTGAATCTCATGTCCATACGGAATTTTCCTGGTCTCAAGTCGACAAGGAATTTTCCTGGTCTCGAGACTAAAGTCACTTTCGAGTTTCCGACAACTATCTCGATACCGCAAGGGATCTCAAATGGACAGCACCTTGAGACCAATCTCGAGACTTTCTCTCGAGATTTTATCTCAAATGGACACTTACGTTTAGATATTCCAATACGCAAGATGTGCATTGCGAATTATTAAAAGAAACGAAAAGGATTAATTTTTGATAGAAGCGATTTTAAAATATTTTTGTATAAAACTCCTAATATCAACATGTTTTATTGATATTTTTAAATCTTTATTTTTTTGAATATATGTATTTATATTTTCAAATTCCTGATTAAACTTTGCGTAGGTACTTGTAATAAAAAAGGATTACTAATACGGCAGCCATCTTGAATCTAACTTGACATACAATGAATTGTTTTGGAAAAATTTAAATTTTTTAAAAAGATTTATATGTTGTTTTACAAAAGTACCAAAAAGTTTATACTTGCGTCATCTAGATATAATTACATAATACATAAAAATGATTAAATATCACCAGAAAAGATAGTTTAAAAGAGCGCATAACATTCATAAATACATTATTATTTGGAATTAAAAAAAAAACGATAATAAGTGTCGAATTGTTTTTAAAAAAACTTTATTTTGAACTGAAAAACATTATTTATCGCTTGACATAATGTCGCTATTTGGTTTTGCCGCTTTTGAATAAATTTAAAAAAAATAATTTGGAAATCGGTAAAATTTAATCGTTTCCATGGCAACAAGCTACAGTTTCAACATACACTGATTGAAATAAAATTTCTTAATTTTGATAATTAAATTCAGGTTTAGAAAATATGCAATAAATATCCAGTAATAGAAATGGGGTTTTTGAGCTTTAAAAAAGTTTTTTATTAAAAATGTATTTAAGTGGCCTAACTTACTTAACCTTTTTTTTATTTTATTCAAAAACGACCCAGGGGGCATATTTTTGAACTATTCGTCACGATGTCGTATACGACATTCATCATTCTATCCTTGTCATTCAAATCCAAAAATAAGAGTCTGCTCTTGTCATGTCGTATACGACATCGTGTCGAGTGATTCAAAAATAACCCCCCTGATTACGAAAAACTTAGGGAGAAAAAATCTTCCTGTTTTAGTTTTCTACATAAAGAAATAATTTTTATATAAAATTTTTAAATGCATAAAAAGTTTTTTATTGTTTTATGTCTTCTTCTTCATCCAAAACCATTTACAAAAGTCGAGGATTGGCCAAATTTTTACAATTGAGCGATCAGTATTTAAATGTACGTATAGAAATTTTTTTTTAAAAATCTTTGCTACTTTGGCCGTAATATAAAAAAATATTTTTTTAAATCAATTTTGGAGGTTTATAACTCTTTAGGAGTGCATTTTTGATTTACATGCATTTGGTCATTGCTTTTTTTAAGTAAATGAAATTTTGTACACTTAAATTTTAATAAATAAATGTATATTTGGTAAAAATTTAACCAATCCTTGAGTTTAATAAATGGTGTTGGAGGTTAGGTGAGGATATGAAACTCTTAAGAAGAACTTTTCAGTCATACAAAAATTTTATTTAAAAAGTATTTACTTTTGTAAAGAATTTCAAGAAAAAGATTTTGAGTTATAAATTTTTGTAAGTTGTTCTATTTTTAAATAAATTAAAAAAATGATTTAGTAACCTGTAAGAAAACCAGGCCATCAAAATATTTAAAACCCAAAAATTACCATTACATTCAACCAATATTTTTAATACATATTAAAATACTCATTAAATATCAATTTAAATTTAAAAATTAGGAAATCCAATATTGTAGAAGTTGTTGCTTGTTATCATGGTTACAGTTTTAAATAAACCTTAAATTAAAAAAATTAATCCCTTTTTAACCTACGAGTTGGTTACTATCATTTTTACAACACATTTTCGAAATGTCAACATTAAAAAATACGAACCTGATCGATCATAACCGAAGTCGAATTAAACGAACAGGGTCTTCTATTATCAGAGAGGTCAATTAATAATGACTTGATATGTAAATAACCTCACTTTTATAAAATAAATATAAAATGTATCGGCGTACCAATTATTTGAAGTGTATTTAAAATTACTTATTTACGTATTTATTTTATTTATAATTTTAATTAGGTTAAAACAAATTAAATTAACTTATATTCACAATAATTGTCGTATACTTCGTAGAAAATTTCGATAGAAATGTCATCAACAGAGGGCACCTCCAAATTCATTCATTAAACAAAAATCAAGCATTAATATGGGTCATTAATGAATGATTTTTTATACATTAAAAAAACTTCTTAATAAACGATCAACGTAAAAGTTTATTATATTTTTTTACGAATAAGCCCCACTTTTATTGTCGAGCAACTAACTCACCATGTTCTACCCATTATTTCAAAAGAAAGAAAAACAAATTAAATTGTTATTAGTAAATAAACAGGTTATCATAAAACCATCGATTTCAAAGCGTAGCGTCGGTCAACAAAAGTGTAAAAGAAATTTTGGCGGACAATGTGACCATCGTTATTTTGCCATGTTTAAGGTGGTAGATACCCATATCGTCCCAACATTTTTGTCGGACAAAGTATTTCTCGCGAGTTTTATTCAATTATCTTACAACTACAATTTGAAAGAAAAGTTTAGCATAAATTTTCAATACACCGCCAAATGTACAATTTTCGGAAAGAATAGAAAAAGAATTACGAAAATTTTCGTAGAGGAAAAATATGGTAGACTTATCATAATTAAAACAAAAAGAAGTTATAGACGGTTATTAGTAAATTATCTTATATCATATATCGGCTGGCTCCTGGACTATACAAAATATTTCCTACAGCAATGGCATGGCCGCCTTGGTTTCTTGCGTACAAAGCACCCGGTATGAATTTGTTTTGTATCATCGACTGCTATTTTAAAAGTGGTATTTCTTGGAAGATTAATAAACTCCTCAATCAAAATACGAGATTTGGTTTGTCTTGTCCAAAAATATGACGTTTAGACTTTATACCTGCATTTTGTCAGCTAAAAACGCGTTATTTGCTCATAGAATGCAAACCAATCAGAATGTTGGTTCTAACTTAACCCTACTTTACATTGTATGATTTATCACATGAATAGTTATATGATTTTGTCACATATAAAATCACAAACTCCTTTTGGTTTATGATTTTTAGTTTACACTACATGTGAGCGCTTTATGTGATTACATTTGTGAATAGATATTGAAAGTTTCATGGAAAAGGAAAAGGGGCGTATGCGTCAATTACAAAATTTTATCGAAACAACAGAGAACCTCTGAAAATTTAGTAATAAACATTTTGTAATGGGTATATTTAAAAAGATTTCGAACGTTGATATTCAATGCATAAACTTACACGTACACGCATTTTTGCCAAGAGACGTAGTAGTTCAAATTTTCAGAAAGTTTAAAAAATTATTTTTTCACAAAATGGTTTAAGCCCCTTTTCCAACATTCGATATGAAGATATGTCACCACGGTGTACTAAATAGAAAAGTTTCTAAAACATGACTGAAGACCTGAAGAGGAATTATACATATTTGGCTGCAATTGCTATGTGTCTTTTTATACTCCAAAAAAGAGCAATCACTACACTTTGTTGTGTTCTTGTGTTGTTAATCACATAAAATATCATATGAAAGTAGACGCTGTTCTATTTCTTAAATCCACATTTTGTTTATGACTCTTCATATGACCTGTTCTGTAAGATAAATCACACAATGTGAACTAGCCTTTACGTGTGAGTATACATGGACTGTACGTGTGACTCGTATTCCCCTTCTCCTACTACTGGGAATTTCGACTACGTATAGATGGCGCTGTTTTCACATAAATTTTGGAAAAAAATGGAGGAATAGGTTAGCAATAACTTATCTGGCAATAAGTTTTATCGCTCATTTCTCTGTCAAATTACATCCAAATTAATTGAATATGGTATCATCGCAAAGATCATTTCAAGAGCGTTACAACGGAATCTAATTCGTAGTCTATAATTAGGAAGAAAGAAGAAATTCATAATAAAGTAACATCAAAACAATGAAATTTATTAAAAAACTTCTCTCAATTTAGCCCGTAAAATTTCAAAACAAAAAATGCACTATTTCGACATAAACTAAAAAATGCAATATTAATTTACACCAAAACTCATTTTTTCCCTAAAGCATAAAAAAGTTAATAGCAACATCTGAAAGACAATTAAAATACGAATCCGAGGGTATGTAACTCAAAGTTAGTTCGTGCGGTTTTAATGATGAAATTTGCAATTAAAATTTGACTTGAAAGCGTTACTCTTTACCACACTTTAATTAAATACGTCATAAAACGAGTTTTCGGACTTGCATAAAAATGTTGTCAACATAGTCTGAAAGACAGTTAAAATATGAATACGAGGGTATCTTACTCATAGTTAGTCCATGCGGTTTTAATGATGAAATTTGAAATTAATTTACGACTTGGCGGTGCGTTAATCTTTAATTAAATGGGTTATAAAACCAGTTTTCGGACTTGCAAAAAAGGTATTAACTCCATCTGAAAGATAATTAAAATACGAATCCTAGCTTATGTTACACATGGTTAGTCCGTGTATTTTTGTGACTAAAAGATTAATTTATAAGTACCTAAACATAAATAGGTTTTTATTTATGACACTCCTTCTAGCTTTACAAATGACCACCAGAGGTCGGGTCGTACCCAATCTCCGAAATCACGAATACTCCATTCAGTCACTGCACTGCACTGCACTGCACACTAGTCAAAATTTCAAGGTGAGTGACTGACAACAAATTTATCTTCTACAGGACCGTATTTAGCTACCGAGTGTTATTCCACTCTATAGACGCCAACACTAAGATGATTTCTTGTAAGTATTGTATTTTATTAGGAGGGCTAAATGTTAAATTTTCAATTTCATTGTCGGTATCGGTGCTCGACATTGTTAAAAAATTAAAAAAATAATATTTCTCCTATTATGGATTTAATATTCTGTCAAACTGACAACCGCGAGCCTAAATTTCTGAATACGCTTCTGAAAAATACAACGACCAATCAAATTCACATCTGCGGTGTCACATGGAGAGACACCACAGATGTGACACTTTGTTGTCAGTCGTTCTACCTTGAAAGTGAATGCTTTCATTTTTGTGCCTCATACAAAAATTTTGAGTTTTTTACCAATCCTCCTAAAATATACTCGAGGTAGAGGTTTTCTTGAACGTTGTTGCTTTATTTAATCAACTCAAGTTTGGATGTCCCTTTGGTAAGTAATAACTATCGAATCAAAGATCATAGAAAAAATAGCTCCACCTACACAGTTCGATTTTTTCATGACCTTGATTCTCTAGTTATTACCGAGACAATCAGACTTTCGTTTAAAACCAACAATCTCCGATAAAAGCAGAACCTCTTATTTATTAACCCCCGAAAATTGCATTGTTAATTTCCAGATCGTTCTTTGTTGAAATTTCTAATCAATGTAGCGGAAATCTTATGCTTCAATTTTAGTACACCATGTATATTACATTAATAATTAATTATACTTTAATTTATTTGCCAACTTAATTAATACATATTTCCGTAGCCAAGCATAAATTATTTACAAATTTCTGAACAAATTGCCGCAATTGTCCTTATAAGTACGTATTTTTATGGGTCAAGTTATTTTTTAATATTTAAAATTATTTTTTGCTATGATTCAGATAATTAATATCAAATAATTACTTTTATTATCTGGATGACTATTAAAAGTATTGAAGTGCGTTTAATCACATTATCTTTTTTATTTATTTTCTAAATGTATTTACAATTATTAATCTTTCTTTAATTACCCAGTTAATTGCCCTATGCCCTACCTTGTTTTAAATACATATAATATAGGGTAACGCATAAAATTCTTATTAGTTGAAATATAAAAAAACGGAAAATAACGTTTTTTAAAAAGAATTCGAAACGTTTTCTACCGTTTTTGAAAATTCCAAATAATAAAGTTGTAAAATTGAATAATAATTTTGATGTCTTCATGGCGACGTCATGTTAACCGAGAAGTTCAAAATAAAGTTACTAGATATTTCTTTTGTTTTTGAAAATTTCAAATAATGGGGTTGACTTGTTGTGTTCAACTAGATCCAAGAGACTGGGGTTGAAAGTTGATCGACAATACATTAAAACCAGTCCAGACTTTACTTCCACTTGCGCCGGAATAACTCCTCAACACAATTTTTTGCAATTGTAAAAAGTTGGATTTGTCAAGGCCAGTCGTGCTCTAATGTTGAATCACCAACAGAAGAGGATTCGTATGATAAATCTATACCAACGAGGAGAGGCAATTTACTTGCTCCCAGCAAGAAGAAGAAGAACCAGAAATATTAGAGGATTATGAATCTAACGAATAATTTTCCCCAGTTTTTTTTTTTAAATTTATACCGCTTTCGTCATTCCCAATACTATTATTTTTTATTATTCAGTTGTTTTAAGTTATTCAAGTTCACAATAGACCGTGGAATAGGCCTACCGCCTACCGGGGAAACCACATTAAAAAAAACGCACTACATACACTACCTCACAGGTGGCTTGGAAACGTGTGCATATTATGAAGATTACCACTTTTATAATCGTTATATCTCAGAAACGGTGGCTCTTAGGAAAAAAAGTACCAAGATATTTTTTATAGATATTTATATGATCTACAATTTTGTCTGACCTAATTTTTTCTAGGTACGGGATCGATGGGGACTTTTTAACATTCATGTATAATGGTGTTCCGAACATTCATACCAACTTTTAGCTCTACGCTAATTTCTGCACCTGTACTACTATTTTTAGGGCTAAATTGACCGGACTATAAGTAAAATTTAAATTCTAAATTTAGGTAAACTGGTAATAAATGAATGAAAAATTGGAAAACTACAATACCATATCATGAAGAACTTAAAATTAGCCCCCCATGACGGTTTTTATCAAGATAGCTTTATAGGAAGAAAACTTACGTCGGTTTTTGTTTTTCGAAAAGTAAATTTCAACTGGGCATTTTTGGGCAAAGCATTAGAGGAACTTTTCACCTTAGTTTGAGGTGATAAACCCGTTCCACTGTCTGTCCACATAATTACTGGACACCCTGTATAGTCCATTTCATTAATATATCACCTTTTCCGGAGAAATTCCGACTCAAATATAGATAGTTCTTTCAATTGAGTCTTCATATAACTATACTAAAAGCACTTACGTATTTATTTATTCTATAACTAAATGCTTTTAGTGTTGTTAGACGAAGACACAACTGAAACAAATGTCTATATTTGTGCTGAAATTCCTGTTGAAAAGGTGATCTAAGTGGCTGGCTAGCAGGAATTCGTCCAAAATAACGAAAATTAAACCATCTAATTTACTTAGTTCTGAAAAATCAACCATAGTTTCTCAGCAGGATAATACCGCTAAATTGGAATTGTCTGGTGTAGATTTTAGTCGCAAATGGCTTCATATTGATAGAGTCAAGCCGGGAACGTCGGTTGACACAATCTGCAACTTTATTAGCGAGATGTTCTCTATTGCAAGTATTAAGTGTATACCTCTAACTAACAATGAGGATATGTGCTCAAAGTGGGTGTGAATGGGGAGTATCTAGACACTATGCTAAATTACAATGATTGGCCTAAAAATATAAGGATTAAAGAATTTGTATTCCGTCGCTCTGCAAGTAAGAAAACGCGTTCTACGTCTGAACTAAATTTTCAAAAAATCCGTCCGCGTTTAGAGAAACCTTAAACGTACGAAAGTGCATTAACCTTAGTATTTTTTATCAAAACGTTCGGGGTCTTAGATCAAAAACCTTTGATTTTTTTAATTCGATACTTATTAACTCTTACGATATAATAGTTTTAACTGAGACATGGCTCAATGGAACTTTTGGTGATTATGAATTGTTCGATGATAGGTACCTTGTTTATCGTCGTGATCGTTGCGATACTATAAAGTCAAGAGGTGGCGGAGTTCTAATCGCGGTTAAGAAGAGTCTGCTATCTGGTTCCATATTAATTGACGTTAAAGACCGTGAAGAAATTTGGATATCAATCCAATTGCATAATTGCGTATTATTTGTTTGTTCCTGTTACTTTCCTCCCGGGTGTGATTACTACAAATACATCGATCATACTAATTGTGTGGATAATTTAACTTCCTCTTATTCCAATTTTTAATTTGTGGGGATTATAACTTACCTTATATTTCTTGGACTAATAACGATGTTGGCCCAGGATTGGTTCCATCAACTAATATAAGTTTTAATGATGCCAATATAATAAATAGGCTCGCTGCATGTGAGCTCTTTCAAGTTAACAGTATCAGTAATATTAATAATAGGATAATTGATCTTGTTTTTTCGAACTGCAGTATCTCAATTGATGAGTCATTTGGGCTTGTTCCCGTAGATGGTCACCATCCACCATTAAACCTGTCATGTTCTATTAATTTACCAATTGTTGACATAATTGATGACCAGCATCGTTATAATTATAAGTCTGCTGATTATGACTTACTTAATAACTTCTTCAATCAAGTTCATTGGGAGGATATCTTACTTCAAATTAATCTTGAACGAGCCATTAACAACTTTTATTACATGATTTATACAGGAATTGACATTTACATTCCAAAAGCAATCATAAGGCAAAAATATGATGCCTTTCCCCATTTGGTTCATAAGGATACGAAGAACTTATTAAAATCCAAAAAAACAAGCTCACAAAACTTTCAAGATCTCTAGTTTAGAAAGTGATTATAACACATTTTCACAATTTAGAGATACTTGTAAGGAATCCTTGGCCGCTGATCATGAGTATTATATAAAATGTGCAGAAGCTGATATCACTGTAAATCCACGTGCTTTCTGGCAGTATGTTAGGAAATCTTATCCCAGTAAAAAGTCTCTACCAGCAACGGTTTTCTATAGTGATGGGAATAAAATGGGCAACACTCCGCATGAAATTTCTAATATGTTCTTGGATAACCTTAGTAAATACTACCTTAGCAACCATATGGAATTTTTCTCCCACAATGACACTGAAGTGGGCAATGGTCTATTTTTAAATACGCTGCACATTGAATCCTCTCGAGTTTTCGAAGAGTTGAATGCATTACTGGAAATATTGCAATCTGGTCCTGATGAACTACCAGCGTTGTTTCTTAGGAGATGCGCATCCTCTTTAAGCGAACCTATCACTACACTATTTAATCGATCACTTGATGAAGGTGTATGTACATTATCTTGGAACGCTTCGTACATTACTCCTGTTTACAAATCTGGTGATAAAGCAATAATCGATAACTATCGTCCAATATCGATAATTTCGCACATTCCTCAACTGATGGATAAATTCGTGGGCTAAGCGATTTCTAATACATTTCATGACATTATTATTCCTGAACAACATGGTTTTATTAAAGGAAGTACAAATAAGATTATACGTGATTTGGAAGATGGTTACGAAGTTGCCAGCGTGTATACGGACTTCAGTAAAGCTTTCGATAGAGTACCTCATGAACTGTTATTAGTTAAGTTAAAAACGCTCGGTATTAAAAATCCTCTTCTATCCTGGATTAAGTCTTACCTCAATAACAGGACTCAGAGTGTCAAACTTCAGTCCGTCTGTTCAGAATCTATGGTGGTGCCAAGTGGGGTTCCTCAAGGATCACATTTGGGACCTATTTTATTTCTGCTATTTGTTAATGACATTGGCTCTATTATCAATCATTCCAAATTTCTGTTATTTGCCGATGATTTAAAGCTTTACAAAACCATTACATCCGCAGCGGACATTGCACTCATACAAACGGATATTGACGCTCTAAGTCATTGGTGCAAGCTGAACCAGATTACCCTAAACGCGAGTATATGTAAATGTATTTGTTTTAGTCGCAAGATCAATGGAGGTTCTATTAGCTTTCATATTGATGGATCCTCCATTGAATTGGTTGAATCAATTAAGGACAGTAAACTTCAGTTCTCTGAGCACATAAATTACATTAGCAACAAAGCTAACCAAATGTTAGGTTTTGTAAAGCGTTGTACTGCTAATTTTTCCAGTGATCGAGCTTTAATTACCTTATACAATTCACTTGTAAGGTCATATTTAGAATATTGTTGCTGTATTTGTCCCCATTTTTTAACGTTTATATTAGTCAGCTCGAGTCTACTCAAAATCGATTAGTTAAATATTTGTGCTATAAAACCAATACGTATTATGACAGTAATTTTTACTCTGAAATTCTAAATTATTTCGGCCTCTTGCCTTTAAAATTGCGACGTCTTTATTATTGTTTTACTTTTAAAATTGATAAAATTGATAATAACTTAATTGATTGTCTATATATTTTAAAATGTTTTAATTTTTATGTACCTACCCGTTCTCTTCGTCAGCAGTATGTATTTTGCATTGACCATCATAGCACTGCTTATGGTCAAAACTGTCCTTTAAATAACTGCTGCAGGATTATTAATGAAGTTTGTAGCAACATCGATATTTTTAATTGTTCTTTTCAGCTTTTTAACGTAAACTATTTATTTATTTTAGTTCGTATTCTTAAGTATGTATTGTTAATATTTCTGTAATGTTTTTAAAGGCATGTCCGTAAATAAAGATATTATTATTATTAAATCTAAACGGACTATAGAGCGTATTACCTGGTGTCCACTATTTCAGGATTTCAAGATAAACACAACAATTTAAATGAAAGATGGCCAATATGGGTTTATAATTTTAAATATAAATATAATTCAACATATTTTAAAATAATTATCCCCTACTAACTTCATGATGGTATCAAAGTGGTATAAGATATTAAATATCTAATACCACTTTTGTTATTTGAAATTTTTTTCTCTTAGATTTGACAAATTTTGAAAATCAAATCATAAGTGATTTGAAAACTACTTACTTAGAATTTTACATTTTAATCAGATATTAAACTTACACACTTTTCTGAAAAAAATATTTAAAAAAAGTATTTTATTTAAATAAAAAGCAATTAAAAGTACCTGTTAATAAACCTGCCGGTATTGAAATTACTTAAAAATTAAACCCAATTAATATTTTTCGTATAGCCATGAGTATTGAGTATAAATAAGATCTTTCGTTTAGATTTTATGTTTTAAATATAATTATATAGCCTTGTTTATCTTTTAAGCATTCGTTTTTTTAATTGACCTCTATTTGTAAGACATATATGTAAATAACTACATGTTCTTTTATTTTAAATCGTTGCAAAATTTTAAGTTAATTGAGTTCATTTTCCAAGGTGAAACGAAAAATAATATATTCCTTACATTTAGTACATAAATGTAATAGGTGGTACTAATTCTATTCTATAATTATACATCGATAATATTTATGTGGTTTACTACATAACAAAAATCAAAATGAGGAACTTTTATTGTCATATTGCATAACATTTTTCTAAAATATTTAATCAATAATAATTGTTGGTCGGAAATTTTATTTCTATCTTTTCATCTCTTCCGTAATTGTTGACAATAATAATTATAAAACCTACGTTTTCCTTAACTACTGATTGGTTCCGGATATCACTGTATTTTCTTCTTGAAAGCTATAAATAATAAATGATCTTTAGTGGAAGTGACATGGATTTTAATAAACTCTTTCCAATAAAAAGAGATACCTAAAGCTTTAGTTTCCTATTTTACTCTACTCTACTCAACCGCAACTATGTATACCCATGAAAACAGTTTTGATATATTTATTGGGAATTTTAAAATTATTTTTACCCTATGTGGGGAAATTTGGAACTAAGTTCGAGCGGACACGTCAATTTGTTTATGTTCGTAAATTTTTTGTTTTAATTTTGTACTAAATGACTTTATTCTACAACATCTTTTAAAATACGTGTGAATGGTACTCCAAATTTTGTATAGTGGAAGAGTGGTTTGGCTAAAAAGTAGGCTAGAATACTTGCTCTCTTATTTAAAAGCCAAGATTTAGGGATCATATCCACGCATTTTACAGAATACTTTTCCTACGGCCAAAAGTATTAATTGAAAAAAAAATCAAAATTCAAAAAAGAAAACCTAGGGAGAATTGGGAGATTTGAAGGAATTTCGCGTGGCTATAATATGTGATTCATGGTATGATTGTTAGTAAATGGTAAGTGTTTTTTAACATCTGACATCTTCTGACATCATCTCACATACTATTCCCACTTAATATACACGGACTATGGGTATGGTTAGTGGTTTGATATACCACGATTACTTACCACGTCAAACGAAATTGAATTTTGATAAATAGGTAATGGCTAAAATTCGGAAGATTCCTTATATCCTTTTAATTTGACAATTCCCCCAATTTTCGGTTAAAAAGACCAACGTGGCAACATTACATTATAAGATTAATTAATTTTTAGTTATTTTATTGTTTAATTCGTTATTACATCCTGAATTTACGGAAATTTGGGACACTTTGTTATCCTGTTTTTTATATCCATCCTAGATGTGGATAAGATACACTTAACATATGATAATATTGATATACAGGGTGTATCATCTGTAGGAGTTTCTTATTACAGTAGACAGTAGTTGCCAAAAGAATGATTAAATAGTAAACTTCATCTAAATGTATGTAAGTGTGATTTCAAATTGTATGCTTTCAAAACAAATGAAATTTCATGTGAATCATAAATACAATTAAGATGTGTATTATTATTCAATTTCCTTACAAACTTGAAAGGGTAAAGGGAACATTTTTAGCTCTCTTGGGAAGCTAAATCAGACATAAGTTAAATGAACTTCCATTCTCTTCACATCTACTGCCTACTGCCCCTTGTATAAGTGCGTCCCACCATCACACATTATGATACACTTTGTATTTTCGATTTTAATGTTATTATACAGGCTATCAAAGAAAAATTTAATGAGTATTTTTTTTTCTTTAAAAAAACACAAATTTTGAAACTAAAATTTAAAAATAAAAATAAAATGAGAATATGTAAAAGAAATCTTGATTAAAAAAATAGAGAGATTCGGAGTAAAGTATTTTTTAAATGATTAATAATAAGGATGTTAGCGATATAATTTAATTTTCTTTGGACTAGGTTACAATTTAATACCTCTTCTGTCGGTTTTGAAATTTGGAATCATCAGTAATAAAGTAATTATTAATTTTCTGCGTTACTTTAAGCTCACCCTATATATAAAAATACCCAAATAAAATATAAAGTATAGTTAACATTTGCAGACATCAAAGTGCAAACACAAAGGATATTTTAAAATAACCTAGAGATGATGATATATAAAGAGGTTACAAGTTACAATTATAAATAGTCATTACATATTTTCTACTTAAGAGAGGAAATCGTTTATGTATAAATAAACTGCGCGCTAAAAGAAAAGAGAGTAGTCGGCAAAATGTTTGATGATCCTGGCATTTTTTGGCATAGTCTAGTAGTACTCACAATTATTCTCCATTTATAGCGCTCCCAGCAGGTTACAGGTAGTTAAAATTCCCAATATTAATATAGATACAAAAATTCTATTCAGGGTGGGCCAACGAATACGGTTGAGTTTTAAAATTGTTAATAAAAAAAATTGAAAAAATGCTCGGGCAGGTCAAAAATCTATTCATCCCTATGTGCTATGGACACAACCCCTATATTTTAATAGGCATGGTGGGGTAAGTAAACCACTTTGGAAAGATATTTTTACCTCGAGTAACATACAAAAAACAAAAGTGAAATCGATCGATTCGTTTTAAAGATATTTCAAATTAAAAATGGACAATGTAACATGATAAATTCTAAATATCTTTAAAATTAATCGGTTGATTTAACTTTTGCTTTTTGGATATTACTTGAGGCAAAAAGATCTTTCCAACGAGGTATTGTTTACTCTAACATACGTTATACCTCATCGGAAAGATCTTTTTACCATGAGTAACATACCAAAAACAAAAGTTAAATAAATCGCTTTGTTTTAAAGATTTTTAAAATTTAACATGTTACATTGTGCATTTTTGATTTTTAATACCTCTAAAACAAATTTAACTTTTGTTTTTTGTCTGTTATTCCAGGTAAAACGATATTTCCAACGAGGTATTACTTATCCCACCATGCCATTTTAGGGATTGTGTCCATAGCACACAGGAATGAATAGATTTTTGCATTGCAGTTCTCTTGCAAAATAAGTCTCACTCAAAACTAAAGTTGACTTGTTTTTTTAATTTTTTTATTAACTATTTAAAAACTCGGCCGTTTCGTTTTCGTTTTCATTGGCCCACCCTGTATATATTATTAGATTTATATGCAAAAACTGTTTCGACGACTATTGAAAAATGTTAACATGTTTTTAGTAAATTAATGACATTCATTATTTTATGTATTACGTATTGCCTACTGTTCTTATGCCACAGTTTTAGAAAATTATCATCAATAATAAGGAAAACATGGGCAAAGTACAAGAGAGAAGAAGAAACCATTGAAAAAGTAAAGGGAAGAAAGTAATTCAATAGAGTTAGCAAAGAGTATTAACAAGAGAAAGAAAAACGGGAAAGAAAAAGCAGAAATATTTTTAAGAGACTGGAAGGAATTCTGTATGGAGCAATGAAAAGGGGGAGGAGAGGAATTTGAAGACAGAAGGCAGATAGTAGGTTGTAGTGAAGAGGTATCAAAAGAGGAATTAGAGTTGGTAATAAAGATGTTAAAAAGGAACAACGCGGCTGGGCCCGATTGTATAGGAAACGAGCCATTTGTAGAAATACAGGATAAGGGAAAAGAAAACTTTAGGAGGAGGTTGAACAGGCTATGGAAGGGCGAAGAAGATTTTCCGGAGAGCTGGACGCGTGGAGCGGTAATTCCAATACCAAAAGGAGGTCAGAAAACAGATGTAAACAATTATAGAGGAATCACGTTAATGGATTCTTACTATAAAATATATGCCAGCATTGTGAAGCAGAGGCTAGAGAGAGAATGCGAGGAGGAGGTACAATAGAACATTTAGTTGCATTGAATTGGATAATTAACAAAGAGGCAAAGAAGAGAGGGGAAACATTGTATTTATTGTTCCTTGACCTGGCAGCTGAATATTATAGCGTTGATAGGAAGGTGCTAATAAATAAATTAAGGGAAATAGGAATTGCAGAAGATGTGGTAGGAAACATAGAAAGAATATACATATAGGAAAACCGGTGGCAGAGCAAAAGTAGGAGAAGAAATGACCGAGAAATGTATGACCTACAAAGGGCTGAGGCAAGGTTGCCCGCTGAGCACAACTATGTTTAATATGTGGCAGATAGGGAGGAGGTCTTAAGAAAAGAAAAGGATGGGGTGTGTGATTGTGGTAAGGGAAAATGTGGTTGTTGGGATATGCGGATGATGTGGTGTTGTGTGCTAGTAATAATATAATTATAAAGAATTAAAGTGTATGATACCAACAATGGATAGGTACCCGAGCAAAAGAAAATTAGAAGTGAATGTGAGAAAAACAAAAGTAATGATATGTAGGAAAAGAGGTAGAAAGGGGAGAGAGGAAAAAATTATGTGGGGTCAAAATGAAATAGTTGTGGTTAAGGAATTTGAGTATTTGGGTTATATATTCAGGAAAGATGGGAGTACGAAAAGCCAGTTAGAATATATATTACGGAAGGCAGGAGTGGCACCAGCAAGTATGTAGAATGTGTGGGGCAAAAGATTTGAAGTCTCTTAGGGCAAAGATAAGAAGTTTTTAGGCTGAGTAGAAGGAAAAGAAATGAGAAAGAAATGTGTGATTGGGAATTGCAGAGTAAAAGTACGTATGAGAAGATAGTGTAGTCGGAGGAAGAAGTAGAAATAAGATTAAGAAGCGAGGCAATAGGGAAGGATGTGAAAGAGGCAATTATAAATGTAGAGGGCCAGAAAAGATTTGAAAAAATTCAAGGTAGTGGATATAATGAAAGGTATAAGATGATACGTGTGTCTGGAAAATGGGGAAATGAGTTAAGCTAGGAGAGTTTTAGCTAGATTTCGGTGCGGGAATGAAGAAAAGGGGGAAAAGTATTGGATGAGTGAGTAATACAGGAAGTGTAAGTGGTGCGAGTGTGGTGATGATGTGTGGGAGCACTTGACAAATGGGCGTGAAGGAATAACATGAGGACCTTTCCTCAAGAGCGGGAAAAGGCGAGTAAATGGTAGAGATGTATGAGTGAGAAAAGTACGGGGCCGGAAATTAAAAAAAAAATTGTGGATGAGTTAACTATTTTTTTTTGTAATATATTATATTTTATTTTGGATTTGTAAAATATATGTAAAGAGTAATCGGTATGGCAATAAAGGTTTCTAAAACTAGTTCAATGAATGCGTTCTCTTATGCCATATAACATACTAAAATTTCAAATTTATATTTTCATAAATAAAAAAATTACAGGGGTGGCCCTAGTTTCCTGGATACTCAGTATACTTCTCTACTAGAGACAAGAGGCAAAATACTTTCGTTTTTACTAATAATAATGGAATTTTATCATTATACGCTAAGAGAGCAATATGGAAAATTCGAGATTTTATAAATTACTTCAGTTACAAAATCGTAAATAATATTGTTATTATAAACATATCTACAAAATTTTGTACATATGCTTAAGATACTATAATTTATGTTTAGTAAAATTTTGCAAAATTGTTGATTTTTCAACTTTTTTCTCATTCTTAACGATTTGAGCTATAAAATTGTTAATAAGTTTTAAATTAGTGTCAATATTTTTATAAAATTTTGCTCATGTATTCATGATTGTATTTTACCGGTAAATTTCAATGCAATAAAAATATTGTATAGAGTTGAAATTTTGTAGGTGTAAGGAGGAGAAAATTTTAAGAAAAAAGTTTCCCTTTTCGATCGGACCACCCTGAAAAAAGTTATTCCGCTCCGAACGAAAAATATAGTTTATCCCCTAAATGTCCGAAATGCACCCCGAATCGCACCAAATTTTAGTATGTAATGGGGGACCATATTCTGAAGATGGGGGTTTTGACCTGCCCGAATCTATCTATAAGGGGGCGGAGATACGACCCCTTTTGTATTTTTACCTGGACTTCGGACGTTTATTGCGAGGAGCGGCCGAAAAGGTGGTTCTTTTCGTCCGATTTTAAGACTTCCGGTTCCGATACAAAGAGGGATGTTGATTCCAAGTGTGGTTCGAATTTTAAATGTTTAGTCCTCCATGGCACTTTGAAAAAAAATCCCGAAAATGGTCAATTTTTTTCGCTTTTTTTCTGATGTTCGGCGGCATTAATTTTGAAAAATCGCAACTCCATCGGATTCTAAAGGAAAGCGACGAAATTTGGCCCTTTTATTCTAACATCCGGATTACCGTGACCGATTTTTAAGCCTCCCGGCGCAAAGGTGTGACGTCACGGCACCGAGACGCAAACTGTACAATTCTACCGTTTTTTTCGGGCGGCAAAAGTACCAAAGCTTTTTGGCTTCGAATAGAAGTTCGACAGGAGAAAAAAATGACGGTTGCTTTATTCCTCATCTAAATTCCACGTTTTACCTTAAAACGGGAGTTTTTTTTTTGGTGCGTTTACTCTTTATGTCGTTTTGGTGTCCCCAAAGTGACGCTTTATTTTTCGCGCTATTTTGACGCGGAGTTTAAAAATTCGCAACTTTTCATCGGAACAACCCGTAATACTCGAATATTTTTTATTTTACTTATTTGGTATATACTTATGAGAGAAAACTCGACACCTTGAAATTTTTACCCTGGACCTTGGAAATAATCGTATGTAAAATGTTCAAAAATTCGGTAAAACGCGGTCCAACCTGGGCCTATCTGGTTCCTTCAAAATTCTTGCAATTTTCTTTCGCAACTTTAAAAAGGAATATTTTTTACAGTGTATTGGCTACTCAGATTTTTTTATATTTGGTAGGGTTGGGAAATTACGTACAAATAAACTCGAAATTTTGATTTTAAGGGTGAGTGGCTTCCGCCGGGTCACTTTTAACGGATTTTCAATTTTAAAAGAATCTACTCTTTTGGTTTTGCTAATGATTTTACCCATAAAACTGGCAATACAGAAGTACTTTTTATAAATGAAACTGACAAAATCTTGATTTTGAAAAATTAGGTCTTTGACCAGTTATTGCACAAAACTTTTCAATTCATGAAGTTATTAGATAAAAAGAATTTATTAGCAATGTAAGAGAACAAAATTAGTGCGAAATTTCACTTCGAACCCCAGTGCGCAAAATCTCATTTCAAATAAGATTTCGCGTAATGTCCAGTAACCATTTTAAAAAGATAAAGTTGAGTAGCAACTCCTTATAATGGGCCACACCAATCTATTACAATAACAAAAATATGTCTGTACCTCAACTGTTACGGGGATACAAAGTGTTAGATTTTTTTTACCTTTTATTTATTTTCACTGGTTCAGCTGGATGAAAGTTTATAAATTTTTTAGGCTCAGTACTTATCATAAAAATTCCGAATTTGACTCTTGGAATTTCCCCATTACGTTTATGTTAATTTAACCCTTGTAATTTAATTTTTTATGGTACTGCTATATTTCGTAATTCTACCTAGATGTTCAAAATCTACATTCAATTTTTCATAAAAAATACTCTTGTAAATTTTTAATTGAGTTAGTGGTATTTCTGTATACTTATGAGTGTTATTATTTGTTTCCAGTAAGTTAATCCTTTGCTGCATGAAATTTATTTTTCGGTGAAAAAATTATTGAGAATTAAACTTGAGTTCTATTTTCACATAAAAATATTTAAAAAAATATAAACTTTTAGATTAACGAGATTTATTTAAAAAATGGGTTTGTCCCATATATGGGACATGATGCAGCAAAAGAATAATACAACAATCCTACTCAAATATGACAGTATTTTTATTTCATAAATGGTTACAGTTTATTCGGTATGAAAACGTAAGAAACAGTTTCTATCCTTATTAAGACATAATGGAATGTGGCATTTTGTACAGATTATATAAGTTTTTCCTGCGCACCCAGGGTATCTCATCCCAATACGGTAAATGATCAATACCATCCTTTCGAATATCTTTTTGGGGTATTTCTTTTGCTGGTCCCTTTTTTCTTTTATTTTCATATAGTTGCTGAAGGTTATTACTTGATGGCCTTCCCACTTTATTGAGTTTCGCTGATTGACCAGCTTTACAAAGAGCATGTGCTATTGCCAATTTTGTATCCAGAAGAGGCATATCACATTTTCCAGCTCTTCTAACTAATAACAAAGAGTTCACCGCCACCAAATCAATAAAATGAAAAAAGATACGCAAGTAATACTTTTTGGACCTGATTTTTATGCGATAAAATCCCAACATCGAATCCAAAAGATCTACACCACCCATGTAACTATTATAAATAAGGACACTGTTGGGACAAGGTATCATCTTATGAGTATTTTTCTTTTTGAAAAATCTTCTTTTTTCTCCTCTTGGTTCACTTCCAGCATACGTTGACATTGTATTAACGATTTTATTGTCAAACCAAGATACTACACTAATATTCACATTATCTACACTGGCTATTTTCTTTACCATATGACCTCTTCCTATTTTCTTCATTTCTTTCTCCCTCGGTATTTCAGCTCCTGGAATACGACTTACTCTTACTGTTCCTAATGGCAGAATGCCCTTCTTGGTCAAATATACCATAAGTTAAACACTAGAAAACCAATTATCAAAAAACAACTTGTAGTTCTGATGTTTTGGTACGGATTCAGACAATTTTACAACCATGTTACTGCTCATACCAAGGTCTGGCGCCCCTGGAGGCTTAGAATTGCTTTGGGATCCAGCAAAAAGATCAAAATCATAGCTAAAACCAGAAATACCACTCAGAACAAAATTCTTGTATCCCCACTTATGCGAGCTTTTTGGGATATACAGCTTCAATTGACTTCGTGCTTTTGTAGGTATAATTTGTTCGTCTATAGCTAAAAATTCTTCTTTAGTTACTTCTAGCAATCTACTTCTAATTTGGTGGAGAAATGGTCTAATCTTGAATAAGCGGTCGTATCCAGGCTGTCCTCTTTCAATTATATTGTCATTGTTATTGAAGTGTAAGAATCGTTTTATTTCCTCAAATCAGTTACAGCTCATTACGGCACTTACTGCTGGATGGACAATGTTACAATTCCAATAATGTCTTGTAGAAGGAAGTTGAATAATTGACATGTATAGTAAATTGTGTAATTTCCGAAGTTTTTATGTTAGCTGGTTTATTCGAGCATTGTTGCACTGAACATAAGTTGCTTTGTTCTGTAATATACTCTATCAGACTATCGGGAAATAAAAACTTGAAAAACTGGACTGGAGTTTCCAACTCTAAAATGGTCGACGGTAATTCCTGCGAGCCGGTGAATTGTATTTCATTATCTCGTATTCTAAGGTTGCCTTCTATCCAGTGAGGACGTTGCTTATTCTGTTTAAGAACTTTTTCTCTCAATACTGATAAGGGAATATTATCATCTGATGAATCTGTTTCAGAAAACTCAGATAAATCGGATTCCTCACTTTCCACATCGGGAAATCGAACAGCAGACATATTTCCATAAAACTTTTTGGATCCGTGAGTGTAAAAAACGTAAATGCATGATGTGCCATATATGGGACAAACCTTATTTTGTCATTTCACATAGGTTATCAATAATTATAACACACAAAAGTTACCTGAATAGAAACCTAATACCACTAAAAAGACACTAATAATTTTTCTGTACTGAAAAGATACTGTTTTATAAAAAAAAATAAGTATCGAATGATGAATATTCTAACATGTCAGAGAAATTTGTCAGGCTCAAACCTTATGACGCTCGACGTTTTAACTAGATTCTCAAATGCTTTACAGGCTTTATCTGAGAGTGTCACATGTGGACAGTCATGCAGTTACAATAAGAGTTTGACTGAAATGTATAAAAAAATTAATAATATGGTTTGTGCCATTTATGGGACATGATGCGGTAAAGGGTTAAGGATTCCCAGGCGTCATGTTTTTTTAGACTAATGGGCAGATTCTGGTCAGAATTAAAGGCCTTTAATTTAAAACAAATAATGTATCCATGGAAATTGTCCATTACAACCCATATAACAAATTTAAATTTAAAGGCCTTTAAACTTAAATGATTTGACCAGAATCTGGGTATAAAATACTAAAATTTCAAGAATCTCGAAATTATTATTTCCTTTTGGTCATAAAAGTATTTGCAGCTAGTGAATTGTAAGACTATAATATTACAAATTAAAAAGTAGCAACCGCTTGGTTTGAGAAATGTTTTGGGTTGTTTCAATATACATATTTATAGGAAATTTGATAATAAGTCGGCCAAGGAAAGGCTTGTATTGTCATAAATACCAAACAGCTCTACTGTCTTATTATGATTCATCAAAATTATAAGAATTTTCCTGATTAAATTAAATTCCTTAAAAATTAAAACACGCGCATACTTTTAAATATTTGTATTATTCAGTATTGTGATTTGACATATTTAGTTATTGGAAATAAATAGCTTTTTTCTTTTTCCATCGCGTTAAATTTGAATAAAAAACTGTATAACAATAAAAATCATTAATTGCACACACATAATCAAGACAGTTATCGATTTCTTATCAGCATTTAATGAAAACGGGAACACAGCAAATTTGAGTCAAGTTCAAATCGAAATCAGTCTCCTCACTCTTATTATAACAGTCGGTCGTTCTCTTAAGTTATTTTAAGGCACGTACAACATAATTGAAGTTCAGTTTATAATTTTCTTGTCTGCTACTGTTTTAACACTTTAATTTTAATTCTGAATAAATATATTACAAATTCATAAATCCTTGACTAAATCTGAAAGTAACCACATTCAAATTAATATTGTTTTTATTACTTTTACTTCCGTGCAGGCACTCTTTATTTTATATGTACGAATTATAATAGTCTCTTCCATGTTTATAAATACATACATAAACATATATGAAGCCGGTTTCGATTCATTCACAGCCTTGTCTTTGCATTGAACGGTGGATAATTACATTCAAAACGTGCGCGAGTTTTTCAGTTTTGTTAAATATTAAACACTAAAGTGCGCGCGCGTTTTTACTACCATTCGTCACGACTCAACTTTTGGACTCTGAATTTAAAAAAAAATGACGAAAAAGAAAATGATACCACCTGATGGGGGTTGGGGATGGGTTATTGTTTTCGCTTATGCTCTTAACCATGTGAGTAAACTGTTTGGTATTTTTATTATTTTTACTCAATTTCTCTTAAAAAATAACGCATAATTAGCACTTAAAATATTTATGGCATTGAGAGACAGATGAATGTTGGAATGTTAATAGGATTTAAAAATAAATTAGTTGCGAAATTTTTCCTAAATTTAAATCGAATTATTTTTTACTTTACATATTATAAGAGTATACATATATGTATAGTTAACTTCTTATTATCTTGCCTAAACTAAATTAGGGTTAAAACTTTATTGTGATTCCTTCTCAGAATTATCCCTACATGTTATATGCTATTATAATCAATTTAGGGTTATTTTTCGTACATTGTATACATTACTAAGAGAACCGTCATCACCAAAAAAGACACATAAAGTTTATGTTTTGATCATTAGATTTAGAGGTTAATAGTTAATTGAATTTTAGATAAATATGATGTGAGTCTACTTGAAAGATAAGTACATCAGACATCAGAATCCATTTTAAAGATTTAAGAAATAAGTTGGTTTTAAATAATAAAAAATTAAATAAATGTTTTCTTCATTAAGATTTTGTGACTGAACATAGTTTTTAGAATTAAAATTGTCTAGTTAGATTCACAGTAACAAAAATACCGATGGATCATTACGAATACAATATACGCTAGTAATGGCCGATCTCACCGACACGACTTAGGCCCCTAAGTAGTACTTAAATTTTGAATTGACAGATTTTGTATTGTGTTCCAGTCAATTTAGACATTAAAGTAGTTCTTAAATTTTAAGTCGTGTCGGTGAGATCGGCCATTAGTAGCCTAATAAATGTAGCTTGTAAATCTTAAAAAACTAATGGCGGGAAAATACTCTTCGCGAAAAATTGCATAGCAGAAAAGTATATGGCAATAATTATTGACTTTGAATGAATTAAATGTGCGGTTTCTTACATTTCACATTATACAAGATGTTTATATTGAGTTTGAGATAATTACTTACAAAGTTGATTCCAGGGGCGGACTGACACCTTTTATCGGCCCGGGAAAAATTTTTACCTCCGGCCTCCAATTTGGGGGGGGGGGGGGGTGTACTTCGGTTGTTGAAAATTTTTTCTGAACCATATTGAATTTAAAAAAAAAATTAAACAAAAGTTTGTTCAATTTAAACAAAAATTTATTCAATTTAAACAAGCCACCATTTAAACATAATTTTAATATACAGGGTGTCCATTTTATTAGTGATACGACACCTAACTTTCGTTTTTTAAATGCAACACCCTGTATATTTTTATATTTTTGGATTCTACATTTAATTTGAGTAAACTTTTGTACAAATCATTTTTTTATAAAAGTTGTTGTTCTTGAGTTACAAGCAATTCTTTAATGTTAAGTTCGGCAATAAAGATAAGTTATTATTTTTTAAGTTTAAGTAACATAAATTTAAAATTAATTCACTTTTAAGTATACTTTTGTTTAAACTTTGTTTTTAATTTAAAAAAAAATAGGTTAGGTTAGTTTTTTTTGTTCAAAATATGAAATTATTTTATAAAAAGAATATGTTTGTGATCAATTTTTTAACTTTTTTGTTAATTTTGAAAAAGAAAAATTTTTTTTTTCTTTATCCGAAGTTGATAGAAACTACCAAAACTCATTCCAAATAACACAAATACCTGAGGAAAATTGTATTTTGTAATATTATTTAAGCAGTTTTTGAGTTATTAATTTATGAAGTTTTTTGAGTAACGTTTTTACAAATAACTCTTTTTTATAATGGAAAGATGCCGGGTCACTTGGTTTTTCAAACAGAAGATTTTAATACGATAATTTTGGTATCGCATATGTAGAGTGTAATCAATTTACTTGAGCCAGATTTTCATATATTTACTACTCGGAATTTTTCAAAATTTCAAAAAAAAATTATTTTGTGATCGCAAACATACTTTTCTAAAATAGTCTTAAATTATGAACAAAGAAAATAGGTGTTACTTTTAAAAAATAAAGTGGATATTGAAAAAATTTTTAGTGCCTAAAATGTGTTTTCTTGAACCATACCAAATAGTCAAATTTCAAATTTTTATTTTCATAAATAAAGAAGTTATTCCACCCGGTATTAAAAATTTTCATGAAATTTCACTTCAAGCAAAAAAACAGTTATAAAAAAACAACATTATCATCAAGAAACATAACCAAATTTGAAAAAAAAAATCAAAAAAAGATGTTCAAAACAAAAAGCGGGACTTTGTTAACATTCCGCGGGACGCGGGACAAATGTTAAAATATCGGGACTGTCCCGCCAAAATCGGGACGTCTGGCCACCTTAGTTTAAACTTTTTTTTTAATTCAATATGGTTCAAAAAATATTTAGATGTTTCCATTTTTTGGAGGACCCTGTATGTATGTATAAAATGAAATATACAATATATACAGGGTGTCCCAAGTCCCAGCAATCTACGCAAAATTCATAAGGAGAAAAAAATCTTACACTTTTTTCCGCAAAAGCAAATAAGTTTTAAATGAAATTTTTAAATACCTAAAAAGTTTTTCACTGTTTTATGCTTTCTTTTTCCATCCAACACTATTTAAAAAATTCGAGGATTAGTCAAACTTTTACTAATTGAGCATCCAGTATTCAAAAGCACGTATACAAAATTTTGTTAAAAAATCTTTACTGCTTTGGCTCCAAAAAAAAATTCTATTTTAAAAAATCAACTTTGGAGGCTTATAACTGCCCAGGGGTTAATTTTTGTATATAGATAAATAGGGCCATATCAACTTATTTGTAGATCTACTATCTCCAGTTAATCGTTGTCTGTCGATTTTTGGGACACCCTGTATATTCACTTTCGCGATTTATTTTATAATGCTGTCGCTACAGCAAAAGTAGGCCTATCAGTGGTCGACAATCGACAAGTGTGGCCAAATTTTTCTTTTACATGTAAGGACAACATTAAAAAAATAAAAAAAATATACCAAATACAAAATTTTATTACAAACACACCGGTCTCCATAAGCACCGGCCTCTCGGGAAAAATCCCGAATTCATGGTACTCCTATCCGCGCCTGATTGATTCCACTCTTCCTTTAATTTTTTAGTTTAAAATATAATCATATTGTTTTTAGTTGTCCTTATTTAAATTAACTGTATATGTTTGACGGAATTAGGACCAAAGAAAAACCTTTATTGATTGATTAGAGAATCAACCAATAGAGGTTTTAACAATGAGTTTTTTATATGTAATTCTCCATAAGAGGTTTTTTGGGAATAACTTCTGTTCTAATTAACTTATATCAAAAATAAATACACCATATTAAAGCTCAATAAAAGCCCAATACATTGGTATTAACCACCTTGCTTTTCCGTTTAAAATAAACATTTTATAGCCGTTCAATCAAAACTCAATCTCGAGTTTACAAGTTTTTAATTATTATCGTACAAAGACAAATGATATGTCAAAATATAGAATTTAACATTTAGATAACAATAGTATTAGTTACTATGCTTGTCCGACCCAATTAAGCGAGTAATTAATAATAAAAGTGTTTTTTTTCAACATTTTTCAACTTTAAACGATAATTACTCTTTTCAGGTAACTTGCATAGAAAATATTGTCCGTTAGAAATTAATTAACCAGAAGCCAGAAGCAAACGACAACTTTAAAAACGTAGCATTCACCAAGTTTGCGGCATAAGTCAATTAAAGAAATTTTGTCCCCTAATCAATTCACATCAACAATTCAGATTGCAAAAGATAGCATTCACGATGTAAAATACGATAGTATAGGTCATCATGCTTGTCCGACCCAATTGGTCGAGTAATTAGCAAGAAATACGTTTTTAATGACTTTTTCAATGTTTAACCACTAATTACTTATGACAGGGGGAATGCATAAAAAAGTTATTGAAACCAGTAAATAGCAAATTTATTTGTGATTACGGCGATATGTGACATGTAGCTTGTCCGTTAGAAACAAAGCCGCTATGCCCAATTATAAGTTTCGCAGGGTTTACAGCCACGCAAAAATATGAACAATGATATTTTTTGTTCTAATTAATTTAGCAAAACTTTAAAGGCCTCGTAGGACGGCATTTTTATTGTAGAATTCGATGGTGTAGGTCGCTGTGCTTGTCCGGCCTAATTGGTCATGTAATTACCAAAAAATACGTTTTTAATGACTTTTTCAATGTTTAATCGCTAATTCCTTTTGACAGGGGAAATTCATAAAAAAGTTATCGAAACCAGTAAATAGAAAATTTATTTGTGATTACGGCGATATGTGACATGTTGCTTGTCCGTTCAAAACAAAGCCGCTATGCCCAATTATAAGTTTCAGAGGGTTTACAGCCACGCAAAAATATGAACAATGATATTTTTTGTTCTAATTAATTTAGTAAAACTTTAAAAGCCTCGTAGGACAGCATTTTTATTGTAGAATACGACGGTGTAGGTCGCTGTGCTTGTCCGGCCTAATTGGTTTAGTAATAGGCAAAAAATACGTTTTTAATGACTTTTTCAACGTTTAACCGCTAATTCCATTTGATAGAGGGAATGCTTAAAAAAGTTATTAAAACCACTGGAGCAATTAGGCCGGACAAGTACAGCAACCTACACCATCGTATTCTACAATAAAAATGCATTCCTGCGAACCAATAAAGTTTTGCTGAGTTAATTAAAACAAGAGATATCATTGTTCATATTTTTGCGTGGGTGTAAACGCTCCGAAACTTATCGTTGGGCATAGCGGCTTTGTTTTTAACGGACAAGCTACATGTCACATATCTTCGTAATCACAAATATATTTGCTATTTACTGGTTTCAATAACTTTTTGATGCATTTCTCCACGTATATTAAGTTGGAAATACATTTATAGCAACCTGCTAAAAAAATGGTGGGGGAATTTGTTACTTATTTGTTGCTATTTTGTTACAATAAAAAAAATTTGTACCTCAGAAATTTTTTGAGTTATCTCCAAACAGCTGACTTAAATTTAAAGTTAGCAGTCATCGCGATAACTTGGTGACTATTCACATGACACATGAGGACAATCATTAGGGCATCAAAATTTGTTACTTTAAAGTTGTTCAAGATCCACTGGTTTTTTTTTGAAAAAAAATTTTTTCGTCAAAAAAAAGTAAAATGTAATAGGTTCATAAATAAAAAAGCAATTTTATTGCTAAATTAAACTTGTACTGAGTACTGAGTATATCCCACGTATATTTAATTTGTTACGTTGATAAAAATCATTTTTAAAGGAAAACGGTAGTATGGGGTCATATTTCCTAGAACGCGATTTACGCCTCTCTCTACCTAACACAAGTTTTGATGTTTAGGGAAACAGATATACAAAAAAAAATAGTAACAAAATACGAACTGACTAAAGAATGATCAGTTATGCCAAAGCAAGTTAAAAAAATAAAAAATGTTGCTGGCAGCTAAAGTAACAAAGTAAGTCAACGTCATTTTCTGATCGGTAGTACTAATCGCATAAGGATGAGCAAGTAGATGGAAATATTGTAGAGTATTGAAATTTTGTACACGTATCAACGACAAAATTCTAAGATAAAAGTGGTTGAAAAGTTTTTTTATAGCTGCCCCCTAAAAAAAGTTATACCCCCCCAAAGGGTTTTTTCGTTCCCCCCCAATAACTTTTTTCGGTTTCCTCCGATTGCAACCAAATTTTAGTATGTCGTGTAGAATCAAAAACTAAACATTCTGAAACTATTTTGTCCACATCGATCTCTTAAAACGGCCGAGTTATCGTAAAAAATCGATTTTAAACGTCAAACGGGACCCGAGTTTGTTATTCCCATGACAACGTATATTTCTTCTTCACCGATTGTTAAGATTCCGGTCTCATTTTAAAGAAGAATGTTTTTTATCCAAGTGGACGGAATTTCAAATTTTTCCGACATCCGGAACACTTTTAAAAACTTCTTCGAAAAAGTCCATTTTTTTCGCAAATTTTTTCGCGGACCCACCCCTCCAACTTTGAAAAATCGCAGCGTCGCCGCGTTTCAAATCGAAGCGACCAAATTGGGCTCCTTTTTTTTACAAATACTTAATTATTTGTAGGAGGAGTTTTGTGTCTCCCCGGCGGACCCAGCGGCGTACGTGAATTTTTCTTCCGAAACGTCAAAAATGCGCTTTTTTTTGCGGCAAAACGGTGAAATTTCAATTGATTAATGTGAAACTTTGGCCGGAGGAAAAAAATCAACCATGGCATATTTGTAAACTAGAATGACGCGAAATCGTTATAGGCCGGTTTTTATCCCGATAATTTGCTTTTTAACTTATTTTCAGCGTTTTAAATTTTGGGTATGATTTTTGGACTTTTTTTAACGAAATTTGAAAATTTACAGCATCTACAAGACTTGACCGAAGATGATTTTAAGCAGTTCACGATATGGCCCGGGGTTCCCTTTAGGTGTAGAAAAATATTCGACCCTGCTGGATTATTTCAGTGGCGTGGGGAATTTTTTTCCCAAAGGCGTCGAAAAATTACGCAAAAAAACGGCGCATCGAACAATTTTGTGTTCAGTTTATAGACAACACACGAGCAAATATCGAAAATCGCTACACGTGACGTTCAAAAGAATTGCTTAATCCAACTAACGCACGCATTTTAAAATTTCTATCTTTTAATTTGCGCTCGCACCGATCCACCAAAGTCAAAATTGCGTTTTTCCGACCCCGCCGGACGAAAATTAAGGGAGAGAGGGAAAGAAACGTCCGATCGTCGATCTAAAATATGCGTTGGAAAGGGTTTTTTAAACACTTTGACGAAACGTAAAAACTTTTATGCGATTCGAAAAAAAAAAATAAAATTTTAATCCAAACAAAATGTTTGTAAAAAGTTACAATTTCCATCATTTTTTTACCTCTCTTTTCCGAAACGGATTTCAACCAGTAATAGCTTATTTTAAAGATCTTATCGTGCGCTTTAATCTTAAAAAATATTGGTGTCTATATCTCTTTTCTTTAAGGAGTTACGACTCAAAAACCGCCGAAAATTTGAAAAAGTCACTTTTTGACATAAAAACTGCTATGAAATTTTCGCTTAATCACAAAATAATTAATTTTGAAAGAACTACTTGGCCAATCGTGACGATTGATGATTTAAAATTTGCAGGATCGTTTTCACCGTCGAATTATGATACGGCGGCTCTGATCGCATGAAAAATGCGCCCTCCAGGGCCGGATTTGCACTCGAACTTTACAAAAACTTTGGAATTTTTTTTCTCAAAAACTATCTACCCGATTTTTGTCAAAAGCTACTCAAAGTACTTCTATTTTGTGCCTTTATCATCGGTAAAAATTTCAAGTCTCTGCTATTAGTACTTTTTGAGAAATTAAATAAAAACGAATTTCATAAAAAAATCAAAGCCGAAAGCCCACGAAAATTTTGAAAAATTTTATTTTCGAAATTTTTAAAAAACGACCTCTCGAATGAAAGATAATTAAAAAATTAATAAAATTGACCGCTCAGTTCTATTTTAGATCCGTTATTTTTTTCCCACCATCCAAAAAACTACAACAATTTTGGAAATCGCACAAGATTAAAATTATTTCACTCCCTTTAGTTTAAAGCTATTTCAACGAGCAATAGTTTATTTTAAAAGTCCTAACATGCGCTTTAATCTAGAAAAAGATTTGTGTCGATATCTCTTTTCATTTAGAAGTTACGAATCAAAAATCGCTGAAAATACTACAAATTTTTACAAAACTTATTTTTATTTAAAAAATTAAGCGATCACGTTTTAATTTTAATTAAATTAGCTCTCACTTGACATGATATTGAAATGATTGATGCAGGAAGGTGTTTTTGTAGAGAAAGAATTATCTTTTTTAATTACTTTGTTTTAAAAAGATGAAAACATTTTTCAAATTTAACACTGTATTTTACCTAAAAGTTCGCTATTAAACTTAATTGTTCAGTACAATACGTGTCCAACATGCCACTGAAATATTTGATAAAAAAAAGTGATTTGTTGCGCAAAATTTTAATTTTAAAAAGTAGTTTTAATTAAAAAAGTGAAAACAATTTTCAAATTTAATTTGAAATAACGCCAACTTGTATTTTTATAATATTGTCGTATGTTTTGCTAATTATGGGATACATAAACTGAAAAAAAATAGTATCAAATTACGAGCTGACTTGAGAATGATCAGGAATGCCAAATCAAGTTAACAAAATAAAAAAATGTTGCTGTCAGCTAAAGTAACAAATAAAACCAAAGTAAGTTAACATCATTTCCTAATATTTTTTTAATATTGTTGTATCTTTTGCTAATTATGGGATACATTTACTGAAAAAAATAGTAACAAATTACGAGCTGACTTGAGAATGATCAGCAATGCCAAATCAGGTTAAAAAAATAAAAAAATGTTGCTGGCAGCTTAAGTAACAAAATAAAACCAAAGTAAGTTAACATCATTTCCTAATATTTATAATATTGTTGTATCTTTTGCTAATTATGGGATACATAAACTGAAAAAAATAGTAACAAATTACGAACTGACTTGAGAATGATCAGCAATGCCAAATCAGGTTAAAAAAATAAAAAATGTTGCTGGCAGCTTAAGTAACAAAATAAAACCAAAGTAAGTCAACATCATTTCCTAATATTTTTTTAATATTGTTGTATCTTTTGCTAATTATGGGATACATAAACTGAAAAAATAGTAACAAATTACGAACTGACTTGAGAATGATCAGCAATGCCAAATCAGGTTAAAAAAATAAAAAATGTTGCTGGCAGCTTAAGTAACAAAATAAAACCAAAGTAAGTCAACATCATTTCCTAATATTTTTTTAATATTGTTGTATCTTTTGCTAATTATGGGATACATTTACTGAAAAAAATAGTAACAAATTACGAGCTGACTTGAGAATGATCAGCAATGCCAAATCCGGTTAAAAAAATAAAAAATGTTGCTGGCACCTAATGTTACAAATTAAAATAAAGTATCTCAGATCAACCGATCCCGAACAAGTTCCGGAGATGATGGATTTGATAGGTCACAATTTACATATTGTTACCGAACAGGCAATGGGACTTGGAGTCAATTTGATGACCTTCTTAAAAAACCGAAACTGGCTAAAAATAATCTGAAAATAGAAGTTCAAATTCTTGTTTTCCTAAATATAAAAAAATAAACAATTGGGTTAAATTACTCTTTCTATTTTAATTTGTAACTTTAGCTGCCAGCAACATTTTTTATTTTTTTTAACCTGATTTAGCATTGCTGATCATTCTCAATTCAGTTCGTAATTTGTTACTATTTTTTCGGTATATGTATCCCCTAAACATCAAAACTTACAACGATATTATAAAATAACAGAAAATAACGTTGACTTACTTTGTTTTAATTTTTTAACTTTAACTGTCAGCTACATTTTCTTAACTTGATTTGGCATTGCTGATCATTCTCAATTCAGTTCGTAATTTGTTACTATTTTTTTTTATATATGTATCCCCTAAACATCAAAACATACAACGATATTATAAAATAACAGAAAATAACGTTGACTTACTTTGTTTTTATTTTGTTACTTTAGCTGCCAACAGTTTTCCTGGACAAATTGTACTTTCTAATGCTTTTCTGGACATTCCTGAAGTGATGTACAATTTGTTACGAAATTATTTTTAAATTTATTTAATCAAACATCAAAACAAGTAGCGCGCTCCAAAAATTTTATAAAAATTCAAATGATATGTTTCGTTTCTATTTTTTTACTTTAGCTGCCAGCACTTTTTTGGACAAATTGTACTTTTCACTGCTTTTCTGGACATATCTGAAGTGATATTCAATTTTATTATTAAATTATTTTTAAATTTATTTATCCAAACATCAAAACAAGTCACGCGCTCAAGAAACTGCGGTAAATAGTTTATTCGTTTTTTTATTCTTACGTCAGAAGCTCACAATTTTTCAGATTTTTTAAAGGCTTTAGCATGTATTCAGCGACCGTGATGAAAAATTTAGAGACGTCGTTAACGTTAGACACGTGATTAAAAAATATTTCACCATAAGAAATATTTTTTTAAAGACGTGATTAACTTTAACGATGTCTCTAAAATTTTCATCACGGTCGCTGAATACATGATTTTTTATTTTTTCTCAATAGAGATAACGTAACAAATTGTTTTTAGTTATTATAAGCTTGGTAGAGTTGGAATATAGCAATTAAATTTATTTTATGATGTCATATGTGTATATTCGAAATATATTTTTATAAAAAAAAAATTTTCGGTAAATTTTTTTATTTAAAAAAACCGACCAGTGCATCTGAAAGTACTTTTTAAGTAACAAATTTAGGTACACTATTGACAGTCCTTGAGTGAATACCGTCGAAGTTATCGCGATGACTGCTAACTTCAGATTCAAGTTGGCTGTTTGGAGATTTTTCAAAAACGGTTCGAGGTACAAATTTTTTTTTATTGTAAGAAATTAGCAACAAATTAGTAACAAAATCTCCCACCCTTTTTTTGCAGGTTGCTATAAATGTATTTCCAACTTTATATACGTCATTTCTCCTGTCAAACGGAATTAGCGGTTAAACATTGAAAAAGTCATTTAAAACATATTTTTTGCTAATTACTCGAGCAATTAGGCCGGACAAGCATGATGACCTATACTATCGTATTTTACATCGTGAATGCTGTCTTTTGCAATCTGAATTGTTGCTGTGAGTTGATTAGGGGACAAAATTTCTTTAATTGACTTATGCCGCAAACTTGGCGTTTTTAAAGTTGTCGTTGGCTTCTGGTTAATTAATTTCTAACGGACAAGGTACATGTCGTATGTCATTTTAATCAAAATTTAATGCTGTATCTAATGATGTTAATATTTTTTTATGCAAGTTACCTGTAAAGAGTAATTCGCGTTTAAAGTTGAAAAATATTGAAAAAACACTTTTATTATTAATTACTCGCTTAATTGGGTCGGACAAGCATAGTAACTAATACTATTGTTATCTAAATGTTAAATTCTATATTTTGACATATCATTTGTCTTTGTACGATAATAATTAAAAACTTGTAAACTCGAGATTGAGTTTTGATTGAAAGGCTATAAAATGTTTATTTTAAACGGAAAAGCAAGGTGGTTAATACCAGTGTATTGGGCTTTTATTGAGCTTTAATATGGTATATTTATTTTTGATGTATGTTAATTAGAACAGAAGTTATTCCCAAAAAACCTCTTATGGAGAATTACGTATAAAAAACTCATCTTCCGTCAAACATACAGAATTAAAATATACTCTTGTAAATATTTAACTTTTCTTTAATATAAATCAAATATAATAGTCATTCTAAAATGGGCCAAATACTTTTTATAAATTGAATAATAATGAAATTAAAATAATAATGTTTTATTCCTTATTTTCGATATACAGCTTATTCAAAATTATTAGGCACTGTGTAAAACTCAACTTATTCAATGTGAATATGTATTTTGAAAGGAAAATGGTTGGTACTTCATACATTGATCCAAAATAAATCGTTGCAAAAAAGAGTTAATAGTTTTTTCGTCCTCCTCTTCGATTTTAATATAGTGTGTATTCTTTGAAACATATTTTCTATCTGCTTTTTGCAACCTTTAGTACAATTATTTTCCATTCTTGTAAACCATTTTTAGAGTTGCGTTTGAAGTTATACTGTACTCACGAAACTTACGCCTTATTAGGTTTCAAAGGTGCCCAATTTCAATAAACTTTTAAGATATTTAGCTAGACATCCTGTATATTGATAAAAAATAAATTTTTGCCTAAAAGAGTTAATATTTTGTTGGTCCTTCTCTTCCTGATATTAATATAACTTGTAATCTTTGAAACGTGCTATCTACCATCCTTTTGCAATCTTTAGTACATAGTATTTCCCACTCTTGTAAAGCATTTTTTTACTAGATTGATCTGTTGACTGTGGAGGCCAATTTAGTACAACAAAACTATTCTCTTTAAAAGGGGATATGGATGATGGTATCAAGGAGAGTTACTTTATTAAAATATTAGAATTTCTAGAATGGTGTCTCCATAAATATTGGATAATATGATGGCTGTAGCATCAATATGGATACGTGCTTATCGCTGGTCATGCAACTCTAGCAAATGAGTATGACACCATTAAAAACTGTATTCTACATTACAATGCTACCTCCCCCTTATTTCACTGTAGGGACCACACAATCAGTATCAAACTCTTCGCCTTAACTTTGGATAACATCAAGAGTTTTAAACACGTTTTGATGTATTTGTTTATGTAATACTAGATCTTAAGACTTTACATGTTTGTGTTATAAAATTCATTTTATATAACCATGGTTTTTTTCTCCTTCAGAAGTGTGTCTAGAAGTCGTTGTCTAATCGTTTGCACTGATTGGCCTTCTAATGTCTTCTGATAAGTCGTCAGTAGGCTCAAAAGAAGTTTTCTTTCGATTTTTAGTAGATGCAATTTTTTGGTCTTCACATTCTGTTGGTATATATTTTCCAAGGTGTTTTCGCCCTGCTATAGCATATATTTTTACTTATGTGGAAGCCTGTCTCTGCAAATCGTATAAGTACAGTTTGCACCGAACATTTTGTGCATTTCAGAGGTTTGGGACTCTGAACTTGAGATTTTCTGTAAAATCTGGAATAGTAGACGTTAAGGTTTATCTATAGCTGGGGTTACTTTTTTCGGCAATTTCGAAAAAAAATGATTATATTATAACTATTCCTATTGTTTTTTGTAACCACACATAAATTCTTCTTTGCGCTATGAGCAGACACAGTATACTAACTTAAGTGTTTAAACACCAAATGTATTATCATGTGAAAACCAGAAGGCTTAAATCACTAGGTTTATCTACTATTTAAATAACTTTTTAAACATTGTATCAAATTGAGGGGTATAGATGCAAAACCCGACATGTCACAAAATAATCAAAATGGAGTTACACTTTGAATTGGACTTGTCTGACTTTTATGCAACTTTATTTTAAAGAGTTTATGTTTAAAGAGCGACAAACATTATGAATTTGTACCTTTAAAGTTTACCATAAGATGCAAAACTCGACATGTCCATTAACCAATTTAATGCAAATAGCGACATGTCCAAAGATCAGTGTTTTCTCAAAAACGTTATAGCAAACAGGTGTTTCTAAGTTTAAAGTAAATTATAAATAAATTAAAAATGGAATTTGTAAAAGAGAAATGAAGATTCAAAGAATGAAACCAAAAGAACTGCGCGTAGGAGTACCACTCGAGACAGATAAATTAAGAAGTTTAAAAATATTTGTTTAACATTCACTATAGGAATTTCCGCTCTCGAATATTTTACTAAACTTTTTGAGAAAATGACGAAGATGGTACCGAAGAAAATTTACCACCAGAAGAAGAAGTAACAGATTGATTTAAATCAAATTGGCCATTTTACAATTAAGTATTTTTTATATTAATATAAAGGTATCTTTTAAAATCCAGTAAATTTAGGATTAAAGATTTTTTTGTATTTAGTTGAGTTAATTTTTTTCAATAAAGTTTATTAGAAGAAAAGTTATACCATTTTTACATTTTTAGATGCAATTAGCGACAAGTCCTAGACTAATGGGGTGATTCTGAACAAAAATGTCAACCGTAACATCGCTGTTAAATTCAAAGTCACCCCGATGTCAAAAAAACGCTATTCTCTAAACTTTACTGTAACGTAACGGTTATTTAAAATAACATTTTCGGTGTTAAAATAACATCTATCAAAGTAATAATAATAAATTAATGTATAGTTGATCAAAATTATACATTATTTAGAAGTACAATGCATGTTAACACCGAAAATGTTATTTTACATGGTTGTTAAGTTACAGTAAAGTTTACAGAATAGCGTTTTTCTTGACATCAGGGTGACTGTCAAATTTAACATCGCTGTTACGGCTAACATTTTTTGTTCAGAATTACCCCATTAGTTGCAAAATGCGACATGTCAATTAATTTTTCGGAAATAACTCAATATCCTTAAAAATAAACTTATGACAGAATTTTGAGGTATTCTCAAAATTCCATTACGAGGACATGTCGGGTTTTGCATCTATACCCCTCAAATGTGTTATATACCTATTTCCAAAAATTGCATCCCTTCTTACCATCTGCAGTAATATTTTACATGATTTTCAATATTCTTTCAATGGAAATAAAATTGTTTTCAAGACCACTGTCCCACCTAAAATGTCTAATGAGACACCAATGTCCGTACCGTAAAAAGGCTTACCCTACATTCATAAAATTATCATTTCTTGATATTAGTATCCACATTTACATAAAATATGTTTAGAACTAATATTAAAAATATAAATACTGACCTTAGAATCCTGATAGAAACTAGACATGTTAATACTACTTTTCAATTTATTTTAATTGTTCGACTAACTTTTTTCTTTAGACTATTTAAACAATAATAAATCCAAGGTTATGTTTTATTAAAACGAATTGTGTTTTATGTGAATAAATGAAAGTGTTTTCGGTGTTAATTAATTGTACAAATTTGAGCTACTTAATCAGAAGCTAGCCTAACATATTTATTTTCATGTTAATAAATATATACAGGGTGTAGCAGAACTCCCGCATAAGCTCTCCCTAGTCTCTTGTTTACTAATAAATATTAGGTACTAAAAACCTATTTTATAAACTTTACAATTTATTTTTTTAAATTGAAATTTAAGGCAGATAATTATTATAGGTAATTTTCAATTTAAAAAAAAATAAGCTGTAAACTTATCTATCTATTTTAAGTTGTTGTTACATAATTATCGTGATAATTTATGTAAAGTATTTTATTATCAGTACACTTAACGATAAAAAATAACGAGCTATTTAAAAATTTCAAATTCTGAGTGTGGATGACATCACAATAAAATTAGATTGATCTTATAGAAGCGCATACCCATACATTTCGATACACATACCTATTGATATATTTTCTCCGTAGAAAATTAGAAAATACATTTAAACCTGTATTCTGCACATGTAGGCAATAAAATAAATTAGTTCTGCAGTCATAAAAGCTAGTACGAACAACATTTTTGTATATTTTTTTTGTAGATGATTTAGAAGTCATTTCTTTAATAGGAATTAAAAAAGGAGCCAGAAGGAAAAAAAATTGGAGAATGTACAAAAATAATATAATGATCTAAAAGTACCTTAACTTTGGACCCCTCTAATTATTTTTGAGCTAGGTTGCAGAAGGTAACTCTCTGGCAGGATGTAGCCTAATCAATTTAGATTATAAATCTGAAAAAAATTGAAAATCCAACAAGGGAAACTTGAGTTATGACTGCAGAACTAATGCTCGATTTCATGATTTTTTTCAATTTTTCCTCCCAAACTCGCGCGCCCTCTTGGGATTCGCATTAATTATCAGTTATTTGGTCATAATTTGCAAAGAAGCTCCAGAAAAGTGGGATGGATTTTCTATTCCTTGTTATTATATCCAACGGAAAATTTATCGCGGGTGTCTAGGAAGATGCTGTTTATGTCTTAATTTTAAGAGAAAAACTTCATATATGAGATTTTGTTTCCAAAGAGAGCTAAGAAAATAGCAATAGATTAAAATAAAATAAATCTTATTGAATTTTGTAATCTATTACCTTTGTCGTTTTAAATTTGAAGTATAATGTACAGAATAAAATTAAACAAATTAACATTTTACTTAAAATTCCATTGTACATTATCAATTAATATGATTACGATAGGCGGCAACTACACTTTATTTTTCATGAAATTGCAATTTCTTAAAATATCCCCCTATAAGTGGATAATGGATGTAGATGCATGAAAACAAAAAAAATTAATTCCTTGTAAATGACATCATGGATGTTTTTTTTTTTCAATTTTGTTGTAATGCCTCAAAATATTTCGTTATGCAATCCTGCTGTCTTTTTAAATTTACTTGTTACGGCAGGTTGACTGTTGTGACATTTAAAAATTACAAAGTAGGTTAGCGGTTAGCTGACTTATACAAACACAAATACTACCTCCCTTCTGCATTATTGCATACACACTTTTTTTAGCAATTGCGTTTTTAGATAGTTTTTGTCAACTAAAGAAATCTTTTCATATTTAACGTGGGAATTTTTTTTTCTCTACGATCGTAGAAAAAGTAGGTCAAATATGATAATTTCTTAGTGCAAAAAGTCATGCTTTCTTGCTCTAGTGCAAAAAAGTATGACTTTAAGCAATGTCAATATATGTCATTAATTTCATTTTTGTATGGAATTTTATTATTTTCAATGATAGAGGATCATCGATTCGTACAAAAAGCATAGTTGCATAAATAACAATTTTATGTTTTCGAGATAATTTTGGAGCAAAGTTTAAAAAAACACCTTCAATTAACGTAATAAATTTAAATCTTCATAAAATAAAACAAAAACTGTACTTATATAAATATTCGAGGAAATAATTTTGTTTATCTAAGAAACATGGTTACATAGCTATAAGGTCTGTCCGTTTTACAAACACGATTTTCTATTCAGTGGTATAGGGTCAAATTTCGGTCCTCCCCGCGATATGTATGTAAAAATGGGCCCTTTTTTATGTAAAAATCGCTATCAATTATTGATGTCTTTTGGGTAGTAGAAGCATGCAATATTTATTTATGCATCAAAAGAGAAAATGATTTATAACCGAAATGTGAAATTAAATTTTATATTAAATAAAATTTTTTATTTAATTTAATAATTCACGGACACGAATAATCAACTATTAAATTTTATGTACTTCTAATCAATTTTATTGATAAAAAAATATATTAAACAGTAAAACCAATATACATGGAATGACAGTAAAACAAATCTTAATTCAAAAGGATTAAAAATAAATTATAATAGAATTTAATTCATAGAGAATATATCTACAATTTACCCCTTAAGGATTATACAGGGTGTCCCACTTTTATCCAGGAAAAATAAAAATTAAATAAAAACCGGATTAAATACAATTACAAATAGAAGAAAAAATACGTAAATCTGTTTTCTGTATATTCAAACATTTAAAAGTTTACCACAGAATTTAATTCAAATTTTCACCACAGAGGGCGTAAAGCGCCATCTAGTAGTAGTTAAAAATGCCAATAAGCAGAGAGTCGAACCGAAATTTATTTCCTTCTGGTTTATAGTACATAAAACTTTTTGTTCCTGTTTAGGTAAGTGTGAACATTTCGTTTCAGAGGTGGAAGTTTGTAACCCTATCGAGTTGATGTCGGTTTATAGTTGATTCGATAGATATTATCTTATCTATCTGACTCTTACTTACAAAACAATCCATATTAGTAGAAGCGGCGGCGACACTAGGTCTAGTGTGATAAAACTTTTCAAGGTTGTACATATAATTCGTTAAGTCATTGAGAGGGGAACACAAAATGGCACTGCTGCCACGTGTAGACCGAACGCCACTATAAATTTTTTTTTTCAAAATTTTTAATTTTTTCTAATGTCTAGTATCATAAAACTTCTGGATTCTGATTTCTCCTCGCGACAGGGGGCTATAAAAAAATGCGGTGCTGCCAGTCTCCGTGAGAACGCTTATCAGTGGCAGCAGGAAAATAAGAGATCTCACAAATTCGATTTTCAAAAATTGGCAACCACTTTTACTGACGTCACGTAAATGTGGTTGCTTATTACCGACGTCTCGTAAAAGTGGTTGCTTATTACTGACGTCTCGTAAAAGTGGTTGCTTATTATGGAAAACGATTCCCACTTTCGGGTTGCTGCCTCGGTTCCTGCCACGTGTAGACCGAACGTCACTATAAAAATTCTCTTTTCAAAATTTTTATTTTTTTTTAATACCTAGTATCATAAAACTTCAGTAATCTGATTATTCCTCGTTCCTCGCGACAGGGGAGGGTTAGGGCTATAAAAATGCCCCCAAACCTGATAGGAACCGAGGCAGCAACCCGAAAGTGGGAATCATTTTCAAAAATAAGCAACCACTTTTACGAGACGTCAGTAAAAGTGGTTGCCAATTTTTGAAAATCGAATTTGTAGGATCTCTTATTTTCCTGCTGCCACTGATAAGCGTTCTCTCGGAGACTGGCAGCACCGCATTTTTTTATAGCCCTAAGTTTTATGATACTAGAAAATTAAATTAAAAATTTTGAAAAAAAAAAATTTATAGTGGCGTTCGGTCTACACGTGGCAGCTGTGGCATTTTGTGTTCTCCCCTCAATGACGTAACGAATTATATGTACGACCTTGAAAAGTATTATCACACTAGACTTAGTGTCGCCGCCGCTTAGACTATATGAGTAGAAGCGAGACAAAAATCGTTACCAAGGAAATGCAGTCAACAATCCACCGATTTTAAGAGGATAGTCGGCGTGTGTGCTTGATTTTGAAATTCGCTTGCTATTTGAGGCCTTGGTCATAACTTTTTTTCCGGCGCAGCTTCTTTAGTTACACAAAAAAGTCTTGTGGCAACAACTTGAACTTTTTTGTTTACTGCTGTCGTATGACTATTTGGTTTGACGTTCAAAAACAAAAAACGTCAAGTTGGTAGACTCTTCTGTGTACCAAAAAAATATATTTTAAGAAAGCTCCACTGGAAAAAATATCAAGCGGATTTCATAATCAAGCACTAAAATTGTCGACTATCTTTAAGTTCCGGTTACGGGTTAGGTAATGACGAGGGTAATGGTAAAAATTTCGGTTATCGTTTTTCGATTTGGTTCCGGTTCTATTCACTGACTTATGTACATTTTTAGCGAAGTTTCATGATATAAATTAAAAAAATCAAGTTAGTTGGTTAAGCTTAGTCTACACTTTACACTAGTCGGGTGACCGGACCCAATCAACTGACCCCAGCCCAGTACTCGACTCCTCTGAACATTTAATTTTGAAACATATTGACACGACAGAACTTAAAACAAAGTAAAAATTAAATAATTCTTAGAAAATTACCGGTATAAATTGTCGTCTTAAAATGTGTATTATAAGAGGTGTTTTATTATTTATACTCGACTCGCCTTTTTACTCGTCCTACTGTTTACATTAGTCGAGTATATCTTGCTTTCTTGAATTCGCCTCTTTACTTTTTTACTTACATTATTAGTTTTGACATAAGTTTTAACATTGAAATGTTAACATCTATGTTAATTTTACAGCATTTGTTCAGAATAACATCATTAATTTTGATTGCTCTCCCTACTTTTAATTGCTGATTGTAAAACTTCCAAACAATGCTTACAATTTAAAGTTTCTCACAAATTTAAATTTCAGCCAATAACAAAATAATAAATCAGAAATAATAATAATAACAATTGATGCGGATATTTTAAACCAAAACAATCCTAATTAAAAACAAAAGAACAAATCATAAATAATAATAAGGATGTAGCTATTTGCACACACAGTATGTACTAATAAATGACTATTTGCATACATTATGTATGAATAAACGCCGCAGAACATATTAGTTTTAAATTCTAGGCATTTTGTAGTTCCTAAGATTGCCGGCAGTGGGTCCGCATCGTGCTATCAGTGGAGTGTTCTCTCAAAGTTTTTCTCAACTTGTTAATATTTTAAGAAAAGTTTTCAAATTCGGTTTTATCGGATACCCTGTTATTGGATAATGGGCTATCAAAAATTGTTAAGGAAGAAAAACACTACATACTTGTGCAATTAAGTAAATTAAAAACTTGAAAATTTATCTTAATTTTAAAATTAAACTTTACTATAACGATGTTGGTAATGTGGAAACTTAAAACTTTGGGTAATGTATTGTATACAGGGTGATTCAGACCACCCGTGCCACCCATTTATCTCGAGAACGCGTTATCGCACAACACTAAAATACAAAACTTAATTACCAAAGTGAACCTAAAGAATCAATTGGTTAACTTATTTTTTCCGGAACAACCCGGAACTATCCGGACCGGAGGTAACTTTGATGTTTTAAATGACAACATAGGTCGAGTTTGGTATGGTTTGATAGGTCTTTCAAAAACAAATAACTTTTATTACAATAATTTTTTAATATTTTCCATAGTTTAGAATTTATTCAAAAAACAAAAAACAATTGTTAAAAAAAGTAAATAAAAATTATTACATATTTTGAAGAATTTTATAAATTTATAAATTCTTTCTACAAATTCAAATGTTTTACCAACTTTAAATATCACACTTGTCCATATTTCAACAAAATTCTTCAAAATATGCAATAATTATTATTTACATTTTTTTAACATTTTTTTTTTGTTTTTCTAATAAATTCTAAAGTATGGAAAATATTAAAAAAATATTTTAATAAAAGTTGTTTATTTTGAAAAGACCTATCAAACTCGACCTATGTTGCAATTTAAAAAATCAAAGTGATATCCGGTTCCGGATAGTTCCGGAAAAATATAAATATGGTTTGATAGGTCTTTTAAGAATAAAGAACTATTATAAAAATATTTTTTTAATATTTTCCATAGTTTAGAATTTATTCGAAAAACAAAAAAAAATATTAATAAATGTAAATAAAAATTATTGCATATTTTGAAGAATTTTGTAAATTTATAAACTCTTTCTACCAATTCTAATATTTTACCAACTTTAAATATCATACTTGTCTATATTTAAACAAAATTCTTCAAAATATGCAATAATTTTTATTTACTTCTTTAACAATTTTTTTTGTTTATCGAGTAAATTCTAAACTATGGAAACTATTAAAAAAATATTTTAATAAAAGTTATTCGTTTTTGAAAGACCTATCAAACCATAGCAAACTCGACCTATGTTGCCATTTAAAAAATCAAAGTTACCTCCGGTTCCGGATAGTTCCGGGTTGTTCCGGAAAAAAATAAGTTCACCAATGGATTCTTTAGATTCACTTTGGTAATAATATTTTTTATTTCGTCCATGAACGATAACGCGTTCTCGAGATAAATGGGTGGTCTGAATCACCCTGTATACAGGGTGTCCCTGAATAACTGTGACAATTTTTTGTGGTGATAGAGGAAGTTATACTAAGTATTTTTGACTTATAAAGTATTGTCGGGAAATGCTTCCTTAAAAAGTTATACCACTTCAAAAATTTAAAAAAATAGGTATATATTTTTTATATTATTGTATACAAGGTGTCCCGTTATTCGACCGACAACGTTTAACTGAAGATTCCTCACCTCAAAATAAGTCGATATGACCCTATTTATCTATTACCAAAAGTGAACCCCTGAGGAGTTATAAGCTTTTGAAGTTGAACTAAAAAAATACATTTTCCTTTATTGCGTCCAAACCAATGAAGATTTTATGACGAAATTTGGCGTACTTGAGTTTTTATAAGAAACGCGCACTTTGTAAAAAATTAGACAAAATTCAACATCTGCAAAGGGTTTAAATTTAAGAGGATGGGCATAAACCTCCTTATAAGTTTTTAGTATCTGAAGATATTAACATTAAAGTTACCAATTCCCATTTAATCATTCAATTGTAAGATTTTTTGTCTCTTACGTCTTCCAAATAAATTATGCCGTTCCTGCGAAAATGTAAAAAAGAAATTCAGTGAAAGACTAATTTAATTAATAACTTCACATTACATATCTAAGTGAAGTAGCATAAACTTAAATTTTAATTTTTTGGAGAATATCAAATGTATTGTTAAAGTTTACCAGTTTAAACGGTATTAATTTAAAATAAAACAAATGAAGAAGAATTAATTTAACAGTTTTATTAAAAAAATTATTGTAATAAATTAAGTGCATGTTCAACGTGAGTGCTCTCTGAACGAATACAAGAATTAATACGGCACAAAAATGAAAATCGAATAAATTCAAAGAAGTTTGGGATTTCACGTATCTCATTGGTTGCGTTGACGATTCGTACCCAAAGATCTTCTCTGCTTTCGACTGGAGTACTGTAAACTGTATCTTTTAAACAACCCCAAAAAGATAAATCTAGAGGATTTAGATCCGGTGATCGCGGTGGCCAAGTCATTGGAGCATCAAAACCCCGACCAATCCATCGGCGAGGAAATTTTTCATTTAAATAATTTCTCACATTTATTGAAAAATGAGGAGGGGGCTCCGTCTTGCATAAACCACATCTGTGCTCTGATGGCAAGGGGTACTTCTTCTAGTAGTCCAGTAAGATTATTTCTTAGAAAATCTAAATACGACACACCATTCAGTCTTGGTGGTAATTCAAATCGCCCTATAATATGATTGTCGATTATACCTGCCCACAGGTTGATGGAAAACTGCCTTTGATCCTTGGCTACAATTTTCTCATGGGGATTTTCATCCGACCAGCTATGCAAATTATGCAAATTAATCATTCCGCTTCTTGAGAAGCAAGATTCGTCAGTAAACAAAATTATTCTGGCCATATTTGGATTTTGGTCGTATTTGCGTTTGAACCATTGGCAAAATAACAATCTATTGTCCAAATCAATCGGCAGCAATTCTTGAACTTTGCGAAAATGGTATGGATGAAGTAACTGTTCTTGAGGTGTTCTGTATACGGCATTTTTTTGAATTTGTAATTGCGTAGAAATCTCTCTTACACTTACTCTGCGATTCTCCTCCACACATCCCAATATTTGTTCTTCTGCCTCTACTGTTCTTATTGTTCGTGGGCGCCCTACATTTCTACGATCAGTTTCCAGTTTACCATATTCACGCAAACGACGATCTAAGTTAGCAAATGTTGTATGATGAGGAATTTGACGATTTGGATACTTCTCAGCATATCTTCTAGCAGCAGCTCTACCATTACTGTGACATTCACTGAATACTAGGTGCATGTCGGCATATTCATTAAATGAATTGATTGCATCCATTTTATAAGTAATTTTTGTAAATTAAAAGTTACTGTATTATCTATTATGACATCAATGTTCTTACTATGGTTTTGGTTTCGAAGGGCGACTTAATATTGAAACAATAGGAAAAAGTACTTTGTGTTGCCTAACTTTGCTGTTTTGCACTAGTTTTATTTTACTCATTTTCTGCAAGAACGGCATAATTGATTTGGAAGACATAAAAGAAAAAAAATCTTACAATTGAATGATTAAATGGGAATTGGTAACTTTAATGTTAATATCTTAAGAGAGTAAAAACTTATAATGAAGTTTATACCCATCCTCTTCCATTTAAACCCTTTGCAGATGTTAAATTTTGTCTAATTTTTTACAAAGTGCGCGTTTCTTATAAAAACTCAAGTACACCAAATTTCGTCATAAAATCTTCATTGGTTTGGATGCAATAAAGAAAAATGTATTTTTTTAGTTCAACTTCAAAAGCTTATAACTAAATATTATAAGAGATATTAATTTGAAATATTGGCCACAGTTTTTCCACATAAGGATACACATTTTTAGCTAATAAAAGTTTAAAAAATATTTTCAGGAGCGTTACATGTGGGGAGGTTATCAACTTTTTTTGATCATATCTTTTGTTTCTTTACGTTTTTGATAATTTTAAAAGTACTAAAATAATAATTGATCAATGTTCTATAGAAAAGGTACTCTTATTGTATGTGCTTCATTTCGGAGTAAAAGAAGATTTTATAATTGTTTTTTAAATTCATATTTTTAGCTAAAAATTATAAAATCTACTTTTACTCCGAAATGAAGCACTACTAACTTACTGTCATTTTCAGTATAAAGTTAAGATCGCATATGTGATAAGAAAAGTTGTGGGGGTGCGATTTGAAAAAAGAAGTTGATGCTGGCTTCTTAAGGGTAATTTTGTACTGATCTTTTTAGGAAGTCTGTATATCATAAACTGATTTTTGTATAGATCAAAATTTAATTTTTATAGATCATTTTTTAATTATCTATAGATCAAATATTAATTCCATAAACATCATTTTAAGTATTTTCTATAGATCATATATTAATTTTTATAGATCGTTTACTAATTTTCAAACATTTTAAGAAAAGCAATTAATGAAAATAATAATAAAGGCAAAAGTAAGAAACTTACTTTGTTCTATGTAAATATAAAATTTCGTATGTACGATAGATAAAATAAATCAATAATAGTAGTATATTTTTTATTCTAAAATATCTCTTATAGTTGGTACTTTATCTAAACGTGTGATTTTTTTTGAGTTCGTTACAATTGAGCGATAAAAACCATAATTTCGTGAAAAATATGTTATAAGTTGGTTCTATTACATTTCTAAACTCGCTAAATATTATTTCTCAATGCCATTTAACAGATTACATTATCACTTAAAAGCGACAAAACATAAAAAATTATCATTTACGAGTATACTCATAATTATTTTATTACTGGCAATGTTCTGCGTGATTTAAATAGATTGAAATTTATCTCGCTGCTAAATTTTATAACAAATTAACTAAAAAAACATCTTTCTAATAAAATAATTTGTTCTTCATATGTCGATTCAAAAATAATATTTTGGGCTAATAAAAAAAAATAAAATTAAGACGAAACATGCCATTCGCCTCTTTCTTTATTGTGCTCATACAAAATTGCAATGCAAATATTTTTAAATATTTTAGATAGTAAACTTTGTCTAAAAATCCTGCTGTTATAATCGTTAAGAAAAAACACATAAATTAAAGAAAATAAAATTGGCCTGTAGAATATTGTATTCCAAATATATGCGTGTAATTTCATCACAATTGGTTAATTCATTGATAGGCTACACAGCGTGAAATATTTGATGTTTTGCAATGATTTGTATGAGCATGAGAGAGAAATATATTTCAAAGTGGTCAGTTTCCTTATAAAGAAACTTTCACTAAGATGATTTCCTCTGAATGGGCTTCGGAAAAAATAATACATTTGGCAAGTTGACCGATAAGTTACCTAATCACCCCATTAAATTTATTTCCGGTTTCAAAACTATTATCTTTCAAACTAAATAAATAATATCAGATAGATAAATAAATAATAAATAAATTAATTAATGATTTTTTTCCTTTATAATCGAATTTGTATAATACCTGCGAATAAATAAGATAAGGATATAATATCTATTACAAAGATCAAAACAAAACTTGTGTCAATATTAAAAGTAATTACCTACCAAAATAAATAAATAATTAAATCAATTAAGTTTTTCTTCGATTTTGCAAAAAATTTATCTTAAACGAAAGATAATTAAAAACTGAAATTTGCCAAATGTTTTTTTCCAGGTAGTTGAGTCATTAGCAAAGTTAAGACAACTTTGCTAATGACTCAACTAAAATCTTCTGTGACGTTTGACAGGCTTTAAAATGTAACTTTTTATGTTCGTTGTTTCTATAGTAACTTTGTACTGCCTAGGAGTAGAAATTACTACTTTGCGCCAACTAGGAATAAAAGGGTGGAATAGATATAAATTTTAGGTAACCCAATATACACTAACATTGTATTGTGTGTTGTATGTAAATTAAATGTCAAATTATAAAATTATTTATTATATTACTATTTTAAAAATTTCGACGTTTGAAAGATAAAATAGCATGTTTTATACCCAGATTCTGGTCAATTCATTTAAGTTTAAAGGCCTTTAAATTTAAATTTGTTATATGGGTTGTAATCAAAGACTTCTATGTTTTCTGTTGTTATACATATACCGGACATGCTTGACATTTTGAAAAAATAGATGTTTTTTATTTCCCACTTTTACCTGCTAATGAGCTAACTTTTGACGTATAACTTTTACCATTCAATCCATTAATAACCGAAATTTTCTTAATCCATCGCATTAGTTGTTTGTTGTATCTAGTAATTTGTAAAATAAAGAAAAACATAGCTACTTTAAAATAGACACCAGCGCCCCCAATGTGTATTAGCCTGACCTACGGCGGCCATTTTAAAAGTGTCCGTTAGCTATATTCACTTTGGTTATTTTCTTACTTTTTGATGTTCTTTGATCAAATGAAAATCGAATTTGACAAGTTTGTGATCCAATGTGATCCAATATTTCAAATTTACCGCCAAAACAGACACTTTTAAAATGTCCGCCAGTGATACACAAAAAAATGGCAAGTGTCCGGTCTATGTATAACAATAGAAAACATAGAAGTCTTTGGTTGTAATGGACAATTTCCATTGTTACCTTGTTTGTTTCTAAATAAAGGCCTTTAATTTTGACCAGAATCTGCCTATTATACCCAGATTCTGGTCAATACCCAGATTATGGTCAAAACATTTAAGTTTAAAGGCCTTTAAATTTAAATTTGTTATATGGGTTGTAATGGACAATTTCCAGGGTTACCTTAAATGTTTCTAATTAAAGGACTTTAATTTTGACGAGAATCACCCTACAAATCATTTAAATTTAAAAGCCTTTAAATTTAAATTTGTTATATGGGTTGTAATGGACAATTTGAATGGTTACCATATTTGTTTGTAATTAAAGGCCTTTAATTTTGACCAGAATCTGCCTATTATTCGGAGTAAAGTTTCCCTTTCCTTTTATCACCCCTCAAAGCATTTTAAACCTATGACATGCTAGTTGAATACAAGCTATCAAATTCTGACAAATGAAAAATAGTCTGTGAGTGTTGTCACCTCATTCTTACATTTTATATACTTTTTCATATACTTCTTGAGCCAAGTTTTTTTGAGCTTTCAAAATTTAACATTAGGTTTACTTTTGTATACGTTTATTTTATCTACGAAAACAATAAAATTAACTATTATTTGTCTAAACATCAAAAGTTAATTTAACATACTCATAATTGTTAAAAGATAAAAGTATGACGGGTTTCTAGGAACTACCAAAAATGTTGGTAAATCTCAAAGTCAATTCGTGACGTCACGATTAAAAAACTTTTTTATATACTTTGGCTCATCCGTTTAAAAGATTTATTAGTACTTTACAATAAACCCCTAAGAGCTAGTTACATCATAAAAATTACAAAAATATCTTTTATCGTGTATTGTATTTTAGAAAGCATGAAGTCTATTACACATAAATCAATTTAATTTCAGAAAGGAATGATAGGATAAGTAGGTCATACCTCATTGAGAACACCTTTTTAGCCCGAGTAAGATACAAAAAACAAAAGTCAAATCCACAGATTTATTTTAAAGATATTCAAAATTTTTAATATGTAGAAATTAAAGTGTTCAATTTTGAATATCTTTAAAACTAATCGCTCGATTAAAGTTTTATGTCTTGTATGTTATTTTCGGTAGAAAGATCTTTCATTGTATGCTTATTATTATATTACTTACATACTTACCCTTTCATTCCATTTAAAATTGCAGGGTTTGTGTTCATAGCGCACAGGGATGCTGTGCCTCATCTATTACAAAATAATCTCCTTCAAACTAAATTTGACCGTTTTTAAAAATTGGTCCTTTTCGTTTTAGTTTTCGTTGGCCTGGGCTCGTATCCTCATATCCAGGGATAAAATATCCTATAGGAACAGCAGCACTCTTCTTGATATAGCGGGAACATGTTGCTGGATGGGAATTTGCCGCATCAAAACCTTACTGAATCGTTAAGTTGCTGGACAGCACAAATTACTGGTTCGAATATTGCTAGGTCGAAAATTGTTTGGTCAAAATATTACTGGACCAAAGTGTTGACCGTTTGAAACAGTGCTGCTTCGAAATATTGCTGTGTCGAAATATCTCTGAACCGAAACAGGGGGTTGCACGTCTCAACCTTTATACCGCGTCTCTGTAAAAACTTAATCCGTACCCCCTTCCCTTTTTCGATGCAGTGATTTTCGATCCAGCAATGTTTCGGCGCAGTGATGCGATGTTTCGATTCAGCGATGTTTCGATGCAGCAATATTTCGAACCAGCAACGTTTCGAACGGACAACCTTTCTATGCAGCGCGATTCGATGCAGTAATATTTCGGCCCAACGATTTTCGGTCCAGCAATTTTAGATGCACCATTTTTTTTGGGTCCAGTAACTTTTCGACCGGACAATGTTTCGATGATGCGAAAGAAAAATGAAACATTTACAAGAGGGTTCAATACTAAACTAACATCATTATAAAAAAAATAAAAAATTATCCAATCATTTTTTAAAACAGAAAAACTATCACCTGTTATGAATTACCACATGTGTACTTTCAGCAAATATGTGGATATTATTATATTATCTTAAAGTTTGTTCAAATATTAATAAAATTAGTTTTACACAATATGTTTTGCGACTGATACCTGAACCTATCGCAAAATTATTATGTAATTACTAAAACATACCTAAGTGTTTATTATTAAATATATGTGTATTTAGTATATGTATACAGGGTGTTCCATTTAAAAGGAGCCACCCTAAATAACTCTTAAAAAAATAATTGTAAAAATGCTGTGACATGACGATTTTTACCTTCAAGGGGACATCTTTTTACGACAAAATAAGAATGGTAATTGAAACCCCCATCCCTACGGAGCCACCCTTTTAGTTTTTTTAAATGGGAATGGGGGTCGAGTGAAGCATCATTTTAAAGGTCTGAAAATAAAAATATGATTTGTTTTGGCCCTATTTTAATTTAGTCATTTACAGGACACGATAAAAGAGAAAAGTAAAACGTAATTTATCGCAAAAAAATATAGTAACTGATTTATTTTTCAATAATTATAAATAATTAGCTTTTGTTAGAGTTAGAGCACTTGTTTTATGGTCAAAACTTAACAATTTATCCAAAAGTGATTTAAAAGTACATAAATAATACCATTATTAAGTAATAATAATAATAAATCATTTATTGGTAACTTTCAAAAATAAAATCAATCAATACAAAAAAAATAAGTTAATAATATAACAGCGTTACCAAAGGGTACTTGTTTTAAATTTGTAGGTAGATTAGAAATCAAAAAGTTTCCAAAAAAATTATGACTACCATTATCAGGGTAAAAAATGCTTTCAAATTATGTATCACTCGACCCCAATTCCTATTTAAAAAAATTAAAAGGTTGTCTCCGTAGTGAAGGGGGTTGCAATTACCATTCTTATTTTGTCGTAAAAAGATGCCCCCCTGAAGGTAAAATCGACCTGTCACGGCATTTTTACAATTAATTATTTTTTTGAGAGTTATTTAGGGTGTCTTCTTTTAAATGGAACACCCTGTATGTATAATACATACAGGTGATCATTCGAAAACGATCCACCCTTAATAACTTTAGTATGATGAGATATATAAAAATTCGACGAAACACGTCAATTTTGATTTCGAAGGGGAAACTTAATTACGTATAAAAGTAACCGCTAGATGTCTCTAGTTTTGCCATAGCCACCTTGACTTCAAAATTTTAAAAGGCAACCCCCAACACGCAACACCTCATTTTAAAGGAAATTAAATGGACTTTAAATTGGTGTGAAAAATTTTGGAATCGGATCACCACATCAAAAGTTATAACAAAAAATGTCCGACCAGAACTACAATTTTGGGGTATAATTTGTCCCCTTATTATACTTATGTAGATAGTGATGAAAAGAAAAACTGGACAAACCACAACTTTTCCCAACTTCATGTACTCGATCAGTTTTTGATTTGTATCTTTCAGTATATTTAATGAATGACGGAAGAAGCTCTATTTTTCTGCACCTGTTGAAGACTTTGGTCCAGTTTTCTTTCACTTTTGATCAAAAGAATGGAGGTTGTTCGTCAATAATAAACACAAGTTACACCTTGCATACCTTGTCCCCAAAAGCCACTAACAGTATAAATTTTACGCTTTATACCAAATTTTTTTATTTGTTGTACAAAAACAATGAAAGAAGCTTTTTCTTTCGTAAACAAAATTGTACCAAAACATAATTTTTGTGGCGAAATTCTCGTATATTCAAATAGGAGTAAGAAAAATTCTATTTTAAAAAAAGCTCAGCTTTTTCATAAAATTATCCAAAAAGAAAAATATAAAATAAGCACGCAACGACCGAACACGAAAGTGCCAAGAAAAGATCTTCCATAATTTCTTCAAGGTTTTTACAACCACACTTAAAAAATAATAAATAATTTAAAAGCTATAATTGAGTTATTATTTTTGAATAGGTAAACAGAATTTAGATAATGAGTATTTACTTAATCATGGATGAATAATTGAAAATAAGTAGTTTTATAATGTAGGTAAGTGAAGTGTAATGTTATGAAGGTGAATTTAATTTATTCTTTACATTAACCGAGAATAACTAATTTATCATTCAGGATGTAGGTAAATCCAAAAAAATTATATAATTTTGAATTCATCGGTTAGTGATTAAACTCATATTATATTATTACTAATTAATAATTCCTTTATTATTTAAATATAACTTATTGCAACATAAAATTTTTTCATTTGTAAAAACTGTTTTCATTACAAACATAAGTAAATCAATATCGTGGTAATGATTTTTATGTTACTATGTCACTGTAGTTATTAGTATGCATAACCTTCAAATATTGGTTAATGTATCATAACCGATTGCCTAAAAGAATAATCTACTTTTACGTTCCACCTGGGTGCTTAAAAGTAAGAACGAAATATGGAATATTCATACAAAAGAATGAAATTTATTATTAACTTTAATTTGAAGTTACAGCAATTTGAAAATTAAGAAATTATTTTAAAATTAAAAAAAATAAGTAAACAATTTATAAAATGTAAATGAACGGGAAAAACCATCCTCTTATGAGTAAACCGTTTATGTGTAAATATGTAAATTATATTAAGTGAAAAATCCATTAGGAACAAAATCACATAAATGGTTCAGTTTTTTAATTTCATAAGTGTTAATCGTTCAATTTTTGGTTTCATCATACATGGCGTGCATAAATATTAACTGTTCAAAATTTGTTTACTGTAGTTTCATTTTTTTATTTTAAATATGTAATAAATTAGGTTTGCACGAAGTAAAACTCTTTTGCTCCAATTTAATAAGATACTATACGGAAATAGTATAATTATTATTAATGTCAATGTCACAACTTTGAACATTCAATGCTAAAATTGGAATTTTTTTAATAGAATCACTGATAAATATTAAAATAAGTTCGAGTGATCTGACTGATTTTTTTAATGTAGTCTATTGAACCAAGTTAAACCTAAAACACACTAGCATGTATTCAGCGAGCATGATGAAAATTTTAGAGACGTCGTTAAAGTTAATCACGTCTTTAAGAAAATATTTCTTATGAAGAAATATTTTTTAATCACGTGATTAACGATAACGACGTCTCTAAATTTTTCATCACGGTCGCTAAATACACGCTACTGTATAATGACCATTACTAATTATTAATAAATGTTGTTTGAATTTCATAGGTATTTAATATTTTTCTTTGTTTCAGTTAGTTTTGGTACCAATCATGCAAAGTTTTGGATTGGTCTTTAAAGATACTTTTGTGGACATGGGGTTCAGTGCAACTGATGGCTCGATTATCATAAACACGAATGCTGCAGCAAGTATGATGACAGGATTATTTAATGGACCACTCCTTAATTACTTCGGGTATAGAAAGGTTTCCTATGCAGGAGCAATATTTACCACTTTAGGTGTTATCTTAACAGCGTATGCAAATTCATTTACATACTTTCTCATCACCTATGGTTTAATAACATGTTAGTAAGTTTTTATATCTACCAATTAATCACAATAATTGATATGAACACTGTATATTTATTTATATTATAATATTAATTAAAGTGTCACCGTGAATAGTTATTAATTTTAAACCTCTTAATTCAATTATAAATGCTAAAATATACGTTTATACTTACCAATTCATTTTCATAAAACTTGTTTTTAAAAGTAAATTGATAAATTGGCTTGTGCGTACTAATTATTGTATTAAGTGAACAATAAATCCGCATGATCATTTCTGTAATTGTTTAGAGAGTATAAATATTTCACGCAGTTGCTTAAATTTTATTGGCCTCTAAAATTTATTTTTACTCATTTCACATTTCATTAATGTTTTTTAAGGTTTTTTTAAATTTCGTCCAATATCTTCATTATAATAGTTCCGTATGTGCATTCTGCACTTATAATAATTGACACGTCTTCCTATTATAGCAACCAATAGAATTTTTAGAAGCCTAGTGTTCTACCATTGTTACCATGCTCCGTGCTTCGGAATAAAATAAATCGCGACCTTAAATCCTAAAAATATGAATTTTCAGCTGAGATTGTTAAATAATCGTTAGGTTGAAAGAAAATACATATTAGTTATCTACAAGGCGCTATAAATTTATATACAAAATAAAATAGGTACTTACATGGTAAGATAAGATATTATCAAACCACAAATGTTCCATTGTTCTAATGATTTTATTACCATTCAATTTATATGAAAATTATACATATACAGGGTGTCCCAAGTTGCATTACATTGGTATCTTTCTTATTTATAATGTTACAGATTCGGTTAAATGGGCAATGTTTTGCAGTATTATATACTTATTCAGACCACGTTTAAAAAAAATGAAAAATTTCGATCCATTCCGAAGATAAACGTAAAAAACCGAAAAATTCAATTTTTTTAAAAGTTGATTATTTCGTTATAAAAGAATGTTTCATATAAAAGTATAGTATGTTACTTCAAACATGAATTGTAAATTGTAATACATTTCTCAAAGTAGAAAAAAAAAACGCTATTTATTTGTGGAAAAATCCAATATGATGCCCATTTAAAATAAGAAAGTTGCTATTGATATCTTTAAAACCGAGTTTGTTATATGTTTATAAAAAACATATTTAGATTAGTCTTAACGAAATAAATAACTTTTATCCGAAACATTTTTTTGTAACTTTTCTAGTTAATGAAAAATTGCATTTTTCGTTTATTTCCGGTGTGGCTCCGAATTTTTGATAATTTTGGATGCCATCTAAATGAGTACCTACAAAAAACTGCAAAACATTGCCCATTAAACCGAATCTGTAACTTTATTTATAACAAAGATGCTCATGCTATGCAACTCAAATTGGGACACCCACGTACAAGGAATATGTATAGATTATACGGGTGTCCCAGCTTTGCAAGGAAATAAATTTAGATAACATCAGCATATTATGACAGTTTTGGATTCCTTATCAAAAAAACCTTTTATGGGCCTATCTTCAATCGGTTTGCTGATATTTCCCGTTTATGCGAAAAAATATTCATTTTGGGTTTGAATTTTGACAAAAAATGACCAATTAAACCTAATTTTCAAGTGGTACGTCCTGTATACTGTATATATTTTAAAATCAATCGGATGCATTTTTTATACACTTTCTATTGATATTATAATGATTATATGGTCGCGTGGTAATGGTTTTGGTCCTAAACTTTAGGAGATATATGCCCTTTATCACCAACGATTCCTAAAATTTAGGCATTGCTTATAGCGCTAGTTGTTAGGTATTTTTAATTATTTAATAATAATAAAAAATAGTTCCGTGACCGTATTTTCTTCGTTGTCGTTATTTTCTGGTTGAGCTTCGTTGTTGCCTATGTGTTATTTGGAACTGATGAGATAGTATGATTGGTCTCTTAGCTGTTGCGTTGTCATTGTAAGATTAGGATGTTGATCTTTCCATATTTGAGCTAATCTCTCCACACAGCCTATTCGCGCAGTACTGGATTTATTGAAGCAATCTAATAGAGAGCGGCTAAGATTTTCATCCCATGTTGTTCTTTGTGTTTTGGTTGTGTTAGCTGGTTGTTCTTGCTGTGTTTCGTTATGAACTTCTGGCTTGATCTACCTAAGGCGAGCAGCTTGGTCTCGCAAGTTTTGCGATGAAATATTAATTTCTGTGTGGATCTGATCCCAGAGCTCTTTCAGTCTTTTCATATAACCCTTTCGCTTGGGGCTACTCTTGTAATATCATTCCATTAGGTGTTCTTTTAGGTCTTGGGTCCAGTCAACACGAGCGGCTTGCAAAATTGTACTGCCTTCAACATCCGCGGGAGCCTCATCCGAGACGGCATTCCCATTATTGGGGGCTTTATTACTCCTCGTTGTAAGAACAATTTATAGGAACAGGTACATAGGTTGTCAGGCATCCTATTTCCGGTGAACTTTCGGGAACCGTAGATCGGTTGTCCGGTTGTGCACCACGAGAGTGTTGATCCGATTAGCACCTTGTGCGTGAGCACTTTGCTCCGAGAAGTGGTGTCGGTACTCACCAAAGGCCACAGATGGGATGTATCTCCCTGCTTATAAAGATCTATTCTCCGAATAAAGGAGCACTCAAAGAAAGTTCAAAGTTGGTTCACAATTACTCAAGGAAGGCATGGAGTTTGGGAGAGATAAATGTGGAACTGTCCACATAAAAAGAGGAAAGCTGCTAGAACATCTAGGCGATATTGAATTGGTAGACGGATTTATAATAAAACAACTAGAAGAAGGGGAAAGCTATACTTACCTGGGGATAGAGCAGAAAAACCTACACGACGAAAAAGCTGTAGAAGAAAAAATAACTGAGAGATATTTGAAGAAGATCAAACAAATATGGAAATCAGAACTTACAGCCAAGAATAAAGCTATACTGATACAAACATCTTAGCTGTTCATCATAGCTTTCACATTCGGAGTGATTAAGTGGACCAGGAATAAGCTACAAGAACTTGACAGAAAAACGAGGTAAGTTCTTAATGAGAACCGAAGCTTTCACTCACACGCTTCGGTGCAGAGACTGTACATGTCAAGAGCTGAAGGTGGCCGTGGACTTCAGACTTGAATTAGTACATTATAAGACCGTTGTATCAATGACAGTACACGTAGAACAGAATGATGATCCTCTGCTGTGCTTGGTTAAAACACATGAGACCATTGCAGATAATGCTTTCCTCTACAAAGCATTTAGAAAAGTGGCAGATAGCCTAGAAACAAATTTGGATAGCCTACAGGAATTAGGGAATAAGGCAAGTGAAGAAGTAGGAAAACTTCAAGCCATTAAACTGAAAAAGACCACGTTTTAAAACCATTACACGGTGTGTTTTATAGGCACATCGAGAAAGAAGAACAGTGCAAAAAGCTCACCTTCGCTTTCCTTAAATCGAACGCCTTAAAATCAGAAATAGAAGGATTCGTTGTACCTGTCAGGATGGAGTGTTCAATACTTTAAATTTGCAGAAAAGAGTATTTGAAAGTAAAATAAATGCCGAGTATGCAGAAAGGAAGAAGAGACTGTCATGCACATTTTTCAGAATGCAGCAGTTACCCCCCAAATATCTACATAACACGACACAATTCTGTAGCAAGAGTGATTTACTACCACCTTAGGCATAAATTTGAATTTGGTGATTAAAAGATAAGCCCATATATTACTGGAGACGAAGAGTCAGTAGTATCAAATGATAGGGCGAAGATATTTTGGAACTTTCCGTTCCATACAACTAAATAAGTTTCCGCCAACAATCCAGATTTAGTGCTACTGGATAAAGAGAAGAAGCAGCTCGTCATTATTGAAATATCCTGCCCGGCTGAACTGAACTTAATGTAAACACTAAACTAGAGGAGAAAAAGCTGAAATATAATGATCTTTTATTTCAGCTATCACAAACTTACCCAGAATACCTGATAAAACTGAGTGTAGGGGAGTCCTGGAAGGAATGTGTAAAACTGTAGAAAGTGAGTTGGGTATAATACCTGAAACGGAAAAGGATTTAGTTAGCATATGCGCAGAAATCCAAAAACAGATGCTCTTGGGCTCCATGCACATTTTCCGGATGCATAACACCACGTTAGGATAAGTAAATTACCGGTCTATGACTGGAGTACCTTATGCTAAAACCGAGTGGTATGACGGAAATCCTGGATGACGATTTGGCGATCTGAAGGATAAACGCTTATAAAGATCTATCTGTACCAAAAAAAAAACCTAGCAACTAGCGCTATAATCAATGCCTAAGTTTGAGGACACCTGATGGTCTAATTACAGGGGAATTTAAATATACAGGGTGTTCTATTTTATGTTAGACTGTATGGGTATCTTTGTTATTATTGGAGATAGAAAGTCGGTTTAATTGACAAAGTAGTAGAGATTTGTTCGAATATTAACAATTCGTTGACAAAACATTTGAATATCGCATCGTTCCCGCGCTATCTTGAAAAAACAAGAGAATGCGATATTTAAAATATTGTTATAACTTCTTTATTTTGGGAGGTACTAAAAAAGTTTTTTTTACATTGTAGAGGCATTTTTCACAATGCAATAAGTTAAATGAACATTTTTTTTCGCCAACGGTTTGACCAAAAATTACCAAAACCCCAAACTAACTTATAGTTACTCAACTGTATTTTAATGAAGATTGACAGTTTTAATAAGGGGTGCGTTCCACTAATGAACACTAAAGCCCACGACCGCTAAATTTTCCCGTTCCACTAGCTCAAAACGCCACCATTCAACAAACGACCACAGAAACCCACGAATAAATCGGTCGTTGTGAGCTTCTTGCGGTCGCCATCGATGACGTTTTTATGCACGAAAGAAACAACCGCGGTCTTATGTGGAATGACTTTCCGGTCGTCGTGGGCATTGCGAGTCTTTAGTGGAACGCACCCAAGGTAATGCCAAATTCGGTAAAATTATTATTAATTAAAATACATCGCTGCCAGATTCATTTTTTTTACTTTTCATTCCAAAAAAAAAATAATTTAAAAAATTCTTATTTCTTAATAAATATGATCATTTTATTTACTAGTTGAATTGAAAATTGTTTAATATAATAAAAAATTGAAATAAAAATGAGTTTAGCTCAGTTTGGAAAATGAAGCATTTTGGAGAAAAATCAATTCCTGAAATTGAAGACAAATGCTTAGGAATACTCTTTATATTTTACATAAGGTTTTAAAATAAATGAAAGAAAAACAACTGTGTTGGAATCATAAATATTTTTTTAAACTCCTCTAGAAAGTTTCTTCAATAATATGTATACATAATATACAGGGTGCTTAGTAACCTGATACGTTAATTTTAGAGGGTGATTAAGCATTTTAAACCAAATTTATTGTTATACAATATGTCACGGTATAATTAATTGTTTTTGTGGTTTTTTGATAACTAAGATTGATATTCAAGCCCATTTACATTGAATTAATCGTTATTAGTAGTTGATATCTTTTGGAAAAAAATATTTTCTGTAACATAAACATGTATTACTTTAATTTTATACATCAGTTGATAGCCTTTTATAAAATTAAGAAAAAAATCTTCATTTTTTAAAAGTTTATTTTTTAAGTTACAGAAAATCATTTTTCCCAAAAGATATCAACTACTAAATTAACGCATGGGTCTACTAAACACTCTGTATAGTATATTATTGACTTACCTACATTAACAGCTTTAGAGTACTATTTATTGATTTCGAATTATTTTTAGCATTGGGTATGGGGATGGGAATGTCATCATACCCCTTGGCATTAAATACTTATTTTATTAAAAGACGAAGCAAAGCTGCTGGTATTGCAATGACAATCACTGGTTTGGGACCAGTATTAATGCCCCAACTGATTAGTTTATTACTAAATTTTTATGATGTCAAAGGAACTATGTTAATACTTGGCTCTATATCTGCCCATTCCTTTATCGCCGCATGTCTTTTGCAACCAGTTGGATGGCATATGATTGAAGAAATTGTAGATGAAGAAGATGCGAAAAATGAAAATTTAGGTGTAACGAAGGATGAAACTAAAACGACCCTATTAGATGGTATTTGGTTTCGTAATTATGCAAAAGTCATAAGTCATTAATAAAAATTATATATTGCAGAAAACGAGGAAAAGGGAATGAATGAAGGCTTTTATGATAAACCAAATTCTAGAAAGCAATCAATGCTATCAATTGACCACGATCTTGAAATTCAGGCTATTTATGGTATCGACACTCCATTGGGTGGTAGCGTTTTGTCTTTAAATCAAGGTAAACTTGTCATGTAAATAATTACTTAGTTTTAATTATTTTTTACTGCATCCAATTTTAAAAACAATTCTTTTTATTAATTATTGATAAGCACTGCACAGATTCAGTTAATTGAACAATTTTATTTTTCTCAAATTTCAAAAATCATAAAAAAAACTAATTTTGTACAGTGCGTCTAAAAATTACATTCTTCTATTTCTACTTATTACTTATTTATTGCTTATAAAAGTACTTATATCATATAAAGTATTTTCTTAAAAAATTAAGTTTGGGTTCATCATTTAAACATCTTTTACAAATCAAATTATTTATTTATTCATTATTCCATTTTTATTTTAAATCAAATCACAATTATTATTTGCAAATTTGGTTTCTCTACTTGACCTCTATAAATTCTTTAATGCTGTTTAGTAATATTTTATATTACCGAATTAGTCTACCTTTTGGGATAATAAAATACTTTTGGGAAAATCAATAAATAGTTTAAATAGACACCGTTCTGCGTTTATAGGCCGATATTTTTTATGTCCCAGTAAAATCTTAGATTCTGGGTTCCTCTTTTATATTATTAAGACTTTTGGGATTGCTCTAAAGTGCTAAATTAATGCTTTGACGAGGAACACATTTCTTTACTTATTTTTATTTAGTCATAAAGTTAAAAAAAGAGAATTACCAAAAAAATAAACAAAAGATTTCCTCTGAAATTAATACTTTGAAACTTTCAGAATATTCTATAAATATTTTAAGTAATTTTCTAAAATAAGGATAATTCCTTGAGGTACATTCCATTTTATTTATAAACATGTTAGAATCGTACATTTTGCTGTTTTTTTTTAAAGCTGGTGTCAATTTTTTCGGTAAAGCATTATTTAACCACTCAACTAATTTGAGTTTTATTCGTCATATTACCTACATAAAAAATGTTACCTTAAAGGTGTTTATAAATTTTACAGGTGGTAAACATCAAAAATTTAGTTCAATTAACGAAAATGCGAATGTATGGAATTCAACATATTCTTTAAACAAAATGAAGCCATATCATTTGAACGAGAGACGTGCCTTTAGCGAGGCAAAAGATATAAAGCCAAAAAATAATGAAAATGGTAAATTGGATAAACCCTATAACCCTGATATGACGGTTCAAAAAAAGAAAGATAATGAGAAGAAGTCTTTCTTCCGTAGACTGGGAGGTGCTTTAATAACTTTGTTTGATCTTGAACTTTTAAAAGATCCAATATACATAAATATAATGTTAGGGATGTCACTAGCAGTGTTTGCAGAAATAAACTTTTCAATGTTGACACCTTTTATTATGGCTGACTTTAATCTAAATACTGGACAAATAGCTACGTTTCTTTCCATGCTGTCTATAGCTGATATATGTTTTAGGTTTCTTTCTCCTTTTATTGGAGATTTTTTGAACAAACCAGCTAGAATCATGTATATGATTTCACTGTTTTTATTAATATGCACAAGATTTAGTAAGTATCTTTTTATTAATAAAAAAATTAAAACAAAAATTATGCAATTTCAGTATTATTTTATTCATCATATTTTTACTAATACATAATTTTGTTATTTACAGCACTTTTACTTTTTGACGATTATTATTCTTTGCTAGGAGTAGCAATAGTGTTAGGTATTGCTAAAGGTGTAAGAACAGTATACTGGACATTAGTTATTCCTAATTATGTGCCAATAGAAAAATTAGCTAATGCCTCTGGTCTCCAAATGATGGTTAATGGAATTTTTATTCTGCTTGGAGGTCCTGTGTTAGGTAAATAAGTACATACAATTTGAGAAAAATTAGTATTCAATATTTTTTATTGTCATATCGTTAAGACACGTTATGTGAAATGAATTATCAATTAAAGTAATTTCAAGGATAAATGAAAATAATTAAATAAGCGTTCCATAAAACTATTCTGTTTTTAATTATAAGCTTATTTGTCTTTTTATTTATCTAAGATTTACATAAATTACATAGAAAGGTTTGAAACAATTGCATATAATTTAAATTACCATTAATCGACCATTTTAAGACTTTGTATTTTTTAAGTAATAACTTGTATTCAAAAAATATCCCATCAGTATTAGTAGCTTATAAGAATAACTAAAACTGATTATTATTATTAATAAATAAGTAATTTATACCCATCCAGAAATAAATTCAATAAATTTATAATACATTGCTTTGAATCTTTGAAAACCTAATTTTATTTTCTTATTTATAGGTGTTATAAGGGACGTTACTGGGAGCTACAAAAAGTGTATAATTGTTATAAATATTGTAACTTTAACAACTATTTTAATGTGGACTGTAGAACTTCTGTATTTAAAATACAAAAGTTCTAAGAAAAATGAAAACCAGTTAACTTCTTCTTAAATTCGAAGAAAAGTGCTTTATAAAAATATTGTGATAAATAGAACAAAATTTTAAATTGTATTTTTAGCAATTAAAAATTTTTACAATTCTAGGGGGTTATGCTTGAATACTTCGCTAAGATGTCGTATACAACATAATAAGGACACACTCTAATTTTTGCATTTGAATGACACGGATAGAAATAGTGTACGACATCATGTCGAGTGATTCGAGAATATCCCCCCGATATATTATTTTTGTATATGATTTTTGTTTGTTAGCTTATAACTAAAATTATTTCAATTTAGAGGGAATTAAAATAAAATATACTAACTAATAACCGTACTTTACATAAAGTAATTATTACGTTTACTAAATTATTTTCACTAAAAAAAATACCTTTGTTTATACAAAATCAAATTTTCATATCTTATGTGAAATCCCTAGAATTTTGTTCCTGTAGTTTGACTATAGAGGGTGTTACGAAATAAATTCGGTTCGATTCGGTTCGATTGTTGAGCAGAGTGGACGTGTTTTAAGTTGCTCCGCGATATGAACGAAAAAGACAACGAAAAAAAGTGCATTTGTGGTCATACCGCTAAAAGTGGTATTTCTTGCTCAATATGCAATTCTATGTTTCATAAAAGTTGTGTTAGAAAAGCAGCAGCTACCTGCTGTGGCTTAAGCGTGTTCTCAGAAGCCCAAGAAAGTGTTGAAAAAAGTCAAGAACTCCTACCGCTTGATTTTTCTTCAGATGCTTATAATTATTTAAAAGATTTAGTAATCGAAATGAGGAAAAGCAATGATTTAATGGCCTATAAAATAAGTGTGATTGAAAAAGAAAACATTGCTTTGCGGGAAGAAAATAGAGAATTAAAACTTAAAAATGCAAACAAGTGCGATCGACCTTCAACGAGTATACAAATTTTAGAGAAATTCAATACAATGGAAAATGATCAAGACATCGTACCAAATACAAATAATAAACAAGTAAAAGATATCAAATCAAACATTGATAATGATGGCCTACCAAGTTTTTCTAAAATTAGCGAAGGACTAGATTCTTCAAATTATGAGCAAAATGCAAGTGCCAATAAAAGTAATGAATGGACAACAATCGCGAGAAGAAACCCAAAAAAGAAAAATAATGAAAGAGTTATTGAAAATAATAAAAAACCTAATATTATAAAGGGAAATGGAAAGAGTGATCTTTTCAAGGCCGCCGAAAAAAACGCTTGGTTCTACGTTGGTGGCGCAAGATTGGATATGACCGAAAAAATGCTACTGGATTATGTATCTTCAAAAATAAATGGAATTGATGTTTCTGCTAAAACAATAAGCAACGAAAATGCTAAACGTAAGTCATTTATGCTCAGTACTCCTTTTAAATATCTGGATGAAGTTTCATGTTCTGAATTTTGGCCAGAAAATATTTTTGTACGGCGTTATAAGTTTTTTCGGAAAGCAAATACCCAAGGAACTACCAGTGCCGGAAGTGAAAAAAACTAAAGAAATTTCTACCTCATCTAAAGAAAAAAACTTGACCTTGTTACATGTAAATATCCGCTCCGTCCGGAATAAAATGATTGAATTAGAAGCTTTTCTTAAAGACAATGATCGAAAGTATGATTTTATGTGTTTAAGTGAACATTGGTTATTAAGTGAAGAAATCGAAAACTTTTATATTGAAGGGTATCATCTCATCAGCTGGTTCTGCAGACCTAGGTCGCCGCATGGTGGGACTCTGTTTTTGACAAGAAATAGCATGCGTGGTAACTGTGTGCCCCTTGTAAATATAAATAAACTTTCGATTGAAAGTATTTGTGAAATAAGTGCTATATCTTACCTGAATTCGATATTAATTTGTGTTTATAGACCACCTTCTGGTGACTTCAATATATTTTTAAATGCAATGGATAATTTGTTACATAGTTTCTTGCAGAATCATAACGTTATAATTTGCGGTGATTTTAATATACATTTTGATAACATTAACGATAATTATACTATCAGATTTATAGATTTGTTCTCATCATACGGATTTGTAAAAACTATTAACGATGCAACCCGCTGTACTCATTGCATCGATAACATATTTGTGAGATTGTTAAATGATAACTTTTCAACCAATGTATTCGATGTAAGTCTATCAGATCACCTGGCGCAAGAAATATCATTTAGTTTGAACCCAAACGCAATTATAACTCAAAAAACAATCAAAGTATGTAGGCCTTTAACCCAAAAGGGATACATAATTTTTAATAGTATCCTCCAAAGCTTGAGTTGGAGCTTTCTTGATAGTATCCAGTTGGATCCGGACAGTAAATTTAATATATTTTTTGAGAACTACTTAGATGCTTTCGAAATTGCATTTCCATCAAAAACTGTTACAAACCGAATATGCGATCAAGGAGTAAGCTGGTTTACGCCGGACCTTAAACGCATGCGCGATCACTTACAGTATCTGAATCAACTTTATAATGATTTTAAACTTGAGGCTTTAAGAATTGATAGAAATAATTATAGAACTTTGTATAAGCATGCGCTAATAGTTAACAAGCAAAAGGCGAACCGGAATTTTATTGAAAATTCAACAAACCAAAATGCTGCCATGTGGAAAGTCGTGAATAAGCACAGGCAATCAAGCGCACATATTACTCAGACAATCGACATAAATGAATTTAATGCTTATTTTGCAAATATTGCTAGTCAAACAAGCTTGGAAATACCAAGAACAGATCTTGATCCTGTAAAAGCTTGTTTTAGGTTATCAGATTCCAAAGAAGTTTTCTCTTATACAAAAATAACACAGCAGGATGTAATGAAATACCTGAAGTCAATTAAAAATAAACAAACTAAGGATATATTTGGGTTATCTATAAATGTTGTCAAAAAAACTATTAGCTCCATTATCGAACCTCTTACTAAAATTATCAATATATGTTTTAGTGCTGGTATTTTTCCAAAGCGATTAAAAATAGCTGCTGTAGTACCACTACATAAAAGTGGAGATATTAATTTAAAAGAAAATTATAGACCCATATCAATTTTACCTGCCTTTTCTAAAGTTTTTGAAAAAGTTCTACAGGATCAAATATCTAAATTTTTTGAAACAAACAATTATTTCTGTAAAGAACAGTTCGGTTTTCGTCCAGACCTTAGCACAAAAGACGCTATAATAAGTTTTATATCAAATGCTATCCAATGTTTTGAGGAGGGTAAATATTACTTGTCAACTTTTTGCGACTTAAGCAAGGCGTTTGATTGTGTTTCACCAAATATATTGCTAAGGAAGCTGGATAAGTACGGTTTTGATTCAAATTCGATACAAATTGTAAAGTCGTTCCTACAAGACCGAGAACATTGCGTTAAAATAAACGGGAAATTCTCAGAAAGTCTACCAATTCAATTGGGGGTTCCACAGGGCAGTATTTTGGGACCATTATTGTTCATTATTTTTCTGAATGATTTTAATGCATTTATTGAGAACGGGGACATTGTTCATTATGCAGATGATACAACCGTGTCCGTTGGCAATGAAAATTTTGATCAGGTGTTCTTGCAAATGAAATCCAATTTTGAAGCACTAAGTACTTGGTTTTCCACTAATCAATTAAAGTTGAACGAGGCCAAAACACAGAATATTATATTCACATTGAAACATATACCGGAAAATCAGGAAAAAATAAAGTTCTCTGTAAATACTAAATTTTTAGGAATTTATATAGACTCGTCACTTACATGGAAATTACATGTTGAAAACTTATCAGGAAAGTTGACCAAAAATATTTATTTATTGCGTAACTTAAGCAAATGTATTGAGAAACAGTTTTTAAAAGTAGCTTACTTCAGCTTGTGTCAATCTCTTATGCAGTATGTAATTTTAGTATGGGGCCATTCGCATTGGGCAGAGCGCATATTTTCTCTTCAGCGTAGAGCAGTTCGCATTTTATGTGGGCTCTCCTATACTGCTGATTGTAAAGCTTCTTTCATTCAAGAAGGTATTCTCACTTTTCCTTGTCTATTTATTTTAGAGTGTTTAATATATGTTAAAGGTAATATGTCAAAATTACAAAAGTTTAGTGAAGTTCATAACTATGAAACTAGAAATAAACACGATGTTGTTCCAGCTGCATTGAGATTAAAACGATCCCAAAATGGACCAAATTACTTGGCAGTTAAATTTTTTAACCACTTGCCAAGAAAAATCAGAGACCTACCTCAGAATTGTTTCAAGACTAATTTAAAGTCAATTTTAATAAGTCAAGCGTTTTACCACTATAATGAATTCTTTAAATGTGATTTTAATATGTAATGTACCTTTATCATACCGTTTGTACTGTTTTGACCTGTGTAAAATACTCTTTGTATACTGTGCATTAAATAAATATTATTATATTATTATTATTATAAAAAGGCTAAGCTACAGTTGAGTTAATATTTTAAAGGGTGGAAAGTAAAAATAATGCTACAGGGTTCAATTTAAAGAATTTATTTCATATAATATTCTTCAACACGTATTTTAAACATGTGAATTATATTGCACCAACAATATTTTAAAATTGGATTAAAGGCTCATTTTGAAGGAGCATTTTTTTCAATTCTCCCTAATTTTTAAAAGAAACCATTTTTGTTGAAAATCCAACAGAGGTTATTACTATAAATTTATCTTATAGTCAAATACCCTCTTAAAGTTAAGCCGTTTAATTTCGGAACACTCTGTATGCTGTTTTATTAAAAAAAGTTATCGATTTGAGTTAAATTTATATTATTCGTTTATTTGTTGTTGTCTTTTCTCGAATTTTCTATTTTTTCTAAGAACAAGAAATACTTCGTGAATTAAAAATGACTTTTATCCTCATTTTACTCATAATGTTTAAATAATAAAAAAAGAATATTTGTTGTATGTTTTAAGCAAAAAATTAAATTATTAGTTTTGTATACTTTTCCAAATATTACTCCTAATAAACACCGAGTGTATAACTATATTATTTTTACATTTTTGTATCTTAAATAAAATAAATATGTAATTTGTGAGAAATTTTGCGTATGGTAAGAAAATGAATTTGTTAAAATAAGAATTAATTATCAAATGAAAAATGAAATATATTTTTGACTAAACGTGCAATATTTTTATGAATAAGTAGGTATAATTATTTATTATTAATACGAAATTTAAAATTTTGGATAACTATTTTTAACTTCACCCATTTTAAACCTTAACCCATAAATGGCTTTCCACTATTTACCCTACGGGTATGAAATCTTATTTAAATTTAATTATGTTGCATGATGTTAAGGTAAGTTTGTTAAAATACTTTGTTGTTACAGTATTACTTCACAATTTTAATTAAAAAATGGCTAATATTTTCATATACAAAGTTTTATACAAAATTGTATGTACTTACATAAATTAATTTTTTATAATCATTGGTGCATGCCGTATAAATGTTTACAATAAGTAATCGTACTACTTATACTTACGTACTTACTGACTGCAATATTTTTCCAATTAAAAAATTGTTGTGTAATAAAATTTTAAATAAATATTTGTTTGACTGTTTTTTTACCTACAAATAGCTTTAGCATCAAAAACAGAAAACATCTTCTGATCCAATGTTTCTTAAAAGATTAATAAAGACAATCTTCGATGAAATACCTTTACCGTGCCTGTTATTTTACAACTACAGTGCATCAGTGCCCTCTCTATAACCACCAGTAGCACAACAATATTGATAAAATCATGGCTTTCAATATTGGCTGGAGATGCATTTGTTCAGATGGAATTATGTGAAATCTAATATTGCCAAAACACGAAGGACCAATATTTGGATACTGACATACCACAATATATGGTCGCCTTTATTCTGCCAATATACTTTTGTCAGTGAACGCTGTTATGGGTTTGTATGTATTTTATTCCCAATATATGTACTTCTCCGTACTGTTATAACTAAATAAGAGCTTATAAAAATAAGACCGACGAGAAGTTAGCAATAGATTTCCAGCAATAAAATTTTTGCATGTAATTGTCCATAAGAGCATTTTTCCTCATAACTTCTTTGTTTTAATAGACACATAAAAACTGATTAAAGATCTTTCCAATACTCTAAATAGCAATGCTATCCTCATTATATTAACTGAGATCTGAGATAATAATTATTAAACAAAACCCTACAATAAAATTTAAAAAATACATTAAGTGTTCCAGCTCATTACATAATAATATTTCAAAACAACTAATGGTAGCGAACGAAAGGCCGCTTCATTAGCTTTCAAATTATGGAATATTGTTCTGTAATGAGCTGGAACACTTAATTTGAGACAGTTTTAATCCAATATGTTCATCTGTTTTAGAGCAGTGATTTTTAAAAAATTGATATTTTTTTGTTTAAATGGCTAATATGTGATTTTAGACGAATAAAAGTTTATACAAACTATAATTATTTTTTGATAAGGAATCCAAAAATGTCATAATATACTGGGTGTTCCATTAAAGAAAACATCTTGGAATGGACACCCGGTATATTACTAAAATATTTTTAAAATATGCGCTTATTAAAGGTATAGTATATTCTATCGAAAACTGCATGTCGATATGTTTTTTCATTTTAGAGTAATGTTACTTCCTCGCAGCGCTGGGATACCCAGTATAAAGGTGGAATATTGTGTGTTAAAATAAGCTCTTGTAGACTTGAGCTTTCATCAGAGGTGCTGCTTCTTCTAGATAACTCTCAAATCACCCAGCAGAAGAGAAACATATCAGTCGATAATTTTATTATAACAATGTTTATACCACCAAATTTTACATCATTATTTCAACTGATGGATATGAATACAATCAAGTTAACAAAGTTTCATTATCGTTCAAGTCTCTTGGCCATGGTGACTGCTACTTACTTCAATGAGATTGTGAACCAATATAGTTTAAGTAATGCCATTTCAAATTTGTTGCAAGAATCAAGCACGGAACAAATCAGAACCAACAGTTATTAAAAAATGTTGGATTGGTATTTTATTTCAACAAAATCAAGCTTCTGATAACTTTTCGTTTCAAAATTCTTCAGAATTAAAACGTTGTGAATCTTAACATATATGTTACCATGACGCTTCTGAACGATATAGGCATAATATCCTTTAATCAGTATTTACTATAATGTCGGTTTTCCACCAAACGGACTAGTCGAGTTTGAATTTTTTCTATAAATTTTAAAACACGAAAACAAAAACAAATCCAAAACTCTATTTCCACTGAGCGGACAGGATATTGTCCCAGTTCTATTATTGTTTCCAGTTATTTTCAATTAAGTTGAAGTCGAAAAACTAAAATTATGTTTTGAGAGGAATATTTCTTATTCCTTGCTTCTGGTTGGTTTCTATAGTGCTCTGTTGTCTAAAGAAAGGTTTTTGGGGTTTGGGGTTATATAATTAATAGTGTTATGCCCAAACCATTTCTGCCTTAAATGACCCACTACGGATTTCTTTAATTTCTCTTTCCCACTGGTACACAGATATTACGTTTGTCAATTTTTTTTCAATTCATGTTTGATCTTTTGCCAAAACTATTCTAATTATTTAGTTGCAATCAAGAGAACAAAACTCACAACGATAACAAAACGCTGACTTGCTGTTTCCATACAGCAGACATGAGTTTCTGTTTTATTTCCATTTTGTCCGTCTGCGATCTGCGACTATTTTCGAGTCTATTTTGGTTTTTAATCAAGCTAAACTCTAGCACACAAATACGCTATTATAAATTAAATGAAAGTAAGTAATGTCATATTGTTAGAACACGTGTGAACTAATAAAGCAAACTTAATTCAAGGTTAAATAAAACAATTAGATAAACGTTTCATATATACCTAGTACATATTAGATTTTCAATTACTATAATTTATATTCCCTCTTATTAATAATTTAAATATTTTTGCATTTTTTAAATAATATATAATTAAAATGAATCTCTTATGTATCTTCAAGGATTAACATCAACCGATTTTTATTACTAATTAATTATACTGACGAACAAATTTTTAATAAAAAATAACATTTTTGAATTTTCAGGAAGAGAAAATATTCCTAGAAGCTAGAAAAAAACTATTTTGCTTTTAAATAAGAAATAAGGAGTTTTTGTGAAATCTGTCCATATCAACCGACCCCTCGCATTAAAATTCAAAAGCTCTTGGAAAATGTAAATTGTCGTCGCAGTGCTAAAATCTGTATGATAAGACTTTGTGGTTTTTATTATTTATACTCGACTCACCTTTTACTCGCCCTAGTATTTACATTAGTCGAGTATACCTTGCTTTTTTGAAATCGCCTCCTTATTCAGTCCCATTTACTTGATCAAACATAAAATATTATTTTGAAATTTTAGGTATGGATACATTTATAATTTTGAAAAAACGCTCGAACAGGTTAAATTTAGATCGAAGACTGACATTTTTTGCAATAGAGCTGGAGCAAAAATCTGTACATCCCTGTGGATTATAATAATAAATAATCATTTATTGGCACAAAATGTACAAATATAATAATACTAAAAAACACAAGACATTATATATAATTTTTGTACCAAATGGGTCTAAATCAGCTAACGGCAAAAATGCCAGCTGTTCTTCCTTTATACCCCAGACTAAATATAACACAACAATACTATTTACTACATTACTATACGAAATTATTAAATAGTTACATAAAAAAATATAATATATATTAATAAAAAAACCATAAAATGCGAATGAAATTATTATAATAAAGTATAATAAAGGCGGCTGCAGCGAGTATATTAAATTATACAACAAAACAAGTTAAAGAAATATTAATGTGATATTTGATAATCATGCTTTTGCTTTTGTAGCAATTTAATCTTAAGGTTTTTCTTAAAAGTTGAAAGAGAAGAAATTTCGAAGTCAAAATCATAGGCAAATTTCGCAATATTGTAGGAGAAACACAGTTTAAAAAGTTCAGATTTATGCTTGGGTATAGTAATCATATTTCTTTTACGTATATTGATATTGTGTACATCACTGCGAAACCGAAGTTTGTTGTATAAATAAGGAGGACATTTTGTAAACAGCACTTTGTAGAAAAAACATGCAGTTTGAAGAACTCGTCGATTAAACATATTCAGTCAATTTAATTCTATAATTTTCTCTCTGATTTACGTATGCCAAAGATTATGAACACAGTCCCAAAAATAAAATGATAAAGTAAATAATACCTCATTGATAAGACTTTTATACCCCTCAATACCATTCCAAAAATAAAAATTGATTAAATCGATTAGTCTTAAATTCAAAATTTAACATTTGAATTTATATATCTTTAGAATAAATCTATCGGTTTAACTTTTGTTTTTTTGTATATTTTTTGTATGTTATATTATCAAAAACGTAAAGAAACAAAAGATATACTTAATCAAAAAAAGTTGATGACCTCCCACATGTAACGCCCCTGAAAATATTTTTTAAACTTTTATTAGCCGAAAATGTGTATCCTTATGTGAAAAAACTGTGGCCAAAATTTCAAATTAATATCTCTTATAATATTTATTTTATTTACAAAAAATATATTTTTTTTAAATTTTTGAAGTGGTATAACATTTTAAGGAAGCATTTCCGGACAATACATTATAAGTGAAAAATGCTTAAATTCACTTCCTCTATTACTATAAAATAATTGTCACAGTTATTCAGGGAGACCCTGTATATGTATATGTTGTGGGCCAAGTGATTAATCAGGGCAATATTAATAATGCCCGGGCATTATGAATATTGACAACTGAAATAAGGCAATTTAATAAATTTGTACAGATATATGATAATTTATCACATTGCCCGGGCATTATGAATAGTGCTACAGTGCTTCTGGGCACTTTGATAAAATTCACGTCGCATTACCGTAGGGGGATACCAGTTTGCTAGTCTTGCTGTCCAGGAGAAAAGAGCACGTGGCGCGTGGTTTATCACGACATAACCTTTAATTTTTTTCTTTAATGTGTTTAAAAAGATATTTACCTGTTATATATTATGGAGAACCCATTAATAACTGATATGAATCGACGTTTCAACGAACGCCTAAGTGAATTAATGTTATCGAAAGGACAGAATACACAAATTTTTACAAAATCAGTTTATTTAGAGATGATACAAAAGGTGAAAGAATCCAAAACTAAATTGACGAATAAAAAACCAGAAGATTATCAGCGTTTACGAAGATTCGATGTTATGACTATTGGAGAAATGGAGAAACTTATTGCGCCTGTAAAAGAAGGTAATTTAACCTTTTTTGTTTCTAGCCCAATGATGCATTTTTGTCTGAAAACTTGAAAAAAAAACTGGGAGGCTTGCAGGGGAGGGGGTTACAACAACTGATATCATTTTGTCTTGAAAATATTTTCCCCTTGTAATAAAAATCGACCTGTCACAGCATTTTTTTACTTATTAAATCATTTTTACAAGAGTTATTCAAGGTGGCTTGTTTTAAATTATACAGGGTGTCCCACGATTTGGTTTACAGGCCATATCTCTGTTATTTGAAGAGATAAAAAATCTTTGATGCCATTAAAATATTTTTTTTTTAATTTGATTTTTTATCTCTTCTGTAACAAAGATATGGCCTGTAAATCAAATCGTGGGACAACCTGTATATTTTTTAGGTAACCTTATTAGGTATTACACACGCATGGAAGAAGTATTCCAGATATTGCATGAATCTCATATTGCAATAGGTCACGGCGGTAGAAACAGGATGGAGAAGGAGGTAAATTCTAAATATAAAAATATCACGAGGGAAATGATTGTCATCTATTTAAATTTATGTATGACTTGCGAAAAAAAACATAATGTTCCAAAAAAAGGCTTAGTCGTAAAACCGATTCTTAGTAAGGAAATGAATGCAAGATGTCAAGTCGATTTAATCGACATGCAGTCGCAAGCTGATGACCAATATAAATTTATTCTTGTTTATCAAGACCACTTAACAAAATTCGTTCAACTGAGACCGCTTAAGACCAAAAGAGCCTAGGAAGTCGCACATGTACTTTTAGATATTTTTACAATATTCGGAGCACCGAACATTCTGCAGAGCGACAATGGCAGGGAATTTGCCAATAATATTGTCGAAGATCTTTGTAGTACATGGCCCGAATTAAAAATAGTACATGGGAAACCCAGACACTCTCAAAGCCAAGGGTCCGTAGAGAGGGCAAATCAGGATATAGAAAATATTCTATTTTCATGGCTAGAGGATAACAATACAAACAAATGGTCAGGAGGATTGCGCTTTGTTCAATTGAAGAAGAATCGAGCTCATCATACTGGCATAAACTGTAGTCCATATGAGGCCATGTTCGGAACTAAGTTAAAAATCGGTCTAAAAAGCTCTTTACCTGCAGAAGCTCTGGCTAATATTAATTCAGAGGAAGGCTTAGAAGCCCTTTTAAATAATACGGATAATGTGCAATCTGATGAAAACTTCACAAAACAGTTACCTGGCCCAAGCGAAGTTTCACCATCCTTTGATGTACAAGAAAATTCAACTGAAGAAACTGTTTCGAAGTGTGACAGGCAAGAAATTCCTTCGGAAGAGTCAGGGACCATTGAAGATAATGAAAATATTGAAAAGAGAAAAAAAGATGTGAGAAAAATTAGGCAAATGGCTTTAGATAGTTTAAAAAAACAAGCTGGGAAAATGCTTAATACTTCCAATTCCAAATTTTCCCCGGCGAAAGTAGGTGATACAGTTAGGGTTAGAGTACCAGATGTAGACCGAGCTCGTAGTGATGGAAGAAACATATTGGCTATTATCATTGAAATAACTGACGCAAAGCTATATAAATTAGGAACAAAACATGGTATATTAAATCAACATTATTCTAGAAACCAATTCACCATGTGTAAAGAAAACTTTATTTCTGTCGAAGAAGTTCCATGTTCGGAGATTTCGCTGAGAGAATGCGCAAGAATGTCATCTAGTTGCGGGGGTCAGGGATATAAGCGATGTAGTTGCAAAGGCGGATGCAAAACTGATAGGTGTACTTGCCGCAAAGAAAAAATAATGTGCAATTCTAAATGCCACCAAAGTTTAAACTGCTCCAACAAATAGAGGAATTTGAAATATTATTTTTTTCCACCATGGTTCTAATATACAGATAGAGAAATTATGGTACATATTATTAAGTTTAAATAAAAAAATATTTAAATTATTGAGTTGATTTTTATTGTTTCTTAAATTTTATTTTTTTTTGAGAATTATATTATGTTTATCCTATATTATTTTTATTAATATTACGTTACAATTATTATTGAAATAAAAATTATTAAAAGAAAAATGATTTATTCACTCTGCCCAATATATAAAGTGCATTATTCATAATGCCCGGGCAATTTGATATTTTTATAATATTTATTATCTTGCCCGATCGTTTTGGGCTTTTTTTTATATTGCCCGGGCATTATGAATAATGCCCCATTAATCACTTGGCCCATAACATATACAATACATTATCCCCATTTTATGTTTCCACATTACCAACATAGTCATAGTAGATTTTAATTTTAAAATTAAGCTAAGTTTTCAAGTTTATAATTTATTTAATTGCACAAGAATGTAGTGTTTTTCTTCCTTAACAATTTTTTATAGCCCATTATCCAAGCGATTGCCACCACATTGCAATACATCTGTCAAGCTCTACAGGCAACGTTTCCACATTACCACCACGCCTAAACTTTTGCACCACTTCTTCTAAAGATATTGGTACTCTGACAAATGCCTTCATACATCATAAAAATTTTGGAAACCCAATTGGACACAGAAATAAAAAATCTTCCTCCCGAAACATAGTTGCACTTTCTCAGCTACGACTCAATTGAAAATGACTGAAAACAAAAACAAAACTCCAAAAATATTCTGTCCGCTCAGTGGAAATAAAGTTTTAAATTCGTTTGTGTTTTGTTTTTGTTTTTCGAGTTGCAAAATAAGTGAAACATACTAACATACAAGAAACAAAAGTTAAATTTTAGCGGTTGATTTTAAAATCTCGTTGGTTGATAATTTTTGGTCATAAACATTTCTAAGATCAGAACTTGACGATGATTTGGGAGAGTAATTACAAAAAGTTGGGAGTTGAATCATTCACCTTTACCTTTAGTATAAACATTTCTAAAAAATTTTCATTTTTGGTATGATAATACGATAATAGGTCATGTTGCAATTTTTGTATTTTTGGAGTAAACCAAAATAAAATGACGAAGATAAACAAAAAGATTTTTAGAATACACCTGGTTTGACAGTACCTACTAAATGTTTACAGGCAAGACTGAATTAAAAAGAAGATTGTACATTTGAAATATTCTTTCACTTCAAAATTTGTAGTATGTGTAAGATTCATATTATTATATGAATTTTGGTCGATTTTTAAATACTAGCCGGGAGGTAACATGCGAATATCATTTATTTTTATTTTTATTTAATGCTAAGAGGAAAATGTTTTGTTTCATTTTGAGGTAGTGAATGTAGCTTTATAAATATTAATTTACCCCGGCAGGAATGATATCGTGTCCGGTTATAAACATGAATAGCCCCATAACCTGAAATTATGGAAAATTTCAACATCAAGTATTTTAATTAAAATTAATAAAATAAAACTTAAATAAAGTGTAATTAACCTAATTTAAGTAAATTTCATTAAAATTTAATTAGTTAATATCTAAATGAATTTGAAATAAAGTCGAGTTCTTCGAAACAGTATTTTATATGAATTATCAGGACAGAAAAATTTAAGAATGAAATAAATTATTAAAATTGTATTTCCTAATTTTCGCCATAATTTATAAAATTGTGATTACTTTTATTACTTATTTTGAATAGTAAAGTTTTAAGTTTTAGAGAGTGTAGTGAAAATAATTATAAAATAAATATCAAGTACTACTTGTAAAAAGGAAAACTCGGTTAGTTTTTAAAATAAACTTGACTTATTTTATAACATTCTTTTTGCAAAATCTAAGTTGATTAAAATTGGGCGAAAATTTCAAAATTGCTGTAAGCTTTGGATATTTGTGATACGATATTTAAATATCAACTTTTTTCGTAGTTTTTTTCTGACTACATTAAAATTCCGATATTACTTGACCATCTGTGCAAAAATTTACTTTTGATTTTTGATCATCAACAAAGTATATCGATTCCGAAATCCGAAACGTAATTTCGTCAAGTCTCAATTAAAATTCATAAAAATCAATTTTATCTTAAATAATTTTGGAAAAACTTCAATATGTTAAAATTTAGTGATATCTTCTGCATTAGACCGAAGGAATATTATTCCAGATTTAAGAAAAATGAACGATCTTGAAATTTTATTCAAAAAGTACTCAGCCTACGAAAAATTTATATCTTCGTTTTGCAGTTTTCTAAAAAATAATTTTTACATAACATTTTTAAATACCTAAAAAGCTTTTGATTGTTTTACGTTTTCTTATTTCATCCAACACCATTTACAAAAGTCGAGGATTACCCAAATTTTTACCATTTGAGCGTTCAGTATTCATATGGGCGTATACAAAATTTTATTAAAAAATCTTTGCTACTTTGGCCATAATTAAAGAAAATATCTCTTTAAAAATCAACTTTAGAAGCTTATAACTCTTCAGGAGAGCATTATTTATTTAAAGGAATTTAGTCATACCGACTTATTTTTAGGTCTACTATCTCCAGTTAAGCGTTGTCGGTGGAATTTTGCGACACCCTGTATAATAGAAGGTTGGTGACCCCAGGCACATTCTTGTCCGGGTGGCCCCCAATGAGCCAGTCCGACACTGAAGTCATTTCTCGGTTCGTTGAGTATGGCCATGTTCGTACATTTCCGACGTAAATCGGGTACCTATACTTTGTACGTCCAAGAAGAAGAAGTACATACTTCTTCTCCGCCTCCGCCTATTTAAAAACCCAAGGAATATTTTTTAATTATTTTATAAATTTAAAGAAAAAACAGCATGTTTATTCAGAGTAAAATAACTTCATGTGGTTCCAAGTATCCGTGAGACTTGTTCCGCAAAACTACATATTCATTACAAAACGAAAACGTACTTCTTTTACTCCTAATATAACAACACACTATTAGGACAATGAATTAACTTGCAACTTGCAACAGAGTATATTTCATAATTTATTGGACAAATGAGCCGTTGATTTTGAAAGTGAGACAAAAGTCCACTTTTCGATATTTCTAGATACTTAATGTTTTCCAAAATCAATGCAATTGAAATACTGTTGACAATATAAAACATCAGTAACAAATTTGTACTGATATTGAGTCGATTTTTATTGTAAATGACAGTGGCGCATTATGCGTTTGTGAGGCAATTTTGCATTTGGAGGCCCCTAAATATTGATAATTTTGGGAAGGATTTTGAAATTACAGTCAAATACGGTTATAACGAGTATCAAGGGACGGCGAATTTTGCTCTTTAAAACCGTTAATCGTTGTAACCGTGAAAAGGTTTTTTCCTCCTATTATTTTAGTTCGAAATATACAGGGTGTATTAAACCAAGACTTGGTAACTCTGAAATCTAATTTCAAAAGAAAATACAAGAAGATGTACATATACTTGTTAAAAAGCTGCATCATTTTCGAAATACAGGGTGTTTACAGGTTACTTTTAATTTTTTTAACATGTACAATTTTAATGACATGTATTTTGCTTATTAATCCATAATATTATACTCGTGATTGGCTACAGGGCTTCAAGCCAAAGACCAATGAAGTGCGCATTAAGAAGAAAAGGGTATGTTGGCAGTAAGCAGTAATACTTATTGTTAGATAAAATATGAATATTCAAATCAAATTTTAACATGAAGCTTTTTCTGGGGCATCCACTCTATTTGTCCCCTTATTTTTTTGTACGACGCCATTATCCTTAATTATTTCATAACCTAATAATAATAACAAGAAAACACGCAAGTATATCAATTATTAATAATAGTCAGGTAGTAGGAATGAGGAAGATATTGTTCAAACTTAATTTTTATTATAAGCGACTAGTTTCGATGGAGCTTCCATCTTTCTCAAGCTAAAATACAATAGACAATGTACAAATTTACAAATCACTCTTAATATAAATATGCAAAACTCAAGCAATTCAAACTGATTTCATTATTTATTATAAACGTAACATACCTTTAAATAATTATGTACATCTAAGTTGAATATAATACATTAACTCTCTTAGAAAAGCATATACACATAATTTTAAGCACCAAATTATGTAAGTAATAATTAATATTTTCTTATTACTTAAACGATGTAACTGCAAGGAACTGTATCAATGAAGTGAATTTAATTGTAACTCAAACGCTGTGAATGCCAAGTTGCGTCTTTAAATATAAATTAAAAAAAAAAAATTTAAAATATTTAAAATTCTTTAGTAAAATTAATCTATAAGTAGTCTGTTTTTAATACCATTTTAATGTTTTAATAAAACAAAAAATTTTTTATTGTCAATCAATTTTTTGATTAACGGTCATATTTTTAAACTTTTTTGGTAAATATTTTTCTTATATTACATATTTAATTATTTATTTATTTTATTAATAACATAAAACCATTTGCTTTTTAGCCTGACGATGAATTAGTCTTAATTCGAAAGTGCGCTAGCTTGTTTATTTATAAAAACGTTATTTGTATACAGATACACCTTTATTTATTTATAATAAATTTATTAATACAAATAACTACATAATGGATTATTCAATAATTGAATTAAAATATTTATATTCAATCAATCAATGTATGCAACTTATACTCCACATTGATACCATTAGTTCCATTTATTTAATTCTTTTAATCTATAATTACGTTATTAAACTAAATACATCAAATCTATATTTTTACATTTTTAGATTTTATTTTCTAAATATAATTGGTGCCGAAATTTATCGTTCTTGAAAATTTTAAATTTATTTATTTACACATATATAATATTTTAGCTTGAGAAAGGTGGAAGCTCCATCGAAACTAGTCGCTTATAATAAAAATTAAGTTTGAACAATATCTTCCTCATTCCTACTACCTGACTATTATTATTATTACAAGGAAGCTAACCGCTGATATGTATATCAATTAATATTTTCGAATCCTAGGGGTGGCATTTTATTAACGGAAAACCCCATTAAAAGGGAATTAACGAAATTCGAAAAAAAATATTTACTCGTTATATCCGTGAAAAGGGTTGTAATAACCGTAGATTTTTGAATTGAAATTTATTGAAACCTCAATATGTATTCGGATTTGCTCGTTATAACCCAGCTTGACTGTATTAAAAAATTGGGGAAAGCAATATAGGCCAGTCAAATTAGCATTCTACTTCGAAAAAATTAGAGGAAAGCTGGAAATCGTATTAATCACTTCATTTTTCTTAAAAAAGAACATATTGAGTTTTGAACTTTTAAATTTAAGCGTCAAGATGTTGGGGAAAACTAGAGTCAAAAATTGCTCCCTTGGAGAAACGAAAATTTTCTTTCGTATATACCGATATTTAGCACGGGATAACTTTCTAATGACAAATACAGGCATTTAGAATGTCACTCAACAGTTGTTGTTCACGAAAAGTGTAGAAAAGCATACAACAAGGAATCAAACATCAATGCTATAATTTCCGGAGAAGTTACCAGTAAGAGAACTAGACGATCTTCAACCGAGTTCGATTTTAAGAAGAATTGTGTGCTTAGTGGTGAAGATGCAGAATCTGATTTTGAAAAAAAAAACCTGAAAATGAATAAAGAATTGGGCGTGATGACTCTGAGATTCAAAAACAATCTTCTGGAAGTTGCTACAAACAGAGGTGGTGCATGGGGTCAACAAGTTAGTAGTGGCATTGGAATTGTATCAGACCTTGTTGCTTCTGAAGCCAAGTATCATGGGGCATGTGGAAAACGATTCTTCAAGCCTCTCGCATCTAGCAGTAGCAAAGGGGGTCTCCTGGACCTGGATGATGATGTTACAGCTACAATCGATTATATAATCGGCTACATGGAGGAAGATGAATGCCAGTTTAACCTGACTGAAATCCTTCAAGGCTATTCGCAGTACGTTCCGCCGATAGCAACAAAAAAAAAGACTTTTCGAGAAATATGACGATAATATAATTATACCCAGGATTTCAGCAGGAAATAAACATAAAAGTACAATAGTATGTTTCAAAAATACTGGGTACTCAATACTGTCAGACAACTGGTATGTCTCAAGGAAACAACAAAGAAGAAGAAGGTCTTCGCGTGACTCAAGCTTGTGCAGACTACGTAAGAGCTAAAATTCGATCGAAAGCATACGATCTCAAAAATTATCCTAAACCCGTTGGTTTCTTGGATAACATTGATGACGATATTCCTGAATCTCTTTTGCTGCTTCTGCAAATAATAATTGTCCCAAGATCCTGAAGGAATAAAAACGTGGACAAAGGAGTAGAAGCCCAAACTGCTGTATGTACGTGTCAAAGCAATCGCTCACGCAATTGTCGCTGATATAAGGCCAAGATTATTCATGTCTCCTCTGCAGATCGGATTTGGAGCATTTCTGCATAGAAAATATGGTTCACGAGATTTTGCAGCTCATATGAACCTTTTTGAGGCTTAAATTTAAAAGTTGGGTACTCAATCGACGCAGAATTTAACGCTATTTAAAATTGCAAAGAATAGTATTTTCCTCCAGACGCATGATTTTGGCTGTATTTTGAAAAAAAACTGTAAAATGACCGAAAATTTCTTGGTTTTTTGTACACAGCACAAAGAGCATTGCACGAAAATTGGGGCAAACTCAATATGTTCTTTTTTATGAAATATAAAATGATTAAAACGATTTCCAGCTTTCCTCTAATTTTTTACTTTTTCTAAATTTATTTGGAGGCCCTCCCTTCAGACCTTATTCTAAGAACTTTTTCCAACTATCGGCGTCGTCACACATATTTTTTAGGTTATCAAGATCATGCAATCTGCCTTCGATTTTTGATTTTCGATGCTTTTTTTTAAATTGTAGATTAACTATTAACTGCACAATTTTATGATTCCCACTGCACAGTTTAAAGTTCCCACTACACACTTTGTGACTGACCCAGCTGCACGTTAGTGTTAGAATAGGGTCTGCCTCCCTTGTTTGAGGCCTTAGGCGATTACCTATTTTGCCTATATGGTAAGGCGTCACGCGTCATTGATAAATGATTAAAACTTAAAACATGAAGTTAATCTCAATTTGTAATAAGACGTAACATTAACTCATATTTTTATCAAAATGGACTCTCACTTTCAAAATTAACGGCTCAAATTATTCCATATAAACAAATCGTTTGCTTCAAACTATTCCGTATTTACTATTACATCGTTCTATCATTTTACAAACATAACCTGCGTGTAAGCATGTACTTATAACCTAAAAATCAAGACCAAGTTAAAAAGGAGTTTGATTAAAGTTAGTAAATACAAATTTTTCCAATTAAATTAAACTATTAACAAAAATTAATTGCAACTGATAATGTTATCATGTTTAATCGGAAGCTGTACAATTACGGAAGTGCCGTTACAGCAGTGCGCTTACTAACCCAGTTTGAAAAAAATGCACGTGCAAGTGATGTGGTTGGGACTAACCGAGTCGAAACACGTAAAACGTACTCTGTTTCATCAGATACTAATACAATTCCAAGAGTTAAAGATTTTTTGTCATCGTGGGAAAAAACGTTTCGTATGAAAAATATCTCCGAACCGAATGAGTCAATATTACATATTTTAGCTCATGTATTAAAAACTAAAAAGGTAATTATTTATATGTTGATCTATAATAAATAATTATTTTCATTTTTAATTCTACAAATATAGAAAGTAATAAAATCCAGAAAAAATATAAATTTTAAAAATGAAGTGTAAGAATTTTTTAGCATAGGCAACTAAAATTACATTGGTTTAAATAGACTTCCAATTGACCGCCATTTAAGGTTTAAACTTGACTTGAAATAAAATCTTCAGTCTAACGTCTAATGCAGACCTATCTCAAGTCAAATTTTACATAAAATTGTTTAAACCTAGGATAATGAAGCGGAATCTAAAAATTCCCAATACCCTACTTATAAAGCCTAACTTTAACATATCACTAAATTTTAACATATCAATAAATTAGAAAATACTCCCTACCGATACCGGCTTAGGATTGTTCTGCATTAGACCGACGATATGTGTTTATAATTTTTACCAAATTGAAATGGTGAATTAGAATACCTTTAGAGTGAAGAGTGAAGTATCTACTTATTACAAGAAAATAAAAATAGAAACAAATGTTCAAAATCGCCAAAAAGGGTTATACTGGTTCAATGTGCGAGTTGATAATATGTAGCCCAATTTTTATGGCGATTCTCCGACCATTTTTACTACTTAAATTCATATTAATATATGTCTGATTTTGCTTTCTAAGCTCGTTCTTAAAGTCGTAGAAAGAGGCAGTATCAAAAATCAAAATGAAGGTTTTTGCTCGTTTATTTGATAGCGATTTATAGTAGAAACTTTGAATCTTTAGATATGATTTTATGGAAATTATTGCAAGCTTTGGAGGGTAATTTTTGAGAGACTTGGCAATAAGACGTTGATAACTTTTTTGGCAGTCAATTTTTAAGATTATATTTTTCAAAATAATTGCTGCCAATTAATTTCATATAAAAATTTCCAACCAATTTCAGATAAAAAATTCATGAACAAACTCAGGGTGCATTCTACTTCCTCTGAAATTGTTTGTTACAATATTTACAACAAAGGAATTGCAAGATGAATTAATTCACCAAAAATTAAAAAAAAACATGCGTGGAAAATTTGTTAATATCCATTTCTTTACTAAATCACTCCTTTTATCACACATTCTATCCTATATTCTATTTTTATAGTGGAAAAGAGTGAGACGAAAACAGTGATATGAAATGAAAGAAATATGAAAAGAACCATATGACCAAAAATGCCAGTATCAACCGGATTTGAAAATCAAGTTATTATATGTATTTACCACTTTACAAAAGTCGAGCATTGCTAAATTTGTTACTACTTTACTACTTTGGCTGCAATAAAAAATTTAACAAAAAATCAACTTCAGAGGTTTTTTATTAGGGGTGCAATTTTGGATATACAGGGTAGTCGAGTTAAAGTGAACAGTGGATAATAATCTTCTTGTTTTGCTGGATTCAGATTCGAATGAAAAAATATGGGTTTCCATTTGAAAAACCTGAGTTAGGTTTAGAATGACCATGAAGAAGTCCTCCAGGTGAAAAATAACTGTTCTCATTCTGTGGCCCCTTAAAAACCAAATAATTTTTATTTGAAACGTTGTTTTCTAAAACTCTTACTTTTGGAGATATATCCACTTTAACCCGACCACCCTCTAGATAAGGTTGGAGTAGATCTGGACGCCAAATAAAATAAATCATTTACGATGTGGCAGGTTTGGACGATAGCCACTTTCACTATAAAAATTGGTATATTTTTTGAACGCTAACTAAATATAGTTATATAAAGGTAAGAGTACAATCTAGACAAAAATGAAGATAGTAGGTACTAATTTAAAATAACTTTCTGTTATATTAAAAAAGTGCAAGGTTAACTACTTTTAAAACTTTCTACAAATAAAATATAAAAGGAAACAAACTCGTATTATTTTAACTTAAATCTATTGCAGTATCGCACAAAATTAAATGAATTAAATTCTATGCATGAACAATAGGTGACAAACGCGACAAAAATTGAAGGAGAAAATTTGACAATGATTTGATAAGTGAAGGAAAATAATTGGTAACTCAAAATTTTCATGATTTGTAAAGATAATAAATAATATTCCGAAGACGAGGCTCTACTTTGAGAAATTATCAGAAAACTAAAAAAACTAAATTTGTTTTTCTTTGTGAATTTTTTATTCAACAAAAGTTGAACGATTTGTGTTGTTTAGATATTACTGGTTGAAAGAGGATGGCTTTGCCTTCTAAAGATAAATGTTCAAGTATCTACACACATTTGTTAAATTGTTAATACTGATGTAGAGAGGTGTGGCAAAAATATGTGACCTTCAACTATAAAACGCTGCAACTCTAAAATTATGAATGATAGACCCCTACTTTTTTTGTTTTTTGACAATGAAATTTGTTCTACCTTCTAACTTTGAAGTTTTATCTACCACGAACATGACATCCTGTTTAAAATGATATCACTAAAGGGTCCCCAATAACGTACTGAAGAGCTCTATTTATGGGACACTCTGTATATATTTAATCTATTTTATTTTCGTAAAGTATTTACCAAATAATTAAGTATTCAATGATGGACCGTTCTTATTTAGGCATTAGACCATTTTATGAAAAGATATGTATTGCCAAGGAACGTATTGTGCCTCATTATTAAGATATGACTACATATTTATTTTAGATTTCTAATTGTAAATTGTAGAGATACTAGAAGCATTCTTTGTTTATTATTTCACTTCACTTGTGGTACCTAAAAGTTAGGATTTAAATCATCATTCTCCGTCCAACGTGTATTTAAAAATCGTTTTTATTATTAGGCAAGATAGAAAAGTAACTTAACATGTTTGTTATAGGTACACGATGTTGTTAAGATGAGCAATCTAGAATTATCTGAAGTGGAAATCGGGAAAATTAATAGCTTATGCGAAAAGAGACTTGAAAGGTAATATTTTCTTTTATTATCGTTTATGGTTAAAAATTCCCAAACTGGAAAATACAGTATACGTGACGAGCTAGAAAGTGACAAATTTTGTTTGAGTGTGAAATTGAGTAGTTACTTCTATATTTTTATTTAAATATACCCAGTAGTAGAGGCGCTGTTTTGACGGAAACAGCTGATCGAAGTGAGTAAAAATTTTCTATTATTTAATGATTTTATCAGAGCTGTCAAATGTAAATTTATCTTTCATACGTACTCATTTCGCGAGTTAAAAAAATCAACGAGAGGTCGTTCGGAATTCCTACGCAGTGAATCTTGAAGAAACTTGAAAAAAAAATCACAAAATAGAAACCCACTAATGTCGAGTTAGTCGATTTTCTTTAATACTAATGTGAATGATAATATATTCTGTTTTCTTATATGGACGTCAAAAAAACCATATACAGGGTGTTCCTAAACATGTGTCCCAAACTGCCAAAAATTGAAATATTTTCAAGAACTTTGATGGTTTGTAGCTTCTCAACGAAGCACCTCTGGATAGAATTATATTTGGTTAAATCTTCTTTTTTTGGTGTCGGTAGTATGTGGTCATTCCTCCGTCCGAAAATATGATATAAATTTTGAAAAAAAGATTGGGATTAACGAAAGTAATTTTTTTTTATCTTTTTTTATTTTTATATCTAATTATGTGACTATGAGACTATGAAAATAAGTAATACTAGCGGGGTTAAATATACATTTTTATTTGAACTGTCCTTTTCTTACAAGTTCGAAAAAAACCAATAGAGGGCTTACGGAATTCCTTCGCAGTGCCTCTATCGAAAATTACAAGAAGTACAAAACAGAAAGCCAAACACACTAGTGTTGAAATGATAGATTTTCTAAACTACTAATATGAATGACATACGATTTTCTCATATAGTCGTCGGAAAAAGATTTAGTTAAACTTCGCCTATTTAATGAAACAAAAATTAAATAATCGGGGAAAGGTCAATAATTGCATTTTAAAATTCTGAAAGAATTATATTAAAATAATAATATAATAATAATAAGGGCTGTAGACGTCGTCCAGTAAACCTCAAAATAACCTTCACAATGGTAAGGAAGAAAAGCTCTTAAATTGTTTTAGAATATTTTTAGTATTATTCTTTGTTATACTAAAGATTTATTCTAATATTTCATAAAAAAAAATCATTTTAATTACTTAAATTAATAATGCATGTCTTAGAAACTTTAACACCTTGTATTCCAAATATGAAGCATTTTGGATTTTGGCTAAAAATTGCATTCTTACTTTTTATCATCAAAGAGGTCAACGAATCTATTCCTGAAGTTGGGAATACATGTGTAGAAACACCCAGTATAATAATTTTTTTCTGACGACCATATGACAAAGTCTTGTATCATTCATATTAGTAGTTTAGAAAATCTATCATTTCAACACTAGTGAGTTTGAGTTTCTGTTTTGTAATTTTGAGTACTTCTTGTAATTTCGATGGACGCGCTGCGAAGGAATTCCGAACATTTATATTTGACCCTGCTGATACTTGTTTTATTATTAAAATCATTATATATATATAATTAACTTTTGTGAAAATTTTTAATAAAACAATTTTTATTTGTTTCTATTAGTTGCTTCCGCCAAAACAGCGCCACCTTCAATTAGGTACATATAAGTAAAAATAAGTAAAAGTAACATCAATGTCAACTGATGTCAACACAGGTTACGTTATGACTTCTGACTAACGAATACTCCAAACTCCAACCATTAATAACGGTCGCTGAATCTTCATGGTCGTCGGAAAAATAGCGTACTCAGCTCGCAAGGAAGTGAATTTCGTGCTCGTGTAGTATCCTCACTAGGCTGGTGCCTCGTCCGCCTATACAGGGTGATTCACATTTATGTCAAAATCTCTCGGGTGGTGATTCCTTAAATAAAAATAAGAAAAAAAAATCCTATAAACATGGGTCCGAAAATGCTTCATTAGCAGTGGCGTATCCAGAAATTTTCTTTGAGGGGTGCAGGACAAAAAATGTTCGGGCACCGAGAAACCTAACCTAACTTCATTTTTTTATGACGCCCCCCTTCAAATTATCAGGGGGGTACTCTCGAATCACACGACACGATTTCCTTTACGATATGACAAGGACACACTACTATTTTTGCATTTGAATGACAAGGATAAAATGATGAAAATCGTATGTGATATCTTGTCGTGTGATTCGAGAATAACCCCCAGGTTCCTTTAATTGATTCACAATAATCACTTGTTTACATTAAATCTTTTAACTGCATATGTATAACTTTACGACCTCTGAGTGGGGATTATCGATAAGGTAGTTATAAATAGTATAAATAAGCTAAATATATTTATTGTAAAATGTATTATTGTATATCCGAAAATAAGAATAATAACTAGTTGGCGTTATTTCAAATTAAATTTGAAAATTGTTTTCACTTTTTTAATTAAAACTACTTTTTAAAATCAAAATTTTGCGCACAAATCACTTTTTTAATCAAACATTTCAGTGTTAGACACGTATTGTCAAAACTGACAGCCAGCTAAAAATCGTATTGTACTGAACAATTAAGTTTAATAGCAAACTTTTTTGCAAAATATAATATAAAATTTTAAAATAGTTTTCATCATTTTAAATTAAACTACTTTTAAAAATATTTTTTTTTCTCTACAAAAACACCTTCTTGCATTAATCATTTCAATATCATGTCAGGTGACAATTATGTCAAAACTAACTGCACGGTTAAAAGTTTAACAGGAAAATTTCACATGACTAATAACGTTTTATGTATAGTGTAGTAGGTTTTCATTTTTGAATTTATGTGAAAAGTAGAAAAACAAATAAATATTTTTGAATAAAGTATGACAGTGTGCCTAAAGTGTATTTTCTAAATAATAATCATGATTTGCTTAATTTTTTAACTAAAAATAAATTTAGTGAAAATTTGGAATATTTGTCAGTATTAGTAGTAGTTATTTAAGAGATCTTTTATGAAAAAAATCGAAACTAATTTTTTTTGCAAAATATCACATTTTCAAGTGTCCGACACATTTTGATTAATAACTCCAAAGAAAATAAAGATTTCGATATGAATCTTTTTGCCTACTTAAAAGGAGTCAAAGCGGTTTTAAATAAGACACGAAATGTTAAAATAACTTCAAGTTAAAGGTATTAAAATAATTTTGATCTCGAGCGATTTCCAAAAATGTTCTACATTTCAGGATGGTAGCAGAAAAATAACGGACCTGAAGCAGAACTGAGCGGTCAATTATATTCATTTTTTAATTATCTTTCATTCGAGAGGTCGTTTTTTCAAAAATTCGAAAATAAAATTTTTCAAAATTTTCATGGGCTTGGATTTTTTTATGAAATTTCATTTTTATTTAATTTCTTAAAAAGTATTAACAGCAGAGACTTGATATTTTTACCGAAGATAAAGACCCGAAATGGGAGTATTTTAAGCCTTTATCGATAAAAATCGGCTAAACAGTTTTTGAGAAAAAAAATTCGAAAGTTTTTGTAAAATTCGAGTACAAATCCGACCCCGGAGGACGCATTTTTCATGCAATGCAAACGGATGTTTCGTTATTTGACAGAGAAAAGAATCCTACAAATTTTAAGCCATCAAGACCGGTCAAGTAGTTCCTTTAAACTTAATTATTTTCCGATAAACCGAAAATTTCATAGCAGTTTTTATGTGAAAAAGTGACTTTTTCAAATTTTTAGCGGTTTTTAAGTCATAACTTCTAAACAAAAAGAGATATCGACAGGAATCTTTTTATAGATTAAAGCGCACGATAAGACCTTGAAAAGAAGGTATTGCTCGTTGAAATAGCTTTAAGTTAAAGGGCTTAAATTAATTTTAATCTCGTGCGATTTCCAAAATTTTTGTACTTTTCGGGATGGTGGCAAAAAAATAACGGATCTGAAGCCGAACTCGGTAGTCAATTTTAATTATCTTTCATTTGAGATGTCGTTTTTAAAAAAATTCGAAAATAAAGTTTTTCAAAATTTTCGTGGGCTTGAATATTTTTATTAAATTTCGTTTTTATTTAATTTATCAAAAAGTATTGATAGCAGAGCCTTGAAATTTTTACCGAAGATAAATACCCGGAATTGGAGTATTTTAAGTCTTTATCGATAAAAATCGGCTAAATAGTTTTTGAGAAAAAAAATTCCAAAGTTTTTGTAAAATTCAAGTGCAAATTCGGCCCTGGAGGGCGCATTTTTCATGCGATCAGAGCAATCGTCTCATTCTTCGACGGAGAAAACGATCATGTAAATTTTAAGCCATAGGTTTCTCCATCGACCAAGTAGTTCCTTCAAAATTAATTATTTTCTGAGAAAGCGAAAATTTCATTGCAGTTTTTATGTCAAAAAGTGACTTTTTCAAATTTTCGGCGATTTTTGAGTCATAACTTCTGAATGAAAAGAGATATCGACACGAATTTTTTTCAGATGAAAGCGCTCGATAATACCTTTAAAATAAGCTATTGCTCGTTGAAATCCGTATCTTCAAAGTGGGGTAAAAAAATGATGGAAATCCTAACTTTTTACAAACATTTTGTTTGGATTGAAATTTTAATTTTTTTTCGAATCTCATAAAAGTTTTTACGTTTCGTCAAAGTGAAATTACTAATTTTTTAGAAAATCACAAAGTAGGCATAACAAATCACATAAGGTGGCAAACTTAGGCAATTGCCACGCCTACTTTGTGATTTTCTAAAAAAAATAGTAACCGGAGCACCCTACGAAGTGGAATAAAATCCGCATTTGCAAGAAAACGAAGAACATTGGTGACATGACTCAACAGAGCTTTTCTGTAGAGAAATGTTCAGGGATTAGTTTAGTAAACTTAAAATCTCCAAAAAGTTAGAGAAAAAATTGTTACGTTTAAAATAATGGTAGTCATCTTCGACTTTACCATCCCCAAAGACTTTTTTAAATTCTTTTAATGGACTAGAATATGCGCCCTAATATCAGAAAACAATTGTCAAACTTTCAAAGTAGGTAATACCTTTTATAATAACTTTTTTATTAACAGTAATAACATTTCTTGCGTCCTTCTATGAGTTAAAATATCTCCCAAACGAAGCATTTCCGGACCCATGTTTATAGGAATATTTTTTCTTATATTTATCCAAGGAATCACCACCCGAGAGATTTTAACATAAATGTGAATCACCCTGTATTCACACTCGCACAAAATTCTTCACTTTATATGTAAGTTATATTAAAAGAATCCCAAAAAGATTCCATTCCACTTTTTTCCATAAAATCAGAAATAGTAAAATGCTATTACCGCTGCCTTTTATAATTTGTACCCTTTTATGACATCTACAGAGCTAGAAGCACACGAAGAATGGCATGATTTTTTTCAAATATTAAACTTTAAACTATGGGCACAAGACACAATACAACATGTTTAATTTTAACTCTAATGTCTAGTAAAAGTTAAAAGACACTTTATTAAAGTTTCCCAAATAATTTGGCTTCTTAGGACCTGATCGGTTTCAATTAACAAACTTTGCGCGCTTCGAGACAAATCTTCAAGTTCTTTCTTATAATCACTTACCTTAATTATTTTAGAATGCCAGTGCAGTACATTATAGAAGAATGGGATTTTCGTCAAATAACCTTAAAACTACGTCCACCGACATTTATTCCAAGACCAGAAACCGAACAATTAGTAGAGCTTGTACTAAATTGTGTGAAAGACAATAATACTCATGTACACGTACTAGAACCATGTTGTGGAAGTGGTGCAGTTAGTTTGTCTCTGCTTCATGAATTAAAACACGTAAGAAAAACATTACATAAATAAAATATAAAATTATGTATAACATTTTTCTTTTAAGATCACCTGTATAGCTTTTGATAAATCTAAAAATGCTTATGATTTAACTATTGAAAATGCTGAAAATCTGAACTTAAAATCAAACCTAAAAGTCTATAATACAAATGTGATAGATGTTAAATTAGTTTTAAGCGAAAAATTTGATGTGATTGTAAGTAATCCACCTTATATTCCAAGTGATGAGGTTGTAGACCTTCAACCAGAGATATTAAAGTACGATAATCATTAATTAAAATTTACATTCCGTAAACATTATTTACGTATTTTTTAGGTACGAAAATGTAGATGCTTTAGATGGTGGAAAAAACGGTTTAAATATAATTAAGCAAATATTTATACTCGGTTCAGAGTTTTTAAAGCCACAAGGAAAAATATTCTTAGAGGTAAATCCTTCGCACCCTGCTCTTATAAAATGTTTATTAAGCGAGCATACTGCCCTCGGGCTGAGTTTTCTTCGCTCTTACCTGGATTTTACTGGCAAGGAGAGATTCGTAGAGATAATTAAAAATTAGAATTAAATTTTTACTCGATTTTTATTAGCATTAGGTCTAACATAGAGACATTCATTATTGGAAAAGTTATATTTACAAGTTTTTCAGCAGTAATAATTTCCAGCCTGAGGTTTTCTTGGCAATTTGAGATTATTAAACTCCCAAGAAAACAAAATTACTACACTGTTACAATTAAGTAATAAATAAAGCAATGTTTATAAACAGTTGTTATGCGTTTTTATGGTATTACTTTTTAAACTTCTTGTTCCACAACCTTTTCTTCCATTTCAGTAGATTCTTCCGAATTTCTTTCCAATCTGGGTGTAAAATGTACTTGATGGTGATCTAATTCTAAAATAATTTAAAATAATTTTTAGACATAAATTATTAATGTATATAACCTGGATATAAGTCATTTTGTGGATAGTCATTGGCCAGATCGAATAAAAATACATCTCGTTTTTGAACTCTTCCCAGTCTTGGACCAAACCATAGACCCGCATTCATATTGTTTCCATCATTACTTCTTTTAGAGTGTACGTTTCGTTCAGATCTTCCAATCCGTGGAAATGCAAACAGGGAATATCTACCTGGATTGCTCTTCCCTAAAATAATAAATGTTTTAATTATTTACTTTAAGAATATACTTTCTAAAATTTTCTATAAATTTCTAAATGTCCATGTAAATGTATATCTGGGACTATAGAAAAATAGTGTCATGAACACATTAAACACTTTTTAAATAACAAGATGTGATATTTTTCCTAAATTTTTTTTTTGTATTAGACTTTCAAATGACTTATTCTCAGCCTAGACAAATGATATACTTTAAAATAATCATTTCCTTTTTTTTAGTTCTTACCCATGTCAATGTCCCAAGTATTTTGGCCTCTTCCTACTCTTGGAAAAGAAAACAGCCTTTGCTGATTATTCGCTAATCTTTTGGGTTGCCTTAAATTATCTAAAAATAAAATTATAAATTAAAGGTAAAAGTAAAAATGGTGTTAAAGCTTTCTTGTTTAAGAAGTTACCCGGTGTGATTTGGGTATAGGCGATTTCAATGTATTTTTTTTTCGATTTCAAAGCAAAGTACAGCCATATCAATAAAAACAAGCAAAATCGGTTTTCACATATCTTTTATGTTTATGTCGAGAATCCTTTTTTTCGAATATTTTTGTTTAATATTTATTTAGGGTGATTTTTAAAAGTTCAACAAAAATTCTAAATTTGAAAAGTCTATAACGATGTCATAATGCTTGGAAATTCGATTTATTTCTTATCATGAATTTGTGAGAATCGCGTGTCTCATTTGTTTTGAAGGAGTAATAAATAAAACTTAAATCCTATTTTTTCTATTTTGGTTCGTAACTAGCCAGTACCGCACCGCTATCGGTGCGTTATTGAGTAGTAAAATTTATTTTTCGAAGTTTGTAGCACTGAAGTTTGTTGATTTTAAAGTGACAGTTGAAAAGCGATTTACAGGTTTTTTGATGATTGGACAAACCTGACATTAGAGTTGCCAACTACCAGAAAATTTACTAAAATTGAAAACTATAATATTTTATTTTAAATTAGGAATTTTAACTACCTATAGATGGCGCTATAAACGGAGGATATTCGGTACTTGTACCTTATAACTACATATTCAACAACACAACAAAAAGTAAGTACCAAATATGGAAGTTCATATTTTGCCACCAAAGGGCGAGCGGAATCTATAAATTCCTAATAGATAAAAAGGCGCAAAATAGAAACTCGCCGCTACGCGGTTCGTATTTTAAAGTTAAACGCGTGCTACAATATTCGACTTACTCGTTTTTTTAATATACTATTGTGTCTTTTCATAAAATAGCATCAGCTTTCATATGCCAAAATTTGTCAGAGAGAATCACCCTGTATAGTGCTTTGATTATTATTTTTAACTGTGTAAAAATAACAATTGTATTATTCAGAACACCAATCAAATTAATATCCTATCCAATATTTAGAAAAGGCGCGCTCCTTTCCTTCAATTTTTAATTCTTATGATTCATTTGTGTTTTAAGTTCTATCGGGATTTAGTGGGTCTAAAATCATTTAGAAGATATTCCCAGTTACCCCTCAATACACTAGAGTAGATTATTATAATATTTTCCATGGATTTAATTTTCTCTATTGTAGAAATATAAAGTAATAATTAAATAAAGATTTTATCATATAATTAAATTACTTTTAAAGTCTATTTTAATTATTAAAATTAGTTTTGTATTAAAATCTTTTTAAGCATTTCAAATTCAAGATGAAAACTATTTTTATAACTAATTAAACTAATGCAAATCAGAATCGATACAAATTTGCAATAGTTATTATTGTGTTTATGTGAATAAATTATTTGAAAAATGTAGGGTTTATTGAACATTAACTGAAAATTATTTGATTATTAGTAAAAAGCACGAATGATAAATTGTTTTAAAATCTTTTAACGTGTATTTATGGAATTCAATCCTAGTAAATTAAATTAAAGCATGCATTTGTCACTTGTTCAAACAATTACGAATATGAAAGTATGTATACCGATTATAAATTCGTACTGATTAAAAATAAATTAAAATTATTGCAATAGTTATAAACAAAAATTATAGGAATAATATACTGCGGCAGAACTTCCAAATACAGTATGTGCCTAATTATTTTCTACTGGTAGAGAAATTGAGGAAGAAAATGAGTCTAAATTGAAAACTTCAAAACAAAATTAATTTGTATCGAATTCTATTTGTATGTTAATTTCTATAAATAAAAAGTCTGCACGTTTATCTCATGAAACTCGATCCAGATTGGATTGAATAGCAATTGACTTTATCCACATCTTTTCGAAATAAACACGTCGGATTGGATTCAGTTTTAGGATTCAGTTCAATTATCCAAAAAGTGAATCCAATCCGACGTGATTATTTCGAGGAAATGCGGACCGATCCAATCGCAATTCAATTCAATCCAATCCGGATCGAGATACGTGAGATAAATGTAGTCAATAAATAATCTGACTACAACTGCCAAAAATGCAAAATTAATTTTATAAATTATGCCTCAAAGAATCAGGTCTAGTTACATCATTCAAGTTAATGTTCTTTCTGAAAATTATTAAATATTGATAGTTAATACTATTTGATTTTTATTCAATTTATCCAAATATAAATATTGTTAAAAATGTTAAACTTTATCGTTACCTAATTTTTTATGTTAAATAAAGAACAATATTTATATTAAAAAATAGTTGTTTCCATTTTAAAAAAACTGTGTTAGAATAAACAAGAAGGAGTCCTCCTGGTGAAAAATAACTATGCCCACTTCTAACTTTTTTTTCTAAAACTGTTACTTTTGAGGATATGTATTTCCACTCTTCCAGGTTAACCTGGACCACCCTGTATAGTTACGGCGATAGTCGATAAATTTGAGCGCTTGATTTTGAAATTCGGTTGATGTTTACGGTTTCGTTTATATTTTTTTCTAGTAGAGCTTTTTTAAAATTTGTGGCTATCATTTTTAAAATTTTTGTCTTTGTGTTATAAAATCAACAATCTCTCTATTGTTTTATTCGGTGTAAAAGAAGTACTTTTTGTGGCGAGCATGAAAGTTTTCCGGACGAGCCCTGCTAGTCTCGCGGATACATGCGAGCCACAGAAAGTTCTTTTACTCCGAATAAAATATGCTATTTTTTCTTCAAACGTCGAAATTTTAAAATACATAGTAATATAAATACTTATTTTAAAATTTGAAATATAATTTACATACAACATACAATACAATGTTAGTGTATATTGGGTTGTCTAAAATTCATTTCTACTCCGCCTTTCTAATCCTTCTCAATGCAAAGTAATCGATTTACTTCGGAAATGCCCCAACATGACCATAGAATCAAGGAACATAAAAACGACTTTTTAAAGCCTGTCAAGCGTCACATAAGCCTGTACTTTAATGACACTTGAAGAAAAAAATTTTATTACTTTTTGGTTTTTCTTTATATTTAATTCACACAATTTTTACAAAGTACTCTGTTTGCTGCCTTCTTAAAATTGTTAAGATTATCCCACAAAGGTAAAAAATACAAAAACATAGTCACAGGTTCTTTTAGTATAAATAAAAAAACATTAAAAAAGCTCCACTGGAAAGAAACTATGATCAAAACCGCAAATATCATGAACTCACTCAAAGTGCAGGTAGCTCTCTGAATTCGTAGATGTGATAGTTTGTAAATTCACATGACATAATAGAATATTCCCGACTATTGCGTCATCGTGTTCTAAAAAATGTTCAATATGATTTAGAATTATCGGTCTTCCATCCTGCATATAGATGGATTTTCAATCGAATATGTAAACCTCATTGACGGTCATATTATTTGAGACAAATTACATTAATCAACCATTTTTTAAACAGAGTATCCCCTTCGCCATTAATTAAACTTCAGGATTAGAAAATACTTCAAATATCATCTCAAGATAGGATATATCCTTTTTAATTTTGTAGTACACAGCGTTTTGAATTTTAGATCACTTATTTTTCAGTCAATTTAGTACATGTGCCGCTGTATCTCGATTTTTTCTTTGATTTGTCAAGATTAAGGCAAGTTTAGATCATTATCTTGTTTTATACATTCTGGATTTTTCCTCTTGTCCAGATTTAGTAGAATGGCAATATATAAAAATATTGTTTGTATTTTAAAAAATATTCAAAGTATAATGCCTCCATTAAAAACCTGCTCCATTTCAAAACTAAAAGAACCTTGCTGAACTTTGGTTCATCCTGCCCACAGGGTGCCGAGTACTGAAAAGCGCAATATTAACAGTGCGTTTTTAGAATAGACTACAGGAACTAAGGAGAAATAATTTTAAAAATATTGGAACATGAACAAGGCAACAATGTGATTAACGTTGAATTTAAGAAACAATCGGATTTTTATGATAAAAAAATGATAATTTGCCGAGACTACTAACAAATAAATATTTTTTTTGTCAGCGAACAAACGTATATCGCTCCCTTAACGTAATCTACTAAAAGTTAATTAAATTTTGAAATTACTACTAAGAATAAAATGAAAAAACGCAAAAATATACCTCAAAATCTTCGATTTTTCCTTGAGGTTTTAATGAATACTATAGCATTGACAAGTTTAAAAAATATTTTAATGGAAAGATATTGTGGATAAGCAATCACGGAAACAACAAAAACAAATCTACTTAGTAATATGATCAAAAATCTCAATCAAAAATAGCTTCCGGCTGCCCCTTAAATGGAACCCCTTTTATACTTGTAATATTCTGAAGAAAAATTTACGATGATTTGGGATAGTTTCATAGAAAAATACGACAATAAATATATATGGTACAGTTGGGATCTGATTTATTTTCGTTATATATTATATTTCAATATTCTGTTGGACAAAACCTTTTTCATGGCACTTTTTCAAAAATTTTTACACTTTTAGAGACAATTAAAAATGTTTATATTCCTTTATTATTAAAAATAAAAAAAAAACGAATTTACGTGTATATTTTTAGTAAATTTTATTAATACTTTCTTTAAACTAGGTTTTTAATTGCTTATATCGTGCTAGATATAAATAATTTAACGATCTTAGGTCAGGTTAGGACAAATTGTATGGGTTTTTGTTAATAAAATTTTGAATATATTCCGGGCATTTTATTATTATTTGACCCCAAAGAAAAAAAAATATTTTAAAATAAGATTTATTATTGTGTAGTTATATTTTTAAGTTTAAATGCAGTTATTTTTTAAACAGATTTTCCTAAAAGCAAATATTAAAATGAAACAAAATGGTATTTTTCATTAATACTTTGAACTTAGTTATACAGGGTGTTTCTAAAATGGTGATCACGGCTTCGTATGCTTATACTACGAGTAAAAATAATACAAAAAGTTCGTATAAACATTTGTCCAAAACTCAACTGTTGCCGAGATATAGAGTTTTGAGATTTCTTTTAATTGTTACTATTTAGGAGTATTTGTTTTCTCTGGATCAGCTGAATGAAAATGAATAAAATTTTAGAGGTGAGTACTTGTCATTGATGGGCACCTGTCGCTATTACGTTTGTCTTAATTTATCTATCCAGTGGCATAGAAACGGGTCAAGAACCCCCCTTTTTTGAACTTAATTGGTACGCCAGTGCAAAATTTTACAGTTTTGTTTGAATTTTTAAAATCTTCATTATATTTACCATAAAAAAGTATACCTATAAAATTTTGATAGCATTATAGTGGTATTTCAGTACTTATAATCCAGTCCCATTGTTAACATCAAACTAATTTTCAAAATGTGAAACAAATTAAATTCAAATAAGGAAAATTAAATCTTAAAACACTTAGTATGACATTTTCTTGGTGTTTTACATAAAAAACATGCCAGAAACACCCAATTTAAAATTTTAGAAAAATGTTCAAAATGGCCGTTCTTATCAATTTTTATTAAATTTAAAATTGTGTTTCTGACTTCGTTTATTTAAAACACTAACTAAGCGTCGTACTATTAGTTATAAACTTTAATTTTGTTTATTTAATTTAAATTTGTTTAAAATTTTGAAAATAACTATGATTTTAGTTCATTGGACAATAAAATTTGAAATTACAGAAATACCAGTAATCCTATCCAAATTTAGCATACTTTTTTGTATAGAATTGGATAAAGATTTTAAATTTTCAAACCAAAGCGTAAAATTTTGCAATGGCGTACGAAATAAATTCAAAAAAGGGGGCACCTTGACTCGCTTCTACGCAACTGAATTGTTCAGACAAAAGTAATAGCAAAAGGTGGCCATCAATGAGAAGTGCTCACCGCTAAAATTTTATTAATTTTCATTTAGCCGATCATAATCCAAATCAAAAATGATTTTTCTAAAAAAAATGGTAATAATAAAGAAAATTGTTTTATAAAAATCATGAAATTTTCAAATTGAGCATCTTAAAGATTCGAAAATAAAATTTTGGTTCATAAGAAATTTTTTATTCAGAATGATATTTCACAATACTTCTGTTTTAAACCAGAAGGATTGACAAGGAAATACGGTTTACGGGTTTACGCTATAAAAGTTACTAGAAAAATAACCAGGAAACAGGTTTTGGCTGGAATTTTAGATTATTTTGGATTTTTAGTGACAAAATAGGTACAGAAACAATTAAACTCCCCGTTTTTTATATTTATACATGTAAATGCATTAGAAATTCAAATATGATGATAATTATTTTGAGGTTATACAGTGCGGACATAAAGTAAATACACCCCCCCCCCTGCTAACTTTTGAACGGTTATGTTTTTGATTCTGAAAATTTGTCTACGAAAGTAGTTAATTGCGAACTTTCTAATAAAGGCATTTTTGATTTTGTGGAACTTTCGGTCATGCCGGAAGTGGATGGCAACTTTCTTATTTTAAATGGAACACCCAGTATATTTTTGCATTTTTGTATTCTCTATAAAAATACCATTAAATTGACATAGTGTGGTCTACGATTAATACTTCGGAATTACGCCCACTTGAAAATCGCATTTTTTATGCAACTTTCGTAGACAAATTTTCAGAATCGAAAACATAACCGTTCAAAAGCTAGCAGGGGGGATTTACTTTGTGTCCGCACGGTATACAGGGTGATTCAGACCACCCGTGCCACCCATTTATCTCGAGAACGCGTTATCGTACATGGCCGAAATAAAAAATTTTATTACCAAAGTAAACCTAAAGAATCCATTGGTGAACTTATTTTTTTCCGGAACAACCCGGAACTATCCGGAATCGGATATGACTTTGATTTTTTAAATTGCAACATAAGTCGAGTTTGGTGTGGTTTGCTAGGTCTTTTCAAAATAAACAACTTTTATTAAAATATTTTTTTTAATATTTTCCATACATTAGAATTTATTGGAAAAACAAAATAAATGTAAAAAAAAAGTAAATAATAATTATTGCATATTTTGAAGAATTTTGTTGAAATATGGATAAGTATATTTAAAGTTGGTAAAACATTAGAATTTGTAGAAAGAGTTTATAAATTGATAAAATTCTTCAAAATATGCAATAATATTTATTTATTTTTTTTACCATTTTTTTTTTGTTTTTCGAATAAATTCTAAACTATGGAAAATTAAAAAAAAATATATTTTAATAAATGTTATTTGTTTTTTAAAGACCTATCAATCCATACCAAACTCGACCTATGTTGCCATTTAAAAAATCAAAGTTACCTCAGGTTCCGGATAGTTCCGGGTTGTTCCAGAAAAAAATAAGTTCACCAATGGATTCTTTAGGTTCACTTTGGTAATTAAGTTTTTTATTTTAATGATGTGCGATAACACGTTCTTGAGATAAATGGGTGGCACGGGTGGTCTGAATCACCCTGTATAATATAATATTATCTAAAATAAGAATCCCTTGTAAATCTTTCTGACTTTTAACCAATCAGCGACATAAATTTTTGGCATTTTGGTGCGGGAAGTTTAAAACGCTCCTCATCGTTTGAAAATGAAGTATATCTAAAAAATTGTTTACCGGAAAGAAAGTAAGAAAGTGGGACACCCTGTATAATAGAAATTCTTTTATCACCTATAATCACAAGTAATGTATTTACAGGTAACAACTGCAGTCAAACTTATATGGATATTTTGATAATTTTTAGTAAGAATAAGAACTTCGCGCTTATGAGGAAATCTGTATACAGGGTGTTCCATTTGCGGTTTATTAAATGTCAGAGTTAGAAGCTAGACCAAATTTAATTGACAAGAAATGTTTTCGAAACATATTCTTTATAAATAATCCAGAGTATTGTTTCTCAAGTAGGATGTAAAGTTTGTCAATCGTGCTTAGGACATTTCTTATAGAAGTAAATTCAGAAGGCTTTAGTAAGGGAAGAAAAAAAAATATTTTATTTCGAAATCAATTGATGGCTAGTACCGAAAAACATTAGCTTTTTTCAATAAAATTTATATTTCAAAAAAGACTATATTGAAAGAGTTTTTTTTTTATTTAAGAAAAAGAGCCATAGCTCAAAAATTTATAGAGAAAATGAAGAAGATTCAGGTAATTTTAAAAAATATAACCTTAATAGATCTTATCTTGAAGAATATTAAAAAAAAGGAGAAAAATTATTATTTGGATTAACAATAAAAATCAGTAACCCAAAATTCAAAACGCTATAGTTTCGAAACGAAAAAAGATGGACCCCTACTTTTTTCATTTTTTAACGATTAAGTTCCTCTCTCGTTTTTAAACCTGGTCCCAGGCGTTTGGTGAACCACGAGCGGAATACACTTTAACGGTGTGTATTACAAAATATCTGTAAAAATTTTTAAATGGGTAGTAATTAGCGGTTTTCGTGGTTATCTTAAAGATATTTCCTACATTTACTTTCAGCTTTTTTAAATTAAATTTTAAGAAATTTTTAGAGTGATGTTTTAGAGTTTTAAAATATACTTAAAACAAAAAACTAAACTGTACACTCTTCATTTATGCCTTAACTTATTGCTAGCGTTGGAAAAAAAATATTATTTTAATTAGTTTTTTAGAATTTTTCAAAACTCTGCTAAGTAATGAGGAAGAAAAATGAAAAAAATAATTGATATTTTTATATCTAATATTTTAGAAATCATAATTATAAATAAGTTGTTTTTTTTTAATCCAAACGACAAATATTAACGTAAATATAAGCGTTTGAATTTTAAGAAAATTAGCCCCTCCGCTTCAACTACGCGATGTATTCTGACGTCATTTCTTCCGAACGCTGTATAGTGCACTTGATTGTAGACGTTTTTATAGTTATTATCTTTTAATACTCTGATAAAATATTACTATTAGTTATTAATTAAAGTAGGAGAATTATTTATTAATTTAAAATTTACATCTTTATAATTTTTTACTTATGAAATTTCGCTTTAAATGTTATACTTTAGTGTGGTTTTTACAAGTGTGTAGCGTTTCAAATTAAAAATTTGAAAGTTAATTATTTTGGGTTGTAGTATAAAGAAATAAGAAAAAAATAAAAAAAATTCAAGGCAGTACGACTTTTTATTCAAAAGATATTAATTTTTATATAAAATATGGCTTTCTAACAAATGAGTAAAAGTGTATTGTAAAAAATTCATATTTCGCTTAATAACTAAAATTAAAAAACGAAAATTCGTACAGATAAGTTTGTAAAAATTATCGATATTATCTTATTAAATTTTTTAAAATTTAATTATTTTTTAAGGTAAATTACCTAGAAAAATTTAGTTTTGTTTGAGTTTTTGGGGTGTAAAATTTTTTTGGGGGGTGTAGAGGGCAAGTGACCCCCTACATTTAATCTATTTTCTATTATCTTTCATTTACGGGTTCGATTTTGAAAAGATTCGAAAAAATATTTTTTGAGATATTTTTAAGGCTTAAAATTTTTCATGGAAATCGATTTTTATTGTTTTTCTCCAAAACTATAAAAGTTAGCGATTTCAAATTTTTACCAAAGGTAAACACCATGGATAGACGCGTTTTAAAAAATATTTGGTTAAAATCGGTTAAACAGTTTTTTTTTGAAAAAATTGGCAAAGTTTTGGCAAAATTTTGGTACAAATACGGGCCTGGACGACGTAATTTTATACCGAAAATTAATTTTCAGGGAATTTGGTGGGGGAGGTAACGGTGCGAATTTTAAGCTATTACTCGTCCCGGCGGTTATAATAGATTAGAATATATTAATTATTTTGTGAAAAGTGAAAAATTTCAGACCGCAATTTTGGTTCCAAACGGAGATTTTGCATATTTTTGCTACATTTTCGGCCATAACTCGATAACGAAAGGAGATAGCGAAGTGATTCTTTTTTTGATATAAAGTGGACCATGAAAGTTTTCAGAAATTGTACATTGCGTTAGGGTAGAATAAAATTTGAGGGACTGATTAAACCGAAACTCGAATAAAAATGCGACTTTTTTAAATGCGATCTTAAAAAATTTAAGATTTCGTTGTTTTTCAAAATTTAAAAAACCCTATGCGTGGGCGGTTTTAATACCAAGAGTAGATTTATCAGAATTTTTAAAAATGAAAATCCGTTAAAAAATAGGCCGACGGGAGCCGCCGACTCCTAAATTCAATATTTTTACGCCATAACTTTTTAACCGCGCAAAATTTTAAAATGCACTATGCTCATTACACCACAAATATTGTTGTTCTTTGATAATCTGATGTAAAATTGAGAAAATTTTAAAAATTGACGGCTGCAGAGGGGGCTGACCAAAGCGCGAATTTGAGCTATTTTATTAACATTTCACTTGGGATTTTTTTTTCAAGTCCAGGGGTAAAATATAATCGTGCTGATTTTTTCTCGCATAAATAATAAAGAAAGAAGGGAAATATAAAACATTGGAATATTATACACGGTCGGGATCATAAGTTACGAATTTTCAAAGTCGGCGTCGAAAAAGCACCAATTTCAAACTACAAATTCGAGAGCGCCAAAAGTACAGAAAAAATTAAGATATCAAAAAAAGCGCTCGTTTCCTGATGTAGCGCGGTATGTAGATGACAAATCAAGAAACCGCGATTTTTTTTACCCGCGCGAGGCGACTAGGAAGTAATGACGTCACTCAGCTCGCAAGGAAAAAAAAGTAGCGACGCTCTATTTCATAAACTTTGTTAATTAATTACGAAGCCATTTTAAGTGCTAGACCAAAAATTCAAATTGCATAATTCAAGTTAAAAGGTACTCTTTTATATAAAATTATAAAAAAAAAATGGTTTACAGACTCATTAATTTTTGTAAAGAGCCCGCTATTACTTCAATATTAGCTTTATCAATTGACCACCAGAGATCGTATCAGAGGTGGAAGTCTGTACAGCTATACGATAATTTTCGTACAACGAAAAAACCGTTTGTTGACTAAGTTGCTTGGTAACTGATTTTCTATATCTCTTCCTTATGCAAGTTTTGTATTTATTCAAAAAAGATAAAATCCGTCACAATAGCAACATATTCAACAATACGATATTTTCGTTGTACGAAAATAATCGTATAGCTTACAGACTTCCACCTCGGATCTCCAAAATCTCGGATAGAGGTGATTCGTTTACACCCGGTATACTGGAAAATATATCTCTAAAAATTAAATCGGGTTATTGTTCTGCAACATTCTTTTAAATTGAAAAGAAAGCATTTTTTATATTTTGGGTGAATTAAAGGGGAAATTTTGTTTTTTTATGAATAAGAACAAAATATTGCCTTACAGTAGCTTGGATGTAAATGTAAAGTAAGATATTATGCGAAGCCAGGGGCTCATCGTTTTATTAATCTCTCATTATTTATTACCCTATAATATGTATAACGTAATGAAACACGAAAAACGAAAATTTATGGCAATAAAAAACTTTTTGGCTCTAATTTCTTTATCTTAATAGATTAAAAAAATTTAATATGTTTAGTTAAAAGTAATAAAACTTTTAAATGATTAATAGATATTGTATGAAATGCTTATTAATGTCTATCTTTTGGCAATATTATTGAGAAACTACTTTGAGAACATAATTTTTTAATTTCAAAATTTTGATTCACCCAAAAAAATACCCTTTATTTGAGTTTTATAAGAGGCATATTTATAACTGAGGAACAAACAGGTAAAATGTGTTAAATCCATTTTTAGTATATTTTGACAATATGACGCTTTATATATTTTCAATATGAGCTATTTATTTACTCAATAATTTGAAAAAATGGGAATTTTACACGTTTTGTAGGTGTGCTCAACTATTTTCTCAATGGCAAATTTACAAACATTTTTTCTTGTGATAATGGTAGTAATAAATAATTAATCCATTTGTTAAAAATGTGTATTTATGTAATTAATATGTACTAAATCCATGTAATAATTTTCATTCAAGTGAGTTTTTTATTGAGAAATATTATTCCTGAGGATGAAATATGTATGAAGTTTGTCTCTATAAAAAAGTAGTAGATTTTAGGATTATATTTTTCAAAAGACATTATGTCGATTTTTTATGAGACGTCACTAATTATTAATACATAGTATGTTTATGATATATTAAAATCTTCACAATGTTTGGACTTTTTTAAATATTTAATTTTGGTAAAACATTGAACAGTTGTTATTATTATGGATCTTCTTAAGAAGAATCCAATTTTATTTTATAAATAAGGATAAGTAAAATATCAAAAATTACTATAATATAAATTTGAATTTTTAATTTATATTAACCGCATTAAGCAAAAAATTGTATGTTTTAGTTTTTAAAGAAGTTTTAATTATAGATCTAAAAATACAGAGGGGTGCACAAAAAACGGCCAACGAAGTAGCTTCGTTATTTCTTATCCGATTTCAATAATTGATATGTCAAATTAAATGGTTTGAAGAATAATAAATGATTAATTTTAATTTTTGAAAACATCAGAGGAGGAGGAAGCAACTTTTCTTTTTCAAATGGCAACATATTTTTTTCGATTGAAAAAAATCCTTAACAAAAATACCAATTATACCAATAATTTATTTTAATTAATCTTTTAAATTTTTATTTTATTTTTCTTTAAATTTTTTTATTATTATTATTTTTTTTTAATTTAATTCAATTGTTTTTTTTTTGTTTTAAAGTTTTCAGTTTTTTATTTTTTTTTATTTGTGTTTTTTAATTTATTATTAATAAATTAAAAAATTATTTAAAGTTTAATATTATTAATAATAAAGTAAAAAACAAAATTTAAAAAAATTAAAAACTCAAAACTCAAAAACAAAAAAAACAATTGAATTGAATTAAAAAAAAAATAATAATAATGAAAAAATTAAAAAAAAAATAATTTAAAAAAAATTTATTGGTATAATTAGTTTAGATTATTTTTGTTAATGATTTTTCTCAATTGAAAAAAATATGTTGCTATTTGAAAAAGAAAAGTTGCCTCCTCCTCGTGTGATGTTTACAAAAATAAAATTAATCTATTATTATCTAATAGTAGTATTCTTCAAACAATTTAATTTGACATATCACTTATTAAAATCGAATAAGAAATAACGAAGCTACATCGTTGGCCGTTTTTTGTGCACCCCTCGGTATAATTTAAAAATCAAGCTCTCACTCACCTGCAGAACAAGTAAAAACTAAACTTATTACCAGAACAATAAACACATGGAATACAAACAACTCAAATTTTCTCATTTTTCTAAATAAAAACTAATTTTTTGATGAAGTACAAAGTTGAATTGAAGTTTCCCTTAAATTGTGATGCGCTTTTATAGGGGTTACAGGAGTCGCAGAGGTGGGAAGCGAATGCGCCAAACATTAACTTTAACCTGTCCCAATCTGATTAACAATTTTTGACGTCCTAATTGGTACGAAATTACTTCCGAATAATCACTTAATTGTTTCATCACATCGCGGGTTGTCTTACGTAAAGCCTCTCGTTTGATTCAAAATTCTGCTGGGAAGGTTTATAAAAGAAACACCGTAATTAGAAAATTAATTAATCAGTAGCAATGACCAAAAATAATAAAAGTATCTATTTATACCTACAATACCTTTTTTTTTAAACCAAATTACCTAATAGGAGTAATTATTTGATATATTTAATATTTAAAATACCAAACAAATTTGATTTTTAAATATAATTTAAACCAAAATATGAATTATTATAAAATATGAAATGCCAAATACAAATACAGTTGGGATTCCCAATTATTTCCTGTTTTGTAACGCATAATTATTATTCCAAATCATCGTCAACTAGATTTTTAGAAATAGTTTTAACTTTAACCATATAAAAAATACGAATACTATTTAAAAGAAATTATTTTTCAGCAAGAACGAAAAAACTTTTGTAGAAGTTCTGCGAGACGTGATGACAAATTTAAAAAGATCCTTACATCATTTTGAATTATAGATTATCTTATGGAAAATAAATATATGACTTCTGTACATGAAGTTCTTTTAACATTATCTGAAGAACTTTTGTACGTGTATTATTTTTCTGGAGTAAGTTAAACCTAATGTCTCAAGCGAAAGCTTATTGATTTTTTTAAGGCGAAACTCGGGATACATGATGTAATACATGTTTCGAATTTTAAATAAAACTAAATTATTTTTAATTTGCAATTTTATCTACATTTTATGCCGTAATTGGGTAGTTTAAATAATAAATTAAAATCTATATTTTTTAAATTTTACTTTTGAGGTAGGTCGATGCGTTAACTGAATAAGAGCTTTAAATTTTTTAAGCAAAAGTTGTCATGCAATGTTTTAGCTTATTTCGCTTTACAAGAAAATGAAAAATGAAGCTATAGGTATTTTGCAAAAAATAAGAAACTGTCATCTCGTTCACTTAACGAATACAAAACCAAACCCATCTATTTGTTCACAATGGTCTTGAAATAAACTAAAGCTTTGAGCTTTGAGCTTGTCGATGTGACAGTGCTTGCTAACGTTAATATTCATGAATACTTCAGTCATTAACTTAGAAAAGTACCAAAGAACAAAACAAAAACGCTCATCATTTATAAACATGCTTAAGAGTGGACGTCCTAAAATTGAACCCTGAGGATTCACATATAATGCAAAAAAATTGAGAGACCCTAATAATTGGTCACCCAAAAGCAATTTTTAGTTTTAGAATTTATAATACTGACAATATGGTAGCTAATACTAGAATGAACTATTTTTTAGAAGCATGATAAGCGGTCAGAAATCATAGTTAAATTAGTGAATAACAACGTTCATTTACTCTTTATTGTATAAGAACTTGGGTAATTTGATCGAGTTCATTTACCACTCTCAAAGAACGTTGATGGTGTGTTTTTAACTCCGACATAAATCAAATGCAATGAGCCCATAGTTCCTTATTTCAGAATTTGCCCAAGATTTTGCTATTAACATGTTATTGTAACAATTTTGGTATGTTTTTTTATCAACAAATGCATGCTAGTAAAGAAATACAAAGTTTTGTTGATCAATATATTATCCTTTGATCCGAACTGCTTACAGGGCGAGGGCAAAATTTGTGATGCGAACAATGCTGACAACATTGTTGTCAACATGTTATTAATAATAAGAAATGCTGAAAACAAATGTTATTGAAAAAGTTGGCAGCAATAATATTATTAACATTTTTAATAGAATAATTGTAACATGTTAATGAAAAATATTGTCAGAAAATATTGATAACGAATGCTGTCAACATTTCTAGAAACATATGTTATCAGAAAAGTTATCTCCGGTGTGCTGAGGCTTTTACAGGTAAGAGTTAAATCACTCTTTGAATAATTTTAGCATATTTGTGGATATTTCAAAAATAACCCAATCACTCTTAGCATATTGCTTTATAGAAACAAATTAATAATCTAAATTCGTCAACTTAGGATAAAGAAAAAAAAATTTTAAAAAAATATAAGAAACATATATTTATTTTCTAAAAAAATTTTTAAACTATGAACAAATAAATGGGGTTTTGCATTTAAAAAACAAAGTTGCTGTTATTTCCGGTAAAACCGGAGAGATATTGAAAAAAAATTTAGTGCCTAAAATGTGTTTCGTTGTACCTTGAACTAACATAATATAACATTCGGTCAAATTATAAATTTCTATTTTCGTATAAGAGGAAGGGAGATTAAACTTTTCAATTTTTTCTTTAATTTTCAAAAATGGCACATGTTGCTATCAAAGTTAAAATTTTTATCTTAAAACTCGATTATGGTTTTATCGAAAAAATAAAGAACAGTGATTCATTTGTTTTCATGCATATACAAGACTTTTAATTTTAAATAGGCGGTTTTTAAAATAAATTTGTCACATTCGAAAACCGGGTTTTTAATTTAAAAAACCTGTTTTAAAAAATTCAAACAAATTGTAAATGTAGTATTCTCTTGATTTATAATAAATAAATACTATTAACAGTTTTATTAATTATTTTATAATTGACAATTCATTGTTATTTCATTACAACTGACTCTCATAACACACCTGATTCCTGATTAATAACAAACAACTAATATAAAACATCTTCCTCCTTATAAATTTAATCTATTTGGAGCACAAACTCTTCTACCACTTTTAGTAACAACTGTCATATTATCTTCTTTTGATAAATCATGTTCTTCTATTTTTTCTTCCTCTTCAAAGTCGTTTAGATCTGAAAAAATATTTAAACTTCGATTAAATGATGGTCTCAAATGAGCTGAATTTCTTCGTAAAATATTTCCATTTCAAAATATGATCTAGGAGTATTATGTATCCCAAAATCTTTGCTGGTTCCCATACTTTGTTTCTTAATAAAACAACATTTTGATTTTCTTTAAAATCATTAAATGACTTAGCATTTTTATCATAATTGATTTTAGACTTTTCTTTTTGTCTTAATTTGTCATTATAAATATTAATACTTTTAGGTCTAAATAAATTATAATGCATTGGTATTGATTTGCGAAGATTACGACTCATTAAAATTTGAGATGGAGTTGCATTTAATCCAGAAATTGGAGTATTTCTGTATTCCAAAATCATCAAATTTAAATCATTTTCACTTTCAACGTGTTTTCTTAATATTCCTTTTGAAATACCTACTGTTTTTTCAGCTAAACCATTAGATTTTGGGTACATACGACTACTTGTAACTACTTTTATATCCTATTTTCTAGATAAATCTGTAAATTCCAATGAAGCAAATGGCATATTATCACAAATAATTTTAATTGGTATTCCATGAGTTGCAAAAATAGGTTTAATTGATTCTATAACTGATAAAGCAGTTTTATCCTTAAGTAAGACCAAATCAAACCAATTTGACAAATAATCAACAACCACTAAATAATTTTTTCCACCAAAATCTAAAATATCCATACCGACTTTCTCATAAGGTAATTCTGTCAATTCATGAGAAATTAAAGATTCTTTAACTTTTCTGTATCTGTATTTTTCACAAATTCTACATTTACTAATCATTTCTTCTATGTCATACGACATGTTTGACCAATAAAAAATTTCACGAGCTCTGGCTTTAGTTTTAGTTATACCAAAATGACCCAAAAGTAATTTCTCTAACATACTCTTCTTTAAACTTTTCGGAATAATAAGTTTTTCATTTAAAAATACCAAATTGTTTGATACATGTATATCATTTTTTAATTTGAAATAAAATAGTAAATCCACTGGTATTTTCTTTTTACTAATAGGCCAACCATGATAATAATAATAAATAATTGTTTGTAAAATTTTATCTTTTTTAGTTTCTTCTAAAATTTCTTTTTTTCTCGCTTCACTAATTAATAATTTTTTATCATTTGTTACAATACTGTGAATAACGTCAGTTAAATTTTTTGAAGAATTATCTTCTGGCTAATTCCTGTTATCACAATCTCTTGATAATAAATCTGATATGTACATTACCTTTCCAAGAATATGAGTAAGATTTAAATTATATTTTAATAGTTTTAAAGCCATTCTTTGCAATCTATTCGAACCAATTTGAGAAATATTTTTTTTAATAATGATACTAATGGTAAATGATCAGTTCTCACAGTTACAAATTTACAATTTACAATTTGAGTATAATTTTTCTCAACATTTGTTAAAGACCTAGAAGCATATGCAATTGGTTGATTATTTTGCATAATACAATATCCTAAAGCATTTTGAGATGCATCACATTCCAAAGTTAATTCTTTCATATCATCATAATTAACTAAAACAGGCAATGAAGATATAATATGTTTTAATTTATTGAAGCAAACCAATTGTTCATTTCCCCAATACCACTTTATATTATTTTTAATTAATTCTCTTAAAGGAGGTGTTAGTGCAGAAAAATTTGGTATAAATGATCTTAAATAATTCATTATCACTAAAATTCTCAATAATTCCTTTTTCGAACTTGGTTCTTTAAGTCTTTCAATAGCACTAATTCTATCAGAATCAACTTTCATTCCCATTTTATTAAAAATAAAACCTAAGAATTTAACTTCGTTTAATCTAAACTGCGTTTTCTCAGGATTAAATTTAATATTTAATTCACTTGCACGTTCCATAACTTTTCTTAAAGCTAAATCATGTTCTTCTTCATTACTTCCATATATTAAAATATCATCTATATAAATAATTACATTTGAAATATCTTCAAAATTTTTTTTATTAACTCTCTGAAATTCTTCTGGAGCACTACACACACCAAATGGAAGCCTATGAAATTTGTATGTACCAAAAGGAGTTGAAAAAGCACATAAATTAGAAGATTCTTCATCCAATTCAATATTATAGAAACCATCTTTTAAATCTATAACTGTGAATACAGATTTTCACGATAATTTTGAACTAACTTCCGACACTGTGGGAAGAATTGCTGGTTGCTTTATAATAGTTTTATTTAAATCCTTCGGATCCAAACATAATCGTAAAAAACCATTTGTTTTTTTTCAATTACTACACTTGATACACTTGATAACACACTTGATTAATAACAAACAACTAATATAAAACAGTAAAAATCAAAGAGTCGAACCAAAATTTATTTGGTTATAATTCGGACTCTAATTTCATTTCGAATTCTGCAATTCGATCGGTTCGGTTTCGGTATCGTTTCTGTTGGATTTCGGTTCGATATGGCTTTTAACTTCAGAAACTGAGCGTTTTTTCAAAGAAATAATATGGAAAATGTAATTAAGTATCGTAACGAAACATAGATTTTAAACCCTCATTATTCGTTATCCATTCATTTTGTACAAACCGAAATTAACCATTAATATTTCGTTCCGGTTTTGGTTTCTCTCTCAGTTTAGATTCTTTTCGTTACGGTTACAATTTTGGGTCTGTTGATAATTTTCAACATTTTCGGTTTACGGTTTTCTGTTCACCTCTTATTTTTTAAATAATTATTTTGTATAAAGTATAAATGCATATTAAATTATTTTCTTTCCGATTTTTTTGTTAAGAAAATTCGAAAACCGGTTAGAATCGGTTTTTTTTTGGAAAACTAGAATTAGAAAACCGGTTATTCAAAGAGCCGGTTTTTGTATAAACCCTAGTTTTAAAATAAAAAGGTTTTCAAGTAACCTGAATCATCGTGTATACAGGGTGCTTGTTAGCTCGATGCGTTAATTTAGGGAGGTGATAAAGTAAAGGCCTAGGTATCAAATGACAGTAACTATAGTATTCTCACGAGCAAAATTGACCTGTAGTTACGTGAACCCCAGGGATTATTCCAGGGGGTGCCCGGGGAGGCTTGCCCCCCCCCCCCGGTACCGCCAAATGGCACTTCGCGAAAGCGTGATAAGTTTATTAAAAAGAAAATTCAAAAACAAAAAATAGGATTAACTTTTTAAATTTTTTCATTTGCAATCATTTGTTTAAACAATATTCATTAACACATACTCCCTCCGTCCGGAAATATCGTATACATTTTGAGATATTTTGTTGTCTGAAAATTTTTAATTTAGGTAATTAGAATTTTTTATAAAATATTATAATAAATCTCTATTACAACAAAGAATAATACAAAAAATATTGAAAACAACTTAAAATTATCCACAATTTATGACATTAGGAGAATCAAAAATTACCAAAAATGAAAGACTAAGTTGTTTTCCAGTAATTATTACCAAGTTATTATGGGTTAATTTCTTCGATTTGGAACTTCTTCTGTTCATTTCAATTTTCAACGCAACTTTTTTCAAAATTTTAAATTAGGCATTTTCTATCAAGAGCGGGTGTCATAGTTTCTAACAATAAGCGACTTTTAAATCTATGAATAATTTTTAACATATTGCAGAATATTTTTATTCAATTTGTTTATTTTTTGCCCCACAATCACATATTTAGAAATAAAAATAAAAAAAGACCAAAACAATTAAGGACCTTGCAAAAAAAGGGGGCAATACCATTTTGAATACAGTAAGAACCATCCAAATAGTATTGGTGTTAGTACATCAACTGATAGCATTATTTTTTATCACTTCTCCATTATGAGAGATATTGAGGAAGACATTTCAGTTGAGCCACCATCAACTGTTTTCAACTCTCCTCTACCTTTAAAGAAAGCAAAATATAAGGATGTGATGCAGTTAGCTACCAATTTTGTGCCTCCTCTTGAAATAGAATTTTACCAAGCTCTCAAATGTAAACTTACTGGAAGTGATGATGTTCCCGAGAGTAGTGTCTGGAACTGATGATGACGATCAAGCGTATGAATACTTATTATTACAGGTTGCCGACGCAATTTTTCACGTATTGAAACTTAGATTTGATAAATTTTATCATACTTTGGTGCAAGAAGGTTCCAGCTCCAAATTTCAAAGTGTCATAAATCTTTAGTGATTGAGATAATTAGTTAAAAAATTACTCAGTATTATGTGCAAATATGTAAATTTTGCGATAGGGTATATTTTCATTTGGGAAATTTTTATGCCTATTTTTGTGACTTGCCAGAAATTGTAAGAAACGGAGTTTTTCCCTTTTTGCCGCAAGGTCTTCAATTTACTTTCCATTTTCGGACGGATGGAGTATAATTTTTTTTGATATATTAATGAAAATTGTTTAAACAAATGATTGCAAAAGAAAAAAATAAAAAAAATTAAAAATAATCCTGTATCTATTTTTGATTTTTTTTTAATAAACTCATCTTGCTTTACATGCGGAACTATTATGGAGCCCCCACAAAATCGTCACCAAATTTTGTTTTGTTTGCCCCCCCCCCCACCTTTTCAAAAAGCCCCCGGATATTTATGTCTGGAAACCTGGTGAAACCTGGTGAACAGTGACGTCATACCCATAACTGTGGTTAGGAAATTCATAACTTCATAACCACTTAAGACTTAAGGGAGGTAGTTACGGAGAGTAGTATATACAGTATTGGAAAAATGTAGAGCAACATTTCCTTTTTTCCAAAATTTTTTGAAATAGTGAAAATATTGTTTAATTTTATCACTCAGTATTTAGTATCGAATTTATAAAGTTTTTTTTAAAATATATTTCTTTGAAAATTTAAATATTTCTAAAGAATTTTTATCATTCACGCTTTATTGTTGGAAAAAAGTAGAGAAACATTTGCAACATTTTATTATAATACACAAAATAATGAAAAATTTTATTTCATATTTTACTCAAATACTTAGTTTATGCTTATCCATCATGCCGCGAGGAATAAGAATTTCAAAAGAAATTAAAATTTTGATAATTAGTGATTTTAATAAAAAAAGTGTCACAAGCACATATTTCTAGAAAGTATTAGCTGCATTATATCCAAAATTATAAAAAGGTATAATGAAAGTGGAACAGTAAATTTCAAAAAAAAGTCTGGACGGCCACGAAAAACAACATTACGTGAAGATATAGCGCTTATAAATATTTCAAAACCAATTTTTATCTTCAAACCAATTAAGGCCCAATTTGATAACAATCAGTTTTCAAATATTACATCACTCACTCTCAGAAATAGACTAAGTGAGAACAATCTTATAGCTAGTAGACCAGCAAAGAAACCTATACTTTCAAAGAAAAACAGACGTGTCCGAATTAAATTTGTTCAAGACCACATTAATTAGACTTTGAAAGATTGGAATAGGGTAATATTCAATGACGAATCAAAGTTTAGCTGGATAAGTAGTGATGGAATCCAATATGTGAGACGTCCTGAGAGCAAGAGATTACATCATACAAATATGTTCGACATACAGTAAAACATGGTGGTGGATCTGTAATGATTGGGGGGGGGGGTGTTTCTCTGGTTTCGGAATGGGCCCCATTCATCGTATAAATGTCATAATGGATCCTTTTGTGTATAAAAATATTTTAGAGAACGTTATGGTCCCATATGCTGATAGCACTCTCCCATTACGTCACTTCTTTCAACAGGATAATGATCCGAAGCATACATCAAAGTTTGTAAAACAATGGTTTGCGAAAGAAAAAAATTAATTTATTGAAATGGCCATCACAATCTCCGGATTTAAATCCAATTGAAAACCTTTGGAGTATTTTGGATAACAAATACCGCTATAAAACTTACAAAAATTTGGACGAACTCTTTTCAGCCCTTTAAAATGCTTGGGATGAAGTAGATCCAATTTGAATAATCTTTTAAAATCAATGCCCAGATGATGTGCTGATATACTTAAGAACAACGGGTATTGAACCAAATATTAGTTTACACTTTAATTTTTATATTTTTATATGAATAAATAATAAGTTTCTAATTGTTGCTCTACTTTTTTCTAGCCTTATTACTAAATTTTTTTACTAAACCTGCAATTTTCATTTTTATTTAATAAAAAAATTATAAAATAATGTAGATTTAAAGCATTCTTTTTTTAATATTAAAGTTATTTATTACAGAATATTATGACCCAAATGTAAATATATCCATCCTTGTCGGTGTATATTTATGCTGACTTCACTCTGCATTTTTGTGCCTCCATGCTTAAAACCTTTTTTATTGCATTGTTTTAAAAATTTTTAAGTGGTAAAAGGAGTTTTAATAATTAAAATTGTGGTTAAAATAATGAAGTAATCAGTAACCACAACGTTTTGGCGATATTTTAATACTTAAGCTGGTGATGTCATAAATTCTTAACAACTTCTTACTAGTATTCGCGATTTCGATTACCTGTAGGCGGAGCCACTATTGTGGAATAAGCTGATTATTGGTGAATACTTGTCATTGTTATTATTTAAATAAAATTGAAAATTTGACTAGTTAAAGTCACAAAATACACTATAAATCCCTAATTGAGAATTTTAAGAACCCGCTGGTGGCAAAAATATGAACTTCTATATTCGGTACTTGCTTTTTCGATTTAATGCATTGGTACATGTTTTTTGAGCTTTACTGAAGCTTTAAATTATCAATCTGTGTTTTATTAAATATGTAGTTATAAGGTAAAATGTAAAATAATGCATTTTAAATACAATTTTTGACACTGACAAGTAATGAACCATTTATGGCGCCCTCTATACGTAGTTAAAATTCCCAATATTACTGACAAGCACTCACCGATTTAGTTCAAAATGCTAAAAACAAGGGCGCATGGAATTCCGAAATCGCGAATAGTAGAGTGTTGTTGCCAGTCAAAATGCGCCTTAAGCGTTTTTGACTAAATTTATTGTTACACAATGTCTCACGATTTTCGAGAAACAATTTTTTTTTGAAATCTTTGTAAATAATAAAGTTATCGTTCGATATCTAAACATTCAATAAACCAAATGTAAGTATCAAAACTTTTTTTAGTAATTTCACCAGCATACACAAGTTAAAAGTAATTAACTTGGCACTTCATTATTCTTGTAACTAATAACTCATTTAGCCTTAACTCTTGTCACTTAGTAAATTTAATTGCATTTTTTAACAATTTGTAATTAATAAAATTACTGGACTGATGCAGAAGTATGAAAAATATTTTAAAAGGTATTAAAATACCTTTATAATGATTTGAAGTTCCCTAAAATGGGGAAATTTGTAGTGATAAATTTTATAAAAAATGTAAATACTAATTTTTAAGAATATTAAAATTTCATCTTTAGCTTTTACGAAACTTTTAGCTATTCCAGTTTTTTAAATTTTTATGTGAGGTATAAGTATTTTTCATTTTTAAATACATATTATGGAATCTCTGCTTTTATTTAAATGGTTTTATTTAAAAATAATGAAGATGATCTAAAAATATATTTGACTGCTAAATGGTGTTAATAAGTATTGGATAAAGTTTTATTTGTAATTTGATCTGTTAGAAAAAAATGATTAAAGGAGGAGAAATATTATACTTATTTGAGTTATTTCTATTCGTCGCAGGAAATAAATTGAAACAAAGTATTTGTGTCTGAACCTTTACCGATAATCAGGATATTTAAATAAATGACTTTTTTATTCGATCTGAATGTAAAATTTAGATAAACAAAGCTATAACATTTTTAAATATAAAAACATTAAATGTTGTGATAAATTTTATTTGATGCATAATATATTTCATAAGATTTTTAAGCAATGCATTGCAAGCACTAAAATACTGAATGTATAGAGTGTAACAAAACTAAAAAGTGTTTTGATATACATAAACTCTTAATTCTGAACATTAATAAATATTTTGAAGATTTTTTTGTATTTAGAAGCATCATTATTACTATATTTGTAATGATATTTTTGATATGCAGGGTGTCTCACTTTTTTTCCAGCAAAATTTTTTTATATAGTAAATGTCATTCTGAACAAAAAAAATTCCTATCAACTATTATGTTTTTTTGACTCCTTAAAAAGTTACAGCAATTTTAAAATTGATAAATTTTTCTGATTTTTGTATAATATTGTTTCTTATTATATTTTTTTATTTAAATCAATTATTATTTGGGTTTTTTCTTTGCCAAATTGAATTTTTTGAACATTATTGACTGTATTTAAAACACTTGGTAAAAAATTAGCGTTGGATGGAAGAAGCAGGCATAAAACAGTCAAAAACATTTTAGGTATTTAGAAATTTTATTTTAAACTTATTTCCTTTTGTGTAGAAATTTTAGTGTAAGATTTTTTGCACCTTATGAATTTTGCGTAAATTTGCTTTTGAATAAATTTAAAAAAATAATTTGGAAAACGGTAAGAATTTAGTTGTTTCCATGGTAACAAGCTACAATTTCAATATAAGTGTGCTAACTTACCTACCGTTTTTTTTATTTTATTCAAAAACTACTTAGCTTACGAACAATTCATAAGGGACTAAAAATCTTCGTTTTGTAGTTTTCTACATAAAAAAAACTAATTTTTAATTAAAATTTTTAGATACGTAAAAAGATTTTGACTGTTTTGTATCTTCTTCTTCCATCCAACACCATTTACAAAAGTCGAGGATTAGTCAAATTTTTACCAATTGAGCGTCAAATATACAAAGGCACGTATACAAAATTTAATTAAAAAATCTTTTCTGCTTTGGCTGGAATAAAAAAAATCAATTTTAAAAAATTAACTTTGGAGACTTATAACTGCTCAGGGATGCATTTTTTGATATAGATAAATAGGGTCATAATAACTTATTTTCAGGTCTATTATCTCCAGTTAATTATTGTCGGTCGAATTTTGGGACACCCTGTATACTAATACCCAGATTCTGGTCAAGTCATTTAAGTTTAAATGCCTTTAAATTTAAATTTGTTTTATGGGTTGTAATAGACAATTCCCATGGTTACCTTATTTGTTCCTAATTAAAGGCCTTTAATTTTGACCAGAATCTGCCTATAGATTGCCATCTTACCTATCACAAAAATACAAAATTGGTAGTATGAACAAAAACATGCAAATAAAACATCTCATAAAGAAGTAATAAAACGTTTAGATAAGTTAAATTTAATTATCTAGTAATCTTTCTTGAGTTAAACACATTTAAAGTAAAAATGTACAGTTACAACCTAAATAAAAACTTATAGTTGTGCTTAAACGTTCAAGATGTATAGGGTACCTTTATATGAAAAATTCTGTCCACAAAATATTTATTAAAAATCGTTTATAAAATTTTTACAGCCTTGTTGCTTTACTTTTATTACCCTTTATAATATCATCTTAAAATATTATATCTATATAAAAGGGGTTGTTATTTTACTCATAAATTTTAGGGCAAGTATTATATATCATATATTTTTTAGCTTCTATCCTCAATTCTATCTTTACGATAGAAATTTTATTCTTAAACATTGTCAGTGTATATGTATAGAGTTATTAATAGGTATCCGCGTATTAGATATAAAAATCACTAAACTGTTTAGTTTAGAATATTGAAATAACACTTTCAACAAAATATATGACAAAATAGCGTCAAATTTAATTTATTTATTGCTTTTCGGTTTAAAATTTTTAATTCAATAAAATCTTTTAGAATACACACATTTTTTTAATAAAAATTTATGAAAATATGTAGTTTAATTTTTTAATTGCACATTAATTCCATCGTCATTCGACCTGAACATTTGGATCTCCACGAAATATCAAACAAAACATTTTCTAGTACAATCAGTAAATTCTTTAGCAAAAATTGCAAATATGACTACGTTTATCTCGTGTAACTCGATCCGGATTGAATTGAAAAGCGATTGAGTCAGTCCGCATTTTTTGCGATATAAACACGTAGGATTGGATTCACTTTCAGGATTCAGTTTAATAATCCAATCCTACAAAGTCATGGGATTGGACTTTGTAATCGCGATTGAATAAAATTTTGTAACGATATAAACGCGATTGACTTTAGAAAAGTTACTTAGTAAATTATGTTATCGAAGTTGGCACATCTGACTGCTGACTAACAAATGCAAAATACACGTAATTTTCTTCCATTTTCCTTATTTTAAACGTATTGTGTATATTTTTTATTGTGTTATACTAGTATTGTAACGTGATAAATAGCAAAATGAGATATATCATTTTCCCTGTATTATTTAAAGAATTTGAGGTTCGAAATATTATTTACGTTTTGGCTAATAACTTTTATATTTTTGAAACTTATTGTATTTTTTTTTGGCTTTACGGTGTCAAATTAATATTAAAACAAGGCCCAAAAGACAAATATAAAAATGTTAATTTTAACGAGATTTATTTATAGCAAATTTTGCTTGATATTTATCATGCTATACAGGGTGTCCCATTTAACGTTGAACTGTATGGGTATCTTTATAATTATTGGAGATAGAAAGTCGGTTAAATGGACAAAGTAGTAGAAATTTTTTCGAATATTAATAATTCATTTACAAAATATTTGAATTTCGCATCGTTCCAACGCTATCTTGAAAAAACAAGAAAATGCGATTTTTAAAATATGGCTATAGCTTCTTTATTTTCTGTGGCACCAAAAAAGTTTTTTGACATAATACTGACAATTTTTGTGTACAATGCAGTAAAACAAATGAATATTTTTTTTTCGCTAACGGATTGACCGGAAATGAACCAAACTTATTTATTTCTTATGGCAGCCATATTGGATTTACACATATTCAGAATCAGTATTTTTTTTCTGAGTAATTTGGTATACCATATGTCATATTTAAAAAAAAATAAAATTATTTGATTTTACAAACTAACATTGGACTTTAAGAGATGTAAATTGTCAATAACATAAATGTAACTATTTAAAATATTAAATTAAAATAAATCTTAACACATATGTATTGACAGTTTACATCTATTCAAGGCTATTTTTGGTTAGTAAAATAAAATTATTTCTATTTTTCCTAAAATATTACACATAATATATCAAATTACTCAGAAAAATACACTAATTCCGAATATGTGAAAAACCAATATGGCTGCCATAAGAAAAAAATAAGTTTCATTTGTTTTACTGCATTGTACACAAAAAATTGTCTGTATTAAGTCAAAAAAAATTTGTTGTACCCCCGAAAATAACGAAGTTTTAGCCATATTTTGAAAATCGCATTTCCTTGTTTTTTCAAGATAGCGTTGGAACGATGCGATATTCAAATTTTTTGTAAATGAATTATTATTATTCGAAAAAATCTCTACTACTTTGTCCATTTAACCGACTTCCTATCTCCAATAATAATAAAGATACCCATGGAGTCCTACGTAAAATGGGACACCCTGTATATCATGCTATTTATCAAAAAAAAAAAATAGCCGCCATATGCATCACTATATTATACAATGTTGTGTAAAAAATGCACCCCCTGGGATAGAAGCTGGCTACGCCCCTGAGTCTATGATGTATGTATGTATGTAGGAGGAACAAGGAACGGGCCTACCGATAAATTTCCAACAATTTTTTCCCGAACTTTTAAACACTTATGTGTGTTTTCTTTTCGCTTCACTCCAAGCACAAGTATACAAGGTGTCCCAATTTGAGTTGCATTACATGGGTATCTTTGTTATTAATAAAGTTACGGTTAAAATGCGGTTAAATGGGCAATGTTTTCCAGTTTTTTATACACATTAATGGGGTAATTCTGAACAAAAAATGTTACCCGTAACTGCGATGTTAAAGTTGACAGTCACCCTTCACCCTGATGTCAAAAAATGCTATTCTCTAAACTTTACTGTAACTTAACGGCATTGTAAAATAACATTTTCGGTGTTAAAATACATTGTATATCAATATAATGTATTATTTTGATCGAGTACACATTAATATAATAAAATAGTGTTTTCCGTTCGTAGAGAGTAATAAGTGATACTAATGTTTAATGTTGATTTTAAAACAAAACCATCGGTGAAAACGAACTTCTTTATTTATCTGTAACTTTCGTAATTTTTGTCATACTCAGCTAAAATTATACAAAATAAGGTTACAAAGTTTTTTGAAGCGATATTAAAAAAAAAACAAAAGTTACAACAATATACAAAACATTGACACGATTTTTGGTTGCGTAATATTTTTAAAGAATATATGCTACCAATTACAATAATAGTTAACAACAATTATAAAAGGTGACAAAAATTACCTGTATGTGCGAAAATTACATTATCAAAAACGAAAACCATGTGCTTTTAACCTCCAAAATAATCATGAAGGGTTAAAAAACTTGTCTATCTAACAATCCAAAATTCTGGTGTTAATTATGATATTCCAACGTTACAATTATCAACTCGTCCACGAAATTACTACTATTATACAGGGTGAGCTAAAATGATTGTGGTTTGATATGTAGGCAACCAAATACACAGGTTGGTACAACTGAAATCATAAAAAGAAAATCTCCTAGTAATCCAATGGCGTAGCGAATTTTTTTTTTCTATTTTGGTGCGTTACTAGTCGCTACTGACCAACTTCGTAAAATAAAATTTACTACTCAGTAACGCACTGACAGCAGTGCGTTACTAGCCAGTACCGCACTGCTATCGGTGCGTTACTGAGTAGTAAATTTTATTTTTCGAAGTTGGTAGCACTGAAGTTTATTGATTTTAAAGTGGCAGTTGCCAAGCGATTTACAGGTTATTTGATGTTTTGACAAACCTGACATTAGAGTTGCCAACTATTCTGTGGGCGAACAGAGCCATTGGTAGCTAGAATTGCCAATAGGAAATAGGACGTGGGATCACAAGATTTTATTCTCCGACGTATACAGGGTGTCCCAATAACATAAATACATGGGTATCTTTGTTATTAATAAAGTTACAGATTCGGTTAAATGGGCAATCTTTTGCAGTTTTTGAAACTTAATTCAGATCCCCTTTAAAAAACTGAAAAAGTCCGAGCCATTCCGAAGTCAAACGAAAAAAATCGAAAAATACAAGTTCTTAAAAAGTCGATTATTTCCTTAACGACAATAGTATTCGATTCGTAATGACGAATGCAAATATGTTTATTACAAAAATATTACAAACTCGCTTTTCAAGATGTCAATAGCAACTTTCTTATTTTAAATGGACGTCATATTGAAATTTTCAACACTTAAATTGGATTTTTTTTCCTGATGAGGTAATACACTACGAAATACTTGATATTATTTGAATTAAATTAAATACGCTATGACTTTTTGACAGGATTGGTTTAAATCCACTGATTCTGATAGACTATTACATTACAGATCAAATCACCCATTAAACCAGAAGCTTAATATAATAACCCAAAATCTTAAAAGAACTGTTTCATTGTCGGATCCAAAATTTCATGATAAAAATAAAAAAAGTTTGTTCAAAAAATTAAAATTAAATGGTTACCCTTCAGGGTTAATAAATACAATTTTTAATATTCATGTTAGGGATGATAGTACTCTAGTAGATTGCTCACAGAGCCACAATTAAATTCAGAAAGAGAAAAACCATATTTTAAAATTCCTTTCATCCAAGGATTATCACAACGAATTAAAAAACGTTGAAATCGTAAAATAACAATATCTGTTTCTATAATACTAACACCAATTCTCAATTATTTTCAAAACTGAAATGCAAACTGCCAATTGATTTGGAAAAAAAATGTGGTTTACTCGGTCCCATGTATGGATTGTAACAACATCTATATTGGACAGACAAAGCAATACATAAAAGATAGGATGTACAACCATAAATGGGATTGTAAACCCTCCAACAAAACAATAAAACTGCCTTAAGTACCCACTATTTTCAGTTAAATTATAATTTTAATTTTGAAAAAGTTACCATACTAGATAGAGAATCTAATTACAAGAAACGCTTGTTAAGCGAAATGATAAATATACAGAAGAACCATGACATAAACTTAAAAACGGATATAGAACAATTGAGCAAAATTTATTATTTTTTAATTTCACAACATTTATAATTGCAGTATGCAACCAATATTACTTTAGTAGTGTTATTAACGTTTTCGCCTTTTTTATGGTTGTTGAAATAATTTGATCAATAAACTGTAATGTTGGCAATACAATATTAATATATAATATTAATAATTGTCAGGCACTTGTCCCCGGTTCCCATTTTGGTTTTACTAGTTAGAACAGTTATTAGAACAACAACATGTATCATATTTTTGGCTTCATAAACGACAGTTTTTATCAAAATTAATTTGCGTAAATCTTTGTTTTGTGTTAGCATCTGAAAATGAAGAAAAACATTTTCAATCTTTGGCATTTGCTGAGAAATTAGAGTTTGGAAATAGTATACTAAAAAACGAGTTTCATAAGTCGCATATTGTAGCACGCGTTCAATTTTAAAATACGAGTCGCGTAGCGACGAGTATTTTAATGAACAAGTGCTACTATCGACTTATGAAACGAGTTTTTTATACTATTTTTTCTATTTTGCGCCTTTTTATCTATTTAAAATAAAATATTATAGTTTTCAATTTTAGTAACTTTTCTGGTAGTTGGCAACTCTAATGTCAGGTTTGTCAAATCATCAAATAACCTGTAAATCGCTTGGCAACTGCCACTTTAAAATCAATAAATTTCTGTGCTACCAACTTCGAAAAATAAAATTTACTACTCAGTAACGCACCGATAGCAGTGCGGTACTGGCTAGTAACGCACTGCTGTCAGTGTGTTACTAGCGACTAGTGTTCGCCCTTTGTGGCGAAAATTTGAACTTAACTCTATAGTAAACTTTTAAATGTTTGAATATACAGCACACATATTTACGTATTTTCTTCTATTTGTAATTGTTTTTATTTAACTTGGTTTTATTTAAGATTGTTTGTATTTTTGTGTCTTGTGTTAAAGGGTCATACTAAACTATTCTTCACTTAAAAGGAATATCTTTTATCTGGTAAATAAAAGGATATAGACCGGGTGCTCGCGACAGTTTTTGGTCTCCGATTTCATACACCATGCCTTTTGGAGGAGAGAATATTTACCCTATAAGAACAAAGAAAAGCGGGGGCTAAACCCCTGCACGCTTTCCGATCATATGGAAAATTGCATTTCCATTTTCACAATAATTTGATATTTTTCTCTGATTTAATATTGCATGCCCTTTTAGCAAAAGATGGTTAAAATAAATTTAAGTCTTGAAAATTATAGGCATGCGATTCGCACGGTCCCAAAGGGATCAAAAGGTCATGTGATCTTGTAATAAAAAAAATATGATTTTCCGCGTTTTCATAATGCATGCCAATGGAAAATATTAAAGTTTATGTAATAGAACCCCCATAAAAAAATTGGCATGCGGCCCTCGTTGGCTTAAGGGTGGAAAATTTAGGAAAAGTTTTGTGGAATGACACTGAACTTTAAAATTATCACCAAACTTCAGTGTCATTCCACATAACTTTTCCTAAATTTCCACCCATGACACAAACTTTAATTCTTTTCATTGGCATGCAGTATGAAAACGCGGAAAATCATATTTTTTTATTACAAGATCTCATGACCGTTTGAGTCCATTGCGACCGTGCGAATCGCATGCCTACGATTTTCAAGACTTAAATTTATTTTAACTATCTTTAGCTAAAAGGGCATGCAATATTAAATTAGAGAAAAACACCAATTTTTTGTGAAAATGGAAATGCAATTTTCCATATGATCGGAAAGCGTGCGGGGGTTTAGTCCCCGCTTTTCTTTGTTTTTATAGGGTAAATATTCTCTCCTCCAAAAGGCATGCTGTATGAAATCGCATATTTAAAAACTTAATTTTGAACTGAAAAAAAAATTTATCGGTTGACATGATGTCATCAAGACATTATTTAAATCGGTGTATAAGGTTTTTATAGCACAAAGTTATACCATACTAAGAGTGGTTTACAACAATACCAAAAAGTTTATACAAGGTGAGCTAAAATGATTATGGTCAATTTAAATTTCCCGCCAAAAAATCTGGGGAATTTGTTTGCTTTTAGTTCATAGTAAGACAAAATCATGTCAAAATCAAAACAAAGTAACTAGACTTCAGAAAAGCAGAGGCGTAGGTGAAACTTTGCCGTTGTCTCAAAACTTCTGATTTTTGAATTTCGTTTTGTGCCCTCTGTTTCATAAACGTCAGTTTTTATCAAAATTAATTTGCATAAATCTTTGTTTTGTGTTAGCATCTGCCTCGAAAATAAAGAAAAACATTTTCAATATTTGACATTTGCTGTGAAATTAGAGATTTTAGCAAAAAATTTTACTACGCCATTGGATTACTAGGAGATTTTCTTTTTAAGATTTCAGTTGTACCAACCTGCGTATTTGGTTGCCTGCATATCAAACCACAATCATTTTAGTTCACCCTGTACAAGCAGCTTTCCCTAACTTTATGTATTGAAAATTTAAAACGTTGTAACTTATGTATACCTCATCAAAGGAGCCTACAGCAGTAGCATGCCCCTCAGGCCTTGTATTTCTAAAACCCTGTATTCTGTATTATTTACTACTTACCACTAGTTACACTATCCTGTAATTAATAATCAATGTACAGGGTGAGCTAAAATGATTGTGGTTTGATATGTAGGCAACCTAATATGGTGTTTGGTACAACTACAAATTTAAAAAGAAAACTCCCTATAGTAATCCAATGGAGTAGCAAATATTTTTTTCAAAATGAATATAATAATCATAACAAATCAAGAATTCTAAACAAATATACAAATTTAAATTATTTATTAAGGTTTTGTGTTTTTGAAAATAAAAAACCTAGAACTCTCGAATTCTACAACAAATGTCTAATGTTGAAAATTATGACTTTCATTTTCGAGGCAGATGGTAACACAAAATAAAGATTTACGCAAATTGGTCTTGATAAAAACTGTTGTTTATGAAGCAGAAGCCACAATAACTAAATACAAAAATCCGAAGTTTTGACACTACGGTAAAAATTAGACTTAGGCCTCTGCTTTTGTGTATTCTAGTTAATTTGTTATAATTTTGACATGATTTTGTGTTACTATGAACTTGAAACAAACAAATTAACCAGATCTTTAGGCGGGAAATTTAACCAGAATTATTTTAGCTCACCCTGTACAACATATAATCTACAGGGTGTTCCGGAATAACTGTGACAATTTTTTAGGGGTGATAGAGGAAGTGAAACTAAGCATTTTTGACCTATAAAGTATTCCCCGGAAATGCTTCCTTAAAAAGTTATACCACTTCAAAAATTTAAAAAAAATATAGTTTTTTGTAAATAAAATAAATACTACAAGAGATAATAATTTGAAATTTTGGCGATAGGTTTTCACATAAGGATACACATTTACGACCAATAAAAGTTTTAAAAATATTTTCAGGTGCGTTACATTTGGGGGGGGGGGGGGTCATCAACTTTTTTTGATCATATCTATTGCTTCTTTACGTTTTTGATAATTTTAAAAGTACTAAAATAATCCTTGATCAATGTTCTAAAGAAAAGGTACTCCTATTGTATGTCGCTCCGGAGCTTCATTTCGGAGTAAAAGTAGATTTTATAATTTTTAGCTAAAAATGTTTTTAATATTGCAACAGGGGCGGATGGGCACCTGACTAGCGGCCCGCGAAAAATATTTGACGGCCCATTTTTGATTTTTCGATATGAATAAAAAAGGATATACAAAGTGCCAGTTTTTTCCTTATTTTTTTCTTATACGTATAAAAAACTGATTCTTGAAAAAAAATCTTCTAATATATTGAACATCTAATATATCTTAAAATGAAGATTGATCTTCAGTTTTTAATTTTTATGTAGGAAGCCAATCAGAATCAAGCTAAACGTATTCAATACTTGATATATGTATTAGAGTTTGGAACGACTTTTAGCTAGATTGGTTTTGGAATAAAAACGAAAATTGAAATAATAATTTGAAATTTGTCTACATTTTCTGGTTCAAAAAACGTTTTGTCGGAAATAACATCAACATATTTTTTTTAATGTAACACCATTGCTTAGTTCAGATTGAAGGTATTTAAAAAAATAATATTTTTGTGAAAATCATTTTAATTTTTTGGTAAATTAAGAAAAAAACTTTTTTCTTCACCCGGATGAGTTGATAAAAACTACCAAAACTTATTCTAAATCGTGGCCCAGCAAGCAAAAGACACCAAGTCAAAAATATATAACATATTTTGGTTTAATATTTACTATTGTAAAAAAGAATTAGTTTTAATTAGTTATCAAGAATCTCTTATAGATCAATTGAAGACTCAGGCCCATTATACTCTTTAGGACAAAAAGGCAATGGCCCGCTTCCAAAAAGGTCTCTTCGCCCGACCAACAATAACATTTATTTAAAATCTACACTATCCGAATCGAATGTCGTAAATTTCTAAAAAGAAAACATTTTTTGAAATTTAAAATTATCTTCAAGTGTATTGCATTTTACGGATTTTATACAGGGCGATGTTCCAAAAATGAAAAAGTTATTCAATACGTTATTATTTTTCCAATGGTTCCCAATAAAGTACTAAAGAGCACTTCCGCCATTTATGGGACAACCTGTTCTATTAATTAGTTTTCTTCAAATTTAAGAAAAAACAATGATAATCTTAAAAATTTGATTTAAATTCAATTAGATTTAAGTAAAATATAGAACTTTTTAAAGTTTGTGAGAGTTTCACTGAAATTTATAATAAAATGCATATTTCAAAAATTCATGATTTCTGCAAAATTTAAGTATAAAATATAATTCAAAGCTCATCACTTTAAATTCCAGGAAACTATTTCTTGTCTAAAGTGAAAACAAACGAAATTTACAAGAAATTCGTAATTTCTGTTTCAAAAACCCTTTATTATTGGAAATTACTTATTCTTTTTGAAAAATTTGGGGCGAGTTCTTTTTAGTTCGAAATTTCGATTTTGGGTCCGGTTAACAAAATAAAAATTTGTGAATATAAACGATGCGATGGCCAGAGAGAAACAAAAAAGAAGCGGTTATCCAAATAAAAACGGATACAAATAATATCATTATAACCCTTTAATCGTTTTTCGGAAAAATCGTTTTAGACGAAACATGTGGGGCCCGTGAAAGTATCGTGGCCTAGTGCCTGTTAACTAATAAGGGGCAACTGTGAAGAGTGTACTTTAGAACTACTTTTTCGAATGCTATGAAGCTTTGAAATTCAAAGTAAGCGTAAGCAAATCCAATTTTTTGACTTAGTATCTTTTGCTTGTTAGGCCACTAAATAATAGAAATATATATAATTAAAATGATTTCAGCAGATTTTGAGATATTATTTTTTTTTACTTTTTTAAGAAGCATTATTGCAAATAATTTTTTTTAATAAATTAAGATTTTGGGTTCTTTCGGCCACCGGCCCGACGAGCCTCTAACCCACCGGCCCACCGGGAAAAACCCCATTTTCCCTTATGGCCCATCCGCCCCTGTATTGCAATAATACGGCTAACACTAATTAGAAAATATTAAAGGCTGCTTAGTGCTTAGAATTAACAAAATATTGTGGTAATTCGCCTACTTGGATATTCGTGTGTTTTCAGATAAATCACGAAATTTTCATTAAAAAGCCTAATTTAATGATGTTTTTTAAACTCATATTTTTAGCTAAAAATTATAAATTCTACTTTTACTCCGAAACGAAGCACCGGAGCGAGCGACTTACAATAGGAGTACCTTTTATGTAGAACGTTGATCAAGGATTATTTTAGTACTTTTAAAATTACCAAAAACGTAAAGAAACAAAAGATATGATCAAAAAACGTTGATGACCCCCCCATATGTATCGCCCCTGAAAATATTTTTAAAACTTTTATTGGTCGTAAATGTGTATCCTTATGTGAAAAAACTCTATCGCCAAAATTTCAATTTATTATCTCTTGTAGTATTTATTTTATTTACAAAAAACTATTTTTTTTTGAAAATTTTTGAAGTGGTAAACTTTTTAAGGAAGCATTTCCGGGCAATACTTTATAGGCCAAAAGTGCTTAGTTTCACTCCCTCTATCACCCCTAAAAAATTGTCACAGTTATTCCGGATCACCCTCGCCCGCGCTGTGCCCACCCGCCCGCGTCGTTCTTGTCCGCCCACGCTATGTTCGCCTGCCCGCGCCGTGTCCGCATGCTCGCGTCGTGCCCGTCCGGCCGCGTCGTGACCGCCCGCCCACTTTGTGACCGCTCGCCCGCGCCGTGACCGCTTGCCCGCGCTGTGCCCGCCCGCCCGCGTCGTTCTTGACGGCCCACGCCATGTCCGCCCACCCGCATCGTGACCGCACGCCCTCGCTGTGACCTCACCCCCGCGCCGTGCTCGCCCGCCCGCCCACGTCGTGACCGCTCGCCCGCGCTGTGCCCCCCGCCCGCGTCATGATCGCCCGACCGCGCCGTGCCCGTGTCGTGAGCTCTTGCCCGTGCCATGCGCGCCCGCCCGCGCCGTGACCGCTCGCACGGGCCGTGACCTCTAGCCCGCACCGTGACCACTCCCCGCGCCGTGACCGCACGCCCTCGCTGAGACCTCTCGCCCGTCCGCGTCGTTCTTGTCCGCCCGCGCCATTATCGCCACCCCGCGCTGTGCCCGCCTCAGTCGTTTTTGTCCGCCCGCGCCATGCCCTACCGCCCGCGTCGTGACCGCTCGCCCGCGCCGTGACCGTTCGCCCGAGCCGTGCCCGCCCGCACACGTTTGACCGCTCGCCCGCGCCATGTTCGCCCGCGCCGTGACCGCCCGCCCGCGTCGTTCTTGTCCGCCTGCGCAATGTTCGCAACCGATGTTGCATTTGTAATTGTTTGGAATTTAACCTCAAATTTCAAATTATAATTAAAAATTTATTTGAGGTAAATCATAGATAGGTAAATATGTTTTTTATTTAATTGATTGATTATAGATATATTATACTTTTTTAGGAAATATGGCCACTGCAAAGATGTTTCAATGTTCTAGGTTCTAGATGTGGAAATATTTATAACACAAAATTTATTTTAGAGAGGCATGAAAAAAAAATGTTTTCACTAGAAAGAGTCCACAAAAGAAAAAAATGTACGTTGTGGATTATGTGATTTCATAAGTTGTAAACGTCCTTCGGTTGCTGCTCACTATCAAGTGCCCACGAACTACCGTTAGTTGAAAAATCTATGGATTTTGAATGTGAAGACCATAAAATCTGGATCAGCAATTATGAAAAGGAAAATGAATACGGATGTATTTAGACCTTTGATATGTTATTGGAATTGTTTGGAATTTAACCCAACGGAAGCTGAGACGAAATCGATATCATGACAAATGATGTAAAATGTTTCAAGTGCAACTTTTTATTTTGTTAAAGAATTAGGGTTTTTTTGTTAAAAAATTAGAGTTTATTTTTCTTTCTTTGCAAATTTTTATTAATTGTTTATTTTTAATAATGTGTTGTTATTAATAAAATTTAAGTCACATTTTTCAATGTTTTGATTATTTTTATTTAATCAATCAAAACTTGTGAAACAAAGGTCTTAATCTTGTCTTAATACATCTGTATTTATTTTCTTTATCATAATAATTGCTGATCCATATTTTATAGTCTTCTTCACATTCAAAATCCAGATTTTTCAACTAACGGTAAGTGCTTACACAGCAATTGAAGGACGGTTAAAACTTATGAAATCACATAATCCACAACATACATTTTTTTCTTTTGTTGATTCTTCAGTGTCTTTCTTGTGAAAACATTTTTTTCCCGCCTCTCTAAAATAAATTTTGTGTTATGAATATTTCCGCATCTAGAACATTGAAACATCTTTGCAGTGGCCATATTTAATAAAAAAGTATAATATTTTTTTAATCAATCAATTAAATAAAAAACATATATTTACCTCAAGTAAAAGTTCACGCTGATACACGTTGGGGGCGCTGGTGTCTATTTTAAAATAGTTGCGTTTTTCTTTATTTTATAAATTACCAGATACAACAAAACAATTAATGCGATGGATTACGATAACTTCGGTTATTATTGGATTGAATGGTATAAGTTAAACGTCCAAAGTTAGCTCATTAACCGGTAAAAGTGGGAAATTAAAAACACCTTTTTTTTTCGAAATGTCAAGCGTGTCCGGTCTATGTATAACAACAGAAAAGATAGAAGTCTTTGCATGTGGCATACTATGGTGTATGCCTGTACGTTTGGTTGCCAATAGAGTAATAATCTATTATAACCTCAATTATTTTTAGACTCTTATCAAAATTGTGTTGCTTGAAAAATGTTTAAAACAAAATTTAAATACTATAAATCAAAGGTTCCTCCACCAGATTTATCAGAGGTTCTTGATTTTAATAATTCCAAACACTTAAAAAAATATGAGGTAAGCCAATAACAATTATTTATTATTATAAAAAATCCTAATTTCTATTAAAAGTGTAGGTTCATGAACTTGCTGTTAGTCCAACTAATAATGATTGTTCAATAAGTAATGGTTTGATACCTGTAAACGAATGGAAAATCTACGAGGTTGGATGTAAACCTGGTTTAATTCTTATTAAAAATCCTTTTACTTTAATGGGAGAACGCTATTGGATCGTTAGATCATTAAATGATTATACAAAAAAACCGAATAAGCTTAATATCGATATTCATGGTACACTACCCGAAGGACAAAATTGGTGGGAGTCAGGTCAAGAAGACAAAAAGATACTAATGGACTTACGATGGGCTACATTAGGATATCATCATAATTGGGATACTAAGGTTCATTTTTTTTTCTCATAATATAAATTATATTTATAACGTAACCGTTGGATACGATGCGAGGTTTTAAATTTCCTTTTTTTTATACTTTTAGATAAAACCTAAATCATCATTTTGAATCAAATTATATTTTTTAGGTTTACACTGAAGATAATAAAAGTCCATTTCCTCAAGATTTAAAATGGCTATGTAATTATATTGGACAACACTTAAATTTTGACAAATTTAACGCAGAAGCTGCTATAGTAAATTTTTATCATATGGATTCTACTCTTGCAGGTCATACCGATCATTCGGAACAAAATTTAAATGCACCATTATTTTCCATAAGTTTTGGTAATTCAGCAATATTTTTAATAGGAGGAACTTCCCTCGAGGATGATTCAATACCCATTTATTTACATAGCGGAGATATTTTAATTATGAGCCAGGAAGCAAGACTATGTTATCATGCTGTTCCAAAAATTCTTAAGTCCTACACATCCAATAACAAAAGTAGAAATGATAATTTTGATAATTTTTTTAGTCATGAAATTCTATTAAAATGTAAAGATGACTTAGCTTTTAGTTTATATATTGATTACCTTAAAAGTACAAGAATTAATATCAATGTAAGGCAAGTACTACAGGGTGATCAACGTTTTTTAATAAAGTTATGAGTTTATTACAATTTTTGATTTATTTTCGGCAACAAATGTAAGGCTTTATTGCATGTAGAGTATTGCTTGGGCATATGTCTATAAGTCCCATTAGATCGTACATGTTTACAGATACTTTCCAAAAACTTTTAGCCATAAAATATTTTCGACGTTGCTGAACTATACCTCTATCTTTCACAGGAGTTGATTTTTCTATAGATGTGAAGTATGTATAAGTTTCACTCTCTGGTGCTGACATCTAAAACAATTATAAATTTCATTAATTGTACAACTTTAATGATGTCTTAGGCTACAATTTCCTTGGTAAATAGGCCAGTCAAATAAGCTCAAAAACATGATCTACTTCGAAGAAATTAGAGGAAAGCTGGAAATCGTTTTAATCACTTTACTTTTCATAAAAAAAGAACATATTGAGTTTGCCCCACTTTTCGTGCAATGCTCTATGTGCTGTGTAGAAAAAAACAAGAAATTTTCGGTAATTTTGCAGTTTTTTTTAAAATACAGCCAAAATTATGCGTCTGAAGGAAAATACTATTCTTTGCAATTTTAAAAATCGTTAAATTCTGCGTCGATTGAGTAACCAACTTTTAAATTTAAGTCTCAAGAAGTTGGAGAAAACTAGAGTAAAAAATTGCCCCCTTGGAGAAACAAAAATTTTCTTTCAGTTATACCGAAATTTAGCACCGGATAACTTTCTAATGAATGCAACAACTTAAAAATGGCTATAATATAAGTTTAATAGCGTTAAATTCTGCATCGATTGAGTGCCTAACTTTTAAATTTAAACCTCAAGATGTTGGAGAAAACTAGAGTAAAAAATTGTCTATGTAATTTTTTTATTCTGTATATACTGATTAATTTTTGAATAGCTTTTCCAAAGGAAGCGGTCTGAGGTTTTGGAGTAATGCACTGGATGCCACCCATCGCATGAAAGTATTCAAATCGTCAATCGTGTCTATGTTTACATCGGCATTATCAAACACAAACTGGTGAAAACCGTTTCTTGGCACATCTGACGTAGGTTTTTGAATACAAGATAAATCGAAATATATGAGCTGCAAAATCCTAGCGCTGATAGAACATCCAGCAAATCTCGCGGACCATATTTTCTATGCAGAAATGCTCCAAATCCGATCTGCAGAGGAGACATGAATGATCTTGGCCTTATATCAGCGATAATTGCGTGAGCGATTGCTTTGACACGTACAGCAGTTTTGGCTTCTACTCCTTTGTCCACGTTTTTATTCCTTCAGGATCTTGGGACAATTATTATTTGCAGAAGCAGCAAAAGAGATTCAGGAATATCGTCATCAATGTTATCCAAGAAACCAACGGGTTTAGGATAATTTTTGAGATCGTATGCTTTCGATCGAATTTTAGCTCTTACGTAGTCTGCACAAGCTTGAGTCACGCGAATGCCTTCTTCTTGTTTGTTGTTTCCTTGAGGCGTACCAGTTGTCTGACAGTATTGAGTACCCAGTATTTTTGAAACATACTATTGTACTTTTATGTTTATTTCCTGCTGAAATCCTGTTGCTATCGGCGGAACGTACTGCGAATAATAGCCTTGAAGGATTTCAGTCAGGTTAAACTGACATTCATCTTCCTTCGTGTAGCAGCCGATTATATAATCGATTGCAGCTGCAACATCATCATCCAGGTCCAGGGGACCTCCTTTGCTACAGCCAGATGCGAGAGGTTTGAAGAATCGTTTTCCACATGCCCCATGATACTTGACTTCAGAAGCAACAAGATCTGATACAATTCCAATGAGACTACTAACTTGTTGACCCAATGCATCACCTCTGTTTGTAGCAACTTCCAGAAGATTGTTTTTGAATCTCAGAGTCATCACGCGATGTACCCTATCGCGCAATTTTTTATTCATTTTCAGGTTTTTTTTTTCAAAATCAGATGCTGCATCTTCACCACTAAGCACACAATTCTTCTTAAAATCGAACTCGGTTGAAGATCGTCTAGTTCTCTTACTGGGAACTTCTCCGGAAATTACAGCATTGATGTTTGATTCCTTGTTGTATGCTTTTCTACACTTTTCGTGAACAACAACTGTTGAGAGACATTGTAAATGCTTGTAGTTGTCATTAGAAAGTTATCCCGTGCTAAATATCGGTATTAACGAAAGAAATTGTTTGTTTCTCCAAGGGCAATTTTTGGCTCTAGTTTTCTCCAACATCTTGACGCTTAAATTTAAAAGTTGGGTACTCAATCGACGCAGAATTTAACGCTATTTAAAATTGCAAAGAATATAGTATTTTCCCGCAGACGCATATTTTTAGCTGTATTTTGAAAAAACTGCAAAATGGCCGAAAATTTATTGGTTTTTTCTAAACAGCACATAGAGCATTGCACGAAAATTTAGGGCAAACTCAATATGTTCTTTTTTTATGAAAAATAAAGTGATTAAAACGATTTCCAGCTTTCCTCTAATTTTTTCGAAGTAGAATGCTAATTTGACTGGCCTAAATAATAAAAAATATCAAGCAAAACTAGCGCTATAAGCAATGCCTAAGTTTTAAGAATCGTTGGTGAACATAATACACCCCCTTATTCTCTAAATTGTCGTTGGTGAACGAGTCGTTCACGAACGAGAGTCGTTAGGAAAAAATTTAACGTTCCGTGTAACAATCGTTAAAATTTGTATTCTCTATCGCTGCTCGCTCGTAAGTCGAGCTTCAAACGAAAGGTAACGATAATCGAACGTTTTTAATAGAGATAGTAGCTAGAGGGCGCTGATAGTTATAATTTTCAATGTCAGATTGTGTTTAAAATGCAATTTTGTACCAAGTATTCAAAAAAATATCAAGAAATTTTTCAATTTCAAACCAAAATTGAGAACGTGTAACATATTAGGAGTGTATTCAAAAAGGTATTCATTGGCATTAAAGGTTACAGGTTCAAATTTTCACCAGCAGGGGGCGAACAGGATTTTAAATTCGCGTGTTTATTTTATTGAAATAAATCCGGGTAAGCATTGTTTATAACTTTAAAAGCGAAAAGCAAGTAAATTCAGTGCAAGAAAGTACCTAAGTCCAATCTATTACTATGAATATTGAAAAAATGGTAAAAAAGTACGTTGTATCAAGAGAACTATACCGTAGACAAAAAATACATAGCAGTAATAAATAGATGGAATTTTCCTTCTTCTTGTTGTTGGCTGTAAATGAGGTTGAATTTCATTGAATAGTTGAAGATCTTTTTGGGGATGAGTCTCTATAGTTGACGAAAAATATTCTTTGGTATACAGGGTGGCCCAGATTTTACTTCCCAGGAAATATATCTCGGTTATTTGAAGAGATAAAATTATAAATCAAAAAGTGCTTTGAATGGCAGCACTTATACCTCATAACAAAGAATTTTTTATTTTTTTTTCCCTTGTTCTCCAAGAGTTCTTCAACATCGCACCATTGCGTTGGTCCGCGAATTTTCAAGCACCCTGTATTTTTTTTAATTTTTACTTTACAAAAATAATTTTTGGGAGGTGGATGGTGTGCCTGGAAAATGGAGGTACCGTCTCCTATGTGTGTGTTATACAGGGTGTCCCGAAATTAAGCGGCCAAACTTTAGAAGGCGATTCTACAACTAATTTAAAAAAAAAACTTCCTATAAACATGTGTCCGATTTCGCTTCCTAAGGGAGCTACAGCCCCTTAACTATTGTGACTAAAACTAGGTTTTTTTGTCATTTATTTGAAAACGGTTGCTAATAATAATTTGAAATTTGGTGTGAAGACTAATACGTTTAAGATATAATTTCTCAATTTTTTTCAAATTTTTTGACGGCTCTGAAATTTTTTGAAAGGTTTCAAACAATCTGAAAAAAATTGAGAAATTATATCTTAAACGTATTAGTCTTCACACCAAATTTCAAATCTTTATTACAAACCGTTTTCAAATAAATGACAAAAAACCTAGTTTTAGTCACAATATTTAAAGCTCTCTTAGGAAGCGAAATCGGACACATGTCTATAGGAAGTTTTTTTCTTAAAATTAGTTGTAGAATCGCCTCCTAAAGTTTGGCCGCTTAATTTCGGGACACCCTGTATAATGTATAATTGTTTCCTTAATTTAAATTTTTGATATCTTTCAAAAACCAAAGATTTTCATCCAGTACCCGGTATTTTTTTTAAAGAGAATACCAGCAAATTGTGTTTCTAAAGAGTCAGAAAATTAGTTGACCTTGAAACATTTTAAAAAATTTGCCTGCGGCGCTATAGCTACACCTCGAGGAGGGCTGCCGTCCTTCTATGTCAAGTCCAAAATAATCTGATGCACCACCCATGCTAGTCCGGTAGGAGCCAAAACTAGAAAAAAAGTGTATCAAACAGAACCATTACAAGCCCTCAAAATCTTAATTTGTAGAACATCTATATCGCAAAAATTGATGCGCCAGCCAATTTCGCTGGTTAGACGTTTTAAAATTTCCCGAAGAAAATGCTTGGAAAATCAAGAATTTTAAACCATCTAGCATCATCTGCCATCTGGTTTAAATTACTTAAACAGAAAAAAACCCAACGGAAACTAATCGCCATAAATTTTTAGGACGGATACAGTCGTTGTAATTTTGCTGCTTTTTTGATAATTTTTATAACTTTGCTGGGATCTGTGGCAATTTGATAATTTCATAGATTTTCGTCTAAAATATGAGGTAAAGTGATGGGCATACAAATCAGTTGGCTAAAAAACTGCGTTTTAGTGCGAAATATCAATGTTTTGGTATTTGGTATAATATGTCACTTCCAAATTCGAACAGATCTAGAGTCATTTGTACCTAGCCAACATGTATGGCGACTATTTTCGTTGGGTTCGTTTAAGTAATTAACAATTTCTTTGGAAGATTTTATACCATTAGCCAACAAATTTGTCTGGAGAATCAATTTTTGCGATGTACATATGTTCTGCAAATAAAGATTTTGGGGATTTCTAATGGTTCTGTTTAATACAGTTCTTTTTTCAATTGCTGGCTCCCGGACTATACTGAATGGTCGCCTTCGGCTGATTGAATGATATCAGTTGACCTATCGCCACTAAACGACTGAATCTAAAATAATTGACAACTGTGTCATCTAACGGTAGCGGTGAGCCATTTTCTTCACCGAACTCTATTTTTGACAAAGAGGTACCTATATAAGAATAAATTTGTCAAAATTAAGCTATAATAAGTAACAGGTAAACTAAAAAAAAATACAGAAATACAATGGAAAATCTGTCAATTTTTAGTTTAAATGTAGCGTGCAACTTAAAAGCTTCAACTTTCAACTGTACAACAGGGCCAACAATTTTTAAGACGTCGTTCGCATTTGTGGTGAGTGATAATATGTATATTAGGCCCGGAATTCCAGCCTAACTGAGATTGAATCCAGTCAACGACGCTGAATTTTTCTACCCACGCTGAAGAGTTGTATTAGTACTAGCAGTCTCTAGTACAACCCTCTAGCTAGTAGTAGTCGTCCCTACTATAACCCTCAAGCATGGGTAAAATATTCACCGTCGCTGATTTGATTCAATGTCAGTTAGGTTGGAATTCCTGTTTGTTGTGCGGTCCTACTATACCAGATAGTAGGTATGGCATTTTAAAAACTGAAATTGATCTATCCGAGCGATTTTCCCAAAAAAATTAAATACGGCAGTTATGAATATTGTTCCAAACTTTATCATTACCCTGTATATTATGCTTTCAAAATTAAACTACACTGAAATGGACACTACCATGTCACGTTATGATCAAGGAAAAAATAAATTTTCCTCACTTGTAACTATTCGAGGAAAATTCATATAGACGAATGACCGGTATATACCACATGTTTGTGTTTGTGGAAATGCAATTTTCCATATGATCGGAAAGAGTGCAGGGGTTTGCAACCCGCTTTTCAGTGTTATTATAGGGTAAATATTCTCTCCTACAAAAGACATGCTGTATGAACTCGGAGACCAAAAACTGTCACCTGCTCCCGGTCTATTACAGTTTCCACCTCTGACCCCTGGGTACTACTAAACTGGTCCTTTCCCGAAATATTAGCACTAGTTTTTTTTATATTTTAAAAAAAGGTTTTAATTTAGCTTGTTGGGGGCTGCAGCCCTATTAGACCGTTTATAAATCCGCCTGGCTGGCTTATTTATTCAATGCAAGATCAAATAGGATCCAAATTTGTTTGCACAATTATTAAATTGATCATGGGGCTTATTTTTGAAATTGTCGACATGATGTCGGATTCGACATTAGAAGGACAGACTCTTGTTCATGTACATGCGACATCTTCTCGGGTGATTCAAGAATAACCCCCAATAACCCTTAATAATGCCTTAAAATTTAATATGTTTCATGTTTTGCTAATATTACATATTTTTACTTAGTTTTAACTAACTAAAGTTTAATTTCAAAAAAAAATTAAAATGTAAATATTTAATAAAATTTACCTTCATATCTTTCTGCAATGAAACGATGTTTTTTACTGTGGTATAATTATTCAATACCGTCTTTAAAATATAATGAAATATGTCAGTATTGTAGAATAGTAATCAAAGCTAGACTTGCGACTACTTGATTTATTAGTTAAATTGTCCTGACTGTCAAAAATTAAAATTTCAAATGGTTAATTCGTTGATTTTGATTTTATTGATTTCCCTATCTGGCTCGTTTTGGACTTCAGTTTATTTTCTCGTAAGAAAGTATTCAAGAAACTATTCAGCAGAATTTTCAAACCGTATTGTTACCTTCGTCCATGGAGTAATTATGTCAATTGAAGGTGTGCGGGAATGTTTCGTAGATGGTTGGGCCTTTAATAATAACGACCTTGAAACAAACAATGCTCAGTTTTTGATATTACTTGTAAGTGTTGGGTACTTCGTCTTTGATTTGGCATGGTGTTTATATTACAAAACAGAATCAAATCTTATGTTAGCTCACCATGCTTACAGTATCTTTGCTATAGAACGTATTCTTGAAAGTGGAATCAAGGGAAACCAAACTGTTTGTGCTCTTGGTGGAATGGAAATTTCAAATCCTCTACTGCAAGCAAGATGGTTCATACGGTCATTAGGATATCATCACTCTAAATTATTTGTTTTCGTTGAATTAAGTTTTATCTTCATTTTTATTGTTGTAAGAATTTGTCTTGGATCAGTTATTGGATGGCAAGTACTCCTTAACAACAACCATAATTGGGAGTTTAAAGCCCTTACTATTTTAATTTATATAGTCTCATGGATGTTTGCTATTAATATGTTTAATTATTGTATCAAAAAATATTCAAATAATGGGTCATCAGATACACGACCGGATCAATAAATAATTCTAAGAATAAGTTTAATTATTTTTTATTACAATTAATAAATATGATGCTGGTACATTTTTAGATTAGATTTTATAATTAGGTAAAACACTATGTTAGGTATAATATTCTGGCAAAAGACCGTAAGGGAGATTTAGATAATTTTACAGGAGAGGTAAAAAACGTCTTAAATAAAATTTTGGTGGTTGAATAGTAAAAAAATATGTTTTTCCTAATAAAAATAGTATATCTTAATTCAACGAGCGAGAAATAATAGCCATATTATTCACGAGTTCATTTGAAAGTACTTTTTTCAAAAATTGAAAAAAATGAGAAAAATCAATTTTATCGAGAAATGTTTGTTAGAACCATTCTTTACATTTGTTTTTTAAAAATAATTTCTTTCAAATGTTGCAATGTTGGTCGTAACTGCGGCTAAGATGGTGAATTCTGAAGTTCCAATTTTCCATGACGCGTTCGAGTATTTCGAGTGGTATTTGGCGAATAAGGTGAGTATTCTTGGATTCTAGCTTCTAGTTCCTCAATCCTAGCCTACTTATTCATATAACTTTTTAGGAAGCATTTCCGGACAATACTTTATAAATCAAAAGTGTTTAGTTTCACTTCCTCTATCACCCCAAAAAATTGTCACAGTTATTCAGGGACACCTTATTCTACAGGGTGATTCATTCGAAGGTACTTTTTTCAAAAATTGAAAAAATAAGGAAAATCAATTTTATCGGATAATCTTTGTTATCATATAAAAGATATCCATGCTTTACATTTATTTTTTTTAAATAATTTCTTTCAAATGTTGGCCATAACTGCAGCTAAGATGGTGAATTCTGAAGTTCCAATTTTTGATGATGCGTTCGAACATTTTTTCGAGTGATATTTGGCAGATAACGCGAGTAATGTTGGCTCTCAATTCGTATCCCCAAAGGAAAAAGTCTTATGCCTGTTTTCACCAACGATTCCTAAAACTTAACCTAAATTTTCAGAATCGTTGGGGAAAACGGGGATAAGGGTGTGATATATCACATTGGCCAATTCACCGTTCGAAACTATTCGCCGAATTGTTCTCGCAATAAATTCATGATTGCACGAGCTATGTGGCAAAAGTAGCGTCTTGTTGGAACAAGCATTTCGAGTGGTATTTGGAGAATAACGGCATAACGGGAGTAATGATGGCTTCCAATTCCTCAATCGTAGCTGGCTTATCCATGTAGAAAAATTTGTCAAGTTATTCAGGACCCTGAATTTTTAAATGCAAGTAATGCACTAAGTAACAATTGATCAGTTTCAGGCTATTTTTCAAAAATTACTTGTTTTCAGAATGGGTGGGAACTGAAAGTATTTTGAAAAAAGTCTCTGAAACCGGTCAATCCTCATTAGATGGGGAATCAAAGTACGGTTGTAATTATTTTTAACAAAATCAAGCTTTAAAGACGTTTTTAGCAAATGTCACCTGTTAAAAACACGTTTTACATGTCTAACGTGAAAATGCTATAAATTCTCAAATATTCCATCAAATTTAAAAAAATATAACAGATGAATAGAGAATAGTAGGAGCTTTACAATGATGTATCACTCGACCCCTAACTGGGTGAGTACTAAAATAATCCTTAATCAATGTTCTACACAAAAGGTACTCCTATTGTAAGTCGCTCCAGTGCTTCGTTTCAGAGTTAAAGCAGATTTTATAATGTTGAGCTAAAATTATAATTTAAAAAAACAACATCAAAGTAGGCTATTTTACTTAAAATATCATGTACTAAATATGTGGGCTGCTCCATATGCAAGATGCATATGTCTGGTAATTACGCATTTGAAAATCTATGCGTTTTTAATATTGCAATAATACGACTAACTATCAAACACCAATTAGAAAATATTAAAGACTGCTTAGAACTTAGAATAAACAAAATATTGTGGTAATTCGCCTACTTTGATATTTGTATGTTTTCAGATAAATCACGAGCATTAAAAAGCCTAATTTGATGATGTTTTTTAAATTCATATTTTTAGCTAAAAATTATAAAATCTACTTTTACTCCGAAATGAAGCACCGGAGCAACATACGATAAGAGTACCTTTTCTGTAGAACATTGATGAAGGATTATTTTAGTACTTTTAAAATTATCAAAAACTTAAAGAAACAAAAGATATGATCAAAAAAAGTTGACAACCCCTCCAAATGTAACGCCACTGAAAATATTTTTAAAACTTTTATTGGTCGTAAATGTGTATCCTTATTTGAAAAAACTATCGCCCAAATTTCAAATTAATTACTCTTGTAATATTTATTTTATTTACAAAAAACTATTTTTTTTTAAGTTTTTAAAGTGGTATAACTTTTTAAGAAAGCATTTTCGGGCAATACTTTATAAGTTTCACTTCCTCTATCACCCCTAAAAATTGTCACAGTTATTCCAGAACACCCTGTATACATACAGGGTGCTGTTCATTTTAAAAGGAGCCACCCTAAATAACTCTCGAAAAAATAATTTGTTGTAAAAATGCCGCAACAGGTCGATCTTAATTCAATTTACCATAAAAAAGTACACCTATTAAATGTTGATAGAATCCAGTTGTGTTTATTTCCCTCCTTCGCTAGATTGTGATCAATATGAAATTATATTTGACTTACTGGAAAATAAGTTCTATGGCATTAGTGTACTGATAATAGGAGATTTTAATATTCCCAATTATAATGAAAATCCTCCTACAAGTGATATCAATAACAACCTTGGACTACTTAATAATTTCTTAAACTATAATAATTTAACTCAACACAATTTCATTAGAAATCCAAATGGTAGACTATTAGATCTAGTAGTAGCCTCAGAGAATCTAGAATGTATGGTGGAAAATGAAGATGAAACTCTAGTAAAGATAGACCAGCATCATCCAGTATTATGTACATCGATTTCAATAAAGAATAATTCGCCTCCCAAATTTAAAAGTTTCCATGAAAGCCACAATTTTAAAAAAGCTGATTTTAATAAAATGTATGATGCCTTTTGCCATGTAAACTGGGACGAGCTGTATTTATGTGCTGATGTAAATCAAGCGTGTGAAATCCTGTATCCCAAGATATATACTATTTTCGATCTCTGTGTTCCCAAGACTAGGAGAACTATAAATCAAAATCAAAATCCATCTTGGTTTAATAAGTCTATAGAGAAGGCGATTAAGGAGAAGGAAGTCTGGCGGAAGAAATATTCTAAGCACGGTAGAGCAGAAGATAAGATACAATTCGAGAGAGAAAGTTAAAAAACTAACGAAAGAAGCAAGAAATGAATTTGTGAAGAAATCCGAAAGTGAAATAAATTCTAATCCTAAAATGATTTGGTCATATATAAACTCCATGAAAAACACCACAACCATACCTGGAATCATGAAATTCAATGGGAATGAAAGTTCTAACCCTCAGGAAATCGTCAACAGTTTTGCTAATCACTTCAGTCAAGTTTACAATGACCCTGAAATTGTACACACATCATTCTAGAAAGACGTTAATATGGGAGACTTTCAAATACAAGAGGAAGATATCATAAAAGTTGCAAAGAAACTTTCATCCAAACTTACAATGGGCTTCGATGGAATTCCATCTGTTATTTTAAAGGATTGTGCTCCAGTCTTGTCTGCACCTCTTTGTTACATATTTAACTTAATACTAAGAGTTTCCATTTTTCCTGACAAATGGAAATTAGTGAAAGTATGCCCGATTTTTAAAAATGGTAACAAAAATGACGTAAGTAATTACCGTCCAATTGCTATTCTTAGTAATTTTTCAAAACTTTTGGAAACAATTATGTCTGAGCATATCTTAGCTACGGTCCAACCTGAGCTGTCAATTTATCAACATGGATTTCTATCTAAAAAATCTACCTGTTCTAATCTCAGTAATGTTACTCAATACATATCAGAGGCTATGGACCCCCAGCAAAAAGTAGGCGTGGTGTATACTGATTTTAGTAAAGCTTTTGATCTAATATCAAACAGGCTACTCATTGAACTTGGAGTTAATGGCACAATTGTAAATATTGTAAAGTCCTACCTACATAATAGAATCCAGTATGTTGAAGTCCAAGGTTCTAAATCTAAAGGCTACATAGCAACTAGTGGGGTACCTCAGGGTTCAAACCTGGAGCCTCTTCTATTTTTAATCTATATCAACAGTATAACTTCAATATTACAATCTCCACACCTAATCTACGCTGATGATTTGAAAATTTTCAAGAATATTGTAACAGAAGATGATTGTATTATTATTCAGAAAGACCTCAATGCAGTTCAACAGTGGGCTGAGGCGAATCACCTGAAATTAAATATTAAAAAATGTTTTATAGTGTCCTACTCTCGAAAGGTTAACATTCTTGAATAGGATTATAAAATCAAAAACAAGTCGCTGAACAGAGACTGTAAAATCAAAGATCTTGGTGTTATTTTCGATTCCAAACTGAAATTTGACCAGCACATTAACCTCCTAGTAAGTGAGTGTTTTCGTTTACTTGGATTTATTTTAAGAAACTGCAAACTTTTCAACTCAATTGAGACAATTATTCTCCTGTACAATTCGTTTATAGTTTCAAAGTTGGAATATTGTTGTATTGTGTGGTCACCATATCAACAAAATCACATAAAAGTAATGGAATCGGTTCAAAAACGTTTTTTAAAATATCTATATTACTTCAAACATGGTACCTATCCGGATATGAATATAAGTTACCAGAGTTTACTAACTGAATTTGAGTTTATAACTATCCATAAAAAACAGAAGATAAACTGTATTCCTTACTTATATAAATTAATAAATAAGTTAATAGAAGACTCAGTAATGCTTAATAAAATCAAGATTCACGTACCCAGACCGGAAGCTAGACATTTACAAACTTTTTCTTACGCCACTTCAAATACATACCATCACATGAACTCTCCCATTTGGAAATTATCTATCAACTACAACGAACATCAACACGCTGCTGACATATTTGGTGAACGACTTAAGACATTCAAGAACCTAATATTTGAATCAATAAGTTAATTACGTATATAATACGATTAATTATTTTTTTATATTTATATATTTTTTGTATACTATTTGTAGATATTATAAGTTATCCTGTAATTGGGCTGTACACGTCTGTCGGATAATAAATTATTATTATTATTATTAGTACCTTTGTTAACATCAAACGAATTTTCAAAATTTGAAACAATTTAACTACAAATAAGAAATATTAGAATTAAAAACTCTTAGTATAACATTTTGTCGGTATTTTAAATAAGAAAACATGTCAGAAATACCCAATTTTAAATTTTACAAAAATGCTCAAAATAGCCCCCCTTATTCATTTTTTTATAAAATTTAAAATAGTGTTTCTGGCTTGATCATTTATTTAAAACACCAACTAAAAGTCATATTAAGAGTTATCAATTTAAAGTTTGTTTGTTTAATTTAAATTTGTTCAAAATTTTGAAAATTAGTTTGATTTTAGCAAGTTCTCACTGGACCATAAAATTGGAAATTTCAGAAATACCACTAATTCTATCAAAATTTAACAAGTGTACTTTTTTATAGTAAATTAAATGAAGATTTTAAAAATCCAAACAAAATCGTAAAATTTTGCATTGGCGTACCAAAAAACTTCAAAAAATGGAGCACCTTGACCCGTTTAATTGAATTGTCACCGGATTTTTACATTAAATTATTCTTTCGAGTGTTATTTAGGGTGGCTCCTTTTAAAATGAACATCCTGTATAAAAGTGATCAGTAAATTAAACTAATATTCGGTAATCTCAATTTGTTGAAAGGATTTCGCTACTGAGAGATCAATTTATAATATATTTATACATAAAACATAAAACATAAAAATAACTATTTATTCTTCATTCACCTCCCAGAAATATAAACCTTTCAGTAATTGAGTATATTGAATATTTAGTTTAATTTAGTGATCACTTTTACGGAAAAGTAATATAAAATAATATTATTTTATAGATCAGACCGCCGGCGCGGGATTGGACCTTGATCGGCGTCTTTCTGTCCAGAATCTACATTAGACAACAGCTTCCCTTCAATACTTACAGTAAAAATATAAAAAGAAATTCAAGTTTGGTGCAGTGTAAAGTTTTAAAATACAAACTGATCTGAGATATTTTTTAAGGCAAAAATAGTTTTTACAAATAATTGTGTAATGATAATATGAGTATTTGAAGTTCAAACTGTTTAAAAACAGAAATTCGATATTTTTAGAATTTAGCAGTAATGTCCAAAGGCAGCATCAAAGATATTACTAAAGGTAATAACCTACTTAATAATAAACTTTACCATGAAGTAGTTAAGAAAAAACCTGGGGAAAATCTTATTATGAGTCCTTTAAGTTTACACACAGTACTGTCTCTTCTCCATCAAGGTTCTAATGAAAAGACTTGCAAAGATCTCGCCAAAGTTTTAAATTTGCCAGAGAAAACAAAAAGCGCTGAAGGGTACCAAAAAATAATGTGCGATCTTAATAACGTTGATAAAATAACTCTCGCTATGGCAAATAAAGTGTACTCTTCTTCCGGAGTAAAGACCTCATTTGAAGAAGTTGCTAAAACCTCTTTCTATGCCGAATCTGAGTTTGTAAATTTTGAAGAAAATAAAAAAGCTGCTAAAATAATCAATACCTGGGTTGAAGAAAAAACAAAAGACAAAATAAAAAATTTGATCGATCCAAGTTCTTTAAATAAACTTACACGTGTGGTGTTGGTTAATGCCATTTATTTTAAAGGCGATTGGGAAAATAAATTTAATGATGAACTCACGAGCATTTCAAAATTTTATACTTCGAAAAAAACCTCTATTGATTGCTACATGATGTACAATAAGGGCCGTTATGGTTGGTGCTCTATTTCAGAGTTATCTGCTTCAGCTCTTAGTATTCGATATAAAAATGAAGATTTCAGTATGATTATTATTTTACCGAATAAAACAGATGGAATTAATAATTTAGAAAAGGCTATCCTAAATTTTGATATAGCCAAGGCAATGAATAAAATGGAGTTTCGAGATGTTAAACTCAGTCTTCCAAAATTTAAAATTGTAACTACTATGGATCTTAATGAACCACTCAAACAGGTAAAATAATTATTTTCGGTAAATTTACTTTCTCTTCGCGTCCCAATTTCATTTAATGAACCAATACATATTGGTAATATTATATTTCTTAATTGTGTGTATAATTTTTTTTATTTTCTAGATGGGTTTAGAAATAATTTTTAGTGGCTCAGCAAACTTTTCTGGGATAAGCAATGAGCCACTTTTTGTAAGTAATGTCATCCAACAAGCATTTATTGAAGTGAATGAAGAAGGTGCTGAAGCTGCTGCAGCAACCGGTAAGTTTTAAATTCATTGTCCCGGAAATTTAGGCGCGTACTTTTCGCAAGTAAAAATTGATTTCTGGGCATTTGTAATCAAACATTTAAGAATAACGCTATTAGTTGGCCTTCAAATAAAATTTATTTATCGTATAGAATATTTGTTTTTCATGAACTAGGTTTATCTCGAACAACTCCACCCAGCTTAAATTTTGCTTGGCTTGAAGCATTTAAAGTACATGTAAAAGGTCAAATCAAGCTCGAATTCAAGCTGGCTTAACCTGCTCGAGCTAAATATAGACATGATAGTCTATTATAGGGGCGCACTTTTGGAAAAAATGTGTTTTTATAATTTTTCCAAAAATGCACCCCTTTAATATATTTATACATCAAAAACAAAAATTTCATATGAAAACTAAATTCAATTTGAAGGGCAACCAATAGAGTTTTCGTTAAATTTTTGATTACAAATGCTTAAAAATCAATTTTTACTTGCGAAAAGTACGCTTTTAAAATATTTTGTCGACTATCTTCTTAAAGGTGTATTTTTAATGTAGCTGTCGTCATGAGACTTAAATGTGCAAGTGCTCCTGTGTCATGGATTGAATTTGTTGCTGATCATCCCTTCTTGTTTTACTTAATGAAGAATGATCAGTGCTTATTTTCTGGAAAGTTGGCCCAGCCAACATAAGGAAGTCGTGCAAAAATATACAGATTTTTAAGATATAAGATATGGGAAAATACAATATGTAGTTACTAAAATAGTCATGTTAAACCTTCAATTGCATTATAAATAAAAATATATAAATAAACGTATTGTATAATAAGTACAAAATAAATACACTGTTCTACAAAATTTAAACTTTTTTCCGGTACACAAAATTTAATCACATATTTTGATAATTATACAGTATGAAGTATGTAATGAACTCCTAACAACAACTGAAGAATAAACAAAATTAACACGTAACGTTTACAAGAAATTTAATAATACACTTCTTTACAAAAAATAACCAAAAATACACTTCGGCAATTCTAGATATTTATGATTTTTGCGAGTACTTCCGGTGGGTCCCTCTTAAGTGTCCAGCAGTATCTTTATGAATTGTTATGAGAATGTCTCAAGTATGCCTACTGCAATGATACACATATGGAACGCAATAATGATACACTCATAACTATAATACACGTAACAAAGAAAATCTCAAGATGCCTCACTTCCGTTTAACAACATGACAACAAAGTTTTAGATACTGGTCCGTGAAAGCAATTAATGCAGTACCCAGTACCCACCCAAAATAGCCAAGCAGCCATTCAATAAGTTCAAATCGACGATTAAGGCATTCTTTTATAAATAATGTGATTTATGAAAGAGTTTCTAGAAACAACACCAATTCAATAATTAAAACTCACACCATTACTTTCCGAAGTCTCATGTACTTTATTTTATTAGACTTATGTAAATTGTAAATGCACAGTTACACGTGAATAAAGTATTATTATTAATAATAATCAGCCAATATGCTAGGATACCATTTTTCTTGATATCATTTTTCAATTTGGCAAATATCCTGGTGAAACCTTTCCCCGTGTTCGTCACTGACTTCACCCAGGTTTTCGGGAAAAAAAACTCTGATGTAAGTCCAGGAAATGTATCTTCAAGTATACAGGGTGTTTCTGAACAAGTGTCGAATAATCTCTTTAACTTTTTTGTACATCATATTAATGAAAAATTTTAAGTATTCACTTTTTTACACGTTTTTTAACTTTTATTTTTGCTCTCTTTAACCTTTTTGACAACTTGTTGCGTTTAGAAGTTATAGGATAAAATAAACCACTTCAAATTTCTAAATGTCTACAAAATTAAATTATTTCTGTGCAAAATAAGATAAAATTAGGAATGTTTAGAAAAATACAAGATTTAACACCCTGTATGTTGCACCATAGAGCTTTTATATGTTGTCAATAATTCATTTATTAAATCTTTGTAATTTTCTGCCCTGTTACCCAAAAAGTTTTTCACTTTCACGACATTCACAAAACTTCTCCAGGGTTTTTTGTTTTTTTTTTAATTTCATTCAATTTTTTCTCAAAACTATATACAGGGTGTGCAGAAATTAAGCGGCCAAACTTTAGGAGGCGATTCTACAACCAATTTTAAGAAAAACACTTCCTATAAACATGTGTCCGATTTCGCTTCCTAAGGGAGCTACAGCCCTTTAACTATTGTGACTAAAACTAGGTTTTTTGTCATTTATTTGAACGGTTTGTAATAAAGATTTGAAATTTGGTGTGAAGACTAATACGTTTAAGATATAATTTCTCAATTTTTTTTCAGATTTTTTGAAAGCTCTGAAAGTTGACACCGACGAAAACCGGAAAAATAGTAAGAAAAATCGGACTTTAGAAAATTTTTTCAGAGTGTTAGAGTGCTTTGAAACATTTGAAATTTAAACCTCGCCTAGAATCTACATCCCTCTTCACGATGTAACCGGAATTTTTAAAATCTGACGAAAAAAGCTACCCTTTTCGTGGCTCCGCGCAGAAATCGTGCGAATTCGGGGTAAAAATATAAAAGGGGTCGTATCTCCGCCCCCTTAATAGATAGATCCGGGCGGGTCAAAAACATCGTCTTCAAAATCGGGTCCTCCATAACATACTAAAATTTGATGCGATTCGGGGTGAATTTCGGACACTGCGGGGATGAATTCGATTTTTCCTTCGGGGCGGAATAGCTTTTTTCGGGGCCGTCGATCGAAAAGGGACATTTAAACTTTTGTGTTAAAATTTTCTCCTCCGTACACCTACAAAATTTCAACTCTCTACAAAAAAAATACCGAGAAAAATACCTTCCCCGTTTCGAAACACTATTTTCTTTCATCTGTAGTATGTATAGGACATTCGCGCTACTTTAACTAAAAATAAGTTCACCCTACAAAAAAGTTACAAAGAAAAGTTGTAGAAAATTTTATGCTCTGTAAGATTGACAATAAATAATTTTATCGTAGGATTGAAAGAAAGCGAGATATTTGGAAAAAACCATTTTCATCACCCTCTCCACCTCCATAACTCCAGAAGCAGGTACCCCACAACTCGGAACTCTTTAGATCCTAAATGTACATGATTTAAGCTACAAGTAAACCGAGTTTCATTAACTCCGCAATTTTTCATTTTGTTGAAGTTTATAGTTTGGTAGTATGGTATGTAGTATACATATGGTAGTATGTAGTATAGCGAACACAGAAAATATTTACTTGAATTAAAAGGGAAGAAGAAACAAAGCAAGATAAAATTCTCTATTAATTAACATTTTTTGCAAATTCGCCAATTTAAAATATAATTTTCATTTGAAATTAAAAAAATATATCCATTCTGAAAAAAAGTAACGGAACGCGTTACGGCCCGAATACACTACTGGTTATATGTAAAGCGTGCGATTTTCCTACCCCCGGCCAGGCACTTGGTGCGAGCTTTCCTGCGCTCGTCTCGAATTGCAAGCAAGAATAAGCCTTTGAAAAGGATTTAATAAAAAAAGAAACATGAAATACTTCATAACAGTTGTATTATAAGTTTCAAAATGTTACAATAGTCTTATAATAAAATATAATTTTAAAACTTTTAACAGTAAAATATTTCAATAGAAGTTTTATAAAAGTATTAAAAATTAATTTATGAAAATGGCCGCAATTGGTAATAATTTTGTTAACTTAACTTAAAGTATTCCATTGCACAAAATATGTAATAAATTCATGATTTTTTGAGAAATGGTAATGTTTTATTTCTTTCCTTTTCCAAATTGTATCTTGTAATATTAAAAGCTTCAGTTTTCATAAAATCTACTTCTTTATATACCGTTGAAGCCTCCGAAGCCTTAAGAGATTCATTATGTGACCTTTTAGAATGACGTGAATTATTTTTTGTATCTAAATCCAAATCTAGGTACTCCAATTTTTTCCTTTGGTCATTTGATGATTGATTCTAAAATATAAAAAAAAAATTAGGAATTACATAAATTAAACTAAAAGAAAGTTCATACATATAATCCATTATTTACGTTTTCACAAGATCTTCTATTATTTCTATGAGATTGACTAGCTCCCTAAAAACGTAAATATTGTTAAATTGTACACGAACCAGTTAAATATTACTTACAGGAGAAGGAATAGGTTTTAATTTTCTATCAACTGAAGGGGCAGGGTGTGGTGATCCAGGCTCAACACTTGATGCAATTGACAAAGTATCAGATAACTTTCTTTTAGGTTTAAGCCCCCTATTTACTTTAGGTGGTGGCATGAGCTAAAAATTTATAAACATGGTTTTATATTATGTTAATATTATTTTAAAGTTACTTACTTGTGTATCTGAAGGTAACAATGGACTTGGTAAATTTGAATAATGTGCGATCGAAGATGATTGAGATAGAGGGGAAGCTGGTTCATCTAATAATTCATCCCCATATCGAAAAACTTTTGTATGGCTGGTACCAGGTTTAGGGGAAGGATTGTCATATGTAAATATTTGACCCTCAATAAGGCTTGGAGCAGCATTATTATAACAATGTCTTCTATTTAGTGTATTTTTAAGGTCTGCACTATTTTCCAAATTGTGTGATCTTGGAAAATCGTACATTTCATCACTTACACAATTCTTAAATGAATAAATATTGTTAAATTGTTATTTTTAAAGTTTACCTTTATTTACCTGATTACTTACATCTTCTGACATCGAATTGCTCTTACTGTGGTTTCCTAATTTTGATACATCATCCCTAACAAAAACAAATATTTTATATTTTTAATATTTAACCCCCTTTATTAATTAGATGTAAATAAGAGGATCTTGGCTAAATGTTTGAAAAGCAAAAGTACTTATGGAAAATGATGAAATGTTTTTTTCTAAAACTATGCCCCTATAATTGAATGAAAAATAAATTCAATTTTAAATGCCCTAAAATTAATTTTTACTAGAAAAGTATGCTTTTCAAATATTTCAACTTTCAAACTATTTACTTTAGAAAAATACAAAAATATGGTCCATAAACCTCTGAAAGCAAGCTATAATAATATGCAATAAAAATGGGTGGTTGCTATTTAAAAAAGTTAAGTGATTATCTCCTGACCTTCAACTTGCTGTTCAAGGTCCTGGCAATATTTCTAAATAGTATGTCACTAAAAGTCATACATCTTTTATTAGAAATATTTTTCTCAAAAATGCTTGATTGCAAAAATAAACGGGCGTTGCCGAACTTTTTGTACACCCCGTATAATTTAAAAAATCCCATACCTTCAGGAAAAGATTAAATTCAATATCGACATATATAATTACAATACAAGGGAATCCGGAACATGCTTCTCCAACAATACTTCGCCAGCAATTTTTCATCGACAATTCTTAGCCAACATCATAACCTAGTAAATTCTTCGCCCACAATTAACACCACAATTCATACACAATAATTAATTATCATTACTATTAAAAATCCATGTATCCACAACTATAAAACTATTTATTTTCAGTTTCTTTCTTATGAAGAAATATTTTATAATCACGTATTTAAAGTTAGCGACGTCTTTCAATTATTTATCACAGTCGCTAAATACAGGCTGGTGTATTTATATATATTTTTTTTTTTTTTTCACGGCAACGCCATTTTACAAATACAAATTTAGAAACTAACATTAAGGAAACAGATATAATCAAAAATATTGCGATAAATAAATATATTAGTAATAAAAATTTAAACAAGAAAAACAATATGTATAACATAGATACAATACAAATACAAATAAATCAATTAATTACAAATTCAATAACAAGCACAATTTTTTAACAATCAAAACTAGAGCAAATATCAATAATTAAACTCTTTAAACTTTCAACAGAAATATAGAATAAATCTATATCACAGTAATTATTTGTTATTTGTAATAAACGATCGACAGAATGATTCAATGCTATATTGGATTTATGGTGATTTATGTGAAAAAGACATTTTTGTCTAGTTTTCTTAGCCGGGATATGAAAATTTATAGACTCTAACAAAGCAGCCACATCTAATTTACCATTAATTATTTTATGAATTAAGACAACATCATAGTTTTCTCTTCGTTTTTCCAGTGTTTGCAGACCAATCTAAGATAAAATCATATCCAAATAAATCATTCGATATCTTTTCTTTAAATGCAATAAATCTGAGAAATTTCCCTTGGATATTTTCAATTTTATTAACATGACAATTATATGTAGGTGACCAAATTGGAGTAGCATATTCTAATATAGATCTGGTTAGCGAGCAATATATGCTTTTAATACATTTAATGTTCCTAAAGTCTTTAACATTACGTATTGTAAATACAAGAATTCGATTTGCTTTTGCAGTAATTTGATTTATGTGATTATTAATACTGAATTTGTTATTAAAATATATTCCAAGATCACACATTTCAGAAACACTTGTAAGTAATGAGTCCCCCAATTAATAATTGTGTATTATTTCATTAGCATTTCTACAAACTCTCATGATTTTGCATTTTTTGATATTAAGGAATAGCCTGTTTTGAATACACCAACTATTCAGAATGTCTAAATCGTTTTGCAGTAGATTACAATCATAAACCGACTTAATTATGCGAAATAACTTTAGATCATCTGCAAACAACAATATTTCTGATGAATTGAAACATTTATAACTGTCATTAATGAAAATTGAGAATAGTAATGGTGCCAAATGAGAACCTTGGGGTGTTCCTGAGGGTACATTGATTTCAAAGGATTCTATATTATTTAACAACACCTTTTGGTTTCTATCTCGTAAGAAATCGGTTAACCAAGATAGTGACTTTTTTATAAGAATTGAGTGACTTACTTTGTCGAACACCTTGGAGAAATCGGTGTAGACTACATTCACCTGATAACCCTACTCCAAGACGTTCGACAAATAATTCTTAAAAACTAACAGAGTTGAGACCGTTGAAAGGTCCTGCATGAAGCCATGTTGTTGCTCTATAATAATGGTTTTAAACAACGGTGTAATTTTCTTTGTTATTAAACCATCTAATATTTTTGGAAGTATTGACATCTTTGACACACCTCTATAATTGGTGATGTGAGATCTATTGCTAGATTTATAAACAGGCATTAGGTAATTAGTTTTCCACAATGATGGGAACTTTCCTTGTTTCAAAGATTTAGCAAATGTAAACCAGATAGGTTTAGTTAATACACACCGGCATCTCCAGAAAAAGTATGGAGAAATGTTATCAGGCCCTAATCCTTTAATTAATTCTAGTTTTTCCAACTCTTTAAAAACTTCGATCTCTGCAATATAACAATTATCAATAATCGAAAAAATTTCATAATAGTAATTAATAGAATCATCACTGTAATTGACACGGTCATAAGAAGAATTAAAAAATTCTGCAAAACCGTTCATAATCTCAGATGTACTGTTAAGAGGATTGGGAGTCTAAGTAGAACCGCGCTCCGATAGTAAACGTAAATTTTGAGCTTCTTCTTGAATTTGGGGAAGAAATCTTGACCCAAAGTACATCCCACATAATTAGGCTGAAACTACCAATAAAAATCTTCATTTCTGTTATATTTTAAAATTTGTATCACCTAGACCAGAGGTTCCCAACCTTTTGAATATGTTGTACCGGTATGTAATAGACAATATGGTCGCATACCAGTGTAAATTTTTCGCAAATTCAAGTAATGGCCTTATTTTTTTCTCGAAAACTTTGTCGAACAAAAAAAAAATTATCCCTAACGCTCAATTTATTGAAGATCCATTTTTTGCAAAAACTTTGGAAAAACAGAATGCAACTCTATATGTACACCATGCTAAAGTAATGTCATTTTCTGGGCCTACCCTGAAAAAGATTTCAACGAAATAAATAACAAAAGTTTTACGCAAAATATTGTTCAGTTATCGCGTACCGGTAGCTTGACATGTGTGTACCGGTACGCGTACCACAGGTTGGGAACCCCTGACCCAGACTATGGAGGTATTAGCTGCTTTTACAGTTAAAATGCACGTTCAAAATTTACGAAATGTGCCTTGCAATTATTTCAAACTATATCCATATTTTGTAAATAACATTAAGTTTTATAATTGCATAGTTTAAATAACATTCATGGCTAGACTTCTATACGACGACTTTTTCAAAAATTAAATTATTAAGTCAAAAAAATAAGTTTAAAATAGGCCAAATTTTACGTATTTTTAATGATTTTTTTTTGCCATTTTGGATATAAAATATTAAAAAAATGTCGCATACAAGTCTTAAGTAGAGGTTCCACTTTCATATGATATTGTTATTTTGTATTTAGCTCAATACATATTCGCTTAGTTTGATATTTAAAAACAGAGAAATTTTGTAGACTCCATATCCTCTTAAGTATATTATCATTGAATCTCATTGAGTTTGGCAAACCGTTTTCGTTTTTTAAATTCTTTAAGAAAATCCATTTATAAGAAAAAGAAATCCTAAATAATTATCAGTAAAGTGTTGACAGTTTAAGAAAATCTGAGTTACCTAACCGGATTATGACCCAAATTTTATTTATTATTACGGGATAATTGTAGGCGAAGAATTGTCAGTGACGAATTGTCACTGCGAATAATTGACTAGGGTATGAATTGTTGGCGAAGAATTGTTAGCGGAGAATTGTAGGCAAAGAATTGTTGGGGAAGAATATTCCTAGATCCCAATATAAGAAATAAGAAGGATTTCTATGTAGGTAAGTATAAAACATCTAAAATGTCGAACACTGTATGTTACGGAAAATTATTAATATTTTTATTGATAATTTAATATTTTAAGATGTAAACATGTAATATTTTAGACTAAGAAAATATAAATTCTATTTAAACAACTATTATTATTATTAACAGGGTGACTGCAAAGGAAAAATTCATAAAAATGCCTCTGGTGCCAGCCAAGTTGCATTTTGTGTATGGTTCTATTTGTGACCAGAAACAAGCGCACACGATAAATACGCACAGAAAAAAGCGCCCAGCCATAAATGTGCACAAGAAAAAATGTGCTTTTTTCATGGAACCGGTTCTATCATAGAAATATGACGCAGTGGAGGTTGCGGAACTTGTCAAAATTAAATTTCCGAATAGTTATTTTATGCACGCTAAAAATTTTTGAGATCAGTATTTAATAACTATATTTCATAAAAAAACTCGTGAGATGCTTGGTTGCAAGTGGAATGTGTGTCAGTTGCGCTGGTGTCCTGGTGATTATACACAACCCCCGGCCATATCAGACCCTAAAGGTAAGCGGTCTTGGCAGTCAACCTGTTAAAAATGTAGTAATAAAGAGTATATTTAAACTTACCTGGATTTATTGGTCTGCAAGTTTAAGTAACATGCACTTGTATTATTTATTTGTAAAGATTTTGGTGGCCTAGGTGGAGCAACTTTGGAGACTTCCAGAGTTTTTGTCTCTAAAGATAATTTATTTATCTTATGGTTTGTAGATTCCAAATTAACTAACCCTTTTTGAAGTCTAGCATTTTTTGTTAAATCTGAAAGTGTAATATTTAATTAATTGTAAATACATTCTTATAAACAAGTTGAAATTTATTGCTATTTTTTTAACTTACTGTGATCAATTTGCGACATATTGTGTGACCAATCTTCATCAGTAAATACACTTTCGGTATCGGTTGGACTCCTCATTGGAGAGCCATTTTTGTCAAAATTACAGTAACTCGGTTCTTCAATTAATTTGATAGATTTAGCCCTTGGAGAGGAGTGTAAATTTCTTGGTATATCATAAAATTTTGGATCACAATTTAGGTAAGTAGGTGTTAAATCATAAGAGTCGTTGGAATGAATGCGTTCTCGAAAATATGAGGCCGTAATGTTATGCTGAAGTAGTGTATTGAAATCCTTAAAGAGTTGAATGTTTTTACAATTTACAATTACTTATTTATTATTATACCTTCACTTGTTGATTTGGTAAAACAGGTGTTTTTCCTGTGATACATTCGGATATTGGTATATAAGGACTTGTACTAACAGGTGATACTGGCACTGATTCTACTTCATTATTTGAATTAATATTCTCTTGCCGATCTTCAAATTTAGAATCTTCTTCATCACTAGTTGCTTTTAAACCACATACATTACAAATAGATTTCACCCATAACTTCATTTCATTTTCAGTATCAGCGGCTAAATAATAAGTACGTGTTGGAGTCCTTATATCAAACATAAAATCAAACTTTAATTTTTTGTCTTGAAATTTTAATCCTGTGTCTACTTGTTCACAATGGTCTAAATCGATGAAACCTTTTAATTTCCTACTATTTCTGTCTGTATAGTAAGACAAAATATATTGCGCAGGCAATTCGCCTTGCTGTAAAATAAACCACCTTCTTCTCCATCTCTATTAAAAAAATAGGGAGAGAATTAGAAAACAGGTGACAAACAGTCTTAGTAATATTTATACACAACATATTTTACTGTTGCAAACTTAAATATGAACCAGTTTAATTTTTATATTCTACTTACTCCTCTCCAAATACGTTTTGACGGTGGTGACTTTGTTAACCACCCTTCACACAAAACTTCCTGAGTTGTTCTCGACATTTTTAACAAGAATAATTTTATTTAGAACAAATTCTGTCGATGACTAATAAATTGTCATTTGTCATCACAATTTATCATAATAACTGTCATATGTCATTTAATACCATAGAACACAATATATTGTAGAACATGCGACCGTCGAGCTGCAAAGTTCTGAATACTTTTTTAGGCTGCGCGCATAGACGAAAGTCATGAATGGATAAGAATTTTGCATTATTTTAAATGGCATCTGAATAAGTGTAAAAAACTGCAGAAGATTGCCCATATGCTCGATATGCAAGCATACGTAGTTGATAAAAAATTGAAAAGTTTTATATTGGTATTTCAGCATTTTCAGTCCCTTTTGTTAATATTTTTACGGATAAAATAATTTTTTATTTTCATAGATTTACAGATTTATTAAAATTTAAGAAAACCATAGTTTTCTTATAATATCTTATATATCATTTTTCTTTAATAATTCGTTTAACCCCCAGTATTATCAACAGACATTTAATTTTAAACAAGGTTTAATTTGACATATATAGTATTTTTATGAAGTTTGAATATAGTTTAAATGATATTTAGCTGCAAAATAGACTATATATGTCAAATTATACCTCATTTAAAATTAAATGTCAGTTGATAATACTGGGGGTAAGAGAATTCACGTGTAAATTTGGTTGCCTAAAAACTAAAGAACAACTCATTTTTAAATTTATTTTGAATTATATTAATTTTTTTTGTTCGAAAATTAAGTTATATTAATTCTCAGATGTTTAAAGTTGGTTTATTAAAAAAAAATTAAATAAAAACAAAAACCCACTTTAAACAACTTAATTTTCGACCGAAAAAAATTAATATTTAAATAAATTAAAAAATTAAAGAAAAATTTGTAGCTTTTTCGGACAAACTTTATTAAAAAACAAAACGCCGTTTTAAGAATTGTTTTTTAATAAAGTTTGTCCGAAAAAGCTACAAATTTGTCTTTAATTTAATAATTAACGGACACGAATAATCAACAATAATAAATTAAAAAAATTAGAAGTTGTTTTTTTTAATTTTTAGGTTAGACATGAATGATCTTAACTACAAGTTCTAAATTTAAAATAAAGTTGAGATACGAAAAGTAGGGGATGCCATTTGAAAAAAAAAAGTTGATGATGGCTTCTTAAAAGTGGTCATAACAAATACCTTAGGGCAAAGATTTCCAACCTATAACCTATAATATCTAGATAGCCGACGCGCATTTAAACGGTGCTCAAAAGTTGGTCGTAAAATTTGAGCCTAGTGGGGCAATCGGGACCCCCTTATGTAATCGGAATGATTCGGAAACCAACCACTCGTCATGACCGACTTCTGGGGCTGGATTCCTGAAATCTCACACTGTGAATGTTAAATTCAGCGAATCCAAATTTACTTGGTCTGAACCAGGCGAATCAAGATTCACGAGTGAAAGTTTGCGCATGCGCTCGAGAAAGGTGAATTTAACATTCACTGTGTGAGATTTCAAAGGATTTCAGGAAGCCAGCCCCAGAAGTCGGTCATAAAATTTGCCCCTACTGGGGCTTTCGGGACCCCCTAACTATTCGGAATTATTTGGAAACCGACGCGAGATCTTTGAGCGGGAATTTAAAATAAGACTGACTAGTGCAGTGGAGTGCGACAAAGTAAAAACATAAATAGAAAGAAACAGAGATACCCCCTAAGCTCTGCATAAGTTTAGCCAGAAAGATGGCGTCGTAGTTGCCCCTTGGGTGGAATTGAAATTAAACCACATTAAACGCTTTTTTGATTTGATTTTTTAGTCTTCAACTAACAGAGTGTCTGTAAACTGAATCGGCCACCCCTAACATCAACAACTTTGGTTGCCTACATCCATTTTTCACATGATGAGGGGCTAGACCATAGATAGCTCTCTGTAGATGGCTAGACGCAGCATGACAACCACGCACAAATCTGTCAAAAGTTGAAGATATTTTGTGTAAGATGTCGCCAGTTTTGAGTGCCTCGCTCTCGCCGCGATCCTCACATAGCCGGTAACCGCCACAAGATTTTTCAGAATTTTAGTATTTTTCAATTTAAACAAATGTATATATTTTAGTGGTTATAGAAAAATAAGGTAAGAATTTCCTATAGCCATATTTTTTTTGTTTACAAGTTCTTGTTTACATAAAAACAAATCTGGTCTGTCCATGCTGTTTTGTTTTTGTATTGTCTATTTTATAAAGCTTTTTGAAATATTGACCATTAATTTTTATTTCAGCCCCACTTTATGGTAATTAGACTGGTTGTGTTGATAGTAATAGCATCATGGCAGGACCAGATGTATCTGCGATTGCAGCCGATTTGGCAAGAGCAGTGGAACTTACTATGAGCACAACAGCATCTCAGTCTGACCGACTAAAAGCTTATAATGCTTGTGAGAGTTTTAAAGAAACTTCACCTCTTTGTGCCGAGGCAGGATTATATTTAGCTGCTGGAACTCAGCATTCTATTGTCTCGCGTCACTTTGGGTTGCAACTTATGGAACACACAGTTAAATATCGGTGGACGCAAATATCACAACAAGAAAAAATATTTATAAAGGTAATATTTGAGTTACTACTATTTTTAAGATAATGGAATTATTAGGGCAGTCATAATTTAATCTTCGGTACTTAGAATGTGGCTTTCGAATATTATACCTATAGGCGTATTCGATTAAAAGAGCTTCGAGCACCAGAGCTTAAAGCCCCTGGCAATAAAAGAACGCATTAATTGAAACCGAAATAGCTGGGTGCTCGAAAGGAGTGGAAGGCGAAGATCAGAGCTTCGAGCCCCAAAATTGTGAACAGAATTTAGGAGCTCCGGAGCTGCCCAGAACAATAAATGAATAGGGCTTATAAAATGGACTTGATGGTCATTTTTAACTGCGATTATATGTTCAATTCTGATTTAATTTAATTCTAAAAAAAAAATTAAATGGAAAATGGAATCTTACCTTGTGGTAACAAACTTTTCTATATAAATTGAGACCTATTCTAGCAAGGGTCGCTCATCAATCCCTGGACTTTAAAAAATGGGAAAGGCAAAGCCTTAATAGAAATGCTTTTAATGGACTGTCATATGAAGTCACATAATTTTTTAAAGATAAAAGCTTTGTGTTTAAATTTTATGGGGTATTTTTGAACAAAAAATGTTATTTTACATCGCTGTTAAGTTACAATAAGGCCCGCCGCTCACTGCAACTGATGTAACAGTTTGATACGATTCATTTATGTCGGACGATGACTCGGGGGACAATTTTATATAATTTTATACACAGATTCCTGGACAGACGCACACTGGACCCGACAGTCACGCCTGCCAGCATGTGACAGCTTGAGACTGTTTGCAACCGTCGCGTAGCGTCGGATGCAACATGTTGAGACAACTCGAAGCAGAATGTTTCGCCGCTCTGTCACTCGAGTCAAACCTAATTATAGTCAAACATAAATCTTTAGGGTTCTTTTCTTCCAATAAAAACAAATGGTAATATAGCACAACAGGATCAATGCGTTCCATACTACAAAGAATTTTATTTTTGTAATGGATGTGCTAAATACGTTCCGCGACAATGTCTGCCGACATTTTGTCTCTGGCATTTTCATCATTTGATTAGTGTTTTTTTTTTACATCAGGGAGACTGTCAAATTTAACAGCGCTGTTACGGCTAACATTTTTTGTTCAGAATTTCCCCATAAAACTTGGATTTTTAAAAAATTCGCTTGGAAAATGCTCAAAAAATGTGTAAAGTACGATCGGACTGTGACTGAGAAAGTTTTGAAAAAAACTTAAAAAGAATTTTTAAAATTTCTTGCTAGAGCTTTAAAAATTGCTTCGTTTGTAATATAAAAATAAATTTTAAAAATCAAGTGAAATCTGAATTTTGAAATATTTGCCAACAGTTTCCAATAACAAGGAAAATTAAAATAGATACAATCAACAAATACAAGCTTACATATTAAAGAATAACAATAAATTAAATGAACTAAGTAGATAATAAGAATATTAATAATAATTTAAACAATGAGACAAAAAGAGAAGGAATGATAAAAATAAAATTTAAAATTATTGTACACATAACAATATAATTAAAAGCTATTAAAGTAAAGTTGTAATTTCAATTACAATTTGGTCGTATTTGCCCAAAATTACAGCCTATGCAACATATTATATATTTTGTTTTCAAACATTGACTTTTCATTGACTTTTGTGATATAAAAATATCACAGACATCTTGGAATTTATTATAGCATTTGCGCATATAAAGAATTGTTGAGTTCATATTATGATTATGTAAAAATTCATATTTTTTTTAACTAATCGTTTTATAGACTTTATTTTATGAATAATTTTATTATTATTAAAGGGGGCTTGGAATATTTTGTTTAAGGAATTAAAATTGATAGTTACGCCACTGCCACTTGAACCTAATGAAGGTTAAGTCCAAATATTCCTCAAACTTAACAATGGGCTTTGACCAAAAGCACAACTTCATGTTTCTTGAAACTTACAACATTGTCAACAACATAAAGATTGATCCTTTGAAAGTTGCTGATATAGTTTCTCAACTTCCAGATAAATTGAAAGCAGACCCGGATGGTATTCCTGGCATATTAATTAGAAGATGTTATTCCACTCTATTTGGGCCTATTTCGTCATTATTTCATCACTAACTTTGGGACAGCGCTTTCCCCTCTTCGTGGAAGCTATCCTTCATTATGCCAATCTATAAGTGATTAGTCAAGTAGTCTCTAATGCATTTCAAGATGTCATCATTCCTGAGCATCATGGCTTTACTAAAGGAAGATGCACTGACACCAACTTATTTATTTATGTTAGTGGCTTATCGTGTAGACTGGAAAGTGGATAGTGTCTACACGGACTTTGGCAAGGTCTTCGATAATGTGAATCACAACCTGTTCCTATGCAAACTCGAATCTCTCGGCATCGGTAATCCCTTGTTATCATGGTGGAAATCTTACCTTAGTGATAGTTTCCAGTGCATCAGGCTAAACTCTGTGCTGTTTCGTTTAATGCCAGTTCCTTTATCTGTTGTTTATCAACGATATCAAAGGTATTTGATCTGAGTCTATTTGGGAAAAACATTTTTTTAACTTTTATTTTTAAGATTATTATTTTTTTAATAATATCATAGTATCTATAAACAGAGTAAAAACAAAATTTTTGTGCGTCATAATTTTCCTATCAAAACACTTCATAAACTAGACAAAATTCCCCAGCCTTATATTATTTGGTTCTTTCCTTCCCATTTAAACCAATACAAAGAGATAGGGCAAATAATCAAAGAGCGAACCATGTTACTGACCAGGGTTCGTATTTCGGTTAACCAAGATTGAATTGGTTTGAGCCAAACGATCTGTGATGTTTTTCAGCCGTATGAACACGTTAATTTGGTTGTTCTTCCTGAATGATAATATTATTGATAGGGTGTCGTTTATAAGTGATCTGGGTGTCATCCTTGATTTCAAGCTTTGTTTTACGAATCACATAAACAAAGTTACCAATAAATCTTGCCAAATGCTTGGATTTATTAAGAGATGTTCTGCTCATTTCACTTCTCATAGAGTACTTATTACACTTTACAGCGCTCTTATAAGATGAGATCCGCCCTTGTTTATTGTTGTCTTATTTACCTGTATTTTATATTTATGTAAATCAGTTAGACGTCACTCAAAAGTGTTTTGTAAATGTTTTATGTTACAAATCAGGTTTAGTGTATGACAGTGCCTGCTTTCTATAATGTCATCGTTGAGTATTTTGGGTTGTTACCTTCAAATCTACGTTGTTCTTATTTTAGCGCTTGTTTTATACAGGCTGATTTTTAAGTTAAGCCTCTGTTTTGAGGGGATGGAAAAATAAGTTGTTTGACAAAATATTTTGTACATAAAAATCTTTAAATAAGAAATTTAGTTGACTTTAAATTAATGTGTTTCTTTTTGTTCAAGTCTTGCTCGGTATAAAAGAAAATAAGAAGAAAAAAAGCTAATTTTGAACATTTCAGTGAAGACACGGATCTATAGTGTACTTTTTTATATGAAGACTTTTATGTACAAGATATTTTGTCAAACGACTTATTTTATTCAGTTTTACGGAGTTTTACATCCTGTCCATAAAAAGTACCAATTTAAGAATCACCCTGTATATAAAATCCTTAGGGGACCAATGAGCTGTACGCAAAAACCTCTTGATGTTTCATGTACCTGTGCGTACCCTAAGTTATCACTTGTTATTTTTCATACAACATCACGATATTGTATAAGGTCAAAATTGCCTGCCTACTGTCGTATTGTTAATGATATTTGTAATGATGTGGATATATTTTGTAATTCTTATTTTTTTTAAATACTGCATATGTATAATCAAGAAGCTTAATTTTATTTGAATGATTAGTTAGATATACATTTTTTAGGAAAATGCAATGAAATTACTAGCTGCTGGGGGAATAAGTGAGGAACCTCACATGAAAGATGCTTTGAGTAGAGTAGTAGTTGAAATGGTGAAGAGAGAGTGGCCGCAGCAATGGCCCAGTCTTCTTTCTGAGCTGTCTGAAGCTTGTGGATGTGGTGAAGTTCAAACTGAACTTGTTTTAATGGTGTTTCTAAGATTAGTTGAAGACGTAGCTTTATTGCAAACATTAGAATCAAACCAAAGACGGAAGGATATTTACCAAGCACTAACAACAAATATGGCAGTGATCTTTGAATTTTTTCTTCGTTTAATTGAACTACATGTCGGACAATTTCGAGCTTGTACTGAATCTGGTGATCAAACAAAAGCTACTTCTCATGGGAGAGTAGTACAAGTGGTTCTACTGACATTAACTGGCTTTGTAGAATGGGTTTCTATGTCTCACATAATGGCACATAATGGAAGGCTCCTACAGATACTTTGTTTACTTTTAAATGATCAATCTTTTCAATGTGCTGCTGCTGAGTGCCTATCTCAGGTAAGAAACCTTTTTTGTAATTAGGTTATGGTTTAAGTTTATTGCCAACAATTAGAATAAATCAGCTTTTTATTTTATTAAATACTCTGCAATTAAAAAAATGTTAAAAGTTGTCTTAACACATTCATAAAGTATAAATTAAACTAGTGCTAAAGGGTAAGTAGACATTCACAGTCTCAAATTGAAGACTCATATACAAGTCCTTCAATTTTTTTTGATGATAAATTCAAATAAACTGTATATGAGTCGTCTAGCACAAATGTGGTAAGGTTCTTTATTTTAGAATTTTGGAAAAGTGGTGTGATTTCACGCATTAGTATAATATCCTGTACTGGCTTGAATAAATCAATGTGCAGGGGGTTTTACTAATCACAGCATAATATTATTTTCATTTAGAATAAGGCATTAAAGTTTAAAATGGTAATAATAAAAAATAATGAAATGTTCTTCAAATAATTTTAGTAGACATTTATTTTTTTTTCAGATTGTAAATAGGAAAGGTAAACTTGATGAAAGAAAGCCATTATTAATTTTATTTAATGATGAGGCTATACAATGTTTAGTTACTGCTGCAAAAATCCCAACAAGTTTAGATGAACAACATTATTTATTTAAAAAAAAATTAATTCAAATACTAGGAGGGCTGACAAATCAAATATGTTCAATTTGTGGAAAAGATGGAGTAACTCGCCCTAGTAATTTTTCAGCTTTTCTTGATGCAATTATGGCATTTTCTATTCATCCTAGTTTATCTTTATCGCATTTAGTAAATCCTTTATGGAATAGTATGTTGAAACATGAACTAATTTCGAGAGATCCCATATTTATATCTTTTATACCTGAATGGCTACGGTCTACTGCACCAAAATTAGTTAAAGCTAATTATCCGTCTAATAAAAATTGTAGTAACAGTGTAGACACTCCATCATTTGCAAAAATTGAGTTTGACAGCGAAGAAGAATATTCTACATTTTTTTATAGATGCAGATCAGATTTTTTGGAATCCATTAGGTGAAATAAAAATAAAAATAGTTGTTTCAAATACATAATAATATTTTTTTAGACAAGCAACTGTAATAACTCCTTTGGTAACATTTTCCTACGTAGAGCAGTGGTTAATTAAATGTCTGCAAGTACCAAATGTTACTTTTGGTATAAGTCCAAATGACCCAATTTACTTAGAATGGGAAGCATTAGCATGTCTTACTGAAAGTGTGTTAAGTAGGGTCCTGCAGGCTCAGGAACGCCCTTCAGTATCATCCGGATTAAGGTTATTGCAGTTATGTGTTGTTTATCAACCAGTGGATCCTCTAATTTTATCGACCTTACTAACTTGCATTTCAGCTTTATTTGTGTTTCTCAGCATGTCATCTGGTCAAATGGCACCAGCAGGTATTTACCTAATAATACTATAAATGTAAATATTTACTAATCGTTATTTTTAGTTAATCCTGTAGCAATATCTGGGGCAGCTCTATTACCTCAAGTTTTGGAAAAGATTTTTTCAGCACTTGTATTTTCACCTTCTGGACAAAGTAAAGATACAAGATCCCGTGCTGTTAAAAATGTTCGTAGACATGCAGCTTCATTAATGGTAAAAATTGGGAATAAGTATCCTTTACTTCTTTTACCAGTTTTCGATCAAATAAGAGCAACTGTTGATAATTTATCACAACATGGTGGCCCTGCCGAACTTAGTTTATTAGAAAAAGTGACCCTACAAGAGGCTTTGTTATTAATATCAAATCACTTTTGTGATTATGACAGGCAAAGTACGTTTATAGGTGAAGTGATGCATAGTGCCAATTTACAATGGATGTCAATAGCGAATAGTGGAGCCTTTAAAGGTGCCCATGACTTCATGTCTTTTGTTGGTTTGAACAAACCAGCAATAGTTGGCAACAACTGTGGGCAAAATAGAAGTAATTTACTATTTTGTGTAACCTTACTTCTTGGGGCTGTTAAAAGATGTAATTGGCCAGAAGATCCTGAAAGAGCAACTCGAGGTGGATTTGTTGTTGCATTGACTGAATCTGGTAATCCAATATGTAGAAATCCAGCTGCACCACATATCGTCCCACTTTTACCCCATGTGCTTTCTCTGATACGAATCTTCAATGAATTATTTACCCCTGATGCTCAGGAAATTTTGAATAAAAATTATTTTGGTTGTTTAAATATGACTGAATTGGAAAGAGCTAACTTATTAGGAATTGTTGCGCATGCTAATGAAACAAATGAAGGACAAGTAAATCAAAGTCCACTGGAAAGAATGCAAAGGTTTTTAACTGGACTTCAAGAAAGTTGTTTCCATTTAATGGGATCTGTTGGGCCTAGTTTGGGCAGGGATTTGTATAGCTTACCTGACTTAGCACCTGCAATTATTTCAAGCATTTTAGCCTGCCTACAAGTAACTATTATTTTTTATATAAAACATAAATATTTGATTTATCTTATTTTAGTACATTCCTGATCACCGTTTAAGGCCAATTATAAGAGTATTTTTAAAACCTTTTATATATTCTTGCCCACCACCATTTTATGAAGCTGTTATTTTACCAACCATGGCACATATTACACCTTTAAGTGAGTATTATTATATTTTTTGTTTTATTTTTTGCTTAAAATATATGAATTTCAAAATGGTGACTAAAATCTATTTTTAGTGGTTTCTCGACTGCATTCTAAATGGCAACAGGTTAAGGAGTTTGGAGGGAAAGATGTTTTGGATGATAATGCTGATGCGCAAGAAGTTTTGGAAGACATTTTAACACGTGCGTTAACCAGAGAGTATTTGGATTTACTAAAAGTGGCTCTAGTTGGAGGAAGTCTTACTCCTGAATCATCTCAAGATACAATGGAAACTGAAGATTTAAGTACAGATTCTCCAACTCCATTAACACGTAACAGTTTAGCTTCCGAAGTTATTTCTGAATTAGGAACAATATTATTACGATCAGAAAAGACTTGCCAGTCTCTAGTTTTAACTGTATTAGGAGCTCTATCTTGGATAGACAGTAATGCATCTTTAAAAGCCACATATTTAATTGGACCAATTTTAAGACTATTAGTGCTTGATAATTCTTTAAATGGTGACATGGCAGCTCATATAATGGCAGCTGTTTTAAATGGATTAACATTACATGGACAACATGAAGCAAATCAAGGTTCCTTATTAACCTTAGGGGCGCAAATTTATGAAATGTTAAGACCTACTTTCCCTGAGGTTTTTGCCATTATGCAACAAATTCCTGGTATTAATCCAGTTGATCTACAAAAATTAGATGAACGTATATCAGGACAAACCAGTAAAGGAAATAAGGTTGAGAAGGTGAAAAAGGACTTATTTAAAAAAATCACTTCAAATGTAAGTAAACTCATTAATTATAACATACAAAACTGTTTACTAAGCCATTCAATATTTAATAATAAATAAAATAAATGTTCACAAACTAAGACATTTTATACAAAACTACAGGGTGGTGATAAAGTTTGGAACAAAATTCGTAACTGCCGTATTTAATTTTTTTGATAAAATCGCTGGGACAGGAAAATTTTTGTTTTTAAAATGCCATCTTTTGATGTAATAAAAAAATATTAATGATGTTAGAGGTGATTTAGCAATGACGTCAGCATCAGTTTTTTTAAATGAAAACCCCCACTTTTTTTACTCGTTTTTGATAGACATGTCACTTAAAGCATGATATATAAAAATGATTAAATTTATAAACAAATTTTTGATTAAAAAATCTTTTTCTTCAATAATCTTTGGATTCTATTTAAATGTAAGAAAATTCACAAAGAATAAAATTTTAAACTTAAACTATTTACATTGAAATTTTTCGAATTTAATAGCACAAATTAATTTTAAGTTGACATTAACAATTTTTTATTCTGTATTTTGTATGAAGACATTTCTTCCTAGCTATAACAAAACAATTTATGGTAGATCCTCAATAATTTATCCTCCGTATGGTGATGAATTAATATCCAAAAACCGAAAAATTCTTTTTTTTAATTAATTTATGGTAGTTTCACTACAATTTAATTTCCGATACAAATTGAATATCAGGTGAATGTATAAATAGTTTTATATTACCTAGGCTTTAGTTTTTTGTACGTTAACTTGATTAATACTTTTACCCTCTACTGCAAGTAGGGTATCATCAGCAAAGGGATTTAAATCACATGATTCCTGATCCAAATTGTCAATAATTTTAGGGAAGAAATTAGTTCTTTCAAAGGGTAAATACTGCTTGCCATAAGATCCAATAATGATCTAAAATGAGTTTATTAGATATTATATTGTGACTTTTATAATATTAAATTATCCAGTTTCCTATTTTAATGTATTTGTATATTTCTAAAAATATTTTGAAATTGATATTTATTTAAATATTTTAGCTCATTGGACGAAGTGTGGGACAATTATTTAAAAAAGAAATAAAAACTCAAGACCTTCCAAAACTTTCGTTGCCTAAAAAGGTTTCAAAAAAAGAAATAGTGCCAGACTTACATGAAATATTTAACACATGATTTTTATATTATTTATTTTAGCAAGCAATCGATATTCCTAAATAATTTGTCAAAAGCTTGTATTTAATAATTTTACTAAATTGTAAATAATTGTTACATTGATTTATTATACTGTTGTTTATATCGTACAGTACACTGTGTATCATGGTAAATATTGATAATAAATAATTGTTAATTTTTTATAATTGTCTAGTCAAATCAACATTTTTAATTCTATTTTTACCCCTAACCTACAACGTGTCTTAAAAGAATTTTTAAATGTACTTAAACAAAACAGGATCCTACACAAATAAAAAGGTAATAGTCCGAAAATGTAAACCATTAAAAATTGGAAGAAAACTTCTTTTCGACTGGCTGCTGGCAATCAGAAGACAAAAGTCTAGTCTGAATGAGCTCTAGATCACCAATATTTAAGTTTTTAGATTGGTCAAACAGGGTTTGGTTACGGGACTTTAACTTTGAAGTGGGCCTCCTTTAGTTTTAACACCGTAAATGGGGGTAACTTTGGTTCATATTTTGGAAGAACATACTTTGATCTACTGTTACCAAATTTTATTTAACACATATTCTTAGTATTTTTAGGGTGTCTTTCAGTTAGTATTACAATACTAACTGTTTTTCAAAATTTGGACCAAAGTTACCCTTAAGGGGTAACGTTACCGCAGCTTACGGTAAACATAAACAACTTTCCAATATTCCACTGTTGGAACAAATATTTTCTTTACATCTAAAGGTGTTTAAAATTCCTGGTACTACTAAAAAGTTTTATCATGAGATTATTATAATATCTGGACTTCTGATGAGGTCGAAGAATTGGTCATCTTTGTGGTCGTTTAAAGAAAACAGGACTGTTCTACTGGATTGGTCTACTCAGTCACCATATCTCAACCCAATTAAACACCTATGAATTAACGCCCTGGTTTGTGATTCAAATTACTAACCGATTAGTAACTGATGCGGTACTGCACACACACATGCTACTCAAAAGTGATAGAAATCGGTATAGTTTCTTCTGTGGGATCATGGAGAGTGAAACCTTATCGAAATCATCGATGGCTAGCATGGATTCGAGTGATGATTCTATTGAAGACGATATGATGCTATATTACTCTTGTCGTTACAGAAGAGAGAATAAGAAAAACATTTTGGTTTCATCCAGACCCGGGAAAAAATTTCAACCAGCAATTATTCCTTGATGCAGAAGAACTCCAACTTTCAGATGCTGAATTTGTATGCTTCTATCTTATGTTTAAATCCAGATCCAGAACATGTAGCTCTGTCTGGAGTGTCCCATTTAAGTACACATGTCGAGGACTGATTTGTGATTTGAGTCAGTAATTAGTTTTTTTTAGTAGTTCTGTATACACCGTGCCTAAGATTCATGAGTGCAACTTCAAAAGCAGCTCCTAAAAATGCTTTAAAGAGTGGGATAAGATAAATTTGTTGTACAATGCAAAAGGCTGGTAGATAGTATACTTCAAAGAATACAGGCTGTGACAAAATCAAGAGGAACAGGTATATGCAGTTTGATTTTCTTTTTAAATTACATTTTTTAAACTTTTAAAAACTTAGGTGTATGTGTTACAATAAAATCCTTTTAATATCTTGGAGAAATAAATATTTAACCAATTTATTATTATAGGTTGAAACCTGGATTTTTCACAGAAGCTGACAAAAAGGTACTCTACAAATTTAACACTTCCAAAAAACTTGTGTGAAGTTAGCAATGGATTTCATCCGTAGATTATTTTTCAAAAATGTTGTAAAATTTTTACAAAAAAATTAACCAAAATATAATTTATATAAAGTATTTATAAAAACCACCAATTATCGTGCATATCATCTTTTATTTTTTTGGCATAAATTTAATCCCATATGTAGTATAAACAAAATATGAAAAAACTAAATTGGTACTATTTTTTGTTTTTAAACTACAAAAATTCAGGTTTGAACGACAGCATGCGCGTTATTGGAGAAAAATGACAAAAATATCATGCACATCACTTTTTATTATTTTTAAAATCCCATTTGTATTCTGAACAAAATATTAATAAACTAAATTAGTATTATTTTTTGTTTTTAAACTGCAACCCTCCCAAGATTCATACATAAGGTGAATGTCGAATATTTTAAAAATTTGTCCAAAAACTCGTCCGTTTGAGGCCTTGAAGGAGAAAATAATTTCTTTTTGGTGAAAAATAAATTGGCAATTTTAAGATGTTGGTAAGTTTATCTCATAACATTTACTTTCGCGATCGAAATATTAAAAAATGCAATTCTGTGCAAAACTACAAGTCCTTACAGGAAATATGTGCCTATGGTTTGTCATGGACTTATAATGGAGGGATTTCATGGTTAGCTTACAGATTAGAGACATTTTTTTAAGCAGGGGTTCTAGCCAAACCATTTTATTACTCGAAATTCGGTTAAAACTGTTTTATTTGAACTAACTGTAACCAAAATACAAATTTTTAGCTAACTAACCGAAATCAGTTCTTAACTAATTTTTAACCGTTTTACTATCGGTTTTTCAATCATAATTAAAAAAATAGCTAAAACACCTTTTTTAAACCTGAACCATTGTTTTCAGTTAATGTAAACCATTTTTTTTCGGTTAACCGAAACTATTTCTTTTAATTTTTAAAAACTAGAATCAAAACCGGCGTATTTTAAGACTTTTAAAAACCCTTTCGAAATATGAAACGATGAGAATCCCTGCTTGTAAAGGCTTACATGTTTGCACAGAATCGACCTATAAATTATAGACGAAATGTTAAAAAACTAACCAATATGAGTGAAAAAGGAAACAGTTCAATAAATAAATCATTTCAGTTCCAAAATCGATTTTTGACTCCAAATTAAAGTTTTTTTTTTATACATAGATGCTAGCAAAATTTCAAATTTGCCTAAATTGTTTTAATTCAGTTACATGTCACATTGGCCCACTTATTTAAAGCCCGTTTTAGACGAGCACATAAATCTTGCAGTAGCATCTGAGTCGATCTTGTACAAGATTTATGTGCTCGTCTAAAACGTCCTTAAGACTTTCTATATTTTTTCAAATTATATGGCTGAGGTAGGATGTAAAAAGGGGTTTGAATGGTAATAAAATAAATAACATAAAAATTCCAAAATATATAATATATATTATTGATTACGAACTCCATAAATAGATAAAAAAGTATTTTTAGTATTTAAAGCAATAGCTGGTATAATTGTATACACCAAAGGCTGAGCCTTACGATATTCTTCAAAAATGCTCACAAAACTGTAAGCACATGTTTCTTTACTGATAGAGTAGAAAATTTTCAGATTGCAAACAGAATTTGGATCATAGTCGTGTCCTTGATTTAACTTTTGTAAAGCATAATCTATAGTTTCTCTGACTATTGAAGCTGAAAGTATTGTGTTTAAATCTGAATTTTCAACATGACAAACAACTGCTGCAATATTATTTTCATAATTACAACGACGAATGATTGAAATTGACCAGTCTTGAACACATTGTCCGGTTTCTTCATCTAAAATATTTCACAGTAGTTTATTTTCTTAAATCTTAATAGATACCTTACATTCAAATTGATGATTGTGTGTATGTGCCCAAACATGCCATTCCACGAGTGCACCTCTAGGCAAACTGCTCACTACCACATAATCTACAATTGCATTATTGGTTTTTTCTTCCCAGAATTTTCTAGCATTTGCAATATGTTTTGAATCCGTCAAATAACACAAACCCTAAAACAAATGAGAATATATTACCTTATTTTATATAAATGTGTTTGCTGGTAAAAACATACCTGAACAACATTTCTAAGGTCACAGTTTGTATCTATACCTTTGATTAACCGCTCAACATGTCTTAAAGATAATTTACACTGTGACTGAATGCCTCCTTTCACCATTTGCATGCTTCCTGGAACTAATGCAATCATTCCTGCCAAATAAATAACATCTCCAACTTTAATCGCTTGACTGTAGGGCCCTATATTAGCTGGACACCAATGAGAAATGCTTTGAACATGTATTGTATTTCTAAAAAAATATTTAATATTGACTATTGAAAATTATTTATAGGTACTCAATAACACTACCTTTCAATTTTATTGTCCCCATTTCCAACATCTCCAGTTTGCTTCCACGATATTGCTTCTAAAATAACAGGGCAATTGGGTGGTAAGGGCACTTGAACACATGCCCTTGTTGGTGGATTTACATGGTTTAAAATTTCACAATACAATTTATTTAATTCCGAATATTGGGACAAATCAGCAACATACATGGAAATAGAACAAATATCCACAAGACTTTGATTACTTTGCTCTAATGATGCTACAAGATAAATCAATATTGTAAATTTTTAACTGAAATGAATGGATATAAGATAAATAATAACATTAAAATTAAATGAATGAAAACAAAAATTAGATTGCTTGAAAGTAATCATGGAACATATTCAAATTCTCTAAAAATAGTTATTAGAACAGACCAAAATATTTGCAATTTATGAATATTTGTATTATCCTCTCTTTTATTAACCCTTAACTACCATATGACAGGGTCAAAATGAACCCCTAGTAAACTTATTTTTGTAGTTGTGCTACTTAATTACTGGGATTCAATAATTTATTTAAACGTTAGAAATAAAAATCTTTTAAATATTTTTTTAGTGTTTCACTTTAGAAAACCTAAACAAATATAATGATATAATAAAATATTGAAAATTTAAAAAAATAGCATCAAAAAACGAGAAAATAAAATAAGAGTTCATACGTTACAATTTTAAGCCAAGGCAGGTACGGGTTAAATACAGGGTGTTTCTAAAATGGTGGTCACAGCTTTGTGTGCTTATACTACAGTAAAACTGAACACTTGTCCAAAATTCAATTACAGAGATACAGGGTGTTGAAATTTCTTTTTATTTATTTTCTCTAGATCGACTGAATAAAATTATTGAGGTGAATGAGTACTTCTCTTGGGAAATGAAATAAATTTTGAAATTAAAGAAATATCACTAATCCTATCAAAATTTTACAGGTTTAATTTTTTGTAGCAAAGTAAATGAAGATTTTAAAAATTCAAACAAAATTTTAAAATTTTGCAGTGGCGTTTCAAATAAATTTAAAAAAAGGAGCACATTATCACGTTTCTACACCACTGGATTGTTAAATTAAGGCAAAGTAGTAGTCAAAGATGGGTACCCATGAGAAGTACTCACAGCAGAAATTTTGTTAATTTTCATTCAGCCAATCCAGAGAAAATAAATGAAAAGTATAAATAAATAGAAATTTCAACGCCTTGTATATCAGTAACAGTTGAGTTTTGGACAAATGTTTCTATGGACTTTTTGTCTTAGTTTTACTTGTAGCACATGAAGATGTGACTACCATTTTAAAAACACCCACAATAAGTTACAGTTATACATTTCTAGCAACGTATTATGCATACCTACACTTTAATTTTTCCAAAGTTTCTTTGAAAGCAGAATACGAATTTTCCTTGGTATGGCTTGAAATTCCTCCAATATATAACCAACCACAGCCACTAGTAAAAAAATGATCCGATTGATTAGTTTCACCATTATCGCTTATGTCTTTTGATTTGGGAGTTGTATCATTAAAATTTTTGTCATCTTCGACTTTGAAAGAAATTAAAATTAGGAATTTATTTTTTTATTAATTACCATTGCATAGTTCTGTAGCGTCTTCTCCTGGATCGGTAATATAACCATCACTATCCTTTAATGGTAAATTTACAAACCTTCCAGCTAAATCTAATTGTGGTAATTTCAGTTCCAAATTTAACTTTTTTAGTTTTAAATAGCCAACAGTAGCATCTTTTTCTTCGATGATCTCGGATTCTTCACTATTTAACATGCATACAAAAGTTTACTTGAAAATTTTTTACAGTTTTGTTTCATTGCAAATATACAAATAACATGTACTTCCTCCGTCCAGAAATATAGTATACATTTGGAGTTATTTTTTTGTCGGAAATAAGATATATATTTTTAATTTTGGTAATTAGAAATTTTATAATAAGTCTGTAGTATGATAAAGAATAATACAAAAAATACAATTTATCACATTATGAAAATGAAAAATTACCAAAAATTAAGGATATTTAGTTGTTTTCCGGTAATTATTACCAGGTAATTAAGGGGTAATTTCTTCGATTTGGAACTTCTGTTCATTTCAACACAACTTTTATCAAAATAATAATAATATAATATTTATTTAGCAATTTGCTATCGGCATTTTCTAACAACAGCTGGTGTCTTATTTTTCAACAATAAGTGACTTTCAAATCTTTGAATAATTTTTAACATATTGCTTAAGAGCATTCCTTCCTCAACATTGTAAAGGCTATTTTGAGGTTTACTGGACTAATTCTACAGCCCTTATAAATTATTATTTTAAAATAATTCTTTCACAATTTAAAAATGCGATAATTAATCTACAAAACGGCGCAAAGCTTTTTTTAAAAAAAATTACACATTTTTTATGGTTCTTGTTTAAAAATGGCGTTTTTATGCAATTTTTATTGGAATATTCTAGCGGAACTTTTTGAGATTTTGAAAATCGGGTTGCGCCGTTTTGTAGAACATACATTTATCTACATTTAAGTATTTTTTTATAATAATTGATTAAATAATAAAAGTGCTGCATGTCGTCCAGTATTTGTCGTTTTGCACATAAAATTTTGTTTATTGGATTTTATTCAGTTTGTGGGCGGCAAGATATGCATTGTTTTTAAAATTATTTGTATTATTATAGGGTACTAGTTCTAAAAGGATATAACTTATTTTGAGGAAGACGATTTTGAACACGCGGTTTAGGAAAGAATGCTCTTAATATTTATGTTAATTTGTTTATTTCTTGTTTCACAGTCACATATTTAGAAATAAAAAAGACCAAAACAATTTACTTTCGTTACTCCCTCAATCTTTTTTTTTAAATGTATACCATATTTTGGGATGGAGGGAGTAATTTTTATTCTAAACATAATTCATATGTTGTTCTTGTCTTAATAATAATATATTTCTTGATTTTTTATAAAATCAAAATGAATTGAAACCATTCAGTTTAGGAAAATGGGTTTCGATATTATCTACACCCAAGTCTGTTTTTACACGATAGATAGATAAATTCCGTGTAAAAAAATACACTACTGAAGAAATAGAGATTGGTTTCAAACCTAATAAATTGGCAAAATAAAACAATAAACCATAAGAAAATTCATGTTATTGTTTCTATGTGCTCATGTTAAAATAAAATGATTGCTTTTTATATTCGTGTTAAATCAAACAGATCATGTAAAATAATTCGTGTTAAATCAAACTCGCATACAAGGTGTACCCTTAAATATTGATTTTATTTGGGTTTGTTCTCCGATATGTCACTCAATTTATTTGGGAATGTTTATTTAATTTATATTGCTCTACCAGAATATGTAAAAGGTGATAATAAAAAATATAAAAAGGATTGTAAAACATTGTTAGTTATGTGAATGTACACTACAATCCATAAATATTTGACCACCTCAAAATTTTGAAACTATTCCTAAGAAAAAATCCCCAATAAATATGTTTATTTGTCAAAATTTAACAGATCAAACCAAAGATATATTTAATTTATTTATTACACCTTAGTCGCATCGGTTTGTTGCTTTCTAATTTTTTCTATTGCATCATCAGTGTATAACGTAGGCACTGTTGTCAATTATTTTCTTTATAGAAATAAAAATATCAAACAACGCAACATTCAATGACAGACAAAATGGAAAGTAAGACTTGGATTAGGCAAATAATGTTAAAATAAATATGAATTTGTATGTGTTACAAGCTTATCAATCGATTCCCACTAAATAAAGAATTTAAAAGTTCTTACTTGATTTAAATGTAAAAAAATAGTGTCTTTCTTTAAGAAATTAAGGTTGTTTCTTGATTTTTTGGTTTCTTAAGTGTTGCTTTACACATAAAGCAAATGTAATAGCATTTTGGATTTAGAACTGGGTTCACGAATAGAAATATAAAAACGAAAATGGCCCACCAATTTAACCAATTTCGTATAAAATTAATAAGATCTCACTGTTGAATCTTGAAAATCTTCCGCCAAGTGGCTCTTTATGCCTTTATGAGGCCTTAGGCAATTTTGAAATTTGAGGCCTCAAAATATTGATATATTTACGTAGTATATTAAAATTATTAAAAAACTGAAGAAAATATTAATTTTTTTTCAAAATTTATTTGGAGGCCACTCCATCGGTTGAAGCCTTAGGCAATTGTCTATTTTGCCTATATGGGAACGCACCACTGCTTGCACCCTCTTTGCATACCCTTAGCCTATCAAAATCACCTAACCATATCCGAACGCCCCCTACCCAAATATATTTTCAGTGACTCCATTTGTACCTAAATTATTATTTATAAGCAAGGAAAACATATTTTTATAGGTAGGTAAGTACTTTTACCTTTTTTTTTTTGTTTTCATTTAATGTATCTATAGTATCGACAATATTTAAAAGCATTGAAGTGAGAAAACTTTCTTCTCGCATGATAATATCTGCACTAAGTTTTGGCTTATATGTAACTATTACCTAGGAACAAAACTGCTAACTTACACAATAATTCGATTCTTATAAAGTGGACAATCTAAGGTAAGCGTTTCATATTCTCCTCCTTCTCCACAAACATTAAGCCCATATTTTTCATGCATTGCTACAAGATGTGGTTCTATCAACCTAATTGATCTACCTAGATGACGTTGTGGTTCTAAGCCTATCGCAGCTACTTTAATTATAATAGCATCAATTTCGCACTTAATCATTTCCTTTAAAAGGTCTTCTTGTTTTCTTTGCCATAAATACGCTAAAGAAACTAGACCCAATCTAATGCATCTACAATATTTAATTAAAACATTGTAATGAACTTAGCCACTACTCACACATTCTCCACTCTAATTCTTTGGTAATCACTTAAAATGGCACCACATGAAACTGCGTCTATATCTAAATCATTTTTAACATTTTCCAAAAGTTGGTATAAGTCTTCAACTTCATCGTCTTCTGTAGGAATATAATTTTTTTCAACTTGCAAACTTTTACCTTTGGTTGAAACTTGATAAAGTGGTAAATCCATAGCCTTAGCAATAAACTCAATAGCTTCAAATCCAACACTTTGATACATATAACTATCAATTTCTGCACGATCTTCGGGCACAATATTAGCAAGAGCTATTATTTCATGACCTGCAGATATGCACTGCATCATATTATAACAACTATCCTTTCCTCCACTGATTAAAGCCACTACTCTCATTTTCATTAAAAGAGCAAACAACTAAAAGAATAACGATTGTACTTTGGACTATTTTGAAGACTTTTTAAATTTAAATTGATAATAACATACTATATTATTCTAGGTACTTACAATTGTTAACTATAAAAAGAAGTTAATTTAGAAAATTAAATCAACAACTGGGTTCGTGAGGTTATTATTGAAAGATCCTGAAAGTAGGTTAGTGGGGGTAGTTTGTATCTATCTTCTCTCTTCCTTAGCACGTGTGCTGGCACGTGGGGCCCGAGGGTCGTATGGTAGGTTGCATCGGTTCGTTGGTGTGGCTACTGCTGGATACACAGAAAGATGGAATCGGCTATTCCGGGTGTAAATGAAACATGGGTCACCTTTATAATTTCTTTATTTAAGAAAATAAAAATTTGACTATGTTCTATTCAAGAAAACACACACACCGGAACCGGAAGTGATATTCACTAAAAATTTTAAAACAATTTTAGAAAATAAATGTTTGTAACAATATTTTAATTTTTTTTTGGGAAATTATTAAAAAAAATATTTTCATCATCCGAATAAGTAATAAAAAAACTATCAAAACTCATTCCAAATAATACAAATACCCAAATAAAATTACAATTTGTTAAATTATTATACAAGGTGTCCCGTTATTCGACCGACAACGTTTAACTGAAGATTCCTCACCTCAAAATAAGTCGATATGACCCTATTTATCTATTACCAAAAGTGAACCCCTGAGGAGTTATAAGCTTTTGAAGTTGAACTAAAAAAATACATTTTCCTTTATTGCGTCCAAACCAATGAAGATTTTATGACGAAATTTGGCGTACTTGAGTTTTTATAAGAAACGCGCACTTTGTAAAAAATTAGACAAAATTTAACATCTGCCAAGGGTTTAAATTGAAGAGGATGGGCATAAACCTCCTTAGAAGTTTTTAGTATCTTAAGATATTAACATTAAAGTTACCAATTCCCATTTAATCATTCAATTGTAAGATTTTTTGTCTCTTACGTCTTCCAAATAAATTATGCCGTTCCTGCGAAAATTTAAAAAAGAAATTCAGTGAAAGACTAATTTAATTAATAACTTCACATTATCTAAGTGAAGTTGCATAAACTTAAATTTTAATTTTTTGGAGAATATCAAATGTATTGTTAAAGTTTACCAGTTTAAACGGTATTAATTTAAAATAAAACAAATGAAGAAGAATTAATTTAACAGTTTTATTAAAAAAATTATTGTAATAAATTAAGTGCATGTTCAACGTGAGTGCCCTCTGAACGAATACAAGAATTAATACGGCACAAAAATGAAAATCGAATAGATTCAAAGAAGTTTGGGATTTCACGTATCTCATTGGTTGCGTTGACGATTCGTACCCAAAGATCTTCTCTGCTTTCTACTGGAGTACTGTAAACTGTATCTTTTAAACAACCCCAAAAAGAAAAATCTAGAGGATTTAGATCCGGTGATCGCGGTGGCCAAGTGACTGGAGCATCAGCACCCCGACCAATCCATCGGCGAGGAAATTGTTCATTTAAATAATTTCTCACATTTATTGAAAAATGAGGAGGGGGCTCCGTCTTGCATAAACCACATCTGTGCTCTGATGGCAAGGGGTACTTCTTCTAGTAGTCCAGTAAGATTATTTCTTAGAAAATCTAAATACGACACACCATCATTCAGTCTTGGTGGTAATTCAAATGGCCCTATAATATGATTGTCGATTATACCTGCCCACAGGTTGATGGAAAACTGCCTTTGATCATTGGCTACAATTTTCTCATGGGGATTTTCATCCGACCAGCTATGCAAATTATGCAAATTAATCATTCATCCGCTTCTTGAGAAGCAAGATTCGTCAGTAAACAAAATTATTCTGGCCATATTTGGATTTTGGTCGTATTTGCGTTTGAACCATTGGCAAAATAACAATCTATTGTCCAAATCAATCGGCAGCAATTCTTGAACTTTGCGAAAATGGTATGGATGAAGTAACTGTTCTTGAAGTGTTCTGTATACGGCATTTTTTTGAATTTGTAATTGCGTAGAAATCTCTCTTACACTTACTCTGCGATTCTCCTCCACACATCCCAATATTTGTTCTTCTGCCTCTACTGTTCTTATTGTTCGTGGGCGCCCTACATTTCTACGATCAGTTTCCAGTTTACCATATTCACGCAAACGACGATCTAAGTTAGCAAATGTTGTATGATGAGAAGTTTGACGATTTGGATACTTCTCAGCATATCTTCTAGCAGCAGCTCTACCATTACTGTGACATTCACTGAATACTAGGTGCATGTCGGCATATTCATTAAATGAATTGATTGCATCCATTTTATAAGTAATTTTTGTAAATTAAAAGTTACTGTATTATCTATTATGACATCAATGTTCTTACTATGGTTTTGGTTTCGAAGGGCGACTTAATATTGAAACAATAGGAAAAAGTACTTTGTGTTGCCTAACTTTGCTGTTTTGCACTAGTTTTATTTTACTCATTTTCTGCAAGATTTTCTGCATAATTGATTTGGAAGACATAAAAGAAAAAAAATCTTACAATTGAATGATTAAATGGGAATTGGTAACTTTAATGTTAATATCTTAAGAGAGTAAAAACTTATAATGAAGTTTATACCCATCCTCTTCCATTTAAACCCTTTGCAGATGTTAAATTTTGTCTAATTTTTTACAAAGTGCGCGTTTCTTATAAAAACTCAAGTACACCAAATTTCGTCATAAAATCTTCATTGGTTTGGATGCAATAAAGAAAAATGTATTTTTTTAGTTCAACTTCAAAAGCATATAACTCCTCAGGGGTTCACTTTTGGTAATAGATAAGTAGGGTCATATCGAATTATTTTGTCGGTAGAATAACGGGACACCTTGTATGTATACCGGGTGGAAATGAAAACCGGGTCACCTCGATAACTTTTTTATTTATGAATAAAAATATTTGAAATTTGGCTGTGTTCTATGGTTCAAAAAAACAAATTTTATGTGCATTTTATATTTTCGAAATCTTTTCCGGTTTCACCGGAAACACCATGAACTTTGTTTTTTTAAATGTAACATCCCATATTTTTATTCATGGCTTAAAATACTTTTAAAAAAGAAGTATTTTTGAGATATTAGTTTTTATTTTTTTTGTAAAAAAAATTTTTTTCAAAAAAAAAAAGGTTTTCGAAGTCGGTGAAAAGAAAACTAATTCTAAATAATTCAAATACCTAAATAAAATTGTAATTTGAAAAAAAATTTAAGTGGTTTTTGAACTATTCATTTTTAAACTTAGTTAATGAAGATTTTATCAAATATCTCACTTTTTTTAAATGCAATGATGCCGGGTTATTCGACTTTTTAAAAAGAGGATTTTATAACGATTATTTTGGTACTCCATATGTAGGGGTATGTGTTTGTGATACATATTTAATTTTTTTTTAATTTTGAAAAATCCCGAGTACAAAAATATGATAAACTGGGACAAGTAAATTGATTGCACCCTATTTTAGAAAATAAATTATTATTTATTTAATAAATTTAATTTTTATAGAAAATCTCAGGTGATTTGGTTAGGTTATTGTTTTTTAAAATAAACTCTGTGGTGGTCGGGTTAGGTTAGGTTTGGGTAGAGTTTGTTACGTTTTGGTGCGGAAAAAGATTTTAAAATATACATTGTAATTTGGTGAGAGGTTATAGTATTGGAAAAAGGTCGTGCCCGGTCCGTCAATCTCTTCGATTACCTGGAACGGAGCTGGCAGAGTTTGCCTACAGAATTACATTTTCGGGTGTTGGACGTCCCATTGTTTGTGATTACGTGGCGGAGTTTGATATTGCCCAAAAAAATTTACTACAAAAGTGACACCCTAAAGAATCTTTTCGTATAATTCCTAATTTCCATATCAAACCGCGGAAGTACCCGAAACCGGAAGTAAAACTTTGAAATGATATGATATTGTTGGATAGGTCTTTTAAAAACACACTTTTTTCTTAATATCTTGCATAAATAACAAATTAGACGAAAAAATATGCCAATAAGTGACAAGTGGTATCTTGAATTATGGAAAAAATAAAACATTACCATTATCCGCAAAATCTTTTATATGGATTCGCTTTATTCGTTAAAAATATTCAACTTTTTTTAAATTTCTTTGATTACTATTTAAAGAAAAATACATAACCTCAAAGAACGAAACAAAAAATGCAAAAAATACATGTTTCCGTTTAAAAGATCATAGTTTCCTCTGGCCACGCCCATTGAGGATGATGGTCGCGTTTATTTTTTCCACGACTTAAGAAACAATTTGTCACTTGTTTGCATTTATTTCGAATGATATTTTTTTTATACTTTGGAGTTACATTTTTTTATATTTTGAAGTTATATTTTTTTATATTTTGAAGTTATTTTTTTTATATTTTTTTTTATTTTGAAGTTATTTTTAATAAATAAAAAATGTTTGCCCGCCTAAAGATTCTTCATGGGTGTCATTTTTTACAAGTATGGCACCCCTTCAGGCGTCTAATATAATTAAAGAAACCAAAATCATAGGCGCACCGCTGACGCTGACGCTGGTCGTCGGGGCCTATAATCTCCAAACAATCAATCAAATTTGCCGGAAAATTACGGATTTCAAACGATTTTTTACAAAAATATTCTTGTATTTTCAGGTAGTCTATAAAAAAAAATTCGGAGGACCCGCAATGCCATACTGATCGGTTGGGGTTAATAGCCCGCCATATTAATTAAAACAGGTTAATTTTAAAAACTTTGGGAAACTATTTTTTACAGGTTCGCGTTTTTTCCAACTAATTATATTCATATAGCCATTCACAAAAATCACCATGCCATATACCATTTCGACGGTTCTAAATAGTCGCCATACTGCCCTAAAAAGTCAATTTTTTTAAGGCAGTATGACGACTATTTTGAACCGTCGTAGTCGGAATGGTATGGCATGATAATTTTCGTGAATGACTACTTGAATGTAAATAGTTGCAAAATACGCGAACCTGTAAAATATAGTTTCCAAACTTTTTTTTAAATTAACCTGTTTTAAATGGTATGGCGGGTTATTATAGCCCCAACCGATCAGTATGGCATTACGCTTCCGCCGATTTTTTTTATTGACTACCTGAAAATACATAGAAGAATCTTCGTGTAAAAAATCGTTTGGAATACGTGATTTTTCGTCAAATTTGAATGCGATTACGCCTCGACGTCCAGGGGTGCGGCTATTGGCGGCTATGATTTTCGTTTTTTCAATCATGATATTCGACCCGTCAAGGGGTGCCATACTTGTAAACAGGGTAGGGAATCTCCCATATTAAAAGTTTTTTTCCCTAAGTTCGCGAGGACCCCTACGTGATGGCGCTGCTTTATTAGTTTTTTAGGCAACTTTTTTTACAAATACTTACCCCTCTTTGCTTCCCCTTAATAAAAAAATACAAAATAAATAAAAATTTGGATAAATAAATCAATTTTTCAAAAGTAAAAAAATCCATTACATTTTTTTAATTGTTTCTTTAATTTTTTTACCTTTGCATAATTTTAAAAAATTATAATTTTTATAGTAATCTTTGGAAGTAATGTCACAGTCATACTTCTATTTTTAACTTCGTTTTTATTTTTGGGTTTTTCGGTGTTGTGTTAAAATTATAAGTATTATGTATTATGGCCTGATGCCTGATATACAATCAATAGTGAATTTTTACCAAGAATAATTTCTAACTTGGAACTTGAACAAGTGATTTGCAACTGTTGTAAAAATAAAATATCCCAAGTACCTTTGAACTCTTCAAACAGCACCAGCACAAGACCTCAAAATTATTTTATTTTTGAAATTAAATATTAAATGTTTTGTAAGTATCCATAAAATGTACTCATGTACAGAAACATAAATAAATATTAACCATTTAATTATATTTGTTTCTTTTTGTTCAAATATCTAAAAGTTAAAGGCAGAAAAATGTTTACTTTTTATTAAATATTCTAAACGACAATATTTATTAAAAAGGAAATATTAAATAAATTTTAAAATGATAAGCTTATTTTACAAAATATTTAAATTTTTCCCGCCGTTTAAACGTCAAAGTTGCGGGGGAACCCTTTCAGATGGCGCTATTTTTGATGTCCGAAAATTTTGTATCCCAGTTAACTATCTATTTTATCTATGCTTGTAAAAAATGACACCCATTTTTTCTGTCACTATCTCCCGGTCTAATAGATCTTGCATTTAAACAAAAAGAGTTATTTGCAAAAATATTCCTCAAATAAGATGTTAAAAAAATAATATCTCAAAAACTACTTGAATAATTTTACAAATTACATTTTTATTTATAGGTATTTTTGTATTATTTAGTTTGGTACTTTTATCACTGCGGATGAAGAAAAAACAATTTTTAATTTTTTTATACTTTCAAAACATACTTATTTTCTAAAATTAATTTAACCCATAATCAAAAAAAATGGTGTTACATTTAAAAAAATTAAGTTTATATTAATAATAATAATAATTTTTCCGGTAAAACCGGAAGTGACCTCGACAAAATTTTTAGTCGCCAAAATGGGTTTTTTGAACCAAACAGACAACATAGTCAAATTTTAAACTTATATTTACATAAATAAAAGAGATATAGGGGTGACTCATGTTTCGTTTACACTCGGTATATTCAAAAAACATTGAACCAACATGAGGAATGGTCTCGAAACTCTGAAATCGAAAGCAGCAATAATGATGACAGATATCTAACCTGTCAGCTGTCACTTACCGACTTGACATAACTGGACATAACCTCATATTTCCAAATATTGGAAAGTTATTACTGAGGTTCATATTTTAAAGAAGATTAAAGAAGTCACTGTAATACAAATTTTTATAAAAAAATATATTTTAGCTAATCAAAAACTCAACGAATTTAAAACATGTCTGAACGTAAAGTTTTGAATGTAAGTTACATACCAACACAGTGTACAGTATTTTTCTAATTCTAATTTCTAATTAAACTTTTATAGAAATATTATCCTCCGGATTTTGATCCTGCGAAAATTCCTCGTATGAAATTACCCAAAAACCGCCAATATACAGTACGTTTGATGGCACCATTTAATATGCGTTGTGCAACTTGTGGAGAATATATTTACAAAGGGAAAAAGTTTAATGCTAGAAAAGAAGATGTGGAAAATTCAGACTACTTAGGAATACGTATTTATAGATTTTATATAAAGGTAAATATGTATAAGCTGTGTATGATAAAATTAGAGTTTTTTTTCTAAGAAAGCCAGTACTATGTTGTATCTTGCAGCACAGAGCTTTAAGTACTGTAATTTCACACAATTATAGTCCCAAGATAAGGGTGATCATTCGTCCCAGATTTTCTAGGAAAGACCCGGATTCAGGCACGATAACCCGCACGAGTTACTGCCAGATCAGTTAGCTTGCTGTAAAATTACCCAGATTATGTTCTCTGAACTTTTTCATTTATTTAATTGAAGAGATTTAGCTAATAAATTTGCTCCTACTTTTGGCAAATTTCTGAAATAACATTGATTTTGATTATTTAATTCATCGTTTCTTCCCTGCTGTTTTTCAATTCGAACACTTCGTAATTTCAAAAAGTTTCGATTCCAACAATTTCCAGTTTGGTACAACTGAAATCTTAAAAAGAAAATCTCCTAGGAATCCAATAGCGTAGCAAAATTGTTTTCCAAAATCTCTAATTTCACAGCAAATGTCAAATATTGAAAATATTTTTCTTCATTTTCGAGGCAGCTGCTAACACAAAACAAAGATTTACGCAAATTAATTTTGATAAAAACTGGTGTTTATGAAATAGAAGGTACAATAACGAAATTCAAAAATCTGAAGTTTTGACACAACAGTAAAAATTACACCTACGCTTCTGCTTTTGTGAAGTCTAGTTACTTTGTTTTGATTTTGACATGATTTTGTGTTACTGTGAACTTGAAGCATACAAATTCCCCAGATTTTTAGGTGGGAATTGACCACAATCATTTTAGCTCACCCTGTATCAAGTTTACCCATGAGGACTCTAGTTGAGTAAAATTATGATATTTTTATATAGCCCTTTTCATTCACCTTTCGTAAAACTAGATTTTAAATATTTTTCAGTTTGTATTCATAAGAACTCAAGATTTTTAATTGTGATTAAAAAATACCTGTTTCCGTTTAGTCGAAACATGGAGCACTGGAATATTTTAAATTTAGTTCTTATCAAATCTATATAAAAAAAAAACTAAGTAGCTATTATTTATTTTACATATTTTAGTGTACACGATGTCTTCAAGAAATTTCTTTTAAAACTGATCCAAAAAATACAGATTATGAAATTGAAGCAGGTGCTACTCGAAATTTTATGGCATTAAAATTAGCTGAAGAACTCGCACAAAGGGAAGAAGAAGAGTTAAAGGAGGAAGAAGCTAATAATCCTATGAAACTGTTGGAAAATCGTACAAAGCAATCTAAAAATGAAATTGAGTTACTTGAATCTTTAGAGGAGTTAAAAGATTTAAATAAGCGACAACAAGCAGTTGACTACGATTCAATGCTGATGGTTTATGATACAAAAATGACAGAGCGGGAACGTGAAGAAAAGTTGGAACAACTTGATGAAGAGTATATAAAGTAGGCCTTAAAAAATAATATAATTTGCTATTAATCACAAAACATAATTTATTAGTAAATTTTTGATATAATCAAAGTCACTATTTAGCGGTATAAATGTTATACAGGTTGTCTCAGAATCCATAAGCTCTCGTTACTTTGTTGGAGAACCTTCAAGGGTACTTGGAAAATAGTTCAAAAAATCCTTTTCCATTAACCAAGTAACCCAGATATGAAGAGACAAAGTTGAGAATTCGGTTTCTTTATTATAATAAATTTGGAAAAATCGTTTGTTGTCATGTAAAGGTTGGCTTCTTTTTTTTTGTTTAGTAATAAATAAAAATTAAAACCTATTTTATAAACTTTACAATTCATTTTTTAAAGGTCTATTTATGCTCAAAGATTTAAGACTTATGATTTAGATTTTAGAATTAAATCTCTGAGCATAAAAAGACCTTAAAAGTATATTTAAGCTCAGAAATTTAAGGCCTAAGATTTGCTATTTCTTAAAACCGAATGCATAAATTGTATAATTTTCTAAAGTCGTAAATTTTAAGTCTTAAATCTTTGATAGACCTTAAGGGCGCGTTCCAGTAATGAACACTAAAGCCCACGACCACGACCGCAAAATTTTCCAGTTCCACTAGCTCAAAAGGTCACCATTCAACAAACAACCACGGAAACCCACGAATAAATACGGTCGTTGTGAGCTTCTTGCGGTTGCCATCAATGCACGAAAGAAAAAATCGCGGTCTTATGTAGAACGATTTTGCGGTCGTCGTGGGCTTTAGTGTTCATTACTGGAACGCGCCCTAAAATTGATATTTATGGCATATGATTATTACAGGCAACTGTCTGTCAATTTAAAAAAATGAATTGTAAAGTTTTTAAAAAAGGTTTTATTTATCAATAACAAATAAAAAGAGGCCAACCTTTACATGACAAGCGATTTTTTCGAATTCATGATAATAAAGAAGTCAAATTTTCAGTTTGTCTCTTCATATCGCTTAATTGGTCAAGAGGATTTTTTAAATATATTTCCAAGTATGTATCCCTGAAAAGGTCCCCCAACAAAATAGTGAGAGCTGATGCATGAGTTCTGGGACAACCTGTATAAATGTATAATTTTTTTTCTAGGACAATTAAGTTTCAAAGTGGTGCCAAAAGAAAAGTAGTTTTAGAAGAGGAGGTAATAGAGCAAGTAGATGAAGAAATTCCATCAAAATCTTGTAAAGTGGATGTACATTTAACACATAAACCAATTTTTAATAATGCCAATAAAAACATCAATTTGGTAAAAAAGAAAAATGTTCAACTCCTGGTAAAATTAAAAAATGATAAAAACAAAAGTGATACTGTTGTTATCAACAACAAGCCAGACAATGCTACAACTTCGGGAGAAAATAAAGTGAGTGGACTTTCCTTATTAGGTGCTTATTCTGATAGTGAAAGTAATGATGATGAAACTTGAATTTTTTGGTGGATGTAAATTTGTATTGGTTTACTTGCCTTAATGAAGGGAACAAGAAAGAACCTAGCTTAAGATTTTTTTAACGATTAATATTTTACCATATATGGCTAGAGTTAAGTAATTAATTGTTATTTAATGTAAAATACAGAAGAAATAACGAACATTAAATCATTTTACTCTTTATTTTGTATTTCATTAATCACATGAACCTAATTTCGCATGCAAAATTCAAAGAAAGTATGGGCAAATATCCATAATACAATATAAAATATTGGGAATTTTAACTATGTATAGAGGGCGCTATAAATGGAGGATATTCGGTACTTGTCAGTGTCAAAAATTGTGTATTATTTAAACTACTGTTGTGCCGTAGATTCGCATGTATTTTACACGGATATTCTACGCATAGACTATGTATTGTTTACATGGACTATTTCTCATGTAGACTATGTAAAATGTAAACAATGTAAATTAAAAATAAATAATACATAACATTAAGAGTTATTTTTTGAGTATGCTAAATAGGGTACCACGTCCTTATAAATAACTCTAAGAGGATAGTCAGCGAATTTTAGCGCTGGATTTTGAAGTTCGCTTGATATTTGCGGTTTTGGTCATAATTTTTTTTCCAGTGAAGCTTTTTTAAAATTTCTTTTTTTGGTACACAGAAGAGTCTTGTGGCTACCAATTTCTTCTTTTTTTTATTTTTGTAAGTCAATCCAAATACTCATACGGAAGCAGTAAAACGGGCTCTTTACAAAAAACGTTCGCTAAGCGGCGTTTTAGATTTTTATAAAAAACTAATTGAAATAATATGTCATTTCCAACGCTAACAATAAGTTAAGGTATAAGCGAAGAGTGTATAGACTTGTTTTTTGTTATAAAAATATTTTTAAACTTTTCACAGCGCTCCAAATATTTCTTACAATTTTACTTAATTTTTGGAGCGCTGTGAAAAGTTTAAAAATATTTTTAAAACAAAAAACAAGTCTATACACTCTTCGCTTATACCTTATCTTATTGTTAGCGTTGGAAATGACATATTATTTCAATTAGTTTTTTATAAAAATCTAAAACGCCGCTTAGCGAACGTTTTTTGTAAAGAGCCCGTTTTACTGCTTCCGTATGAGTATTTGGATTGACTTACAAAAATAAAAAAAAGAAGAAATTGGTAGCCACAAGACTCTTCTGTGTACCAAAAAAAGAAATTTTAAAAAAGCTTCACTGGAAAAAAAATTATGACCAAAACCGCAAATATCAAGCGAACTTCAAAATCCAGCGCTAAAATTCGCCGACTATCCTCTTAAACTACTTAATATTTTTGTACCAAATTTTGGTAGCATTAAAAAATATTGATAATGACCAATGTATCACAAAAGAAATTAAAAATATTAACAGTAAGTGTATTTTTTAAGACCCTTAAAGTGCTCCTACTTTGAAGTTAATTTACTCAAAAACCAATCAAAGTATGAAGTTAAGCTCGTGATACATAGGTAAGGCATAAAATATGAATTAATTGGTACCATAAACATGCCAAAGAAAAATTTCTTTAATTAGTTATTCGTGAGGTACGAAACGTTGTTTTTGAACAAAAATTGCCCAACTTAAACGCACCAACAAAAAAAAACGCATAGTTTTCAATTATTATGTAAAACTGTGTATATTGTTATTATTTATTTAAATTGAGTATTTAGTTTTTAAATCGGTGCGTGGCGCGAGTAACATAAATGACCATCAAGGAAGGGAATATTAAGCGTATGAATCTAGTCAATTTTAAGCGTACCGTTGCTTCTACCGAGCTCATACCGCATAACTTGAGGATGTATACCAGTGTATACGTTTTATTAACGATAGAGAGAGAGCAAGACAACTCGCATGACTAAACTTTGGCCGGCAAAATCACATCCTTAACGCGGATAGACTATAGAATGTCATTATTTAAGATTTCTGGAAAATTAATGGCCGATCTCACCGACACGACTTAGGCCCCTAAGTAGTACTTAAATTTTGAATTGACAGATTTTGTATTGTGTTCCTGTCAATTTAGACATTAAAGTAGTTCTAAATTTTAAGTCGTGTCGGTGAGATCGGCCATAAAGGACTCATGCACCCGGTTTCAAGAAATGGTAAATCATAAGTCTTCAATCCCTGAAGACCTTAAGAGCCTATTTATGCTCAGAAATTGAAGACCTAATATTTATGATTTAAAATTTCTTAAAACCGGGTGCGTAGGTCTATAATTTTCCAAAAATCTTAAGTCATGAATCTTTGAGCATAAATAGAGCTTAAATGATGCTACTTTCTAATTATTCCAACTAGCGCGTGCTTATAGATTACATATTCTAATACATTGTACGTCAAATTGTAGACAAACTTTGTTGACGCGTAGATGCCCAAAACTGATTTAAACCTTCAGTAAAACTCAAAAAACATGTACCAATGCGTTAAATCAAAAAAGTAAGTACCGGATGTAGAAGTTTATGTTTTTGCCACTAGAAGGCGAGCGGAATCTAAAAATTCCCAATAAGACAAAGATGGACAATGGGGGATCCAGATTAAAATTCCGCGACAAATAATTTGGGTAGTAAAAAATGATTGGCTGGTAGCACCTTCTAGTAACAAAAACAATGTGGCGGTAAACTATTTTGGCAGTACAAAGAATATTTTAGAAGTTAAAAATATGTGTATATTTGGCTTTACAAGCCAGTGATCTTCCTCTTGCGCGAGTTTACACCGACATTTTTTTACACGTTATATCTTAACTAACTTTATTTTTTTTAATTAAGAATGAAGTAAGCACATGCGGGGGCGACTCGCGATCCTTTTAATTTTTAATCTTTTACATATTTGTTCTAAAAATTCTAAGTGTAAAAAGACATTAAAAGAAAGCAATATTTCTGGGAAAAAAGTACCGGAACGCGTTCCGGCCCCACTACACCACTACATAACAGTTTTACAATTTACAAACTAACTATAAAAATATTAAATAAATAAATTTTTTGAAAAACAACTAAATAAAATATTAATAAATCTTCGAAACATGAAAAGATTTTTTAGTATAATCCCCCTGCGGACGCCTATGTACGCCTATGACTTTCACTTGTCAGCGAGGTTCGTTACGCCGCTTTGTATTGTGTCCTACTTATGACGTCATTGTTGGCGGTAAAAAATAATTTGAATCGCCAATTGTGATTTGTACGTCTGTGTTTGTACGAGAACTTTGCGGTTTCTCTTTTCTATTGATAACCTCGATAAAGTTTAAGTTTTTTTAAAGTAAAAATTTTATTTGAACGATTCCTCTTATTTATTTCTATTATAATAATAGTCCAGGAGCCGACCGCACTAAAGTCTCCCTCATAGAATATAGCGGTTTTTTTTTTGTTGAATCGGTACCGAATAACTACGGTAGTTTTTTATGTACTTGAGAGTGTGCCATCTTTTTTATGTGCTGAAACTTGACCGAAGTAGTAAAAAAGACCACTTCCGGTACCTCTCTTTTTGAACTGTTTGTCCTTAAAAGTGGATTTATAACTATACATAAACACAAGTACTTAAGATACCTAAAATTTCAACCATACATTTTTAATGCTACCATTTATAACATATGCCTAAGAACCACAACATAAGAAATAAATTCATTTCATTTCTTAGTTCTTAGGTATTTATGTCAAATTTGCGCATGCGCCCCGAACAGGCTCTAAGTTAGGAAGTAGTTGTAGTTCATTTCACTACAACAATTGAAATATTTGAGATTAGAAGATGGAACAATTTAAATTCGAAGTAAAATTGCTTGAAGCTGTTCAACAAGACAATTACATTTATGACAAGTCTTCTAAGGACCACAAAAATACAGAAAAAATTGAATTAGCATGGATGGAAATTGGAACTCGTGTAGAATAGTATCGCCGTAAACGAGCTCGTTTTTTAATTATTTCTTTTCCATCTTCATGTAGCAAAACAACTGCTCCCAAAACAACTGATAATTTTTTTAAATATGGATTCATTTCACATTTTAATTGAACTACCCAATACCAATGAAAATAGGTTAGATTCTTGTGTCAAGTTATAAATAGGGAAAATTCTTATGCTTATGTTTGGATTTTATGTATCTTCGTCCTTATGTTTATGTATAGTTATAAATCCTACTTCATAAAACATAGCTGTTAAGCAAATTAATAAAAAATGTGCTGCCACCCCCAAACCTGACAGGAACTGAGGCAGCAACTCGAAAGTGGGAATAATTTTCAAAAATTGGCAACCACTTTTACTGACGTTTCGTAAGTAGGAATCATTCAAAAAAAGACGACCACTTTTACTGACGTCTCTTAAAGTGATTTAAAATGGCTTTGGTTCGTCTTTTTGGTAAAGATTGGCCTGTCATATATTTAGACCAACCGCATTCGAATGACATCTTAGATCGTTAGGTTCCATATTGGTTCTAGACAATTTAACCTTGGTTAACCGAAATTTGAACCATGGTCGGGAGCACGGTTCGATCTTTGGTTATTCGCCTCATCTCTTTCTATCGGTTCCAATGGGGAAGAAACAACCGATGAAGCTGTCAAATTTTTGGTTAACCACTACCAACCAAAGAAGCCATTCGAAATCGCTTTTAGATTGGTCTGTCTTGTTTGGACCAACCGCATTAGAATGACACTTTGGATCGTTTGGTTCTGGCCAATTTAAGCTTTTGGTTAACCGAAATATGAACCGTGGTTGGGAGCAAGCTTCGACCTTTGGTTATTCGCCCCATCTCTTTCTATTGGTTCGAATAGGGAAGAGAGAACCGAAGAAGCTATCAAATTTTTGGTTGACCACTGACCATCCAAAGAAGCCATTCGAAATCGCTTTTAATGAGAATCCAGTATTTTTGCACCCTGTATATAAATAGTGACTACAGAAAACATAGAGTATTTGCATAAGTCGAGGAACGTGTTGACGTTTTCGCAGTTCTATGGTAAGCCGGCCTTTTTGTAGTAATAAAGATGGCCACTGCAAGAAACATTCTTGGAGTTTTTCAAGCAAAAAATTTAAATTTAGCAGTTTCTTCTTCAAAAATATTATGTATTCCTAAACGTACTCTAAGCCACTGGAATAAGTGTAAAAAATCTGCAGTTGTCACGTTAAATTTAAACCATCAGCATATTAAGAGTTGCGCACATTATTTGAAGGTTACATCATGTTCTATTGAAATGTTTTTTAGGTTTCAATGCAATCAACCGAAGGAATTTACATACCACATTTGTTTTAAACCAAAGAAAAGATTACTACGACATTTTAGGTGTAAGCAAAAATGCTTCAAATTCGGAAATTAAAAAGGCATACTATAAATTAGCTAAACAATATCACCCGGATGTAAACAAAAGTCCTGATGCCAGCAAGAAGTTTCAGGCTGTTTCAGAAGCTTATGAAGTAAGTGTAAAATTACATGTATATTTTTGATGTAGTGTAACTAAACCTCTTTGAGTTTTTACATCGTGGATAAATATCAAACAACTTCAATTAAATTCTCCTTGATTACTCATCTAATAAGGGATATTCAAGCCGCACGAAAGCTTCTTGTTCGTGCTAACATTTTCTAGCAGTTTTCAGTTACACTATATGGTTGCCCTAACGCACCAAAACGAATTTGGGCTGTGATAAATTTTAAGCTCACATTAACTCTATAGTCCGACCTTCCTGTAAAATATTTTCTAATTAACTAAATCATTTTTTAGATTTTGGGTGATGAATCCAAACGCAAACAATTTGATCAGTTTGGAACTACTTCTGATCAAATGGGTGGAATGGGAGGGGGAGGAGGTAGAGGTGCTGATGGTTTTAGTCAGAGCTGGCAATATCAGTCAACAATTGATCCTGAAGAATTATTTAGAAAAATATTTGGTAATGCTGGTTTTGGTAATAGTAATTTTGAACATTTTGCAGAATCAAGTTTTGGCTTCGGAGATGCACAAGAAGTATGCTTTAATGTTACTTTATAAATTATTTAGAAATAACATTTATTTTTTCAGGTTGTTATGCGTATAACATTTTCGCAAGCAGCTCGAGGTGTTAATAAAGATATTAATGTTAATGTAGTTGATACTTGTCCGAAATGTCAGGGATCTAGATGCGAACTGGGTACAAAACCAAGTCGCTGTTCTTTTTGTGATGGAACAGGGTTTGAAAGTGTAGCTAAGGGACCTTTCGTTATGAGATCGACTTGTCGGTACTGTGAAGGAACTAGAATGTTTATTAAACATAAATGCATCGAATGTGAAGGTAAAGGATCAACAGTACAACGAAAAAAGGTGACAGTCCCTGTACCTGCTGGTAAGTTATTAACATCAGTATAATGTTGTTTATGTTTATAATGAATTTCTTCTAGGAATTGAAGACGGACAAACAATTCGCATGCCTTTGGGTAGAAAAGAATTGTTTATAACATTTAGAGTGGAGAAGTCAGATTATTTTAAAAGAGATGGTAGCGATGTACATACCGAGGCTGAAATATCTATAGCTCAGTCTGTAATGGGTGGCACAATTCGAATACAAGGCTTATATGAAGATCATACAATTCAGGTATCTAGTTTTTAACATTACTTGCTGTACATATACAGGGTGAATCAGTTCACCTGGCCATCCATTTATGGAATTATCGTACATGACTGAAATAAAAAATATTAATTACCAAAGAGAACCTAAAGAATCCACCGGTGAACTTATTATTTTCCGGAACTATCTAGAACCGGAACTCACTTTGATTTTTTAAATGGCAACATAGGTCGAGTTAGGTATTGTTTGATAGGTCTTTTTAAAACTTTTATTAAAATATTTTTTTAATATTTTGCACAGTTTAGAATTTATTCGAATAATAAAAAAATTGTTAAAAAAAGTAAGTAAAAATTATTCAAATTCACTCACCAACATGCTTAGTAAATGGACGTGTTTATAGTTCTCATAGCAAAAATTTTTTTAAAGCTACTTTACAATTGTTATTCCACGATCTATTTTAATATTAAGTGTAATAACAAAACCTAATAAAATTGCTAACAATTGGTTCCCGGGCGATGCCTTTGAGGCATTTTGTTCGCATAGAATAACTAATAATGATAAAATGACTCGACGTTGATCGAACAATCTACTTCGCTCTTATTATCATCATTTTCTTACGACGAAAATGACCCTAAAGAAGCGGATTGGAATCTTAAAAGACGCCGCAAAACCAAAACAAGCAAGTCAGTCAACCATCAATTATCAGCAAAAAAAAACACGAATATCGATAACAATAATCCCCCTCCAAATGGACACAAATAACTTCCCAAACACTAACACTTCAAGATTATCAGACGCAATTAATTACTCTGAGAGAATGAAAGAAATACACAACAAAATCATCTACAAGCTTGTTTTTCTAATTAATGCAGAACTTTCAGTTTTCGGATATATGGTGCCAATACTTCTCCAATTCAAAAGAAATCAAAATACAAACGAAAAATGGTCCGCTTTTGTTAAAGTCGGATAATGAAAAGGCCGTACTCACGGAAACATTGAACAATTTATTGTCCAAAATAATTATAAGTAGCTTTAAAGCTACTTCTTCTGTCACTACTCAACCCCCTAGAATTCCACCTATTACATTTGCTGCAGTACTAACATCGGTAGACAGGTACTGCAAATAAATTACTTCAAAAGCAACAGGAAAGCTTGCTTTTCTAATTCGAGTTATATCAGGAGCAATACTTCTTTTGGAAAACTACTTCAAGAAGGTCTGTTTCTCAAAGACCAACACTATTCAGCCTACACTAACTCTCCGCCTCGTCCAATGCCTCAAGCATGTGGCTGCGGTTCTGAATTTACCCACACTACCAACAACTGCCCCAACCCAATAAAGTGTATCAAGTCTGGTGAGTCCCTTCACTCTCAAAGCTGCATCTCTGAACTACCAATAAAATGTTCCTCCTGTCAAAGCGAAGATCACTTGGCATGGTCTTCTAAATGTCCTAATAGATCAGTAAAACCAATTGAGGGCATCCCTAACATTAAAATTAAATCTCTCAACAAAAAATCAAAAGAACCATACCAATTCTATACTTATGAGCTCCCTAGTCACATTTTAAAACTATTAAAACAAAAAAGGAAAATTTACCGAGTTTACAGGAAGACTGGAGATCTGGAAGTTGAGAAATTGTATAATGCCATAAACAAGAACATTAAAACAACAATTCAAGAATTCAAAACCAATAAGTGGATAACCACATGTGAAGAAATAAACAGCAAAAGAGGTAAAGACTATTGGAATACGATAAAGAAAATTTCTAACTACCTGCTGATCTTCCCCCAATCACTTACAATAACCAGGAATACTTTGAGGACCCTGACAAGTATAAAATTTTTTACAATTATTACCTAAAGATCTTCTCAGACACATCCAATTCAAATTTTGACGATGACAATTTCACTTTGGTCAACACCTGGTCCAACAACAACGTGGATAACCTTTCTGATAACCATCCAATTGATCCAATGAGTAAGGAGGAATTTACTTCCACAATAATTTTCGATAGAATGTACAATACTTTTAAGCGCACATTTTCAAAATATTTTAATAATATACCGGGTGTTCATTTCAAGATGGTGGATCAAAGTTATGTTTTTTAAACGGAACACCCAGTATATTATGATATTTTTCGATTCCTTATTAAAAAGTAATTACACTTTTTTGTATGAACTTTTATGGGTCTATCTTCACTCATTTTGCTGATACTTGCCATTTAAGCCAAAAAAGAAACATTTTTGAAAAATCACTGCTCTAAAACAGACCATTTTAGGTTGAAATTTTGTAAAAAAACGTTCTGCCTTGGGTTTTGACTGGAATTTTGTTCTGCCTTTTTGGATACAATCTTGAAATAGTATAATAGAAAATCTGTCAAAATTTCTCTTACACATAAAAATGTTCATAATGAGGAATCGAGACAAAAATTGTAACTATTGTAATGTAGTAAACTGACCACCGTTCTCGGTACGTTAGGGGTTACAGACTTCCACCTCAGATATGACTTCTGGTGGTCATTTAATAAATCTAGTAGTGGAGTAATTAATAAAAACCTGTTTATGTAAACTTTATGTGTGGGTACTTATAAATCAATTTTTTTAGTCACCAAAAATGCTATAAATGCTAACTTCGTAAAGGAACAATATAGATTTTGTTAGAACATTTATGTCAAAATCTATTCGTTGTCGAAATTTCCAATAGTTTAACATTATTTTATAATTTGCAGATAATGCCTGGAACATCTTCACATACAAGAATAAGACTTAGTGGTAAAGGAATGAAAAAATTAGATGGGTACGGCCATGGTGATCATTATGTTAATTTAAAAATAAAAGCGCCAAAAACACTTTCCAAGCAACAAAAGGCCATCATGGAAGCTTATGCTGAATTAGAAACGGACACTCCCGGTCAAATATTAGGTGTCACTACAAAAAAAGATGGTGAGAAAAAAAAATATTCTTAGAAAAAGTGCGTTAAAAAACCATAAATAAAAGTTTATTTTTAATTTTTTTACAATTTCATGTTCTGCTTTACATGTCAAACTGTGATTTGTTTTCTAACGCACTTTTTCTTTGACAGGTGGGGTGAACGACCTTCCTTTTGCTGGTTCAGAAGACCAGATACAGGCTAAAAAGAATGAAGGAGGAACTGGTATTTTTACAAAAATTAAAAATGCCATATTTGGTTGATTGTTAATTGTTAAAGTTGTAGAATAAAAGTTAATAAAGAATTATAAAGCCTTAGAATCTGTTACAATTATTGGTTACTATATTATGCGGAAAAAAATTTTGCTTCTGCGAGCATGACGCATGGATATATTGTTTTCCCAGATTTGCTTACGTATAAATCGCCTTTAATTTGTTTTCTAATTAAACATTATCAACTGCAGCTTTTGTTTGGTTGGTTTCTTCTTCTTTCTCAGCCTGATAAGAATGCTCTAGTTCTTAGAGACATTTCTGATATTCCATTATTCATTATGGTATTAATTTAATAATGTTTTTTTTTGTATTTGTTATATAAGTTTTAATTTCTTTACTAGTGCATGATTCTTAAAAACCTAAAATCTCATTAAAAATTGGCATTACTATTTAAAAATTTAAAATAATTTTTCTTTATATCCAGTTATCGTGTCACAAGAAATATTAAAACTGGACCTTTAAATTGTGAATTTTTGTACAGGGTGATGATAAAGTTTGGAACCTAATTCATAACTGCCGTATTTAATTTTTTTGAGAAAATCGCTCGGACAGGTCAATTTTAGTTTTTAAAATCTCTTGGTATAATAAAAATATTAATGACGTCACTGGTGATTTAGCAATGACGTCATCATCGATTTTTTTAAATGGAAACCCCTACTTTTTCCACACGTTTTTGATAGACATTGATGTCACTTAAACGATGATATAAAAAAATTGTTGCATTTGTAAATAAATTTTCATTTAAAAATTTTTTAATATAAACTTAAAATTAATTTGTACTATTACATTTGAAAAATTTTAATGTTGTATAAGATTTATATTGGCCGATTTCAATAAATGATAAATTTAAAATTTTATTTTTTGTAAATTTCCTTACATTTAAATGGAATCAAAAAATTAGTTTTTCAAGGCTATTTATTAAATTTTGTTAAATACATTTTACATTTGCATTAGAATGCGTATTATTTAAACATTTACTTTCTTTTGTTATTATTGGTAACTTCAAATTCATTTTAATTTATTTTTATAAAACCTTTTTCGTTAAAATAAAAATTTCTTTTTTTGAATTAAAAAGATTTTTTATTCAAAAATTTCTTTTTTTGAATTAAAAAGATTTTTTATTCAAAAATTTGTTTAAAAATTTAATTGTTTTTTATATCATTGAATGAATGAATTTCTATCGATAATGAGTAAAAAAAGTGGGGGCTTCCATTTAAAAAAGTCGCTGATGACGTCATTGTTAAAGCACCAGTGACATCATTAATATTTTTTTATACCAAGACATGGCATTTTAAAAACTAAAATTGACCTGTCCGAGCGATTTTCTCAAAACAATTAAATACAGCAGTTATGAATAAGGTTCCAAACTTTATCATCACCCTGTATAAGGTTTTATATTTAATAGGAGTAATAATTTTTATTATTGGCAACCTAGTCTGTACTTTGTAACATTTTATTTTTCCCATTTATGGTGCAATTCTGTGCAAATCTGTAAGTCCTTACAGGAAATAACTGTAAGAATTGTAATATGGGTTTTAGTGGACGGTTTCCATGGTTACCTTACAGATATTCTCTGTAAGAACTTACAGTTTTGCTCAGCATTACACAATTAATTAAATTAAATTTAGAAAGTAGACAGTTTTTCGATGCGTCTCATAATTGATTATGCCTATAATATTTGATACCTAGTTTAAGCTTGGTTTTAATTTAAAATCAGGTTAAACTATCCAAGGGCGAAATTTTTGTAAGTCCTCATGTTGTTACCAGTATAGCTTTTCCTATTATGGTGTACAGTTATTTAAAAATTTACATTTGTAAATAATATTTTTGTGCAATTTTAGGCACCAAACGGTTCGTGAAAGAGTCATCAGATATGTTAGAGGGAATTAGGAAAATATTAAAAAATCCTGATGATAAACCCAAAAACGTGCCCAAGGATAGCAAAGAAGAAACTACTAAAGAAAATCAAAAAAATGAGAACACAATTGATCCTAAAACTGAAAAAATCCACGAGAAATCAGAAACCATCGAAGAAGAAACTATTAATGAAGAAAAAATAGCCAAACAAAATAAAAATTAGTTCAATTATGTTAGTTATCTTATACATAATATATGTATATTCTTATTTTATTTTTTATTAAATAAATGATTAGTTGTTGACAGTACTTATTATGTTTTCTTTATATTTATTAGGCGAGGTGTGTTTCTAAAATTTACTTTCTTTAAAATGTCTGTATTTTTCGGCATGCTATCGCCAATGGTTTCATAGACATACATCAGTAGCGGAAAAAAGTAGACAAACTGTTAATTTTACTTTAAGCGGATATGGTGTCTACAAAATTATATGGGTTTTTATCTATCAAACTACGCGAATATGTATTGAGGCATATACAACATAAGAATATCATAGGAAAGTAGAACCTCTGCTTAAGACTTGTTTGTGACAGTTTTTTAATATTTTATATCCAAAATGGCCAAAACAAATCATTAAAAATACGTAAAAGTTGATCTATTTTAAACATATTTTTTGGACTTAATAATTTAATTTTTAAAAAAGTCGTCCTTTAGAAGTCTAGCCTTTAATGTTATTTAAACGATGCAATTACAAAACTGAAAGTTATTTACAAAATGTTGTAGTTTGAAATAATTGCAAGGCATATACAGGGTGTCCCGAAATTAAGCGGCCAAACTTTAGGAGGCGATTCTACAACTAATTTTAAGAAAAAAACTTCCTATAAACATGTGTCCGATTTCGCTTCCTAAGAGAGCTACAGCTCTTTAAATATTGTGACTAAAACTAGGTTTTTTGTCATTTATTTGAAAACGGTTTGTAATAAAGATTTGAAATTTGGTGTGAAGACTAATACGTTTAAGATATAATTTCTCAATTTTTTTCAGATTTTTTGAAAGTTTTCAATAAATTTCGGAGCTTCCAAAAAATCTGAAAAAAATTGAGAAATTATATCTTAAGAGGATAGTCGGCAAAATGTTTGAAATGCGTACTCCTCGCTAGTAAAAATTGATTTTTTGGTGTTTGTAATAAAAAATTTAACAAAAACGCTCTTGTTTTGCCTTGAAATTGAATTTATTTATCATATAGAATTTTTTTTTGATGTATATAGTCTGTTATAAGGGAGTAATTTTGAAAAAATGATAAAAAATGCGTTTTTATCATTTTTTCAAAATTACTCCCTTATAACAGACTATATACACAAGGCAAAACAAGAGCGTTTTTGTTAAATTTTTTATTACAAACACCAAAAAATCAATTTTTACTAGCGAGGAGTACGCATTTCAAACATTTTGCCGACTATCCTCTTAAACGTATTAGTCTTCACACCAAATTTCAAATCTTTATTACCAACCGTTTTCAAAAAAATGACAAAAAAACTAGTTTTAGTTACAATAGTTAAAGGGCTGTAGCTCATCCCTTAGGAAGCGAAATCGGACACATGTTTATAGGAAGTTTTTTTCTTAAAATTAGTTGTAGAATCGCCTCCTAAAATTTGGCCGCTTAATTTCGGGACACCCTGTATTCAGTGGTGTGGTGTGAAAATTTTAACAAGGGGCTCGCGATTTTTTGGGCGTTTCTAAGAATGTGTTTTTTTAACAAGGGACTTCCCAGTATGCTGCACATGCATTTTTTTGCAATTTTTAAGGACTTGTATTATTTTGATATAAAAACAGTAGCTCTCTATTTTTATTGTAAAAAATAAATTCAATACATTAAAAAATATACATATATTATAAAAAATAACATTTTCTTAAAATACAAAAGATAAAAAATGGAAAAAAATAAATACTCAAATAAAGAATAAAAAAATCTGGAAATTATCATTTTAACAAAGGGTTCGCAAATTTACAAAAATTTTAAGAGGGCCTCTTCGAGCCCCCTACAGCACACCACTACATATAATTCGTAAATTTTGAACGCACATTTTAACTGTAAAAGCAGCTAACACCTTCGTAGTCTAAGTGATACGAATTTTAAAATAAATGAATATTTTATTGGTACTTTCAGATAAATTATATATTAATTATTAATTATATATATTAATTATTAATTATATATATTAATTATATACAGGGTGTCCCACGATTTGGTTTACAGACCATATCTCCGTTATTTGAAAAGATACAAAATCCAACCAACATAATCTTTTAATGGCATCAAATTGGCCTTCCTTTTTTATTCTTAAAATTTTATTGGCTTTGACCACCCTTAAGAAGCCATCATCAACTTTTTTTTTTCAAATGGCAGCTCCTACTTTTTTTAACAAAAATTGAATCTCAACTGTATACTGAATACTTAAAAAAATTGTATAAAATTAATTTTATTTTTTATTTTATAGTAAGAGAAGAACTAAAATTAATTATAATAAATGTTCAAAATTGGCTCCTGCACATTGTACACAAGCTTCAAAACGTGGCAAAACTTCCCTTGTACAGGCAGCTCGAATCATGGCTCGTGTAATACTACGACAAGCATCACGAATACGATCTTTTAGGTCATCCAAATTTAAAGATTGGGTTTGATACACCAAATCTTTTAGATAACCCCACAAGAAAAAGTCTAGAGGTGTAATATCTGGAGATCTAGCTGGCCAAGAAATCGGACCCACATTACCGATCCAAGTTGGAAATAAATTATTTAAATGTTCAGTAATGATTCGTACGTTATGTGGAGGAGCACCATCTTGTTGCCAGATCATTATATTCTGTTCTTCCTCGGGAATACCTTGCAGTAGTTCAGGCAATGTATTTTCCATAAAATCTAGGTATCTCTGACCGGTTAACGTTCCTTCGTAAAAGTGTGGACCGATCAGATGACCATGAAATAACCCACACCATACATTTGTACCCCAAATTGTTTGAAATCGGGTTTGCTTAACCCAATGTGGATTTTCCACGGACCAATAATGAGCATTGTGCATATTCACTACTCCATTATTATGAAAGCGGTTTTAATCAGTCCAACAAATTTGGTTTAAAAGATCCGGATTATCTTCATTCATAACATGGATTAGAGCAATAAAATGCAGTCTGCGGTCGAAATCAGTGGGTCGCAATCCATGGATTAAATGAATTTTAAAAGGGTGGTACCTATGTTCTTTTAATATCCTATGAACACTGCTTTTACTGAAACCAACTTTCTCAGCAATAGTCCCAACAGAAATATGTGGGTTGATTCCAACATAGGCTAACACATTTATGATATTTTCTTCGGTTAGAACTGGCTGGTGATGTTGGATATGTTTTCTATTGGGGAAATTACCAGTGCGCATTTTTCGTCCAGTTTTAATAAATGTCATGTGTGATGGTCGACGACGTTCAGGGAAGCGTTCTTGGTACACTTGAGCTGCTTCACGGGAGTTTTTTTGCACTCCCCTTAAATAATTAACATATCAACATATTCGTCTGGAGTAAATGACATTTTATTACGAAGTTATTAGTTATTAGTTTACGTCTTAAACTTTAAAATGACACAACAAATCGTAATGCTATTTTATTCATTTATTTATACATATGACCAATGCCAACTTTGATGAAATATCTTTATTGACAATACAAAGAAATACAAAAAAAATACAATACAAATAAAAATACTCAAAATACACAATCACATATGTATTACAAATCGTAAGGATGAGATACTGTCGTATTCAGTATAAAGTTGAGATTCAATTTTTGTTAAAAAAAGTAGGAGCTGCCATTTGAAAAAAAAAGTTGATGATGGCTTCTTAAGGGTGGTCAAAGCCAATAAAATTTTAAGAATAAAAATGGAAGGCCAATTTGATGCCATTAAAAGATTATGTTGGTTTGATTTTGTATCTTTTCAAAAAACGGAGATATGGCCTGTAAACTAAATCGTGGGACACCCTGTATATATATATATTATGTAGGATGTACTGTGGGTCAATATTTCTTCTCCAAATTCATCAAGAAGTAGCTCAAAATATACGTTTACTATCGGAGCGCGGTTCTACTTACACTCCAAATCCTAAGTAATTTAAAAAAAAAATATTATCACCAATTTGTTTAAATATTACTGTTGGAAAAAAGTAGATGAACTTTATTTAAAAGTATAGTTAAAACGTGATTTTTTTCTGAATATTATTACTTATTTACCAATATTTTGTAAAAGACCATTGTTTTTTAATCCTCGAGCACATTTTCATGGCATAGACTCGACTAAGTGGTCAATTTTGTGAGTTGATATATCTGAACCCAACCGGTGTTTCTAGTAGGAGGTCAAGACTTCTTAATTGTTTGGAGATGTCCCCATGTTTTTCGACAGAATTGTTAATAAGTTTATATTACATACAAATGGCACGGAGCATATACAGAGTGTTCCAGTTCTGCGAGGAAATCTAACGAGGTATATTTTTACTTATTTATTTACCCTAACAATTTAAGGGGCTGTGTTTAAAGTGCACAGGGATGAATTGAGATTTTTACATGAAGTTTAAGGAAAGTTAATTTTAAAATTGCTGTAAATTTAAGGAAAGTTATAGCCATTTTAAAATTTCAAAAATGTAATGATTTTTGTGGGACACCCGGTACAAATTTCATTTAATTTCAATTTTTTTATTTAAATCAAGTATGCTTTGGATTTTGTACAATCTAGTAGACTCCATGCTTTAAGCCAATAAGATCATAAGATGCTAAATTTTACCGAAGGAAATTTAACCTCGTCGTTCACTTATTTTATATACAGCCAATAATGTTTAAAAAAACAATTTGGCAAAGAAAAATGCTAATATTAATTGATTTAAATAAAAAATATATAATAAAGAATATTATACATGGTGTTTCACAAAAATCATTTAAGGAGTCGAAAAACATAATAGTTCATAGGAAAATTTTTGTACAGAATGACATTTACTATCTAAAAAAATTGCTGGAAAAAAGATGGGACACCCTATATACAGGGTATCCCATTTGACGTTGGACTCTATGGGCATCTTTGTTATTATTGATTATTGGAGATAGAAAGTCGGTTAAATGGAGAAAGTATTGGATATTTGTATGTCCAATAATAATTCGTTGACAAAACAGTTGAATTTTGCATCGTTTCGGCGCATCCTGCAAAAACCAAAGTGCCATTTTCAAAATATGACTCTAACTTCTTTATTATAAGTCGCACCAAAAAACTTTGTTAACAACATAGAGGCAGTTTTTTTATCTTAAATTCAATAAGCTAATCAGATTTTTTCTTAAGTCACTGTGAACTGTGAATTGCCAGGAAATAATCCATCTGGTCAATTAGCACTAAATATTACCTTAATTCTTATTAATTTTGGGTTTTGAAAATAAAATAAATTATGTGATTCTGCATGAAGTATACAACTTTCTCTGATTAGTTGTTCGTTATGTTAGTACAATATTTTTTGCAGGGGTAATTTAAAAATCAACCAACATTTTTGGTTATCAAAAAGTTTTCACAAAATCTTTTCTTTTATTTGATAGATGATAACAAGGTTACAGAAAATGCTTTTATTGGTTAGGTGCACCCTTCAAGGACCGTAATACAAAATAAAAATATACGAAGAACTCATAGAATTTTATTTTTGTAGTAAACGCATCAGTACGCCATTTCTGAAAAAATACGAAAACTGAAATAACTCTTCAATCATCAACAATTTTATTAAAAAAATGTTATATTTATTGGAAATGACCTCCTCCCTCCTCTGTCAGCTCACTTTGTTCGAACGTCCACAGTTGGGACACCCTGTATAACTTGGTAAGTATATGATACAGGGTGGTGATTATTTCGATGCTCACCATTGGTATCTTTCTATTTTTTAAAGTGGAGAAGATACGAGGTCAGTTAAATTAGGGAAAAGTTGCTCATTTTTATGGCCATTAAAAATCCGAAAGAAAATTTAGGATATTTAAACTCGTTCTAAAGTTATGGCCAAAAAAAACAAAAAAATGTGAATTTGGAAATTTTTTTATATTTGCCAAACCATTACTGCTACATCAATGAAATTTGGTAACTATAAATTTTTGACTATTCTGAGTTAAATGAGTTAAAAAATTTTTTTTAGCCTCCTAGATTCAAAGCCACGATAACAAATTAACTCAAATATGTTACTTTAGAAAATGTATTAAATTTATGAATTTGTATAAAAAACAAATGAAAGCAATGCTTTATGGACAGTTTCCATGGTTACCAAAAAAATATCAATTAAAAATTGAACTAATAATAAAGAAAATAATAAACAAATTTAACAGATTTAACACATTTCCTAACGAAATAACACATTAATGTTAATTAGCAATCTGAAAATGTATTATTATTTATTATCTGGTGAGGTAAAAATCCAATATGGCGGCCATAAGAAATACAAAAGTTGAATATCGCGGCTTCGAATCTAACTTATTTTTGACCACTTACATATCGTGAAAGGGTAAAGCCCTTCTGTTTAGAAATACCTTTTGACATTACATAGCCACATACCAAATTTTATTATAAACGTATAAGCCAATTCTTAGTAATTAAAAGAAAAAACAAAATAGTTTTAAGAACTTTAATGGTCTGTAGCACCTTAACGAAGCACTTTTGGATAGAGATAACTTTGGTTAAATCGTCATATTTTGATCACAGGAGTATGTGGTATCGTTTTGTACAGACCTTTTAGGGACACCCTGTATTGTATAACCTACCACTCATCCATATTATATTTTTATTCAGGATTTGTTTGGTGGGTCAATGCGTAAATAAATGGGAGTAAATCTATTTCCTTGTTTAGTTTATGCAAACTTAATTAATAACATAAAAATAATTATTTAAGTTATAGTTAAAACGGTTATAGTAAGCAAGGTTGTAACTCTGGTTGCATCTCTAAAGTAGCCATTGTAAATTATAATAATAATATGAACATGAACCACATTTGAGAGCATGTGAATCATAAGTGTGTATATTAACCATGGACCTATAATGGTTCATATGCACTTATCATTATCATGCTCTCATTTTCATACATAATGTATAAATATTTTATTTTTTTTATAGCTTGTTTCCTCTTGAATTTATTGGGTATTTAATTAATTATAATGTTTGAACCTAGGTCATCCAAAAAAATAATCAATAAAATATACTTAAAAATTATGAAATAATTTGCTGAATTGAAACTTTAGCAAAGTGCAAATTGTATTTTTAAACAATGACAATAATTATTCTCATTGACTTTAGAAAATTTTCGAAAAGAGCAATGAAAATTAGAAAATTGATTATTTTTTATTAAATTTCTTATTAATTAAAAAAAATGTTTAATAAACAATTGGTTCATTTATTAACTAAATTCCAAAAACAAAGTCTATCACCTGTAGACCTGTAAGCGTATAATATATTGTATATTTATTTACTGTTATAACCAATCGACACCTGGCTTCCCTTTTATCAATTTGATATAAACCTTATCAATATATCTACCTTGATTATAAACAAGGTGCAGAAGCAATTAAATGGTCACATTATATAAAATAATCCGAATATATTGCGCGTATCTAACACTAAAAACATTAAAAATAGTGAAAAATGGCAAATAATGGATATGAAGACTGCTATGACAATACTTTTCATATTATTCCACCGGATTATGTTAATCTGGATGAGGACTATAGATACGTGTAAGTAAATTTTAATTTTATTTGAAGCAACCGTTTTCTAACTTTACCAACCTGTTTCATTTCGTATATTAACCTAATATTACCTTTAAATATACACCCTATATCCCATTCCTAAAATAATAGCATGTACAAACTCTAACCCGTTATATTTGTTTTGACCAACTCTTCACAATAGCTAGTCCCGAGGTCGACCAAATTGTATTTTAGAAAATTAAAGTGCTTTTAGAAATTGCACACGGTATTTTTTGATCAATATTTTTATAGCATGCGGTGTCTGTGATCGTTTGTTTATTTTCTTCATCTCTAAACAGACACTTAGATTGAGTTTGTGATAAACAAGTGTGAAGAGTGACACGCATTCTTCGCACCTGTGCAGGTAGATCCCACCGGTTCCACGGCAGACAGAGTGGAGCCTCTGAGGACCACCCTGTAGAACTTACAATTTTACAACCCCATTCATGTCCGTTTAACTTGGTTCCAATCGCTGCTCTCATATCCGGCCCTAAGCCATACTTAAGTATGCGATTAAACTAATCCTCCTATTTACATCTAATTGCTATAACTACAATCCCATGTAAAGGAATTCTTCACATACAATTGATAACAACCATAGACCAGTATGGCATGGAAGTAGTAGCGACTGGAAAGTTAGTGTTGATTTGAAATTTATTTATGGAACTAACTAAATATTATTGATATTATAGATATTGAAAAAGTTATTTTTGTGTGATATCCTACATAATATACAATTTTTATTAATTTTTTTCAATAATCTCATAAGATCAAAACTTTTAAAGTATTTTCTCCATTCTATGGCTTCACAAGTATGTACCTACATACAGTTCAATAATTTACATTTGTATGTAGTGACAAAGTTTGTATTAGTAATATACGTAACACCAATTCGGAATGCAATGTTTTCAAACGAAAAAATAATAATTGTGGATTTTACTTAAGAGCAATTTCCTAAACGGAAAATATAGTGGTTTAGTTCTGCAGTCATAAAAGCTAGCACAAACAACATTTTTGTATAATTTTTTTTGTAGATGATTTAGAAGTCATTTCTTTAATTCCTGCCAGAAGGAAAAAAATGGAGAATGTACAAAAAATATAATGATCTAAAAGTACCTTAAGTTTGGACCCCTCTAATTAATTTTGTGCTAGGTTGCGGAAGGTAACTCTCTGGCAGGATGTAGCCTAATCAATTTAGATTATAAACCTTAAAAAAATTGAAAATCTTATGTGGTAAACTTGAGTTATGACTGCAGAACTAATGCTCGATTTTATGATTTTTCACAATTTTTCCTCCCAAACTCGCGCGCTCTCTAGGGATTCGCATTAATTATCAGTTATTTGGTCATAATTTGCAAAGAAGCTCCAGAAAAGTGGGATGGATTTTCTATTCCTTGTTATTATCTCCAAAGGAAAATTAATCGCGGATGTTTAGGAAGATGCTCTTAAAATACACGGAGATTCTTTAGCCCAGTGATAAATTTTGCCATATGAAAGATGGTTCTATTTTGAGAAAAAATGAACTTATATTTGATTTATTTTGTTTTCATGTTACTTGATACGAGGGTGTAATAAATAACTTTCTTACTTTTTGCCATTTTCGACATTTTTTTAATCGTTTTGATATTGAAAATAAATTTTATTAAAAAAACTATTTCATGAATTTAAAACTTTTTGAGTTTAACCTGCCTAAGTAAAGTACCTACCTACACCTACATAATACATGGACAAAAGTGTAGCAAAGCTATTTGGTAAAAAAATTACGTATTTGATAATGGATTTCGTATTTGCATTAGTTTTGTGTAAGTATTAGTAAAATGTCCGGCGGAAAGGACGATAGTACGGTCGATTTAAGTGCTTTGTGTTGAAGGTGGCAGGTAACAGCGGGGGTTGTTACCACCGCCGGAAGTGGTGCTTACACCTTACAAAATATAACACGGACTTTATGCCTTTTTATAGCTCCTTTAACAATCAAATATTCATCTCTTCTCAGTCCTCTCACCTTTCAACTGTACAAAAATACTTCACTAAATAGTTGAAGGAAGTGAATCTTGGGCATAAATACTTGTAATTTTAACATTTTTTTCTGAAGAAATTTTTGTACAAAACCTAACAGTTTTATAAAAATCTATTAATTAAATAATTATTAACTTCATACAATCAAAAAAGCTAAAGTATCAAAACCTAAATCATTCTGGGGTTGGAAAAATCATTGTTGGTAACTTGAAAGTGAATCGATCAATTTCTACAGTTTTATAATAATTATGTAAGTTAGTTTTGTTATTTATTTATTTTCCTAAAAATGTGTGTAACAGAGGAATTTATGTCCACTTTCGCTTCCTAAGTGTTGGCAAAATAGAGTTTCTGGTTTTTTATTTGTAAATGATTCCTAGTAATTAAATTAAATTTTGCAAAGTACCTAATTTTCACTTTACCCACTTCCATGATTTTATTGAGATTCTTTGATTTGGTATATTAAGAGATCGTTGGTGTTAAAAACAATTCTAAATTATTTAGCAGTGCATTTTTAAAGTTTTTTCTTCAAAATAGTATCCAGGAATAAAATCTACACAAAAAGTTTCTCTTAGGGGAATTTGATAAAATGTATCATTTACCATACTAATATTGCTTGTAAATTACATAATTTTACCAAAATAATTTCAAAAAAACTTTTGGATTGAAATATTTAGTTAGAATTTTCTTTTTAAATACTATCGGATATCGGATTCGTTTTTATGTAAATTTGATTTAAGATAACCATTAAGAAAAAAAATCTTATGAAAACCTAATACATACCAACAAAATTACCATTGTTTTTAACACCAATAATCTCTTAAAAAACCATTTACGACCAAGCAAAAAATCTTAGAAGTGAGTAAGTGTAAATTTAGAGGTATACAAAATTTCAACTCATATACGAAAAAAAACCTTCCCCGTTTCTTACGGTTTTAGTATTATAGACAATTTGAACGACTTACTAAAAACCATTTTGAAATAAATAACCAAAAACTACTACTAGCTATTATAACTTCTTACGAAGCGAAATCGAACTTTTTTATCTTGATTCGAGAAATCACTACTAGAAATATTGAAACACAAATATGAAACTTTCATTACCTTTAAAATAAGATATTACGTATTAAGGGTATTAGGAGTTACTACTGTAGTCTGTAGTAGTATGACCCTTGTGTATGACGTATGTTCAACACTCTCCCAGATATTAAGAAAACCCTAAGCCATTTCAGAGTGTGTAGGTTTTTTGAGTGTACAAACCCAAATGGAAATGTATTTTCTAAAAATTTTTATCTTTTAACGTTTCTATGAATATTCTATCTTAATAATAAAATATTTTATTGCAGATGGATATATTGAATTTATTAATATTTTATTTTTTTATAGTGTTATGGAACTTTTTGATAAACTTATTTCAAGGGTTATTTTATTTTAAATAAGCTAGAAATGCACATGTTTTCTGTTTGTGCAATAAAAATAAAAAATCAAAAATTAAAGGATAAGCATTTCTTGTCAATTTAAAAAAAAATGATTGCGGAACAAAATAACCTTTTTTTGTAATTTTTAGTTTCCAAAAAAAAAATTGAATAGTGGGTGATGTCTCAGAAAAATGAAGAAATGAAGGTATCGAGCTTTTGACCAGTACTGATAGTTTTCATTTTTTTTAACTTTTGTGTCTGTTTTAAAAACATTCCTACAGTACCCGTTAATTTTTTGAAAAGGGGTCTGCCGCCCCATTACCTCCGCAAGGTCACGTTACAAACTTTTTTTGGGGACTTCTACATTTTTCTTAAATAGACTGCTAGAAAGGTTAAGTCGTTAATTGAATCATTAGAAGATTAAGGGAAACGGGTTACAGGGTAGCAAATCACAAGTCTAAAGGACGAACGATTTCAACTGCAAGTTTTGAGAAACATAAAATGCACAAGTAGGGGGTTCAGCAATTAACTCGAAACAGTAATAAATTTTAGGATTTCATATTATCAGAAGAAGACTAAAAATAAGGATTATGCAGTTTTCCACCAAAAGGACTAGTCGAGTTTCAGTTTGGTTTCTAAATTTTGCAACTCGGAAAACAAAAAACCACAAACAAACATAAAACTCTATTTCCACTAAGCGGACAGAATGTTGTTGCAGTTTTGTTTATGTTTTCAGTCATTTTCAATTGAGTCGTGGTCGAGAAAGTGCAACTATGTTTCGGGAAAAAAACAATCGTTTCTGGGTCCGTTGGATCTCCCAAATTTTTATGAACTCTGAATTTTTATGAACTCAGAGCTCAGAGTACTAATATCTTCAGTGGTCCAATATATTTTTTCTTCAGACATAATCTACAAAAAAATTTAACAAAACACCAACTTGCTGTATCCACAGAGGAGACTTAAGTTTTGAAACATGTTGAAACCTTTTGAAGTTACCGCTTCCGAACGGGTGATGAAAAACACAATTGAAACAGTCCCAAAACTCGCAAGTCTCCAAAAACTTTATGAAAAGTTGCAATTTTGTGTTTTTCGACACGAGTTGCAATTTTGTTCCACGTTCTCTGTTTACTGGAAAACCAGCATTAGTCGGTAGGAATCCTTTATCTATATTTTTGTTTTGCTTATCGATGAAACCAGGGTACCTAAGTTTGAACTTTGATATCTCCAAACAGCCCCGATGAGTGTAAAGTAAACCTGGAGAAAGATTTGCTGCATGTACTATCTTTCCAAATATAGGGACTAGAATGTTCTGTGGAGGAATTTGTTTCAATGCTCGCACAGAGTTAATCCGACGTCAATGAATCCTCGTTTCTATCTGGAAAATATTATTATTATTATTAAGGTCCATGTCGCGCCTTTTGCACCATTTATTAGGAATCATTTTCATTTTAATGCAAGCTAATGCCAGATTACTTAAATAAGACCAATATTCAAGTGATGAACTGACCACCAGGAAGTCTGGACTTGAATTCGATGGAGCGTCTTTGGGATTTGGGATGTTCTTAAAAATTTACCTGAATCCAGGAATCCAGGAATCACTGGAACGTGCTGTTCTTTTAGAAGGGGATCATATTCCTAAATTTCGTTTCTTTATGGTGTTGAACAAATTATTGATCTGTTTAGAATTTTTGTATATTTTTTATTGATTTAAATTATAAGTAAGTGCTCTTTAGTCCCCTATTTTTTAATTATCTCCATTAACATTACCATAAACCAATATTGAATAATAATTGCAATAAAACAAATTCATTTATATAAGCCTCAAAATTTGATTTTTTAAAATAGATTTTTTTATTGCAGCCAAAGCAGTAAAGATTTTTTAATGAAATTTTGTATAGATACATTAGAATACTGAACTCTCAATTGGTAAAAATTTGGCTAATACGACTTTTGTAAATAGTGTTTGATGGAAGAAGAACACATAAAACAGTCAAAAATTTTTTAGGCATTTAAAATCTTACTTAAAAATTATTTACTTTTGTAGAGAAATTCAATTGAGAGATTTTTTGGCTCTTGTGAATTTTACGTAGGTTGTACATACCACTTTTGAATAGATTTAAAAAAATAATTTGGCAAACCGTAAAAATTTAGTCGTTTCCATGGCAACAAGCTACAATTTCAACATAAACTGATAACTTTGAAATAAAATTACTTAATTTTAATAATTAAAATCAGTAAATGCAATGTGTTTTTTGAGCTTAAAAAAGTATTTTATTAAAAATGTATGTAAAGAGTCTAACCTTTTTTTTTAATTTTATTCAAAATCGACTTAGCCTACGGACAATTTATAAAGGACAAAAAATCTTCGTTTCGCAGTTTTCTACATAAAAAATTGATTTTTACATAAAATTTTCAAATATCTAAAAAGTTTTTGATTGTTTTGTCTTCTTCTTATTATTATTTAGCCAAATTTATACCAATTGAGCGTTCATTATTTAAATGAACAAAATTTTATTAAAAAATCTTTGCTACTTTGGCCGTAATTAGAAAAAAATATTTTAAAAAATCAACCTTAGGGGCTTATAACTCTTCAGGGGTGTAATTTTTATGTAAATGATTTAAATTATATCGACTTATTTTTAGGTCTACTATCTCAGTTAAGCCTTGTCGGTCGAATTTTGCGACACCCTGTATAAACCATAACTTTAGTGGAGTTTTATGGTGCAATTCCGTGCAAATCTGTAAGTTCTTACAAGAAAAATCCATAACGTTTGTTATATGGGTTGTAATGGACGGTTTCCATAGTTAGTTATTCACCTTAATTTTTGTGGTGCCAACCATTTTCTGATTTTTAGTGAATTTACTCTAGTCTATATAGAAAGCAATTTTGTAGAAAATCGTTTACCACAAATAAATGCAGCGTGAGATTTTAAAATAGGTAAAACAATTCACTCAAAATATTAATTCGAACATGGCGTTAATATTTATAAACATGAAAAATATCTAGGAACTATTCTATTCATTTGTATGTAACTAGTTAACGGATTTCTTGATTTTCGTCCTCCTTCGAAGAAATTTGTCGAAATTAATAGTTTTACTTTTAAAAGATTTGTGTCGATTCTGTGCAAGCCCGTAAGCTCTTACGAAACGTATCTATGCAGTAATTATGGAAACCATCCCTTACAACCCATATAACAAACGTTTCCTTAAGAGTCTCACGAGATTGCACAGAATCGACCTATTATACTAAAAGAAGACATTTCAGGAACTTTCTTATACTGTTTTTCAATCTTCATCTAAAAAAAATTATCTAGGTACTTAAATTTTAAGTTTGGGGAGGGGGATAAAAGTTAGTCAATCATTATCTATTTGTTTATACAATATTTTTCACTTATTTATTACAAGGAAAAATAGCTAAAAAACTTTTTAAATTATTGTTTACTTTACTTTACGCATCCCAAATTAAGCATTAATATGAGCCTTTGACATTTTGAAAGAACCAAACAGTTATTTTTTAAATGTTTTTATATACCTATCTATTATTATGAATTTATAAATATCAGCCAACAATTTAAATGTTGTCAGCATAATCTGGAAAAAAGTTTAAGAAAATTTATTTTTTGCGTCTTATACAGGGTGTCTCACTTTTTTCCAGAAAAATTTTTTTGCTAGTCAATGTCATTGTAAACAAAAAATTTCCTATAAACTAATATTTTTTTTCGACTCCTTAAGAAGTTACAGCAATTTAAAAATTTCAACATTTTAACGATTTTTTGTGAAACCCTGTATAATTTTTCTTTCTTATGATCTTTTTATCTAAAAGATTTATGGTTTCGATTTTGGCTTTCCCAAGTTGCCTTTTTGAACATTATTGGCTGTTTTTAAAATAAGTGGACTCATTTAAAATTTCTGACAAGAAAATTAACTTATCTGATTGGCTTACGGATAATGTCAAAATCCAAAGCATACTTGATTTAAATTTAAAAAATTGAAATAAAATGAAATTTATACAGGGTGTCCCAAAAAATCATTAATATTTTGAAATTTTAAAATTGCCGTAACTTTTTAATGAGTCGAAAAAAAAAATAATTTACTGTCTAAAAAAATTTTTGTTGGAAAAAAGTGAGACACCCTGGATATTATACATATATTATTTAAATACCTACTGTTTTATTTTTTATTTTTTACATTCTAAGTATGCAGCTTAAAAATATGTATATTGGTTAAAAAAATAAACTCGTTTCGCGTAGTTCATAAAATTTCACCAGAGGGCGCCTAAAATCTAAAAATCGCCAATAAGTAGCCAAAATTGAAAATTGGGAGGGTGTGCAGATTACTCCCCAAATAAACTAGATATTAATTTTTTTAATATTTTGATGAATATTCCAAAGTTAATATGTTAATTAAAAATTTTTGAATATCATTTGAGAGACCATTAATGTTGGTGCGTAATTTCTTGCTGTTTTATAGTGATTATTTTTTATTAAAGGCCTTCTTTTGGTGTTAAACGTTTATTTCTTATGACACGACTCTGATAATTGCGCAATAACTTCAAGATCGAGTTCTTTAAATGCAATATTTAAGACCATGTATGAGTATATTATTCCATATTTTAGTAGATATTTTATTTTATTCTGCATCCATCAATATTATTTGGGGTATAATTAACGTATGTTAGCAAGTTTAAAAATTGGTTTTATCGTTTTAGTAACTGGCCATCGAAGAATAACCGTAGCTATTATCTGCACAATTTAAAAATTTATAAACAAAATAAATGGTTATAATTATCTTTTAAGAAATTAAACAATTAAATAGACCTTTGTTTCTTTTTACTTATACATATTCATATCAAATCTTTTTTCTATTTGAGATTTCTAAAAATACTTACCATAATTATGGATGCCGAAAAATGATCTTAAATAAATAAATGTTTTACATAAAAATATGACATTTTGAAAATTGTTTTGGCCTGATTTTTCTGAAAAATATTCAAAATCAAAATATTGGAGTTGTGAATTTTGATTTAGTTAAAGTATTATAATTTTAATACCTATTTTTATTAAATATGAAAACCTTCTTAAAAAATTTGAATTTATGGCGAAAATCATGTTTTTAAAATCGGATTTATTGAATCCTAAAGCACTATCGCAGTGATATTTTTGAAAATTGTACCTGTTGCCTGTAGGTGTTGTATTTATTTAAGGCAGCCTAATAAATCCATTGGGATCATAAAGAGAATTGGGGAATTTACGAGTTAATTCCTTTGTGAGGGCATGGGACATGGGAAAACCCAGCAATTTTGTAATTCGAAAGAAGCCGCAGGTGAAGGTACTTACAAACGGATTACAAGTTGATTATAATCAGCTTAAAATATTTTCCCAATTATTAAATTATTTATTATGAAAATTATTGTTTTCGTTTCAGAACTCCGATCCTTGGAAACTACGGGATGGACAATACTGATCACAATATGTACAGAAGTGATATGCAATATACGTAAGTAAAAATAAGTTCATAATAAAAAAAATAATATTTGTGTTAAAACCTTTTTTTAATTAAAATATTAGGAGGTTTTATTTGTCATTTTTTAAAGCAATTTTTAATCTTAATTGACATTTTATCTTGAAGTACTACTTTTTAGAGTGTTAGAGATAAAAAATATTCACTGTTTCTAAAATATTAATTTTTAAGAAAAAAATGTTGGTAGGTAGAATAATATTCCGTTAATATTAAAATTAAAATTGTCATATACAGGGTGTCTCAGACCACCCGTCCACCCCTTTTATTTTGAGAACGCCTTGTAGTACATGGCTGAAATAAAAAAATATTACAAAAGCAAACCCGAAGAATCTGTTGGTGCACTTAATTTTTTCTGGAACAATCCGGAAGTACCCGGAACATCTTTCGATTTTTAAATGGCAACATGGGTCGAGTTCAATACGTTCAATCGTTCAATATGTTTCTAAGAAAAAAACAACTTTTATTAAAATATTTTTTTTTATATTTTTCATGTTTACAAAGTTAAATTTAAAAAACGAAAATTTCAAGAAAAAAGTAAATTTTTGTTTTATTTTCCAAATACAAAAAGGAAAGTAAAGTTTAAATGAAAATTATTCATCGTTGATTTTTATTTGTAAGAATTGATTCACAAGCGTTGCTAGAAATAATACATAAGGTGGCTTTGTTTTGTTATTTGTTAAACAAAATTGTTTTGTTTTGTTCAGTTTATTTCTCATGATAACTAATACTATTAAGAGCAATTTCCTAAACGGTAAATATAGTGGTTTAGTTCTGCAGTTATAAAAGCTAATACGAACAACATTTTTGTATAATTTTTTTTGTAGTTGATTTAGAAGTCATTTCTTTAATTTTTGGAAAAAGTACAAAAAAAAACAGAATGATCTAAAAGTATCTTAACTTTGGACTCCTCTAATTAATTTTGTGCTAGGTTGCCGAAGGTAACTCTCTGGCAGGATGTAGCCTAATTAATTTAGATTATAAATCTGAAAAAGAATTGAAAATCTAACGAGGGAAACTTGAGTTATGACTGCAGAACTAATGCTCGATTTCATGATTTTTCATAATTTTTCCTCCCAAACTCGCGCGCCCTCTAGGGATTCGCCTAAATTATCAGTTATTTGGTCATAACTTGCAAAGAAGCTCCAGAAAAGTGGGATGGATTTTCTATACCTTGTTATTATCTCCAACGGAAAATTTATCGCGGGTGTCTAGGAAGATGCTCTTAACACAAAATAAATTGAAGTAGTTTTTTATTGTAATAATATGGTGTTTTCAAACCGTGAGGCATTTGACATGGTCATGGAGTTGGGTGAGTGCAATCAAAACTATTTTGCGGCTTTACTCTGAGCGGTACCCTCAGTGAGCTACTCAGTCAAGAAAGGTATTTCGGCGATTGGCCAATCGAGTTAAAACAACTGGTCAGCTACAGCTGAGCCATAATATGCAGGATGAAAGAGCACCTGATATACTTGCTGCTATTGCTGTAGATCCACACATTTCTACCAGAAGACTTCAAATTGATTCTAGTATTAGTCGAGCTACGGTTTCGAGGATTCTAAAGACCAATAAGTTCCATCATACACCTACACCAACAACTTTTACCTTAAGATTTTCAGAATCGGGTGGATTTTTGTGAATGGTTATTAAACAAAAATAAAAGTTTCCACTACCACATTCTATGGTCAGACGAGGCGACATTTAAGGGCAATGGTCTTGTCAATATTCACAACGCTTATTGCTGGTCTCAAGAGAATCCTAATGGTTACATGAAGAGGACAACCAGCGAGTTTGAAGCCTTAATGTCTGGTGCGGCATTTTACGAGGTCATATCATTGGTCCTTATTTTTTCGATGGTTCTTTAAATGGTGAAATTTATAGTAATTTTTTAGATAACATCTTGTATGATCTAGTAGATAACGTTCCACTTGCACATCTCCAAGGGGTATTCTTTCAAGAAGACGGTTGTCCAGCTCATTTTTCAAGAGTGTCCTGTCAATCGGCTGATCGTTTATTCCCAAAACGGTGAATCGGAAGAGGTGGTCCAGTTCCATGGCCAGCTCGTTCTCCAGATCTAACACGTCTCGACTTCTTTTTTTGGGGACTTGTCAAAGAACTGGTGTATCTTGAGATTTCAACCACGAGGGATAACATGGTGGACAGGATCCGAAATGTCTGCCGGTCACTAAGTGAAAATGAGGTGTTAAGGGCAGTTAACGATGTCCGCTTTCGGCTACAAGTGTGTATATCTATCAAGATGGAGGGCTATTTAAATATTTAAGGTGAAATTTAGTGAATAACAAATGAATAAATTTCATTTAAACTTTGCTTTTTTTTTCGTTTTTGAAAAATAAAACAAAAATTTACTATTTTCGTGAAAATTCCGTTTTCTAAGTTTAACTTTGTAAATATGAAAAATATTAAAAAAATATTTTAATAAAAGTTGTTTTTTTCTTAATGACCTCTTGAACGATACCATACTCGAACCATGTTGCTATTTAAAAATCGAAAGTTACTTCCGGTTCCGGGTACTTCCGGATTAGTCTGGAAAAAATTAAGTGCACCAATAGATTCTTCGGGTTTGCTTTGGTAATAATTTTTTTTTATTTCAGCCATGTACGACAATCCGTTCTCAAAATAAAAGGGGTGGACTGGTAGTCTGAGCACTCTGTATATCAACCCTGATAATAAAGTGGAAATTATTGGGATGCAAAGTTTTATTAATCTTATTATCTAAATCATTTTTTATATTTATGTTTTAATATAAAAAAATATTCTCATATAATATTTTACAATCTTGTATGTTTTCTTTATAATAATGGAAACAAACCTAAGCGAACTTTTATACATTTTGCTTTTATACATTTTTAAAAGGTACATTTCATAACTTTAGTAGGTAGTATTTCTTTGGAAAGTCCACGTAATGTATCAGTGTAACACAATTCATTTGCATTTGAATTAGCTTTGCAATTCTTAAAGATTCTCTTTTTGAAACTGAAGTTTTAGTTTTTTTTTTGGATTTGAGTTAAACTTTAATTACAAATACTAGAAAGGGCGAGTTTTTAGTTCAAGATTGAACCACATATTTGTATATGTTTTATATTTGTTACCGCATTAATTTAAAAGAATATTTTTTTTAATATTTTATAAAAACAAAAATATGTTAAAAATACTTAATTTAAGTGTTGATTAAAAAAAATAATTTAAATAATATGTGTACCTTCACGTTTTGTCATATATTTATTTTTTGATTGATTGGTATGATATTGACCTGTTAAAAGTAGGTTATTTATTTATCAATCTTTTAATCTACAAATTATAAAAAAATAATATATGTATTATAAAATTAACACAAAACATTACAGAGGAAAAAAATCCATTTGAAGGCCCCCATACACGATAGAACATTCTAAAGAACATGCACGCCCGCACAAGTTCGCGAAGTGCATGTTTGAAGTTTGCAGTTGCCCACACACACAGGAACTTTTACGTGGATATTTATTTTCTAACATATCAATAATGGATGAAAATGAACTAAATTTTATTGCAGAGGCGTGTATTTTCCTTGTAAAAACAACACAAATTAACAAAAACTAATTAAACCATGAAAAAATTGGACCAAGAATTTGGCTCCACTTCTTTAAGTTTTTCTAATAATTTTTTATATACCTTATTTTTTATCTCTATTTGATATTCTTTTGATTTAGATTTCAATAACGCAGGGGAAAAACTTATGAATTTCTATAAATTTGGTTAAAAAATCTCTTGCATAGCTCTTAAATCAGCCATATTTAAGTATTTTATTTTAAAATTAATTTTTGATGACACTGCACTGTCGCAGGTCTCTAGAAAAATATAGGTTTTGGCCACACACAGGCGAACAGAAGACATGCATGACGGACTTTTTTGAAAAAATTTCCCCATACACAGGCGAACATCTACGCGCGTACAAGTACGCCTGTTCAAGCTCGTTAACAAATTCGATAGTGTATGGGCCCCTATATACAGGGTGTCCCATTTTACGTTGGACTGTATGGGTTTCTTTGTTATTATTGGAGATAGAAAGTCGGCTTAATTGACAAAGTAGTAGAGATTTTTTCCAATATTAATAATTCATTTACAAAAAAATTTGAATATCGCATCGTTCCAACGCTATCTTGAAAAAACAAGAAAATACGATTTTCAAAATATGGCTATAACTTCTTTATTTTCGGAGGTACCAACAAATTTTTTTTATTTAATAGAGACAATTTTTTGTGTACAATGCAGTAAAACAAATGAATATATTTTTTCGCCAACAGATTGACCGGAAATAAACCGAATTTATTGACAATTTACATTTCTTAAAGTCCAATGTTAGTTTGTAAAATCAAATAATTTTATTTTTTTAAATATGACATATGGTATACCAAATTACTCAGAAAAAAATACTGATTCCGAATATGTGTAAATTCAATTTGTCCGCCATAAGAAAAAAATAAGTTTGGTTCATTTCCGGTCAATCCGTTAGCGAAAAAAAATATTCATTTATTTTACTGCATTGTACATAAAAAGTTGTCTGTATTAAGTCAAAAATCTTTTTTGGTACTACAGAAAATAAAGAAGTTATAGCCATATTTTAAAAATTGTATTTTCTTGTTTTTTTAAGATAGTGTTGGAACGATGCGATATTTAAATTTTTTGTAAATGAATTATTAATATTCGAAAAAATCTCTACTACTTTGTCCATTAAACCGACTTTCTATCTTCAATAATAACAAAGATTCTCATACAGTCCAACGTCAAATGGGACATTCTGTAGAAAGATTTTTAATCGAAAATGAACAACTTAAAATTATTTTAAAACATTGGAATTTTTTTAATAAGCACTTGAAATGAAATTTTTTAACATATTTTTATTTTTACAAAGTATTAAATTTAATAATTGAAAGTTTCAAAGTATCACTATGTAAATATGTACTTTTTTAATACTAAATTAAATATTAATCAAAATCTTGTCAGTCTTCAAACAGATTTAGAAAAATGTATCATAATTTACGGAATTATTATTTGAATTAAAATTTATTCTGTATTTTTAAAATATAAAAGTATTTCAAGTATGCAAACTTTTTGAATAAACATTTATTATAGTTGACTTTAATTATTATTTTTCAGTCATATTGTAACTTTGCATTTAAAAGTTTTTCTTTATATTTCTATATAGTTCGAATATTTATTAGCAATTAGCAAACGTTTGAAAAAAGTTCGAGTTTGAAGTTCAGTAGGTATTGAAAGAAGTTTGAGTTGAAAGAAATTCGAAAGTTTCATTGTATTTTTACCTCTGAAAATTAAATAAAAAGGCAATTTTTAAATAAATATTACTTAAAACTGTAAACTTTTTTTAATTTATCGTAGTTTTGTAGATTTAAGTCACTTTTTAAAATATTAAACGAATTATTTATGAAGATATCGGCAAAAATAGAGCAAGTCTCAGCCATTTATTATTTCTTCTGAAATACAAATCATACTTTTAACGAATTTTAACTAGCAAATTATGTTTTTTGAAATGAAATTGACAATTGATACTTTCTGAAATTAAATTGGGTTTTCTGAAATTGAAGCTTTGTGAAATACAATCACTTTTCTGAATTACAATTGATAATTTCTGAAGTTAATTTGATTTATTCTTATAAAATAGAAATGTTTAGACAATACCAAAGTCAGGTTGATAATTGCGATTTTGTTATAATTTTTTTAGTAACGAAATTATCAACTTTTTGAATTAAAAGTTTTGTGTCTATCATTGTTGCAAGTTGTAAGTTGTGGGGTAAATAAATTAAATCTCTCAAAAAATGTAAACAAAAGCAAAAGTTAAAGTAAAAAGTTGGACTTTTCGTTGTTCCTTTAACATAAGTTAGATTACTTTTAATTTTAACTGATTCTTTTTAAATAATAAAATTACCTATTTAAAAAGCAATACCGGGTTATGATATCATTTCAAAAAGGCACAACATTAATTTGTTAGTGTAGTAAAGTCTAAAATAGAAAAGTATATAACCAAAAATGATTTCAAATTCTAACCATCATCTCATTCTCACTCAAGATTGGGTTCTATACTTTTGGTGAGTAAGAGCAGGGCCGGATACAAGTTTAAAACCGGCCCGAGCAAAAATTAATTGACCGGCCCGGTCTCGAAAAATCAAAAAATTAAGCAAAAAAACAATATCTATTTTTTATTTGAATTTAATACAATATTCAATAATTAGGAAATGCCAGGGCCGCGTTTCCCAATGGGTAAAGGGCAAAGTAGGCACTTAACCAGGGCCAGAAAATTTGGTGGTCCCAACTTCAATAATTTATTTTCAAACTTACTTACAAAAACCGTTTATTATACAATAATAGTTTTTGTACATCAAATAAACTTAAAAAGCTAAAAGTTCTTTAACAGTTGCTAATATTTTTCCAAAATTTGAGGGCCCCTAAACAAGATAAAATTTTGGGAGGAAGAAGAGTATTAAAAACATTGGTGTTTATTTAAAATTAAAAGTTTGGGGAAAAACAACCAAATGGTACCTCTAATAGATAATAAGAGATTTACTGTTGTTAGTTAGTTTTTTTTCTAAAATATTTTTTTTTAATTTGAGGTTTTAATGGCGCCATTTTAAGTTTTGCCTCAGCCGTAAAAATGTATCGGTTCGGCCCTGTAGATATTGATAAGCCAAGGTTAAATTACTATTTGGCATTAGTATACAGGGTGTTTCTGAACTTCAGCCTAACTTTTTTTGAAAATTTGCGAAACATCTCAATTTTATGTTAAAAAATTGAAAAAAAATGTGTCAATACCCTGCATTTCCGAAATAGAGCGTTCTAGCGGAAAAAAATATTTTTATAGTTTTTCTTAAAATTTGTTCAAAAATACATTCCTAGATTATCCGACATTTGTTCAAAAATATCATGTTGTAGCAAACAAACAACACAATTTTGACATTTTTTGGATATTTTCTATTTTTTCACGACTTAGTCTACTTATTGTATATAAACATTGTCCAAATGTTCCTTAAGAGTAACGTCATATTTTGCTAAAAGAATGACCAACTCCAAGAAATTGCCGTGATCCAACATTTTCTTGTCCAGAGTATAACCAGCTTCGTGAACATCTCTTCTATTGCTTAAACCTCATATAAATGGTTTTTACTCATTTCGTTTTTTCTATTCGTTGGTACACGTATTTTCAGTCTAAAGTACCTTCAGTAAAAGAATTTTCTATTTTTAAAAGGCTGTACACCAATACATCAAAATAGTGGTGTTTTTTCTTTAAAATAAGTAGCTCCAGGGACTAGCCCTGGAATTAACGGAAAATCGCAAACCCTACACTGTTGTACTGAAATTTTAATTTTTTCTTTTTTTTTATTGAGATTTTAACTGGTAAAAGCTTGAATCTGGAATTAGCATAGCTAGTCCAACTATGACAACAAAAATAATATTAAAAGTTCTGATCCTCGCGGACCGGATCGCTTTTAGGGACCGGTGAAAAACTCTTCGCCGACCGCAAATGGCCCGCAGGTTTCCGCAATAAGGAAAGGGACCGCCGGCCCATCGGGCAATTTAATAGAAATTTTCGAAATTAAAAGTTTGGCAAATTAAAAAATATTTATCCAAATTTTTGAAATTAACAAAAAGATTATTTTGACTAAAAAGTATTTAAGACCAAAGAACTTGCAACTTTTTCATAAAACTTTTTGGTTTTAAAATATTCAGTCGATTCATTTGTATACCCTTAGAAAAACTTGGATAATTTTTGTATTGCCATGAATTTATTAAAAATTCGAAATTTATAGTAAGCAACTAAAATCTATAGAAAGTACTTAAGTTTTTTATGTATTGTGGTGTTTGTATTTTTGTGTGGTAGGGTGTGTCGGGTGGTGGAGTTGCGTGATTGTGTAGTGGTCATCAAGATACATGAGGGCTCTCATACCATCCATAAGAGGAGTCCTCAACCAATAGCAACCACACGCCCACGCACGACCTTAGAATGTGAGGGAGTTTGCGCCGGCTCATTTCCACACACCCTGGAACTGGAAACTATATTGAAAAGGACGCGCTTCTGGGTCAACAACGAAATCGAACTTACTATCGTAAAAATAACACTGACCACTAAACCACCAAATACTTTTTTGTTTATGTAGCTATTGTTTTAGCTTAATTATTTCAAATTAATTAAAAATTAAAAGATTTACATGAATAGTTTATAAAACTTGCAAAACCTTTTTTATTATAAAGTATATACAGTCTGTACCTGTATTTATGCAATGATACATGATACAATGCGCGATCTGTGTTTCTTAGAAGAGGATGTAGTTATGATGAGTATAGGAAAAAAATAGTAATGATTTAAATAAAGGAATAGTTGAAATAAAATTTCATAATAATGTTAGTGATCTTTGTGAAATTAATATTGATGTTCCACAAGGTTCGTTACTTGGTCCTCTGTTATATTTAGCTTATTTTCAAAATATTCAAAATACGTTAATCTTTTTGAAAAAATATGTTAAGTTTGCTGACAATATTGTTTTATTACGCAGTGGTTAATCGAAAAGTATTTTTAAGTTTAACGTTCACTCAATTTTTTTCTAACGGTTCACCCTCTTTTATATGTAGGGTAGGACCATACCCAAAGTTTAAAAAAATAAAGTCAATTACTAAATTTACAAGGGGTGGTGGAATTGCAGACGTTAAATTTTTTGTTCTACTTACATTAAAAATAAGAATAAGTACCTTCTAAACTCTAAATATTTTAAATCGGAATTTTGTAAATATTTGTAAATCTAAAGTAATGAATTTAGTTAATTATGTTAAATTCGTGAAAAAAATATTGCAAGAAGATGTTTAGAAATTTGTTAATCCATATTAAAAGGTCTATGTGCAGAATGGCATTTTGCGCAAATTTTAAGTTACAATTCAAAAATGAAAAGTATTGCAAATATTAATAATTAAATTTAAATAAGTCTCTTTTAAATTGAAAGTCAAGAAGTGCAATAAAATGTAAAAATTAAATCTTCTTTGTGTAAATAATTAAAGGTAATTATAGTTGTAAGCTCTCGTGTCTTGCAAACATCTGCCGCTGAATAGCGACGAGTGCCCTCGAAAAATCCTTTTGTCCTGTTAAAAGGGCACTTCTTGTTGGAGAGTCGCACCCTCACATTCTAAACCGAAAATTTCGGTCGATACAAAAGCGACGGTGAACTAGGATTGGATGTTTTAAGCCCAACCTTTTTCCCTCGGGAGTTGATTGGTGAGCACGCAATGGCCTAAGAGTGCCATCGAGTGAAGAACCACTCTTTAGCACTCTTCAGTGGTCCTTCAGGAGGCCTTAAGTGTGTTCGCGTGTCCTTGTACTCGAAAATTCTTCCGGTATCCACGTGAGTTAGGTGTTGGTGCTGGTGTGTTAACAATTTCTGCGAACGTGGCTGAAGATAGAGAAAATTCGGCGAAGATGGGGGCGAGTGTGACTCCTGTAAAAAACGAGGTGCCGCTGCCTCCGACGGCTCCGCCGCCGTTTTTGGCTTGGCCACCTTTACTTCTTCATCCCTGGGCTCCGGCGCTTCTTCCAGGAGCCTGGTGCCAATCGGCAGCGGCTATTAGATCCGCTTTACCAGGGTTAGTCAACACTCTTTTCTCAAAATATTATTCCAAAATTTTCAAAATTGCTAAAATGCTTTCATATTTTCGAATTTTTAACTTTATAATGCTATTGGTGATAAATAAATGAGCATTTCATGGAAGTTATAAAAATTATAGAATTTTGTTAAAAATAAGAAGAAATTTCTTGGCGCAGAGTAGTACGATTTTTTTTTAAATCTATTTACTACTTGGAAACATTTGTAATGATCTCCCTATAGTTAAGTATTAAATATCATTGGTTTTATTAATGTGATGGAACTCGAAAATACCTACAAAAATAAGAAATAAATACCATCATTTTTATAAAAAAAAAATTATTTAATGATCAATTGGAAAGTTGTGTTTCAATTTTAAATACCCGAAAGGAAATTAAAATTTAGTAGCTATTTTAAAAAAAAATTATTATAACCAAAAAAAAATATAAAGCAATCGAAGCCAAAAATATTTATCTAAGGAAATTTAAAGTATCAATTTAAAGCAATTGAGAAATAAGTTGAAAAAGGAAATAAAATTACTCACAGTAATCTATTTCATTCTTGATGATTCTATCCAAAAAGTCACTTTTTTTCAAAAATCACATAAGTTTAGTTAAACTTGTAGTCTATTATTTGCAATGTACATACCGATGACACAAAAATATCGAGAGTTTCTTAAATTTCAAAATTAACCTCATTACAAACCACAAGTGTTCAAATTAAAAAAAAAACAAAGAAAAAAAACTGAACTCATAAATTTTTGTTTTTCTAAAATTAGTCTAAAAAAGTACGTGATCCACCCAATGGAGGTTACCTATTTTAATTTGTTTTCGTAAAATTTTGTACCTAAAAATCATAAAAGAAATAAATTTTATAAGAATGATTTAGGAAAATTCCCACACTAGCTTTCTGTGAACACTTGTAAAATGACTTTATTGGGGGAGGTGTTTAAACTGTTTAATGGCCGTGAAGTGCATCTCTTCAGGTATTTGCAGGTGACAATGAGGCAAATCCTCGAAAGCGAGAAAAAGTCACGTACAGGACAAGTGCTTCCCTAATAAAACACCTGAGGAAGCGACAATGATGTCCGATTCTACAACTGGCGGCAAAGATTCTTTCATTCATTCATCCCTTTTTCACTCAAATTCTCCACCATCATCCCTCAAGAAATACGTGCGCGAATAATGAGCTTACAACACGACCAAATAAGATTACCGATAATAACTTGCTTACAACGACCAGTGTGGCCTTTGGCTTTTTCTGACCACTATTAGGAATATTGAAAATCGGAATTTAATTTTCTAAAGATAATTTTTCAGCCAAAACATTTAAGGTGATAATCTTCTAAGATGTGTTTAAGTATAGTGAATAAATTAAGAAATTTCTAATAATCAATTTCAAATTCTGTGATTTGAATAAAATTTAATATACATGAAGAAAAAAGATTTTAGATCAACGATCACTGAATTCGAATTACTGTTTTTGATGAAAATTAATTAAATTTTAATTTAATAGTAAGTAAATATTGTAAAGGAAATTTTAACATGTAGTTACCTGGCTGATGATGGGATTTCCCCGGAGTGATGGGATTCGGTCGGTTCGCACCGATTTACTAGAACCGGTTGTTGAATACTTTAGAAACAAATATCGGAAAAAATCGTTTTTCATGTATCATGAAATTTTTTTAGGTGTCGGTATAGGCTTTTCAGCAGTGCCAGTGCAGGAAAACCGACCCGGAACCCCGTCAAAAATTGAAAACTGAAACCCTAACCCTTAATCTAAAATTTTCGGAACCTGAACCGGAACCTTTTAAAAAATATTAGGTTTTGGGGTTCCAATTTTTATATCATATCGACTATCGACTATCGACCACTTTATTTTCGGTCTAAAATTTTATTTTGATTCAGCTCGCTCGTGCGCGTTTTCTTTTTATTGTACGAGCAGATTCTGATGTTTTTATTTTTCTTATAGGGTACGATTTGCGGGTACGTCTCGGTCTCAACCTCAACTCAAAACCAAAACCATAAAGAATAAATTAGAATGTTTATTATTTATAAGCTTTGAAGTTAAGAACATAAACTCTTATATTAAAATCTGGAACCGTTATTTTGAAGAACCGGGGTTCCTATTTTATTTCGGAACCGGAACTTAACTCTGGAACCCCGATTCCAAATTTTTTTTTTGGAACCTAATCCGGAACCGAACCTTTTCATTTTTTTAATGGAACCGAACCCAGAACCGAACTCTTCGAAAATTTAGACGGTTTTTCAGCACTGCTTCTCACCTCGCCTAAATTAATGTGTTTCTACTTCTTTTGTGGTTTGTTAAATAAAATTTTTACATCAATAAATTGGTTATATAAATATCCAAAAAACTATTTAATTTTGTCCTATAAAAATTCTTAAAATTTCAAAAAGTTTCCAAAAACATTAATCGAGTACACAGTAATTTTTTGAAGATGCCAATACTGTGTTGAGTTTCTAAAGTGTTAAAAAAATGATTGACTTTGAAAATGAAAATAAAATTTTGTTCAACAACTCCTCTCGTAAAAAAAGCGAACCGGTTGTTAAATTATTTGAATCCCATCATCGTTTCCCCAAAATATTATGAAGCACAGTAGTTTACTTCAATAATGTTGGATACAAGGAATTCTTTCTTCTTCTTATGTACTCGTCAAAAACTATCTTTTCCATTTTTCTATTAAATTTAAACCAGAAAACCGTTTCTTCATTGGAAAAAGAATACTTAAATTAGATATATTTGCTTCCTTTACATTACAAGATGAAAGTAAGCTTATTACTATTAAAAACATGATCAGAATTCTGTAATCACTGAAATTACTAGAAACTTTTGTTTTGGCAATTGTGATTTCTAGATTTATAAAATGTTTATACATGTTGAGAAGTTTGATACATTTAGCCTAAAAATTGTTAGGTACATTTTCTAAATTTAGATTTAAGATTTAAATTCACATTTTTTACAATAATTTATTGAAAATTAGATATTACAAAAATATGTACTCAATTTCTTGAAATGACTTTACATTTCAATAATATCTAGAATCTTCCATAACTAAACAATTTATTTTTATTGCAGATTGTTGGATAGTATGAAGGCTTCAAGTGTTGCCCATCAACGTCAACCTGCAAGTTTCGCAATCAGTGATATCTTAGATTTAAATGACCACCGAGCACATCAAGCTCTAGACTCACCCACTGAACCTTTATATCCATCAAATCCACAAGATTTAACTGCAGGACAGACAATGTTATCTCCGCCGTCGGGAAGACACTGGTCTTTACCAACAGAAATAGGTAACTACCTCTCATAATTCCAAACCAAAAGACGTTGTAGTGTTCAAAATAATTAATAAACTTATCGAATAGATAATTTTTTCTACAAACATTTTAAACTAATTCATAATTTGAGAGTATAAGAAAATTTCACAGTAAATCTTATAAGATAACATGTAGTTTTTGATCCTTTGAAATAAAATATAAAATAAGCAAGTCACTTTTTTAATAAAACAGAGTTTTAGAAATGGATGCTACCTTTTGTAAATTACATAAGCGCACCCTCCCTAACCGTAGTTGATTTTGTGTCATTCTTAATTTGTAACGAGAATCAAATTGGGGTGTGAACTGTGTTTAAATGCCTAGGGCTTTTGCGTTCAAATCTGGCCAACCAAAAGTTCGCTCACGCCCTTAAGACAGCTGCTCGATCAGATTTCAGCTGCCGCAAAGGGAGAACTAAGGGTTTATTAAAACCTTTTTTGTGCCCTCTCTTCTCTCTGCGTGTTGGATCAGCCACATCTCACCGCCATTCCACCTTTTTTCACCTATTGTTGCGCGAACAAAGACAAATTGATATATTAAAATTAGGTCCTCTACCCCAAATCTATTTTGTATTGACATGTTATAGCAATATTCCACCAAAAACCTTACCATTTACCTGGATAAGTTTTTATACAACTTTTTTGATGGATGAAATTGATTTATAAATCTTCTATTTTCAGCTATATCCCAACATAATCAACAATTAAGTCCGGACAGTACCAGTCCTTCAATTTCGGAGCGTTCAACGACGGCCCCGGAAACTTCCGGGCAAGGCACGCACAGTGACCCCGGAACTCATACCGGCGACGAAGATGGAGAAGACGAAGATGATAGGACGCAACAACAAAACGGCGTCAGCCATAAAAAAAGGAAAAGGCGCGTACTTTTTTCAAAAGCACAAACTTACGAACTCGAAAGGAGATTTCGCCAACAACGGTATCTCTCCGCACCAGAACGAGAACATCTCGCTTCTATTATAAGACTCACCCCCACACAAGTCAAAATTTGGTTCCAAAATCACAGGTAAATACCTAATTATCAAAAAACTATTCAACATTCAACCCTACAAAATTAAATTCTCAACTAATAAGAAATCCTTATTTTTTACAGGTATAAGACTAAACGTGCCCAACATGAGAAAGGACTTCATGACCAACAGAGTAGTGGACACTTGCCTTCCCCCAGAAGAGTGGCAGTTCCAGTCCTAGTTCGTGATGGAAAACCTTGCTTAGGTGGTGGACCAAAACCAGGTGATCATACCTTGCAAGTACCAACTTCGCATCACATGATAATGCCTTCGTATGCCCATCCACTAATGCACGGCCAACCAAGAGGGTGGTGGTAAGCAAAAATCCTTCTCCGGCTAAAACATACCAAAGCACTGCTCCCATTAAGTCATTACAAAACGGGTGTGGTTTCACTGTAAATAAATAAATTCTAAAACTTTAGTTAAGCTTCTGATTAATTGATGAATTTATTATAAAATTGTTATTTAGTTTTTAGATATTTTATTATTACAATTAAAAGGACCAACATTCCTTCTCTTTATTTAATCACTAGCTGATGTACAGAAACGTTAAAGTTAACATCATAACTAAAAAAGTTTTTCATTCAAATGTTATTTTTCAATCTGTTTGAGACTTTTCTTCACTTATTTTTCAAGTAAAAATAATTTCCCCAAATTTTCTTCTTAATATCTTGTACAAATTGTAAATACATTCAATCTGTGAATTTTCAAATAAATCAGTATTTATAAAATAGAATGTTTGTTCATACTTCTGTAGATAGGTACGTTGTAAGGGCTAGTAAATTGTATTATATTATAAAAATTATGTACTTATACAAATTGTATTAAAAAGCACCAGAATGTTGTCATTATAATGTACAGTTTATTTATTTCATCTTAATAAAATGAAAATGTGTCATTTCAAACTCAATGTTTTATTTTCCTACAAAATATCACCTAATAAAAATTAAGTAACGAAAACATTTTTTTTTCAAGTTAATAAAAATATTTTTATATAAAATCAAAAAATATTAAGTGGTTATATTATATTATGTAGCGCGATAAAATCTCTAGCGTTATCATGAAGCTATAAGCAAGCTATTTATTTAAGTTATCTCCTTATCGACATTTTAGGTACACATTTTTAATTAAACACGCTGATTTAATCGACCCAATTGATTTTTTATTATATAAAAAGTTATTTTAAAACGTAGTAGCCTTTATTTATAATATATCAGTAAATTTTATAACAAATTTAAAATGTTTAAATGGAAGCAGTTGATTTACGATATTCCAAAAAAAAATATTATTTCATTATAACAAAACTCTATATAACCACATATTCTTTTTCTGCGGATTACATACCCAAATATATACAAAAATACCTACTTCACTTAAATAATTTCAATGATTTCTTATCAAGTTTTTTAAAGTAGTACAGATATAAAATGTGATTTAAAATAATACTTATTATTTTTTATTAGGTGCGGCAAAGATTCATACCATTTCTAGCAGTTACATTTTTACAATTACTTAAAACTTTTTAATTAAGAAGATATTAACTGGTTAATCTAAAAAAATAACTAGGGCGAAGGATAAAAAAGTCAAGAAGAAAAAATAAGAAAAGTATTATTTTAAAATGAATTAATATTATTTAAAGTCGTTATAATTCGAATGCATTACAGAAACAGAATCCAAAGATTATCAATAATATTAATTTTCTTATGAAGCTTTCCGGTTATCAAATTATCCTTATTTTTAAGATAGTCACACCCTACTTGACAGACCTATTTTTGACAAAATGTACGCCCTACTTAACAAACTATGCCCAGGACCATTTCTAATAGAAGTAATTTCAGAAAGTTTTAATACAATTTCGAAATTTTCCAACGTTTATTGAGAATATGAACAAGTTTCAGAAAACTCAAAAAAACACAATCTGAATGGAGACAATTTTAAATATCCAAAAAATTATTTTTGTTACCAATTGAAAAATGATGGTTTTACCTTATTGTTTGATTAATTATTATCGGGTACTTTCTGATTTTTAATTAAAATCGGTGACCTAAAATTTAAAACTGTGTACATCTAAAACTATAAAGGATAAGACTTCTACTTTATTCATTTTTTGTGGATTAAATTTGCTCTAGTTATTAATCCTGTCTTTTGGTGAACAACGAACGGAACTTCAATTGTTCGAATTTCAAAATAATTCGAACCGTTCGAACATCAATAATAATCGAGTTCTTAACATCTTACAAGTTTGAAGACAGTCCAACTTTGCATTACTTAAAAAAAATGAAATAGGTTAGTCAATTGACTTTTTCAAAAATACACTTTTCAATTTTTTTCGTTTATCTTTTGATTAACTCGGAATTTCTGATTATATTAAAGTATCCAAATAAGTATAAAAAACTTTACAACATTGTTACCCTTATTTCTTAGCTGTACTTTATATCATATTCTAACATACATACAGAGAGGTGCACAAAAAACGGCCAACGATGTAGCTTCGTTATTTTTTATCCGATTTTAGTAAGTGATTTGTCAAATTAAATGGTTTAAAGAATACTACTATCAAATAATAAAAGATTAATTTTATTTTTGAAAACATCAGAGGAGGAGAAGGCAACTTTTATTTTTCAAATGGCAACATTTTTTTTTTTCGATTGAAAAAAATCATTAACAAAAATTAAATTAAATTAATTTTTTTATTTCTTTTTTCTTATTTTTTTTAATTTTTTTATTATTATTAATTTTTTTAAATTTAATTCAATTGTTTTTTCTTGTTTTTAAGTTTTAAGTTTTAAGTTTTCAGTTTTTCATTTTTTTAAATTATTTTTAATTTATTAATAATAAATTAAAAAACCAAACTTAATAAAATAAAAAACTCAAAACTCAAAATCAAAAAAAAACAATTGAATTAAATTAAAAAAATTAATAATAATAAAAAATTAAAAAAAAATAAAAATTTGAAAAAATATAAAAAAATTGGTATAATTGGTTTAGATTATTTTTATTAATGATTTTTTTAAATCGAAAAAAATACGTTGTCATTTGATAAAGAAAAGTTATCTGCTCCTCCTCTGATGTTTTCTAAAATAAAATTAATCTTTTATTATCTGATAGTAGTTTTCTTAAAACCATTTAATTTGACATATCACTTGTTAAAATCGGATATAAAATAACGAAGCTATATCGTTAGCCGTTTTTTGTGCACCCCTCTGTATATGTATTATGTGTATCTTGGAGTTTATTAATAGGTTATTTTTATAAAGATATTAATTTTTTTTAATTTAAATATTTACAATCATTGATAAGATTGTTTGCAATTACAAATGTAAACTTTATTCATAACGAATACAACAGCTTAACATTTATAAAAAAACGGTGGTTATACGAAACGAAAACCACAATATTTTTATAAATTTGTAGCTGTTGTGTTCGTTTGATATATAAAGGCATTACTTCTTGATTTTATTAAACTTTATTACTTAGTTCAACATTAATAAGTTTATTTGATTGATATTGTGTTTTTTAAATCTGAAAAATATTTACTCAAAAATATTTTTTTAAAGAAATTTCTGCATTTTATATATTTTGCAATAATCACAATAAAAAATAAAACATATGATTATTGGCAAATACAGAAGATACAGAAAAGAAAAATTATACATATATGTATATTCGTACTTATATGTATATTATATTTCAAATTTTTAACTAACGTCTGTCATTTTTTTAATTTACATTTTTTAAAATAAATTTCTTATTTTTTATTGCCGGATGATGAATTATTTTTACCTGAAAGTGCTACCTATTTTATTTTAAATATTATTTTTATTTAAAGATACATCTAATATATTTTATTAAATAATAAACACATCCGAAAATTGTCTATTTCTTTAGATATGTAAAGATTGAATTTAAAAAGTATTTCAGACTTGTTGAAATACTTTTATTATTTGATAATATGAAAATTCAAAATACCTTTAAAAAAACTATTTGAAATACTACCCAACCCTTAATGATTACTATTTAATAACCGCTATTTCCAAGCATTATTATAACCGTCAGTATTGTTTATAAGTGTAATTAAAATCAATCAATTTATAAGCAATAAATTTAAATGAAGATTATCATTTTTCTCGAGTAGCAAAAAAATTGAGTGGCAACAATTAAGTTTTATAATAAATATGAAATTGCCTTTCTACTCTCTTTCTTATTGTATTTATAATTCGGTACGTGAATCGAGCTAAAGAGGTTCTTTCTCAAATTATCCACTTTGTTATTGCCAATTGGACGAGGTTTCAAATATTGGCGGATAATGAAAATGAAGAATACTAATAAATATATATATTCTCTGGAAATGTTAAAATCCAGTACGTATGAAAAAAGATCCAATTAATTGGCTGCAGAAGAGATATTCGCATTAAATTAAGTTTTTCGGAACAATATTTTTTGTATTCACAGTTTGGTGTACAGGATCAGCCTATTCGTAAACTTCAGTTCAGGGGAAATCATTATAATGTAATTGAAGAGTTCTATTGAACGGAATATTTGGTTTCTTCTGCTGTCTGCTGCTGTAGAATCTAAAACTAAAAAAGAAAACATGTTCGCTTTTATGATAGCACTAAAAGAACTCAACTCAAAAAAGCTCAAAAAATATGTGTTAAAACATTCAAAGCATCATAGAGCTGGCATTAAAAAGTATCCACAAACCAATCCGGAGATTAATAGAACTGCTGTTCAAAAATACACCCAAAAACATCCGAAGGTTAATAGAAGAGCTGGTACACGTTATGATCCTTTCAACGAAAGAAAAATTGAACGAAGGGCACATACAGTCTTGGTAAAGAAAAAATCTGGGTTATGCTATGATCCACATATAGAATATAAAGACAATTCAACTATAAAAATTGGTTCCATGAACGTTGTTTGTCAGTGGTGCAAGGCTCTTAATTTCAAAAACTCCCTGAACCATTAAGTAACTTTATAATTGGTGTTAACAAAGAATTCAATAATTTCATGGGCGCCGGCAAAAATTTTTTTTGGGGGGGAGGCACCTGATTTTTTTGAATTTCTAAAATTCGGCATTCAGGGCTTATTTTAAACAAAATTTGGAATGCACAAAAAAGAGTCGTTCTATATAGAGGTGGTAGGGGTAGCTAGCGCCGCGGGCAAAATTTTAAAAAATTTTCAAGGTTAACCAATTTCCTGACACTTTAAAAAGACAATTTGGTATTGCCTTTTTAAAAAAATACCGGGTACTGGATGAACATTTTTTGTTTTTAAAAGATATCCAAAATTTAAAATAAGAAACAGGTTCGCTCTAAACAGACATATTTTTACCTCCTGGGTCGCACTATACTGATTAGGAAACGGTTTTACATATTTTATAATTCACAAAATTAAAATTAGACCCGCACATTTGGATTTTATAGCTACACAATAAAGTAACCAAACAGTTCAACAGCTTAGGCCCACATTACTGTATGTACCTAGATTCTATAATTCTGTTCAATTAAAATGTTCAATGTAAAATACATAGATAATCCATCGTTATTATACGTTTTTCTGTTAGCTCCTCTCTTTCTTATTTTTTTCTAAAAGCTAGGGGGGTGCAAGTGCATCCCCGTGCATCCCTCTCCTGGCGCCCATGAATAATTTTATAAAGAAAGTTACTTTAGACATTCTATACTAGCTTGACAGTTTCACAAATTCGCCGACAGGGGGTGACCTCTTAACCAAAATCGCGAAAAATATCAAACAAAATAAAATAACACGTTGAGGTCGCTTTTCTGATAGTACTTAGTACTAGAAGAACTTATATAAAAAAAAGAAACAAAATGTGTGTGTCAAAACATCCAGAACAGCATAGAGCTGCTCTTAAAAAGTATATAATAAAAAATCCTATTAAATTATTAAATGTTAAAAAAACAATTTTTTCTTCAAACGTCAGTAAAACATGTCAATACAAAAGGTTAAACATGTATTTTAATGCCTAGGCTGTTAAAGTACCCAGTTAAAGTTAACTTCAAAAAATAAAAACCCACATAACTTTTCTCTCTATAAAGGTAAGATTTTTAAAGAAATTAAAACGTTTTTACAATTTGATCACAGAGAATTGCGCTTTTGTATTTTTTAGTCATCTTCTAAAGCCTAGTGTCCACTTGATACTAAATAGTCTCGAGAGTAGTCTCGAGACTAAACTCACAAATGTATACGAACCTGAGAGCTCTCTCCGAGACAAGTCGGTGCTGATATCTGATACTGCACATGTCGCAAGTGGACACGTTAATTTCTGCTCTCGTGAGCGAATCTCAACTTTTCTGATTTGGTTTGAAAAGCTGAGACCACATGTTGAAACTTTTTCAATGTAAATATTTTGTATTTATAAAAATGAGCCTACGAGAGTGGACAGATGCCGAAATATTTCAACCAATTAACCTATATGAGGAATATGAATTTTTGTGGAACTTTAAGGATAAGTTGTACAAGAATCGGGAGAAGAAAATGAGTGCGTTTGAGGGTTTTGTATCTTGCTTGACAACCTGGTGTTGCACTAAATTTAAAAGCACTTCAAATTGCACTGCAGACATCCGAATAAAATTTTTAAATTGTTTTCCATCTTCCAACCGCAACTCATTTACGAGTTTCGAACATAGTCCCAGCTCATGTCTTCGATACACCCATTTTCTTACCCAACACTTTCTTTTTACTTTTCGTTTTGGTATAATTTTGAACGCAACTAGAAAAGCTAGAGCCTGACGTGAATCCATATTCAGAAATAACATTAAAAATGCGTATTGTTGAATCTCAAGTCGACACGGAATTTTCCTGGTCTCGAGACTAAAGTCATTTTCGAGTCTCCGACAACTATCTCGAGACCGCAAGTGATCTCAAATGGACACAACCTTGAGACCAATCTCGAGACTTTCTCTCGAGATTTTATCTCAAATGGACACTTACCTTAAAATAATGTTCATAGTTTTACTGATGGTATTTATGGAAAAACATACTTTATTTAACCACAAAGGCACATTTTTATTTTTATTTCGAAATTTTAATTGAGATTATCTCAAAAACCATTGGATTTTGCGATCGTAAACAAGTATACCTTTTTCATAGTCATAGTTATTTATTTTATAAGAAAAATAAGTTAAAATTGTTAAAAAAGTGATAATAGAAGAAGTTATGGCAAATCTTAGTTTCTAAGTTTAGCTAACCTGGTAGTAAATGAATGAAAAATTATAAAACTACAAAACCATATCATATTGCACTATAAATTACCCCCCCCCCCCCCTCCCCTAGCGGTTTTTATCAAAATAGCTTTATAGGAAGAAAAGTTATGAAAATTTTTTATTTTAAAAAGTGAACTTTTACTGAGTGTAACTTTGTATGTCCACGTTATTCCGGGACACCCTATATAATAAATAATAAGTATAAATAAAAAAATAAAAATTGTATATGATAAATTAATTATCCTCTTAAAAAAATTATTAGCTAAACAGCAATTCATAATAAAATAAAATATTTTTTTTCAACAAAAAAATTAATTCGGGAGAATTTAGATTAAAAGAGTGAATATTTCAATTCAATTCAAAATATTTATCAGAAATAAAGAAAATTATAGAAAAAATAATAAAATAAATTTAAGGGCGTCCCGCTTTTTAGCATCCAACTAAATTTTTGAGGGTTACGAAATGGAAGAAATTTAATGTTATGTAAAAATTTTTAATTATATAAAAGTGCTAGTTAGAGTATTGCCAAATACTACTTAATGCTATTTAAAAAATAATCGAGCCGTTGATTTTGAAAGTAAGACAAGCCCTCTTATCGATATTTTTATAGATATTTAATGTTTTGCAAAATCAATGCATTTGAAATACTGTTGACCATATAAACAAAAGTAACAAATTTGTACTGATACTGATGCAAAGAAGCTCCAGAAAAGTGGGATGGATTTTCTATTCCTTGTTTTATCTCCGACGGAAAATTTATCTCCGACGTCTAGGAAGATGCACTTAAAATTAAATTGAAATATTTCTAATATAAGTGATAAAGTTAAATTAACATGACCTATTTCAAAAGTGCAAGATATAATTAGTCAAAATACAAACCATTTTATTACTAGTAATTTTAAATTTAATTAAAACAATTTGTTTCATTATTGTCGTATACAGGGTGGACCTATGAAAACGAAACGGTTGAGATTCAAAATTGTTATTAAAAAATTTGAAAAAAAAAACGCTTGAACTTTGGTTTCTAGAGGGACACATTTTGCAATAGAGCTGATGCAAAAATCCATTCATCCTTATGCGGTATGGACACAACCCCTAAAATTAAAATAGGCATGGTGGGGTAAGTAATACCTTGTTGGAATGATCTTTTTACCTCGAGTAGAATGTAAAAAAACAAGAGTTAAAGATATTTAAAATTTAACGTGTTACATTGTGATTTCTTTAATTTGAATTATCTTTATAACGAATTGATCGATTTAACTTTTGTTTTTTGTATGTTACTCGAAATAAGCAGATCTTTTCAACGAGGTATTACTTATCCCACCGGCACCGTGGCTATTATAATTTTAGGGGTTGCGTTCATAGCACACAGGGATGAATGGATTTTTGCATCAGTTCTATTCCAAAATATGTCCTCCTCGAAACTAAAGTTGTTTTAAAACTCAACCGTTTCGTTTTCGTTCACCCATCCTGTATGTCAGTTTTGCCAATTTCATGATAAATTATAAATTTCATAATGCAAATCTCTTTCCAGTCTCAACATAAATTAATATTTGTTGTTGAGAAATACAACAACAATACAATTATTACCTTTATTTTCTGTACTATATTGTGCATTGTGCGAAAATAACTAAAAATGTACAAATAAAATTCTTAATTTGAGCAATCATTTTACATATCGCAAATACGGAGAGGCCATTGCAAAATTAGTAGTTCCTCAGAAACTAGAATCAAAGTTTATGTATGTCTTCCTTACAATCCTGGTTTGAAAAATTGCAAATCTAACAAGGTCATATCTGCGTTTTACAATCAGATGATTCCACTCGAAGGATCTATTATTTTCGAAACATTTAACATTATTACCGAAAAAATCAAATCTTGCAGTTGCATCATTGCTTTTCTAGAGGTCCGATATTATGAAATGGTTTTAGCAATTTTTTCTGTTATTCAAATACAGCCTGAATTGAACATATTAAAAATAAACCTGATCTCTTCACACATACCTCCTTGTGCTATTGTCATTATATTATTATAATATCATTGTTTTTGGTAAATACATATTAATTTAAGTCTATTTTATACTTCAGTAGAAGATATTTATTTATGAATAGTTTAATAAATAAGAAACAAATGTTGAAATCATCAATAATTTATGAAAATCTTGTTTTTAGTACCTACGTTAAAAGTGAAACGTTGATTAGATTTCTTCATTTGAAAAACATTTTAGTCTTCAACAAACCAAACAAAATAAAGTTCCTTTTGATGATGGCTTGGTCGTAAATAATCAATCACACAGAGACGCTAATGATCAAGTCTCATAATGCGTGTGGCCGTTTCGTTCTTTTGAATCGCACCCCTTTCAATCCTCCTGACATCCAAACATATGAGCTTCAATTATATCATTTCGCGTAATTACGCCTGCCATGCTTATCGTGAACTCTTCAAAATTATTCCACGAATAATTTTCCGTGGGAAACTCATCGATTTTAGTGTAGTGGCAACGGTATGCCGCGAATCAACACTTTTCAATTGCGGTGTGGTGAATAAATTAGTGCATTTATGCACTCGATAAGATGCTTTAGTTGAGTGTCAGTCAGAGGCGCACTCGAATTTACTACACTTCCTACTATTTATATCGGAAAATAAATAATTCAAACAAATCTCCACTTGTAATAAAGCAGTAATATAAATAATCTTATGTTCCCTGTACTTCATACAAAGCCTCTATACTTCAATTTATTACAACTAAAATTAATACCATACCTACAACACATCAAATAAAATAATAACACATCAATAAAATGTATGCAGGATTTGATGATATATTTTCATAATAGAAATGATGAAGGTAGAGATATAACCCAGCTTTGTTATAACAAATTAGAAGGTTTTATGATATTATCTTGTAGTAAAAACTAAATTTACCATAACTTGAATATATCTAGTGTAGATTTAAAATCCTATTAAATATTGGGAATTTGTTAAATAATCTGTTTATAAAATAATTTTAATAAAATAGAAAAAATAGAAATCTCTTCCTATATGAACGTCCTATGAATTCCACATACCAATTGGTATTTAATCATTTTTCCAACTGGTAAAAATCAGAAGTTTAACAAGGTCCATAAATATTTTAAAATTAAAATTGTTTCAATTAAGTATGTCATTTATAATTTTGTAATACATAATACGTCAAAATATTAGCGTGCTTGATTTCTTCATTATCTTCATTGTTATAAATTGATTAAAAACACAAAAAGTAGCTGCATTCCGTATAATTTCAAAACAATGAATAATTATTTTATAACATTTTAACAGACATTTAAGTACTTTAAATTCAAGTTTATTTTTTTATAATTTTATCAAACTTAATACAATCGATCTATTCATAGATACTTTATCAGAGTTTTATACTATCATTTAATAGATAAAATTAAAATCAATTATATAAAATCATTTCGAAGGCAATCAAATAAATAATAAATTCAAGTTTTTAAAAGCCACACTAAATTATACACGGTGTAACAAAAGTAACGCATTAATTAGAAGAGTTACATAAAATAGTTCAATACAAAAGTTTTTCAGTTGAATATTTATCTTTTTCGTTTGTGCATATCTTTCTGTGTTTTGTTATGTGGTAATGCTATTTTATAACAAAAATATAATATAAAAATATAAATATAAATAAACAAAATTTTGGAGAAAATATTGTGTACCATTTATTAACCCGCAAACATTTTCTTGGATGGTAAAAAATGGTAAATATCATATTGAAGAAAAAGTATCCTATGGACCACTATGTTTTGTGATTCTTTAGGAAGTTACTACTATAACAATTTTCAAATTTCATTTATTTTCGAATAAACTTTTCCTGGTTGAGACAGCTTTATGTTTTCCATTTTTTTTTGTTTTACAATAGCATTGCCAAATACAGAAAAATGCGTTCTCTTAAATTGTGTAAAGAAAGCATACAAAGGCTTTTAAAAAATGTTTAGTTGCTATAGCGACAATATACAAAAATATGTATATAGGAAGTCCCGAGTCCCGATAGATAAATATATAAAACTTCAGAGTTAGAAAGAAGAATAAATTTTATGGGCAGGAAACCATAAAAATAGGTGTCATTTATAATTTTGGAGTTACAACGTTTTCAATTGTAGGTCACCTATTTTTGTCGGTAATAAAAATTTACCAAAATAGAGATTTAAAAAATTATCACTAGAAGGCAAAAACCATCCTCTTTAAATCAGTAATAATAATACAATACTATAGTCTGGGAGCCAATAATAGAAAAAAGTGTATTAAACAGAACCATTACAAACTCAACGGAAACTAATCGCTAATCGCCATACATTTTTGACGGATACAGACGTTACAGATTAGTATGTTATAGTGTCCGTAATTATGAATTAGGTGAATAAATAGACTGGTCCTTCGGACAATATATTTTATTGCAATCAATTTTAATTCATTTGCTAACGTTTCGCCCAATAGCGAGAGCTTCTTCAGAGCTCTGATTCAAAGTAGTTAAGGCGGTAGAGAGTCAAATGTGACGAGAAATATTAGTTTCTAATCCCCGCAAGTTAGCAGACTTTATTTACTCCTAAAATTATGTCCTAAACAATGAAAAAAAGAATCTATTAGTAATAAACAAATTCTTTAAACTTTGAAGCGAATATCAGTAATTTTTACTGTAAAAGTTACTTCCCCATCATTAACATTTTTTTAAGTTTTCTTTTTGCATTAGTTAAATTATAGTATATTCTAGGGCCCTCGAAGAAGAAAATTTTAAAATCATAACATTTAAGCTGTGAAAATTGAAAAAAAACTCAATTATTTTGCATTATTTGAGAGTTTATTTTGGGGTGTTTAAAGTTAAAATACCAAAAATATCGCTTTCTACGGCCCTTAAGAAATTACTCTACTTTCACATTCATTTTTTCTCTTTTTTGTATCGGTACCCATATTGGTACAATCCTTGCAAAATATACCGCTAAATTTTGCTGCAATTTAATTTGACTTTCTATCCTCTTAAGCAATTACTTTGAATCAGAGCTCTGAAGAAGCCCTCGCTGTTGGCCGAAACGTTAGCAAATGATTTAATTGATTCTTAACGTCCTTGTGATTGTTTAATCTCAATTTAGGACCATAATTAAATTGACACCATTTTTTAATGTGCTTACGTTTCGTTTTAATTTTAAAAAACTTCTTCAGAGGTACAAATATTACAAATTAAAAGACAATGAAACTTAATTAATTATTTAAAATTCCTCATTAACTTATGGGTTAACTTTAAAAAAAAATTTTGGTACCTCTGGACATCCATGAATACAAATTAACATCAATTGTTTTCTTATTACTACCACTCTGTCGTTAAATATGGTGTTGTTTCCACTTATAATAACTTTTTCCAGTATTGATATTGGCTACTGTTTTAATTTATACTTCACTTCAAAACCACCATCTTTGCTTAGTGCATTACTCCAGCGCCATTCTGACTTAATTATTTATTGTAGTAATCTGTGTTGCTGATCTTACTTTTCTGCAACCCTTTTTACATAATTGGTGTTATGTTTGTAATATAGTTTTATTTTTATTTACTTATTGTAAACATTACATTTAAAAGACACAAAAAACAAAAAACGATTTTAAATCCTCTCAAAAATATAAGAATATATCTTGCTGAGGTCTTCGGTATCTGTCCTGAAGTTCACACTATTTTTTTCCTTTACTATATGAATCATCTCGAGCACTTTCCTCTTTTCCAAGTTACTCTCCATCTCTAAAATTTTTACTTCAAAAACTTAAAGGAATGATTGTTGCTAATTGCATGTTGTGCTAGTGCTGTATTTTCTTTTTTATTCACATTTTTGCAGTCTTTCTCATGTTGGTCCATTCTCTTCCCTAGATGTTGTTTCGTTTGTCCTATATATGTGCTATGACAATTACCACAGTTCACTTTGTATAACACATCCGTTATTTTCTATTTTTCAACTTTATCTTTTGTTTTTGTGTACAAATTTCCTAGGATGTTTTTATTATATTTCACGATTTTTACCTTATCTGTCTTCAATAGTTTCCCTATTTTGCTTGTAAGTTCTGGAATTTCGGTTAACTTATAATATTTAGTTTCTTCTTTTCTCCTCAAAGCTAGTTCCTTATCTTCCTTTGATAAACACACATTGTTACTGTTGTTGTATAAAATACTATTAATCATCTTCTTTGATATTTACATTCTATTAAATACGTTGTGATCAAATCAAAGTTATCTTTCCAAAACTGCTCATTACTCAGTTTTTCAATCCTAAACTTTAGCTATCTTTTATGATAAAGTATTTTCGGACTTGCAATGTAAAAACCTATTAGAATTTATTTCTTGTCTATATCAATTTGTTATAAGCTGATTTCCTTCCTTAATTACAAGCACATCTAGGAATGGTATTTTATTATCCTCTTCTATTTCATAAGTGAATTTCAAGTTCGTGTTAAAACTATTAAATATGTCCCTTGTACTTTCAATTAATTCTTCTGGTACAGCAGTTAGCACATCATCAACATAAACAAATAACATCGGAACTTCCAATCCTAGTTTATTTAATACAAATCTTAATAATTTGTTCATCACTAGTGACGCAAATACAGGTGATGCTGGGTTTCCCATTGCTGTTCCAAACTTTTGTTTATATACCTTGTTTTCAAATTGGAAATAGCTATTATCGAAACAAAACTCAATCAATTCTTTAAACTCTTCTTTTTCTAGTAGTGTATGACTTTTAATTTCCATCCACATTTAATCGATTCATGTAAGTACTAATTCTATTGATACATTAGTAAATAATTTAAAATTTGATTGCAATAAAATGTATTGTCCGAAGTACCGGTCTATTTATTCACCTGGTTACAGATTAGTCTATAAAGTACGTTTTTGGACGTTGTGTGATTTTGCCGCTTTTTGGCCATTTTTATAATTTTGTTGGCCCGTCTAATTTCATAGATATTCGCTTGAAATATGAGGTATGTGATCGCCATACAATTTAGTTTGGCTAAAAAACTGTGGGTTTTAGTCCGAAATATCGATGCTTTTGTATAATATGTCTATGTCACTTCAAAATTCGAACATTTCTAGAGTCATTTGTACCCTGCCAACATGTATGGCGACTATTTAACGTTGGGTTCTTTTTTCGTTTAAGTAATTTAAACAAATGGCAGAAGGTGCAAGATGATTTAAAATTGTAGATTTTCCAAAAAAAATTGGTTTTATAACCACTAGCCAGTCTGAGGAATAAATTTTCCCGATGTACATGTTTCACAAATTAAGATTTTGGGAATTTCTAATGGTTCTGTTTAATACAATTTTTTCTATTACTGGCTCCAGGACAAGAACTTGTTGACAAAATGTTGAATAAAAAAATCACAATGAAAAAAAAATGATTTTCAGTTTTCTGACAATTTCTCAAAATAAAGCTAATTAACGTTTTTTCCTCGTCTATAAACACTACACAATTATCTCAACACATTTTGAAAATTCAGAGTTCCCAATTATTTTCCTTCTCTTACCAACTCATTGCCAAATTTTCTCCTTCAACTTTTGTCTACACGTTTTTCATAGATGTATTGCAATAGGTTTTAAAAACGAGTTTGTTTATTTGTAGAAAATTAAAAAAAAGAGGAAAGTTAACCGTTAAGGTTCTTTGTTACCCACTTAATTAAATTTTTAAAAAATCCTATTGAAATAGTATCCAAAATTAATTGAAAAATTTCACAAAATTAAAAGAAAACTGTACTTGCAACTTGGAAGGGTAAATTTGATTTGGTAAGTGAAGGAAAATGACTTTTGTGATTTGGAATGATAATAATGAAGTTTTAGAAGATAACAAAAAAATATATTAGTTTTAAATTTTTTTATTTGTAACCTTTTTCTTTAACTAATAGGATGCATACCATCCAGTTCTCTGTTATCAACTTCATTTCGTACAAACAACTTTGTAAGTCAAAGGAGTGGTAACTATTATTTTAAATAGGTAAAATTATATCGATGTATATGAAGACAAGTGTAATCTTCACTGGTATGACCTTTACACAAAAAAAGTTGTAAATATTTGTTGTAAGAACTAAGAACATGTATAAAATTTATTATTTTTTTGATCAACATGTTCAAAAATCAAATATAAAACCGAAAACATAATCAGCACCTATTTGGTCGAAAATATCTACGGCCCAAAAATGATATTGATAAAGAGAAACTCCAACAATCACGAAAATTGGTCATATAAGAAATAACTGCTGCTAGAAAAGAAAATAATAGAAATTGTAGCCGAATTTCTGGGGAATTAAGTTATGATAATGATCAGCTCTCAACGCCCAATGGTTTTGCGAGGTATTTTAATAGCACTTAGGGACAGGGCCGCGTCTAGACCTTTTCGGGCCCTAGGCACAAATTTTAATCGCGGGCTCCTTGTAGGGGCGGATTTGGCACTTAAGGGGACTAGGCAAAAATTGCTATGGGGGCCTCGGGATACCACAAAATTGGTCTAATCCCAAAATATTCACTTCATTTTTATTTATTTTTATTTTTTTATGTTGCAATTTAGCTTTATGAGGGCCCGAAAAAAAGAGAGGTCCTATTAGACCGAATATAAATCCGTTCCTGTTCTGCCAGAAATATATCCGAGTTTATTGAAAAATTCCAAGGGGAACATTAAACAAATTAAAATCTTGTAAAAATGGCACCATTTTACTTGTTGAAGTTGTTAAAAATTTGTAAAATAATAACCACGTGAGCTAGAATTAATTTTGCGGTTAATTTAAATAAATTAAAGAATTCTGCAATAAGTGAAACCGACTTTATTGAAAAATTCTAAGGGACACATTAAAAAGAAATGAGATTTTCTAAAAATTACACTATTTAACTGTTTGATGTTGCAAGATGATTTATATAAGAAATAACAAATAACCACGTAAGCAAAATTTATTTGTCAGTTGATTTGAATAAATTAGTGAATCCTGTAAAATAATAATCCGAGTTTGTTCCAAGGAGAACAATAAAAAAACTAAAATTTTGTAAAAATTGCATTAATTTTACTTGTTGAAGCTGATGAAAATGATTTTAAAAACTTTATAAAAAAATAAAATAAGCAAGCTAGAATTAATTTTGTGATTGATTTGAATAAATTAGAGAATCCTTCAAAAAATAAACTTGAGTCTGTTGAAAAAAAGGGGAAAATTAAAAAAAATGCGATTTTGTGAAAATTGCAGTATATTATTTGATGATTTTTAAAATATTATAAAAAAATAACTAAGTGCGCTTTTGCGATCGATTAAATATATTTGAGAATTCTGCCTAGGGACGGATTTAGCATTTTTTGACAAAAATTGCTATAGGAGCTCCGGGATACTACAAAACTGGTCTCGTCCCGAAACTTCCTAGGGGACCTCAAAAGCCCTATTATTTGACCATATATAAATCAGCCCCTGGCACGTTCTACTTTTTAAAAACACTTTTTAACCATGTTGATTTAAACTTCTTATTTTATAAAAAAATTCTACTTTGTTATATTTTTTTATCATTTCTGTTCATATATTTTTTATAGTAGGATCTGGGCAAAATGAAAATAAATAATTTATTAAAAAATCTTAAATACGGACCCCCTAAAGGACCTTATCGTTTTCCTATGTGTTTTTGGGCAAACATGAAAAATAAGTTAAACCTACAAAAATTAACTAAAATACCCCCAATATTAATTATATTTCCAATTTCTTCAATAAATATGAATTATAAATACATTTATGAGATTTTACATTATTTAAAAAAATATTTATTAACACGACAACAGCGGATTTTAAAATTCAAATTTTGACAAGTACTGTCAGATAAATTTTAATTACCTTTCATTTACGTTTAAATTGAAAGCAAATGACAGTTAAAACTAATAGAGTGTTTTCCTTGTGGAACCTATGTTAATAATCGAATACAATCGCCAAAAGGATTAACCTGATGGTAGATACAAATGACCTTTATTATAAGGCACTTTAGGACAATGGTTACTGTTACAAACAAGAAGTAATGCCCGGGCTAACAAATTCGTACGCGCTTTACAAAGGTATCTGGCGACTGACTCACTGTGACTCACACTGGATTGAAATGCTTCCCACATTGGGTGTTATTGTCATGCGCACACATTGTTTGCGTTTGTACGTTTATTTATAAAAACAGCTAAAACCATAAAAAGAAATCCGGTACGCGCTCATGTAACATACTGGAATGAAACATTCTAGCAAAGGAGAAATAACTTGCCGAATGTCGTAAATAGTATCTTGCCTACTTGATAGGATGTCCTTAGAAGTGCCAGAGGTGTGTCCTACAAAAATAGAAGGAATTTACAAGCTCTTTGCCGCCATCGAGGTCCCTTATCGGTTCTACTTTTTACTAATAATTATTGTGCATTTAATTTGGACGTTTCGTTTGAGAGGTAATAATTTCAATGTTGCCTGATTATGCAATAAAGTCTTACAATAACCTGTAAAAGATATTTTATTTTTAATTGACGCCGTAATATTACAAATCTTATTACAACTATTAAAACTATAGTCATTGAATTTACAGTAAAAGTTTCAGAGCTCCAGGGAACTGGAAAAGTCATTTTTTATCAAATATTTTAAAAATTGCAAAAGAACGACAACTGTGTAAAAATTGTTTAATTGTAAAAAATATATTCTTAAATTATAAGTTTATTTGAATTTGAAATTTGAATTTGAAATAAATACTTAAAAATTAATTTCTAATCAAGTCATAACAAATATGTACTTAATTGTATAATTTTTATACTATTAAAGTCAATAAATCATAGTAAATAAATGGCATAGGCAACAAAACTACTTTGTATGTTAGAAACATCGAGGAAAACACCAGCATCGTTGTCTAATTGTGCAAAAATTAATTAATTTCAATTGCGTTTTTTGGCGAAAGCGGTCTCCTAAAGAGCGAAATATTTTACACTATTGTATATTTATTTCTTATTTATATGTGGCATAAGTTTCATTCTTGTACAAAATTCTCCCAAAACCCGATAAGGTCCTTTACGGGTCCTAGACAAGTGCCTACTTTGCCTAGTGGTAAACGCGGCCCTGCTTAGGGAAATAGCAATGAAGCAGAAAACACCAATAACAAGCTTCAAACAAATCAAAGTGAACCACTTGCGACTTATTTAATTAAGGATGCCCTATTCTGAAATACCTTAAAAACTTATGATCTAATAAATTTACAATGGATTTAGATATAGTCCCGCCGCGATCAAGAAATACAAATCTTTGTTCTATAACTCAACATATATCCGAAGCCTTAGACAATAAACTCCAAACTGATCTAATTCATTGGGATTTTAATAAGGTTTTTTATAGAATGCAACATCGCATATTAATCAGGAAATTGCACATGCTATCAGTTAGAATATAATAAATATTTTAGCCTTATATCTAAAGAATAGAGGTGGGCTCGGAGGTGGGCTCGGAGGTGGGATTTTGTTTCTACGGTGGATTCTAAAATTTGGCAAAACGTCATCGTTCAGGCGAAGAGAATAATGTAAATAATAAAGAATTGGCGGAAAATGATGACGTTTTGGCGAGTTCATAAAGTTTATCCAGATAGAGATACCTCATACCAAATCTTGTTACATAATTTTGAAAGTAAGTTCATTCTTAGGAATCATATTATGATAGCAGTGTGGTATCTGTACAAATTAATACACAACATCGTTGATGATCAACATTCTTTGGAATCAATTAATATAAATGTACCGCCAAAACAACTAAGGAATTGTTTAACTTTTAGCTTAGATACCACCAGAACTTTTCACCATCTAAGTTCTCCACTTTATAAGATGATTAATGACCACCATCATATCCAATATTCCGCCGGTATTATTCAAAAATGTCGTGGATGAGAACATCTACTCTTGTTTGTGATAATCTCTCTATCTTATTTATTGTTTATACAGGGTGTCCCGTTCGTGGTTCACCAAACGTCAAGCTTAGAAAGTAGAGCAAATTTTATCAAGAAAAAACCAAAAAAGTAGGGGTCTATCTTTTATGGTTTGAAAGTTACAGGGGTTTGAATTTGGCATCGCCCGTTTTTGCCAGAAATCAGTAAATGATCAATAGTTGCTTAATAATCAATTTTTATAAGCAAAAGTTAAATTTTGATGGGTTTTGAAACAGTTGTATTATTAGATAATAACAAAAATGAAGGCGCGCCTCAATTGTAACTAACATGCTTAGAATTAATTCTCATAAGAGTAAGTTTAGAAGGCTCTAGTGAGTGGATAAAAATAGTTAGGGTTTCAAAATTTTTCATAATTTCTAGAGAAATTAACGAATTCTTAGAAAATTAAAAAAAACATGCCCTTAATAGGTCATATCTTGGAGAAAATCTTCAAAAACTGCTAAAAAAAAATTTCGGGCTTTTATTTTCTTCTCGATTTTTTTTAATACTTGATAAACCATTTGTGTTTTATCATTGTTACCAATGGAAAGAGGATACTTTCAGCTTTAAAATTATAATTTTTTAAAATCTTTTTACTAAGTTTTTAAGCAGCTATTGGTCGTTTACTGATTTCTGGCAAAAACGGGCGATGCCAAATTCAAACCCCTGTAACTTTGAAACCATAAAAGATAGACCCCTACTTTTTTGTTTTTTCAGGATAAAATTTGCTCTACTTTCTAACCTTGACGTTTGGTGAACCACGAACGGGATACCCTGTATTATATCATATTTTTAGTAAGTATGTATTATATTTTTTTATTCATTAAGCTTATCCTGTAATTGGATTACTTTCTGTTGGGTAATAAAGTCGATTTATTTATTAATTTACTAACACAAGGAGGATGGGTTTAGTTTTCTAGCGATATTTTCATAATCTCTACACAACTTGGTTAAATTATTATTATTAATGATATGGCACCCTGTATAAAAAAGTGAAAATGTCAAAATACAGCTATTTTGGGTTACTTTTGTTAGTTGCAATATAAATGTGTAGATTATATTTGGGTACTAAAGTTTTTCCAACTATACATATTTTACTTATTTGCCTAAAATAAAAATGTTCTTTACTGATTTTTTTTAATAATTCGGACAAGAATCAAATAAAAGAATGAAGAATTGGATAACAATGTATTGTGCGATCTTTAGGAAAATTTGAAACTGACACAAGTCCTACATTCGTAATAATCGATGTTAAACAACTTTCTTTTTTGTATAAGATGTTTGAAATTCGTTTCAAATCTTTTCTTAGGGTTTCTTTTAATAACGTCTTAAAGAGATTCAAAAAGGTACTAAAATCGACTTCCGCCGCAATTTTAAAAGAGAAGTCGAACGCGTCCGTTGATCGCAACAATGTTGAACAAAAGTCATCCGAAAAATCAATATTTGCGGCGGAAAGGGCACCTGGGAATCATCATTACACGTGTTAAACCATTGTGCCTTTTCGCCCCGATAGTGTTCCGCCCTTGGGTAACGGGATGCTGCTAAATGCGCCTTCTACGATTGTGCAATAACAATAAACATATTGATCTTCCCAATGTGCGTTGCGTGTCGTAAAGTTCAACCCCTAAGCCTGACTTGTTCGTAATGGCGATTTTTATTGTGTAGCAAAATGTTTGATTGATTGATTGAAATACCTAATAGGAGTATATATTATGTATTGAATATTATTAATAATAAATAGAGAAAAATATTGCTAAATGAAGCGAGTAGGAAAGCTTATCTTTATGCACCTTTTGTCGTTGTTTGTTTATTGGGTTAGAAGTTGTAAATTGGACGTTTAAAAGCATTTCCGCACAAAAAGGGGTTTGATGATGTCCCATTTTATCAGCTTGTTTCAAGTCGACTGGACGCGAGTCTGCAATATGTTTGGGTCGCGTTGGATCCTCGCCCCCGTATGATGAATGGTCTTGCATGGACATAGGGGTCGTGTCCAGTCCATTGCTTTATCTTATCTCTCTGTATAACGCCTGGACGAATCTTCTTTATTTCACAAATTTCCATTCTTCTGTCTAGTAGAATTTCTTTTAACATTTCTAGAAAGTAATCCTATATTTAAGTTTAAATTATTTTACTAAACAAACAAACCTTCACATGACAACAAACAATTTTTCCAAATTAATGATAATAAAGAAGTCGAATTTCCAACTTTGCCTCTTCATATCTCGGATATCGCCCAAGAGGATTTTATTAATTATTTTTCCAATTGTCTGGTGTTATATTTAATCCGGAAGCTCTTAAATATGCTACTTAGTAAAGCAGATTTTGAGGAAATTACAAGGCTCGCCAGAAAAAATGGCATATTAGCAAAAAAAGAATTCTTTAAATAATAATAACATTACAAGTCGAAAAAAAAATTAATTTTGCAAGAGAGCAGGAAAACGTATAAAATCAACACATCTCTATTAAATATTTCTGCAAACAAGGATTTATACATCGTGATTCGATTTTTTAAAAGGGCAGATTAAATTTTCTTGAAAATTTTAAATAAAATATTAATGTACTCGTTTTCCTGTCCATCAAAAAGTTTAAGTTTCTTCTTGGTTTAATTTATAAAATAAAGGTTCTGTTGATTTAATAAATTCATACATATAAATATATGCTTTGAAATTTTAGAAGTTACATTTCCATATTTTTGGGAATAATAAAGAGCTACTAAACTATAATTTTTTTCATATAATAATTTGATTTCTTTAGAAATGCATAAAATAAATTATAATTTATGAAGCTCATTATTCATTTGGCTGTCGTTTGCTCTTTTTTGAAAAATGATGACGAAACAATAGAAAACAACAATATTTCAGAGAAATTCATCGCTTTGTTAAAGAAAGAAAATTCCTCTCATAGGCCAAATCCCCATTTTCTATTTTTTATGATAACATTTTGATGATACAAACAACGCTATTATGAAGTTCGAAGTCAATAATCACAAGTGTTTAAATCGTTAGTAAGCATTAGAGTAAAAAACCGGACCGAATGCTACCAAGCAGATGATAAGGTAAAGCACCTTCTCCGACGACTACATGAGAAAATCGTATATGTCATTCATATTAGTAGTTTAGAAAATCTTTCATTTCAACACTAGGGACTTTCTGTTTTGCAACTGTCAAATAGTTCTTGTAATTTTCGATAGAGGCGCTGCGAAGGAATTCCGAAAGCCCTCTCTTGGATTTTTTTTGAACTTGCAAAAAAAGGATAGTTCAAATAAAAATTTATATTTAACCCCGCCAAAATTACTAATTTTATTATTAATTTATATAATTCACTTTTGTGTAAATTTTAAATAAAATAGGAACATTTCTTATTTGCTTCCGTCAAAACAGCGCCACCTACAATTATTTACATTTAACTAAAAATAATCGAAAACTTCAATGACAGCTGCTATTAACATAGGTTATGTTATGTTGTTACTACAAAATATTAATAATGGTCGCAAAATCTCCGTGGTTGTCGGAAAAATAGCGTACACAACTCCCAGAAAGTGAATTTCGTTGCTCGTGTAATATCCTCACTCGGCTAGCGCCTCGTTCGGTTATTTTCACACTCGCACAAAATTGGTCACTTTCTAATTCGTTGCGTAATATACTATTTTTTATGGCCGATCTCACCAACAGTGCTTAAAGAAAAACTTAACAAAGTCTTCCTTACACTTAAGTTCTTCTTAAAATTTTAAGACGTCTCTCCAGTCATATAAAACGAACACTTACGCTAGGTTTAGTAGAGATTGGATTTTGGTGTTCGGTTGGTATTCGGGCGTCGTTCGGCTTCCGTCGCGTCGTTTTATTCTATGATTTTTATTATTTTACCACAGAATCACAATATAATCTTAGAACATACTAGATTATTCTGAGATAATATATAAAATTTTATATTTATGTGTTTTATCTACTGTCTTATTTTTGAAATAAAAACTGTAGAAATGTGTCTTTTTTTAAACGAAAATATTGAAAAAATCATGGGAATTTGGCATGGTTTTAAAATGGTAATTTCTAGTGTAAACTTGTCTTGGGATAACAATATTAATTATATAAATTATAATTAAATTGCTTCTGGAATTATAATGCCATTTGCTAGTTTATTTTCACGAGAAATTGTAATTTTTAGGTTAAGTTGAGTTTTAAGTCGCCGATATCGACGACTTAATTTTAAGTTCAACTTAAACTTTAAATTCGCCTTTCCAATGACGGTGAGACCCGATAAGGACTACTTAACATTTAAGTAGTTCTTAAAGTTTAAGTTGTGTCGGTGAGATCGGCCATTAATTTCCTGACAAATGAGCAATGACCAAATTGTATATTTTATTGGTTGAAGTATATACAGGGTGAACAAAAATTAAGGATTTTTGAGAAAAATGTTTAATATAAAAGTTGTACCATTCTTAGCGACGCACCATTTAAGAATATTGCCGTGACCTTGAACCTCAAGTTGAAAGGCAGACGATAACAAGTTATATTTTTTCTTGTATATATGGCATGTAAACCTCTAAAAGGAAGCTATAATAATATGCAAGAAAAATGGGGGTTTGGTATTTAAAAAATATAAGTTGTTATCGCCTGATCTACGACTTGAGGTTCAAGGTCATGGCAATATTCTCAAATGGTGCGCCACTAAGAATGGAATAACTTTTATTTGAAACATTTTTCTAAAAAATGTTTAGTTTCCAAAATAAAGCGGCGTTGCCGAACTTTACGTATTGAATATTTAAACCCTTGTAACTTCTAAACTATTCACTTTAGAAAAATAAAAAAATATGTTCTGTAAACGTCTGAAAGGAAGCTAAAATAATATGCAATAAAAATGGGTTACTCCTATTTAAAAAAAGGTAAGTGATTATCGCCTGATCTTCATCTTGCTGTTCAAGGTCATGGGCAATATTTCCAGATAGTGCGTTACTAAGAATCGTACAACTTTTATTTGAAACACTTTTTTTCAAAAATGCTTTGTTTCAAAAATAAACGAGTGTTGCCAAACTTTTTGTTCACCCTGTATATTTGCTGTATGTAGTTTATCTAAGAACATACTTTGTTTTCGAGATAGATGTATAGAAAATTAAAACAAATGAATTGAAAAAATATCTAAAAAATATCCAACTTTAAAAAAACGTTTAGGAAGCTCCGGAAGCACTACACTACAGATTTATTCTGACAACCTCTGAAGGTACTTAAAGGTATAGAGGTGGAAGTCTGTATGCTATACGATTGTTTCGTTTGTTGAATATGTTGCTATGGTGAAAGTGAAACATTTTGTAGGTATTCTTTTAACAAATACAAAACGTGGATAAGGAAGAGACAAAGCAACTTATAGCTATAGCTCACAGACTTACAGTTCAGGTATTAAATCAGAAATTTCCTGAAAATGCTCTGTTTTTCTAGCCTCTGGGTCGTTATGTTTTCATTGTTCTTTTCGCCGAAACGTAGCGTTGAACAATGAAATCATGACAATTTGTCGGATTTCTTTCCGTTCCATATTAATCATTAATGAAAGAAAATTCCACCCCAGAACTTTAAATTAGCAGAGAAAAGGCAATATATTTTCCGATGGCATGTTGCTTCGTCTGCGGGTCGCTTTTTTAAGGTTAGTAAGAAAACAAGTACTCCTATACACTAAACATAGAAATGAGCAAACCTTGAAATAGTAAGTCAGCTAACGTATTATTCTTGAACAGAATACAGCCACAGGAATATTCACAGATCACTTGTGTATATATAATTTAGTTAGTACCTGTGGAATATTGAAAATATGCTGGCTTGTGAAAGTATTTTTCAGATGCCAATCAGGTTAAATAGTTTGCTTTCTTTTATCTGCTATCTTACAGGATCCAGAAACCAGGGTCAGGTTGACTTTATTTAGGGTGCCAAAGCCACTGAGTTTTTTATAAGTTGAAGATCTCCTTCTGGTTATAACAAGCCTCTCTTATTTAGACAGCTTAGTACTTTCTCTTGCCGTCCATACATTAATAACCCAACAGTTGGCCTTAGACCCATAATAATACCTAGTCAAGTTTCCAAGAGGAATCTCCCAAATAATTTGATAATAGTATTTCTATCATTACCCCCATTGACTCTACCTACATCTCTAGAGCTTCTATTTTTTATTATATTGGCTGTGTTCAGCAGGTTACCGGTAGGTGATCTACCGCAACCGCTACGTCTGGTATCAGTTGCATATCTGCTGAACGGCTTTTTAAAAATTCAGTTTTTCGTTCAAATAATTATGTTTTTTTGACCGTATCTTCAATGGCATGACCAAAACCTTCGTGGGAATAATTTAGACCAAAACCTTTATTAGATTTCATATTAAAAACTTTATTTCTACTTTTGCTAAAAATAAAATGGCGACCGGTGGATATCAGTGTCAATTATTTGACGTTAGATCCACCGGTTACTACTACCGCTCAATCTGTTGAACGCGGAATTTTTTTTTCGATATCAGCAGTTATGTCGTTTGTTAAAATTTATTGTTATGTATTGTAGGATGAGAAGTTTCGCGCAAGGAAGTATGGTGTGTAAATGATCTTGAATATTCACTTTGTTCTCGAATACACCTAATTATATAATAACTTTAGAATTAGATCTGAGTTTATTAAACAACAAATTAACATCGAAATACAAAGAGCAAATACAGCTTCTAAATTAAATACTCTTCCATCTTCTAGAGACCTGGATGAAATTTATAACGTCCTCAATAATAAAAACACTTGTAGATTCATATACAAAACTTTACCAGTAGTAATAAACGTCACCAAAAACGTACCCCGTTTTTTTATATGAAGTGTCGATACTGGTAGTTGCCTATACTGTGCTTTCACTTTCATTACAAGAAAAGGGCCTTTTCAATATTTTCAAAGCTATCGGGGCAGCTTTACTAGAGAGGAAGCCTGTTTGTACAAAGTGCAAAAAACGAAGAAAATGTATAAAGAAAATTAAGAAATTTTAGTTATATATTTGAAGAGGTTTTCAACATAAAGACATAGGAGAAAATTCAATGTGGTGGTTTTTTTCTTTAGAAGGGCTACTTTATAATTTCTGAGTAGCCACAGTGGCACAAATAACACAGGACATTACTCTGCTTTTTGTAGATACCCTTACTCTAAACTTTGGCATGAATACAGGGTGTCTCAGACCACCCGTCCACCCCTTTTATTTTGAAAACGCCTTGTCGTACAAGGCTAAAATAAAAAAAAATATTAACAAAGCAAACCCGAAGAATCCATTGGTGCACTTATTTTTTTCCGGAACAATCCGGAAGTACCCGGAACCGGAAGTAACTTTCGATTTTTAAATGGCAACATAGGTCGAGTATATGGTATCATTTGAAAGGTCTTTTAAAAAGAAACAACTTTTATTAAAATATTTTTGTAATATCTTGCATAATTAACAAATTAAACGAAAAAAAATATGCAAACAAGTGACCATTGGTCTCTTAAATTATGGAAAAATTAAATCGTTACCATCATCCGCAAATGGGCAAGAGAGAGATTTTTTTAAATTGAAACTCTTTTTTTGCGTTTACCGCTTTATTCGTTAAAAATAATCAACTTTTTTTTATTTTTTGAATTAAGGTAAATACTTAACCTAAAAAAGTTGATTATTGTTAACAAGAGAAGCAAAAAATACATGTTTCCATTTAAAAAATCATAATTGCCTCTACCCTTACCCATTGAGGATGATGGTAGTGTTTTAATTTTTCCATAATTTAAGAAACCATTTGTCACTTGTTTGCTTTTGTTTTGCGTTTAATTTTTTAATAAAAGTTGTGTCTTTTTAAAAGACCTTTGAAACGATACCATACTCAACCCATATTGCTGTTTAAAAATCGAAAGTTACTTCCGGTTCCGGGCACGTCCGGATTATTCCGGAAAAAAATAAGTGCACTAATGGATTCTTCGGGTTTGCTTTGGTAATATTTTTTTTTATTTTAGCCTTGTACGACAAGGCGTTCTCAAAATAAAAGGGGTGGACGGCTGGTCTGAGACACCCTGTATAATGATTCATGAGTTACAATAATTTCGTCAAAAAGCATTATAAGTAAAGAGGCTTATGTGCTTTTTTGTGAGTTGGAGGAAACCGTGTTGGATCCTTGCTAATATCATTTTCTAATATTAGATAAAAACCCTTTAGAATTTCTAATTTAGAAAATTAATGGCCAAAAATATACTAGAGAACGAGTCCCCCTCAAGGTCCGATCCTTCGGCAGACCCGAATGTTATCATAAGTATGTGTAGGTGAAATTTATTTGTTTGGATTTTGTTTCGCGAAGAGAACAATGTAAATAATGACGAATTGGCGGAAAACGATGACATTCTGGCGAGTTTTAGAATCTGCCACAAAAACAAAATCCCACCTTTCATGAATCAGACAGAAAACTGCAGTGTGGCGCAAAAATAATATTGAATAAAATACCCTTTAAAGATAATAATTAATAAAATAATATGTAGTTCAAAATTGGCAGACATAACATCATTTAATTTACAAAAAATAACAAAAAAAGTAAAAAAACTTCAAAAAATCACAAAAAATGTTCAAAACGACCATCTACGAATCAAATCAAAGCTTCTAATTACTATTGACGAGTAGCTATTTCTACTTGGTATATAAGATCCTTCAATATGTCCCCAGAAATTTTAGTCTAACGGATTTATTTCCGGTGATATTGGTAGCCAACGTATTGCACCTCCATGGCTAATCGAATTGTTTCAAAAATAATCATTTAATCAGTTTGTTACTGATTTTCTTGATGCGGGGGTGCACTGTCATGTTTATACCACATATTGAGAGCAATGTTAAGTGGTACGTTGTCAATTTAATCTAAACGGGGTTTTCTAAAAAATGTCTGTACATATCTCCATCAAACAATCACTTATTACTTGTGCAGGTAACAAATTGTTAATTAAAATACCAGCCCAAACATTGATACTAAGACGTTGTTGAAATCGTCGCGATCTATCTAATTGCATGTGGATTTTGTAATAACCACATATGAGATGGTCGTTGTGATAATTATTTACTTCATCGCACCATAAAACAAAACACATTTGAAATGGAGTCTCCGTTTTGCACTTGTTGGTATAATACTTAATTGAAAAATTCCAATCGTTGGCGAGCATCTTGAGGTTGTAAACGTTGTGCATTTTGGCGATGATACGGTTTTAAAATCTCGAGATTCAAAACAATCCAAACAGTACTTTGTGCTGATGTTTGTATACATATGTCTCGCAATGCGTCGAGTACTAACTTTTGTATCATCGAGGACAGCAAAAACAATGTTCTTCGTTTTTTACATTTACTTCGTGTGGGCGAAAAGCCTTTTGAGGTGAAGAATTGCCAGTTTCTCTTAGTTTTCGAAATGATGATCTAAATACGGTACGGAATGGTTGATGTCTATTTAGATACCCGTGTGGCTTGACTGTTCTATAAATTACAAAACCCATATACAAACTCACACTCTTTTGTCGTAAATTGATACATTTTTGTTTAAAACTTTATTAAAAAAGTAATTAGCGGACGTAGCAAAAACTATTTTATGTATGTATTCTATTAAAACTTTAAACCCCCATAATTCAAAAACTAAAATGAATCATACATATGTTCATAGGACATTTTTTTCTCAAAATGGCATAGGTTTTCGTATGACAGAGTTAAAAAAAATCAACGTTTATAAGCTACAAGCTGCCATGAAAATTGATCGTACATTTAATTTTATGTACCTATTAATAAAATAAATAAAAGAAAATGAAAAAAATATGATAAAAGCTCATTATAGACCTGGAACACATTAATAACCAACTAAGTAACTGAACTATATTTTGTAATAATGAATTATTATCGGCAGTAATGAATTATGATGTATAGGAAAACTCTACCCTTTTTGTAAAAAAAGTAGCTGAACGAAGGGGTTGTTATGTAATAAATCAGAAGGATTGCGGAAAGCGCTTTCATAAAAATAATAATCGACGATCGCTAGCTAATTGCTGCCTGAAAGGGCAGAGAAAGATGATCTGTGCGCTTGCATTATAGCCGACCGCCGGTTCTAGTTCCGGTTCCGGTCGTCCGTCCGAACAAGATTCAACACTCGCCTCGCCCTAGACTCTACATACTCTACATTAGACCCTTTTATTCGACATTCCACGGACACGCACACATAGCACGCAAACTGAAAATATTTGCCATCAGATTGTATGACATTAAAGAGAGTGTTTTTAAATGTTTATGATTGGGTACTGAGGGCGGTTAATACTGGTTGTGTTTGTGGGTTGGATTTAAAAACTCCTGTGTTGATCTTGATGGACAGTTGAGACGAGGATTAAAAATAAATAGCGGATCGGTTTACTACACGAATGGACCAGACAAATTGGTGCCATTCAGAAGTGACTCTCTACCTGGCGCGAAAATGCTATCAGAATGTGAAAGTATATGGCAGCAAAACCAGCTATTTACACATTCTCATCAATACGAGGGACACAGTTTACTTCTAATTGTGTGTGTATTTGGGGGCAATTGAGCGTGAACGGGGCCGCCCCTCACATTTCACGCAGATTTGCCGATATTATAGCTCTACCGGAAATGCCTTTCACACCATCCCAAATACGATGAAGCGAATGTGTATACAGCGAAGCCTGCAACTTTTTTAATCCTCCCAAATCACATTGTCTTCTTATTAAAAGCGTAAAGCTTTTTTATAAGGTGAAATTGCCAGAATAAGCTTATTTTGTGGGTAAGAAGAAATAAAAATAAATGAAATAAGAATAAAAGAACGCATTTTTACTTGAAATTCTATTTAGAAAATCCAAGTTATTAGATACAGGGGATGGGGGATAAATCTAAGAAATTTTATCCGTCAAAAGATTTTATATAAAAATTTCATTAAATAATAATGAATTATTCCCAGCTTTTTCATGTAAAATAGTATATTATTCAACGAGCGAGAAATTATTACCATTATTCAGAGTGTTGTAATAGGTCTGGGGTCTGGGGGGTTATTCTCGAATCCCCCGACACGATGTAGTGTACGACTTTTATCATTCGATCCTTGTCATTCAAATGCAAAAATAAGAGTCTGTCCTTGTCCTGTCGTATAGTTATTTCCCGCGAGTAAAATACGGTACTTTTTCCACGACTCTTATCTACGCCGCTTTTATGAAAATTAGTTAAGTCATTTTTTGAGTATGCTAAATAGGGTGCCACGCCCCCATAAATAACTCATAAACTTCTTAATTTTTTTGTACCAAATTTTGGTAGCATTAAAAAACATTTATAATGAACAAAATCAGAGAAAAGAATTAAAAAATATTAACAGTAAGTGTATTTTTTAAGGCCCTTACAGTAAAATTACTCAAAAACCAATCAACGCCCGATGTTAAACTTGTGATAATTTGTTAAGCCATAAAATATGAATCGATTGGTACCATAAACATGCCAAAGAAAAATTTCTTTAATTAGTTATTCGTGGGGTACGAAACGTTGTTTTTGAACAAAAGTTGCCCAATTTAAACGCAGCAAAAAAAAACATAAATAATATGTACAATAGTTTTCAATTATTATGTAAAACTGTGTAGGTATATTGTTGTTATTATTTATTTAAATTGAGTATTTAGTTTTTAAATCGGTGCGCGAGTAACATAAATGACCCTTAAGGTTATTTTTCGCATTTCTGACATTGTTATACACGCAGCGCCACCTCTATATTGCGAGGTTAACTAAAATACCGTGTCGGAATTGAAATTCAGTTTTCTGATTGATCCAAAATGCGTGTGGGAAAGCAAAACCGTGAATGAATTTTCTATTCTCTGTTATTATCTCCGACGGAAAATTTATAACGGGTGTCTAGGAAATCACTCTTAAGGGGGGATACCAGTACAGCGACCTAAAAAATTCATGATTTTTGAGGCGAATTAGTGGGTAAACGCTTTACCAGAATGAAAATCTGATCTGATCCGAGTTTATTGGTATTTAAACTCCAAAAAGAATAAAAAAATTTTTGCCTCGAACCAACCGTTTTAGTGCTCCGACCTCTCTCCTTGAGGGGTCTGCACGAAAATTAATCTTAAACGGCGGGCGCCCGTGCAGGTTGAATGAAACGTCGAAAATATATGCGGTTTGGTAATTTTAATGCGAACCTTCAAAATCTACATAAAAAAATCCCAACCCATTTGGTCATAAAATACGATCCGTAGAACGCTCACCAGTTTAAAAACAGATGTTTCGGAAAAAAGTCGTTTAAAATTTTTGGAAAGTCTTGATTTTTTACCAAATCGTTTCAGGAAGGTTCAGATTCATGCGCGGGGGATTCGTTTCGTCTGTTGGAAGGTCTGGGTTACTCAAAAAGAAAAAAGAAAATCGATTTTTTAACCTGCTGTATTGATCCCCCCTAACCCTTCAGTACACGCAGTACTGTCTGAGAGGCTAAAAAAACACCAGTTTTCCATGCCTTCTAATGTTATCCAAATTTTTTTTTTTAAATAGAAATCATGTTAACTTAATCAAAATACATCAGTTTAAATAATGGTACCATTTTAAAAATAAAAATTAAGTGGAAAAGTAACATTTTGACCTCATTTCACACATCAGGTTTTTTATTAAAAAATAGCGCGTGTGTATTGAAGGGCTACAAAGGAAAAAAGTATTAACTCATTCTCACTTAAATTAGCTTATTTTTAATTTCTGAATATTGAAAATAAAAGCTAAAAATAAAGAAAACAAAAGTTATTTTATAAAAAATCTATAAAAGGTGTTTACAGCCCTCTCAACCAGGAATACCTGGCTGTGAGAAGGAAAATGGGGAGCTGGTCCCCATGCTGTCAGACAGAAATGCTGCCACCGGAGAAGTTGTCCAAACTATATTTTCTTGGTGTCAAAAAGATTGCGACTCAGGAAGATGCGGTTGCAGAAAGACATCATTGGATTGCCCAGCAACTTGTCTCTACTGCCAGAGCATCTACCACAACAGGGTTCACATCAATCAAGATGAAGAGGAAGAATAGCTTGATAACGTTGGAGGATTCATTTTCATCTTCCAGTGGTGTGTAGTCGCCATACCCCCCTTCCAATAAGAAGAGTTTCAAGTATATAGACATTATCATTGATCGGTCGTTTTTGTGTAAAAATAACTAATAATATGTAAATAATAGTAGTTCAAATCATAATGTGTTGTGGTTTTAGAGAGGTACCTACTGTTTTCCATAGTTGCTACTCATTATACCAAATTCACCAACAATAATAAATACAGGGTGCGGGAAAAGTTCTGCATAATGGCTATAATTTTTTTAATATTGGTTTGATGAAAATATGTTTCATATACAGGGTGATCACTTGAAAACGATCCACCCTTAATCACTCTAGTATGACGAGATTCGACGAAACACATCAATTTTGATTTTGAGGGGGAAATTTAATTAAGTGTAAAAGTAACCGCTAGATGTCTCTAGTTTTTCCATAGCCACCTTGACTTCAAAATTTTAAATTGCAATCCCTAACACGCAATACCTCATTTTAAAGAAAATTAAAAGAACTTTAAATTCGTGTGAAAAATTTTGGAATAGGAAATCGGATCACCACATCAAAAATTATAACAAAAAATGTCAGAGCAGAACTACAATTTTGGGGTAAAATTTGTCCCCTATAAGTCTGTAAAAATTGATATAACATTTTCCTCAGACGAAAATGGGATGATTTAATCAAACTTATTTTTATCCAAAAATGATTCGTTGAAGCGCAATCGAAGATAAAAATCTGCAAGTTTTGTTATCTTTGAGTTTCAATAGCGCCTTGGCAAAGTGTTTTTGAATAGAGGTAATATGGGCTAAAAAATTCAATTTTGGTCTCAGGAATATGTTATACTAATTTATACCGATTTCTAGAGGGCGGCTATGACAAAACTAGAGACATCTAGCGGTTACTTTTATACGTAATTAAGTTTCCCCCTCGAAAACAAAATTGACGCGTTTCGTCGAATTTAATTTTATTAAGGGTGGATCGTTTCAAATGATCACTCTGTACATGTTATAAAAATTCACATTTATATGTGACTTTGCTTTTGCTTTTGTACATCACGTGATTGAGATAAGACTATCAAGTTTGAAATCTCAAATAGAATAGCCCAACTATTTTTAATAATTTGAATCTACATAATTTTTTAAAGCCAACGATACCCTATTAGTCATATTTTTCCTTCAACTTCAGGTTTAAAAAAATTTAGAAAAAATGTTTTTAATTTATTTTACTTAGGTTATAAAATTAACTTTACTTAAATTAACTTTACTAAGCACAAATGGCTCTCGAGTTTATTTTATCTTTTATAATGTGGTGTTGTGACATTTTGTCATGTCATTTAGCTTTTGCAGGAGTTGTTTATGAATTGTTTGTTTTCAATTAATCATAAAATTAATAAAATATTTTTGAAAAATTAAAAAAAAAATTGATAAAAATCACTCACTTAGATTCATTTTTTATTAATTGCACCATTTCATTCGAAATTTCAAACTTGACAGCCTTATCTCAGTCACGTGATGTAGAAAAACAAAAGCAATGTCAGAGATATACAGGGTGAGTCAGGAGGAGTGCGCCACACTTGGGGAGTGTAATCTACTCAATAATACAAGGTAAAAACCGAAAATTTTTATTAGTTTTCGAGTTATAACGTTTTAAAAATTAAAGTTGGCAAGACTTGCCTAACTGTTTTCTTGGACCATGGATTAATCCAGTTGGTTTAAACTTGCCCTCAAGGTTCTCAGACGAACAGAGGCACTGGTTAAAAATTAAGGTTTATAAAGAAAAGGCTGAAGTTGGAGATGTACTATTCCGACGTATTGCTGCAGCTCTAATAAAAAAACTGTAAGAACTTAGAAGACTAATATCTAGTGTTCATAAAAGAGCGTAAACATGTATATAGACACGTGAGGATATCTTTCAAAATGTTTCATGAATTAAAAATAAGCTAAATGTGATGTTATACCTAAACCTACTTAAACTATTAAAACGCCATGACTTGAAAAATAATAAAAATTGGATAACATCATTTTGGTTTTTTTACCTTGTATTGACGTGTAGAATACACTCTTCAAGTTTGGCGCACTCCTCCCGAGTCACCCTGTATATTAATTTTTAAATCTACGTTATAGTCACTATGCAATAAAATCACAAGCGATGTTATGAACAAATTCTTTGTGGATATACAAAAAAAATTAAAATGCCTACTGATAACACAGCTACCAATATAACTATAAAACAAATCAAAGTAAATACTGGACTAACCTTCTCGCTGGGTGATGTTACACCCAATGAAGTGCGAGATGTCACCAGGGCACTAAAATCTCGAAGTCTATAGATTTTTACGGGTTGACAATAATAGTAGTCAAAAGGAATATAGACATATTAACAACTGTTTAGAAGCTGGTGTGTTTCCTGAGTCAATGAAGATTGCATAGATAATTCCAATTCATAAAAAAGGAAGCAAAGATGACATGAATAATTATCGTCCAATATCTTTGCTACCAACCTTTTCAAAAATTATTGAAAAATTGGTTGCCAATAAGATATCTGTATATTTTGAAAGAAATGACTTATTTATCCACCAACAATTAGGATTTAGAAAAAAACTCTTCTACTACTGATGCTACAACATCTTTTATATTAAAGACAATTCAATGCTACGAAAAAAATTAATACTCTATGTCGACCTTTTGCGACTTATCAAAAGCGTTTGATTGAGTATCACATTCAATCTTATTAGAAAAGCTAGAATCATATAGATTGCCTCAGGGATTCATACTTGGCCCGCTCCTTTTTTAATATACATATATTAATGATTAAATGATTTGTCACAGAACGTTGATTATGTGAACTGGATATTCTTCGCAGATGACGCAACAATTACTTGTAAGGGTAGTAACTATCAATACAGAGGCAATCTCCAAAGCAAACGATTGGTTTAAAAGAAATGAATTGAAGCTAAATGAAGAGAAAACAATCAAAATCAGAATCTGTAAAATTTCTTGGAGTTGTTATGGATCCTGGACTGCGATGGCATAAACACATTGATGAACTGTGCAACAAGCTGTCAAGGAATATCTTTGTTCTACGTTCATTATCGAACTGTGTCTCACAAAAGGTGCTAACTACTGCTTACTACTCGTTATGTCATTCTTTGATGTCCTATGCCATTCTGGTGTGGGGTCATGCTGCTGATGCGTACAGGGTTTTCAGGATGCAACGTAAAGCTGTTAGAGTGATTGCTGGAATTAGCTACAGAGAAGACTGCTCACATGCATTTAAAGAACTTAAAATACAAACATTTCCATCCCTATTCTTACAGCAGTGTCTACTGTATGTTCATCGAAATTTGAATCAATTTGAGGTGCAAGCTGATATTCACCAATATGAAACTCGGATGCGAGATGGCATCAGGGGCGACTTCTGCAGGCTCACCAAATCGCAGATAGGACCAAACTTCATAGGTCCACACCTATATAATGCTCTACCTAATAAGATAAAGAAAAATCTTATCTCAACTTTAAGAAAGAGGTCTCTAGGGTCCTTACTGAATCAGCACCGTACTCTATACAAGACTGTTTTGATATAGACCTAAGTCAAGCTTTTTAATAAAATGTGATATACCTATGATAAAATACAATTTCTGTAAATCTACGTTATATATGTACTTTACCTTCGTGTTATTTAATTTTTAACTTATGTTAATTGTTTTTTTTTATTATATTTTAATGTTTTTTTTTTAATTCTATTTATTCTATTTGCCATGCTGGAAGAGCAGAGTAATCTGATGCATCGCATATTTCTCTTTCTGTTATCTTGAATATATTATGTTATACAATATGTAAAGTATAAAGGAAAGAAATAAAGATTATTATTATTATTATTATTAAAATGAAGGTACTGATTTCTACTAGAAATCTACCATGATAAGAGTTTGATGAAAATGTGATCCGAAACAGCGTTTTCCGGAAATTAGTTATTTTCAGAAACGGAAAAACTCTAGAACGGTTGAATATAGAAACTATGTGGAAAATGTATGGAATTTGCCAGCTTTCAAAAAGACGAGCATTTTTTTTTCTATAGGATCAATAGTTTTCGAGTTATACGCGAAAAACCAAACCGATCCCCGTAATCAAAATTTCTGCCCCCCTCCATGCACTTTATAATAATTCGTTAAAAAACTATATTCTATGTTCCACTCTGTGGTGATACCTGTTTCCATGGGTAGTGGGCGGAAAATTATCTTCTTTTCCAAATAATTGTAATGATAGATTATTGTTTTTCAATGGGATACATTGCAAATTATTTTCAAAAGTAAAATTGTTTGCTTTAACGTCTAATCCTTTATTTGTTTTAAAGGTTAATAAATATTGAATATATCTGTGTTATTTATTTTTGAACAATAATTTGATTATAATTTATTGAGTAATTTATTTTGTAGGATTATTCTTGTAATTTTATACGAATAAAATAAAACAAAGATGAGTTAGGGATGATTTTCAACGGAGGTAATAAATAAACCCGTTTTCGGTTATAGTAGCATTACACATGCATCCAATATGTGATTTCGTGCTGTATGTAAAATCATAAGACATACAATCCGTAATGCAATACATTACATCCACCCCTCCCAGTCAGACGGGAATAAAACAAGCGGCTGTAAAATCACGTCGTTGCGCTCAATTTCACCGTCCAGGGAGCTGAAGCAAACGTTGCTTTTTAGCATATTGGCTTCTGTTTGCACCCCGCCGCTTTAACCACCCCCTTCTTTTTTAATAAGCTTTAAAACGAGCTTGGAATAAAGATTATAGTTTATTTTAAAACCGTACTGGGTCTATAATAAGTGAAGTGATTGATAACGTCTACATATTGAGGAAATAAGTTTGCATCACAATAACCGAATTAACTGCGACAGCTAATTCATATTTAAAATTATTATCACTATTTTTGTGACCAATTATAATCAAAATGATCTATCACCCTTTGTCAAAATTTACATTTTATTAAAAATAAATTCTTACCCATTAGATAATGTAAAGAAAATTACTAGTCTTAGTTATAAATGATGTCCCCCAAAATGTAACAAAAGTATTTTTCCGACGACCATATGAGACAATCGTATATGTCATTCATATTAGTGATTTACAAAATCTATCATTGCTGCACTAGTGACTTTGGGTTTCTGTTCTGTAACTCTAAGAAACTTCTTGTAATTTTCGATAGAGGCGCAGCGAAGGAATTCCGAAAGGCCTCTCTTAGAATTTTTTGAAGTTGCAAAAAAGGTCATTTCAAATATTAATTTATATTTAACCCCGCTAATATTACTTATTTTGTTATTAAAATCATGAGGTATATAATTCACTTTTGTGAAAATTTTAAATAAAATAGAAACATTTTTTATTCGTTTCGTTCAGTTGCTTCCGTTAAAACAGCGCCACCTACAATTAGGTACATTTAACTAAAAATATTCAGCTAACTTAAATGTCAACTGATGTTCAACAGGTTATGTTAAGACTTTTGAGCTGTTACAAAAAATATTAATTGTGGTCACAGATTCATCGTGATTCATCATAGCGTACGCAACTCGCAAGAAAATGAATTTCGTGTTCGTATGATATTCTCAGTCGGTTAGCCCCTCGTTCGGCTATTTTCATACTCATACAAAATTCGTCACTTTCTAGCTCGTTGCGTAATATACTATTATTTTTTTTGATATTTTTTTATAATTTAACCCTTGAAAAATTAATTTCATTATTATTACTATCAACCCTTCTAAAAATTATTTTCCATAATTAGGCCAAACATTTTAATAACTTTATTGTAGGGATCCCGAAACCTATCGTTTGATATTATAAAGTCAAAAATAATTCGGTTTCTCATCTTATCATGGTGGTAAGATGAATGCAATTTGTAAATATGTATATAAATCAAAATATTCTATGGTGTGGTGCTATTTTCTCCAGAAACATTAGGTATATTTTTTCAATGTTTGGAATAGACTAATACAAATACAAATATTATCATTTTTATACTTTCATACTAGAAATTTAAAAACAGGCATGTGAGTAAATTATTTTGAACCTACAGGGTGAGCTAAAATGATTGTGGTCAATTCAAATTTCCCGCCTAAAAATTTGAGGAATTTGTTTGCTTCAAGTTCATAGTAACACAAAATCCTATCAAAATCAGAACAAACTAACTAGACTTAACAAAAGCAGAGGCGTAGGTGTAATTTATAAATGTTGTGTCAAAACTTCAGATTTTAGATTTCGTTATTGTGCCTTCTATTTCATAAACGTCATTTTTTATCAAAATTAATTTGCGTAAATCTTTGCTTTGTGTCAGCATCTGCCTCGAAAATGAAGAAAAACATTTTCAATATTTGACATACTATGGGGAATTTCGACTTGGGATACGCCCTCTGGGAGTTATTTGCTGAAGCTAGAAAAGGTCTACCTTGACATAACCTGTTTTTGTAAATTTTATTTCCGTGCAGTTATAAATCAGTTTACTTGGGTTTATTATTACTATATTAAAATAATAATATTTTTTACAGGCTGTAATTTATTACTTACCCCAAAACAATGTACTTAAGGGGTTAAGCCACTCTAGGATTTTAAAAATATTGAAATTTTAAAACAATCACGGATCAACTTAAAATCGGTTAGAAAAGAAGTACAGGAGCAGGATATTAATGTGGAAGGCCAATTGTATGGTACAGGCATCGCAGATTGAAGGTAGGTACATAAAAAAAACTTTGAAAGCGTTTTTTTCGAAACAACATTTCTCAAATCGGCCGGACTCCTAACTCATACAATTCTTTACCTATTGACTTCAAAATTTAACTGTATATTCAAAATTACATTCTCTATAGAAGTACGTAGGATTTTTTTATTATATTGAATAGATCTTTTGTTATAGGTAATTTTATAGCGATTTTTCATGGCATTTTTTTCTTTTTACTTCAGAAGGGCGCCGATTTTGCAAAAAACAATATATTAAAGAAATCCTACGTACTTCTATAGAGAATGTAATTTTGAATAAACAGTTAAATTTTAAAGTCTATAGGTGAAGAATTGTATGAGTTAGGAGTCCGGTTAATTTGAGAAATATGGTTTCGAAAAAAATGCTTTCAAAGTTTTTTTTATGTACCTACCTTCAATTTCCGATGCCTCTACCATACAATTGGCCTTCCACATTAATATCCTGCTCCTGTGCTTCTTTTCTAACCGATTTTAAGTTGATCCGTGCCTGTTTTAAAATGTCTTTTTTTTTTAATCCTAGAGTGGCCTAACCCCTTAAGCAAGTAAGAATTAACACACACTGGTCAATAAAAGATAAACACAATTTTTAAACACAAAAAACTTGATCCAAACAGCCGCAGTTACTAAAACCAATAAAAATTAAATCGGCGCAAAAATCTTTTAATACTTTTTCCTCCATGTTTTTTTCAAATTTACGTCAAAATAGCGCCATCTATCCCTAGTCGAAATTCCCAATATGTTGTTGAATTAGAGATTTTGGAAAAAAAAATCGCTACGCCATTGGATTACTAGGAGATTTTCTTTTTAAGATTTCTGTTGTACCAACATGTGTATTTGGTTGCCTACATATCAAACCACAATCATTTTAGCTCACCCTATACATAATATGGGGTACAAAAATAATTCTAATCTAACCTACTTTTTGAAAAACCGAGTGCCCCGGCATATTTGTGATAAAAAACATATTCAACATTATATTCATATAACTTTTACAATGCTACGCCTAGAGAAAGATAAGGTCCTTTGATTTATTTAAAAAAAAGTCGTTGTGCAAATATGCAATATGTGCAATAAGAATGGAATACTATCTATTGGTAAAAGGTAAAACAGTTTAAAATAACTATTTTTCTTGTATAAACATTACACCACACCGCGCCGCATCTTTCACAAATTATTTTAGTAATGCCCTTTACTGGGTGTCCCAAAATTCGACCGACAACGATTAACTGGAGATAGTAGACCTGGAAATAAGTTGATATGACCCTATTTATCTATATCCAAAAATATATCCCTCAGGAGTTATAAGCCTCCATAGTTGATTTTTTAAAATAGAATTTTTTTATGACTGCCGAAGCAGTAAATATTTTGTAATGAAATTTTTTATACGTGATTTTGAATATTGTACGCCCAATTGGTAAAAATTTGGCTAATACTCAACCTTTGTAAATGGTGTTGAATGGAAGAAGACACAAAACAATCAAAAACTTTTTAGGTATTTACAAATTTTATTTAAAAATTATTTTTTTCATGTAGAAAACTGAAAAATAAAGATTTTCTGTCCCTTATGAATTTACGCAAGCTGAGTAGTTTTTGAATAAAATTTAAAAAAAATTGGTAGGAAAGTTAGGCCACTCAGCATACATTTTTAATAAAATAATTTTTAAATTACAAAAAAACCATTGCATTTACTCTATATTAATGGCTTATTAGTATACTCCTTAAATGTGATTTTAATTATTAAAATTTAGACATTTTTTTTTCATAGTTATATGTTGAAACTGTAGCTATAGTTACCATGAAAACAACTAGATACTTTCGTTTTGTTTTCCACATTATTTTTTTAAATTTATTCAAAAGCGGCAAAATCTACGTAAAATTTATAAGGGGCAAAAAATCTTACACTTGAACTTCTCCACAAAAGCAAATACGTTTTTAAAAAAATTTTTAAATACCAAAAAAAATTTTAAGTGTATTATGCCTTCTTCTTCCATCCAACACTATTTACAAAAGTCTGTGGAATTTTGGGACACCCTGTATTTTGGGAATTTGTATCTTGTCTGTTTTTCTCCAAATACTGGCCAATGTGCCACCTCATCTGTTTTCCTTGGATGGAACATGTTCAGCATTACCTCGATGCCTTTTGGTTTCAAGTTCTTGGTGAATGCTATTGTTTGGATTGTCTCGCGTACAAGTAAAAGTGATCGCAACATTTCATAAGCAATTTGCAACTTCAGTCATAAATTTCTAATTTTTTTGCAATCCTGACACGCTTATGTAAGCGTCAACCATTACCCTTGCTGGGTCAATGATGAATGAGAATAATAATGGTAAATGATATAAAATTTGTAAATACTATTTTCTACTCCTGAGTGGAATTTTATATCGCCCCATCAAAGTATTGATCAGATCCCCCCCCCCCCCCCATATGTGTATAGCATTCTCTAATGATAATAGATTAAAATGATATGTGAGTAGTCGCAAATTTTGACAATGTCGCATTTATTCTTTTTCCAAATCAAAGATCATCTATCATCTACTGCTGTCATACATTCATCTTAAGTACCGAAAACCTGAAAATACGAAGACCCATTTATGAGATTTCATGGGCCTATACTGCTTCATAAAATATCGCACTAGTTGTGATTAAAATTTATAAAATTTCTAATTTTCTAAAACTTATTTAGCGGCATTACATTTTTCTGACTGGGTCATATCTTGGGTCCATTTGGCATACGTACCAGAGAAATATAAAAGAAAATACTCATAAATTGTTTGATATCAGAAAAAGTGATCTTGTTGTATTATTAATATTGTTTTGTACACCGTTCAAGTTACTTTTTTCTGAAATTTTGTTAAATATTTTAGAATCGAAGTTTTAAAAAAACTATATGGAGTTTCAAAAGCCATTACAGTAGAGTCAAGATCTGTAGTTACATGAAATGCCAATTATTGGTTATTATTTAGTTGAATTTCTCTAGATTTCCACTCTACTTTACTTTTTGATATTTTTCTTTTCTTTGTGGGAGGACAGATTGCCTGTTGCGAATTACCATGTTGAGTTTGATCTTCAACATCAATTTGATCATCATCATCACTTGGTATAAATCAAGACCATCCTCATCTGATAACCCATATTCATTTTTGCTGAGTTCTGACCATTTTTCTACAATTTTCGTCATTTCTTTATCGGTTAGGAGTCGACTGCAATGCTAAACAGGTTTTATAGTAAAACTGTGTAAATATTCTTAAAAAATAGAATTAGAAATAATACGAAGTTACCTCAGTGATAAAAACTCATTCTGCCCAATATGAAGAATGAACACAAATACTGTTTGTTACCTATTGTAAAATGGCTCCAACAAGAAAAGTGTTCTTATTTTAATTTTTAATTGATAACAAACGAAACACTGGACCAGCATAAGCTACCTATTATTGACAAAATATGAATTTCACATAGCTCCTGATTTTACATCACATTTAGGACCGTTCCAACGAACAGAATTCAGATTATCATACTCCTATTATATCTATAATAATAATCCAATTCCAAAAAACATACAATTTAAGGCCATTTCACGAACAGCCGAGACGCAAGCTGCGAACCGCACAGAAAACGCAGGTTCCATGAAATAAAATGCTGCGTTTTACGGATTGCTACATGAACGCTCTCATTTGATTACATGGAACCTGCGTTTTCTACGCGTCTCGCAGCTTGCGTTTCGATTGTACGTGAAAGGGTCTTTAAAGGTTAGGTTAGTAACCTAACATAGGTTACTAACCTAACCTATATGCCTACTTTTACTAGTGGTATAGGAAAATCGATCATTGATCTTACATTAAGTACATCTGATTTAAGTGGACTTACCCTGAATTGGAAAGTTTTGGATGTGGAATCCCTTAGTGATCATAAAATTATAACATTTACTTTGAATAATATTAATACTAATTGATCCAATAATAATATTTCGGTAATTAATGGTTGGAATTTTTCGATATTTTTTCGAAATTTAATATTGATAAATTTAAAAGCAGCTTATCATCACGTGTTGAATGTTTACTGAATATAAATCTAGTTAATTTTAGAAAAAGTTTAATTGAAGCTTGCAATAATTCTATGCCTAAAAAGTCAAATAGATAGCATAGAAAAGAGGTATATGTATTGGAGGAATTCAAGTATTAATTCTTTAAGGAAAGATTGTATTAGAAAACGTAGAATTTTAACTAAAAAAAGAAAACAATATAATAATGTTAATATTGACCAATATATGTATACAAGCATATAATAATGCAAAAAATTACTTAAAAATGAAATTAGAAAATCTAAAGACAATTGTTGGAAAAAATTATGTGATGAACTTGATGTGAATTCATGGGGAGATGCATATATTTTGATAGTTAAAAAAATAAAAATTTTATCTGCTCCCGCGCTTGATTTAAATGAGAAATTACGTATCGCTAATCATTTATTTATTAAAAATGATAAAATATTTTGGAATATGAAAGAAGTTATAAATTTAAATGTTGGTAAAGCATCCGGTTTAGACTACATTCCTGTTGAAATTATGAAGAAAACAGTTGAACTATATCCAGACTATGTACTTAATATTATGAATAACTGCCTCATAAATAATTGTTTTACTAAAATATGGAAGTCGGCGAAACTTGTACTTCTTAAAAAACTTGGTAAGCTTGATGATAATCCAAAATCTTTTAGACCAATATGCTTAAATGAAGTAAATGATTAGAACATTTAATTTTAAAAAGATTATCCATCGAAATTGAAAATGGTAAAGGCTTATCCAATAACAAATATGGTTTAAGAAAAGGTAGTCCTACAATAGATGCAATTAATATATGTTACGAAATTACCTTTTTGGAAAAAAGTAAATCCCTAAAAACGAGAAAATTAGTTGCACTAATTACAATAGATGTAAGAAACGCCTTTAACAGTGCATCTTGGCAATTAATTATTAACGAACTTGAATAACGTAATATATCACCATATTTACTTAATATGATTATGTTTTATTTTCAAGACAAGTCTATTTTTATTGATGATAATTGTTCTCTAGAAATGACTTGTGGTGTACCGCAAGGTTCGGTTTTGGGTCCCACTTTATGGAACATTTTATATGATCCAATTTTAGACATTGATGTGGATACTGATGTTCATTTAATTGGCTTCGCAGATAATTTGGCTGCATTAGTGTTGGCTAAAGATGAAGAGACATTAATTGAAAAAGTTAATGCTTCACTATTTTATATTAATAAATGGCCTAATAATCATTTTCTAAGTTTGGCACCTGAAAAAACAGAGACAGTTTTGTTAATTGGAAAAAAGAAACATGGTGATATAAGTTTTGAAGTAAACGGTACAACACTTTTTCCAAAAGATTTTATTAAATATTTAGGTATTCAAATTGACAAAACATGTGAAATATGTTATAAAAAAAGCTGAAAATACAATCAATGCTTTATCTAAAATAATGCCGAGATTAGGTGGGCCAGGCGAATTTAAAAGAAAAACTATTTGTAATTCTGCAGAATCAATACTATTATATGGTATTGAAATCTGGAAAAGGGCTTTTGAATTCAAAAAAATATAGAAATTTGATTATTTCTTGTCAAAAAAGGCTTTACTTAAGAATTTGTAGAGCTTATTGCACTGTAAGTGCGGATGTCTTTCAAATCTTAAGTAGATCTATTCCAATTAAATTATTAACGGAAGAAAGGGATGGTCAATATGGAAGTATAGAAGATAAAAAAATTCTACGTTTAGAGATTATTAATAAGTGGCAAGTTTTATGGGAGAACAATCATAAACACCCATGGACACATAAAATACTTCCCAACATTATTAATTGGGTTTTAAGAAAACATGGTCAAATTACATACCGCATAACCCAGTTTCTTAGTGGTCATGGCTGTTTTAATGATTATTTAAATAAAATCGGCAAACAAGAATCTTCCTTATCCTAGTTTTGTTATAGGGAAGACTCTGCGTATCATACGCTATTTGAGTGCAATCGGTGGCAAGATAACATTGGAAATAAATTTATCAATTAATAATTTAATAGATGTAATGTTGAGTAGTAATGACAATTGGGAAGTGTTGCAAAATTTTATGGAGTATATTTTGTTTAATAAAGAAGAATATGAAAGGAGCTTAGAAAGGCAAAGACAATAATGTGTTTTATATCTTACATTTATGGGGATGGTGGTGTGTCTAATAATAATAAAGTAATACCGAAAGGTGGTTCTATTGTTATTAGGGTAATAGAAGAGGGGTTTTAGCTGGTAAGAGACCAGCACTACCAATTATATTAGACCTGAAAATATTTGGTGTCCATGATGGATTTCCCCTCACCAAAGAAAAGGTTAAGTTAGGTTATAAAGCAAATCTCCATAGTTTCTATAGTTTATAAAAATCTCAATCATTGAGTTTGATTTTGATTAAGAAATATTTTGGAATAATTTATCAAACTAACGTTTTTATTTATGAAAATGTTAATGTACAAACAACAAACAAAATCATAAGCTTAAAAGGGGTCAATGTTAATTATGTTATAATGTCATTAATAAAGCATTTTAATTTCAATATGCATGATAAAGAAGGGATGACGTAATTGTAGATATCTACAATGTAACTAAGGTTAGTAAGTTTTTGAAAGTTAAGAAAAATCTGTCCGAGATAAATTATTTCTAAACCATTTCAAGTATTGAAGAGAAAAAACTAATTTATCGTATGTTGGTATGTACATTTTAGCAAATGAAGTTATTCTTGTGAATGAGAGTGTTTCCTTTAATCTCGCTTAAAAAAGCTTCGATGATAATACTTCAGCAACATTAGCCAAATAACCTGATTTATGGACGTTTGGACAAAGCATTATCATGAGCATCGACCCTCTTAGCCTGCATAAAAAACTACCAACAATAAGATAGCCAAAGCCCGCGCCCTGCCGTTGGATCCAAACGACATAAAAAGCGTAGGCCGGACGAAAATTAGGCAGGATTAGTGTCCCTAAAAAGGAGGAAACGGAAAAATAAATAAGAATTGCGTCCGAAAACAGCCCCTCAACTCAAGAGCGAACAAAAAGATGTTTCATTTTTGTAGCGGAGCTTATTTGTAACTGGTACTCGTCGTTGGAATCGACAGGGATCGTCGCGACGCATGCACGCACCTATTTTTCGGTGCGTGATGAGCTTTGAAACAATGTGAATGGGCAGATGGGCTGCTAATAGACGATAATAGCTTTAGATTGGATTGAGGGGTAGCTTTTTAAAGCGAAAACGGGTGAGATGGAAAACGAGCAGCTGATTTCACGTGATTCACTAGATTTTCACCTGCTTAACATTTATACTAACAAGTAAAGTACGAAACTACATCATTACCCTAAATTCAGGGTGTCTATTAGTAACTCTTAAATCGACGCATTTTTTTAACACCGTTTTTCGCTTTAATACATTAGTCATCTTAAACACAGGTTTTTTGCAATTAAGTTAACAATAATTTTCTGTTGTTTACAATAATAATAAAATATTAGTTTCTCTGACTATTGTACTTATAATCGACAAATTTTGTATTTTGCAATAATATTTCTGGTTTAATGGCTGCAATGGGATTATAAAACTATGATTCAAATCTGGGTGATTTAAGTGAAGAGCAACGAGATCGCTTCCATCAGGACATTCGCAGTATGGAAGAGTGATACTGGGGTTACTGGCTGATTACTGCTGGAGCATTCAGTAGAGTACTTCTTAGTCGGTTCATGTAAGACAATCCTATAAAAGAAAGTTTTGTCCAAAGTAGTTTTATATAATAACATATTTTATCTTTAAAACGGACATATTTTTGTAAAAATTCATTTCCTTCATATCTCAATAACTAGAGCTGTACAATGACCCTTTAATTCTGAAAATTCTGATTACAATTTTATAATTATAATAATATAAAAAAATATTTGAAGGTAATTAAAATTGTGAATTATCCATAAATCCATTTATTTTTAATTAATACTAGTTTAGTGCAGGGGAAATTTATCAAGAAATGCAGAGTAAGCATGTATACATATTAATCAAATAATTAAAATCTGTGGTTAGTCATTAGTGAAAGTTTTTTTATCCAGTTAGTTTAGTTCGCTGTGTCTTACATCCCGGATCCCGGTACCGACTTCAATTATCCTGGTAATGACGTATCTTTTGTATGCGCATGTGTATTGAAGCGCAAAAGTATACATCGGATATTTGGTGAAGACTGAAACTGCTAACTGATATTTTAAAAATCATTGTGGTAACAAAAGATAACAAAATACTCCTAACACTAACCTAACCTAACTTAACCTAACATAACTTACTCACAACATATACAAGGTGTCCCAGACCACCCGTATCACCTTTTTATTTCGAAAGCCGTTTATCGTACATTGATGAGAAAAAAAATTACCACCAAAGTGAACCTAAAGAAACTACTGGTGTAATTCGTAATTTCCAAAACAAGTCGGAAGTATCCGAAACAAGAAGTAGCTTTAAAAATTTAAATGGCAACCTAAGTCAAGTGTGGGATTGTTGGAAAGGTCCTTTAAAAATAAACAACTTTAATAAAAATATTTTTTTAATATCTTGCATAGTTAACAAATTTAATTATGGAAAAATAAAAACAATAGCATCAGCCTCAAAATTATTATTTAAATCAAAAAAATAAACATAGATTTTGATATCCAACTTTAAGAGCATTCTTTCCTAAACCGCGTGTTCAAAATCGTCTTCCTCAAAAAAAGTTTATCCATTTTAGAAGTAGAACCCTATAATAATACAAACAATTCATATCTTGTCGCCCCATTCCGCCGCCCACAAACTGAATAAAATCCAATAAACAAAATATTATGTGCAAAACGACAAATACTGGACTACATGCAGCACTTTTATTATTTAATCAATTATCATAAAAAAATACTTAAATGTAGATAAATGTATGTTCTACAAAACGGCGCAACTCGATTTTCAATATCTCAAAAATTTCCGCTACAATATTCCAATAAAATTTGCCTAAAAACGCCAGTTTTAAACAAGAACTATAAAAAATGTATAATTTTTTTTTTAAAAAAGCTTTGCGCCGTTTAGTAGATTAATTATCTCATTTTTAAATTCTGAAAGAATTATTTTAAAATAATAATTTATAAGGGCTGTAGAAGTAGTCCAGTAAACATCAAAATAGCCTTTACTATGTTAAGTAAGGACTGCTCTTAACATTTTTGGACTGTCGGAAATTACAAAAAATGGCCTTTTTCTCCAAACGTCATTACAATCTTCTGTGACGTTTGACGGGCTTTAAAAAGTCACTTTCTATGTTCGTTGACATTGTTGACGTTGCATTGTATTGTGTTTAATTTTAATACGATATGTATCTTGGGTTGCGGAATAAGCGGAGTAGAAATTTAATATCTACTCCTAGGCAGTACAAAGTGACCATAGAATCAACGAACATCAAAAGTAACATTTTAAAGCCTGTCAAACGTCACAGAAGACTGTACTTTAATGACGTTTGAAGAAAAAAAATTTTTTTTTCGTCTTAAAATAAGTATTTGTACCAAGGCCCCATTTAATCCCACAAAATTTCTAATTTTTTTATCCAGCCATACATTAAATCCACCATGTTTATGTATTTCCCTTTAAATATTAAACAAAAAATTAAAAAAAAAGTTGATTATTTTTAACGAATGAAGCGGAAAAACTAAAAAAACCAAATTTGAGAAATTATCTATCTAGTCCATTGCGGGTGATGATAATGTTTTAATTTTTCCATAATTTAAGAGACCACTTGTTTGTATTTTTTTTAAATTTAATTTGTTAATTATCCAAGATGTTAAAATATATTTTAATAAAAGTTGTTTCTTTTTAAAAGACCTTTCCATCAATACCATAGAGTTAAGCTTCCATTTAAAATTTAAGAATTACTTCTGGTCTAGCTGAAAATTCCAAGAGCAGTCGGCCATCATGTGGCTATTCCATCTTCCATGATATTGATCTTTCATAGTTTTAATGTCTTGATGGAATATTTTGTCAGGTTCTTCACTAAAATTACCTAGGTTTTCTGCAAACCTATCTAAGTAGTTATAGAGGTAGTGAACATTTAAGCTCATGTTACAATCAAGAACATTAAAGTTGGATAGCATATTTCCACTAATTTTATTTAATTCTCTACCATACGAACTTTGTATGTACTGCTGGAACAAATTAACATGAAGCATTCGATTCCATCTCGTTCATTATTGCTGTAAATGTTTTTATTTGAGGTCCATGAAATATTTCGATTTTTAGTTTTTCCGAGCTAAACCCAGAAAATCTACATGTTAGTAGCCATAGTCTATTTCGCTTAAAAGTCTTCACGAATTGCTTTATAAACCCTAACTTATGGTGCATGTGTAGAAATATGATTTTTGCTCTTGCAACCAAAGGTTCATTAATATATTTTGTTTTCCTTGTAAGGTAATTTCTTAAAGGTCAATTTCTGTCAGACCATATAGTTCTGCCCCAAAGACATGAGAAACAAGGATATTTTGTATATCCCCTTTGTCCAAGGAGGGATTTTAACATTTTTAGATCGATACAAATCACTCAGGGATATTTTTTTGTACTAAATGTTTTTCAGGACTTGTGGTTTTACGGTCTTGGTAAATACTAAATAACTCAAACTGCTTAACTTCGATTTTGGCTTCTGTATTTCAAAAACTAGAGCTGTTACTAAAAAGGTCTGGATATTTTAGGACTTGGCACCTCAAAAGTATTCAAACTCGGCTCATATTTTCTCGGCACAAAAACAAAAATATCATTTTCTGGGGCTGTGAAATTAACCATATGAAACTGAACTGGATTTTTCTTTTCAAATATGGATCTATTATTTGGTAACTTGTAACTATGCATCGGATATTTATGAGCTTAAAAATGTATTCTTCGGGTTTATTTCTTTTAAATTTAATAATCCATACTCAAACTTTTCAATTATATAGACAGATTTTCTCTATTGACACTCCAGAAGACCGCTGATGTTATAATTCCCTTTAATCCCCTAAATTCCATCATCCAGGATCCCCAAATTCCATAAAAAATGAAAGGTAAATAAATTCTACCTCGTAAGACCACAAAAATTTTCTAATCACACGCGCAAACTTATCCACAAGACTAATTAATTAACTATAGTTCATAGTTCAGATTTATAGGTTTAACTTTTTGTTTTTTCAATGTACTTTTACATACAAGTAAGGTGCCATATCTAGTCAGCAGAAAGTTAGAATTTTAACTTTTACATGTTTATTGTTATTGTTCTGATTTGCACAATTGCGTCTAGCTAAACTTTATTTTAATAATGTATTATTGCACTTTTATTGTGTTTAATTGTATTTATAATATTGTGGTAATAGAATTTGCTCGTTTAAATAAATTAGAACACACTGTACGAATAGCTTGAAATAGTTGACCTTCAGACTGTTCCAGATATCTATTTCCGTATAATGTTTTTATGACTCCAAATTTAAAAAAAAATGATTCCTTCAAAAGTATTAATACCAGCCAATCTTGTATGATTTTATAAAATATAGTCAAAACTATTTTCAATATAAGCACTATTTGTAGTATTTCCTTTAATATCTTTTGATGATATTCGCGACGACAAAAAACTGAATTGTTTATCAATAATCGTTTTTCCATTATTTGGAACATTGTTTAGGACATAAACACCATCTTAAAAGGGGGGAAATTATCCTCACTTCGTCATATTGTAATTTAAGGCGCATGTTCCTGTCTTTCGACAAACCAACTGTAATTTTGTCGTCTTTCGACAAACCAACTGTAATTTTTGTCATCCAAAAATAAAGTGTCAAAAATATTTAGGTAAGATTTTTAGAAAAACTAACCAAAATTGTAATTTGTTTTATGTATTACCTCATTGAGGGAACTCGTTGAATACATATACCCATTTGTGTCTCTAATTTTAGTTGATAATGGTCTCCCAGAAGACCGAAACGTCCTGCTAAGGAAATGTATTTTACTAATTGATAATATAAGTACTGTCCGTATATCTGAGCTGTTATTACCCCTCACCACATACCTATACCGGACTGTGACCCAAAATACACCATCTTTTAATTTCGAGGAATGTGAGCAATATTCTCTTAGTATCATATATGTATTTTCTTGGCAATTTATTTCTGTAGTATTCCAGGTATTTTGTAAGCCTTCAAACATAAGGGTGTAAGAGCTTGAAATCAGGGTTTCTGACTGGCCATGGTTTGGCATTTTCTCTTTTAAATCAGCTTGGAAAGCATCTTTTCTGAATTCTGTATAAAAAGTAAAAGCAATAAATTTCGATGTCGAGTCATGGTTTAAAATACATTAAACATGTAAAGTAAAATTGCTGCAATTTAAAATTTTTGATTTATTTTATGAAGATAAAGTGGTTAAAAGTTTTTGTGAATAAAGTTGTGGTTTTGTATGTAGTAATTTACTCGCGCTACATTTCGAGATAAATATAATGAAAGAGCGAGGTCCGGAAGGGCCGGATTCGGAAACGATCTATAAGCATATTTCCTTTCATTCCGTTGCCGTATTGCGAATGTAATCGGTGGGATTTATGTTCCAAGTTAAAATTGCGAAAACCATTAGCTTAGACTTAGTTCAGTTCGAAAAGTTAATCGTATATTATATCAAATTGTTGTTGATGGGAGGGAGGAAGTAAACAAAACCTTGCCTTTCGTCCGGTCAATTTATAAAAGGATAGATAGGTCACAAAGCGAAGAGGCCTCCGTGTGTGGTTTCGCTCTTTTGTGGGTGACTAATTGCCGTCCAGGTGGCTGACGAGCTAAATGCTTTTTGACGAGACCACATTTTGCTCATTCAAACACCAAATTCTAAGCAAGCTTCAAGTACAAAAGTGTGACTTTAATAAATTATACCTCATATACGAGCTTTCAAACCTGGAAAATATTACTTACAAAAGAGCTTCGTTTAAGTATAAATAAAATTATTAATGCGACTTGATTAAATACAAATCTGAATAGTTACCTACTTTTTTGTTTTGTTGTTTTCTAACAAAAAATTCTTTTTAATTTATACCGTTGCCACTTCTCACTTTCACCTAAATAAAATCATAAGAGTGAAATCAATAATTACCAACTAGTTATAATAACAGATATTGAATTTTTATGAAATATTTTACAGATCTTAATTCGGTATGTTAATGAAAATTTTCAAAAAGTAAAAAAAAATCTTTTCTAATTCTACGATATAGGCTCTTTCCATAAGTAAGTATAAAATGTCCAAAGTTTAAGTCAGTGATCATTCAATTTTCTTACAATATCCTTAGTCAGAGCTGCACTTTCAAAAATGTCAATTAAATATTTCTATGAGGAAACTGACAGATTACTCTGACAACAACACTTTCAGGAAAATTCTGAAAAATTAAAAGAGAAAAAAAAACGATGCTTATTTGGCATATGGATTTACTTAGTGTGGAGAGGAAAATAATCCCAAACCACACTGAGTTATGAAACATTTTCGATCAACTCTATGAAGCCATATTTCTGAAACGTCGTTTCTACAACAAATACAACCACACACAACCATTTAAAAGACTTATTGATTTTTTCAAAAGACATCGAAGAGAGTTTTACTACAACTAATAAACAAGCTTTGGAGCATCATATTTAGTTAGTCTGAAAATTGCTCAAAATTGAAAATAAATTAATTCTTTCTCTATCAAACGACACAACTTCTCGAAGAATTGATGAAATGGCAGGTCAGGTAAAAAAAGGTAATTCAGAATATAAAACAAAGCCTATTTTCTACAATTCAAATAGATGAAAGTACTGTTTCATGAAATTTTGCACAGTTTATGACTTTATACGGTTTGAAATAGAACAAGACATACATGAAGAATTTTTATTCTTCCAAATAATGCCACTGCAAATGAAATTTTCAAGAAAATCAATGAATTTTTGACCCTACATGATATCAGTTGAAAAAACTGCGTAGGCGTATGTTTTGAGGGAGCACGTGCAATGGTAGTTTGTTATGACGTTCGTGCTAAAATTAAAGAAGTTGCTCCAGCTGTAAAGTTTACATATTGTAGCATACATCGTGAAGCATTTGCCACGAAATCAATGGCTGTGGAATTAAAGACTGTTTTGGATCAATCAATAAAGATAGCAAACATTATTCAAGACTTTTTAGTATTTTGTGTAATGAAATGGGTAGCGACCACAATAAGCTTCTTGTACATACAGAAGCTAGATGGCAAAATAAATAACTTAACTTTTTGAGCTTTGATTAGAAGTGCAGATCTTCCTATCGGAATACAAAGTTGAACTATATCATTTTGTTTCTGATGAACTCTGGTTGTCACGATTAGCATATCAGACAAAATAAAGGTAGCTGTCACTAAACTAGAAACTAGTGTATAAGATTGCTGCATATAAGAAGTTAGAAGACTTTATTTCCTGAATTTAGGAAATGAAAGCTGAATAAGAGATCCATTTTTATCGATTTCGGAAACCATGATGGATAATTTTTCAGTGGAAAAAAGAGATTAATTAATAGAAATTACGTTTGAAGCTAACGAAGACAATCCTCGAGGTATTGTATAAAAGATTGATTTAACGAAGCAAGCCCACACAATACATTATACTTCTAATCTAATAGATTATGTATGTATTAAGTTTTACAAATCATAATAAAACTATGTTTCGTCATAAGATAATTAATTTTATTTTGTTTTTTTTTTCTCTGAACATACGCATATACTTTGACTTGTATTATGTCCGAATTACAAAATATCATCATCGGAATACATCATTTTTAGCAATTTATTTAAGTGGTATAATGTTCCTACAGTTTGAAAAATTAATAGAAAGGAAATAGTTCGACGTAATTAGCTTATTTTGTTATTAATATGGTGATTCTGGTCAAGGCATTTTAAGGTAACCATGGAAATTGTCCAGAATCTGGGTTTAAAAAGGATAAAAACTCCCAAATCACTGGCCAACAAACATTCACCTTTTGTATTTAACTTGAAAAATTTTAACTGATTATGTTAGGAACAAGGTTTAGTACAGTACAGACTTAAAATATTTTAGATATGAATAGCTTTATTGTACTATGATTTTTTTAGTTATTACAAAACTACAGGTTTTATGAACGAAAAGGGGGTAAGTATAGTGTATCACTATAAAATACAAATATGCCTTCATAATTTTCTTCTTTGTTTTGCTTCAGGGATTAATGCCCAATAGTTAGTAGTCCGCCAGCATACTAGGGCTCTACTTGTCCTGATATCGCTTTTCTATTGTAGAAATATTCCGGTGAAATCGGTGATCGTGTTCATCACTAACGGTGCCAATGTTTTAGGAAAGAAGTCCAAATGAGAATGAAAGAAATGTATTTTTAAGAGCATGTTACAACGCAAAGCCTTATAAATAGTTATAACTTTCTGGATAATAATTAGTTACTTGATCGGTGATTTCCGAGAAAATTTGAGGTCACTTCCATGAAAGATTCCCAACCTAGTTGTCTCAGATCACTTTGTTTAAATATTTCATTCTTCATCAAATGCCTGATTTTTGGAATCACTGATTTTGGGAAATTTATTATCTTTCAAGTATCCAGAAATTAAGCAGCAAAATTATAAATAGTATAAATAAGTATAAATCCAGCACTATCTCTATCCACTTTCACAAAGTTTTTCAAAAAGCCAAGTTCTATATCTATAGAGGTGATAATATATTATCAGGTTGTACTACACCTTTTCCAATTGTATTTCAGAAACGATCAATTCGATTTCAGAATAGTCTATTGTATTTCAGAAAAGATCAATTCGATTTCAGAATAGTCAATTGTATTTTAGAAAAAAACAATTATATTTCAGAATAATCAATTCAATTTTAGAAAGTATCAATTGAATTTCAGAATAGTAAATTGTATTTCAGAAAAAAGAATTTTATTTCAGAAGGCATCAATTCTATTTCATTTAATTTCAGAAACGATTAATTATAAAGGAATGAGGAAGTGAAGAGTATTTGGCGATGATTGTGCACGTGAACTACAACAGCACACAAATTTCACCAAAAAATGCTTTCTAAATTTAATATACACCAGTAACACCAGACTTAGGTGGCTTCCTTAATATTTTACAAAAGGTTTTTCCTAAAAGTAAATTAATTTTTGTGAAATACAATTGATCCTTTCTGAAATACAATTAATCTTTTCTCTTTTCTGAATTACAATTAATGATTTTTGAAATTGAATTGACTATTCTGAAATGAAATTGATGACCTATCGGTAAGGGTAAGTTTATTTCCGTTATGTAAAGTAACAGCCTTTAAACTTATTTTTCCATCATCAATGAATAAATTTCTTTTGATTTGTATTCTATACATTATGCTAGAAACATTAAACATTATTACAAAATACATTTTAGCTCTTTGTCGTGATACCGAAAGTAATATACTTTGTTCTTGGGTTTAATAAATTTCATCCTTTTAATAGAGATCCTAAGAGTTGTGTGTCCTGTTTTAACAAATTTAAATGACGAACAAAATCATTGAGATCTTCTTAATTCAGTAGATTTGACCCGTTAGATGAGGAAGCTTCTTGAAAATCAGGATGAAATATTATGTAACATTGGAATTTTGTAGATATACAGGGTGTCCCTATTTGAGTTGTATTGCATGAGTATCTTTGTTATTAATAAAGTTACAGATTCAGTTAAATGGGCAATATTTTACAGATTTTATTTCTAGATTGTTATAGCAAAATGTTAAGAGTAAGTCATAAAATTTTTGGTATTTCCATTATGTCAGTTTCTAGCAAAAATCCTTTTTAGATTTCATTTGAATTAGGATTATTCGTTGAGATTCTTTCATAATGCAATGTGCTCCAGGTTCCAGCTTTTATTTTGGATTTTCAAATTGGGCGATTTATGATGCAAAAATATTTAAAATTATCAAACCAACACTTCAAGACAGTTACCGTCAAGCTTTTTTGGGTTTAACTGGGCTTACCTCCAAGGTGTTAGGAAATACCTAATGATATTTTAAGATTTATAAAAATGAACGTTTTTTCAGTTAAATTTTTCTTTTTTTTTTGGTTTCAAAGATAAATTTTTACCTAAAAAAACAAGTAAATTAATTTTGAATTTCCCGCTTTCTATCTCTTTTTATGACCCTCTCACTCATTTTAGTTCCTGTAAAACGGCAGACTTATTAGGTGGAGCCACCATTCGTTTTTTTAAATTTTTTACATCGAATCAACCTCTCTTATACTATTCTGTACTATTCTGACTGGTTCTGACTCGCTTGACATAACCTTAAAATAGGTGTTTTTATTTGTAAATTGTATCTGCTAATGAGCTAACTTTGGACATATAATTTTTACCATTCAATCAAGTAATAACCGATTGTATCATAGTCCATCTTTTGTCTTTTGTATCCGGTAATTTGTGAAATAAAGAAAAACTTAGTTCAACTTTTAAATGGCCTACCCTTTAAAATATACGATCCTGCAATTTTGTACACTGGATACTAATTTTATCTCATTACAAATTTAAAAACTAGAGTTTCCCTCAATTTTCAAAAAAATTGCATAAAAGGTTTAAAAGTTATTCTAAAAAACAGGACAAAATAAAGAAATTTTGACACCTTCTGTATCAATAAATGGAACATGTTAGACAAAAAATTTATTCTTTACTTTTATCTTAGATTTAGCCAAGGAATCGTCTCGTGATTATGCATACATTAGCTTACACCTTACCCTTACACCCCGAATATTATTAAATATTATTATCGATGATTACTTTTCTTGTAATAGTTTTTCCTGCTTCCAGCTATAATGTAAATAAATAAACTGCTAAATCTATTTGGACTGTGTAAAGTGACAAAGTAAAAATGAGGTATCTTCTTAAAATGTACAATCACGCGCAAAGATATTGAAAACACAAAAGGAATATTCTGACCCAATAGCAAGAGTTTGCAATCACGAGATCACACGAAATTTAAAAGGAACCCGTTCGCATCTTAAGGCCCATTCATTTCTTTCAAATTTAATGTAATCTCATGTACAGTAGTGGAAAAAAGTAGAGCAACTTTTTATACAAAAATAAATAATCACACTGTACACTTTTTAAACGCGAATTTGCGATAAATTTTTGTATTTTATTAAAGTTTAGACATCGTTTTATTTGTAAAGCCCGAAAATCGTACATAAATAATTTTGTAAGCATCATCTGCAAATTCAATTGATAATTCATATAACTTTATTGTCTGAAAAAAGTAGAGCAACTTATTTTTCTTTTACAAATAAATATTTTAAATCGAATTAAAATGAAAATGTTTGCTCAGTATTAATTTGTTAATATGGCTTGCGGTTGTCCCTTATCAATAGACTTAAAAGAAAGAGTGATAAATAACTATAATAATGGTGTAAAACAATCATTTATAGCAACAAAATATTCGATAAGAAATCTGTTGTATCGCGTGTAATTGACAGTTTTAGAGAAAGGGGTCATCTTCAGCCTATTAAGAAGTCTGGACGGCCAAAAAAAAAAACTACCCCACGTTTGGATCGCGCAATTTTAAATATCGCCAAAAACGATCCTTTCTTGTCTTCGTATTAGGGCACAAATTGAGGAAACTATGGGAATTTCTGTAATTTCCCGCACAATAATAAATCGTCTGGTTTTAGGTGAATTGTTTGGAAGAAGATCTGCCAAAAAGCCACTTCTTTCAAACAAATATCGCAAAGCCCGACTCACATTTGCAACAGAGCATTTGAACTGGACTATAAATGACGGGCAAAAAGTAATTTTTAGTGATGAATCAAAATTTAATTTATTTAATAGTGATGGAATAAAGTATGTGCGTCGTCCAATAGGCAAGAGACTCAACCCAAAGTATGCAAGACCAACTGTCAAGCATGGTGGAGGATCCTTGATGGTATGGGGCTGCTTTTCAGGATTTGGGACTTTATCGCATAGATGGAAAAATGGATAGATTTGTGTACAGGGACATTATGTCAAATATTATAGTGCCCTATACAAATGAAAAAATGCCTCTACAGCACTTTTTTTCAACAGGATAACGACCCCAAACACAAATCCAAGTTGGTGTGTCAGTGGTTCAGTCATAAAAAGATACGCTTACTACCCTGGCCATCTCAATCTTCCGACCTAAACCCAATTGAGAATCTATGGGATAGTCTTGTCCACTCTATACGGCACAAATCGTATAAAAATTTAGCAGATCTCTTTAGTGCTTTAAAAAATGGTTTGGTGGAGATAACACAACTCCAAATTGACCGTTTGCTCAAGTCTATGCCAAGAAGATGTCATCAAGTAATTAAAAATAAGGGATACTTTACAAAATATTAGGAGTACCTAATTAAATAATATTATTAAGAATTATCGTATTAATAAATAATAAAGTTGCTCTACTTTTTGCCAATACATATCACCTTGTTTTTTATAAAACCTTGATGCATGTTACAATGTCGAAATAAATTGGTAATAGTAAATAGTTTTTAGAGTACTTTAATTCAAGCCAATGGGTTTTGTTCTAGGTTTACTTACTTATTTAAATTTAAATAAAATTTAAAGTTGCTCTACTTTTTCCACTACTGTATATGAATAATTCTGACCCAATAACAAGCGTTCGCAGACATGAATTTATTTAAAGAAAATTTTTCGAAATGACGATGACTTGACGGCACAAATTTTCATTGATAACAAAAAGTGTCATTAAGACTTTTTCCACTATTCTATAAAATTCTTGTAGTCTTTAATTATTTGGGATAAAGATAAAATGTACGTGTTACGTATAAGATATGAAATAAAATAATTATTTATAAGTGATCTATGTTCGTGTTAAATCCTAAAATAATTATTGGTTTGCTCTATTGAAATAAACAAGGATTTTATGCGTTGATGAAAATAAATGACGTACGAGCGGCTTCATAAAGCTTTTAAAGCTTAAATGAGGTGGAAGCGAGTTACAACGTCATGACTATGAATAGAGGCGACGCCAAAAGTCTCATCTTTTGTTATTTGATGCAAGATTAATGAAAATTAATTAAATAACAATTTGGGTCAGAAACGAAATTTTCTGTGCTGCTGAAAGTGACAGCAAGTCCGCTTTATTTTTTCTCGTCTTTGTAATCTTGGCGAAACAAGATTAGCGACAAACCTCCTACTGCGAGTCGCTAAATCCGAGAAACGTGCGGTGACCGTTCTTGAATTAATGCAGACATTTCCAATTCCGGACGTCAATTTTCCGGACGCTTTCAATCAATTATTTCATCCACGCGCGCACTTTCGGAAATACAACTCGGAAAAAGCACTGCACCCTCTCTACAGTTTGCATCACGCTGGGAAAATTTACGAGTTGCAGTATACGCCTCTTGAAAAATACTTCTCTGAACAATCATGTGACAAATCGGTTTCTTTAAACATTACTTTCTGAAGAGGGCGTAATATTGACCAAAAGAAATAATTGTTTGCGTTTAGGTTGTTTGCGGTGGCGTACCTCGCGGTCACGCCCTGCATCTCATGTGGCTCGTTCTTGTTGTAGTCCCTTTTCACGATCCATTCAAAACTAAAAATTTCATTCATATATATTTATGCACTACACTCTAGCCCACCTACTTACAAATATAAGAAGCTACACATTTATAATAGATTTCTATAACAATTGTTGGGAATTATAAGTTCTTTGATAGAAACTTTCCTTTTAAACTTGGAAGACGAATATTTTAACTAGCCAAAGATCAATGGACTTTGGAGGATAATAGTATTTATGACATTCTTGCAAATAAAATATTGCAAATACTTTTTGTTTCATGTAAAATACTACCTGCTTGTAAGGATGAAAAGATTTCAATTCACATAAAATGCATAATTTTTTTTTTTTAGTCAAATGAATTAAGGGGGTTTCAACCTTCAACATTTTTAACTGTCAAAATGTTCACGTATTTGCTAATAGTTCTAGTTTTTATGGTTTATCTGAAAAAATGCTCCAATAGCCCGATTAAAAAGTTCATCAAGCTTCCAGTGACTTTAAAAATAATTTTGAAAAACCTACTATAGTTGCTTAAAATTGCATGGCGTCAAAATTTATGAATAATTGAAATTACGCGCTGATCGCAAAGGTCTTTGGATTCTTGACAATTTTACAGGAAGCTTGGTGAACTTTTTAATCGAGCTATGGAAGCATTTTTTTAAATAAACTACAAAAACTAGAAATATCAGCAAAAACGTAAAAATTTTGACAGTTAAAAACTTTAAAGGTTGAAACCCCCATAAAAGGTTAACTTAGAATAAAATATTCAAAAACTACTTTAAGAGGTTTTCGATCTTCAACATTTTTAACGGTCAAATCATCTCTTTTTAGAAAATAATTAAAAAATATTTAAACTGAAAGAGGCTCATTAAATATTTACATAAACCTATACTTTTTAGATCAGTACATAATTTCAATTATTTTAAAATAAACAATGTTTTTTAAATTTAATGAGTTTCCATTAAAAAATCGTAGTTACCTTTACTCTCGCCCATTTGCAGATAATGGTATTGTTTTCATTTTTCTATAATTTAAAGGACTACTTTTCACTTAACTCTTTTTGTTGTTTTTTGTTTAATTTGGTAATAATTGTTAATTATGTAAGACATTAAAAAAGAAAAAACCTTACCAACAATAATTGGTACTTCCGTTTTTTCAGAAATTACTAATTTTCTAATGCAAGTAGTTTAAAATAGTGCCTTATAATAACATCATATAGGTTGAAGTTGAGTTAAGATCCAATTTGATGTTTAAAATTTTTTGTTTTGCGGGTATTTAGGATCAAAAAAAGTCAGGATATAATTCGACTAGTTTTTAATTAACGCTTACGTTTCGAACCCTATTGGTTCATCCTCAGGGCACTACAAACATTTATAAATTATCAATTTACTAATAATTAATATTTTAAAGGACATACAAAATACTTAAAAACTAAGTATCTTACAATATAAAATCTTTATTACTTACAAATTTTTTCCAATCGAATTCACATGCGAATTAGAAACTAACTCATCACTACAGTTTTTAGACATAAATATAATCAGAGATGAAAATAATAAAAAAATAAAAACGGATTGGTACCGAAAACCATACAACTCGAATAGATATATAAATTACCACTCAAGCCATAGTTTCCAACATAAAGTAAACCTAATTAAAAACTTAAAGTATAGAGCAATCAATTTATCAGATCAAGAATTTTGGCAAAACAATCTATAAACTATCAAACAAATATTAATTAGAAACAACTATCCTGATAAATTATTGGATAGAATGTTAAAACTAGATAAAGAAGATACATCTGAGAGACCAACAAGGAAGAAATGGTAGTAGATTCCATATGTAGAAAAATTATCGAGTCAAATCCAAAAAGTTTTCAAAAGTGATAACATACAAGTTATAACAAAAAATAATAACAACTTAAGACAAATTTTCAAGAATAAATCATCAACTGATCTATTGAGAAACAATGTTGTGTACAAAATTGACTGCAAAAATTGCCCCAAGACATATATTGGTCAAACTGGAAGAAACCTGGGTACACGAATTAAGGAACACTCCAATGATTTTAAAAAAAATCGGAGAAAACCGCATTATCCGAACATGCAACCTCATTAGCTCATGAATTTCATTTTGATAAACCCCAAATTTTAGAAACACAAATAAATAGAAATAAAAGAGAATTTTTGAAGATGGTGAATATTCAATAATATGGCAACATAGTAAACAAAAAACAAGATATTGATTTCTTAAATAAAAGCTACTATAACATAATTAAAGAACTACCAAAAGTTAAAGTTAATTTAAAATCATGAGTAACATTGTAATTATTAGTCTTAATGTGTTGTAAATTGACTTCGTTCTCCTGTTTCATAGTGTAATGTCATTAGTATTAACAATGTAAGTGTAAGTTTAGTCATATAAAACAAACTACCAAAATGTACATGCAAATTAGCTATCAAGGCCGATCAAAAATTTTATAAATCCGCTTTATTAATAGCCTGTATGTGGTTTGAACAACACATTACCTAATGCATAAAATAATAACTACAAATTTTATAGTAATTATTACCGCAAAAAACCATGCGCCAATAAAGACAAATTCGATTGGAAAAAAATTGTAAGTAATAAAGACTCTTGATTTTATATTGTAACACAATTAGTTTTTAAGTTTTAAGTATTTTGTATGACCTTTAAAATATTAATTATTAGTAAATTAATAATTTATAAATGTTTCTAGTGTCCTGAGGATGAACCAATAGGGTTCGAAACGTTGGCGTTAATTAAAATCTAGTCGAATTGTATCCTGACATTTTTTTGATACTAAATATCCGCAAAACAAAAAATTTTAAACATCATATAGGGTTTAGTAAGCCATCAAAATAAATCTAATTCCCAAAAAAGCAAAAACAAAAACAGCACTAATAATTTTATTGGAATTATCACTTACACGATCCTGTTCAAAATGAACAGCGCCCGGACTCTGATAAATAGAAAAGGCTGTTTTGAACCGCTTCGAAACCTTAAAAAAGGATGGAGAGATGTCATTGAAACAGTGTATGAGAGCGACAGCATCATTTCGTTTCGTCTCATTTCTTGATTTTTATTTATCAGAGTCCGCGGGCAGTTCTACAAAAACGTTAACAAAATGTCGAAAAAAATCTCAAAGAAATTATTTTTCTTCAATTTTTTAATTATTTATCAAAAAAGCAAATTAGGATATTTTTACATTTTTTTGGTAAGTGAAGGACAATAATTGGAAATTTTTTTATGATTTGTAGGGATAAATACATGGTTTCAGAACACACCACTTTTATTGTTTTTAGTTCATCATAAAAAATAAAATAATTTTATTTTTAGTATTTTGAACAGTTTCTCAACGATTTCCGCATAACTATTATAAACTTAAAACATTGGTGCAATAATCGGTCAGCTCCAATTTTAAAAGTTGTGGGAAAACCAGGAAAAATGTCCATGTTATATCAAACATATTTTGACTTTAGCCAATATGCATGCAAGTTTATCTTGTTCATTTTACAGAAAAAAATGAACCTGAGGAGAATTTAAACCCACATATCCTACAATTTTAGAACTTTTAAAATAATTTAGGATACTCCCAGGCGCTGGTTTGACTTAAGCGAAGTCTGGCAATGTAGGCAATGAAACTAGCACTCTATGCCATCACTGGTTGCCACTATTACCTTTGAATAAATTTATTTTAGGTTCCGAGAAGGTACATATTTGGTTTAATTATTGTTTAAGTTTAATGTAATACTTTTTTCCAACGATATTCAATTTTTATTTTAAATTTACATTTTTTCGTTGTTTGAAATTTAGAAATGTAAAGAGATAATATGATTGCTAAATACTTTTATGCGGTGTACAAGGGGTCCCAAACCACCCGCATCACCCTGAATTTCACAATAAAGTTACGTTCTTTGGGTGTCATTCGTTATTTCCTCAATAAGGAAGGAACATTTAAATTTGAAATCCCAAGGAAGGTCGAGTTTTTAAGTTTAATTTACATTTTTCCCAGTAATGTACAACAAATAATGAACATTTTGAATAATATTTAAAATTTGGATTTGTAAATAGCTTTAAATTATTTTGTGTCCGAAAATTGGGGAAAATTGCGACTTTGTCAATACGACCAACTGTCCCATTTTGAGAAATCTTACTTTATATCGCTTATACATAGTGTCCCTTTATTTCATAAATAATGAATTTGGTGTAAAACCAAACTTGTAAATTGATTGATTGATTGATTTTTTGTTTCTCTCTGGTCAACGTTTATATTTTGAAGCGGACCCAAAATCGAGATTTCGAACTAAAAAGTAACTCGTCCCAAAATGTTCAAAAAGAAGTAATTTCCAATAATAAAGGGTTTTTTCCACGATCATTGAATATTATGTATATTATGTGTTGGTTTTCTGATAAGTAATGCTATTCATTATCAACATACCCTATCTTTTCCCCACGATTTTGCTTTCCAACACGCATTTTGGATTTTGGAGCAATCAGAAAGCTGCATTTTAATTCCGACACGGTGGCGCTGCGTATAAAGAAATGTCAGAAATACGAAAAATAACCTTAACAAATTTTCATAAAGCGCCGTAAAGTAAAGAAAGTCTTGTAAAAAGTATTGTATTCTACTCGCGAGAAAATACCCATTATTCACTCAGACCTATTACGATAATTTCTCGCTCATTGAATAATATACCTACTATTTCAAACAGAAATTACGAATTTCTTGTAAATTTCATTTGTGTTTACTTTAGAAACGAAAGAATTTCTTGAAATTTAAAGTGAGCTTTGAATTATTCTATACAGGGTGATTCAGACCACCCGTGCCACCCATTTATCTCGAGAACGCGTTATCGCACATCACTAAAATAAAAAACTTATTTACCAAAGTGAACCTAAAGAATCCATTGGTGAACTTATTTATTCCGAAACAACCCGGAACTATCCGGAACCGGAGGTAACTTTGATTTTTTAAATGGCAACATAGGTCGAGTTTGGTATGGTTTGATAGGTTTTTCAAAAACAAAAAACTTTTATTAAAATATTTTTTTAATATTTTCCATACTTTAGAATTTATTAGAAAAACAAAAAAAATGTTAAAAAAAAGTAAATTATAATTATTGCATGTTTTGAAGAATTTTGTTGAAATATGGACAAGTGTGATATTTAAAGTTGGTAAAACATTAGAATTTGTAGAAAGAGTTTATAAATTTATAAAATTCTTCAAAATATGCAATAATTTTTATTTACTTTTTTAACAATTTTTTTTTCGAATAAATTCTAAACTATGGAAAATATTAAAAAAATATTTTTATAAAAGTTATTTGTTTTTGAAAGACCTTAAAGACCATAAACGACCTATGTTGCCATTTAAAAAATCAAAGTTACCTCCGGTTCCGGGTTGTTCCGGAAAAAAGTAAGTTCACCAATGGATTCTGGTTTTCATTTCCACCCGGTATAGGTTCACTTTGGTAATTAAGTTTTTTATTTTAGTGATGTGCGATAACGCGTTCTCGAGATAAATGGGTGGCACGGGTGATCTGAATCACCCTGTATATGTATATTTTTATTTTAAAGAAATCGTGGATTTTTTAAATATGCACTTTTTTAAATTTAAGTGAAACTCTCATAAAGTTTAAAAAGTTCTACATTTTACTTAAATCTGACTTTAAATTTCAGGAAAACTAATTAATTTACAGGATGTCCCATAAATTAGTGAATACCTTTTATGTCATTTTTGGAACATTCTTTATAAAATTCATTCTAATTTTTTTACTCCACAATATTTGTTTTTTCTGCCGTGTGTTTCTACCCAATTTAATGCACATATAATTTGTTGCGTTTAATAATCCAGAGGAGATTGTGTGACATCCTCTTTTAATTTATTTATTGGTGAACAATACTAAGTTTAACACTTTTACCTCTTTTATATATGGTTATGGCACAAAAATATTTTTACAATGTTTTCAAATCACGAATCCTTTTTAGTAGGCATTGCCTTGTTAGGTATTAAGGTACCCACATGCCAATCTAGCCATAAAGTAGAGCCTTAAAGGTCACTTATGTTACTCGTGCCGCGCACCGACTTAAAAACTAAAAACCTAAGTAAAATAAATAATAAGAACAATATACACAGTTTTACACAATAATTGAAAACTATTGTATATATTATTTATGTTTATGAGTTTTTGTTGTTGCTGCGTTAAAATTGGGCAACTTTTGTTCAAAAACAACGTTTCGTACCCCACGAATAACAAATGAAAGAAAATTTTCTTTGGCATGTTTATGGTACCAATCGATTCATTTTTTATGTCTTACTTATGTATCACGAGCTTAACTTGATAATTAATTGTAAAGTAGGAGCACTTTAAGGGTCTTAAAAAATACCCTTACTGTTAATATTTTTGAATTCTTTTCTCTCACTTTGATCATTATAAATATTTTTTAATGCTACCAAAATTTGGTACAAAAATATAAAGTGGTTTTAAAGCATTAAAGTAGAGCAGTCATTTCAATGCGGCTACACATGCCAGAGTAAAGTCATGAACGAGCACGAAAAAATAAGTAAGTCAAATACCAATAAATAGGTGGCAAAAAAACAGAAAACGAACGAAGGGCTTGAGAGAAACCTGATTACCAATTTTCCTAAATTTAAAGTATAGGTACATTGATTAGGATTAGGAGTTAGGAGACTCGTATTCTCGAATGTATACCAAATGGTCTTAAGTTGTAGATGTCTGGGTCCAAACCATAGGTAAAAAAGGTTTGTATGTTAAAATTGTAGTCGGCGGAGCCCTGGCTACGCTGTTAATAATATCTAGTAGTTATGATAATTGCTAATGCTTTTCGTATTAAATACAGCCATAGATACAAAATACAGCTGTCAGGTTAAAGATGTTAGGTAGGGTGTTTGTAGAGAGGTATAATTTCTATAGGCAAATAAGACTTCTTTTTTCATGTTCTTTTCAATTTTATAATTAGTTATAAAATTAAATTACAACACACTGCATATTTATGGGGATGGGTCTGAAAATCAAAATTTTTAATTAAACCATGATGCAATGAAGTAGGAGCAATTAAGATGTAAAGAGTGGGCTCTCAATTAAAGAGAAAATCAAGCGCACGGAGCGCTGTTTGTTTCATTTAATAAGGCGCGAGCTAATGAAGAAATACGACTTTCCCGATAATCTTTTCTGAAGCTTTTACAGGAAACTTGCACATTAACGCTCTCCCTTACTCACAAATTTTTACTGCTTCCTGCATTTAGTGCCTTATTAAACTAGGCGGCGAAAAGTAAGGAAAACTAAATTAAAATCTCAGTTTTTGTATTATTAAGTGGAGACTTTAATAAAGCATTACGAATACGCTTAACCCCTAGCGAAGAGGGTGTGTCGGAGATTAAATACTCGATTTAATATGTGAGAAAGACCATTACAATGTTATTACATCAGTGACGTTACGCATGGGATTAAGATTGGCAACCAATTGTATCATGTAATGAATACGTTTCAGGATTAGCACTTTCGGTTTCGAACGCACCCTTCACAACCCACAAATTATATCCTGTGTTGACTATTAAATAGAAGCTTATTACTATTGGAAAGTGGAAAAATATTTGCTTGGATCTATAATAACATTACAAGTACAAGCTATTGGTACTAAGGTATCATTGATGTGGTCTTAAGTCATATACATTTTATTTAGACTTCTCCAATTATTTACTATATTTCATTGTTATTTTTTTTATAACAAAAGAAGATTGAACCGAAACTTGCTTGAAGTACAGAGTCACAATGGAGTTAAATGATGGATTTAATCTTTTCTTTAATGGTCATTCACATTGTTGTCGATATCTTAGGTGTGGTTCACAGTTGAAGCTTCAAGTGATACTTGAACTAAAAAAATGACAGAAATTTAATGGCAAATCTCATTTTTTTAGTTTAAGTGTCGCTGGAACCGGTTCGGTCCTTAAGACCCTCCACACGGTTCGATTTGATCGGACAAGCAATCAGAAGACGCGTAGCGTCCGACCTTCCGATCTGACTACATTCCATCCGATCGTCCGATAAAATCGGATCGACTGGAGACCCTTTACAGTTTTATCATTAAACTTCCATAATATTCCAATGAATTTAAAAACAGGAAAGTTATATATCTTCATAAAGTAAATGTGGTGGCGAGTATTTATGGAAGAATCGATCCGATTCCATAAAACCATAACTCGCGTTATTACAGCCGACGCTATTAGCCGATGTGTCCGTCCGATATCCGGCACGTGACTGGCTATTATGAATGATGACTTTGGTTTCAGTAATGCATGTTCGATACGCGGTTGGTCTTTTAATGGTTCTGTACTAAATGGCAGACAATTGATTGACGCACGTGCCGGAAGAGTCAACTGATAACTCCTCCGTGCACACGCACCCACCTCAAAAATTGGAAAAATATATTCTGCGGCACATTACGCCAGTTGTAAGTGATTCTAAGCGATCCCACGATTATTTACATGTTCGTGATGTCTTTTAGTTTTATTTATGTTCGCGAGGGACAGGCGCGTCCTTTTATTGTTTGTTCAATAAAGCTTTCGCGAATAAAATACGATTTTGTTTTCGTGTTGAATGTCGCGAATGAAATTTTATATCTGCAGAATACACGTCGTGCCGTATTTCAATTAGAGCTCCACCAAAAATTGCCAAAGTTTTCTTACGAAAAAATAATGAAATGTATCAAACGAATCACGCTAAACGATTTAGTTTTAATTTACAAACTGAGTTTTGTAGATTAATTATAAGCGGATTTAGATATGTAATAAAACAATTAGTGAGTTCGGCATGACTTTACTAAGTGGATCAGACGAAAGGTTCAATAAGGAGGCGAATGAAGGGGGATGAGATGAATGAAAAGAGCGCCTACTAACTGCACCCCCTAAATAAACACGTAAGGATGTTATATTAGCACCACCAGGCTTTAGCTGTCAAACATTATTGCGCTCCAAGCGTAAATGATGACTTGGAATAAATACACACCCTGTATCCAAAGAGTATATGTATGGATATTGTTATGTATGTAATACCTATACGACATTATAATAACGTGAACAACATCATATTACTACCGTTATTCATTATTCATATGTTTATGTATGGACACTCCTTTAACCTATTACATGCATATATTTCTTTCAAAATTGTGCTTTTATACTAATTATTAAATGTGAACAATCTTTCTACTTTCTACTTATGCAAGATGCTACTTAATCATATTATATCAAAAATTCCAGAGGTGATTCCTTGTATCATTTCTTCAAAATTTAAATCTTTGATGGTATTCCAAAAATCGTTTTATTTCAATCATAAACACCGATACATACTTTCAAGATATGCAATTTTATTATTACATAAATTAAGTTATTAACATGGATACTATAATTTGTTGCTTCGATATGGATGTAATTAAATAATAGACCAGGAGCCTGTAACATAAAAAAAGTGTCATTAAAAAACATAAATTTGCAAAAATTGGTTCGTCCGACAAATTCGCTAGCTAGAGGTTTTAATATTTCCCAAAGAAAATGTTTGGAAAATACAGGGTGTCCGCAAAATCGCGAATAAGCTCTTCAGTAGGTTGTTGGGACCGTTCAGAGTTCCTCAGAAAAATATTTTATTATTACGAATTTTTTTTACCTAATACTTCCTCTCTATGCTTCCCCTTAATAAAAACAGTTATTTTGAAGTTATCTATGAAAAAAATAGAAATGAGACATCTTCTATTGTAACTTGGTTGTTTGTTTTGGGAGTTTCCATGGCGTTTCGGTGTAAATGAAAATTTGTGATAAATTTTAAGTATTGTGGCCTTTGGAAACATCAATTCTCAATTTTGATAAGTGATTTGCAACTATGAATGTAAAAAGAAGTATCCCAACTATACTTGGAAATAGTATAATAAGCACAATTAATTTATTTTTAAGTTGTAAGTGCTTCAAAGATAGTGAGAAACATCAATAAATGATATTTAATTAGATTTTTACTCTTTTTTGATAAAACGCTCAAAAATAAAGTATGGCAAAATCTTTGCCCTTATATTGTAAAAGAAAACATAATATTTAATAAAGGGTAAAAATTAAATAAAATTTTAAAATTTGATAAAATAAAATAACAACAAAATATTTTATTTCCGCGGCTTATCAAAACTTCGAGGAATCGATGCCAAATGGCGCTAGTTTCGCCGGCAAATATTGTTTTTCAGATAGCCATGTATTCTATATGCCAGTCGAGAGATACAATGCACCGTTAAAAAATAAATAAAAAGAGGTGAAACAACTTCTTTTCTTAATTAACATTTTTGTTCGATGACGTAATAGGCCAAATGTCAAAAATACACTTAAAAAGCGACTAAAAATTATACTTTGACTTAAATATTCCCTGTATACTTTACAAATCTAGAATCTAGGCAATAGTTATAATATTATGGTTCTAGATATAGTCTCTAATGAACTATCAAATTGATATTAAGCAATAAGTAACAATATCACTTGCTATTAGTGTAAATTGTTGCGATGCTTTAGGTGATAAGACGTTAAAAGTTGAAAAACCGACGTGTTTCAAATTGAAAAGTAAAAATACAGGGTGATTCAAAACTATTCCGCATTCCTCATCCTCTTAAGGGCAAATTCTTCTCATAAAAATAAAAAGAAAAGTGTATATAAATACAGGGTGTCCTGTAACTACACCGACAACGCTTAACTGGTGATAGTAGACCTGATAATACGTCGATTTGGTCCTATTTATCTATATCCAAAATTGCACCCCTAAGAAGTTATAAGCTTCTGAAGTTTGTTTTAATTGCTGCCAAAGTAATAAAAATTTTATGTTGAAATTTTGTGTACATGCATTTTTATAAACATCGTTCATTTGGTAAAAATTTACCAATCCTCGATTACCGGAAATGGTCTTAGATGGTATGAGAGTCGATAAATATTTTTTTAAAATGAACTTCAGAAGCTTATAACTTCTTAGGGGTGCATTTTTGGATGTAGATAAATAGGGTCAAATCAAAGACTTCTATGTTTTCTGTTGTTATACATAGACCGGACACGCTCGACATTTAGAAAAAATAGATGTTTTTTATCCACTTTTACCTGCTAATAAGCTAACTTTTGACGTATAACTTTTACCATTCAATCCATTAATAACCGAAGTTATCTTAATCCATCGCATTAGTTATTTGTTGTATCTAGTAATTTGTAAAATAAAGAAAACCATAGCTATTTTAAAATAGACACCAGCGCCCCCAATGTGTATCAGCGTGAACTACATTTTAAAAGTGTCCGTTAGCTATATTCACCTCGGTTATTTTCTTAAGTTTTGATGTTCTCTGATCAAATGAAAATCGAATTTGACAAGTTTTTATGAGTATTATAGGTTATGTGATCCAATATTTCAAATTTACCGCCAAAACGGACAAAAAATTGACACGTGTCCGGTCTATGTATAACAATAGAAAACATAGAAGTCGTTGGGTAAAATCGACTTATATTCACGTCTACTATAACCAGTTAAGCGTTGTCGGTGTAGTTACAGGACACCCTGTATAAGTCCGATCTCACTTCATAAGGGAGCTACAGCCTTTTAAAAGTGTTTAGTAGGTTTTTGATGGTTTATTTCAAAACAAAATAGAGTACAGACAGATTTAAAATTTTTTATGAGTTATGAATCATAATACAGTTATGGTACGTTCTCGTTAATTTCTTCACATTTTTTAACTGTTGAAAAGAAGAGATGCTGGTGTAGATTAAATCTACTCTGAGACATTTGAAAAATAATCATGATAACAATTTGCAGAATAATAAGAGCTCTTTTTGCTTGCATGTCCTCGGAGTGGGGGTTGTATACGACATGACAAGGATACGCTCTTATTTTTTACATTTGAATGAGAAGGATAGAATGTTTACAAATGATCTTATAAAATAATCTGGAAATGCCAAACGTCAGGGTTAGAAATTAGTGTAAATTTAATCGACAAAAAACGAAAAAAGTAGGAGTCAATCTTTCTTAGTTACCTATGGAGCTACAGGATTTTGAACTTTAGGTCACCAATTTTTGTCAAAAACCGCAGAATCGCTAATTAGTTTCTAACCAATATATGTAGAATTAAAAGAAAATTATCACTAGAAAGCTGAAACCATCCTCTTCAATTGGTAATAATAGTAATACAGAAACGGTTGATATACCTAATGTTGAATAAAAAATCCCAAAGAAAAAAGAATTTAAAATAAATATTTTTTTCAGTTTTTGAAATTTTTTTACAAGATAAGACCCATTAAGGTTAAATTTTTCTTAAATTTTCTGTAAGTTTTCCATATTTACAACAAATCAAGGAAAAATTTTAATCTACAACTCTCTTCCTTCTCTTACTAAAGCCTTCTGAAGATACTCCTAGAAAAAGTATTCTGTTACCATCGGCAGGTGGACTGACGTGTAACTGTTATAAAATATTTGGAATTCCATCAAGTATCCCTTATAGCCTAATTGACAAACTATGAACACCTTATGATATACCGTATACCTATTTGACAAACTATGCTCAGGACTACTTATGATAGAAGTAAATTCAGAAAGCTTTACTAAGTCAAGGAAAATAGCTACGATTTCAAAATTTTCCCTAGTATGTTGAGAATATGAACCAGTTTCAGAATATTAAAAAGATACAACTGTAGTGGGCCTTATCTAGGAGAAAATTTAAAAAAACTGAAAAAAAAATTAAGTATATTTTTTATTTTTTCACTTTTTGATTTCTTTTTCTACATTTTAATAATTTTTTTTCGACTGTTATTACCTATTGAAAGAGGATGGTTTTGGCTTTTTATTGATAAAATTTTTTATCCATACACACATTGGTTATAATGTAATTAGGGAGTTTGTGATATGCGATGAAAATCGGTGACCTAAAATTCAAAAGGTTATAGATCTAAAACTAAAAAAGGTAGATCCCCACTTTTTTGTTTTTTTGTCGATTAAATTTGATCTAGTTTCTAACCCCGATGTTTGGTGAACCATGAACGGAACACCCTGTATAGTGTGTCCCGTAATAATATGGATAGACAAGTTAGAATACATTTATCACCTTAAAAAACGTGACAAGTTCATCTTGCACTTTGTCCAAAAATGCTTCCCTTCCAAGTTAAATTTGGCTAGAATATGTTATAACTTAAATTATAGGTTCAGGTAAATTAGTGGTAACAGAATTATGAATAGGAAGATCAAAATATCATGTCTACAGGGTGGCTCAGATTTTACTTCCCAAGAAATATCTCAGTTATTTGAAGAGATAAAAGTATAAATCAAAAAGAGCTTTAAATGGCAACACTTATACTACATAATTTCATTATAAAAAAATTATTGGTATTTACCACTCTTAAGATGCCATAATCATTTTTTTTTCTTTAATGGGACAAAAAAATTAAAATATTCATCGAAGTTATGCAAAATTATTTATAGTTTACAATAGTAGTTTTTGTTGTTTTACAACACAAATAAAATCGAAACTCGCACTTATCTATCTTTTATCTACATATATTTATCCTCATTGCTCTAGGACACCCTGTATAAGATAGACTCGGAGAAGTGGGGAGCGGGAGAAAAGGCCGAAGGAAAAAAGGTCGAATGGCAAAAACCCGTACGGTAAAACGCCGAAGCGGACAAAAAGTAGAACCCTAAAAGGCCGACGCGTCAAAAGGTTGATAATAAAAGTTAACTTTCACAAAATTAAAAAAAAATATTTTGCAGATAAGTCTATAAACAAGAAAGGTATAAGGCGAATAAGACAAATAATTTCTTAAATAATTGCATGTTTAACAAATAACTTCCCGAAGTTAACTCAGCAAAAGACCCGGACGAAATAAAATTTGCGCATAAACATCTTTCAGCCTTTTCTTTTCGTCGGCCATTTTCCTATCAGCCTTTTTTCTTTCGGTCATTTCTCTTTCGGTCTACTGCCCGCGTCGGTCTTTTGTCATTAGGCCTTTTATCTTTCGGCATTTTGTTCACGTACAATTCGGCCTTACCAACAACTAAAATAAAGTCCAAATTTTCATGAATTGATTTTTGACCTCACGAAGAAAATTAACTTTATAATTAAACAATTGTGTTTACACTTCGTCGATCTAATGCAGAACTATTCTAAGTAAAATTTTACAAAAATGGGATAAATCCAATTTACAGTTCAAAATATGAGAATTTTAATGTAGAAACATCCAAACTTAAATTCAATAAAATTTAAATTAATAAATTCAATAAAATTTAAATTAAATTCAATCTGGACAATGTCTAATTTTAATATACAGGGTGGTCACTCTTACGGTGCACACCATTGGGATCTTGTGAACCTAAAGAGTTACAAAGTTGCTTAAATTATAAAAAAAAAATCCCCTTTTCAAACTCCTTTAGAATTTATTTAGGAATCCGAGATATCTTGCTCTAGTCCTGAAATATCATGAAAAATCTGAAATTTCGCATTTTCGTTTTTCTTCCATATTTTTGTAATCGCTTAACGTTTTCGATTGCAATTTGGCAGTTTTACGTCATTTGACATTCTCTATCGATTGGTCTTAAGAAAAAAATTTAGGTTAACTAGATTTCATTTATTTTAAACCAACTTTTGATTTGATTTTGGATAGAGAAAAAAATACAATTAAAATGACGTAACACACATTGTTCTCTTACTCTAATTAAAAAAAAAATTGAAAAAAATAATAAATTTTTATTTACAAAATCAAGTTGGCATAAAATAACAAAATAATAATTTTGTTATTTTATTTAAAAATAAACAGATATTGACTTAGGATAGTTCTGCATTAGACCGATGACTTGACCCCTGAAATTTCTAATGGGTGTGATTGGTGTGAATAACTATTGGAAATGAAGGAAAAAAGAGCAATTACAAAAAAAAGGAAGTTCCTACTCTAAAAAAATGCCGAGAAATAGTTAGCACAGATGAAAGAGAAATAGAAGAAGACCTCCTTCAACATGAATTAAATTCATATACACCCTGAATTAATTCCTAAGGGCAAAGTGAAAATATGGGCAGGAATAAATGTTATTACGTTTATTAAATATTTGTAGTCGATGGAAAATAATAAAAAAAAGGTGTAACCTAAAATTGTCAGAATACTATATCCATAAAAAATCAGCCCTTTAAGTTGCATCGATTTAGCTGGTATCCCATATACATAATACTAAAGAATTTGGAGATATAATAAGTAGCAAATACCATTTAGTCCAAATGGTAACTTTTAGTCTAAAAACCTTAATGATAATAGAATCTATTCAGCGCCATGATACAAATTTTAGAAACGTCATTAAAGTTAATCACGTCTTTAAGAAAATATTTCTTATGAAGAAATATTTTTTAATCACGTGTTTAACGTTAACGACGTCTCTAAATTTTTCATCACGGTCGCTGAATTCACGCTATTAACTTTATAAACGAAATCTAAAGAGCAAGCAAGAACAGATATACAAACATCAAGATAAAAACGTAATTCATTTACTGGTAAAATTGAATCTGAAAAGCACTGTTTTAATCTGTACACGTTGATCCCTTCGTAATCCAGCTGTATTTGTGACATCGTTTAGGGTTTGAGGAAAATAGGGACGGTTGTGAATTAAGCAAGTTAAGAATAAGGGTAGCACCAAACATCGATATTAACGAGGGTTACCTAAGTTCCGTTGTCGCAGCCAGAGGCGTGTTTTACGTCCTTCCTTCCGGTTAGAGTCCAATCAAATACGACCTTTGCGGCGTTACGTTACCACGGCAACCTATATTAAATTCGCGGAGTATGTGCATTAGCAGAGTTGCAAGTCCAAAGAAAACATTTATGTTGTGTTAAGAAAAATATACATATAATATCGTTGAATAATTTCTACTGCCATGTGTTTTGAAACGAGAACATTGAGATGAAAAAGCATTGTGACGAATGTCAACGCATCCTTTGTATGCACGAGTGCTCCGGCACCGGAAGCGAGCAGTAAACATCGAATAATGCCCGGAGTCTGGTTCCGGCCGTCGGGTTGAAGTTTTCCCGTTCACTGGCGACATCTGACGGAACGACGCTCGCCTTGTATATCGTTCCTCTTCTTGATCAAGGGCTCCGATGACGATGACCAACGTGTGTGACGACCCACGTCGGAAAAGCTTATTGAATGCCACTGTCGAGTTTGGATAGCAACTCGTATATTTCGGGTGAAGCAGTGCTCTACTTTGATGAGTTTCGCAAAGTTTCTTAATGCCCTCGCTTCTCCATTTGATTGTAAACTTTTTCATTGCTTATTTCGAGAACGATTTATCTTACTTTACAACAAATCTAATGTAAAAAAAGTAAAATGTAAATACCTACTATGTTTTTTACATATTACAATACATAACTACCAAATTATGAGGTTATGTACTTAATCTGAATTATTTTATAAATAAGTTTTTTAGATGAAATACATTTTTCATATCTAAATATGATTTTATAATTTAAAAAGATGAAAACTGAAATTTAACAATACTAATACAAACTTTTGAAAAACACTCCGACTATTGTCATTTCTTTTTGTATTTCATGTATATAATTAAAATCAAAGTTTTTAGCACAGCTTGTTTAACTGGATTCTTCAAGAGGATACCATAAAATATTTTTTTTAATTTGTATGTTTAAACTAGGAGTTTTCCAAAGTCCAAACACCATAAGGTGGATTGGTTTTTAAAATTCAAATCTTATTATTATAGACTTAAAAAGTATTTTTGTAGTAATATAATAGTAGAAAGACTTTTACAAATTTTCCGTGAAATAAAATAAACTTTCTTCTTCAAACGTCATTAAAGTAGTCTTCTGTTTGCCTGACGTTTGACAGGCTTTAAAATGTCACTTTTTATGTTGGTTGATTCTATGGTCACTTTGTACTGCCTAGAAGTAGAAATTACGACTTTGCACTGACAAGGAATAAAAGGACGGAGTAGAAATGAACTTTAGGCAACCCAATATTCACTAACATTGTATTGTGTATTGTGTATTGCATGTAAATTAAATGTCAAATTTTAAAATTATTTATTATACAGGATGTCCCTAAAAGATCTGTAAAAAACAATGCTCTTGCTCTTGAGACCAAAATAAGACGATTTAACCAAACTTATTTATCTCTATCCAAAAGTTCTTCGTTAAGGCGCTACAGGTCATTAAAGTTCTTAAAATTATTTTGTTGTTTTTTAATTCTTAAAATTGGTTCATACGATCTCATAACAAAATTTGATATGTGGGTATGTAATGAAAAAAGGTATTTGTAGACAATTCGTTTTTACTTTTTCACGTTATGTAAGTGGTAAAAAATAGGTCATTGACATGCAAATTTTCTTGTAACTTTTTAATGGCTGAATAAAAATTCATAAAACTTTATTTGTAGATAAACAGTGTAAATGTTAGCTTTTTTGTCTCCTATACAATTTTTCTAACTCCTTTAGGCTAGGCAGAAAAAAATATTTACATGTGGTGCATAACCTAACTTTGGAAAAATATTTAAATGTTTCGCCAAAACGTCTGTACAAAGTAACACCACATATTCTCGAGACCAAAATAAAATGATTTAACCAAATTTATTTTAATCGAAAAATGCTTCGTATAGCGACCTTGTCCTTATCTTATCCTTTTAAATAACTTTCATGGTCAATAGAGGCTTAAGGAAGCACTTATGGATAAAGATAAAATTGGTTAAATCGTTCCATTTTGGTCTCAGGAATATACAGTATTAAGTTGTACAGACCTTTTAGCGAAAAATTTAAGTATTTTTCCAAAGTTAGGTTATGTACCTCATGGAAATATTTTTTCTGCCTAAAATAAAAGAGATAGAAAAATTTTGTAACAGACAAAAAAAGTTTATAATTACCCTGTTTAACTACAAGTAAAGTTTTATGAATTTGTATTCGGCCATAAAAAAGTTATAAGAAATTTTGCATATCGATGACCTATTTTGACCACTTACATAACGGGAAAAAGTAAAAACAAATTGTCTAGAAATACTTTTTTCCATTATATAGCCACATACCAAATTATGTTCTGATCGTGTGAGCCAATTTTTAGTAATTTAAAAAATACAAAATAGTTTTAAGAACTTTAATGGTCTGTAGTCTGTAGTCTGTAGCACCTTAAAGAATCACTTTTGGATAGAGATAAGTTTTTTTAAATCGTCTTATTTTGGTCTCAGAAGTATGTAGTTTCGTCTTGTACAGACCTTCTAGGGACACCCTGTATAACTATTTTAAAAAATTTGACGTTTAAAGAAAAAATTGCATGTTTTATTCGGAGTAAAAGAACTTTTTGTGACTCGCATGTATCCGCGGGACTCGCAGAGGTCTACCCGCAAACCTACATGCTCGCCACAAAAAGTACTTCTTTTACTCCTAATATAACAATATACTATTAATTTTTATATTCATAGAAAAATAGGGTTGTAGGAGAAAGGTATTTCATTTACACCCCATATCCCATATAGCTCGCTTTGTGAACATAGTACATATTTAAATGTATAATTTCTAATCATGTGCCTATTATAATAAGTAATTATTTTAAATCTTAATTTCTTAAAAGATTTCATTGAACGCAATAAATTTTCTAATTTTGAAACATGCAACGCGCTCGATTTTAACTACCGAGTTTAAATTGGTGTAAAAATATTATTAAACGGAATAAATTTTGTATGGTCACATTTAATATGTTTTTAATGCCAGTAATAAAATAAACTTGCCAAAACTATTTAATACAGCAGAATGCATTTTAAATATTTCAATTGCAAAATCCTCTTAGAATTTTCGATATTTTTGTTTTGATTTAAAATTGCTTTAAAATATACAGGGTGTCCCAAACTAGCGCATAAGCACTCGCTACTTTGTTGGAGACCCTTGGCAGAGTACCGAAAAAATATTTTTAAAAATCTATTAACAATATTATTTAATGATGAAGATTGACGATGATTTGAGATTAAATTTGATGTTGAAAAAGACAAGGATGATTCTTATCCCAACTGTTACCATGGGTGTTTTCAATAAAACAAGGAATGTGCTACTAGTTTCGCCTTTATTAGGGTATCATCAGGCACTGTAAATACAAATTACCACTCTGACGCCATGTAGCGGGTGAATACATATACCGGGTGTGATCAGCTAAAAGCCTTCAACAACTTTAAGCACTCTATGCGTTCTATGTTCCGTAACTATATGTATAACCTAAGCGAATTTGTTAAACAATTTGTATTTTTACCAAGACTTTTAACCAAAATGGTGTAAGATGAAACTAAGCTTGTGATATTTAATCTGTCATAATTTTAATAAGCCTGTGATAATATGTGATATTAACTTAACAAACAACATTATTTTGTCAAATTTTAACAGTAATCGAAAATATTTATGTTCTTCTTCGTTAATATACGGTATAAATTTTCACGTGCTTCATCTTCTTCAAAGAATTTTACAACACCAATTTTAATATTAAAACTCTTGGTTCACCTAGTATTAATTAGAAGGTATGTTTTCTATTCTCTAAATAATTCGTTTCTATAATGTAATTTGTATTTACAGTGCCTGATGATGCCATAATAAAGGCGAAACTAGCAGCACATTCCTTGTTTTATTGAAAACACCTATGGTAACAGTTGGGATAAGAATTGTCTATTTCAACATCAATATTATTTAAGTTATTAACCATAGAATAAATGGGCAATTTGGCAACATCTAATAATACCGACAAGACATTCACATGGTCTGGAGTGTATTAATACTAATTTTTACTATGAAACCATAGTTACTCTGATGCATTTTGATGTAGTGGTATGCACGCATATGCAGCAAGTTTATTCGGACCGCTTTTCGGTCCAAACACTCTTCTCCCGGCTGTCAATTGTCAATGAGTTGTAAACAAATCTTTTCCTCATTATTTTACTACTGAATTTTTAAAAGTTTCTGTCTTCTACCTATATAACGATAAATACTTCATAAATGATAATAAATTAACTAAACACAAAAATGAAACAACTGCCGAGATAAAATAAAATCTCGCGATGATTTGGATAAATATTTAATTTTGTGAAAAATAATTAAAAGATTCCTTGGTCCAACTTATTTGAAATAATCTTAAGAAATCTTTTAATTATTTTTCACAAAATTAACTGCTAAAAGGTTGTGAATCAAATAAATACATCAGTGCCCATTGCGCATGCCCACATATCAAACTCGAGCTACGGAGGTGAGGCACGATATGCACGATATATGTATCTTGTAGCTCCAGGAATTCTTTGCACGATAAGTTCCATTCGGATCACCTTGTATGTTCCATCATATGCTCCAATCGGATCGTACCCAAAATTCCATCATAAAACCTTAAATCTAAGCATACCATTAGTATAGCATTTTATGCTATTTGTAATTATTTAAAATTGAATTTAATGAAAATGTAACAAATATTTATAGGTACGTGTATTCTAGTTATAATGTTTTATTTCTAAAAATACTTGTGATAAATAGGTAATAATATATAGTACGCTGAGTTGCCAATGCGTATGAAATATCAAATATGTATACAAAAATAACCTCTAAAGAATTTCATAAAAGCGGCGTAAATTAAAAAAAGTCGTGGAAAAAGTAGAGTATTCTAATCGCGAGAACCAGACCAATCGGTCTGAGTGAATAACGTGGTTCATATCTCGCTCGTTGAATAATATACTACATACGGCATACGATCCATGAATTATGTGTCGATTCTGTTCAAACCTGTGAGTCATTACATGATATATCTGTAAGGTAACTATGGAAATCATCCATTACAATCCTTATATCAAACCTTACAGATATATTAGATACAGATTAGGGTGCATTCCGAGTGGAGCATATGCTTCATATGTAGCGTGCTACGCGTTCCGAGTACATCATATGCACCATAGATGATACATCTTTTGGTTTACTGGGTTACCAAATAATAATATTGACTTAAAGAGCAAACTGCTTAATAGCACCTCAATCCAAAAAAAGAAATATCCATCAGAAGATTCATTTTAAGTACGACTATTTTCTTCAAGAATGTGTTCATCGGGAATCTTTAAAAACGCTAATTTAAACAAACAAAATATGATTCGTTACTTACCAAATAATAAAATGGACTGAAAGAGCAACCTGCTTAATAGCACCTCAATTCAAAAAAGAAATATCCATCAGAAGATTTATTTTAAGTACGACTATTTTCTTCAAGAATGTGTTCATCTGGAATCTTTAAAAACGTTAATTTAAACACACAAAATATGATTCGTTACTTACCAAATAATAAAATGGACTGAAAGAGCAAACTGCTTAATAGCACCTCAATCCAAAAAAGAAATATCCATCAGAAGATTGATTTTAAGTACGACTATTTTCTTTAAGAATGTATTCATCTGGAATCTTTAAAAACGTTAATTTAAACACACAAAATATGATTCGTTACTTACCAAATAATAAAATGGACTGAAAGAGCCTAACTGCTTAATAGCACCTCAATCAAAAAAAAAAATATCCATCAGAAGATTTAATTTAAGTACGACTATTTTCTTCCAGAATGTGTTCATCTGGAAATTTAAACACAAAATATGATTCGTTTCTTACCAGATAATAAAATGGACTGAAAGAGCAACCTGCCTAATAGCACCTCAATCCAAAAAAGAAATATCCATCAGAAGATTTATTTTAAGTACGACTATTTTCTTGAAGAATGTGTTCATCTGGAAATTTAAAACACAAAATATGATTCGTTACTTACCAAATAATAAAATGGACTGAAAGAGCAACCTGCTTAATAGCACCTCAATCCAAAAAAAGAAATATCCATCAGAAGATTTATTTTAAGTACGACTATTTTCTTCAAGAATGTGTTCATCAGGAATCTTTAAAAACGTTAATTTAAACACACAAAATATGATTCGTTACTTACCAAATAATAAAGTGAACTTAAAGAGCAACCTGCTTAATAGCACCTCAATCCAAAAAAGAAATATCCATCAGAAGATTTATTTTAAGTAAGACTATTTTCTTCAAGAATGTGTTCATCAGGAATCTTTAAAAACGTTAATTTAAACACACAAAATATGATTCGTTACTTACCAAATAATAAAGTGAACTTAAAGAGCAACCTGCTTAATAGCACCTCAATCCAAAAAAGAAATATCCATCAGAAGATTTATTTTAAGTACGACTATTTTCTTCAAGAATGTGTTCATCTGGAATCTTTAAAAACGTTAACTTAAACAAACAAAATATGATTCGTTACTTACCAAATAATAAAGTGAACTGAAAGAGCAACCTGCTTAATAGCACCTCAATCCAAATAAAAGAAATATTCATCAGAAGATTTATTTTAAGTACGACTATTTTCTTCAAGAATGTGTTCATCTGGAATCTTTAAAAACGTTAATTTAAACACACAAAATATGATTCGTTACTTACCAAATAATAAAATGGACTGAATGAGCCAAACTGCTTAATAGCACCTCAACCCAAAAGAAAATATCCATCAGAAGATTTATTTTAAGTACGACTATTTTCTTGAAGAATGTGTTCATCTGGAATCTTTAAAAACGTTAAATTAAACACACAAAATATGATTCGTTACTTACCAAATAATAAAGTGAACAGAAAGAGCAACCTGCTTAATAGCACCTCAATCCAAAAAAGAAATATACATCAGAAGGTTTATTTTAAGTAGGACTATTTTCTTCAAGAATGTGTTCATGTGGAAATTTAAAACACAAAATATGATTCGGTACTTACCAAATAATAAAATGGACTGAAAGAGCAACCTGCTTAATAGCATCTCAATTCAAAACAAAAGAAATATCCATCAGAAGATTTACTTTAAGTACAACTATTTTCTTCAAGAATGTGTTCATCTGGAATCTTTAAAAACGTTAATTTAAACATACAAAATATGATTCGTTACTTACCAAATAATAAAATGGACTGAAAGAGCAAACTGCTTAATAGCACCTCAATCAAAAAAAGAAATATCCATCAGAAGATTTATTTTAAGTACGAATATTTTCTTCAAGAATGTGTTCATCTGGAATCTTTAAAAACGTTAATTTAAACACACAAAATATGATTCGTTACTTACCAAATAATAAAGTGAACTTAAAGAGCAACCTGCTTAATAACACCTCAATCCAAAAAAGAAATATCCATCAGAAGATTTATTTTAAGTACGACTATTTTCTTCAAGAATGTGTTCATCAGGAATCTTTAAAAACGTTAATTTAAACACACAAAATATGATTCGTTACTTACCAAATAATAAAGTGAACTGAAAGAGCAACCTGCTTAATAGCACCTCAATCCAAATAAAAGAAATATCCATCAGAAGATTTATTTTAAGTACGACTATTTTCTTGAAGAATGTGTTCATCTGAAATCTTTAAAAATGTTAATTTAAACACACAAAATATGATTCGTTACTTACCAAATAATAAAGTGAACAGAAAGAGCAACCTGCTTAATAGCACCTCAATCCAAAAAAGAAATATACATCAGAAGGTTTATTTTAAGTAGGACTATTTTCTTCAAGAATGTGTTCATGTGGAAATTTAAAACACAAAATATGATTCGTTACTTACCAAATAATAAAATGGACTGAAAGAGCAACCTGCTTAATAGCATCTCAATTCAAAACAAAAGAAATATCCATCAGAAGATTTATTTTAAGTACGACTATTTTCTTCAAGAATGTGTTCATCTGGAATCTTTAAAAACGTTAATTTAAACATACAAAATATGATTCGTTACTTACCAAATAATAAAATGGACTGAAAGAGCAAACTGCTTAATAGCACCTCAATCAAAAAAAGAAATATCCATCAGAAGATTTATTTTAAGTACGAATATTTTCTTCAAGAATGTGTTCATCTGGAATCTTTAAAAACGTTAATTTAAACACACAAAATATGATTCGTTACTTACCAAATAATAAAATGGACTGAAACAGCCAAACTGCTTAATAGCACCTCAACCCAAAAGAAAATATCCATCAGAAGATTTATTTTAAGTACGACTATTTTCTTGAAGAATGTGTTCATCTGGAATCTTTAAAAACGTTAATTTAAACACACAAAATATGATTCGTTACTTACCAAATAATAAAGTGAACTGAAAGAGCAACCTGCTTAATAGCACCTCAATCCAAATAAAAGAAATATCCATCAGAAGATTTATTTTAAGTACGACTATTTTCTTGAAGAATGTGTTCATCTAGAAATTTAAAACACAAAATATGATTTGTTTCTTACCAAATAATAAAATGGACTGATAGAGCCAAACTGCTTAATAGCACCTCAATCCAAAAAAGAAATATCCATCAGAAGATTTATTTTAAGTACGACTATTTTCTTCAAGAATGTGTTCATCTGGAATCTTTAAAAACGTTAATTTAAACACACAAAATATGATTCGTTACTTACCAAATAATAAATTTTAAGTACGACTATTTTCTTCAAGAATGTGTTCATCTGGAATCTTTAAAAACGTTAATTTAAACACACAAAATATGATTCGTTACTTACCAAATAATTAACTGGACTGAAAGAGAAAACTGCTTAATAGCACCTCAATCCAAAAAAGAGATATCCATCCGAAGATTTATTTTAAGTACGACAGTATCCTTCAAGATTGTGTTCATCTGGAATCTTTAAAAACGTTAATTTAAATACACCAAATATGATTTATTAATTTATTTACTTACTTATAGTACTAAAATGAACCAAAAGTTCGATTTAGTTTTTCCCATATATTCACCTATGAACTTAAAATATTTTGCAGTATTAACACAATAAGAAGGTAGTGTTTCGTTAATAAAATGGGTAAATACGATTTGAAAAATGACAACTACACCTTTTCTGCAATATTTAATAGTGTATCAACTCCAAACTTCAACTAGCATATCACATTTTGATTTGGAGACTTTTGTACCTAATTATTTTCAAAATAAAACAGTAAAATATTTCATAGATTACATAATAAATTTCAAAAAATTCTATAGAACCTATATCTGCTAATACTTTTTAATTCTCTGCACCAAATTATAGCTAATTAATTATTAAAAAATGCTACAAACATAAAAATAGTAAATACCCACTAGTACTACACCAAATATTTATAAACAACTACCAAACTAATACACCACAAATTAATTTATTCTCTAATTTAGACAAATTTGAAAATTTTATTGTAGATTTGATAATACACTGCTCAAAATGGTCTAAGGAACAAACACATTTTTACGTATATTTTATTATCAAATAATTTTAATTACATAATATGAGTATATTTTCATCTTTTGGTTTAAAAGTGTATTTTAAAATAAACAAAAATAACAATATTCAAAATATGCGCCTTTTTGTATTGCGAATGCATTTTCTATCTTACTTTACTTTTACAATAAAACCACATTTATTAAACGTCTTTTGAAGATATCATTTAATTTTTATAACTTGAAGTGTAACTTGATTATGGAGCGTAGACATTTAAATAGAGATGAAATGTTACGTGCTGTGGGGATGATTGAGGGGGGCAGTTCGCAAACTCAGGTCGCTACTCGATTTGGGACCTCGCGAAGTGTAATTTGGCGATTATGGCAACGCTATCAGGAAACTGGTAATGTGGCAGAAAGGCATGTGGGACCAGGAAGGGTTACTACCCCTGCTCAAGATAGAAATGTTGTTTTACAAGCTAGGCGCAATCGTTCAGTTACCGCGCGCGAACTTGTAAGTTACTTACAAAATGTACATGAAGTAACTGTTAGCGACCAAACCATTAGAAACCGTCTTCATGAAGCTGGTTTGAATTCTTATCGTCCCGTTAGAGCTGGGGCACTTCGCCGAGGGAATCGAGCTGCTCGTTTAGCATGGGCAGAAGAACGTGTAAATTGGGGCATCGAGGAATGGAGCAGGGTTCTGTTTACAGACGAGTCTCGGTTTTGTTTTCGACCAGATACCAGAAGGAAAGGTCCAGACACTTTCAGGAAGTGCACAACTACGGAGGAGGTTCTGTAATGGTATGGGGGGGAATAATTTTAAACCATAGAACAGATCTCGTTTGTATAATTGGTGAAATGAACCAAATTCAATACGTTGATAGGATTCTTGAACCTATCGTGCGACCATTTTCATATGCTGTGGGACCAGAATTAATTTATATGCATGACAATGCACGCCCACATGTAGCTCAGCATGTGCGAGAATGGTTCCAGGATGAAAACATAAATGTTTTACCATGGCCAGCGCAGTCCCCGGATCTAAATCCAATAGAGCATGTATGGGACATGCTTCAAAGAAGACTTTTACCACTCATGGATCACATTAATGGACGCCAGGCATTCGAAGAGGCCCTAAGAGACCAATGGGCGCAATTGCCACAACTTAATATTAATAAATGTATTTTAAGCATGCAAAGACGTTGTCGTGCTGTAATTAATGCAAGAGGTGGAAACACTACCTATTAGAGTTATTATTTCAATATAAAAATGAGAAAAAGTGACTGTTTATTTTTTATGATGTAAGAATAACTTTATTTTTAGTACATAAAATCTGTGAAACAAATTTTTTTTGGCATTAAAATATCTGACTTAAATACGTCTTTATTATAAACTTTCTGATTATAATTTTAATTTAAAAAATAAGAGCAATAGTTCAAAATTTAGCTATGTTCCTTAGACCATTTTGAGCAGTGTATGTTGTAGCTTCATTAATTCTGAAACAATAAAAAAATGTACAATTAATATTTTTATAGGAGTAAAGAACATTTTTTGTTTATTTTTGAAACGTGTTTAACTGTTATAAATTTTAATACCTTTGAAAGAGTGATTTCGAGCACCTTAATACAATACAAGATGAATCATGAATCAATTAAAGTTTTTTTGCTAACTGATTTTTAACGTTATTTGTTTTTTAGAAATTTCACCTATAATCTTTAACTACTGATAATTATAAAACTATAAAAAAGTTTAATTTTCTTTAATTGCTTACTAAATAAAATGAATGGAGAAGTGATTTTATAATTCCATATTTTCCTTAGCTTTCTGTATAAGCATCTGAAAATTTTAAGATTACTTTAAAAGTGGTAAATTTTAATAAAGTAATGCTGTTGGATAGAATGTATACAGTAAATCGAGATGATTTTATGTCCAACTTTATTTACAGCTTGCTACATGTTTCAGGTCCTATAAGTCCATCTTCAGGCGCACTAAAATCACAAATATCTCTAAGAAGCTGCATACACAGGCAAAAACTAACTTGAAGAACCTTTTGTATTACATTCGTTTGATTCAATTCAATTTCAATAAGATGTTGTCAGATTATATGAAAAAGTGTTAGTTTAGGTTTTAATAATACACAATTAATGCATCTTCGAGATGTTATGTATACACCCTGTATGTCCCATTTGACGTTGGACTGTATGTGTATCTTTATTATTATTAGAGATAGAAAGTCGGTTACATGGACAAAGTAGTAGAGATTTTTTCTAATATTAATAATTCATTTACAAAAAATTTGAATATCGCATCGTTCCAACGCTATCTTGAAAAAACAAGAAAATTCAATTTTCAAAATATGGCTAAAAGTTTGTTATTTTCGGTGGTACCAAAAAAAATGTTTGACTTAATGGAGACAATTTTTTGTGTACAATGCAGTAAAATAAATATTTTTTTTCGCCAACGAATTGACCGGAAATGAATCAAACTTATTTTTTTTTTCTTATGGCAGCCATATTGGATTTATACATATTCGGAATTAGTGTATTTTTTTGAGTAATTTGATATACAAGGTGTCCCGTTATTCGACCGACAACGTTTAACTGAAGATTCCTCACCTCAAAATAAGTCGATATGACCCTATTTATCTATTACCAAAAGTGAACCCCTGAGGAGTTATAAGCTTTTGAAGTTGAACTAAAAAAATACATTTTCCTTTATTGCGTCCAAACCAATGAAGATTTTATGACGAAATTTGGCGTACTTGAGTTTTTATAAGAAACGCGCACTTTGTAAAAAATTAGACAAAATTCAACATCTGCAAAGGGTTTAAATTGAAGAGGATGGGCATAAACCACCTTATAAGTTTTTAGTCTCTTAAGATATTAATATTAAAGTTACCAACTCCCATTTAATCATTCAATTGTAAGATTTTTTGTCTCTTATGTCTTCCAAAAAAATTATGCCGTTCCTACGAAAAATGTAAAAAAGAAATTCGGTGAAAGACTAATTTAATTAATAACTTCACATTATCTAAGTGAAGTTGCATAAACTTAAATTTTAATTTTTTGGAGAATATCTAATGTATTGTTATAGTTTACCAGTTTAAACGGTATTACTTTAAAATAAAACAAATGAAGAAGAATTGATTTAACAGTTTTATTAAAAAAATTATTGTAATAAATTAGGTGCATGTTCAACGTGAGTGCCCTCTGAATGAATACAAGAATTAATACGGTGCAAACATGAAAATCGAATAGATTCAAAGACGTTTGAGATTTCACGTATCTCATTGGTTGCGTTGACGATTCGTACCCAAAGATCTTCTCTGCTTTCGACTGAAGTACTGTAAACTGTATCTTTTAAACAACCCCAAAAAGAAAAATCTAGAGGATTTAGATCCGGTGATCGCGGTGGGCAAGTGACTGGAGCATCAGCATCCCGACCAATCCATCGGTGAGGAAATTTTTCATTTAAATAATTTCTCACATTTATTGAAAAATGAGGGGGGCGCTCCGTCTTGCATAAACCACATCTGTGCTCTGATGGCAAGAGGTACTTCTTCTAGTAGTCCAGTAAGATTATTTCTTAGAAAATCTAAATACGACACACCATTCAGTCTTGGTGGTAATTCAAATGGCCCTATAATATGATTGTCGATTATACCTGCCCACAGGTTGATGGAAAACTGGCTTTGATAATTGGCTACAATTTTCTCATGGGGATTTTCATCCGACCAGCTATGCAAATTAGGCAAATTAATCATTCCGCTTCTTGAGAAGCAAGATTCGTCAGTAAACAAAATTATTCTGGCCATATTTGGATTTTGGTCGTATTTGCGTTTGAACCATTGGCAAAATAACAATCTATTGTTCAAATCAATCGGCAGCAATTCTTGAACTTTGCAAAAATGGTATGGATGAAGTAACTGTTCTTGAAGTGTATTGTGTACGGCAATTTTTTGAATTTGTAATTGCGTAGAAATCTCTCTTACACTTACTCTGCGATTCTCCTCCACACATCCCAATATTTGTTCTTCTGCCTCTACTGTTCTTATTGTTCGTGGGCGCCCTACATTTCTACGATCAGTTTCCAGTTTACCATATTCACGCAAACGACGATCTAAGTTAGCAAATGTTGTATGATGAGGAGTTTGACGATTTGGATACTTCTCAGCATATCTTTTAGCAGCAGCTCTACCATTACTGTGACATTCACCGAATACTAGGTGTATGTCGGCATATTCATTAAATGAATAGATTGCATCTATTTTATAAGTAATTTTTATAAATTGAAAGTTACTGTGTTATCTATTATGACATCAATGTTCTTACTATGGTTTTGGTTTCAAAGGGCGACTTAATATTGAAACAATAGGAAAAAGTACTTTGTGTTGCCTAACTTTACTGTTTTGCACTAGTTTTATTTTTCTTATTTTCTGCAAGAACGGCATAATTTATTTGGAAGACATAAGAGACAAAAAATCTTACAATTGAATGATTAAATGGGAATTGGTAACTTTAATGTTAATATCTTAAGAGACTAAAAACTTATAATGAAGTTTATACCCATCCTCTTCCATTTAAACCCTTTGCAGATGTTAAATTTTGTCTAATTTTTTACAAAGTGCGCGTGGTTTGGATGCAATAAAGAAAAATGTATTTTTTAGTTCAACTTCAAAAGCTTATAACTCCTCAGGGGTTCACTTTTGGTAATAGATAAGTAGGGTCATATCGAATTATTTTGAGGTGAGGAATCTTCAGTTAAACGTTGTCGGTAGAATAACGGGACACCTTGTATAATATGTAATATTTTAAGAAAAATAGAAATAATTTTATTTTACTAACCAAAAATGGCTTTGAATAGATGTAAACTGTTAATACATATGTGTTAAGATTTATTTTACATTTAATATTTTAAATAGTTATATTTATGTTATTGACAATTTACATCTCTTTACGTCCAACGTTAGTTTGTAAAATCAAATAATTTTATTTTTTTTTTAAATATGACATATGGTATACCAAATTACTCAGAAAAAATACTGAATCCGAATATGTGTAAATCCAATATGGCTGCCATAAGAAAAAAATAAGTTTGGTTCATTTCCGGTCAATCCGTTAGCGAAAAAAAATATTTATTTTACTGCACTCTACACAAAAAATTATCTCTATTAAGTCAAAAAATTTTTTTGGTACCACCGAAAATAACGAAGTTATAGCCATATTTTAAAAATTGCATTTTCTTGTTTTTTCAAGATAGCGTTGGAACGATGCGATATTCAAATTTTTTGTAAATGAATTACTAATATTCGAGAAAATCTCTACTACTTTGTCCATTTAACCGACTTTCTATCTCCAATAATAACAAAGATACCCATGCAGTCCAACGTCAAATGGGACACCCTGTATTATTAGTTGGATTTTGCATGTGTATGTAGAGAAATTTGTGATTTTAGTGGACCTGAAGATGGGTAAAGTTAGACATATGGAATCATCCGGTTTTACTACATATGGTAAATTTTAAAAACGAGAAAATTATTATATTCGTTTCTTACTCAATAATAAAATAAAAGAGAAACCCCCCTGTGCAATTTTTCTTTCTTTTGTACTTCTTTTTAGCCATCCATTCATCGGAAAATTTAAAAAAATAATAATTTTAGCACAGAAAAGTGTGATTTTCGTTACTTACTCAAAAATACAAACGAAAGATAAAAATGATTATTAGCCTCTGCATCTACTGGGTGGAAATGAAACTAGGGCAACCCCTGGCATTTCTTTATTTATGGAAATAAAAAATTAAAATTTTAGTATATTATATGATCTAAGAAAACAAATCTTATGGATCGAATAAATTTTTAATTTTACTTACGGATTATCAGGAAATGGCATCCACTTTCTTATTTTAAATATAACCCCCTGATTTTTTCTACGTAAAATCAAACATTGGTTAATTTTAAGTATGTTTATGACAAAAAAATATTTTTTTTCAAAACTTTAAGAAAAAAATTTGAATTTTTTTTGGTAAAAAAATTGAGTAAAACCTACAAACACATACATATGGGATATCACAGTAACCGGAAAAAACCCTCTATTTAATTAGGGGGTGGCCCTTATATCATCCCATTTAAAAAATAATATCTCAAGAACGGTGAAATAAATTTTATAAATTACAATTTATTTTACGTATTTGTATTATTTAAAAATAGTTTTTGTAGGTTTTACTCAAATTTTTTACCAAAAAAAAATTCAACATTTTTTCTTAAAGTTTTGAAAAAAAAATTTTTTTATCATAAACATACTTAAAACTAACCAATGTTTGATTTTACGTAGAAAGAATCAGGGGTATACATTTAAAATAAGAAAGTGGGTGCCATTTCCTGATAAACCGGAAGTAAAATGAAAGATTTATTCGATCCATAAAATTTGTTTTTTTAGATCATATAAGATACTAAAATTCTAATTTTATATTTTCATAAATAAAGAAATGCCAGGGGTTTCATTTCCACCCAGTATATTCCAAAATTAATTGCAACAATTAAAATTGTCATCCAGCTTGAATTTTTGAAGACTTCTTAAAAATAAAAAAAATTATTTAGGTAGTTTACTCAATAATGAAAAGAAACCAATAAGGTGATTAACGGATCTACGTATCAAATTTTATGATTAAAAATTTCATACACCTATGTAGTTAGAATTTTAGTGATTTTTTTTCAGGATGCATACACTTGGAAACTTTAAGTTTTTCAATTTTAATACAGAAAATTACAATTTTCCTTGCGTACCTAATACATAGTAAAATAGATCAAAACAAGAAAATCAACTTTTCACCGAAACTGTATGTAATTAGATATTTTAGGCCACTTTTCACGTTTATTCTCGATTTATTTATTGATCATCTGTAAACTTAAAATATTGTTAATCTTACCCATAAACATATTATTTACTAAAATGCTTTAAAAAAGAAATGTGATTGATATCACCATTAACCCTGATACGAAATTCCAGAATTAAATTATCCTCGTACCTGTAAAATAATATTTACCTGTGAATTTAAAGAAAAATGTTAATTTTTACAATAAAAATGTGAAACTGATGAAATGATTATTTTGATATTGGTTGAAGAAGTTATTCTGTTTATTAATGTAATTTTGATAAATTTCTCCAAATTATTCAAAATGTCTTATGGAAATAAAATTATTGTTATTACTTACATATTTGCAAATTTTGAATAAACATAAGAAATTAAACGCATGTAAAATATTTTATTTCTGAAATCCTACTAGGTATAAAATTACCTAAAAATTTGGGAATACTTTTCAGATTGCTCGACTTAAATCTTAAAATTGATTCTTGACATTTACTTTTACTATAAAGGATACGGGAGGAAAGGAATTTCTTCGTTATTTATTAAATTGAACAATTTTAAGTCCAATGAATTTAAAATTGAATATTTTACTTATGGTATAAGTTTTTGATGTACCATCTTTTATTTTAACCCACTTATCTATTTATTGTTAATGTTAATGTTAATTTGTAATTATAAATTATTTTCTTATTTCTACTTAAATTTGCATTAAATATTTTACACCTACAGTTTTATTTATTTGTTATAAGTTTATTAATTTATCACTGATTTTTTTTTCATCTAGTTAATAACATATTTATCCATTAATTCTTCAAGTGGGTATTTCTTTGTATTATGCCCAAGTTTGCAATAGATACAAAATAAACACATTAATTATTAATATTCTAAATATAACTTAAAAGTATTAATTTAAATATACATTTTTATTTTTACAAAGTTTTATTTTTTTTGGTTAGTTTTTATCCTTAAATATTTTTTTATATTTTATTACTATAATTTTTCTGTATTTTTTTATTAATTTTTGATTTTTTTATTTTAGATTTTTTTTTCTTACTTTTTTTCTTTTTTTTTAAATTCTTTAGTTTTTTTTTCTTGAATTTAGTTTTTGTACTATCATTGTTTTACATACCTTTATACTACACACTGGTTATTTTTTTTCAAGTATTTGTAATAAATACAAGATATAAAAATTTGCTTACTCGGCCATTTTTAACTAAGATAGAATCAAAAAATAATAAATTTTCATCCCTAAAAGACTCCAAAAAACTCATTTAAAAGTGCCCGCAAAACAACTAATAGATAAATATAACATTTTACAAACTTTTCTTGGAAACCACCAATTATTACATCGACTGTGTTTATCTTACTCAATTGGGTATTTTTTTTATCCATGAGTTTTACAAAATCGAAGACAGTGTTGTTGGTAGTTAAAAGATACAAATTTTGAAAAAATTGTTTTACATAATTTCTTTTTATATTAAACCTAGAAAAAATTGTTTCTTCAAGCATTTTTAAATTGGTTAAAGTTAGTTTTTCTATAAAAAATCTCTTCTTTTAAAAATGCACGCAGAAGTAATAAATTAAAATTAAAATTTTATATCTTGATCTTGTATATAAAACTCATGCTAATAATTTACAAAACAAAATTCACTCCATAAATACAATGAAAACATTTATTATTAACAGTTAAAAATAAAATAAATAATACAAAAAACTACTGGTAATGAATTTAAAACAAATTATACAACAGATTTTTATATTATTTATTTTTGTAATAATACAAATTTATTATAATTTATTGTTTTTTTTTTATATTTAATAGGAGTAATTTTTTCACATTGTTTATTTTTTATATTTTTAAAACACACACTCATTGTTTACAATAGTTTTGCCATTATTCATGGATCATTGCTGCTGCAAGCAATTTTAAATTTTGGATGATATCCATTATTGATTTATAATTGCTTGCAAAAAATTCACATTACATTTTTTAAGTTACATTATTAAGTTTATAACCCTCATGTAAAAACCATGAGTTATCACTAAATATCATAAAATAATATACATGCAATATTATTTAATGTATAATAATAAATAAAACAAAAATCCAGTAGTTGTTAATTAATTTTAAAATATCATTTATCCATAGATTTTTGTTTTATTATTTTCTTAGGTACCTACATATTATTACAATTTTTTTGTTTTCTGTATGTTAAAATTTTTTTCTTATTATTTTTCATATTTTTAAATGTCAGGTAATTTACATAATAAATTTTATTAAGTACAAGTTTTTTATTAGTACATTAATTCATAAAATACCATTTCTACAGGCAATTTTAAATTACTCAGTCGGGGTGAATGAAAATTTTTGATATTCATTATTTATATATATTTCTTCCCTGCTTCATTTAAAAGTGCCTATAGAAATAGTTAAAGTTGATATTACATTACATGGTTACATTATTAATGTCACTCAATATATTCTTGACAATATTTACACTATTTTAGAGTGTATAAAATTTTTAACATTGATTATCCTTTTATTATTTCTTTTTTTTTGCAACCATTTTTAAATTAGAACCATGAAAATTTTTTTATTTTAGTGCAGGTAAAACATTGATTTATCCTTATTTAAAAGTGGTTGCAGTGAAAGTTGTAATTTTATACAATATATTTGTTTAGACCCCTAAACATTTTGGATCATAGAATTTACATTTACATTAAAATGTTATATTTTGTGCGTATCTTGTCATTTTTTATTTTTTCAATTTTTTTATTTATTTTTTTTCAATTTTTTTATTTATTTTTTTTCAATTTTTTTATTTATTTATTTTTCAATATTTTTTTATTTTTTTTCAATTTTTTTATTTGTTTTTTTCAATTTTTATTTTTAATTATTTTTTTATTTTTTATCTATCTTTTATTTTATTTCTTTTTTTAACATTTTTTTATTTATATTTTGTCACTTCATTTCACAACTTGATTTTGCAGCCATTTTAAAATTACTGCTTCTACGCCATTTTAATTTGGTTGCAAAAACAAATTGTTTTGGTATTACATGGTTACATTATTTATGTCACTCAATATTCAATATATTCATGAGAATATTTACATAATTTTTGAGTGTACAGTTGGTCCCAGCTGGAAGTAGGAGAAAAGTAATCACGATCGCGTATTCTTTGTCCTACTTCCAGCTGGGAGTAACTTTACAACATTTTTTAAAATTGATTATCCTTTTATTATTTCCTGTTTTTGCAACCATTTTTAAATTAGAACCAAGAATATTTTTTATTTTAGTACACATACATTGATTTTTCCTTATTTAAAAGTGGTTGCAGAGAAAGTTTTAATTTTGCACAATATATTTGTTTAGACCCTAAAACATTTTGAATCACAGAATTTACAATGCATTAATGTTAAATGTTGTGCGTATCTTGTCATATTTTATTTTTTTTTCAATTAGTTTCTTTTTTTTCAATAGTTTTTCAATTTTTTTATTTTATTTTTCAATTTTTTTATTTTTATTTTAAATTTCAATTTTTTTATTTTATTTTTCAATGGTTTTATTTTTTTTTTCAATTTTTATTTTTAATTCATTTTTTAATTATTTTCTATTACTTTTTGTCTTTCTTTTATTTTATTTCATTTTTGCACTTTATTTCACAACTTGAATATGCAGCCATTTTAAAATTACTGCTTCTACGCCATTTTAATTTGGTTGCAAAGACAAATTGTATTACAATTATATACTTGCTAATGCAAGACTCTCGAAAAAAATTTCAAAGAGTTTACAAATGATTCTAATTAAAAATAACTAAACTAAAAATAATTACAAAATTAATATAAATATTACAAAAAGTAAACGGTCTTTAATTTTAAAATAATACATAATGGATAAGTTTAAAACAACTTTTGTAATATTTATGCTTAAATTTAAATACACATATTTTTAATTATTTTGTTTCTTTTATTTTTAATTTTTTTTTTCATTATAAAACATAAACATTATTTCATATTTGTTTAAATACTTTTTAAGTTTATCACTGAAAGAAAACTTTAACCCTCGTTTAAAAATTGCGACAGGAACATATAATTTAGTATTTTTAGCTTGTTTGTATAAATAATACTTAAGTTATTAGGTGAATACTTCTTGCTTCCAAGTTTTAAAAGTAAAATTTTGAGTAATTAAGTATTTTTTATACAAGAAAGCACATAGTTTCTAAGTTAATTAAAAATATTACAAAAAACTGTTGCTTAAGTTGTTTTTTTACAACAGATTTTTGTATTACTTTTATGTTGCTTATACAAGAAGTTTTAATGAGTAATATTTTTTTAATTTAAAACTTGTAGAAGCAACTAATATTACATTACATTTGTTTATATGACACTCTTGCTTTAGTTTGCCACACTTAGCACTGTCTTATTAAAAATACATAGGATATTATATACATTATAATTGTGTTTATAATACAAAGTAATACAAAGACTTGAATTTTTTTGTTACAATACCTTTGCTGTTTATTTATCAAGTGGCTATTTTTTTTTATCCACAAATTTACAATAAATAATAAACATACATTATTTAGGTAAAATATGAATACATAAATAATCATTTATTTTTTTATTAGATTACTTTCTTTATTATTATTTTTTCGATTTATTTTGATTCTTTTTATCTTTTGTTTTTTTTTTGTTACTTTTTTTTATTTTTTTGTTATTTTTCTTGTTAATTTTTTTGTTATTTTATTTTGTTTTTTTTTGTTATTTTATTTGTTTCTGTGGTTTGGATTTTTTTCGTTTATTTTTTGATTTTTTTTTTCAATTATTTTTCTTTAACATTATTTGGTTCGTTCTTACAATTTTTGTTAATTTTAATACATTTTATCTTTTAACTTTTAACTATGATACAAACATATATTTTATATTTTTGCCTACAAAAACATCGGTAATCGGATTTATGTTAATTTATAAAACTTCAACCTCTGTTTTTAGTAGATTGAAAAATACGTTGATTCCTTAACGAGACTTCATTTCAGAAAGTCTTCATTCTTCTTCCTCCTCTTTATCCTTCTTCTTCCTCTTCAAACTTCTTCCTCCTCTTTATTATTCTTCTTCATTCTTTGCATGATTTTTGCCTTATCTTTATTAGTTTTATTCTATCTTTATTTATTCCTTCTTGCTTTGATCATCATCGCTTGTTCCTTGTTTATTTCCAAATCACCCAAACCTTGCAAATTTCTTCATCGTTTCTTCTATTTTTTTCATTTCATTTTTACTTGTTTCTGTTTTTTGTTGTTTAGTCTTTTATGTTTTTTCAGGAAATCCTTTAATTTTATAGCAGATACCTTGTATGGATACAAATTCTACTCATAGAGTCTTGAAGTACTACAGTTCCTCAAAAACTCTAGAGTGCAGCACGGGAAATTGGAAATACTATAAAATCATCAAATGGATTGTAACTTCGCATCTTTCTCTTGGTGACAATATCTTGCTGTGAATCCTTCCTCCTCCATTAATGCTACATTCTTTATCTACACTTGCCTCCAACCTCCAAAAAAACAGTTTACGAAATTGAAAATATTAGGAAATCGTCACTATCGTAGGCTATTTTTCTGTTGGTAAAAATATTGATTCCTGACGATATGATATCTTGCTGGGTTTTCATCCTTCCTCCTCTATTCCTGCTTTATATAACCTTGCCTCCAACATCCAAAATACAGCTTACGAAACGAAGTGATTAGTGATTATATGTAGCTTTTTCATTCTTGAGGTTACAATTGAGGTACATAATAAATATGTACTTGCATATTTTTTTACAAATAAAATCTTATAAAATAATTTACAATAAAAAAACAGTGAGAAATTTTATTATGTATTATGTTTTCATTATTATAAATTTATTTTATATTTTTATTTTTGGGTAAAAGTTTTGTGCACGTCGATATAAGTAATAATAAAAAAATTTATACTTCTTGAATTTCCATGACCTATTTATATTTTTTGATATTTATTTGAAAATTTTAGTAGGTACATCAAAAAACAATAACACCACTTTTTCATATATTCAGGCATTTGCATTATTATAAAATGAAGTTTAGTATCTGTTAATGTGATACATAATAGGCACTTTGATAAAAATAAAATGTCCATGCATAAATAACGAAGAAACTGTATCAAAACTATTTTTAGGTTTATACATGGTGGTCGATAAAATACACCATAATTTGTAGTAAATTTGTTTTTATAATATTGGTGTAATATATTCACCATAATTTACTTAGTATCTACTGTTGGCTGATTTTTTAAATTATTATTTATTAAAAAATGGAAATCTAGTAATTTTATTTTATAAAGTAAATAAAGGTTTGATTTTAGTAAAACAGTTTAAAAAATTTGTACTAATTTTAGATTCCTACAAGATTTTTTGAAAATCATCTAAGAATATATCCCCAAATGGCCCAAATCTTCCATGAATACAGGGTGTTCCGTTTATGGTTCAGCAAACTTCGGGGTTAGAAACTAGACCAAATGTAATCGACCAAAATAGTGGAAGTCTAGCTTTTTTAGTTTTAAAGTTTTAGGCTTTTGAATCATAAAAAGCTAAAACAATCGTCTTTCAATAGGTAATAACAGTAATACAAAAACAATTATTAAAATATTGAAAAACTAATTAAAAAGTGAAAAGAATTTAAAAATTGAAAACAAATATTTATTTTTCTTGTTTTTTCTTTGCGATTTTTTATTCAACATTATATCAACCATTTTTGTATTACCATTTGAAAGAGGATGGTTTCAGCTTTCTAGTAAAAATTTTCTTTTAATTCTACGTACATACAGGGTGTCTCAAACCACCCGTCCACCCCTTTTATTTTGAGAACGCCTTGTCGTACAAGGCTGAAATAAAAAAAATTATTACCAAAGCAAACCCGAAGAATCCATTGGTGCACTTGTTTTTTTTCCGGAACAATCCGGAAGTACCCGGAACCGGAAGTAACTTTCGATTTTTAAATGGCAACATAGGTCGAGTATGGTATCGTTTGAAAGGTTTTTTTAAAAAGAAACAACTTTTATTAAAATATTTTTGTAATATCTTGCATAATTAACAAATTAAACGAAAAAAAAAAGTATGCAAACAAGTGACCATTGGTCTCTTAAATTATGGAAAAATTAAATCGTTACCATTTTTTAAATTGAAACTCTTTTTTGCGTTTATCGCTTTATTCGTTTGAATTAAGGTAAATACATAACCTAAAAAAGTTGATTATGTTTAACAAGCGAAGCAAAAAATACATGTTTCCATTTAAAAAATCATAATTGCCTCTACCCTTACCCATTGAGGATGAAGGTAGTGTTTTAATTTTTCCATAATTTAAGAAACCATTTGTCACTTGTTTGCTTTTGTTTTTCGTATAATTTATTAATTATGAAAGATATTAAAAAAATATTTTTATAAAAGTTGTTTCTTTTTAAAAGACCTTTCAAACGATACCATACTCGACCTATGTTGCCATTTAAAAATCGAAAGTTACTTCCGGTTTCGGGCACAAAAAAATAAGTGCACCAATACATTCTTCGGATTTGCTTTGGTAATAATTTGTTTTATTTCAGCCATGTACGACAAGGCGTTCTCAAAATAGAAGGGGTGGACGGGTGTTCTGAGACACCCTGTATATTGATTAAAAAGTAAGTAGCAATTTTGTAATTTTTGGCAAAAATTTGTGACTTTCTAAATCGAAAACTTTTCCTTAAAGTTTCGAAAAAAATTTTTTTATGTCAGTAACATATATTTTAAAGCTTTCAATATATGATTTTAATAAATAAACAAATGACAGGGGTGGTCCTAGTTTCGTGAACACCCTGTACACACACAAGATTACTTGATAAAAAAATACAAAACTAAAATAAAAGTTTCTTCAAAATGCAAATATTATAAACGAAACAAAAGAATAAACTTTGGAGAATGCGTCAGCGAACAAAGGAATTGCAATAACCGCTATAAAAATAATTTCCAATTACCACACCCAAATTTTTACTACGCAATTAACAGCATTAAATATAAATTTTCCTAATGACTTTTTGGTATAAAGTGCAAAATATGAGGTAAGCTCTTAAAAATAATAAAGTTTAAATATGTGAATATTTTATGAAAATTAAACCGTGAATTTTTTTTTAAAATTTATTATTAATTTAAGGGTTAAAAAATAGGGGGATAATTTTAATATACGAAATTATAAAAACAGAATTATTTAATTTATGGTTGAATTTTGATTTATATTTTATTGCCTACAAAAACTATAAAGAAAAAATATTTTTTTGTAAAAAAATGATTAATTTTGAATTTTGGTAACTAATACTAGGCACTAACCTTTATATTCCAATTATAATCTTTTGTACAGGTAAAAGTGTAATGGATACATACAGATGATTGAAAATTTTGGGCCCCTTGTCTCCTAATTCCAATTCCAATTGATAAAAATTACCACACCAATCTTGGAAAATCTTCTAAAACCAATCACTTTTAAAAAATAGAATTAATTAACACTTTTAATCACAACTAACATTTTTAAATGAGATCCGCACGTAAGTAATTTCACTATTTCACAGATCCAACACCTTACTGGTGATTCAATGATAAGAGACAATTATATTTTAGTGCGTCCCCACCTTCCATCTTGACCGTCTTTGTATCCTGAAAATTTTTCATAATAATTTGCATAAAATAGAAATAATAAATAAGCATAGGGAAAATTGGGTGAGTAGTGAGTAATGTAGCACATTTTTTTTAATCTTTTTTGTGTCCTTTAGTGCCATTATAATAAAAATAATATAAAGATCAGCTAACAATCATTAAAAAATTGGTGGTAAAATTAAATTATTTTTTAATCTAAATATTTTTTAACGATTGTTTGTGTATCATTCGTGTTAGATGACGGCGTAGAAAAAGCCTTATTAATATTTTCAAAAATTAAAATTTTTTGTCATTAACCAGAACACAAACATTGACAATTCACATTAAAAAAATCGGTAAAATGGTTGTAATCTATTTTTAATAATTTTAAGTTTTGAAAAAAAGTTATGGCACTAACAAGCTTAGCAAAGGATATTTCCCCGTGTACTTTGTCCATAAGAAAATCCAAATTTAAAAACGTTTTTTGCTAACACTTTAAAATATCAACATGAATATTTGTACACAATAAGATATAATTATAAAAATGCTGCAACAGCTTATTTATTTGGTTATAACTTTTGAATTACCTCCCCAAAATTTCACGAATTTTCCATAAAATTAGAACTTTTTGGGAACCTTTTTCGGGAACTTCAAATTAAAATGAACAACGACGGGGACGTAGTAGTTTTCTGTTCCCTTTGGGGTTCTTGATTAACGTGAGTCCCCTTGTCTCTCATCTTTTGCGGTGCTTCATTAACGTGAGTCCCCTTGCTTCTCACTATTCAAATAAATGCTCGAAATGGAGACCTTGAACTGCAATACATTTGTCGATTGTGTATAAATACAGGGTGATGATAAAGTTTGGAACCTTATTCATAACTGCCGTATTTAATTGTTTTGAGAAAATCGCTCGGACAGGTCAATTTTAGTTTTTAAAATGCCATCTCTTGATATAAAAAAAATATTATTGACGTCACTGGTGCTTTAACAATGACGTCATCAGCGATTTTTTTAAATGGAAGTCCCCCCTTTTATTATCGAAATTGATTAGGCTACATCCTGCAGGAGAATTCCCTTTTGCAACCTAGCACAAAATTAATTATAGGGGTCCGAAGTTAAGGTACTTTTAGATCATTATATTTTTTTTGTACATTCTCCATTTTTTTTTTCCTTCTGGCAAAAATTAAAGAAATGACTTCTAAATCAACTACAAAAAAAATTATACAAAAATGTTGTTCATTCTAGCTTTTATGACTGCAGAACTAAACCACTATATTCGCCGTTTAGGAAATGGCTCTTAGTCGCCTTTCTACAATAAAACAGGCCAACAAAAAAAATGTTTGTAAAAACTTTTTACCTAAATCTTATGTATTTTTGCGTGCTGCAACCGTATTCGATATCAGTTTTTTTCTATCACCCACAATTCTCTCACAATATGACATCAATTATATATTTAAAAAAATAGGGAAAAATTTGATAAATAAAAATTAATAAATTAGTTATTAGGTGTTATTAGTCTACAATTTTCACTTTCAAAAATATTAGATTAGTTACTAAATATTAGATGCTTATTTTTTTGTATTTCCTAAGATCCTCGCGCACAAACTACAAACATAACATACTTTGTGAAGAACCCAACATTTGTCTAGATTACCGATTTCTACACCAAAATATGCAAAGTATAAGTCAGTAAAGTTCCTTTGATGTTTTTTAATTAGAAATTTACCACATATACAGTGAAAAGCGTTAGGAGAATATTTACAACCACGTTTATTCATATTAAACTGTGAATAAAAAGCTCATAGATTAAACACTTTAATGTGAATTTATATTAACTGGAAGAAAACAAAGAACTGTGTAATTTTTTACAACTACCAACCTGATTACATTTGATTTTATTGCCAACCTTATAACACTAGAATATATTGCCAACTTAAAAATATTTAAACGGTTAATAGTATATTATTCAACGAGCGAATAATGATAGCCATTACTCACGCAGGCTGAGTTACGTTGACTGTAGATTCAAAGATTACGGGTTCGAACTCCGATCATTAACAACTTTATTTCATAAATTGTTTGAATTTGGTAAAAGAGATCCACGGGTAGCCCATGGAATTCTGTTACCGCGGTAACTAAAACTCACGGGTGTGAGTAATAGCTATCATTGCTTGTCTAGAAACGCGTTCATAAAGTACCCATTATACAATAGTCACAGAAAATAGTATATTAAAAAAGGAGTTTCATAAGGCGCATATTGTAGCACGCGTTCAATTTTAAAATGCGAGTCGCGTAGCGACGAGTATTTTAATGAACAAGTGCTACTATCGACTTATGAAACGAGTTTTTTATACTATTTTTTCTATTTTGCGCCTTTTTATCTATTTAAAATAAAATATTATAGTTTTCAATTTTAGTAACTTTTCTGGTAGTTGGCAACTCTAATGTCAGGGTTGTCAAATCACCAAATAACCTGTAAATCGCTTAGCAACTGCCACATTAAAATCAATAAACTTCAGTGCTACCAACTTCGAAAAATAAAATTTACTACTCAGTAACGCACCGATAGCAGTGCGCTACTGGCTAGTAACGCACTGCTGTCAGTGTGTTACTAGCGACTAGTAACGCACCAAAATAGAAAAAAATATTTGTTATACATTGTGGTTAATAACATTTACTTTTATTTAATATTAAAATGTGAGAAATTGGTAGGTGATACGACTTTTTTGATATTTTTTTCGGAATCAGCACACCAAATTACATAGAAAATAGCTAAATTTATTGAAAAAGTTTTTTCACCGTTGGCCTGTGTAATTAAACACGAACAAAATCATCTTTGACACATATTCAATAAATCAAAAATTGACTTACTATTTAAAACTTAAATAAAGACGTTGCAACATTTAGTAATGATGTAATCAATACAATTGTTGGTTGTGATTGTGTTCGTGCTGCACAACCTACTACAATCGATCATGAAGTTGCTTAGGCAATGGAAGACAGTTAGTGGCTAAAATAATATATTATTTGGATAATCCAAATTTTCTGCGGCAAATCTTCTGAAATTAAATTGAATTCTGATTTTTGAATGATGCTTTCTGGAATACAATTGATGCTTTCTGAAATACAATTTACGTTTCTGAATTGATGATTTCTGAAATTGAATAGATTTTTTCTGAAAATAAATTGTTTTTTTTTTTGAAATACAACTAGCAGCTTGATTCAAAACAAATATCTTAAAGGTACGATTGATAAATATTTATTTCTTGATTCGTACCAGGTACAATTTCTTTTTGAGATTTATGAATTTCTAATTGTTCTAGAGAATTTAGTTTGTATCTATTATTAGAAATCTCTAAAACATCAGTAAGATTGTTTAAATTTAATAAAAATTTAAGATGATAAATGCATTATATTGTTAAAAAATGTTGTTTAGAGAATAAAAAATATACAAATAAACACGATTGCGTTTTGAAATTATAGTTCAAAACAAATAAAAGCATTTACTAAAAAAAACAAGCAAAAAGCAGATTGATTCACTGCGCCCTAAAAATAGTCACATACATTACGAACACGTCATTTGTGAAAGTGTTTGTAAGTTGTAAACGAATGTGACATTGCAAAATATTAATTTTAGCTTTAGTTTTTTTTTAGCAATTTGATTTAAAAATAATCATTTAATCATTTTATTCAATAAGCATCCATTATTTAAAATAATTTTAATAAATCTTTTACCTTTAAATATTTTCTAAGTATATTTAGCTTTTATAAGTACAGTATATTAGTCTCTATTACTGCACGGATAAAGTAATTTATTTTATAAAAATTATCTTTATAAAAAAATATAATCTTTTGAACGATGATTCTAAAGTTGGTGATAATTTTTACAACATTTTACAGTGTATCCATGCAGGGTGTTCCATTCGTGGTTCACCAAATGTCAAGGTTAGAAACTAGAGACAATTTTATTCACAAAAAAACTCTTTTAGTTAGGAATTTTTGAAAAAAATTTCCAAGAAAGACCGCCATTAAGGCTGTATTTATTGTAAGTTTTCTGAAACGTTATCATAATTCTCAAAAAATCAGGGAAGATTTTGAAATCATAACCGTTTCCTTCACTTATTAAAGCCTTATGACGTTACTCCAATAAGAAGTAGATATTCTGAGCCAGTTTGTTAAAAGAGTGACTGAAATTCATTTTGTAGAAATTCAAAAAAAATTAGCATATCAATGCAAATACTAGGTGAAAGATTATTAATTTGTTATTTAAAACAAAAGGTATAGTTCAAACTTGTTTAATTCAGAAGGCTTATAAAGTGGCCACCTGGTTTTAATGGTAAGATTTTCCAGAATTTCATTGCCGACAATACGAATTCTTCCCAGAAATTTATCCCTGGTGTTCACGACTTCCGCGTACACCTTCTGTTTCATCGTACTCCATAAAAGAATCTAGTGGAGTCAGGTCTGGAGATCTGGACCTAGCAAAATGTGCAGAACCATCATCTAGTTACCGCCACATGTCTCATCTGGTAACTAGTGGCAGATCGTCCAATGAATCACGGAAGTAATTTTGCAAAAACTGTCGAAATTTTGGACCGGTTAATCAGGTAGCTCAATTGGACCAATAAGTTGGTTGTCGATGATGGCGGCCCAAACATTCACTGAGAACTCGCAATATTCTTTAAGAAATCAGGAGTATAAGGCTTGTAGCAGTACGCGCAAACTATTATAAATTCTTAGCTTTTCATCAGGTGTCACTCACAGCTTACAGTTCGGCCCAATTTGCAAATGGAAAACACTCTACTTGTCAAACTATACCCAGTATTACTTCTCATAGGAATAACTTCAAAAGGATTTAGTAAAGGAGAAGTGGTATGTATCTATGATTTCAAAATCTTCCCTGTTTTGATGGGAATAATATAATGAAGTTTAATAAATAAATAGGTCTTATCTTGGAGAAGTTTTTGAAAAACTGAAAACGAAATATTCTTTAATTTTATAAGTTTGCAATTTTCTTTTCAACGGTTTCTATATTACTGTCATTAGCAAGTAGAAGGAGGATGGTTTTAGCTATCTAGTGATAATTTTTGTAATCTCTAGAAACATTGGATAAATTATTATTAGCGATATGGTCTATCTCCTAAAGTAAAAGAGATATGCCTGTACTATTTTGTCAATGAAATTTCTAACTCTGAGGTTTGGTGAACCACGAGCGGAACACCCTGTATAGAAAGTACATGTATGTAATGTATATTCTTTATGTTTTGTAGTTTGTATGTGCAGTTATTTTTTCTGTTAATATTAAAATAATGTGCGTTAATAAATTTTGAACATCATCTTTAACACATTTATCCAAAATTTCATATTAATATAACTACATTCTATGTAAATCTAAGATGTGGGTGGAAACGGGATGCTAGTTCAAACTACGACGTTACTTTTTATTCTGATTCCTTCTAACATTTATAAAAGTCAAATACAATATACGCTCGTTTATTGTTTTAGTAGTTGTGTTTTTTTGTACCAAAATTTGACTAATTTGCTCGAGCAAATCCCTCCCTTCTCCTTTTAGTTCTACGGCAGAAAATGAGATAGAATATGTTTTGCTCATATTTGCTCGAGCAAAGTATGTAAAAAAAACGTCGCCATCCACATCCGAATTTTACACAGCCTATATCCAAGTGAAATTATCGAAAAGATGAACTGGTTTATCCTTAATTGGGTCACACTATCGACACTACACTGTATCTTTTTAAAAAGTGAAATTAGTACATTAAAAAAACGAGTTTTATAAGTAACTCATTGTAGATCTCGTTCATTTTTAAAATATAGGTCGGGTAGAGTGCTTCTAGAATTATGATACGAGTATTTTATATTAATTTTGGTATTTTGAACTTTATTAAATTATACAGGGTGCCCTAAAATGATTGTGGTTTGATATGTACGCAACCAAATATGCAGGTTGGTACAACTAAAAATTTAATTTTACAACAAGTGTCAAATGTTGAAAATTATGATCATCATTTTCGAAACAGATGCTAATTTTTATCTATGATGCTAACTCAAAAGAAAGATTTACGCAAAGTAATCTTGATAAAAACTGATGTTTATGAAACAGAAGTCACAATATTAACTAAATACAAAATTCTGAAGTATTAACGCAACGGTAAAAATTCGACGTATACTTCTGCTTTTGTGTAGTCTAGTTACTTTGTTTTGATTTTGACATGCTTTTGTGTTACTATGAACTTGAAGCGAACAAATTCCCCAGAGTTTTCGGCGGGAAATTTGAATTCACCACAATCATTTTAGCTCACCCTGTATTCGTTTTTAATTTTAGAGACTTTTTTGGTAGTTGGCAATTCTCTTGTAAAGTGTGAAATGATTTATAAATAGCTTAGCAACTAACTACCATTTCGAATTCACGATATTTACCAATCTGAAAAAGATAAATTCAACTGCCATACGTTCGGTATCAAAAGCAGTGCCTAATTATAATATAGCAATTGTTTTGAGTGCATTAATACCTTTACATAGAGGTAAAATAGAAAAATATGAACTTATTTTTTTAAAACTTAATTAATATATTAATACAAAAGATACTAATAAGGACAACGCATCAAAAATAAATTTCATTTTTGTAAAAGAAATAATTTGTGTACGTTTGAGTTCTACTTGAAGCATTATGTTTGCTTAATCAACTAATTGGGTGTAAATTTGATGGTAATTTGAGTTCACGTGGCCTGCCACGATTGTGAAGATGGAGGTGCTGGGTAAATATGCTGCACGTGAGTTTGTTTGGTGTTCAATTAACCGGGTGTCGGCGCTGTCCTTCAAGCCTTCGAATTTCCCACAATGGGGTGACAGAAAATGGGTCGAATTAACGAGGACGTGGAAATCCAGGTTAGCAGCACGTAATTTCGACGAACGCTCTCGCTTTTCTAAAAATACGTGAATTTTTTACAGGTCTCGATGAAACAGCTGTAAAAAATAGAAGTTATTTTGTAACTGGATGAGTCTTATTTATTCTCGTTTATTTATTAGATAGAAAATTAATAATACCTGTTCGAATAAATTAATTTAATTAATATTTTTTTATGAAAAATTAGTATAATGTATAAAACTCAAAAGTCAATTATAAATTATTAACGATCAATTTTGTGTATTTTTGTACTATTTTTTTACTTAAAATTATGAATACAATGATTGGCAAAAACATAAAAACTTACTTTTGGGTTTCTAAATTTAAATCATTAGCGTTGCAATACTCAATACTTGCGCGTAGCAACCGTTTTAATTTAATTTCTACTATAAATTATTTAAATTTTTCCATCACAAATCTCTAGTAAACAACAGTTTTTTAATACAATAACGATAATTAATAAACATAATCATTAAACCAGCGATAAATTGATTTTTTAAACTAATTTTTTTTTCTCAAAATTTAATAAAGAAATGCATTTAACCTGGCAATATTATAATTAAACTTGAAGTATAAAAAATGGCAATTCGTAAGTTCGTAATTATTAAACTTGTAAGACAAAGAATAGTACTGTAATAACCCAAGACGGATTTACAATTTTGCCCCCATAGTCTTTGAATTTTTGGAATTTTGCTGCCGTCCCTACAATGGAGGATCATACATTTTACGGGACAAAACCATGATGGCGGGGGGGGGGGGTGTTATTATAAAGAAATTGCTTATTTTCAAGAAATTTGATTTGCCGCTCTAGGCTATAGCCTACTAAGCCTCTAGGTAATTCGGGCCTGGTACCTGGTACTAACCACAATCGTAAAGACTAGCTCGAAAGCTCGGACCGAAGTACCCGTTCCTTTTACAAAATCTTCCCATATTCTGTGGTTTCCCGAAAATCTGTTGAGCCCTACTTTTTGATGAACGGGTCTCTCGTAGGTTTTGATGATAGCACAAACCTTGAAGTCGTTGCAAGCCAATCTTCGTGAGAAGCTCGTTAAGTTTTTATAAAGTTAACAAAATAAGTTTTACTGGTCATTAAATTGATTATGATAATAGTCAAACCCTGATCTTAATCTTCCGTTGTCGTTTGATAACATGTTCTTAAACCTAACATGCAACATTTATCCATGTTATCGGACTGCTCACAGAGGATGCATCCTAACTGTAAAGCATGCAACTTAAAACCTAAACATGCAACAACGATAATAGTAAAATAGGGCACGAGAACTGCGAGGTTACAACAATCTTTTGGTTTTGTGATTGAATTTCCCAAAATGCTCTTTCTCTTTCGTTCCAGAACATCACCTAGAAGCAATGTCTCCATCAAATTTTACAATTTTTCACAGGTGCTGCTATATATTCATGTGCCCTGTCAGGAGCCCTGTGGCAATTCTGAGCTGTGTACTGCTTAGAGACAACAACTCAGCTGATGGAATTTTGTCCTGGTAGTCTAAGATCCTGGCTAAGGTCGACCTACCCTCAACTGTTATTTTAATGAGAGTATTTTTTATAAAAGTTAATACCCAAACTAACCAAACGCGGCTAGGTTATCTAACCATATACATATATTTTTTTACACTTTACCCTCATTTTTTATTTCAAAACAAGTGTTCCAATCGGTAGTACAAGACATAAGTAAAAAGAAAAAAAAACTATAGGTTGCCTTTTATTTGCTTGGCCTAACTACCAAGTTACCAGGTATAATCAGGTGAGAATATGCAGTACTAATTTACTCTTATCTGTTATTTAGTCAGGAATGTCGTGATTAAACAAAACCAGCATAAGTACGAACAGTTTATTTGTGTGGAAATTCACTTTACATAAGTGCCAACGCCTTGTTTTTATGAAGGTTAAAATTTTTATAAGTTTATACTTCATTTTTTAACTAGGAGGAGTGACAGGAAAAGCCAGCATACACTACAGGATGAGCTAAAATGATTGTGGTCAATTCAAATTTCCGGCCTAAAAATCTGGGGAATTTGTTCGCTTCAAATTCATAGTAACACAAATTCATATCACAATTATAACAAAGTAACTAGACTACACAAAAGCAGCGGCGTAGGTCGAATTTTTACCGTTGTGTTAATATTTCGAATATTTGTATTTGTATTTAGTAATTGTGCGTTCTGTTTTATAAACATCAGTATTTATCAAGACCACTTTGCGTAAATCATTGTTTTGTGTAAGCATATGCCTCGAAAATTAATTCATCATTTTCAACATTTGACATTTGTTGGAAGATTAGAAAGCTAATTCTACGTTTTTATCTTCAAAATACAAAAACTTAATAAATAACTTAAATTTTTATATTTGGTAAGAATTCTTGATTAGTTATGATTATTATATTAATTCTGAAAAAATCTTCGCTACACCATTGGATAACTAGGGGGATTTATTTTTAAACTGTTAGTTGTACCAACCTGCGTATTTGGTTGCCAACCATTGCAACTTATCAAACTACAATTTTAGCTCACCCTGTATAAAAGTTACTAGAAAAATAATCAAACATGTTTTGGCAATTTTAAGTTATTTTGGCTTTTTAATGATAAAATATGTATAGAGACATAATTAAATTTCCCATTTCTTTGTACTGAATACAAATTTATACATGTAAATACATTAGTAATTCAAATGTTATGATTAATATTTTGAGGTTATATGTCAAATATCATCCAAAATAACTATCTGAGGTGGAAGTCTATAAGCTATTAGGAATTTTAACTACGTATAGATGGCGCTATAAATGGAGGATATTCGGTACTTGTCATTGTCAAAAATTGTGTTCAAAATGCATTCTTGCACCTTATAACTAATTCAACAAAAAACAAAAGGATTTATCATTTAAAGCTTCAATAAATCTCAAAAAACATGTACCAATGCGTTAAATCAAAAACGTAAGTACCGAATATCGAAGTTCATATTTTGGCACCAGAGGGCGAGCGTAATCTAAAAATTCCCAATACGATTGCTTTTGTATCACGAAAAAATCGTTTGTTGAATATGTTGCTATGGAGACGGATTTTGTCTTCTTTCAACAAATGCAAAATGTGCATAAGGAAGAGATACAGAAAATCTGTCACCAAGCAACTTAGTCAACAAACGATTTTTTCGTTGTACGAAAACAATCGAGTGGCTTACAGACTTCCACCTCTGGTGTAAACCTTGCTGACTTTTAACCAATCAGGGAGGTAAAAATGAAGTATAATAAAAGCACATTCGTAAATTACAGCACATATTACATAATTAAGAACAAACTATTTTACCATGTCATTGTTTAATAAAACCTACTTTGACAATTATTTTTTATTATTAAAACAACAAAAATAACAACATTACTATTACTAAGCAAAAGATGGGCCATCCATTTTTTTCTGTTTACTTAGGTATGTCTTGTACTACCTATTGGTATGAATTTTTTTCAAATAACAAGTAAGGGGAGAAATTAAAAATATGTAGTAACCTTTGCGCAATTTGCTAGTTTGTGTATCAACTTTTGTAAAAAAAGTCTCGTTCAAACATGAGGGTAGGTTAACCTCATGCGGGATCTTGTACTATGGAATCTTAGAGCCAGTATTTAACATCTCTAATCTAATTGTTTAGACGCAACAGTATTTTTTGGTATACGGTATATCTACTGTTGGTTTTAGGCCTATGAAACTGATTTCAGATCATCTGCTTTATCGTTGCCCGGCACTTTACAGTGTCCCAGAACCCAGGACGAGATTCCAGGGCAGTGAGTTCATTGAGGCATTGGTATTCCCAAACCAGTTTTGACCTCATCTTCGTACTCAGAAGACCTAGAAAAGTGCAACCGGACTCTGATAAGTTCTACTTTCCATTGTAAAAGCTCTCTCATTTTTTTCCCGTACACATTAGAGTATTGCATGAATCTCCGTCTGAAAGAACAATGATTTCTTTCCCAAGGAAATACTCATCCTAGGTCTATCTCCGTACTCCGTACTCACCTGACCCTGTGCCACCCTCGTTCTTAGACCAGTAGAGATATTTGAATGATTTGGTTCGTGGCTCTTTGGTTTTATAATTACCTCAAAGGGGTTTTCTGTGTGAGTCATTGAGACTACATATCAAGAATGCGAATGTTGGCGGTTCCTTGTAAAGTTTCCCATTCCCATCATTGGGTCAGGTGAATACAAAAGTAAACAACTGCTTTTGCTATAAATTGAATAATAAAATTGCCTTTTTTCTTAACATTCTTATTTTTTATACATCTGGTTCATTGGCTCTTATTCAATTTTTAAGTATAACAAAGGAAGGCCCAAAGGGGTCTCCATAGCGCCGTTGGCGTTGTTCTCATGACCCTCGTTATACCAAGGCAAGTAAGTCTACTCGTTCAGTTGAGGTGGCAGAAATTAACAATCCAGAGAGGCGACTTGTTACACGTCGTGTTAGGTTGGAAAAGGGAATTTATTCGGCGTATGTATTATATAACTACTCGTATATACAGCCAGTGTTCCATTTTGAGATTACTGCACACTAGAGTCAACATACGGGAGTAAAATATTCGCGCGTTATACTTTACATTGCATTGCAGTGTATTGACAACGGACGTGTGTAGATGTCAATACCCTGCAATGTACAGAATTGACGCGCGAACATTTACCCCGTGTTATTTTGACTCTCGTGTGCAGAGGCCCTAAGATCCCAAACTTTATCGAAAGTTCGTCTTACTACTAGAAAAGTGATCTTCGACTTTCTGATAATATAATCTTGTTAAGGTGTACGTTCCAGGTAAGCGTTGAGTCTAATATGATCCCCAACTACTTTACCTCATTGGAAATAGTGATTTACTTATTATCAAGGTATGGGGTTTACTAGGTATAGGTTTACTAGGTTTCTCCTACGTGAAAAAAGAACTATTGTTGTCTTCTAAGTCCTTCCCTCGAAGTGCATCTGAATACAGTATCGATTGCATACTGTATGCGTTCTCTCACTATGCTGTTAAATTTACCTACCATCACCACTAGCAGGTCATCTGCGTAGCTAAGTGGTGAAAAATCTTTTTCCCCGAGTTCCCTTAGCAGTCAATTCATGACTAGGTTCTACAGGAGGGGTGACAGAACTCACTGCCAAGGTCTCCTCTTAAATTTTGCATATACCAACACACTTCTAAGCATATGCAGTCTATCCACCTGATTCCTCGAGGGGTTCCATGAAAAAAGCGCACGCGATAAATGCGCACAGAAAGAAGCGCACGGCCATACATGCGCACAAGAAAAAATCGCACACGGAAAATAGCGCACATATTTATGGCCGTGCGCTTTTGTCTGTGGGCATTTATCGTGTGCGCTTTTTTCTGGTCACCAGTTACAGCCCTTGAAATAGTGTGTCTAAAAGTAGGTTTTCCGTCATTTATTTGAAAACGGATTCTCGTAGAGATTTGAATTTGGGTGTGAATCATAATACATCACTTGGGATATAAATTCATGTTTTTTTTCAAATATTTTGCAAGCTTTGAAAGGGTAGTATTGAGGATCCCCTCGAGGGCTTATGTTAAAAATAGTTAAAAACCTTTTTATGGTTAAGGTAAAATAAGTTTCTTTCATAATATTGTTCCGTATTTAATTTTAGACAAAAAGGTAATATTGTTACACCAATTCGATAAAATGCACCATTTTCCAGAAAACTGCACTTAACCATGCACATGCAGTTTAAAAGGGTATTTTACAATTTACATTTAGCTACAATTGTACTGCAATAGTTGAATTTATTATTAATTACTGAATAAACTGTGGTTAGTTTTTAATAGCTTTTTTAAAATTATTTTTTTTTATTTTTATAAACATTAAAACTACCAATAAGGGCTAACAACCCTTAGGGAGCGAAATCCGACATAATATGTTAATAGGAAGTTTTTTTCTTAAAATTGATCGAAATTAACAATCCTCCTAAATTTGGCTGCATAATTTGGGAGGACCCTGTATTTTGTTGCTATTACAACACCTGATAAAAGATACTCTCACCCCAAAACAACTAGATGGCCATTTGAATGGTAAAACGGGTAAAACACTTTCTTATGAATTTATTTCAAATGAATTTTCATTTACACTTTCTCAAATAAAATTTTAGCAGTATATGTTTAATGCAGAACAAATATATAAGCTATCTTTCTAAAAATTTAGTGTGACTTAAAAAAATTCTTATACTTATATCAATGGTTGCTAAGAAAACATATGTTAATCTTGTAAAATCACATTAAATTATGTGAAAAAATAAATGAATAAACTTCCACTATACAATACGAACTACATATATATTTTTGGGGATCCACTTAACTGATTACCTTTTATTTTTCAATTTCAACTATGGTGAAATCGCCGGGTTTGTTTTGTTGTTTTTTAATATGTGACTAATAGGTTGATTTTATGAAAACCTATAAACCCTTAAAATTCTCTGTAAGTTAATTATTATGCCTGCCCAATACAACCCACATGATAAACCTTTGAATAAATAAACAGTTTAATGCAATAATTAAATGAACACCGTGTATAATAAGAATACTTTGAAATAAGTTCTTGTTTTGTTGAATAAATAATTTCTTGCTCATTTTTACATTCCACTCTATATAAAAATCCTATTAGCACTTGCAACAATGGTTGTAAATAGATTAAAAAATACAAAAACGTAAGGTGACTGAATTGGAATTTTACATTCTACTTTAAAATAAGTAGCCAACTTGATTATATATTATATATGTTCCATTTATATAATTTGAACAAGAAAACGAATTGTACCTATTTTAAGAATGGAATCCATTAATAGAACTCTTTTTGTGTTACATACCTTATTCTTTAGTTTCTTTTAAATCACATGTGTGACTTGGAGATTTAAGGAAAAGTGGTGCAACTGGCCTGTCATTTAAATTTTAAGTAGTTTACTGGAAATACTTTGTCGTATGCAGTAGAAAATATTTTTTAAAAATTTAAAACTTATATTTTTTTGCATCCGGTATTAAAAACAATTAATAAAACTAAATAATACAAATACACAATTAAAAAAAATTGCATTTTTTGCTATAAAATGATTCATAAAAGTTTCAACCCTCTTAAAACTTTAGTAGCACTAAAATAAGTAATGAAGTTGTACAAATATAGGTTTTTCTTTTCATGAAATAAAATTTTTAATAACATTTTAACGTTCTGGGATTAGAAGATTTAATTTTGTCGGAAATTTTATTTTTAAAAGAATTACATTTTCGTCAATATTTAAACTCCTAAGGAAAATGTTTGTGTTCTATGCGTTATGCAACTAATGTAAGCAGTTTTTTCTTAAGGTATTTAAAAAAAGTATCATCCCATTATACATGGGTCTAGGTCAAAATCTAGATAATAATATTGTATTATATTCTCTTCAGCATAGAATATAGAGGGTGTACAAAAAGTTCGTTCATTTTCCGAACTATTCGGAACAACAGACGAACTATCAACCACTTCATTCCCGTTTACAGACCCAGAAGTAAAATAAATTCATTTCTTATGACGGCGATTTGATGTTTGGGTTATAAATAATTTTCAATCAATTTCTTAAAACTTAATATTTCATATTTTCATATTTCAACAGCAATTACACAGTCCAAATGTAATTTAACATTTAATATAATTGGTTTAGAACTAACTTGAAATTGGACTTTGTAATGGTTGTTAGAATGTAATGCTAAGTTAAAAAAAATGTTTGAAGATTAAGTTATTAACATTTATAACATTTCCTTCATTCCTACGCAGTGGTCAATCAGATTGGATATAACTTTTTGTACGGGCAGTTGATGAGACTGATAGCTCGGTAAACACTCTTGTTATTATGGAAATCACACGTAGACTCATCTCAATTAGACTAAAACAGTTTCGTACACTATTTGAATTTCGCACTTGCGATGACGTCATCGAATTCGAATTTCCTACACTTTTTCATGACGAAAAAGTAGATTTTTTGATATTTTTTCTGGAGCGCTAGATATAATATATGACCGATATACAGGGTGTTGAAAAACTCGCGTTCTCTTCTGCTTAAGGATTCACAACTTTTTTCATTCCTTACGTTTTTTGCTCCGGGGCGCCGTTCTCTTACAGGACCGGATCCGAGATTTTTTTCAAAAAACGGGCACTTTTTCATCTGGGGCATCTCTTAAGAATCACTAGATTTTTTTAGGAATTTGCCGTACCGCAAGTCGTATTCGCAATTGAACAAAGGGTTGCGTGACGTCGACTTTTTTTCAAATTTCCCCCCACGAGCCGAGTTATCGACCTCTTTTGTTTTTTACTTTTTTCGAGAACGGATCGACGGGTTTTTACAAAATTTTGTACGGGACTGCTCCCGGAGGCCAACTTTTTGATTTTTTTAAAAATTTCGGAAAAAAAAAATTTTTTCGCTCCAGACCTGAATTTTCAAGTTTTCAAAAGCCACCTTAATTTTGAGCGGAAATGAAAAATATGTGCCCTCGGATATCGACATTTCGGCTTATACCGGCGTCTTTGGCGTCTTTTTTTTTTCGTTTTTTGTCAGTTATAAAGAGTTTTCCAAATTTTTAAATTTTCTCTTCGGATTCTTAAAGAGGACGACAAGCCACACCGAATAGGATCTTTTTTCTCTCAAAATTCCCATGGGGAACGGATTCACGATCAAAATTTTTGGGGAGTAAAATTTTTTTTTTGGGGTGCAGGGAGCAACCGACCCTTCAAACGTCATCCATTTTTTATTATCTTTCATTTGCGGGGTCGATCTTGAAAATATTCGAAAACAAATTTTTCAGATATTTTTTAAGGCTGGTGGGCTGGGAATTTTTCATGGGAATCGGTTTTTATTTTTTTACTCCAAAACTATAAATGGTAGCGATTTAAAATTTTTACAGAAAGTGAGCATCGTGCTTAGCCTCATTTAAAAAAATATTCGGCTAAAATCGGTTTATTAGTTTTTTTGTAAAAAAATAGCAAAGTTTTTGTAAAATTTTGGTACAGGGCCGTATCCTGGAGGACGCAATTTTCAACAGACAATAATAATTTTAACGGAATTTCGTAGAAGAGGTAACGGGACGAATTTAAAGCTATTAAACGTACATACTGCTGGGTTGAATAGTTTCAAAGATATTTGAATTATTTTGTGAAAGGTAAAAAATTTCAGAGCAACATTTTTTATAATTTTTCAAATATTTTATAATTTTTATAAAATTCTTAAAATTAATAATTTTCATCTTTTTCATAATTTTTAGAAAATTCATTATTTTCATAATTTTAAGAAAATATCTAAAAAAAATCTTAAATATCTATTTAATCAAACTTAACCTGATTTTCCTAATTTTTATAATTTTCAGCATTTTTACAGTTTTCAAAATTTTTACAATTTTTAATATTTTCAACATTTTCACGATTTTCAACTATTTCAAAATTTTCACAATACTGAAAATAAAAGTAACCACGGCGCCCATTTTTATTCGAGCCACGATTTTAAAACCACACTCAAGTGAAAATCAAAACAAAACGATCATAATTTCTCAGAGAATCAAACTACAACCGGCCATACCTTACCAAAAATTAAAACCATCCTATCCTAAGTCTGTTTATAAAAAGGGTTCTGTGCGCATAGAGTGTTCCGCGTTCCGCTTACGTAGAGGGTTCCTGAGACATAGTATTCCACTTACATAGAGGGTTCCTGGGACATAGAGGATTCCTGGGACATACTATTCCTGGGACCTGGGATTCCACATATGGTCAGTTCCTAGTTAATCTAGTATTGTATCAACGAATTTGTTATACAGTATTCCCAAAGCCAAAGGATGCTTTGAGTATCGCATTTTCTAGCAAGTGAAGACGGCTGACAGCATTTTCCAAAAGTTTTGTAAATTTGTAAATACTTGTACAGGTAGTAGACGCAGCTGATAGCTGGGAAATACAATTTCTGATTGAACATAACCATTAATTTTACCTGATGATGGGGTTTCCCCGAAAAATGTAGCATAGTGTAATACAGCAATTCACTTTGATACAAGGATTTTTTTCGTCTTCTTGTGTACGGGATTGTGATTGCTGGAATTTTGATCGGCAACTATTATTCATGCATCTTCTGTGATTGTTTGAGGAGCAACAGAACAGGAAAGAAATTTTAATTTTTTATTTATTTATTTAACTTAATCACCAACAGCCATAGGAGGCTAAAACGGTAACATAAAACATACTACATACAAATATTAAATATTTACATAAAATAAAATAGGATAATATACAGATTTAACTAAATTTGCATAAACTACACTAATACTAGAGACTATTACAATTATTTATACAAATTTTAAAATCAGCTAAGCTTAAGCCAAAAATATCTGCGCTGGTAACATATGAGTTATAGTAATTACTCAGTTTATAGAGAGGCGAGTTCTGATGATGACGTGTATGAGCGACGGAGCACGAGAACGTGGCCGGATTCCTTGAAGCAATTCTCGGAACCAGAAAATTTATAAGAGATACAGTATTTAAATCATCAACGAAATTGTTCACTAATTTATACATGTAACATACTTATATGACTTTATGATAATCAAAGATGGAAATAAATTCAAATTCATTTAGGAGCATTTCATAGGTTACCTCGCGTCTGTCTGGATAGATATTATATTTCCTGAAATATAGATTCTTAAGGAATCGCTTTTGTACACGCTCCAACATTTGAATATATTTATCATAAAACGGCGACCAGATTGTGCAACAATAGTTGATTTTGCTTAAAATATAACTTTTATAAAGTAAGGTAAGTGTCTTGGTGGATAATAGCTTACCATTTCGAATGATGAACCCCAAAGATTTGGTACAGGAATTACACACTTCAAATATATGGTGTTTAAAAGACAGTTCAGAGTCGAAAAGAATACCCAGATCCTTGATTGTAGAAGGTCTACGTAGAGTCACGCCATTTATTTCATAGTTATACATAGCAAAACTACGTTTCCTCGAGTAGGATATAGCACAGCACCTATTAATGTTGAGATCTTTTTGAAGTAGCAGGCAGTCACTGATGGATCTTATTTGGCGGTAGATTTTTAAGTCATCTGCATACAGTAGCAGAAAGGACTTTATATTTTCAGATATTCCATTGATGAAAAGAAGAAATAATAATGGTCCAAGGTTTATTATTATAGTGCACGCACTGCCAACGCTTAAGAAGGTAATACACTAACTACATTATCAGGAATATCGTATGACTTTAATTCCTCCAGAAGAATGTGATGCTGTAAGCTGTCGAAAGCCTTAAAGAAATCCGTATAAATGACATCAGTTTGTTCATGGTAATCCATATTCTCTGACAAGAACTGGGTGAAGGAAGTAAGATTGGAAGTTGTGGATCGATGACTCATGAGTCCATGTTGCTACGCACTCGGAAATATAGGTTTTTCGTCAGAATGGACTCAAACACTTTTGAGAAGTTCACAATTGAGATAGGTCTGTAATTCTGCACATCGTTCTTATCACCAGATTTATAAACCGGTGTAATTCTCACTTGCTTCCATTGATATGGATCCAGGATGAGATTAAATAAGAGGCCTAAATAGTGGCCTAGCAAGTATAAAAAGTATGAATGCAGGAATATTATCGAGTCCAATAGTAAGGGTAGGTTGTAACTTTTTCAAGTGTTCTAAGACTTCTACCTCAGTTATATGGAAGTCTCCCATTTTCTTCGTACGTAAAGGACTATCTGGGTTTAATGATGATGGCAGGTAGACACTTTTAAAGTGTCTATTTATTTGGACGAAACTAAATTAAAATTCGGTTTCGGGATCCAGTTTTTTTAGAGCAGCTACATAATTTTTCGTATTATCATAAACTGTTGGCCTAACTTCATTGCAGTACACTTTTATACTTTAGCTAAACATTGCATTTATATGTGTGCCAGATCTTAATTCTTAGTATATCTGCATACTGACAAAGTTTAATACTTAAATTTTAATTACGTGGTTTTATTAAATTATTTTTTTTTTGTAAGTTTGACCTTGGGAAGGCAAAAGCTATTAAAAGAAACTTGAATACAAAATACAAAGTATCAAAAATAATACAATGTATCTACCAATACAAAACGAATATGTTATAATAATGAATAATTTAGAGGTATTAAAAAAACAAAGGATAAAATGATAATAGCGAGTCGGTGTCTTTTATGTACCCCATGAATGGTGTTATAAACAAAAGAGCTGACGCCTCCGCATGACGCCACAGCCCCCACGACAGTTAAAGCGACGCCTTGGAACGGCGTCCCGACGAACAGTTAGTAACCAGTCGCCGTTTACGACTCGCACATAACACACTTAGGTTAGTACTAGCTCAAACAAATTTTAATAATAACCACACATATTTACATAAACACAAACTAGCACACGCATTACTAAATTATAGTGCTTTGATTTTGAAAAAAAGGTCTTTAAATGTTAAATCGTTAAATCGTAAGTACAGTTGTTAAAGAAACTTAATTACGTAATGAATACCTTATTTAATTCATTGAGAAGAGTTGGTGTAAAATTGCGTAATGAGTATGTTAAGTGTGATTTTGTTACGTTGGCTATAATAGACAACTGGGTCTATTTCGGGACTATTGCCCTATTTGTCAGCTCAAACTGGATGCCCGCGCGTCACGCACTTCGTTGCAGCACCAAAGATAAGACCAGCGCATACTATTTTCTTTTTTTGAGCTGACCACCTAAATTTGATACATGCTACTCAATCTTTTTTACTTAATTAAAAATAACTACTAAAACCAAACGTTTTAAAATAACATCTTTTTTTCAAATTTAAAAATTCGATTTTTTGTATTTACCTGTATTAACTATGTACCCAGTTAGGTTTTGATTAAAAAAGCTTTTTGGTACAATTAAACAAAATCATAAATGGCTGAAATACAAAATGATTAAATCATCAGTAAAAATTAGGAATTTAAGACATAAATAAAACACATTCTAATTTAAATAATAATACTACAATAATATAGTATTAATGGTAAACAAGCAGGCCTATTTTTGATGTAGGTTTTGGTTGTGCAAGTCTATTATTTTATAAATTCATAATGGACCAGGAGAGTCTATTATTAGTTGCCAAATATAGAATCAATTTCTTACTAAAGGTTATCCTTACTTCAACAAAAATAGAATGTTATTATTACCAATAGAATAGAATAAACATATTAAAAAAATGCATAAAAATAATAACCAAATTGTGTATATTGGGTTTTAATAAAAATATCTGGAACTATTCAAATAAAATGGTTATACATATCCAAATATTATTATTATTTAAGAGCATCTTCCTGGACACTCGCGATAAATTTTCCGTTGGAGATAATAGAATAGGAATAGAAAATCCATCCCACTTTTCTGGAGCTTCTTTGCAAATTATGACCAAATAACTGATAATTAATGCGAACCCCTAGAGAACGCGCGAGTTTGGGAAGAAAAATTGTGAAAAATCAATGAAATCGAGCATTAGTTCTGCAGTCATAACTCGAGTTTCCCTCGTTAGATTTTCAATTTTTTTCAGATTTATAATCCAAATTGATTAGGCTCCATTCTGCCAGAGAGTTACCTTCTGCAATCTAGCACAACATTAATTAGAGGGATCCAAACTTAAGGTACTTTTAAATCATTATATTTTTTTTTGTACATTCTCCATTTTTTTTCCTTCTGGCAAAAATTAAAGAAATTACTTCTAAATCATCTACAAAAAAAATAATACAAAAATGTTGTTTGTACTAGCTTTCCTGACTGCAGAACTAAACCACTATATTTTCCGTTTAAGAAATTGCTCTTAAAACAAATGTAAATAATTATCATTATTCGAAAATTCTGTTATATTTTTTGATGTTTTTGTTTTTAAACATGCATTTACAGTAAATTATAGAAGCATCTAGGGATGATTACTTTAAAATACACCTAAGCAAATATATAAAAAAATAAAAATATAAACATTGGGGTTTTTAAAAACAAAACTGTAACAAATTTTTATTTACAAAGGTGTTGTACATCTTTATTTTTACAAGGTGCCAGAGATGCTCTAGGCATTTTTATAGAAAATTTTGATAATGTTGCCAAAGGAGCTTTAGTTTTATTGTGTATTAACATATGTGCCATTAAAAATGATTTACTTGAAAGTTTTCGTTTTCATAAAATTCACAATAATTTAAACTTCTTAATACTTCTATTTAAGATTGGGGTCTTCAAATTTTGTAAAAGAAGATTCGGTGATTACAAATTTATTTATTTAGCGTTAACCGTTAACGAGTTAGTATAAGCATTGTTAAAAATGTACAATCACGAGCAAAGATATCGTGGACACAAAAGAAATATTCTGATCCAATAGCGCAGACACATATGACACAAAATTTGAAAGAAATAAATACGACTTAAGGTGCGGGCAGAGTCCTTTATATTTTAGTTGAATCTCGTGTTTGCGAAAGCTTGTTATTGGGTCAGAATATTTCTTTTGTATCCTCGATATCTTTGCGCTAGATTGTAAAATTTTATTAATTGTTACAAAAATCAACACCAGTATTTTCTTTTTAGTAATAGATTTTATTATTTATTATATGATAATCTTGAAATTTTCTTACAAAGTAAAAACAACCATTTAATTTAACATGTACAGCAATAAATAGAACCCTTAATAATTGAATTACTAGAAGATAATTTCAAATAATTTGTTTAATAATAGTTAGTTAGTAGTAAATTGGAAACCAGTTTTACTAAAATCCTTTAATAAGTTTAATTTCCTAAATAAAACATATTTTATTTAGGTAATTCAAATTACAGTTTTGTAAATTAACATTGTTTAGTAAGTATCATTTGCCACAATCCAATAATTAAAAATCTCTAGTAGAAATTGCAAACTTAATTTTTTTACGTAAACATCTCCGCCTTTGTTTTATTATTATAAATTAAGTTCAAACCTAGTTATTTTTACTATAATTTAATTAAAATATTTTATTAAAATTGTATTCAAAAAAGTCCATTTGCAAGAATAAGACATTAAAATGAAATGTAATTTGACAGTAAAAATTCAGGGTGTTTCTAAAAATGTTTCGCTAACTTCAGGAATAGATTTTTTGACATATTTAAATATAAAAAGTAACAATGAAAATTTTCACTAAAATAGTCAATTTTCGAAATACAGGGTGTTAAACTTTCTACTTTTTTTTCAATTTTCTAACATAGCATCTAGGTTTTTAAAGATAATTTGCTGAAATTTTGTACAGAGCTCACTTTTGCTAATCATCATAGAATACAGTTTTTTGGGGGGTATCGACCCTTTTAACCCCCCTATTTTGATATTAGACGCCACTGTCCAATTAAATTCAATATTTTACTTCTTTAGATATTTCTTAAACTTTTTTCTTGCCTTAACTTTTTAAATATATTTTTGCGCTTAGAAATTATGAAAAAAAATGTACAACTTTGTTTAATAATTGAACACAAGTGGATAAAGGGTGTCATTCACATTTTTTTTTTCAACTTGATTTTTTTTGATAAAATGTCATAGAATATACTATGTTTGTATTCTGTGAAGATTGTGTGCTTGGTAATTTCAAAACCGCTGTGTATGGCCAAAAATGTCTTTTAGATAAAGGAGTTATGTACTGATTTTTTTCTTCATCTATTGGAGTAAGTATGTAGTTCTTAATAAAGTTTTAAATATAGAGAAAAAACTACTTTACCACACCTAACAGAATAATAAAATAATAATTATAAAATTAATTTAACATATAAAGTTTCAGTAAAATTGTTTGAGGTCATTTTTCTTGAAATATTATTTTATTTACTTGTCTTCAATTTTTCAAAATCGGCAGCTGCAAAAATTTCAAAAAATTAAATATTTTTTTCTAAACGCAAAGAGGTATTAAAAAGTCAAGTCATAGAAATTATGTTAAAAATTTAAAAAATTAAGAAACTTTAACATTATTTCAAAAATATTTACAAACACCTTGTAAAAATTTGTTGAATAGGTACATGGTTGACATTTTTATATTATTTTAATCATTAAAATTTGAAATCGCAAGCATTTTTAAGTAATTATTTGGTTTGGTAAAGAGAACTAATTATTTATATCTTGAATAGTTTGGAAATTATCATTTTAAAGAAAGTTTGCTTGTAAGGTTTGATACTGTCATTAATTTTGGAAGATATAAATAAATAAGTTAAAAACATTTTTAATTTGACAATGAATGAAATTAGACAATGAAAAAATGGCCTTCCAAATACCGAAAATTAGAAAAAAACATTTTTCAATATGTTTAGAAAACAGGGTACATAATAATTCTTTTTCAAAGTACATACCCTCAAAAAACTATTTGGAAGGCAACTAGAAGTGCTCGATTCCAAAAACTTTAGAATGTAGTTCCTTGGGTCATTTTATGAAATAGTCAGAAGTTTAGTCAAAAATGCAATAATTTAAAAGTAGTAACTAAGAGTTCAAAATTATGCCATAAATAGTCTAACAAAAATATTAGGTAATAAAATAATAAATTCAGCAAAACTAAATAATAATAATAATAACATAAGAATTATTTATTTAAAAAATACAGGATGTTAAAGATTTACAAAAAAATTATTACGTAGATACTAATATAAATATTAAGAATAATAATTTAGGCGTTAACTAAATTTAAAAACTGACAGATATATCTGTATAAAAAATATGACCATGAATAAAATACATAAGTGATAGTAGTTAAATCGAAGACAAAAAGAATATCAGACCTCATAGATTTTTGTATGTTTTTAAGATACGCTCTGTATAATATAAATTTTATATGAACACGATCATATACATCATATACATATATCAAAATATGATAAAAATGTTGATCTCAGCTTTGGTGATTTAAAATGATTTTAATAAGCTCCAGATAAAGATTTTTTTTTAAAGAATAATAAATTTAAAACATTCTATAGATTTAATATTGTTTTAAATTTGTACAAAAATATGCAGTATCACAAGTAAAAGATTAATAATAGTTCATCTAATCCCACATATTTTCAAAAAACATATGTATTTATTTGAGGAGTTATACAAGATGTCGTAGTTCGAGGTGCTTTCTTATATGAAGAGTTAGAAAGTCTTTTAAATTGGAACTTGGAACAAAGTTGTATGTTTTTGGTTTTTGGTAATAATTATTTGGAAAAATTGATCTACTATTTAAATTCTTATATTTTTATAATAATTGGATTGTACAATTCTAACGAAAACATTGTTTAAACACATTTTAACGAGGGTTTGTTATAATTTCCCTATGAAATTTTTTTATAAGTCACAATTTTTTTTATCGGCTTTTAATATTATTGTGAATACACAATATTTCATTTAGACCCTGTATAAGACAAAAATTTCTAAAATTGTAATTCGTTGTAATTTTAAATAATATTAAATTTTACATGGTTAATTATTATAATTTTATAATGCTTTAAATTTAAATTGTATTTATGCTCTTGAAAATTAGTTACAAAATGGCCAAAAAAATAAATAAAATGTTTATATTAAGTTAATACTTGGGTTGTAAAGACTATTGTAGCTATAAAACATATTTTATTAAATAAATAACATGTACTACTTAAATACTTTATTGCTGCATTAAAAATGCACCATTTTAGCCATTTATGTTTATACGACTTGGCCAAATTTAACTGATTATAAAATTTTTGGCGTCGTTAACAACATTTTTTGGCAAATTTAACGTACACGTGTTAAAATATTATTTCATCGCTTAACACATATTTATTAAAGCAGTTGGAACATTTTTATGAAAATGATAAATTCTTAACTTTACACGGATTTAACAGTCTTTCACAGAAATTTTATTAGACACGTGCACTCGTGTGTGGTATGGGCATTAATAAGACATTTATTTTAAAAATTTAAAGGTGTCCTTCATATATGTATCAAAATAATTGTTACTTTTTAATTTAAGGAAGTACAAAATTATAAAAATTACTTTGATTATTTTAATATCTGCTGGTTATTTATTGTCTTTTTGAAATGGCAAAACACATTTTTTAATAGTTCTTATAGTTTTTCTTTATTTTTAAAAGATAATTAACACAAAAAAAGTGCTGGAAAATCTTAATAAAGAATTTCGAGATTTACCTTTTTGTTTATTTAGCTTTGTGATTTTAATATAATTTATTTAATTATCTAAATCATTATAAATTGTTAGGTTTCTTTGCATAAGCCTACATTTTATCATAAAAATAATTTTTGGTAAGTACATACAATGAATTAAACAACAAAATTCACAACCACAAAATTAGTTTCCAATGGGACACAGTTTTCACTTAATTATTATTAAAAAAATAATATTAATATTTTTATGATAAATTAACATCACCAAATTTATGAAAGCACAAAAATATACAAACTAGTAAAAAGAACATTAAAATAAAAAAACAAATATTTGAAGCCGATTTTTAGAAATTTGAAATTTATCTACAAACTAAATTTTTATCAAAATCAATAAAGAAGAAAATAGTTGCGAAGCTCTGAGGAAGGATAAGAAATAAGACCCGAAACTGGTCTTGTGTCCAAAATAAGCCAAAATCCCAGAACAAACTATAAAATTGGGCGATACCTCTATTAAATAGTTATGAACTTTTATACCCAGATTATGGTCAAATCATTTAAGTTTAAAGGCCTTTAAATTTAAATTTGTTATATGGGTTGTAATGGACAATTTCCATGGATATATTATTTGTTTTAAATTAAAGGCCTTTAATTCTGACCAGAATCTGCCCATTAATATTACTTAACTATTTTTAAATAAATTAAATATTTGAGAAGGTTCATAAATTACAAAGTATTTAAGAAAGTAAAAGTGATTCAATTTTAATTCTTTGGTCCATTTCCAAATAAGATAAGCCATTCTTAAGTGAAGTGCGTTTATATGAATTTTGATTTCGTATATTTACTTTTTTAGCATCTGTCCTACTTGAAATAAATTCGCGTTCTAATTACTCAACATGACTTGCGTGCAGAAAAAGTGGCGTTTGCGAAACGGGAATTTCGGCGTCCGAGGTCTTTTAATTTTAGATCAGCACGGCCTCGACGCCCAAAACTAGATCGTCCCGGTGCCTTACATCAGCCGAGGCAAAAAATGAGTAGGCGCTTGAAAAATAAATTTAATATTCCGTGCTGAATCTACTAAAAATAAATATTCATAATATAGTTTCTATTATCTCAACTTTTTTTATTGGAAAATTATATTTTTTCAATAATAATTGCACCCCTACAAAAATATTTATTTCATAATAGCTTAAAATAAATTTGAAGGTCATTGTATGGTTTAAAAATTTTATATAGAAACATATACAAAAAAAACCTCGAATCCCGCTAAAATGTTTAAATTTTCTAAAGAAATCAGTAAAAATTTTAATATGGTTTGGATCTTTTGATTATATTTTCTGTAAACTTCGGCACCTCTCAAGTTCCATTTTAAAGCTTTTCCCACAAAATTATTTTAGCAGTTCCGTTTCAAGATCTAAGATTAGTTATTAGTCATCTGCTAAATTTAAAAATTGACGTGATTATAACAATTTAGAGGCTTAAAATGAAATTGGCATTTACTTGAAAATGGTTCAGGTAATTGAAAGTTATAACATACCACCAGCCAAAAATTTTCGAGTTTATAAATTATGGATTCTGTTCTTTATTGTATTTCTATTGCAGGACGAACGAAACATAAGGCTACACAATGTTTAAGAATCATCTAGAAATGATAGGCCGTAACGAAACGGCTTCAAAGAAAGCTAAGTTCTGGCAATCGTATGTCAGATCCCTTAAAGGTAAATTATCCTATTGTATAAAAACTGGAAGGACTGGAATTGCATAAAACTGTACTTTTAGGATCTGATGATATCAGAGCAAACGATTCCCGCCCAAGCAGCATTTTCAGGCCAATTTCCGACTATCCTGAGTTCAGTTCGACATGGCCTTATGGAAAGTCCATCTATGATGATCCCCTTCATGCTGGGGAACGTATAAATGTGCCCGGTTACAGATACGACCCTCTCCATCGCGACACTTATGGTTACTCTCCTCGTCCTATCTACCCCCACAACTATGGTTCACTCGACAGGTACAGACCCGGTAAGTCCAGCAGACGTTAACCGGAAAATGGAAACTGTCGACAGGATGAAAGGGCTCTTTTTCTATACTTAACATTTGCCTTTTGTATACATACATATATTATATATTAATTATTACATTAATTATAAAAACGTACATGCCTTAAAATATTTGACAACAATTCTAAGCTTTATCTCGCATGTCTAACGTCACTCTATTTTCAAGTCTACTGCTAAATGCACTCGTATTATTATATTAAACTTAAAGCAGTCAAAGACAAAATAAAATCACGACAAGACAATAATCATTAATGTAGATTATCAACTGTAAATAATTTATATAAACGTAAATCCAAATGAGTGTAATAAATTATAATCAATTTGATGAAATGAAGGATAGTTGCCCCTGCAAACGCTTGAGCTATCTCATCATTATTAGTACATTTAGTCCCCACTCTATAATTAACTAACTTATTTCAGCTGGGCTTCGGCACTCATAGATTAATTTATTAATGCTTGAATAACTCCAGCATTTGCCAGGGCGATTGGTTATTTGCTTTTACCACACCTGGTGCACCTACGAAAACCCATCCATTTTTATTCCCTTTGCACCTGATATTTGGGAACATTTTTTCCCAAATTTTTTAGCGAAGCCAATTTTGACAGCACTTTTTTGAGAACTGGCCACTTTTATAAAGGTAAGGGCTTTCATTCATTTTAAGCTAACATTCATTATTAAGATTAAACACACTAAATAAGTAGGTACTAAAATATTCACTAAATAATATTTTCTAAAGAGACTATGAATGTCAAAGTTGTTTAACAATGGGTTTTTTCATTGGTTTTACTTGTGGTAACATAAATAATTACAAAACTTAATCAATATAATTTATAATAAATGAAATAATTTGCAAATATAACATTATGTTGGTGCTTGCGGTTCATTCATGTTATTTTTAGAGAGCAAGGTGGTGTATTAAGGCCAATTTGTAGAAAATCGGCTTGTATTATATTTGCTTCCTAGGAAGGCCTTTAAAAGTGATGTACTAAAAGTGGGTTCATTATGTCAAATAAATTTACAGTATAGAATAGAAAAGGGTAGAAATGGTAATATAGTTTTGTAACAGAGCTTTAAGTATTTTTAGTTGTATTAGCATCACCTCTATAAAGGCCGTATTTATTTCGTGTTTTAAGACGAAACATGCCAGTCGCATCTGTCTTTATCTGCTCATACAAATCATTGTAAAACATGTATTTGTTCAAGCTCTGTAGCATATTAATGAATTGACCAATCGCAATGAAAATACACACATATATTTGGAACACAATCTTCTACAGGTCGGCTTAATCCAATTTTATATTTATATATTTTAGATAGTTTTATACTAGTAAAGTTTGTCTAAAAATGTTTGGTCTAAAAACATGTAAAATATAAAAAATATGAAAATTGGATCAAGCCGATCTATAGAATATTGAATTCCAAACATGTGTAGTTTCATCGGAATTGGTCAATTCATTAATAAGATACATAACGTTAACTACTTGACATTTTGCAATGACTTGTATGAGCATGAGAGAGAAAGATGTGACTGGCATGATTAGTCTTAATTTTAAAAACATCATATATACGTGAATTGGAAATTAGTCCAAGCATCTAAAGGCCACTTTAACTAGCACATTTTGGTAAGCACATTGTGTCGCTAATCGACTCAGAACGTGTCTGCACAATGTGCAGTAGAATCCGAGACGATTTTGTACAAGATTTTGGAACCAAAATGTGGTAGTTTAATGGCCTTTACACTCAAAAGGGGGCACCAGAGGAAAGTTTTGGTGGTTTTGATATTTGGTACCTTTGTGTTTCTTGGGTGGCTGAATAGGAATCTGGGGTTTGTCAACAAAAATGTTTTCGGGAAATATGTTTTTCTCGCAAAAAACTGGACTTTTCATGCTCGAAAACTATCCATCTTACGTTAAGCTATATGAAACTAAAAAGGATACAATTTCCCACATTTCATGTATTTCAGTTTTTTTACGAAAAATATTCAAATATTGATCATGATATTAAAGATGATATAATTAATATAAAAGTACAATTGGAGTATTGCACCATAGGCTAGATTTGAGTATCAAACAAATTCTTTTGATTTCTTGTCCGAAATTGTCAAAAATTTTGCTACTAGTGTGCGTTACAAGTAACGAAACTTATCATCCCTGTAGGTCTCCTAAACGTACATTACATGCATTAGGGTAGCTTGCAAATTAATACGATGACTATTCAAAAATTATGCTCGCTTTATTAGAAAAATCAAGTCTGAATATTTTTATTATGATTGCTTGTGAGCAGTATACAGTCCCCATATTTCTCAATTAGACGAGCCTTCGCCGTTTTTAGTTCAGGTTTATAACATCCTGTAATCTGGTTCATCAGCTCTTCCATTGAGAACTGACACTCGTCATTGCTATTGTTAAGGTAATCGTAATTGTTTTGCATTGCTCTGTTCACTTCCTTGGCAAATAGACCACGTATCTTCGATTCTATGATCTTGGCCGAGCATAAAGATCTTTAAAGCACTTGTGATCATATGCTACGATCAAATCGGTCACTACCACAATGCGGTGAATTACGACGCGTCCATAATCAACATTACTAGCTTATGCTGCGTTCAAAACTGTGTTTTCACTCCTTTTGGACGCACACTGTACACAGTTTTGCCTGTTTGCTTTTTGCCTCACTCTATTCACTTTGCTCACTGTTCAGTCGTCTCTGATTGGTTGAGCGGCAGCACGTGGTTGCAACGCTCAACGTTCATCGGTGATCGCACATGCTTCATCATTGCTCTGTTTGATGACTATTAACGCCACTTCCTCACTTTAATTCTCCACTTAAATATCATGCTTTACTCTAAGCATGAGTTCTCTTTCAGCATATTCTAAGCCTTAGGAAAATCCCCTGTCCATACTTCCTCTTTGCCATATATTGACTTTTAATATTATAACCCGGTGTTCCATCGTCTAAGTCTAAAGGAATATTACAAACCAAACACAGCGATATTGCTCCAAACTCACGTTGGATACAAACTAAATATCAAGAAACGAACAGTTAAAAAGCAGTAAGAAAGTAACTGAGGAGGCCAATTTTCAGACGTTCAGGACTCCAACAAACATGTGGGGATGCCCTTTACTCTCAAAAAAGACCCCCGGGGCCGTCATGTGTGGATGATGCGTATTGGGCCAGTGCCTAGAGCCGACTCTATAGGGTACTCCAAAAATCCTAAAATACCCCAAATAAAGGTTTTAAGATTTAAAAAAAATCTAACCGGGGCCCAAAAACTTTCGAGTACCCAGGACCCGACTACACCTTTTATATCCTCTTTAATTTCCGTGTTACATCGACGTACGGTGCCATAATTCTTATCTTTCGAGTTTTTTGCTTTTAAGAACCATTTTCGTATCACCCTCAAGGTTGAACCGGAGAAAAAACTCAAATACATGAAATATCGGAAATTTTATTCTCTATAATTTCATATACGTATAGGTTCAACTAGATTTTTGGTTGTTAGAATGGTATGTGCTGAATGGCGTTTAAATTTTCTAACAAACTTAATCCATGTTTAGGATTTTTATTATTTAATTGTATTGTTATTTAATTGCGTTATTTTTGAAAACAATGAAAAAAGTCCAAGATTATTGCAAAATTGGTATAATAAGCTTACTTAAAAGAAAACGTTTTTTGTTTATAGTTAAATGAATATTATCAAACAAAATTTAACCATTCTGAATAAACAATATTAACTTTTTGCCAGGCGCTTGGGACGCGACATCGAACAGATGGACACATTATAGTTTTGATATTAACATTAGTCATAGAATCTCAAATTGATCATTTTAAATTCAGAACACCATGTACATATATTTCAAAACAAAAATCTGTACATACAGGGTGCGGGAAAAGTCCTGCAAAATGGCTATAACTTTTTTATTTATGGTTTTATCAAATAAAGTTTTATATAAAAGTTGTAAGGTTTAAAAAATGGGATTTATCAGTGGCCTTGATTTTGTGTTTCCACATCAGGTGACTGAGCTAAAAGACTATCAACTTTGAAATCGAACATGCCAACTTTTTTTACTTATCGGATTCTACATAATTTTCTGAATTCAACGGTATCTCATAGGTATCTCTCTTTGTGACAGCAAATTCTGATACAGAATTGCTTTGGAGCAGACTTTGGAGTCTATCTCACAACACAGTATTGTTGGATTGGAACGGTTTATGCACATACGATAATTATTCACGTGCTGCGTTTGTTAAGAATGAAAGATTGGGTTTCAGCTAACGAGTGTGAAACGTTCACAGCTGAAGTTCGCATGTCAGTTATCAGTCCAATCAGTAACTTCTTCTTGGCGTGTAGCGAACACCATGGACTGCCGAATAAGTTTGGTTGGAATACTAACTTGGACCATCCTAGATATGGTCACTCATGGTAGCCTTTTATCTAGAGTGCATAACCGTGATCGTTAGCATACGGTGTATCGAGCTGACGGTGCAAACCTGCATATTACTATTAGCATTATTGAAAGATTGGATCTATTGAATTTATCATTTTCCAAATGGCCATATTTTCAAAAAATATCAGAATTATTTGCCTTTAAAAAATAGGGTGTTCGGAATGGTCAGGGCAGTCTTTGCTGTGCATTTCCGTCTACCAAGTCTGCTAGTACTGCCATAAAGTTTTACTTGCATGTGTACAAACACGGTATCGTAATTAATTGATTACGGACTGTAAGGTCCGGTTTACATTGGTCTAGTAAACGGGCGAGTGCAAAAACCGAGATGTATTCGACTAGTATAAAATTAGGGTGAGTAAAGCCCGTTTACTCGACCAATGAAAACTAAGCTTAAAGGATATAAATAATGCCGAAAATCACAATATAAGTTGCCTGAACTGTTCCAATCAAGATGTCGCCTAGTGTCAAAATCTATCTGTGATAAAATATCTATATACCAGAGCTAGAATAGAGAATAGGTATTATCTGAACTTTGAACTTGAAACAAGCAACGTCTCGAGACCAGCTAAAAAGAAACGGCAACCTGTTAGTATTCCAAATATTAGTTGGGGTGAGTTTTCCTCATCTTAAGTGAATCTGGAATCTATATACATTAACATTTAAATAGAATATAGCCTCTTCTGAGATAACGTCAGAAAGAAAATTTCCGTTAGTGTCACATTTTTCACTAATATGTCACATAATTGCATCTTTTTATCTTCCAATAATTCACGTGTTCAATGAAAATAGTGACCATTCTTCAATCTCATTAGGACATAAGTTTTTGTAGTTTCCTGTATCTAATTATCTTTTTATACAGAACTTGTAAGGTTCTTTAGAAAAATAAATACTGTTCCAACCCTGACTATTGAAAATCTAGTCTAGTTTCTAGGATTTTCTTTTGAGCCCTTCTTTTTTGGAGACCCTGTATTAAAGTGTCCCAAATTCAATAGTGATTACAAAATCCTAAATCTGTATTTTTATTGATAACAAATATGGCAGTTATGTAAACCATAATTGAAGGGTTCGGTGCAAAAATCAGAGGTAACTCCAATTTTCAACGAAACCTTGTACTGGCAATTTCAGCCTCGCTTACCAAAAGTTCAAATTGGAGTTGCCTAGTTTTTGTACCGAGTCCTTTAAATATATACCTTAATTCTTGACCAGAAAATAGGAAATACAATCAAAATAACGAAAAATTAATTAATACAGTGTTTAAAAAATTAAAAACAAAACTATACTTATTACATTCGTGATTTATATAACATAAAACAAATCCTCGGCTTACTGGAAAAACTCGCCAACATATTTAAGTTTTTATTAAAAATTATTTGGCATAAACATGTTGCTAATCACAGAATATATAATTTAGCTCCTATTCCGTTTTTTTGACATGCTCAGTTTTATCAGTACGCCGACGATGTGTATACCTACAAGTAAATATTTTATAAACCAAATACCTAATACGACTAACAAGTATTCATGTAAATACATATAAAGAAATATCAAATAAGAGCATGTCAACATGATTGGACAAATGTTGAGTATATGTAATTTTTATAAAATCATATTTTTATGTAATTTTAACCTTTATATGCGCCTAGTGTTTCATGTAAGCAAGTTGAAGCCTTTTGATGCTGACCAAGCATGGAGGGATCATGTTGACAGAGTAATGAAAAGAGAACCAAGCATCTTCTTTACCACTTATCCATTCAGTCGTTACCCACTTTATTTGGTATACAGCAAAAGACCCCAACTTCCCAAGATTGAGCATGACCCTCATAAGGATTGGCTCGATTCTCTCGATCATCATAACCTTCTTGACAGGCTTAACCACTACTGGCCAAGATCAGTTTCGCCTACTCCAGTAAAGGTATAAATAAATAACATTTAAATTATATTTTAAAATTCATATAAATTTATTTTGTAGCCTTCACATTGGGGTTTACGTCCTTCTGAAGTCGGCTACAATTATGCTGGCCAGCCCATCTTCTCCTTGAGCGGTTTCCGTCCAAGTAAGAGCATATATGACGATCTTATGAACCCATCTCCCTATCTCCCCATGTCTGCCATAACCCGCGATCCTTGGTGGCATTACTGGCCTTCTCTACGACCCTACCGCCCTTACAGCAGCTGGGGCCGGTCACCTTTCTGGCTGCGTGACTCCTACCTTTCCCCGGTGAAGAGGACTTACTTATGGGATAAACATCCCATTCGACCATTTTGTAAGTGAACCATCACGATTAACTCATGGTATAGAGGTTTGAAAACCCACTATGCTGGCCGTGATTCACTAAAAAATCTCAAACAAATTGCCCTTTTTTACATTTTTAAACACAGACAGCCTCTTATTGTAGTATCAATAGGTACAATATTTTTACATGATTTATTTTCTTGGTTACATTTTTGAGAGTAGAATTCTACTTCTTCTCACTCTTTACTGCTTTATAAACAACACCTTATTATTTTAAAATACGCATTTAAAATGCTTCTTCTGGGAGCTTTAGGTGATTCGAACATTATTTTACTTAACTATTACCCTTATTTCAGTGTGTTTTTCATAAATCATATTAGTGAAATTGAATAAAAAGTTGAATAATACCAATTTTATAAAGCAATTTATTATTTTTTGCAACATCCAAAGAGAAGGTTTTCTATCCATAAACAAAATCTTCATCTCTGTTCTTGTTGCCTATACTATTTGTAAGAGAATTATCCAAGAAAATATAATTTATGTAAAATAGGTATCAATTTAATACATATTTTTTAACAAACTTCTATACTTTAATTGCAAAATTATTTTTATGGGCACAAAAAAAATGTAGCAGCTACTCCATTATCGTAATAAAAAATTTAAAGGTGAGTATTCCAATAATGGTGATAAGATTATACATATGTATAAAGAGGTTTATTACTTCATTTTTAAACAAAATATTCATTTTTAATATGGTCTACAAGTCTACAGCGTTTTTCTGCAATGGCATTAATTTTACTTGGAAACGATTACTGGATTTTATTAAATAACCTTATCACCTACTATAAATTTATAGGTTTACAAAAATTCCCAACCCCACCCCGAAACCAAATTGATGTTATTTTTGTGAATAAGCTGTCTTGTTTTTTATTTTTTTGTTTTTATTGGGCTTCATTTCATTTATTAATTTAAAAACATTTTTAAATAACAAGAAATATCTCAATTTAAAATTGTAAATTTGTTTCAATTTCATGTGTTATTTTACTGTTTATAATTTATGATAGAGGATCGATAGTTCAAAAACAGCGCGCGTTATTTTAATTTGTAAACACTAAAAGAATTGAAATAACTGAAGCGCTAATTTTTGAACATTTGAGGTCTTATTTTTGAACCACTCACCACTCGACGTGCGACATCGTGTTGTTGCTTGCCATAAAACAGACTTACTTTTTTCATAAAACTGACAATGACAGAATAATGAAAGTGGTATGCAACATCGTGTGGACCGTTCAAAAATAGTCCTTTGGCTCCTTATCCTCTTAAGAATAGAATGGTAAAAAATCAAATTTATAAAAATTTAAATTAAAAACTCACATGTGACTAGAAATTTAAATTGGGTAGTTTTTGTTAAAAAGAGGATTTCTAAAATATTAACTAACTAATAATTTCACTCTTCCAGCTGCCGTCTACTAAGTTGGTTACATAAAACTGCCACGACCCGCTAAAGGGAGCATCCCCGCTTCTTTAGAGGTCAGACTGGTTAACTTTACTTCTAAATTAAATAAAACAAAACAAAAAAATATATAAGTTAAAGAAATATTTATAATGCACATATGCATATGAAATTATTTAAATTTTAAATTAAATTGTTATTGTTGTATTTGACGAGCTATATTTTTATAAAAATCTACACTACCAATCGACTGTGGATTTCTGGTACCTGCGTTTGAAATTATAAACGTGTCTCGCATTCCATCAAATTATCTAAATTACGCAGATAACAGAGTACACAGATATTGCGACTAAATTATTGTAAAAATATGAAGGCATGTTTCTCTAAGATCAAAATAAATATATTTATTCGAAACTATGTTTTTTTTCTTCAATTTTCCTTTTCTGAGTTCCAAAAGTACCTAATTCAAAAATAATTAAAACGATTGATACTTCCAACTGTTTTCTGAAAGATTGCTAGTCTACAAAAAAAATAAAAAAGTTCTGGCACTGAAGTTAAGTTTTTGAGATATCATCATTTGAATATTTAAGGACAAATACATTATTGTTTTAGGAAATAATAATTTTTTTATCCAAAACTGTTGAATAATAAGTGTCAATAATGTATCTCAAAATCCACTACAACTCCTTAGTTACATTTTATTTACGAAGCAGGCTCTGGATCAGCCTGAATTTCCTTTTTTTTTATGAAAAATTAAATTTTGATTTTTAATTTGATTATTCTACAGTTTTGGATAAAATATTGTATGTCGCTTGAACTTGTCTTATTTTGTTCATAATCTACTTGTAAATATCTATTATTAAACAAATATAAAATTTAATGTTGAAATTTACTTTCTACTATAAGTAATTAAGTATAAAACAGCGTACAGCCATAAAGGCGCACAAGAAAAAAGCGCACATCGAAAAAGACAAACACTGAAAACAGCACAGATGGAATAATTATTCCAAAACGTATGTTAGTAATACGTAAACATTTACACTAATAATTTCTATATCAGATATTTTAAGTATATCGGATATATCGGAATTTTAGGAAATAAAGGCCGTATGACACTTGGGAGTTTACTGTATAAAATCTTCACGTTTTCTCGAGAGTTTTCTATGGTAAAAATTCGCAAGTATCATACACGTTTTTTAATAGTTTTCTCGCGAGTTTCTTGCAAAAAATTGCTGTATAACACTCGTCATTTTTTATTAGAGAAAACTCGAACTTGCTCTTTGTTAAATTAAAATTTATTTACATTTTGAGGTTACTTGTTTGTAAAACGAAAAAAAAAAGACAAAAACTTGCGAGAAAACTTTATTTAAAAACGTGTATGATACTTGCGAGTTTTTACCATAGAAACCTCACGAGACAACATGTGAAGATTTTATACAGTAAACTCGGAAGTGTCATACGACCTTCAGGAATAAGCAACAAACTGATTCGATTGAAAACGTTCAGTTTTCTTAAGGTGGGGAAATTGTAAGAAAGAGAGAGAAGTATAGTAGCAACCATTTGTTATTTATTTTTTTTTGCATAGTAACCATTAAGAAAACTAAATAAAATTTACCTGAACCTCTTCCTTATAAATAACTCTTTGGGTTTCAGCATATTTTTTTTCAATTATGTGGCTCTGGAAGAGAGTAGAAGTTGAAGTAGCACGTTTTTTTTTTTCATATTTCATCGTATTTCCACTTCTACACTCTCCCAGAATTTTATTTAGAAGAAGAATTGGGTAAAACTTAAAGAACTACTTATAATTATAAGGGTCAGATAATTTTTATTTATTATTTTTTATGATTACTATGTAAAAATAACAAACGGTTGCTGTGTTTCCCTCTCTTTTCACAATTTCCCCGTCTTAACCTTAATCTAATGTCAAAAATACGAAAAATAACCTCAAAAAATTTGCATAACAGCACCGTAAAATCTAAAAAAAGTCGTGTAAAAAGTATGGTATTCTACTCGCGGAAAATAGTCATAAGGTATATTCACTCAGACTCGCTCATTGAATTATATACTATTTACTATTTACCACGACTATTAAATAAACGATTCATTGCATTTGAATTTTTATAAGTAATGAAATTCATTATTCATTACTAAATTTTTGACATTATTCGGAACGTGTGCGAACCAATGGACCAATCACAAAGCTGTATTATTGCCAACCCATGAGTAATGAGCAATTGATTATGGGTAATTTCATTAATCGCTGGACAACCTATTGGGTAATGAGTAATGAGCAATTAAATTTACATAGAAAAAATCAATGAATCTCAGAAATATAAAAAATAGCATCAAAAAATTGCATAAAATCGCCGTAAAATAAAAATGTCGTGGAAAAAGTATAGTATTCTACTCGCGAGAAAATAGCCAATATTCACTCATTTCTCGTTCGTTGAATTAAGCAAACTTCTATTACTTTAACATTTTCCCTTTGTAATCATAGATAAATTTAAAAAAAAATGTATCAAAGAAAGAAATACCTAATTCCTATAAATTGTCCATTATCTTTCTTTCCCTTTTTACACAAGCCCCATTTTCACACATAAAATCTTCAGGCGTGTTTTCGGCAATGGATTTGTCATCATGTCTGCTACTTGATGTTCAGTAGAAATTTGTTGAACTCCAAGTTTTCCTTCTGTCACTTTCTCTCGAATAAAAAAATGTTTAATGGAAATATGCTTGGTCCTGCGGTGAAACTCTGGATTTTGAGCCAGTCTCACTGCTGCTGAGTTGTCAACTTGAATTATAGGAACCTCGTTGAGTCTTATGATCCCTCTAAGAAGTCTGCTTAGCCAAATTGCCTCTTTGGCTCCCTCATTTGCTGCAATCATCTCTGCTTCGGTTGAAGTTGCCACAACCGCTTGTCGCTGACTTAAGACCATTCCTTCCTGAACCGCGTGCTCAAAAACGTATCCCGATATTGTACTTCGCCGTGGATTTACCTCTCCTACTTGGTTTGATTTTATTGGTGCCCTAATATCATATTAAGCCAATTACGGCATCGGTACACTCAGCGAAGAAATTACGTAGGGATCTTTGTTATACCCCACTGCCGTCGGCCGTTTACGCATCACCGAGTACAGGTACATTGTAGTGATTTAATCTCGAATCACATGACAAAGACAGACTCTTATTTTTGCAATGGAATGTCAAGGATAGAATGATAAAAGTCGTGTACGACATCGTGTCGTGTGATTCCAGAATAACCTTCCTGTCGTTATGCACCCTCCGAAACCTGCATCGCTGTAGACCTCCAAAAAACCTACATCCACATTACTTCGATAACTCCCCTGTAAACACAAATATGTAACTCTTACGTAACATTTATGAAAATTTGTTACTTAGGAAAGAACGGTTATATCACAAGTACTGTAAATGTACTACACCACGACTACAAAATGTCCTGTAAATGGTGCAGTAATTGTTATACATATAGTATTTATACAACATGTTCTTTTATGATTAGTAACCATGATATAACAAATATGTAACAAGTATAGAATGTTTATATAATAGTTTTAAATTATTTCTGTAAATGCTTCAAAATTGTTCTGTAAATGCTTCAAGATTGTTCTAGGCCGCGTTCCACTAATGAACAGCAAAGCCCACGACCACGACCGCAAAATTTTCCCGTTCCACTAGCTCAAAACTTCACCATTCAATAAACAACCACAGAAACCCACGAATAAATACGGTCGTTGTGAGCTTCTTGCGGTCGCCATCGATGCACGAAAGAAAAAATCGCGGTCTTATGTAGAACGACTTTGCGGTCGTCGTGGGCTTTGCGAGTCTTTAGTGGAACGCGCCCCTATAAATGCTTCAATATTGGTCTGTGAAAAAACCTATATTATTTTTATAACTAAAACTTTCGACTGATAGAATAAAAAGTTAATGGACGTACATTGTATCAAACGGGCCATTCCTGCATTAGGAATGGCCAAAATTCCTTATCTGCCTTTATCAGCCAACAACCCACGAGTAAGCAGATACATGGACACGTGTTTCGTTCTTATCAATCCTTCTAAGGACTCATTAGCATGTCATAATGCTAACTCTTAATTGTGACCGCCTGCATTAGTCGAAAATCACAAGTCTTTTCTCTGAGTTGAATTTGGTATGCCATCTAGTGTTCACTTTGGAACTATTAAACTTGACACTACAGTTTCTCCAATACTTATGCAACATTTATGTAACATTGGTTATGCAGAAGATGCATCACAAACGAAGTATAGTGTTTCAGTGTTTGTATTAGTTATGAAACTTTTGTTATGTAAGAAACTTCTTTAGTTGAGATAAAACACTTACGTAACATTAGTTATATAGCAGAGGCGTCACAAACGAAGTATGTATTGTTTGTAACAGCTACAAAACTTTTGTTATATAACAAATTTCTTTAGTTGTGATAAAACACTTACGTAACGTTAGTTACATAGCAGATGCATCACAAACGAAGTATTTTATTTATTGTAACAGTTACAAAACTTTTGCTATGTAACAAAGTTCTTTAGTTGTGATAAAAATGTTACGTAACTGGTTGTTTTGTGTTTACAGGGTCTCTAAAATCTTTTGACATCCTGTAGGGAAATTTCTAAAATTTTCTTTGCATACGACATCTGTTTAATTTTAATAAACTTTTTTCTTGTTCAATGTCAATACCCAAAAAATTATCTGATTTTTTCGAGACAATCTTGAACTCAGACTTCAATTGTCCAATAAAAAATTCCATCTTATGGGGATCTGTTGCAGCAAGAATACCATCATCCACGAAAATCACCAGTTTTTCACCATTCCTCTCTCGAATGTATAAGCATGGATCAACATCACTGGCCTTGAAACCATGTTGTTGAAGAAAAACTCCAAGACGTTTATTCCAGTATCCGAAACGCCGTTGATACCTCAAATTGTATCAGGTACATTTTGTCACTTGCTGCAATGTTGAGAATCGATCGAATTGTTCCTATCTTTGCTACTAGACTGAAAGTTTCGATGTAATCAATGCCGTGACGCTGACTAAACCCCTTGATGACTAGCCTCCCTCTGTAAGTGTCAATACTGCCGCCAAGATTTTTCTTCAGTCGAAAAACCCATTTGCATGAAATTGCTCTTGCACCTGGAGGAAGCAGATCTATCAAAATCTAAGTTTGATTTTCGTTGAATGAAGCAATTTCATGATCCAAAGCTTTTTTCCATTCGGCTGAATCATCACTCTTTAAGACATCTTCAAGAGTCTCGGGGTCCTCTATCACATGATTAACAAACTCCTCCATTATCATGATGTAATCTTCAAGGTGTTTGGGCTTGTTTAAAGTTGATCGGTTTCTTATAAATCTTTCCAGTAAGCACAGAAGTCCCTGAGACGTCCTTGAGAAATTTCTTTGTTACTTTATTGAGAGGTTACAAAAAAATCGCATAGATCTCCCAGTGATCTCGACCTCGGTCTCGACCTCACCTCAAGGGAACATCTCTGAGAAATCCCAACGTTACTTTATTCACAGATTACAAAAAGTTTACGCAAGGATCTCTCAGGGACTTCCCGCTAGGTCTTGACGCAAATGTAACATCTCTGAGAATTCATAATGCGAGATTAATGCAACCTAACCCGGTAAACCTCTACTTTAAATTCTATATAAAATATACATAGATAAATCGTAAATTATTCTATGTAACTAATTTAAAGTAAAATAGAATAAATAATTTATTTATTTATAATAAGGAATTGGCCATGTTTTTATGTCCTCTTTTATTTTATTTTTTTATTGTCCTTTTTTTAAGGGTTATTTTTGTCATTTTGAACATGAACACACAGTACAGCGCCGTTTTTTATTAATGATTACTAACAGGCTGAATCTTCGTGAGTAGCTTCGATTTGACGAGACGCCCAACTTTTCTCTCTGCGAAAATTCTCGATAGTGGTGGCTAATGACGTGCGCAGGAGTAAAACATGTAGAATGGGTGATTGTCCAAATTTTATTACTAACAGTTAGTTTTTTAGTTAAAGTTTAAGATAATTTGATAAAAAACATGTAAAAACGTTTGTGCTACAAAATTGATGGTTTGACCGAAGCCTTCCCCCACTCTTAACATGTCCGAATAATGTGGTCATAAAAATTATTACTATAACCAGCTGATTTTTTTACTATTTCTTGGTAAATATTTGAATAATTAAATGGCCACATTGTCCTATAAATTAAATGGTATGATTTCCCAGTCCTACGCTCGGAAGTTGTTAGTTCCACAGTAACACTTTTCCAAATTGTATATTTGTTTTTATTTTCTACAAAATAACTTTGCTGAATACAGAAAAATGCGCTCTTTTAAAGAGTGCCAAGAAAACATACTAGCGCGATTTAAAAAACAGTTGGTTGCTCTAGCAACAAAACAGAAAAAGTTATGGAAAAACTAAAAACTTTAAATACAAAAGATCCATTTTTTCGGTTTTCTACATTATATTAAAAATATGCCCAATGTAAATTGCTTTGAATTTAGTTCAAATACATATAAACAATAAGTTCATATCTCGAGATTGTCATGCGAGTAACATATAAACAAGTTTTTGGAAAATTACAAATATTAGTATCTCAAAAAGAGTTTTTTTTCAAAGGTAAAACATTGGCAAATATGTTGTATCTAAAAAATAAAGGATGCTCCAATTTTTATCCCGAAAAAAGTATTTTTTATGTCAAATTGCTATAACGTCTTAAGAGGGTAGAGAGTCAAATGTTTAAAAGCAGCGTGAAAATTATTTAAGAATTTTTTAAGAGTGTATAGTTTAGTTGACAAAGAATTCGTTTGTATAAAATTTTTGTTTTTTTGTTTTTTATGCATCAACACTTACGGGAGTGTAAAATGAGTTTTTAGATTTAGGGTGAAATTCTGTCCAAAACTGTAAGCTCTTACAGGAAATATCTGTAAGGTAACCATGGAACCCATCCATTACAACCCACATAACAAACCTTATAGATTTTTCCTGTTAGGAATTACAAATTTTCACAGAATTACACCATAACCTGACAAAATAAGTACTGATTCATAAAAATCACAAATTGTATATGCAAGAATTCTTTTTATTTAAAGCCAATGCAGAGCGTTTTTTAAATTTGTCACCTCGTTTGCCACCTATAAACATTCTAAAATAACACAAACACCTTAGTACAGACTCTATATCACCTTAAGGAATAAAAAAAATATTATATTATATCCATTTGAAGGAAAATCTATACATTACAATTTTATGTAAATATCTACTTATAATATTTGTATTATTTAGAATTACTTTGATTATTGGAAATATCTAATAATCAAAGTAATTCTAAATAAAAATACTTAACCCTAATGAAAAGTGGCAATTTTAAAATTAAATGATGAAAAGGGTTGACAAAATATTTGGATTTTAGTTAATTGTAGCAGAGAAAAAAATCCAAATATTTTGTCAAATTTAAAAAACGCTCTGTATTGGCTTTAAATAAAAAGAATTCTTGCATATACAATTTGTGGTTTTTATGAATCAGGACTTATTATGTCAGGTTATGGTGTAATTCTGTTAAAATTTGTAATTCCTAACAGGAAAAATCTATAAGATTTTGGGATAGAGTGCTTAGAATTGTTCTTTGGAGTCTTTTTTCTCTAAAATTTTTTGTTTTTAACACAAAAAGGTGTAGTGAATTTAAAAAATATTCGCTTAGGGGCTTTTAAAAACTGGTAAAACGGCTTAAAGGAATACGCACTTAGGAGATTGCGCTCTTATAGGAATACGCGCTTGTAAGATTGCGCGTCTAAATGTTTCGCTTTTATAGGTCTACGCGCTTAGAGCTACGCGCTTAACAATCTGCGCGTTTAAAGTTTACGCACTCGCGCTTAAAAGAGTCACTCCTTTAGTTGTAAAAACTTTAGACCACTCAAAATTTGCGTAATGTTATCATGTATTTATATCTGGTAAAAGGTTTTTTTGTAAGTCTAAAAATAAACCGTATTTTCGGTTGGATAATTGTTTTTAGTTTTTATTAAACTTGATACACTAATGGGTTAAAGCATGTATGTATAACATGAAAATTAAACAAAAATTTATCTTTTTAACATTTATTTGCCTTATAATATAATACGTACTTCTATTAAATTTAAAATATTTAAGTAATAAAGTAAATTTTCCCTATTAAGGAAGAGTGGATTAGTTTGTAAATTACAATTGTTCATATTCAAATTGATCTTGTTCTACTGGTTTTCCTACCCATCTACCCAGGCAACCTTTATGAAATGCGTCATACAATTGTCCCTTCGCAATCTGAAAACAAAAACTATTAAAGGCGCTGATCACAATTTAGACTAGATACAGACAAGCTGTATCAGGGGCTAGTTTTTTTTCAAAAAAAGCTTTATAGCTGCTTCACAGGGATGAAAAAAATACCTAATAAAAAGGATTTCACCAATATTACATAGAACAAATCAGAAAAAATAAAATTACTGTTCACAGTATATAAAGTACATTCATAAAATTCATCCTGCATCTAAAAAAATAAATATGTCTTTTAAAAAGCTCCCGCGCAAATTTACAAATCGACAAGCAGGAAGTACTAAAACGTATGAAGAGGCTTGTAAAGATGCAATTGAATTTACTACTTTTTCTGACATGCCATTAAATATCGTGACATTTGGATTGCCTTTTAAAAGAGGAATTATAGAAATAAACAGAATGTGTCTCAATTGTTTTCAATCAAAAAATTTTCCTATTTTTTTTCGACTCCTTAAAAAGTTACAGCAATTTTACAATTTCAAAATGATTTTTTGGGACATCCTGTATAAATTTCATTTCATTTTGATTATCTATGTTTTGATTATTTTAATTTAAATCAAGTATGCTTTGGATTTTGTTTTTATTTTTAAGCGAAAAGGGTCCACTTAGTTCAAAGACATGCAATATTCTTCAAAAAGATAAAAATTATACAAGGTGTTCTACAAAAATCATGAAAATTTACCAATATTAAAATTGCTGTGACTTCTTAAGGAGTCGAAAAAAAAGTTCATAGGAAATTTTTTCGTTCAGAATGACATTTACTATCTAAAAAATATTTTGCTGGAAAAAAAGTGAGACACCCTGTATGGAAATAAATTTTACATCGTTAATTTTCTTAGTGCTTAAAAAGCTGTTGGCTGTTGCAAGATGTATTTGTTAAAAGAATTAAGAAGAGTCTGTGAATTTGGTTTGAAGTCTTAAGCAACTGAATTATTGTTCGTTCAAACTTCAACTCTTCTTCAAAGTAACTTTATGGTATCTGTACGAATATAATATATTTTTAATACCTGGTAAGGTTTTACACATTTCTTGACATCGCAGTAATTAGTCGTTTCCATATCCATTTGTATAATTGTGGGTAACTTACTATATAAATCCATAAACTTGTTGAATAGTACACTTTTACTTAATCTGGAAACAGAGCTACTTTCTGGTTTACCAGAAGTAGTATTAATAATTTCAACTCCCTCTTCAGATAAATGGCAAATCCAATTTACAGCAAAACTTGGGGCTTTTGTGGTTTGCCTGCTTTCATACGAAGTTACTAAGCTCATGTTTGGTCTATTTAGTCTAAAGGGCGGCGGTAAGCCCTGAAGAGTGTTTTCTACTCTTCCACAAATTGCTCTAAAATAAAAAAAAATATTTAGATTATAAGGAATCCAAAAACGTCACAAGATGAACAAATTGAGGTACATTGGATGGATATCTTTGTTATTAATAAAGTTACAGATTCGGTTAAATAGGCAATGTTGCATACTTTTTTATATTCATTTAGTTGCTATCTAAACAAATCAAAAATTCCAAGTCAAAAACAATTAAATAGAAAAACTTGTTTACATAAAATATAAAATAAAATAAAAGCATAGGTATAAAATAAAAATAAATGTATACAAAATTAATGTAAATTAACATGCAAGAATAATATTCAAATACTTGATAAATCAATTATTGTGAATTCATAAAGCTTTTAAAGCAAAATAATGTAATGAATTTAATTTTCTTACCTTTATTGTCAACATAATAGTGACATGTAAAATTTTTTGAAGTAAATAAAACTTTTGTTTAAAACTTTTGTAAACTTTTTTAATGATGGTATTTAAAATAATTAATTTTTAAACAAAAGTTTTATTTACTTCAAAAAATTTTACATGTCTCTATTATCTTGACAATAAAGGTAAGAAAATTAAATTCATTACTTTATTTTGCTTTAAAAGCTTTATGAATTCAGAATAATTGATTTATCAAGTATTTGAATATTATTCTTGCATGTTAATTTTCATTAATTTTGTATACATTTATTTTTATTTTTTATTTTATACCTATGCTTTTATTTTATTTTGTTAATTCTAATTGTTTATTCTTAGATTCTTTAAAAACCTGAAGATGGGATAAAATTATCCCGAAATCGATAGTTTTTAATTTAATTTATACAAAACGTATATATAATAAAGTTGGACTAAAAGAAAATAATAATAACAAGTTTTTCTATTTAATTGAAGCAGTCCAAATAATTGTGTTGTCCTTTAATTTATTCAAAAACAATTTTTTTATAATTTTTACAGTAAACGAAATCGATTTAAAAAAATGTATTTATTTAAAATAGCATCTGAATGGGTATAAAAAACATATTTCCCAAATTGGTTAAATAACTGAATCTGTAACTTTATTAACAACAAAGATACCCATACCATGTAATGCAACTCAACTTGGGACATCCTGTGTAATGGGTAAAAAAGTTAAAAACTATTAATGTAAAATTTATTACCTTAAAACAAAAACATCAAATTCTCGTAAACAAAATAAAAAAACAGTTTCAAAAAAAATATCACATCCTTCTAAAAAAAAAATCACAACTCTGTTAATTCAAAATCTTTAACTGAATATACCATGCCGCATAGTTGGTCCATGCACACACCTGCACACAGTCTTCTGTGTATGCTATATTTTATGCAGTATGCATGACGTAAACAAAAATATAAAATAATATAAAACTGAATAAAATCCGGGAAAATTTAATGGACGTTTACTAATCCGGGACATTTTCTGGGACGTTTACTCATGTGGGACATAGTACCCAAATCCAGGACTGAGGTGGAAGTCTGTACAGCTATACGATAGTTTTCGTACAACGAAAAAACTGTTTGTTGACTAAGTTGCTTGGTAACAGATTTTCTATATCTCTTCCTTATGCACGTTTTGTATTCATTGAAAAAAGATAAAATCCGTCACCATAACAACATATTCAACAATACGATATTTTCGTTGTACGAAAATAATCGTATAGCTTACAGACTTCCACCTCTGCCCCGCAAAATCCGGGACGAATGGTCACCCTATTTTAGAGTAATGTTACTTTACCGCAACACTGGGACACACTGTACGTGCAAAAAAAAACAGAATTCATAGACCAAATCTAAGATAAAAATTTCTCTAATATTTGTTTTGATATACAGGGTGTTAAAATATCTTTATTTATTTCAAAGGTAACATCATGCTCAGATCTCAATTGAGAAAAATGTGAGAATAATTTGCTGGTTACTGGAAAGCTTTGAAGTATTTGAATATATTACTTTTGGATGTACTCGATAAGCACAAAAAAATTTAATTTTTAAGTAAATGTCAGAACAAACATCCATTGTATCAATTTTCGAAATTATTGTGCTACTAAAGCGTATATTTTCATTAATTTTTTTTTATTTTATGATTAAAACAATATGTGAAAATTTAAAGATATTATTGGCTGTTCACAACTCACAATATCCAAAAGTAATCAATTTAATTATGAATAATGTTATGTTACCTGTACAAATGAGTTTTGTGGAAAAGACTTCCCAAAACAATTGATGATAAATAAATGGGTTCAATAAAGTACGATAATAAAGCTCCCTGTAGACCCAGAACATTCCAACGAGCTATTTTATCTGAACAAGACATAGTTAATAATCGTTCACCCTGTATAATACCATCCCAAGTTTGAAAAACTGCTCCTTTTACAGGTACTGTTCCTTCTCCTGATTCAATCTTAGTTCTTAATTGTCCACGACTCAAGCGATTCGGATGCCTGTCTGTACCTTCTCCACAGACCTCTTCATGTGGACTAAAAATTCTGGCATCTCCACAGGGAGCTGTATTTATGTACAAATGAAATTTGTATCCCTCCCTTAATCGAAATCCTTCGCCCTCTGTTCTTGCCTCAAATATTGATAAGTTACCTTGACCTAAAATATTTTACAAAATAAACCTTCATCTATTAAAGTAATATATCTTTACTTACCAGTTGTGTACAAACTTAATTGTTCATAAAAGAAACTCAAGAGTCCCCTTCTGGCAATAATTTCTGCATGCAGATCATTTAAGACAGCACCTTTCATGCTTATGTGGTCACCAGAAATACATTTAGTCCCAGTAGTTACTGTAATAACTTCATACCCATCATCAGGAAATGTCATAACAATACCTGCCAAAACCTTGCGTTTTGCATGAGTTGGATCATTAGCCATAACACTGGCAAATTTTTCGTTAACTGCCCTATAATTTTGAAATATAAAATATTTATTTTCATTGCAAAAAGTAAAGGTTAAACAGAAGATACCCTCGACCAAAGGAGGTGAATTTAAAAAAAACATAATTAGAGGTAAAATGTTAATGTATTAGTACATGCACATCATCCCAGTAGGAAAATCCTAATGTATACAGAGTGATGCACAACTAGCTTAAAATGTGAAATTGGTGATTCTTAGATGTTTTTTTGGAATGTCCAAACCTTGAAACTAGCAATCACATTTTATCTATTGTTCTTGAACGGTATTATCTTGAAAGAAGCTATTATCTCTGTTGGAACCTACATTATTATTTTTATTAGCCACAAAGGCATCTAATATTTACTCACAATATGATTGAGTGCAGACACAAATTAAATGTTGAATGGATAAATCATTAATTTTGCATTTGGAAAAATGTTTCTAAAAAATCTGTTGTATCTTTATCAGACTTCTACTTAGTATAGATTTTTGAAAGTGTGAATAGTTTAAACCTTCCTCATTCTCATACTTTATAATGTATGTTGCATTAAATCCACTAAACAATAAATACCTACCATCAATAATTATTATTGCAGGAATGCATCTAAATATTTTTTCAATCTATTATGTTGTTAATTCAGTCTTTTAAACCTTCCATCCACCAACAATTCTGCAGAACAGTATTTTAACTAATTCCTCAAAACTCAAAAGATTTTTGTAATTTTTTTCTTCCAATGAAGTTATTGAAATTTTTAAACCTAATTTCAACCCATTAACATAGTATTTTTACATGTATAATGTGATTGGGCCAAAATGCAGTTTGGATGAGAATGAAAAAAAGATATGAAAATTCATGGCAAGCAAGATCGTTCCAAGTGCTGTGTGGGGACTGGGCTTGATATTAAGAAGACTGTGACTCGTTATTTCTAAGTTTGGCAAAGATTACACAGTCTGATTCATTATTCTGTCCCAATGGGTTAATAATGTTGCCTGTTCTTTTACAGTTTCTGGAAGTCGTTACTGGGAGATTAATACCTCCACCGTCCGAAAATAAAATGTGGTATATATTTTGCAAAAAACATTGGGATTAACAAAAGGAAATTGTTTTGATCTTTATAGGTTTTTATGTGTAGATATGCGATTGTGCGGCAACAAATAAATTGAGCAAAGGTATTCTGCCATATGTTAAAACATATTCATAGATTTAAAAGCCATTTATTGTTAAAAAATATAATGACGCCCGCTATAGTTACAAAATGCTGAATTTTGATAAAAGTTTTGTTGAAATAAACATAAGAAGTTCCAAATCGAAGCAATTACCCAGAATAATGGTATACTCCAAAAATTGTTAATTCTCCTTAGATTTCGGTAATTTTTATTCCCCTAATGTGATAAATTGTGGAAAATTAAGGATTTTAAGATGTTTTACAGTATTTTTTGTATTATTCTTTATTATACTACAAAATTATTCTAAATACCTAAATTAAAAATGAATATCTTATTTTCGAACAAGAAATAAATCAAAATGTATACGATATTTCCGGGGGAGACAGTAATGTATATTTTAAAAGACTTGTCATAAGTTTCCCACTTATCCGCACAAAAATACTTCCTTTGCAATTTACATGTTTGGTAGTTTAGTTTCTACTCAAATTTTAATTTAAAAACCATCTTTGATACGTGCTAACCAGTATAGTTTTTCTCAGGTGAGATTGGCCAGCATTAAGGACAAACAGATTATATGTCGGAATTTACAAATTTGAACTTTGTAAATTCATTTTGAAAGGTTTATATTTTTCTCATAAGAATTTCCGGACACTTCATATAGGTACAAAAATTTTCCAATATATGGTCGTAATAAATCTCCAATAAAAATATTTTAACACAATTCTAAATCATCACTCTGTATACAAGGATAAAGCCAATGACATCTTGTTGCAATAATCTACATCCAATATACTCACTGTTTATACTTACCAAGCCCTCTTTGTATGTAGTTACAGCCGTACACTAGAAAAATTTACTTTTTGTTCTTATTACCTTCTTTCTTTGTAGGAAATACATTAACATTTCCAAAAAAGAAATTTTTATAAATATTGCTCTCATTATAGCCAGAACATAAGTAAATCTATTTAGTGCACATGACATAACCAGTATTAGATTTGATCTATAAAAAAGGATTTATCTTAATATTATTTAAAGCTCTACATAATTTGCTTCAAAATAATATTAAGTTTGAAAGAAAAAATAAAGAGGGAATTCTAAAAATACATACTAATAAATAGTTCACTGTAACTTTAAGAAAAATTAATTTTTAACCATTATTTTTTCATAATAAAATTACCTTCCAATTATATCAGCCATTTCTTGTTGTTCATTACTGTAGGTACCTCGCATTGGGGAAGATATATTCGGAGGAATGCTCAAAAATTTTGATAAGGCTAATGTTGCTGCTGCATTTTTAGCTAGCTTTTTATTGGATCCTAGAATTATAGTACCTACATTAAGAACTTTTAAAGTAAAATCAAATAAAAACGATTTTGAAGTATGCTAAATTGGGTGCTATGTTCGCATCTATAATTCATAAACTACTTTATATTTTTGTATCAAATTTTGGTAATACTTAAAAACATTTATAATGATCAAATTAAGTTAATAGGAATAAAAATCATTAACAGCAAGTGCATTTTTTAAGCCCATTAAAGTACTCCTACTTTACAGTAAAATTATTCAATAACAAATCAAAGCAAATGTTGTAAAGGCATAAAATATGAATCAATTGGTAGCATAAACATAAAAAATAAAAAATTTCTTTAATTAGTTATTAGTACGGTACGAAACGTTCTTTTAGGATAAAAATAGCCCAATTTAAGTGCAATAACAAAAAGCCAAAAACACATATGGTATATGTATACAATAGTTTACAATTATAAAAAATATGTGCATATCATTGTTATTATTTATTTAAATTGGGTGTTTAGTTTTCATATTGGTGCGCAGCGCAAGTCACATAAGTGACCCTTAAATGATTTGGTTTAATGTCTATAGAATAAATATTTCATGTAGGTTGGAAATAGATCAATAAATAAATTGCTTAAAGCAATGTTTCATAAAATCTGATATTAAAGATAAATGTTAAAATTAGATCTGAAAGATAAATTACATTACAGTCAATACACAGTATCTTTGCATTATTTACCAAACATCTCTATTAATTTGTTTTTAAAATACTATAGTAATAAAATCTACTCACCAGTTCCAGTAAATAGTTCACCTTTAACATTAGCAGTGATTGTAAAGCGTGCATAAGGATCATCACTTTCCAAACATGTGTATTTGGTGCCAGGATACAGCTCATTCAAAAGCATTGCCGGTTTCTTGTTGCCAATGGCTTTTTTTGTATCACTAGGTATTTCATTATGGTCATAAAAGTTGTCAGTAGTAAAATCCAAGTTCGTGCCATTATTATTTGTATTACTGGCTATTACTTTACAATTATTAGGAAATTGTATAAATGATTTTAAAGCATTTTCTGCAGCTTTACACCGAGCAATTTTTTTAGATTTTCCTGATCCACAATACTTTTGTCCATCCACTTCTACAGAAACAGTGAAAAGAGGCGAATGTGACGGACCAATTTCATTTTCAATATTATATTTCAAACCAACTCGAAGTTCGTTTAATATTGCAACGGGATTCCTATCACCCATATTCGCGAGATGATCCCATTTCTTCCTTTTGGATGGACTACACCCATCTAAAATTAAAATTATTTTTAATTCTATGAGCATAGGCTTTGCAAATATAAAAGTTATTGTTTGCAAAATTACACAAATGTAATTGTAGATACATAAAAAACAAAATAAAACTTTAGTTTGGTATGGAATTGTTTTTTCACTTTCCAATTCGAAACACTCTTGAAAGATAACGTCAGTTTTTCAAGATTTGACACCTTAATATTAAATAGGTGCTTTCCAACTAAATTTTAACTACTTTGAAGTGAGTTACTTTAATGTACTCAAAGTAAAAATGCGCTTGGAACACGTAAGGAGTTTGGTCTGTAAACATAACCACAAAAACCGAATTATAAAATTGAAACACCATTGCTCAAAATCGCCAATATTAAAAGGTGGTGTTTACATCTTAAACGATGCTCCAAACAAAGGGTAAACGATCTATTATTTATAAACACCGCATTTTAAGGTACTTTATTAACATGGTACGAATCATATTTGGATGCAAGAAATTAAATTAAATACTACAAGTCAGCCGTTACTGCCCAGAATCCTTTAGGGACAACAGGGTTCTCACCTGGACCCCGTACTCTTCACAATATTCATAAATGATATTATCGCACAACAGTGGTGTATATGTAATAAACTGTGCCTTAGTATAAACAAGAGCAGAGTAATTAAATTTTCTAAAAACAAAGTCAATCATTACAATGGTAAACTAAATAATACTGATCTAATAAGAGCCAATAATATAAAATATTTATTTATAGTATTAACTAATAAAATTCATAATTTACCAAATTCGTTTGCGTCAGGACCAGACAAAATACCTAAGTACTTTATTAAACAATGCCAAGCAACACTAACAAAACCGATCTGTTATATTATGAATAAATCAATTCAATTAGGGGAATTTCCAGCTACCTGGAAATGTACCTACATAATCCCAATCCATAAATCGGGGAACAAAAATAATGTCAGAAATTATAGACCGGTTTGTAATCAAAATATATTAGCTAAATTGTTTGATAACATCATGTACGACCAGATTATGTGGCAATGTAAAGAGCTAATAATGGACTAGCAACATGGTTTTTATAGTGGTAGATCAACGGTAACAAATTTGTCTATTTTCCAAAATTATATAGTCAGTGCCTTGGAGGAGAAGTGCCAAGTAGATACCATCTACACTGACTTCTCCAAGGCATTTGACAAGGTAAACCATAGCCTACTCATTGCTAAATTAAGACATATTGGATTTCATGAAAATCTTATCAAATGGATGTCGAGCTTTCTAACAGGACGAACCCAATTTGTTAAAGTTAGTAAATTTATATCAAAAGAAATCTCAGTGTTATCAGTTGTACCTCAAGGTACTCACATAGCACCACTGCTATTTTCGCTCTTTGTAAATGACCTAGCAACCGAATTAAAAAATTCTTCATTTCTCATGTTCGCAGATGATATAAAAATTTATAAAAAAATTCACTCTTTAAGTGATAGAGATAGTCTACAAGAACAAACTAATAAATTTTACATTTGGTCGAAAAGGAATGGACTGGAATTAAATATTAATAAATGTTTTAGTATGACCTACTATAAAGGTAGACCAAAGTTTGAAAATTACGATTATAAAATAGATCACATCATCTTAAAACATGTATCATCAATGAAAGATTTGGGAGTTACATTTGATTCAAAAATCACTTTTAATGATCATATACGTAATGTAACAAGCAAAGGAATGAAGCTTTTAGGGTTTATTATGCATAACTGTTCGGAATTTTCTATAAATGTGTTAAAAATCCTTTTTAATAGCCTTGTAAGATCTATTTTGGAATACTGTTCAGTTATTTGGTCTCCCTTCTATAAAAATGGCGAAAAAAGTATTGAGAGAGTACAAAACAAATTTCTAAGGATCGCTTCCTACAAATTAGGAATCCCTCATGTCAATTCCGAATATTCAGTCATACTGAACTCTTTAAACTTAATATCTCTTAAAAATCGCAGGATACTTCAAGACATTTGCTTTTTCTATAAAATATTGAATGGTATAATTATGTGCCCAGAGCTACTGGATAAAATTAATCTAAACGTACCTCAGAAATGCTTAAGAAAACACGATTTGTTTCATATTAAATTTCACGGTACGAATTATGGAACAAATTTAAATATTTCTAGAGCCTGTCGATTTATAAACACCTATAATATTGAAATGTTTAGTACCACTATTAATAAAGTTAAAAATGAGGTTTATAAGGTTTTTAGTGAAAATGAATCTTGTGATAATTTGTGATTTAATTGATTGTATATTGCATAATTTATCTATAATTGTATATTTGTCTCCAATATTGTTGTTATTGTTACTCACCTATTAAGATTATTTTTATTACTTATTTAATGTTTTATTAGTTACAATAACTTATTACCTGTTTTTATATTTCATTGTAGCATACCAATGTTGTATTTATTATGTAAATGGGGGTTATCCCGTAAATAAATTATTATTATTATTATTATTAACTCTGATAGCAAACTTACTATTATATGCTATATAGACAATATTATTACCAAAGCTAATACATTATCTGGATTTATCAAACCCCAGTCCGAGACTTCAATAACCGTAGTGCAATGACATCTTTATTTCTACTTTGTCTGTTTGGTCGAAAACCTGCATCACAAAATGAATGTGTGGAAAAGAACATTTCTAATTATCTGAATAATTTTTAACAAAGAAGAAAGTGAGGAAGTGGTACAAATTAGAAGAAGCATGAAAGAGTATAATAGAGATACACTGCATGAAAGAATAATGGAATTAACATGGATAGATAATACAAATGATGTTAATGTAATGGCTGAAAATTTAATAAATCCACTAAAGAATATTGTAGACAATATATGTCCTATGAAAATAACATATAAGAAAATAGAACATGCAAATAATAAATGGTTTAACTCAGAAATACAAACAAAAATGAAATTAAGAGATGAAAAGTATAAAGAGGCGACAATCAGGGGCGGATTTACCAATATGCTAGATAGGCTGAAGCCTACGGCGGCAAATTTTCAATTTTTTAAAATGTGGCAATAAATAATGTTTTTAAAACTATTTTTAGTGTTTTTTTTAGGCGGCATAATATGTTAGCCTACCGACGGCAGAAACCTAAATCCGCCTCTGGCTACAATCACAAAAAACCAGGAGACCTGGAATCAGTTTAAGAATGCAAGAAATGAAGTAGTAACATTAATAAGAGAGACAAAACGTAAATATTATTATAGTATAATTGATGAGAACAGATATGACAACAAGCAAATGTGGAAAAGTTTAAAGACGATACTACCTAATAGCAAGAAAAATGAAAGCACAAATAGTATAAAATTTAACAATATAGAAGAAACAGATGACAAAGTAATTGCGTGTAAATTTAATAAATATTTTAAGAATAGCATACGGGATATACTGGGAAACATTAAGATAAATATGAATGAGGATAAAGTACTTGAAACAGTTAAATACTATGGGACATTTGAAAAATTTCAGAAAGTGGAAATAAAGGAACTAAGAAAATTACTACAGGACTTTCCGCAGAAAATGGGAACTGAGAAGGGTATCTCATCAACAATATTGAAAGATAGCTTTGAAATATTAGGAGCACGATTCTTAGACTTAATAAACACCTCAATGGAAAAGGGTAGATTCCCTGAAGGATGGAAAACAACCACTATAATTCCTGTAAAAAAAGTAATAAACTCAAATTTGGGCAGTGACTTCCGACCAATAAATATGGTGCCGCAGTATGAGAAACTACTTGAAGTGGTTATAAAAAACCAACTCTTACAGTACTGTGATGATACAAACCTTCTAGTCAAAAATCAATCCGGCTTTAGGAAAAACCACTCCTGTGAAAATGTATTAGTGGACATTATTGACAACTGGTGAAAACATATGGACCGGGGTGAATATGTAAAAACTGTTTCTTAGATTTCAAGCGAGCTTCAGATTAAGAAATTACATAAAATGGGCATAAGTGATCGTGTACTAAACTGGTTTCAGTCATATTTAAAAAGGAAAACAAAAAGTGAAATTTAAAAATGATACATCAGAAGAAATGGATATAGAAGAAGGGGTGCCACAAGGAACAGTTCTAGGGCCAATTTTGTTTATTCTATATATAAATGACATTGTAGAATGTATCAAAAACTGTAAAGTGCAACTGTTCGCAGACGACACTATGATATACATCACGGGAACAGATATCATACAAATGACTGAACTATTAAATCATGATCTCATGAAATTATAAGAATGGTTAGGCAATAATAAATTAGTGTTAAATGTACAAAAGACACAAACAATGTAAATATGTAATAAAACAAAAAAGTAGACATAAGTAATAAAATTGTGATAAATGATCAGCATATAAATGTGTCAAATACAGTTAAATATTTGGGGGTTATTATTGACGAAAATTTAGGCTTCTCCGAACATGCTCAATATATTAAAAATAAAATTGCAAAAAAATATTTTTGCTGGGTAGAATAGGAAGATTTGTAAGTACTAACACACTAATAACAATTTACAATTCAATAATTATGCCTCATATAGAATACTGCTCATCAATATTATTTTCGTTGCCGGAAATTCATCTAAAAAAATTACAGATACTGCAAAATTGAGCAATGCGTATCATATTGAAAGTAAATAAGTACACACCCATAAAATTAATGTTAAGCACACTTAACTTTAAGAATATTAAACAAACAATTGTATTTAAAACACTCGTATTTATATTTAATATAAGACGAGAAAAAAGTCCAGTATATATTTTGGAAAAAGTAAAATATGTTAATGAGATACATAGTTACAACACCAGAAGTAAAAATGATTTTTATGTGGATACTTATAAAACAAATAAGATGTCAAATGTGGTACTAACAAAGGGATTAATTTATTATAATGAACTACCGGAGAGTATAAAAAATACTAAAGATGTATATAAGTTTAAGGCGAATGTATATCAATTTGTGATTGAAAATATAAAGTGATATTAAAATTAAGAAAATTATATAAATATGTATATTTATATTGTATATTGGATAGCAAATTGCTAAATAAATAAACCATTATTATTATTTTTAAATCCATATTAATAGTTGATGCTAATCCAAAATACACATAGCAGTAACACACTTCATTCAATCTTGAACCTTGGAGTCTTAACACATGCACTCCCAGCGGTCACAATTGTACAGATTAAATTTACATTACGTTTATGGAAAATTCGATTTATTTTTATATAAAATTATTAAAAAATAAGAAATTTAGATCAGTAGCCAAAAAATAATTTAGAACTGAAAGGGTTAAAGTGCAGGCAAAAATTGGTTACAAAGATATGCACAGTATTCTAGATTTTTCAGAAGTATAATCCAATTCCAATATTAGAGTTGGAGCTACCAGGAACAGTGATTTATATATATCAAAGATTTCTCGCACAAATTATATTAAGTTTAATATGATAAACAGAATTTGTTTTAGTCTAAATTTAGTAGTAATCTATACCTTTTACAGGATGATTTCACACAAAGAAAATATGATTATCCCTTGAAATTATGAAAAGAAACCCATTAACCACTTGCGCTAGGAATAAACTTAACGGTTGCGATGCTGTGCGCTACAATATAACAAGCGATAAAGTGTCACATCTAGGTAGGCTCTTACATAAAAAACTGTACACGGATATGAATGCTCACAACAATAACATTTTATTAATTAATTATATAAATATTATAATAAATATATAAATATTATAATAAATATAAATATATAAATATTCTACTTTGGTATGGTATATTTCGAAACATTTTGGAATATGTAATGCCTCAAGGCATTTCTTGCACTCCCAAGTAGTCTCGATGCGTTTTTTATGTTTGCTACACACTTTACACCTTCTTTGGACTTGTGTGAAGTTAGCAATAGATTCCAGCAATTACTTTTTTTTCCTAAAATATTTCATATTTTTTACTTAAATTGAAAAAAAATAATAAAATGTATTAATTTGTGGAGGGATTCCTAAAATTTACGCCTTTATCAACCCCCAAATGACAACATCCCCTAATCAAAGCCTTTGTATACACATCTCAAAAAAGAGCACTTTTAAGTTTCGATTTAATAGGGTTAATTTGTTCTTTATAAGTGTAGGAACAAAATATAAAAAATCCAGGAGACTTATTTTTTTTGTTTTCGAGTTACAGCCCTCCAAAGATACAAGTTTTTTTAACGCGCGCAGCGTCAGTGTTTAACAAATTGCTTAAAATTATTAAAAAGAGCACTTTTAATTTTTAATTTAATAGGGTTAATTTGTTCTTTATAAGTGTATATGTATGTATGTTTATCTTATTTGAAAGGTCATTCAAATATTATTAAACGTATTCCGAAAGGAGCTAGACTATTATCTGCATCTGCTTTGTCTAAGATTATTGACCAATGTGTAAAAGAAAATTCAAAAACTTCCTGGGATAATCTTTTAATGTTTTCTTACAATTCATTCAATATTCCCAAAAACAAATCAGCCAAGAATGGTTCCTTGACTAAGATTATATTAAAAAATTTAAATGAAGGAAGTATTATTCCTACTGACCATAAAATTGGAAATTCTAATAAGAAAAGTAAGAATAATGAGGAACAATTTATTGAAAAAATTTTGGGCAAAGTTTCAGATGGTGACCTTTCTGGTGCGGTCAGAATTATTTGTTCTGATGATTCTTTTGCTGGTTACGACTCCTCAATTCTGAAATCTCTTCAGTCTAAACATCCTCAGTCTAATGAAAAAATTAATATTATGTCAGATGTTAACAATATTGTTCCTGTGCAAGTCTCCACAGAAGAAGTTTTTTCGGCTATTAAATCATTTAATATGGGTTTTGCAGGTGGTTTAGATTTTCTAAGACCATCACATATAATTGATATGCTTGGTTACAGTTCAGGTTCTGCAGGTAAAAATCTGTTATCATCGATTACTAATCTTTGCAATTTAATGCTTTCTGGCAAAGTAATTGACTATATTTGCCCTATTTTATATGGTGCTTCCTTATGTGCTTTGCAAAAAAAAGATGGAGGATTAAGACCTATTGCAGTCGGGACTTTTTTTCGTCGATTAGTTGCAAAACTATGTTGTTACAAAATTAAAGATGAGCTTGGGATACTTTTTAGGCCAATACAATTTGGTTTTGGTAGTAAATGCGGTTGCGAAGCTGTGATTCATTCAGCCCGAAGATATCTTTTGCAACATCCAAACCCTTTAAATAAAGTATTCCTTAAATTGGACTTTAAAAATGCTTTTAACATGTTAAATAGAAACACATTTTTGAATATTATTTTTAACACACTTCCACAAATTGGACCCTTTGTTCTACAATGTTATAAAGATTACAGTTTTCTTATGTTTGGTGAAAATTGTATTTTATCTGAAAAAGGTGTGCAACAAGGAGATCCTCTTGGCCCTGCTATTTTTTGTTTGGGAATAGATAAATTAACGAAATCAATCTCAACTGAATATAATACTTGGTATCTTGATGATGGTTCGATTGGAGACGAGTCTAATGTCGTTATTGAAAATTTAAAGAAAATCATTTCTGCTTCCAATGAAATTGGTTTAGAATTAAATTTTACAAAATGTGAATTATTTTTTTTGGATAAAATAGAGCAAAAAATCATTTGTGATTTTAATTCTCTTGCACCAGGTATTAGGATCTTAGAAAAACCAGATTGGTTTCTACTTGGTACTCCTCTAACAGACAGTGCTCTTACAAATTCCTTGAAAGAAAAATCAAACAGTTTGGAACTTATGTCATCTCGCCTGTTAAAACTACCATCACATGTTGCCTTTTTTCTTCTTAAAAATTGCTTAGCAATGCCGAAGTTAATTTATTTGTTAAGATGTAGCCCTACTTGGCATGATCCTTCTGGAATTGATTGTTTCGACAGAATATTAAAATGTTCATTAGAAAAAATTACCAATAATAATTTTACTGAAGATGTTTGGCTCCAAGCTACGCTTCCTGTTAAAAAATGTGGATTGGGAATTCGCTTGGCTTCTTCATTATCCTTGCCAACTTTTCTTTCATCTTTCTACGGATCTATCAAGAAAATTGAAGAGATTTTGCCTCCAATTTTTTCTTCAACTATAGATAATGATGTCAATGCTGGTGAATCTCTTTGGACTTCAAAAACCAATATAATTTTAAAACCATCAGAGAAAAGTATGCAGAGAGCATGGGATCTTCCTCTTTTAGATTTGAAATTTAATGACTTTATTTCTTCGTCAGATAATAATTTATTAAAGAAATCTCGCATTAATGGTTTATTGTCTAAAGAATCAGGTGCTTGGCTTAATGCATTGCCAGTGTCATCTTTGGGTACTTTATTGGATGGTAACTGTTTTAGAATATCAATTGGTCTTCGTCTTGGTACTTCTATTTGTGTTCCACATACATGTTCTTGTGGTACTTTGGTTAATGAAGATGGTTTACATGGTTTAAGTTGCAAATTCAGCGCAGGGAGATTTTCTAGACATCATGAAGTTAATGACTTAATTAAAAGAGCTCTCATTTCTTCGGGTATTCCTTCTATTTTGGAACCATTGGGAACTAGCAGGGATGACGGGAAAAGACCTGATGGAATGACCATGATTCCGTGGAGTATAGGTAAACCTTTGGTATGGGACTTTACTTGTGTTGACACAATGGCTCCGTCATATATAAAATCTTCATCAAATTCCACTGGTGCAGTTGCTTTAGTTGGAGAAAAAAATAAAATATCTAAATATAGTAATCTTTCAAGGAATTTTATTTTTTATCCAATTAGCATTGAGACTTTTGGCGTTTGGGGATCCCTTGGATTACAATTTATAAAAGATTTGGGAAAAAAAAATTAAAAACGTAACCAAAGATGCAAGATCAACATCATTTCTCATTCAAAGAATTAGCATTGCAATACAAAGAGGAAATGCTGCATCTGTTTTTGGAACTCTTCCCAAAGGAAATTCTCTGGAAGACATTTACTTTCCTCCAACTCACTTTTCATCAAGAGTTTCTTCAGATTCCAAGAATTTAACATCTTTGTCAAGACAAATTAAAATTAGTTAACATTATTTAGAATCAATTTTTATCTCCAGTGTTATTTATATAGTTTTAATTTAAATAGTAATGTTAGAAAATAAATTTTATTAAGTAATAACCACCCGAGAGATTTTAAAATTTTAACATAAATGCAAATCACTCTACATACTACAATATATTAATTAGGAATAATCACTAATCAATTAAAAATTAAAAGTGCTCTTTTTAATAATTTTAAGCAATTTGTTAAACACTGACGCTGCGCGCGTTAAGAAAACTTGCATCTTTGGAGGGCCGTAACTCGAAAACAAAAAAAATAAGTCTCCTGGATTTTTTATATTTTGTTCTTACACTTATAAAGAACAAATTAACCCCATTAAATTAAAATTAAAAGTGCTCTTTTTAATAATTTTAAGCAATTTGTTAAACACTGACGCTGCGCGCGTTAAGAAAACTTGCATCTTTGGAGGGCCGTAACTCGAAAACAAAAAAAATAAGTCTCCTGGATTTTTTATATTTTGTTCTTACACTTATAAAGAACAAATTAACCCTATTAAATTAAAAATTAAAAGTGCTCTTTTTAATAATTTTAAGCAATTTGTTAAATACTGAAGCTGCGCGCGTTAAAAAATCCCAATCTTTGGATGGTTGAAACTCGAAAACAAAAAAAAACAAGTCTCCTGGATTTTTTATATTTGTTCTTACACTTATAAAGAACAAATTAACCCTATTAAATTAAAAATTAAAAGTGCTCTTTTTAATAATTTTAAGCAATTTGTTAAATACTGACGCTGCGCGCTTTAAAAAAACTTGTATCTTTAGAGGGCTGTAACTCGAAAACAAAAAAAATAAGTCTTCTGGATTTTTTATATTTTGTTCTTACACTTATAAAGTACAAATGAACCCTATTAAATTAAAAATTAAAAGTGCTCTTTTTAATAATTTTAAGCAATTTGTTAAACACTGACGCTGCGCGCGTTAAGAAAACTTGCATCTTTGGAGGGCCGTAACTCGAAAACAAAAAAAATAAGTCTCCTGGATTTTTTATATTTTGTTCTTACACTTATAAAGAACAAATTAACCCTATTAAATTAAAAATTAAAAGTGCTCTTTTTAATAATTTTAAGCAATTTGTTAAACACTGACGCTGAGCGCGTTAAAAAAACTTGTATCTTTGGAGGGCTGTAACTCGAAAACAAAAAAAATAAGTCTCCTGGATTTTTTATATTTTGTTCCTACACTTATAAAGAACAAATTAACCCTATTAAATCGAAACTTAAAAGTGCTCTTTTTTGAGATGTGTATACAAAGGCTTTGATTAGGGGATGTTGTCATTTGGGGGTTGATAAAGGCGTAAATTTTAGGAATCCCTCCACAAATTAATACATTTTATTATTTTTTTTCAATTTAAGTAAAAAATATGAAATATTTTAGGAAAAAAAAGTAATTGCTGGAATCTATTGCTAACTTCACACAAGTCTTCTTTGGGGATTAAAAAAATTACCAAAAGCCAGCAGAATAATATTTAAACTGGCAGTCGGTAGAACAGTTACTTCCAGGGCTCGAAATGTGCCAGGGCAGTTTCGGTTAGAGAATTCTGAAAAATATCATCCCGGTTCGCAAAATTATTAAAAATCTTGTTTAAAACTGTGACTACAATTCAATTTCTATTTAAACCAGTGAAAGAAATTTTTGTTCCATGAAAGAAATAATGAATTCATTATTATGTTCTCTGTGGATGAATACTGTGTCAGCTCGGTTTTTTGTAAATTCTATTGTACGACTACAGTGGCGGACTAAGGCAAAGACAGGCCTTGGGAAACATTACTATTGCGGTCCTATTTTTTAGACAGAATAGTTTCATTTGAAAATGCATGTGGGCCATTCTTCCACAAAAAGTGGAAAATATAAGCCAAATTTTCGGGTCCTAAGCATGTGCCTAGGCCTTAGTCCGCCCATGTACCACCATTAAATCTGTTTAAACAAGAAATAGTTATTTATGTAACGAGAGTGTAAAATGAAGTTTCACAGCATGAGGTCGGAAGTATCGAGATGAGCCGAAGGCGAATCTCGATAAAACCTGACCGAATAACATAAAACTTCATTTTACATGAGGTACATACAACATTTTTTGCACGATCGCAACTTTAAGCAAAAACAAATTCCATAATTTAGTGCAAAAAATCATTTTGCGGATGACTGACACAAAAAGCAGAAAAAAGAAATAAGTAAACAAGGCGAGAAAGAAGGGTAATACTTTTGAAAACAGTTTTTATTGTTCCGCTTAGCGATCCGATTTGTGAAAATTTCCATATCGAGCCCTAGATACTTCCACAACTTTTACTATCGAATCACATGTTAACTAAGGAGATAAAAGCCTATCGCAGTACCCGTTTGTTATATCTAATAAAACTAAATAAAACAAAGCTAAAATTTTTACTTACTGGATCCTTCACTATTATCAGCTGGTCGTTTTTTTGGTGAAACATTGTTTTCTTCAGAATGTTGGTGCATTGTTTAAGTTGCTAAAAACATTTCTACATTTATAGATGTTTTTTAATTTGTACAAACACATTACCTTATTTGTACAGTAAATTATAAAGAGACTCTACCGAAACAATATTTTCATTCTAAAGAATTATAATATATTCATATTTAAAACAATTTTCTTGCAAATTTATCGGACCGCCTTTCGTTACAGAATACCATAGAACCAAAGAGCATGAGAGCAACTGCCGGCAATACTTTATTGATTAGTGGTCCGGAACACCAGCGCCACGCCAATAAAAAGGAAAGAATTAACGAAATACCTATACAGGGTGTCACACAAATTCTAATAATTAGCATCTCTGTACGGAATTTCGACTACGTATAGATGGTGCTGTTTTGACATAAATTTTGTAAAAAACGGAGGAATAGGTTAGCAATAACTTTTCAGGCAATAAGTTGTATCGCTCATTTCTCTGTCAAATTACATCTAAATTAATTGAAAAGGGTATCGTCACAAAGATTATTTCAAGAGCGATACAACGATAAAAAATTCATTGTTAATCCATGTATAATTACGGAGAAATTCATAATAAAGTAGCATCAAAACAATGAAATTCATTAAAAAACTGCTTACTTTTGAACCCCCTTTTAAAACTGATTTTAAAAACATTACAAAATAAAAACTATACCACTAAATAGTACACTTAAAGACGAATAAAACGGAATATAACACAAAATTCGTCCATTCGATTTAGCCTATAAAATTTCAAAACAAAAATGTCCTCTTTCGACATAATCAAAAAAATGCATTAATAATTTACACGAAAACTCATTTTCCCCTAATGCATAAAAAAGTTAATAGCACCGTCTGAAACACAATTAAAATACGAATCCGAGGGAATGTAACTCATAGTTAGTTCGTACGGTTTTAATGATGGAATTTGGATTTAAAATTTGACTTGAAAGCTGCGTTACTTTTTCTCACGCTTTAATTAAATACGTCATAAAACAAGTTTTTGGACTTGCATAAAAATGTTATCAACTTTGTCTGAAAGACAGTTAAAATACGAATCCGAGGGTGTGTAACTCTCATGGCCGATCTCACCGACACGACTTAAACTTTAAGAACTACTTAAATGTCTACGTAGTCCTTATCGGGTCTCACCGTCATTGGAAAGGCGAACTTAAAGCCTAAGTTGAACTTAAAATTAAGTCGTCGATATCGGCGACTTAAAACTCAACTTAACCTAAAAATTACAATTTCTCATGAAAATAAACTACCAAATGGCATTATAATTCCAGAAGCAATTTAATTATAATTTATATAATTAATATTGATATCCCAAGACAAGTTTACACTAGAAATGACCATTTTAAAACCATGCCAAATTTCCATGTTTTTTTCAATATTTTCGTTTAAAAAAAGACACATTTCTACAGTTCTTATTTCAAATATAAGACAGTAGATAAAACACATAATTATAAAATTATAAATATTATCACAGAACAATCTAGTATGTTCTAAGATTATATTGTGATTCTGTGGTAAAATAATAAAAATCATAGAATAAAACGACGCGACGGAAGCCGAACGACGCCCGAATACCAACCGAACACCAAAATCCAATCTCTACTAAACTTAGCGTAAGTATTCGTTTTATATGACTGGAAAGACGTCTTAAAATTTTAAGAAGAACTTAAGTGTAAGCAACACTTTGATAAGTCTTTCTTTAAGCACTGTTGGTGAGATCGGCCATAAGTGTTGGTTCGTGCGGTTGTAATGATGAAATTTGCAATTAAAATTTGACTTGAAAGCTGCGTTACTTTTCCTCACGCTTTAAATTAAAATATGAGTTACACATAGTTAGTCCGTGTATTTTTGTGACAAAAATTGATTTATAAGTACATCTATGATAAGTACCCACACATAAATAAGTTTCTATTTAGGGCGCGTTCCACTAAAGACTCGCAATGCCCACGATGACCATAAAGTCGTTCCACATACGACCGCGGTTGTTTCTATCGTACATAAAAACGTCATCGATGGCGACTGCAAGAAGCTCACAATTACCGAATTTATTTGTGGGTTTCTGTGTTCGTTTGTTGAATGGCTACGTTTTAAGCTAGTGGAACGGGAAAATTTTGTGGTCGTGGGCTTTAGTGTTCATTAGTGGAACGTACCCTTATTAGACTCCTTCTAGCTTTACAAATGACCACGAGAGGTCGTATATGATCTCCGAAATCGCGAATTTAGGAAAGAGCAGGGGAGGTGGGGGGTGGAGGGTCAATCGTATATGAAAATTTAAAACAAAACGCCCTCTAATAAGTCTGCCGTTTTTGTGTAACTAATACTGCTGGTTGCCAAGATATTTTTAAATTTTATTTATTGTCATTTGACATTTTTAGATATTCAATAAGTAGGAAAACCCAGGGCTGCGTTTCCCATTAGGCAAAGGCCTAAGGCCCAAAAATTTGGGGGGCCCAATTCGAGAGTATTCTTTTTAAATAATTTATTTATTTAAATACCTTCTTACAAAAACCGTTTTTTATAGAATAAAAGTTTTTGTATATCAAATAAAATTAAAAAGGTAAAAGTTCTTTATCAGTTGCTGAAATTTTTTCCAATTCTTTGTTTGTCCTACTACAAATAGGCTAAAAACAGTATTTCGATTAAATGGCGAATGAGTCGCCAAAACTGAGCCAAATTTTGGTAAAAATTAAGAACTAGTCTGGCGACCAAAAAATTTAGGGATCCCTAAAAAAGATTAAATTTTGGGTTAAAATTTTTTAGATATTCTATAAAAATAATGAATTTAATAATTCATAATAGTTGTGTTAGTGGGAACGAGGACACAATACTTCAACTTAAACCATTTATTTGCGACTAGTTTCGATTATCAATGTAACCTTTATCAAGCTACAATAATACATAATTATTAAATTACAATGCGAAAATTAATTAAAACATAAAACTAAGCATAGCTTTAAATAATAATCATTAAGTTGATAATCATAATGATAGACCATATCACAGTTTTAAAATAACAATACGATGGAATTAACGCAATTTTTGGGAGAACAACTACTCTCTTAAAATTACGACCTTCTAGGAAGGTTTAGAACATCAAAATAAAGCTGCGTTTCCACCAAAGCAACATTGAGGAACTTTTGTGTTTCTGTTGCTTGTTTCCTAAAATGTTCCACAAAGTTCCATAAAATTCCTAAATGTTTCTCATTGTTTCCGAAACAAATGCCGACTGTTTCTTCTTGTTGACGGTTTCCATTTCGAGCGGTAAACTTCAATAGAAAATCGGCAACAAAAGGAAACTAAAATAAGTTTCTTCTTGTCGCCGTCTCAGTGGAAACGAACTCGGAACATAAATTTGTTGGTTTTTGCTTTACTTGTTTTCTTTAGTCTCTGCGCGGTGGTAAGAATCGCCTTGCAAGGAATCTCATAGTGACAAGCAATCGTTCCATTGGGGAAATAGCTGGCCTAAAATTTGTATTTTCTTTTTGAATACATGGAGCAACCTGACACAATAGCCATTCTATGTCAGAAATGGACAATCTTAAAAAATTTTGAACACTTCCATTTTTTATTTTTCCAGAGGTAATATCGTCTACTTTGAGGGTGCTAAGCAGGCGTATGCCACCATGATTTTGCCTTTCTTGAAGGCTCAGTTCTACCCAAAATTTGTGACGTCTTTTATTTTGTTTTTTTCTAGACAATACAATGTAGGCAGCCGCTGCCAGCGCAATTTCTTCATCTTGATCCATGTTTCACCACTTAACAATACACCAAATTTAGCTCGGTTAACTCGGCGACACCCGACATCGACCACCAGTGGAAACACTGTGTTGCGCGTTTCTTATTTGCCTGAAACAACGTGCGACTACTGACGATTTAGTTGCGTGAGTGGAAACAATAAGTTTATTAATGTTTCTTAAAGTTTCTTTTTGAAGCAACAAGAAGAAACAAAACGAAACAAAAAGTTCCTCAATGTTGCTTTGGTGGAAACGCAGCTTAAAATTTATTTTATTAAAATAACACTTTTGTATATTATTCAATACATTTATAAAATTACAAAACAGGATATTTACTGTAGACAATTTTACCTACATTACAATTAATTCCAAAAACAATAATAAAATCTACTTGTAGTTAATTAATGTTTTCCATTTTTTATTTTTTTTTTATTTTTATAATATTAAGTTCTGATAAATATAATTTAGTCCCTCTGTGTCATTTTTTATGTTAACATTCTTAGAATTTCTTTTGATCTCAATTGCTTCACTTATCAGTCTCTTCTTAAAATTGCCTTCCGAACTTAATATCTTAACTTCATCAAAACTAAATTCATGGTTCATTGTAAAAGCATGTAACGCTAGACGCTAGTCCCGTTTTATTGGGTTTATCTTTATTTCTAGGATAGCAATCGTACCGGTGTTGTTTCATGCGATTTTTTAGTAGTTGGCCGGTTTGGCCAATATAACTCAAATTACAATGTTTGCATGGTATTTCATACAGGGTTTTTTTTCTAAAATTTCAAGTTTTCGCTATATTCACCAAAATGAACACAAATTTTGGGATTTTCGATTCAGTTTTACTAGAAAACTAAAGCTTTATAAGAAAAATCGTAGGAGACAAAAAGTGCTTAAATTAAGGCAAGGATTAATAAAAAATATTATTTTATTTTATTAAAAAAAAGTTTATTTTATTTTTTAAGAAAAATATTAATTTTTTTTACTTATAAAAATTAAAATAAAGTCAAAGGTTGGAAACAATAGGCGTCAAAACGGTTTTTCAATTTTATTTGCAATTTAATATGTTAAATAATAAATAATTTTTTTCAATTAAGGAAGAAGGCTTCTAAAAATAAAGGAATTTCATTTTCAGCCTACTTTGTTTTCGCACATAATTGTTATATTGTGACAGATTAGTTTTTTGTAGAAGCTCATTGTTATTGAAGCCACTGTGATTATTTAAAATCAGTCTCTCATAAAATGGCTGATTATTCACCTAGAGAAATCGTGAATATTATAAAAGTTTTGGGCGAATGCCATGATAACTATCCGCACGCAGCACGTCTTTATGCTGAGAGGTTTCCACAATTGCGTCATCCAAATCATACTAATATTAGGAGGCTCGTGAAAAGAGCGGAAAACGGTTCTCTTAGAAGAAAACGTAGTAAAACTGGTCCTAAGATGCTCCCCTCATTGATAGCATTAGCCATTAGCTTCTGTAAATGAAGATCCACATACATCTACAAGAAAAATTCAGCGTCTTCATGGACTCCCTAAATCTTCTGCCAACAGAATTTTAAAACACCATAAATCACACCCATATCATGTTCATTTAACCCAGCAAATTAAAGAAGATGACTACATCCGCCGACTAAATTTTTGCATATGGGCTACGAATCAAGTTAGAAGAGATCCCCTTTATTTTAATCGCGTACTTTTTACTGATGAAGCAAAATTTGACAACATGGGTGGATCTACGTAATGCTTATTCTGAAAATAATCCACATTGACAAAGAGATCATAGATTACAGTGGCGTTGCTCTATAAACGTTTGGGCTGGAACAGTGGATGAGTATCTTGTGGGGCCATTTTTTTATGAAAAAAATCTTAACCAACATGTTTATTTGAATATTGTATTATGCCTTCTTCCTTCATAATCAATTTTGTAGTAGCTTACTCTACGCCGTATTTTGCACAATATTTTAAATCAGTATAAACCTAAAATTTTTCTCAATCTGGCAACGCTGCCTCCTCTCCTACTGCTGACCACTCCACATTAGTTCATTTAATTTTAAAGCCTCTTCCGCAACTATAATTTAAATTTAAATTATAGTAAATTGGCCTATGGCCTACTTTAAAGTTGATTTTAAAATTTATAATTTTTCCTAAAAATTATAAAATCTACATTAACTCCGAAACAAAGCACCGGAGCTACTTACAATAAGAGTACCTCTTCTGTAGAACATTGATCAAGGATTATTTTAGTACTTTTAAAATTATTAATTTCCTCTATCACCCCAAAAATTTTGTCACGGTTATTCAGGGACACCCTGTATAATTTAACTGGCGTAGATCGGTAGTTACCGGAATACCTGCATTAGCGGTAAGGTTTATATTTGCTTCATATAATTTTTTTAGTAGACAGATCGCAGTTAAAGATTTTGATAAAGTTTTATTTTAAGGATTTCTTTGGTGGATCATGTATGTAATTTTTTTGTTATTGTGAAAAAAGTTAACCTTCGTTTTTAATGCAAGGAAAAACAGTAAAAATGCATCAATAAAACCTTCTATTTTAAGGTACTGTTGTCAGATTTATTTTTTAGATTTTTTTCTGCTTTTAAATTAAAGTATTAATAAAATGATTTAGGGGTATTACCTTAAGATAAAAGAGGCATAGACCTTTGTTGAAAAATATAAAAAATTTAATTATAGAGAAAATTCGCCCAATCCCCAACAAAGTAGTGGTAAGCTTTTTTGCCATTTTTTAGACTCCCTGTGTACATTTTAAACATATTAACTTGTATTCAACGACCGTGATAAGATATTTAGAGATGTCTTTAACGAGGTCCGTGAAGTTGAGGGAATAACAGCTTTAATTTTAATGAAATTTTTGTCATTTTATTAGTGTTTAATTTGTGATAATTTGTTCTGAAGAAGATTTAATTAGCCTAACACGGTTTTGAAGAAAATTCGAAATATTTTATAATTTTTTTAATTGCCATTAATTGGTGCTTATTTATGCTTATAGCGTGGGGCCAACTTATTATTTAATAATTTTTTATTGTCATTAATTAGTGCTGTAAAAATTTACATTTGTGCTTAAATGGTTCTTGCGAAAAATTAAAAAATTGTTGGTCCCACCAACTTCACGCTGATGAAGCAATCTAATTTTTTTAATTATGTTTATTAATTGATGGTGCTCAGTTTGTGCTGTTAAAATGTTTGTGTTTTCCGCATAAAAATCTGGGGAATTTGTTCACTTCAAGTTCATAGTAACATAAAATTGTTTCAAAATTATAACAAAGTAACTAGACTTCACAAAAGCTTACTGTTGTGTTAATTCATCGAATTTTTGTATTTAGTTATTGTGCCTTCTGTTTCTAAATATCAGTTTTTACCAAATAGTCCAGTCAAATTATCCCAAAAGAACGGCTTACCTTACAAAAGGTCCAGTAGTTTTTTTGTTTGTCTATCTTGTATATACAGGGTGTTTCATAAGTTGCTACTTTTTTTTCAGAGGATGTAAAACTTTATAAAATAAGTCGTTTGGCAAAAAATCTTTCCTATAAAAGTTTTCAAATAAGAAAGATATTTGGATGTATTCCCCTCCAGGTAGGTAGGTAGTACTATTGAATAAAATTTCTAAACAATATAAATGATTTATTTTTGTTACTAATTTGATGGAGATTAAGACTAATTCAAAAAGACCTAATATCTTAAAAAAATCCTACAAAAAATGTTCAAAATTGCCACCATCAGCTTGATTTATGCACACTCTCGCACGCCGAATCCATGATTCAGTACTTGACCTCAGAAGACCATCGCCTTACGAATTACATTACAAGATATTTCAATACGATTACGTAGTTCTTCTACGGTGGCAACTTCATTATTTCTGTACACTAGATCTTTCATGTACCCCCATAAAAAGAAATCACAGGGATTGAGATCTGGTGAACGGGGACGCCATGAAATAGGTCCACTACGTCCCACCCATCTTTCGGGAAATGTTGTCGGACTGCACGTTAAAAATGAGCTGGAGCCCCATCTTGTAAAAAGCACATTATCGTTCGTTCAAAGTTACATCCTCCCGTAGAACTGGTAAAGTGTTTTCTAAAAACTGTAAATAATTTTGTCCGGTCAATCGGTTTGGCAAAAAAAATGGTCCGATAAGCATGCCGTTTATAATTCCAGCCCAAACATTCAGTGAAAATCTTTGTTGGAATTCGTTCGCCTCACGGCATGAGGATTTTCAACCGCCCATACGTGCGTGTTTCGAAAATTATTTACTCCATTTCGAGTGAATGTCGCTTCATCCGTCACTATCACATGCCTAGTAAAATCAGAATTATTTTCATGTTGTCGTAGGAGCCATTGGCAAAATTGGACTCTCAGAGGGTGATCTTGAGGCATTAAGGCTTGTACTCGTTGTACATGATAAGGGTACAATTGATTTTCTCCCAATGTACGCCAGACATAAACATGTGAAACATGAAATTCATTTGCAATTTCTCGAGTACTCCTTCTGGGCTCATTTTCAACTGCATTTAGTATTTGCTCTTCTACCTCTATCATATTACGTCGCCTAGGTCTTCCAGCATGCCCTCCTCGGTTTTGTGCTATCACTCGAACAACATTAAGTATTGTTCTTGGTGTTGGGTGAACCCGTTGTCCAAAACGTTGTGCGTATAAACGCGAAGCAGCAGTTGAACTTTGATTGCACTCCCCGTATAACAATAAAATATCCACCAACTCATTGTTTCCATAAACATGTGCCATTTTTTAATGTACACACAACTACGGACTCTGCACAAATAATAACTTGATTTCTTTACGAATTTCTGGTCGCCAAACGAAACAATCGTTCTGAGCCACATTATTATTTAAATCACAATATCTTTCTTATTTGAAAACTTTTATAAGAAAGATTTTTTGCCAAACAACTTATTTTATTGAGTTTTACATCCTCTGGAAAAAAGTACCAACTTATGAAACACCCTGTATAGGAAAGACGTGTTCGAGAAAAAAAATCTAAACTCTGAAACCCTCGGCACAACTTTTGACAGCCCGAAAACCGCGGTTTTTTGGCACTATTTCCAGTTTTTTATAAATATCTCCAAAACGAGTGGTTTTAGGGAAAACCTTTAGATACAAAACATGTAAAGCATTAAATTTGGATGGACCATTTTTTCGAAAATAGTTGAAAATCTTAAAATCGCCTGTTTCCGACCAAGCTATCCTCTGTGAGCTTCATTTCTTGCCGTCAACATTTATCCCATTAGTTTTTTTAACTGACGATGCACCAAACCTGCTATTTCACATATATTAACAAAGGAATTATTGATGATCATCTAAACCGTATCAAAAAAGGTGAGCCAAGTGGTGTGGCTGCAGCAACGCGAGCTAAAATAGAAAATTTTTCCTTCAAACACCAGTACTGTATGTTTTGGCCGCGTTCCAGTAATGAACACTAAAGCCCACGACCACGACTGCAAAATTTTCCCGTTCCACTAGCTCAAAAGGTCACCATTCAACAAACAACCACAGAAACCCACGAATAAATACGGTCGTTGTGAGCTTCTTGCGGTCGCCATCGATGCACGAAAGAAAAAATCGCGGTCTTATGTAGAACGATTTTGCGGTCGTCGTGGGCTTTAGTGTTCATTACTGGAACGCGCCCTTTGTGGAGAGTCGATTCCTGACAACTTCCATGAAAAGCAGCGCCGCCTGCCTGTTCACAAAAGGAATGCCATCCACCAAGTGTCGGATCATAAAAATGTTAAACTGATGGTAGTGAAAAAGGCCGTGGAACGAGGGGATGAGTGGGGAAGGAAAGTAATCGATAGAATAAAAAATAGGGATGACTTGGTTGCTGCAGATGCATGGTACCATTCGTTTTGCTATAAAAATCTGTATAACAAACCTTCACAAAGTGGGTTGAAACTTGGATACCGTCCAGCGAGTTACGTTGGTGATTGCATGCAACGAATTTTCGACTACCTTAGACAATCTGAAGAAGAATGTCAGATTCCCATGGAAGATTTGATTAATTTAATTGATGGGGAGCAGAAACCAGACGTCAGAACATCTATGGTCAGAACAATAAAAGCACGTCTTGAAAAAGAATTTGGCAGCGACATTTTGATTGCAGAAAGCGCTAACAAAGCAACAGTGGCGTGTTTTAGATATGTGCGACACAAAATCTTGAGTGAAAGTTGGTATAAAAACCAGCATATTGACCCTGAAAAGGAACGACAGCGTGTGGTGAAGGAGCAGCAGAGATAATTTTGGCTGACAAACGATCCAAAGTTTATGACACTTCTCAGTATCCTCCACCTGACAACTTTTTCGGCGACGTTGATTCACTAAGAGTACTCGTTGAAACAATAGTTCTTAAGCACAAAAAGCGGTCACTTGATAAATGGACCAGTGTGAGTATAATGCATTCACTAATTAAAGGAGCTAGATCAAGATCTTTCTTTTCAAGTCTTCTGGCTGGGATCAGTGGGTATCTGTACAGGAGATTTGGATCCAGGCATCTTATCAATGTCTTATCGTATCTTGGTTTCTGTTCCTCGTACAGTGAAGCTTGCCGCCTTGAAACCTCTGCAGTCCTTCAGCCTCCTAAACAAGAAATTGCAGAAAAACGCTCCAGTTGCTGCCAGTCGCTCCTCTCGTGGAAAAAGTTGTATACTACCAACCGTAAAATACAATTACTTTTACTTACATAAAAGATTATTAACTTAATATCACATTACAAAATATTTATAATTAAAAGAAGTTTATTAAAAGAACATTATTATTTATAATTCAGTTTGCTGTTTATTATTTAACCCATCTACACTCGATCATCGAAGGGAGAGGGGGGAGATTTGTGTTTGTGTGTGGGGGGGGGGGTCGAAAAGTTAGGAAAGATAAATGTTTACCGTCAAATGAAGTTCACTGAACATAGCTTGGTCGGAAACAGGCAATTTTAAGATTTTTAACCATTTTGGTAAAAATTATACATCTTTGAGAGGCTGTAGCGCGCTCCTTATTGGCCGTAGAAATAAACTTTACTGAAAAAAGTTCTAGGAAATTTAATGGTCTATATGTTTTGTATTTAAAGGTTTTCCCTAAAACCACTCGTCTTGGAGATATTGAGAAAAAATTGAAAATAGTGCCAAAAAACCGCGGTTTTCGGGTTGCCAAAAGTCGAGCTGAGGGTTTCAGAATTGACATTTTTACCTCGAACACTTCTTACCTATACATACAAGATAAAAAATAAAAAAAACTACTGGACCTTTTGTAAGGTAAAATTCTAATTTGACTGGACTAAAACTATTTTTAGTTTCTTTGTTTGGTGTTAGCATCTGCCTTGAAAATGAAGGCCATCATTTTCAACATTTGACAGTTGTTGTAAGATTATCGAGTTCTTTCTATTACCCTTTTTATTTTCATAAGTCAATATCTGTTCTTTAACGTTCGTTTAAACGTTAATAAAAATATTTCTTCCTAAGAAATTTTTCTTAGAGGTGTCTTCAACGTTAACGACGCGACGTCTCTAAATATTTTCATCACAGACGCTGAATACAGGCTATTGTGTTTAAAAGTTTTAAAGTATTAAACCGCTCAATTTTTATTTCTGACTTTAAACAATCTACTTTGAAACAATTTCTATATTACATTATTAGGAACTTTAGTTTGTGTACAAAATGCGTCTGGATTTTTAAAAAGTAAATGCGATTTATTGATTTATCATATAGTTGGCGCTTCCCGCTGAACATGCCAGCTGACTTGAATTTTCTACATTTTCCACCTCCGATTCGTTTTAGTACGTGCTCGTCTGAGCTTTGCGTCGCAAGCACGAAAACAGCTGGTGTATAAAATTTTACAGAGACCTTTACCTTACCCAAAATATTAACAAAACTTTACAGTTTTTCTCTGATAAATAGTGTTGGAAATTTTTAACATCGCGCGAATTCTTCAACGCCCAGTATACAAAAATGTATCCAAGATTGTGAATAATTTCTAAAATTATATATGGTAATAAATTTTAATTAATTGCTTAATTATTAACTATAATAATTGCACTAGGGTGTAAAGCGCTTTATTTTGTTTTGCTTTGGGCTTACATAGAAAAATGTGCTTCGAATGCATTTTAAGCGTGTTGCTTTCAAACATGTAATCTTTACCTTTCAGCTTTTAATTTAATTAACAAAAAATTATACGTGTATTGGCTATAAATATAGTGTAACAATTACTGAAAAAAATTAGCTATATTTATGCGTTTGGTTTATGAGGACGTACGTTATACAAATCTTGGATTTTATTGTGCATACAACAATTATCATTGTAATTAAAGAATATCTAGACAATTAAAAGATTAATTCTTTATTCCTTAATCCTGAGCATAATTTTTACTAATTATTGTACTAAATGTTGGTAAGTTGCAAAAGAGATTGTTGACGAGCAATCAAAAAATAATCAAAAATCAAAAGTCTTTATTTTATAAAAGAAATCTTACTTGCTATTACATAATATGCTTTATATTTAAAAAAATCGTAAATTATAATTAAATAGATCATTCATATTTTTTTATTATTATTATTATTAAATAAGTATTTGTACGAAAAACGATATCAACTTATATTAAACTTATTGGTCTAATATGGGTAGTGAAATTAATTAACTACGAGGTATAAAAGTAAAATATTGTTCAATATCATTTGTTATTTTTAGATCTCACGTGGGTGTCGTTTGTAAATTAATGTCTTAAAACTATTGTTTTCCGAAGCGTTGAATACAAATAAAAAGTAAGCTTTTTGATAATATTAGATTCTTTTGGTATTTGGTTTTTATGTCAGTTAATTTAAATTTATCTACCGTTTGACCTTACATCAAAGCTGAGTTATTTAGCTTTGAACAGAAAAACGATTACATAAAACGTAAACAGTGAAATTTAATTAGTTCGGTGCTATGGTTTTAATAATACCTACAATATTCTACTATGAGTTTAAGGTTTAAGCATATCTAAATGTGAGACTAAACGTCATTTTGAAAAGTAATGGTAAAATTAATTGATTTTTAGAGTTGCACGGAGTAGTACATTGGTCGAATAGCGAACATTCGGCGAAAAGTTAGACGAATATTCTGTCTTTCGGGCCCTAGGCACAAATTTTATTCTCGGGCCCCTTGTAGGGTCGGATTTGGCACTTTAGGGTCCTAGGCAAAAATTGCTATGGGGGCCCCGGGATACCACAAAATTGGTCTAATCCCAAAATATTATCACTTCATTTTTATTTTTTTTAAGTTGCAATTTAGCTTTTTGAGAGCCCCAAAAAAAGAGAGGTTCTATTGGACGGAATATAAATCAGTTCCTGTTCTGCCAGAAATATATCCGATGAGTTTATTGATAAATTCCAAGGGGAACATTAAAAAAATTAAAATTTTGTAAAAATTGCACTATTTTACTTGTTGAAGTTGTTAAAAATTTGTAAAAAAATAACCACCATTAACCATTAATTTTGCGGTTAATTTAAATAAACTTTATTAAAAAATTATAAGGGAAACATTAAAAAGAAATGAGATTTTCTAAAAATTAAACTATTTAACTATTTGAAGCTGCAAGATGATTTTAAAAAATTTATATAAAAAATAACCACGTGAGCTAAAATTTATTTGTCGGTTGATTTGAATAAACTAGTGAATTCTGCAAAATAATAATCTGAGTTTGTTGAAAAATTCCAAGGGGAACAATAAAAAAACTAAAATTTTGTAAAAATTGCACTAATTTTACTTGTTGAAGCTGTAAAATGATTTTAAAAAATTTATAAATAAATAAATAAGCAAGCTAGAATTAGTTTTGTGATTGATTTGAATAAATTAGAGAATTCTGCAAAAAACAAACTCAAGTTTGTTGACAAAAATCCAAGGGGAAAATTTTGTAAAAATTGCAGTATTTTACTAGAATTAATTTTGCAGTCGATTTGAATAAATTAGATAGTTCTGCAAAATATAAACCCGAGTTTCCAAGAGAAACATTACAAGAATGAGTTTTTGGAAAAATTGCACTTTTTTACTTTTTGAAGCTTTAAAGTGATTTTTCAAATATTATAAAAAAATAACCAAGTTTTATTAATACATATATTTGAGAATTCTGCCTAGAGACGGATTTAGCACTTGGGGGGCAAAAATTGCTATAGGAGCTCCGGGATACTACAAAACTAGTCTCATCCCGAAATGTTAGCAGTTATTTTTTTTATTTTTTTTTAAGTTGCAATTTAGCTTTCTTGGGGGCCTCAAAAAGAAAGGGAGCCTATTATTTGACCGTATATAAATCCACCCCTGGCACCTTGTACATTTTAGAAACACTTGTTGATTTAAACTTCTTATTGTGTAGAAAAAATTCTTATAATTTAATTCTACTTTGTTATATTTTTTTATCATTTCTGTTTATATATTTTTTTTTATAATAGGATCTGGGCAAAATGAAAATAAATAATTTATTAAAAAATCTCAAATACGGGCCACCTAAATTTGCGGGCCCTAGGAAAGTGCCTACTTTGCCTAGTGGGAAACGCAGCCCTGTTTCTATGAATGGAGATTGGACCATTTTCATATATAATATCACGAATGGTGAAATTTAAGACGGATATTTTTCAATGTCATTAGAACGAATTAATAAAAAAAAAAGGATTTTTCGGTTTTTCAGATACACTTTATTATTCAATCTCAATTAAACAATAGTTGAAAACAACATCCAAACTCATCAAAAGTCGTAGTGCAGACAATAAAAAATTATTTTTTAAAATCAATTTCCTGAAACACTATCAAGTTTCGGATATTAAAAAGTAAGACAGGAATTTATTATTCTAGCTTTAGTTAAAATATTCACTTGGGCCAAATAATAATTTGAGTTTTTAAAACTACGGGTTGGCAATACTGTACACTATACAAAAATGCAGGAAGCCTCTTATCATTTTTTAATTTTTAAAATAAAATAAAGTCAAAACACTGAACCAGGCAATTGTTGGGTTTTGAGTTACCACCTTGCCTGCTACCTTAAACATAGTAAAGGTAATTATTAATAAGGTATACAGGGTACAGGGTGGTGATGGGCACGACCCAACTGTCCCCCAAACACTAAAATTTACCTACCCACCAAAAAGGCCAGGACCGAATTGTCTCCCGCAAATCTTATCCTACAAGGATTAGGAACATCACCAAATTACGAAGAGGGGAAAGAATGATAAGCCGGTATTTCGGACAAATTTTATTACAAAGTAAATTAGTTCATTCACCAAATTACAATGTATATTTTAAAAACCTTTTCCGCATCAAAACGTATCAAACTCTACCCAAACCTAAACTAACCCGACCACCACAGAGTATATTTTAAAAAAACAATAACCTAACCGTATCAGCTGAAATTACGGGATATTGACTAAATATTATTATATATTCCGGTAGTAGTGTGGCCTTACCCCTTTGCGGTCAAAATTTTATGTCTGGCGGACTTTACCGCAGCATTAATCCCTTTACCTGATTATTGGCGGAGTTTGGAATCGCCCGAAATTACGGGAAGCAATCCGGTCCATGGCAGGACACAATCCGTTCCATTTTTAAAACTACCTGAAATTACAGGAGACAGTCCCGTGGTGATTATTTCGGTGCTCACCATTGGTATCTTTTGAAGTGGAAGAGATACGAGGTCGGTTAATTTAAATAAAGGATTGAAATAAAATTTAAGATATTTAAACTCATTGCAATGTAATGGCCACAAAATTAAAAACTCAACTTTTTTGGATTTTTACATCAGATAATAAAAAATATTCTCAGATTGCTAATTAACACTAATATTAAAATTTTGAAAATACCCTCGGCAGGTCAATTTTAGTTTGAAGGGGGACATTTTTTCACCCCTGAGCGTTTTTCAAAATTCTATGTTAACTAAATCAAAATTTGTTCTTTTCAATTTCGCACCCTGTATAAGACTATAAAGGTATAAGAGGTATTAGTTTTCAATGACAAAGTGCAACCCCCAAAAAAAATCTGGATACGCCACTGTTTTCTTTAATATTAGATCATTTTTCGGGAATAGGTGTCGCTTTTATTGTTTAGTATTAAATTTAATTTAAATTGTGCTTTATTAACATCACAATTAAATATTTAAAATTGAAAAATACCTGAAATAATTCTAAAAAACGAATCTGGCAACATATAAAAACTAATTATTTGTAAAAAAATCTGACAATTTTTGAGAAATTGATTTGCCATATCATAATTTTAAAGTGTTTTTTCAATTTTTAACGTATTCAAGTTTCTGTTTTGTTCATTTTTATTGGTTTTTATAGTTTTTGTTATTTTGAGTTCAATTTAGTATTATTTTCGTTATTTTCGTTATTCTTATTATTTTAGTTCCGTTTTTTTACCTTTTTAATATTTAATAATAAAAATAAACAATGTACAGTAACCAGGAATACAGGGATATGTTGAAAATATTGGGCGAATGCCACGATAATTCAATGGAAGCTTCGAGGGTGTATGCTGTATGCTGAAAGGTATCCTGCTAAAAGACATCCAAATAACAATGTAATTCGGAGGGTAGACCAAAGATGTGGAGAAACCGGAATGCTAGCACCAGTCGCTGGTCCAGATCGTGGTCGTCCACGACACGTGATGACTCCCGACATGCAGGAACAAATCTTCAATGCATTGGAAGCAGATCCAAGAAGCAGCACTAGGAGTATTTCAAACGAATTAGGGGTATCAAAAAGTTCCGTTAACAGGTTCCTTCTAAGTGAAGGCTATCATGCATATCACTTCACCAAAGTTCAGGCCCTATCACCAAATGACTTCCCAATTAGAGAAAATTACTGTAACTGGTTACTGGAACAAATAGAAGCAGATGTTACTTTTACTTCCCGTGTTTTGTGGATAGACGAAGCCACTTTTTCGAGAGATGGATTTTTTAACCAACACAATAGCCATTACTATGCCATTGAAAATCCGGAATTAACGCACGTGAAAAATAACCAAGTACGTTTTAGTGTAAATGTGTGGGCTGCAATAATTGGAATCATTCAGTGGGCCCAATAATATTATCACAACGATTAAATGGTGAAAACTTTTTAATAAATGACCTAGGAGAACGTCTCGATGGTCTTCCTCTAGCTACCATTTGAAATATGTGGATACAGTTAGATGGTGCTCCTCCACATTTTGCGTTGCCAGTAAGGCAATGGTTGGACGCAGAATATCCGGGAAGATGGATAGGTCGCAACGGACATGTTTCTTGGCCGCCGAGAAGTCCTTTTTGTGGGGTCATATCAAGGCTCTTGTATACCGGACTCCCGTTCTTAATGAAGAAGATTTAATAAATCGGATCCGAAATGCAGCACAAACTGTAACTCCTCAAATGTTACAACGGGTTCAACAAAATATTAGACAACGTGCACAAATTTGTCTGGAGGTGCAGGGGCAACATTTTGAACACCTCTTATAGGTTTAAAATAATTTCTGTAACCCTTATTGTTAAAAATTTTAGTTTCCTTGATTTCTTTGATTTAGTGAAACTGAAAACCTCACTTTCTGTTACTATTTCATTCATTGTGTTTTTAATATAAAAAGTTTTGTTCCTCTCAATTTTTCTTATTGAATTGAACTTGTTTTGTACACATAGAAAATACCTATTCATCAGTCAATTTGAAAAAAAATAGTTACATATGTCAGATATGTTTCAGATATTGTTAAAGGTAAAGGTGTATCCTTCACCTTTAATTATAAACCTGGCACCCATGTTGCCAAATGTACCTTTTGGTTTTTAGTCAATAACACAAGAAAGAAGGTTCATAGAATTTTTTTAATATTTTTCTAAGGATCCCTGAAAGGTACCCTACATCGTACTGGAGAGCTTATCCGCCATTTACGGGACACCCTGTATAAAATGGATTCAGAAAATGAAAGTTGCACACCCCCAGAAATACTAGAAACTGCGCTAACAACAACCCAAACTTTATTACCAAATAAATCAAAAGACATGTATAATATGGCATACAGAGCCTTAGTGGATTGGAGAAACAATAAAAATATAATTAGGTGTAAGGTGATTTTAGAGGTTAAATTGGGCTGTCAATTTTACGCCATAGAACAAAAATCTAGGGTAAACATAGGCGTTTAATGAAAATAACGGCCAGCAATATGACAATAATAGATAGGAGAATCTAAAAGTGAAAAATCGTCGTAGATAAAGTATAGTATTCTACTCGCGATTAAATGCCATTAATCACTGAGACCTTTTACGACACTCGCCTGCCGGCTCGTGTCGCAATTTCGGTCTTCGTGAGTAATGGCTATCATTACTCGCTCGTTGAATAATATACTATTTTTTAATCTGCTCCACTCATAATCGATTAGTGTGGTTTTCAAAACTACGCGAAATTGATACGCTTTATTTGACTCCCTATCGCCTTAATAATGGTATTATTTATCTACTTTTAAATCACTTTTGGATAAATTGTTAAGTTTTGACCATAAAACAAGTGCTCTAACTTAACAAAAGCTAAATATGTATTGAAAAATAAACCAGTTAGCATATTTTTTATAATTTTTTTTGTGATAAATTACTTTTTACTTTTCTCTTTCATTGTGTCCTGTAAATGACTAAATTAAAATAGGACCAAAACAAATCATATTTTTATTTTCAGGATAAACAGACTTTTAAAATGATGAGTCACTCGACCCCCATTCCCATTTAAAATAATCAAAGGGGTGGTTCTGTAGGGTAGGGGGTTGCAAAGACAACTTTAATTTCATTGTAAATAGATGTCCCCCTGAAAATAAAAACCGACCTGTCACGGTATTTTCACAAGTATATTAATTATTTTTTCGAGAGTATTTTAGGGTGGCTGCTTTTAAAATGAACACGCTGTATAAAGTCTCGTGGATGAACACACGTGTATGCTGACTGACAAGTGACCAAAAAGTTATTATTGCTGATTATAACCAATTTTGGTTGTTAAATAAATCATAGGAATAATTAATTTTTATTTTTGTGTGAGTTTTCCATTTTCGTTTGAAATTCTTGGAGTTTTCTAAATTTAGAAATGTAGAAATCTCCGGAAGTTTGGTTGTTAAACATCTTGGACTCGTTTGATTTTACCTCTACAACATTTCCAAGATGTTGTCTAAATTATTTTTCTTTTTTTTTTCGTTTGGCCGCCAATGTTTTTCGCACACAATAGACAGCATTTTTAATGAATTTTTAAAAATGAACCTCTAAAAAGTTTTCACTGATGTTTTTAGTTTCTAATTAAGAACTGTATCCACAAATACATTTTAAAAGCATGCAAAAAAAACCAAAAAATATGAAAATATAATAAAATCTTAAGTGTATTAAAATTCACATTAAATTTGAAGTTTCTAATATAAATCGCTTTCAAATAAACGTGCAAAAACCTTACTTTCGACACAACATTTGAAGAGCTTCGACTCAGAAAACAAAAGTATAATAAGCATGCAAATTTAACAAACATAAAAAAAATGAACTCACCTGGCGACATTATGATAATATAAAAGTAAAATGGCTTAATTATCTGATAGCTTGGTAATCTCCACAGAATTTACACAAAAGGCCGATATAATCGTGTTTATAAGTTATCGATCAACAACACTTATTTGACTGGTCTAACTTAACTTAACTCTGGCGCTCCATATAATTTACTGTCGCAGAAAATGTGGAGGTGGGAGGTTGGAAATTTCGACAACGTATAGATGGCGCTATTGTGTAAAAAAATGGATGATTGTGAGTAAAGGCCTTTTCTGTTCTTTGAGCTTTTATTGGCTTTAGTAAGTACACAAGTGTGTAGCGTTTCAAATTAAAAATTTGAAAGTTAATAAGTATAAAGAAAATAAAAAAAAAATTAAAAAAATCAAGTCTCTACAATGTTTTTGAGTTTTTAGGGAGTAAAATTTTTTAAGGAGGTGTAGAGGGCAAATGACCCCCTACATTTCATCCATTTTCTATTATATTTCATTTGCGGGGTCGATTTTAAAAAAATTCTAAAAAAAAATTTTTGAAATATTTTTAATTTTTAAAGGAAATTGGTTTTTATTTTTTTATCTCGAAAACTATAAAAGTTACCGGTTTCAAATTTTTACCAAAAATAAACACCCTAGATAGACGCGTTTTAAAAAATATTTAGTTAAAATCGGTTAAAAAGTTTTTTTGGAAAAAATTTGCAAAGTTTTGGCAAAATTTTGGTACTTATACGGCTCTGGACGCCGTAATTGAAATTTTCACGGAATTTGGTGGAGGAGGTGACGGTGCAAATTTTGAAGATATTAATTATTTTGTGAATAGTGAAAAATTTCAGACCGAAATTTTGGCTCCAAACGGAGATTTTGCTTATTTTTGCTACATTTTCGGTGATGACTCGAAAACGGAAAGAGATAGCGAAGTGATTCCTTTTTTGTCGTAAAGTGACATCGAAATCTTTCAGAGAAGCTGTATAACGTGGGGGTGAAATTGATTTTGTGAGGTCTAAACCGAAACGCGTCAAAAATTGCGTCATTTTTAAATGTGATCTTAAAAAAATATTTTTTCGTTATTTTATCAATATTCAAAAAACCCTACGCGTGGGCGGTTTCAGATCGAGATGTAAATTCGATTGAGCTTTAAAAATAGCAAAGCGGTTAAAAATAGCCAGACTGGAGCCGCCAACCCCTAAATTCAAAATTTCGAGTTTATTTAGGCATAACTTCCGAACCTCTTTGAAAATAAAAAATCCCTACGCGCTACCGGATGTAGAAGTTATTCCTTTATAGGATAGTCTAGCAAAATGTAGTCGTTTTTGGAAACTGGGGGCCAAAAGTGGTACACCTAACTTACCGCGTTTAGCCCCATTTTTTGAACATTTTACTCGCATTTTATTTTCAAAGTCCAGGGGAAATATTGAACTATGTCGATTTTTTGGGTTATAATGAACAAATCGGGGAGGCAAATAAAAAAATATTCGGCGTCTCTAGGAGGTCTAAATCAAATGCTACGAATTTTCAAACTCGGCTTCGAAAAAGCCCTAATTTCATACCACAAATTAGAGGGCGCCAAAAATACAGAAAAAATTGAGCTATCAAAAAAAGCGCTCGTTTCCTGATGAAGCGTGGTATGTAGATGGGAAATCAAAGAAACACGATTTTTTTTCACCTGCCGATCTTCCAAACGAAGCCGCACAGTTTTAGCACTTCTGCCTCCTAAGAAAACTCTAAATTTGTACACTCAGCGTGCCGGCACCGCGACGCCCCACCTTCGCGCCTGCAGACTTAAAAACGGCTAGGGTTTATTCCCAGGATGTGAGAATAAAATGGGCCAAATTTCGTCGCTCCCCTTTAAAACCGGACGGGGATGGGATTTTTCAAAGTTTACGCCGACGAAAACCGGAAAAAAGCAAGATAAATCGACCATTTTCGAGATTTTTTTTTTCAGTGTTAGCGTGCTGGGAAAAATTTAAAATTCGAACCCCACTTAGAATCGACATCCCTCTTCACGATGCAATCGGAATTTTTAAAATCTGACTAAAAAAGTGCCATTTTCGCGAATTTGGGGTAAAAATACAAGGGGAGGTGTCTCCGCCCCCTTAATAGATAGGTCCGGACGGGTCAAAACTGCCGTCTTCAGAATCGGGTCCTCATTAACATACTAAAATTTGATGCGATTCGGGGTGAATTTCGGACACTGAAGGGATGATTCGATTTTTCGTTCGGGGCGGAATAACTTTTTTCGGGGTTGTCCGATCGAAAAGCGACAATTAAACTTTTTTCTTAAAATTTTCTCCTCCTTCGCCCTACAAAATTTCAACTCGATACGAAAAAAAATACCTTCCACGTTTCTTACGGTTTTAGTATTATACAGGGTGTTCATTTTAAAAGGAGCCACCCTAAATAACACTCGAAAAAATAATTTAATATAAAAATGCCGTGACGGTCAATTTTTATTTTTAGGGGGACATCTATTTACAATGAAATTAAAGTTGTCTTTGCAACCCCCTACCCCACAGGACCACCTCTTTGATTATTTTAAATGGGAATGGGGGTCAAGTGACACATCATTTTAAAGGTCTTTTTATCCTGAAAATAAAAATATGATTTATTTTGGCCCTATTTTAATTTAGTCATTTACAGGACACGATAAAAGAGAAAAGGAAAAAGTAATTTATCACCAAAAAAATTATAAAAAAATATCGTAACTGATTTATTTTTCAATAATTATAAATAATTAGCTTTTTTAAGTTATATGACCTGTTTCATGGTCAAAACTTAAAAATGTATCCAAATGTGATTTAATAGTACATAAATAATACCATTATTAAGTAATATCACTAGGAAAAATAAATCAATCCCAACTGTTTCCAGACAATATTTATTTGGTGTTCATGTTCATGTGACTAGTTTCGCCTTATTGAGGGCATCATCAGACACTGCAATTGCAATACAACGGTTAAAAATTTTATATCTTATATAAGACAAATGTAGATCTTACCAACAATTATTAATCTAGTCATAAATTAAACATCTGTGATAATTATGTGATAATAATATTTTAATTAATTTTATCAATACTCCAAATACGTGTTTTAAACAATATTTTTAATAATCTAATTCAAAAATTATGACTTAAAGTAATTAAAACAAAAGCACATGTTGATCCAGCTGTAAATATTAAGTCGACATCTCGTAGCAGAAAAGAGCCCAATCGATGAAGAAAAACAAAATTGTTATAACTATGCGCTAGTGTTAAATGTTTAATTTCACTTAATTGGTAAGATCTACATTTGTCTTATATAATACACAAAATTTTTAACCGTTGTATTGCAATTGCAGTGTCTGATGATGCCCTCAATAAGGCGAAACTAGTCACATGAACATGAACACCAAATAAATATTGTCTGGAAACAGTTGGGATTGATTTATTTTTCCTAGTGATATTAATTGCTATCCCAAATCATCGTCAAATCGTTTACTTAATCATTATTAAGTACTTTTTTAAAAATTTTAGGTAGGTTAGGAAACAAAAAGTTGCCAAAAAAATTATGACTGCCATTATCAGGGTAAAAAATGCTTTCAAATGATGTATCACTCGACCCCTATTCCCATTTAAAAAAATTATAAGGTTGGCTCCGTAGGGAAGGGGGTTGCAATGACAACTCTTATTTTATTCGAAAAAGATGTCCCCCTGAAAGTAAAAATCTACCTGTCGCGGCATTTTTACAAAAAATTATTTTTTCGAAAGTTATTTAGGGTGGCTCCTTTTAAAATGAACACCCTGTAGAAGAAGACTAGCTTTTGTAGCATTTTTTTGTGACACCGATATGAAGTTAGCAATAACTTTTCTAGCAATTGGAAATTTCGACTACGTATACATAGATTGCGCCGTTTTGATCTAAATTTTGTAAAAAAATTGGACGAATAGGTTTTAGCAGTTAGCAATAACTTTTCCGGCAAGAACTTTTATCGATCATTTCTCTGTCAAATTACATCCAAATTAATTGAAAAGGGTATCATCGCAAAGATCACTTCAAGAGTAATAGAATGGTACCAAATTAGTCCGTCTATAATTAAGGAGAAATTCATAATAAAGTAACACGAAAACAGTGAAATTGATTAAAAAAACTACTTACTTTCGAACCCCCTTTTAAGACGGATTTTAAAAACATTTCAAAATAAAAAAGACGAATAAAACGGGTTATAAAATACAGGGCTTTCATTAATTACTGTTCGTCCGGCTAGCAAACCTTAACATACTACAGTTGGCTGGCCTGACCTTTTAACAGTGGCGTCCTTAGAAAAATAACTTCTTCAATAATAATTTATTTTTAATAATAGTAACAAAATATTTATTAAAAAATAATGAACTGAAAAAATATTTATTTTTAAAATTTAATTACATAATTAAATTATAACCTAAAACTACTTTGAAGGTTAGAATTTACAAAATAAAAAAGGATTACTTTCAGATCATCATTGTTCCTTTTAGTTTCAAGAAAATGAGAAATAATTTGAATATAACACAAAACCCGGAGGAAACTTGCAAGGGACGCGTTGACTAAAAATGCCTTGTACAAAGTTAGTCCGTTCGACTTAGCCTATAATAGCCCATAGCCCAGTCAAATTAGCGTTTCACCTCGGAATGAGAGATAATAAGCTGGAAACTCGTATACACATTCATTTTGGTATTCGAAAAGCTGTCTCAAAAGTCTCATAAAATCTCCAGTCTGCGTCGTCAGTTATTCAAGGAGAAAGGTCGCAAAAATCGGTTTTTCGCGATTATCTAGGTTTCGATAGCTCCAATGGTATTAACATTTCTTATAAAAATTGCAGAGCATAAAATTTGTCACAAATTTTGTTTTAAACATTTTTTTATGCGTTCAACCGTTTTTGAGATAGAACAATAGAGAGCTAATTACATGCTCACTCTCTCACTCACAAGGAAATCGGATGATTTATCTCTTTTTCATACCGTAACGTATCTGTTCCATCAATTGTGCAGCCGCCTCAAATGAAGATTCACAGTCTACCTTGCATTAAGGGCATGGGATACGCTAGTGATTTTTTGCCAGAGCTCTGGTGCTGTCAAAGATTGTCAGAGGCTTGTAAACCCATGACAAAGTGACTGCGAGACTGAGAAAAAGCATCTGGCATAGTGCTTTTGCTCACTCTGGCAGTCACTTTGTCATGTGTTTACACGTCTCTGACAATCTCTGGCAGATCTGCTGCCAGAGCTCTGGCAAAAAACTGTAGCGTGTCCGAAACCCTTTACAGCATGTATGGCTGAACATTGCTCGCTCTCCGCCCTCGGTCTCAAAAACGGTTGAGCGCATGAAAAAATGATTCGAACAAAATTTGTCACAAATTTTAAATGTTGACATCATTAGAGCTATAGAAACCTAGATAATCGGGAAAAGCCGATTTTTGTGACCTTTGACCTTGAATAACTGACGACGCAGACACGAGATTTTATGAGAGTTTTAGACAACTTATAGAACGCCAAAATGAGGGTGTATACGAATTTCCAGCTTATTATCTCTCATTCCGAGGTTGACCCAATTTTTTTGCTTAATTCAGCTGGACTAATAAAATTTCAAAACAAAAAAATGCCCTCTTTCGACATAAACTAAAAAGGCATTAATAATTTACACAAAAAATTCATTTTTCCCTAATGCATAAAAAAGTTAATAGCACAGTCTGAAAGACAATTAAAATACGAATTCAAGGATATGTAACTCATACTTAGTTCATGCGGTTTTAATGATGAAATTTGCAATTAAAATTTTACTTTAAAGCTGCGTTACTCTTTCTCACGCTTTAATTAAATACGTCATAAAAAGAGTTTTCTGACTTGCATAAAAATGTTATCAACATCATCTGAAAGACAGTTAAAATACGAATACGGGGGTATCTTACTCATCGTTAGTCCGTGCGGTTTTAATGATGAAATTTGAAATTAAAATATGACTTGGCGGTGCATTACTCTTTAATTAAATGGGTCATAAAACAAGTTTTCGGACTGGTATAAAAATTTATTAACACTATCTGAAAGATAATTAAAATACGAATCCGAACGTAGGTTACCGACACATAAATAGATTTTTATTTATTACACTCCTTCTAGCTTTACAAATGACCACCAGAGGTCGTATCTGAGGTGGAAGTCTGTAAGCTATAGGATAGTTTTCGTACAACCATGGAGTATGGATACTAGCAGAGGCACAGATTGCGTACTCAAGCAAATAGGCCTGAGGTGTGCTTCCACCTGGTGACTGCAAGTTTAATGGCTTACAGAGTTCTGCAATTGAAATATTTCGTACCTCTTGCAACGCTGCAAACAAATATTTTGGTTATATTTGTTTATGTTTCATGCTTTATGCTTGAGGTTAGCCATTATTGTTTATTACGTGTATCGTTAAAAGTTTAAAATTGGTGCGAATAATTGATTCAAACTATTTTTTAAATAAATAAAAGCGGCATCTATCGGGTACTCAGTTCTACGGCCCACTATATATAGATGGCCAGCGAAAAAAATCCTAGTAGTGAGCCGCTATACACAAGGTCTTGTGAGAACTGGCTCTCTTATTGTATCCATACTCCATGGTACAACGAAAAAATCGTTTGTTAACTAAGTTGCTGGGTGACAGATTTTCTATATCTCTTCGTATTATTACGGACTTCCACCTTGATCTCCGAAATCGCGAATAAGTTTTTATCGCTCATATCACTGTCATCTGTCATATTACATCCAAATTAATTGAAAAGGGTATCATTGGAAAGATAATTTCAAGAGCGATACAACGGTACCAAATTTATAGTTAGAAAGTCTATAATTATTGAGAAATTTATAATTAAGTAACTAATTTTTCCATATGCATAAAAAAGTTAATCGCACTGTCTGAAGGACAATTAAAATACGAATCCGAGATCCGAGGATATGTAACTTATAGTTACTCCGTGCGGTTTTAATGATAAAATGCGGTTTTAATGATGAAATTTGAAATTAAAATATGACTTAGCGGAGCATTACTCTTTAATTAAATGGGTCATAAAACAGGTTTTCGGACTTGCATAAAAAAGTTATTAAGATTATCTGAAAGATATTTAAAATACGAATAGTCTGTATATTTTTGTGACTATAAAATTGATTATAAGTACCCACACATAAATAGGTTTTATTTATTACTTCCCTTCTAGCTTTTTAAATGACCATCAGAGGTCATATCTGATCTTCGAAATCGGGAATTCTGTTTAAATGAATGTACACTAGAGTTGTATACCATTTCATCGACAGTACACTTTAATCGTGTGCAATTTCATCGATAGTCTGTTTCATCGACATAGACGTTTATCGACAAGGACCTTTCATCGGTACTACTCTTTCATAGACACAGACGTTTCATCTACATTATCGTTTTATCGACAGCCGTTTCACCGACATACAATTTCGTCGATATTACCATTTCTTCTACAATTTCGTTTAATCGACTACAGCTTCATCGTCACTACCTTTTTATCGCAAAGACATGTTTCAGGGCCAATATTGTTTTATCGACACAGGACACAGACGTTTAAAAATAGTAGATATTGTATGTTATTTTCACTGGTGTAAAATGCAGGGTGTCGCAACTACGCTTAACTGGAGATAGTAAAACTTAAAATAAGTTGATATGACCAAATTCGTTTAAATAAAAAGTACATCCCTGAAGAGTTATAAGCGTCTAAAGTTAATTTTTAAAAAGATGTTTTTTTTAATTACGGCCAAAGTAGCAAAGCTCTTTTAATGAAATTTTGTATACGCACATTTGAATACTGAACGCTAAATTGGTAAAAATTTGGGTAATCCTTGACTTTTGTAAATGGTGTTTGTATGAGGAAGAAGGCATAAAACAATCAAAGCTTACATTAACATAATTAATTAAGTAAATAGTAAATTTATTTACAAATAAATCGTGATGCCAAATGAAGACATCGTGTGTTACAGCGGCATTGGAAGCATTAGGATGAGGCATCCGCCGTTTTTTTTCTGGAGCAAATCGGTAAAAATACGAACTCTTTGGGCCTTGTTGTCGTATTGAAGCTTGTGCGAGAAAATCTGGTTAATTTCCACACTTTGCCGAATTTACAGAGATGAAATAATTGAGGTTTAAGTCACGTTTAAGTTCTCAGCCAGTGTTATAGAGGTGCAACGTTTGTTCTCTTCCATACCAGCTAGAAGAACCTAGTACTCAAAATCTAAAGATCGACCTCTTCCTAACTTGTCGTCTAACTTTGTATCATCAGCTTTGATGCAAAACAACACTTTCGCAAATCGTTCTTCGCCGAAAAAGTCGTTGAAGCCACCCTTTCGCAAAATGGTACAGTATAATGTAGCACATAGATACAGGGTGTTTCAAAACGGTTCCGCAACCTTTTAAGGGCAGATTCCCCTCATGAAAAGTTCATATAAACATGTGTCGGAGCTCGCTTCATAAGGAAGCTACAGCCTCTTAAATTTTAAATGTCTTGTCAACAAGAACGTTATTGTTCGTTTATTGAATGAATTATTGGATTCTATATTAACGCCAGTTATAAGGCTAGTGAATGGTTTAGGGAGCTGTTCAAATGGAGGAAATTACACCTATTTCTTACTACAGCACATGGTAAGTGGTGCCTCGCCCTTCCACTTACGGTTTGTATAAGTCGATTATTTTACAACATCGAAACGATTTTTTACAACCTATATTTTTTTACCAGATATATTATAAAATAAGAAACATAAATGTGATTACGCCATACCCGTGGTATGGGTCAAATAGGTACGATAAGATTACAAAATTGTAGGATTTTTACGGAATTTAAATGATTTTTTACAGAATGGCACTATTTGTTTCTGAAAATTCAAGGTGTAAAAACAGTAAATAAAATCTTTAAAATCTATATGTTGGGGCAATTTCTATTTTTCTCTTTTTTGAAATTAAAGTTTATTTTAATTTACAACTTTTGAAGTTTTAAAAATGATTATTTATATACGGGGTGATTCATATTTATGTGCAGATAAAAATAAGAAAAAAAGTTCATATAAACATATGTCTGATTCCGCTTCCTAAGCGAGTGACAGCCCTTCAAAGGTGCTAATATAGAAGAGGTTTTGGCCATTATTTCAGAATGGATACTAGTAATGCATTCAAATTTGGCATATCTCTTAATCTGTATTGGACTCACGTCCTAGATATAAAAATTCGATAGAATGAGCCCTTTAAGAGAAAAGTGCATCTAAAGATAAATTATAAATTTAAAAAACATCAAAGTAGGCTTTTTAATGAAAATTTCTAGATTTTTCTGAAAACATACAAAAATAAAATATGAAAGTAGGCGAATTACCACAATATTTTGTAAATTCTAAGTTCCAAGCAGCCTTTTATATGTATTTACTAATTAGTGTTTATTTTTAGTCCTAGTTTTATATTATTGCAATATTAAAAATGCATAGATTTTCAAATGCGGAATAAGCACACATGCATCTTGCATACTGAGCAGCCCTCATATTTACTTCATGAAATAAGTAAATTTGCCTTCTTTGATGTTGTTTTTTAAATTTATATTTTTAGCTAAAAATTATAAAATCTATTTTAACTCCGAAACAAAGCACCGGACTTACAATAAGAGTACTTTTTCTATAGAACATTCATCAAAGATTATTTTAGTACTATTAAAATTATTAAAAACGTAAAGAAAAAAGTATGATTAAAAATAGTTGATATTTTTAAAACTTGTATTGACCGGAAATGTGTATCCTTGTATGAAAAAACTATCGGCAATCGGCAACATTTGAAATTAATATATGTAGATTGTAGTATTTATTTTATTTTGAGAAAAATATATTTCTTGAAAAATTTTGAAGTGGTATAACTTTTTAACGAAGCATTTCCGGACAATACTTTATAGCTCAAAAATGCTTAGTTTCACTTCCTCTACTAACTCAAAAAATTTTATAATTGAGAGGAAACAGCCTGAAAATTCAGAGAGTTATAAATTAATAGATCAGGTGAATTCTTACCATGTTTTATCAATATGGCATATGCTTTGGAGCTGTAAAACTATCGGAAGTATTATTTTTATTCACCAGACAGTTTCTATTCTCTCCGTTTTACGGTATCAGCTATTTTTCTAAGAAAAAATATATAGCAAATTTGTTTACTATGTTACCGTTAAAACCCGAAATCAGTAAAAACTAGTTTTAACTAGTCAAAACTAGAAGTAACTAAAGACGTTTGTTGAAACTAGTTTTAACTAGTTAAAACGCGATCTTACAAACTACATTTGTAAAAACCCGAATAAATTGAATCTTCAATATTATTTCGGGTTATAACTGAGAGTTTCAGTCAAAACTAGTTTTACCTGATCGTTGATTTGCTAGAACTAGTTTTGGCGTAAGAAACCAGTAAAAACCCGAAATTCAGAATATTATTTCAAGCCAAAATATAACCTAAAATTTTATTTGTGTCGTAAACATTGTGTGCTCTGATATAGTATGGCAACTTGAAACAAGAATTTACCAATCAGTTGTTTGCGTTAAGGAATCAAAATAAGGAAAATCATCATTCAGTAATGGGATTCGTAAATTCTTGTTTCCAAGTTGCCATAATATTATTATTTATCAGAGCACACAATGTTTACTACACAAATAAAATTTTAGATTATGTTTTGGCAGTGGTGTAGCTTCAAATTTGGCGCCCTGGAGCAATTCATCGGTATGCGCCTACCCCCATAAAAATAAAATACCGGATGTCCACTAAACTAGGGCCACCCCTGTAATTTCATTATTTATAAAAATACAAATTTGAAATTTTTGTATGTTGTATGGCATAAGAAAACGCATTTATTGAACTAAAAAAAATGCAATTTCACTTCCGGTTTCACCGGAAATTACATCAGCTTTCTTATTTTAAATGTAACATGTTATTTTTTTGTACTTATTATTATATTTTTTCTGACCTTTCAAAAAGAATTTTGAATTTTTTTTGTTAATTTTTTTTAATAAAATCTATTAAAACTACTCTTGTATAATTTAAATAGGTAAAATAAATTATAAATTATGAAATTCATTCGTTCGTTTTTAAGAAACTAATTTTTAAAATGCGTTTTTTGCAAATATTTATTTACCCTTTTTTTAAATCTTCTTAATTTTATCAATTTATCAACACCTGTTTATAAATAGGTATGTAAGTTAACTTAAAGTTTCGACCTACATCCTGGGTATCATTGTAATCGGAAAAAATCCTTTAGCTAAATAGGGGGTGGGCCCGCTATCATGCTATTTGATGAAATAAAGATATTTGCAAAAAAATTATAAAAATTAATTTCTCAAAAACGACCGAATGAATTTCATAATTTACTATTTATTTTACCTATTCAAATTATTTAAGAGAATGGATTTTATTTAAAAAAATCAAAAACTTTATTTGAAAGATCAGAAAAAAACATTTTTTGTCACAAACATACTTGGAACTTACCAATGTTTAATAATAAATACAAAAAATAGGGTGTTACATTTAAAATAAGAAAGTTGATGTCATTTCCGGCGAAACCGGAAGTAAATTTGATAAAAATTTTAGTTCAATAAGTGCGATTTCTTATGCCAGACAACATACTAAAATTTCAAATTTGTATTTTCATAAATAAAGAAATTACAGGGGTGGCCCTAGTTTCGTGGACACCTGGTATATTTGAAAAACCAAAATTTGTTTCAAAAACCAAAAACAAACAAAGATATAAGATATCCAGCGAAAAAAGTTACAATTCTATATAAGTTCTTTATCGCTTTGCGAATTTTTAGTTTCGGTCGGTTTTTAAAGTGTTCGTAATTAAATTTTAATTTCGCTTTTGTCGATTTTGCGCCCCCTAGATTCGTGCGCCTGGAGCAGTCTGCCCCAACTGCTCCACAGTAGCTACGCCACTGTGCTTTGGCTTGAAATAATATTCTGAAATTCGGGTTTTTACTGGTTTCTTGCGTCAAAACTAGTTCTTACAAATCTACGATCAGGTAAAACTAGTTTTGACTGAAACTCTCAGTTAAAACCCGAAATAATGTTGAAGATTCAATTTATTGGGGTTTTTACAAATGTAGTTAGTTAGATCGCGTATTAACTAATTAAAACTAGTTTGAACAAACGTCTTTAGAAACTTCTAGTTTTGACTAGTTAAAACTAGTTTTTACTGATTTCGGGTTTTAACGGTAACAACTATTGAGCGCGTGTGTGGCAGTCTTGTGCCTAATCATCACAGTATGGGCTATTTTTTTAGTTATAATCATATCGAAATAAACTAAATACAATAACACCATACTGTAATAAATAATTTTACGTCTTATACAGTCGTGTTTTAAAACAGTTTCCTCAGAGCAGTTTTTCGAGTATGGCACCACTGTTGTGGTCTTCAAGATAAAACAAACGTAATTTTACTAAATTACTTTATTTAACAAAAACTAGTGTTGGATGTTAGCTTTAAAAGATTTCAATTACAATCAAGTTGTTCTCAATGTGGATTAAGGCGTACTGACCCTTGGTTCTTAAGATCTAGACACTTTTTGGGGCTTTTGCTAAGTCCGCACTTTTAGCTACACCATGGGAACGGATGTGGACGCAGCACTATTCAACACGCACAGACTCTTTTGAAGAAAAATATGATAGTGACAAAGTAACAATCTTATAACACTTACATAATATAATATCTTATACTTGGGTGGTCTACAACACCCCTCTTCTTAATTGAAAAAGATTGAACAACCACAAGTTGTGAAATCTTTTAAAACAATTTATTGTAACATATCAAATCAAACATGATCTAAAATCTAAAACAATTTTAAGATTAACATACCTACATAAAAATAAAGAACTAAAACTAAAATCCTTATTCATTTTACAATTGATTTTCTACCTCTAATAGGCCTACTTAACTCTATAGGTTTTGTCATGCTAGTCTCTAGAGTCGTCATCGGATGAGCATCACTTAACTGGTTATCAAATTGGTTATCAATAAAAGAAGTTTCACTCTGTTGTATTTTAGATTCAAAATTATTTTTTACAGTTACACAAATTCCTCTTAAACAATTTCCGCAATTATTACCTCTATTACAACGCATTTTACAACAATAGCAATAACAACACAAACAGCTTAAGGTTAACGTTAATATTAATACAGTGTAAAACAAAAAACCATAATTTTCTGAAAGAGAAGAAGGTGACCAATTAAACTTATTTAAATTACTTTCAAGTTCTTCTAGTTTACTACTAGCTAAATTTAAATCGTGTAAATGTACATTAGTCTGTCTAAAATTTGGGTTTAAATTTAAACTTGAAATATTTAAAGACTTTTTCTTTGAGTTTTCATCACAACAATCATCTATTAAACTAACAGCAGGTAAAAATTGATTTGCAAAAATGGAACTAGAAAATGACCTTTCTGGAATTAACATTGCATTCTGACTATAAGCTATACAATTTTCTGAAATAGATAAAGTTCCTACTCCATGTAAAATTTCATCATATAAATTATTATCACACTTAAATGTAACCTTCTCAGCATTGGTCAAAACAAAAATCCATGAATTTGATGATTTTAATTGATGCCAAACGTTTAATTTTAAATTAACAATTCTCTTGTCACAATCTTCAGGTATTGTTTTAACTGAATGAAATAAATTTACTTCACAAATATTATTTGTATGCGTTATAAATATAGGTTGAACTTGCTTACACAAAAATTGTAACTTTAAATATTCTATACAATTTTTAAAATTATCATTATTCATAAGAAAATATTTCTGTCTCAAATCATTTATAGCCAAGTAAGATTTTGAAGGTTGAATAAAAACGAATTTATTTTCAGTAACATGTACAGGTAAAGGTATCATTTCGTATATACTATACTCTTGATTGTTTGTTAATGGTACGTTAATAATGTAAATTAAATTTCCCTCTTTAAAATAAACATCAATATCAATTATCTTTAAAAATATATGAGCATTTTCCAAAATTGGCATAATAGGAAGGTTTAAAGTAGTATTTTTTAAAATATTTTGAAGTTCTAAAACTAATTTTTCTGGCGTTAAGATAAATGGATGAAGTTGTCCCCTCTTAGCATTTAATACCGATTCGATTATATTCTGCGTTTCGATTTGATATTGAAAACAAAGCATAGTAAACAATGAAAAATGTTCGTTAATATTTAGTTTGATCTCTAATAAATTTACGTCATCCGTTACATTTACCAAATATCGGCTTAACTTTTTGAGGTTATTCGCTAATATTCCCTCATTTATGTTTAAACTCCCTATAGTGTCGTTAAAATTTGAAATAGTAGTTTTTATTACATGACTTTGATCTTTAATTGTTTCAATTAATTTTTGTTCATTATTTGTAAATTGATTAATTTTCTTACTATAAAATTCTGCATCGTCTTCATCTAGATTTCCGAATAAAAACTTAGTTACTTTTCCTACAGCATTTATTAATCCTCTTTTAACCCGTAAGTGATTATCGTTTCCCAATAGATTATCGACCATATGTCGTTCTTTTTCTAATTTATTTATCAACGCCTTTGTTACTCTTATAAAATTTTCGCAATCTTCCTTAACTCTATTAATACCTACTTGTAAACATAATTTTACCGTTTGCGAGTAATGAATCTGGAGTTGTTTAAATTTTGCGGTGTGTTCAAACATATCGATGTATGTAATTAAAGTCCATTTATCGCTAAACATTTTCAAATTTCCCAATTTTTCATAGCATATCCCGGCGGATTTCTCCAAATTTTGAACCGTATGACCATCAATTTTATCAGATATTATTATTCTTCCAAGGAGTGTTAAAATTAACCTAAAAAACAAAGTGCATTAATCGTGAAATAATTTTAGTCGATTTTTGTGAACAACCACTTCTTTTCGATTTTGTAAAATAGTATAGTTTACATCTGAATTAACATCAATAATTTCGAAAGGACCGATAAATCTAGAATAGAGTTTTTTACTTCTATTCGCTCTAGTAGCATTATCCAATAATAAAACCTTATCTCCTATATTAAACTTGAATTCAGTTGTACCTTTATCATAATTTTCCTTACTAGTGTGCTTGCGTTTTATTAAATTTTCTCTAGCCTCTTGTCTACTAACTTGCATTTTTAACTTTAAATCTGTTAGAAAGTCGTCATATGTATAAGAAAATTTAGGCTGACTAACAATTGCTGAAGGAAGTTCAGCTTGTCTTCCATATATTAACTCATAAGGTGTAAAATTTGTAGTTGTATGTGGAGTGGTATTATAAGTAAATTTCGCGTAAGGTATCCAATCACACCAATCGGTCTTGCTTTTGTTAACAAAACTTCTTAAATATTCCGCAAGAGTTCTATGACTTCGCTCTACCATATTAGATTGCGGATGATAAGCGCTACAGTTTATTTGTTTTATTTTCAAAAGTTTACAACATTGTTTAAAGACGTCTGACATAAAATTCGACCCTTGGTCAGTTACAATTGATTTCATAATACCATGTCTACAAATTACTTCTGTAACTAATTTATTTGCAACAGTTATTGCTTCCATATTTTGAATTGGAATTGCTTCTAAAAATTTCGTAAGTGCGTCTTGACAAGTTAGAATATACCGATTTCCATTTTCGGATATTGGTAAAGGACCTACTATATCCATATAGCATTTTTCGAACGCTTGTTCCGGAGTATCCGTAATTTGCAAAGGGGCTTTTAAGGGTTTATTTGTACCTTTATTTGTTTGGCATAGTCGACAACTTTTAACATATTTTTTTATATCGTTTTTTAAACCATTCCAATTGTATTTTAATTTTATCCTTTTTAACATGCGATTTATGCCCGGATGTCCTCCCGTTGGAAGTTCGTGATATTCCTTTAGAATTTCGAGTTTTTGTTCTTCAGTTATTTCTTTACTATCTTCATTATCATAAACATAAATTAGAACGTCGGAATTTTGAAAAATAAACCTTAACATTATACGAACCTTTTCGTATTTTAATTTGTCCAATCCACAACAGATTTTGGGCATTGCTAATTTTTTTATATTATTTTTTACACAGAATGTCTTGAGTGATAACAGTGTTTTATATAAATCCTCATAAGTTGGTTTATCATAGAAATTTTGTTTGACTAACAAATAAAATATAAATCTTTGTTGTTCAGGAACATAGTTTATTGAATGTAATTTCTGTTCTTGTAATTTTAATCTATCAACATGATCAAAATGTTCTCTAAAAGTAAGTGCAATGCCTTTTCCCATTTTTAGGTCTACACTAACTGCCTGAACTAAGGAAAAATCAGATGGCGCTAAAAATAAGTCACCAGGTTTATCAACTACGTTATTATTTATTATTATTTTACTAGATACATGCTGTAGATATTCACCAAATGTTTTATCTTTTAAGGAATTTATTGTGCAAATGCGCGAAAGTGCATCGGCGTTAACGTTTAACTTTCCGGGTTTGTAAATGGGCTCAAAGTCATATTCCATTAATTTTAATCTAAAGCGCGTAAGTCTTGAACTAGGATCGGTAATGTTATTCAACCAAACTAAAGCTTTATGATCAGTCACTACAAAAAACTTTCGACCAAATAAATATGGCCTAAAATGATTACAACACCAAACTATTGCCAGTAATTCCTTTTCTGTAGTACTATAATTAATTTCTGCAGTATTTAATGTACGTGAAGCGTAAGCAATAGGTAAGTCTTCACCTATTTTTCCTTGACTGAGTATACCACCGATCGCGTATCCTGATGCGTCTACAGTTAAAACGAAGGGTTTTTCAAAATCAGGATATTGCAACAAAGGGGGGTTAATCAATTTAATTTTTAATTCGTCAAAGGCAATTTGACACCTATCCGTCCACACAAAACTCTTATCTTTCTTTAATAATTCCGTTAGAGGTCTAGCAATTTTCGAAAAATTCTCAATAAATCTTCTATAGTATGAAGCTAATCCTAGAAATGACTTTACTTGTTTTTGGGTTTTCGGCATGGGGAAATCTCGCACGGCAGAGATTTTGGTATCGTCCGGTTGCATACCTTTATTCGTAATTTTATGACCTAGATATACTACTTCTTGACGTAAAAATTCACATTTTGTCGGATTTAATTTTAGATTATACTTCCGCAGTCGATCAAAGACTTCCTGAAGCTTAATTTTATGACTTTTCAGATTAGAACTATATATGCAAATATCATCAAGGTACACAAAAGCTTTAATTCCTTGTAAACCTAACATTACGGTATTCATTAATTGTTGAAATGTACTAGGAGCTGTTTTTAATCCGAAAGGTAGGCGTACATATTCTAGGTGTTTATAACCGGTGCTGAAAGCAGTTATATGCCTATCATCTGGATGTAACTCAATTTGATGATATCCACTCGAGAGATCTAAAGTGCTAAAATATTTTGAATGACCTAACTGGTCAAGAATGTCTATAATATTTGGCAGAGGAAAAGAAAAACCTATTGTATTTTCGTTAACTTTTCTATAGTCTACAACTATCCGAAATTTACGTTCTCCGTTCGCGTCTGGCTTTTTTGGTACAACGAGTAGTGGTGAATTATACGGACTTTTACTTTCTTGTATTATTCCATCTTTTAACATTTGTTCTGTTTGTTTTTGAATTTCCTCTCGTTGGGAAATAGGTAGTCTATACGGCTTGATATTCACAGGTGGTAAATCTGATTGTAATGGAATTCTATGTTGCACAGCGTTTGTACAAGTAAGTTTTTCATTTGGCAAATGAAAAATGTCCGAGTATTCAAAAATCAGATCCTTTATGATTTTACTTTCCTCTAAATTTAGATGTTCTAATCGCGTTAATTCAAGTATATCTTCTGACCTATCACTAGTTTCCTTAAGATTAAACACATTTGTACATATATTATTCTCATTTAAATCTACAATTTCCAAAGAAACTTCTGGAATTTCTAACCTAAAATTTTCTTCTAAAGTATTTACTATACTAACTAAACAGGTATTATCTTCGCGTCTAATATTTGTTAAACAATTTCCTAAGAATATTCCTTTACTTATTTCTTTTGCTTCACAAATAAAACTTTGATTTTGACGAGATACATTCGGTTTACATTTTACTCTAACTATTTGCTCACATCTTTGTGGCAATTCAATATATAGCAAGTCACTTTTATTTTTATCTGCATTTCTCAATTCCTTACCATTTTCAACAAAATTCAAATCGTTATTAAAGTCATCTCGCTTTAATTCATTATATCTATTGACACAAAATTTATTTGTATCCTGATTCATACAACTAACTTCATTTTCATTTAAATTCTCTTCAATTTCACTATTAACTTCAAAATTTCCTTCACAATAGAAATTTATCTCTTCATTATTTACGTAAACCTTACAATCTCTATAATCTATTAGACATTTAAAATTTTCAAAGAATTCATTTCCAATTATTCCTTCAGAATTTATTGGGAAATTATCACTAACTACATGAAAAACTATATCTACATTTTTGTAAATTAAATTTACTGTACCCAAAGTACTCAAAACTGTGTCTGATATCCCTTTAATTTTGATGCTTTTTTGTGAATTTACTAAAATAGGGTTTTCGATTTTGGAAAATTTTACTATGTTGATAGCCGATCCAGTATCCATCAAAAATATCGCCATATTATTTTTTAAACCTTTTAACTTTAATTTTAAATACTTTAATTTACTTTTAGATGCCTCAAAATGAAATACATTTTCTATATTATTTTGATTTATTATTTCTAAATTCAAATTTGATGTTGCTTTTTCAAAAGGTCTCGTTACTGATTCGTACGGGTGAAATTTGGACGGGAATTGTTTCGTGCGTCCGACTGTTGTGCGTAGTTGTTCGCTTGCGTTGACGTGCTTGGTCCGTAAGTTTGGGGAGCCGCCGGCGCTGGACCATTTTGCGACGGTCTCATTCCGTTTCCCTGATTGAAATTTTTATTTCGTGCCCTACAATCTGCAATTTTGTGCCCTATCTTACCGCAGAAGAAACATTTGAATTCCGATTTCGAGACATGAAAATTTCGTTCGACTTTTATATTTTGAGGATGGAACTCTTGCTTGCCCATTTTGCTAAAACAATTTGCCGCTTTATGTCCTAATTTATGGCAATTGTGGCATTTCAATCCTTGAGGATTCATTTTAAAATTTGAATAATCTCTATGGCTATTATTACTGAACACCGAATTTTTTAAGTGTTTATTTGAATAAAGTTCTTGTTCTTCGGCCCTAGCTAATTCAATGGCAATTTCTAAATTGTTTGGATTTCTAGCTTTTAACTGAAATTTTATTGGATCTATAAGTCCTTGAATAAATACGTTTAATGCTTGATTTCTTAAAATATTTGAAATTTCATTGGCTATTTCGCCTTCTTTGCCAATTGTGGAGGCATCTACTAGATTGCTTAAAATTCGCTCAATTTTATTGGAATAAGTTGCTATATCTTCATTTTTATTTTGTCTACAAGAGGTCAACTCCATTTGCCAATAACTTATTGAACCGCTTTCAGAGAAAGTGTCTTCTAAAAATGCTTTAAGAGCATGCCAATTTTCGAACTCTCTATACTTTGTTAAATTGCGAGCTTTTCCAATTAATTTAGTTTTAATAACATTATAAAGCACTTGTCTACATTGAGGTGCTACCGAATTTAACGCCATTTCACAAACATCTATAAAATCATGTACCTTATCGCCCTGTTTAGAACCATCAAATTCGCGTAACAATCTAACTCCTGTATCTAAACTTACGAAAACTGGGGCAGGTTGCTCGTTATCCTGACCGTCAACCATTTTTTATATATATTATATATTTTTTATAATTGATTGATTTAATCTCAATAAATGTGATTAATTTTGAAAATTTACTTTTATTTGGCTATTTATGAAAATTGAAACAAAACTATTTACTTACATAAAACGAAACATTTTATTCCCACGTAGTTGGTTGTATCCCTCTCAGGTATTTTTTCAATTCAGTATCCTTCTAGTGGGGTTGTTGATCCTCCAACTTGTCCAGGTAAGTGTTGAATGTTGATCCAGTATCCTCCAAGTGATATTGAGCGACCCAATTTCTTCCAATATTTTCCAAATGATGTTGAATTTTAGGGATTTTCAGCAGTTTTGTGGTGAGCAGCCAATTTCCACTATCGTTATTTTTTTTCAGATACCCAATTACGTCTTACTTAATAAAAGTTATTTAACTAACCAAACTTTCAGTCGTCGCAGTACTGAATTTTCACGACTTTTGATTGATAATTGTTGCACTAATTTTCTTGAATTAACAACAGTATTTAATTAGTTATACAATGCGTCAGCGGAGGTACGCACATCAATAACTAAAAATTCGGACGTGGTAAACGTGTTACACGGCAAGGGGTGCACTTGGTTTAAACTTAGTCCGCGGGTTACGAAATAATAATCCCGAACGCTGCCACCAAAATATCTTGTTGTGGTCTTCAAGATAAAACAAACGTAATTTTACTAAATTACTTTATTTAACAAAAACTAGTGTTGGATGTTAGCTTTAAAAGATTTCAATTACAATCAAGTTGTTCCCAATGTGGATTAAGGCGTACTGACCCTTGGTTCTTAAGATCTAGACACTTTTTGGGGCTTTTGCTAAGTCCGCACTTTTAGCTACACCATGGGAACGGATGTGGACGCAGCACTATTCAACACGCACAGACTCTTTTGAAGAAAAATATGATAGTGACAAAGTAACAATCTTATAACACTTACATAATATAATATCTTATACTTGGGTGGTCTACAACACCACCTTTGCACTTCGCTATAAGTATTGCAAATATATTAATGATTACATTTTATCATAAACGTTCCAACAACCCAATGCCATATTGCAAAAAAATCGTTTCGATGTTGCAAAAAAATCGAGTTATTTGCGGCAGTGTGGCGACTATTTAGAACCGTCGAAACGGTATGGCATGGTGAATTTCGTGAATGGCTACTTAAAAATAATTAGTTAGAAAAAATGTGAACCTGTAAAAAATAGTTTTGAAAATTTTTAAAAAATAACCTTTTTAAGTTAGTATGGCGGGCTATTAGCCCCACTCGATTAGTATGGCATTCCGCTTCCGCCGATTTATTTTTTATTGTCCACCTGAATATACAAGAAGTTTTGTGTAAAAAATCGTTTTAAATCCGTAATTTTCCGACAAGTTCGATTGATCGTTTTGCGATTACGCCCCGACGGCCAGAGGAAAGGATAAAATTAACGTTTCATTCGTTATGATATTAAACATCTGAGGGGGTGCCATACCTGTAAAAAATGACTCCCATTTTTTGTCACTATCTCCCGGTCTAATAGTACGTACAAATTTCAATTTTAATTGAGATAGCGCTTTAGTTAATATCATTATTATTAGAACTTTATCTTAATTAAACTACCTGTTTTATTTTCCACTTCACAGTTATTTGATTCTATTATCATTTATCATTTATTATACATAAATATTATGCTCAAAAAATTAGCCTAATATAATAATTAGAAACAGTTAATTTTTATTTTTAGTGAGGACAACCCTTAATTTACAAGTTAACTACCTTAACTTAACCCAAGCAAATTACACAGAGTGTCCCATTAATGGGGGAACAACTCTTAAGTACGTCATGTATATTTTAAATCTTATTTTAGGTTTTAAATCTCTGAATTCTAAAATCTTAAATCTTTGAGCATATAAAGACCTTCAGTTTTGTTCATTTTAATTAGTTTTGTTGTTTTAAGTTCCCTTTGTACTTTTTTTTAATATTATATTAGTGTCTGATCTATAAAAATATGTACACTAATCTGAAATACTGATGAGATAAGCCCAAAATATTGGGATAATGCAACGAAAATTCAAGGAAATGAGCTGATGGACGAATTTAAATACCGTCTAATGCCCAAAACGCGTTCTGTGTAAAATAAAAAACCCACAACACGATATGATGGTAAAAATCGAACATTCACGATGTTTTTCGCTTTATGGGTAACGGTTGGTATGGTATGTGTAAGGAAGCATTTCCGGACAATACATTATAAGTCAAAAATGCTTAGTTTCACTTCCTCTATCATATCAAAGAATTTGTCACAGTTATTCAGGACACCTTGTATAAAGTGTATCAAATATATCTTTTTAAAGAAATTATTTTGTATTTCAATACCAAAAAGTATTTTACCCAACTCGGTGTAAATGAGGAAATTAAAACGGGGCGAAAATAAATCTTATTTGCTCACATTCGCTGAAATTAAAAGGTGGTGTTTGTGATTTAAACGATGCCTCAAACAATGGAAAAAGATCCATAATTGATAAACAGCTCCTTTTATCTAGAGGTGAATACCACTAATAGTCATTATGAAAGTAAAACGATTTTTATTTCTCCTTTAAAATGAAAATAAATTTTATGTTTACATCCAAAATACAGGGTGCGGAAATAATCCTGTATAATGGCCATAACTTTTTTAATATTGGTTTTCTCAAAAAATGTTTCATATTGGGAATATTACCTACCTATAGGGGGCGTTGTTTTGACGTAAACAGCTGATCGAAAGGAGTAAAAGAAATCCTATTTTATTTATATATTATACCTAAAGAAAAACCCATTATTTACTTATTTTAGCTCATAAGTCATATTAAATAGGTAATATTCACCTTTTGTCAGCGCAAGTATATAAGTTAAACATATTTTTTTTACCTTTACTCCTTTCGCGTAGTTCATTAAATTTCACCAGAGGACGTATAGAATCTAAAAATCGCCAATAGGTTTAAAAATGGACTTTTATCTGTAACTTTGCTCAAATGGAATAATCCAGTCCAATTTTTTTATTAATTTGAACCTACAAAATTTCCTGAATGATTTCCTATAAGTTTTCTTAATATATAGGTTATAATATTCTGTAATAAATAACTGTAATATTTCAGAATAAGAATTCTTTAAATCTGCATTATTTCATAATTTTTTTATTAAATAAAAATAAAAAATTCAGGTTTAGTAAAATAATTTAGTAATAAGGCTAGAAAAAAGTAGAGCAACAATTAGAAACTTATTACTTATTCATATAAAAAAATAAAAAAATTAAAGTGTAAACTAATATTTGGCCAATACTCGTTGTTCTTAAGTATATCAGGACATCTTCTGGGCATTGATTTTAAAAGATTACTAATTAAAATTGAATCTACTCCACCCCAAGCATTTTGAAGCGATGAAAAGAGTTCGTCCAAATTTTTGTAAGTTTTATAGCAAATTTTGTTATCCAAAATACTCCAAAGGTTTTCATTTGGATTTAAATCCGGAGATTGTGGTGGCCATTTCAATAAATTAATATTTTCTTTAGCAAACCATTGTTTTACAAACTTTGATGTATGCTTCGGATCATTTTCCTGCTGAAAGAAGTGACGTAATGGTAGAGTGCTATCAGCATATGGGACCATAACGTTCTCTAAAATAATTTTATATACAAAACGATCCATTATGCCATTTATACGATGAATGGCGTCCATTCCGAAACCAGAGAAGCACCCCCAAACCATTACAGATCCACCATCATGTTTTACTGTATGTCAAACATTTTTGGGATGTAATCTTTTGCCCTCAGGAGGTCTCACATATTGTATTCCATCACTACTTATCAAGCTAAACTTTGATTCGTCACTGGATATTACCCTATTCAAATCTTTCAAAGTCCAATTAATGTGATCTTGAGCAAATTTAATTCGAGCACGTCTGTTTTTCTTTGAAAGTAGAGGTTTCTTTGCTGGTCTTCTAGCTATAACATTGTTCTCACTTTGTCTATGTAATATTTGAAAACTGATTGTTAACAAATTGAGCCTTAATTTTGTAAGATAAAAATGGGTTTTGTTTTGAAATATTTATAAGCGCTCTATCTTCACGTAATGTTGTTTTTCGTGGCCGTCCAGACTTCTTTTTGAAATCTACTGTTCCACTTTTATTATACCTTGTTATAATTCTGGGTATAATTCATCTATGCAGCGAATACTTTCTAGAAATATCAGCTTGTGACACTTTTTTTTATTAAAATCACTAATTATCAAAATTTTAATTTCTTTTGAAATTATTATTCCTCGCGGCATGATGGATAAGCATAATCTAAGTATTTGAGTAAAATGTGATATGCAGACTACTTAACAGTCATTTTAAAGGGCAAACATGAAGGGAGCTTATCGGCCCTGGTACAAAATGCCTTAAATATAATCAGCAACTGGTGCAAAGGGGAAGAACTAAACGTTCACCCAAGTAAGACCATCATCATTACATTTACGAGGCGGAGGAAACTAAACCTACAAACGCCTAAACTAAATGGACAAAAAATCGACTTTTCCAATGAGACAAAATATCTCGGAGTTCTCTTAGATAGTAAGTTGTCTTGGAATCCACATGTCGACAAAACCATTTCCAAAGCTACGGCTACCATATGGACATGCCGCAAACTCTTCGGAAAAACATGGGGACTCCAACCAAAGATGACCTACTGGTTATACAACACGGTGGTGAGACCCATCTTCAGATATGCCTCTTTGGTGTGGTGGATGAAACGAAAGAAACTACCACGCAAAACAAGCTGCAGAAACTGCAGCGGTTAGCGTGCTTGGGAATCACAGGGGCTACATTTGCAGGTACTGAAGGAGGGCCTGCTAGCTGCCTTAAGAATTTCCCAAAACAAAAACCTTAAAAGTGGAAACATGCAAGGCCACTTGAAGATTCTGGAATCTCTGGAACCAGACTTCATAACTAAACCATCGGATATAATGCCGAGAAGTTTTGACTTTGAAACTTCATTTGAAGTGGTTGTCCAAGACCGCCAAATGGTAAAACAGACGTTAAATCACTTGGATCCCAAGGCATCCTTGTAGTTCACGGACGGATCCAAATCCAATAGAGGTACAGGCATAGGCATATATGGACCCAGATATAGGGTTTCCATGGCCTTGGGAACTACCCCAACCATTACGCAGGCAAAAACTCAGGCTGTAGAATTATGTACCCACGAGTGCTTACGACTGAGACTCAAAGGAGCACAAATATACATATTGACCGACAGTCAGGCAACGATTCGGACTTTAAAGGCCCACACCCCTGAGTCCAAATTGGCCTGGGAATGTCGAAATCCCTGAAGCAACTGGCAAAAGGAAACAAGCTTGTCCTAATGTGGGTGCCAGGGTACCAGGGAATAGAAGACAACGAAATTGCTGACGAGTTAGCGAGATCGGCCTCAAACCTTACACCGAGTGGTCCAGAACCGTTCTGTGGGCTGAACAAGACACATCTACGGGAGGAGATCATACGGTGGGAAAGGGATAGTATAATGTCCCACTGGAGTCATATTCCGGGTTAAAGACAGGCGAAGAAATACTCGCCCAAGAAAGCCACAAAGCTTCTCGCCTAAGCAGGAACGAACTGAGGTTCATTACAGGCCTTTTAACTGGACACTGCTCATTAAGGTATCATCTCAACAAAATGGGCAAGTCAGAAATTAAAACTTGCAGATTCTGTGGCCTAGAAGATGAAACTTCGGAGCACATCATTTGCGAATGCAACGCATTAGCCTGCACTAGATTTGATCACTTCGGCAGGACAACTCTAATTCCAGACGAAGTAGAGTCTGTGCCTCCTAAGGATCTAATCAGCTTTATTAAGCATTTAGATATCCCAGGACTCCACTAGAGTAAGGGTTGAATAAAAGATCAAAATGGTCGCAGTTCGGTAAGGCTCATTTGCAGCCAATCGCCCTCCTATATAATCTAATCTAATCTAATCTAAAAAAATGTGAAATAAAATGTTTCATTATTTTGTGTATTATAATAAAATGTTGCACATATTTCTCTACTTTTTTCCAACAATAAAGCGTGAATGATAAAAATTCTTTAGAAATATTTAAATTTTCAAGGAAATTTGTTTTAAAATCAACTTTATAAATTCGATAGTATATACTGAGTGTTAAAATTAAACATTATTTTCACTATTTTTAATAGTTTTAGAAGAAAAAGGACATGTTGCTCTCCTTTGCCCTTTGTTAAATATTGTACAAAAAATAATAATATAGTTAAAAATAAATAAAATTTTAAAATATTTAATAAAATTAAATAACAAACATTTAAATTTCCCACGGCTTGTTAATATTTCCCGGAATTTATAGCGCTAGTATCACCGGCAGAAAATTTTGTATTTCACATAGCTTTACTTTTGTAAACAGAAATGAGATCTTCACCATAGATAATATAGATTTGTATTTGTCATATAGCTATCATATTATCTATGGTGGATTTCTGTTTACAAAAGTAAAGGGTGCCATTAGAAAAAAAAATAGTTGATGGCTTCTTAAGGGTGGCCAAAGCCAATAATAATTTAATGACGGAATCGGAATGCCAATTTGATGGCATTAAAAACTATTTCGTTTATTTTTCTATCCTTTCAGAGATATGACATGTAAACTGAATTGTGGGGGACACCCTGTATATTATTGCTAATTTAGGATGAGCTAAAATGATTGTGGTTTTATTTGTAGGAAATCAGATACGCATGTTAGTGCAACTATGATTGATTTTTTAACTAGGAGGAGTGACAGGGAAGGACAACTTACACTATAAAAGTTACTATAATAGTAAAATAACCAAACAGATTTTGATAGGAACTTTATGTTGTTTTGGCATTTTAATGATAAAACATGTAGAAAAACATAATTAAATTCCCCATTTCTTTGCACTGAATACAAATTTATACATGTAAATACATTAGTAATTCAAATTTTATGATTAATATTTTGAGTTGATTGTCAAAAATCATCCAAAATAATTATACGGTGTAAATCTTGCTAACTTTTAACCAATCAGAGACGTTAATTTTTGGCATTTTAGCGCGGGAAATTTAAATCACTCCTAGTTAAAAAATGAAGTATAAACATTTAAAAAGAATATCCCCTAGTAATCCAATGGCGTAGCAAGTATTTTTTTCCGAAACGAATACAATAATCGTAACAAACCAAGAATCTAAACAAATACACAAATTTCAGTTATTTATTAAGGTTTTGTGTTTTGGAAAATAAAAAACATACAGTTAGTCCTCTAATTTCGCAACAATTGTTAAATGTTAAAAGTGATGACGTTCATTTTCGAGGCAAATTCTAACACAAAACGAAAATTTGTGTTAATTAGTTTTGATAAAAATTGATATTTATGAAACAGAAGACACAATATGTAAATACAAAAATTCGAAGTATTGAGACAACGGTAAAAAATTAAACCTACTGATTTTGTGTAGTCTTCACTCTGTTTAAAAACTAGGAGAACAAAATATGAAAGCCTGATTTAGGGTGAGTTTATGTTCAACTAACAACTAACCATTAACAATTACCCATTAACAATTAACCATTAATAATTAAGAAGATAAATGCATTAGGTTGCATTTGACTGTTTATACTGTATATTGCCACTAACAAAACTAACCATTAAGAATTAGAAATTAACCACTAATGAACCAAGTTTCGAATTTTCAATTAGGAGTTGCTAGTGGTTAGTGAATCGTGAATCTAGAAGTACGCATACTTGATCTTTACACTTGACAGTGCCTATTTAAATTTTAACTCTGGCGAATTGGGAATTTTAACTACGTATAGATGGCGCTATAAATGGAGGATATTCGGTACTTGTCAGTGTCAAAAATTGTGTTTAAAATGCATTATTTTACCTTATAACCACATATTTAACAAATCACAAATAGATTTATAATTTAAAGCTGCAGTAAAGCTAAAAAAATATGTACCAATGCATTAAATCGAAAAAGTAAGTACCGATTATAGAAGTTCATATTTTTACCACCAGAGGGCGAGCGGATTCTTAAAATTCCCAATATCATATAATGGATAGTGAAACCTTTAATGAAAGTGATATGGAAGTGATGAGGAATTGGTGAAACCTTTTCAACACTTTGATAACCAAATCGGCAATTTGAAATATCGCGTCGAATATGTCAAATTTCTTAATACTTAGTGGAGTACATGGAGTGGAGTATAAAAGTTCTCATTTTACGTTAGTGGTTGACTGTTAGTGGTTAGTGGTAATTGCTAGTGGTTAGTTGTTAGTTGAGCATACCTTTACTCTATAAAAATCACCAGATACTTATTTTTGAAAAAAAAAATAATTATTTCATTTTATATTACTATAAACAAATAACTGCACCATGGATTACATAAAAAGGGTCTTTATCGTCTAAACAAACATTTCAAGAGGTCTGTACTTTGTTTAATGAAATGTATCCCAACAGAACTCCATTAACTCAGTCTTATGTTAGTTGAATATCGAGGACACAAAAGAAATATTGTGACCCTATAACAAGCCCTCGCAAACACGTGATCACTCGCAATTTGATAGGACCCCACACGCATCTTAAGTGGTATCGTTGACGGTGGTATTCATTACTTTCAAATTTCGCGTCATCTCGCGTCTTAGATCGCTTGCTATTGGGTCGGAATATTTCTCTTGTGTCCTCGATCTCTTTGTGCGTGGTTGTACATACAAGCAAATGTTCACGATGCACCTCAAACCGGAAGACCAAAGATAGCAACTCGATATTTTATTGTCCGTCGAAGAAAATCCACGAATTTTTGTACGCCAACTTGCTAGAGATTCTGTCAGAAAGTTACTTAAAATAGAAAATTTATACCTATAATAAAGTTCATTTAGTTTAAGAAATATATGAGTTCGACTTTAATAAAAGGAATGAATTTTTCGAACTAATGATGGAATGGTGCAACATTTTGTTTAAAGTGGAACTCTAAATCGACACAATTCCCGGTATTGGTTTAGAAATAACCCGCACTGGAACAGAATAACTTCATGCTGAACATCCTCAGAAAGTATGGTTGGTCGATATTTTGTCGGACCATTTTTTATTGACGGCAATCTCATTGCAGAAAATATCTTCATCTCTTGCAGAGACAAATAGTACCTGCCAGGGCTGCAAATCCACAACCGAGAAATAACAATAGTCGTGGTTCCAGCAAGACGGTGCACCTCCACATTATGGTGCGGATATTTCCAGATTTGTCGGCATTAGATTTTTTGTGTGGGAAGATCTTGAATTTGTCGTTTATCAAAATAGATCTAATACTATGGACGAATTAAAAACTAGAATACGGGCAGAAGTTGCAAGAACTACTCCTGAAGCAATGGACAATGTTCAGAATAGTTTTCGAAATCGACTATGACACCGTGAAGTAGAAAATGGAGGTCATTTTGAGCATCCATTAAATTGATTCATCATCTTTTGTTGTTTAAATAAAGTTTAAACATTGCTTTATTTTGTTTCGGTTTTGTTTAATGCAGTAATAAATTGGCGTTGCTTAACTTTACGTATTGAAAATTTATACTCTTGTAACTTTCAAACTATTTACTTTAGAAAATAAAAAAAAATATGTTCCATAAACTTCTGAAAGCGAGCTATCATAATACGCAATAAAAATGGTTGGTTACTATTTAAAAAAAAGTTAAGTGATTATATCATGACTTTCAACCTGCTGGTCAAGTTCATAACAATATTCCTAAATAGTGCGTCACTAAGAATTGCAAAGCTTTTATTTGAAACATTTTTCTCAAAACTCCTTCATTTTCAAAAATAAATGGTCGTTGCCTGACTGACTAAAACGCTCGGGCGCCCCAGGCGCCTCATAATATTCTAGTGTTAGTATTATAAAATAGCACAATTTGATACCCGAAAATCTTTATTTTCATTTCGACCGATAGAGTCAATTACCCGAAATTAGTAGAATAAGTATCTTAATTAGCAAAAATTAATAAATAATATAAAATGTTCAAAGGAAGAAAAGATAACATACAATGCAAAAAGAATAGTAAAAAAATGCACAATACGAGTTTTACACTGAATATTCTCCTAATGAGTCAAAAGAATATTGAAATGTCCACTAAAGCGCCCTTTTTCTATTTCTGCATACTTTTTTCTCTGACGAAGTAACACCTCTTGACATAGAAACAACAAGATGCCATTTCTTTTCGACTTTTTATTCAAGAAAGACTCTTAACAGAGGCTTCAACTTGTTTCTAAGGAGTCCTGATTGCGGGAAAACTAATTAGACTATTTATTATTACTCATCATTGTAATAGGATTACTGAAAATTTATACATGATTAAAATTTAGCGAAAACAATATTTCAAACATTTTTCTTTATAATAAGTTGCCAATAAATTTAAAATTATATTTAATTATAAATTAGTATATCAACAAATTAATTTAAAATCGTTAAAAAATTTTTTTTTCCTTTATTTACATTCATACTAGTTTTAATCATTACTGAGTACTCCTAATATCTATTATACAGGGTGTCTCAGACCACCCGCCCACCCCTTTTATTTTGAGAATGCCTTGTTGTACATGGCTGAAATAAAAAAATTATTACCAAAGCAAACCCGAAGAATATATTGGTGCTCTTAAGTACCCGGAACTGGATACTTCCAGTTCCGGGTACTACTTTCGATTTTTAAATGGCAACATGGCTCGAGTATGGTATCGTTTAATAGGTATTTAAGAAAAAAACAACTTTTATTAAAATATTTTTTTAATAGTTTTGATATTTACAAAGTTAAACTTAAAAAACGAAACTTTCAAGAAAAAATTTAAATTTTTGTTTTATTTTCTAAATACGAAAAGGAAAGTAAAGTTTAAATGAAAATTATTCATCTTTGACTTTAATTTGTAAGAATTGATTCACATGCGTTGCTGGAAATAATACATAAGGTGGCTTTGTTTCGTTTTTTGTTAAACAAAATTGTTTCGTTTTGTTGACAAAAATTTAAATTCATTACAAATTCAGTTCATTTCTTGTGATACCTAATACTAATAACATACAATAAATTGAAGTAGTTTCTTATTGTAATAATATGGTGTTTTCCAACCATGAGGGATATGACATGCTCATGGTGTTGGGTGAGTGCAATCAAAACTACCTTGCAGCTGAGCGGCATTACTCTGCGCGGTACCCTCAGAGAGCTACTCAGTCGAGAAAGGTATTTCGGCGATTAGCAAATCGAGTTAAAACAATTGGTCAGCTACAGGCGAGCCATAAGAAGAATCAGCTCATCAAGAGACGTGTGCAGAATGAAAGAGCACCTGATGTACTTGCTGCTATTGCTGTAGATCTTGACACATTTCTACCAGAAGACTTCAAATTGATTCTGGCATTAGTCGAGCTACGGTTTCGAAGATTCTTACCACATACATTTAATGGTTATTAAAGAAAAATGAACGTTTCCACTACCACATTCTATGGTCAGACGAGGCGACATTTAAGAGCAATCAATATTCACAACGCTCATTACTGGTCTCAAGAGAACCTTAATTGGTTACGTAAAGTGGACAACCAGCGAGTTTGGAGCTTTAATGTCAGGTGCGGCATTTTACGAGGTCATATCATTGATCCTTATTTTTTCGATGGCTCTTTAAATAGTGGAATTTATAGTAATTTTCTAGATAACATCTTGTATGATCTATTAGATAACGTTCCACGTGAACATCTCCAAGGGATATTCTTTCAACAAGACGCTTGTTCAGCTCATTTTTCAAGAGTGTCCCGTCAATCGGCTGATCGTTTATTCCCAAACCGCTACATCGGAAGATCCGGTTCCATGTCCAGCTCGTTCTCCTGATCTAACACCTCTCGACTTCTTTTTTTAGGGACGTATCAAAGAACTTGTGTATCTTGAGATTCCAACCACGAGGGATAATATGATGGACAGGATCCGAAATGTCTGCCGGTCACTAAGTGAAAATGAGGTGTTAAGGGTAGTTAACGATGTCCGCTTTCGGTTACAAGTGTGTATCCATCAAGGTGGAAGGCTATTTGAACAATTAAGGTGGAATTTAGTGAATAATAGATGAATAATTTCATTTAAACTTTTTTTCCTTTTTTGTTTTTGGAAAATAAAACAAAAATTTACTTTTTTCTTGAAATTTTCTCTTTTTAAGTTTAACTTTGTAAATATGAAAAAGTTTAAAAAAATATTTTTATAAAAGTTGTTTTTTTCTTAAAGACCCATTTTGCCATTAAAAAAATCGAAAGTTACTTCCGGTTCCGGGTACTTCCGGATTGTTCCGGAAAAAATTAAGTGCACCAATAGATTCTTCGGGTTTGCTTTGGTAATATTTTTTTTTATTTCAGCCTTGTACGACAAGGCGTTCTCAAAATAAAAGGGGTGGACGGGTGTTCTGAGACACCCTGTATTTATTAATATTATAGTTGTTATTTTACGCATGCAAGCTTAAAAACTGTCATTATCGACGTCAAAATCATGTCTCGAGTCAGAAGTCAATCCTTATTCTCTAGGGAAGAAAAATGGCCCATCGTAAAATAATTTTTGACAGAAATGTCATGAAATGCCAATTAAACGCTTAACTGGAGATAAACTGTAAGTAAAAATTAAAGTTTTAAATTTTGAAGATTAACTGTAAGTCATTAAACCAAAAAATAAGTTAATATGACCAAGTTCATTTATATAAAAAAATTCTCTCCTGAAGAGTTATAAGCCCAAAAGTTGATTTGGTTTATTTATTGTAGCCAAAGCAGTAAAGATTTTTTCATGAAATTTTGTGTACGTACATTTGAATACTGAACCCTCAATTGGTAAAAATTTAGCTAATTCCCGACTTTTGTAAAAATTTATCGTAAAGTACTAAAAGTTAGCTTTCCAATGATGTATTGTATGACATATGTTGCCATTTAAAAAAATTCAAACTGGGTGCCGTGTCCAAAATCCGAGCGATAAAATATTTTTTTCTTCAAACGTCATTAAAGTACAGTCTTTTTTGACGTTTGATAGGCTTTAAAACGTCACTTTTTATGTTCGTTGATTCTACGGTCACTTTTTACTGCCTAGGAGTAAAAATTTCTAGTTTGCACTGACAAGAAATAAAAGGGCGGAGTAGAAATGAATTTTGGGCAACCCAATATACACTAACATTGTATTGTGTGTTGTACGTAAATTAAATGTCAAATTTTAAAATTAGATATTATATATTATATTACTATTTTAAAAATTTCGACGTTTGAAGAAAAAATAGCATGTATTATTTGGAGTAAAAGAACTCTTTTACTCCTAATAAAATAATATACTATTTGTACCAAAGCCCCATTTGATCCCACAAAATTTCAAATTTCTTTTTCCAGCCATTTGGGCATGGCGGCTTTATTCCATACATAAAAATCACCCTGTATATGTATTATATAGGGTGATGATAAAGTTTGGTATAAAATTCGTAACTGCCGTATTTAGTATTTTCTAGAAAATCGCTAGGACGGGTCAATTGTAGTTTTAAAAATGCCATCTCTTGGTATAAAAATATTTTAATGAAAACCCCCACTTTTTTTACTTGTTTTTGATAGACATTCATGTCACTTAAACGATGATGTTGTTTTTTAAATTTATATTTTTAGCTAAAAATTATAAAATCTACTTTAACTCCGAAACAAAGCACCGGAGCGCGACTTATAATAGTTTTCTATAGAACATTGATCAAGGATTATTTTGGTACTTTTAAAATTAATAAAAACGCAAAGAAAAAAATTGATGACCTCAACACATGTAACGTCCCTGAAAATATTTTTAAAACTTGTATTGACCGTAAATGTGTATCCTTGTGTAAAAAAATTATCGCCAAAATTTCAAATTAAAACCTCTTGTAATATTTATTTTATTTACATAAAAATATTTTTTTTGAAAATGTTTAAAGTGGTATACCTTTTTAGGAAGCATTTCTGAACAATACATTATAAGTCAAAAATGCTCAGTTTCACTTCCTCTATCATCCTAAGAAAAATGTCAGTATTCAGGGATAGCCTGTATTTTATACCGGGTGGTCACGAAACTAGACCCACCCCTGTAACTTATTTATTTATGGAAATAAAAATTTGAACTTGTACAATGTTATATGGTATAAAAAACGCATTTATTGAACTAAAAAAGCTTTCAATTTCACCGGAAATTACATCAACTTTCTTATTTTAAACCTAATACCCTATTTTTAGTTCTTATTATTAAACAATAGTAAGTTCCAAGTATGCTTGTGGCAAACATTTTTTTTTTGAATTTATTTTGTTATTTTTTTAAATAAAATCTATTAAAACTGCTCTTAAATAATTTAAATAGGTAAAATAAATTATATCAGTGTATCACTGTAATAGGAAAAAAATCCTCTATCGAAATAGGTATTGGCCCCATTATCATGGCATTTGAAAAAATTAAGATATTTGCAAAAAACGCATTTTAAAAATGATAAATATCAATTTCTCAAAAAAGGTCGAATGAATTTTATAATTTACAATTTATTTTACCTATTTAAATTATTTAAGAGTAGTTTTAATAGATCAAAAATCCAAATTTTTTTTTGTAAGATTAGAAAAAAAATAGAAATTATTCGACGTACATATATTTCTTTAATTTTTAACAGTTGGTAACAATGATTTCTTATTGAATGATTGTTATCATAGATAAAATAGATAGGTAACTGTAATACAAAATTTTCGGACAGCAAAAATAGCGCCCTCTGACAGGGTTCCCCCGCAACTTTGACGTTTAAACGGCGGGAGAACCTTAGATATTTTGTAAAATTAGTTTATCATTTTAAAATGTATTTAATATTTCCTTTTTAATAAATATTGTCGTTTTGAATATTTAATAAAAAGTAAACATTTTTCTGCACTTGAACATTTAGCTATTTGAACGAAAAGAATATAATTAAGTTGATAATATTTATTTATGCTTCTGTATATGAGTACATTTTATGGATATTTACAACACATTTAATATTTAATTTCAAAAATAAAATAATTTTGAGGTCCTGTGCTGGTGCTGTTTGAAGAGTTGAAGGATACTTGGGATATTTTATTTTTACAACAGTTGCAAATCACTTCTTCAAGTTCCAAGTTAGAAATTATTCTTGGTAAAAATTCACTGTTGGTTGTATATCAGGCCATAATACTTAAAATTTTAACACAAAAACACACACCAAAAAGCCCAAAAATAAAAACGAAGTTAAAAGTAGAAGTATGCTGACGGTGCCATTACTTCCAAACATAGATAATATAATTTATATAGAATGCAAACTCAATATTAAATTTTGATAACACAAAAAAACTTGGCCCCAAAAGTTTAGATGGCGCCTCATGAAACTAAAGAAAAATCAACTTGGCGAAACATTTTTTAGTTGTCAGAATTGATAGTTATGTGCTAGTATGGTGATAGTTAGCATTCAAAATGTACCAGTTTCATGTTTTTCTTTAGAGAAATGATACTTGAGATTAAAAAGGTCTTGTTACTATTACTGTTGGATTTCCAGCAAATTGTTATTAATTCTAGGTATGTTAACTTTTTCCACTTATATCCTATACTTACATATCAAATTTTTAAAATATTTTATTAATTTTCAAGAATACTTTTAAACTGGGTTCATACAATTGTCCTTGCAACAACTAAGTGAGATATAAGGTTTTCCAGATAATCCTAGGAGAATGAATTTGGATTATCAAAAGACGTAAGAGTGTAAAATCTATATTTAGTAATTTGTTTTTGGGTAAACCATACTTCTACTTTTATAACATCTAAAATCTACTTTAAATCTGTTATACTGATGTACAGTTTGTATGTAACTCATCTATACGATTAGTAATTTTTAAATAAAATGTTTAAATGCAAAATTTTGTTTATATGTTATATTCTACAAATAGGGTGGTTGGTGTAAATATGTATCTTTAATTAGTTAATAAGTAACAAATTTGTATGAAAATTTAAAATAAACCTTTCAAATTAAAGATACATGTTTATAAAATAAAAAAAATACAAACATAAAAATTGCAGATTGAAAATTCCCGCGCTTCTAAAAATACTTGGCCCCAAAAAACCAGAGGGCGCTTTTACGTTATCAAAAGGTACTATTGAGTTAGCATTCTATATGTATTATGTTATCTATGCTTCCAAAGATTACTATAAAATTATTTTTTAATTTAATTATTTTTTTAAATAATGCAAAGTCAAGAAAATTAAAGAAAAAATTCAAAATGTAATGGATTTTTTTTACTTTTGAATACTTGATTAATTTATCCAAATTTTTATTTATTTTATATTTTTTTATTAAGGGGAAGTATAGAGGGGTAAAAAAGTTGCCTAAAAAACTAATAAAGCAGCGCCATCACATAGGGGTCCTCGCGAACTTAGGGAAAAAACTTTTAATATGGGAGATTCCCTACCCTGGTTTTTATAGCAACAGAAAGCAGAACTCTTGGATAGTGACAGTTAATTAAACTTAAGTTTAAGATTTATTTATTAAGTTTTTAGATTTTAGATTTTAAGTTGCAGATTTTTAGTGTAAAACTATACCTTTTTAACTTCAAATTGAGACTAACCCATAACTTTTTTCAAGAGAGGGAGCGCGTCCCCTTACTTTTTTAGTACTTTCTTATAATTATTTATGTAGAAATAATTTTTATTTATCCGACAAATACAAAATATTTAGAAATTTAAAAAAATCTTATTCTGGTCTCAGGAATATGTAACATCCAACCTTTTATAGACACCCTGTATTATGATGATAGGCAACTTGAATTTTTATTATTTTATTGTTTGTTTTTTATAAGAATAAATTACGATCAAATAAATTAAAATTTTTTTATTATTTTCCCACAATTTCAAATAAATTAAAAAATAGAAGTTTTGTTTTATTATTATAAAAGAGATGAAAAAAAATTGAGGCCCACAAATTCATAGATACAACAGCCCCCCCCCCCCCCCCCAACAACTGTATGTGGAAGCGCCCCCTCACTTTTTTATTTAGGACTACACCACTGGTAAAATGTGAGCATTAAGAAATTTGACATATGCGACGCGATATTTCAAATTGTTGATTTGATTATCAAAGAGTTGAAAAAACTTCACCAACTCCTCAGCACTTCCAAATCACTCCTATTAAACTTTTCACTATCCATTATATGATATTATAGTATTCGCCAGAGGCAAAAATTTAAACAGACACTGTCAACTTTAAAGATCAAGCATGCGTATTTCTAGATTCACTATCCACTAGCAACTCCTAATTATAAATTCGAAATTTTCCCCATTAGTGGCTAGTTGTTAATGCTTAATGGTTAGTTGTTAGTGGCAGTATAAACAGTCAAATGCAATTGTAAGCATTTATCTTTTTAATTGTTAGTGGCTAATTGTTAGTGGTTAGTTGTTAGTTGAGCATAAACCCACCTTAAGAAAGGGTAAACTTGTTGTCTATAAAATTTGTTATTGTACATAAAATAATCTTGTAAATAATTTGTTTATTACTTTGTGGTAAGCATTGCTTCTTGCCTCGCTAGAAGTTAGAAGTGCAGGATTAAATACATAATAAATTACTGGATCTTTCCATTGCGACACGCTGTTGCCGATTTTGTGCATTTTGGGATGCATAAATACTGTTCCGCTTGGTATAAATTATTCTTACGTTTGAAAATTGTAATCCTTTCGATTTTCTAACCTTTTCTTTTGTACTTATTTCTTTGAATTTAATAATTAATTTATAAGTTATTGTAAAGATGCTACCACTTCATTGGTTTATTAGTTTATTTACTTTGTTTGAAGTGGCTACTTTAGTTTTCTGTATATAATAATCAACTCAGTACCTCCTTTGTTAGACAACTCCAGAATTATTTACTAAAATTACTAACAGTATTTGCTTCATTTAAATATTTAATATAATTCGTGCCTCGTGCCTTTCAAAGCTTAAATAAGCAGAAAATAGAATTTATATTAGAGACAGATCCTCTTGGGAATAATGCATAACATAAATTACTTTTATTAAAGTTGGAAAGTTATGTTAACAAAGCCGCTTGGGTGTACAACCATACTGAAACAACTTTTTGTTCACAAAGGATTTAGCAAGTTTTCTACAATTCCCAACTCACCCACGAAAAACAGCCTTCGTGTATAAATTTACAAATAAAAATTAAGGAAATAATTTTTCACTTCTCTAAATTCAGAGATCGTATCGAGAAATAATTAGATTCCTCAAAACTCATTTCCCTGTTGATAATGGAATTAGAGAAGTTTGAAACCTTTGAGAAACTGGCTCAAATGTAAAAGAAAGAATTTAATTCAATAAAACTTGTTTCATTTCTATTCTAAAACCAGACAAAGGCTTAACTAAAAATAAATTTTATAAAACAGTTTTTAATTTCATGGAGAACTATTTTCTTCAAATTAGTCATACTTCTATTATTCATAGAATGTGAAATAATTAAATCATCCAGAAATTGTGTTGAAAGATTAACAGTCCCCTACCCTGGATTAATAGCAACTGCACTGGGACCATTCATAATGCAAAATCTCATTAATTCACGGACACGAAAGCCGAGCTGGGGTTAGTTTAACACATTTATTTTTAGCTTCAGCTAAGGAGTTTAGTAATAATTTAATTGGTCTTTAAAGTTTACCTTAGGACAACATTCATTTAATAATATGTTTTCAAACAACAAAGCGTTTATGTATTTTAAAGAGTTTTACTATTAATTTAATCATATTATAAAAATATAGAAGTAAAGTAAAATATTGATTATTATAGGTGTGAAGGTGGTAAATGTCAAACGAATCGCAGTTATGTAATAAAGTTCTCTCAAATTTCTCTTGATTTACTGCAGGTCTTTATTGCTATATTTTATGTTATACTATAATTTGCGATTCCTAATTAAATTTTAATTACGACCGTATAATGTGCTTTATTATTTAACGATGTCGGTTTTTGTTATATTTGAAAATATGTATATGCTTGGTAAAATTTCTATCAAGAGCACATGTGCAAAGTTCAAACACGAATTTAACCTTTTGTTATAATATTTGCTAAAAATGAAAAACAGTTAGTAGCAAATTGTCGCTACCATCACGATTAAACTTACTGTATATTTTATTCCATAAACTACAATTACAAATTGAAAATTTCATAAAAAATTAACAAACACTGTTCAATATTTGAAATGTAAGAATTTTTTAATGAAATATGAAAGCGTTTAATGGTCTTTTAAAGAATATTAAATTAATTAATATATAACTGACCCAACAACTAACGGGAAACGAACATAATCTACTTTTCAGTAAAAGCTAAAATATTACGTAATGCTAATGGGATGTCGCCAAGTTGATCGTATAAGATGTTCTCTAAAAAATCAGCGCACCAATTAACGACCCGTCAATAAAATACGGACTATTTTTGGCGTCCCAAAATACCACACCAAACATTGAGGATCCAAATATGCTAATTACCCATTTCACGAAGCTAGCAATGATTGTCAACAGACTATTTAATAGAATATTCAAATCTCCATTATTCTTGAAAGTTTTTTGTAATGAAAATCTGGATCCTTTTGTAGCTATTCACTAAAATCAAACCTCTCTTTTGAAAATCTTCTTCTTCAAGTTCCTGATGTTGGTGGATGTGGTAAGATTGAAATTTATTTTCATTTATAACCCTCCAAACAGTAGATTGGGTAATTCCGGTATCGATTGCCAGTCTTCTTGTTCTTATTTGTGGTTCCCCAGATCTCCAGCAACGGCAACAAGAATATGTGCTCTGTCATTTTGCACTTGTCTGCTGATATGCCGAGATTTTTATAGTGGTGGGTCGGGGCTCGGATGAAGTTGGCCACTTTCCTTAGCTCGATATTTTAGTAAAAGTTATTTATTTCTAAAAGACCCACCAAACAATACCAAACTCGACCTATGTTGCCATTTAAATAATCAAAGTTATTTCCGGTTCGGATAATTCCGGGTTGTTTCGGAAGAAAATAAATTCACCAGTCAATTCTTTAGGTTCGCTTTGGTAATAATTTTTTTATTTCAGTCATGTATGATAACGCGTCCTCGAGATAAATGGGTGGTACGGATGGACTGAATCACCCGGTATAATTAAAAATAATTTACACATAATTAAAATGACCTAGTAAATCCTTGTAACTTGCAAAAAATAGCTACATCATCTCTCTATAAATAAATAAAAAGCATGTGTAAAACTTATAAGAGCCAGTTGCACCACTACCCTATAAATTCCCAACGAACACTTAAATTTGTTAAGTGGCAGATTTTTTGTCAATTTCTAAATTTAATTTTCACTTCAATGACCGTAAGAGTTTAAAGTATAATTCATGTAGGTTTTTTTGACCGATAAATACAATTATTAAAAAATTGAAGTTACAAATATCTAAATTATTCTTTTTATTTTTTAAACAGGGTGAACCATTTAACTTGAGACAAATAAATAATTGAAAACCTAAAAGGTTTGGATAAAAAACTTTCAAATAAAAGTTTAAAGGAGGATAAACGATGGTGTAGTTATTTTTTGGTTAACTTTAAAATTTACTCAAACAAAATTTACACAAACCACTTTTTTATTTGTCATATTTTAAATTTCAAAAACTTTTATAAGAAAATTTTTAGTTTGTTAGATATTTGTCTCAAGTTAAATGGTCCATCCTGTATAAAATATCAGTTTTAACGAAGTGGTTAAAGTGTGTTTTATGTAACAAAATTTCCCACTAAAAGCTTGAAATAGTCAGCGATTTTACACAAGTGTATACATTCTACACTGTCAATTAAAAGAGTAAAGGTTCAGTAAATTGTCGTATATTCACCCTTATTTTAATCAGAAGTATCCTGTTAGTTTTTAAACACTTCGACCTCAAAAGAGGGGCTTCTTATCTCACCACAAAAATGGTTAACTTGAAATCAGGGGGGATAATTGCGGTGGACTTGTGAAGATAAGCAAAAACTGTAGCACATTTTCTAAATGACATTTAAACTTTATTGCCCCTTTTCTACCACTTAATTAATTAAAATTAATTAAATTACAGCAGTATACATTTTTAAAATCAGAGTTTATCTTTTAAACTTAGCTTCAAAATGAAAAATTTATACAGGGTGTACAAAAAGGAAGCATATTTGAGAAAAATGGTTCAAATAAAAGATGTGCCATTCTTAGTGACGCACTATCTGGAAACATTGACCATGACCTTGAACAGCAAAATGAATGTCAGACGATAATCACTTTTTTTTAAACAGGGACAACCCATTTTTATTTCATATAATTATAGCTTGTTTTTAGAGCTTTACGGAACATATTTTTTTTATTTTTCAAAAGTAAATAGTTTAAAAGTTACAAGAAATTAAGCACTTTAAGGGAAAATGTTTCAAATAAACGTTGTACGAAACTTAGTGACGCACCTTTTAGGAGTATTGCCATGACCTTGAATAGCAAGGTCATGTAATATCACTTCACTTTTTTTAAATACCAACAATCCGTTTTTATGGCGTATTATTAAAGCTTGGTTTCAGAGGTTTATGGAGAATATTCTTTTGTTTTACTAAAGTATTTAGTTTAAAAGTTACAAAAGTTTAAAATTGTAATAGGTAAGTTCGCAAACGCCGCGCCGATTTTTTTAAATTACCACAAGCCGTACAGCTTTTATTTGAAAATTTTCAATTAAACTTTCAAACCATTTAGTTTAGAAAAATAAATAAATATATTCCGTAAACTTCTGAAAGCAAGCTATAATAATAAAATGTTTTGCCCCTATTTAAAAAAAAAATAAGTGATTATCGCTTGAACTTCATCTTGCTGTTCAAGATAATGGGCAATAGTTCTAGATAGTGCGTCACTAAGAATCCTACAACTTTTATTTGAAACATATTTTTCAAAAATGCTTCATTTCAAACATAACCGGGCGCTGCCGAACTTTTTATACACAATGCATGTTATTTTGTAATAATTCAAAACAAATTTTCTTCCAGGTGAGAGTGTCAGTTAGATTAGAGAGAAATTTAACAAACTTAGATAGATTTATAGATATATGTCACTGCCTAACTTTAATATTGGTTTCAAAATAATTTTTCTTTGCCTGGTATGAAAAAGTAGAGCTTTGATTTTACACGAATTAAGACATAGTTCATTGTCTCATCACTATTTATGTAGTTTGCTTAAAAGTACATTACTATGTTGGTTAGACAGAGGTATTGTTGATGATGTAGCTATAACTGATGTGTCATCCATATACATAGTTATGGAAAAAATCCTTAATGTATAAGGTAAATTAAATTGGGTCCAAGATCGAGCCTTGTGGGACACCAACGGTGACCCGTAAAGCCTCTGACGACTCGTTAAATAGGATTCAAGTCATTTATTCGCATTACCACGAATGCCATATAGCATATAGAGTATATCAAATTTAAAAATGAAACTTCTTAATTTCTCAAGAATGGCAATACTTTTGCTATCGAACAAGCCAGCGAAATCGGACGATAGTTTGCAATATCCTTAGGATTAAGCTTATTGAAAAACAGTTTTACCATAGAGCATTTTAAGCCTTTGGAAATATTCCCCCTTAAAAAGATGAATTTATGAGATATGTTACTGGAATACATTTCCTTAGAATACTGCAACCATAAATACATTTATTTTTTTAATTTCAACATCAAGCGACCTGATTTATTTATGAAAATAAAAATTTGAAATTTTAATATGTTATATGGCATAAAAAACAAATTTATTGAACTAAAAATATTTCACTTCAGGTTTCATCGGAAACGACATCAACTTTTAACACCCAATTTTTTTGTACTTATTATTGAACTTCTAAGTATGTTTTTGACAAAAACTAATTTTTTTTGAAGTTTCAAAAAAAATTTTGGCCATTCCCTATTTAGGTAGAGGATTTTTTTAGATTACAGTCATACCTAACATGTAGGTATGAAGGAATTGTTAATAGATTTTATTAAAATTTTTTTGAAAATATCCAAAATTTTTTTTTGTCAAAAAAAGTTTTTTTGTCAGGAACATACTTAGAAGCTACCAGTGTTTAATAATAAGTACAAAAAATAGGGTGTAACATTTAAAAAAAGTTTATGTCATTACCGGTAAATCTGGAAGTGAAATTGATTTTTATTTAGTTTAACCCTGATGTAAAATCTATACAAAATATTTAAAAAAATTAAATTTGGTCAAATTTGGTTATGCAGATTACGGTATTCTGAATGTATGTGCAAAATTTAATATCAATTAGTCAATTCATTAATGTGCTGCTTACAATATTCACCTCGGTGTCCACAATTATCGGCGCCGGTGTCCATTCTAAAATGAAACCTTTTTTATTTATAAGGTAAAGTGGGGTAAATGTAATATAGTTTTGCAATAATTCAACTTTAACGGCCTTTGTACCCTAAGTCTCTCTTTCAAAAAAGTCGAAAAAATTTAAGTACTTGCCTTAAGGAACCGTATATTGATTGTGCCAGTTAGTTTAAAATTTACGAAAAATTAACATGTTTTAAAAATCATGTCACTATCTTACAATAACCCCGCGATTGGGGCCTATTGTAATAGTTGTTTGCGTTTTATATACCAATAATAGAAGTTTTTGGTGGGGCTATTCGGCAATTGTAAAAGTACTCAAAATTACATCAATTTGATATATTTTCCTATAAACTTTTCTATACATAACTAAACACGTTTTCTAACCAAGTACTTACTAAGAAACATATTAAGTCTTCTGAGGTCAGATGGCAGCATTGTAAATAAATTAGTGTTTAATTAATCAGCCATTATTACAATAGCCCTGTTATTACAATTACCCCACTTTACCTTATATTTTTTAACTATAAGTATATTATAAACAAGGCTGTTATATTCTTAGTTTTTTTACGTTAAAGATATCGTTTACGATCTTCCAAGAGCTTTTTGAAGGTTCCCCGAGCTTATTATATGTTTTCTATTTATAATTGTAAATAGAACCAATGAAATTTCTTACTAAATTACGAAAACAAATCTGAATTGGTAAGATAATTTGCTTTACTTGCCTCACAAAATTTAGCGTGTACCCATTTTTTAATTTATATTAGTCCGTGAGATTAGGATAACGGTTTTTGATGATAAATGATAAAGCAAGTTCTTGACTTGACTTAATAACAGTTTTCGTCATCTAGTAAGAATTTTCACCGATTGTATTTACAGTTTTAAATAGAAAACATGTATCATAATGATTTAGAAAATTATATGAAATTGATTCAATTTTTCATTAAGAGATTTTTCAGAATACATGTTATCCTATGATTCATTCTTTACTGATGTTATTATTATTCTATTTTACATTTTTTTATTTTTATTAACCAAAAGGGCATTTGTATCTACTTTATAAGCAAGCAAACAATGGTTTGAAAGTTAGGGTTTTGTTTAACTTTTACTGTTACTGAATTTTGTAAAGTTGAAGCTAAAACTGGAAATGATAGTTCAGTGACTGTATTTTCTAAGCTCATATTATAACATATTTAAATTTGAATTTGTTATTTTCATGAGTACAGAAAAAACAAGGGTGGCCTTAGTTTCATGTTCACCTGGTATACAGGGTGCTGAAAAAATAGCGCACACATCCACGCCACGTTGTTAAGAATCATTCGTTAGGAATTTCGACTACTTATAAATGGCGCTATTTTGGCATAAATTTTATAAAAAGATTGTGGAAGCTGAATAATAAATATAAAGGTTTTGCTGTGCTTTGAGTTTTTATTGGTTTTAGTAACTCCACTAGCTTTTATAGAATTTTTACCTACACATAAAGTTTATATAAATTTGATTTTTTACTCCTCTTCTAGCTTTCAAGTGACCAAAAGAGGTGGAAGTTTATAACTCTAACGACTTGATCTAGGTTGAGAGTTAACTCGTTAGATATTTTATGTCTCTCTCTTACATACAAAAACATGTATGTAGAAACATGTAAAAAATTCGCAATACAAAACACAACACCTCTATGTTTGAATGTTCGCCTATGTATAGTGCAGCAAAGATATTTAATTACCTATCGATTCATATAACAGAAAGTAAAAATATTGAAATTAAAAAAAAAACCTCAAGACCTTCCTCATTGAAAAGACATTTTACTCAATGCAAGAGTTCTTTGATACTAAATAGTGCACGTTATAGTTGATTATATTATATTTACGATGTATTCACTATATTGTTTTATGTTCCTTATGATGTGTTCTCCATTATTTCGATGAGAAAGTTTTATTTGATTATTATATTTTATGACTATTCGTATCCATTTTATATAAAATAGGTTTTGATGTATATTTTATTTTATGTAAACACTATTTTTATATGTAAACAAATGGCTTGATGAATAAATGATTGATTGATTACAATTACACTGGTCTACAAAATTTAAACTTTTTTTTGTCACACAAAGTCTAATCACATATTTTGATAATAGATGAACTCCTAACACCAACTGAAGAATAAAAAAAATAACATGTAAAGTCTTCAAGAAATTTACTAATATATTTTTTACAAAAAATAGCACAAAATACACTTGTATAACTTATTTCGGCAATTCTAAATATTTATGATTTTCACGAATACTTAGCTTCCGGTAGGTCTCTCTAAAGTTCCCAGAAATAATCAGCCGACATGCTAGGATTCCATTTTCCTTGAAATCGTTTTTCCATTTGGCAAATGTCCTGGTGAAACCTTTCCCTGAGGTCGTCACTGACTGAAACCAGGTTTTCTGCAAAAAATCCAGGAAATTTAAATTAATGTTGAAGTACATGTTGCAACCCAATGCTTTATTTGTTGTCAATAATTCATTTATTAAATCTTAGTAATTTTCTCAAAAAATTTTTAACGACATTCACAAAACTTCTCTAAGGATGTGTTTTAGTTTCATTTAAAAAACATTTGTATTAACTGTATTAATTAATTTTTTTTTGCTTTTAAAAATCCCGATTGCTGACTTCGCGTGCGAATGTATGTAGAACTATGTGGTAGTCATAAAATATCTGAGGGCAATAAGAAAAAGCGTTTTGCAATTTTAAAATGAGAATACATAAATGTGGCTAAATCACATAACAGAGTTCTTGTGACAAAACAGTCTTGACCAGTGTTATTTGTTAGTTTGTTAAATTATTTTTTGTGAAGCATATACCTGACTTTTTCGGGACCTTGTATACAGGGTGTCCCACTTTTTCCAGCAATTTTTTTATTACATAGAAATGTCATTCTAAAATAAAAGTTTTCCATGAATTAATATTTTTGACTCTTTACAAGCAAATTTAAAATTTTAGAAAATATATTGATTCTTTTCATTAAACAATAGGACATCGTAATTTAATTTTGGCTTTAAGAAATTACTATTTTCTAACATTTTATTGTGTTCTTAAATATTATTCTGAAAAAGGATGTAAATAAAACTCTCAGGTGACAGTAATAGTCAAACCACACTAAAAAATAGTATAACTTTTTGCTCTCTTTGACCTTTTTGATAACTTGTTGCGTTTAGAAGTTATGGGATTCGAATTAAAAATTGGAAAATGGACATAATAATTTGAGCAAACTTAGTTAAATTTTATGTCTCAAAATGACTCTAAGAATTTTATTTTACATGTTTAAGTGAATTTAGGTCAGTACTATTTATTTAATTGAAAAATAATTAAACTAAGGTTTTGTTCGGTTTTGGGATAAGTTCGGCGAAATTTTAGCTTTCAATCCAATCAATGCCCAGATCTTATAACTGAGTGTTTTATTGGTAGTAGGTAGATTATATGTAGATATAATTAAGTTTAAATTATTTGCAAAGAAAGAACTTTCAGATACGATTATTCTGAAGGACATCCTACGAAAACAAAATAGGATCGGAAGTAAACTCTACATAAAATAAAAACGAGTAATGGTGCAATTCTGTGCAAAACTGTAATTGATACCGTCCATTTTAACCCATATAACAAACCAGATTTTTCTTGTAAGGATTTACAGATTAACACGGAGTTGCTTCAGCTCACGGCCTTGTCGTTAAATGCAAGTGAGTCAGGTAATTTTTTAAAACGTCTTAGTATTATTATTTGGCACATATATTTTAATTAGTGACGCCCTGCTTATATTTTAATATACAATTTTGTATTTGCTAATTTTCTTTACTAAAATCAAATACATATTAAACAAGAAAAGCCTTTGTTGAGTTTATGGTTCATATAATTTTATTGATTTTATTTTTAATGGGACTATTAGCATATTTTTTCCATTTTTAGTAATATACATGAGGGCTCTAAATTTTTTTGCCTAATTTTAATAAGGCTATTATAAGCACCTGGCTTAACAAAAATAATGATGTAGGCTAAACCTTCAGCTTCATACAAATTACTTTTAGTAACAAGGTTAGGTTCCAAGAAATAATTGATATAAATTATCAAAATATAGTATGCTGTGATGTGAACTTCTTTTTGTAAACAGTGGCTAAAACAATTAAATAGAACACGTTCCGAGTATTGTAATTTACTCACAACGTGAAAATAGAGTTTCGTGCCGGGTGCCGGTTTATTCTGCTGTATACAGGGTGATCATTTAAAACCATCCACCCTAAATAACATCAGTTTGATAAGTTGTACAAAAATTGGAGGGGAGTAAAAAATATTCTGCTTATTCCATGCTTTAAAATCAACCAGAGGGTTGCAATTTAACAATTTTAAGAGGATGATTTTGAAATTCGCTTAATATTTGTGGTTTTGCTCATAATTTTTTTCCATTAAAGCATTTTAAAATTTTTTTTTTTGGTACACAGAAGTCTTGTGACAACAAATTTCTTCTTGTTTTATTTTAGTAAGTCAAACCAAATACTCACACGGCAGCAGTAAACGGTCTCTTTACAAAAAACGTTAGCTTAGCGACGTTTGCAGCAAAAATAAAAAAAAACTAATTGAAATAATATTTTTTTCCAACGTTAGCAATAAATTAAGGTATAAACGAAGAGTGTGGCATTTCATTTTTTGTTCTAAGTACATTTTTAAACTTTTTATAGCATCCAAAAAATTAAGTAAAATTTTAAAAAATTCCACCTTTTTAAAAAATTCACGAAAACGTATTCTAACTGTATTATGATTCATACCAAATTTCAAAACTGTACTTCAATTTTTTTGAAACAAACGACCAAAAACCTACTAATAATTGACCTTTGAAATTTGATAGGGTCTAGCTCCTATATGAACCGAAATCGGACATACAAGTTGTCCCTGCGCTGCGAGGAAGTAACATTACTCTAAAATAAGAAAAGATATCGACATTTGGTTTTCAACAGAATATACAATACTATTAGGCGCACACTCTAAAAATATTTTAATAATATACCGGGTGTCCATTCCAAGATGGCGGACCAAAGTTACCTTTTTTTAAAAGAACACCCATTATATTATGACATTTTTGGATTCCTTATCAAAAAATAAACATAGTTTGTATAACCTTTAATGGGTCTTTTTTCACTCGTTTTGCTGATATTTTCCATGGCTCTTTTGTGAAAAATTTTGTTTGATTCTCTACAATAGTTTTTGTTTGGTGCCCTATCAAATGTGGATAGTCGAAAGCGGTATTTTCGGCATATTTTTTTACTAAAGAAAAGGTAAAAATGCTGTTCAAGCAAGAAAAAAAATGATTGGATGTGTACGGAGAAGATGTACTGACAGAACGCTAGTGCCAAAACTGGTTGGCAAAATTTCGTTCTGGCAATTTTGATATGGAAGATGAACTATATTCTGTAAGGCCTATTGAGATCCCTGACAGTTTAAATTTATCGAATTCAACCATTCATGATCACGTGACACGCCTTGGTTTAATTTAAAAACTCGATATATGGGTTCCACATGTTCTTACAGAAAGAAATTTGTTCCTCATATAAGTTTGGTAACTCGCCAAAACTGTTTACAGCTTGATTGGGATGTACTACCACACCTACCATATTCTCCAGATCAGGTACTTTCGAATTATTACTTGTTTCGATCTCTACAAAATTTTTTAGAAGACCAAACCTTTACTTCAAACGAGGACCTGAAAAATCACTTGGATCAATTTTTTTCCAGAAGTTTTATGAGCGTGCATTCATGCTACTGCCAGAAAGATGGCAACAGGTATTGGACCAAAATGGACAATATACATATAATTGAATAAAATATTTAAGCACTATAAGAAAATCGTCTTTCATTTTTACAAAAAAAACGAAATGACTTTCCGAACAACCCAACAAATACAAAAATCTGAAAACTAACACATTGGTAAAAATTCAACCTACGCCTCTGCTTTTGTGTAGTCTAGTTACTTTGTTATAATGGTTGTGTTCTTTTTACAAACTTTGCTCGAGCAAATCATATTCCATCTCACTTTCTCGTATAGAATCAAAAAGAAAAGAAAGTGATTTGCTCGAGCAAATGACACAATTGGCCTATGTTGCCTTCTGGTTCTGGGTACTTCCGGTGTGCTCCGGAATTTACAAAGTATATCAATGGATTCTTTTGGTTCACTATGGTAATTTAAATTTTTATCCAGCCTATGGCGAGTACGCATTCCCAAAATATAATACTGGCATAGGTAGTCTGAATTACCCCCCCAAAGGTTAACAAAAAAATTATTGTCATTAAAATCGATTTCATATTTCATGTACAATTTTTGGTTTTTAAAGATTTTCACTTACTTATGTGAATAAAATATTATAAGAACGGCTTTTTCCTAAAATACGCCCCTATAATTGAGTATATATGAAAAACAAGAATGTTAGTAACAAAAAGTAATCCCTTCAAACATCAAACGTTTTCCAAGTATCCGTGTAAGCACTGATAAGTTTCTTGAAAAAAATGATCGATCAGGATAAAATACTCGTTCAAATGACTTTCCATTGTACCTCTACTTTAATCCTTTTTAATTATCAAGGATCATGTTTGATTGCTAAACATTTGTTTGTTTATTTACTGATAAGTAAAATAATTTTCCTTTTATTTTTTTTTTAGATGGCACACATCTCGTTAGTAAATCGACGTTCGCTTGGAGAATCATGAGACGTAAGCACACACATATTTTATAAGTTAATGTAAGAGTTGGATTTATAATTACAATCATAGATGCTAAATTAAATTACTATAAAATCCTAAATAAATAAATACTCCTATATAAATAAATTCATAAATTTTATGTCCTAAATACAACTTATTTTCTAATACATACATACATTAGGATATGAAGTGGTTTAGGGTTATTTGCTTTTAAAAGCCCTTCAAAGCTTCGACTAATACAAACTCCAGTTCCTACGGTATTCTAATAAGTTCAGAGAATTTCTAATTGCTTTGTAAAGCTAATTAAATTTCTACAAGACCACATTGTTAAGGTGAGTAAATCTTATGCAAGCAATTACTTCGTAGTTACAGAGTGCATAGGTTATTAGTTAATAACTATACTTTATTTTTTAACTAGGAGGAGTGATTTAAATTTCCCGCCAAAAATTAACGTCCCTAATTGGTTGAAAGTCAGCAAGATATACACCGGATAATTATTTTGAATGATTTTTGGCTTTTAACCTCAAAATATTAATCATAAAATTTGAATTAGTAATGTATTAACATGTATAAATTTTGTATTCAGTACAAAGAAATAGGGAATTTTATTATATTTTTGTACATATTTTATCATTAAATATCCAGAATAACCTAAAATTCCTGTTACAACCGGTTTGGTTATTTTTTTAGTAATTTTTATAGTGTAAGGTGTCTTTCCCTGTCACTCTTCCTAGCTAAAAAATGAAGTATACTAGTTATTATACATTTATAAATAATAATACTTTGACAGAAATAGATATCTACTTACACCTTATAAAAACTACTAACCAATATAAAAAAATTATAAAAACCTACCAAAAAATAAGCTGTTGTATTTTTGGAATTCCAATAAATATTGATTTGATTTGATAATATACATCTATGAATCCTGTTTGCATTTCGATATAATTTAGTAGTACCATCAAAAAACAATGCCTTGAGGTGGAATTTTGTTTCATATTTATTGCCTATTTACACATTGGTGATCTTGAAACTACATAGAAAATATAGTTAGAGGCAAACGAATCTCTATAACTACTTTCCAAGTATTTAACAATGTTATATTTAAATTATACTACTGTAAAAAGAATCATTTAATTACCGCCAAATTCATACACCTAAATTATACTTTAATCCGTTCACTTGATTTTTCCAAAGGCGGAATCCCAATAAAAGTCAATGAGTAACACAATGTAAATCAATCTTTCAAGTTATATTTTGTGGTACTATAGATTGACCGTTATCATATAAAAAAAAGAACCTATAGTTGTGTCAACTATAAATAGGATTGAACTTTAACCAAACCTTGACCAAGAAAAAATCCAATGAAAAAAAATAAAAACCGGAAAAATATGATCTTCTCTATCATCTAAAATAAATGATAATAATCTGTCTACGACAGAATTTTTAAACAAGGAATTCTGAAAAACTTTCGTTAAAGTACCTAACGATTAAGTTTACACCCATCGATATAGCATAAAATTTTAATTGTCTACCAATATCACAAAATTCAATTATTATAGAAGGTTTTTCTATTTCTTAAAAAAGAAAGATTTACTATGGGTTAGATTTAATTGCACTTTAAAATAGATCAGAAGAGCTTTCTTAAAATGAACGTTATTAAAACATTTTAAACTTTATAAAAATTCAATCAACGAAAAATAATAAATATCACTATCAACAACTTTAAATAATAGTTTTTAAGGTTTATAAAAAGATATTACACTTCTAAATTATGTACCATACTTTAGAAAATATTCTTCACATTTTTAAAGTTAACAAAACATAAAAAATGAAAAATAGGTTTTAAAAAAAGATTTACGCTATAGAAACGATGGACAAGCACTTTGAAACGCAAGTACATACATTTCCAAACCTAGCATAATATTTTTTAAATATAATACAAAACTACGATTTGTTAGAGGATACAAAGTGCAAACCCATCAATTTTTAGCTCAACGTTGACACCCGTTATTTTAAAGTAGTTATTAGTTTAAATCATCCTTATCCAAAGTGCAAATCAATCGATTTATAGTTTGTTTATCCAAAGTTAAAGGCATAACCCATTTCATTAAAGTACAATTATATATTCTCCATTTATTATTCCGTCAAGCTGGAAATATTTATCACAACAGATTTTTATTTAATCGATACCAACACGACCACTTTTGGTTTGAAAAGATGAAAGCATTAAAAAAATTATACAAGAATTGAATCAGTGAGCCCAAGAACAGTACGGGTCCAAAAATTGAGCTTTTGAGTTAAAGTAGCCAAAGTATAGGATGATTCATTTGAAGGTACTTTTTCAAAAATAGAAACAAAAAATTATCATCAATGTACGACAAAGGGTTCTCGAAATAAAGAGGTGGTCTCTGATACACCCTGTATATGATTTCCTACATAATTAATTTGACTAGAAATTACTTTGTCAATCCGCATACACAGTATTGATCAAAACTAAAAGGTCTCAACGGTTTAACTTATAAGTTAACTTATAAATTAACTAATAACTAGGCCTAACATGTACTAAAAAGTACTGGAAGTGGTGGGACTTAGTTAGGGTGGGTTGCACGAAAAAGTTTTTGTTAAAACCAGTTATAAACTAACTTCCAAAACTGTAAATAACTTAAAAACGGTTGGTTCCTCTTAAACTTTAAATGACGTTTAAACTGAAAAAATGAAATAAATACAATAGCTGTATTTGTCAATTTCTTAAGAACATCTTCCTAAACACCTGCGATAAATTTTCCGATGGAGATAATAACAAGGAATTGAAAATCCATCCCACTTTTTTTGGAGCTTCTTAGCAAATTATGACCAAATAACTGTTAATTAAGGCGACTCGCTAGCAGGGGCGGATTTACCAATAGGCTAGATAGGCTGAAGCCTACGGCGGCAAATTTATGACGGCGGCAAATTTTCAATTTTTTAAAATGTGGCAATAAAATATGTTTTTAAAACTATTTTTAGTTTTTTTTAGGCGGCAAAATATGTTAGCCTACCGGCGGCAGAAGCCTAAATCCGCCTCTGCTCCCTAGAGGGCGCTCGAGTTTGGGAGGAAAAATTGTGAAAAATCATGAAATCGAGCATTGGTTCTGCAGTCATAACTCAAGTTTTCCTCATTAGATTCTCAATTTTTTTTCAGATTGATAATCTAAATTGATTAGGCTACATCCTGCCAGAGAGTTACCTTCTGCAACCTAGCACAAAATTAATTAGAGGGGTCCAAAGTTAAGGTACTTTTAGGTCATTATATTATTTTTTGTACATTCTCCATTTTTTTTCCTTCTGGCATATACAGGGTGTCCCGTTCGTGGTAGCCAAAACTTAAGGGTTAGAAAGTAGAAGAAATTTCATCGTAAAAAAAACGAAAAAAGTGTGGGTCTAACTATTATAGTTTTGGAGTTACAGCTCTTTTAATTTTAAGTTACCAATTTTTCCCACACATCACTAAATCAGTAATAACAACTTAAAAAATGTGTGTAAAAATCTACAGAAATTATCACTAGAAAGCTAAAACCACCCTCTTTCAACTAGTAATAACAAAACAACATAAACTGTTGAGAGAATGTTAAATAATAATTCACAAAAAGAAAATAATTAAAAAAAAACAAAAAATTTGTCGTTTTTTACAATTTTCTAAAATAAAGCCAAGTAAGGAGGTGTTTTTTTTCTAACATCTAAAACTACATTATTATCCCTACAAATCATGAAAATTTTGAGTTCCTAGGCATTTTCCTTCAAACACTAAAGTTGCAAGCACATGTTTTGTCTGGTAGCAAGTGGCAGGTCATCTAATAAATCCACAAATACATTTTGTAGGAATTGGAGGAATGATTGACCATTTAGTCTTGCAGGTAACTCAATTGGGCCAATCAACTTATCATCAATAATTGCTGCACACACATTAATTGAGAACTGTTGCTGACATTTCGCAGGTCGAACGTTGGTGCGGATTTTCTCTAGCCCAGGTGTGAAAATTTGCAAAATTTGTAATTCCCGCACGGGTGAATGTTGCCTCGTCGGTCCACATAATTTTTCTTAAAAAATTGGGTGTGTGTCGTATTTTTCTTCTCAACCATGAGCAAAAAACTGCACGTCCGCGAAAGTCCAGTTCATGGAGATCTTGTACTTTACGGAAATGGTATGGATGAAGCCTTTCCTTACGCAGTATTCTCCAAATTGAAGTTCGGGATAAACCCAACTGTAATGAAATCTTACGAATGCTGATGCTGGGATCTCGAAAAATTGCATCTAAAACGTTTTCCTCATTTTCAGGTGAAATAAACCTCAAAGGTGGTCGATTTAAAAGTTTTTGGATCCCATATTCGCAAAGTCTCCGGTGAATGCTGATAAATGTCCGATGATCAGGCGTTTCTCTTGTCGGAAATCTTCTCCGGTATTCGCGAACAGAAGCTAAAGCATTTCCGTTACAAAAATGAAGTGGATGTCCGCAATGTGAGCTTTGCTGAATGCCATTAGAAAGACACCAGAAGTGCTATCAACTAGTAACAATAACTCAGTTCTCAATAAGTCAAAAGTACAACTCTTTTTTTATTCTTTCAAAGCCTACTATTGTTCGCACTCTTTGCATAAAACTATCCGCTTTAAACCTCATTTTACTATGACACACGTGTACAGAAACGACGAGAAATTCAATTAAATTAGTAAATTTGATATTAATTTAGTGTTTGAAGGAAAATTCCTAGGAACTCAAAATTTTCATGATTTGTAGGGATAATAATATAGTTTTAGATGTTAAAAAAAAAACACCTTCTTACTTGGCTTTATTTTAAAAAATTGTAAAAAAACGACAAATTTTTTATTTTTTTTTTAATTATTTTCTTTTTGTGAATTATTATTTAACATTCTGTCAACAATTTATATTGTTTTGTTATTACTAGTTGAAAGAGGGTGGTTTTAGCTTTCTATTGATAATTTTTGTAGATTTTAACACACATTTTTTAAGTTCTTATTACTGATTTAGTGATGTGTGGGAAAAATTGGTAACTTGAAATTTAAAGAGCTGTAACTCCAAAACTATAATAGTTAGACCAACACTTTTTTCGTTTTTTTACGATGAAATTTCTTCTACTTTCTAACCCTGAAGTTTTGGCTACCACGAACGGGACACCCTGTATAAAGAAATGACTTCTAAATCATCTACAAAAAAAAATATACAAAAATGTTGTTCATACCAGCTTTTATGACTTCAGAACTAAACCACTATATTTTCCGTTTAGGAAATTGCTCTTAAATATCGTTTGAAATGTAACAGATAAAGTGAACAATCATTTATTTTAAAAGTAACATTGGAATAAAATAATGAAAATATGTAATGTACAATTAATATTTCGCAGTTTATCGTTTTGAACATTTACAATCTTGCATTAATTTTAGTTTTGGTTTCCTACTAGATAAAATTTTTTGAAACTCCTTTTGATCTTTTACATTCATATTCTTAAACAATTTCAAAATAGCCTCAGCAAGAGCAGCCTCGTCTCTAGGTAATTTATTTAATTCATCGGTAATTTTTCGATCAAAGTTTGTGTTTTCTTTCTGTAGACCCGTATTATTCTTAGAGCTAATCTTCGATGCACCACAATTAGCTTTATTTAATTCAGTCCTTTTATAAGTTTCTTTTTTAGAATTTTTACCTTTTTGTTGAGAAAAGTTTTTCGGTTTACTGTTATTTTCTTCATTAATGCAATCACAAACTAAAATAAATTTGAGTTCTTTTTCTTGTTTTAGTTTTGTTAAATTGTGTTTATTATTAAAGGGATGGGGTTGGATTTGTTTCTTTTTATCAGCATTTATATTAATAACGATATTGTCTTTATTAACAAGTTCCTTTTTCTCAGCATTCTTACCCATATTTATACCTTCTTTTGATTTCTTAACCATAATTTCTTCATAATCTGATTTTCTATATTTAGGTAACATCTCATATTGAATGTAATTATCAAAACGAGAACTAAAGTTTGACTGGCTATCTTTGCGTTTCTTTTCAACGTCATTTTTATTAACCCAATTTTCTTTTGATCGAGTTATACTGTTAGAGGCATCACTTAAATATGAGTCATTTTCTTTCACATTGGCTATATCACCCACATGATCAATATTTTGCTTTAAATGTGATATTGAATCCTTTTTATTTAGAATTTCATTATTTTCTGTTAATCGTAAATTATCTGGTAATTCGGGTACTTTTTTAAAATTATTAGATTTATTAAAAAGTTTTTGTGAGCCTGAAGAATTCCTACTATTACCTAAAGGCAATGGAATAGCTATAAATAACATTTTCTTACTTGGACTAAAATCGTACCTAACAGATCTTCTTTCGCTTTCCTGATTTATTTTCTTCTTTGAAAATTCTGTAAAAGTCTCACTTACGTTGTCATCTAATAAACTATTCCCATGACTAATTCTTTTTATTTCCTTTGATTTTTTAGAAATTTTTAATGAAACATCATTATTTAGGGTGTCAATACTGGACTTACTAATTGATTTTTCACTTTTAATAGATTTAAGCTCCATAAGATTTATTTGCCTTAATCTTTATTACCTTATGATAACTTTTTCTATATGGAAGTTTAAAATTTGTAGCTTTTTATTTCCGTTTTATTTCTTATTTTGATGAACTGAAATAAGTAATTGCGTTTTCTACATTTAATGTTAAGTTGATGATTCATTTTAATCGCACGGTCTTATTTCGCTTATACATCTTTCATAATTTATAATAATATAAGGAATGGATTTTGACATTTCACATAAAATTTTGACACAATCAATTTTTTGGGAATATAAAAAAATGTCAGAAAATATTCTTCTTTCCTGGGTGCGTTCCACTAAAGACTCGCAATGCCCTCGACGATCGGAAAGTCGTTCCACATAAGACCGCGGTTGTTTCTTTCGTGCATAAAAACGTCATCGATGGCAAGAAGCTCACAACGACCGTATTTATTCGCGGGTTTCTGTGGTTGTTTGTTGAATGGTGGCGTTTTGAGCTAGTGGAACGGGAAAATTTTGCGGTCGTGGTCGTGGGCTTTAGTGTTCATTAGTGGAACGCGCCCATTATTGTAAGATATTATAAATAATCATAATAATGAATAACTAAATACATAAAGTTTATGAACAGGTTGAAAAAAATATTTTGAACAACGTACGATCTTTTCATAATAAAGCCAAGATCTTTTATTTGATACGTCAACTTGAAAAAGTTCCATTCTCCATAAATTTCTTGCACAGTATAATTCGTACCGAAAAGTTCCTTCAAATTAATTTGATTTTTTGGAAAAATATTATATTTTGATTTTGTTACCAGAATGTTGTAAGATGCACCGCACCTATGAACCAAATGACGTTATCACCTACATCTAAGAAAAGCCATTCTTCGCGGATGAAGTTACCAAATCCCTCAAGAAGTTCTTATAGTCAAACAACTAAAAGAAAAAGATTTCACACCTCTAAAGTATGTCCTGATAAAGTAAAAAATAAAGCAGAACATTTAAGTAGGGAAGATATAATAAAACAACAACAAAAATATGCGTTCCTTATGAACGACGATCAAAAAAATGAAATAATTCGACGTAAAAAAGCTTACATTGATTATAAAAAAGTAACAGAACTTGAAGTATATCAAAATTAAATCCAATCGAAATATACCAATCCTTGCCTTCAGTTCTAGGCTTATTTCGCTTAAAAGGAATTAAATTAAGCAGATTGCCTGGCAAATTTAAAATAGACAATATTAAAAACACTTTAACGGAAAGTGAATTTTTTTCTAAATTGCATAAAATTATCTCAAATGTAATAAACTGTAGAGGTATTAATAAAGAATGTTGTCAGAGTTAATGGTTTTTGATGAAAATAATTAAGAGAATAACATTTATTGTTAGTAATGTACACAAACATTAATTTACGGAAATCGAGTTAATGGTTTTTGATGGAAATAATTAAGAGAATATCATTTATTGTTAGTAATGTACACAAACATTAATTTATGGAAACCGTCCAATGCAAGTCAGACCTTACAAATACTTTCTGTAACCCAAAACCGGGTTTTTCACAAAATTGCACCGTATTTTATACAGCATTTTTTAAAATAAAATTTTACAAAACTAATCGCTAAAAATGCTTCAGGGAATATATTAAAACTATTTTTGGGTAGAATCAGATTCTATTATACAATACAATAAATTTCAAAAAACTGAGTTGGAGTGAATAACCATGAAGAAGTCTTCCTGGTGAAATCTTATTATGACTTGCTTCTTTCAGACTAAACGATTTTTTATTTATTTAGTACAAATAACATATAACTATAATCAAATAGCTCTTAAGAGATATATCGATTCTACATACCTAAAAGTTTTTTGGTATGGCCTACAATAGAGAAGTTGCAGTCATATTTTGAAAATTCCACTTTTTGTTTTTTTCAATATGGCGCCCAAACGATCCAAAATTCACCTGTTTTGTCAACGAATTATTATTGAAGATACAAAAATTCACTACTTTGTCCATTTAATCGACTTTCTATTTCCAATAATAACAAAGATACCCATAGAGTCCAACGTCAAATGGGACACCCCGTATATGTCAATTTAACCTCATTTAAAATTAAATGACCTTTAAACTTTTTGATAATATCAGGGGTAAAACTTTAAATTATGTTCATAGGACATTTTTTTCTCAAAATGGCATCAGTTTTCATATGGCAAAGTTTGTCAAAGAGCTAAAGAATTACCCTGTATAAAAGTTTTTTTTTTATATACAGGGTGTAATAACGTGGACAGTAGAACAGGTTTATCACCTCAAATTAAAATCCCACATAAATTTTCTCTCTATAAAGGACATTCGATAAAAATCGCCATAGGGGAATAGTTTTAAAATCTTTATTATATGGTATTGAAGTTTTGCCATTTCGCATTCATTTACTACTAGATAACCTAACTTGGAATTTAAGTTTTGCCATAACTTTATTTGGCGTCACTTTTTTTATAATTTCCACTTATTTTCTTATAAAACAGATAATTTACTATGAAAAAGAGGTATACTTGTTAAAAATCGATAAATCTAGTGGTTTTAAAGATAATCTTAATTAAAGTTTCATAATTTAAGGTAAAATTTATTTTTATTATTAAATCAAGTAGGCCGACATTAATATCACAGTATAAATAACTACCAGTAGCGACACTCTCCCGTTTCTAACCTAGTACCATTTCTATGGTGCGTATCTGGTACCATTGAGTTTAGAACTGCAAATTACAAATGGTGACATTTCTCTATGATCAAAATAATTTTAAAAGCGTCGCCATTTGAATTTATATACCGTAATTAATATAATAATTGATGAAAACTGTATATTATTACATTTAAGCTTGTCAAAATCATTAAAAACTTCAATTTTAATCAAAACTTTGCAAATGTATGTTACATTTTTATGGTTAGAAAAAGTGACGTAAATTTAAATTTGCCGCGTGCGTATCTGAGTATACATATATATATCGTCAAGGTCACCAAAAATTGTCCCTTCAAATAACATGTAATTTGCATGAAGTGTCGCTACTGGTAGTTGCCTATACTGTGTTAATATTTAAAATTTTTAAAGAAATTAAAGCGTTTTTCATCACACAAATAGAGCAACTCTTTTGTATTTTTCAATCATCTTCTAATAGTATATTGTTCTTTTACTCGGAATAAAACATGCTATTTTTTCTTCAAACGTCGAAATTTTTTAAATAGTAATATAATAAATAATTTTAAAATGTGACATTTAATTTACATACAACACACAATACAATCTTAGTGTATATTGGCCTATTGGGGTGCCTAAAATTCATATCAAGTCCGTAGGTACTTTTATTTCTTGTCAGTGCAAAGTAGTAATTTCTACTCCTAGGCAGTACAAGGTGACCATAGAATCAACAAACATAAAAACATTTAAAGCCTGTCAAACATCACAGAAGACTTTAATTACGTTTAAAAAAATAATATTCAATCATACATTCTTTTATTAATTATATTTAGGGAATGGCCTAGTTGATTTAACAATAAAAGGACATTTTGATTTTTATTTCAAAATTTTAATGGGGACTATCTCGAAAATGATTGGATTTAGCGATTGTAAATTTTTGATAGTAAATTATTTATTTTATAAGAAAATCAGTTAAAATTACGAAAAAAGTAACAACAGAATAACTTGTGAAACAAATTAGAGGTGCTATACTTCCTTATGATGGGTAAATAAAACATACGTTTTCGCAACTAGTTTCGTGGGCTTTATTGCTCCATCATCAGGCGAAATCTATACATAAAATTAATACAATAAATAGTTACATTGTTTTATAAAATATTTTTAAAATTTACTTACGAGTCAAGTTAAGAAAAAACTGTTTCCAGTGTTATTACACATGCATTCATGTACATTTCTAATTCTTCTAGTGTTTACAATAATTACTTTATAATTTAACGATCTACTCATATATTGTTCCTGTATCAGGTGAAATCTAGACGTAAAAATTACTATATTATAAAATTATAGTTTTTCTATTGAAATTTTGTTACTTACTAGTCAAGTTCACAGAACTTTTTCAAAGTTATTACATATGCGTTCCTGTATATTTCTGTTTTTTCTACTGCTTACAATTAGTTTACAATGAGGAAGAAAAACGAAAAAAATAATTGATATTTTTATATCTTATATTTTAGAAATCATAACTATAAATAAGTTATTTTTTGTTTCAATTCGATACGGCAAATATTAACGTAAATTTTAAGAAAATTAGCCCCTCCGCTTCAACTACGCGATGTACTCTGACGTCATTTCTTCCGAACGCTGTCCGTTCCGTAAACGCGTATACTGCAGTTGATTGCTTGTAGACGTTTTTATAGTTTTATCTTTTAATACTCTCATAAAATATAACTTTTAGTTATTAATTAAAGTAAGAGAATTATTTATTAATTTAAAATTTACTTCTTTATAATTTTTTACTTATGAAATTTCACTTTAGTGTGGTTTTTACAAGTGTGTAGCGTTTTAAATTAAAAATTTGAAAGTTAATAATTTTGGGTTGTAGTATAAAGAAATAAGAAAAAAAAATTCAAGGCAGTACGACTTTTTGTTCAAAAGATATGAATTTTTATATAAAATATGGCTTTCTAACAAATGAGTAAAGGTGTATTGTTAAAAATTAATATTTCGCTTAATAACTAAAATTAAGAAACGAAAATTCGTACAGATAAGTTTGTAAAAATTATCGATATTATCTTATTACATTTTTTAAAATTGAATTATTTTTTAAGGTACATTACCTAGAAAAATTTTGTTTTGTTTGAGTTTTTGGGGTGTAAAATTTTTTTGGGGGGGTGTAGAAGGCAAGTGACCCCCTACATTTCATCTATTTTCTATTATCTTTCATTTGCGGGGTCGATTTTGAAAAGATTCGAAAAAATATTTTTTGAGATATTTTTAAGGCTTAAAATTTTTCATGGAAATCGATTTTTATTGTTTTTCTCGAAAACTATAAAAGTTAGCGATTTCAAATTTTTACCAAAAGTAAACACCATAGATAGACGCGTTTTAAAAAACATTTGGTTAAAATCGGTTAAACAGATTTTTTGGAAAAATTTGGCAAAGTTTTGGCAAAATTTTAGTACATTTTCACGGAATTTGGTGGGGGAGGTAACGGTGCGAATTTTAAGCTATTGCTCGTCCCGGCGGTTCTAATAGATTAGAAGATAATAATTATTTTGTGAAAAGTGAAAAATTTCAGACCGCAATTTTGGTTCCAATCGGACATTTTGCATATTTTTGCTACATTTTCGGCCATAACTCGATAACGAAAGGAGATAGCGAAGTGATTCTTTTTTTGTCGTAAAATGTACATTCCGTTAGGGTAGAATAAAATTTGAGGTGCTGATTTAACCTAAACTCGAATAAAAATGCGACTTTTTTAAATCCGATCTTAAAAAAATTAAGATTTCGTTGTTTTTTCAAAATTTAAAAAACCCTATGCGTGGGCGATTTTAGTACCAAGAGTAAATATATCAGAATTTTTAAAAATGAAAATCCGTTAAAAAATAGGCCGACGGGAGCCGCCGACCCCTAAATTCAACATTTTTACGCCATAACTTTTTAACTTTAATTTAAAAATGCGCTTTGCTCATTACACCACAAATACTGTTGTTCTTTGATAATCTGATGTAAAATTGAGAAAATTTTAAAAATTGACGGCTGCAGAGGGGGCTGACCAAAGCGCGCGTTTGAGCTATTTTATTAACATTTCACTTGGGAATTTTTTTTTCAAATCTACGGGTAAAATATATTCGTGCTGATTATTTCGCGCATAAATAATAAAGAAAGAAGGAAAATAAAAAACATTGAAATATTATACACGGTCGGGATCATAAGTTACGAATTTTCAAAGTGTAATCTTTTATATAAAATTATAAAAAAAAAATGGTTTACAGACTCATTGGCCAATATCTACTTGTATATTGTTCCTGCTTCTGGTGAAATCTACATGTATAAATTACTATATTACAAAAATTATAGTTTTTCTTTTGAAATTTACCTACAAGTCAAGTTTATAAAACTTTTTCAGTTATCATATGCGTTACTGTATATTTCTAGTTTTTCTGCTATTTACAATTATTATTTTAAAATTGGTCAATCTCTATTCATATATTGTTCCTGGATCCGGTGGAATCTACACATAAAATTTACTAAATTAAAAAAAATATATAGTTTTTCTAGTAAAGGTTACTTCCAAGATAACTTCACAAAACCCTCTGGAGCAATAAAGCCCACGAAAGTAGTTGCGAAAACGTATCTTTTATTTACCCACCATAAGGAAGTATAGCACCTCTAATTTGTTTAACAAATAAAGAATAATAAAATGGATTGCAATTCGATTCATATAGAATAACTTGTGCTAAATTTTATTTTAGGTAAACTGGTAGTAAATGAATGAGAAATTCTAAAACTAAAATACCGTATCATAAAGCAAAAAAAATTAACCACCCATAGGGGTTTTTATCATACAAAGAAAGTTATGTAAATTTTTATTTTTTGAAAAATGAAATTTAACTGGGTTTAACTTTGCAAGGAAGCATTTTTGGGCAGTGTTAGAGGAATTTGTAATCTTAATTTGAGGTGATAAACACGTTCTACATGTCTGTCCACGGGACAACCTGTAAATATTTAAAATCACTTTGTATACCTATACATATGATAGTGTCATATTGAATGGATTAAAGCTTCTTTAATTTCTTGATCAAAACTTGATAAATTATTAGGTGATTGAAGAAATAAATAAGACCGTTTACTAGTTAAAATAAATTATGCAATAATAAAACACTTATCAATCAAAGATGAATAAATTATTTTTCCATTCCTGTTGAGTAATTGGGTTCATTGTCATAATAAATTTCATTACTTTCCTCGTTTATTACTATTTAAAGAAAAAATATATTTTTGACATTTGCAACCTTCACTATTAACTATTGTTAACAATGGTTAATAATATAAATTAATGGTGAAGGTTGCAAATGACTTTTGTAAATTAAATACTTTCAAAGTTATATCAATTCTTATGTGCTTATAGCAATTATATTTTATCTAAATTGGGGCAATATTGGAATCTGGGGAAATCTGTGCAACATCTTAATCTTAAAGCGAATAAAAAATGTATCTCAAATCAGTTTCTTTCAATATTTTCTCTTTTTCATTAGGATCTGCAAAATCAAACTCGTAGATAAATAATTTACTCGTTTTAGTCGATTTAATATATTTTCAAGACAATTCTAAATCACGGTATATAAAGCTTCACTATAAAAAATGGATATTTACATCCTATTATCTTAGCATTTAATGAAAAACATGACTAACACCCGACGCATGTTATTAAATATGAAAGCATTCTTCTTTGTTTTAGAAAAGCGTAAAGCGGATTACAATATTTATTTACTCGAACGTATTGACATTTCTAATATACCAGGAAAACCCATAAAATATATAACACTGTGGCATTTACGAAACCTACAACGACAAAGTTTATAAATATAATAGAATAGTGAATATAATAAACCCTATAATTTTAATAAATTCGGATTGTTAATTAATCTATACAGGGTGTCCCATTTGACGTTGGACTGTATGGGTATCTTTGTTATTATTGGAGATAGAAAGTCGGTTAAATGGATAAAGTAGTAGAGATTTTTTCGGATATTAATAATTCATTTACAAATAATTTGAATATCGCATCGTTCCAACGCTATCTTGAAAAAACAAAAACATGCGATTTTCAAAATATAGCTATAATAACTTTTCGTTATTTTCGGTGGTACCAAAAAATTTTTTTGACTTAATACAGACCATTTTTGTGTACAATGTAGTAACACAAATGAATATTTTTTTCGCCAACGGATTGGCCGGAAATGAACCAAACTTATTTTTTTCTTATGGCAGCCATATTGGATTTACACACATTCGGAATTAGTGTATTTTTCTGAGTAATTTGATGTATCATATGTAAAGACCGGAAAAATAAGCTTAAAAAAATTTAAAAATAGGCATCTAAAAAACCACAACATTTTGCTTAAAAAGGCATTTAAAAGGCATCAAAATCTAAAAAAAGGCATATAAAAGGCACCAAAATTTAAAGAAGCTTACAATATGAAAAAAGAAATAGGAAATAATTCTAGTTTGAATAAATTATTAATTAATATTCTGTTTTCTGAAAACTAATGATATACATTATCAAAATACCCTATCTTTCCGCACGGTTTTACTTTCCCACGCGCATTTTTGGACCAATCAGAAAGCTGCATTTCAACTCCGACACGGTATTTTAGTTAACCTTGCAATATAGAGGTGGCGCTACGTGTAAAGACATGTCAGAAATACAAAACCATACAATACATAACCTCATCAAATTTTCGTAAAATAAAAAAGTCATGGAAAAAGTATAGTATTCTACTCGCGAGAAAATAGTCATTATTCACTCAGACCTCAGACCTCTTACGTAATTTCGGTCTTCGTGAATAATGGCTAACATTTCTCGCTCGTTGAATAATATACTATTATATGCTGAAAAACTTCTTTCAACGTCTACACTAGTTATTGGCACATATTTAAAGGAATCTATTGGAATATTAATTTCAAAGTCATTCGCTCTTACACTAATAATAATTATTTTAGTAACAACAAAACAATTTTTTTAATAAAATATTCAAAAATAGCACATATATGCATAAAAATTAAAAATAGGTACTAAATAAACATGAAAATTAAAAATAAACGTAAAAGATAAAAAAGGCAAAAAAGGCATTAAAAAAATCGTCAAATAATAGAGTTTTTTTTTTAAATTTATGCAATTATACAAGAAAAAAGTTAATGCTTACAATATTGGAAAAAATAATAATTCTTAAAATCCGCTCTCTAATCATATGTAATATTTTAAGAAAAATAGTAATAATTTTATTTTACTAACATAAAATGGCCTTGAATAGACGTAAACTGTCAATACATATATGTTAAGATTTATTTTACATTTAATATTTTAAATAGTTACATTTATGTTATTGACAATTTACATCTCTTAAAGTCCAATGTTAGTTGGTAAAATCAAATAATTTTTTTTTAATATGGCATATGGTATACCAAATTACTCAGAAAAAAATACTGATTCCGAATATGTGTAAATCCAATATGGCTGCCGTAAGAAAAAAATAACTTTGGTTCACTTCCGGTCAATCCGTTAGCGAAAAAAAATATTCATTTGTTTTACAGCATTGTACACAAAAAAATTGGTACCACAGAAAAAAAAGAAGTTTTTTAAAAATCGCATTTTCTTGTTTTTTCAAGATAGCGTTGGAACGATGCGATATTCAAATTATTTGTAAATGAATTAATAATATTCGAAAAAATATCTACTACTTTGTCCATTTAACCGACTTTCTATCTCCAATAATAACAAATACCCATACAGTTCAACGTTAAATGGGACACCCTGTATAGTGATGAATTCATAGGATTTAAAATAAATAAATTTCATCAAGTTTTACAAAACTTAAACTTAATTTGCTAGTTGCAACCTTACTTTAGGCAATGGAATCAAACAACTTTACCAATTATTCGAGTATAGTTGGACTAATAGATGTGTTCACTCTACCACTTCAATTTCCAGGGATAGTTCTATAAATGAACTTTCAACTTACACTTACTACATGGTGAGCTATAATGATTGTGGTCAATTCAAATTTCCCGCCTAAAAATCTGGGGAATTTGTTCATAGAAACAAAAAAATCATCTCAAAATTATAACAAAGTAACTAGACTACACAAAAGCAGAAGCGTAGGTAGAATTTTTACCGTTGTGTCTATACTTCAGATTATTGTATTTACGTATTCTGCCTACTGTTTCATTCATTTTTTATCAAAACTATTTTGCGTAAATCTTTATTTTGTGTTAGTATCTGCCTGGAAAATGAAGGTCATCATTTTTAACATTTGACATTTGTTGTAAAATTAGAGAGCTAATTCTAGATTTTTTATTTTCAGAATCACAAAACATTAATAAATAAGTTGAATTTGTATACATATTTGTTTAGAATTTGTTATGATTATTGCATTATATTAATTTTGAAAAAATATTTGCTACGCCATTGGATTACTAGGGGGTTTTCTTTTTAAAATTTAGTTGTACCAAACTTCGTTTTTTTTGCCTACATATCAAACCACAATCATTTTAGCTCACCCTGTATGAAATTATTTAAAAATATACCTATACATGATGTAAAGTGCTTTGATTTCATGTAACCATTAGAAATCTCCTTACAGCTTTTGGATCAAATTAACGTATGGCTATGAAAAAACATTGATTTCTAAAAAATAAGAATACTCAACTTAAATTTGCCAAATCATAAAAAGAAGTTTGGTTTTGATAGCTAACCAAAAAGAGGAACACCATTTAAGATACTATACCATATTGAAACCGAATTGATTTCTCTGATCTAATTTCTCTTAAAAATTCATAACTTATAAATTCAATGCTAAAAATCTTGAAAAGTCGTACTTTTGCTTTTATCAAATTAATAATAGTTATTTATGTCATAAGGATCGTAACGTCAATCGTTATGGTTCTAGTCGTGAATATTTGCAGGCGAGGCGAACATACTTGGTACTTACCACTGTTTAATAATTAGTACAAAAAATAGGGTGTTACATTTTAAATAAGAAAGAAAGGAAGTGAAATTGAAATTTTTCTTAGCTCAATAAATGCGTTTTCTTATGCCATATAACATGGTGAATTTTAAAATTTTATTTTCACAAATAAAAAAATTACAGGGGTGACCCTAGTTTCGTGGACACCCGGTATTTAATAAAACATTATTTGCCTGTCTCATTACTCACAATTTAAAGAAAACTAATGGTTGTGCGTTGTACCTACTACTTTTATTTACTAACTATACTAAATGTAGTCACTACAACAAACTTAAATTTTAAACAAAACCTTCTATAAAATTTTACAGAAAGCTCTTGGCAATTTTTTGAATAAAATTAAAGTTTTTGCCACCGGATCTATTAAAAGCATTTCAAACTGTATTTCAAACTTAGCACTTAGGGGTAAAAAGTTAAACTACAGTTGTAAATTAGAAAAGTTTTCGATTGTTTCTTAATCTTAGTTAAAGCAAAGTGATTAATTAGGTAAAACCTTTCAGGTTTACCGATTTTATTCATTAATACCAATTTATGTGGGGACTTCAAGTAGGTCATCGATTTTTCTTAATAAAATATACATGCAGATGACGGTCATTTTTTACTTACATATTAAATTATTATAGCGACAAAAATCAATCGCTTCCAAAATATATTTTTGTGATAAACTTTTTAAAGAAATTATAATTAATTTAAACAAATACTTTTTACGATTCTTAAGATAATATCAAATATTATACAGTATACGGGGTGATTTTTATGTATGGAACCAAAGCCGCCATGCCCAATTGGCTGGAAAAAAATTGAAATTCTGTGGGATCAAATGGGTATTGGTACAAATATTTTAAGATGATTAATAAACACCTCATTTTATAACCGATCAAAATACGACATTTGATTTGTCTTGTCCAATAATATGACGTTTATACTGAAAAATGTCAGAGATGACATATTACAGCGACAAAAACCTACTTCCATTTTATCAGCGAAAAATGCCCATGTGCATATGCGAATTTTTCGCTGATAGAATACAATGATTGGTTCTAGCTTACGTGTAACTTATATTCCCCTCCTTCTCCTACCTGCATCATTTTCGTGCTTCATACAAAAATTTTGATTTGTTTATTAATCTTCCTAAAATAAACTCGAGGTTGAGCTTTATTCTTGGATATTGTTGCTTTTAATCAACTCAAGTTTGGTTCAGTACCAGGACAACCAAACTTTCGTTTAAAAGCAATAATCTCCGAAAAAAGCTCAACCACTTTTTTATTTAATACTTTGAATTAACGCTTAACTTATACTTAAGACTAGGGAATTCTGCAAGCATTTCTTACTAAAAATCAAACGAATAGGCAATTTTTATTTTCTTCTATGTTTTTTAAGCCTGAATTAAAGTAATTTGTAATGTGAAAGGCCAGATAATTCACAATAATTAAAAATCTAATACCTTTTTAATGTTTTTCAATGTGCAATTAATTTTTTTTCTAGTAAAAAAGTATCTGGTCCCCTTCCAGATACTCTCTATAAGAAAAAATTGAAAAAAAAGTTAAAAACTATTTTTTTTTGCTATATTTATGATCGTCGGAAGTGTTTCCCCATAAGCGACGTATAAAATTGAAGTCCGCGCTGAGCTCAATAGTTCACCACTTTTTGGTCCAGATTACGCATTGGTTTTTCATTCATAAATAGCTACGATTATTGAAATCTGCACCTATGAGGACTCCGCCTTTGAGCATCAACGTTATCAAGTCGGGACCATTGGAATTAAATCGATAAAAAGGCGCAAAAAAGAAAAACTCGTTTCATAAGTCGATAGTAGCAATTGTTCATTAAAATACTCAACGCTACGCGGCTCGTATATTAAAATTGAACGCGTGCTACTATTTAGACACCAATTATTTTACGTCCAATAGAAGAGAAGGCCACCTGTCTGGTTTGCTGTTTTCATTTACAAGCGGCAATGGGCCTTTCCACAGTAAAATATTTTTCAATGAATTTAATGGTTGGTTTGTTTTTTAAATTAGGGCACCAAAAAATTTAAATTAATTTATTTAGAAATTGTGTTCAAAAAAGCGACAACGTTGCTGATGTTCCCGTCGTGTGTCCTCGTGTGCAGTCGTCTCTATTAACTCTACCAGCTCCAGAGTCTGTGATCGTTGATGACAAATTGCAAATGTCAAACTTATTTAACCATGACAACCGTCATCTGTCAAAACAGAGTTTATAGAGCTTTGCAGTGGAGGAGACGATAGGGGATACCAACAACGTTGTTGGACTAGAACTTTTGAACATTATGACGACACGGATTCATAAATTCAAATTTTTAGCTCTTTCACAAAAGATATCAAAAAATTGATTGGATATTATTTTTTATTTTAACTTTATCTTTAAAACTAAATAAAAATTAAAAAATCGTGGAAAGGCCCATTCTTTGTGTTTGCTTGTTTCATTGTTGTGACAACAATAATCATTGTAATGCCGTTTTACCAACTTCGAAAAATAAATTTTACTACTCAGTAACGCACTGATATCAGTGCGGTACTGAATATTAAAGCACCGCTATTAATGCATTACTAGCCATTGTAACGAACCAAAATAGTAAAAAGGATTTTCTAGTTTGTTTATAAAATGTGTATTCACATTATTATTGTTGAGGATTGACAGCAACCGTAAGCTAGGCAACGAGATAAAATAATAAATAAATAGACTGATGTCATAATTAATAATTGTAACAATAATCATCGTGTGTGTTTGTATTGAATAAAATAAAAGCTTATTGATACGAATCTTTGTTAATCCACTGTACCAATTAACTATAACAACAGGTTATGGGCCCAGGAGCTAATAACAAATATAAATCATAAGTATAAATTTTTTTTACGAATCACCATGAACGCGATGACAAGGATCCAGCCATTGAACAAGTCCAACTATGACACCTGGAAAATCCAGGCAGAGGCGCTGCTCATAAAGACCGGAGGATGGGAGTATGTAAATGGCTCGAAAACAAGACCAACAGCAAACTCATCAAACCAAGCCGAAGTCGCAGAAGCCACGTCTTGGGACAACAATGACCAAAAAGCTAAGTCAGACCTTATATTATCTATTGAAGTATCAGAATTGCGAGACATAAAATATTGCAAAACTTCAAGAGAAGTTTGGACCAAGCTTTCCACGATCCATGAATCAAAAGGTCCCGCCAAAAAGGCAAACCTTCTGAAGCAACTACTGTTCACGAAGATGACTGAGGGGGAAGACACTCATGCTCATCTATCCAAGCTGGAGACAACTGTCGATAAACTCCGTGACATGGAGCTTGAAATCAATGAGGAGTTACTCTCAATAATTCTCCTATACAGCTTACCAGAGTCCTACGATAACTTCCGTGTAGCAATTGAAAGCAGAGATGTACTACCAACGATGGAAAGCCTTCGAATAAAGATTCTTGAAGAAAGTGAATCAAGACATGACAGACAAGAAAAACAACCATCTAACAGTGCATTGGCAGCATGGAAACAAAAAGGATCAAAGCAACAAAGTTATCAACAACAAATAGGGAACAAAGGTAACAAGAAATTCATGAAATGTCAGAAATGCAAAAAGAAGGGACATCTAACAGCTGACTGCTGGTTCAATAAGAAGAATGCGGAATCCTACGTTGCAGTTGAACAATGCACATCAGTGCATGAATATGTTAAAAAGAATAATTGGATACTAGATAGTGGATGCACTTCACACATGTGCAATGAAAAAGATAATTTTATAGACTTAAAACCATCCATTAAGAAAGTGAATATGGCAAATGGAACAAATTCACAAACTATTGGAATTGGATCTGTAAAATTGAATGTACTAGTTGGAAACACATTAAAAACATGTGATTTATCCAATACATTATACATTCCTAACTTGAATCTAAACTTAATGTCTGTATCCAAGTTAACTGAAAAAGGTTACAACGTTACATTCTATCATGATAAAGCGATCATTCGCAACTTGAAAGGAATTCCCACTACAGTAGCAATCAAACAAGATAATTTGTATGTCATCAAACAAAGCAACGAGCAAATAAATTTATGCAGTATGAAGCAAGATAAAGACTTCGATCTTTGGCACAATCGTTTCGGTCATGTGAATAAAAAGACGTTAAGCGAAATGATATTAAAAGAATCTGTACTTGGGATTAAACCATTGCCAAGATACATGAAAACTGACAAAGACTGTGAAATATGCATTCAAGCAAAAATGACACGAAAAGAATTTCCTAAGTCATCATTGAATAAAGCAAACGAACTTCTAGAGATCGTTCACACTGATTTATGTGGACCAATTCCCGTAATGTCAAACGGAGGAGCTCGTTACATGGCAACATTCACCGATGAATACTCGAGGTACACAGTTGTAAAAATGCTGAAACAAAAATCAGATGTGTATGACGCCTTCGTAGCGTACCACAAAATGGCTGAAGTAGTAACAGGCAAGAAATTAATGTACTTACAGTCTGATAATGGTCTAGAATTCGTCAATACGAAAATGAATGACTATTTGACAAAACATGGCATACAAAGAAGACTAACAGCTCCCTATACGCCACAGCAAAATGGTATAGCTGAGCGTAAAAATCGTACACTAATGGAAATGGCCAGATGCATGTTGATCAAATCAAAATGCCAAGCTAGTTTCTGGGCTGAAGCTGCATCAACAGCAAATTATATCCGAAACAGATGCGTCTCGAGAAGCACTTATCCGAAAACACCGTACGAAATATGGCTAGGGAGGAAACCAGTCGTTACTCACTTGAAAACGTTTGGATCAAAGGCGTACGTATTAAACAAACGACCAAATAGAACTAAAATGGAAGCAAAGTCCGAACTTGGTAAATTTGTTGGGTATAGCGACGAAAATAAAGCGTACCGGATCTGGATGGAGAAAGAAAAACGTATCGTCATTAGCCGAGATGTTAAATTCATAGAAGGAGAATTTCATGAGGATAAAATGACAAACAACGAACCATATAAAATCATTGAATTTAATTTATTGCCGCCTAAAGTTGAAACACCTCAAGATAAAAAAGAATCCGTTCAGGAAGAAATTGAACAGGATAAAAATGAATTCCAACCGGATACATCATTCAGCAAATTTCTTGAAGAAGAAGAAAATCAACAAGGCGAAAGCAACGATTCGGAGTATAACCCGAGTGATGACCAAGATGAAACGCAAACACCAGAAGCAGCATCAAGAAAATCAGAAAGAAAACCATGCCCAAAGCAATGGAATGATTACTATTGTAATGCCGTAATGGAAGAACCACATACGTTTCAAGAAGCATCTAAAGGAGAGGAAAAGAACGAATGGCAAGAAGCAATGAAAAACGAAATCAAAGCCCTATATAATAATCAAACTTGGATATTGGTAGACAAGCCTAAAGATATTAAAATATTAAACTGCAAATGGGTCTACAAACGAAAGACAGACAAATTTAAGGCAAGACTAGTTGCTAAAGGATATTCACAAATCAAAGGGATAAATTATACAGAAACATACTCTCCAGTCATAAGACATGAAACAATAAGAATACTATTCGCTCTCTCGGCAAAACTAGGAATGAAAATACACCAAATGGATGTTGAGACCGCATATTTGCAAGGGAATTTGCACGATGAAATATACATGCATCAGCCCGAAGGGTTTGTGAACCAAGATGAACCACAAAAAGTATGCAAACTCCTGAAACCCATCTATGGTCTGAAGCAAGGGGGGAGAGAATGGAACCGGAAATTGAACGATGAATTGATCAAAATGGGCTACAATCGAAGCAAATCCGACCCATGTTTGTATCATCAAACCATCAAAGACGAGATAATCATCATTGTGATCTACGTAGACGATATTCTCATTTTCTGCAAGAATGAAGACTACATTCAAAACTGTAAGTTAACACTAATAAAAGCATTCAAAATCAAAGATCTAGGAACTGCTGATAAATTCCTTGGAATAAGAATCAAACAGAATCCAAAAAGAGGAACAATCAGTTTAGACCAAACTGAGTATATAAATGCGATATTAGAACGATTTGGACTATCAGAATGTAATCCAGTAAAGACACCAATGTCAATTGGAACCAAATTCGAAGAAGAAAACGAAGAAGTAGACACAAGATTGTACCAAGAAATGGTAGGATGTCTAATGTACGTCTCCTGTGTAACCAGACCAGACATCACGTACGCAACCACGTACATGAGCAGATTTGCCAAGAAACCACTGGCAACACATCTAAATGCAGTAAAAAGAATTTACAGATATCTTAAAGGAACTACACAAATCAATTTAACGTACAAAAGAAATCAAGACCTTGATTTGAATGTCTACTCTGATGCCGACTGGGGTAATGACCCGTCTACTCGTCACTCAGTGACAGGCTACATATTAACGCTCCAAAATGGAGCCATCTGTTGGAAAAGTCGACTCCAGAAGACTGTCGCGCTTTCTACGGCAGAAGCAGAGTACATGGCGCTCGCCGAGGCCGTGCAAGAATTAACGTGGGTTAAAAACCTACTGAGGGAGGTATTACCAGAAAAAATAAAGCCAACACCAGTTTTCTGTGACAACAAATCAGCAATTTGCTTATCTGAATCAGAGGCTATCAAGCAAAGAACAAAACACATAGACATCAAATTTCATTTCGTAAAGGAAAAGGTTGCCACCAATGATGTCCAAATAAACCATTTAGAAACCAATGAAATGGTGGCTGACTACCTCACTAAGGCCGTCAATAAAGAGAAGCAAGTCGCATTCAGAACTTCGAGTGGACTTGCGTTCAGGGGGAGTGTTGAGGATTGACAGCAACCGTAAGCTAGGCAACGAGATAAAATAATAAATAAATAGACTGATGTCATAATTAATAATTGTAACAATAATCATCGTGTGTGTTTGTATTGAATAAAATAAAAGCTTATTGATACGAATCTTTGTTAATCCACTGTACCAATTAACTATAACAACAATTATTTATTTTTCCTGAATAATACACATACACATTTACAATTGTACATCAAATATAATTTTACTATTTATAGGAACTTATAAACAAGAAACAAGCAATTACAACAATACAACAAAAATAATTTTTATAATAAATAGGTACATCAAAATAACATACATAAGATATTTGTTTTGTGACTTTCTGATAAAAAATTTATCCAGTTTTTATCAAGGTTGAAGTAAAATACAGCAACTCAACAAGAATCTTTAAAGCTCTTATTGTAATACCTGCCTATGACTTAATTATGTTTTTTATTTGGTGATTCTGACTCCACAAAAATTCAGCAGAAAAATGATATCCATTTTAAGATGAATTGTTATTGTCCTTTAAAACCACATTGTTATTCCTAAAAATAATAAAACTTTGAAGTTGCTAGTTCTGTTCCTTCATTAAAATAAATTCTACAATGAAAAATAAGTAATGTTAAATTGAAGTGCTCGGTGCAAAAACCAAGCAATTCAAATTTTTAAAGAAATATTGTTCTATTTTGTATTATACATTTTTTCGCAGATTTTGGCACAGAGTCCTTCAAAGGATTTAATTTTTTATTTTTCGTTTTGACTCATTTTTAATACATTTTGTTATGAGATTGTGCTTCTATTTGTTATAAATAATAATAATTCCTTACAGCTGGAAAACTACAACAATTATACCAACACCAAAAGTTAATAATGCAAAAAATTCACAGGACTTTCGACCAATCAATACATTGCCAATCTTTGAAAAAATCTTAGAAGTGGTAGTAAAACATCAGCTTGTAAATTATTGTGAAACGCATGATATAATAGTGGAAAATCAGTCGGGTTTTCGGTACGGACACTCATGTGAAACCGCATTAATGAACATTATGGATGATTGGACTAATGCGTTGGATAAGGGAGAAGTAGTGGTAGCACTGTTCGTGGACTTTAATCGGGCCTTTGAAACGATAGACAGGAAGTTATTGGTGGCCAAAATGTACAAAATGGGTGTCAGAGGATCAGCAAATACTTGAATTGAGTCGTATTTGGATAATAGAGTGCAGAAAGTGAAATATAATAGTGCTATCTCAGATTGTATGGATTGCAATTATGGTGTACCGCAGGGTAGTGTACTAGGACCCCTTCTTTTCTTACTGCACATAAACGATCTAAAAAAATATATCAAAAATGGTGAAGTAAAATTATTTGCAGACGATACCATGTTATATATTGTAGGTGCGGATCAACACAAACTGTTACAAAAAATGAATGAAGATTTAAAAATATTTACAAGTGGATGTGCAATAATAAATTATATGTTAATACTGATAAAACAAAATATATGATAATAAAAAGTAGATTTAAAAACAATGTTGTAAGCTCTGAGAGACTAACAATTAATGATGTACAAATCGAAAAGGTTAAGAGCATCTTCCTAAACACCCGCTATAAATTTTCCGTTGGAAATAATAACAAGGTATAGAAAATCCATCCCACTTTTCTGGAGCATCTTTGCAAATTATGACCAAATAACTGATAATTAATGCGAATCCCTAGAGGGCGCGCGATTTTGGGAGGAAAAAATTGTGAAAAATCATGAAATCGAGCATTAGTTCTGCAGTCATAACTCAAGTTTCATTTTTTCAGATTTATAATCTAAATTGATTAGGCTACATCTTGCCAGAGAGTTAACTTCCGCAACCTAGCACAAAATTAATTAGAGGGGTCCAAAGTTAAGGTACTTTTAGATCATTTTATTTTTTTTTGTAGTTTTTCCAATTTTTTTTCCTTCTGGCAAAAATTAAAGAAATGACTTCTAAATCAACTTCAAAAAAATTATACAAAAATGTTGTTCGTACAAGCTTTTATGACTGCAGAACTAAACCACTATATTTACCGTTTAGGAAATGGCTCTTAATAAAATCAAGTATCTTGGTATATTAATAGATGAAAATTTAACATTAGTAAATCATATTGAATATATCAAAGAAATGTATACTTTCTTAAAAGAATAAGTAGCTCTATATGTCAACATACACTTATTAATTTGTACAAAATTATTGTTTTGCCCCATGTAGAATACTGCTTGACTCTGCTATTTAATATTAATAAATCCCTTAAACACAAACTTCAAATAATACAAAATCGAGCACTTAGAATTCTACTAAAATGTAGCAGGTATACACCAATGTATGTAATGCTTAATTCATTAAATTTTCTAAGTATAAATCAATTGATAATATTTAAATCAATAATTATTATTTATAAGATAAAAAACAATAAAATGCCAGCTTACCTATCTAATAAAGTTAAATATATTCAAAATGTACATAGTTACGAAACGAGGCAAAGAAATGATGTTTATGTAACCAAAATGAATACTAGCAAGGCAAGTAAATCTATTTTTACAGAGGGACTTGTTGCATTCAATAATTTAGGTAGTGAAATGAAAAATTGTAAAAATGAAAATGAATTTAAATTTATGTTAAGGAATTATATTATTAATTATGTTGAAATTTAAATTTCTGTTAATAATTATGTTGAAATTATTTAATATACAGGGTGTCCCATTTTAATTAATCAAAAGCGATTTCCTCAAAAATGTTTCAGACAAAAATTGTAGCGGCTCGAGGGGGACATTTAATAGTGCCATGGCTTTTTAATTGTTATGGGGTTTTATGGGGGTTTTATGGAAAAACATTTTTTTTCAAATTGGAACCCCCATTTTTTATTGTAGATTCGTAATCTATAGAAAATAACAAGAAAGTTTTGAATGAAACTTTTTTTTCTAAAATTTCAATTTTTCGCTATATTCACCAAAATGAACACAAATTTTGGGATTTTCGATACAGTTTTTCTAGAAAACTAAAGCTTTATAAGAAAAATCGTAAAAAATAAAACGTGCTTAAATTAAGGCAAGGATTAATAAAATATATTATTTTATTTTATTAAAAAAAATTAATTTAAAAAAAAGTTTCCTTTATTTTTATTATTTTTTAAGAAAAATATTATTTTTTTTTATAAAATTTAAAATAAAGTCAAAGGTTGGAAACAATAGGTGTCAAAACGGTTTTTCAATTTTATTTGCAATATAATATGTTAAATAATATTTTTCAATTAAGGAAAAAGGCTTCTAAAAATAAAGGAATTCATTTCCAGCCTACTTTGTGTTTCGCACATAATTGTTTTATTGTGACAGATTAGTTTTTGTAGAAGCTCATTGTTATTGAAGCCACTGTGATTATTTAAAATCAGTCTCTCATAAAATGGCTGATTATTCACCTAGAGAAATCGTGAATATTATAAAAGTTTTGGGCGAATGCCATGATAACTATTGGTCTTTATGCTGAGAAGTTTCCACAATTGCGTCATCCAAATCATACAAATATTAGGAGGCTCGTGAAAAGAGCGGAAAACGGTTCTCTTAGAAGAAAACGTAGTAAAACTGGTCCTAAGATGCTCCCCTCATTGATAGCATTAGCTTCCGTAAATGAAGATCCATATACATCTACAAGAAAAATTCAGCGTCTTCATGGACTTCCTAAATCTTCTGCCAACAGAATTTTAAAACACCATAAATCATGTTCATTTAACCCAACAAATTAAAGAAGATGACTACATCCGCCGACTTAATTTTTGCATATGGGCTACGAATCAAGTGGAATCAAGTTAGAAGAGATCCCCCTTTTTTTAATCGCGTACTTTTTACTGATGAAGCAAAATTTGACAACATGGGTGGAGTAAATCTTCATAATGCTCATTATTATTCTGAAAATAATTCACATTGGCAAAGAGATCATAGATTACAATGGCGTTGGTCTATAAACGTTTGGGCTTGAATAATGGATGAGTATCTTGTGGGACCATTTTTTTATGAAGAAAATCTTAACCAACATGTTTATTTGAATATAATTCAAAACGAAATGCCTACTCTTTTAGAAGATGTACCTCTAGATTTAAGACTGCGAATGTGGTTTCAACAGGACGGAGCTAGGCCCCACACTGCCAGAATTGTTAAAACATTTTTACATAACCAATTCCCTAATATGTGGATTGGAATTGGTAGTGAAGTACACGAATAGCCAGCAAGATCTCCGGATCTTACAAAATAGGATTATTTTTTATGGGGTTACATAAAAGATAAGGTTTATGAACGACCAACTACAACTAGAGAGGATATTATGATACGAATTATGGAATAATGTTGAGAAATGTATAATGTATCATTGGCTTTTCGCACACGAGTAAACATGTGTATTGAACAAAATGGAGGGATATTCGAACATCTTATTTAGACCAGCTCTCGTAATTTAAGAACAGATTCAAATATCTTTAAGTGTATTAATTAATTACCTTTGACTATATTTTAAATTTTAGAAGTAAAAAAAAATAATATTTTTTTTAATAAAGTAAAATAATATATTTTATTAATCCTTGCCTTAATTTAAGCACTTTTTGACTCTTGCGAGTTTTCTTATAGACCTTTAGTTTTTTAGTAAAACTGTATCGAAAATCCCAAAATTTGTGTTCATTTTGGTGAATATAGCGAAAAATTGAAATTTTAGAAAAAAAAGTTTCAACCAAAACTTTCTTACTATTTTTCATAGATTACGAATCTACCTTAAAAATGGGGATTCCCATTTGAAAAAAAATGTTTTCCCATAAAACCCCGAAAAAAACCCATAACAATTAAAAATCCATGGCACTATTAAATATCCCCCTCGAGTCGCTACAATTTTTGTCTGAACATTTATAAGGAAATCGCTTCGTTTTCAAGATATTCAGCTGGATTAATTAAAATGGGACACCCTGTATAAGATGAATGTTATTTTATTTATGTTTAAATTTGTAATGGCTTTTGCTAATAAAGGTTTATTTATTTATTTATTATTTATTATATTTTCGTGAATTTCCCATTAAACTTATGGTGCAATTCTGAGTATATGTGTAAGCCCTTACAGGAAATATCTGTAAGGTAACCAAGGAAACCGTCCATTACAACCCATATAACAAACCACAAACCTTACATATTTTTCCTGTAAAGACTTACAGATTTACCCAGAATTGCACCATTATTTATACTTTGGATATACACTAATATCCACATAAAAGGTGGTACAACAGAATTTCTGCTAGTGCCATACTGATAAATTTATAATATAGTATTAAAATTCAGATGTGGGACGATCAGTTTTCTTTATTCCAGAGTTCCTTTAAAGTGAGTCATTTACATATTTTCTGTTCATGTGAATAGGTACCTACTTAAAAACCTAATGGAACAAATTACTTTGTACACGATTGACTCTTACTCTTACTCGCTGATCAGTTACTCGTACAGAAAGAAAACTAAAGGCTAAAGGTGGAGGAATAGCAATCTGCTGCAATAAAATAGTAATAATAATAGTCAGGTAGTAGGAATGAGGAAAATAGTAATATTATCACGAAAAAAGAAAAAGTAACTATTAATTTAATTAATGTAGATTCAATCTTCGAATATTGTGCTGTTTCTTAAACATAACAAGAATAAATTTATATTTTTAATTGTGTCATCAGTGTAGACATAGGGCACCAAATAACTACGCGGATGTCTTTTAGAAAAAAAATTGCTAAAAACTTACTTGTATTTCGATTACTTTTTCTATGCGGTTAACATAATTTATTAAAAAGGGAGTAACTACACTAATTTATGTTTATTGTAATTGATAAAATCGGGGTTATCGAACCATATGGCAGTAGTAAGCTTGGAAGTTCACAAAGTTAAAATTAACAATAATTATTTCCAAATTTTGTTCATTTTCGAAAGTAATCTAAATCAAAAAAGGGATACGGACTAAAAATGAAAAACCTATACGTTTTAATTGTGCACTAGTTCTTATCCCAGTTTTTTGAAGAAAATAATGTATGCCTCAAGAAAAATGAAAATAAAGTATTAAGGTGAAAATTTTTCAATGCTTTGGGAGTTATTGTCTGGAAATTTATTTATTCAGTCGATTGAATAATTAAAAAATTTAATGAGTTTTATAATATATTTGAACCCAACAAAATTAAATATATAAATTTGATAAAAAAGCAGCATTAGATTTATTATAAAAAATGCAAATCTAACGAACATGTAGTGTATTCAACATTAGCGGAACTCCTGAATATTTTTTAAACCGTAAAACATTTCTAAAAAAATTTCAAATAAAAGTTCATAAAATTACCTTATAATTGAAGAATAATTTAACAGTCAATGTGGGAGAACGTATAGGGAAATTAAATGTTAAAAAAATAGGAAAACTTAAAAAAAGAACATATATGTATAGAAGCAGTTCACCCAGACCTATTGTAATTATCAATGTTGTTGAGATGTATTACAAATCTATAAAATTCAGGTAACTGGTTTATCGTCTCAATTCGATTCAGACATTTCAAGCAAAACAGCTATTCTTAAAGATGTTAGTTGTAAATCTCCTGTGAAAAAAAATTATGGATCCCAAGAAAATATAATTAATATAAATATAATTCTACGTTGTTAACAATAACAAAAAGTTTACTTCTCTTCAATCAAAAAGAGTACTAATTTACAAAAGAAGTTAATGATTAATGACCAAAGGTTTATTGTTGCAAAAGAAACGAGACTCTTACGGGGGTTTCAATATTCAAACTTTTTAACTGTCAAAATTTCTACGTTTTTGCTAACTTTCTTGTTTTTGTGGTATTTAAAAAAAACTCCTCTAGTCAGTCCTTATTCTAATGTTTTTCTCCGACTGCACAAATATGAAATGTTATTATTTAGGGAGGGGGTGGGAGTTGCATCAAACATCATATTCACAATATTTTTATATAGCTTTCTGTGGTTGCTCAAAACTACAAGGTGCCAAAACTAATGAATAATTGAAAATAGCTACTCAAAACTTAAACGTTATTTCTTTTAGATTAAACATCAAATAGTATATTAAAAAAGAAGTTTCATAAGTCGCATATTGGAGCACGCGTCCATAATCCGCAAAGCGGCGAGTATTTCAATGGACAAGTGCTCCTATCGACTTATGAAACGAGTTTTTTATACTATTTTTTCTATTTTGCGCCTTTTTATCATATCTTGCCGCCTTTCTCGGCCCCCCACAAACTGAATAAAATCCAGAAAACAAAATTTTATGTGCAAAATGACAAATATTGTGGCACGCGATCAGTTTTAAAGTACGAGCGGCGTAGTGGCGAGTATTTTAATGAACAAGTGCTACTATCGACTTATGAAACGAGTTTTTTATACTATTTTTTTCTATTTTGCGCCTTTTTATCTATTTAAAATAAAATATTATAGTTTTCAATTTTAGTAACTTTTCTGGTAGTTGGCAACTCTAATGCCAGGTTTGTCAAATAATCAAATAACTTGTAAATCGCTTGGCAACTGCCACTTTAAAATAAATAAACTTCCATGCTACCAACTTCGAAAATATACATTCCCCTGCTAAAAACAGTTCGCTTATAGCCATAAGCGAACAGTTTTGAGTGCTCTAATAGCCGTATTATAGACGCAAAATAGAAAAATACCTAAATAACCTAACAGTTTAGGTGAAATGATTTGTTGATTAACATCTAGTTAGAATATAATAATTTTGTATTACTAAAAAAATTACTTCAGGCTACCATTTTGACATAAATAATTTAACACCTTTGAAATTATGTTAAAGGGAGCTTAAATATAAAAGTGTTTTACAAAATTGATTTATTTTATGCATGGATTTTAATAATAATCTATAAATTACATTTTTATGTAATTATCTGATCGATTGTTATTAATAAATATTATGATAGATACACGTTAGAAGTAGATAGTAAATATCAAATATTATAGGCATTTATTATTTTTAGTCAATGCTTTTAATATATTTTTTATATCCTCATTTTATAAAAATACGTAGCTGTTCGCGCACTATTTAAATAAATAGTATTAAAAAATTCCTCGTTGACGCAAATATAATTTACACGTGCATTGGAATAGAAAATAGAAATGTTTATTTGAAAGACTTAAAAATAATTTTAAAATTTATGAGCTAATGTTAATTAATCTTCTGGAGGTGTTTGTGTATAATATTTCGTTAAAGGTGTTTATGAGTTACCATCTTAATGAAAATTATGAAACATTACTAGTAATTGCAACAGACAACATTCTATTAATAGTTTCCCGCCTGGAAAATAATCGTGTTACAGCTTCACAGTGTAAGTCAAAACAGGAAACTTATTAGATGTTATTGAAGTTTTAGAAGACAAATTAATATACCCTGTACCCTGTACTTTATACCGGCTGTTACTTATGGTTGCAGGTTTAATGTGAGTTCCCGCTATTCAATAATACTCGGAATGCCATAATCCTAATCATCTTTAATTTTAATAATAGTTCGCCTTCGAAGTAGGTTCGGGAACTGGGGTAAATAATTTATTTTGTTTATATTAACCATTTGGCGATTCTCTAAATTCAGTATTTATAAAAGCATCCAAATTCATGATAATAAAGAAGTCGAATTACTAATTAACAAGGGAAAAAATTATACTTTATCCTTTCTCAAATTTTTATGTATTCACAGACTAGTTTCGGCCTTTAGGCCATCATCAGTGTGCACGTTAAATGCTATTGGAAGATTCTTTATATTTTTACTTTTGTATTTATATATTCAATTAATAATTGAATCAGCTGATACCAAAACTTCACTCGCACAAATACCTGTAATTAAATAATTAAATGTTAACAAATATAAAAGTAAATATATAAAGAATCTTCCTATAGCATTTAAAGTGCACACTGATGATGGCCTAAAGGCCGAAACTAGTCTGTGAATACATAAAAATTTGAGAAAGGATAAAGTATAATTTTTTCCCTTGTTAATAACATAACGATCCTTTCAATGGACATCCATTCATTTTATAAACGAATTACTAATGTTGTCTCTTCATATCTAGGTTAATTGGCCAAGAGGATCGAGAGCTTATGCGCGAGTTCTAGGAGGCTCTGTATTTTTTAAACTTTTATTAAAAAATACATTATGTATCCCTCAGGATACATGGCGAGATGTTTTCCATGTCTCCATCACCATGTCCCAGTTTTGGGTTGCAGGATACATAGCCCGCTTCAAATTTAATAAATTATCTAATTGTACAACTTCATTCCATTTAAAAAACATTACATAGAAAAGAGATTAAATTTTATTTAAAACCACCGTCAGTTAAAAACGTCAGATAACTTTTCCCTACTTAAATAATTCTATGGTTTATACCAGGTGTAACACGAAAGCTATTTTATAATCGCTCGGTTAGTTAGCAATGTTTTATGCTGGGGAAATGGGGAATTCCATTTTGTTGGAGGACAGTGGTTATGGTGTCATCAATAATTACTTGAACCCAAGCTGAGGTATAGTGCAGTCAATAGGCGTTCAAAACTACCGGTTTCATAACAAAATTGCGGAAGTTTTTTTTTTCTCAACGGTTCTACAGGGTGTTCCGTTCATGGTTTACCAAACTTCGGGGTTACAAACTACACCAAATTTAATCGACAAAAAACCAAAAAAGTGGGGTCTAGCTTTTTTAGTTTTAGAGCTATAGCGTTTTAAATTTTAGGTCATCGATTTTTATTACAAATTACAAAATCCATAACATCATAACCAATGTGTGTAGGTATTAAAAAAATTATCATTAGAAAGCTAAACCCATAACATAAAATGTTAAAAAAATTAAAATAAGACTTATTTTTTCAGTTTTTTTAAATTTTTTTCCGAGATAAAACCCATTATGATTGTGTTTTTTATAAATTTTCTGAAACTTGTTCATATTCTCAACAAGCCAGAGAAAATTTTGAAACTGTAGCTCTTTTCCTTCAGTTAGTAAGGCTTTCTGAAGTTACTTCTATACTTCTATCAAAAGTAGTCCTGAGCATAGTTTGTCAAATAGACTGTACCGTATATCACAAGGGGTTCATAGTTTGTCAATTAGGCTATAAGGGATACCTGACGCAATGCCAAATATTTTATAACAGTTTCACGCCAGTTCACCTGCCTATGGTAACAGACTGTGTTCAGAATACTTCTTCTAAAAGTAACTTCAGAAGGCTGTAGTTTCAATATTTTTCCTGATCTGATGTGTTATCGGGTAAAAATATCAAAAACTGAAAAAAAATATTTAATTTTTCTTCTTACTGTTTTGTGATTTTGTATTAAACATTATATCAACCATTTCTATATTACTGTTATTACCAATTGAGAGAGGATGGTTTTAGCTTTCTAATGATAATTTTCTTTTAATTCTACGTAAATTGGTTAAGCAATAATTAGCTATTTTGTGATTTTTGGCAAAAATTGGTGACCTAAAATTCAAAATGCTGTAGCTCCATAACCAAAAAAGACCCCATCCTTTTTCGTTTTTTTAGATTAAATTTGCTCTAGTTTCTAACCTTGACATTTGGTGAACCACGAACGGAACACCCTGCATATGGTTTTTGGGATGCCGAATCCGAATTTCAAGCTTGATGCCTTTTGTAGCTTGTAGGAGTTCGGCTTTACAATAAAAAACGCAAAACACCTCAAAATTTTCGTAGAAGAACAGCAACAAGCAACAACTCACTGTTCACTCTGGTCCTTAAACGGCACCTGACCTTTTGCTTCTGGGGACCATCCATTCCCCAGGATCCTACTTCTGGACCTTCGAGCGCCCAAGAAACATTTCCTGGGCCACCAACTACCAAACTAAGACGACTAAAATAACTTCGTACATGACATCAAGTATTTCTTCATATATCGATACTTCACAATTCAACTTACCTGTCTTTCGTAGCCATGTTCTAACACTCAATAACTTCTTTCGTTTCCAGGTGGAAAACCTACTCGAAGTGATGACCCGATTGATCCACTCAATTCATGTGACATTTACATTAGTACATACATATTTCATATTCAGCTTAATATTCAGTGTAATGAGCTACTACCTAATATTATGTTGTAAATATAATTTGTTAATGTTTTCATCAAACATACTTTGCCATCAATTAATCACTTTGCTCTCTCCCCCCATTTGAGAAAATTTAATATTCGAGTTATCTCTTGTAAGAAATTGAATGTACTTTCATGTGGTGTAAGGATTTTTATTGATAACATGTATATTTTTCGAGTTGTAGTAGGTGGGAGTGGGCGTTTTTGATGTTTCGCAGAAGAGCCAACAAATCTGTTTTTCAGCGCGCTCTAGCGCTGATACAGCTTATCATAATATCAAAGTTACATTTTATAGAAAATTTTGTCTTCTTTAATTTTACATGGAACAGTTATCCTCAAAAAACACTTAGTTTTCGAGATATAAGTAAGCGAAAAGCTGAAAAAAGTGCGAACATTTTGAAGTTTCTTACATTTTTCGTTGTGAAGCCGACCTTCTACAAGGCACCAAACTTAAAATCAAATCTCCTTTTGGATTTTATATTCAACAAATTATTATTTAGGGAATATCGTTGAGTATCTAAATGATTTTCTGAAAAAAAGTAGTAAATAAAATTCTCGCACGAAAAAATCTAAATGATTAGAACCAATCAAAATACGAGATTTGATTTGTCTTGCCTAATAATATGACGTTTAGGTATACTGAAAAATTTCAGAGATGACATACTACAGCGACAAAAAGGTACTTCCATTTTATCAGAGAAAAATGCTCATGTGCATATGCGAATTTTTCGCTCATAGAATGCAATCATTGGTTCTAAACGTGTTAATAAATCTGCTATCATAAATTCTGTGGCACAATATTCAAAACGTAATATATTCCTCTTCTTTAAATCCTTTGTAAAATTATATTTAACATCTATATGCTTAGTCTTGTTATTAACCTTTTCATTATCAATCAATTTTAAACAGCTTTGATTATCTTCATACATAATTATTTCTTTAATATTTTCTTTAAAATCATTTTTTAATAATTCTTTTAACCAAATCTTCTTGACATGCTTCAGATAATTCTACAAATTCTGCTTCTGTTGAAGAAAGTGAAGCACAATCTTGTTTTTTACTTTTCCAACTAACAAGTCCACTATTATATTTAAATAAATATCCCGAATTTGATTTTCTGTCTACAATATTTCCTCCCCAATCTGCATCTGCATAGCCTTCTAATATATTATTATGCTTATATGCATCACCTAAAAATATCTTTAAGTTTCTGGTACCATTTGAATATCCTTTTAATTTCTGTCCAATCTGTTTCAGTTGGTTTGAATATATTTCTGCTTAAAATTGAAACAATATCAGGTCTTGTATTTACAGATAAATATAAAAGTGCACCTATTGCCTTTCTATATTTATCATTGTCGTTTAAAAATCTGTTTGTTTTATTTTTGTAATATCCAGTGTCAAGTGGTATCTTTGAAGCTTTCGCATTCATCATATTAAAATACTAATATTTTATCAATATACGTTTGCTGAGATATTTGAAATATTCCATCATTGTTTCTTTCAATTTGTATGCCCAAATAATAACGTATATTTCCGAGACAATGCAATTTAAACATTTTTGATAAAACTTTTTCTACTTCCATTATAAGTTCTTCTTCTTTTGATACCACAATAACATCATCAACATACACTAATAAATAAATAAGAGTTCCATCTTTTTCTTTTGTATATAAACATAGATCACCAGTTCCCCTTCTAAATCCAAAATTTTCTAATGTATCATTTAATTTGATATTCCATACTCTAGCTGATTGTTTTAAACCATAAATGCTTTTAATTAATATACAGGGTGTCTCACTTTTTTTCCAGCAAAATTTTTTTTAGATAGTAAATGTCATTCTGAACAATAAGTTTCTTATGAACCATTATGTTTTTTCGATTCCTTAAAAAGTTACAGCAATTTTAAAATTGATAAATTTTCATGATTTTTGTGGAACACCCTGTATAATATTTTTTCTTATTATATTTTTTTTATTTAAATCAATTATTATTTGCATTTTTTCTTTTCCAAATTGTTTTTTTGAACATTATTGTAGGGTGCAATCAATTTACTTCTCCCAGTTTATCATATTTTTTGTACTCGGGATTTTTCAAAATTAAAAAAAAATTAAAAATGTATCACAAACATACCCCTATACCAAAATAATCGTTATAAAATCCTCTTTTTAAAAAGTCGAATGACCCGGCATCATTGCATTTAAAAAAAGTGAGATATTTGATAAAATCTTCATTAACTAAGTTTAAAAATTAATAGTTCAAAAACCACTTAAATTTTTTTTCAAATTACTATTTTATTTAGGTATTTGAATTATTTAGAATTAGTTTTGGTACTTTTCACCGACTTCGAAAACCTTTTTTTTTTTTGAAAAAAATTTTTTTTACAAAAAAAATAAAAACTAATATCTCAAACATACTTGTTTTTTAAAAGTATTTTAAGCCATGAATAAAAATATGGGATGTTACATTTAAAAAAACAAAGTTCATGGTGTTTCCGGTGAAACCGGAAGTGATTTCGAAAATAAAAAATGCACATAAAATTTTTTTTTTTGAACCATAGAACATAGCCAAATTTCAAATTTTTCTATTCATAAATAAAAAAGTTATAGAGGTGACCCGGTTTTCATTTCCACCCGGTATATGTCAAATTAAACCTCATTTAAAATTAAATGTCAGTTGATAATACTGGGGGTTAATGTCATTTAACAGTCATATTTTCTTGTCCAGCTATAACTAAATAAATTCTATTGTATTCCCCTCCTTCTCCTAGCTGCTTTCATTTTCGTGTTTCATCATGGAGGAAAATCCATTTTCTTCCAAAACGGCGCCTTCTACCTATTTTAATAAGAGCACCTTATTTGTTAAGAATTAAATAGGGAACATTAATTTAAAGAAAAAAAATGATGTAAAAGTTAACTACAAAAAAGTTATTACAATTTTTAACCTCAACTCTCCCCGAATCTACCCTTTCAAAGCAAGCAAAAATTTAAAAAAAATCACAAAAATGTTTCCTAGGTGTATTATGATTCACATCAAATTTCAAATCTCTACTCCAATTTGTTTTAAAATAAACGAGCAAAAACCTACTTTTTAACAACACCTTTAATTATAAGGCGAAATTGGACATAAGTTTGTATGGACTTTTCTTATTCTTTTGACACCTACTACCCACCCTAGAAGTGGGTCCCACATATTATGGGACTCCCTGTATATTTATTTCGACTGTAAACCACCACAAAATAATAAGTTGAAAATGATATATTTTATATTAGTATTAATTTTTAAGAAAACATTATTTAACACTAAGGTATTATACAGGGTGAGCTAAAATGATTGTGGTTAATTCAAATTTCCTGCCAAAAAGTTCATAGTAACACAAAATCATGTCAAAATCAAAAAAAGTAACTAGACTTCACAAAAGCAGAGGCGTAGGTGTAATTTTTACCGTTGTGTCAAAACTTCAGTTTTTTTAATTTCGTTTTGTGTCTTTTATTTCATAAACGTCAATTTTTCTCAAAATTAATTTGCATAAATCTTTGTTTTGTGTGAGCATCTGTCTCGAAAATAGAGAAAAACATTTTCAATATTTGACAATTGCTGTGAAATTAGAGATTTTAGGAAAAAATGTTGTAATGCCATTGGATTACTAGGAGATTTTATTTTTAAGATTTCAGTTGTACCAACCTGCGTATTTGGTTGCCTACATATCAACCACAATCATTTTAGCTCACCCTGTACTATTATGCTTTAGATTGCAAGTATATTTTATGTGCGTGTTTCTTTTTACAATATTAGCATTGCATGATTTTAAATCATTTAACCCATTTATGACTGCGTTTGTAGATAAAATATAACAAGTTAGTAAAAATTAATTTAATAAAAGATAACGATTGCTAATTCAAAAACGAAATTAACACTTCCGTTAACACGAAAATGTTATTGTAAATTATTGCTACTTTTGCGTGTTTATTGTATAAAGATTGCAGCTTATTAGAGTAGGCTAGTGCTTGTGTTTACCTAATTAGTTTATTTTGTATTTTAGTCTGCTAATGCGTAGAAATGGATTAGGAACGATAGGAGGAATGCCTCACCTAGGAGTTACATTTACGGAATCGCCAAGCATGGCGCTGGACGAACAGCAAAAGCTACTTAATGCTTCGGGTGAGTTAATCTTCCAGAAATTAATTATTTTGTAATCAGCCGCCGTTCTCAATTTGAAACGGGAAGCCCTTTTATAAGCCAAAGCAAATGTGTATATACACACTATACCTACACAGTACTACACAATCACATCTTGAATATTCTACCAAGGCTAAGTTTAACAAGAAAATACAGCCAATTTCATTAATTTGTTTTATGATACAGGTCTAAAATCATACAAGGTTGTGTACATGGTGATCATAATTTATAGTTTATGGATCCTGATGAACAGTATTTCCATTTAATGTTTTTCTGAAAACCGCTCCGGAAGTCCGCATTTTGTTCTTTAAAATGCATTTTCTCTTGGTTTTGATAGAAATATTATCATTCATGAATTCAAAAATGGTTTATAGTTAATTACTCCAAACTTTGTGTTCGCTTAAAACTGATATAAAAATGGTACGGAAGCGTGCGATTTAATTAGCTGTTTAGCCAGCACTACAGTGAATAAAAAAGTACAATGGCGAAAATTGGAACAATTTTGCAAATTTTATGAATACATGATTTAAGTAATTTTTTATTCACCCTAGTGATTTAACGGCTAATTTCCGGTCATGGATTAATTGACAAAAGTTGCTGGTTTTAATGTCCTTTTTGCACTTTCTATATATAATGAGCTAGTTTAGTCCTTATTGATAGAGACTAAAACGTCACATTTCCTGTCTCTTGTCAAATTTTACTTTACTCCCTGTCTTGTCATTACTTTACTCCCTCCCACGTCATTTGTCATCACTTTACTCCCGCTCACGTAACTTGTCATTAAAAATTAAAATTAGTCATAATCTTGTAATTTGTCTGAATTTGCCGCAAAATCACAATCGTTGCAAACTTCAGTCTAGTCTAAACACCACCATTATATTGAGTGAATTCTAACCTCTAATAAATTTATTTGGTTTGGTTTGGAAGGGAACTTGATTTTTATTCTGGGGTCGGGGATTGTATTATGTACGGTTTATTATTTTATAGATTGATACTAAATTTTAAATTTAAAGGTGTTTTAAGTGTACACAGAATCGATTCAATCAATTAGTTAGATCTGTAATTGTGGCAAAATCTTTTAAACTTGGTAAACTTTATTCCTGCATCAAAACTTACCTACTTTATTTATTGTGAAGTTAATTATTATTGTTTTAAATTTATAAAATCAATTACAATAATTATAATATTAATCTACAATTATCTATATTTTATGAAAGTTGCTGTATAAATCATTATGACGGGCGAATAAAAATAGCCGTCGCCGTCCGATGACAACCGATATTAGTCACAGCGATAGCCATATAATTAAATTATTGTGGAAACTTTTACCTATTAAAAAAGTGCAAAAAATTCTATATGCACCGAGGTAGTAAAGTGAATTTAATCCCTCCTCTGATTGTTTCCCTCGGCTTTGCCTCGGGAAACAAAACATCGTCGGGATTAAAATCAGTCACTTTACTACCTAGGTGCATAAATAACTATTATAACCCCTGTCATTTTTCTGCAATAGTTTTTGGATACCGTGCATTAATACACGGTGTCCCAGACCACTCATTCCACCTCTTTATTTCTAGAACCCTTTGTCCTACATTGAAGAGAACAAAATTTATTACCAAAGTGAACCTAAACAATATTTTGGTGTAATTCGTAATTTCCAAAGCTAAGCGGAAGTACCCGAAACGGGAAGTTATTTTAAATGACAACCTAGATCGAGCATGGTATCGTTGGAAAGGTCTTTTAAAAAGAAACAACTTTTATAAAAATGTTTTTTTAATATCTTGAATAATTAACTAATTAAACGAAAATATAAATGCAAACAAGTGACAAATGGTTCCTTAAATTCTGGAAAAATGAAAACACTACCATCAGACTCAATGGGTGAGGCAACTATAATTTTTCAATGGGAACTTGTATTTTTCGCATCGTTCGTTAAAAATAAAAACAAATTTCTTAGGTTTTGTATTTCCCTTTAATCAAGAAATTAAAAAAAAAAAGTGACAAATGATAAAAGCAAGATGAGTTCCTATTTAAAAATTTGTCTCTCGCTCATTGCGATGATGGCAGCTTTTTAATTTTTCCATATTTTAAGAGACGACGTGTCAATTGTTTGGATATTATTTTGTCGTTTAATTTGTTAATTATGCAAGGTATTAAAAAATATTTTAATAAAAGTTTTTTCTTTTTAAAATTGCCTTCCAACAATACTACATATCCTAGGTTGCCATATAAAATTTCAAAGTTACTTCCGGTTTGTTTTAAAATTACGAATTAGGTACACTAAAGATTCTTTAGATTCACTTTGGTGACAATTTTTTTTTCTTATCAATGTACGAGAACGGTTTTCTAAAATAAGTCGGTGTTACGGGTGGTCTAGGACACCCTGAATACCGGGTGAGTCAGTAACATAGAATAAATTCAAAAAGTCAGGGATGGTTAGATTTTAAAAAAAAGGGCTTGACACGTCAAATTATGTTTGTAATTGTGAAAATTTTGCTTCATTTAAAATTTATGTGACGTCATTGTACAATGTCCACTTGACGTCATAACAATTATTTTAAATGGAAATCCATAATTCTAAGTAAATAACTTGAAAGAACTTCTGAAGTTATGTACCCATGCAAAATTTCAAAGACTTATCTGTGCCCATATTCTTGAAACGGTCAACACGATGTTGCATTCCACTTTCATCATTCTGTCTTTGTCAGTTTCATGAAAAAATAAGACTCTGTCCTTGTAATGTTGTATGCCACATCGTGTGGAGAGGTTCAAGAATACGCCGATAGATATTATAATCAATTAAAAATAGCAAATTCTCAATTTACCGTATCTTCGGAACTAGTGGAGGTAAATCAACAAAATGTTGTAAGACGGATTAGACTTCCTTTTAATATTTGTCACTGGACTCTCATAAATAGAAAAGCCGCTACCGAATAGTTTAGAAACGATAAAAAAGGATGAGGAGATTTCATTAAAAAATTGTATTAGAGCGACAGCATCATTTCGATTCGATTTAATTCTTGATTTCTATTTATTAGAGTACGGGGGCTTAAAACTTATGGGTTTCTATTAAACGTCACATAAATATAAAATATCCTAAAATAATCGTAATTACTGGCATTATTTTAAGAGTGCAGCCATTTTTTACAGACGTAATTTAATTTACAGTTTATGATTGATCGTTTAGACATCCTTTCAAATTATTTGCTTAAACTTGTGGGTGTCCTTTAAAAAAATTTAATTACGTTACATGGGCATTGTATGATGACGTCACATAAATTTTAAATCAAGCCGATTTTCTGGAAATCAAGTCGTTTCTCAATTCTTGAATTTATTACATTTTACAGACTCACCCTGTATATGTAGCTTGCATTACTGTCCCAGTTTAAACAAACTAGATTTATAAAATATTTGTCTAAAATAGTTCGACCGCAACTAGTGGAATAAAATGCTTTTAATATTTAATATTATAATAAAAGACTCACTCTATTTAAAAGATATTTAATTAGCCAGAACCCAGAACGCATTCGTCAACCAATGTTGACAGTACCAATGGCATTAATAGTTATTTAACCAACGAGTTAATAATCGAGAAAGTTTAAAGTACGAGCGGAACGCGAGTGCGTTAATTTTTGAGATTATTAATCGCTTTTTAACCTACGAGTTGGTTACAATATTTTTTCGTTGATCGTGCATGTGATTAACTAGAAAAAACTCATTTGTATAAGACTTTTTCGAAATGTTACAATTAAAAAATACGAACCCGATCGATCATAACCGAAGTCTAATTAAACGAACAGGGTTGTCTATTATCAGAGAGTTCTATAGTCAATTAATGATTACTTGATATGTATATAACCTCACTTTTATAAAATAAATTTATAATGTATTGGCGTACCAATTATTGGAAGTGTATTTAAAATTAAAGATATTTATTTTAAGATGAGAACTTGACTATGATTTGGGAGAGTAATTACTAAAGGTAAAGGTGAATGATTCAACTCCCAACTTTTGAATATATTTATTACAGTGCAACTAGTTTCGCCTTCATAAGGGCATCATCAGGCACATTAACAATTTATAGATGTACTAACGCAATCTTGTACTGTAATAAATATATTTAAAAGTTGGGAGTTGAATCATTCACCTTTACCTTTAGTATTTATTAAATCATTCATTAAACAAAAATCACGCATTAATAGGGGTCATTAATGAATGATTTTGTATACATTAAAAAAACTCCTTAATAAATGATCAACGAAAAAATATTTTAATATTAAATATCAATTAATTAACTTTTAGATGGATCTATCACATATTAAAATGATTTTACCAGGCAAATTTTAAGAAATCTTGTTTTGAACTAAGCATGTGAAACTGCTAATGTATGTACCTACTTTTCCTTGTAAGATTCGTGTATATCGTGAATAAAATAAGACTAGCCAATGAAAATATTAAAAATGATTCTGACCGCGGTTTGTAGGTTTGTGAGGATTTTTTATGTAATTTTATTTTTTAAGTGAAAAAAAATGTAATTTAGAGATATTGGTCTCGAGAAAAACAGTGGTGCTAACTTTAACATTAATTTTTCCAATTGGAATTACAGTGTTCATACAAACATTTGGTTTAAGCGAAATAAATAGGTGGTATTTACGTCTTAAATGATGTCCCAAGCAATGGAACAATTATTTATTATTCATGCAATTAAAATCGCTAATTATATCTCCCGATGTGCGTAGGGATTAAAAAAAATCATTAAAAAGCATCCTCTCTCAATTGGTGACAACAGTGATCACCTGCACTTTTTTGCTTTTTTCTCGAATATACAGAGTGAATTTCAAGTAACGCATAAAAATCATAACAGCCTTATTTTTTGGAATTTTAAAAAATAGTAAAAGACGTTTAGCACTGTTTTTGAAAACTTTATTTTGAACTCAACAAAGAAAAAATCTCGGTTGAGATGACGCCACTAACAAGTCATCAATTTTTTTTAATGGATTGATATGGTTTTTATACTATAAAATAATACCTTATTAAGATTTTTTCACAATGGTACCAAAAAGTTTATACTGCCGCCATCTAGATGTATTTAAAAAATTATTCAATTTTCCCGTAGAAGATAGTTTAGTTTACCGTGGTCATGTCAACCGAGAAATTTTTTTTTGTTGAGTTCAAATCAAAGTTTTTCAAAAACAGTGCGCTACGTCTATTATCGTTTTTTAAAATTTCAAAAAATAAGGTAGTTATGAATTTTATGCGTTACTTAAAACTATCCTATTAATTAATTAAAGTTTGTGTCATAAAACCCCCATAAAAAAATTGGCATTGGCACCTCGAAATTTAAAAAAAGTTTAAAATTTTCACCAAACTTCAGTGTCATTCTACAAAACTTTTCTTAAATTTTTCACCCTTAAGCCTGGTTTACATTGGTCGAGTAAACGGTCGAGTAAGTGGGTGAGTATTAAGGCGAGTTCGAAAACCGAGATATATTCGACTAATCAAAACGCCATTTTTACTTACCCTACTGTTTATTTTGGTCGAGTATATTTCGGTTTTTGAACTCGCCCTCCTACTCGCCCACTTACTCGCCCGTTTACTCGACCAATGTAAACTAGGCTTTAAGCCAACAAGGGCCGCATGCCAATTTTTTTATGGTGGTTTTATGACATTAACTTTAATTCTTTCCATTAGCATGCAGTATAAAAACGCGGAAAATCATATTTTTTTATTACAAGATCAAATGACTGTTTGAGCCCTTTGGGACCGTGCGAATCGTATGCCAATAATTTTCAAGACTTAAATTTATTTTAACCATCTTTTGCTAAAAGGGCATGCAATATTAAATCAGAGAAAAACACCAAATTTCTGTGAAAATGGAAATACAATTTTCCACATGATCGGAAAGCGTGCAGGGATATAGTACCCGCTTTTCTTTGTTCTTATAGGATAAATATTCTCTCCTCCAAAAGGCGTATGAAATCGGAGACCAAAAACTGTCGCGAGCTCCCGGTGTAACTTCAGAAAGTACCAATTGTATTTCAGAATAGTCAAATGTATTTCAGGACGCATCATTTGAATTTCAGAATCATCAATTGTTTTTCAAATATCAATTGTATTTCCGAAAGCATTAATTGTATTTCGGAAAAATCAATTAATTTCAATTAATTTCACCAATTATAAAAATTGAGGAAGCCAAGAGTTTTTTGCGGTGATTGTGCATGTGAACCACAATGCACATACAATTCTGCAGAAATGCGCTTTGGTAATTTAACATTACACCATCAAAAATATTAGGCTTGGGTCCTTATACACCAATGATACACCAATTGAAATAATCTGTTCTAAGATTAACGTAGTATTATTAAAAGACAAACTTAAAGTTCTCCAATGATTATTGATGAAACCAAAAATACAATCGTTGGTGGTGGTTTTGCTCATATAGCATAAAGCACAGCACACTAAAATCGATTATGTAGCTTTAGCAATGGAAGTGGTATTTGATGGCTAAAATAGTATGATTAGGTAATCCAAAATTTGTGCAACAAAATTTACTTTTAATGAAACATAAATAATTCTTTCTAAAATACAATTGATTACTCCTGAAATACAAATCATACTTTCTGAAATTAAATTGACGAATGCCGATTTTCAAATGAAGCTTTCTGAAATACACATGGTACTTTCTGAAATTGAATTGATCTTTTCTGAAATACGATTGAAAAAGGAGTAATATATAATATATGACTAAGGGCCGGTTTATTCAGCTTCCAGTAAAGTGTTTAGAAGTGTTACTAGGGAATTATTTACATGTAAAAGTGATCAGGAAATAGTAAATTAAACTATTTAATTGGCGATTCTAGCTAAGCGATCTCCCTCTTGCGGCATAGCGCGGAACTATGAAATGACGTCACGTCCGTGATAGTTGTGCAGACTAATTTAGCGTTTAACGTTTGTTAATGTCTATTATAGTCAAGTAAATAACGTCAACTTACCTAATTTACTTTATATTATTAAATGCGTTTGATTATTTCTTTGCAAGTTTAAATTTTTATTTATTTTGTCACTGACGTGACGTCACTAGAATATGTAACCAAACATACATTTGCGCGGGAAATATTAATTTGAATCGCCAATATACTCAATTTAAGTGATAGGTTTTCACTACTGGGAGGTGAATGAATAGTTATTTTTATGTATAAATATATTATAAATTGACCTTTCATTAGCGAAAACCTCTCAGGGAATTGAGATTAGCAAATAATTTAATTTACTGATCAAGTGATCACTTTTACATGTACAAGTTTATCTCCTGTAACTCGATCCCGATTGGATTGAATAGTAATTGACTCGGTCCGTAATTTTTCTTAAATAAACATATCGGATTGAAATCATCAATCCAATCCGAAGTGATTATTTCGAAAAAATGCGGATTGAGTCAATCGCTATTCAATCCAATCCTGATCGAGTTACAGAAAATAAACTTAGTCATACACTACACAGCTTTTTGCCTAAACCTTCTACATCAATAGTAATAAAAAAATGCAAACAATCAGTTACTGCTAACGAAAGTTTAATAAATATCTTTCTAATTATAAATGAGCTTTGGCTTGTGGCTATTACTTAAAAGCTTTTGTCATGCAAGAAAACCAAACAAATAAAATGAAATGTTAAGCTGCTTTTAAATGCCACAACAATTAGACTTGAACTGTAATAGATTTTAATTATTAGATATTTATGTTGGCCGCAAAGTTAGATTAGTTTAAATATGTAAAATAATGTACACAATCACACTAATAGTTATTAAAATCCAGTTTGATGATATTAATTAAGAATTTAGTAAAACTTTTTTTACTAACTACACAAATATAGTACCTTAAATCGTTTTTTACTAACGCCTAGGTTAAAAAAGATTAGAGGTTATTATTCGCTTTTAACATTTGTTTATTGTTAATGTAATAACATTTTATGTTATTTAACTTGAAAACAACTTTAAATATAAAATTATCATATACTTCGTAGTTAATTTCATCACAAATTACTTAAACAGAATCATTCATTATTGGTCGATAAATGATTTTGTATACATTAAAATTTCTCTTTATGATTGATTACCTAAACGGTAAATATTGTGGTTTATGGGCGCCAATAGATACGCTAGTGTAAAAAATATTTGTTTGCACGACCACTCCTCAAGTTGTCACTTTACAAATTCTAAACAATGCGAAAAGTTGCTTTTTATAGCGTTTACCTGTCATAGAACTGTCATTGTGCTATGTTGGTTATATATGCATGTATATAATCATCATGACTGTTCATGTTGGTTATATGCCATGCGTAAATAACCAACACAAAAAATGCTGCTTTCGTTCATAAGTACACTAATTTTTAGCTACTCGCTACTGCTCTTAAATTATCCTAACTTGGCAACACTGTTACCCTTATTTAAGATTACTTTTACATTAAATTATGAAATTTGTTTTTGTTTAAAGTTGCGATCGTGCATAAAATGTTGTATGTACCTCCTGTAAAATGAAGTTTTAAGTCATACTTCCGACCTCATGTCATAAGACTTTAAAGTCATTGAACTAAATTCTAATGCATGAAAAAAAAATCGATACTGTACAAAAACAATATTATGACCTAAAAGAACATAAAAACACTTGTTTGAAAATATATTTTCATCTATCAGGCAATTGAACAAATTAAAATTATCCATAATAACGAAAAGTAAATGATGCAAAAAAATATGTTTCCCTACTTTTACGTCAAAAATCAAACTTTTCGCACTATTGACATAAATCAAAAGAGGCATAAAAAAGGTATTATTTTATGGTATAAAAACGATATCAATCCATTTAAAAAAAAATTTATGACCTCATAGTGACGTAATATTAACTAAGAAAAAAATAATGTGGGGTTCAAAATAAAGTTTTTCAAAAACAATGCGATACGTCTTTTACGGTTTTTAAAAATTCCAAAAGATAACGTAGTTATGATTTTTATGCCTTACTTTAAACTAATGTTTAAGGGGAAATTTAATAATTTTTTAAAAAACCGGAAGATGGCGCTGGTATAATTTTTTTGGTACCGTTGTATAACAGTCTTAATAAGGTATTATTTTATGGTATAAAAACCATATCAACTGAGAGAAAAATATTGTTGGGTTAAAAATAAAGGTTTTCAAAAACAATGCGATACCTCTTTTACGGTTTTTGAAAATTCCAAAAGATAACGTAGTTATGATTTTTATTCCTTACTTTAAACTCACCCTGTATATAATATTAATATTATACCAAGGCCGATGGTAATTTTTGATTATGCATATTAAGATAAAAAAATCCTTGAAAAATTAAAAAACACCCTAATTCTGAATGCATAAAGCTACCGAAAGTTTCATGAGTTTCCAAATGTCAATATTAACAGTGACGAATATACCATGGAATTAATGAATCTAAAGCTTCAGGCCAATTAAGACCCCCAAACAAAGACCTATATTTTTCAATATTTTTTGAGATGAACGTGCACCTCTTTATTTCGAGAATCCTTTATCGTACATTGACGATAATATTTATTTTTAGTATAAGTGAACAAAGTGTATGATTTTAATGATAAAATCACTTTGCTCATGTGTGCTAAGCCCGATTTTTTCTGTTTTCGTTAAAATAGTAAACAATATGTACTTTAATTACATATGTATTCTAATTTTTGGAAAATTTTATTGTCAACCTCGAGGTCAACCTATTATTTGCCATTTCCCAAATATCAGGAGAAATACTTACAACTTACAATCATATCATAGTCAGTTTTTTGAGTTTCCATTTTTATATTATATTAAATTGTAACACAAAAAGTTCTTAATTTTAAATTTCAACATTTTAGTAAGAACTTAAACCACATAATTGTTATTTGTTTGAATAAAATGATTAAATATTATAACATGTTTCAAGAAAGATTTTTGCTCACTCAAATGATTTCTGATCACTTGTTATTAGAAGACATGCTTTAACCACTAAATTTAGCTAAAAAAATGTAACTTTTACTCACAAAAATGGAAACAAAAATTATCACCAAATTAAACCTAAAAAATCTTTTGTTTTAATTCGAAACTTCTAAAACAAGCCGGAAGTATCCGAAACCAGAAGTAATTTTGAAATTTGAAATCGCAACGTAGGTCTAATGTGGTTTTGTGGGAAAGGTCTTTTAAAAAGAAACTACTTGGATTAAAATATTTTTTTTAATATCTTGCGTAATTAACAAATTAAACGAACAAATTATGCAAACAAGTGAAATGGTTTCTTAAATTATGGAAAAATTAAAACATCTTGAATGGGCGAGGGTAGAGGCAACTATGATTTTTTAAATTGGAAACTTGTATTTTTTGCATTTTTCGCTTCGTGCGTTTTAACGTTTTTAAACAATCAACTTTTTTTAGGTTATGTATTTTCCTTTAAGTTTTAATAAAAAAATAAAAAAAAAGTAATTATCTTTAATTATCTCTCGCCCATTGCAGATAATGGTATTTTTTTATTTTATTTTTCATTATTATTCATTTTTATTTTTTGTTTAATTTATTAATTTAATTTAATTTATTAATTATTTTAAATAAAAGTTATTTCTTTTTAAAAGACTTTTCCAACAATACCATACTCGACTTAGGTTGCCATTTAAAATTTCAAAGCTACTTCCGGTATCGGATACTTCCGGTTTGTTTTGGAAATTACGATTTACAGCAAATAGTCTTTGAGTTCACTTTGGTGGTAATTTTTATCATCAATGTATGACAAGGGGTTCTCGAGGTGGTACGGGTGGTCTGGGACACCCTGTATATGCCTTGAGGTTTCGGCTTGAACGGACAGTAGGTTGCAAATAAATAACTACATTTATCGATAATCAAATCGAAATCCCAAGACATGTACTTATTTTTCAATTTTATTTTTGTTCGATTTAGCACTTTGTCAAAACTGATTTTTAATACAACTTTTTGGAAAAGGTGAGGACATGCTTTTTCTATGCTTTAACAACTTTATCGCTGGTTGATAAAGTTTAAATTATTAAAACCCTCTTCCGGTTCCTTTTATCCTTAAAAACATATTATTTTTATAAAAGTTTTGTTTTGGAATTGTAAGCAAAGATACAGATGAACCCCAATTTTATAATAAAATATTTTTGATTTTCCAAAAAATTCAATTTCTCGAAAACTACTTGGGCTATCAAATTGTTGAGGTACTTACAATTCGAACAATTGTCTTATTTATCAGTTAGACTCAAAAAAGTTATTTTTGAAATTGCAAATAAAACTACCATATACCAATAAAACTACTATAGGTCAAAATTGTGCCAAAATTTCTTTGAAATTTTTAGGAAAAATCTAGAAGATGGATTTTTACCAAAAATGTTTTACATTTTACTCAAGGCCTATATGTATTTGCTACAAAATATTTTATAGTTTTTCCAAGAAATCAAATTATTAAAGCTGCATTTGGGTAAACTTCTATTTTGTTTTTAAATTTGGACCTATTAATTGCTTTAAAAATTCTCTTAATATTAACCATTAAAGCTACCACAACCTATGGGTTGTGGACGAAAGTATACACAAAACCCTAAAAAATAGCTTGAGGCCTCCAAAACGTATATTAGCTCCTGAAAATTGATACCAATTGAAGAATATCAAACAAGCTTAAGAAATCACAATGCATTTATTTCCAAAATAGGTATACATATTTTAGGAAATTGTTGTATTCTTAAATAATATAAATGATCATTTTCAAGGTACATATTTTAAAGTGTCACTGTTTTAAATCTATTTTCCTGAAATTTCCTCTCTAGTTGACAATAAGTAGTTTCAAACATGCTCACTCAAATATGTATTAAATATTTGAAACCGTAAAAACTAAAAATAGAAAAAGATTATAGTTATTATATTATGTTAGTAACTAGAATACTTTAAAACTTCAACTACTATTTTTTTATGTGAAAATATAAGTTATTACATATTTATTTTATTATAGTTTTAAAAACTAACCACAACTACCCTAAAAATATACTTAAAACTGCAAATGTTTATAAAAATAGTTCAAATTAAAGCAATACTCAGCAGACAGATTTCCTTTACGGTTTGTAATTTCATAAAGCCAGAATAAAAGTACAAATTTTATTTTCGCTTTTTAGTGTAGGTACATACTCGTAGAATTAGTTATTTTATACTACAATACCGAACCGAACCAATTAATGCCCTACGGGTAAAGAATAGGTGAGTTTCATTTACCACTCCGGAGATTTTGTTTTACAAACAAAAGAAGAATGAAATAACGAACGCCCTGGGTTGTTTTAGGTTTATCACGCAGGCCTACAGGTTCATATTTCAATCGGGGTATACAAAATGAGATAATAATATTTCTTTAATATTTAGTAAATATTAAAGGATATATTCATACTGTTGTGGTCCTGGACCTGCGAGGGTTGCACGATGTAGTGGACGTGGATTGTTTGAAGTTTACTAGGTCGTCAATTGATAGATATTAATTGGGTAGAGCGATTTATTCACAAAAAGAAATGTAACTTTACTACACATAAGTCATCCAACATAAATTAAGACTTGACAAAATAATTAATTAACCGGGCCGGGAACCGTTATTGACCTATCTCGCGCGATGTTCTGACTCTACTGCCTTCTTCTAGGCACCCGGTTCCTCAGGACCGCGTCCTGAGAACCGCAATTCAACAGAATTTAGAAGAAACGTTCCATTCATAAAATCGGGAACTCAGCGTAAAAGCTACAATGTAGAGACTTCGTGCTTTTAGGCTGGGAACCCAGGAACTTAGGAATATTATCTACAGACGAAAAACGATTAAGATATCAATAACGGTTTCCGCTCGCGGGTGGCACAAAACTGATACAAAGTAATAAAAAATCTAAAAATATAGAAAAAAAAAAAGACAATAATCAAAAAAAATATGCAATTGACGCAAATACAATATAGAAACAAAAATAATAAAGAAAACACAACTACGCGAGGGCGGAGATTACAACAATACCTCCATACTTAATGTTTACTAAGTCAAATCAAGAACGTCTTAAAACGTGGGATAGTCAGTTTCAATCGTTTATAGCTGAAACTGAGAGTTTTTAGATCAAGAACAATTATAATTTAATTGAAATAATACCTAAATTATATTCATGAAATAATTTCATTTCATATTAGTTTTACTAAAATGCTTAAAACCTCCAAACGCAATTACCTACTCTGTTATTTTTAGCTTGAATTGAATGATTGGTAAATTTTATCTGGCTATGTATGAAATAGTTTAATTGCAGTAATCGCTTTTTAAACCGTTGATTTTTTAGCAAGTTGAATTAACTACAATTTATCGGGATTTAAAGGATTGTATAAATTTATTTGACTAAATAGGGCTTTAAATATTTTATGAATGATTCGATTTTATGGAATAAAAATGGGGATTACTGGAATATTCTCAGCAAAAAAGCTGTATTATTATTAATAATAATAATATAAGTTATGCAATTCAAATAACTGGAAAAAATATAAATCATAATGTTGTTTAAATAATAATAATAAATTTATTTATACAAGGTGTCCCGTTATTCTACCGACAACGTTTAACTGAAGATTCCTCACCTCAAAATAATTCGATATGACCCTACTTATCTATTACCAAAAGTGAACCCCTGAGGAGTTATAAGCTTTTGAAGTTGAACTAAAAAATACATTTTTCTTTATTGCATCCAAACCAATGAAGATTTTATGACGAAATTTGGTGTACTTGAGTTTTTATAAGAAACGCGCACTTTGTAAAAAATTAGACAAAATTTAACATCTGCAAAGGGTTTAAATGGAAGAGGATGGGTATAAACTTCATTATAAGTTTTTAGTCTCTTAAGATATTAACATTAAAGTTACCAATTCCCATTTAATCATTCAATTGTAAGATTTTTTGTCTCTTATGTCGTCCAAATAAATTATGCCGTTCTTGCAGAAAATGAGAAAAATAAAACTAGTGCAAAACAGCAAAGTTAGGCAACACAAAGTACTTTTTCCTATTGTTTCAATATTAAGTGGCCTTTTGAAATCAAAACCATAGTAAGAACATTGATGTCATAATAGATAATACAGTAACTTTCAATTTATAAAAATTACTTATAAAATGGATGCAATCTATTCATTTAATGAATATGCCGACATGCACCTAGTATTCGGTGAATGTCACAGTAATGGTAGAGCTGCTGCTAAAAGATATGCTGAGAAGTGTCCAAATCGTCAAACTCCTCATCATACAACATTTGCTAACGTAGATCGTCGTTTGCGTGAATATGGTAAACTGGAAACTGATCGTAGAAATGTAGGGCGTCCACGATCAATAAGAACAGTAGAGGCAGAAGAACAAATATTGGGATGTGTGGAGGAGAATCCCAGAGTAAGTGTAAGAGAGATTTCTACGCAATTACAAATTCAAAAAAATGCCATATACAGAACACTTCAAGAACAGTTACTTCATCCATACCATTTTCGCAAAGTTCAAGAATTGCTGCCGATTGATTTGAACAATAGATTGTTATTTTGCCAATGGTTCAAACGCAAATACGACCAAAATCCAAATATGGCCAGAATAATTTTGTTTACTGACGAATCTTGCTTCTAAAGAAGCGGAATGATTAATTTGCATAGCTGGTCGGATGAAAATCCCGATGAGAAAATTGTAGCCAATTATCAAAGGCAGTTTTCCATCAAGCTGTGGGCAGGTATAATCGACAATCATATTATAGGGCCATTTGAATTACCACCAAGAGTGAATGGTGTGCCGTATTTAGCTTTTCTAAGAAATAATCTTACTGGACTACTAGAAGAAGTACCCCTTGCCATCAGAGCACATATGTGGTTTATGCAAGATGGAGCCCCTTCCAATTTTCAATAAATGTGAGAAATTATTTAAATGATAAATTTCCTCGTCGATGGATTGGTCGGGGTGGTGATGCTCTAGTCACTTGGCCACCGCGATCACCGGATCTAAATCCTCTAGATTTTTCTTTTTGGGGTTGTTTAATAGATAAAGTTTACAGTACTCCAGTCGAAAGTAGAGAAGATCTTTGGGTACGAATCGTCAACGCAACCAATGAGATACGTGAAATCCCAAACGTTTTTGAATCTATTCGATTTTTATTTTTGCGCCGTATTAATTCTTTTATTCGTTCAGATGGCACTCACGTTGAACATGCACTTTATTTATTACAATATTTTTTTTAATAAAACTGTTAAATTAATTCTTCTTCATTTGTTTTATTTTAAATTAATACCGTTTAAACTGGTAAACTTTTACAATACATTAGATATTCTCCAAAAAATTAAAATTTAAGTTTATGCAACTTCACTTAGATAATGTGAAGTTATTAATTAAATTAGTCTTTCACCGAATTTCTTTTTTACGTTTTTCGCAGGAACGGCATAATTTATTTGGAAGACATAAGAGACAAAAAATCTTACAATTGAATGATTAAATGGGAATTGGTAACTTTAATATTAATATCTTAAGAGACTAAAAACTTATAAGGAGGTTTATGCCCATCCTTTTCAATTTAAACTCTTTGCAGATGTTGAATTTTGTCTAATTTTTTACAAAGTGCGCGTTTCTTATAAAAACTCAAGTACGCCAAATTTCGTCATAAAATCTTCATTGGTTTGGACGCAATAAAGGAAAATGTATTTTTTTAGTTCAACTTCAAAAGCTTATAACTCCTCAGGGGTTCACTTTTGGTAATAGATAAGTAGGGTCATATCGACTTATTTTGAGGTGAGGAATCTTCAGTTAAACGTTGTCGGTCGAATAACGGGACACCCTGTATATTTTATAAATTACCTTTTTCGTCTCGCTCTTACCCACTAATATAAATACTGGGTGTCCCAAAAAAGTGCTCAGAAGAAAATCCTAGAAACTAGACAAGATTTTATCGACAAAAAACCCAATACTCAGGGTCGGAACAGATCAGGTTTTTTTATTTCACGAGTCAATGAATTTTGTTCCCACAGAAAACAACGTAAATTCGAAATTCTGTTATAGTTCATAAACTATTTATTCAATTTAAATGAAAAAATAGTAAAGTAAAGCATATTATTGTCACTTTGCCTTGAACTTACAAAATCGGCATCAAAAATTTTTTCCTGATATTTTCGCAAATATCTTTGAAATAAGCCCCATAAAGGTATCACTTTTTACGTCCGTAAAACTTCACAGTAAACTCTATTAATTAAAGAAATATTCAGTGTTTTATCTACTTTACTCTAGGAGCAGTGCTGGTAGGAAAACTACCCTGCGCGAGTGATTTCATGTAGTAGGTCAAGTAAAAAGTCAGGAAATAAGGTAGTGGTTAAAGAAAATGAAATGTAAATTACCATTACCTGACCCCCAACCTCCTGAATTAAGTCACGAGGTATTTACCCTCACAGCTCATAGAGGAAAACATTAATAGAGTTTACTCTTAAGTTATATGGACGTAAAAAATGTACCCTAATTGGGTTTATTTCAAAGATTGAGCGAAAATTAATAAAACTGGAATTTCGATTATTTTTTTTATTTTCACTCACATATTTAAAATAAACAAGATAAGGATACCATTTGTTAATGTCTCCAGAACTTCATAAACTCTATCAATTAAAAATAAATTTTGTGTTGATCTCTTTTTATCTAGGAGCAGTGATGGTAAGAAACATACTCTGCTTGAGTGATTTGATGTAGGGGGTTGAGCGTCAAGTCGACCATTGTCAACATTTTGAATTTTATTTAGTTAAGTAATGTTTCTGTTTCATAATTATGACATTAAACTTATTTTCATTTTATTTTCTTTGGCCACTGCCTTATTTGCTAACTTTTTACTTTACCTACTACTTGAAGACTTGAAGTCACTTGCGCAGGGTATTTTTTTACCAGCACTGCTCCCAAAGTAACAGAGATAGAAGATAGAATATCGATTCTTTTTTTAATTGATAGAATTACTGAGAGATTTTACAGACGTTTAAAATTTGGTATCTTTGTGGGGTTTTCTTCAAAGATATCAGCGAAAATATGAAAAAAAAAGGGAATTCTCCTAAATTATTTTAAAGAAGAATATTTTTTTCGATCACAATAATTTTTTGATGATAATTTTATTAGTTCAAGGCAAAGTGGCAATAATTAGCTTTACTTTACAATTTTTTGCATTTACATTGACCAAATAGTTTATGAACTATAAGAGAATTTTGAATTAACGATATTTTTTGTGGGAACACGATTCAATGACTCGTCAAAAACAAATTGGGCTGTTCCGACTTAGACAATGAGGTTTTTTTGTCGATTAATAACTCACTTTAGGACCAATCAAAATACAAAATTTGATTTGTCTTGTCTTGTCCAATAATATGATGTTTATACTGAAAAATGTCAGAGATGACATATTACAGCGACAAAGAGCTACCTGCATTTTATCAGCGGAAAATACCCATGTGAATACGCGCATTTTACGCTCATAGAACATAGAATGCAATGAATGGTTCTAACTTCACCTAGGTATTTTCATTTTCGTGTTTCATACAAAAATTTTGAGTTGTTTATAAATCTCCCTAAAATAAACTCGAAGTTGAGTTTTTTTTTTGGATGTTGTTGCTTTTAATCAACTCAAGTTTGGTTGTCCGTTTGGTAATAACTATAGAATCAAAGATCATAGACAACCAAACTTTCGTTTAAAATCAATAACATCCGAAAAAACTTAACCTCTTGTTTATTTACCCCCGATAAAATCTCGTCTAGTTTCTAGGATTTTCTTCTGAGCACTTCTTTTTGAGCACCCTGTATATAGGGCTCATTCGTAAGTGAGAGTGAGACGAAGGGGTGATTTATTATAGAAATTGATATTAGTTCCTCATTTTCCAATATAAAAGTTTGATTTTTGTTTTAATTTTTTCATTCATTTGGTAATTTATTTTAAAATTTTATTCTATTTAATATTGAATTCATACTACCATGCTTTCGTATATTTTTATTTATAATAGGAAAATTTAGGTTTAATTTTTAATTAAACAATTTTGGATTGATTTTGATAAAGATGTTAAAGCTATATTTTTCTTTTTTTTCAGGATATCACACAATCACTGTTAAATTTGCTTTGTCAATAAATTCTTGTTATCCAACATAATATCTGAAATACCGACTTTTTATCTTCAATAATAAAAAAGATAGGCATGCAGTCCACCCTCTACAGGTGCCGTGCCACCCATTTATCTCGAGAACGCGTTATCCTACATGAATGAAATAAAAAATTAATTACCAGAGTGAACCTAAATAACCCATTGGTGAACTTATTTTTTTCCGGAACAAGCCGGAACCATCCAGAACGGGAGAAAACTTTGATTTTTTAAATAGAAACATATGTCGAATTTGGTATGGTTTGATAGGTCTTTTAAAAAGAAACAACTTTTATAAAAATATTTTTTTAATATTTTCCATAGTTTAGAATTTATTCAAAAAACAAAACAAAAATTGTTAAGAAAGTAAATAAAAATTATTGCATATTTTGAAGAATTTTATTGAAATATAGACAAGTATGATATTTAAAGTTGACAAAACATTAGAATTTGTAGGAGTTGAAATGTTTAAAATTCTTCAAAGTATGCAATAATTTTTGTTTACTTTTTTAACATTTTTTTTTCGAATAAATTCTAAACTATGGAATATATTAAAAAAATATTTTAATAAAAGTTGTTTGTTTTTAAAAGACCTATCAAACCATACCAAACTCTACCTATGTTGCTTTTTAAAAAAGGGTTAGATTTAATTGCACTTTAAAATAGATAAAAAATATACTTTGTAAAAAAGATAGAAAACTTTATAAAAGCGTTTTAAACTTTAAAGTGCAATTATACATATTTTACCCATAATATACTAGCATTTTCTATAGGGTTTGATTTAAGAGCACTTTAAAATAGATCAAGATAGCTTTGAAAAGAAGAAGAAAACTTTATAAAAACGTTTTAAATTTGATAAAAATACAATCAACGAAAAATAATACATATCCGTTTCTGAAAATAATTTCAACTTTGATTAAACACCATTAACATTAATTAAATTTGACAAAACTTAAAAAAATATATAACATAACTTTAAATAATAGTTTTTAACGTTTATATAAAGACATTACGCTTATAAATTATGTACCGCACTTTAAAAAAACATCCTTCACATTTTTTAAAGTTAACAGAACATAAAAAATAGTCTTCCACTTAATTGAAAAGTACTTCACTTTTAAATAATTATTATTCGCTTTAAAAAAAGATTTACACCTTAGAAATGATTGGCAATCACTTTGAAACGCAAGTAGACACATTCCAATTCTCCTGTTAGAACGAAGCGCGCTCCTACTCCACCAATGTGCTCCATGCTCGACCAAAAACTTAAACTGTGTAGGTTATGTTTATGTTTATGAATAAATTCCAACAAAAATGATGAGTGAGTGCAAAGAATTTATTGTCAATTATGAAACCGACGAAGATGAATCTAACTTCCAACAAGGATAGTGCATCCAGTGCACTGCCCAAAAAAAGAAAGTTGCATGTAATAATGCGTGGCTGAAGAAAAACTTGCTTAATAATGCGAAAGATACCGTAGAATTTCTTAAAAGCAAAGAAGGTTAATTTAAATATACCTTATACAAAGTGCAAAAACATTAATATATAGCTAACAGCTCAAAGTGTCAATTTATTTTATCCAAAGTGCTCACCATTCATTTTATAGTAGTCTGATTAAAGTTTATAAAACCTTTTTCAAAGTTGACACCTGTTATTTAAAAGTTGTTATGATATAGTTTAAATCATCCTTTTCTAAAGTGGAAATCAATCATTTTATAGTTTGTTTGTCCAAAGTAAAAGCCATTTCTTTAAAGTGCAATTATATATTCCCCTTAAAAAAATGAAAGTGATATCCGGTTCCGGATAGTTCCGCGTTTTGTTCCGGAAAAATAGAAGTTCACCAATGAATTGTTTAGGTTCACTTTGGTAATTAATTTTTATATTTCAGTCATGTCACGGATGGTCTGATACACCCTGTACATAAGGAAAAATTCTATTTTGTTACGAATTTCGTCTAAATTGTAGATTTTTACATTTCTAACTCATATAAAATCTTTGCCTGTAATTTTTGAAAATATTATTTTTAGTATGTATAATGTGCAGTTTTTATTGCGTTTGGCAAATGTTGAGGTAAAATTATTATTAAGTAAAAGTATTTAAGGCTTTGATGGGAAAAAATTGACTGATTATTTTTTTAATTACAGGAGGAAGAACTCATTTATCAGTGAGCATTGTAGATGTCGGACAATCGGTGCAGCAACCCAGTCCTCTTTCAGAAAGAAGTACGCAGCATTTGCTACAAACTCCTGAAGAATCAGGTGCTTATTGAAAAAAACGAAAATGAAACCCTTTATGCTTAACTAAAATTAAACTGTAAACGTTAATTAAAGAATGGCTTTCGTTTTCATTTCTATTTAATCCCAAGATCTTTTGGGTATACTTTTGCGTAAACCTAATGTAATACTTTTTTTCACTCGAATTTTAAAGAAAAGAATGTGGGAATTACTGAAAATTAATTCAGCAGTTATTTAAATTAAAGTCGGTAATAAATAATTAAACGAAAGATTTTATTTATTTTACTCTAAAATATAGAAAAATCGCCTTAGAAATAATTTTTTAAATGACTGAAACCGCAACTATGCAACCAAACACACTCTGTAGTGATTTTAGACTTGCTAAGTTTGTGTACCTGTTAATTTTCATTCAAATTTAAATCTCATCTGTCTCTCGGCTGCTTTTCTTCAGGTACTTTTTCAAGTAATTTCTCAGTGTGTTGCAAATTTTATAAAAAAACAGTGCTTTTCTAAACTAATATTAGTGCAGTTAAAATATTCGCGATGGTTTTTTCACTGAAGCACTACGCATTCATTTCATTGTAGCCAACTGTGGGAAACTTAGGTTTCCTACCTTGCAATGTCAATGGTTTCATTCTTATTTGAATTCACTGTACAATGGACCAATCACAAAGCTGAAGTATTGCCAACTGATTGGGTAATTAGCAATGGATTATGGGTAATTTCAACCACTTAATAAAATTTACCTAGAAAAAATCAAGAAATGTCAAAAATCCGAAAAATAACCTCAAAAAATTTGCATAGAAGCATCGTAAAATATAAAAAAAGTCCTCTTGGATGGGTATCATTTCTCGTGCGTTGAATAATATACTATATATATGACATACGTCAAAAGTTGATAGTGAATGAGTATAAAGTAATAGAGTAAATATCAGTTCGAGCCCTACATAACCCATACTTCTATGATTTATATTGAGATTTAAAATAACTATTAATTATTTCATTATCTCAGCCATTGATTTTGAAAGTGAAATATGTCTACTTTTCGGTATTTCTGGATGTTTAATGTTATGCAAAATCAATGCATTTAAAATATTTTGTCCATATAAACAACAGTAACAAATTTGTATTGATATTGAGTCGATTTTTATTGTAAATGATTAAAAAGATGAAGTTAATCTCAATTTGTAATATGACGTAACATTAACTCATATTTATAACAAAATGGACTTTTTTTACTTTCAAAATCAATGGGTCAATTTATAATAAATTTTGAAAAGTAGAAAAAAATTGTATGGAACATACAGGGTGGGCCAACGAAAACGAAACAGACGAGTTTTAAAATAGTTAATAAAAAATTTGAAAAAACGCTCGGACAGGTCAACTTTGGTTTCGAGGGGGACATATTTTGCAATAGAAGTGATTCAAAAATCCATTCACCCCTCTGATCTATGGACACAACCCCTAAAATTTTAAAAGGGATGGTGGGGTAAGTAATATCTTGTTAGAAAGATCTTTTTACTCAGAGTAACATACAAAAAAAAGTTAAATCGATCGATTCGTTTTAAAGATATTCAAAATTTAGCAAGTAGAGATTTCATGTCTTTTAAAATTGTGCTATGAACACCACGCCTTCAATTTTAAGTGATTTGATAGGGTAAGTAATATCGTTTCGAGGGGGAAATATTTTGCAATAGACCTCATTCAAAAATCCATTCATCCCTCGCCCTTTGGACACAACCCCTAAAAAATTAATAGGGATGGTGCGGTAAGTAATACCTCGTTAGAAAGATCTTTTTACCCAGAGTAACATGCCAAAAAATAAGTTAAATCCTTCAATTCGTTTTGAAGATATTCAAAATTTAACATGTAGAGTTTTCATGCCTTTAAAATTGTGCTATGAACACCACGGCTTCAATTTTAAGTGTTTTGATAGGGTAAGTAATAAAATCCTGGGAAAGATCTTTTAACCCAAAGTAACATACAAAAACATGTAAAACGCAATTTATTTTCATTTTCTACAAAAGAGACATTTTAAAAACCAAATTTAAATTTATTCGAGGAATTGTTTAAAATTTTGTAACATCTGGAACAAAACAATGCAAAACATAAAACCACATTGAGATTCTTTTTATCAGTTGTATTTTGTATTAGTGGTGATTTTCATCGTGTTAAAACTGTTTATGACTAATTATTAGAAATCAACATTTAAAATTTTGTGAACTTCTGTAAAAGCTTCTGCTACCAATGGTTTATACAATTCCAGAAAGGGTTGAATTAATCACTTTTTATTTTAAAAACGATGAGAATGCTCATCGTGCAGCTAATTTATTTAATGAACAACATCCAAACAAACATTGTACCCGAAAATACGTTCTGGAGTTGGTTGCAAAATTTAAAAATACTGGTTCTGTTGGTAATAAGAAACGCGATCCTGGTAATGTTCGTCCAATAAGAAATGAGGTCGTTGAAATAGGTGTTTTGGGACAAGTTGCTGCAGATCCAACTTTAAGCACAAGAAAACTGGAGACTGTGACTAACATCAGCAGAACAACCATTCGCCGAATATTGAAAGGTCACAAATATCATCCCTATAAAATTCATTTAATTCATGAGTTAAATGATGATGATTTTGATAGGCGACTGCAATTTTGTGAGGTGATGACGGAACGGATAATTGCTGATGAAAACTATCTTTATAATATCTGTTTTTCTGATGAGTGCACTTTTTTCTTAAACTCAACCGTTAATCGTCATAATTGTCGATATTGGTCAGATGAGAATCCTAGGGTATTTCATGAAGTTCACACTCAAACTCCTCAAAAATTGAATGTGTGGGTTGGAATTTTTGGAGACCGTCTTATTGGTCCTTATTTTCTAGATGGCAATCTAACAGGGGATATGTACTTGGATCTACTTCAAAACTTTGTTCATCCATTTCTTGACGATATTATCGAAAATGACGATCGTTATTTAGAAGACCATCTGATTTTCCAACAAGACGGAGCCCCTCCTCATTACACACGGCCTGTTAGGGAATTCTTGGATACGACGTTTCCTGGGCAATGGATTGGGCGTAGAGGACCTTTGGAGTGGCCGCCGCGATCTCCTGATCTTACTTCCCTTGATTTTTTCCTTTGGGGGAATTTAAAAAGTAAGATTTACGCAACGGAACCAGGATCTCTAGCAGAGTTACGACAGAGAATTATTAATGAATGCCGAGAAATTACTGCTGAAATGTTACAAAATGTAAGAATTCGCTTTGAGCAAAATTTGTTCGTTTGCATGGAGGTTGGTGGAACTCAATTCGAACATTTAATAAAATAATAAAAACAGCCTTGAAAGTGTCGGTATCGATGGGATTCTTTAAAGTGTTAAGTTTTCTTCAAACAGATTAGTTTAGTTTAGTTTGGTTAAATAAAAAATAATGTGCAATACTGTTTTATTTTGAATTCTTTAAAACAAACCAATCGATTTCACTTTTGTTTTTTTGTATGTTACTTGTGGTAAAAAGAACTTTCCAAGTAGGTATTACTCACCCAATCAAAAGACTTAAAATTGAAGGCGTGGTGTTCATAGCACAATTTTAAAAGGTATGAAAACTCTACTTGCTAAATTTTGAATATCTTTAAAACGAATCGATCGATTTAACTTTTTTTTTTGTATGTTACTCTGGGTAAAAAGATCTTTCCAACGAGGTATTACTTACCCTACCATCCCTATTAAAATTTTAGGGGTTGTGTCCAAAGGGCGAGGGATGAATGGATTTTTGAATCAACTCTATTGCAAAGTATGTCCCTCTCGAAACGGTATTACTTACCTTATCAAAACACTTAAAATTGAAGGTGTGGTGTTCATGGCACAATTTTAAAAGGCATGAAATCTCTACTTGCTAAATTTTGAATATCTTTAAAACGAATCGATCGATTTAACTTTTTTTTTTGTATGTTACTCTGGATAAAAATCCATCGAGGTATTACTTACCCCACCATCCCTATTAAAATTTAAGGGGTTGTGTCCATAGGGCGCAGGGATGATTGGATTTTTGAATCAGCTCTATTGCAAAATATGCCCCCCTCGAAACTAAAGTTGACCTGTCCGAGCATTTTTTCAAATTTTTTTATTAACTATTTCAAAACTCGTCTGTTTCGTTTTCGTTGGCCCACCCGCGAAAAATGTATTGTGTATTCGTTCGAGTTATTTCGCGCCGCGCCTTCGGCTCATGCCTAATTCATTATTTTTCGCACCTGTTACATAAATAACTATGTATTTTAAAAGGCAGGTATTGCTCGAATAATAATTTTACTGATCAATGATCAAGTAATCTGTTAGTAATAGTATATTAAAAAATGAGTTTTATAAATCGCATATTGTAGCACGCGTTCAATTTCAATGAACAAGTGCTACTACCGAGTTATGAAACGAGTTTTTTATACTATTTCTTTCTATTTTGCGCCTTTTTATCTGATTATAATAAAATATTATAGTTTTCAATTTTAGTAAACTTTCTGGTAGTTGGCAACTCTAATGTCAGGTTTGTCAAATCATCAAATAACCTGTAAATCAGTGCTCCAACTTCGAAAAATAAAATTTACTACTCAGTAACGCACCGATAGCAGTGCGGTACTGGCTAGTAACGCACTGCTGTCATTGCCCACACCTTTTACTTTCAATGCACATGCCTTTGATATTTCCTAAATATACTTTTTACAATAAATAATTGTATTAAAATAGTTTTTGTACACCTAAATTTCCTAAAGTTATTAATGTTAATTTGACAGTGGACGGCGCTAGACTCGAATGAAGATATAGACCGGGAGATGGTGACAGATTTCGAGAGACGATTTTCTCGTTTATGCCTTTGAGAGGACTGAAAAGTATAAAAGTGCTGCTAATAATGAGGAAAAATTTGAGCGCCCCCCGCGTGACCCCTCATATGGAAAATTCAATTTACTTTTGCGCAAAATGTATTTATTTTGAGACGATTTTGTCGCCGCTGCCATATGCATTAACACAAAGTTAAAATACACTCTAGCAGTGGAAAATTATAGGCATAAGGGTTGCAGATGACCAAAGGGTTGAAATGATGATCTGAAGTTGTCAGGGAAAATGGAAATTTTCGGCGATTTTCTCGTTGCTGCCAATTGAAAGTATGGAAGTTTTCATCATGAAACGCCCATAAAAAAATGGCATAAGGTCACCGACTGCCGAAGTGAGGTTAAGTGTCGGAAAATTTTGTGTAAATTTCCAAGGTTTTCAGATGATTTTGTTTCTTATGCCTTTGAAACTATATAAAGTTGATGATAATTTGTATATAATGTATAATCGGCATAGCGGTTGAAGGTGTCGGAAATGAAGGCATAAGTAATAAAGTTGCAGAAAAACATATGAAAATTTTCACAATTTTGTTTTTCATGCCATTTTCCATGTGCCCCGAAAAAATTATTTTAAACCCCTATAACAAAAGGCATAATCGTAGATAATGCCGAACATGTGATATAACAAAAAATAATCGCAAATATTGTAAAGTGTTGATTCGTAAAACACAAAGTTTTGTTTATTTTATCTTTTTGGTACTGGATAAATCAGGTTATATTCAAAATTTCCATAAAAAGTGAAATTCAATCTGTAAATTAAAATACTGCCCACGCTCGTCGTGGTAGAAAAAACTTTAGGGTTATATTGTAAATCAAATTTCACCGTAAAAAAACAAACGGTCCATTATTATTTGCCTCACAACAGTATATCAGCAGTAATAATAATGTAACCAATAAGTCGTGTAGAGATTTAAAAAAATTATCACTAGAAAACCAAAACCACCCTCTTTCAATTAATGAAAACAAAACAATATAAATCGTTGATAATATGGTAAATAAAAAAGTCACAAATAAAATATAATTTATTTTTTCAATTTTCTGGTAATTTCTGAAAATAAAGCCAATTAAGGGGGTGTTTTCTCTTGTCTTCTGAAACTACATTATTATATCATTACAAATCATAAAAGTTTTGAGTTCCCAGTTATTTTCCTTCACTTACCAAATCATTGTCAAATTACCCTTTCAACTTGTAAGTACAAGTTTATAAATTTTATGTAATTTTTTTATTAATTTTGGATATTTGTCAGAAAACTGAAAACAAACATTATTTCTAATCTTTTTTACTGAACATTTTTGTCAACGATTTCTGTTGTTTTGTTATTACTAATTGAAACAGCACAATCGGACAATGAAAGTTTTCTGCCTTGTAACTCTGAAGATTTATTTTACCTACCTTGAACGGGAAACCTTGTATATCACCATAAGGCCATATGACACTTGCGAGATTAAGGCCGTATGACACTTGCAAGTTTACTGTATAAAATCTTCACCTGTTTTCTCGTGAGTTTTCTGTGGTAAAAACTCGCAAGTATCATACACGTTTTTGTTGTAAGTGAGTATTCTCACGAGTTTTTTCTTTATTACAAAGAAATAACCTCAAAATGTAAATAAATTTTAATTTAACAAAGAGAGCAAGTGTGAGTTTTCTGTAATAAAAAATGACGAGAGTATTATACAGCAAATTTTATGCAAGAAACTCGTGAGAAAACTCAATTAAAAAAACGTGTATGATACTTGTGAGTTTTTACCATAGAAAACTCACGAGAAAGCATGTGAAGATTTTATACAGGGTGCCTTCCGAGTGGAGCATATGCTGCATATGTAGCCTGCCATGCGTTTCATGTGGCGCATTTGCAGCATACGGTAGGTTTCAAGGTCGTGCATTTCGTACATACCGTGCACTACCTCTTGAGGTGATGCTCTGTATACAAGCATGCGCACTGCACACTTACTATTTCTTCATTCTATTTCTTCACCTGTTACATTTCGTTGAGGGTTCTAGGTGGTTGTTACTTAAATTTTTAGGTTCCGTTTTAATTTTTAACTGTTCGCGATTTGAGAAATGTTTTTTTGTTAATTGTTACTAATAACAACTACAAGTAATAAACAATTGACGATTGACTGTTCAAAACTTCCTGCATAAGCGCGCATTTTACTCGGAACGCAACATACGCATATGCGACATATGCAGAATACACCACAGTAAACTCCCAAGTGTCATACGGCCTTATACGCGGCGAGCGAATAATTGCGATCAGCGCCTCTATCGATCGGCTCAATGCATTTTTGGAGGTAAAACTTCTATGGTTGGAACTGTCAAGTTAAAAACTTAGGTTATGTGATTTGATATCAGCGTTATTTTAGTGAAAATTAAATATAAATAAATATATATTTTCGCTTTCTTAAGATTTTATCTAGTAAAATAGCATTATTATACAAAAAACTTAGTGTATAAACAGTAAATGGAAACAACAACGTACTTTTGATTTTTTCCAGTAGAATTCTATTCAAATTTTCATCGTCTTCATTGAATTAAACTCATGAAAACCGTCACATTCAATATTATCAGTATTGCTAACACACTTATCACTAATTCGTTTAAGCAGATGACTATTTGGGATATATGCAGTAGTTTCAATATTATTTGATGCTTTTTAGAAATGACATTCAAACGAAAAGCAAATTTCTTCTTCTTTAAAGTCTTCGTCAAAATTAGCTTAACAACAAAAATCTTCCGTAGTTAAGTATGAAGAGATTTCTGGTGAAAATTCTTGAACTTGGGCGGTTCATGAAGTACTTGCAGAAATTGATTCTAGATTTTTTAACCTCTCAAATCGGTTGAGTTTTGACTATTCGGTTATGTAGGAATTTTATATTCCTAATACCATAAAATATGTATTATAAATTAAACGTATTGTTAACAAATTATAAATATTTCCTTAGGAAGTTTTATTTTTCATTTCCAATGAATTGAGCACTACAAATCCTATCATTTTTTGTTGGTTTCCAAGCTTCACCAATGGATCTAAAATAAACATTTTAGAAATAAAGGTATTATCGTAAAATATAACATTAATATGCAACACTAATTTTTATACTTACGATCTTCTCTTAATTCTATTTATCCAAATTTTTGGTCTTTTTACCGCATACACCTTTACAGGAAAACTACAAAATTTTCTATTTTCCTGTGTGTTGGAGTAACTATTATGGTATCCAACAATACAACAAGATATGTTTGACCTTCTATTCATATTAATTGTAGTACTAACTATTTACAATTTACTTTTAATCAAGTAATTGTAAATAAGAACTACCTAACCAACAATTTGTTTTCCCACCAAAAATGCAAATTACTGCCACAGGGGGCGCTGCAGTAAAATTCGCTCGTCGGCTATTGGACCTTAAAGCTTAAACTTAAGGTCCAATAAATTTCCTATGATTTTATTTTTATGCAATTTTGTATGTAACTAAAAAATTTCATTTCAAGGTTTACTAACGAATTGGATAACGATCAATAATGACCAAAATTTTTAAAAAGTCTTCAAATTCTGGTTAAAAAAAAATCTGAAGAATTAAATATCTCTGATCCATTATTTTTAAGCAACCATTTATTTTCCAATCCGTTTTCTCTGAATAACAGAAAATGATAATTTTAAAATAAAAGAATTCGAAAAACTTTTTAATGAAAAACAATTTAGTCTGTCATAATATTAGCATCCCTGCTTTCTTCATTTTCTGAGTCGTCACCATCTATGTTGCTATCGTCAATGTTGGTACCATAATCGGTTTTGTTATCATCATCTTCGTCGTCGTCGTCATAGTCGAAAAAATTCTTGCTTAATATTTGCGATAATTTTTCCAGTTTTTTAACAGGTTCAGCATCATCGATAGTTATGCCTTTTGTTATATAGATTTAAAATAACCTTTTTAAGGCACATGGAAAATGGCATGAAAAACAAACTGGTGAAAATTTTCTTAAGTTTTTCTGCAACTTTATTAATTATTTTTAATATGAAGGCGATTCCTGACACTTATGCAATATTACGTATTAAACATTTATCTCATAAAATTAGTATGGGACTTCATTTTATTCACGAGAAAATCATTTAAAAACCTTGCAAATTTCCTCAAAATTTTCCGGCACTTAACCTAACCTAACCTAACCTCACTTCGGCAATCGGTGACCTTATGTCATTTTTTTATGGGCGTTTCATAATGAAAATTTTCATACTTTCAATTGGCAGCAACGAGAAAATCACCGAAAATTTATATTTTCCCTGGCAACTTCAGATCATCATTTCAACCCTTTGGTCAACTGCAACCCTTATGCCTATAATTTTCCGCTGCTAGAGTGTATTTTAACTTTGTGTTAATGCATATGGCAGCGGCGACAAAATCTTCTCAAAATAAATACATTTTGCGCAAATGAAAATTTAATTTTCCATATGTTGGTCACGCGGGGACCCCTCAAATTTTTCCTCATTATTATCAGCACTTTTATACCTTTCAGTCCTCTCAAAGGCATAAACGAGAAAATCGTCACTTGAAATCTGTCACCATCTCCCGGTCTAATAGCATCGTCTTTTTTTTTTCGTTTAATTTCGACACATGTCGGCTTTGGCTAACTTCAGCCCGTGAGTTTACTTTATAACTTGAGCTTTCTGATTGGCTGTCAGCTGCAACCTGCAGTGTAATGGTAAAGTAAAGTCACTAATGGTGTAATGAATTTCATTACATGCCAGAAACCGCATATGTAATGTACTTTTTTGTTGATCATATATTTATAGATGTCATTACTGTATACGCGAAATGAACATGTAAAGATCTACTTTACGTGATGATTTCTGATTTACTTTTCCTAACGATTGCAGTATAGCCAATTTTTAACTTAATAGTAAAATATGCTGTTTAATTTTTATAATGTCAAATGGTAAACAATACTTACTTTGGTTATCGGTAGATGCAGCTGTGTTGATAGACAACGTGACAAAATTAATAATTTGTAATAATATAATTGTATAATTATTGCTTTCAATTATATTAATAATTAAAAAATAATTTATTATAAATTTTAATAAATGTAAATATCAATACAAGTGATACATGGTACATACGTTTGTTTTGAATCGTAAAGTAGGTTCTCTGAAATTAAATTAAATGCGATCAACAAAAAAATATTGTAACCAACTCGTTGGTTAATTAGGCGTTTAATAAACTCAATAATTAAAGCACTCGCTCGTGCTTTAATAACTTTCGTTAATTAAATGCCTTCGTTAACCAACATGTTGGTTAAACTACTATTAGATAATAGTCGTAAATAAAGCTTTTTACAATTTAGTTTTTTTGCCTTATTTTTCCAGGTACAGAATTATTGTATAATCGGTAGTTTACCACAAAATTGAACTGCATGTGGAAATAATAGGATTTTCCTATTGATTTCACACTTTTGCAAACTTTTAATTTAATTTATTTCCGCTTAAAGAGTTTTCTTATGAAAATGCGAATAAAGTGCATTTAATTATTTTTATATAATGTATAGCATAATTTATAAATGTGCTTTTTAATTCATTGCAATTAAATTATATTCTCTAATTTATTTAATTTTAGTAGTATACATAATGTATTTCCATAATGCTTTTATACATATTTACATACATACAGTGTATCGCAAAAGTAATGCTGGAACTTTATTCGTGAATTTAAATATCATATATGGAAAATTCCAAAAAATATATTTTTTTAAGTTATTTAATATTACTTACCCCCAGTATTATCAACAGACATTTAATTTTAAATGAGGTTTAATTATATATATATATACATACATATACGCCCGGTATTATCAACTTTTTTTAAACTGCCATTTAGTTAAAAGACATTTACACTAAAGGGACGTTAAAAATTGACATGTGTATTATCAACTTCTTTAAAGGAAGTTTATCTAAATGTAGTTTAAATGAGTGTTGGCATTACATTTTACTAGGGACTTTTTTTAAACTTTATTTTTGCAAGTAGGCAAAGGGTTCAAATGTTAATATCAAAATAACCACTGTTTAATATAGATTGTTTAATCAAAACCATAATTAAAGCATACGAAGCATTGTCGAAGCATAGATAAGTCGAAATAGTAAAATGTCGAAGAGAAATAGAAGCAAGAACTTCTCAGATGAGGAGACGTTAAGTTTAATTTCATATGCTGAACCATATAAAAAAATATTGGAGAATAAACAGACAAATGCTGTAACTAATAAAGAGAAAGTAAGTAATTAAAAGGATTTGATCTTTTATTAATGTTTTACTTATATGTAATAGGCCAGTACATGGGATAAAATTACGGATCAGTTCAACAATGAACATCCCTTAAGTAGCAGGACTGCAGACCAATTATCCGCCAAGTACGAAAATTTAAAAAGCAGAGCAAAAAATATGCTGCATCTAATAGACAGGAATTGTATAAAACTGGAGGGGGGGGGGGCCTTCAAAAACAAATACAAGTGTTATACTTGATAAAATGCTACCCTTAATTAATAAAAAATTGGTTGTTGGTGAAGAAAATAAATTTGACAGTGATTTAAGTTGTATTAGCAGTGAGCAACATGTAGAAGAAACTATTCCTATTATCTAATGTTCGTAATTGTAGTAAGGAATCATCCCAAACTAATACAAGTCGTCTTATAAAATTTCCTCAAAAAAAAAAGATTACAAGGCCCCCTGTAGATGAAGTAATAGCCTCTAAAGTACGGTTTTATGACCAGAAAATTAAATTGATACATTTGGAATGCGAGGAAATGGAAGTAAATATTAAATATAAAAAATAAAAAATTATAAGCGGATTTGTTGGAACAAGAACTTTTGGAAAAAAAAGAAAGCCGAGCAATCCGTTTGGAAATTTTAAAAGAAGAATTAAAAGAGAAACAAAATGTAAATTTTTATAAAACTGTACCTATTATAATTATCTAATTAAAAAGTATATCAGTTTATAATATTTTATTATAACATATTTTGAAAATAATTAAGAATTAATCTGTTAAGACTAATATTATTGTCGATATTGCAATCAACATCAATATTGTCAATCGTTTGAGATGCTGTCTCTTCAATAATATCTTCTTCTACTGGCAGTGGATCGTTCATTTCATTTGCAATATTATGAAGAACAGCAGTTGCAATAATAATTGTTTTTACTAAATCTTTAGACACCCTCATACCCAAAGACAAGATTGGAAAACTGTCTTTCTATAGTGTTTCTAGTCTTTATATGAGAGGTGTTGTACAATTCCTGAGGATGATCATGTACTTGTAAAAGTGGTGTTAAGAGATACTCAGTATTTCCGTAACCACTATCTCCAAGCAAAAAACATTTTTTGTATTTTCCAGAATCGAAATCATGTTTTTTCGACTATTGTTAAAAATTGTCTGGTCGTTTGTGGATCCTGGCCATCTTGCAACAATATTCGTTATTTTTAATTCATGATTGCACAAGGTTTGAATATTGTACCAAAAATAACCTTTTCGGTTTCGACAAACTTCTGCATCATTACCTCCTTAAAAAGTTACAATTAATTATAATGAAATTAGTTCTTCTGACTACAAAACTAATACCCTGTTATTGTATCTTTATATGGGTACAGTCCATTGTTGCTATAACTTTTGGAAATTTGACAATTTTGTAAAAGCCAGCCTGCACTTCTTTAATTTCCTCTTGTGTTTGGGGCATCTTTATAAATTGAGTATGTAAAGCTGCAATCGCTTCAGATACTCTGTGGACAGTACGACTCGCCGTGGCTTTTGTTACTCCCATAAAATCTCCTCCTGATATTAACATGCAGCCAGACGCAAAAAACGCAATGTTAATAATAGCTGTTGCATTGGAGATAAGCAATTATTTCTATAGGAATCAAATTTGATTGAATTTTCAATAAGGCCCAGAATTGTATTTACTGTTCCTTTTGAAAAACGAAATCTGTCGAAAAACTCGTGTTCGCTTAGGTCTAATCTGCAATCTCGTCTTTTTCGAACATTTTTTGGAAGCCTTCTTCTATCTATATTAATTATTATTTTGGTATTTTCGCAGTTTAGATGTAACGAACTATTACTTACGCACGTAATTAACTAATTCTTCATCAGAAGATTCACTGAAAAAATCTGATGAACTTGAATACATAACTGTTTACTATTTTATTAAATACAAATTTATTGACTTGTCAATTTAAATGCTATTTAAAATTTATTAGTAGAAAGGACCTTATCGGGTTTTGGGAGCATTTTGTACAAGAATGAAACTTATGCCACATATAAATAAGAAATAAATATACAATAGTGTAAAATATTTCGCTCTTTAGGAGACCGCTTTCGCCAAAAAACGCAATTGAAATTAATTAATTTTTGCACAATTAGACAACGATGCTAGTGTTTTCCTCGGTGTTTCTAACAAACAAAGTAGTTTGGTTGCCTATGCCATTTATTTACTATGATTTATTGACTTTAATAGTATAAAAATTATACAAATAAATACATATTTGTTATGACTTGATTAGAAATTATTTTTTAAGTATTTATTTTATTCAAATAAACCTACAATTTAAGAATATATTTTTTACAATTAAACAATTTTTACACAGTTGTCGTTTTTTTGCAATTTTTAAAATATTTGATAAAAAATGACTTTTCCAGTTCCCTGGAGCTCTGAAACTTTTACTGTAAATTCAATGGCTATAGTTTTAATAGTTGTAATAAGATTTGTAATATTACGGTGTCAATTAAAAATAAAATATCTTTTACAGGTTATCGTAAGACTTTATTGCACAATCAGGCAACATTGAAATTTTTACCTCTCAAACGAAACGTCCAAATTAAATGCACAATAATTATTAGTAAAAAGTAGAACCGATAAGGGACCTCGGTGGCGGCAAAGGGCTTGTAAATTCCTTCTATTTTTGTAGGACACATCCTGTGGCACTTCCAAGCACCTCCTATCAAGTAGGCAAGATACTAGTTACGACATTCGGCAAGTTATTTCTCCTTTGCTAGAATGTTTCATTCCAGTATGTTACATGAGCGCGTACCGGATTTCTTTTTATGTGTTTTAGCTGTTTTTATAAATAAACGTACAAACGCAAGCAATGTGTGCGCATGATAATAACACCCAATGTGGGAAACATTTCAATCCAGTGTGAGTCACAGTGAGTCAGTCGCCAGATACCTTTGTAAAGCGCGTACGAATTTGTTAGCCCGGGCATTACTTCTTGTTTGTAACAGTAACCATTGTTCTAAAGTGCCTTATAATAAAGGTCATTTGTATTTACCATCAGGTTAATCCTTTTGGCGATTGTATTCGATTATTAACATAGGTTCCACAAGGAAAACACCCTATTAGTTTTAACTGTCATTTGGTTTCACTTTAAACGTAAATGAAAGGTAATTAAAATTTATGTGACAGTACTTGTCAAAATTTGAATTTTAAAATCCGCTGTTGTCGTGTTAATAAATATTTTTTTAAATAATGTAAAATCTCATAAATGTATTTATAATTCATATTTATTGAAGAAATTGGAAATATAATTAATATTGGGGGTATTTTAGTTAATTTTTGTAAGTTTAACTTATTTTTCATGTTTGCCCAAAAACACATAGGAAAACGATAAGGTCCTTTGGGCATTTAAATGTAACTGCCATTTAGACGCTAAATGACATTTAAACTTTTTGATAATACTGCATATGTCACTTTAAACTTTATTTAAAATTAAATGGCCGTTAAAAAGTTTGATAATACCGGCCGATAGTCTATTTTGCTGCTAAATGTCATTTAAACTATATTTAAACCTTATAAAAATACTATACAGTGCGGACATAAAGTAAATCCCCCCCCCCCCCCTGCTAACTTTTGAACGGTTATGTTTTTGATTCTGAAAATTTGTCTACGGAGGAATCTAATTGCGAACTTTCTAATAATGGTATTTTTGATTTTTTGGAACTTCCGGTTATACCCGAAGTGGATGGCAACTTTCTTATTTTAAATGGAACACCCGCAACTAAGGTAATAATATTAAATTTACACAAAATTATGTTTAATAGTAAGTTCGTTAATTTTGCTGATTAACATAACCACCTTCCACCTTTTGACAGTAATAAAATCTAGAGGAAATCTCTTGGATAAAAATTTAGTTTAAATTTAATGTTATTAACTTAATCGTAAAAAAAATAATTTAAAATAAGGAAGTTTGGGCACTTGGGTCCAACTTCTGGTGTAAATGAAGTTGCATAAAAATGCGATTTTCAAATGGGCGTAATTCAGAAAGTATTAATCGTAGACCAAATTATGCTAGGTCAATTTAATGGTATTTTTATGGAGAACACGAAAATGCAAAAATATACTGGGTGTTCCATTTAAAATAAGAAAGTTGCCATCCACTTCTGGTATGACCGGAAGTTCCACAAAATCAAAAATAGCTTTATTAGAAAGTTCGCAATTAGATTCCTCAGTAAACAAATTTTCAGAATCAAAAGCATGACCGTTCAAAAGTTAGCAGGGCGGGGGGGGGGGTAGTTACTTTATGTCCGCACTGTATAAGTCAAATTAAACCTCATTTAAAATTAAATGTCTGTTGATAATTCTGGGGGTTATTAAGATAAGGGTTAAAGAAAATGTTAACCGGATTATTTCATTTCAAAGGGACGATTTCTTTGGTTATAAAAATATTTTTTATTTATTATGAAATGGCTTTTATGTCGAAAGAATCTCGTCTACTTTTTACGATTTGTTCGTCTGAGCACTTCTTTTTAGGACACTCTGTTTATGGGATTAATTTCGCTGTATAAAACTCTTTAATTCATTTTTATGAAGGGTAACTTTTCTTTGTAAGGACAGCAATAAAGCGGGATTATTAGTTGAAATGGGCATGAGGCTATGAAACTCTAGAAAATAAGCGAAATAAACGAAATCATATTTTCTTACTAAAGTTAAATAAAAAGCATTGAGGGATTTTCTTTCTGGATTCGCAAAAAAAAAGACCATTGCGCAATACAAAAAATTTATGGATGTGAGAAAATAAACTGAAACAACGTGAAATAATATGTCGAATTAATATAATATTTAAATTAATTGTTTTATAAAAACATATTATTTCTGCATTTTATTTAAATCTGAACTAAACATACAACATTTTATTTTGGCTCCTAATACCCACCTATTGATTTATACTTTATATTCATCAATATACCTATATTTCCCAGCACCTACTTTTAAATCTGACATTTGATACTTATACTAAAAGCAACGAAAAGTAAGTATTGATTAAAGAACATATTGGAAATTTGAATATCTTTAATTTTTTGTTGACACATTTTTTTGACTTACATACATCAATTTTATTGTACTAAATACATATAACATTTCAAAATTCAATAATTTAATTGATTAAATTTGTGTCCTAAATATTTCAAGGATTCAAAATATTGTTAATAAGATATGAATTTTAAAAATAAAATGATACCCTGCCATCTAGCCTTGTTTTATTATAAAAGCAGGTTCTGGCTACGTACACTAGATGGCGCTTGATGTTTAAATATATATAATTAGAGTATTTATTAATTATTATTTCAAAGAGTAGTAGCATAAATTACTTACTTAATATATTGTGAAAATTAATAAAAGCATACATTTACTTATTTATATCAATATAACAAAAATGACAAGTTCTTAATTACTCGTATTTAAAATTGAGTTGAGAAGTTGCTAATAAGAATTATAAACATATCCTCTAAAATTTTAAATGACACATGTATAAGTTTACTACATGGGGATGAATTTGTTCAAATAATCTCAAGAACTACTTTTCCTATCGGGAAATGCTTCCTTAAAAAGTTATACCACAAAATTTTCAAAAAAAAAATATTTTTTTGTAAATAAAATAAATATTATAAGAGATATTAATTTAAAATTTTGGTCTCAGTTTTTTGTCATAAGGGTACACATTTTCACCCAATGAAAGTTTAAAAAATATTTTCAGGGGCGTTACATGTGGGTTGTCATTAACTTTTTTTGATCATATCTTTTGTTTCTTTACGTCTATGATAATTTTAAAAGTACTAAAATAATCCTTGATGAATGTTCTACAGAAAAGATACTATTGTATGTCGGTCCGGTGCTTCCTTTTGGAGTAAAAGTAGATTTTATAATTTTTAGCTAAAAATATGAATTTGATATTTGATGTTTGTATGTTTTCAGATAAATCACGAAATTTTCAATAAAAAGACTAATTTTATTTTGCTTTTTAAATTCATATTTTTAGCTAAAAATTATAAAATCTGCTTTTACTCCGAAATGAAACACCGGACCGATATACAATAAAAGTACTTTTTCTGTAGAACATTGATCAAGGATTATTTTAGTATTTCTAAATTATCAAAATCGTAAAGAAACAAAAGATATGATCAAAAAAAGTTGAGGACCCCCCCCCACATGTAACGCCCCTGAAAATATTTCTTAAACCTTATTGGCCGAAAATGTGTATCCTTATGTGAGAAAACTGTGGCCAACATTTCAAATTAATATCTCTTATAATATTTATTTTATGTATTTAAAAAAAAATATTTTTTTTGAAAATTTTTGAAGTGGTATAACTTTTTAAGGAAGCATTTCCAGACTATACTTAATAAATAAAAAATGCTTAGTTTCACTTTCTCTATCACCACAAAAAAATTGTAACAGTTATTCATGGACACCCTGTATATAATGCAATTAAATTCCAAGCATTACCTCTGATACTTGATTGATCTATGAACTTTAGATCTGGGTCACCCTGTATAATAACCTATAGTTTTGACAGTATCAAATATAATAAAAAACAAATGATTTTTTTTCTAACTATACCTATGATACTTTCGAATCTAATATCCATTGTAGTTTGGTGCAACATCATTGGTTTAAGTATGAAAACATTTAGCCTTAATTACCAAACAGAAACAAATGGTACACATTTATAAAATTTCTTGGTGTCTTTACATGCTATGTAAATTTAAAGCTACAACTATTTCCGTTCTCAAATCACTCAAATCACAAAATTCACAATCATTCATCATCGTCTTCCACTTCTGTTGCTCAATGCAGAAAATATCAGGTTGAATTATTAGGGAATAATTAATACTAAATCTCGCTTCATTCGTCTTCTTCTTGATGGATCATTTTTCGTCTAAATTGAAGCATATTATCAAAATCCATAACATATAAAAAAACCTGCTAACATGTTCGTTCGGTAGCCTTATAAGCCGATTCCAATTCCTTACTAGTTCTTTCATCATATTCCAACCAACCATTTATTTATTCCTTCATAAAACCATTGATAGCAACCTTCAATTGTATCTACATGATTTTCAACTTTCTTTTTAAGAATCTTGGGATTGGGATTGGGAAATCGTGAGGACTTTCCTGCCAACACAAATGTGCAATTTATTGCTTTGCTTAGCTATTTCTTTGATGCAACGGAAGCATTAGAAATACATGACCACAAGGAAGTTCTGCAGGAACAACATATGGCTGCAGGCAAATTTCACATTCTTTTTTTCCTTATTGATCTCGATTTACAACTTCTAAAAGGCCAGTGGCCATTTTTAATAAAAATATGTGTAGTCTACAGTACAACACACATTTATATTAATGATTAGTATTCCTTTCTAGTGGTAGCTAAAAAGTGCGGCGGCGTAAAACATTCGATTGGGCGATTTTCGAAATTTGATTACTAACTAGTTTTTTAGGTCAATTCTGAGATAATTTAATAAAAACCTCGAAAAAACGTTTATCCAACAAAATGGATGATTTAACCGAAGCGTCCCTCACTCCCAACTTGTTTCAATAACCCAGTCATAAAAATTATTACTAACCAGCTGATTCTTTAACTGGTCCTTAGTGAATGTTTGTATAATTAAATGGCCATATTGTCCTACAAATTAAATGATATGATTGCCCAGTCCTACGCTCGGTCATTTTTGTCAGTTTCATAATAACACTTTCCTCATTACTAACTGTAGGATAGAGATGTTAGCAACAAACTTTCCAGCAACAAACATTTAACATGTATTTCTCCATAAGAGGTTTTTTTGATATTCCTTTTTGTCTATACAACCTACAGATAAACCAAATACATCATTAGAAAGCTTGATTCAAGACAACTCTAACAATATTAATCGCTATGCTTGTCCGTTCCGATTAAGTACTTAATTTCGCCATAAACAAAAGTCTACCTTAAATCACTAATCAACTGTAGCTTTTTTTCTAATTATCCCACCAAAAACTTTGACCACTCAACTGATTGCATTTTTCATATGGAAGACGGTGGTGTTAATCACAATTCTTGTCCGTCTGGTTTTAACGAAAAATTAAGAAAACACAGTTTTTATGGGAAAAAATATCGGAATTTTCAATTTACAGGTGAATATCTCTTTGTGCAAATGTCTCATTGAAAAAATAAATGTACTCTTTGATAGGAAATTTAATTGGCATTACCGTGGTGTGTGTCACTTATCTTGTCCGTCTATATTTAAGTCGGAATCGATTCGCCAACAAAATTACAAGTTATGGCGCCAATTTAACATCCATAATTATCCTAGAAGCAAGTTTGACACCTTACTAGATTAAATTTTTTGTGTAGATTACGAAGATGTTAATTCCAATGCTTGTCCGTTTTGTTTGAATGGCAAAATGTTTGAAATGCGTACTCCTCGCTAGTAAAAATTGATTTTTTGGTGTTTGTAATAAAAAATTTAACAAAAACGCTCTTGTTTTGCCTTGAAATTGAATTTATTTATCATATAGAATTTTTATTTGATGTATATAGTCTGTTATAAGGGAGTAATTTTGAAAAAATGATAAAAATATAATAAATATCATTTTTTCAAAATTACTCCCTTATAACAGACTATATACATCAAAAAAAATTCTATATGATAAATAAATTCAATTTCAAGGCAAAACAAGAGCGTTTTTGTTAAATTTTTTATTACAAACACCAAAAAATCAATTTTTACTAGCGAGGAGTACGCATTTCAAACATTTTGCCGACTATCCTCTTAAAGATCTTTTGGTGCAAGCGTCTCACAAAAAAAATAATTGTACTAAAATATCGGAAATTTTATTGTGATAATCGTGGTATATCTCACTTTTCTTGTCCGTCGAGATTTAACCCTTTATCGATCCAGCCACAAAAGTCTTCAAGGTAATTTTCATAAAAATACGCGAAAACAATATTCAACACTATTTTTTACTATTTGACATACAAAAAAGTTAGACCACTTGTAGACTTTTGTTGCTGGATCGATAAAGCGTGATATTTCGACGGACAAGAATAGTGAGATATACCACGATCATCACAATTAAATTTTCAATCTATTAGTGTAAATAATTTTTTTGTGAGACGCTTGCACAGAAAGGTATTCATCTGTAAACTTAATTTTTTATTATTAAAAACGAGAAATAGTGGGTTTGCTGCTAATTAATCATTAAAACAAAACGGACAAGCATTGTGATTAACATATTCGTAATCTACTTGAAAAACGTGATCTAGTGTAGGATAATTAGAAAAAAATCTACAGTTGAATGTTTAATTGACGTCGTAACAGGTAAATTAGTATGTGTTTTGTTGGCATTGCGACTGAAATCTAGACGGACAAGATAAGTGACACATACTACCGTAATGCCAATTGAATTTCCTGTCGAACTGTACATTTATTTTTCCAATGTGATATTTGCGCAAGGAGATATTCACCTGTAACCTCAAAATTCCAATATTTTCCCCCATAAAATCTGTGTTTTTTCTTAATTTTTCATTAAAACTAGACGGACAAGAATTGTAATTAATACCCTCGTATACTACATAAAAATTGTGATCCATTAAGTGGTATAACTTTTTTGTATGTCAAATAGCAAAAAAAATATAATTGAATATTGTTTTCGCGTATTTTTATGAAAATTACCTTGAAGACTTTTGTTGCTGGATCGATAAAGGGTTGAATCTCGACGGACAAGAATATTGAGATATATATACCACGATCATCACAATTTCCGATCTATTAGTTTAATTATTATTTTTTTGTGAGACGGTTGCACAAAAAGATCTTCATCTGTAAACTTAATGTTTTATTATTAAAACCGAGAAATAATGGGTTTTCTGCTAATTATTAAAAAAAAAACGGACAAGCATTGTGATTAACATCTTCGTAATCTACTCAAAAAAATGTAATCTAGTAAGGTTTGTAGGATAATTAGAAAAAAAATCTACATACAGATGTTAAATTTGCGTCATAACTTGTAAATTTGTATGTAGTGTTTTGTTGGCGAATCGTTTCCGACTTAAATCTAGACGAACAAGATAAGTACCACCACTGTAATCCCAATTAAATTTCCTATCAAAGGGTATATTTATTTTTTTAAGGAGACATTTGCACAAAGAGATAGTCACCTGTAAAATGAAAATTCCGATATTTTTTCCCATAAAATCTGTGTTTTTCTTAATTTTTCGTTAAAACCAGACGGACAAGAATTGTGATTAACTCCATCGTCTTCCATATGAAAAATGCAATCAATTGAGTGGTCAAAGTTTTTGGTGGGATAATTAGAAAAAAGCTACAGTTGATTAGTGATTTAAGGTAGACTTTTGTTTTTGGCGAAATTACATACTTAATCGGGACGGACAAGCATAGCGATTAATACTGTTAGAATTGTATTGAATCAAGTTTTCTAATGATATATTTTGTTTATCTGTAGGTTGTATAGACAAAAAGGTATATCGAAAAAACCTCTTATGGAGAAATACATGTTAAATGTTTGTTGCTGGAAAGTTTGTTGCTAAAAAACGTTTTTTTCGAGTTTTTTATCAAATTATCTCAAAAAACCTAAAAAACTAACTGTTAGTAATCAAATTTCGAAAATGGCCCAATCGACATGTTTTACGACTGCGTACTTATTAGCTACCACTCTCGGGAATTTTCGCAGAGAGAAAAGTTGGGCGTTCTTGTCAAAACGAAGCTACTCACGAAGATTCAGTAATCATTAATAATAAGGGGTCCTGTACTGCGGACTAGTACTTTTTATGAAGAGTTAAATTTCGTTCAAAAAAAATTGTGAATTTTAAAGTGTCGCCTTGACCAACTTTTCAAATTCTTCTAAAAATTGGTGGACAAATGAATGCAAGGAATTTTTATGGTGTGTTTTGTTGATGTCATAAAACATCTTCTAAAGATTTCTTAAATTTTATTCCTAAATTTGATTGGTTTGCATATTTGAGTTCACGGTACGAAAATCTTACGTAATAAATAAGGTAGAAATTAAAAAAAAATTAAATTGAATTTTTCAGATTTCTAAAATTTTGCATTGCATTGCGTTTTCGTTTATACAGAGTGTACCGATTTATTGTAACTCTAAAATTTTCAGGGCTTTTAAGAAGTTGCATAATTCAATGGACATTTTTTTATTTTGAATGATCAAAAATTAAATTTATTGCTAAAATTTGTACCATAATATGTATAATTTAAAATACAAAAGTTGCTCTACTTTTTACCCATTCTGTAACACTAAAATATATAATGCATAAGTAGTTTCATAAAAAACATGCAATTTTATTTCAGTACCGGAAACAAACTTTTGCCAAGAACTTAATGCGGCCAACCTGTTGCTGGAGAGTCCTCCTAAATGGGGAGCAGCAGCTCGCTATGCATCGAGACAACATCGAAAAATTGCAGGAAGGGCCACTTTTCAGGGACAAGTCTACAATTTCCTCGAGAGGCCCGATAATTGGAAGTGTTTCACGTACCACATTGTAGTGTAAGTTTTAAATTATTAATTTATTATAGTTTAGAATGCTTCATATTTTTGACCTAGGAAAAATCAACGAAACAATATAAATGTGTACTTATCAGTAAGTTCTTTCAAATGTTGTGCAGGTATTTTGTATTGCAATTTTATTTGTGACCTTAGGTCATAAATTCCTTTAAAGAAATGTTTTAAATTTACCAAACCTAAAATATTCTCATAAGAAATAAAGATGTACTCATATATCTAAAAGCTGATTTTACATAGCTCAATGTTTTATTTCCCAGAATCGTTATCGGAGAAGCGATAAAAACATTCTAACAACTGTAATGTCATCGCATTATGAGAATGTTTAAAAATGCAAGCTCGGTAAAATTACGAAAGATTATTCGAAGTCATGTATAATTTGTAAAACAATAATCCACTTATCAGTTTTAATTTTTTTTTGTTCGTGTATTTAAATCAAATAACATTAATCTCTTGTTAAGTTATTTGACAAAATTTATTTCATTTCCGGTATTACTTTATTTCACGAAAAATATTTTGCGTGTTTTCCTTTCTAAACGTGTTTACAAGAAAATTAGTAACTAGTAACATATTTTCCCCTTTGTGTAATAATGATCTTACTTTTAAAGAAACGATTGCTATCTTTTCCTGATTTAAATCAAAACACGCAATGCGAAAAGCCCCGCCATAAACTTGGAAGCTTTTTAAAAACATTAACCTTGTCAGATATACTAAGTTTTAGTAAGACTTTTACTACAAAAGAAAATATAAAACGTATCTAGTTGCTTGTTTCACATGCCTAATCGAATGATCAATGAAAATGAAAATTCATTTCAGTTTTGTTTGTTTGGAATTAATTACAAACTTATTTCCTATTTCCTTTGTTTTTAAGGTTCTGTTGTGTTTAGGTATTATTATTGTTATTTAAAATAACAATTTGGTAATGTGTTAAATTAAGGTGAATTTTGCTAATATAAGAAAGTAAACGCTAATGGCATTATCGCGTGTCAAGAAGTATTTCGGCCAATGTTACTAGAACAAGTTAGCCGATCGATTTTAATATTTAATAATTTATATCGTCCTTAAGAGAAACAATGAATATTGTTTAATAATACCAACGTCACGCAAAACTGAACTAGTATCCATTTTCATTTGTTGCTTCTCATTTTAGAAACATAAATCAATTTATAGTTCATTTTCATATCACAAAAAACCAAATGAGCTAAAAATAGTACCAAAATATTCAGGGTATCCGAACCATCTGTCACACCTATTTATTTCAAGAAAGCATTGTAGAATATAACTGGTATAAAAGATAATTTTGATTTTCAGTAAAAAAAACCAGTAGTACCAGAATCGGAAGTAAGTTTGAAATTTTAAATGGCGACATGGGTAGAATGTGGTATTCTTAGAATGATCTTTTAAAAACAAATAACTCTTAATAAAATCTCGTTTTAATAATTTAAACATTATCCTAAACCGTCTACTCAAGAACTCAAGTACCTTGAGAATATTAATTTTATATTTGAAAAACAACATGGATTCTTAAAACGAAGAAGCACAATACCTGCAACAACCAACCTCATGGAATTTATCCACTACAACCTATATCAAGGAAACACAATTAGAGGATTACTTTTAGTCTTCAAAAAAGCATTTGAATTAGTTAACCACAAACCACAATATATGTATTTCTAAATAATTATATTTCTAAACAATTAGGAATTGACCATAAACTTCATCAAATACTTGAATCCTATATGTATAAAAGATAGAAAACAATACGTGAGACGTGAGAGTGAATAAGGAGAATAGCTGCCCCCCAATTGTAAAAAAAAGGATCCACAAGGCTCTTCCCTAGAACCTGTCCTATTTCTTCATTACATACATACAGGGTGTCCCAGCGCTACGAGGAAGTAATATTACTCTAAAATGAAAAAAGATACATTTTCGAAATATTTTAATAATATACCGGGTGCCATTTCCAGATGGCCGACCAAAGTTATGTTTTTTTTCAAATGAAACACCCAGTATATTATGACATTTTTCGATTCCTTATAAAAAAATATTTACACTTTGTATTAACTTTTATGGGTCTATCTTCACTCGTTTTGCTGATATTTGCCATTTAAGCCAAAAAAAGATCCATTTTTGAAAAATCACTGCTTTAAAACAGATGAACATTTTGGGTTCTACAACTACCATGTCAAATTTAAGTTTGTGATAATTTTTTATAAGGGTGCCTTATGAAACGCATATTGAACAATTAAACGAAATTTTCAAATGGAACACCCTGTATATTTTAACATTATTCGATGGCATTTTTTACAAGCTTTCTACTGATATAATGGTTGTATGGTCCCATGTCAATGGTTTAGGAGATATTAATATCCAAACTGAGAAACATTAAAAAATAAACATAATAGCGCTCTTGATGAATTTTGTTGAGGATTTTTTTTAATTTGCCTAATATTTATTTCTGTCTTTCTCTATTTTGCATTTTTATAATGTTGTTTTATTACAATAGTAGTTTTTGTTGTTTTAGAACAAAAATAAAATCGAAACTTGCAATTATCAATTTTGCTTTTCTAAGTCTAAGTAAACCCTTATTTTGTTGAATTTTGTTTTAACGCCCTTTTCTGTACTTTTGATAATAACCAAACCGAAATAGTGAACTCTTCTAAAGATAAAATGGAAAATATGCTGTAAGCGCTTGGTGAAGCTAAAAGAAATCTGCTTCTAGCTATCAGAAGAGATCGTAAAAACGAAATTCAACAAAATAGGGGTTACCTTGATAACATCAGTTGTTAAATTTTCAAAACATTCTGAGATTTAGAAAACCAAAATTGATGATTGCAAGTTTTGATTTTATTTTTGTTGTAAAACAACAAAAACTGCTATTGTAATATAACAGTATTATTAAAAAAGCAAAATAGAGAAAGACACAAATAAGTTTTAGGCAAATAAAAAAAAATCCTCAAAAAAATTCATCAAGAGTGTCTATTTTTCACTGTTTCTCATTGTGGATATTAATATCTCCTAAACCATTGATAAGCGACCATACAAAAATTATATCAATAGAAAGCTTGTAAAAAGTGCCATCGATTGATGTTAAATTATACAGGGTGTTCCATTTGAAAATTTCGTTTAATTGTTCAATTTGCGTTTAATAAGGCACCCTGATTAAAAAATATCACAAACTTGAATTTGACATGATAGTTGTAGACTAGACGATGCTGAAAAATTTTTGACAAAATTTCAAGCCAAAATGTTCATCTGTTTTAAAGCAGTGATTTTTCAAAAATTGAACTTTTTTTGGCTTAAATGGCAATCATCAGCAAAACGAGTGATGATAGATCCATAAAAGTTTATACAAAGTATAATTATTTTTTGATAAGGAATCCAAAATTGTCATAATATATTGGGTGTTCCATTTAAATGTATATGATATTAATAATTTGGGTCTAAAAAGAAAACTAACAGTATATGCTGATGACATGACAATATTTTACAATGGCAACATAAACAATACAACGGAAGAAATGTTGAGAAATTCATCTAGATAAATTTCAGCGAAAATATTAGTTAAACAGAAGGCTATGATACCTTGGATATTATTTTAGAAGAAATGACAAAACAAAAAAACTAATCTACTCTAGACTAGTGCAAATACAACTCACCTACCTTGCTCTCTTCTGAGCCTGAAGAAACAAAAGTAATTGATAATTTTGCTAGACAATTAAAGTCAATTTAAAGTTCACACAATGTGGATACTGCACAGTAACGTTTGATACTTTCTGGGACTTGTTGCTTCCAATACCTAAAAAAACAGGACCTATAACGTTTTCTTGGTGCCTAAACTGTTTTACCAGAGAGGAAACATTGTATGGTGATGGGAGATCTACTTCCTACTTGTTCATAGTGAAAATAAAGTAGAAAATGTAAAAACTCATTTAAGATTCATAAAAGTTTCATGAAATTTTTGTACCTAATTCATTTGAAAATATTTCTCCCATAAAAAGATTTGGAGGGAAAATTAAATAATTACAGTTGATTTTCCTTTGGAGTGACTGGACATGAGGAATTATGATGTTGAATCAAATACAACATGTCGAACAATCTTTATGAAATCAGTAATCACAGTAGCACTACTTATAGTAATACAATTTCTACAAAGAACATATTTTTTGATCCCGCTCTTACATGTTATTTTAAGAGTTAGAAGATAATCTGATTTTGTTTTGTATCTAGATGAGTTATAAGTAAACATTTCCTTTTCAACTTTTCTCATTATTTCAAGCTTTCTTATTATTTTTATTAGTCTTTTAACTTTTATAATATTCGGAATACAAAAATAATAACATAGGTTATATTTTGCAAGGGCCAAAAAATGGTTCGAAAAAGCATGCTATCCTATCTTCGAACAAGGAAAATGTCATATGTCGCCTTGTCGTAAAAGTTTAAAAGCACCCAATTTTAGATCATACTTATACAGGGTGTCTCACACCACCCGTCCACCCCTTTTATTTTGAGAACGCCTTGTCGTACATGGCTGAAATAAAAAAAATTATTACCAAAGCAAATCCGAAGAATGTATTGGTGCACTTATTTTTTTCCGGAATAATCCGGAAGTGTCCGGAAGTGTCCGGAACCGGAAGTAACATTCGATTTTCAAATGGCAACATAGGTCGAGTATGGTATATGGTATCGTTTGAAAGGTCTTTTAAAAAGAAACAACTTTTATTAAAATATTTTTTTAATATCTTTCATAATTAACAAGTTAAACGAAAATTTTTTTTAATATCTTTCATAATTAACAAGTTAAACGAAAAACAAAAGCAAACAAGTGACAAATGGTTTCTTAAATTATGGAAAAATTAAAACACTATATCATCCTCAATGGGTAAGGGTAGAGGCAAATATGATTTTTTAAATGGAAACATGTATTTTTTGCTTCGCTTGTTAAAAATAATCAACTTTTTTAGGTTATGTATTTACCTCAATTCAAAAAATAAAAAAAAGTTGATTATTTTTAACGAATAAAGCGATAAATGCAAAAAAGAGATTCAATTTAAAAAAATATCTCTTTTGCCCATTTGTGGATGATGGTAACGAATTAATTTTTCCATAATTTAAGAGACCAATGGTCACTTGTTTGCATATTTTTTTTTCGTTTAATTTGTTAATTTTGCAAGATATTACAAAAATATTTTAATAAAAGTTGTTTCTTTTTAAAAGACCTTTCAAACGATACCGTACTCGACAACTCGACCCATGTTTCCATTTAAAAATCGAAAGTTACTTCAGGTTCCGGGTACTTCCGGATTGTTCCGGAAAAAAATAAGTACACCAATGGATTCTTCGGGTTTGCTTTGGTAATATTTTTTTTATTTCAGCCTTGTACGACAAGGCGTTCTCAAAATAAAAGAGGTGGACGGGTGGTCTGAGACACCCTGTATATTTATAATTATATAAGTAATTGGTAAATATGTTTCTAATTGTTTTTATTCGAATTATTTTAAAATAATTATTGTTGTTAGTTTTGTTGACAAATTATAATAATATTGATTTAACGCACGTACTCGATACCAGATATTTAGGTGCCAAGCTTTTCGCTTCCTGTTTGTATTATATAAGGGTTATAAAACTGTGGGTCTAATAACTCCAATATCCTGTTTCTAATGAAAATATTAATTATACCATATTCATGAGCTCGCATGCGCATCTCTTTCACATGTGTCCTATCATCTTAAATATAATTTATGCAAATTTATTATTGTTTGATAATAATTTATCCCTTGTAGTTTAACCCTAGCCTCATAATTTTCATTAAGATTGAATTGACAAGATAATAGTGTTATTCGAGTGAAATATTATATAGTTATAGGTGAGATTATAATATTTTTAAAAATGTTCTATTGTTTTATACTTGTCAGATAGAAAACTTATACATGCAAAAATAAATGAATGAAATTTGATTATAAAAATATTATATGTGCTGATTCGAAAATTTTACGCATTCTCTTAAGGGCACATTCGTCTCAGGAAAATTAGAAGAAACGTTTATATAAACTAATATTGCTTCCTACGGGGGCAAGAGCTTTTTAAAGTTGTTAGAAAAAAAACAAATTTTGGGCAATTATTTGAAAATGGTTCCTGTGGTAAAGCAATAAAATCTGGTATAATAATAAAAAAATTTATAACTAGAAAAAATATATTTTGTTCGGGTAGAAAATTTTTTATGACCAAAAAACGAAAACCCAATTATCAACTGTCCCGATATTTTGGACATGAATTTAGTGATAATCATCGGATAAAGGTTTATAACTATGTACTTTCAAAGATCGTTTGGGTGAGTAAATATTTTTTCACGAAGAATAAAAATTCCCATTATTAAAATTTAATAGTTTGAAAAATGATGTTCGGCGTTTTATATTTTTTTTGTATCATCACATAGGTAATTTAATTTGAGTAAGAAAATTCCACACATTCTACCTTTACTTTCAACAAGTTTTGCGAGAAAAAGTTTCAACACGTATTTACAATATCGGATGACTTTCGATTTCCAACGGGAATCAGTAACATATTACTTCACGTTTCTGTAATAGCCGATCTCACCGACAGTAGAAAAACTTAGCGAAGTCTTGCTTACACTTAAGTTCTTCTTAAATTTTTAAGACTTCTCTCCAGTCATCTAAAACGAATACTTACGCAAAGTTTAGTGGAGATTGAATTTTGGTGTTCGGTTGGTATTTGGACGTCATTCGGCTTCCCTCGCGTTGTTTTTTTTATGATTTTAAAAATTTCAATCACAATATAATCTTAGAATATATTAGATTATTATGTGATAATATAAAAAGTTTTATAATTATTGCTTTTTATCTACTGTCTCTTATTTGAAATGGAAACTATAGAATTGTGTCTTTTATTAAAAATGGTCATTTCTAGTGTAAACTTAACTTGGGACATCATTAAAAAATACATAAATTATAATTTAATTTCTTCTCTAATTATAATGCCGTTTTTTTAGTTTTTTTTTCGGATTTTTTCAGATTAAGTTGAGTTTTAAGTCGCCGATATCGACGACTTAGTTTTAAATAAAACTTAGTTCGCCTTTCCAATGACGGTGAGACTCGATAAGCTCTACTTAGATATTAAACTAGTTCTGAAATTTTAAGTTGTGTCGGTGATATCGACTATTAGCATTTATTATTGATTAATTTCTGGAATAAAGAGATAAACCATTGACTAAAGAAGTTTGTAATAGAGAAGAGAGGTGTTGCCTTTCGACACCTTGTGACCTTGTCGCCTAACAAAATATCTTACCATTGTCTTACTGTATACAAACAGCTCAATTAAAAAAGGTGCTTCAATTTGCAGATTACTATCGACCAAACTTGAAGAAAGTATTATTTTTTTCTAAAATCTCTTGTAAATTTTTTTATTAATAATGTAATAATCATTCAAAACATGTTGATTCTTTAAGTTGAAGTTACTAATAAAATGCGGATAACACATTAAATATATTCCAATGCTGAAAAAAGTATTTTGGAAATTAACGTGTGAACGAGTACAGAGAAAAACACCCTGTACTGTAGGACCAACTAATTAAATCAATAAAATGTGTTTATATGCCAGTTAAAACGTCCCTCTATTAATGCTTCAGGCACATTGTATTTCATATAAATTGAAATTATATGAACTTTAAATTATAGTAATTAATTTTTGCCATTATATGTATGTATTATTCAGGTTGTTAAAATACAGGCTGCTAAATTAGTTTACCCACTACAATAAAATGTGTGCAAAAATATGTGTCATTATCTTTTATAAAAAATATATCATGCAGAAGATAAAACATATTAACTAAAAATACCCCTTCCCTGTATAAATTCTTATACCAAGTTTTATCCTTATCATTCAAACCGACTTTTTGTAAGAGTAATTTAAAAAAAAATACAGTCGAACTTGGTTATAAAGAGCACGAATATAACTAGTTCTCGGATATAACGAGCAAATACGGATACATATTTCGGTTCCTATGTATTTCAATTGAACATTTCACGAACCTTTTCACGAATATACCGAGTTTTTTCGTTTATAAAATTTATATTCCCACTCGAAAGATTTGAAAATGTTAAATATACCTACTAGCTACTTAATTTCTCGTTATTAGATTATTAGCGCCCGAAGAACACAACTTATGTAACTACGAATTTGAAGCGAACAAATTCCCCAGATATTTTTTCGGGAGATTTGACCGTTCCACATTCATTTTAGCTCTGTACTAAATCTTACTTATTTGAGCACGATAAACTAGAATGAAACTTTAAATTGCACAATATTCCAGAAGCTTTAAACAGGCCCTTTTTATTGCCCCATTTAGTTTTATTGTGCTGTAATGTTTTCATTTTCGGAGAAACATTTTCAATATAGAAATAAAAAGGCAACTTTTACTGTGATCGGGAGTTTATTCTTCTCAGTTAATAGTTTACATAGGAAAACGTTTCGGCTGCTAACATATGAGCCATCATCAGTTCCTTCGTAACGCCTTGTTTGGATTGTGTAAAACACTAATGTTACTTACTTGATTGAGATCCTTTGTACTGTATTTTGAAAAATTATTATTTTAGTTTGACGAATCCTTTTCACTTTGTGCATGTGAATTATACTTTTAATCATTGATGTTTGGATGACTATAATATTTGTGGATTGATAATTACTAATTGGATATTCACTAAACATTCTTGGGAAGTCAAATGTTTAGTGAATATAAATGTTTAGTGAATATCCAATTAGTAATTATCAATCCACAAATATTATAGTCATCCAAACATCAATGATTAAAAGTATAATTCACATGCACGAAGTAAAAAGGATTCGTCAAACTAAAATAATACTTATTGTTTAATTCGCGTCCTTCTAATTATAAATGAACCAGGTAGTAGGAATTAGGACCAGAAAATAAAAACTTATAGTTTATTCAGCGACTAGGTTCGAAATCAGATAAGGGTAATAACACTGTCATAATGGACAAGAAGGAATATTACGATAGTATAAAATTATTATTGGATGATCAGAACATGTATGAAAAAATTAAAACGGATCCCACTAATAAAACTCAAACAAAAGCTAACAACATAATTAAACAACTTTTCACAACGGGATTAATAGATGAATACTAAAGGAAAAAAATGATGAGATATAATTCGGTGCCACCAAAATTATATGGTCTCAGAAAAACGCACAAACCAAATATAAGTTTTAGACCAGTGGTTAGTTGCATTGACGCCCCTACATATAATATTTCAAAATTCATACATGAATTACTAACAGATGTAACATCAACATTTGATAATATGATCAAAAATTCATTTATGTTTGTAAAATCAATTCAGAAGTACATAATTCCAGCTAACTATGTTCTGGTTACAATGAATGTAGTTTCTCTCTTCACTAACATACCTAAAACATTAGTTTTACATATCATAGAAAAAAATTGGAAACATATGTCAGCTTACCATATGATAGATAAAAATACGTTCCTAGACCTTATCCACTTTTATTTTGATAACAGTTATTTTTTATTTGATGGTGTTTTTTACAAACAACTAGATGGTAGCCCAATGGGTAATCCAACTAGCCCAGTGTTAGCCTCCTTAGTAATGAATGAGATATTAAGTTATGTTTTGGATAAGGTTAATTTCTACATCCTATTTATTAAGTTTTACGTAGATGATACTATCATGGCAGTGCCTAAGGATAAAGTAGATGTAATTCATGAAATATTTAATCAGTTTCATGAAAAACTAAAATTTACTATAGAAATTGAAGATAGAAAATGCATTCCATTTTTAGATATGATAATAATAAATGATAATGGCTGTTTAAAAACAAACTGGTACACGAAACCCACTGCCAGTAACATCTTACTAAATTATAACTCAAATAATCCAAACTCACACAAAATAGGAGTAATAAAGGGCGAGATTAGCAGGATAATCAGACTTAGCCATCTAGACTTTCATGCCAATAATAGAATAAAACTGAATAAAATTTTACAAGAAAATAATTAACCAATCAAACTAATTAATAGAACTTATAATGAAACTTTGAATAATTTAATAAAGCAAAAAACGAACAATTTCCTTATCACAGAAAGCACACAAAGAACTAATAACATTTACTTCAAGTTTTTATATATTCCAGGTTTAACTGATAAGATTAGGGATATAATTAAGAAAGAGAACATCAACATCAATTTTGGATTCTACACTTTTAAAAAAATAGGCAATGTTCATACTAAACTGAGAGATAAAGATGACATTGGTATGAAGTCAGGGGTGGTATACAAGGTACCCTGTTTGAATTGTAACTCATGTTATATTGGTCAGACAGGACAATTGTTAAAAAAAAGAATGAAGCAACATGAGTATGATTGCAATCCTAAACATACAGATAAGTCGAATAAAACAGGACTAGCATTACATGCATTTTCAAAAAAACATGAGTTCGATTTTGACAGGGTATCAATCCTTGATTGTGAACCTATCCTAAGTAAAAGACTAATAAGCGAAACAATACAAATTAAGAAAGAACGAAATAATGTTAATATTAAAAATGAAACGGAAGGGTTGAATGAGATATACCATAATTTAATTTTAAGTAAAGCGTATGTAAAGTAGCAATAAGCGATGTTATTAGAAATAAGGTTTATTAGTAGGAGAGATATGATTGTGAACAGGATTTAATATCAGGATACAGTTCGGATAAGTAAGTGTAATTAATAATTTAGAATGTGATAACGCAAAATACAGATTAAAGTTGATAAAGTTGCATATGGTAATTTTAAAATACGATTTTTAAAGATTTCAAACAATTTATTAAAATTTATTTAATAAAATTAAAATACGCTCAGTGTAACGTTGTATCCAATGGTGAAAACATCTTCCAATTCCAATTTTGTTTGTAATAATTTGTCAAATAAAATCATAAAGGTTAAATATATGTGGCTACTGTGCTATCACCTAATTAACAAAAACTTATAACCAATTCTAAAGGTATTTATTTTTTAATTTCTAATGTTCAACAACAATTAGTATTTTGTATTTAGACCATTTATCATTAATGTACACAATTGTTTTATTGTCTAGACTAATTATTGTATGTGTTATTTTAGCTTGATAAAGACAAAATGTTTTGTCGAAACTAGTCGCTGAATAAACTATAAGTTTTTATTTTCTGGTCCTAATTCCTACTACCTGGTTCATTTAAAATAATAATTTTTCAACATACAGTACAAAGGATCTCAGTCAATTCTGAAGCAGTAGTACAAATAAGTACCATTAGTGTTTCACACAATCCAAAAAAAAGTACCATTGATTAACAAAATTTCACCCAACCTAACAATTGTCTATGACGATTCTCAGGTTCACTGCGTTACGAAGGAACTGATGATAGCTCATATGTTAGCAGCCGAAACGTCTTCCTATGTAAACTATTAACTGAGAAGAATAAACTCCCGATCACAGCAAAAGTTGCCTTTTTATTTCAATTCTGATAACGGGAAAAAGCTTCCTTATTGCATTTTCAACTGCAATAGTTTGATCCCTGGAAAATAACTTAGAAATAGTTCCGAACTGGTTATTAAACTTATAAGTACAGTTCATTTCAAAATAAAAGTAGGACACAAGGGACACGATTGCTGCCTCATAAACTATATACTCAAGAAGTACTGGCATTAAAACAATAGGAAAACCTCCTCTCTGCCTCATTTTCGGCAACATTTTCGTTTTCACTGCTCGTTTCAAATCTTTTTCTAGGTTTTCCTCATTTTTTGTTTCCTTCATTACTTCTAATCACAATATTAACCCTACTTTTATATAACAACCAAATAAAGCATGGTAAAGTGACCGTTTTTTTTTCTGTGATAAGTATAGGTCCTGGTTTTTATAAGCTAGACGCTCTTAATCCTTCAGACATTTTTTCACAATTATACTCATCTTTCATCCAAGTCATCAACATATTTTCAACGTTGGACGTCTTGATTGTACGTTTAACACTACCTTCTGACTGGCTGTGACGTGGCTTGCCATGCACAATCCTGGCCACATTTGTGTTAAACTTTTGATAACTCGATTGAAAAATTCCCTATCGTTAGTAATGCGTGAGGTACAAAAATTTAAAAAATACGCATTTTATACCTTTGATTCTTCTTTAGCAGTTTTACTTTGAAAGCATTAACTGAAATAAACTTTACACTTTTGGTCGAAGTTAAAGAAGCATAAATAATAATTTCATATAATATCAGTGATGTGATGAAATATCAATGTGACTACCTTGATTCACCCAAGAAAAGCTAAAGTTTCTGCAGTATTTCAAGTAATTCATAAATTTTGGCACTAATATACAGGGTGTAACAAATAAAACGCATAACAGCTGTAAGCTGTAAGTTTTTACTTTAAAGAGTTAAATAAATAGTTGAATACAATAGTTTTTCAGTAAACGTCATTGCATATTTTGACAATTTTAGTTGTGGCATATCTATCTAACTATTCTTTTTTAAATAGCATTTGTATGTTGTCTTTGCACATTTTAAAATAGGACATTGTTCTGTGATCAGCAATGCTACCTTATTTTAAACATTCAAAAAATTCAAATTTTAGAAAAAAATATTAACTCGCAAAAAAATTATTTATATTTTAAATATCATTATGAATAAAATTCCTTACGGACTAGTGAATAGGAAACTCTTTTTTTAAAATGATATTTACTATCCAAAAAACTTTACGGTTAATAAAAAGGACACCGTTAATTTTATTTTCATAATTTTAATTTTTTAAATTTTATTTTATTTATTATAAAATTGCATTGCCAAATACAGAAAATATAAAAATTCCAAAAAAAAAGATACTAATGCTACTAAAGAAACATAGTTTGCTGCTCTAGCAAAAAAATTCGGGAAGGTATACAAAAAAATGCTCTAAAATTAACTGAAAAACTTTTATATTTATTTTTTTATGTAGCTCTTTAAATTATAAAGTTATTATTATGCTTTACTGTTGTTACACCCTGAATTAAAATTGGAGCAAATCTTTATTAAATATACATAATTGGGAACATAATTTTGTTACCAAAATATGCCTGTCTAAAATGGCATTTAGTTATACATAGTTTTTAAATGCTTTTACTCTATTAAAACATTTTTTAGACTGCTGGAAAATATTCCATTTTTACCAATTAGAGCTTCAAATTTGTAAATGTACGAACACAAAATAATTAATGCGCATTAAATAGAGGTTTTAAATTTAAATAATTTGTAATCCAGCTCACTTCATTATTTAAATCTCATAAATTTTTAAGTACATGAGAAAATATATTTTGTAAAATTATTTAATATAGAGAATGGAATTACTATGCTCACCACCTAGTATTATTGATTTATAGATTCCGCAATAAAATCTGCATTTCAACCACTTACCTACGTAATATAAATACTATAAATTAACAAGGGTCCTTAACTGAATACCACATTTAATTTATTATGCATGAATTAATTTATTAATAAAAGATATAATAATAAAATGGGGTTAACTATATACTATGTTGTATGTCGCACTATGCAAACAATTCAAACTTTTTAAATATGTTATTAATTATTAAGTACAGAGCAAGAATAGCTTATGACTTTTTTTTAAATTATTAAGTAGATGATATGAATTTTGAAAGTGAGACAAGTCCACTTTTCGATATTTCTAGATATTTAATGTTTTGCAAAATCAATACCATTGAAATACTGTTGAAAATATAAAACAACAGTAATAAATTTGTACTGATATTGAGTCGATTTTTATTGTAAATGATTAAAACATGAAGTTAATTTCAATATGTAATAAGACATTAACTCATCTTTTATCAAAATGGATTTCTCTCACTTTCAAAATCAACGGCTCATATTTTTCTTGTAGGAAAGGGTTGAAATAAATCGACTGTTTTGTTGAGATATTTCGAAAACTACTTTATTGTCTTCCTCATATAACATTGTTGATTTTTTGTCCAAGCTCCCATGACACAAACCCGTACCTCATAAAACACCAAAAATTAAAAATGATAAAAAAAACAAGTAAAATTTCTTTTAAGCTAGGCTAGACTATTTGTTATCTTATATTTTTTATCAATTTTTTAAATTGGCAAAAATTAAATGATTTTACGTGATAAAACACCCAATTGAAATTTACACTATTTGTTGAAAAGAATGCATAGTTTTTGAAAAACTTGGTCTGCCTGATAATTTTTAATAATTAATATCTGGCAGACCTCTTTTTATAGTTAATTTTTGCAACAAAAATACGTCACATAACACCTTTTTTTAATGAAGTTTAAGATCTCCTCTACCTATAAAAATTGTTCTGCCATCGAATTTATGTTTTTAACAATGTCAGACTTCGTTTTATAAACTATTTTTTGCAAAAAAATACATTTCATAACACCGTTTTGTTTATTCTCCTCTATCCATTAAAATTGGTCTGCTTGTCAATTTGTTATCTGGCATAAACCTCTTTTTATACACTAATTTTGGCAAGAAAAATACATTTCATAAGAGATTTTTGTTTTTTTTGTTGAATTGAAGTTAAAATTGGTATGCTTGACAATTTTTGTTAAATAACATCTGACAGACCTCTTTTTATACACCAATTTTTGCAAGAAAATTGGTCTACTTGTCAATTTTTGTTAAATAAAATTTGGCAGAAACCTCTTTTTATACACCAATTTTGGCAAGAAAAATACATTTCATAACAGATTTTTGTTTTTTTTTTGTTGAATTGAAGTTAAAATTGGTCTGCTTGACAATTTTTTTTAAATAACATTTGACAGACCTGTTTTTATACACCAATTTTTAAAAATACATTTCATAACACATTTCTTTTTTTTTTGTTGAATTGAAGTTTAAGACCTCCTCAATCCATTAAAATTGGTCTGCGTCTAAATTTTAGTTGATTACCACCAATGTTTTTAAAATTAACTTTTACAATGAATTTATACATACCTTATATTTTAAAATTAAGGTAGATCATCTATGAAAAAATCAGCCTACTATAAATAGCGCATTTATAGTACGATATACCGGGTGGAAATGAAAACCGGGTCACCTCGATAACTTTTTTATTTATGAATAAAAAAATTTGAAATTTGGCTATGTTCTATGGTTCAAAAAAACAAATTTTATGTGCATTTTTTATTTTCGAAATCACTTCCGGTTTCACCGGAAACACCATGAACTTTGTTTTTTTAAATGTAACATCCCATATTTTTATTCATGGCTTAAAATACTTTTAAAAAAGAAGTATTTTTGAGATATTAGTTTTTATTTTTTTTGTAAAAAAATTTCTTTTCAAAAAAAAAAGGTTTTCGAAGTCGGTGAAAAGTACCAAAACTAATTCTAAATAATTCAAATACCTAACTAAAATTGTAATTTGAAAAAAAATTTAAGTGGTTTTTGAACTATTAATTTTTAAACTTAGTTAATGAAGATTTTATCAAATATCTCACTTTTTCTAAATGTAATGATGCCGGGTCATTCGACTTTTTAAAAAGAGGATTTTATAACGATTATTTATTTTATGTATTTGAATTATTTAGAATTAGTTTTGGTAATTTTCACCGACACCGAAAACCTTTTTTTTTTGAAAAAAAATTTTTTTTCGCAAAAAATAAAAACTAATATCTCAAAAATACTTCTTTTTTAAAAGTATTTCAAGCCATGAATAAAAATATGGGATGTTACATTTAAAAAAACAAAGTTCACGGTGTTTGAGGTGAAACCGGAGGTGATTTCGAAAATAAAAAATGCACATAAAATTTGTTTTTTTGAACCATAGAACATAGCCAAATTTCAAATTTTTCTATTCATAAATAAAAAGTTATAGAGGTGACCCGGTTTTCATTTCCACCCGGTATAGTAATGTTTTCATGTTTCACATTCGTATTTTGACAAATACTTTTATATTATATGAGCACGTCGCATATGTACACTGACTTTTTTTTTAAATAAATCGAATTTTTTGTACATGTAATTTTTTTTTCCTTTAACATTTTTTACCGGAAATATTTTTTCGAAAATAAATAAAAAAATCATGCATTTAAGGGGTAATAATAATAATAAATATAAGTTTAATAAAAACCAAAATGTTTGTACTAATAAAAACTCTTTCACCAAATAACTCGTGAATGAGTTGCTAATTCGTACATTTCATACAAAAGTAGTCTGTTTAGGTAAAGCCACAACGTGCATTCCCATGATAATGCTATAGCCGTTTTGTTGCTGCGCTGCACAAAAAAAACTGACATAGTAAAAACGTTTTTTAGATAAAAGACCAATTTTAATCAATCAAATTTGGTTTTAAACTTTAAATTAATTTTAAAATATAAAGCATGTATAAATTCATGGTAAAAGTTAGTTTTAAAACATAGGTAGTAAAATAAAATTTAGAAGCAGACCAATTTTAATGAATAGAGGAGGTCTTAAACTTCAATTCATTAAAAAAACAAAAAGGTGATATGAAATGTATTTTTTTGTAAAAATTAGTTTATAAAACGAAGTCTGACATTGATAAAAACAAAAATTTGATCGCAGACCAATTTTTATAGGTAGAGATCTTAAACTACATTTTTAAAAAAGAAAAAAAGGTGTTATGTGACCTATTTTTGTTGCAAAAATTAACTTATATAAAGAGGTTTGGCACTATTAATTAATAAAAATTATCAGGCAGACCAAGTTTTTCGAAAACTATGTATTCTTTTAACAAATAGTGTAAATTTCAATTTTATCACGTAAAATCATTTAATTTTTGTCAATTTAAAAAATAGATAAAAAAATATAAGATAACAAATAAATTTCTACTCCTAGACAGTACAAAGTGACCATAGAATCAAAGGATATAAAAAGTGATATTTTAACGCCTATCAAACGTCACAGAAGTGTACAAAGTAAACCCGATTGTACCCGAACAAAGGGAAAAAACTGTGGCTAGCATGTAGGTTTGCGGGACGAGCTCTGCATACTATTTTTTCTTCATACGTCGAAATTTATAAAATAAATTAAAATTTGACATGTAATTTACATACTGGGTGAGCGAAAATAATTCTGGTTTGATATGTAGGCAACCAAATATGTAGGATGGTACAACTAAAAATTTAAAAAGAAAATCTTCCAGTAATCCATTTCAAATATTTTTTCAAAGTGAATTTGAATTGACCACAATCATTTTAGCTCACCCTGTACCTCATATGTCTTGCTGTTAATGTACATTGAGTTTTGAGTTGCCTAATAAGCAATTTATACTCCTTAGAAGTACGACGGAAATGAACGAACATGACCATAGAGTCAATGAACATAATACTAACTTATTGTTTTTCAAACGTCGAATCTTAAAATATACCGTGCGGACATAAAGTAAATCCCCCTCCCCCTTCTAACTTTTCAACGGTTATGTTTTTGATTCTGAAAATTTGTCTACCTAGGAATCTTGGGTGGAACTTCCGGTTATACCGGAAGTGGATAGCAACTTTCTTATTTTAAATGGAACACCCAGTATAGTTTTGCATTTTCGTGTTCTCCATAAAAATACCATTAAACTGACCTAGCATAGTGTGGTCTACGATTAATATTTTCGGAATTACGCCCATTTGAAAATCGTATTTTTATGCAACTTCATTTACACCGGAAGTTGGACCCAATTGCCCCAACTTCGTTATTTTAAATGAAATACTTTGCAATAAAGTTAATAATATAAAATTTAAACAAATTTATGTTTAATAGTAAGTTCGTTAATTTTGCTGATTAACATAACCACCTTTCACGTCTTGACAGTAATAAAATCTACAGGAAATCTCTTGGATAAAAATTTTGTTTAAATTTAATGTTATTAACTTAATTGCAAAAAAAATCACTTAAAATAAGGAAGTTGGGGCACTTTTTTCCAACTTCTGGTGTAAATAAAGTTGCATAAAAATGCGATTTTTAAATGGGCGTAATTCCGAAAGTATTAATCGCAGACCACACTATGCTAGGTCAATTTAATGGTGTTTTTATGGAGAACACGAAAATGCAAAAATATACTGGGTGTTCCATTTAAAATAAGAAAGTTGCCATAACAGGAAGTTCCACAAAATCAAAAATACCTTTATTAGAAGTTCGCAATTACATAACATAACCGTTGCCTAAAATGCATTTCTACTCCGCCTTTCTAATCCTTGGCAATGCATAGTATAACCGATTGTAACCGATTTGCTTCGGAAATGCACGAATATGACCATACAGTCAAGGAACATAAAAATGACTTGTAAAAGCCAGTCAAGCGTCACAAAAGGATGTACTTTAATGACGTTTGAAGAAAAAAAATATTTTGAAGGGCTGTATATTTTTTAATTAATATTTTTAGAATATAATGAAAATAATGATAATCAAAAAAATTTATGACGAAATAATTTTCAAAATTTTTCTTTAATATTTTTAAAACATTGACATTTGATAACCAACTGATGATGATGATGATGATGATGATGATGATAGTCGGTTAAATAAAGAAATCACAAGGATGGCCCTAGTTTCATGTACATACATACATACACCCGGTATACATATGTAGTTCAATAGTGCGTTAAAACTTTAACCTTGTACCACTTTTTAAAATATTCACTACGAAAAAAAAATATACGAATTCTGCTCTACGACTTTTAATCAACCTGAATGTGTTAAATTTATTTTAAATTCTGGAAAATTTACCCCTACTGACTTCAATAAACGGTGCGGTTCGTGTTTCAAGATTGCGTGTCGCTTTTCCGAGTATAAGTTGCCCTTCTTTTATACGAATATCCATCCAAAATTCTGGCAATAAATTCTCTTCGTGTATTGGGCTTTGTTTGATAAACTTGCGCTTACAATCATCCCCATATACCAACAACCTGCACTCAGAAAATCGACACGCAATCTTAGATTACAAGTTTTAATGCGTATTGATGTTTATGGTTCATTTTAGTTCATTTTTCGATATTTTTATTAAAAGCAATAATTTTTGTTTATGAAAAAATCGACAAATCGTTAAATATAGTATCAAAATATTTCATTGAAATATTCAATTGCGATTTATTTGGACTTTCAAATATGAATTTCTGATAGGGATTGACTTAGATGGTTTCAAAGCTGCTAGATATTAAAACTTACAATTAAATGAAAACGTATCGATTCGTTTTTTTACAAATATACAAATTAAATTATTTATACGTCGATTCTGGTCATGTCATTTAAGCTTATAAAGGCCTTTAAAATTTAAGGTTATAGGATTTAACTGATACATTCAATTCTGGTCAATGTAGAAGGTACGTTTAGCTTATTTAAATTTAAATGGTTGGTAAGGACCATTTATCTAGTTAAATTTCAAGTTAGTTTTTTTTTGAGTAAATAATGTTTTAGTATTTATTTCCAAGCTTGTTGAACAAGTTGAGCGTCAATACAGTATATTTTTAATCATTATTGGTATATTGGTACATAATAACTTTTATTAAAAATGTACAGTAAAGTATTAAATGTGTACAAATGAAATATTTTATTTATTATAAAGTAGGTATAACTCTGTTTGTGGTTTGAAATATTCCCTCAATCTTGTTCCAACACTAAATAATGTCAAGTTCTACTTTGCGCTAATAAGCTTCCTCCTATTCTTCCAATGCTAAGTAAAATCGTGAGGCTAAATTAGGAAAGTGGTTAGGTAAAGTGTATAGATATTAGCTATTGAAATATCAAGAGGAATTGAAAGCACACTCCTATATTGTGCTACGCAAGAAATATTGAAAGAATTTTGTAAATATTATGAGTTGCAGTAATTAACAAGTTAATTGTAATTAAAGACAGGATGGATCAACTTAAATTTCAAAATTTAACTTTTTTTACTGTCAATTACATCTTTGAATGGCTTCAGCCTTCATTATAATTGGACTTAGTGTCTATTGGATGAATAAAACCTATTATTATTATCATATTATCACCCAAATCGCATATGCATTTAGCAGACGGGTAAATTCTTCACTTCATATTTTATTTTTTTCGATTTTTGTTATACAAAAGTAGATGTTAATAATGCTCATAAAATTGTTCGTGAAATAATCAATAAGTACATCATAAAGCAATGTCAATTCTAAATAAACATTTTTTTGAAAAAAAATTAAAAAACATAAGAGACTATAAAAATTACAAAACCAAAAAATCTTTAAGACTGGGATGCAAAATAGAGGGAAACGTTTGTTATTTTAACTTTTTTACATAGTAATCATTTATAAAAATAATTTGAAACTATTCGCGATTTCGGAATCCCCTGCGCCCTCTGGATTTAGTGTGGAACTAAATCGGTGAGTGCTTGTCAGTAATGGTTGTGTTCTTTTTACCAACTTTGCTCGAGCAAATCATATTCTATCTCATTTTCTCCAACGGAATTAAAAAGAGAAAAAAGTAATTTGCTCAAGCAAATCAGTGAAATTTTAATAAAAAGAACACAACAAATTACATTACCATTGTACGCCGATCATACGTATTTTCGCAGTTTTCGTTTGAAATAAAAGGATTTATAGTGTTTTGTGACTTTAACTAGTCAAATTTTCAACTTTATTTATTATTAGGTAGTATTGGTTGAAAAACGATAAAATATGAAAGAAAAACGTCCTACTTCAGGATTCAAGAGGTACATATTAAAAAACCTCTAAATCAAATTTATATGATCCTTATCTTTATAAATACCATTTTGTTACTATGCAAAAAGAATAAAATAAAACTCAGTTGCTATTGTTGCTATACTTCCCTTTCTTTCACATAATTTTCTCATCTTAAATTTTACAATCAGTGTCCAGGATTTTCTTTAGCAATTTAACGATTGTTTTGTTTTGCACGGGACCTTTACCAGAATTCACGTTGAATTAATTATAACCCGTAACACATTTATCCCATGTATCAAGTAATTTAGTAATAAATGAAGCAATTAAGTTTGGAATTTTAGGAGAAGTTGCGACAAACCCAACCCAAGCCCAAGCCATTATTAGGAGAACATCTATTTAGAAAATGTCGAAAGCTCATAAATTTGTTCCCTTTATAATTTACTTGATTCACGAATTGTATGTATAGGCTAGTTTGCATGTTCGACAACTATAATTTTGTGGCATCAAAACGGATAGTTATTGATAATGAGGATTATCAAAATCATCAAAATGATCAATATTGGTTCGATAATGATGCGAGAATGTTTTCTAAGTCTATATTCAAACCCGTTTAAAAACCATATGTACATATTTCCTAACAAATTTCATCATCAAAGAACTAAAGAATGTTACGGAAATATGCAGAAACACATTTTTGGTCTTTCCAGCTAAATGACTCATTTAATTGTGCTTTCAATCCTGTCAAGAAAATATATCAAATTAAAAATGGGTGTTTACGTTTGACCCGTTAATATTTAAAAGGGTGATAGGAGAATATCATCTAAGTAAAAGTTTCTTTACAAGGAATCTACCTCTTTGAATGTGTTATGAAAATAAGGGTTATTATACAGGTTTATGTGAATACGGTTTACACCAGGGAAGGGTAATTATTTTTCGCAAAGGTCCGGATTGATCATATCTCTGTCTATTATGGGCCATCAGTAGCGCTCGCAGTTTTACATATGTGAGTGCGCGGGTCCTATTGGATTTTTTTTTAAATTTTCAAGGTCAAGCATCATTTTGACACCTTAAAAATGTAATAGTTTTGTTAATTACTTAGGCCTGATTGCACAGTTGAAGCTTAAGCTTAACTAAAATATTGACAGATTGCCCATTGTTTTTCTGTCAATCTTTTAGTTTAAGGGCCGGTTTATTTACCTTCCGGTAATGTATTCAGTAGTGTTACTTGGGAGTTATTTACAGTTATTTAGCTTCTGAGAGGTCAATTTCTAATATATTTATACCTAAAGATAATATTTATTAACCTACCAGTAGTGAAAACTTTTCAGTAAATAGAATATATTGAATACTTACTGATCACTTTTACATGTAAATAACTACCTATTAACACCACGGAACACTTTACTGGAAGGTGAATAAACCAAGCCTTAGTGTCAATTGGAGCTTAAGCTTCAACTGTGCAACCAGACCTTTTAATAGATCCAAATTAATAAATAATCGGGCCAAAATCAAAATATAGTTGCGGGCCGGATTAGATCAACTCGTGGACTGCCTTTTGCCCACCCCTGGCTTACACTTTTATCTATGGCTTGCACCATGGCTTTCAAATTTGGTACGAGTCGTAACCCATCTCAGATCAGTCATGATTTTTTTTTTACATTTTTTAAGAGGTTCTAAAGGGTAGTTTTATAGAGTTTGCGCGTAAATATATTCTTAACTTTTTAGGGCATGAATTTTCCAAAATAACATTTTCCAATCAACAAAATTATTTAATTTATTCTAAAATTACAATGTTTTTTGTTGTATAATGAAATGAAAACAAGCTATGGAAAAAACTATGCCGCTAAATTCAGTTTAATGGGGTGATTCTGAACAAAAATGTTAGCCGTAACAGCGCTGTTAAATTTGACAGTCACCCTAATGTAAAAAAAAACGCTATTTTGTAAACCTTGCTGTAACTTAAGGGCGATATAAAATAACTTTTTCGGTGTTAAAATGCACTGTACATCATTGTAATGTTATTATTTTGATCGATTATACATTATGTTATTTTACGTAGCCGTTAAGTTACAGCAAAATTTATAGAATAGTCTTTTTTTGACATCAGGGTGACTGTCAAATTTAACATCGCCGATACGGCTAACATTTTTTGTTCAGAATTACCCCATAAAACAGGACTATTAATAATTTCCACTTTTCTCTGAAACGATGCATTCTATCGATATAAAGTTCTTTTTTATGTAAAATTCATTGGAGAATATTATTTTGGATAAATGAGAAACTCGAATTCATCCCTTAAAAATCTATGAATACATTTAAGCTCAACTATATTCAAAGACACTCTTTAAAACCTCGCGAAAAAAATCGAAAGAATCATGATAACTGATCTAAAGTGGGTTAGGACTTGTACTTAACTTGAAAGGTGTAGAGTAGAAAGTTTTCAAATAATTGTGTAATTAACTTGTAACATATAGCATCATCACCCTTTTAAATCTTAACGGGTTAGCCGAAAACACTCTGTACAGACCTATATTAATAGGTATAAGTTTATATGTTACCGGGTAAACTATATCATGTTAATGAGGTAATTCTGAACAAAAAACGTTAGCCGTAACAGCGATGTTAAATTTGACAGTCACCCCGATGTCAAAAAAACGCTATTCTGTAAACTTTAGTGTAACTTAACGACAATATAATATCGACCAGTGCAAATGAACTAAAGTTGATAGACGCAAACCACTTAAAGTATAGCCTATCACAAGAGTTTCATACTTTGATTATTACAAGTAAATTTACATAGTCTATTGGAGTAGGATAACTAATTACATCTTAAGTACCCGATTACCTCCAATAATTAATCATAGATGATATGAGTGAACGACAGCCATCTTGTGCCCACACTTCCGAAAAACTATAATGTTTATTACAACTTACTTTACAAACTATTTTAAAGCTTGAGAAAGGAAAAAATATTCTTCCGAAACTAGTCGCAGAATAAAAGAGGTTTAGTAAATGTGATGTTTTTTGTCCTCACCCCAGGATTCTTTACTATATTCTATCAACAAGGACAGGATCTTACTATCATGTGATCAGTATAGCATACATCAGTTTATCCTGGAATTTGCACTATTAGCTTTGTCTATGCGGAAATAGGTAAGGTTAGGTATACTTTGATTCCAATTTCTGCTGGACTGATATCCTATAGCCTATGCAAGTAATCCGTTGTTTACAAACACATGATGTACACTGAAGTATAAACTAGATTGTTCTAGGCTGAACTAATTTGTCCCAAAACAATTCGGATAAGCTAGTTTCGCTTAGGCCAAACTAGTTTGTTTTAAAATCGGGTATGTGCTGTAACATAATATAAAGGGTTGTCACGTTTACAGTGCACACCATTGGGATCTTGGAAACTCGAAAAGTTATAGTCTAAGAGCTAGTAAACTTTTTGGGAAGGCTATTGCTGCAATTAAATAACATATTTTATAATGTTGTATGAACAATACATGCAACGTAATTGCAAATCTGCCTCGCCGCCTACAGTCGTTATTAGGGGCAATTAACACCTAAAGTTGTAAAAAGAAGAACAAATTCAAATTATTTCTGCAGAGTTGAAATTTTGACAGATTGTCTATTATATCATTTCAATATTGTATCCAAAAAAGCAGAACAAAAGTCCAGTCGAAACTCAATGTAGAACGTAATAAATACAAGAAACACGGCACAATTGCTTGTTTTTCTTGAAAAATATAATTTTTAGGATTAATTTTATTATTACGTTCTGCCTTTGGTTTCGACTGGAATTTTGTTCTGCCTTTTTGGATACAGTCTTGAAATGGTATAATAGACAATCTGTCAAAATTTCAACTCTGCATAAATAACTTGAATTTGTACTTCTTTTTACAACTTTAAGTGTTAATTACCCCTAATAACGACTGGAGACGGCGAGGCAGACTTGCAATTTTGTTGCATGTGTTGTTCATACAACATTATAAAATATGTTATTTTACTGCAGAAATAACCTTTTTAAAAAGTTCCCTACCTCTCGGTCTATTAGAAAATTGTTTAAATTACAAAAAAGTTTAAGCTCTTTTGGAAATCTTTTAGAAATCCTGGATATTTTGCTCAATTCTTCAAATATCAAGAAATAACTGAAGTTTCACCTTTTCCTTTTTCCTTCGTATGTGTGTTATCGCTTAAGGGACGCCATTTTTTACTTTTATACCATTATACAGAGAAAAAAATACAATTTCAGTGATTTAACAAACTGTTATTTTACTTTAATAATGTCTTTTTTAAAAAGTATTTAATCGTTTACTTTCAAAATCAAGTTGTACCATATGTACCCTAGAATAACAAAAGAATAATTTTTATATTTTATTGCAATACTCAAAAAATACAAAACAGTAACACTATTTACATAAATTCTTCCTATTTCCCCCTTGGTGTTCAATGCAGATTGATATTCTCCTAACCTTGTTGTATTAACGGATTAAAAAAACTTCGTTTTTCCCGCGCATGTAACCAATTGTTCCTATCCATCTATTTTGAAACCGCTCATCTAGATATTCTCTGCATCTTGCTGAAAGTAATTTAGATTTCGCAGTCACAAGTGATAATGTATCTAACATTTCCTCTAATTCATTTTCCAGAAATTCTTATAATATTGACCAGTTAAACGGTCTGCTATAAAGTGAAGTCCCATTAATTAATTGTCTACTCCAAACATTTACAAAGGAACGAATAAATTTTCTTTTAAATATTCCGCTATTATTAAATAAAGCTTTATCAGACCATAGAATTGTATACTTCAGTTTTTGACTAGGAGGAGCATTTTAAATTTACCGCGATAAAATGCCAAAAATTAACGTCCCTGATTGGTTAAAAGTCAGCAAGTTTACACAGGAAATTATTTTGGATGATTTTTGACCTGTTTGGTTATTTTTCTAGTAACTTTTATAGTGAAAATTGTCCTTCTCTGTTACTCCTCCTAGTTAAAAAATGAAGTATATTAGGAAAATTAGGGTCTTCTCTCAGTTTAGCACGAAACCAATTACAAAATTGAAGTCGTCTTTCGTTATCTCCTGGATAATTATTTTGTGCAGGTTGATATTTAAAACAATATTTGTGTTTCCTAAGAATCTTTTCAACGCCAGATTTTGATAGGTTAGAATTCAATACAACACTCCTTTGAGATATTTCTGGCTTTAGATTTACTTGAGCCCATACTTTAATTTGCTATTTGATTTTGATCATTATTACGCTTTCTTCTTATATTATTTAACGCGCCAAACTGTTGCATACGATTCGATAAACGTTGAAATTAAATTATATTGTCGTCTTTCGGGATACAGATCTTGATAAATTCTCGCTGTGGCCACAGAATTTCTGTAATTTCGAATGTAGACATTGTACATACCCAATCTTTCATTAACGGTGTAACTCAGGGGCGGATGGGCAACTGACTAGCGGCCCGGGAGATAATATTTGTCGGCCCACTTTTTATTTTTCGATATGAATCAAAAAGGATATATGTATATATTGAACATCCAATATACATATAGACACTATAAAATTTACAGGAGAGTAACAATCTTAAAATGAAGATCTTCAGTTTTTAATTTTTATGTTGGAAGCGAATCAGTATCAAGTTAAGCGTATTCAATTCGTTTTCAAAACTGCATAGAAACGTGATATATGTATTAGTCAGGAACGGCTTTTAGCTAGATTGGTTTTTGAATAATAACGAAAATCGCAATTTTTGCTTTTTTGGCGATATTTTGAGAATAAAAATGGGGCAAATGAAATTCCTTTTTATTTCCATGTATGTCTTCGAACTACGGGCACCCTGTATAATTTTTCTATTTATTGAAATAAAAATATAAAATTTGACTACATTTTATGGTTCAATAAAAGGTTTTATAAACATTAAATTATGCACTAAACATTTTATCATTTCCGGTTTTGCCGGAAATAACATTAACATAATTTCTTTTTTAATGTAACACCATTTCTTAGTTCAGATGGAAGAAACTTAAAAAAAAATAATATTTTTGTGAAAATAAATTTAATTTTTTGGGAAATTAAGAAAAAGCTTTTATTTTCATCCGGATGATTTGATAAATACATACTACCAAAACTTATTCTAAATCGTGGGCTAGCAAACAAAAGGCAAAAATGTCTAGATTCAAGATTAATTGAAGAGTCAGGCACGTTATACCAATTTCGACAAAAAGGCCATATGTCCTATGGCCGACTTTCGAATAGGGCCCGGCCAACAATAAAGTGTTTTTTGTTTGTATTCAATATAACTCTACACTATCCGAATCGAATGTCGTAAATTTCTCATTAGAAAACATTTTTTGCAATTTAAAATTATCATCAAACGGATTGCATTTTGTGAATTTTATACAAGATGTTCCAAAAATGAAAAAGCTATTCAATACGTTATTATTTTTACAAGGGTTCTCAATAAAGTACTGAAGAGCTCTTCCGCCATTTATGGGACAGCCTGTTCCATTAATTAGTTTTCTTGAAATTTAAGAAAAAGTAACATTGATAATTTTAAAAATTTAATTTAAGTTCAATTAGATTTAAGTAAAATGCAGAGCTTTTTAAAATGTGTGAACTTAAATTTAACCCTTTACCGCATCGTGTGTCATATATGGCACAAACCATATTTTTAATTTTTTTATACATTTCAGTCAAACTCTTGTTGTAACTGCATGACTGTCTACATGTGACACTCTCAGATAAAGCGTGTAAAGCATTTGAGAATCTAGTCAAGTTAAAACGTCGAGCGCCATAAGGTTTCGAGTTTGAGCCTGACAAATTTCTCTGACATGCTAGAATATTCATCATTTGATACTTATTTTTTGTTATAAAACAGTGTATTTTCAGTACAGAAAAATTATTAGTGTCTTTTTAGTGGTATTAGGTTTCTATTCAGGTAACTTTTGTGTGTTATAATTATTGATAACCTATGTAAAATGACAAAGTAAGGTTTGTCCCATATATGGCACATCATGCATTTACGTTTTTTTGCAGTCACGGATCCAAAAAGTTTTATGGAAATATGTCTTCTGTTCGATTTCCCGATGTGGAGAGTGAGGAATCCGATTTATCTGAGTTTTCTGAAACAGATTCATCGGATGATAATATTCCTTCATCAGTATTGAGAGAAAAATTTCGTAAACAGAATAAGCAACGTCCTCACTGGATATAAGGCAACCTAAGAATACCAGATAATGAAATACAATTCACTGGCTCGTAGGAATTACCGTCGACCATTTTAGAGTTGGAAACTCCAGTCCAGTTTTTCAAGTTTTTATTTCCCGATAGTCCGATAGAGTACATTACAGAACAAAGCAACTTATTTTCAGTGCAACAATGCTCGAATAAACCAGCTAACATAAAAGCTTCGGAAATTACACAATTTATAGGTATTACTCTATACATGTCAATTATTCAACTTCCTTCTACAAGACATTTGGAATTGTAACATTGGCCATCCAGCAGTAAGTGTCGTAATGGGCTGTAACAGATTTGAGGAAATAAAACGATTCTTACACTTCAATAACAATGACAAAATAATTGAAAGAGGACAGCCTGGATACGACCGCTTATTCAAGATTAGAGCATTTCTCCACCAAATTAGAAGTAGATTGCTACAAGTACCTAAAGAAGAATTTTTAGCTATAGACTAACAAATTATACCTACAAAAGCACGAAGTCAATTAAAGCAGTATAACCCAAAAAAACCGCACTTATGCGGTTATGGGGATACAAGAAATTTGTTCTGAGTGGCATTTCTGGTTTTAGCTATGATTTTGATCTCTTTGCTGGATTCCAAAGCAATTCTATACCTCCAGGGGCGCCAGACCTTGGTATGAGCAGTAACATGGTTGTAAAATTGTCTGAATCCGTACCAAAACATCAGGACTACAAGTTGTTTTTTGATAATTGGTTTTCTAGTGTTATATTTGACCAAGAAGGGCATTCTGCCATTAGAAATAGTAAGAGTAAATCGTATTCCAGGAGCTAAAATACCAAAGGAGAAAGAAATGAAGAAAATAGGAAGAGGTCATATGGTAGAGAAAGTGGCCAGTGTAGATAATGTGAATATTAGTGTAGTATCTTGGTTTGACAATAAAATCGTTAATACAATATCAACGTATGCTGGAAGTGAACCAAGAGGAAAAAAAAGAAGATTTTTCTAAAAGGAAAATGCTCATAAGATTATAGCTTGTCCCAACAGTGTCCTTATTTATAATAGTTACATGGGTGGTGTAGATCTTTTGGATTCGATATTGGGATTTTATCGCATAAAAATCAGGTCCAAAAAGTATTACTTGCGTATATTTTTTCATTTTATTGATTTGGTGGCGGCGAACTCTTGGTTATTAGGTAGAAGAGCTGGAAAATGTGATATGCTTCTTCTGGATACAAAATTGGCAATATCAGATGCTCTTTATAAAGTGGGAAGGCCATCAAGTAATAACCTTCAGTAACTATATGAAAATAAAAGAAAAAAGAAAAAAAGGGACCAGCAAAAGAAATTGATCATTTACCGTATTGGGATGAGACAGATCGATCAAGATGTAAATATCCCGGGTGCGCAGGAAAAACTTATATAATCTCTACAAAGTGCCACATTCCATTATGTCTTAATAAGGATAGAAACTGTTTCTTACGTTTTCATACCGAATAAACTGTAACCATTTATAAAATAAAAATACTGTCATATTTGAGTTGGATTGTTGTATTATTCTTTTTCTGCACGATGTCCCATATATGGGACAAACCCATTTTTTAAATAAATCTCGTTAACCTAATAGTTTTTGTTTTTTTAAATATTTTTTTGTGAAAATAGAACTGAAGTTTAATTCTCAATAATTTTTTCACCGAAAAATAAAAATTCATGCAGTAAAGGGTTAAAATAAAATACTACATATTTCAAAAATTCATGATTTCCCCAAAATTAAAATATAAGAAATAATTCAAAGTTCATCACTTTAAATTCCATGACTTTTTTCTTTTTAAAGTGAAAATAAACGAAATTTACAATAAATTCGTAATTTCTGTTTCAAAAACCCTTTATTATTGGAAATTACTTTTTTTTGAAAATAAATAATATCATTATAACCCTTTGATAGTTTTTCGAAAAGAATCGTAGTATATGAAACATGTGGGGTCAGTAAAAGTATCGTGGCCAGTGCCCGGTTAACTGATAACTGAAGAGTACTTTAAAAATACTTTTTCGGATGCTTTGAAATTCAATTTACTCAAATCAATTTTTTTGACCTTTTGCTTGCTAGCCCACGAAATAATAGAAATATACCTAAATAAAATGATTCCATCAGTTTTTTTGATATTATTATTTTTTTACTTTTTTAAGAAGCCTTATTGCAAATAACTTTTTTTTAATAAATTAAGATTTTGGGTAATTTCGGCCACCGGCCCGACGAGCCTATAGCAAACCGGCACACCAGGAAATTCCCTATTTTCCCTTATGGCCCATCCGCCCCTGCGTATGTAGGCCCTACAAAACGAGTGGTGGAGATTTTCAATGAAAAAATTTCGTGATAACGAATTTCTTTCAAAAAATGGATAATATTATTGTTAGATAGCAAATACAAAATACGCTTACTTAATGATAAAGAAACAAAGAAGAAAATAAATATTAACTTTGCGCAATCTGTGCTGGAATTTCCGTTTTCTGGAAATAAGAATTTAATTAGATAATGGTTTTATATACTTGCAGTAAGTACTCTGAACTCTAAAGCGTTTAAGGTCGCTCTCGTAAAGTTCTTTAACAATTTTCATTATTTTTACAGCAACAAAAATTTTTATTGTGGCACACCTTTGATCTTTTACAATTCAGAATTGTGTACCTGGGTCGATAATATATTTTTCCAGATTTTTACGAGATTGAAGAAAAGTAGAAGAAAACTTTATCACTGTGGGTTTATGCATATCCCTTAAAACCTCTGGCTTAGGGGGGAACATTTGAAAGACCAAAAAGTGTTTTGGGGGGAGGCGTCGGGGCACCGAATCGATTTCGTACATCCCGCCGTTTGCGCGCGCTCGCCTCACAGCAACAACAGTTGGTTCCCGGTCCGCGAAGTATCCGCCACGCGAAACGCTCTGCCGTTCTTTTTTTTAACAAAAAAAATGTGTTCAGTTTCACCAATCATTTAAATCACCACAATATTCTCTACTCCAGTAGATGCACACAAATTTGATTTAGGTGAAAAAAAATTAAAAATACCTCTGGGGCGAAAGTTTCAAAAACTACCTCAGCATTTTTAAACCAATCGAATTTGGCGGCCAGCTTTGTTAAATTTAAATCGATGTTAATGAAATTTTTTATTTCAATACCTACTTGGAAGCAATTTTTATAAAATCCCTATTGTGTTACAATATTTAAAAATAAATATTTTTTGATGATTTTTTTAAAACTAATTTTCCTTCCAATTTTTGTACTAGTTGAGTGAAACAAATTTCAAATTAAGTAACTTTAAATAAAATTTAATTTTAAATTTTGGGCTCGATAATTTTCTAATTTATATTCAATGCCGTCTTTCATCGATTCTAAATAAAAGACATAGACGAACATGTTTGTGTGTGTCGACTTTTACACTTATTAATCGATTTGCTGCAGTAAACTGGTTTCAATAAAAGTTTAATAACTTTACAGTGCGCCCTTTATAAAAAAAAATCCAAACTTCTTTTAAATGCAAAAATGGGAAGCAGGTTTTTAAAGAAAGAATTGGCGCTATCTTGGAGCAACAGTATGGCATCTTAAAAAAAGGATGATAAATTTTGGGCCAAGGTGCCCTCCAATCAGTCAATGCTCACATTAGTTATGTTCCAAGATATGGACAGGTGCGAACAGGAGAATTTATATCGAACGTCCAGAAAATTGAGTCTGGTCCCCATCAAGAATCCAACAAGTGGAGAAAGACGTAGTTCTATCGGTAAGTCGAGATCGACCCTGAATCTCGTCATCAAATTGGATAAGGAGATTCTATTATGGCAGAGATTATAAACATCCGTAAATAGAAAATGCACTTGCTGATTGATCAATAAATTATTTTCAAGTGAATGCTTTTAAATACTTTCTTTTTTATTTTAACCCAATACTTTTTCGGTCAGTAATTTTATACTGTTTTTCATTTGAGTTCACCTGAAAACAACTAACATCCTGTCTCATTTTAACAAATATAAGGGCCAATTTAGAACAAAGCTTTCTGCTCAAATATTTACTGGAGAATACCAAGTTATTGTGATTATTTGAGATCTCCATCTCGACTAGTTTAAAATTTAATCGAAATCAGTTCAATAATCCAATCCTGTTAAATAAGAGGATTAGAGTTCTCAGTGTGGACCTAGTAAAAATAAATAAGCTCCCAAGAGCGATTGATTTTTACTAACACTTCACTTTCTCTTGGTAAGGATAATAAATAAACATTTGAATAATCTAATTTACAGAAGAAACCGAAAATCTTCTATTATAATCAATTAAAAGTTAAAAAATAATATTTATTTGTTATTTAAAATCGATTATTCACAACAGAGCGTTAGTTTAATACTTACTTTACACTTATTATACAGAGATAATAACCAAAATGTCATGAAAATTTTAAAAATCCACTAAACACACTAAACGATTGAAGTTAAGTATACCATTCGTGACCATTTTATTTTCAATATTCCAATAAAATAATGTACTTACGCTACTCAGCACTGAAATATTTTAAAAGTTGGTGAATAGATTCGGGTTTAAAATCAAAAATTATTTTTAAATTCAGATTCTTGTCAATTCCCAGATTCTGGTCAAATTATTTAAGTTTAATGAATAATTTCCATGGCTATCCTGAATTTTTTGAAATAGAGGCCTTTCAATTTGACCGGACTCTTCCTATTAGAAAGAAGCCTTCAAATAAACTTTCGATCATGGTTTTCATCCACATCCTCCAGAATTGGAGTTCTTAATATACTTACAATTTACATTCTTCTTAACATGATTCCCTATATTCAGTAATATTTTATGACTACTTTGTAATTCACCAATAGACAGTGCACCGGTAAGGGTGACCGGAAACAAGCGCGCACGGAAACAACTGCTCACGAAAAAAAAACGCACGGAAAAAGGTTAGGTTAGTTAATTTCTATTAGAACTTCCTTATTTAAACTAACAATAACAAATAAATATAAATTACTCAGGATCATGACTAGTAAAATTTCCTCGAAAATTACTTTTTTGTCTCATGTACATTGTAAAACTTCAAATTTTTATATTCACAAATAAAGAAAATATATAGGTGACCCTTGTTTTGTTTACATGCGTTGTATGACAACAATCTATTGTTGACCTAACATGATTTTCAAGGGTACATTTTTAAGTGAGCGGTTTTTCCTTGTCAATTCGTTTGCGAGTGCGCTGTATTCAGGGGTGCGTTCAATGAGAGGGCTCGAGCGCGCTCTATTGCACTCTGAGCGTTCACTAAGCCGGTGCGTTTGACCCGGGTGAAACACACTGGCCGTTCACGGAGACCGGTTGTTCGACAACTTCAGACAACTTTTTAACCCAAGAAATAGTGGGTCGTTTTGATTATGACTTGCGCAGAACCACTCAATATTTGACATTGACATACAACCAAACCTCAAAATGGTAAAAAAAAATAAGTTATTTTGATTTATAAATAAATTATTATTATGTAAGTTAAAAATATAGATGTATAAATATTTGATGTTGTTTCATATTGTTGTCTTTAAAATATTTGGACTACTTAAATAAATATAATTTTTTTTCTTCTAATTTTCTTTGTTTTTCTAAGTCTCTTGAATTTATTTTAACAAGAACAAATAAAAATTTCAATTTAGTAAACAATGTGAACAAGTTCAAAATTACTCGTGAGCAGTGCGCATGTTCACACCCCGTAAACAACTTGTGTTGTTCATGAAGTCCGAGTAAATTTTAACACTTTGTCACGTGACGTCAATTTTAACTCGGGGTGTTTAGTTGCTTTCATTAAACGCAACCCAGTGTGCGTTATTTCATGGAAACACCTACTTTCCAATCGGTTGAATCTCATATATTGTGCATTCTGTTCCTTGTTTTGTCTTCACCTTACCACTCCATATATTCACCAAATGGATTGGACATTATACACCTTTTACAATTGTATTTCAGAAAAGATCAATTCAATTCCATAAATCACCAATTGTATTTCAGAAACGTGAATTGTATTTTAGAGAGCACCAATTGTATTTCAAAAAAACCAATTTAATTTCAGTAAGTAACAACTCTATTTCAAAGTAAATTCTGCCGCAGAATTTTCCATTACCTAAATATAATATTTTAGCCATCGATTTTAGCGTATTGTGCTGCACGAGCACTTGAAGGGTCTGCTGCAAAAGGAGGTAACTCCATTTTGGGGCAGTTTAGAGTTGTCTCAAAATAAAAATCCTTTAATTGGACGCAAAAAGTTAGTTTTAGTTGTACTCAAGAGACGAGTCAAGAGATGTCCCATTACATGCCTTTTTCATACAAACAACCAATAAAATTAATTTTTTGTTAACAATTAATTGTTCCTAATCACCGCAAATTAACAGATCGTGTTTACTAATAAAAGGATGCCCCAAACAATGAAAAAAAGTATCTATTATTGAGAAATTATATTTTCGAGGTAAATATATCAGCTAATAATGTTATACAACTCTGATCAGTTGCGGAGTATTGTTTTCTAGTGTTTCGTGTTTTTGGTTTTTGGATGCAATAAAGTTCTTTCCGAGGTTATTTCTTTCTAGATTTATTTTAATAAAATAAGATTTTTTTATAAAATCTTTTTTTCTATTTTGGTTCGTTACTATACTTAATTTTTTAACTAGGAGGAGTGACAGGGAAGGCAAGTTACGCTATAAAAATTACTAAAAAAAATAACCAAACATGTTTTGGCAGGAGATTTAGGTTATTTTGGCTTTTTAATGATAAAATATGTACAGAAACATAATTAAATTCCCCATTTCTTTGTGCTGAATACAAATTTATACATGTAAATATATTAGTAATTCAAATTTTATGATTAATATTTTGAGGTTATGTAAAAATCATCCAAAATAATTATCCGTTGTAAATCTTGCTGACTTTTAACCAATCAGAGACGTTAATTTTTAGCATTTCAGCGCGGTAAATTTAAATAGTCGCTAGAAACGCACTGACATCGGTGAGTTACTGAGTAATAAAATAGTATAAAAAACTCGTTTCATAAGTCGATAGTAGCACTTGTTCATTAAAATACTCGCCGCTATGCGGCTCGAATTTTAAAGTTGAACGCGTGCTACAATATGCAACTTATGAAACTCGTTTTTTTAATATACTATTTCTAAAAGTAGATTATGCTGTCATCTGGAAGATGTATTTATGACTAGTACTGCCCTCGTATGTAAATAGTATACAGGGTGTCCTGTAACTACACCGACAACGCCTATGCATTTAATATGGGGTAATCGCAATGGTAATTTTTGGGCTTTAATTAAACAGTTTCTTAAAAACTTATTTACCATTTATTAAACTATTTTTTTAATGTTACTCAGAAACTGCAAATCCTACGCAAAATTTGTAAGGGAGAAAAAAAATATCTCTTGAATTTCTCTACAAAAGCAAATAATAATTTACTAAAATTTTTGAATACCTAAAAAGATCTCAAGTGTTTTATGTCCTTTGGTACCATGTAAGACCATTTCCGGTAATTGAGAATTCGTAAAATTTTTACCAAATGAGTTTTTTATAAAAATGCATACAAAATTTCATCATAAAATTTGTATTACTTTGGCAGCAATTAAAAAAAATAATTTTTCAAAAATGAACTTCATAAGCTTATAACTTCTTAGGGGTGCATTTTTGGATATGGATAAATAGGGCTAAATCGACTTATTTTCAGGTCTTGTATCACCAATTAAGCGTTGTCGGTGTAGTTACAGGACACCCTGTATTACGATACAAGGTCGATAAGTGCGTTATAACAGAACGAGAAAAAGGTTAGAAAAACGAGCCCCGTAGGGGCGAGTAGACTATTTTTCGATACCGCACTTAACAACCGCGTAACGTATATTAATTTTTGCGCTACTAACTTTAATAAAACAATGTTAAATTGGTACTCCGTTTTGACGGAAAATCGAACGAATAAAAAAATTATAATTCAAACAAAAGTAACAACTATTTAATTATTTTAATTCATAAAATGGGCAACATCGAATTTTATCAGTGTTTAATAATAATTAATAATAACCTTTGGAAGTGCAAATTGTCAAAGCAGTTGTGGCGCCACCTCTTATATTTAAGGCAAACTATTTCATAACGAAACACTGTTCTGTTATAAATCAGAACTAAACTGTATTTTTTGGTTGCCATAGCAATCAACCTTCGTTTGGGAATTTCATAGTAACGCGTTTGTAGACATGACCGGTAAGTGTACAAATATAGGTTGGTAGCGCAAAAACCAATTAAGAGGCCGCGATACTAAAGTACTGTTGTCATTTTAAAAGGTTAGATGACGCTAAGGTTAAATATTTAAAAGAGTCGTAAATTATTTCATTTTTCATCATTTTAATGTTGGAGAATAATAGGTTCATCATCTTGGCATTGTCCCCATGTAAATGGGAGTAACTCAAGGCGTTCTGACTAAACTGTAAATTGTATTCTTTTTCACTTTTCAATCAAATCAACCGTCCTTAAGAATTACATGTGGTTACATTTTTAAATAAACCTCCGAAACGACACAAAATTTTTGCGAACGTATAATCTTATGAAATAGCTTCAAGTTTCCATTATTCAATAAGACCATTTTGATTTTACCAAATTGTCTGAATCATGAGATTAATAGGCAGATTCTGGTCAAAATTGAAGACCTTTAATTAGACACAAATAATGTAACCATGGAAATTGTCCATTACAAATTTAAATTTAAAGGCCTTTAAACTTAAATGATTTGACCAGAATCTGGGTATTATTCAATTAAAGTAAATGAAAATGTAGGTATCTCCCTCCCCGCTTAAGGAAACTTATAACAAGAAGATTTTCATAAAACTTAGAATTTTGAATGTTTAAGTGTCCTTTTTTCCGGTTTTGTCAAAACTTACCAAATTGGAGTGGAGATTGGAGTCAACTCCCTTTTTGCATCAAATCCTTAAATTGTATTTTTGGCTTCATCAATAATTGTTTCTAAGTAAACCAATATTTACTCCTTGATTCCAGGAGTCATAACTGGAGGAATCCGAACTTTTTTAAACGTTGGCGAATAAGGAACTAAAGCAAAACCGAATATAGTTACTGTTGTATTGTTAAAAAATTTTAAAATTCACATGCACAATAAACGTCAATTTTTGCAAATGGATAAATATTACTTTTGTAATAAAAATTAAATTGTTGAATTCTGATTTACAATAATTGATGCTTATTGAAATACAAATAACTTTTATGATTTACTATTAATCTTTATGAAATTAAATTGGTTTTTTTGAAATAGAATTCATGCTTTCTGAAATAAAATTGAAGATTCTAAAATACAATTAATACTTTCGAAAATAAAATTGATGATTTATGAAACACAATTGAAAAAGGTATAATATGCAAGCAGATAAAGTATAAAACTTCACCAAAAATAGTAGGTATGCATATTGTTTTATTAGGAATAAAGGAATCTCGGTTTGGTTTATTTTCCGGTTTTAACTTTTAGTTAATAAATATTTATTATACAAACTATGTACTTACTAACTTTTGGAAATTCAAAAAAAAATATACAGGGTGATTGAGATAAAGTGAACAGTGGATATATCTCCAAAAGTGAGAGTTTTAAAAAAACGTTTCAAATAAAAATTATTTGGTTTTAAAGGGACCACAGAATGAGAACAGTAATTTTTCACCCGGAGGACTTCTTCATGGTCGTTCTAACCCTAACTCAGTTTTTTTTAAATGGAAACCCATATTTTTTTTTATTTGAATCTGAATCCAGCAAAAAAGAAGATTTTTTGCTGGATTCAGATTCAAATAAATTAACTGTTCTCATTCTGTGGCCTCTTTAAAACCAAATAATTTTTATTTGAAACGTTTTTTTCTAAAACTCTTACTTTTGGAGATATTCCAGCAATTTCAATATAAGGCGGCTTTTAATAGTAATCCAAACAATTATGCCAGGTGATGTTTAGAAGAATAAGATTTAAAACATTTTCAATACACATAAACCCGCCAAGAAACCTTTTACTTAATAGAAACCATTTTGGATCTTGGACTTGTGCAAAACTAGGTATAAAACTGGCAATAAATTCCAGCAATAAGTAATATTTCCAAAAATAAAATAATTTCAAAGAAAATACACCTTCATATTAGCGCGGATAAAATAAAATGGTATAATTAAAATTTTTAAATTAAAACTATCCCTGAACAATTTTTTTTAATATATTGGGGAAGATCGTTTTTTATTTTTAATTTTCTTTCACAGTTTGATTGTTTATACAACCTCGCTTCAAATAAACCCCAATTATATTATATATTATACCCTTTTATTTTATCCAGACGAATACGTAGGTATAATTTTTTTTTATTTTGGAAATACATATTACTTATTGCTGGATTTTATTGCTAGTTTTTAAAAATTTTAGACCCAAATTTTACAAAGAAAACTTTTTTAACTTCTGATCTAAATTCTTTATTTTTTAAAAATTTTATCAAATAAACTCATTTCCCATAAATATTAAACAAATTTAATACAATTCTGATCACTTTGCAAAAAATAGAAACCGGTCAATAACGGCCTAACAAGATAATATAGCTTGTATCTATTATAAATTTGGTTTCTAAAGTTTTATTTTTGATCTCGCAGTTAGGTTATATCAAATGGTCAGAATTTTCTTATTTTATTTTAACGTGTAAATATCCTCGTTTCTAATGGCTCAATTACGCCTTAATTAAATGTGGACTTTGGGTAAATTTATCAATTATTAATAAAAATATTTTACATAAAAAATATTCTTTACAAATACTAGCCCATATTCAGCGACCGTGAAGAAATATTTAGAGACGTCGTTAACGTTAATCACGTCTCTAAAAATATTATATTATCTTATGAAGAAATATCTTTTAGTAACATCTTTAACGTTGAAGACGTCTTTAAATATAACCTCACGGTCGCTAAATAAGGCCTATTGGGTTTAATGTGTGCTATAAAATAGAATTATGTTTTGCAAACATTTCCAATTTTTTAAGGTTTAATTTTTTTTTTTGCAATAGTAATAATCCAGTAAATGTCTACATATGGTACCTAAAGATTAAAAAAAATATTAAATTTATTTATTTTTAAGTGATAAATATACCTACATAAATCCTCGCATACCTAATTCGCAAATAGTTTGTATTATGTAATATAGATTCAAAAGAATAACATGAAATTCCAAATTCTTCCAAATAATCGAAAACAATCCGAAAACAATCACGAATGACATTTGTAAATACCGTGTTAAATTTCGCGTATACGATTTTTTGTCACTGCTCGTTTGTTCTTTATTTGATAGAAAGTGAGAATATAAAGTAGTTATTGGGTTTATTTTTTATACATCATATATGTTTATTCATACCTTCTTAAACATTACCTTGCAAAATTTTTCTCTGACTTGATACTTCATACCATATTTCCAAATTCATGCTAGATAGAGCCGCAAAAATTAAGTAACCGGTTCAAATTTTGTGATTAATTTCTTACAATATTTAATTTGTAATATAATACGATTATACGGGATGTTTCATGTTTATGTTTCTAAACATTTCGTTGAGATTCCTTGGATCAAGATAAGAAAAAAATCCTATAAACATATTGTCTGATTTTGTTGACAAAATAGTATACCGGGTGGAAATGAAAACCGGGTCACTTCTATAACTTTTTTATTTATGAATAGAAAAATTTGAAATTTGGCTGTTCTATGGTTCAAAAAAACAAATTTTATGTGCATTTTTTATTTTCGAAATCACTTCCGGCATCACCGGAAACACCATGAACTTTGTTTTTTTAAATGTAACATCCCATATTTTTATTCATGGCTTAAAATACTTTTAATAAAGAAGTATTTTTGAGATATTAGTTATCAAAAAAAAAAAAGGTTTTCGAAGTCGGTGAAAATTACCAAAACTAATTCTAAATAATTTAAATACATAAAATAAATAATCGTTATAAAATCCTCTTTTTAAAAAGTCGAATGACCCGACATCATTGCATTTAAAAAAAGTGAGATATTTGATAAAATCTTCATTAACTAAGTTTAAAAATTAATAGTTCAAAAACCACTTAAATTTTTTTTCAAATTACAATTTTATTTAGGTATTTGAATTATTTAGAATTAGTTTTGGTACTTTTCACCGACTTTGAAAACCATTTTTTTTTTGAAAAAAATTTATTTTACAAAAAAAATAAAAACTAATATCTCAAAAATACTTCTTTTTTAAAAGTATTTTAAGCCATGAATAAAAATATGGGATGTTACATTTAAAAAACAAAGTTCATGGTGTTTCCGGTGAAACCGGAAGTGATTTCGAAAATAAAAAATGCACATAAAATTTGTTTTTTGAACCATAGAACATAGCCAAATTTCAAATTTTTTTATTCATATATAAAAAAGTTATCGAGGTGACCCGGTTTTCATTTCCACCCGGTATTGTATTATTAGGAGTAAAAGAAGTACTTTTTGTGACGACCATGTAGGTTAGTGCAAGGATAGATGCAAGCCACAAAAAGTTCTTTTACTCCGAATAAAACATATTATTTTTTCTTCAAATGTCGAAATTTATAAAATAATTATGTAAAAAATAATTTTAAAATTTGACATTTAATTTACATACAGCTAAAATGATTGTGGTTTAATATGTAAAAATTTAAAAAAGAAAACCTCCTAGTAATCCATTGGTGTATCAAATATTTTTTCAAAGTGAATTTGAATTGACCACAATCATTTAAGCTCACCCTGTACCTCATATGTCTTGTTGTTAATATACAGGGTGATGATAAAGTTTGAAACCTAATTCATAACTGTCGTATTTAATTTTTTTGAGAAAATCGCTCGGACAAGTCAATTTTAGTTTTTAAAATCCAATCTCTTGGTATAATAAAAATATTAATGACGTCACTGGTGACTTAGCAATGACGTCATCATCGATTTTTTTAAATGGAAACCCCCACGTTTTTCACTGGTTTTTGATAGACATTTGTGTCACTTAAACGATGATATAAATAAATTGTTGCATTTGTAAACAAATTTTCGTTTAAAAATTTTTTAATATAAACTTAAATTTAATTTATGCTATTAAATTTGAAAAATTTGAATGTTGTATAAGATTTATTTTGGCCGATTTCAATAAATGGTAAATTTAAAATTTTATTTTTTGTAAATTTCCTTACATTTAAATGGAATCAAAAAATTAGTTTTTCAAGACTATTTAACATTTGCATTAAAATGCGCATTATTTAAACATTTACTTTCTTTTGTTATTATTGGTAATTTCAAATTCATTTTAATTTATTTTTATAAAACCTTTTTCGTTAAAATAAAAATTTCCTCTTTTAAATTAAAAAGATTTTTTATTCAAAAATTTGTTTAAAAATTCAATTGTTTTTTATATCATTGTTTAAGTGACATGAATTTCTATCGATAATGAGGCTTCCATTTAAAAAAATCGCTGATGACGTCATTGTTAAAGCACCAGTGACGTCATTAATATTTTTTTATATCAAGAGATGGCATTTTAAAAACTAAAATTAACCTGTCCGAGCGATTTTCTCAAAACAATTAAATACGACAGTTATGAATAAGGTTCCAAACTTTATCATCGCCCTGTATATTGAGTTGCCTAATATGCAAGTTCCACTCCTTATAAGTAAAGTTGCTCCCAGCTGGAAGTATGACAAAGAATACACGATCGTTATTACTTTTGTCCTACTTCCAGTTGGGACCAACTGTACAAAGTATACCCGATTTACGTCGGAAATGAACTAACATGACCATGGAGGCAATGAACATAATAAGGATAATACTGACTTGTTAAAGCCTGTCAAACGTCACAGAAGGCTGTACTTTAATTACTTTTGGAAAAAAAGAGGTCTTTGGTCTTTTATTTGAAAACGGTTTTTAGTAAAGCTTTTAAATTTGCACAGTACCTTAATTTCATGATTTTTTTTTAAATTATTTGCTTGGTTGTAGTGTTATTTTCAGAGATTGTTAGTATACAAAACAATGTTAAATTCTTCAGCAGTTCATTTTTATAAGATTTTTTTCAAAATAGTATGCTTAAATAAAATTTCTACAAGAATTTGCTGATATGTAACTCCGATAGAATGCGCCATTTGAGAGATATGCAGACATGAACAGTTGTCATGATAGCCATCCTAATATTTTTTGTAAGAACCATTATTTTACCAAAATGATTCCAAAAATTTTCCTAGGTAATTTTCGCATACATTCGACCCTCACCTAGTTACAACCCCATACGGGGGTCGATATCAACTCAATAATATTAAATAGGAAGCGGAGTCAAAATACACAACAGTAAAAAATACAAGTTCTAAAGCAGTGCTTTTATTTTGAAAATCGGTGGATAATTTAAAAAAAAGAACCACTGCGTTGAGGCCAATGGCCTAATGATATGAATTAAATTTTTAATTTAATTTCACCGTTATAAAACTAGTTCCTTTAAAGACAGCTCCCTTAGGAAGAAAAATCGTACACGTTTTTCCTCATCTTGCTCCAAGTAATCACCAACAAAATTTTGAAACATAAATATGAAACATTCTGTGAAAACCTTCGCATCGGGGCTGTTATCTTGATATTCAATATTATCAATTTATTTAAAAGAAGACCCGAAAAAATATTTCGATAATATAAGTTAGCGTATTTTGAAAAGAGGAGAGCGGTAGTATTTGTGTTAAAGTACTAGTTTTAAAAATTGTTATCATTTTATGAGAATTTATAATAGGTACACATACTCTATGTAAATACCTTCAACTTTGTGGATTATAAAAAAGTTCGACATTCTTTTAGTGTATTCATTCAAATCAAGCGACAAGCAACGCATGCTATTCGATCGATATTGTTTCATGTACGTTATTAATATCATTTATTTGCGGGTTGGTATAACTTTTAAATGTGTCCATTGAATTTCTGGATTGGCAGAGTTATGTTTAATGGATTTCAAAAATTAATATGATTAAAGTTGGGTTTTTTTAATAATTTTAATTATCAATAAAGCATTGGGTTAAAAAATTAACATGTGCAATTAAATAATATACTTAATTTTATTTAAGTATGTTACATTTTTTTACGTTCGCATATGCAAAGTATTGTTTGTATTTTTAGAATTTTTGTGTTCAATATAATCTCTGTCATAAATCGGTTCTACAATGTACGTGTACCCGTTAGCTCACCAGTCATCAAAAGGGTATGAAGATAAACAAAGTCGTGGAGGTGAAGACCTTGTCCTGAGCGTCCTTAAAAGTCCTGTCAATCACCTGGAGCAAAATGAAACGAGTTATACTGCGGAAGTTTGCGTAGAAGGGCCCGACTACGACAGCAGGTAATTGATATGCGGAAACTCGTATTCTTAAAAAGGAGACGAACAAAAACAAGAATTTTAAATGACAAAATGCTTTTAGGCTTAAACATTAACGATATTCGAATATTGCATACTTAATGAATATTTTTGAAGTTTGCTCGAGGATATTGAGCAACTCTACAAAGAGACTAATATAATTAGAGGGCTTTTAAAGCCTGCGAGCATTAAATTATTTAAAAGGCTGTTTTTCACTTAATTACGCCGTTATCATTTATTTTGCAACATTTCAAGGTACAAAGGTAGCGAGGATGAACTTACGGATTGTGAACCAACTGAAAAACTGCCCTTTCTTGCGCGCTTTCGTGGACAACACTTGCGATCCCCGAGGGTTTTCGAAGCTCATCACAAAAGGGTGCCCACGCCGCTTAAACGCAAACCTCGTTATGCCAAAAATAGTAGAAGCAAGGATGTGATTGACAATGACGATGTTTTGGATGAGGAAGACGATGCCACAGAGGCGGCAGATACTCCCCGAGGTGTTCCGGACCCTTATTATCCCATATATTTACCCATCGACCAAGCCTTTAAAGCTAAATACGTTTTCCATCATAAAAAAGGAAAAACCGTGCAAGAACGGACTTACGTGTTTCTTGAACATCCCGGAGGATGGATATGTTTCATCTACCACTTTAGCGTGTAAGTTTAATTTATTTATTCATTTTTTTATATTAAATGTTTTGAACTTAAAATATATCACCATATATTGATTTTAGACGATTCAAAATATAATTTTTTTCAACTATTAACATAGCGTATCCTAAACATTAATCTCTATTTCTATTTGAAAACGACAAACTACTCCATGAAAAAAAATTAAATCAATTCAAAGATATGCATTTTTTAGAAGCAAGGGCTTACCACATAATATGTTACAGGAAGTTAAATGATAAATGAGTTAAGTGTTAGTTATCATAAACCAAAGTGTAATGTATGTACGCTGTAAAATTAAATTAGAGGAAGCTTAAAACCTCAAATGACACCACGCAGAAATTTATTTATTTATAAATATGCAAGTGTTCATTAGGATTTTTAGAAATACCGCCAATGATTTTACTTTTTAGATAATATTGTCTTTGAATACTAATCAGTCATTTTTTTCTAAAGAGCGAGCAAAAATATCTGAGACATAATAGAAATATTCTGACCCAATAACAAACCTTCGTAAACACAAGATAACACGAAATTTGAAGAGACCCCGCCCGCACTGGTATTCGTTTCTTTCAAATTTTGTGTCTGCAATCGCTTGTTATATTTGGGCAAAATATTTGATTTGTGTCCTCGATATCTTTGCGCGTGATTGTACGTTATTGAAATCGTGCTTCTACGACCGTCTGTGGCGGGTTTAGTGAACATGATCTTATCTTTGGATCTTATCCACCACGTAATTAATAATAATATACATAAAACAACCTATTTAGCTCACAAAGATACCTCTTAGTAACTAGTAACTACATTTAAAAATTCTCGTTTTTTAATAAATTAAATACTACAATATACAGGGTGATTTATAATGAGGTGTAAAAAAATTGTACTCATATTCTACATAATTACTACGTTTCCATCGGGGATTGAATCGGGTTTTAAAATATCAGAAATTTAAATACTTATGTGTTTCCACCATGAGGATTTAAAAAATATCTAAATTACTTTCAATACCGGCATAAGGTGGCATTTTGGCGAGACAACGTTTTTAGGGTTATGAATATAAAACCATAGACAATATTATAAAATGGATCACGGCGAGGAGATTATTCTTTTGCCCATAATCCAGTCCAAATTCAAGCATTCGAAGCGTTTCCATTAGATATTTTCAACTCAAACTAGATACGATCCCAGAAAATACTGTATCGACCTTGAGGCCGAGTACGATATCGAAACAATAAATTGCACGTTTCCATCCAGTTTTCAAGTAGAATCAAGAATTCAAATCCGATTCAATCCCCGATGGAAACGTTGTAAATATTTGGAACAACAAAATGTTAAGAATTTTTTTTCTATCTTCCTAAAAAAGCTATTTAAGTTCAAAAATAAGAAAAATCGAGCTGCTTTCATATTTAAAAGAGAATTTATTACATTTCCATGGAGACAAACATCTTACAATGGTCAAAATCGTTGTTTTTAAAGTTCATTGGTGTAGAATCATTTTATAAATATTTCTGGGTAAGGAACTTTAAAAACGACGATTTTGACCATTGTATGATGTTTATCTTCATGGAAATACCATAATAAATTTGTTCCAAATATTATGTAGAATTTGTGTATGATTTTTTTACACCTTATTATAAATCACTCTGTATTGAGATATGTATACATTTCCATTTTTGTATGTATTCTTTATTTCTTAACAATTATAATAAAAATGTTGTTGTCTTAAAGAATACAATTTATTTAAAAAAAATATAATATGTTTTCGGTCCCAAGGCCATCTTCAGGCTATAATATAAAAATATAAAATGTAAAAATAAAATACAGTTAATTAGAAAAAAAGTGGACAACTAAATTTGAGTTGCGTAAAACGCACTTTTAGCATGTCTTGATTAAATTATGGGGAATATAACTGTCACAAATTTTTTTTTCCTTAAGAGCATTCTTTCCTAAACCGCGTGTTCAAAATCGTCTCCCTCAAAATAAGTTATATCCTTTTAGAACAAGTACTCTATAATAATACAAAACAATTTTAAAAACAATGCATATTTTGCCGCCCCTTTACACCGCCCACAAACTGAGTAAAATACAATAAACAAAATTTTATGTGCAAAACGACTAATACTGGACGACATGTAGCAATTTTATTATTTAATCAATTATCATAAAAAATACTTAAATGTAGATAAATGTATGTTCTACAAAACGGCGCAACCCGATTTTCAATATCTCAAAAAGTTCCGCTACATTATTCCAATAAAAATTGCATAAAAACGCCATTTTTAAACCATAAGAAATGTGTATTTTTTTTAAAAAAGCTTGCGCCGTTTTGTAGGTTAATTATCGCATTTTCTGAAAGAATTATTTTAAAATAATAATTTATAAGGGCTGTGGAATTCGTCCAGTAAACCCGAAAATAACCTTTACAATGCTATGAAAGGAATGCTCTTAAAATAATTACATACAATTTTTTTTATGTAATAATATTGTCAATTTTGATAGCTTTCAGTTTCTTGAATTTGAATGGTTGTGAATAAAGTACTGTTTACATGATATTTTTTGTGGAAACATAATTACAGGAAACTGTTTTTGTCCAAAAATTAGACAAAGCTCTGTAGAAAGTTTAAAAATATACGGAACTCTTCGTTTATACCTTAACTTAATGACTTTAAAAAACAAAAAAATAGGAAATTGGTAGCCAAAAGATTCTTCTATATACCAAAAGAATACATTTTAAAAAAGCTCTACTGGAAAAAAAATTATGTCCAAAACCACAAATATCAAGCGAACTTCAAAATCTAGCGATCAAATTTGCCGACTATCACCTTAACTTAAATGTACTCTGCGATAAAATATGTGTTGAATTTAATCGCATAAACCTGAATTTAATTAATTTGATGCTATTAACAATTCATTGATAATGAATTTAAGCAAAGTGTTTATTTATACAATACGTGGTCGATCCTGTTTGCTTTATTCTGATTAGGTTTCATATTTGCAAAATGTTATTTGATTTAGTGTTGTATATTTATCGTACATTTAGGTATCGGTTTATTAAATAAAAATATACAGGGTGTTTGCTTAATTACTGACCAGATATGTAATTCCATAAAATATACAAATTTTAAAATACTGTTCACATTTTTTCCGAACATTTTTCATTTTTAGATTCTGACAAATATTTTTATTGTTGTTGCATTTTACAAATTAACTTAAACTGTTGATAGCAAATACAGAGACCATACCCCTATATGTTTTTTAGCCGATTTTGAAAACTTTTGTAAATCAGATAGTTGGGGCACTGTGTAAGAATAGTTAACTTTAAACTATCCCCGCCATAATAGTTCCGACAAAATATCACTTTTCTTCAAGTAAAATTTCATTTTATTAAAGTAAAAATAATAGCTTTGTTCCAACAACGAGTTCGTACCATCACGAAACCGTAACCAAACTGCTAGAATCGTGTTTATGCGCTTGCGCTAACTTCCTACCGACCAAAGGGTAACTTCTTCTAAGACTAAGTTTGGTTACAAATTTATATTTTTATTTATTTTTAATTTGGCATTTGATTACTTGTTGGACCAAAGCTAACAATAAAGTAGTGACAGCATAAATATTTTTGTTCTATTAAGAGTGTTTTCCTAATAGGCAAAAATAGCAGTTTACGGCTGCCACTAGATATGCTAGTGCAAACAATATTTATTTTTTATTTTGCTTGTATAATAAAGTTATAAAAGCATTTAAAACAGTTGGTTTGTAGTCATAAACGAACTGTTTTGAGTGCGTTTAGAGCAGTAGAATTTATCTTTTCGAGGTTGGTAGCACTGAAGTTTGTTGATTTTAAAATGACAGTTGTCAAGCAATTTATTGGTTTCTCGAATCTCCAGTAGTTTGGTGAATCATAGGTTATTTGATGAATTGACAAACCTGACATCAGAGTTGCCAACTACCAGAAACGTTTCTAAAATTAAAAACTAAAATATTTTATTTTCCAACTGTAAATACAAGGAAAATAGAAAAAATAGTTCCAAAAACTCGTTTCATAAGTTTTAGTTTAATTAATCTAGTTTACAAATCAGAAAGAAATTAGAAAATCTGACGGAATAAACTTGAAATACAGTGGCAGGCGTAATGCTCGATTTCATGAGTCTTCACAATTTTTCCTTCCAAACTCGCGCGCCCTCTACGATTCGCATTCAGATGGGGAAATTGTGAGAAACATAGAGAAATATAGCGACGATTTGTTATTTTATTTTTTGTGCATAGTAAACATTAACAAAACTATATATAATTTACACGGTCCTCGTCCTTACAAATAACTCTTTGAATTTCAACATTTATTATTTTTTATATGTGCTCCTGGAAAAGAGCAGAACAGAAATATCAGGTTTTTTTTCGTATTTCATCGTATTTCCACTTCTACACTCCCCGAGTTTTATTTACAACAAAAAAATGGGTAAAACTTGAAGAACTATTTATAATAATAAGGATGTTATAGTTTTTATTTATTATTATTTATGATTACTATGTAAAAGTGTTAAAATAACAAATGTTTGGTATGTTTCCCTTTCTTTTGCACAATTCCTCAGTCTTAATTATCTGTGATTAGCTAATAATATGCAAAGAAACTCCAGAAAAGTGGAATCTTCGACGGAATATTTATCGCGGACCTCTGGGAAGATGCTCTTAAATTCGTTAGAATTTTAGGCATACTTTTTGTTAATCTGTGTTAGATTGACGGTTATATCTTTCTTCAATTTTAATTTATTATGTATTTATTTATTTAATTAGGTAAATTTGAAAAAAAATCCTTAACAAAAGCCATCAAAAGCGCTATTTTATCTATTTTTCACTTTATCTCGGATTGGATCTTAATATCTCCTAAACCATTAACATGCGACCATACAAACATAATATGTCAATAGAAAGCTTGTAAAAAATACCATCGATTGATGTTAAAATATACAGGGTTTTATTTGAGAACTTCGTTTAATTGGTCAATTTGTGTTTCATGAGACACCCTGATAAAAGCTTATCACAAATTTAAATTTCACATGTAGCTGTAAACTACACTGCCTCAAAAATTAACGCATAATTCTAAATTATCGTTTTAAAGTAAGAAAAATTTGTTTTCGTGAGTTTCTTGATATATATTCTTTTATTTTGCATTCTTTGTTATTGCTTATTGTTAAAAATCCATGGCATATGTTAATTTTTTAAGACAAAGTTGTAGCTCCTAAAAGTTACGTGAATTCGAGTAAATCTCAGTGTTTTTGATGTTTGCAAAATGAATCCTTAGCATTTACAAAATCGAAATTTGTCGCACATTGTGAAAAAGGTTCGTAACAAGTTATTTTTTGCACAATGAATTTGTGGACCGTTATACCTTCAGAATAAGCCAAAATACTAAGAGGAGAAGTCTTCTGGAACATGTTGGGTCGGAAAATGAGAATTGGGCAAGAATTTTGTTCTCGGATGAGTCCAGGCTTTATCTTTACTCTGATGACAGACGGAACAGAATATACAGAAGACCAACGGTGGAAGTTTGTAACTCTAACGAGTTGATCTCGGTTTACTCGATATTTTATCTCTTACGCACAAAAACGTTCATAATGTGGAAACGAGGCAGACATTGTAACCATAGTAATGCAGTAAACAAGCCACCGTTCCCGGCACGTTAGGAGTTATAAACTTCCACCTCAGATGAGAGATACGCGCAGTGTAATATCTTTGGAACTGTGGGTTATGGTTGCGGGTCAGTTGTGGTTTGAGCTGGAATAAATTGGAAGGTCGTACCGACTTAATGATCAATGATGGAGAACGTCTAACAGCACATAGGTACATATAAGACATTCTTAAAGAGCATGTGGTCCTATTTGCCCCATTTATTGGACAGAATTTACTACTAATGCAAGATAATGCTTGACCTCGTGTAGCTAGAATTGTGCAACAGCATCGACAAAAGGTCTGAATTCCTGCCATGGTTTGGCCACCCAGTATTCCAGAGGCCATATTCTTGAAACGGTCCACACGATGTCGCATACCACATTCATCATTCTATCTTTGTCAGTTTCATGAAAAATAAGAGTCTGTCCTTGTAATGTGGTATGCGACATCGTGTGGAGTGGTTCAAGAATACGCCTGCTGATCTCAATCCAATTGAACATTTGTGGGACATTATGGGAACTCCATTAAGACGACTTAGGGTTAGGACCTATAAACACATTTAATAATCTTTTCCGAAATTTGTTAGAAATTTGCAATGAAATCGACCAAGACCAAATTAGATGAGTTATTTGCAGTATGAGAGATCATTGTCAGGAAAGTTACACGCAAAAATGCAAATATGCGTTAATTTTGAAGCGCAGTGTAGACGATATGGAAAATTTTATCAAAATTTCAACACATAATTATAATTTGTTTAGTGATTATTCAAAAATGGATCCTGTTTTCGCTTAAATGATAAATGTGAGCAAAACGAGTGAAGATAGACCCATAAAAGGTTAGACAAAGTTTGATTATTTTTTTGATAAGAAATCCAAATATACTGGGTGTATATTCTGTCTAAAACCGCATGTCGATATCTTTTTTCATTTTGAATGTTACTTCCTTGCAGCGCTGATAGACTCTGTATAAATATTTACCGTAGTTCGTAATAATTTTAGTTTCTAATTTCTGTAAACAAATCTAATGCACATAATATATGTAATTGAAAAAAAATGGCTTTGTTTTACACATTTCCAAATTCTATTTAAATTTAAACAAATTAAAGTAGTATATTAAAGAATGAGATTCATAAGGCCGAAGTTAAGAACATGAACCGCGTAGCGGGGAGCGTTTTAATATACGAGTTAAAAAAAGCCTTATGAAACGAGTTGTTTATACCTACTATTTTTTCCATTTTGCACTTTTTGTTTCAATTTTAAATTAAAATTAAAATGTTAAATGTTGGGAAATTTTGGAGACGTTGGTAGAATTTTTAAATTTACCTTATAAGCTAGCCTAGGTGCTCAAAATCCATTTAAAGTAAAGTTTAACTTATTTTTTGAGGTTTAGAAACAATTGTTAAAGATTTATTTTTCATTTCAGTAGTCATTTTTGATTGCCATTTCCGTACTCCCAAATTTAAGGGTTAAAATCGGTGCTTGGATCGCTGATTGAGTCGGAGCTGCACCATGTTTTAACCCTAAGAAAATAAAATTTACTACTCAGTAAATAAATTGGTAAATATGTATTATAGCACCGCTTTTAGATCTTAATAGTAACGAATCAAAATAAAAAAAAATATATTTTTATTATTCAACATGTAAATATTTTTCTTATAATTAACCCTTAAATTGCGTTGAGTAATCATAATAATCCATTTACTTCTCATTTGCAAACAAAGTGGAAATAGGTTTTTAGCATAAGTAAACTTCTTGTTATTAAAACAATTTGTCTTTTATTCTATTCATGAAGCAAAAAATTATGATAAAAATACGAAGCAGATAGTTGTTAGCTTATGAACTTTCAAAATTACAGTTGCCTTGAAATTTTAATAGTCCTGAAACTTCTTAATAAGTCTTAAGAAGGTTTTTGTTCAGAATATAATATTTTCTTGCTAGTAAATTTACTTTTTGTAATGCTGTTATTTTCCACAAGTGTGTAAATATTTACATAAGCCATTATCTTTGTTGGCCAAAATCACATTTTCTTTAAGCCTACTCTATTTTTTTTCGCGGTAAGAAATATCTAGCGATAATCTTCTTTTAAACCAATTAAGTTGGTTCTTCATGGAAAACTAGAATTGCTCATATTAATTTTTATACATTACTTTACTACAATAAAATTTTACTTTTAATTTTCTATTCTGAACTTTTTGTCTGGGTTATTATTACGTGGCTATTTTGTCTGGGTTATTATGACGTGGCTATTTTGTCGCAAGCCTATTTTGAGAGTGCTATTTTAATAGATCACTGAAAATTGTATTAATTACTAAATTAATTTTTGGTGCGATTTAAGACACACTATATTATATTACTTATTTTTTGAATTAAGAAATAGAAAAATGTTGGTTTTATGGTCTTAATCATTTTTTAATGGATGTGGCAATTTGCACATACAGTATGTACGAATAATTGGCTACTTGCACATACAGTATTTACGAATAAATGACCACTTGGACATACAGTATGCATGAATATATGAATACGTCGAAATATTAATTTTACTAATATTTTATTAAAGGTATGTAATAATTTAGGTATATTTTAATGTTCTAAATTTTGATCTAAATATAAATTTTTTTTATTATTATGACTTACTTTAAATACGTAGGTATAATAACTAAATAGTACTCATAAAAAAATTTATTCACTATTTTTACAATAATATAAAATGAAAACATACATACAGAGGGGTGTACAAAAAACGGCCAACGATGTAGCTTCGTTATTTCTTATCCGATTTTAATAAGTGATACGTCAAATTAAATGGTTTGAAGAATACCATATAAAACATCAGAGGAGGAGGAGGCAACTTTTCTTTTTGAAACGGCAACATATTTTTTTCAATTGAAAAATAATCATTCATTCAAATAGTCATTGCTTCGTAAATACTGTATGTGCAAATAGGCATTTATTCCTACATATACACATACTGTATGTGAAAATAGCCAATTATTCGTACATACTGTATGTGCAAATAGCCACATCCTTTTTTAATATTACAAAATACATATTAATCTTAAATTAAGGTAATTCTGGGTAATTTTACATTGTTTTAATCGTAACTTTTCGCTAATTATATTATGATCCATTATATTCAAGAGCTAATTAGCTGCAACAATGTTCCAAGTCTAGCCGAAGTTTGATAATAAACAAATAACAAAAGGAGGTGCATGCCGGTAGATACATTCACTGTTAAATATTATTATACGCAGAGCCATATGCGAAAAGGAAAAATCAATAGTAGTTTAGTGGTTAATTCATTTACGAAACACCTGGCACACAAATATTTCACATTGTTTAATGTAATTGAAAAGCTGTTCCCTTATTTTATTTTTAAAGTGTTTGCTCATTTAACTATAATTTTTGGTAAATACAATAGCTTGCTGTTTAATTAATATGTAAATATTAATAGTTATCTACATTCTGTATTATTATATTCCAAATGGCGGAAGCTTTGATAAATTACATGACACTCAAAACAAAGCAGGCACTTAAATAAAAAATTCAATGCAGACGTATAACGGCTGCTTAATGGGAAGCTTAACGTCAGTAGGGAAAATGTTCCTTACTTATTATTAAAGTTCTTACATAGTCTTCCCTTAAGTATATCTCTAATTTATTTTCTATTAAATAATAATATGGTATACAATATTTAGTAGTAAATATTCACATTTTTAATCAAATAAAGAAAAAATTAAAATAATTTGAATGACGATAGTATAATATTTAACAAAAAAAGAGAATTTTTACACTTTTACGATCAAGTTTTACAAAAAAAAAATAATTTTAAAATTTTTACTATTAAACGTATGTAAAGTTAACGATGCAGTTTCAATACTAACGAGTATCCTTGTTGTATTCTTTAGTACCTACTTCCTTAAAGCAGCAACAATCAGTAAAACGAGCGCCTTTCAGTTTTAAAAGTGTTATTGATTAGGTTTCGCCAATGGTTTTGTATACAGGGTGATTCAGACCGCCTTATATTTTAAGATCGTGTACGTAGAAAGAATATACAAATACAAATTTGTATTACCAAAGTGTACCCAAAGAATCAGTAATGTTCTTTTTAATTTCCGAAGAACATCAGTAGTACCAGGAACCCGAAGGAACTTTGAAATTGAAGGGAAGATAAATATTTTCAAAACAAACTTTCATTATTTAAAAAAATATATTTTTTAGCTTATTATTGTAAAAAAATCATATTTTCATGATTTTTGTTGAAATATGAACAATTGAACTCGCAAACGAACCGCATTTCTTGAGATTAGTCCAAGATAGAATAGCTTCTTGAATACCTTCTTGTTGTTCTCCCTTGTAGTTGGTACCTCTCGATATACTATTTCTTTTCTTGTTCCCCAAATAGAAATCAATTGGGGTTGAGTCAGGTGATCGCGACGGCAATGTCAATGGCCTGGGGAACTTTTGCGCTGATTTTATAATAGTGGTCATAAAAGGGCTCTAATACGTTTTGCGGTGAAATTTCTTTCAGCTAGCTTTTAGACATGCTCCTTAATGACAATTTAGTTTACAGAAACTCTGCATTAAAATGGACCTCTTCACCTTAAAAGTTATCGAGGCAACGATATGATTATTTATATAAATCATAAATATGTATGTGCAGAAGTGTTAAAATCCAACAAAAAAAAGTGGCGGTGTTCAGAGAAGAAGTGCAATGCGAAAATTTATAGGGATTCTGAAAACTTAGATGTGATTTTAAGTTATCAAAACGACCACAATCATGAAGTTGACCAAGCCAAAATCGAAGTATACATTTTTAATTATAAATGCTTTGATCAAATTTTCATGAAAAATTGGTTCAATTAAGTGGCTTTTTGAACCAAATGGCCCAATTTTACATTATATCCATAGATTGGGATCGGGACTTTATATTTTGGTCCAAATAGCCGGCTGGTCCGATTATCCGGTGGACCTATTAAGCGGAATCAACTGCATTACCAATATAGTGATAATAAAGGTTCCTCATTAAGCTAAAGCCCAAAAAATAGAAAAATCGTTAAGGTTCATTTTCATATAATTCTCCAGCTCATTTATATCCTGAGATTAGACGCACAAATTATCCTTCTGCGCAAAAGTTCCCTCCAATAAAAAAAAGTTCAGCAGCCTGTCAATGTACTTCCTCGACCTTTCATTTTTTTTTAGGAAATATTTATCCATGTTGTTTCAGCCCTTGTGGCCAAATTAATTTCCTCTAATTAATTAATTTTCTCCGATTAGTGTTTCGTTAAAGAATAAGGTCCAATGATCTTTTGAACCATAATTCCACACCAAGTATTCAGCGTCCATGCGTGATCCTTTTGAAAGGCTTTTTAAGTAAATGAAATTTGTCGGTGAATTATTTCATTTTTTTCCATAACCATTAAATATACTCTCATCCTAATAAAAAAAAATAAAAAAGATTATGAAAGATTCAATATTTTCTTGCTAATAAATTTACTTTTTATAATGCCCTTATTTTCCATAAGTATGTAAATACCTACATATCCATCACCTTTGTCCGCCAAAATCACATTTTGTTAGAAAACTGGGTTTCTTTGTAATCTAAAATTTTACAAAAACGGTGCCTAATTCCAATCAAATTGAATTTAGTTTTCATATAGAATTTTTGTTTTTCATGTAGAGTCTATGATAGGGGCGTACTTTTTGAACAATTATAAAAAATGCGTTTTTATCATTGTTCATAAAGTACGGCCCTATCATAAAAAACAAAAATTCTACATGAAAACTAAATTCAATTTGATTGGCACTAGGCATCGTTTTTGTTAAATTTTTGATTACAAATGCCCAAAAAACAATGTTTACTAGCGAAAAGTACGCTTTTTAAACATTTTGCTGAGTATCTTCTTAACTCGTTAGTGTTCCGATTAAGCATCCCACAAAAAATGTTCAAATAAGTGGATCGAGGAGGCCAGTCGATTTTACCACTTTTTGCGGAGGTGAAAATATAAATTTTGTAGCGTGCGAAGTGGTCCATTCGGGATCCGAGATCGTTTCTAATCGCCGTTAACTACTGTGGTATTGCCTCTTGCATCCTGCAAGAAAATACATACTAAAACAAAATGGCATCGCTTAAAGTTTATATTATTTAATTGTTGAGTTAAGCTTGATATCCTGAGAATTGATTAAATTGTACTTCGCGTAAAAAATTAAAGGTATGGGCAATTTGAAGATAAATTAAGAATTTATTTATAGTAAGAACAAACAAAAAAAAAACCGAAAATATTTGGTATATTTTCCATTGATCCTGGATGCGTACGATATCCTGGACTGCAATATTCTCGAATATATTGCACATTTTTCAAGAAGGGATAGAATTTGATAAATTTCGAAAAAAAAAACGAGTGAATGGGTCTGCGGACGAACATTTTATAGAGAAAGGTACAAATAATATTTGGACAGAAAAAGTGTGCGATAATTTGTTGCATACATTCCAGAATAGCAGTCCTGAAGTATTTAAACAAAACGTAGTTAAACTATTTCATTTATTCTTGCGAATTTTAGATGGAACCCAAATTTTCATCTTCTATACATACATATATTATATTATCTATATAAAGCTAATTGTCCTCACTCACTCACTGATCTATCAACGCAGAGCCTAAACCAAAATAGAGAGAAACTTGAAATTTTATAGTGATGTACCTTAGATACCAGAACCCCCACTAAGAAAGGATTTTTTCTAACACCCCCTCTAAGTGGGTGAATTTTAATGTTTACTGTTCTTTGCACACGCCAGATAACATCATACATAAGTACGATTTGCTTCAAGCAGTGATCGAGTGTGTGGTTATCCTTTCAAATCAATTTCTCATTGTGAATGGTAATTGGTAAAGGATAAAGTTTACGCCTATTCATATATTTGGTTTACGTTTGCTTTAAGTTCTTATTCTGTTGAGCACATTAAAACGCGTTTCGTATGCGTACCTTTGGCCAAAATTTTTTTAGTTTGATCTAATGTTAGTTACCAACTTTCATTTAACTCATATTCTTAGTATTTTAAGTGTGTCTTTAAGTTAGTATCAAAATATGAACTGGTAACCAAGAGCACATCAAACTATTTTTCACCAAGATTTAGGCTAACGTTACCATTAAGGGCCAAAGTTACCCCAGTTTACGGTACTGCGTACGTACTATTTATCGTAGAGAAAATGGAAAATATTATTCTCTGGAAATGTTAAAATCCAGCTGTGAGTTGGTGGCTGCAGGACAGATATTTCAATCCACGGGAAATCATTATTGGACATTTTAACTACCAGTAGATGGCGCTGTTCGCTCTCTGTGGCAAATTAATGAAGTTTCGAAGCCACTATTGAACCTACATGTTTCTAAGTGCGAATACAGGTTAAAGTTGTCCGTAGTGTTTTTTTTACAATTTTTTTAATAAATATTCTACTGATTTTTATTTTAAATCAATATTTCTTTAAAATGGATAAGGTTACTACAGATGTTTTATACTAGCTTGACAGTTTCACAAATTAGCCGACAGGGGGTGAGATCTTTTCTAAAATCGTGAATAATGTAATTGAAGAGTTATCTTTCAACTAAAAAAGAATTGAACGAAGAGTACTTCTTGGTTAAAAACAATTGTAGGTTTTACTATGATTCACATATCGGGTATGAAGATGATTCTATACAAATCAAAAGTGGAAGGAAGAAACATCTACTATGTGCTGTAGTAAAGAAAAAAAGGTGCAGTTACCTCCATTTGAACAATTCCTAGAAAGTAACAGTTCTCATTTTTTTAAATATCTTTAACATGACTATAGATAAAATTCACTTAGTACTCGATAACTGGGCTCAAAGAACTAAAACTTATAAAAAGTATTTAATTTTTGTAAATAAATACATCATTTTGCTTCAGGTTTCTTTGTGCAAATTTGAACAATTACAGAACGGTGTATTTTTGTTCCTAACACTACAATGTATCAATAAATAAGTTAGTAATGATCAAAGAGGTAAACATTTTAATTTACGTCCAGTGTGGTCGTATAAAAATTCGGAGAGTAAATAGGGTGAATAGCCCCGAAAGTACTTTGTCCTGAAATTTGTTTTGAAAATTAACGATTTTATCAAATGGCGACTGACAAAAGTAAGCTCTTGTTGAAATTTGAGCAAATTATCACTAAAAGTCTGCTTAGATGTTATTTTTAATCTTAAAATTGACGAAATAGTAAATTCTCGAAGTTACGGACACTTGTTTAGAAACACCCTGTATTCTCGCGCAGCATGATTGATAAAAATAGGTAAAATCCCATAAAATTTTGCAGACTCCGTAACCTTTTAAACATATTATAACAAATTCTGTCCAAATTAATGGCGGAAGCACTTCCGGATAATACTTTCATTTCAGTTGCACTTTCCCCGGTTTCACTCCTTCTAACATCCCAAAAAAATTGGCATAGTTATTCAGGTACACCGATATCTCTTCCTGTATATTTTTAAATTTTGTTAAATATTTGATTTAAAATTATATTTCATTATGAAAAACAAAATAATTCAATTTAACTAAAACAAATCTAAACAAAAGAAGATATATAAACACCCAACTATAAATATTTAGCACGCATTGAAATATGATGTGATTTCATTCTTTATATAAGTTGCCATTCAGAATAACGTATAATACATATATGCCATTAGCATTTCGGCATTTGGAAACTACCTCTACCGTTACGTTAGGGCGATGAAGCCTTTTCCCCTGAGAGGTGTTCAAAAAGCTTCACTGGCACAAGCTTCACAAATGTTGACTGTTTTTAAGAGTATGGCCTCGTTAAACAACTTTTAGAATATTTAGAACTTAACTCTAAAATAAATCTCCTTCCTTGCTTTTGATTACACACATGATTTGCCCTGTTTTGTACAATTGAAAGGTTTTATAATTGCCAATTATTTTATTCATTGTTACTACATATTTTAAAATTGGCAAGGGAACTTCCAATTTAATAAGAAGTAGATGTAATATTATTATATATTTTCTGTACCTATATCAGAACCGTTATCCTAATTTTCGAAAAAATATATCCCAATTTAAAAAGGGCGTATTTGTTACGTATTTCCTTTCTGATAAATATGTATAGAATACTCTATTGTGATAAATTAAGAACGAAAACCTTGAAACTGAAATTGCCTTTTTGAGTTTTGTTTATAAATAATTCAAAAATACAGAGTGATTCAATTTGTGTTACCTATGTTGGCAGTACTTTATTAAATCAAAGCCGTCAATAGGCACGTGTTTTTAAAGGGTCAAATGTTAATTACTGTACAATACACGTTTACGAAACTGATCTTTTTACCACCCCTAAACGCGTTAAAATTATTAAATTGTTCTACAGAAATAACAATTCTGAATGAAACGATTATGGAAATTTAGGGGAAGACTATGGGTCAGCGTAAAAATTGGTAATGATTTTTCAAATATATGATGTTGACACCAACAAGCTATCTATATCTTATGGAAATATATTTCCATAACATATTAGTAACTTGTTACAATAACATGTTACCAAATGTGAATGGACCTTTAGCTAAAAGATATTTAAATATTATACATATATTACCAAACTATTTTCTATTAGAAAATATATTTATACAATATTAATAAACAGTATTTTCATAATGTGGTTCGATAAACCTCCTTGACTGTGCAGCCATGTAGAAAACTAATTTAAGGGAATCTTAAGCATAATATTTGCATAATAGGTTAGACGAGATTTATATTACCAAACATATTAAACTGTTAAAACGTTTGGAAATATATAGCTTGTCTAACCCTTTATTATGGGCCAAACTACTGAAAACTTTCCTTTTGAAATGAAAATAATATTTGCATATTTTTTAAAAATTATGTATTTTACGAACCTACATTATACTTTCTCCATCCTCTAAAATTCTGAGTAAATGACTAGGTTTATCTCAAACAACTCAATCCAGCTTGAATTCGACTTGGCTTGACCTCTATCATTTGAAGTCATGTAAAAGGTCAAATGAAGCTAGAATTCAAGGTGGTTTGAGGTGCTTGAACTCAATGTAGTCTATAATTGAGAACTACACTGTTCCTCAAAATTAACGCCTATTAACATTTTTGCGTGTAACTTTCTTTTCACTTCGTTTTCAAATTTTAGAAGATGCTTACCATATTTTCAAATATTTTTGATAAACAGATGCAGTTTGGTTAATAATTTTTATTTCAAAGCAAAAAATAATGACATTGAAAGAAAAGAATCAAAAATAAAAAAATTATGAAAAAATATAACTTAAAAACGAAAAATGTCCACTCTAACATTAATTACGGCCTTACGACGATCTCTCATACTACAAATAAATCTTCTAATTTGGTCTTGATCGATTTCATTCCAAATTTCTAACGACCTTCGGGAAAGATCATTTAATGTGTTTCTAGATACATGAGGTCAAGCCTCATCTTGCATTAGTAAGAAATTGTGCCCAATAAATGGGGTTAATGGGACAACGTGCTATTCTAGAATGTCTGTTATGTACGTATGTGCTGTTAGACGTCCTTCATCATTGATCACTTAGTTGGTACAAGCCTCTAAATTATTCCAGCTCAAACCACAACTGACCCGCCACCATAACCTACAGTTCCAAAGATATTACACTGCGCGTATCTCTCATTTGAGGTGGAAGTTTATAACTCCTAACGTGCCGGGAACGGTGGATTGTTTACTGCATTACTATGGTTACAATTTCTGTCTTGTTTCCACATTATGAACGTTTTTGTGCGTAAGAGACATAAAATATCGAGTAAACCGAGATCAACTCGTTAGAGTTACAAACTTCCACCTCTGGTCTTCTGTATATTCTGTTCCATCAGAGTAAAGACAAAACCTGGACTCTCATTTACTTGGAAGTTTTTTAGGTAAGCCAACTGCCCGGCAAGCTGCCAGACAAGGCAGGTAACTTGGCCCGAGTTCCAATTTTGGGGCAGCTTAGCTTCCTCCACTACCCAACCAAGTAAACGGCCAAGTAGCTTGGCCAGGTAATTTGGCCCAAGTAACTTGCCCTGTATAAACACTCACTTGACGGTTAACTTGCCTAAAAAACCGTCCATGTGAGTGTTTACACGGGGCAAGTTACTAGGGCCAAGCTCTTTGGCCGTTTACTACCACAAACCACAACTCTCCAGCAGCCTTTAAAGTTGAGTCATTTTTAAACTGTTTCAAACATAGCTAAGTTGCTCGCTACGTGTTACTCATCAATTTCCACGAATTGTCTTTTTAAGTGGATTTGCCTTTTATCTATGCTCTCGTATTTGTTAAATCCGTAACCGTTTAATAATCGGAGTAGAAAAAAAATTAGTATAAAAGATACATATTTTGCCTTTCCTTTTAAAATGCCGCCGCAGGCAGGCGTCTGCTTTGCCTGTGCCTAGCGGCGGCTGCTCTTTTAATCTATCGGTACCTTATTTGTATTTTTGAAACTACACTTCCAGGATTCTTCAGTATTTTACACATCTTTTTTGTTAGTTTAATAATTTTTGGTAATTTGTACAATTTAATTTCTTCTTTTTTGGAATTGTTATTCATCCCAGGTTTTACTGTGGTATTGCTAATATACATTATAAAATTCTATCAATAATATACCTCGTAATTACAATTCTTAGATAAGCAGTTATTAGGTAAATTTTACTATCCTGAAGTTTAACCTCATTAGAAGGGGATTTTTTGAAAAAGGGATGTTCAGAACATAAATGACGAATCTATTTGAATTGATTTCTTTTCTGTAGCAATCAATTTATGATACCTTCATTCCTTCTAATTAGTAACATATCCAGAAATGAAATTTTTCCTTATTATTTTTCTCCTTTATTGTTTAGATTATTGGAGATTCTATGAGTTTCGTTAATAGTATCTTCAGATAAAGCTGTTATTATAATATCTTTAATGTACATAGATGTATAAAAAAGTTCAGTTGTTTAATGACATTATCTAATAAAGGATGGCTCCATTGTTGTGTCTCAAATTTATCATAGTTAACATGTTGTTAAGTACATTTATTTTATTCTGCATTAGGGAGTAGCAAGTAACCGCTCACGGCAGATGAAGGTAATAATTTACCTCTATATACTTACAGTAAATTCTGTAAGTCGTTTTCGTTTTGTAATCTAATTTTAATATTAGCAAACAATTTACAAAATAAGGCCTTATGGAGGTAACTAATATTATTTGTAATGTGTTATTATAAAAAAAATTTTACATTTTTTTGTACAAATCACCAAAAATGTAAATATAAAATGTAAACAAAATATTGTTTTTTTACCATTTTTGTTTTGTTTTCTACAAACAAATTTAATTTTTTTTTATAATACCACATTACAAATAATATTTGTTACCTGCGTTAGGACCATTTTTTTTAAAGTATTTGCTTATATTAAAATTATAAAGAAAAAACCGTTTGTTTACATCAGAGAAACGCATTTGGTATTGAGCCGTCTTAAATTATGTGTTTGATTATTCGATATGGTGCTACTATTGGTTCCTGAGGTGGAAGTCTGTAAACTATACGATAGTTTTGTTTGTTCACTAAGTTTCTTGGTGACAGATTTCCTTGTGCACGTTTTATATTTATTGAAAGAAGACAAAATCCGTCACCATAGCAACTTATTCAACAAACGATATTTTCGTTATACGAAAACAATCGTATTGCGTACAGACTTCCACCTCTGGACTATCAGGACCATGTGGTGGCAGCGTTACTAACATAAAAACGACAATACCTTAGTTCCATTCAATTACCATTAATACATTTCATTACCATTTCTGCTAGTATGTTAGTAAATAATGAAGTCATATCAAATGATACCAATTTGTAATTATTATGTATCGTTTTATCTTTGAGCTTCTCAACTACTTCAAATGATTTTTTTTATATTGAGCTTAAATTTTCAGTATGTATTCTGTAATATTATTGTAGGTCTGATGAAGTCTGTGGAAATATAGACCAAACGTTAGCAATGTAAATAGTTGCCATAAATATCAAAAATAATATTTTTCCGCGACAATTCAATAAAAGATTCATTTACGTTTGAAGTTTTTGATAAATAATGAAATTCGTTACTGAAAATTTGCCATTATTCAGCATGCTCGGACGGAGTACGGACGAATCAAAAAGATGCAATAAGCAACCTGTTGGGGAATGAGCAATGGATTATGGGTAATTTGTAATTTTAATCATAAAAATACCTCAACAAAAAATAAATGCACCGTAAAATAAAAAAGTATAGTCTACTCCCGAGAAAATAGCTATTATGCACTCAGACCTATTACGACACTCGCCTGTTATCGCTCCTTGAATAATACACCATTCTTTCGAACTAATTATTCATCGCATAAATAAATTCATTTTTCATTTGCTTTTTTTGTTAGTACAAAATTATATAAAACCTATGCCGAGTGTCCACGAAACTAGGGCCACCCCTGTAATTTCTTTATTTATGAAAATTAAAATTAAAAGTATAGGATGCGGCGAGGTCAATAAAAGAAAAAGTATTTCACATATCGATATAATAGCGTACTTTTTAAACAATTATAAAAACGCATTTTTTTATCAAAAGTTCAAAAAGTACGCCCCTATCATAGACTCTACATGAAAAACAAAAATTCTATATGAAAACTAAATTCAATTTGAATTGCACTAGGCATCGTTTTTGTTAAATTTGTGATTAGAAATGCCCAAGAAACAACGTTTACTAGCGAAAAGTACGCTTTTCAAACATTTCGCCGACTATCTTCTTAAATATATTAATAGAATATTTTGTAGATATATTTTTAAAACTTACATACATTTAAACATTGGAAAATCACATATCGGCAGTTAAAATTAAATAGTGCAAACTTAGTTTTAGATGAATCCTCGAACTGGTTTTTTTCTGCGTGCAATTATACAAGAAATATTGGATTCCTGAAAAAACAAAATTAATTGCACGCATAAAACGTTTTTCGCGATTATTTAATTATGAGAATTTTGTTTGTAGTACATGTTCCCGATTTAGTAAATTTATTTGTCAAATTATTTTCATGACAACTTAAATTTTTGAATATTTAAAGTACTGTTTGAATCCAAATCAAAATTATTATTGAATATATCCCAAAAATCTATCCCAACCCCTGTACTGCATATGGAATTTCGATTAATTAGAACTGCAAATTTTGTTAACTTCGTTTTTAATGAATTTGAAAAGGATATTTCCTCAAAATGGTCTTCACTAATACGATAAGATTTAATTTTCTCTTTGACTTCATTAAATTCTAATAGGTTTAACCAGGATATACACGTTTTATTACATGGTGGAAATTTATAAAACTGTTTGTTTTTAAAAGAAGGCTCAGTTCAATTTCGAAAAAAGCACATATTGGCAATTTGTATAATTACATCTGTATTTAATGAAACCTGAGGTGGGATTTTGTTTCTATATTTATCGAGCTTGATAAAACTCAATAAGGGGGTTATTCACACGACACAACATCATATACGACATGACAAGGACAGACTCTTATTTTTGGATAGAATGATAAAAGTCGTATACGACATCGTGTCGTGTTATTGGAGAATAACCCGCTGTTAAGTTTTATTAAGTTTGATAAATATCAAGATAGAAACAAAATTCCACATCTGGTGGAGCCATACTAAATATTACTTACTGTTACTACCAAAACTGGAAAAGAGTTTTCAAAATTGAAAATTGTCTGTGTATTAATGATAGACAGATCTTGTCCATAGATATTCTTGTCAATGTAGAAATAAAAAGAGTTAGAAAAAGATACAAGTAGATCACTAACACCCTTTCTCTCTCTCTCTCTCGGGGACATGTGTTTCTGAATTTCCTATATGATCTCATCATGACGGTTTTAGGTTAAAATAGCCATGCTACAATCATTTCATGATCATCTCGACTGCCTTTAGACATGGTCCCTAGTTTATTGTATAACTTTTTGATGTAATCCACATACTTCGATGGGGTGGCTGAAAATGTTTCTTTTGACTGCCATATCACTCGATGCAAAAGAAATCCACCAACAAAGATACAGGATTATCCATGTGTATATTCCCATCTTCATTGGTCAAAGGTTCAACTAATTCATAGAAATTATTATTTCTTCACCAATTCACATACAGATGCTAATTGTGTTTACTAAAAAAATAGATTTAGGCGTTTTTCGCATTCCAGTTTCATCAAAAATCGAAAGTGGATAGGATGCCATCTCAAATTCAAAGTATGTCTTTAGGCCTTTGTCAGACTTCTTGAAAAATGCGTCTGAAAATAGTATCAGGATTAACAGGTACATCCTCATCACGGACCCTGACTTTGGACATAATACATTTAAGGGGTGCGCTTGATCTTTTCTTTAGTATTTTATGTCTTTAAATATGCTCCCAATTGTGTTTGCAATACTTTACATTCCAATCTCATAAGCTTGATGGCAATTTATTTTTTCCTTCACTGCAACTCCAGTGCTTGTATTGCCATGATACTTTCTCTAACAGGAAAAGAATCGTGTGAACAAATCCAGTCTACTAACTTCAACACTTCCGAGTCGTCTCTTCTAACGGTAGACAATCTGGCATCTACATGTTGCTCCGAGGAGGCGGAAATGATGCCACAAAATTGTTCTATTTTCAGAGATATATTTACGATACCAGGCATAAAAGAAAATTTCATGAGAACACTATCACTTATTCCTCTTCCACGACTCACACCCCCTTCTGCTTTCATTGACCGCATCAGGAACCTTTCTCAATTAGGCGTAGAAAATTCAAATTTCTACTAATATACTTGATCGAATTGGAAACATTAGACACTTTCTAAACTCAAAACTTGTTGCTCTACAACTTTTATTGTACAAGTTTTTTTTTCATTTAGAATAGCTGTTTTTGTGCATCAGACTTTTGAAAGTCTCTTGGATTTATGAGCAAAAATAGTTTTTTGAATGTTGATTTCTACCATACCATACCACTGAAATTTCAAGTGTTTGGTACTCATTCGTCGCAGAATTTAATGCTCTTTAATTCATGTAATAGTAAAGTTTTCGTTTGGAAGCACCGTTTTAATTTTATAAGCAAAAAGCGAAAAAGTATAAAAAAAATTTCGTGTTTCTTTTGGTGCCCTCACGTAAGCTCGCGTTGAGAACCGTGCAAACTCAGGATATTTTAATTTGATGTCAAATAAAGCGATCGAAACGATTTCCTGCTTTAAAACATTTATTTCCACCAACGGACCCTATTTTACTGGCCTATATTAACTTTTAATAAATTAAAGTAACATTAATTATATTGATCAAACCTATACAAAATAAATGAAATATTTTGTTAAAAACTAAATAACACGCCACTGCGGAGAGAATAACAGGTACCAGTTGGTGTTAGGAGCTTAAAAAATATTTTAATATCGTGGTGTTTATGCACCACAAAATTATTGCTCTTTGTTATACCACAGTCCAAGTATTGATCGAAACAAGTTTATATCGAAAAAAATATAACTTAAAACCTGGTTTAAACAGAATCATTGTCATGATGCAAAATATCTTTTTGTAGTTTTTCTCATAAATTTTAAAAATTTCACGCGATAGTTATTATACAGGGTGTCCAAGAAATCACGGATGGGCTTCTAGTACGTTGTTGGGGACCCTCAGGGATTCCTAGAAAAATAGTCATGTAAAGTTGGGCTTCTTTTTCATTGTTAGGTAATAAATTAATAGGTCGATTCTGATCATATCTGTAAGCTCTTACGGGAGATATCTGTAAGGTAACCATGAAAACCGTCCATTACAACCCATATAACAAAGCTTACAGTTTTTCCTGTAAATGGACTTACAGATATGATCAGAATTGCACCATAAATTTAAATCGTATTTTAATAATTTAACAATTTATTTTAAAATTGATAATTACCTATAATCATTACCTATCATAATTTAGAAAATAAATTATGAAGTTATTACAATACAATTTAAATTTAAGTTATTACTTAGAAACGAAAAAGAAACCCAACCTCATATGACAAGTAGTGGTTTTTTAAAATTCATAATAGTAAAGTAGTTGAAACTTTGACCCTTCACATCTCGGTTAATCGGCTAAAACAATTTTTTAAACTATTTTTCTGGACAACATACTGGATAGCTTATCCGTCATTTTATGTTTAATGCTGTCTATTTATTATACTTGCAAAATACTAAACTTTTTGTCTAAGAATCAGATAAGTTTTGTATGTTCTTAAAACAGGTATTTTATTTTATTGGTTCTTTATAAACCAATTTTTTAGTTTGTGTAGCGTCTAGCCCAAGCTGAACTACAAAATTAGAAAAAAAAAATTAAAACAATATCGGACATTAGACCTTAAAATTATACGGTTTTTTTATAATCTATATTTCTGTAAACAGAAAAAAATACACTATTAGCTTGGCAAGATAGTATCACTAAAACTTGTCGCTTCTCTCAGTATAGTGTAACTTCTGAACTCTGAAATTCATTACCACAATTGAATTATTTAACACTGTGGCTGTGGCTGTAGCTTCGAGCTTATATTTTATTTAGTCAATCATTGTATTACTTGAGATTTATTTGCTTGGTTGAATATTTTACTTCATCATTTACTCAATACCACAATTTGAGCATAAACCCACTTTATCATTTCCATTTTTTTTCGTTGAATACATTCATCATTATATTCAAATTAAAACAAACAACTTTTCAATCAAAAAAGAATATAAATATTCATGATTGTTGTGCATTAATTCTTTTTTTGTAAATCTGGAACGTATATAAAATCTATTAGGTATGTAAAGTTTCACATAAAAAATACGCCAATTTATTTTCGATGGTATCCGTAACGACTCGTTAACTAAAATCAAATAAAACACAGAGGCCTTTTTAGAATTCTCTGAATAATAATATTTGTTAATATTAATAACAATAATAATATTTCTATTGCGTTTTACTTTTCGTAGGATCAGATTGTACATACTAGCTCTAAAACCAAGTAAAAGTAGTAGACGTTACAATGTATCCCAAAAAATATGTGATCAGAAGAAAATTGTAGAAAGTAGACAAGATTTTATTGAGAAAAATCGAATAGTTAAAAAGTCAATGCAATTTGCCCACATGTTTTGAAATTTCTAGTATGAAAAAATAAAAATATGAAAAACAGACACAGGCAAATTGATAGTTATAAAATCTAAAAACTACTTTTTGATAAACCGAGTGATGCAGCATCTTTGCATTTATAAAAGTTCAAACGTTATAAAACAATTTGAACAATTTTGTAAATCACAATTTATTATTTCTACTATTTAGAATGATTTTTGGTAGTTTTTATCAATTTCATATTTACATTTTTTTTAATTTAAAAAAAAAATAAAAAATAAATCACCTATTTTTTAAACTATGAACAAAAAATAGGGTGTTGCATTAAAAAACGATGTTGGTGTTATTTTCGGTAAAAAGAATTTAGTGCATAGAATTCTTGAATCATACAACACAGTCAAATTTCAAATTTGTATTTTTATAAATAAATTATGGAGGTGACTCATTTTTTATTTACACCCGGTAAATTAAGATGTTATTTTCCTTTAGTAATAATTTTTCTTCATTTATTTTTAATATATTTTTCGGTAATAGTTTATGGAAATCATATGAAAAAGAACCTCCCAATCTTGTAGAACCTTAGTAGTATTTACTTTTATTACTGTAGTTTTACCAAATAAATCCTTTAACTACTTTTCAGGATCGTTTTTATTTTATAACGGACGAGTGGTTGCATTAGTCCAAAGTCTTTTATGGCCGATCTCACCAACAGTGCTTGAAGAAAAACTTAGCAAAGTTTTGCTTACACTTAAGAGCATCTTCCTATACACCAGTGATAAATTTTCCATTGGAGATAATAACAAGGAATAGAAAATCCATCCCACGTTTCTGGAGCTTCTTTGCAAATTATGACCAAATAACTGATAATTAATGTGAATCTAGAGGGCGCGCGAGTTTTTAGACATTAAAGTAGTTCTTAAAGTTTAAGTCGTGTCGCTGAGATCGGGCATTATTGAGTAATCTACTTAGAAGCAAAAATAAATAATAAAATGTCAATTGATAACAGAAAGCAAATAAAAAGTGATTTTTCGTATTTTTTATTTATTCTATATCCGCAACTGGAACAGCCTAGTTATATTACAGAGCTTTTGAATTTTGTTTCCACAGAAAATGTTGTTAATTCAAAATTGTGTCACAGTTTATAAACTGTTCTGTCAATTTCGAAAAAAAAACGTAAAACAAAGCTAAATTTTACCATTTTGGCTTAAAGTTATAAAATCATCATTAAACAAATTATTGGAATTCATTTTTTTCTTGATATAAGCCCCAGAAAGTTACCACTCTTTTACGTCACAGTAAACTTTATCAACTCTATCAAGATTCAAGATGCACAGGAAATTCTTCTCCCTGCTCTTAGAGAGAACAATGATTTTGGTATTATATCGAGTTTTACGAACGTAAAAAAAGTTTTACCTTTATGGAGCTTATTTATGGGATATGAGCGAAAAACAATGAATTATAATACATAATTTAAGTTTTTCCTTGGATTTTTTTCAATTTAATTGACACAATTTTGAATTAACGACATTTTCTGTGGAATAAAATTCTAAGCCCAGGCAAGAAAACTGCTGACTATTGGGTGTTTCTCGATGAAATCTCGTCCACTTTCAACGATTTTCTTCTGATCACTTCTGTTTGAGATCTACTGTGCGTATATACAGGGTGTACAAGAAGTTCGGCAACGCCTGTTTATTTTTGAAATTAAGCATTTTTAAGAAAAATGTTTCAAATAAAAGTTGTACAATTCTTAATGCCGCTCTGTTTGGAACTATTCTATGACCTTGACCACCAAGTTGAAGGTCAAGCGATAATCACTTAACTTTTTTAAATAGCAACCATCCATTTATTGCATATTATTATAGCTTCCTTTCAGTGGTTTATTAAATATATATTTTTATTTTTCTGAAGCAAATAGTATGAAAGTTCGCCAACACTGCGTTATTTTTAAAATTAATAATTTTACTGAAAAAATTTTTCAAATAAAAGTTGTGCGATTCTTAGTGATGAATTATTTACGAATGATGCCATGACCTTGACCAGAAGGTTGAAGATTATAATTACAGTGAATATTCGATGTAGTCACCATTGATAAAAGAAACTTTTGCTATAAGAAACCCTTGATATAGTAAACAATTTTCGTTTTCTGTCATTCAATATAGTTACCTTTGAAAAAATAAGTTTTTTATATTCGATAAAATAATGAAGATGAAAAAAAAACAAGAGACATTCATTAACTATTAAACAAAAACTTAATATTTTAAGTGAAATCGAAAAGGGGACGAAGATAAAAGCGCTGTGTGTTGAATTTCATGTGACTAAATCAACAATTTCAAAAATTGTGAAAAATAAAGAAAACTTAGGAACCTACATCGCCTCATGCTTTAATATTCCAAAAAAGAAGAATAGGATGACAATCTCGAAATTTCCTGAAATGGGGAAAACGTTATATACATGGTTTTTACAACAGCGGTACTTAAAAAATTGTCACTAATGAAATTTTAAAATTAAAGGGTAAGGAAATTTATGTTCAAATGGGATTTACTGGGACATTTTTGGCAATTGATGGGTGGGTGAACAACTTTAAAAAAAGACATGGCATTCGCTTATTAACTATATATCCTGTGAAAAACTGTCATGCGACACGCTTCGCAAATTCCAGTTTTCCTAGAAAATTTTATAGAAATTATTAATGAAAACCAATATGTAATCAAATCTATAATTTTGACGAAACAGGACTAGTGTACAAAGGATTGCCAAATAAAACTATCGTTCATCGAAATGAAGTAACAGCTCCTGGTCGAAAAATTAGAAAGGAAAGGGTTACTTGTTACTTTAATGCCCTGTGTTAATGCTACAGGCAATCACAAATTACCTTTAATGATGATAGGAAAGGCAGCTCATCCAAGGTGTTTTAAAAATGTTACAATTCCGTTATATTAACGATCATCCAAAAACGCCTGGCAGAAGACAAATTTATTTAAGAAATGGTTTTTGAAACAATTTATTCCTGAAGTAACATCGTACTTGACATCAAAAAAGTTACCTATCAAAGCTCTACTGATAGATCGATAATGCAACACGTGTCATGGGGCAATTGAAAATGAAAAATCAAAATTTTGTTTTTCCCTCCAAATATTAAAGTCCGTTACCGCAAGCATTGTTAACAACAGTAGCGTCCCAATTTGTGGACATTAACATTGCTTCAAACATAATTACGCTTAAAGATGTAGCTTATATGGCAGTGGAGTCTTGGAAAGAAGTTTCACAGAGTCTAATTGTAAATGCACTTAAGCTGTAGCCATCATCTGAAGACTTTAATTTTAAATCACCAATTGGCCATTTTACAGAAGAGGATGATATTCCTATTGCTAGATTATTCAATTCAGTAATAAGAGAAAATGTCTCAACTGTTAATGAAATAATGGAATGGAGACAAAATGAACTACCACACGTTCATGATTTGGATTCATGAACATGTCGAAGAAAATTTAGATGAGAGGAACAATGTTCAAATATTTGATATTGACAAAGTTATTGAGTGGTCAGATTGTGTTTCCCTTCTTATAAATGATATTCTCGTCCTAAGAAAAATTCGAGAAAAAGCTTGAATAAACATGTTATTATAAAATATGTTCTTTTAATAATAAGAACTTACCTTCCAAACATTTGACTTTAATTATTTTTTTTTTAATTTTGACTACTCACCTTGATATAATCAACTTTTTTGAAATTTTGTTGTCAGTCAAGTTGACTATATCGAATGTTCACTGTAATTAACTTTTATTAAATGACAACCACCCTTTTTTATTGCGTGTTATTAAAGCTTGCTTTCAGAGGTTTATGGGGCATATTTTTTGTTTTAGTAAAGTAGATAGTTTAGAAGTTACACGAGTTTAAATTTTTAATACGTAAATTCGGCAACGCCGCACCTATTAAATTCAGCATTGTTCAGAAAAATGTTTCAAGTAACAGGTGTACGATTCTTTGTGACACATGATTTTTGAATATTATCATGGAGGTTTACAGAAGATGTCTTCTTATTTTTTTGAATAAATAGTTTAGAAACTCCCATTTATTTTTTAAATTAACTTCCAAAAGCAATAAAAATGGGTGGTTGCGAATTAAAAAAACTTGCTTTTCAAGGTAATTTTCTCAAAAATGCTTCATTTCAAAAATAAACGGACGTTGTCGAACTTTTTGTTCATCCTGTATATAACCTGTTTTTATTTATTATTGAAGTCGTTGTTATGAAATGAAGTTTTTACCTTTAAATATTTGTAATTAACTAATGGGGTCTTACTATTTAAAATTAGTCATCAATTAGCTAATTCGTTTTTCCATGTTCCTTGAATGATTCTTTCCGTGTACCCTGTATTACTTAATTATTGACATTTTTGTTTTTGAAAGCAATTGTTGTTATTAAATAATTAAATAACTAAATTGGTTTTGATTTAATAATAGAGAAGTGTGTCCTTTATTATTTTTGATCATGTTAGATTTAAGTATATTTTCATAGTAATACTAACATAAACAAGCATACGCTATGAACAATTTAACGATATATGTATAATACCAAGGGCTACTGTTATTTTGTTGCTCTTATTACAATAGGTAGCTAATGCTATAATTAAAAATTTATCCACACCTATAATTAATTTATGTTTTTAAATTAGTTGGTTTTCTAATTTATACTAAAGTAATCATTTATTGTGATTACACGTATAACTTGCTCTATTTTTTCTAGTCCTATTAAAGTTCATTTCGACTTTTATTAGAATTTTAATATAAAAATAATGAAACCTAAGAAGAAAATGAATAACTGAAAGAATTCAACTACTGAGGTCAAGGGTACTTGTTTCTTTTAAAGTACTTATTCGGGTGAAACTGCAACTTCATAAAATAACTTGCCCCGTTTTCCTAATAATTTAGTCTAGTTTATTTTAAGTCTAACTAGTGAAATTCCTGTAGTACTACGAGTTGTTAGTAAAAGAATATTATTGGTGTTAGTTTTATAAATAACTTCACTTTTTCCACGTTAGTATTTTTTAAGTAAATGTGCCAAATATGGAATATTAGTCAATATTCTAAATTATTCAAAATTGTGAATTTTATTTAATGTTAGACCAGATATCCAATACTTTATTTTAGTGATATTTTTTGTCTAAAATAGAATTTCAGCTTTTATTTCAGCATATTAAACACCATAACAATGGAATAGTTATTCATAGACACTATGTATTATATTATGTATGTAAGTAAATAAGATTTTAATTTTTTTTTAGAAACATGGGTTAATAAATATCAATATACCCTCATTGGTTCACCAAATTCTTTTATATTGGTTTATTCTTCTAAAAATATAATTAAATACAATTCTACCCCAGTATAAGGTTGAAGCAGTAAACTTTGAAAAGGTTAAAGTTCACCGCTTGCACTAAATATTGACGTAAAAGGTGCGTTCGCCTAAAATTCTGAAACAATCCAAAGTGATACTGGCTATAATTATTTGGCCAAGCCAAACTATTTCAAATGGCATACAAACATAATCAATTAACTAATTTTATTTAAATTACATAATAAACGAATATACAGAGTATAACAAAATTAACGCATAATAGCTGTAACTTTTTAATTGAAGTTGAATATTCTGGCGTTTTTAGTTTATTTATGTCTTTCTCTATTTTGCTGATATAACAACCAACTATCTTTTAAATAGCATTAGTCAGTTTTTAAACTTCGAAAAATCGAAAAAAATATTACTCCGTAGGATGTTTTTTGTTCAGAATGATATTTACCATCCAAATAAATGTTTGCGGATTCAATGGTGGGACACCATTAGTTGTTCCCATTTTTTCTGATGGTAAAATAGAAAACTACAATCTTTTAAAGAGTCTTATGGTAATTAAATAGAGAAAAGGGCATAAAAAGCCAAAAACGTTGTGATCAGCTTTGAATTAAAATAAAAAACTTATTTAAGTTTTTAATTTTTTAATGTGACTTATGCCCGTTTTCACCAATGATTCCTAAAACTTAGGCATTGCTTATAGAGCTAGTTGCTAGGTATTTTTTATTAAATAATTTAAAATACCTAGCAACTAGCACTATAAGCAATGCCTAAATTTTAGGAATCGATGGTGAAAACGGGCATTAAATATTTGCAGATGTGTGCATTGCTTTTGTTACACACTGTTAGCATTGTCATTAGATGTAGAGCATTTTAAATAATAAAATTTTACAAATTTCTAGAAACAACAAAATCTAAATAGACACGATATAACACACCAGATACAAATGGCAACTTCACAACATTATATAGGGTGTATCTAAAATGTAAGTGACTGGTTTGTTTCTTAAACTAACTTACACAGTGTTGTTTAATATTAAAATATTAAAATAAATACTTATCTAATATGAAGTTGAAGTGACGTAAAAGCTGCACAAGGTGCCCCTTTTTTAACTATTTGATACTGCCCTGTCCTATTTTATCATTTTGAATGAAAAAGTATTCCTGTAAAATTTTGATTGGACTAAAAGTCGAAAATTATAGAGCAGTTTGCATCCAATCTGCAATTCCTAAAATTAATTACATATAAAGCAATATCTTTTCAACTTTCTTGGGCTTGTAAAAATCTTATTGTTGAGAAACAGCACGAGTTTCTTGGGGGCGTTCAACAGTTACAAACCTTCCCCAGTATGTTGTCTGCTACCTTCGAGGAATCTTGCGAGGTACATTCAATAGACATGGATTTTTCCAGGGCGTTTGTTAGGGTTGACTTTTCCAATCATATTGACTACGTTTATCTCGCTTGAATTCAAGCCAGGGTTGCTTAAGTCATGTAAACAATGCGTTTATTTCGGTTAACGTCTTATAGCTTTCTGAAGCACTTTCCAAGCCAAATTTTATCTAGTTATAAAATAAAGAGAAACATAAATATTTTGGAAAAAGATAAAAACTTACTAGAAGTGGTTGGTAATCAGAGGTGGAAGTTTGTAACTCCTAAAGTGCCGAGAACGGTGGATTTTTGATTTTTTACTGCATTACTATGGTTACAGTTTCTGTCTCGTTTTCACATTATGAACGTTTTTGTGCGTAAGAGAGAGACATATAATATCGAGTGAACCGAGATCAACTCGTTGGAGTTACAAACTTCCACCTCAGGTTTATGTTTTCCATTATTTATAACCTTATCCATGTTATAACCTTAAATAATGTGCTTTTACTAGTCAATAAAAATGGAAGAATTTATATAAAGGGTGAGCCGGGAAAAGCGCGTCAAGCTTTGGGAGTATATTCTACACGTCAATACAAGGTAAAAAACCAAAATGTTGTTATCCAATTTTTATTAGTTTTGAAGTTATGGCGTTTTAAAAATTTAAGTGGGCTTAGGTATAGCAGCTCATTTAGCTTATTTTTAATTCATAGAATATTTTGAAATATATCCCCACATGTTTACAAACATTTTTACGCTCTTCTGTGATCACTAGCTTTAATTTTTTTTTGAGTTTTTAAGGCTTTTTTTGAGTAGAGCAGCAGTCAAAATACGTAGATTTAGTACATCACGAACTTCAACCTTATCTTTATAAATCTTAATTTTGAACCAGTTCTTCGAGCAAAAATCTAATGATTAAAAGTCTGAGGATCTAAAAGACAAGTTAAAACCACTGCAATCAACCCGTGGTCTATTTTTTAAAACGCTGTAACTCGAAAACTAATAAAAATCGGATGACAAAATTTTCGTTTATTTACCTTGTATTAATGTGTAGATTACACTCCCCTAGTTGACGCACTCCTGCCGACTCACCCTGTATTTTGGAAGTATGATTCATTTTCTAAATATCTTAAGACATTCCATAACTGGAAGTGGATTAGTTTTATTAAAAAGACAAAAGGCAATTCCAAGAAAACGATTGCTGAAAAGGTAGTGTGATTGGGGACACTACATCTAAAATAATTAATTTGACGTCGGGTGTCCCGCAGGGATACTACTCTGGTCCGATTCTATTTCTGCTTTTCGTGAATATTACACACTACATTAAGAACAGTAACTTTACTTTTCGTTGACGACTTACAGATATTTAAGGTGATTAATGATGTTAAAGATTCTCAATTATTACTGGTAGGTATTAAGATGGGGAAATTGTGAGGAACAGAGAGAAGTGTAACAACATTAACAAAACTAAATAAAATTTACATGATCCTCGCTCTTATAAACAACTCTTTGTGGTTTAGTATTTATTTTTTAAATACAGGGTGTTCCATTTAAAAGGAGTCACCTTAAATAACTTTTGTAAAAAAATTTAATAAAAAAACTCCGTGACAGGTCGATTTTTATTGGAATGGGGTCATATTTATACGGTAAAATGATATTTGTCATCGTAACCACCTCCCCTGCAACACCACCTTTACAGTTTTGTAATAGGGAAGAGGGGTCGAGTGACACATCATTTAAAAGGTTTTTTTCAGTGATAATGAGAATAATATTTTTTGCATCGTTTTGATTCCTGAATTACACGAATAATAGTGATTGGTTAAAAGTATTAAATGTAATGTAAAATAAACACAAAATATAACAAATCATAAATCATTCATTACATTTTGTAATGTAACATTGAAATAAATTTTTAAATTAACCACATGTCAATTGATAAAACTTACAAAGCCAAAAATTTATTATTATTTACAAGAATTCCAGTCATCATCTTACATTTCCCGCATTCGACTTTCGTTTAGTAAATTTTAAAAAGTTATTAGATAAATTAATGATGGATTTATTCTTTAGAGGCAAGAAAAGAAATTTCAAAATTACATTATCGCAATAATGACTGCTGCTCGCAATTTCAATGAACCAAAATGTTCGCCATAAATACGTCATGGAATTAATTAGGAAATTCGATGAAACGGGTTCAATTGCAAATAAAAGACATAATCGCATGAGAACTGTCACCAATGAAGTTTCACAGATAAGTGTAATTGGTCTTCCGGTGTGCAGAGAGTTTTCTAGAATTTTAAAACTTCTAAAATTTCATGCGTATAAAATTAAGCGTTTACATGAGTTGAATGAAGATGACAATGATCGTAAGGTGGAGTTTAGTGAACTTATGTCCTCTCGTGGTCTAGAAAATCAAAATTTCCTTTATAGTATCTGTTTTTCGGATGAAAGCACATTTTGCCTTAATAATAATAATAATAAGATATTGGTATTAACGAAAATCCGCATGTCTTTGAGGAACATCATACTCAAGATGTGTTGAAATTAATTGTCTCGGAGATCATATCATCGGACCTATTTTTGTTCCGGGAAATTTAAATGAAGAACTTTATCTTGAATTATTATAAAATCCAACAGATCCAACAAAAATCGAAATATTAAAGGGAGATGATAATCTACTTGACGATGAATCATTTTTTCAACAAGATGAAGCTCCACCTCATTATGACGCGCAAGTAAGGGAATATTTAAATCACAGATTTTCTCAAAGATGGATAGGCAGAAGAGATGCGCTTGATTTGCCAGCCAGATTTCCAGATTTAACACCCATTTTTTTTCTATGGGGACACCTAAAATCCAAAGTCTTCGCTACTAAACCAGCCAATTTACAGGGTTGAGAGCTCGAATTGTGAGGGAATGTGTTGCAAGCAGTTCGTGCAAACATCGAGTAGCGTTTCTATTTTTTTATTGAAATCGGAGCTGGACACTTTGAACATCTAACTAAATAAGTACTTGTAATTTCTTTTAAAATACATAAGTTTTAACCAATTCTCTTTTATTATGTCCTGTTAATCAGGAAACCAAAAAGATGCAAAAAAAATATTATTCTCATTATGACTGCAAAAAGACCTTTTAAATGATGTGTCACTCGAAAAATAGACCTGTCACAACGTTCTTTTATTAATTTTTTTTTTTAATAAAATTTATTGAGAGTGGCTCTTTTTAAATGGAATACCCTGTATGTGTCAAAACAACTTACACCTGAATATTAACAAATGTCCATCTACAGAGGGGTGCACAAAAAACCAACGATGTAGCTTCGTTATTTCTTATCCGATTTTAATAAGTGATATGTCAAATTAAATGGTTTGAAGAATACTACTATCAGATAATAAAAGATTAATTTTATTTTTGAAAACATCGGAGGAGGACGAGGAGGCAACTTTTCTTTTTCAAATGGCAACATATTTTTTCGATTGAAAAAAATCAATAACAAAAATAATCTAAACCTTATACCAATAACTTTTTTTTAAATTAATTTTTTTATTAATAAATTAAAAATTATTAATAATAAATTAAAAAACAAAACTTAAAAAACTCAAAACTCAAAAACAAAAAAAAACAATTGAATTAAATTAAAAAATAATAATAATAAAAAAATAAGAACAAAAAAATAAGAAAAAAAAATAAGAAAAAAAAATTGAAAAATTGTATAGAAATTTGAAGTGGTTTATTTTATCCCATATATTCTAAACGCAACAAGTTATCAAAAAGGTTAAAGAGAGCAAAAAGTTAATAAATAAATTACTATGATGTTGTACAAAAAAGTTATAGAGGGTTCAAAGGGTTAATTCACCCGAAAAACTTTACCCTAACTTTTTTAAAAAAATTGCTAATTCATCTCAAGGCGATTGACAGTAGTAAGGTATATGCAAAATTTGAGCAAATTATTATTAAAAATGTAGATTTTATGTTAAAAATTTAAAAAAATGAGTAACTTTCAATGCCCTGCATTTCCGAAATGGAGCATTTTCGCGAAAAAAAATATTCTTAGTTTTTGTCTTAAAATTGGTCCAAGAACCCATTCCTAGATTATTCGACACTTGTTTAAAAACACCCCGTATATGTCAAATTAAACCTCATTTTAAATTGAGCGTTAAAAATTTAGATAATACTGGGGGAAAGTCTCTTTTAGACTCCAGATAAAAGATCATGATTCTAATACCACAATATTCTGACTAATTTGGATTTACTTCCTCTTTCACATAGGAGAGTGTTAACACACATGTTTTTTATTCATAATCTTGTGTAAGTAATGTAGAAAAAAATTGAAAAAATTCAAGCATCTACAACTTTATGAATTTTTATATACAACTTGACAATCAGAGAAATGAGTAAAGTAAAATCTTTAAAAAATCATATTTCGCCTATTAAATAAAATGAAGAAACAAAAATTCGTACAGATAATTTTCTAAAAATTATCGGTACATTTTTTAAATTTAACTATTTTTTAAGGCATGTTACCTAAAAATTTGGTGTGGTGTAGAGAATAACTGTCCCCGTACATTTTATCCATGTTTTATTATTTTCAAATTGCGGGATCTATCGTGAACAACTTTTTATATTTTTTTTCTCGAAAACTTTAAAAGTTAGCAGTTTCAAATTTTTATTGAACGAAAACACCGTAAATAGGCAAAATTTTAAAAAATATTTGGTTAACATCGGTACTTTAATTTTCGGAAAAAATTCGCAAAGTTTTGGCAAAATGTTGGTACAAATTCGGTCTTGGACGGCATAATTTTCCACTGAAAATCAAATTTTTGTCAGATTCTTATGGAGGAGGTAACGGTGCGAACTTCCGGGTGGTGTTAATTGTCTCGAAGTTATTAATTATTTTTTAAAAACGAAAATTTTGGCTCAAAATAGAGATATTGCTAAAGGACCTTATCGGGTTTTGGGAGCATTTTGTACAAGAATGAAACTTATGCCACATATAAATAAGAAATAAATATACAATAGTGTAAAATATTTCGCTCTTTAGGAGACCGCTTTCGCCAAAAAACGCAATTGAAATTAATTAATTTTTGCACAATTAGACAACGATGCTGGTGTTTTCCTCTGTGTTTCTAACAAACAAAGTAGTTTGGTTGCCTATGCCATTTATTTACTATGATTTATTGACTTTAATAGTATAAAAAATATACAATTAAGTACATATTTGTTATGACTTGATTAGAAATTAATTTTTAAGTATATATTTTATTCAAATAAACTTATAATTTAAGAATATATTTTTTACAATTAAACAATTTTTACACAGTTGTCGTTTTTTTGCAATTTTTAAAATATTTGATAAAAAATGACTTTTCCAGTTCCCTGGAGCTCTGAAACTTTTACTGTAAATTCAATGGCTATAGTTTTAATAGTTGTAATAAGATTTGTAATATTACGGCGTCAATTAAAAATAAAATATCTTTTACAGGTTATCGTAAGACTTTATTGCACAATCAGGCAACATTGAAATTATTACCTCTCAAACGAAACGTCCAAATTAAATGCACAATAATTATTAGTAAAAAGTAGAACCGATAAGGGACCTCGGTGGCGGCAAAGGGCTTGTAAATTCCTTCTATTTTTGTAGGACATGTCCTGTGGCCTGTGGCACTTCTAAGCACCTCCTATCAAGTAAGCAAGATACTATTTACGACATTCGGCAAACTATTTCTCCTTTGCTAGAATGTTTCATTCCAGTATGTTACATGAGCGCGTACCGGATTTCTTTTTATGTGTATGCTCCGATTTTAGCTGTTTTTATAAATAAACGTATGAACGCAAGCAAGGTGTGCGCATGACAATAACACCCAATGTGGGAAACATTTCAATCCAGTGTGAGTCACAGTGAGTCAGTCGCTAGATACCTTTGTAAAGCGCGAACGAATTTGTTAGCCCGGGCATAACTTCTTGTTTGTAACAGTAACCATTGTTCTAAAGTGTCTTATAATAAAGGTCATTTATATCTACCATCAGGTTAATCCTTTTGGCGATTGTATTCGATTATTAACATAGGTTCCACAAGGAAAACACCCTATTAGTTTTAACTGTCATTTGCTTTCAATTTAAACGTAAATGAAAGGTAATTAAAATTTATCTGACAGTACTTGTCAAAGTTTGAATTTTAAAATCCGCTGTTGTCGTGTTAATAAATATTTTTTTAAATAATGTAAAATCTCATAAATGTATTTATAATTCATATTTATTGAAGAAATTGGAAATATAATTAATATTAGGGGTATTTTAGTTAATTTTTGTAGGTTTAACTTATTTTTCATGTCTGCCCAAAAACACCTAGGAAAACGATAAGGTCCTTTAACTACATTTTCAGTCATAACTTAAGACATTCCATAACTGGAAGTGGATTAGTTTTATTAAAAAGACAAAAGGCAATTCCAAGAAAACGATTGCTGAAAAGGTAGTGTGATTGGGGACACTACATCTAAAATAATTAATTTGACGTCGGGTGTCCCGCAGGGATACTACTCTGGTCCGATTCTATTTCTGCTTTTCGTGAATATTACACACTACATTAAGAACAGTAACTTTACTTTTCGTTGACGACTTACAGATATTTAAGGTGATTAATGATGTTAAAGATTCTCAATTATTACTGGTAGGTATTAAGATGGGGAAATTGTGAGGAACAGAGAGAAGTGTAACAACATTAACAAAACTAAATAAAATTTACATGATCCTCGCTCTTATAAACAACTCTTTGTGGTTTAGTATTTATTTTTTAAATACAGGGTGTTCCATTTAAAAGGAGTCACCTTAAATAACTTTTGTAAAAAAATTTAATAAAAAAACTCCGTGACAGGTCGATTTTTATTGGAATGGGGTCATATTTATACGGTAAAATGATATTTGTCATCGTAACCACCTCCCCTGCAACACCACCTTTACAGTTTTGTAATAGGGAAGAGGGGTCGAGTGACACATCATTTAAAAGGTTTTTTTCAGTGATAATGAGAATAATATTTTTTGCATCGTTTTGATTCCTGAATTACACGAATAATAGTGATTGGTTAAAAGTATTAAATGTAATGTAAAATAAACACAAAATATAACAAATCATAAATCATTCATTACATTTTGTAATGTAACATTGAAATAAATTTTTAAATTAACCACATGTCAATTGATAAAACTTACAAAGCGCGTACCGGATTTCTTTTTATGTGTATGCTCCGATTTTAGCTGTTTTTATAAATAAACGTATGAACGCAAGCAAGGTGTGCGCATGACAATAACACCCAATGTGGGAAACATTTCAATCCAGTGTGAGTCACAGTGAGTCAGTCGCTAGATACCTTTGTAAAGCGCGAACGAATTTGTTAGCCCGGGCATAACTTCTTGTTTGTAACAGTAACCATTGTTCTAAAGTGTCTTATAATAAAGGTCATTTATATCTACCATCAGGTTAATCCTTTTGGCGATTGTATTCGATTATTAACATAGGTTCCACAAGGAAAACACCCTATTAGTTTTAACTGTCATTTGCTTTCAATTTAAACGTAAATGAAAGGTAATTAAAATTTATCTGACAGTACTTGTCAAAGTTTGAATTTTAAAATCCGCTGTTGTCGTGTTAATAAATATTTTTTTAAATAATGTAAAATCTCATAAATGTATTTATAATTCATATTTATTGAAGAAATTGGAAATATAATTAATATTAGGGGTATTTTAGTTAATTTTTGTAGGTTTAACTTATTTTTCATGTCTGCCCAAAAACACCTAGGAAAACGATAAGGTCCTTTAACTACATTTTCAGTCATAACTTGAAAACGGAAAGAGATAGCTAAGAGATTTTTTTATCGCGAACTAGATCTTGAAAGTTTTTAGGGAAGGTGCGTTACCTGAGGGTGTAATGTAATTTGAGGTGTAAATTAGATCAAAACGCGTCAAAAAAACTTTTTTAAATGTGATCTTAAAAAAATTGCTTTAGGTGTTTTTTGTCGAAATTAAAAAAACCATATGTGTGGGTGGTTTGGTTCATAGAGTTAAAAATTCCCTATACGCTGCCCGATGTAGATATTATAACATAGTATAGAAAACTATAATCATTTTTGGAAACCTTGGGCTCCAACCGTCTGCCCGCGTCAAGCCCGATTTTTTTAACATTTTACTCGCGATTTTTTACGTCCAAGGGTAAGTAAGGAGATAAATAATAGTTATTTATGTAACGAAAGTGTAAAATGAAATTTTATGACATGAGGCCGGAAGTATCGAGATGAGCCGAAGGCGAATCTCGATAAAACCCGACCGAATGACATAAAACTTCATTTTACACGAGGTATTGGGAATTTCGACTACGGATAGGTGGCGCTATTTTCACGTAAATTTGAAAAAAAACATGGAGGAAAAAGTAATAAAAGATTTTTGCGCCGATTTAATTTTTATTGGTTTTAGTAACTGCGACTCTGTTTGGATCAAGTTTTTTTGTGTTTAAAAATTGTGTTTATCTTTTATTGACCAGTGTGTGTTATTTCTTACTTGCATAATTGCTTAAGGGGTTAGGCCACTCTAGGATTTAAAAAAAAAGAAATTTTAAAACAGGCACGGATCAACTTAAAATCGGTTAGAAAAGAAGTACAGGAGCAGGATATTAATGTGGAAGGCCAATTGTATGGAAGAGGCATCGGAAATTGAAGGTAGGTACATAAAAAAAATTTGAAAGCATTTTTTTCGAAACCACAATTCTCAAATTGGCCGGACTCCTAACTCATACAATTCTTGACCTATTGACTTTAAAATTTAACTGTTTATTCAAAATTACATTCTCTATAGAAGTACGTAGGATTTTTTTAATATATTAATTTTTGCAAAAACGGCGCCCTTCTGAAGTAAAAAAGAAAAAAATGCCATGAAAAATCGCTATAAAATTACCTATAACAAAAGATCTATTCAATATAATAAAAAAATCCTACGTACTTCTATAGAGAATGTAATTTTGAATATACAGTTAAATTTTGAAGTCAATAGGTAAAGAATTGTATGAGTTAGGAGTCCGGCCGATTTGAGAAATGTTGTTTTGAAAAAATCGCTTTCAAAGTTTTTTTTTAATGTACCTACCTTCAATCTGCGGTGCCTGTACCATACAATTGGCCTTCCACATTAATATCCTGCTCCTGTACTTCTTTTCTAACCGATTTTAAGTTGATCCGTGACTGTTTTAAAATTTCAATATTTTTAAAATCCTAGAGTGGCCTAACCCCTCAAGTACATTGTTTTGGGGTAAGTAATAAATTACAGCCTGTAAAAAATATTATTATTTTAATATAGTAATAATAAACCCAAGTAAACTGATTTATAACTGCACGGAAATAAAATTTACAAAAACAGGTTATGTCAAGGTAGACCTTTTCTAGCTTCAGCAAATAACTCCCAGAGGGCGTATCCCAAGTCGAAATTTCCAATATACAACATTTTTGGCACGATCGCAACTTTAAACAAAAACAAATTTCATAATTTAATGTAAAAGTAATCTTAAATCTTAAATAATTAACAATATTTACTGTTTGTTTATTTGGAGCAGGATATTGATGAAAATGAAGAGGGTAACAGTGTTGCCAGGTTAGGATAATTTAATAATTTAAGAGCAGTAGTGAGTAGCTAAAAATTAGTGTATGAACGAAAGCAGCATTTTTTTGTGTTGGTTATTTACGCATGGCATATAACCAACATGAACAGTCATGATGATTATATACATGCATATATTACCAACATAGCACAATGACAGTTCTATGACAGGTAAACACTATAAAAGCAACTTTTTGCATTGTTTAGAATTTGTAAAGTGACAACTTTAGGAGTGGTCGTACAAAAAAATATTTCAAGTTTATAGGTGCTATCGAAGATATAAAAGCCAAAGAAAATTAAATAAACTAATGTGTAAAAGTGGTTCCATGAAAGAATAGCACATGTAAACAGCCCACACGAAAAATTCACTCGAAAAAGCGCGCAGATATGAAAGCGGACAAAAAAATACATACTGAAAAATTTACTTTCATAAATAATGTGTAAATAAATTGTTGTCATATACCATGTTTAAACGAAACAGCCTTCGCCTCAATATTTTTTAGGTTAGAATGGCCGTGCTTAGGTTTTATGTAAAGTTATAAACCAGCCTTTATAAATGGGGTTCCCGCCTGTTGAATTGGGATCCCAAACTTAAACTCAGTAAACGAAAATTGTAACAATTATTAGGGTCTGAACATAAACAAGCCCGATAATGTTTAATGTAGTGGAATAGTTAGTATGATAATATAAAGGAGTATAATTTTCTTGACATTTTGAAATGTTTAATTCAGCTTAAACTAAATTGCTGTAAAGTTTTAGAGCTATAAGTAGGTTATATTCCTATAAACTGAAAATAAATTATTATTTTTGGGAGCAAAGACCCCTAAAGTTGAGGAATGTAGGGTGTCTTACGGGATGATGAACTCCGTGGGTATCTTTGCTATTATTGCAGATAGAAAGTCAGTTAAATGGACAAAGTAGAATGAATTTGTTCATATATTAATTATTCGTTGAAAAATAAACATTTAAACTTCGCATCGTTTCTGAAGTTTCTTGAAAAAAACAAGAAAATGCGATTTTCAAAATATGGCTATAACTTCTTTATTTTCGGTCAAACCAAAAATGTCTTGACATTATACAGGCACTTTGTCATGTACAATCCAGTAAAACTTCTTGCACCACTACCACATTTTTGGAATGTCAACAAATATTTTTTGTCCTACTCTTAATAAAAAAGTTATTTAAAATAGTATTTTCTTGCTTTATCGAGATAGAGTAGAAACGATGCAACATTCAAATGTTTTATCAACGATTTATTAATATAGATTTGTTCGTAATCTACTACTTTGTCAATTTAACCGACTTTCTATCTCCAACAATAAATAATAACAAAGACACCCATGCAGTCCAACGGACCGTAAGACACCTTCTGTATATTTAATTTTTATTGCAATAAATTACAGGTACAATAAAGTTGAGTAAAAAATCATTTTAATTTATATCCACAAACTTCTGTCCAATAAATACAATATAAAAGTTCTTTGATGAAGATCTTTTATGACGGAATGGATATTTTATAAAAGATAATTTATAACCACAATCAGACCATACATAACACTACATAAAAGATTTTATAAAATATGTAATAGTGAGTACAGCAATGAATGAGATGAGGACTTTGTAGCTGGTGTGCCAATAATCAAACAACTGCACGAAATCTTTTATAAAATATTGTATGAAATTTTATAAAAGTCACATTTTATAAAATTTGAGATATTACACTATCACATTCCTTTGACAAAGATCTTTTATAAAAGATCGTTGTCAAGGAACATTATTTATAGTGTACTACTAGCCTTAAAGGCGTTATAGAAAATAAACAAATTGTTGAGCTATCATTTAGGCTTTTCATGATATAATGCCCAAGAAAATGCGGAGACTTGCTACCAATAACGAACTGTAAAACAATTGAAAGAGGTTTAGTGGAAATGAATACATATTATAAAAATCTAAAATTTAATTTGAAATAAAAAAAAAGCGTACTTTCTACAGCTGATTGAAGTATTGATTTTAAAGTTATATCGAAGGGATTAAAAATTTAAAAGAATACAGGGGAGGAAAAGGTTTCAAATAATCATACCTACTTAATATTGAAAATAGTTTTGAATAATAAATAGAAAATCTTACAAATGTCTTTAATAGTGTTAAGTTTTTTGAATAAGTTCGTTATAAAAATAAATTTTCATTGAAATTTAAAAGTATTCTTGGTGCTCAATTCTATATAAAAACAGATATTGTATAGTACCTAATTGTTTGAAAAATAAAAGAATACATAGGAGGTCCCATTACAGAAATCTGTGCTTTAATATTATAAAAATGTAACACACTTTACTTTTAAAAAATATTTTAGGATATGAATCCTAATTAATCATTTAATAGAATTATTTCGCCAAGTTTAAAACATCCAAGATTTATTATAATACTCTGATTCTGATCACGGCATTAAATATAAATATGTTACATGTGGTTGTAATACTTTTTTCTTTGTATACAGGGTGAGTCTGTAACATGGAATTAGTTCAAAAAGTCAGAAACGGCTCCTTATTAAAAAAAAAACGGCTTGACACGTCAAATTAAGTTTTGCTACTTTTAAAAAGATGGTTATGATTGAGTAAAATATAAGAAAAAATAATACATAGTGAGGTATATCAGATTATATAACTTTTTATTATTTATGTATCAAAGAACTTCCAACCTAAGATACGTAAATATTAGTTCGTGCTCTACATAATCGATACTTCTGTGATTTATTAACATTTAGGGTTGGTTGCACGAAAAAGTTTTAGCTAAAAACAGTTTTAAACTGACAAGTATGACAGAAAATACATGCAAAAAACATCATACTTGTTACTAAAACCGAGTTTAAACTGTTTTGTGCAACCCACCCTTAGATTAATTAATAATTATTTCATTAACTTATAAAGCTACATTCACATTCTCCTAATTAGTACTTTGCATTAACGCATAAATTACACTTAACGCAAAACATAAATTAACGTTAAAACATCAGAAATTAATGTACAAATTTGTTAACGGTACTTTTAAGATAGCATCATATTATAACCAAAAAAACGTTCAAATTAATATACTTTGAATATTATTATCAAACTAAAATAATTAATGATGGGAGTGCAGAAACACTCTCGATGGTTGGTGTAAAGAACAGAACCTGTCAGTCAACCCAGCTAAGACAGAGCTAGTTCTATTCACAAAAAAGAAGAAAGTGGGAAATATGAAACTTCCCACACTCAACGGAACGCAGCTCAGCCTACTCGGCGAAGTCAAGTACCTTGGAATCATACTTGACAGGAAGCTGAGTTGGGCCTCCCATGTAAAGAGCAAAGTAGATAAAGCATGCATGGCGTTTTGGAAGTGCCGTCGTGTCGTGGGGCGATCCTGGGGACTATCCCCGAGGATCACCCAATGGCTCTACATGGCAGTCATCAGGCCAATGCTATGCTACAGAGCACTCGTTTGGTGGCCAAGAACCAGACAAAAAACACAACTGGCACAAATTACTCATTTCCAGAGACTAGCTTGTCTCGCAGTAACTGGAGCCATGAAAACAACCCCTACAGCAGCAATGGAGGCAGCGCTCTGCCTACCTCCTTTAGATATCTATTTGGAGGATATGGCACTGCGCTCCCTCCTAAGACTGCGAGAAGGAAACCTCCTGAACGCAAGTTTCGAGAGAAGTAGGCACCTAAAAATCTTGGAAGAGGCACACAAACGTGAGCCACTCCTCGGCTTAGGGACAGACTACAAACCGGTAAAGTACATCATCACCAGGAGCTATCACATTAATTACACGCTCTAAGAAAATAGGAAACCAGATGTGAACATTTTCACTGACGGGTCCAAAAAAGAAGGCAGATCTGGGATAGGAGTCTTCTCACCTGAACTAGATCTGAAACACAGTATCCCCCTCGGTGACCATATCACAGTTCTTCAAACAGAACTGGCGGGTTTACTGCACGGGGCCAGAGAAGCAGCGGAGAAAGAACTACGCAATAAAGTGATTCGCTTGTGGACAGACAGCAGGGCGGCAATGCTAGCCTTAGGGAGACCGAAAGTCACCTCTTGGCTGGAAACAGAATGCCACCAAATGCTGGAGACCCTAGAGATAAAGAACACAGTAGAAATCGTCTGGATTAAAGGACATTCAGGAAACCAAGGCAATGAGAAGGCGGACGAGCTGGCTCGAAGGAGTGCCACCCAGCAATTTGTCGGGCCGCAGCCTTCAATGCCCCTAGCGAAGTCCACCATCAATGCCTTGATAAAAGAGCACTCGCTGCGACAACATGTCAACAGATGGCTAAATACAGAAGGCCTCAGACAGAGTAAGATGCTCATACGAGCACCTAACCTGAAAACAGCGAACTGATGCCTACAGCTAACATGGGATAAACTCAGATAGCTCATAGGAATATGGACTGGGCACTGCCACGTAAATAAACACCTATATCAGCTGGGAATAACCAAAGATCCCAGCTGTCGTAGATGTGAAAGAGAAAATGAGACAGTAGAGCACTTGCTCTGCTATTGCCCTGCACTATCATCAACCAGAGGATCCATGCTTGGGGACTGCTGGCCAAGTATGGCCGACATCAGGGTGATTCCACCTGGAGATCTTCTCAGGCTAGCCGAGACAATCGGATGGCCGGAGTGGATAGACGGGAAGGAGACTCACTGAACGGAGGGGAGTTGGTAAAATGGGCCCAATTGTGGCGGCCTAATTGCCCGAGGAACTTAACCACACCCTCAACCTGAATCCAGATCCAGGGAGTGCAGAAAAATTCGTTGTGTTTTGGTCATGGATCACTCCTATTTTGGTAAAAAATCCCAGGTAAAATTTAATTCGTCGATACGAATCATTCCGAAACTATACGAACGTAAGAAATGAACGTAAGACTTTGGAGTTAGCAAGGTTTTGCATTACCTACTAATTCTGACGTTATGTTGTACTAATTTGGACGTTGTGAATTGTGAAAAACTTTATAAGACTCCCTTAAGGAGAGAGAGGGGGCGATACCTAGATTTTCATTTACTTTAAACAAATCTCATGATTCAGACAATGTAGTAAAATCAAATTTGTCTTATTGAATAAAAGAAACTTAAAGCTATTTTATAAGATTATATGTTTGCAAAAGTTTTGTGTTGTTTCGGAGGTTTGTTTAAAAAACTAAGCACATCTTATTCTTATGGATTGGTAGCCTATAACATCCGCCTACGCCTTGGTTTACATGGTTACGTAATTGTACGCCAACATGCGTGTCTGTAGGGGCATTAAGGGAGCCCTTGAAATGTTTTGAAATTTGGTGTGAATCATAGTACACTTAAGAACCATGATTATATATTGTGCAAGCTTCGAAAGCTTAAGGAAAGTCTTAGGTTAAAAATAGGGTAAACTTTTTTATGGTTAAGGTAATAGTATATATTTTTATTAGGAGTAAAAGAAGTACTTTTTGTGGCGAGCATGTACGTTTGCGGGACGAGCTTTGCGAGTTCCGCGGATACATGCGAGCCACAAAAAGTTCTTTCACTCCGAATAAAACATGCTATTTTTTTTTCAAACGTCGAAATTTTTAAAATAGTAATATTTGAGATTTAATTTACATACAACACACAATACAATGTTAGTGTATATTGGGTTGCCTAAAATTCATTTCTACTTTTTTAAATTATAATTTAATGTTAATTATAATTAACATTGTTTAATTTCTACTCCTAGGCAGTACAAAGTGACTATAGAATCGACGAACATAAAAAGTGACATTTTAAAGCCTGTCAAACGTCACAGAAGACTGTACCTTAATGACGTTTGAAGAAAAAAAATTTTTTTTCATAATATTATTCCGTATTTAATTTTGGACAAATAGATGCTCTACCATTTATTCGATTAAACACACCGTTTTCTAGAAAACTGCACTTTACCATGCTCATGCAGTTTAAAATTTGCATTTAGCTACTATTGTTCTGCAGTAGTCGAATTTATTTTTAATTACTGAAGAAAATGTCGTTAATTTATTTTTTTTAATAGCTTTTTTTTAAATTAAAATTATTTATTTTTATTTTTATAACCTACCCATAAGGGCGAACAACCCTTAGGGAGCGAAGTTTTTTTCTTAAAATTATTCGTAGAATCTCCTCCTAAAATTTGGGTGCCTTATTTCGGAACACTCTGTGTAAATGAATTAAACAGTGGGTTTTGGGTTTATTTTATTTGAAATACAAAATACTTTTTTACTAAATTTTACTTGAAATATTTTTAATAAAATACTTCACCAAAAAAGTATTTGAAATACTTCTTTATTATTTGAAATACAAAAGTAATATCGAGTTAATGAACTCATTACTCGTTAAATTTTATTATTCGCTCAATTTATAGATAGGTACTAGGTACTATATGGGTATCGAATCTTATTATAATTCAAAATAAATAACGTAAAGATAAAAAATAATATTTTGTTGAAAATATATGTAAATTAACCTCTAAGTAGAATAAGATTAGATAGATTTCGCTTTTATCTTGTGATCATTGTGTAGCCAATTCAGTTTTTTTTTAAATTAAACAATTTGATCCCCATGCAATATCTACAGGGTGAGCTAATATGATTGTGCTTTGATAAGTAAGCAAGCAAATACGCAGGTTAGTACAACTAAAAATTTAAAAATAAAAATAAAATCCCTTAGTAATCCAGCGCAGCAAATATATTTATGAGAATTAATATAATAAATAAAATTTAAGTTATTTATTAAGTTTTTGTGTCTTCGAAAATAAAAACGTTGAATTAGCTCTTTAATTTTAAAACAAATGTCAAATGTTGAAAATGATGACCTCCATTTTCGAGGCAGCTGCTAACACAAAATACAGACCAAATTTTAAGTCGGAGTGCTGTTTATTATTGCATACCGTGCGGACATAAAGTAAATTAAGTAAAGTAAAGTAGTTGGGGCACTTGGGTCCAACTTCTAGTGTAAATGAAGTTACATATAAAAGCGATTTTTAAATGGGCGTAATTCCGAAAGTATTAATCGTAGACCACACTATTTTTATGGAGAACACGAAAATGCAAAAATATACTGGGTGTTCCATTTAAAATAAGAAAGTTGCCATCCACTTCCGGTATAACCGGAAGATTCACAAAATCAAAAATACCTTTACTAGAAAGTTTGCAATTAGATTCCTCACTAGACAAATTTTCAGAATCAAAAACATAACCGTTCAAAATTTAGCAGGGTGGGGGGGTTTACTTTATGTCCGCACTGTATAAAACACAGGAGCATATCTACATGTTTCGGCTATAAGCCATCTTCAGGACAACTACATAACAAAACGCTAATGAGGGAAAATTAATATTAACAAAAACATTCACTTACTTGTCAAATAACAAAGTATGACTAAAATCTTATGGAAAATATCACCAATAAAATAAAGTGTAGTACAATAAATTTTCACAAAAGGGGAGAAACTTTCAATAATATACAGGTGGTGTTCTTGCAGAGGAAGTAAATTCAAGTTTACTTAAAATTAGTGCACTTATAAACGTGCATAGACCGATAGCCTTAATGTACACAGCGAATAACACTAAATAGGAAATTATTTTATAATACAATAATATATTATAGACAAAGGATTCAATTTATAAACCTGATACATAAATGGTGATTAATTAATCATTAATTATCTAAAAAACGATTGAGCGCATGAAAAAATGTTTAGAACAAAATTTGTCACAAATTTTATGCTCTACAATTTTTATAATTGATGTTAACATGTTAGAACACCAAAATGAAGGTGTATACGAGTTTCCAGGTTATTATCTCTCATTCCAAGGTGAAACTCTAATTTGACTGGGCTAAAATTAAAACTATACCAAATTCCAGACTTTTAAGTTATGGACAAATAATAAACATATGGGAAAACCTCTTTTGTTTGTCTATTCCTTTAGATTTGTTAAGACTGAATCTAAAAAATATTTTAGACTTATTGAAGTATTTCAAATACATTTACTTGAAAATACTTTTTGGTGAAGTACTACCCAACTCTGTAAGATTTTTACTATTTATTTTATAATACGTTACGGTTACTTGCTGTTAGTCCTGAAGATGGCGTAAGCCGCAATGATCTGTTTTTTAAATAAATGTGCAAGCACCAAACCGTCAACTCTTCGTTTTTGCTTATCCTTATCAATAATCATAGTTTGTATAGCCTTTGGGTATATCTTCACTCGTTTTGCTGATATTTGCCAGTTAAGCTAAAAAATGTCCATTTTTGAAAAATCTTTACTCTAAAACAAATGACAATTTTGAGTTGAAATTTTCACAAGAACATTTCGATATCGTATTGTTTAGAGGTATAATGTAAAATTTAATGTATAGCGAATTGATTAATTAAACTAAATTTTCAAATGGAACATCCTTTTTATTTTACCATCAATCGATGGCATTTTTTACAAGCTTTTAATGATATAATGTTTGTATAGTCGCATGTTAATGGTTTATGAGATATGTTACAGACTCATTCAACATATCATAATAACAAAGAAATCCCTAAATCCAAATATATTATGAATATTCAAAATCTCCATAAGCGGAATAACGCTGATATCAAGATATACTTTTTTGTTTAAAATAAACAGACAAGAACGCGATTGCATGTTGGGCATTGCTTTTTTAAAATGTATTTAACCGCACACTTTTTAAACATTCGCCACACGCAAAGACCACGGAAGTTGTTTTCAATTGCACTATTATTATCAACCCTTTGCCTAAAAATGGGTTAATAGTTTCTTTCCAGAAATAAATATTGTGTACCTTTTCAATCGATAGTAGCTACGAAATAAAAGTTTTTAAGGTATTTACTTACAAATACCTCTGTTGATATATGTCCCAATTTTTCTGTAAGTTATTACTTGCAATAAACGTTTCATAAGGCTGTTAAGGTCTATTTATGCAGACATTTTTAGGAAAAAAACATAATGACATATGTAGGTTTTTAAGATATAAAATATGTGGTTTTAAATTGAAGTATTTGTGCACAAGTTTTAAGGTTACCTAGGTAAATGGTGTAAGTCGTTTGCAATAAAATATATGTCCGATTACCGGTCTAATTTATGTTTCCTATATTCTCCTACGGGCACTAATTTCAACTCATAAGTATATTATATTAGGACATTAAGAGCAATCCTCCCGCAAGGTTTTTAGGGCTTTACGGGAATCGTCGTAGGTCTTTTATTTATAAATATTTTGGAATAATTATTGTTGCATTTAAAAGAGCAATCTTTACTCGCCATATTGGGCGTTTTCAATTTTTTAAACGTCTTTTTTTTGTAAATTATTTATGAAAATGGTCATTTTATGCTATTTTCAATGTACTAAAACAATAATTTATAATAAGATTTTTAAAACTTGAAAATGGCCAAAATGCAGATTAGAATTTCCTTTATCCATGTTTCAAATTAAAAAAAAAATCATTAATTGATAAGGCTTCTACAAATCGATGTTTTGCATACATTGCGACAATAGGGACAACTCACGTGACGGAAAGATTGGTCTTAAAGTTGATTATACTTGTACATTATTTTTTTTTTAAACTTAGGTCAACTGCAAATATTTGAAAATGAATATACAGGGTGTCCCTGAAAGGTCTGCACAAAACGATACCATGTACTCCTGAGACTTATCTCTATCCAATAGTGCTTTGTTAAGGTGCTACAGACCATTAAAGTTCTTTTGTATTTTTTAAATTACTAAACATTGGCTCATACGATCGTAACATAATTTGGTATGTGTCTGTGTAATGGAAAAAAGTATTTCAAGACAATTTGTTTTTACTTTTTAACGTTATGTAAGTGGTCAAAAATAGGTCATCGACATGCCAAATTTCTTATAACTTTTTAATGGCCGAATAAAATTTCATAAAACTTTACTTGTACCTAAACAGTGTAATTATAAACTTTTTTGTCCCTTACAAAATTTTCTTATCTCCTTTGTTTTAGGCAGAAATAAATTATTTTCTTGTGGTATATAACCTAACTTCGGAAAAATATTTAAATTTTTCGTTAAAAGGTCTGTACAAATTAACACAGTATATTCCTGAGACCAAAATGAAACGATTTAATTAATTTTATCTTTATCCAAAAGTGCTTCCTTAAGCCTCTATTGACCATGAAAGGTCGCTAGACACTTAACGAAGCACTTTTCAATTAAACTAAGTTTGGTTAAATCATTTTATTTTGGCCTCAAGAATATGTGGTGTTACTTTGTACAGACCTTTTGACGAAAAATTTAAATATTTTTCTAAAGTTAGGTTATGCACCACATGGAAAATTTTTTTTCTGCCTAAACTAAAGGAGTTAGAAAAATTGTATAAGAGACAAAAAAGTTTATAATTACACTGTTTAGCTACAAGTAAAGTTTTATGAATTTTTATTCAGCCATTAAAAAGTTACAAGAAAATTTTCATGTCGATGACCTATTTTTGACCACTTACATAACGTGAAAAAGTAAAAACAAATTGTCTAAAAATACCTTTTTTCATTACATAGCCACATACCAAATTTTGTTAAGATCATATGAACCAATTTTTAGTAATTTAAAAAAAGCAAAACTTTAATGGTCTGTAGCGCCTCGACGAAGAACTTTTGGATATAGATAAGTTTGGTTAAATCGTCTTATTTTGGTTTCAGGAGTATGAGGTATTGTTTTGAAAAGACCTTTCAGGGACACCCTGTATATACATACAGGGTGTCCCAGCGCTGCGAGGAAGTAACATTACTCTAAAATGAAAAAAGATATCGGCATGCGGTTTTTGCTAGAATATACAATACCTTGAAGCGCACATTTTAAAAATATTTTAGTAATATACCGGGTGTCCATTCCAAGATGGCGGATCAAAGTTATGTTTTATTAAATGGAATACACAGTATATTATGACATTTTTGGATTCCTTATAAAAAAATAATTATACTTTGTATAAACTTTTATGGGTGTATCATCACTCGTTTTGCTGATATTTGCTATTTAACCTATAAAAAGATCCATTTTTGAAAGATCACTGCTCTAAAACAGATGAATATTTTGGGTTGAAATTTTCTCAAAAAATTTTCAACATCGTGTAGTCTACAACTATCATGTCAAATTTAAGTTTGTGATAATTTTTCATCAGGGTGCCTTATGAAATGCAAATTGAACAATTAAACGAAATTTTCAAATGGAACACCCTGTATATTTTAACATCAATCGATATCATTTTTTACAAGCTTTCTATTGATATAATGTTTGTATGATCGCTTATCAATGGTTTGGGAGATATTAATATCCAAACTGAGTGAAAATACACAAAATAGCACTCTTCATGAATTTTTTTAAGGTTTTTTTTTAATTTGCCTAATACTTATTTGTGTCTTTCTCTATTTTGCTTCTTTAATAATGTTTTTATATTATAGCAGAGGTGGGTAGTATTTGAAATAAAAGTAATTGGAATAGTATTTGAAATACTTTTAGTATTTTGTGTTTTGTATTTGAACAAATTTCCTAAAAAGTATTTTGTATTTTATATTTTCAAGTATCAAATTGTATTTCAATTACTTTTTAGGTTTTCAAAATCAATCTTTTGTATTACACATTTTGATCCAACCTTTTATAAATATTGAATCTTTAGTGTATTCATATTATGACAAATTATTAGAATTTTCGTACTTATTGCATTTTAAATTTATTAATTATTGTCAACTATTTATTGTTTTGATCGACGTTATTTTAACACCGCAAATGTTACTTTCCATCGGTGTTAACTTACAGTAAATGAGTAAATAAGTGTTCAAAATAGCATTTTTTTATATAATATGACGACATTCTAAATTAACAGCTCTGTTACCAACATTTTTGTTCAGAATGGCACCAATTAAATGTTATTTTACATTAAATTTAACCTTCATTTTTATTTCAAATAAAAAAAGTATTTCAAATAAATCTAAAAATTAAAGTATTTTGTATTTCAAATACTTAAAAAAGGTATTTTGCCCACCTCTGTATTACAGTAACAGTTTTTGTTGTTTTACAACACAAATAAAATCGAAACTTGCAATTATCAATTTTGGTTTTCTAAATCTCAGTATATTTTGAAATTTTAACAATTAATGTTACCAAGGAATCCCTTATTTTGTTGAATATCGTTTTTACACTCTTTTCTGATAACCAGAAGCTTCACCAAACGCTTACAGCATATTTTGCATTTCTTATTTAGAAGAGTTCATTATTTCGGTTTAGTTATTATCAAAAGTACAGAAAAACAAAATTCCACAAAATTAGGGTTTCCTTGGTAACATCAGTTGCTAAATTTTTAAAGCATGCTGAGACTTAGAAAACCAAAATTGATAATTGCAAGTTTCGATTTAATTTTTGTTGTAAAAGAAGAAAAACTACTATTGTAATAAAACAACATTATAAAAAAGCAAATTAGAGAGAGAGACAGAAATAAATATTAGGCAAATTAACAAAAAAATTGTCAACAAAATTCATCAAGAGGGCTATTTTGTGTATTTTTCAATGTTTCTCAGTTTGGATATTAATATCTCCTAAATCATAGACATTCGACCATACAACCATTATATCAGTAGAAAGCTTGTTAAAAATACCATCGAATGATGTTAAAATATACTGGTTGTTCCATTTGAAAATTTCGTTAAATTGTTCATTTTGCATTTCATAAAGCCTAATAAAAAATTATCACAAACTTAAATGTGACATGACAGTTGAAGACTAGACGATGTTGAAAAATTTTTGAGAAAATTTCAACTCAAAATGTTCATCTGTTTTAGAGCAGTGATTTTTCAAAAATGAATCTTTTTTGGCTTAAATGGCAAATATCAGCAAAACGAGTGATGATAGGCCCATAAAAGTTTATACAAAGTATAATTATTTTTTTATAAGGAATCCAAAAATGTCATAATAAACTGGGTGTTCCATTTAAAAAAACATAACTTTGGTCCGCCATCTTGCAATGGACACCCGGTATATTACTAAATTATTTTTAAAATGTGCTCTTAAAGGTGTTGTATATTCTATCGAAAACTGCATGCCGATATCTTTTTTCATTTTAGAGTAAAGTTACTTCCTCGCAGCGCTGGGACACCCTGTATAAATCCTAAATTTTCTCATTTGTTAAGAGGATAGTCGGCAAAATGTGTAACTCCGATTTCTCTGTCCCTTGGAAATGCGATGGGCGAATGAAACATATTACTGTACGAAAGAGGTGCCATTAGAATTTTTGGCGATTATACGGAGGTTTTTTAAATAAACATTACTTTATTAAGAGTTAATCGATTTGAATTTTGTAAATTAATCCTGAAAATATATTACAGGGACTAGGAGATGATGTTTTTAATTTTCAAAATAGTTTCATAATAAGGTTGTAAATTTAGCCTAAATGTTCCATATTTTTGGGCCCAACCAAAATGTGAAAATTAAAAAAAAGTTAAAAACTAAAAACATCATCGGCTGAACTATGGAATCATTAAGCAGCACAAAAAAATTATTCGATTTCAATTAACCGTTCGTCTTTGCTGTTTCTTTAAAGTAATCGAAATTTACATTGCCAAGTCCTATACCTAATTTCTTCTTAATTTTTACCTATTAAAAAAGACAGAACGACTTATTCACCTATTCTGAGTGAGGATTTTTCTCGTTTTGTCCCATTTCTTCTTAAGCCTTAGTTACATTACGCTACTTTACTCGCTGCCACTAAAGTAGCAGCGACTAGTAACGTATTGTAACAGGGTAATCGCTAGTCGCAACTCGCAAATCGCAGAAGCAAGTTAAAATAGTCGCCGCGACTTGAATTGAACATGATCAATTCTACTCTCAAGTAGGAAGTTCGAAGTGTTTTGTATTATGGAATACCTCTAAAGAAAACTAGATCATAGAACTATATGCAAAAGAAAATTCTCGTGAAGGCAATATTTCAGGCTTATTTTTGCAATGGCCGGGTGGACGCTCCAAAATGTTTCCTTTTGGTTGTGCGCTTCGCGCTTCCTTACCCTTTTCCGTTTTTGGTATTTTTTGTTAGAATCGTTATTTCTGGACATCCTGACCTGACAACCTTTTCTAAAAGTTGTCAACAAGGACCAACGGACGATATTTTAGTAATAATTTGTAAATTTTAGTTGACCTGCTATCGGCGACTAATAGTGAAGAACGTCATTTACATGTTACTGACTAATAGCAGCTACTAAAAAGTAGATTCGTCGCGGCGATTAAAGTAGCGTAATAGCAACGTGTGGTTTACGCTGCCACTTTGCTGCACGTTGCTAAGCAAAACATTCCGCTCGGCGATTTCGTCGTCTGCGACGGAAAATTTCCGTCGCTAGCAAAACACACCTTTACCGAGCTTTACATAAATAATATCCATAGAAGTAAAAGCTGAAAATAATATTCCAATTTAAGGTCCTTCAAACCCAAATTTATTTACCATAGGTAAACTTTTTAAATAAAATTTCGCATAATATAACAAACGACTCCTTTAGAACATTTGACTTGCTACTCTCCTAATAATAAATCTTGTCTACACTTTTAAATTTTATGTTAATGGTAGGATTAAAATCTTAATATTACATTTAAGGTCTTTAAAGGTAATGTAAAAGTTTTAGTAACAAGCAAACTTTGGTAATACAATCTTATTCGCCAAAGGGATTTTCTAATTATTTATAAATTCGTAAGCTATGCTTACTAAACTTAAAGAATTTTTTTTATCTTATACACTAATTTACTGGAAATTTCATAATTACTTTTATATTTTATTTTACAATTGATTTAATAGTATTTATCTTTTTCCTGTCATTCGTTAATTATGGGTTTTGATTGTCACAGTCATCCCATCCATTAATAAAAAATATGCATTATGCTTATAAAAAGATAAACGTTATTTTAATTAACAATTTTATAAAATTTCTTACAAACTACACAAACTTTACTTTAAGTATCACGTTGTAAATTATTAATTAACTTTCGAAATCATGAATCAATTAGGTATACTTTTATAAAATGTTTAATGAAATTTACAGTTAAGAGGATTGAGAGTATAAGTAGAACCGCGCTCCGATAGTAAACGTATATTTTGAGCTTCTTCTCCAATTTGGGGAATAAATTAGGACCCACAATACATCCCTTATAATTAGTACCAATAAAAATCTTCATTTCTGTCAATTTCAATAAAAACTGTGATGAATCGTCATCTCATTAAACTTTATACACCTAGCTTCATTTTTATTTTACAATTTTTACAATTTTCTCATACATCACAGTTTTTATTTAAATTTTAATGTTTAACAACTACATAAACAATTTACAAGATAAAAGTCTAGTGTTATTTCAAAAAGTTTGATAAGTCAATCACCTCTACAAAATGGCTATAATTTTTCCAAAATTTCTTCAATATTCAATCTGACGTTCACTTCTGAGGATGGCAAACATGCCGATACCGGTTAAGTGAAATTTTAATAAATTATATAAGGTCAAGTACACTTCTTTATTTCTCTACACATGCACCTTATAATGAGTCACCACATCTTTGCATATTATTTATGTTTATGAGTTTCCATTTTTTATACCTTAGCTTAGTATGACCAACTTAACTTCATATTTTGATTGGTTTTTGAGTAAATTAACTGTAAAGTAGGAATACTTCAAGGGTCTTAAAAATGCACTTACTGTTAATATTTTTTAATTCTTTTCTCTCATTTTGATCACTATAAATATTTTTTAATGCTACCAAAATTTGGTACAAAAATATAAAGTGGTTTATGAGTTATCCACGATAGCGTAGAACCCTATTTAGCATACTTAAAAAATGACTCTTAATGATTTTTTTTGGTCATGTTGGATATAAAATATTAAAAAACTGTCACATACAAGTCTTAATTTCATATGATATTCTTATTTTGTACATTGTTCAATAAATATTCGCGTAGTTTGATAGATAAAAATAGGTAATAAAAACCCATATAATTATGTAGAGTCCATATCCCCTTAATCCATTAGACGATACCCTAAATTTCTTAAACTTAGTTCGAAGTTTACAAAATAAAAAGTTCCAAATGTTCGAACCCATCCTTTATAGTTCGATATAATAATAAAAGTTCGAACTTTCATAAGTTCGAACTCGATAAAGTTCCAACTCCATAAAGTTTGAATTTGATATAGTTCGAACTCTATTTTCTTCGAACTTGATGTAATTCGAACCTAATAAAGTTCGAACATGATATAATTCGAATCCAATATTTACTCTGTTATAGCTGGAGAATTGTAAATAATAATTATTTCCAAATAATTATTTTTAAGTTTCAAACGGCGACTTTAACCTAAAAAACTGCGCAAAGTATTTAAAAACGTTTATTTTGATTGACCGTATCTTCGGAAAGAGTGAAATTTTGCATAAGTATTCAGGTTTAGACGTCCTTTCAATTCATTTACTTAGAATGGTGGAATTTCATTTAAGTGACCTATGATTATATCATGGCATTGTACGATGACGTCACGTAAATTTTAAATTGCGCAAATCCATCTTTCTCTCAAATTCGAACTCTTTTCAAAATCGAACGTTTCCGAACTCTAACTTTTTATGAATTTGGACTTTTGCGAACTTTTGCATAATCTTCGAACGGTTCTAACTATTTCGAACTTTTGAATGAAATAGCACTGCATGGAAAAATTACTGGGTCGAAAAGTTGTTGGAACCGAAAACTGTTTCTGCGAAATATTGCTTCGTTAAAACAGTGCTGGATCAAATATCGTGGCATCAAAAAATGGAGGGGGTTAATCAAAGCTATTAATCAAATTATACATACTTTTAACTCCAATGTATCTTTGTTATCTTCGATTTAAATAAAGGCTTCTGTTTATTTCAGTGAAGAGATGTTTCAATGCAGCAATATTTCGAAATTTTCCATGCAGCGCTATAATATTTCCACTCAACGATTTTCGAATCGTCAATTTTTGATGTAGCGAATTTTTGTTCCAGTAACTTGATTTAGCAAGGATCACACCAATATTTCAATGTAGTATCGCCAATTACAAAAATGACAAAAAAGTCTATCAAAAATGAGAAAAATGAGAAGTAGAAGTTTACATTATAAAAATCTATGATGACGTCATTGCGAAGTCGTTAGTGTTGTTTATACATATACAATTTTAAAAACTGAAATTGACCTATCCGAGGGATTAAAAAAAAAATTAAATACACCAGTTGCGATTTTTTTTTCCGAACTTTATCATCACCCTGTATAAGAGTAGCAACTACCAATAGATCTTTAGATTCACTTCTATGTCAACGTTACATAACATTTATGAAACTTTCTTCGTCTGGAAGGAAAAGTTACATCACATGTGCTATACATGTACTAAACCAGGCCTACAAGATTTCCTGTTCAAGTGACTGTAACTGTTACATAACATTTACAGAACATGTTCTTTTTAGGATTAGTAACTGTTACATAACATTTGCTGAACATGTTATGTTAATGATTAGTAACTTATGTTAAAATAAAACGAATTTAATTCATTATTCCTTCATTGTATCCATAGCAAAGACGTGGACACGTATTTCGTCCTCATTAGGAATCATCACTCATAAGCATGTCACACTGTGATGCGAGTGGGTCTTTACACCGTAGTATAGGTCAAAAACACTCTTTAAAAAATTACTGATGGATTATAGGATAAAGATTATTTTGTAAAAGAAAATAATTGTTATTTTCTAAAATAAGTGTATTTTGTACAAACTATTGAGTTATTATGACATTTTATATATCTTTTTTTTTTAAGATAACTAGATTATTATAACAAACAACAAAACTTATCGCAAATTACCAACAAACAATAAAATAACCATTTTCGGCGGAAACATACTCCCGGCCTTGAAAATGAAAGTTTTCAAAAAATTATTCACAGTTCTGAGATGTAGGCAACGGACAAATCTTGGTGGCCGCACGTTTTATAACACCAGTGTTGATTTTGATGGAAACTACTCTAACAACTTCATCTTTTCCTTTAAAAACCTCGATGATTCGTCCCAATTTCCAAAATAGAGGAGGGAGATTATCATCCTTTATTAAAACCAAATCCCCGATTTTGATGATCTTGCTGGACCTGTTCCACTTCTTTCTTTGTTGAAGTTCACATAAATATTCCTTTGACCATCTTATCCAAAAATCTTGACGAAGTTTTTGCAAATGCTGGTATGTACTTAACCGATTCTCAGGAATTGAAGATAAATTCATTTCCGGTAATGCATTTTGATGACGCCCAAGAAGAAAATGCGAAGGAGTTAAAGGATTCAAATCTGAAGGATCCATAGAAAGTGGACCAATGGGTCTAGAATTTAATATTGCCTCTATTTGCACCAGAACAGAATTTAAATCTTCATAAGTAAGTAAACAATTACCTATTACGCGTTTCATATGAAATTTCATTGAACGTACTCCTGCTTCCCAAAGACCTCCAAAATGAGGTGCTTGAGGAGGTATATAATGCCATTTAATATCTAACTTTGATATTTCGTTTTGAAAATTTAACTGGTTAGTTTTTAAAAATGTTATTAATTCGCGCATTTCGTTATTTGCCCCTACAAATGTGGTACCATTATCAGAAAATATTTCAGCAGGGAGACCCCTTCTTGAGATAAATCTTTTTAATGCAGATATGAAACAATCTGTGGTTAAATTTGAAACAAGTTCAATATGAATTGCACGAGTATTAAAACAGACAATTAAACAAGCATATGCCTTGCTAAGTTTACACCCACGTCCCTTTCTATCTTTGACTTGAAATGGGCCTGCATAATCTATTCCGCAAATAGTAAAAGGTAAATTTGGAATTAACCTCTTTTTTGGTAAATTACCCATAAATTGATCAATTGAAATTGGCTTGGCCTTAAAACATTTAATACATTCATGACATGTTCTTCTAGCAAGATCTCTTCCGCCAATAGGCCAAAATAATTCACGAATATTTGAAAGAAGCAACTGAGGACCAGCGTGCATATATTTCTTATGATAATAATTAAAAAGTATTTTGATAAACCCTTGTTTAGCATCAATTACTATTGGATGCTTTTTATTAAAAGGCAAATCGGCATTTTCTAGCCTACCACCTACGCGAATTAAACCAAGATCGTCAATAAAAGGATTTAATTTGGCAATTTTACTCGAATGATGTACTATTTTCCTTCTTTTGAGAAATTTGTATTCCGCATTAAAAGAAATTTTTTGATGCATTTTAAATAATTGATTAGTAGCATCTCTAAGTTCAATTACCGATATTGGCCCTAAAATGCGATTCTGCTTTGGGATTTTACAATTATGTAAGAATCTCTTCATAAAAGAGAATACCCTTTGCAATTTAATAAAAGAGGAATATTTATTGAGAAGACTGATTTCGAAAGTATAACTGATGGATGCGATCAATACTGTATTTGTTTTCATCTCAGGTAAATCATTTGGAATCTGAGATCTGAGAAAAGTTGGCCATTTTGATGTATCTGACATTAACCACGATGGACCATTCCACCATAAGAGGCTATCAACTAACACCTTAGCAGTCACACCCCTGGAAATTAAATCCGCAGGATTATCGTTGGACCTGACGTGTCCCCATTTGCAATTGGTTGTCAAGTTTTGAATTTCCGCTATTCTATTACCCACAAATTGTTTTAAACTAGAAGGATTTGACCTTAACCAATATAAAACGATTGATGAATCTGTCCATAAATAACAATTATTAATTAAATTATTCAAACTTAAAGATTTAATTACTTTATTTACCAATCTTGAAAGGACTAAAGATGCACACAATTCAAGGCGAGGAATACTTGTGGATTTTATTGGTGCCATCCTAGATTTTGCACATAAAAGCTTTATGTTTGATTTACCCTGATCATTAATGCTCTGTATATAAATACAGGCTCCATAAGCTGTAGTGGAGGCATCAGAAAAACCGTGAATATTTATTGCAACAGTATTTTTTAACAAGACATGCCTAGGAATCTGGAAAGAATTTAATGACATGAGATTGGAAATAAAATCTACCCAATTTTTCCTTATATTACAAGAAACAAGTTCATCCCAAGACAATTTCTCCAACCAAAGTTGTTGCAATAAAACCTTACTCACAATTATAACAGGACCAAGTAACCCTAATGGATCAAATATTTGTGAAATTGTAGATAATATAGTTCTTTTGCAAATTTCTGTTGGTAAATTTATTTCAGGTATTTTGTATTGTATAACGTCTTCACCGGGATTCCAATATACCCCAAGAGTTTTAGCGCATTCACCAAAATTTATGGGCATTATTTTTATACTATCATTGCTATTTGAAAATATTTTAATTACTTCGGGATCATTAGAAATCCATTTGCGTAAATCAAAACAACCTTGACTTAAAACATCAGAAATTTGTTGAATTAAAAAAATAGCATGAGATGATGATTCCGATCCAGAAAGTAAATCATCCACATAAAAATCTCTTTTTATTATTTCCGAAACTTCAGGAAATTTATCTTGATTCTCCTTAGCCAATTGATGAAGACATCTAATTGCTAGAAATGAAGCTGAAGCCGTACCATAAGTAACTGTATTTAATTCGTACGTTTCGAGAGGATGTGATTGATCTGCACGCCAAAGAATGCACTGCATATGACGTTGCTCTGGATTAATTAATACCTGTCTATACATTTTTCCAATGTCAGCTGAAAACGCTATTAAATGACGTCTAAATCGTAACAAAATTGAAAAAATATCTTCTTGAATGATAGGACCAACTGATTGAATATCATTCAAAGAAACTCCAGTTGAAGTGGTGCATGATGCATCAAAAACTACACGTAATTTGGTAGTGATACTACATTCTTTTAAGACACCATGATGAGGCAAATAATAAATATCTTTTATGAATTCTGGATTTTTTAATTTAGTCATATGATTTAGATTTTTATATTCCTCCATAAATTCAATATACATATGCTTTAATCTTGAATTTGAATGAAATCTTCTTTCCATGGAATAAAATCTATTAATTGCTTGAGTTTTGGAATGACCTAACTTAGATACATCGTCCTTTAATGGAATTGAAACGATGAATCTACCTGAAATGTCCCTTCTTGTGCTAGCAATAAAATGTTGCTCACAATCATCAAAAAGAATTGTCTGAGGTGACACTTCCTCTATTTCCCAAAATTTCATTAATTGATCTTGAACAGTATCAGTAGAAAAATTACAAATAGTCATATGGATTCGAGTAGAAGGTATTGAACCAGATATCACCCAACCAAGCTTAGTTTTTTGTAAAATTGGTAAACTGCAACCCAATTCGATTTTACCAGAGATTATAAGATGCCAAAATATTTCAACACCTATTAACATGTCAATTTGTGAAGGTTTGTAAAATTCAGGATCTGCTAAAGCAACATGATTTGGAATATTTAATCTTGTAGAATTAAATATGACATTTGGAAGATCATCAGATATTTTAGGAATAACTATACAAGACATATTAAACGAAAAATCATCTTGAAGCGACGTAACTTCGACTTCACATTTTGTTTTGAAATTAGTTCTTATTTGATTAATTCCAACAACATTGATGTTAACGGGATCTTGTTTTAAACCTAATTTAGTAGCAAATTCCGCAGTAATAAAATTGGATTGTGATCCAGAATCCAAGAGAACCCTACACGATTCAAGATATCCATTTTTATTCGCCACAAGAACTATTGCAGTTGATAATAGCATTTGATTTTGAATATTAGAAGTCGAATTTGATAAAACCTTTTGTATGCCTTCTTTATCATTTGTAGATACCTCATTAATTGAAGTTTCAGAAATACGTTTTGGCTTGGGTTTATCAAAATGTAACAATGTATGATGCCTTTGGTTACAAAATTTACATAATTTTGATTTACAATCGCGATTAGAATGATTTTGATAAAGACAATTCGTACAGAGCTTAAGTACCTTTACTCTATTGTACCTTTGTTTTGAATTTAATTTAAGAAACTCAGGACAAATATAAATTTTATGTGCACCATTGCAATGCAAACAATTTTCAGATGTCGATATGAATGTATTAGATGTTTGGAATTTCTTATTTTTAAATGATTGGTGCTTTTCAGAAGTAGAGGAACCATCAGAAAAATTATTTTTTGGTAAGGATTGCATTTTAAGAAGCATATTAGCCTTATCCTTTAAAAAATTAATAAATTCATCTAAGGTCGGATATTCCCCTGTTTTTTTAAAGCTCTCCCATTCACGAAGAGTTATTGCATCTAACTTGGACTTAGTAAGATGTATGATCATAAAATCCCAACTCTCTATAGGCAATTTTAATATTTTTAATGATTTTAAATTATTTTGAATAATTCGTACCAATGCACGAATTTCAAAAGACGATTCTTGTGTAATTGTTTTTACATTAAGTATTTTATCAAAATGATTTTGTGCTAAAATTTCCTTATTTTCAAAATTTTCGCACAATGTATTCCATGCTTCCTCATAATTATCTGAACTTGTTTCAATATTATCCAGCAATTCTAAAGCGATTCCCGTTAAAGAAGTTTTTAGATAATGTAATTTTTGAAGATTTGTCATACGCTCGTTGTTATGAACTAAACTCGAAAAAAGATCACGAAATGATAAAAAATTATCAAAATCCCCATTAAATTGAGGTAAACGTATCTCAGGAAATTTGACTGATTGGGAAGCATTAATGTCAAACTCCTTCGAAATGGTATCACTTTTGTTAACAACTTCCAAAATACTAGAATTTAAAATTGTAGTTTTGGAAGCATTTTTTATTAATACATCTGCTTGAGCAATAGCTTCATAATATTGATTTTCAAATAATTCCCTTTCGGAATTTTCAATATCATAATTTTCATTTGAATCTATTAGAAGATCAATTTCTTCTTGAATACTGTTAAATTGTTCAAAAACGACATTTAAATTTAAAAGTCGCGTTTTTAGTTGTGATAAATCATTTTCTGACAATTCGATTGTGTCAATTTCAGAAGCATTAAATTTTATTAAAAAATTTATGAATCGCGTTAATTCACCTTTTTTAACTCCACGTTTTCCCTTTAATACCTTTAATTTTTCGGCATTACTCATATTTAATTTAATTTAATGTAAGTGGTACAAATAATAAGCAATATCAAATTAAAAACTATTTTGGTGCTCACATGGAAAATATTCGATGAACTGACGACTGTTGAATCTTGAAGAATTGTTTTCTGGACTAGCAGTAACAAATCCTCTTCTGGACATGCAGATTGGCTTGTTTATTCATGATGAACCATATAATCTTTATCCAAATCCGGTTCGAAGGACCAAATGATGCGAGTGGGTCTTTACACCGTAGTATAGGTCAAAAACACTCTTTAAAAAATTACTGATGGATTATAGGATAAAGATTATTTTGTAAAAGAAAATAATTGTTATTTTCTAAAATAAGTGTATTTTGTACAAACTATTGAGTTATTATGACATTTTATATATCTTTTTTTTTAAGATAACTAGATTATTATAACAAACAACAAAACTTATCGCAAATTACCAACAAACAATAAAATAACCATTTTCGGCGGAAACACACTGCTAATTCTTAATTATGACCCGCATTTACGACTTGAGTTGTTGCAATCGAATGATGAATGATGGCTTACTTATAAAGCAAGCACAGCCTATTAACTATACTTATGGTGCAATTCTGTGTAAAACTGTAAGTCCTTGTAGGCAATATCTATGAGGTAACCATGGAAACTCTCCATCACAACCCATATAACAAACCAAACAGATTTTTCCTGTAAAGACTTACAGATTTGCACAGAATTGCACTATTATTTTTAGTACGAGTAAGCAAACTGTATAAATGTAATCACAAATTTGAAAATTTTGCGTCAGAATGATTAAAACACCAGCTTTTCTCACTATATTTAGTTTTAAACAAGAATTTAATAAATGAATAGCCACAAAACCTTGTAAGTACACGAAAAAATTAATAAGCTTTTTGATAAAAAAAATTATGATTAAAAGCGTACGCAACAACTGGATTTGAAAATCCACCTCCCAGAGTTATCGACAGCCCACTCAATCTCAAACTTATGAAAGTTAAAAGTTTTAATTAAACATCGATTTGCGAAAATAATTTTGAATTTATATTTATTAATGATATTAAGCTTAGAGTTCGTTGAATATTGAACAGCTCTACAATTTAACTCTTCATCCAGCTGAGAAAACATGGGTGTAATACTTCAGATCTAATGTGCTTTGGCGTTTTTGTTCCAAAACTAAAGCTATTTAAGACGGGAGCGCACTCGAGGTGGTGTGTGGGAGATGTGGTGGTGGTAAAGTGGGTGGCATTTTTTAAAGGCTTTATAACGGGTACTGTGGCTCCCGTTGGGATGGTGAGGCACCACACTGCTTCGCCACTTCAATGCTCGCTATTGTATTTTTTATAGTGTTTTGGAGGTGCCCCTTTTCTGCCACGTCACCTGTGTTCCACTCAAGTGCGCCTCCGGCCTAATAATTATTTCTAGAGGTGTGGTGGGTAAAATTAAATACTAATTTTAAATTTTGTTTCAGATTTATGTTAGTACTGGTGTGCCTCATATTTAGTGTACTATCTACAATCGATACGTATCAAGATTTTGCCAACGAAACTCTTTTTTGGATGGTAAGTTAATTTAATTAGGTACTAGTATTACGCTACAATTCTTCTTATAATGTGTGTTTAATATAAAGGGGGTAAATATACTATTGGGTACAAAATACGACAGACTCGAGGACATTAAAAAAATATGGATTGTTCCCATTTAAAATATAGTCTATTGTATCATAAAACTTTAATTTGGTTAAAAATATCTACAATTTAAAAACATACGTATGTCTATACCTCAAAATGGCTCTACCTATTGTGGAAAGTATTAAAAAGATCCCGAAGAGTTCAAATTATTTAACAAGGTTTAAGCTGTGCTTATATCTTGAAAAGAAAGTCGCGTAAACCAGAAAAAAAATGGGATTGTTTTATCCTCACCAAACACCGCGCAGTCATTAAATATATTTATTTAAAATGGAACACTTAATTATTACTAAATTCCGAATTTAACCAGCAAATAAGCATATCTCTAGACCATGTTTATCATTTTTTGCACGTAAAAAAGGTGACGCACTAAATTGTCGAACGTAAAATTGTCGAAAGTAAAGGTGTCGAACTGCTAAATTGTGGAATCGCAAATCCGTAAATTCACAGAATGCAAAAACGTCGGACGTATAAGTACCGAACGTAAAAATGTCAAACCGAAAGGAATCATTTTATAGAAGCACCTTAAATTATTCAATCTTTACGGTTAAGCTCATTTAACATAAGACTTGAGTACTATGGTTCTAAACTTTTCGAATATTTTTCTACTCGGAAAATGATGAGGTGAACTTTCTAAAACACTGAATCGATATTAACTACATGTAAGCACTCCATGTATGTTTAGTCTTTACGTCATATGGCTCGACGGAATCTTTATTCCGTCGAGCCATATGACGTCACTAACGCGTTGTCCGATAAACCGGAACCGTTTCATTTTCTTGTTTTTTGGCGACTGTTTTTGTTTTGTGTCTCGCTCGAAAGCTCTAAGTTCAATAGGTTTCGAAATGTTCCTAAACTTAATGTAGTCTAATATAAAGATCTTGATTGCATGTAAATCAATCCAAACAAACTGCTGACGCAAACTCATCAAAAATTGAAAGAAACTTAAAGAAAACATCTGGAGCGGGTCATTTTTTTAAGAGAAAATGGTTTGGTTACAATTCTATCAAGTATAACGTGCATAAGTACAGCAGGAATAAACCCAGAACTCCCAAACCGTAGTACAAAACAACCAAAAGCAAGGAAAAAAATCTTCCTCCTGAACCATAATTGTAGTTTCTTGACATCAACTCAAATGAAAATGCATGGAAAGAAAAACAAACCTGGAACCAGGGCTGTGGAGTCGATAAGTACATCGCCCGACTCTAACTCCCTATTTTTTGAATCTCAGACTTCGACTCCAGATTCTCGACTCCGACTCATATCAACCACAATAGGTGCATTCCAGGTAATCGCTCTGATTAATCCAGAGCGGTCCAGAGTAGCTCGAGTCTGTTCCAGGCGGATCAGAGTGATTTACTCTGAAGCACTCCATTTTACCTCGTCACCTGTACATTTTTACCGATTCCACGACTCCATTTCCAACATCCGAATAAACTAATTTTAAACTACTTAAAATTATAAGAATGCCTTTTGCCTCATACATAAATATATTATGCATAATATAAAATTTTTAAGAACCCAAACTCTTTTTGGATCAGCGATTAATTTCAATCATTCATAAATTCAGGCACCATGCAGTTTAATAGGCAGATTCTGGTCAAATTTAAAGGCCTTTAAATCGAATCAAATAAGGTAACTATGGAAATTTAAAGGCCTTTAAACTTAAATGATTTGACCAGAATCTGGGGGTAACGCAGCCACAGTAGGCTTTTAAATTTATATGAACGTTACTTGATGAAGTTTTTAAAAGTTTGAAGGTTGAAACCCCCTTATGTCTAGGTGTATCGTAACAAAATTATCATTTTTTGGGGTTTCATTCCACGATTTATGATACAATATTGAACCTTTAAGCCCCTTTCATGTCACGTACAGTCGAAACGCAAGCTGCGAGACGCGTAGAAAACGCAGGTTCCATGTAATCAAATGAGAGCGTTCACGTCGCAATCTGTAAAACGCAGCATTTGACTACATGGAACCTGCGTTTTCTGCGCGGTTCGCAGCTTGCGTCTCGGCTGTACGTGAAAGGACCTTTATTTATACCCCATCGTTTTTGGTGTTCAATGATGAACGCGAGAAAAAGGTAGGATCTTGATGTGATTGATTGAAAAAAATAAAATTATTAAGTTGCCAAAAAGCAGTCGGCGAAATGCGGAAGCACCTGAAAAATATCACCTTCATTATTGATTTCATAATAATTTTAATTTAAAAAAATATTTTTATTAGGTTTTTATTTATTATTATAAATTTATTAATGTTATCAAAAACGTCCCAATGTAAGTACATTAATATAGCCGCGTCCACTGTACAGTTGCTCCCAGCTCAAAGTAGGACAAAAGTAATCACGATCGCGTATTCTTTGTCCTACTTCAAGCTGGGAGCAACTTTACCTACAGTAAAAAAATATTTTATCTTGCTATTACATACCTACATCTTAAAACTTAGAAGTGGATTTTTCGAATAATTTTTGGTTTTTTTTTGCCTTTAAAATAAGTTTACTTGCCAAATATAAGGCATTAGATTTTCATGAAGAAGTTTAAATTAAAAAAAAAACATGTTTTTAAAATTTATTTTCAATACTACTGAAGTTAAGAATCTTGAATAATTTTTCCTTAGGCAGTATGTTTTAATTCCAAAGCATAAATAATATCGATATGGCCGAACATTAAAGTATTGCCCGAATGTCAAGAACAACGAGTTTTATAAAAAAAAAATATTTCTACAAAAGTTTACTCAAATTAATCGTAGAATCGGAAACTATAAAAATGCACTGGGTGTTGCATTTAAAAAACGAAAGTTAGGTTTTAAATTCAAAAATATAGAGGTCTTTCCGATGTTTTGGCGGACCTTGTATGTTACTGTAATACCGGCAAATCTTACCAATTTGATCTTGTAAATGTACGAAAAAATGTGTTTTCGATAGAATTTCGGACATGTGCCACGGCATAACGGTAAATCTTAGGATTTTCCAGTTCTTATGATTTATTTATGTATAACATTTGATAAACTATTTAACTCAAAATGTCATAGAAGTTTAATATGTACTAACAAATAAGCTATTGTTATACAACTAAGAAAATATTTTTTAATACACTGCGCGTCAATTAAAGTGGAACACCCAAAATATTTAGTAACTTTTGTTTTTAAACAATGGCATTATTATAATTTTTATATTTCTTACAAGCAAATAAATTGCACATCCTTTGGCCATACTTTGTTATACTTATTTTTATTAAAGTGAATGTATTTCGTATAAAAATTGAAATTGTTAAAATTTTATTCAAAATCATTCGTATACAAGTTGTTACATCGATTGCTTATCGGCCTAAAAACGATTTCTTTTTACAAATTCTGTTATAAGGAAGTTTAAGTGTAATACGTTTGATTACTTTAAAATGCCTTTAAGACGATTAAGTCCAAATATGCGTCATGGGGGTGGTCGTTTAAGGTCTACTACTGAAAGAGATGATAGAGCAATACTGCAAGGTGTCCACGTTTGCGAAGAGAGCATCGTGTTGCTCGCAGACGTTGGGCAATAGGACACTTAAATTGGACAATAATGCAATGGAGGGATTGTTTGTTTGGTGATGAATTGAAATTTGGCGTATTCAATTCAGATGGTCGAACTAGAGTCTGGAGTGAATCAAATCAAAGATATCGAGAGGAAAATATGCTTCTCACTGTCCCCTTTGGCGGAATACTTTTTGACTCTCGCACTGATCTTGTCATTTTTATTAACAACACTATGACAGCTGAAAGATACTTAAATATGGTCATTCGACCAATAGTAGTACCGATCGCAGAACAAATTGACCCAGAATTCATTCTTGTCGACGATAATGCCCGTCCTCTTGGTGCCATGATTATAAACGATGAACTACGAAGGCATAATATTCAACGTATGGACTGGCCTCCATATTTTCCAGATATGAATCCCATTGAACATATCTGGGATTACCTCGTACGTCAACTTTATAGTCGACAAGAATATTTTGCCAACGTAAATCAGTTAGCAAATGCATTAGAGAGGAATGGCGGAATATTCCCCAAGAAACTATTCAAAATTTGATTTTTGGCATGCAAAGAAGGTGTGAGGCCAACCCGTTATTAACAATATTGAGTACAATTAAATAAGACAATTTTATAACAGCGTTTTTTTGAAATACCTAATTTTAGTTATTGTAGAATTTATAGTTATTATTATAGGTATAATTTACAATAATAAACAAATAACAATAGATATGTTAGGCTCAAAGACCGAAAACGCTCATTGAGCGAAAAAAACGACCACAACGCGTTCTGGCTTCTACGTTTCAGCCACAACGCGAAATTCGTGTCGTGGCATCTACAAAAACGCTCACAACGCGTTGTGGCCTATTCAAAAGGGTCACAACGCGAAATTCGTGTTGTGGTTGTTTTGATAATTGACCACAACGCGTTCTGGCAATGTGAAAATGCCACAACGCATTTTGGGTGCTAAAATACATACCCATGCGCAATCTTAGATCAAGTTGTGTCTTGCATAGACTTCAAATTATTTTGTTGTTCGTCTCTATAGAGTGCAGACATGCTAGAGTGTGACGCGGTTGATATTGTCAGTAAAAACATGAGCATTAAAAATATTTTTTACGATAAACTGATTGATCTAAATAAGTCGTCCTCTGATCGATGTGTATTTATCGATAATACGCGTTATGAAATGTTACTTCATAAAGTAGAAGAAGCTCAATTACTTCAAAAAAGTAAACAAGCGCTATCATCAAAGCAGTACCGTCGTTTAAATCGATATGACATATTACAAATTGGTGATACTAAAAAACTAATTGAAAGTGGTTCTGACGGCACAAATGATTCTAAAATTCGCATAATATTTTTGTGATGAAAAATATATAAAATTAAATTTGGTTTCGTTTATTTTTAAACTAAAGAAATATTTTTTGCGCAATACGTAGCAGTACCTGAACTTTAATATATAGTCGCAATAACCTCAAATAGATTTTTGTAATTCTACTGCTATGTCTACCTAAAAAATAATAAATTGTTCTTATCTTTCTAAGCTATTCTTATTTATGTTTTCAGTTATGGAAGCTGAACTAAAAACTAAATATTGTAATATTACTCGTGAAATAATAAATCTTTTTCTGACTCTGTGTGAACAGTGTCAACTGAAGAAAAAGATACCGAAACGTGGATTAGTTTTAAGGCCAATTCTCTCTGACATGAATTCTCGATGCCAAGTTGATTTGATTGATATGCAGTCAGAGCCAGATAAAGATTACCGATTTATTTTCAACTATCAAGATCATTTAACCAAATTTTCAATACTTCGCCCTCTTAAAACGAAAACTGCTGAGGAAGTGGCGTACCAACTTTTAGACATTTTCTGTTTATTTGGTGCCCCATATATACTTCACAGCGATAACGGCCGCGAATTTGCAAATAAAGTAATTAAAAATTTGGCTGATATGTGGCCTGGAATGAAGCTTGTTCACGGGAAACCGAGACATTCCCAGAGTCAGGAATCGGTGGAAAGGTCAAACCAAGACGTTCGAGATATGTTGGTAACTTGGATGGCTGACAACAATTCCAGAAAATGGTCTGAAGTTCTTCGATTTACTCAAAGTAAGAAAAATAGAGTTCTTCATTCGGTTATTAAAACAAGTCCCTATGAGGCTATGTTCGGATCAGCGCAAAGGATCGGTCTTGGGGATTCCTCTCTTCCTAGTGACACATACGCCTCTATCGAAACTGAAGAAGAATTAGAACAACTTCTTTCTTCTGTAAACTGTAATAACGAACATGTAACTGATAACAAAGGAATAAACGAACAAATTGAAGTTAAAAATGGCACTCAAAATAGAGAAGTTCCACAACAATCGGATATACCAGATGATAACAAAATTTATTGTATTATTTGTGTAAACGAAACCTCAGGAGCCCATAAATGTTCAAGGTGTCACGAATATGTTCATATAATTTGCGGAGAAAGTGAGGAGGATTATGAGGGTTTCGGGCAGAACGTTGTTTGCAATCTCTGTATTTAAGAAAAAACGCATCAGCTTGAAAAGAGACTGTGCTAAATCAGGACAAAAAAATGATTTCGTTTTCCAATTCCAAACTTCCTGAAGTGGCCATTGGAACGAGTGTTGCGGTTAGAGTACCTGACATTGATAGAGCAGCTCCAAGAAATATTATCTCTGTTGTAATTGATATAAATACGTCAGGTATATCAATTAGGTACCAAAGAAGGGCTCCTTGATGGACTTTATGCTCGAAATGAATTTATTGTTGCTGACAGCAATTTTATTGACATACAAGACGTACCCTCATCGTCGCTAACTCTTCGTTCGGCATCTATGTTATGTTCAGGAAGCAATCAAGGTTTTATAAGCTGTCAGTGCAAGAAATCCTGCATTGATCAAAAATGCAAATGCGTTTCCAAAAAAATAAAATGCAATTCAAAATGTCACAATAGTAGTTTGTGTAAAAATAAATGACTTTAAATTTAAATTAAATAAATTTGTAATTTACAAATAATGTATAAATAAAGTTCTACTAATAATTTTTTTTTCATTTTTGGGTTGTACAAATTTATTCTTATTTTAGGTTGCTTAAAATGCATCTAAATTTGGTATTTCTTTTTAAACTCCAATTTATAAACTATTCACAATTACTATTTATTTAAAATGCGTTATGGTTGCATCGATGCGCGTTCTGCGTTCTCAACGCTTTCTGGCATTTTCACATTGCCAGAACGCGTTGTGGTCAATTATCAAAACAACCACAACACGAATTTCGCGTTGTGACCCTTTTGAATAGGCCACAACGCGTTGTGAGCGTTTTTGTAGATGCCACGACACGAATTTCGCGTTGTGGCTGAAACGTAGAGCGTTTTCGGTCTTTGAGCCTAACATATCTATTGTTATTTGTTTATTATTGTAAATTATACCTATAATAATAACTATAAATTCTACAATAACTAAAATTAGGTATTTCAAAAAAACGCTGTTATAAAATTAAATGTCTTATTTAATTGTAGTCAATATTGTTAATAACGGGTTGGCCTCACACCCTCTTTGCATGCCAAAAATCAAATTTTGAATAGTTTCTTGGGGAATATTCCGCCACTCCTCTCTAATGCATTTGCTAACTGATTTACGTTGGCAAAATATTCTTGTCGACTATAAAGTTGACGTACGAGGTAATCCCAGATATGTTCAATGGGATTCATATCTGGAAAATATGGAGCCAGTCCATACGTTGAATATTATGCCTTCTTTGAGCCTAACAGATATATTAGGTATTTTTTCATTTTTTTTGAATTTAACCTGAAATTTTGATGCGTTCCACTTCAATTGACGCGCAGTGTAAATTGTAAATTTGCTTTTACAAATATGAATTGGCAAATGCTTGGATTACCAGCTGGAACTAGTAAATCCTAAGATTTATCATTTTTCCCTGGTAAAAGTACAAAATTTTATCAAAAATATAACTTGAAATTGGTATATACTAGGTTTAACGCGTACCGGTTTTTGGGCTTATTTTATAGTAACATACAGGGTCCGCCAAAAGCCTCGGGACAGCACTGTATATTTAGATTGCGTGTATATATATTTTTTTTAAATTGACATACTTATACAGTATCATAAAAACTACATTCTGAGATGGTTTAGAACTTCTCCATTTGGGGGGGGGGGGGGTCACGTGAGGAGAATTACCCTACTTTTTTAAATTGCAACCCCTATCGAGTTTTAACTTATTTTAAAGAGAATGAAAAAAGATACACATTCCTGCAAAGCAGATGCCATTATGTTGATTTGTTAAAAAGTTATTAAGGATTAAAGTGTAGATTAAAATGATTTTCATCTAGTTAGCATTGAAATCTCCAGGGGGTTTTTGTCGGGGGGTTTTTGTCCTGATATCTTATTAAATATATTCTTGATTAGGAAATAATATATTATTCAACAAGCGAGTAATGATAGCCATTACTCACGAAGGCCGAAATTGCGACACGTGCCGGTAGGCGAGTATGGTAACAGACCTGAGTGAGTAATGGCTATTTACTCGCGAGTAGAATACTATACTTTTTCTATGACTATTTGCTAAACGCAAAAATATTTTACTAAAAAATTAAGTTATTTGACGACAATTTCATTTTTATAATTTGTTTGAATTTTGTACCAGAGATTCACTAGTGAGTTTTGGTTACCGGTGACCAAAAGTTACGGGTGTGAGTAATAGCTATCATTGCTTATCTAGAAACGCGTTCATGAAGTACCCATTATACAATAATCATAGAAAAAAATATTTTTTTATTCTTTAACCATCAAAATTTTGTTTAAAACGTTTTTTGCCACTCATGTAAAATTATTTTCTATAAGGGCTATAAATCAAATATGTTTATAATTTTGACGCCATTTGTAGATGTTCACAACATAAAAATATATCATAGTATTAGAAGAAGAAGTAGTTTTAAATACATTGACTAATTTAAAGTTTATAGGTCTAATTCTAAGGGACTATAAGATTCAAAGCAAAGGAAGCTTACTAAAAGGATCTTTGATGATTTTATGAAGTAATTGCTAGTAAAAGAATCTTAATTCCTCATTTTATTTACGACTTATCGATACTAAATTAATTATAAATTTTGCAGGTATTCTACATTTATAAAGTTCTTGTAAGTAATTTTGATTTATAATTTACAATTATCTACTGTGGGTTCCGTAAAGTGCACAAGTCTTTTTCAAACAAGAACATTGCTTTTATTTCATCAGCGTTTTTCATTTCTGCTCAAACTATTAAATTTATTTAAAACACATCGCTTTAAACTACACTATAGGTTTTACTGTCTCGATTCAAACGACTTTGAAACATAGTATCACATAGAAAATGAATGAAATCCCAAGTATATTCCGATACAGTTTTGATTTGATTCCTTTTCTTTGTGATATTATTAATTACTATCCCAAATCATCATCAAAACTTTTGCTTCTCGATTTTAATACAGTTTTACATATAACCTTGACCAAAATGATTAGGCACCCTTTAAATAATAAGTTATCTTGACTAGCGGTTAAAATGAGTCGGACAATTTTTAGTTATTATTTGGTTTATATCTCAAAAAGTTATTTGAACAATAGAAAAACTCTACAAAATTTTCTTCCGAAAATGCCATAAACTAATTGCAGAGACAGACTTCTACAAAAATAAAAAGATATCAGGCCGAAAATACATACATACGAACAGAACGCGAAGACAGAAAATTGATACTGGTATCCATATTTAAATCAGTGCTGCATCCATCATTATCCCGAATTTATGGAGACGCGAGACGCCAATCTAGAAAATTTTAACAAAATAATGCTCCTTGCCACGATCATTCATATCTTTATCCATATTTAAAGAAAATTAAGTGGAATAGATTGTTAATCAAAATGAAGATCAAGATGTATCGTTACTCAACTTTATTCATCAAATATTTAAGTAAGATTTGTCAGATCTTTCTTAAATGTTGACATTTAACATGAATTGCTATCAATTTCGAGACCTTGTCTCATCATCAGGCATCATCAACTCCACACAGCAGTGCTTCACTCTTTACTCTATTTAAAGAAAATTGTTTTGTTATACTGGATTGGCCTGTACGGTCACCAGATAGCAATTCAATCGCGCACTTTGGGAACACGCTAAAGTGTAAGAATCGTGAGTACATTATAACTTCAATAACAGTTCTAAAAATGCTTTACAAGAGTGGATATAAATGTAGTAAAAGTTGGTAGGTAGTATGTTTTAAAGAATACAGGATATATTAACATCCTATTGCCTGTTATTACCAACGATTCTTAAATTTAGGTATTGCTTATAGCGCTAGTTGCTAGGTATTTTTTATTATTTAATTATTTAATATAAAATACCTAGTGGTATAAGCAATACCTAAGTTTTAAGAATCGTTGATGAAATCCGGCATAAGAGGACTAACAAAGATTTATGATTTAACAATATATGAAGTTCGATTTTCCTTTCAAAATACATATTAACATTGAATAAATATAGTTTTGTAGGGAGTCTAATTATTTTGGCCAAGGCTATACATAGTCCATTGAGTGGTACATTGAAAATACATCATTCCAAATTTTTTTAAAATATCACTATCATCCGCATCGCACACACTTCGCAAGAAAATTTTATTGTGAAAAAATCAATAATTAAATTTTAAAATTTTAATCTTTAGTATATAAAAAATGTATACCTTCTTAATTAAGAATATATAAATTTATATTCATCTTAATTTTTCAATTACTTAACTACCTAAGTGTAAAATTGAAAAGTTATTCACTGAGTTGTGCCAAACTCAGCCAAATACAATACGATTTAAATCCCTATTACGAATTAGAGTTGTATGCTCTGTCACAGTACAAAGGCTGTCATTTCAAGACAATTTAATTTAATTTATTTAAGATAATTTCATTTTATTTTCTCAAAATCATGTAAAAATAACTTATTAATTATTTAAAACGTTCGGTAATAGTATGTAGTAACACAATTCAAACAACGAGCACTTTTTTGCCGTTTCTATTCATATTTTAACATGTTGAAAGATGAAAACTAGAAATATTTTCCAGGAAAAGGCGAATGTTCATAAAATATAAATCGAACAGTTCCTTACTTACCAGCTGAGCATTCCCGGCATTTTCTATTATTAACTAAATTGTTCCCCAAATAAAAGCGTGCCAAGTTCGAGAGATTATGGTTTGTATATTAAAAACAAACAAACGAGCTCTTATTTATAATTTTGCAAGATGGTATTGTAGATATAAACAACAAAGTAAGTCCATTATATCATATAGCGAGGATCGATTATCAAGCAAAACTCATATAAAAGTGACTATAATGATTTTAAAAGCAATAACTTGTCGACACTAATGGGATATCTTTATAGCCAAGATATGTTTGATATTAGGTGTTTACTACGTATACAAAAATTCACAATTATTGCGCTTTGATAATCACACGTACAAAATATACATCGATAATAAATTACACTTTCATTTATAACAGTGTTTAATTTCAATACGGCAACTATTTTTAGAAGTTAAAAAGAGAAACATTAGTTAGACCAATTTGAAATTAATTACTAATACTTTTTTATTGTATTAAAAATATAGGTATTACTAGCATAAAATATTCGATCTCTCTTTCCTTTTATTTCGAATGTAAATTCTAAACTTCATTTTAAAATCTATAACAAAACATCACATTGTCTCTATAAAATTAAGTATTTTCGAATGCATCAATTCACCAACATAAACTCTTGCATAAATTTGCTTTGCATGTTCTCTTCCGAATATATTACCTCTTAAAATACCATTTAATGGTAAAACTTAGATAAAGCGTAAGAAAATTTATGTTACTATCACTGCATTATAACATAGTGTTTCAATTCAGCATATTATCTAAATGAACCCAAAACTTTGTTTTACTCGATGGTAATAAATTGTATTTTTATTTTAGGAAATATGCCTTGTAGTATTCTTCGGAGTAGAATATTTAGTACGACTTTGGTCAGCAGGATGCAGGTCGAAATACATGGGAATTGCGGGAAGATTTAGATTTATTAGAAAACCTATTTGTATTATAGGTAAGTATATTTTCTCCAATTTATGTAATATCAAAATCTATATCAATCGTAAACGATCATTACATTTTCATCAAATACCAACGTTTCTCCCACAAATTTTGGGCGATACCAAGGCTAAAAACAGACAAAACCAAATAGATGCAAGAAATATGAAGACAATTAAATAACCAGAAACATGCGTATCCATACTTAATCTAATTAAATGTAAATTGATCAGTTACAATTCACTTCTTACCTATAAACATCACACTGCCATTAATTCACAAAAGCCTTGATAAAGCCCAAAATTTGTGATGAAAATGTAATGATCGTCCAATAAAATTGTATCCGATAACCGAAGAAACTTTTCTATTTGCCTTGATATTACAACAGATATTTTTTTTGGTTTATTAAAATTTAAAAGATTTATTTAAATAAATAAAGATAGCTTTGGTCTTACCATTTACTACCTTTAGAAAAAGAAAAAGGTGTGTGCTTACCTAATAATTGTATAATGGTTTTAGGTTTAGTAGAAGGGTTGGCATATGCCCCAGACCACATTTAAAAGTTCAGTATTTTTATTTTTAATTGAACTTTAAATATCTTAACAATTCAATTAGATATCTTAATATCTTAAAAGAAAATCGCCGGTCTTCCGAAATTTTCGCTGGAAATCCTGTATGAGTTGTGTTGATCTTACTTTTCAAAATTATCAAGAAGAATAAGATTTGGAGATCAGGCTGGCACTTTCAATATGAATATTCTATTCCTAAGTTTTGTGCAGTTAATTAATTTTTGTTGTTTTAATATTTAGTGATTTTTTGTCAGATATATTATCAATTGAACGTTAGTTTATAATCTTGGTTTTTTAAATTGATGTTACCAAATTTAATTTTCTGTAATGCTTTTGCCGTAACTTTTCGGGTACTACCACTACCTAATAGCCTGTTTAAATTCCTTAAAATACTTTTTGTGCGTCTATAAGAAAGCTATAACAGCACTAAAAACAGTTTGTTATAGCAGTGGAATGTATCTTTTCGAAGATGGTTGTACTGAATATTGTTTCAAAATGGCAGTTGCCAAGCAATTACAGGTTATTTCATGATTTTGTAAACATCACATCAGAGTTGCCGACTACCAGAAAAGTTTCTAAACTCGGAAAACTACAATATTTTATTTTGAAAAAGTAAAAAAGTGCAAAATAGAAAAAATAGTATAAATACTCGTTTTTTAATATATTTTCTACTTTAGAGTAAAATTCCAAACAAACATCGTGTATCCTTTATTTTAATTCAAATTCAACTGTCTGCCAGGGTATTGTTTTGTTTGGTAAATTTCCTAAGCAATGATCACTAAATTAAATACAAGATTTATGAGCAACATATTTTGTATAAATTAAAAACTTACTGTGTGCAATTTTATTTAATGTATTCTGAATTAACTAATTTTTATAATAAAATACCGCCAATTTTTAATATTGTTTTCAAATTTAGGAATTATATTAAAACTTTTTAATACATATTTTATTTTTTTAATAACCAAACAATACCACAACCGGTCAACAACATGACTAAGCTGGAAGAAATGTCCAGCAAACCCATTAAACAAATGGAGCAATTCTCAACCTACTTACTAACGTTGTCAATAAATTAGCTTAATGCCAGAATAACCAAAATATAAAATATTTATTCATTTGGAACGCCAATGGCCTCCATCAACACGCACGTGAACTTAAAACATTTATTTACGAACAAAATATAGACGTCATGATGATTTTGGAAACTCATCTCACAGATAAACATCATCTTCGGATTCCTAAATATAAATTATACCATACAAAATACCCAAATGAAAAAGCATATGGAGGTACTGCCATTATTATACTAGATACCATCAAATATTACGAAAGGGAGAAATTCACCAGGAATTACCTACAAGCTACCAGTTTAACTATTGAAGATGATCACGTACCAACAACTATCTACTGTCCGTCAAAACATAACATCAAACAAGAACACTAATGAAAGCAAGCAATCTACAACAAATATCTACTGTCCAACCAACTTACTGGCCGTCAGACAGAAACAAAATTCCAGATGCCATATATTTTTGTATCACAAAAGGCATCGATACAAATAAATCTAAGGCAAAATCTTGTTTTGACTTGTCATCCGACCACCCACAGGTGATAATAACAATTCACTCGCAAATCCTAAACACAGAAAAACAACCATCACTACATAACAAAAAAACTGACTGGTTATTATTCATAGAAAAACTTAACCCTTGATAACACTAAAAATCTACCATTAAAAACTGATTTGGGCATAGAAAAAGCAGTAATACATCTAACAAATAACATTCAAGAGGCAGCGTGGTTTGCGACTCCAGAAAGCAAAGAATCCCTAATAAGTAGGGATGTTCCACTCACAATAAAAGACAAAATTTTGGAATAAAAGGCAGATACGAAAACAATGGAAACAATTTAATTCGGAAGAAAATAAAAAAAACGAAACAAAATAACAAAAGAGATAAATCAGTGTATCCAAGAATATCTGGAAAGTCTAATCCCAAATGAAGCAACAAGGAAACTAAGAAGGCCCCAACAACACAATCCTCCAATTAACAATGGCAACAACTCATAGGCTAGATACGATAAAGAAAAAGTCAAAGTCTTCTCCGATCATTTAAAAAACGTATTTAAACCCTTTCCAGCAGAATCAACCCCCGAAGAAGAAAACCAAATAACAGGCTTCCTAGAGGGCCTATTCCAAATGGACAACCCCACAAAAAATTTACAACCAAAGAAGTACAACAGACAATAATGGAAGAAATCAACTTTAAAAAAGCTCCCGGATTTGATCTAATCTTTGGAAAAATTCTGCAAGATCTGCCAGATAATTGCATAAAATTAATAACTTTTATAATCAATCTTGCGTTTAAACCACTTCCCTAGCACTTGGAAGGTAGCCCAAATAATCATGATTCTGAAACCTCGGGAAAAGCCAGAAGGCGTCTCTTCATATAGGCCCATTAGTCTAGTACCTATGCTCTCCAAAGTTTTTGAGAAGATGTACACTAAAAGACTCAAAATAATAATAGACGAAAGGAAAATAATCCCATTACACCAGTTTGGATTTCGGAACAAGCACGGAACACAGAACAAGTACATAGACTGGTCAATCAAATAAACAAAGACTTAAACGCTAAATTTACTGCTCAGCTGCCTTCCTTAATATACATCAAGCTTTTGACAAGGTGTGGCACAAAGGATTGCAAACCAAATTAAAGAAAACTCTACCTCATCCCTACTTTCAACTACTAAATAACTAACCTATACAGGGTGTCCAGAAATTAAGCGGCAAAATTTTAAAAGGCGATTCTACAACTAATAAATAATAAACATATATCCGATGTCGCTTCCGAAGAGACCTAGAGTCCAATAAAGATGATGACAAAACAGAGGTTTTTGCTTGCTTACTTAAAGACTGTTCATTCTAGAGATTTTAAATTTGGTACAAATCTTAATACACTTCAGATAATACACTTCATGATTTTTTTCAGATTTTTTGCAAGCTTTTAAAGGGTAGTTATGGGGAGGGTTGAAGTTAATATTATTATTAATTTTTTTATTTTATATTACAATAATTATTTAGCTAATTACTTAATTGAATGTGGTTATTTTTTAGTTTTGAAGAATTACTTTTAAATTGAGGGTTTATTGCCATTTTTGATACTTTTAATTTTTATGGGTAACATAATAATTAAAGTATCTTAATAATGTGGATGGTTAAGCCTAATTTTCTCGAAAACGGTGCCCTCTACCGAGTCGGTATAAGAGTAACTTTTTTATTAAAAATTAAAAATGGAACAATATTATAAGAAAAAAATCATTTATGTTAACCATAAAAAAGGTAACAATAATTTTAACCTCAACCCTCCTCATAACTACCCTTTGAAAGCTCGCAAAAAAACTGAAGTAAATCATGAAGTCCTATCTGAAGTTTACAAAGATTCGTACCAAATTTAAAATCTCTACAATAAACCGTCTTTAAATAAAGAAGCTAAAATTTTTGTCACCATCTTTATTGTACTATAGCTCCTTTAGGAAGTGAAATCAGACATATGTTTATAGGGAGTTTTTTCTTAAAATGAGTTATAGAGTTCTAAAATTTTCCGCTTAATTTCTGGACACCCTGTATATCTGACAGACACTTTTTGGTAAAACAAGGAAGCGAATACTCCAACCTAAATCCTATATTCTCAGATGTGCCTCAAGGAAGCGTGCTTGGACCAATACACATGTATATTGGTCCAAGGGTTATATACACCGCAGAACTACCAACAACAAGACTTATCACCATACCAACATTTGCCAATGACACAGCTATAATAGCATCTCACACCGATCCCACATCGGCCTCCAGACATCTGCAAACGAACCTTAACATGATCCAGACCTGGCTAAAGAAATGGCGTATCAAAGTTAATGAATTGAAAACTACCCATGTAACTTTCACCTTGCGAAGAGAAACATGTCCACCAGTGGCACTCAACAATTCTCAGCTCCCTTGGACCGCAGATTGACATGGAAAAAATACATATTCACCAAGCGTAAACAGCTAGAACTTAAGTTTAGCCAAATGTACTGGCTCATTGGCCGCAAACAAAACTATCATTAGACAATAGACAACAAGTTATTACTATACAAAACCATACTTAAGCCCATCTGGATCTATAGTATTCAGCTATGGGGTACTGCCTGTAAATCCAACATTGACATTCTGCAAAGGTTTCAGAAAAAGATTGCACGTGCCATCGTCGACGCGCCCTGCTACGTATCCAACGAGGTGATCACATCACTCTGGAATCTATTAAAGAAACTATATTAAACGTGTGCACCCAAACGTGCTGGCCAATCAGTTAAACGTGCGCGACAACATTGAAGTGCGAAGGCTAAAGCGGCTGCAACCGTTCGACCTGATAGCAAGACCCATATGAGTTATTTAAGACATTTAAACCCCCAAACCAAGATTTAAACTAACTTAAATTGTATTTAAAAGGAGATCCCTCATTGGAGTTATAGCTTATTGCCCACTGGGCATATTCCTGTACTCACAATATATTTTTTTGCAGATTTAATCGTCGTCGTAGCATCGATAGTAGTTTTAACGTATGGATCCAATGGTCAAGTATTTGCCACGTCTGCAATACGTGGAATTCGGTTTTTACAAATTCTACGCATGTTACACGTTGATCGACAAGGAGGTACTTGGCGATTATTGGGTTCTGTTGTTTTCATCCACAGACAGGTTTGTTAATTTACAAATATTTCTTTCTATTGACTAATATTTTTATTAAGTTAAAACATAAATACAGGGTGAGTCTATAACATGAAACAAATTCAATAAGCCAGAGGCGGCTTGATATTCAAAAAAAGGACGCGTCTAGAATCCCGCACACGAGATCGATTTAAAAAAATTATAATCCTAAACAGGCGTCGTTTTGTGGAAATAAATTTGATATTCACAAAAGCATTTCTGTAACAAAAAAATATAATCTAACCTGACCTGACCTAACCTTACCACTATTCATATAATATATGTATAATTAAAATTCACCTAAACAAAAGAAAATAAAAATGAGCAGATTGACAGCTCGGGATTTTTTCCCGAACCTGCAACATGATAACATTGCACCCTACCACCACTCTACCACCATTCCACCGGGTTTGCTTAGCAATGGTCAATTCTATAAATGAAGACACAAGTGGATAAAAGTGTCAAGTCGCAAATTAATTTTTATAATTTTTCTTTTATTGTTCTGTTAAGTTCTGTAAAGTAGTTTTTTTTTCTTATATTTAAGACTTTAGAAAAAATTACTTAGTTACTTCAATAGCAGAAGAAAAAAGTTGGGACATGGCACCTTTATCCAAAAGAATTTTTTTCCATAAAAGAGCGCTTTTGAAATATACCGAGCACAGAATAAAAATATAGGATATTTTGTGACAATTTATCAAAAGAAATCAATTTGAAAATAAATGCGACATTACACCTTTAACCTTTATCCACTTGTGTCTTCAATTATTTTCTCATGAAATAGCTATTAAATTAATTAGGGTTTTGTTAATTTTCAAAAAATAAAGATTATTTATTTGTGAATGGTGAAAAATTTTTAATTAACAGTTTCGCAAAAATTTAAAACTTTAAAATAAAATTTTTTGAAAAATATTTTTACCATCATATGTTAATAGTAAATCATTATTTGGCATTTGCTCAAAATTTTGCAGAAAACAATTTTTGCCCCAATTTTGACCAAAAGTATACCCCAAAATTCGTTTATTTTTTTCAAGTTTAATACACGATAGTCTGTATCGATGAAACGTCACGTCGTTGTCGAAGCAAAGGTTTATCGATGAAAAGGTGTATTTTGTATTAAACGATGTGGATCGAAGTAGTGTCGATGAAACGTCCTTGTCAAAGAAAAAGTTTGTCGATGAAAAGGTAGTCTCGATGAAATGGTTGTCTATGAAAAGGTAATGTAGATGAACGTCTGTGTCGATGAAATTTCATTCGATGAAAAATGGAAAGCGAAAAGCCTATGTCGATGAAGTGTATAAATTTGCAGGGAAGAATTTTTGGATAACTTATTAGAAGAATCCTGTTCGAGAAATTCCACTGTTCTATACACGGAATTACAGGACAACTTGTATCCGTAATTTACGGTAAACAGGACAGGTGTCCTAATGGATTTCCGTTCTTAAAACCTACATATTACGTAATGATTACGTATACAGGCTGCAAGCAAATGTATGGAAAAAAACAGGAGCGATTCCTTAACTAAATTTAAGATAAAAGTAAAGAAGAATAAACATTACTTTTTTTTTAATTTTTTACACTGGATACAAATGTTGTCTCATTTCAAATTTAAATACCAGAGTTTCCTCCAAATTTCAAAAAAATTGCATGAAAGGTTTAAAAGTTATGCTAAAAAACAGAAAAAAAAGAAATTTTGACACTTTTAGCATCCAAAATGGAACACGTTAGAAAAAAAATTATTCTTTACTTTTATCTTAGATTTAGCCAAGGAATCACCTCCTGATTTTTTTTACATACATTTGTCTAAACCCTGTATATTTTTAATGTTTTTCTTTTTTTTACAATTTTATCGATGATTTCTGTATTACTAACTGTTGTTACCAATTAAAAGGGGATGATTTTAATTTTTAAGTTTTAAATTTTAAATTAATGGTAAGTAGTTTACGTTTGGTGAACTAAGTGCATTATCCCACGATTACGAATATTATCTCAAAAACTAAAGCTTTGATATAAATGAAAGTTATTTGGTCTGCAGGCGTTTAATATAATACTAATCTTTATTTTGTGTTTTGAGTATTATTAGCTTTCAAAAATGTCTCTTCGCATATTGATTTGGTTATTATTAGAGATTTTCTGATCTTTGACAAAAATCGATGACCTAAAATTCAACCCCGTAACTCGAAATAGGTAGACTCCTACTTTATAGTCGATTATTGATGCAATTCTGTGCAAAACTGTAAGTCCTTACAGGAAGTACCTGCGAGGTGGCCATGGAAACCGTCCATTACAACCCATATACCAGGTGTCCACGAAACTACGGCCATCCCTGTCATTTTTTTATTTAAATATTTGAAATTTTATTATATTATATGGCATAAAAAACGCATTTATTGAACTAAAAAAATTTTAATTTCACTTCCGGACATAAACATTCTTATTTTACATGAACACCCTATTTTTTGTACTTATTATTAAACATACAAATACAAAGCATATTAATTTATTCTGCAAGATAAACAAAATAGCAAAGTTGCAATTGAATTTTGTATTTAGTAAACGCAATATGTACATACAGTAAAAATAAAAAATACTTTTAAAACACTTTGCTACCAATACAATTTGTGACCCGGCGCAATCGATATAACCCGTAATGCATAGTGGTAAAGACTTTGAAAATATAAATTGCTTTTCCAATAAATTTTTATGATTTGACTAGTTTTCTTTCAATAACATTGACCTACATAAAATAAAAGAATAATAAATTAGCAAATTATTTGTTTTAATAAATATTTCCCTATAGATCTAATATTAATATAAATATTATAAAAAAAATCTTTTTAAATATAAAAAAGTAGAATTAATAATAATTTCATTTATTTCATTGTTAAAAATATAGATTTTTTGTACATATTAATGTATTTAAATTTTATTTTTAGATTTTAGATTATACATATTTTATTATTTAGCTTAACCTGTTGGATATAATCTTTGGACAAATCTATCGTGTGCAATTCAGTAAATTGTTACATTTAATATTCAAATCAAGGATTCGTCCTGCCCTAGTTATTATTCTTGTTTTCAAACTCACCACCATAAATCCTAATTAAATATGCTGCACGCTTGTTCTTTATTAAAAACTATTTTTGTTTCAGGAATTAATTACAACTCTATACATCGGATTCCTGGGTCTAATTTTCAGCAGTTATTTTGTTTATTTGGCTGAAAAAGATGCGGTAGTTGCAGACGGAAAAAATAATTTCTCTAGTTATGCTGACGCGCTGTGGTGGGGGGTTATAACTGTAACTACAATAGGTTACGGAGATACTGTCCCTCGTACATGGCTAGGAAAAATTGTCGCTTCTTGCTTCAGCGTTTTTGCAATTTCATTCTTTGCTCTTCCAGCTGTAAGTTTTTGTTCAAAAAATAAAAAAAAAGTTACCAATAAGGTTTGTTTAAGGGGATTTTGGGTTCTGGTTTTGCACTGAAAGTGCAACAAAAGCAGCGACAGAAGCATTTTAATCGGCAGATTCCAGCAGCAGCAATGTTGATCCAATGCTTATGGCGATGCTACGCTGCAGATAAAAGCTTTAATTCCAGCGCAACATGGCAAGTCTACCTCTCCGATCCACACCAAAATTGTAATCAATCTTCTGGATCATCAAATAATTTACCACTATCCAAAGTAAGTTTTTCCTTATTCTTAAAATAGTTACTGACTTTTCATTTATCTATACCCTTTCAACTTCAAATTGAAACTAATCAATTTAAAATTGAGCAGAATCAATTTCAAATTGAGAATAATCAATTTCAAATTGAGAATAATCAATTTATAATTGAGAATAATCAATATCAAATTGAGAATAATCAATTACTAAACTTTATTTTTTAACTAGGAGGAGTGGCAGCAAAGGACAACTTACACTATAAAAGTTACTAGAAAAATAACCAAATAGATTTTAATAGGTTACTTTGGCTTTTTAATGATAAAATATGTACAGAAACATTATTAAATTCCCCATTTCTTTGCACTGAATACAAATTTATACATGTAAATACATTAGCAATTCAAATTTTATGATTAATATTTTGAGGTTTTATGTCAAAATTCATTCAAAATAATTATCCGGTGTAAGTCTTGCTGACTTTTAACTTTTAACCAATCAGGGACGTTCATTTTTGACATTTTAGCACGGGAAATTTAAATCACTCCTCCTACTTAAAAAATCAAGTATAATTGAGAATAATCAATATCAAATTGGGAATAATCAATTTCAAATTGAGAATAAACAATTTCAAAATGAGTTTTTTAAGTTTTACGAAAAACAACATTTTAAACTAATCAAAAACTTAAAAAGGGAGGTCTACCATATTTAGAACATCAGGTATAAATCTTTGAATATATGCAATAAATCTGGTACTTTTACTAACTATAAGTTTATTCTCAAAATAAGAGATTTGGTGAACAATGTGGATTGTTGTTAAGATAAGGTAAATTAGGTCACTTTTTCAAACAGCAAAAATGCCGGAAGAACGCTAATTATTCTTAGTCCCGGAATTAAGAATAATTAGCGTCCTTCCGGCATTTTTGCTGTTTGAAAAAGTGACCTAATTTACCTTATCTTATAAGTTTATTGTTAATATTATCTTGTATTATGTTTTCTAACGATTGTAAACGATACTTCGTTTGTGTGACATTTCCCTATTTTCGCCAGCTAGAATTTGTGGCTGACTGAATGCTTAAATCTGGTATAACACCTGATTTAAGGACAGACCAAGCAAGCTCAATTGGGTTCAACAATGGACTATATGGTGAAAGTCTTAATAAACGGTGGTGAATAAACTAATTTTCCTCAAATACTTCCTCAATCGCAGAATGACACGGAGCATTGTCCATTACCACTACTACTCAATTTGCAGACATCGGCGAATGAATACTTTCAATTCTGGTTTCTTAAATGATCCCCTTCGAATTTCATGATAAACTAACCCCATATTCCCAATACAACCAATAACATGAATATTAGATCCTTTACTCCCTGCAGCAACATGGGTGCAACGTGTTCCTTTCTTGGATCTTCCTTTTGTTCTTGAAATAAACAAATTAAAAGTTATTTCGTCCATATAAATAATTGGGATGTTATCAGCCTGATAAATTAAAAGTTGGCGAACATACTCGCATCTCCTTGTTTTATTTTCCACACTGTTAGCTCTCCCATTCTCCCTTCTTATATCTTTTAGTGTAAATGTTAGGCTCAAAGACCGAAAACGCTCATTGAGCGAAAAAAAAACACCACACCGAGTTCTGGCTTCTACGGTTCAGCCACAACGCGAAATTCGTGTCGTGGCATCTACAAAAACGCTCACAACGCGTTGTGGCCTATTCAAAAGGGCCACAACGCGAAATTCGTGTTGTGGTTGTTTTGATAATTGACCACAACGCGTTCTGGCAATGTGAAAATGCCAGAACGCATTGAGAACGCGCATCGATGCTACCATAACGCATTTAAAATAAATAGTAATTGTGAATACCCTATAAATTGGAGTTTAAAAAGAAATACCAAATTTAGATGCATTTTAAGCAACCTAAAATAAGAATAAATTTGTACAACCCAAAAATGAAAAAAAAAATTATTAGTAGAACTTTATTTATACATTATTTGTAAATTATCATTTATTTTTACACAAACTACTATTGTGACATTTTGAATTGCATTTTATTTTTTTGGAAACGCATTTGCATTTTTTATCAATGCAGGATTTCTTGCACTGACAGCTTATAAAACCTTGTTTGCTTCCTGAAGATATCGTAGATGCGGAACGAAGAGTTAGCGACGATGAGGGTACGTCTTGTATGTCAATAAAATTGCTGTCAGCAACAATAGATTCATTTCGAGCATAAAGTCGGTCAAGGAGCCCTTCTTTGGTATCTAATTGATATAAACCTGACGTATTTATATCAATTACAACAGCGATAATATTTCTTGGAGCTGCTCGTCCTCTATCGATGTCAGGTACTCTAACCGCAACACTCGTTCCAATGGCCACTTCAGGAAGTTTGGAATTGGGAAACGAAATCATTTTTTGTGCTTGATTTTTTGTCCTGATTTAGCACAGTCTCTTTTCAAGCTGATGCGTTTTTTCCTTATACAGAGATTGCAAACAACGTTCTGCCCGAAACCCTCATAATCCTCCTCACTTTTTCCGCAAATTATATGAACATATTCGTGACACCTTGAACATTTATGGGCTCCTGAGGTTTCGTTTTCACAAATAATACAATAAATTTTGTTATCATCTTGTATATCCGATTGTTGTGGAACTTCTCTATTTTGAGTGCCATTTTTAACTTCAATTTGTTCGTTTATTCCTTTATTATCAGTTACATGTTCGTTATTACAGTTTACAGAAGAAAGAAGTTGTTCTAATTCTTCTTCAGTTTCTACAGAGGCGTATGTGTCACTAGGAAAAGAGGAATCCCCAAGACTGATCCCTTGCGCTGATCCAAACATAGCCTCATAGGGACTTGTTTTAATAACCGAATGAAGAGCTCTATTATTCTTACTTTGAATAAATCAAAGACCTTCAGACCATTTTCTGGAATTGTTGTCAGCCATCCAAGTTACCAACATATCTCCAACGTCTTGGTTTGACCTTTCCACCGATCCCTGACTCTGGGAATGTCGCGGTTTCCCGTGAACAAGCTTCATTCCAGGCCACATATCAGCCAAATTTTTAATTACTTTATTTGCAAATTCGCGGCCGTTATCGCTGTGAAGGGGCACCAAATAAACAGAAAATGTCTAAAAGTTGGTACGCCACTTCCTCAGCAGTTTTCGTTTTAAGGGGGCGAAGTATTGAAAATTTGGTTAAATGATCTTGATAGTTGAAAATAAATCGGTAATCTTTATCTGGCTCTGACTGCATATTGATAATCAAATCAACTTGGCATCGAGAATTCATGTAATCAGAGAGAATTGGCCTTACAACTAATCCACGTTTCGGTATCTTTTTCTTCAGTTGACACTGTTCACACAGAGTCAGAAAAAGATTTATTATTTCACGAGTAATATTACAATATTTAGTTTTTAGTTCAGCTTCCATAACTGAAAACATAAATGAGAATAGCTTAGAAAGATAAGAACAATTTGATATTTTTTAGGTAGACATAGCAGTAGAATTACAAAAATCTATTTGAGGTTATTGCGACTATATATTAAAGTTCAGGTACTGCTACGTATTGCGCAAAAAATATTTCTTTAGTTTAAAAATAAACGAAACCAAATTTAATTTTATATATTTTTCATCACAAAAATATTATGCCCAAGAAATCTAGGAATTCGTAAATTACATTTTTGTGAAACCCACCTCTTGTTCTTTTATGTCCCACGTTGATATGTGCTGCCTCCAAAATATCAAACATTTGTGCCGTCAGAACCACTTTCAATTAGTTTTTTAGTATCACCAATTTGTAATATGTCATATCGTTTTAAACGACGGTACTGCTTTGATGATAGCGCTTGTTTACTTTTTTGAAGTAATTGAGCTTCTTCTACTTCATGAAGTAAAATTTCATAACGCGTATTATCGATAAATACACATCGATCAGAGGACGACTTATTTAGATCACTCAGTTTATCGTAAAAAATATTTTTAATGCTCATGTTTTTACTGACAATATCAACCGCGTCACTCTCTAGCATTTGAGGTCTATGCAAGACACGCAGAACGCGTTGTGGTCAATTATCAAAACAACCACAACACGAATTTCGCGTTGTGGCCCTTTTGAATAGGCCACACCGCGTTGTGAGCGTTTTTGTAGATGCCACGACACGAATTTAGCGTTGTGGCTGAACCATAGAAGCCAGAACGCGTTGTGGTCGTTTTCTTCGCTCAATGAGCGTTTTCGGTCTTTGAGCCTAACATAAACATTAAACCATCCAAGTGTTTTCTTACACATTCTTTGGAAACAGTTATTTCATGTTCAGTTAGTAATTTTTCTGTGATTTGTTTTAAAGTGATCCTAGGATTCTCTTCAACATATTGTTCTAAGATAATATGGTGCTCAGCAGATATTTTAGAACTTCATTTTCCACAACGTTTTTCTCAATATGTACTTGGTTTTTGACCCATAGATATGCTCCCGATGCCTTTGGGAATGCTCTCCAGTCTTCATTATTATTTTATATTGTATACTGCACAAATCTGCTTTTTCACATTGTCAGCATCTTTCTTTTTAATATAGGGCATATTGAGGGAACTAAGAAAATGCTTTAAATATCAAACAATCAAAATATTGATGTTCAATAAATTATTATTGTTTCTATATAAACATAGGCGACTATCATTTTATTATTAAACTATAGGCAATAAATAAATTACTATATTTTAAATGTTTTTAGTAAGAATTGATTATTCTCAATTTGAAATTGATTATTCTCAATTTGATATTGATTATTCTCAATTTGAAATTGATTATTCTCAATTTGAAATTGATTATTCTCAATTTGAAGTTGATTATTCTCATTTTGAAGTTGAAAAGGTATAGTTCATATTTCGTTTTTTTTGTCGCAATTTTATAGGAGTTGGTATAGACTTTATTGCTAGACTAGACTAGAGTTTCATATTATATTTAATAAAGAGTTATAAACTGACCTTATTAACAACAATAATGTTACGAAAAAGTAATATGTATAGGTATACAATTTTCGTTGGCTTCGTTAGTTAGGATAGTTGACTGTGATATTGACCAGAAAAAATTAACGTTTTTTTTGCTTGAAAATTGCTCACAAACCTAACGGTCTCATAATATAAACTAAAAATTAAAATGACTTTCCATTTAAAATTTAACGATATCAAGGTAGTATTGAGGCTTTTACTTAAAAATGTCTAAAACATATTTCTTAAAATCTTTTCTGCATATTCAGTTGTTCATTGTTATAATACTATTTTTATTTAAAGTATTTAAATACAATTTTTCGGGTAAATAAACAAGAGGTTAGGCTTTTTTCGGATATTTTTGCTTTAAAAAGAAAGTTTGGTTGTCCTGGTAATGACTAGAGAATCAGCCATGAAAAAATCGAGAAATTAACCAAAATGTAACTTCAAGATTGATATTTCCAAGAGTTTAGTGATCCATAATAGAATCGGTAGGGAACGGGAAGCCTTAAGTACCAAACGAAAATTTATTCTATAACCTAAATGTACCTGTGGTTAATTTTTTCCAATATTTTTCAATATTTTAATGATTTTATAAATAATCTCATTAACAATTTTGATTTGACTCATCCACAAACTCACTATTTATTTAAAAAAAAAATTGTAGTTCACATTTTGAAGATGGCCCACCGCCGAAACCGGTCAATGTGATAAAATAAATTGTTTATATAAAGCCAAGTACACAGCTTATTACTTTCACCTATTAAAACACGTATAATGGATCACTCAAACCTAATACAATTTAAATTATTATCCTGGTCTCATCAGCTGAGATTAAGCTTAAAAAATGTGTAACAAGTATAGGCTCATAGATCTTTTATTCGTGGTCTTCAGTACATTTCCCTTACAACTGACAAGTAAGCGATACGTGATTGGAGTTTTTGAAAATTAGCTGTTTACAGATTTTGAATCACTTATGTTATTTTGGCTGTCAGGCGGATATTTGGTATTCTTAGTTTTCCTGTAAAAAATATTATTATAATTTGACTGTTGATTTTCTATGGGATTTTCGCAATAGCCTCTGTTTGTTTAGGCTCAGAAAGAATCATGTCATTGATTGAAAAATCATGCTTTTACTTTTCTATTAGTTTTTAAATGTGCTAGATATAAGCGTAGTTATAGAAGCAATGTTTGGTGTCTTGGTGTTAAGTCTGCATGGGTTGGGTCAGTCCCTAATATTGCAGGTTGCAAAGAGAGCTTCAGTACTCAAGAGACGAAAGTCGCGAAACAGGATGGAAGCTCCTGGAACTCCTCAGGGAGAACAACCTGCGCCGAAGCCCATCGATCAAGACAACGACGTCGTGTTTTACATGGAAGAACCTAAAGCAGGTGAAGTTTCTTATTTATTCTCTTAATTAGAATTAGTTAATGTAATAAGTTTAGTAATTAATCCTTGACAATTTTAAAGAGAAACAATTTGTCCCAAAATAATTGAACCATTTGAGAATTTAAGTATTCTTCAATTTACAACCATGAATATTATTTCAATATTTCTAATATAAATTCAACCATTAAGTAATTTAACATTATTGATTGTCGTTAAATAATTTAATTAACTTAAATAAATCAATGAATCGCATCTAATAACATTAAAAGCTTTTGGTGTGATTTTTTAAAAATAAGAAAGTAGGAATACATTCTTTATTAATCTTTTATGTATAGATTACTACTAAGAAACATGGACTCTTGCGTTCTGACTTTAATCCGATTATTAAGATTTTTTACTAAGTTTAGCACTTTTATTACACTCAGTAAATGTATACATGCCTAAATACACTTTGATGTTAGAACTCTGGTGAAAGCACTTTTATGCTTTCTTGCAGATATTTGATATAAAAAAATTATTATTAATAATATGATTATAAATTTCAACTTAAATTTAATTAATCTTTTTAATATACACACATCTATCTATTTTTTCGTCCTATAATGGGCAAAAAAGTTAAGTTTTTACTGTGATTTTTTAAAACATGCCTTTTTCGTATAGATTTTGAATTTTAAATATAATACTTTTAGCTTTTAGCTTTTTTAATAACTGGTAAAAAAAGAGAAGTCAGGACCTTAAGGAGTAGCTTTAATGAAACAAATATTCTTGAAGTATTTTCATTTTTTTTCAATAGAATTTATTTCGGAAGCAATATCACCCTAGGTATAATGCAATAAGCCTGGATGTAGCTAAACTATTTGAATAACCGTTTGCACATTTTCTAATTAGCCTAAAGATGTATGGGCTTATTGCAATTTTAGGGCGCATTACAGAATGACGGCGCTCTTTGCATTAAACTGGATTTTTCAATTAACCTATGACAGATATACATAGTTTAATTAAAATTTGTTACTTATTCCTTATTGTTCATTTTGATATCTAAAAGAATTGCAATAATCTTAGAAGTAACAAAAAGTAGTCAGTTGTATCACATGAAGTAGTTCAGATAAAGCTTATAGAAAGTGAACAAGATTTTATCAACAAGAAATGTCGTTGTTTGCTACTACTTAGTTTTGTGCTAGATCTTCATTGTTTTATAAAGAGAATCTCATATACATTTATTAACATTGAGTAAGGATAAGGAATATTTTAGAAATCTGATATCTTTTTAATAATTCGCCTATGCGAGAGATTTATAACAGAAAACAGCTTCCTATGCGAATTCTGAAACTGCTTGATATTCCTATTCACGTAGTCCTAATAAACGTTATGATGTAAACTACATTTTACCCAAACATTCTTCCGGCTTTTATGGAAAAGGAAGGACCCAAATATTCTTGCAGTAAATTGTTTAGCAAACTACCGAATAACCTAAAAAAATAACTTGTTGAATGAATTTAAACATAAAATAAATAAACTATTAATATAAATAGAAGTTCATAATTTGGAAATAAACATAGTTCACCAATCAGCATTGAATAAATCTGCGAAAGGACCATGTCGGATTATGGTTCCGAAATCGATTTTCACTCACAGCATTCTCTGTTTGCACACAAGTATACAACTATAAATAAATGAATTCCACAAACTTTTAGCATTGAGAAAAAAATCACTTTTTGAGATATTATTGTTTGTAATCTTCCAAAAATATGCGTAAACTTCACTTGCCTGACCTGTTGATTGCCTATTAGATTTGATTAACATGTCAAATTTTCTTATTACTGTAATGTTTAGAGTAGAATTTATTGTTAATTCAGTGAATTCAAATAAGATTGATACCGCAACTATTCAACAAAATATACTCTGTAGTGATTTTAGAGTTTCCAAGTTGGTGTACCTGTTAATTTTAATTCGAATTTAAATCTGATCTGTCACTTTAACCAAAACGTCTCTCAGCAGTTTTTGTTTGGGTATTTTTTTAAGTTATTTTTCAGTGTATTGCAAATTTTATTAAAAAAAACAGTTTTTTTTTCAAAACTAAAATTAGTGCAGTAAAAATATTCGGGATGGATATTCATTTCAGTGTAGCCAACTGTGGGTTTCCTACCATGAATTGTCAACAGTATCAATCATTTTTTAAGACTGTGTATATATTTGACATCACTGTCAGGTTCAATTTTTTACTTCTTTACATATTCCTAAAAAATTTTTGTACCTTTTACTTTTTTAATACCTCTTTCCGTTTAGATAGAATTATTTCATTTTTGGCAATACAGTTTTTATTGCAGCACATTTCAAAAAATTGAAGCGGGGTATTCCCAAAGGTACAAGTGCCAAAAATATAATTTAGAGAAAGTTGAGTTTAAAGATCACATCTTACATAAACAATACACTAACATAATCATATTGTCACAAAGTAAATATTTCGAAATTTTGTATTTGTATTTTTATTATTAATTTTCAATTATTAATTGTATAACGTTAGAATAATTTATAATTTTATTGATATGCATAGATACGTCTCGTAAGAGCTTACGGGATTACACAGAATTGAAACATAAATCGCACAATCGGTGAAAAACGAGCAACAATACACACTATTAGTTAATGGTTAACCAAGAATTTGAAATCGGTTCATAAACTGTACGTAACACCTTCGGTTCATATCGACCCATTCGAATTGTTCACATAAAATTTGGTTAAACCGATGGTTGCTTTCAAAAAAGAAAATACTGCGGATAGAATAGAAAGAGATGGAGTAATAACCAAAGAACGAACAGTTCTACCAAGTACGATTTATATTTAGGTTAAAAAAGTTTGAACCAAACTTTCTATAACGTCATTAATAAGACAAACCAATTTTTCTGGTTAGTTAGTAGTTAACTAAGAATTTGAGATCGGTTCATAAACTTAAACGTAACACCTCGAAATTGTTTCATTAAATCTGGTTCAACCATTGGCCTTTGTCAGAGGAGAAGACATTGCTGCTGATAGAATAAGAGAGATGAAGTGAGTAACCAAAGAACGAACCCTACGCCCGAGCATGGTCCATTCGAACCGTTCTCCCGACCACGGTTCATATTTTGGTTAACCGAACCTGAATTGGATTTTTAACTGCGTTTGGTCCAAATATGACCTTCATATCTCGGTTAACCGAACTTGAACCAAACTTGACATCATTAATTTCTCATTCGAAAGTGGTTCGTCTAAATATGGCGGACTAATCTATGAACCAAACACGAACAAAATATCCAAGCCATTCGAAATCGCTTATTATCCATAATATAGTTACACTCATCACTGACTGACTCTGTAACGTAGTAATTTATCAACGGGCGCTCTAGGCACCTTACAATTATCTTACACAAAACTAGTTTTCTAATAGATACATCTGATGTTCTTCTAGTCACGGCTTAATAAGTTGAAAGAAATAACCAAAAAAAAAGTACACGGAAATTGTTGACTCTAAATAATACGTAATTTTTGTTTTATATCTATTAGGTAGTTTATTTAGTCAATTTTGTTTGCTTTATTACATTGAGCCCGTCACCATTGCGGGCCTGGGGGATTTGCCCCTATCTGCCCCCCATCGCTACGTCACTGTAAATAGGTCAAAGAATCTATTCCGGGAGTTAAGGACACATGTTTAGAAATATATGTATAATAAGTATGTGTGTAATAGTATATTAAAAACGAGTTTCATAAGTCGCATATTGTAGCACGCGTTCAATGTGAAAACAATAGCCGCGTAGTGGCGATTATTTTAATGAATAAGTGTTACTATCGACTTCTGAAACGAGTTTTTTATAGTATTTTTATCTTTTTAAGGCTCTATTTTCATTGTATATGCAGTTGCCTTACCGGGTATTTACTTTTGGGTGTTAATTTCTTTATTGCAATAAAATTACGGAAAACCTACATTACGATAAAAAATATAAACAATAATGATCAGTTTGAAATATAATTGGTCACTCAAAATATATTTTTAGATGTAATATCAGTAAAAATAATTTGCAGGAACCTGTACAACCTAGGTGTTTTTACTGAAATTATTAGCTAAAAATATCTTTTGGGTTACCAAATATATTTCAAATCTATAATTATTGTTTATATTTTCTTATTATATTACAAGCCTTCTGTAATTTTACTGCTGTAAAGAAATTAACACCCAAATGTAAATAGCAACTTTACATACACTGAAACAGAGCCTTGAAATAAAATATTATAATTTTCAATTTTTTTCCCGTAAATTTTCTGGTAGTTGGCAAATCTAATGTCAGGTTTGTCAAATCATCAAATAACCTGTAAATCGCTTGGCAACTGTCACTTTAAAATAACAAACTTCAGTGCTACCAACTTAGAAAAATAAATTTTACTACTCAACGATAGCGGTGCGGTACTGAATATTACAGCACCGCTGTAAGTAACGAACCAAAATAGAAAAATTATTTGTTTTAAACGCCAAGTGAGGAAATTTTTGCTTATAACTTTCTAATTTTTAAGCAAACTTATTTTCGGTAACACAAGAAGGTGCATTTAAAAAACTTGCTTGGTCGCCTAGTGGCAATATTATTTTCTTATGAAACCTTTTAATGGGAATTATTTCCTTTTTGCAGTTAGAAATAAAACTTACAGTACAATTCTGCCTTTTTTCTCTATACTCAGGTTCTTAAAGTCATTTTACAGATATAGGAAAGATGCAATTCTCAATACGTATTTGAGATGACATATGAGTAATTTTAAGATTTTAGAAAATTGTTAAAACATTTTTTGTCTGAAATGAGACGCAATTTTATGATATTTGCAATTTATTGCTTTAACTACCTACTCCTCAAATCTCGTAATTAAGAAAAGAGGTCGAGCTGTTCTCCAATTAAACTCTATGAAGTCTCTAAACACCTTACTTATCACTTTTGTTGTAATTTCACCAGTTGGTTTTTAAAATAGACACATGTTTGATTTCTGTAGCAATACAAAAAAGGTTGCTATTTGAAGTATCTAATGCTAAGAGTGCCAATCCTCTTTAGTGGGAGTGAGTTGAAATCGTGACTTAGGGCTGCTGCACAATTGACGGAACGAGTCCGTTACGAGTGCGCTACAAGTACGGGTTGAGAATTGAAGTATAGGAGTTCCATGTGATCATGCACCATACGATTCCGTACTGTTCCGTACTGCGACGAGTACGAGTAGACTTGGTGTAGTTTTATCTTTTCCGTACCCGTAGCGTATAGCACATGCGCATTTCATAGGCATTTTCAGTACAGCGTGGAGCGTGGACCAATCACATTACCGTTATATTTTCTATTTCGGTTTCGTAGCGTCTGTTGTGCATCTGACGATTTTCATTTCGTAACGTACTCGTAACGTAATAGTCTAAGCGGCTTCGACACTAAGTCTAGTGTGATAAAACTTTTCAAGGTGTTGCATATAATTCGTTACGTCATTGAGGGGGGAACACAAAATGGCACTGCTGCCACGTGTAGCCGAACGCCACTATACAAAAAAAATTTCAAAATTTTAATTTTTTTTTAATATCTAGTATCATAAAACTTCAGGATTCTGATTTCTCCTCGCGACAGGGCAGGGTTAGGGCTATAAAAAAATACGGTGCTGCCAGTCTCCGCGAGAACGCTTATCAGTGGCAGCAGGAAAATAAGAGATCCCACAAATTGTCAATTTTCAAAAATTGGCAACCGCTTTTACTGACGTGGCTGACTAAAAGTGGCTGCTTTGTTTTGAAAATGATTCCCACTTTTGGGTTGCTGCCTCGGCTCCTGTCAGGTTTGGGGGCATTTTTTTATAGCCCCAACCCTCCCCTGTCGCGAGGAATAATCAGTATCCTGAAATTTTATGATACTAGAGATTAAAAAAAATAAAAATTTTGAAAAAAAAATTTTTATAGTGGCGTTCGGTCTACACGCGGCAGCAGTGCCATTTTGTGTTCTCCCCTCAATGACGTAACGAATTATATGTATGACCTTGAAAAGTTTTATCACACTAGACTTAGTGTCGCCGCCGCTTCTGCTATAATGAACCCGCAACGTACTCGTATCGCCAATTGTGCAGCCGCCTTTACTCGTGACAATAATACAAAAGATGTTAGGTTTCTTAATTTACATTTACAAGTATTGAAGGAGTAATTAAATGGGTTCATTATTGATTCGCCAACGAATCTATTATTACAGAGATATGTTTGAATTAATTAACTAGTAAAAATAAAATGGTAATCTGTTTTGGGACTTCAAAGAGCTTTAATTTTGAGCTGAGTCGAGTTCCATTTCTCCTTTTGAGGGGATGGCACCACTATTAAAGGTTAGAGTTTAGACCAAATTAATAAATAATGTATATTAAAAAAAACTCACAAAATTTTGTCCCCATCGAAAAATAACTAGCATGTCTTAACCCTATATTTCAGATATAGCAAATTTTGGAACACCCCTGTAAATTTTAAACCGTCCTTATGTTCAATCCATATATTTATTAAGTCGTTGTTTTATTTTATTATTATTCTTTAAATATTTAAGAAATGTTTATTAAATGATTATGCGCTGGTTTATGTAGTTAATGCATCATGTCAGTGGGATTACGTTTACAATTAATTATTACCAATATGAAACCACAACTGATTACATTTGGTGAGCATTAATGGGGAACATTAAATTATACCTCCATTTGTGTGACCTTAATATATTAAATGCAAAATGTATAAGTTTGTTAATATGAGAAACACTGTGACAAAAAGAAGTTGACCTTGAAATGACCTAGAAACACTCAAAATAAAAAAAATATTAGTATTATGTATTTTGTTAAACCCCTGCCCCCTGCAGACCATGGTGAACGCTTGTCAGGACAAAGGCGTAAAATTTTCATATACTCGCATTTGGATAAATTGTCAAGTTTTGACCACAAATCTTCAATTTTGTCCTTTTCATGATAAAATATAAATAAATTTCCCATTTCTTGGTACTCAATACGAATTTATACATGTTAATACATTAGTAATTCAAATGTTATGATTAATATTTTGAGGTTATATGTCAAATAACATTCAAAATAATTATCTAGTGTAAATCTTGCTGACTTTTAACCATTTAGGAACTTTAATTTTTGGCATTTTAACGCGGGAAATTTAAATCACTTCTCCTAGTTAAAAAATGAAGTATAGGAGGACAAAATATGAGGGTCTGATTTACCCCCTAATTCTCTAATAGTATATTGTTTTATTAGGAGCTAAAGTGACACTTTTCAGTGGCGAGTTCGCAAAGACAGTAGTGCTACTAGTTTCGCCTTTATTAGGGCATCATCAGGCACTATAAGGAATTACAATTTTTAATTAGTTTTTAAAACAACAAGAATGTTTAAAATATAAATCATACCTTCAAAATTTGTTTAAACACAAGACATTCACAATTTATGACAGTATCAAGTCATAGAGACAATATTCATAAAGATAAGTTTACATTGTTCAAATCCGAATAAACGAGCACATAGGAAGACGAGGTTTATAACGTTAACAGGTGTTTGAGAAAATTGTCATGAGGTAGAAGTCTGTAACAGCTAAAGTCTCGACTTTACACGTTAGCACGTCATTATTTGTTTGTTTTGACGTCATTGGTTTCGTTCCTAACCGAGATTGACAAAAATGGTAGTCTGTAAGCTAAAATCTCGTTAGTAACGTGTTTTTGATAACGAGTTTCAGTCGTTTGGGGGGAGGCAACCGTGTTTGAAGCGTCGTTAAGGTAAATGAAAATAAATAATAATAAAAATTACTAAATGAAAATTATAAACTTATTGAAAGGCATATAAATGCCATGAAAAATTTAGTAAATTTATTTACAAAAAAAACCTGATGAAATTACGATGTAGTATTTAATCTAGGCATACAAATGAAGATTGCAGCTTAATCATATTGTAGATAGAATACAATTTTACCATGCAGCCAAGAAGACCTATCTATTTTCATGTCTTCTTCTTAATTCTTTTTTTACGTAGCTCTAATTTCAAATGAAGGCATTGTGTGACGTGTGATCCAGCGGCATTGGAAGCATTAATGCTGAGTATCTTTCAATCTACATAAAAAATCTATTAGGTTGAGGAATGATAATTATTCGCTGTTTTTTTCTGGAGCAAATCGGTAAAAATTCGAACTCTTTGCGCCATGTCGTTGTATGAATAAGCTTGTGCGGGAAAATCCAGTTAATTTCCACACCTTGCCGAATTTACAGAGATGAGAAATGATCGATATTTAAGTTCTCAGCCAATCAGAGGCATAGATTTTGGCGCGTAAAATTTGAATCTGTCCTCCTAGTTTTTAAACAGAGTATAGTTTAGAAATCGATTATTTCAATTCTAATGAGTTTGGGTTTCTGTTTTGTAATTTTGAGTACTTCTTGTAATTTCCGACAGAGGCGCTGCATAGTAATTCCGAAAGCCCTCTCGTGAATTTTTTTGAACTCGCAAAATGAGTACAGCTCAAACAAACATTTAGATTTCAGCGCTGATAAAAAGCGAATATTACCTGTTTTATTATTAAAATAATTATATTATTGATTTTTGTGAAGATTTTAATTAAATAGGAAAATTTTTTAGGACTTGAACACAACTATAGCAGAAAATGAGACAGAATTTGCTTAGATTTGCTTGAGTAAAGTAAAGAAAAACACAACCAATGAACGCAAACAACGCTGACCCTTTGTAACCTCAAGAAAACTGACAAGTTATATTGACAGCTAATATTTGTACACGCTAGTTTCTCGTCCATTTTATTCATTTTTAAATAGAGACCATATGTATCGCGTCTCGTTCGCGTCGTGGTGTTCAGGGCTTTACTAATTACGATCAGCTGCTCCCGTCAAAACAGTGCCATTGAGTTGTTACTACAAAATATTAATAATGGTCGCAAAATAGTCACGCAGTCTTTTGCGAAATAGCGTACGTAACTCGCGAGAAAGTGAATTTCGTGCTAGTTCGGCTATTTTCACACTCGTACAAAATTCGTCACTTTCTACCTCGTTACGTAATATACCTTTAAAATGCAACAGTCGATTCACATTTCTATTTAAAGTAATTAAAAGGGCTGTCCTGCGAGGAAGTGGGTTTTAAAGACAACTTTAATTTTATTGTAAAAAGATGATCCTCCCCTCTAAGGGCGCGTTCCAGTAATGAACACTAAAGCCCACGATGACCGCAAAATCGTTCTACATAAGACCGCAAGAAGCTCACAACGACCGTATTTATTCGTGAATTTATGTGGTTGTTTGTTGAATGCTGACCTTTTGAGGTAGTGGAGCGGGAAAATTTTGCGGTCGTGGTCGTGGGCTTTAGTGTTCATTACTGGAACGCGCCCTAAAATAAAAATTTTTGGCGGTAAATTTGAAATATTGGATCACATAACCTATAATACTCATAAAAACTTGTCAAATTCGTTTTTCCTTTGATCAAAGAACATCAAAAATTAAGAAAATAACTGAGGTGAATATAGCTAACGGACACTTTTAAAATGGCCGCCGTAGTTCACGCTGATACACATTGGGGGGCGCTAGTGTCTATTTTAAAATAGCTATGTTTTTCTTTATTTTACAAATTACTAGATACAACAAACAACTAATGCGATGGATTAAGATAACTTCGGTTATTAATGGATTGAATGGTAAAAGTTATACAACAAAAGTTAGCTCATTAGCAGGTAAAACTGGGAAATTTTTATTTCCCAGTTTTACCTATTTTTTCGAAATGTCAAGCATGTCCGTTCTATGTATAACAACAGAAAACATAGAACAGGGTAGGGAATCTCCCATATTAAAAGTTTTTTCCCTAAGTTCGCGAGGACCCCTATGTTATGGCGCTGCTTTATAAGTTTTTAGGCACCTTTTTTTACAAATCCTTACCCCTCTAGGCTTCCCCTTAATCAAAAAAATATAAAATAGATAAATCTTACGATCATTTGGATAAATTAATCAAGTATTCAAAAGTAAAAAAAATCCATTACATTTTGAATTGTTTCTTTAATTTTCTTGACTTTGGATTATTTTAAAAAAATTATAATTTTTATACATAGTAGTCTTTGGAAGTAATGTCACCGTAATACTTCTATTTTTAACTTCGCTTATTTTTGGGCTTTTCAGTGCGTGCTTTTGTGTTAAAATTTTAAGTATTATGGCCTGATACCCAAACAATAGTGGATTTTTAATTTCTAACTAGGAAGTTGAACAAGTAATTTGTAACTAATGTAAAAATAAAATATCCCAAGTACCCTTGAACTCTTCAAACAGCACCAGCACAAGACCTCAAAATTATTTTATTTTTGAAATTAAATATTAAATGTTTTGTAAGTAGTATCCATAAAATGTACTCATATAAAGAAGCATAAATAAGTATTAACCATTTAATTATTTCTTTTCGTTCAAATAGTTAAAAGTCCAGAAAAATGTTTACTTTTTATTAAATATTCTAAACGATAATATATAATATTTATTAAAAAGGAAATATTAAGTAAATAAATTTTCAAATGTATAAGATTATATTACAATAGTATATTACGCAACGAGCTAGAAAGTGAAGAATTTTGTGCGAGTGTGAAAATAGCCTAGCGAGGCGCTAGCCGAGTGAGGATATTACACGAGCAACGAAATTCACTTTCTGCGAGTTGTGTACGCTATTTTTCCGACGACCGCGGAGATTTTGCGACCATTATTATTTTGTAGTAACAACATAACATAACCTATGTTAACAGCAGCCATAGATAATATAATTTATATAGAATGCAAACTCAATGCTAAATTTTGATAACACAAAAAAACTTGGCCCCAAAAGTATAGATGGCGCTTTATGAACCTAAAGAAAAAATCAACTTGGCGAATCATTTTTTAGTTGTCAGTATTGATAGTTATGTTTTAGTTAGCTTTCAAAATGCATCAGTTTTATGTTTTTTAGAGAAATGATACTTGAGTTTAAAAGGGTTTTGTTACTGTTACCGTTGGATTTTTAGCAATTTTTTATTAATTCTACATGTAGGTATGTTTACTTTTTCTACTTACATCCTATGCTTACATCTCACATTTTTAAAATATTTTATTCATTTTCAAGAATACTTTTACACTGGGTTTATACAATTGTCCTTGTAACATCTAAGTGTGACTTTGTAAGGTTTTCCAGATAATTCTAGGAGAATGGATTTGGATTTTCAAAAGACGTAGAAGTTTAAAATTTATATTTTCTAATTTATTTTTGAGTAAATCATACTTCTACTTTTATAACATCTAAAATCTTCTTTAAATCTGTTTTACTGATTTACAGTTTGTATGTAACTCTATACAATTTCTAATTTTTAAATAAAATGTTTAAATATAAAATTTTGTTTATTATGTTATATTCTACAAATTGGGTGGTTTGTGTAAATATGTATCTTTAATTATAGTTAATAAGTAATAAATTTGTATGAAAATTTAAAAATAACCCTTTCAAATTAAAGATACATCTTTATAAAATAATAAAACTACAAAATACAAATATAAAAATTCCAGATTCAAAATTCAAAATTCCCGCGCTTCTAAAAATACTTGGCCCAAAAAAACCAGAGGGCGCTTTTACGTTATCAAAAGGTACTATTGAGTTAGCATTCTATACGTATTATGTTATCTATGGCTAAAATGATTGTGGTTTGATAAGTAGGTAACCAAATACGCAGGTTGGTACAACTAAAAACTTAAAAATAAAACCCCCTAGTAATCCAATGGCGTAGCAAATATTTTTTTCAGAATGAATATAATAATCATAAATCAAGAATTCTTACCAAACATACAAAATTAAGTTATGCATTAAATTTTTATGTTTTTGAAAATGAAAAACGTAGAATTAGCTGTCTAATTTTACAACAAATGTCAAATGTTGAAAATTATGACCTCCATTGTCGAGGCAGATGGCAGATGCTAACACAAAACAAAGATTTACGCAAAGTAGTCTTGATAAATACTGCTGCTTATGAAACAGAAGGCACAATTCGCGATTTTAGAATTCTATACGCCCTCGGAAGACGGAAATGTGAACTAAATTCTGTAGTAATCTGATGGACGATGATTTGTGTTTCGTGCATTTTTGCCTTATTTCGAAATTTTGAAAGAGATCTAAATTAAGTTATAACCTTTCTTCACAACGAGCAGTTATAATTCCATTAAAAGCAGTGATGGACCCTGCATACTCGAATTTTAGTATTTATTAGCTTCACATACATACATACATTCGTGCTGCTCTTAGAATTATTACCCCTCTTCACAACTAAAATTTTTAAAATCCGTCGAAAAAAATACAATTTTCGAGGCTACGCGCAAAAAACGTCCGTTTGTGTGGGAAAATACAAAAGAGGTTGTATGTTGTATCTCCACCCCCTTAACAAATGCGTCCAGGCGGGTCAGAATCACCTTCTTCAAAATATTACTAAAATTTGATGCATTTCGGGGCCAATTTCGGACACTTAGGATGTGAAACCGAAATTAGCTTTGGGTACGAATAACTTTTTTCGGTGTTGTTCATCGAAAATCGGATTTATACTTATTTTTCTCGTCCATCTACCTACAAAATTAACCACTGCGCAAAAAACGCCTTCCCTCTTTCTTACCGTTATAGTAGTAATATATTGATGACTCCAAAAGACAGATTAACACACAATTGTTAATTATTTTTTTAATTCAAATTTCTTAATTACAAGAATTACAAGTTATTTAGGAAAATACGTAGGTATTATGTTTACGTATAAGATACAAAATATTCCTAAATTTGAATGAAGAATACTTTATTATTAAAACTAATCAAACTGAAGGATAATTCTTTAGATCTACCTTTATTAGTGGCAAGGTGTATCAAGCAGCAATTACACAAGTTTGCAGAGTGATGGACGCTGCGTTTCGTGCTTATTAGCACTCATCAGCATCACATACTACTTTGGGCGCGTTCCAGTAATGAACACTAAAGCCCACGACCACGGCCGCAAAATTTTCCCGTTCCATTAGCTCAAAAGGTCAGCATTCAACAAACAACCACGGAATCCCACGAATAAATACGGTCGTTGTGAGCTTCTTGCGGTCGCCATCGATGCACGAAAGAAAAAATCGCAGTCTTATGTAGAACGATTTTGCGGTCGTCGTGGGCTTTAGTGTTCATTACTGGAACGCGCCCTTTATTATTACTTCAACACAAGACACAGAAACACAAACACTCTTAAATAACACTAAAATAAATAAAAACGGGATTAACAGCAATTACAAATAGAAGAAAACACGTAAATCTGTTTGCAGTATATTCAAACATTTGAAAGCTTACTACAGAATTTAGTTCAAATTTTCGCCACAGAGGGCGAACAGCGCCATCTATTAATAGCTAAAATTGCCAATAACTAAATTCAAGAATCCGAAGTATTTACACAGCGGTAAAAATTTGACCCCTACGCCGCTGCTGTTTGGTAGTCTAGTTACTTAACTGTAATTTTGACATTAATTTGTATTACTATGAACTTGATGCGAACAAATTCCCCAGATTTTTAGGCGGGAAATTTGAATTGACCACAATCATTTTAGCTTACCCTGTATTTATTTTAACATTATTTGTCTAATCAAAGTCTCACTTCCATTTTGTCTCTCATTGAATGTTGTCTTGTTTGATATGTTTGATATGTTTAATTTGTCCTGTTAATAATTTCATAAACAAAATAATTTTCGCCGTCACATAGTGTTGTGGATTTTGTTAATTTACCCAGAATGTGTTGAGAGCTTCAGACCGTTGTATGGCCATATTGATTAAAAAAGTACCCACAATTTAAGTTATTAGTTATTTATTAAGGTTTTGAAATGATAGCGACCTTAATTTTCAAGGCATGTCTTGATAAAAATTAATATTTATAAAACAGAATAACTAAATAGGTACAGAAATTCGAAGAATTAACACAACGGTAAAAATTCGATCCACGCCTCTGCTTTTGTGTAGTGTAGTTACTTTGTTATAATTTTGACATCATTTAATTTTACTTTGAACTTGAAGCGAACAAATTCCCCAGATTTTTAGGCCGAAATTTGAATTGACCACAATTATTTTAGCTCACCCTGTAAAAATTACGAGGCGAAGCTAAGTGATTTTTGATCAATTTACTAAGTGGGGCTTTCTGAATGGGTTTAAAAATTCAATGAGTTATATGTAAAGTCAAATTTAAGCAATTTTTATTTTTTTAAATGAGTTACAGCATTCTTTAGAATACATATGAAGAAAATTATCATAAATGTGCTAACAACAATTCTATACATCTGCCATTCCATTTTCACTTTTGTCAAATCGACTATCTGTTTTCCGTGCTCCTTTCGTAATGCGGATAATGTATAATAATCAGCTATTCCAAATAATTGTGTAAAATACAACGAACCTGCCTACAAGGAAAAATTAAAAAAATATTAAAAGTTATTTTAATTTATTTTATGAATTATTGTACCTTTGCGTTTTTATAAACATGTATGATAATAGCCATAAATACGATATCGATGATTGTTGCTATAAAAGTAACGCAGATCCAGGGAATTGTTAAAATAAATGATAAAACAGGTGCCTTACGTATATAAGCTGAAACTAATATAAATTTTATGTATTAGTTTTTTTCGAAATAATTATGTATACATAAATAAGTAAGTAAGGACAAGGTGTTAGCGAAAACCAAACCAAACGTAAATATGTGATATACAGGGAGTTTCTGTATAATCTAGGAATGGGTTTTTGGACCAATTTGAAGACAAAGAGTAAGAATAATTTTTTCGCTAAAATGCTCCATTTCAGAAATGCAGGGCATTGAAGTTTACTAATTTTTTTAAATTTTTTAACATAAAGTCTACATTTTTAATAATAATTGGCTCAAATTTTGCACATACCTTACTAATGGCAGCCTCCTTGAGATGAATTAGCAAATTTTCAAAATAGGTTAGGGTGAAGTTTTTCGGGTGAATTAACACTTTGTACCCTTTTTAATTTTTTGTACAACACCATAGATATGAAAAATATTAAGTATTCACTTTTTTATACGTATTTTAACTGTTTGCTCTCTTTAAACTTTTTGAAAACTTGTTGCGTTTAGAAGTTATGGGATAAAATTAACCACTTCAAATTTCTAAATGTCAACAAAATTATATTAAATTATTCTATTTCTGTGCAAAATTAGATAAAATTAGGAATATTTTCGAGAATACAAGTTTAATACCCAGATTCTGGTCAAATCATTTAAGTTTAAAGGCCTTTAAATTAAAATTTGTTATATGGGTTGTAATGGACAATTTCCATGGTTACCTTGTTTGTCTCTAATTAAAGGCCTCTAATTTTGACCAGAATCTGCCTATAATTAAGAGTCTGAAAAAAAATCATGCATTTAGGCACCTCGTAAAATAAATAACATTATATTATAATAATTGCTCAAAATGTCCACCTCGAGCTAAAATACATGATTCAATCCGACTTCATGTTGATTGTCGAACCCGCTCAAAAATACCTGGATTATTTCGAATTGTTTCACAACCTTATATTATGCGTTCCCTCAATTCGTCAATATTTTCTATTTCGCTGGTGTATACTAAAAATTTAAGGGTACCCATAGAAAAGAAAATCGAAAGAATTTAAATCTGGGGAGCGAGGGGGCCAATGTTGCGGTCCTCCTCGACCTATCCAATTCGAATATTCTTGATTTAGGTATTCAGGAGAAATGAGACTAAAATGCGCTGGAGCTCCATCATGCTTAAATGTCATTTGGAATCTTAATTGGTAATTAACTTCTTCCAATAATCCTGGCAGTTCATTATCCAGAAAAGTGCGATAAACTTCTGCAGTTAACCTCGCCGGTAAAAAGTATGGACCGATCTCCAATAATTCCAGCCCAAACATTAAGATTTAATGGTATTGATGATAGGCTTCCGAAATTTCGTGTGGGTTTTCTTTAGCCCAAGTGTGGTTATTGTGCAAATTCATAATGGCGTCTCTGGAGAAATTAGCATCATCAGTAAAACAGATTGTAGTTACAAATTGAGGATTTTGTACAATTCTTTCTTGAAGCCATCTACAAAAGATAAGTCTTTGGGGGAAAATCACGTGGCAGAAGAGCCTGCACTCTTTGAATGTGGTATGGATATAATTGATGAGTTTTTAATATCCTCCATACAGTGGTACTACTTATGTCTAATAATGAAGCAATTTTTCTTGTGCTCGTATTAGGTTGTTCGTCAATTTCATTAAGCACTGCTTCTTCATTTCTGGTGTTCTAACTTCACGTGGGCGGCCGTTATGTACATTATTTTTTTGGAAACTTCCATTTTCTCGAAGACGTTGATCTTATTAGATGGTAATATTCGATTGGGATATCTTTGTCCATACAGACGTCTTGCTTCCAAAGAAACACCATTAGCAAGGCCATAACAAAAATGCAATCGCACATCTCTGCATTTGTGTAAACCATTTTAAAACTTTGAAATACGCACTTTACAATTAATGTTATTAATCCAAAGATGTTTCATTGAAAACTTCAAATGTCGCTTATTTCATAACCAAATTTTTTTTCAAAATATTAACCGACACGCCGATTTTTGTTTTGAGGGGGGCGCATTATAAGACCGATTTAAGCACTCTCACGTCACTCCCTTAAGCGGGGGGCGTTAACCTCCTAATTTCTTAAAGGGCAACAGGCGTTGAGTAATATATCATTTGAAAGCTGCTTTTAATTAGAACTCAACGGTATAAATTAAATTAAAATTGATTGATTCGTTTTAAAGAAAAAAAATAAAAACCTATTGTAATACTCAAATTTAAAGTTTGCAATAAAATTTTTTTTAGTTATAAAATAATTTTATTTTTAAATAGACAATTAAAGTAAATGTTCGAAATGTTTTCCACAATTTTCCAAGCAGAAATAAAGACGGTCTTCAAACTCTGCGCGAACATTTTGTAGCATTACTCGTGTATTATTTCCACATTCGTTTATGATCCTTTGACGAAGGTCTGCTAAAGTATCAGGTTGGTTCTGGAAGACCTTATTTTTTAAATAGCCCCAAACGAAAAAATCCAGCGGTGTGAGGTCAGGTGAGCGTGCTGGCTATTCAATAGTACCTCTACGGCCAATCCAACTAGGAAAAGTTTCTGTTTAAATATTGACGAACTGGTAATATTTTGCAGAATATCTAAATATTTTTCGCCTGTTAAGTTGCCATCAATAAATATTGGGTCTATAATATGGTCCCCATAAATGCCGAGCCAAACATTTAATTTTTCTGGATACTGACAGTGCTCTTCTCGCATCCAATGTGGATTTTCTGTACTCCAATAACTACAGTTATGTTTATTAACTTCACCCCTCAAATTAAATGTTGCTTTATCCCTAAAGCAGATGTTTTGTAATTGGTTTGGAGTATTTGATAGTCTATTAGACATAACTTCACAAAACTTTGTTCGGCGATCAAAATCATCTTCACTTAATTCTTGATGACAAGATAATTTATAGGGGTGATATTTTAATTTTTTTTAAATTCTCCAAACCTTGGTACTTCGAAGTCATGTTAATGTAGATAAGTTTCTTATGGAAGTTTGCGGATTTAGAGATGTTTCACCTACTACAGTCAACCAACGTTTCTACTTCATTTGGGGGGCCGCCAGTTCTTTTTTTATTTCCTACTGAACCCATTTCACGAAATTTATTGAACAAATCTAAATATCTGGATGAAGATTATTAAAACGAGTAGCTGCTAGAAGGGCACATCTTCTTTCTTCACCGTATAGCATAATAATCTCAACTCAATCATCCTTAGAATAAACCATTTTGAATGGTTAGTAGGTAATAAAGTTAGTGTAATCTATTTAATTCGAAAACTTGTAATACACTAAATTAAATTATTTCAATTTTTAAATCACATTTTATTTAGATTTAAACACCTGTCAAATCATGTGGATAACATAACAAAGAAATTTATTTATTGCTCTTTTGCGTTTAAATTTTAAATTAAATTATTCATTTGAACCTATCGGGATATCTTACCTTCAATTTTTTATTCAGTATTTAATAATTTGCTAATTGAAAAAAAAAAATTGGGTTAATTTAACATTTTTTAAATTTATTTATTGCAATGAGTTTTTAATTTTTTTTTCTTAAAAACGAATCGATCAATTTTAATTTAATTTATACCGTTAAATTCTAATTAAAAGCAGCTTTCAAATGATATATTACTCAACCCCTGTTGCCATTTAAGAAATTGGTGGGTTAACGCCCCCGCTTAAGGGAGTGAGGTGAGAGTGCTTAAATCGATCTTATAATACGCCCCCCTCAAAACAAAAATCGGCGTGTTCGGTTAATTTTTCGAAAAAAAATTTGGTTATGAAATAAACGACATTTGAAGTTTTCAATGAAACACCCTGTATTTATCTTAATTAAACTTTGTATTCTTCTAAACATTCCTAATTTTATCTTATTTTGCACAGAAATAAAATAATTTTGTTTAATTTTGTAGACATTTAGAAATTTGAAGTGGTTTATTTTATCCCGTAACTTCAAAACGCAACAAGTTATCAAAAAGGTTAAACAGAGCAAAAAGTTAAAAAAAGTTAAAAAAGTGAATACTTAATTTTTTTCATTACTATGATGTTGTACAAAAAAGTTAGAGGGTTCAAAGGGTTAATTCACCCGAAAAACTTCACCCTAACTTTTTTTTGGAAATTTGCTAATTCATCTCAAGGCGGCTGCCAAAAGTAAGGTAAGTGCAAAATTTGAGCCAATTATTATTAAAAATGTAGATTTTATGTTAAAAAATTGAAAAAAATGAGTAAACTTCAATGCCCTGCATTTCCGAAATGGAGTATTTTAGCGAAAAAAATTATTCTTGCCGTTTGTCTTAGAATTGGTCCAAAAACCCATTCCTAGATTATTCGACACTTGTTCAGAAACACCCTGTATTTGCCACTTCTATATTCTATATGCCATAATCGGAAAATTAATAAACCGGCCCTTAGTATCTAATCAAATGTTTAGCAATAATTTAGTATATGATACTACTACATATAAGCTTATATTGTTGTTAGGCAGTATTGTATTAATAACAGCCGAATAACTTCAGATGTATCTTCTCACTCACTCATTTAATTCTCACCTACTTACAAGTTATGAGATACGAAAGAAGTTAAATGCCAACAAGTATGTCTATTTACTGAATTTAATTAAAAATCTTTCGAACTGCTTTTTTACCAATGCAGAATTTTATGAATACAAACTTTTCAAATGAGATTTTCATATACATGTTCTCACTTGCCCCAATTCGCCTTAAAAATTATTTTTAAATTGGTAATAACATTACCTAAAAGTCCAACAGCCGTGAATCCTAAAATTATGTTTATAGATATCCAGAATATTAGCACTAGTTTGTAATCATTGAATTTTGATGTTAGTATTATACAATTATCGACATAAGTATCATTTCCCTTGAAATAAACTATAGATTTTTTTAAAGAAAAACTGTTATTATTCAATTTTATTTAGTTTACTTACGGTTATAATTTCTTTCATTTTCGGTGTAAAAATTTTTAACTGTAATATCTCCCATGCAATATTTAAAATAAACACCGAAGATTATACATGTTTGAAAAACTACATGAATCTGTAAGGAAAACTATATTGTTAATATTTATTTTCATTTCAATTAGGTGATTACCAATGTTAAAATAGATACAATAAAAGGAGAATGTGCTATGCATGCTAATAAACATGTAGAAAACCCACAAAAGCACATTGCAACTTTTAACCACCAAATACCAATAACATATTTATAATAATGTCAAATTTGATTGATTGAATATGTGGTTTAGATAATATACAAAATAGAAATACTTTATATTATGAATAATAGTTAGTCAACAATATGGTTAAAGGAAACCAAAAATGCGTAAAAAGAAGAAGGTTAATGTCGGTGCATTTATGAAATCGAATCTATTCTCGTCGAAAGGGCTTTTACAACAATGGCCGCCGTAGTTCACGCTGATACACATTGGGGGCGCTGGTGTCTATTTTAAAATTGCTGTGTTTTTCTTTATTTTACAAATTACTATACCTTTTCAACTTCAAATTGAGACTAATCAACTTCAAATTGAGAATAATCAATTACAAATTGAGACTAATCAATGTCAAATTGAGAATAATCAATATCAAATTGAGAGTATTCAATTTCAAATTGAGAATAATCAACTTCAAATTGAGAATAATCAATTTCAAATTGGGAATAATCAATTTCAAATTGAGATTTATTATTAGTTTCACCTAAAAAGAACGTTTTAATTTAAAGATAGAATTTATTAATATTACTAATATAACCTAATATTGCTGGATTAAACCACATGAGCGTCACATGACAACTGAATTGTTAAGAACCTACACAGATGTCGCAATAGGGTCTTACAGGCCTTGAAAAAACAGAGAGGGAATGCTCTCACATGCCCATCTCTCTCTGCGTTGCCAACCCCAAAAAAATAAATAAATAATAAGAAAATATTGCTTATTTCTGTATTTCAAACATACTAAAAATAATTAAATAAATTATTAAACAATTTCTTATTGTTTTACAAATTTTATTTGCTTTAAATATTATTTTCGTATCACGTAAAATTTCTAGGTTATGTAAATCAAAACAACAAACAACAGAAAATATTGCTTATTTCTATATTTCATACTAAAAATAATTAAATAAATTATTAAACAATATCTTATTGTTTTACAAATTTTATTTGCTTTAAATATTATTTTCACATCACGTAAAATTTCTAGGTTGTGTAAATCAAAACAACAAACACAAACGCATAACCATGAATCATACTGGAATTAAATAAAATTTGTAAAACAATAATAAATTGTTTAATAATTAATTTAATTATTTTTAGTATGTTTGAAATACAGAAATAACCAATATTATCTGTTGTTTATTGTTTTGATTTACATAACCTAGAAATTTTATGTGATGCGAAAATAATATTTAAAGCAAATAAAATTTGTAAAACAATAAGAAATTGTTTAATAATTTATTTAATTACTTTTAGTATGTTTAAAATACAGAAATAAGCAATATTTTCTTATTATTTATTTATTTTTTTGGGGTTGGCAACGCAGAGAGAGATGGGCATGTGAGAGCATTCCCTCTCTGTTTTTTCAAGGCCTGTAAGACCCTATTACTAAATAAACATTCTCTATATACAGGGTGGTTACTGAAAGGTCGTGAGACAATAAATAATTTATATACAGAGTATTATTCTAAAGTAAACCTTATCACTTAATTATATACAATTTACAATATTTACGCCGTTACAATTTCGATGTCTAAAGCCTAACATTGAGAATATTTTATTATTCACCTAATATGTTACAGTAAATAGTACTGAGATTTTCTCTATCCAACCTAAAATTAACACATTTCTTATCGCTCTTAATGTGAATCATCTCACTAATCAGTTTCTTGATTACAACTATTAAGTTGGACTCAACGTCCAATACTTTCGCTTAAAAAATTAAATTCGTGATTTTTTGAAATAGCATGTTCTGCCAGAGCAGTAGTATTATTAGGAACTGAGGTATCTTTTTTACAACTGTTGGCATGTTGTTTGACTCTACATTTTAAATATTGTTTTGTTTGACCGATGTAGGTCTGGTCACAATCTTTACAGGGAATCTGGTATATGACATTTGACATCATTAATTTTTCAGTCTTACATTTTTCTTTCTTTTTAATAAGAACAATAAACTATAGTGTAGTCTTTGTAAATGTCTTCTTCCAGTTTTAAAGAAGAGATGCTATATAGCTCGCTTCCTACTTTTGTTGGAAGAAGAACGATATTTAAGGAATGATAGTTGAACTTTTTTCTTTACTAAGATATAAATATTTGTTTTCTTCATTATGCCAGTTAATTTGCAGGCTTTGCAGATTATCAAATGCAAGAGTAACATTTTTGGCTTTATAATACCTATTCAATTGGTTTATATTTCATAGAATTATTCAAATTCAATAGTCTTGTTGGAGGAAATTATAAATTTAATAGAACAGTAACGGTTTTCTGTTATTTGAATTTGTAGCTTAAATTGACATTTTTCATAGTACCTATAATTCTTCAATATGCTTAGGAAATTGAAATGCGCATCCAAAACCATATATCTATATGCTTCACCACTTTGAGAAAGGGTGGAAAGGCATTTCTCGATTTCAACTGTTTTTTCGGCGAAGGAACGATATATGCGAAAGTATTTGTTTCGCTTCAAAGCTGATGATACCAACTTAGACGACAAGTCAGGAAGAGGTCGATCTTTAGATTTTGATAAGTAGGTCCTTCTAGCGGGTATGGAAGAGGACAAACGTTGCACCTCTAGACTCTAGAACACTGGCTGAGAACTTAAACATCGATTATTTCATCTCTTTAAATTCGGCAAAGTGTGGAAATTAACCAAATTTTCCCGCAAAAAACTTATTCAATACAATAACAAGGCCCAATTTGCTCCCGAAAAAAACGGCAGATAATTATCAAACCTCAACCTAATAGATTTGTGATGTAGATTATAAGATACTCAGCTTTAATGCTTCCTATGCCGCTGCATCACACGTTACACGATGCCTTCATTTGGAATTAGACGCTCGTTAAAAAAGAATTAAGAAGAAGGCATTAAAATGGAGTAGGTCCTCTTGGCTGCATGGTAAAATAAATGTATTCTATCTACAATATGATTAAGCTGCTTGTTTATTTGTATACCTAGATTAAAAACTACATCGAAATTTCATCTGTTCTTTTTGTAAATAAATTTACCAATTTTTCCATGGCAGTTATATGCCTCTCGAGAGGTTTATTATTTTCTTTTATTAATTTTTATGATTATTTATTTGCATTTACATTAACTCCGTTCAAACACGGTTGCCTTCCCCCAAACGACTAAAAGTCTTTATCAAAAACACGTTACTAACGAGATTTAAGCTTACAGACTACCATTTTTGTCAATCTCGGTTAGGAACGAAACTAATGACGTCATATAAACAAATAACGTGTAAAGTCGAGACGTAAGCTGTTATATACTTTCACCTCTGAACTCAACAAAAAAAAATTCGGTTGGCATGACGTCACTATGACGCCATCAATTTTTTTAAAATGGATTGATTTATATCACAAAACAATACCTTATAAAGAGTGTTTTACAACGGTACCAAAAACTTTATACTAATGCCATCTAGAAGTCATTAAAAGAAAAATAAATGACACCTTAAAGGATAACTGTGCATTGTTTTTGAAAAACTTTATTAAGAAATCAACATCAAAAATTTCTCGGTTTTTTAAAAACATTGCGACACGTCTTTTACCGTTATTTAAAATTCCAAAAAATATGGTAGTTATGAATTTTATGCGTTACTTAAAACTATCCTTTAATGTGACATTTAATAATTTTTTTAATGACATCTAGATGACATTAGTACATACATCATAGTGACCACATGTGAACCTAAAAAAATTTTTGTTGAGTTCAAAATAAAGTTTTTTTTTAAACAATGCGACACACCTTTTACCGATTTTAAAAATTTCAAAAATAAGGTAGTTAGGATTTTTATGCGTTACTTTAAACTCACCCTTTATGTGCATTATTTTAACTTTAAGTACAGGGTGAGCTAAAATGATTGTGGTTTGATATGTAGGCAATCAAATACACAGGTTGGTACAACTGAAATCTTACAAAGAAAATCTCCTAGTAATCCAATGGCGTAGCAATTTTTTTTTCCAAAGTCTCTAATTTCTCAGCAAATGTCATAGATTGAAAATGTTTTTCTTCATTTTCGTGCAGATGATAACACAAAACAAAGATTTACGCAAATTAATTTTGATAAAAACTGACTGACTGTTTATGAATAGAAGGCACAATAACGAAATTCAAAAATTTTAAGTTTTGACACAACGGTAAAAATTACACCTACGCCTCTGCTTTTGTGAAGTCTAGTTACTTTGTTTTGATTTTGACATGATTTTGTGTTACTATGAACTTGAAGCAAACAAATTCCTCAGATTTTTACGCGGGAAATTTGAATAGACCACAATAATTTTAGATCACCCTGTATATTATAAACAAGTGTTCGACTGCCAAAAAAGTCTCACTTTTTAATCACCCTTATTTCCTCACTTGATGGTTAAATTACTATTAATCAATTTAACTAAACGATCAACGGAAAAAATAATTAATACTATGTAGTAAAGTAAAAAGTGCATTGTGCACTTATTATTAATTAGCATTAATTTATTAGACTAAGCAATTTTACAACTATTAATTGTGCCAACATGTAACTAAACAGGCAGTTCTAATTGATACGTTATGGTGAATAAATGATTGAAAACATATTTAAATCTTTAATTATCAAGAACCCTCACATGGCGATCCTGCCAGTGCCATAATGGTATTGAAAATATAACCCAGAAAAGTATTCAGTGAAAAGTTTAAATAAAAATAAAAGTAAAGTGTAAACCAAAGTGAAAAATACAAAACAACAATGGGTCAACAAAAATCTAAAGAAGTTATTATCGCACAAGCTGGAAATAGTGGTGGTATAACCAACGAAACGTCCTTCATTTCAACCATGTTAAAAGATATTTTTATCGTTATTTTGGTTATCCTATGTGCCATCTTATTAATTGTCTACGGAATGAAGAGGTGCAAAAGAACATTGGAAAAGAAGATAAGAAAAGAGATCTCCAGGAGTACCGAGAACGTTTAGGATGTCATGAGCGATTCAAGTGTTTTCCAAGAAATTTTAGAAGATCTCCAAGTTTTCCATAGAAATTTGAATAAAGACAGCATCAAAAGAAGAAAATGCGCTAGAATAATAAGTAGTAAGTTTAAGAAACTAAATAAATTAGAAAATGAATTTTTAGAAGTAAGAAAATTATTTAATACTAATAAACATGATATAGTTGTAATAAAAGAAGTTAAGTTAATTGTAGAAAACATAATTAAACATATTGAATATATTAAAGAAATTCTAAATGATAGGTTAAGTCAAATAAGTACCGAAAAACTTGAATTAGGTAATAACGATAATATTTTTGATTCTGATTCAGACACTGATTCAAATTTATCGGTAAAAATGGGTGAAAAATTCGATTTGCGAACAGCAGCAAGCCTGCTCCCCATTATGGACGGAAATGAAAATACAACAAAAATGTTAATAGATGCTATTGAGTTATACGATCAGCTTTTAGATGCTGAAGGTAAAAAGTTGTTGACAATCTATATTTTAAAGACTAGAATCTCACAAAATGCTAAAATTAGGTTAAAATCAACATATGAAAGTAATGCCCTGCTATTAGTAGATTTAAAAACTCATTTTTTAACAAAGAAATCTGCGTCTGCAATTTCCACACAGCTAAATTCTGTTAAACAATCAAATAAAAGTATTGATGATTTTGGTAAAACAGTTGAAGAATTATTTGTTAACTTAACAATTTCGCAAGCCGATGGTAATAATGCTGCCATAGAAATTTTACAACAGGTCAACGAAAAAATTGCAATAAATGCGTTTGCAAATGGGTTGCAAAACAGCGAACTCAGAACTATAATAAAGGCTAGAAATTATTCAAAATTAAATGAAGCAATTCGTGGCGCTAAAGATGAGGAATTACCGAAAAGGGACGATCATCGAGTTTTTAATATTAGAGGCAACAATCGTTACAATACATCTAGAGGGTATTCGAACCGCGGAAATAGGCGAGGTCAATTTTCCCCAAATGCTTCTGCAACTTATAATAATAGATTTTATAACAATAGGTTTAATAATAATACCAATAGAGGTAGAGGATTTAACAGAGGTGTACCAAATAATCGGGGACGCGGAAATATAAATCATAGAGGTCAAAATTCCAGAAACAATCCGCGAACTTATTTTATTAATGACAATAATACACAGGAAAATAACGTAGATCCTCAAAACAGTTTAGGTGACGATATGTTTTTTCGTCCCCCCCAATAATGTTAAGTCAGTAATTTTAAATATTAATGGTCTGAATTTTGTACGAATGAATTATGGTGAGAATGAATTTTTATTTTTACTGGACACAGGAGCGTCCGTAAGTGTAGTGTTTTCTGATTGCATTAGCAAAAATCAAAAAGTAAATTATGCAAATAATATTAAAATAAATGGTATATCTGGGTCAACGACATCCCTAGGTTCAGTAACACTTTGCTTAGGTATTAAATGTACAAGTATGAATGTGAATCATGAGTTTTTGCTGATAAATCGTTTTGAAAGTGGTATGCATGGAATTATAGGATCAGACTTTTTAAATAAATATTTAGCTATTATTGATTTTGAAAAATATGAATTATCATTAAATTTAGATTCTAATACTATCAAAATACCAATTGAGTCAAAACACCGATTTTATACAACTTTGCCGCCGCGCTGCGAAGTTATTAAATACTGCAAGGTTGACAAAGTAGAAGATATTGTAATTACTTCCGAAGAAATTGCCGAAGGTATATTTGTAGCGGGAGGAATAGCTACTCCAAAAAATGATAAAATACCAATAAAAATTCTTAACGTTCGAGACGAAGAAGTTACTTTAAAAAATTTTAGGCCAAAAATAGAAAGTCTTCAAAATTTTCAAATTTTAGAATTTAATAAAAACAATTATTCATCTGTCAATAGGGTGGATAAGGTTTTAAATTTACTAAAAACAGAACATCTAAATAAAGACGAAAAATATTCATTGCAAAGGGTCTGTGCAAAATATTCAGATGTTTTCCAATTAGAGGATGACCCACTAACTGTTACAAATATTTACAAACAAAAGATTCAACTGCAAAAATCTGCTACTCCAGTTTACGTAAAACCATATCGCTTACCGCACGCGCAAAAGGAAGAAATTCATAAACAAGTTGAAAAAATGCTACGCGATGATGTAATTGAAGAAGCTCGGTCTAAATGGTCAGCACCAGTTTTAATTGTTCCGAAAAAAGCTGACAATAGCGGAAATAAGAAATGGCGAGCTGTAATTGATTATAGGCTTTTGAACAGACAAATTGAAGATGATAAATTTCCATTGCCATGTATTACTGAAATCCTAGATTCATTATCGGGTGCAATTTATTTTTCACATCTTGATTTATCCCAGGGGTACTATCAAATCGAACTAGAACCAGAAAGTCGCCCTTGTACAGCATTCACAACGGAACGTGGTCAGTATCAATTAAAAAGGCTTCCAATGGGACTCAAAATCAGTCCTAGTGCTTTTTCTCGAGCTATGACTATTGCTATGTCAGGTTTAAATTACGAAAACTGTTTCGTATATTTGGATGATTTAATTGTATTTGGCAACAATTTAATAAATCACAATCAAAATTTAACCAAAATTTTTCAGAGATTGAGGAATGTAAATTTGAAATTAAATCCCAATAAATGTGACTTTTTAAAGAAAGAAATTTTGTATTTAGGTCATGTTATTTCAGCAAATGGCGTTTCTCCAGATCCTGATAAATTACGGGCAATACAACAATATCCAGTTCCAAAAGATGCAAATGAAACGAAAAGATTTGTTGCATTTGTTAACTATTACCGAAAATATATTCAAAATTTTTCAAAAATTGCCCAACCCCTAAATAATTTATCTAGAAAGGGAATAACATTTAACTGGACTGAAGAATGCCAACAAGCTTTTGAAATTTTAAAACAAAAATTGATTGAACCACCTGTATTGCAATATCCAAATTTTTCTCCAGAAAATAACTTTATTTTAAAAACCGACGCTTCAGGTTTTGCAATAGGAGCAGTTTTATCTAATATTGACGATAAACCGGTGGCATATGCAAGTAGATCATTAAATAAAGCAGAGAAAAATTACTGCACCATAGAAAAAGAGCTTTTGGCCATTGTATGGGCTGTAAAACATTTTAGGCCTTACCTTTACGGTAGAAAATTTACAATTTTTACAGACCACAGACCGTTAATTTATTTATTTGGTATGTCTAATCCATCTAGTAGACTTACAAAATTTCGATTGGTTTTAGAAGAGTACGATTTTACCATTAAATACATTAAAGGCAAGGAAAATGTTACCGCCGATGCATTATCACGTGTAGAAATTTCTTCTAACGAATTAAAGAACATGAATTCGGAAATTTGTCAAACAATACTTGCTGTAACTCGAGCACAAAGTAAAAGTAATCAGGAAAATTTAAAGGTCGATTTTAATAATATTCAAAGCAAAAGGATTGATCACCCTGGTGTGGTTGAACTATTAAAACGTCCAGAAAATTCCACTGAATTACGATTTGTTTCAAAAATTGACTTTGAAGAAATAAATAGAAATAATTTCAATAAAGAAAAAATATATTACGATAAAAGTAATAAAATTATTTACATAATGCAAGAAAACCGATCAACGTTAGCATTAGGTGCATCGTTGAGGTCCTTAGCAGAAATATGTAATAAAGATAATATTCGCGAATTGGTAATTATAAAAAATAATGAGTGCGCACAAATTCTTAATAAAATTGCAAAGGAACTTAAAAAATTAAATATAAAAATTTCTATAATTAAAAATAAGATAAATATCACTGATAATGACACTAAACAATTAATTTTAAACGATTTTCACATGTTACCTACCGGGGGTCATGCTGGAATTAATCGTATGACTAACAATATTAAGAAATATTACTTTTGGTCAGGTCTTCATAAAGACGTTGAAAAATTTATTAAAAACTGTGATGACTGCCAACGTTATAAACACTCAAAACCAAATATCCAACCAATGAAAATAACGACAACAGCATCATCAGCTTTTCAAAAAGTTTATTTAGATATTGTAGGTCCTTTGGAACCTGATTTGTTAGAAAATAAGTATATTCTTACTCTACAATGCGAACTAAGTAAGTATGTTGAAGCTTATCCCTTAATTAATAAGGAAGCTAAGACAGTCGCAAAAGCATTTGTAGAAAATTTTATTCTTCGTTACGGTATTCCAAATGAAATTGTTTCGGATCGCGGTACTGAATTTTTAGCTGCTACATTTTCAGAAACTTGTAAAATATTACAAATTAAACAATTAGCATCAACTGCATATCATCATGAAACACTCGGGTCTTTAGAAAATTCACATAAACATTTAGGGGCATATTTGAGAATCCAAATAGCAAAACATCCAGGTACATGGAGTTCTTGGATACCATACTGGTGTTTTTCTTACAATAATGCTGTTCATACGGAAACGTGTTATACTCCTTATGAGTTAGTTTTCGGCAAAACATGTAATATGCCTTCAAATATTTTAAATACAATAGATCCTTTATATAATTTCGATAATTACCCATTAGAATTAAAATATCGATTGCAACAAGCATCTACTGATGCAAGAAACAACTTAATAGCATCTAAAATAAAAAGAAAAGAAATTTACGATCAAAAATCGAATTGTAAACTAATTGTATTTAATGTAGGTGATAAGATTATGCTTAAGAATAATGCGGGTAATAAAACTGAGGCCTTGTATACAGGTCCATATGTAGTGTTAGAAGATAAGATGCAAAATGTGGTGATTAAACTAGACAAAAAACAAGTGGAAGTTCATAAAAACAGAGTGAAACTATATACTAAGTAGTGAGCGCTTAATAGTGAATATGTGTTATTAAAGTGTAGAATTAGGTAAAATTGGTAAAATGTAGAACAATCTGCTTAGAAAAAAAAAAGACAAATTATGTTTGATTTTTTTTTCTCGCTCCCTTAGGAGGTGTAGTAAAGTAAAAAGTGCATTGTGCACTTATTATTAATTAGCATTAATTTATTAGACTAAGCAATTTTACAACTATTAATTGTGCCAACATGTAACTAAACAGGCAGTTCTAATTGATACGTTATGGTGAATAAATGATTGAAAACATATTTAAATCTTTAATTATCAAGAACCCTCACAACTATAATCATTTAGATAAACTTAAAAAAGAAAATTGCAATTATTTTGGAAATAATAAATTAAAAATTAGCGTTATTTTTTACAAAATTACAGTCAAAAAGTGTACAAAGAACTTCTTTTAACATTTCATAAATACAAAAAAAATATGTTTTTCAATAATGCGTGTTTCCCACAAGAGCACCTTTGACTTCAATAATACGTTTCGGCCAATCTACGGTTCGGCCAATTTACGTTTCGGCTAAACTACGGTTCGGCTAAACTACGGTTAGGCTCCTTTACGGTTCGGCCATATCACTTTCGGCTATTTTACTGTTCGGCTATTCTACGTTCGGCTACTTTACAGCGCACCGCATCAAACGTTAAAAGTGTCACTTTTTTACCAGTGTTAAAAGAAGATCATGTGATTTACTTTTAACACATGTTTACTATGTAAACAACATCTAATATTTTCATAAATTTAATTAATATTATTCCTAAAACTCTCGTTTGTAGAAAAAAAAATATGTTTGTGATAAAAATGCATTATGGCACTTATATGAAGTTTCATAGCATACCATAAACATGCATTTTAACATTTATATCATAAATAACTATTGTTCTATTAATTTATAATCAGCTTTGACGCAACGATGAGATTCTGAGACGATGCGAAATTAACGCTTGATCATGAACTGGTTACCAAAAGCTTCATTACGGACCAAACAATTACTAATGCTTGAATATACAACTGTTTGTTAAAGTGGATACCCCTTTTCTTATACATTTTTTATGTAGGAACTCCAAACCGTGTAAGAAGAGGAGAACGTGAAAGCGCACGAGGAGCCATATTTACAAGTCAAACCAGCACTATCACCGAGGCAGCAAGCGATGATATCGATGATTTGGATGGTGAACTTCCAAGAGTTACACAGTAAGTTCATTTACATTTTTATTTATAATTCGAAAATGATCTTTAACAATAAAATTAATAAATCCGAAACTATTAAATAATAATAATTATTAATAATAATACTTATTATTATTAAATATACATTATACTGTGTGTAACTTTGTTGGGGACCCATCATGGATACCTGGAAAGATATTTTTATAAAGCCTCTTGGCCAATTAACCGAGATATGAAGAGACAATGTTGGGAATTCGACTTCTTTATTAACATGAATTTTAAATATCACTTGTAGTACGTAAATGCATAATATGCAGACAATTCATTTAAAACTATACCTCTAGTGACTTGAGAAGACCAGTTAAATGTTATCTTTTTCGATAATTTTGATTTGCATCTTAATATCTATTATTTTCTTGTACATGCTCCAAGTACGAATCATCAATAAATTGTACGACAGTACATTTAACCTTTTCGACTTTTTTGTTCCATTCTTTAATAATTATATTAGGTGACTGATTTTCAATAACTTCTTTCAAATGATATTCATCCAGAACAGATTTTCCACCAAATGGACAAAGTGAAAAAAAACCCTTTAGCCCCTAGACCACTGTATAAAGTACAAATTAACCAAACCTAAGAAGTTATAAATCTTCCTCTCAAAACATAATTTTAGTTTTTCGACTTCAACTCAATTGAAATTTACTGAAAACAAAAACAGAACTGAAACAATATCCTGTCCGCTCACCGGAAATAGAGTTTTGACTATGTTTAGGTTTTGTTTTTCGTCTTTTTAAATTTAAAGACAAGACACAAACTCGACTACACCTTTTCCAGTTTTATTTCAGAAAAGATCAATTCAGTTTCAGAAATCATCAATTGTAATTCAGAATAGTGAATTATATTTCAGAAAGCCTCAATTGTATTTCAGAATAATGAATTTAATTTCAGCAAGTATCAATTGTATTTCAAAATAGTCAATTCAATTTCAGAAAAGATCAATTGTATTTCAAAAAAATTAATTTAATTTTAGAAAAGACCTTTTCAAATATTGAGGAATTCAAGAGTTTTTGGCAGATTATTTCAATTGGGTTTAACATTGGTGTATAAAGCCCTAAGCCTGGTATTACTGATGTAATCTTAAATTTTTATGAAATGTGTGTGTGGTTGTGGTTCACGTGCACAATCACCACTAAAAATTCTTGACTGAATTGGAAAATGTGTGGTCCATTTTGTGGTTCAGGGTTAGAAACTTGAGCAAATTTAAGCGACAAATAAAAACGAAAAAAGTGGAGATCTATCTTTTTTAGTGTTAGAGCTTCGGCGTTTTTTCTCAAAATCGCAAAATCGGTAATTAATATTTTTTTTTCCAAGATAGGTTTTTTTGTGTTTTCTTTTAGTTTTATATTTATCGCCAATTTATAATTTGGTGACCTTGAAACACCTCAGGAATTTAATTTAGGGACAAATGGGAGAATCTACCTACCCTTAAAGTATTTTACGATGTTTTATATTATGAATAAATTATCAATAATATAGTTATCCATGGTGCACATATTCCAAATTATATTAAGATCAAATAAAAAATACAAATAGTGTTGTCTTTTGTAGAATACAATTTTTATTATGAAAAAAACTATTGCAATTTCGGTCTAAGGACCACCATTAGGCTTTCGTGAAATATTTTAAGTAATTGCTTTTGTAAAAACTGATTGTAAGTAAATGAATGATGAATCCAATCCGACATGGTTATATCTGAAAAAAATGCAGACTGACTCAGTTACTATTCAATCCAGTCCAAATCTAGTTTCGCGAGATAAACGTAGTCATTGAATAGAATTTAACGCGAAATATGAATTTTCATATTTGGTGCTAGGTAAATAGTTTTTTTACATAAATATTTTTTTTAGTAATATAAACTAGTTTAAGAAAACTTATAACCAATAACCGTAATGGGTCTTATCTTCAAGAAAAATTTCAATAACTGGGAAAACGTATATATTATTTATTTTCAAATTTTTGCGATTTTTTTTTCAACATTTTAACAACTATTCTTGCATAACTATAGTTACCAGTTGAAAGATGATGGTTTTAACTTATTTCTAATAATTTTTTTGAAACTCTATGCATACTGGTTAAAATGTAATAGAGTGGTTTTCATCTGAAGAGAACCCTGCTCAGAAATCAATGTTTAAGAATATTTAGATTAACTTTGTTTATGATTGTTGTACGTGATGATGTACTGGTCATCTAGAATTAAGGTTTCTCAATTAATCTCAATTCCTGTAATGTATGAATCGACATTATTTAGTTTTTATAATAATCGCTCGGGTAAAAGCGCTCATTGCGCAGGAAATGTTCACTTCAGATGAAATCCATCTAAGCGATTTTGTGACTTTTGACTAAAATCGGTAACCTAAAATTCAGAACGCTGTAGATCCAAACCTAAAAAAGATAGACTCCATTATTTTTGTTTTTTCTCGATTAAATTTGTTCTAGTTTCTAACTCTGACGTTAGGTAAACCACAATCACCCTGTATAACGCCAGTTACTAAAATCTTTTCCACCAAATACTATAATGCTGTATTTATCTACTACTAGTGGATTTTTATCTAAGAAGAGAGATCTTACTATAAAACAAAGATTGACAATTAATTTTAATCATATAATAAAAACAGTATTTTATAATACCCACTTAATAATATAAATTACATTTAAAGAATAATCTCTTCAATTTTTTTAAACAGCAACAATCTTACTTTCAGTGATTCTCAGAATTTATTTTAAAAAATAGTTTGGAAGTTACAAAGGTTGACATTTTCAATATAAATCGGTTGTTATTCGCTCGATAAACTTAGGGTACGGACATAGTAATAATAATAATAAAGCAGTAAAGTAAAGTTTTCGTAAGGCAAGTCCTAAAGCATCATAAAACAAAGCCATGCACTATGTGGATATTTCTGATTGATTGGGCGGTAGCAAGTAGTTATAATTCTTTAAATTCACAAAAACATAAATGCAATTGATCGTACCTTTTTAGTATAATTTATTTCATTGTTCTACCCTACTACACAATGCCAATATCCGTAGTCTAAGTCTTTACTCGCTAGTTGAATACTTATTATATAATTAAATTTTTCTCAAATATAAAAACAATATGTTACTTTATTTCACAAAAGATTTAAGTATTAATTGAAATGAACTATATTAAAATGTTTCGAATCGATTGAAATCATGCAATGATAAAGTGGATATCCATTTTATGCTGAATAAAGACTCGTTTATATCGACTCAATGAATCAACATTTTACCGTGAGGCTGATTTGAAGCAAAGAAATATGATAAACTCAGCTTTACAAAGCGAAGTAATGAAATTGGAGAAGTAGTTACAATGGGCAAAAGCTCAAAGATACTTTTTAAAGATTTGTAATTTAGAGTATTTGTAATACAATCATAGTTAAAAGTCATTTAAATAGATCTCTTTATTATGTCGGCCTTGTCCGTTGTTTAATTTAATAATACATGATATTAATTTTATAAATTTATAAAGTGTAAACTTTCCGCCAAAAAATTACCCAATACTTAACCGTTTCCCATTTCACAAATTTTAACTTTATCTCCGTATCAAATTTAGTAACAGACGTGTTGGTTTCTGGAATTCTCCTAATGTGTACATGAGGCGGATCGAATCCTCCGAAATTCTCTGATCCGATCAAAATTAGTCTTCAGTCTTGAAATCACATATATTCTGTTTTTATTTTCTCATAAGCTAATGTTTGACATTTGAGTCTAGCAACCCGTATTATAAAGTGTGTTTCTAAACATGTGTTCGGCAATAGAATCTTTGACCTATTTGAAATTAAAAAGTAGTAATAAAATTTTCTCCATCTATACGTTTGTCACGCACTGTTCACGCTTGAATTTCAGGAAATTTTTCTATTATTTTTCGATGATATTTCAATAGGTTTTAAGTTAAAATATAGTTTTAGAAAATAAGAAAAAAAAACCCTTTAATTACTCAGGTCAATGATGAAAAAATTGTCCAAAATGTAATGGCTAATTTTTATAGTTTTTTGGGCGCTGATTACTGGAAAAATAACGAAAAGCTTCTATGACGTACAGTTTTTCCACAAAAACAGCTAATTTTTACAATTTTAATAAATAGGATAGTACAATGTAACTATTTATATGGATTAAACATAATTTTGTACATTTTAAATATTTATTTGATATGTTTATATACTTTAGAAGGAAACACAAATCAAAATTAAAAACTTAAATTTTTATAATTTAAATAAATTTCTCACAGCCGTGTGCGACCTGTCACATGTTCCTTGTTTATTCACCATTCGGTTGACGTATTTTCGTTTGTAAGCTAGATCCTTTGTCTATAATATATTATTGTAAAATAATTTCCTTTTTAGTGAATATACCATGTGTCATTAAGGTTATCTGGTTAAACACCTTTATAAGGGCATTAATTACCTTTATAATATTCAAGTTTCTTTTCTTTGAGAAATTTATTGTAATAATCTGTATTTTGTTGATGATATTTTCCATGAGATTTTACTCGTACTTTGTTATTTGACAAGTAAGTGAATGTTTTTGTTAATTTTAATTGTCCCTCATTAGCGTTGTGTTTTGTAGTTGTCCTGAAGATGGCTTACAGCCGAAACATGTAGACATACTCCTATAGTTTATATGCAATAATAAACGGCACTCAAACTGACTTTTTGTTCTTTTTTAATTTGAGATTGCATTTTGAGGTAATTTATTGTTTCTAAAAATTAAAAACATTTGCCTTAAAATAAAATATCATCACATTGGTCTAAACATTAAAACTAGTAAAAATCAGTTTAGACCATTATCTTAGATTTTTGACCCTTTTCTTGTATTCTTACTTAAATTTGTGTTATTATTCTATAAGTTAAAACAATTTTTATAAAGTATGTTTTGCAGACCTGAGTTATCTTTATTTTCAGAAAATGCCAGAAATTTGAAAAAATATGTTATTTTTTTTTATTTCTTACCATTTTATTTAAAATATTGTCAACGATGTGTGTTGTTTTGTTATTACAAATTAACAGAGGGTGATAATATTTTTGAATCTCTATACAACTTGCTTAAATTGATATTTATTGTTAAATAATGGTAACAGCCAAAAACGAATCTATTGTAAAATATTTGGTTAAATTTATATTACTGATGTACTAATGTACTAATGAAAAATGAGTGACAAAAATAAAAAGTACTATAACTCAAAAAGTATAAATGATGAACCACTTTTGTTTTTTAGTTTTGTGATGACGAAATTTGTTTTGCTTTTTAACCCTGACATTTCATTTACCACGAACGGGTCACCCTGTAGTCCTGTATAATTACTTTCTAATGTCGGGGAAAAGCTTTTTAGAAGGATTTAATGCAAAGGACAATTTTGTATTGTATCTTTTCTGGAACATGCACCCTCACTTTTTACAATGTTTCTTCCCAAGGTTTCTCGAAACAACCTTAAGCAAGTTTTTCCACATTAGAAGGTCCAATGGGTTACTTTTTTCTATCTAATCGGGCATTATTCTTGAGATTTTAAAACAAGACCAAATAGCTCAGAAGCATCTTTAGGCACTAAAGAAACTCTACGTTTATGCAGATAACGACAGTAAAATAACTATACATAATGTGTGTTATAAGTCATAGACTTTGAGAAACTTTATAGTTGTGGATTCTAGAAAAATTAACTGGACTTGTTCTACCTACATATGTACTACATTACATTGGCCCGGTTACACAGTTGAAGCATAATCTTCAACTGAGTAGCCGGCCCTTAAACTTTAAAACACAACAACTAAAATAAATGTATGTTATTTAGATTTTTATTGGTTTTTAATATATCTATTTTGGTATTATCGCAGATTAACCGAAGCACATAAAAATGCTATACGAGCCATAAGAAAAATCAAATATTTCGTAGCCCGAAGAAAATTTCAACAGGCCAGAAAACCCTATGATGTTAGAGACGTTATTGAACAATACAGTCAAGGGCATTTGAATATGATGGTGCGGATAAAGGTGAGTTTTGTTTTTCGAGTAGTTAAACGCTTAAGGCTCGGGAATCGGTTGGATTATGTACTTAGTAAATAAGGACTTCATGATTTTGTTATGCATTAATTATTTGCGCCAGTTACATCCAACCCGGGAATCTCGTGCTGATGCATCTAGATGTTTTAGTAGTATCGCTTCAGAAGAAAATGAATTTTAGTTAGCCAAGGGTATATGTCAAGTAATGCACTTATTATTATGGTTTATGGTATATGTATACGATTGGATCTTAAAATTTTGCAGAAATAGCTTGTTATTTATAGAAAAGCTTGTTTTTTAACTTTGACTATGACTTGATATTTAAATACTTAAAATATAAAGAAAATACATTTAAAATAGTATATTAAAAAACGAGTTTCATAAGTATAACGCGTTTAATTTTAAACTATCGACTTATGAAAGGAGCTTTTTATACTATTTTTTCTATTTTGTACCCTTTTATCTATTTAAAATAAAATATTATAGTTTTTGGTTTTACAAAATTTTCTGGTAGTTGGCAACTCTAATGTCAGGTTTCTCAAATCATCAAATAACCTGTAAATCGCTTGGCAACTGCCACTTTAAAATCAACAAACTTCAGTGCTATCAACTTCGAAAAATAAATTTTAGTACTCAGCAACGCAAAGATAGCTGTCAGTGCGTTACTAGCCATAGTAACGAACCAAAATAAAATAAAAATTCGCTGAGAATTTTTTTTAAATTGTACCATGTCAAAGAAAACAGGGTGGTGATTATTTCGATGCTCACCATTGGTATCTTTTAAAGTGGAGGAGATACGAGGTCGGTTAAATTAGAGAAAAGTTGCTCATTTTTATGGCCATTAAAAATCTGAAAGAAAATTTAAGATATTTAAACTCATTGCAAAATTATGGCTAAAAATCTAAAAAATGTGATTTTAGAAAATAATTTATATTTTCCAAACCATTACTGCTACATCAATGAAATTTGGTACCTTTAAATTGTTGACTATTTTGAGTTAAATGACGTCAAAAAATATTTTTTTGGCCTCCTAGATTCGAAGCCGCGACATTCAACTTTTTTATTTCTTATGGCCTCGATATTGGATTTTTACCTCATCAAATAATACATTTCCAGATTGCTAATTAACATTAATGTGTTCCCTTAGAAAATGTGTTAAATTTGAAAATTTATATAAAAAACAAATTAAATCAATGTTTTATAGACAGTTTCCATGATTGCCATAAAAATTCGCCTCAAATGAAACTTTAAATTTGATCAAAATTCTAATAATAGAAAAGCAAATACTTTAATCATTTTATTTGTTTAATATTATAAAGACACCTGTTATTTACATAAAATGCTCTTATTGTAGGTCATTTGTTTATTATTATTATTTTCTTTATTATTCGATCAATTTTGAGGAGATATTTTTATGGTAACCATGGAAACTGTCCATAAAGCATTGCTTTCATTTGTTTTTTATACAAATTCTTAAGTTTAACACATTTTCTAAAGGAATAAATTAAAGTAAATTAGCAATCTGAAAATGTATTATTATTTATTATCCGATGATGTAAAAATCCAACATGACGGCCAAAAGAAATAAAAAAGTTGAATATCGCGGCTTCGAATCTAGGTGGGCAAAAAAAATTTATTTTTACGTCATTTAACTCAGAATAGTCAACAATTTAAAGGTACCAAATATCATTGATGTAGCAGTGATGGTTTTTTTGGCCATAATTTTACAACGAGTTTAAATATCCTAAATTTTCTTTCAGATTTTGAATGGCCATAAAAATGAGCAACTTTTCTCTAATTTAACCGACCTCGTATCTCCTCCACTTTAAAAGATACCAATGGTGAGCATCGAAATAATCACCACCCTGTATATTTCACCTTTTACATTAATAGTGCTTTTATTCAAAATCTGTTTAAATATAAGAAACTTGGAAGGAAGTTGCAAAACATTGTGGATTTTCCAACCTTAAGATTTAAATTTTATGAATAAAATCATCGATCATCTCTATATTTTTATAAAATTATATTAAATCTTCCTCTTTTATTATTTTAACATATACATTATTCGTACTATGGATATATGAAATGTTATTTTAGGAGCTTCAGAGAAGATTGGACCAAACTCTTGGAAAACCTGGGAGCTATCTAGCTGGAATTGATCGCGTAGGAAATGTGAAACCAATGACCGTAGGGGCACGATTATACAGAGTGGAGCAACAGGTACATAAACATATTATGTTATTAAAATTTAAGAAAATTAAAATAAACCTTTGTTTATTATTTTAGCTTGGAAATATGGATAAAAAGATTGACTCCTTAACATACGTTCTAAACGCTTTAGCACAAAAGCAGCAAATATCCTTTCGCAGTGTCGAGGACGACGTGTGAAAAGTAAATCCAGCTTTTAATAAGCTGGACATTTGATTATTATTAACGCACTATTTTACTATTGCTTTTATTTAACTAGTAATATCCAAATATATACAATATCGACTTTAAAAGTGCTGTGAAGACACTAATAATTTTAATTTAACTGAAAAGATATTATTTATTGCTTAAGTTTTTTCCATTATAAAATAATCCTATTATAAGATAAAATAATTAAAGTTGCTAGTTAAGAAGATATAAGTATATACATACATATTATAAATACATTAGATTTGCTCTAAAAATTAAATTCTAACTTTTCTAAAGCAATAAATATATTATATTTAAAATATACAAAAATATTTACACAACATAATGTATCAAATTATACTTCATTTTAAATATTTTCAAACTTTTGATAATTAATGAAGTAGATAAAATTATTATTAAAAATAATATGGGCACATTTGTAAATAAAATAAATAAACCTTAGTGAACTAATAATAAATTAAAGTTAGATCGTGCCTACTCTATATACTATATTTATTAGAGATTTTAAACGTTTTAAAGGCTTCTGTAAAAATATTTTATCGTCTTCAAACTATTCAATTTCTTTTTTAAATAAGTGTCTTTTTATCTTCTAAAATCCTTTGAATTAATCAATTATAAATGTGTGATAAAATTAACAAGTTTAACTTTTATAAAAAAAATAAAAATAGAGGTTCAAATATCTATGGTTTGAAAATTTTAGTTAGGTGGATCATATTTTAAAAGTAATCGTTAACTACTTTGGAAACTTTTTAGATTTTCTAAAGGCACGTGCCTAAACCATTATACCGTATGAGGTAAAAATTTGGCCCTTCAGAAAAGAAAAAATTAAATGAAATTTTAAGGAAATCGGGAGGAAAAATTAAATTTGTCTTGCATTTTTTATTTGACTTTTGTTTTCAAGGTTGGTTTCCAAATTGATTAAAGGTAACTAAGGTAAGGTACCATTAAACATGCAAACACAAGGTGAAAGTGATGAGGTTATGTTTGCATCTTTAATGGTACCTACACCCCAAAAATTAATTATTCTAAAGTTTCCCTGTATATTTGTAGCCTTTAAAAAGACAGGAACAGCCGTCGAAACGTTGGCAATTTGTAAAATATGAACAATAAAGAAGGAGATCGTTTTAAGCCGCTATTTGTCTTCCCTCATAAAATACAATTCTTTTTGAAAATAGTGGTGACCCCTGACCCCTTATAGTAACGTAAAACAAAAATGTAATTTAAAAGTACAAATTTTATCTAATGTTGAAATAATTAGTAGATTAACAATAATAATATTAATAAAAAAATTATTTAAATAAATATTTAAACCTCTATTGATGCAGAAAATAATTCATATCAAAATTTATATTAAAATGATACACAGAAACTGTGACTTAAACTTTATAATTATCTAAACCTGAGGACACTTACTACGTATCCTTTTAAATATATAAATACAGGGTTTTTATTTTAAAAAGATCCATCCTAAATAACTCGAAAAATAAATTTAATCAAAAAATACCGGGATATGTCGATTTTTATTTTCAGGAAGACATCTTTTTTCAATGAAATTAATGTTATCTATGCGTTTAAAAAAATTGAATTTGCAGTTTTGGAAGAAAGGGGTTTGCAAGAGAACAAGACCTATCACGACATTTTTACATTAAATTGTTTTTTCGAGAGTTATTTAAGGTGGAGCCTTTTAAACGAACACTCTGTATATTTTTCCACACTATAAGTTTCTACAATCGTTCATCATTTTTTCTTAAACTAAATGTAAAATACTGTATGATAATGAAATCATCTTACTATATAATTTTGTTACTTTTTATCTGTTACATACTATTTATAATATTTCTATATTCACATATCAACTTATTTGATTACTTATAAATATTTTATTGAAAAGTTTGTGATTTTAGTTTACTATTTAATTTTAACACGAGTGCCTCTTATCTGTGATCTTAACTTATTTAATAAAACCGAATTAAAATATTAAAATGAAGAATTAAAATCCTGGACCAAAGTAAATGTTTAAATTAACAAATTTATCAAAACGATTCAAACTTCCTATGAAATAATTGATCTACAGCCGAAATTGGACCAATTCCAGTCTAAATACGTCGCATTTTACATTGTAAATATTCAAAGTGATAATTGTACTTATGGTCTTATAATATGTATAAACAAAAAGTATAACTTATTATTTATCACTTATTTTTTATATTTTTTCTTAAACCGTAATTATAACCTAATGTTTATACATTTTATATCTAATAACCAACCCTTTATTCTACATAAGTGCCCTATTACATAAAAATAATTTACATTTTCAATCATATACCTTAGTGGCCTATTGAAAAACCCATGCTTTTATTATTAATTACAGGTATACTCTAGATTGTAAAATGCATATGCGTGAAGGCTCTAACTGTAATAAAAAATGCACAAAATTTTAATTCTATCGCATATGCATTATACATTAGGTGTTAAAATGAATGAATGTAATTACGACATATTACCTACTTATTCATAGTAAATTCGACCTGGATAGGTTAATAGTTTTCTCTTTTCTAAAAAGTAGTCAATATGTTAAAAATTTCATTTCACTCTTGTTGTAAATATTTAATTAATAATAATTAAATAATTAATATAAGTCTTTTTAAATTAAAACAAAAATATCACTGCTTTTTAATGTTATTGTTATTCAAATTTTATACTGTTTTTCCATTTATGCGCCTTGTTACAATAACTATTTAGTAGAATCAGTAAAATATTTTTTTTGTGTTTACATTTTGTTTAAGTTTTATTGATTTAATATTTAATTAAATAAATATTTTCTAATTGTGTTTCATAAACTTTAATTTCACCTCTGTAGTTGATAAATATTATAAATAAATCCTGCAATAGAAACTACATTTACTTTTGTGAGCCTAATTTTCCACCTTAGGAAGAAATAAAACATGTCTTATCCGGAAGCTTGTAGCGTTTTTGGATTACTTGCACCGAGTGCGCACTGATAGCGTTTTCTGCTTATTGCACTAGTGCGCACCAGTGCTGCATTGAGTCGGTTCGTCGTTTTCCGCTTGCTTCTTCGGTCCGAACTTTTCCAGTGCATACCGAGTGCAACTTTATCGGCACTGACTTGGTTAGCCGGTGCATCAATTCCAGTGCAAATTTGGCGGATCAAATATGCTATTGTTGTTTCAAGAGTTTAGGTTAGGTTAGGTAAAGTTTGCAATTCTATCGTAAGGGGTCCATACTAAAACTTACACTGAGTGGAGCTTTCGTTTTCGGCTTCGAGTGAATTCCTCAGCAATCCGTAAAAGTGCATGACGTCACATGTTGCACTCGGTGCGCACTTGCACTGTTCAAGCAGAAAACGCTATGAGTTCGGTCGGGCACTACACTCGTGCATCAGCTGTGAACGTCGGATGCAGTCGATAACTCGAAAATGTTTGTTGGTTTTGAGTGCAGTTTTTCTAACCTCAACGAATCAACAACTAACGACATAACCTGTAGCCTTATTCTTGGGCTAGGCGAGATCGTGTCGTCGACGAGACTCTTATTTTTTCATGTAAATGAAAAGGACAGAATAATGAATGTCGTTCACCATACGATCTCGACCGGCCCATGAATAAACCCGCTGGACATAACAAAATGGATGTGGCTATTTATACATACTGTATGTATAAGATATTGGCTATTTATACTTAGTGTATGTATACGAAATTGGCAATTTATACTTACTGTAAGTGTAAATAATTTGGCTATTTATACATACGGTATGTATAAGAAATTGGCTATTTATACTTAGTGTATGTATACGAATTTGGCTATTTATACTCACTGTATGTGTAAATAATTTGGCTATTTATAGTTACAGTATGTATACCAGAATGGCTATTTATACATACTGCATGTATGAAAAGATGCGATTAGAATTGCATGCAAATAAGTCACCCTTTTAAAATGCTTCAAATTAGTAAAACAAGAAAATTTATTTTAAGATGTTATTTTATTCAAATATATATAATTTAAAACCTAATGTTATCATTCAAAAAATACATAAAATTAGCAATATCATACAAAAGATAATTCAATAAAAAAATATAATTCTTATACATATTGTATATTCCACTTTTAAATGTTTTTATTAGATTTATTGTTTCTTGGTTTTCTTGTAAAATGTAACTTGTTTACTTTTTCTTTTCGGTCGCCCTTTGGAAATATCAGCCATACTTTTGCCAATTTCTATAGCTTTATTAAATTTTTCTCGATCAGACAAAATTCGGCCACCATTGTTGTTTGAATCATCCATAATTTCAGAGAAAGGTTCCTGGAAAATTTCATCGACATGTTCAATCTCCTCTGCAGTTTTAATAATATATCTTGAATCAAAACACGTTATAGAAAAAATGTTTATATCATTTTGTTTTCTGAACATTAAAATATGACGACATGGTAATTTAAAAGAAGTCCGTACACGAACAAGAATCAGAAGATGTATTATAAGTCTTAGATGTACCATCTTGAAATTGTTCTACAAGGCCACCATTCTGCTTTTCAATTGTCATTTTCATTTCTAAAGTTTTTAATAATTTTAGCTGTTTATGAAATAATCTTATTCCCGTCTCTGTGATGATTTCAGATCCAAAATTTGTCTTATTTCAAAATCAGTATCCATTATTTTAAAATATTTTGTTTATTTTTCGCTAATTTATTTTTTATTCTTGAATGAAATTTACAAGATCTTCTATACAAACACAAATTGATGGCAAGCGATAATAATAATAATAATAGTTTATTTACGGGCAAGCCCTTTTTGTTACAAAAGTTTACAAATAAGTGTGTACGGTATAATAAAAAGCAGCGTAAAAAAAAAATACAAATACAAATACAAATAACAATAATTTTAATAACTAGTATGCTTAAGTTGGCTCTTAAATGAGGTAAATGAAACATTAAAGAATTTAAAGTTGGGATAATTACTGCTAATATCATTAGCCTCTCTGATCATTCGCGATATGGGTTCGTTACACCCATAATTAGTGCTGTGAAAACTGATTCGGAATAAATTTGTTTCTCTCGTTTGACAACCTGTTGGTTTCACATAAAAATCAATTTTTTCAAGAAGTTCAGAGCAATTTAACATACCATTGATTAGTTTATAAAGAAAAACAACATCAGATATCAAGCGCCTATTTTCGAGACTGTCCAGATTCAACGTAGTTAACATGGGATTATAATGAAAATCAATGTTGGACATTCCCATTTTATATGACATAATTCTTGTGAATTTTCTTTGTACACGCTCAATAGAAGCACATAAGTTTTTGAAGTAAGGAGACCAAACAATTGAAGCATATTCTAATTTAGAACGAACCAAACTCATATATAGAGTTTGAAAACAATACGGATTCAGGTCTTTAGCTGTTCGTGAAATAAATCCAAGTAGCTTGAGTGCAGAATTAACCGTTGTCAGAATGTGATCCCTAAAAGTCAATCCAGAGTCGAAAAGAACCCCCAAGTCCTTTACAACAAATACTTTCTTTAAAGGAGCACCATTGATCGAGTAGTAACGATCGCATTTTTGTAATTTCCTGGAAAACGATATTGATTGGCATTTATCCAAGTTTAGGTCAAGCATATTGTCATTGCACCATAACACAAGGTTGTCAACATCCTCCAGCAATTCTTTATGGTTGTCTGCAGTCCTAATAATTTGAAAGATTTTTAAATCATCAGCAAATAGGTAGTACCTTGAGAATTTAATATAATGACATATATCGTTTATAAACAGATTGAATAATATCGGTCCGCAGTGAGACCCTTGAGGTACACCAGATGTTACTTTGATCATTTTTGATAACTGCCCTGAGATGTTGACACATTGTGTCCTGCCAGACAAAAAACTGTCAATCCAAATAACAATATCGCAAGAAAATCCATAATTGTGGAGTTTGGTAATCAGAATTGAATGGTTAACCTTGTCAAACGCCTTGGAAAAGTCAGTATATATTGAGTCAACCTCACACTGACCCTCCAAAGCGCCCGACAAAAAGTTCCTATACAACACCAAATTGGTCAATGTTGAACGGCCATTTGTGAATCCGTGTTGTTCGTCGATAATTAATGGTTTGGACAACCAAATAAGTTGTGATGTTATCAACTGATCAAACAATTTAGCAATTGACGATTGTAGACTGATTCCACGGTAGTTTGATATATCATGCCGGTCTCCAGACTTAAAAATTGGGGTAATGAAACTCCTCTTCCAAATCTGAGGAAACGTATGTTCTTTAAGAGATCGATCAAACAACAAGAATATTGGTTTGGTTATTGTAAAAGCGCAATTTTTTATAAAATATGTGGGAATTCCGTGAGGGCCGCACGACATTGATTCTTTACATTCAGAAATTAAGTTAAAAACCTCTTCTTGACTAACACTAAAGGAGTGCGTAGAGTCGACTGAAGCGGTTATAGTAATGTTTTGACCAACGATTGAATTATGACTAGAACTCTTCTGACCACTGTATACTCCTTTAAAGAAATCAGCAAACAAATTTACGGTATCAGCAATATCATGACTAGATTCGTTATTTAAATACATATTGCAAGGTAAACCGTGATTATCCCTAGACTCATTTATGAATTTCCAGAACGAATTGGAGTTCCTCACAATACTGGACTCAACATTTTGAATATAGTTTCTATATAAAATATGACAAAGAGATTTGCATTGGATACGCAGTGTTTTAAATTTATCGTAATCTTCAAGTGAATGAGATTGTTTATAAAACTTATGAGCTTCCTTTTTACGTTTAATAAGTTTAATTAACTCGGTCGAGTACCATTTGGGATAAATATTGGGGCTAAGTTTAATAATTGGTACATATTTCTCAATAATTGAATCGACCAAATTATATGTAAAATAAATTTACACAATCGTCAATATTAGGTTGATCGAGTAAAAGTTTGTCCCAATCTAAGTAAGCTAAACAATTATTGATTGAAATAAAATCAGCATTGGAAAAATCTCTTAAATAATTATCACAGGTAAATTTATCACTACTTAAATCACAATTTAGAACCATTGAGTAAGGCACATGATGCTGCGATGAGCTTAACTGAAGGTCATCTGTCTTGCTAACTTCAAGTAGATTCTTCGAGTTGGAAAAAATTAGGTTCAGAAATACACCTCTCGAGTTGGGAATTTGGTTTAATTGATGAAAGTTAAGGAATCCGAAGCTTTCAGATAGAATCTTTGAAGGATAATTCATGTCAGAGTATACGTCATTAACACCAAACTCATCATTCTCCCAAATCGCCTTGGGTAAGTTGTAATCACCACACAGTACAAATTTGGAATTCGGAAATTTCTCATAGATATCTTCTACGCTTGAGCAGTGACTTTCAAATTTCGAAACGTCAGAGAGAGGAGGTAGGTACAGGTACAATCATTACTCCACCCCCATATTTCTTTTCAGAATTAATTAGATTTCTATCACATCTGAAGATATCAAAGTTTTTAAGTTTAAGTTCACAACTGTTTATTGTTTCATTGAGCCAAGATTCAACTACGACAATTACATCATATTCAGTTAATAATACTTCAGTAGAAAATGCATGCAATTTTGTTTTTAGTCCGCCAAAATTATAATAGAAAATATTTAAACCATTATTATTAGATTTCTTTCGTTTTTTGGGCGATTATTGTCCCGATTTCTAAATTTCTTAATTTTCGGTTGCCCATGGGAAAAGCTAATGAATAAATCAGTTTCACCGTTTTGTTTCCTGGTATTTAGATCCGCATTAATCTTATTTAAATGATCACGTTGTAATTTAGTTAAATCATGCCTAATTTTAATGTTTCGATTTATATTTTTGGCTGTTTTGACATAAGCAAGTACCTTTAAAGGAGTATCTTTATTTGAAAAGATAGCTTTAATGGGGCGAGTGTTGGTTGATTTTTTGCCGATCCTTATTAATTTTGTTGGTTGGAATTCTATCGCGGAATCCTTTAAAAGGTCTTGTACTTGAGCAATATCATGGGTGATCCTTTCATCTGAAGATTGTGACGATGATTCGGGAACATTGTATATCATCAAATTCTTAGATCTAATTTCCCGCTCATCTATTTCATCTACAACTGAAGTGGTTTGGTTAACCATACTCAAGCTGGGATTAGAGTCTTGCAATGATTTTAATGTTAATATTTCATTTTTCATTTCAACGTTCTCTCTTTCTAAGGATTCGATTTTTGAATTCATGGATTTAAGTTCGGCCGTGAAAGCCTTAAACTGAGTAATAAATTCATCTTTAAATAAGTTAAATTGCGATTGGAAAATTTTTGTTATCGATGCTTCGGTTATGATCGTATCACTTGGTGTAGCGGCATCCAAACGTACCGATGCATTGAGTTCGGAATCCAGATCACATATCCAGCGATCACCATTGCTCTTCTTTTCTTCATCAATGTAGTATGCAAAACTATCGGCATCCAGATTAGTGCACGAGAAGTGATGCCACTTGTTAGAATCTCCTTGACATTTTATGTATTTTGTTCTGGAGCCTATTATATTTTTACATGAACCACATACCATTACCATATTGATGAGGATAAGAACAAAAATGGGCAAAAAAAACAAAGGTAAAGGGAGAAAGACAGGGACACAACAGATTAACTTCACAACGCCGGGCCTATGGCGTTGACTATTATTATAAAGACACACAAAGAAGGCCGCAGAATAATGCAAGGAATATATTAAAGTGGGATAAATATTAGGGAATAAATTATTGTAAAATCGATGGCAAAATTAAAAAGGTCACTTTCTGAGGAATCGATCTTGGGTTTCCTCTTGTTGCTTCTAAAACTTCCGGCGACTTAACCTCGCGGCTGAGGATGCTTGTTAATCTTGTGAGAATTTACACTATATCGGAGGAAAATGAGAAGTTGTTGTGTCGAACGACCTATGACCTCATTAATATGCAAATATAGCACGGCAACTTTATATATTAATTAAAGATCTCATCGAAGGTAAAATCTATGCACAAATGGTATATTCGATGTAATAAATGTGGATGTGGTACTGGCCATGAGTTCGATTCTATTTGTTGTTGAATCTCCCAATAATGGTAGATGTTTTCGAAAAAAATGTACCCACATTTCTTTGCAAGAATCCCAATTTTTAATAAATTGCTCCTGCAGTGGTGCATATTTATCTTTTGTATAAACTTTTACAATAATTAATGGGTGGTTAGTTGTAGCCAAATTTATTTTAATAAACATTTATGGAATAAGTGGAATATTTGGCTACAACTAACCACCCATTAATTATTAATAATGTTCCTCTACACCGATTCAACAATCTATAATAAACATAAATATATATATAAATTATATGTATAGGTAAGGTATAGATATAGGCAAGAAACGTAAAAAGACACCATTTTATAGGGTTTATTCACTTGGTGTATTTTTATGTTTCTTATACATACAGGGTGGCCCAACTAAGAGTTCCCACCCAGGTTATTTCGAAAACTAATAATTTTTTAAAAAACCCTGAAACAGGTCAATTTTTATTTGGCGGGGGATCAATTTTTATGGTAACGCAAGGGACAACCCCTCACCCAGTTATGCAGGGAAACTACCCCTTCAAAAATCTTAAATGGCAATAGTGGTCGAGTAATACATCATTGTAAAGCTCCTACTATTCTCTATAAAACTGTCATTTTTTTTTTAATTTGATGGAATATTTGAGAAGTTATAGCATTTTCACGTTAGACATGTAAAACGTGTTTTTAACAGGTGACATGGGCTAAAAAGGGTTTTAAAGCTTGATTTTGTTAAAAATAATTACAATAATACTTTGATTCCGCATTTAATAAGGATTGGCCGGTTTCAAGGTCTTTTTACAAAATACTTTTAGTTGCCACCCAGGTTATTATGAAAACAAGTAATTTTTGAAAAATAGCCTGAAACCTGAAACTGATCAATTGTTATTTAGTGGGGGACCAATGTATGCTTGTATTTATTTTTATTGTAACTTTTAACAAAATCAAGCTTTATAAGCCTTTTAAACCCATGTTACCTGTTAAAAACGCGATTTAGATGACTAACGTAAAAATGGTACAACTTCTTAAATATTCCATCAAATTAAAAAAACATATGACACCTGTATAGAGAATAGTAGGAGCTTTACAATGATGTATCACTTGACCCATATTGCCATTTAAGATTTCTGAAGGGGTAGTTTCCCTGCATAACTGGCTGAGGGGTTGTCCCTTGCGTTACCATAAAAATTGGTCCCCCACCAAATAAAAATTGGCGGGTTTCAGGGTTTTTTCAAAAATTATTGGTTTTCGAAATAACCTGGGTGGGAACTCTTAGTTGGGCCACCCTGTATAATATTGGCTATGTTCCGTTTCCTCGAGGTAATTAACTAAAAATAAATCGTTTAAATCTACTCCTCAAAGTGATAATTAGAATCCATAAATTCACAGTTTGATTCCTCGCAACGCAAATACGAAAGTGAACCTTTTCAATTCATTAAAATTACACCAACTCGGTTAAAAATATATCGTGAACTTTCTGCATATGTGAAATTAGGCAATCAATTTTTTAAGCCTATGTACGACTAGTTTTATGATAAAATCTGTATATATACATATGTTGGATTTCGATTCCCAAGGGACCCACAGCCCTATAAAAATATTAAGGTAGAGCGACCCTTAAATTAATGAAAACACTGCATTTTTCTCTTTTGTCTCATGAACTAAATTTAAAGTTTCTACTGTAAAGCGTTTTCAAATAAACGAGCAAAAATCTTTTTGAAACTATCTATATACAGGGTGCGGCAAGATAATTTCCTTATTTGAAATGAACACTCTGAAGCTGATGAGAGGCCCAGGTGAGTTTTTGTGGTCTCGTTCGGGGGAGGGGATCTTAAAGTTTTGTTAACTTGTGTTTCAGTCATAATCATACATTAGAGTAACGAGCAGCGTGCGTTTCCCTTAAAGGCCTGTTTTTCCAACGGCCGTTCGGTTGTTAAACCCAGTGCGCCTTCTGAAATCGCTTCAATATTTTGTGACATTGGATAATGTCCAGGACCGGAAGTCAATTCTTTTGTGGGTCACAACGTTCAATGAAACTGGTACTGTGCAGAAAAGAAAAACTGGAGACGCACGACCCATGGTTTTTCGAGGAAAATGTACAAATTGTCACAGTCAATTCAGACCGTTGTGTGAACATGCTCCAGGAGTTTTTTTTGCCACGACTTGATGAAATGGACTTAGGGAACATATGGTTTCAACAAGACGAAGTAATGGTCCATACTTCAAGGGCATCGATGGCTGTGTTGCGAGAGCATTTCTCAGGGCGCCTCAGAGGATATTTTGAGTGGCCGTCACGCTCACCCGATTTGACCCCTTGTCACTTTTTTTTTGTGGGGGTAGTTGAAATCCCGTGTCTATACCAGACTCTGGCAACCTGGAAAGAAACATTCAGGAAGAAACGGCCAACATACTCATTAATTTGATGGAGAGAGGAGAGAGTGACGAGCAACAGCAGAATTAGGTATCGACAATCGGGGTCGCAACTTACCCGATATGATTTTTAAAAACATGTTAACCATAACTTTAAATGTTGAACTCTTTAATTTAAAAAAAAATTTAAAATATATCTTTACTGCTTTTTATTTTATTGCATTATGAAATAAGGAAATTTTCTTGCCGCACCCTGTATGTAGGACTGCAGTTCCCCTAGGGAGCAAAATTGAATATACATATTATGTTAATATGAAGATTTTATTTTAAAATTAAGATTGGTCGTAGGATTTGTCTATAAAATTTGGCTGCTTAAACTCAATTCAACATGTATATGTATATTCTATACAGAAATTCTTAGTATTTAGTATATTTACGATTCTTAGTAACGCACTATCTAGAAATAATGCCCATGACCTTGAACAGGAAGATGAAGGCCAGGCGATAATCACTTAACTTTTTTTAAATAGGGGTAACCCATTTTTATTACATATTATTATAGATTGCTTTCAGGGGTTTACCGAACAACTTTTTTTTTTGTAATTCCAATATTGCCTCCATAAGAAAAAACAAGGTTTGGATTATTTCCTGACAATTCAGTTATTTAAGAAAAAATCTGATTAGCTTATTGAATTTTTGATAAAAAACTGCATCTGCGTTGTTAACAAAGTTTCTTGGTATGGCCTACAATAAAGAAGTTACAGTCATATTCAGAAATTAGCACTTTTTGGTTTATTCCACTAGGTGGCCAATTATGATTTATGTTTTGATTTTTTGTAGTGCTGGAGCTTCTTCATAGATGCCTTTGTTATAAACGTCAAACAAGAGAGGCGATAAGACGCATCCTAGTCTAACACCGTAACACCCCGGTATAGACTTAGATCTTCTCCGACTTAGACTCGCGCTTTCTCTTTAGTATCTCTAAGAGTTTTACGTGTTGGACTCTATCAAATGCCTTTTGAAAGTCGATAAAGCAGATGTACATATTATCTTCATTCTAGGCATCTTTGTCGCAGTATTAGGAATTTTAACTACGTATAGGTGACGCTATAAATGGAGGATATTCGGTAATTGTCATTTTCAAAAATTGGGTTTAAAATGCATTCTTGTACCTTATAACTACGTATTCAACAAAACACAAATAGATTTATGATTTAAAACTTCAGCAAATCTCAAAAACCCTGGACCAATGCGTTAAATCAAAAACGTAAGTACCGAATATCGAAGTTCATATTTTACCACTAGAGGGCGAGCGGAATATAAAAATTTCCAATATTTAATCCGAAAAGTAAAGAATATTATTTTGAAAGAATAAAAGCATGATATTTAACCCCTGCAAAGTTAAACAATGTTTATCTTCAACCGTATTCAAAATTATCCTCCATTGGCTATCAAGAAAAAAAAAATGATAATAATAGATCTAAAGTTTATAAAAATCTGTACCAAATTTTAATTGTGTAATGTAAACCGTTTGGAAATAGTAGCGTAAAAACATACTTTTTGGCAACATCTTCAAAGAGCTGTAACTCTCGTATAAAGAAAGTTTTACTAAGATGATTTTTTGTCATTTTACTTATATTCATCTCTAGTATCACAACCTGTATATTCGCTCCACCTTGCTAGTTTGTATTTCGGTTCCACAATTAAGTCTCCATTATTGTTTACCAATACAACGAGTAGTCGTGTCTTTGTCCTCCCTGTCATTTCTTTTATCTTTTTATGCATATTGAAAAAGTCAAATTTGTTCTCATAGGCTTCAATCTCTCGACATTCATCAAGTATCCATCTTTCTTTAGCGTGCCTTATTTTATTTCTGATGTAATCGTTTATGATGTTATAAGCTTGCACATCTTTTTTTTGTATTGGCCTCGTATCATTATTAAATCTAGTATCTCTTGGGTCATCCATTCCTTGTTCTTTCCTTTAATAGTTTTTAATTCTGTATTTCCTGCAACCTTCAGTACTTGATTTATGTTTTGCCATTGTTGGTTTAAAGTTGGATTATCGTTATGTCTTAGTTCGTTCAGTTTATCGTTTATGTTCTTTTTAAGCTTTTCATATTATACATGATTATACTAGATTGTGCTTCAGTTTTCTGGTGTCCCTAATCTCCTTCGTTGTTTTTTCTGTTTTAAATATATGGCACAGCTACCACTGGATTATGATCGGATGTTACATCAGCTCCTAGAAATGTTTTTACTGACTTAATAGTGTTTCTGAATCATCTTCGGATCATAAAATGTAGTTGCTCTGGTTTCTAATTATATCAGTGTAAGGAGTTATTATCATGTCTTCTTTTTGACAAAACTGAATTAATCTGTGACCTCGGTCATTGCGAAGACCTAGCCCCAACTTGCCGACAATTCCTTTTTATTCGCTGTAGGTGCATACATATACTTGAATGATATTTACTGGAACTTTATTTGAGGTTAATTTTAGTAAGACCATGAGCAAGCTGGATACCGTAAATGATAGTGAGTCTATTCATTTCTAAAAAGACATTATCTGTTTTCCCAGGTGTGTAAAGACTCCTAACGTTCCATGTAGCAATTCGTTTCTATGCGTTATAATTCTGCACATCTCTCCAAAAGCCATTGTAGTGGTGTGATGATTTTTTCCACCACCTTGCATTTGTTTTAAATTACCTACAATTTCGCGGTGGTGCCTTTTGAATTTTGTGGAGGTAAGTCTCTGCGACCGTCTAGACGGCGCCCCCTTACACTGATCATGGGGCATCTTGCCCCCTCTGCCCCCCCCCCCACACGTTACGCCACTGCCTAAAGTGTATTATTCAAAAGACAACTGATGGACGTGTCATATAATGACAATTACATCACGAGATAAAATTTCTTTCAATGATATTTCAAAAGTATTCCCTACAAACAAAATTGTTTTTTATCTCTATCATATCAATGGTTCGTAAAAACGAAATTTATAAATTCTTATAATAAATTTAATCTCTCTCATAGGTCGAGGCAATATATGAAATAATTTTAATCGATTCATGGATTTTCTTTCACTTTCTAGATCCAGGTGTTTGTCATAAGAAATTGAAAAGAGCTTATTTGGCATTGGAGCATTTTTCCTTCTTAGGTAGAATTGCAAAAAGTGTCTATTTATTTTTTTTATAATATTAATATTTTAGGTTACAGGTGTCGAAAAAAATCTTTTTACAATTTTGTTTCTCCTAAGTTTTTTCAAAGCCAAAATGTCCATTTATTTAATAAGATTAATAAACTGGGACCGATTCGTAAAACGACATGGATTACTTTCTATAGAACGTTTGTTACTTCCCGGCATGTATTAAATATATCTTTGATTTGCATTAATGTGGCTATTTTTTGTAAGTACAGTTCTAAACTACATTGTAAAATAATAGTTCCTAAAATCTTTTAGATGTTTCTTTTTGTTCACAAATAATTGGCAGGAAAGTTTGTAAATACGTTTATTTTCCATGGATTATACTCACTATTATTGTGATTATATCTGAAGTCTTCTGGATAGTATTGATGTTGGTTATGTATTACTTTTTATCGGTAAGTATAAATTAAATACAATTAAATTTGATACAGTTTAAAGTAAACAATAATCTTGATGATTTCATATTAGTACTCTTTTTTGATATTGATGTTTAGTTATTTTTGTTGGATCGTATAACTATTTTAAGACTGGGGAAATATGCACCGTAGTTTTATGGCGTCCTGTTAGATAAGTTATTATGTCATTTTTTGATACAAAAATATGATTTGGTTTAATTATTTTAAAAATTAGTTTATCGTGTAGAAGTTGAAAATAAAAAAAATCAGATTTTTTTGACATAGAAGTGTAAAATTGGTTTGTTTTTAAATTTTGAGTTTAAATTTGAGTTCAACACAATATAGAAAATTGGTATTGGATTAAATCATTTTTATAATTTTAGACACCTGATAAATGGGTAAGAAGCTTATATGGAAAAGATTTTAAAATAAAAATTAACAGCACTGAGGATATCCATAAGGATTTTATCAAAATGCCAAGAACTTTTATAATTATGAGTATTAGTCATGTAATCTCTATTCCTTGTTTTATAATTTGCCTCCTACTCATATTTAAAGAAGCACGCAGAATTTATTTTAGTCGTAAAAGTCCAGTTAAGGAAATGACTCGCTTAAAACTAAATCTGGAAAATACATTGTCTTAGTGATAGCATTTATTAATACTGTTAGTTAATAATAATAAATAATTTCCTGGTAATTTAAGACCATTTTAGACGAGCAAATATTGTACAAGATTTAGTACAAAATATTTGTGGTCGTGTAAATTAGCTATTTTCAACCATATCATATCTTACGTCACAAATTATAATGAAAGTAAGACATGTATTATTATTATTTGTAACGTAAAATATGATTGGGTTGAAAGTTGCAATTTTACACGATCACGATCAAATAATTTATAAATGATCTGATTTCCAGATACGAGAATTTTTAAAAAATGAATGAATGTTTTTTAAGATTTAGCTAGTCTTTAGAAGCAGAGTGTTTCAAGTTTCAAGCTCCAACCTTAACATTCAGGGTGTAACAAAAGTATGGAATAATCGATTTATTTTCTTATTTTGAAGAGTTACAAAAAAAGTTTAAGACAAAAGTTTTTAATTTTGTTTTTTCACATTTGTTTTTGTTTCTTTGCTATGGCAAACAACTTTGTTTTTTTAAATAGCAACCATATAGTTTGTTTCGATTTTTAAAAAGTGCATTTTTTTCTGAACATCAGGATGCTATTTTATCCCAACAAAAAAAATTAAAAATTTAAAAAAATATATATTTTAAGAAATCAAAATTTACATTGCAAAGTCCTATACCGAATTTCACCGACCATCTTCTTAATGATTACTAGTAATTGTTAGTGGTTAGTTGTTAGTTGAGCATATACCTTTAGTTTCAACTAAAAATCTGCCACTTAAAATCTAGAAACTGAAACTTTAAATTAAACCATATATAAAATAAGATAGCTAACTGAGATACAAAACTTTTGGACAGCAAGAATAACGCCATCTCTTACGGTTCCGACGCAATTTTCAATTTTGAGAAGTAGCGGAAAATTTAAATATTTTGTAAAATAATCTTATCAAGCATTTGAAAATTTATTTAATATTCTTTTTTAATAAATATTGTAGTTTAGAATATTTAATAAAAAGTAAACATTTTCTGCACTTTAACTTTTAGCTATTTGAACGAAAAGAAAAAATATAATTAAATGGTTAATATTTATGTTGCTGTACATCTTATGGATACTAACAAAACATTTAATATTTAATTTCAAAAATAAAATAATTTTGAGGTCTTGAGGTGGTGCTGTTTAAATGGTCAAGCGTACTTGGGATACTTTATTTTTACAACAGTTACAAACCACTTGTTCAAGTTACAAGTTAAAAATTAATCTTGGTAAAAACTCACTTTTGGTTGTATATCAGGCCATAATACTTAAAATTTTAACACAATTATGAAATCCATTCGGCAGGAATTAATATTTATAATTTTTTAATTGCGTTTTTTTGCAAAAATCTTTATTTTTTCAAATGGCATGATAGTGGGGCCACCCCCTATTGAGATAGAGGTTTTTTTTTCGATTATAGTGATACCCAACATGTACGTATAAACATTAAGTGTACTTACTCATTTTTTATATCGTATTAATTTATCAATTTATCGACAACTGTTTATAAATAAGTAAGTTTATACCTATATATTAGGTAACACTGTAATAGGAAAATAAAAAATCCTCTATCTAAATAGGGGTTGCCCCACTATCATGCTATTTGAAAAAATAAAGATATTTGCAAAAGACGCATTTTACAAATTATAAATATTAATTTCAGAAAAACGGTCGAATGAATTTTATAATTTACAATTTATTTTACATATTTAAATTACTTAGGAGTGGTTTTAATAGATTTTATTAACAAAAATTACCAAAAAATATTTTTGAAAGTTCTGAAAAAAAATTATTTTTTGCTACAGACATACTTGGAACTCCCCAATATTTATTAATAACTAAAAAAACAGGGTGTTACATTTAAAATAAGAAAGTTGATGGGCATCAAATGACTTTCCGGTGAAATGATATTGAAATGTTTTTTTTCAGTGACTATTGTACAGGGTGAGCTAAAATGATTGTATAATATACATATAACAGATACATCACAAACGTTTGTAACAGTTACAAAACTTTTGTTATATAACAAAAAGTTTTCTTTACCTGTGATAAAACACTTACGTAACATCAGTTATATAACAGATGAATCACAAACGAAGTATATGATTTGTAACAGTTACAAATCTTTTGTAATGTAACAAAGTTCTTTAGTTGTGATAAAACAGTTATGTAACCGATCCCTTTGTGTTTACTGGGTAGTTATTCGCACTTCTGTTTCATAAACATCAGTTTTTATCAAGACTAATTTGCGTAAATCTTTGTTTTGTGTTAGCATCTGCCTCGAAAATGAAGGTCATAATTTTCAAAATTTGACATTTGTCATAAAATTCGAGAGCTAATTCTAAGTTTTTTATTTTCAAAAACACAAAACCTTAATAAATAACTTAAGTTTGTATATTAATTTGTTTAGAATTCTTTATTTGTTATATGATCATTATATTCATTTTGAAAAAAATATTTGCTACGCCATTGGCTTACTAGGGGGTTTTCTTTTTTTGTAGTTGTAACAACCTGCATATTTGGTTGCCTACATATCAAACCACCCTGTATAATGCGTACTTTATGAACGCGTTAAGGTGGATTTATAACTATACATAAACATAAGAAAGAAGATACATAAAATCCAAACATAAGCATAAGAATTTTCCCTATTTATAACTTGACACAAGAATCTAATCTATTTTCATTAGTATAGGGTAAAGTTAAATTAAAATGCGAAATGAATCCATATTTAAAAAATTTATCAGTAGTTTTGGGAGCAGTTGCTTTGCTACATGAAGATGAAAACGAAATAATTAAATATAATTGTATTCCTGAATCCTGAACAGCTTCAAGCAATTTTAATTCGAATGTAAATTTTTCCATCTTTATTAACAATTGGAAACATAACAAAAATAGTTCAATATTGTTCTCGTGAAATGAACTACTTCCTAACTACAAGTCTGTTCGGGGCGCATGCGCCAATTAGAAGTTGAAATTTTAGGTATCTTAAGTCTTTGGGTGCCTTCCGAGTGGAACATATTCTGCATATGTCGCATATGCGTATGTTGCGTTCCGAGTGAAATGCGCGCATAAGCAGGACATTCACTCGGAACGCTTTTTTAAAATTTTGAACTGTCAATCATCACCTGTTTATTCCCTATAGTTTTTATTATAAGCAATTAACAAAAAAACATTTCTCGAATCGCGAACAGTTAATAATTATTTAAATGGAACCTAAAAATTCTAGTAATAACCACCTAGAACCCTCAACTAACTGTAACAGGTGAAGAAATAGAATTAAGAAATAGTAAGTGTGCAGTGCGCATGCTTACATACTGTGCATTACCTCAGGAGGTAGTGCACGGTATGTTCGAAATGCACGACCTTGAAACCTATGCTGCAAATGCGCCACACGGAACACATAGGAGACTACATATGCAGCATATGCTCCACCCGGAAGGCACCCTTTATGTTTATGTATAGTTATAAATCCACCTTTACTAGAAGCAATGATAGCTCTTACTCACGCCAGTTTTTGGTCTCCGATTCATACAGCATGCCTTTTGGGGAGAGAATATGTACGCTATAATAACAAATAAAAGCGGGTACTAAACCCCTGCACGCGTTCCGATCATATGGAAAATTGTATTTCCATTTTCACAAAAATGTTGTGTATTTCTTTGATATAATATTGCTTGCCATTTTAGCAAAAGATAGTAATAATATATTTCAGTTTTGAAAATCATAGGCATGCGATTCGTGATTCGCACGGTCTCAAAGAGCTCAAACGGTCATGTGATCTTGTGTGATCAAGGGTGGAAACTTAGAAAAAGTTTACAGTTTTCTTTGTGGGCCCGAATTGGCCCGAATTTTAATCAATGATCCAATGTATGATTACGAAAAAAGTTATAAAATTTTTTATCACGTTAACTGCCATACGACGCGCTGGCCGTCGTAATATCGCTTGTAGTTTCAGCAACTTAAAAGTCAATTTTTGTTTATTTTTATCTAAGAAGTTTCCACATGTGAATATTGTGGACTAATCATCCAAATAAACTATAACAATTAGAAAAATGTAGTATTTGTACAATTATGTCGTTTACACATTTATACTTGTTTTTTTTTTATTTTATGGGGTCATTCTGAAGAAACGTTGGGCGCGTTCCAGTAATGACCACTAAAGCCCACGATCACCTCTGAGGTGGAAGTCTGTAACCCTAACGAGTTGATCTCGGTTGTCAAATTTTCACGTTAGCTGAGTCGTTAGTTACTAGTTTTTGGTAGTCTATAACACCTAACGACTTACGAAACGGGACGAAATTACAACCGACAAGGCTTACAACGTTGCCGACATTATTTTACGAAATTTGTCTATGGTTTAGCAGTTTTTGAACGCATTTTGAATAAAATACACAAACTGATTTTGGCATGTAATTGATTGACGTAAAAAAATAACAAAGTTTAAAGTGGTCTTTTTAATAAAAACAATAAACTAGTGTATAGTCTTTGTAAATGCATTGTTCCAGTTTTAAGCGTTCTGTTATTTGAATTTGTAGCTTAAATTGACATTTTTCATAGTACCTATAATTCTTCAATATGGTTAGGAAATAGAAATGCGCATCCAAAACCACATATCTATATGCTTCAGTTATGCTGTAGCACTTTGAGAAAGGGTGGAAAGTAATTTCTCGATTTCAACGATTTTTTCGGCGAAGGAACAATATAAGTCAGGAAGAGGTCGATCTTCGGATTTTGCTATCTACGTCCTTCTAGCGGTTATGGAGGAGGACAAACGTTGCACCTCTAGAACACTGGCTGAGAACTTAAATATCGATCATTTTATCTCTGTAAATTCGTGGATGTGGAAATTAACCGGATTTTACCGCACAAGCTTATTCATACAATAACAAGGTCCAAAGAATTCGAATTTTTACCGATTTGCTAGAGAAAAAAACGGTGGAACCGCGTAAAAAAAGAATTAAGAAGAAGACATGAAAATAGAGATAAGTCGTTTTGGCTGCATGGTAAAATTGTATTCTATCTACAATGTGATTAAGTTGCAATCTTCATTTGTATACCTAGATTAAATACTACGCCTTTCTAGATGTTTATAATTGTCTTTTAGTAATTTTTATTATTATTTATTTTCATTTACGTTAGCAACGCTTCAAACACGGTTGCCTCCCCCCAAACGACTGAAACTCGTTATCAAAAACACGTTACTAACGAGATTTAAGCTTACAGACTACCATTTTTGTCAATCTCGGTTAGCAACGAAACTAATGACGTCAAAACAAACAAATAATGACGTGCTAACGTGAAAAGTCGAGACGTTAGCTGTTACAGACTTCCACCTCAGGACCGCAAAATTTTCCCGTTCCGCTAGCTCAAAAGGTCACCATTCAACAAACAACCACGGATACCCACGAATAAATACTGTCGTTGTGAGCTTCTTGCGGTCGCCATCGATGCACGAAAGAAAAAATCGCGGTCTTATGTAGAACGATTTTGCGGTCGTCGTGGGCTTTAGTGTTCATTACAGAGGTGGAAGTCTGCAACACCTAACGTCTCGACTTTTCACGTTAGCACGTCATTATTTGTTTGTTTTGACGTCATTAGTTTCGTTCCTAACCGAGATTGACAAAAATGGTAGTCTGTAAGCTTAAATCTCGTTAGTAACGTGTTTTTGATAACGAGTTTCAGTCGTTTGGGGGGAGGCAACCGTGTTTGAAGCGTTGTTAACGTAAATGAAAATAAATAATAATAAATATTACTAAAAGAAAATTATAAACTTCTAGAAAGGCATATAAATGCCATGGAAAAATTGGTAAATTTATTTACAAAAAAATCATGTTGAAATTACGATGTAGTATTTAATCTAGGTATACAAATGAAGATTGCAGCTTAATCACATTGTAGATAGAATACAATTTTACCACGCAGCCAAAAGGACTTATCTCTACTTTCATGTCTTCTTCTTAATTCTTTTTTACGCGGTTTCGCCGTTTTTTTCTGGAGCAAATCGGTAAAAATTCGAACTCTTTGGGCCTTGTTATTGTATGAATAAGCTTGTGCGGGAAAATCCGGTTAATTTCCACATCTTGCCGAATTTACAGAGATAAAATGATCGATATTTAAGTTCTCAGCCAGTGTTCTAGAGGTGCAACGTTTGTCCACCTCCATAACCGCTAGAAGGACGTAGATAGCAAAATCCGAAGATCGACCTCTTCCTGACTTAAATCGTTGAAATCGAGAAATTACTTTCCACCCTTTCTCAAAGTGCTACAGCATAACTGAAGCATATAGACATGTGGTTTTGGATGCGCATTTCTATTTCCTAACCATATTGAAGAGTTATAGGTACTATGAAAAATGTCAATTTAAGCTACAAATTCAAATAACAGAACGCTTAAAACTGGAACAAGGCATTTACAAAGACTATACACTAGTTTATTGTTTTTATTAAAAAGACCACTTTAAACTTTGTTATTTTTTACGTCAATTAATTACATGCCAAAATCAGTTTGTGTGTTTTATTCAAAATGCGTTCAAAAACTGCTAAACCATAGACAAATTTCATAAAATAATGTCGGCAACGTTGTAAGCCTTGTCGGTTGTAATTTCGTCCCGTTTCGTAAGTCGTTAGGTGTTATAGACTACCAAAAACTAGTAACTAACGACTCAGCTAACGTGAATATTTGACAACCGAGATCAACTCGTTAGGGTTAAAGACTTCCACCTCAGAGGTGGAAGTCTGTAACAGCTAACGTCTCGACTTTTCACGTTAGCACGTCAATATTTGTTTGATTTGACGTCATTAGTTTCGTTCCTAACCGAGATTGACAGAAATGGTAGTCTGTAAGCTTAAATCTCGTCAGTAACGTGTTTTTGATAACGAGTTTCAGTCGTTTGGGGGGAGGCAATCGTGTTTGAAGCGTTGTTAACGTAAATGAAAATAAATAATAATAAAAGTTACTAAAAGAAAATTATAAACATATAGAAAGGCATATAAATGCCATGGAAAAATTAGTAAATTTATTTACAAAAAAATCATGATGAAATTACTATGTAGTATTTAATCTAGGTATACAAATGAAGATTGCAGCTTAATCACATTGTAGATAAATACAATTTTACCATGCAGTCAAAAGGACTTATCTCTACTTTCATGTCTTCTTCATAATTCTTTTTTACGCGGTTTCGCCGTTTTTTTCTGGAGCAAATCGGTAAAAATTCGAACTCTTTGGGCCTTGTTATTATATGAATAAGCTTGTGCGGGAAAATCCGGTTAATTTCCACATCTTGCCGAATTTACAGAGATAAAATGATCGATATTTAAGTTCTCAGCCAGTGATCTAGAGGTGCAACGTTTGTCCTCCTCCATAACCGCTAGAAGGACGTAGATAGCAAAATCCGAAGATCGACCTCTTCCTGACTTATATCATTCCTTCGCCAAAAAAATCGTTGAAATCGAGAAATTACTGTCCACCCTTTCTCAAAGTGCTACAGCATAACTGAAGCATATAGATATGTGGTTTTGGATGCGCATTTCTATTTCCTAACCATATTGAAGAATTATAGGTACTATGAAAAATGTCAATTTAAGCTACAAACTCAAATAACAGAACGCTTAAAACTGGAACAAGGCATTTACAAAGACTATACACTAGTTTATTGTTTTTATTAAAAAGACCACTTTAAACTTTGTTATTTTTTTACGTCAATTAATCACATGCAAAAATCAGTTTGTGTGTTTTATTCAAAATGCGTTAAAAAACTGCTAAACCATAGACAAATTTCGTAAAATAATGTCGGCAACGTTGTAAGCCTTGTCGGTTGTAATTTCGTCCCGTTTCGTAAGTCGTTAGCTGTTATAGACTACCAAAAACTAGTAACTAACGACTCAGCTAACGTGAAAATTTGACAACCGAGATCAACTCGTTAGGGTTACAGACTTCCACCTCTGGAACGCGCCCGTTGTAAACTTAACGTCGATGTTATTAACATTTCACTGTTATGTGACATAACTAATGTCAAAACTAACAGAATTTAATTTTACAGCGAAACCCATAGATAAAATAGGTAGCTATCTGGGATACAAAATTTTCGGACATCAAAAATAGCGCCATCTGAAAGGGTTCCCCCGCAACTTTGACGTTTAAACGGCGGGAAAAATTTAAATATTTTCTAAAATAAGCTTATCATTTTAAAATTTATTTAATATTTCCTTTTTAATAAATATTGTCGTTTAGAATATTTAATAAAAAGTAAACATTTTTCTGCACTTTAACTTTAGTAAAGTAAAGAAACAAATATAATTAAATGGTTAATATTTATTTATGTTTCTGCACATGAGTACATTTTATGGATACTTACAAAATATTTAATATTTCAAAAATAAAATAATTTTGAAGTCTTGTGCTGGTGCTGTTTCAAGAGTTCAAAGGTACTTGGAATATTTTATTTTTACAACAGTTGTAAATCACTTGTTCAAGTACCAAGTTAGAAATTATTCTTGGTAAAAATTCACTATTGATTGTATGTCAGGCCATAATACTTAAAATTTTAACACAAAAACACACACCGAAAAGCCCAAAAATAAAAACGAAGTTAAAAATAGAAATATGACGGTGACATTACTTCCAAAGCTTACTATAAAAATTATAATTTTTTAAAATTATGCAAAATTAAGAAAATTAAAGAAACAATTCAAAAATTCTAATGGATTTTTTTACTTTTGAAAAATTGATTTATTTATCCAAATTTTTATTTATTTTATATTTTTTGATTAAGGGGAAGCATAGAGGGGTAAGGATTTGTAAAAAAAGTTGCCTAAAAAACTAATAAAGCAGCGCCATCACGTAGGGGTCCTCACGAACTTAGGGAAAAAACTTTTAATATGGGAGATTCCCTACCCTGGCAAAAACTAACTTGATTTTTATATTTATTTAACGTTAGTTTGGTAGATTTAAAATTAATTTATTAAGAAGATAGTCGGCGAAATGTTTGAAAAGCGTACTTTTCGCTAGTAAAAATTGATTTTTGGGCATTTGTAATCAAAAATTTAACAAAAACGATCCCTAGTGCCATTCAAATTGAATTTAGTTTTCATATAGAATTTTTGCTTTTCATGTAGAGTCTATGATAGGGGCGTACTTTTTGAACATTTATAAAAACGCATTTTTTTATCATTGTTCAAAAAGTACGCCCCTATCATAGACTTTACAGATTGGAGGCACTTGCATCCTAGACTACCTGATCATGAGAATAGCATCGAGCATAAGAATTGTTATATAAATTGGAAAGATTTTGAAAAAAGGTTATTAAAAGGTAAAACAATTGATGATCAATTAGAAAAGGCTATTAATTCTGAAGCTGAAAAATGGTACCAGATCATGAAGGTAGTTGTTGACACGATATTATTCTGTAGCAAAAATAATCTTGCATTAAGAGGAACCTCGAATGCAATAGATAATCCCAAATGCGGAATATTTTAGGATCTTATAAAACTCATTGGTAATTATAATCCAATTATCGCTCAACATATTCAAAACATAATATCTAAAAACCAATCAATAACATATTTATCTTGGGAAACTCAAAACGAAATGATTAATCTTATGGGAAAACATGTGCGCAATGAAATAATTAATCAAATCAAAGAAGCAAAAGACTTTGCTATTTTATTTGACTGCACGCCAGATATTTCAAAAAAGGAGCAAATGTCCCAAATAATTAGGTATGTGAGGGTAAAAAATGGAAAATGTACAATAGAAGAAAGGTTTATTGATTTTGTTAACACTCTTGAAAAAACTGGCGAAGGGCTTTCAAAAGAAATTTTAGACAAAATTGCCCTGGATGGTTTAAACATAAGGAATTGCAGAGGACAGGGCTACGATAACGGCGCTAATATGGCAGGTAAATATCGTGGAGTACAAGCACATATAAATAGGTTAAATGAGTTTGCGTATGTTCCTTGCGCAGCACATACATTGAATCTTGTAGGAGTTCATGCTTCGGAAGTATCACCTACGATGATCACATTTTTTGGGACAGTAGAAAAATTTTTTAGTTATTTTTCTAGTTCTACGTCTAGATGGAGTAAATTACTAGAAGTTGTAAAAGTAACTCTAAAAGCTCATTGTTCGACGCGTTGGTCATCTAAAAAAAGAGCCATGTCAGCTCTTAATGAACAAATTATTCAAGTGTACAAAATTTTAGAAGAAATGTCACTAGATACCAATTTAAATTTTGACACAATCTCCGGTGCAAAAAGTTTAATAAAGCAATTTGATTTTAAATTAATTTGTTTATTGAATATATTGTGCAATATTCTTAATTTTATTGATCGAGTGAATATTGCATTACAAAACAAAAACTTATCACTGGATAGAGCATCGAAAATGTTAAGTGGACTATTAAAATCCATCGAAGACTTTAGAAATTCGGGATTTGATACTAGCATCGATAAAGTAAAAACCATATGTGAAAATATTGAAATTGAACCAACTTTTTCTACAAAAAGAAAGCGAAAAATCAAGCGGTTGGATCCCGAAGAAGCTGAAGATGAAAGTCATCTATTATCTCCCACTAAGGCATTTAAAGTTGAGTGCAATATGGTTTTTGATAGTATTTTAACACAATTAAATACAAGATATGAAGCATGAAGAGACATTTCTTCACATTTCGATTTTTTAAGTGGGACATCCATAACAGATACTTCTGTAGAAATTTAAAAAAAACATGCAGCAGATCTTTCAATAAAATATTCTGAAGATTTGGATAGTTCTGAATTCTGCTTGGAAATTGAAAGCTTTAAGTGGCAAGCGAAAGCTCTTTTGAACGAACTTCCCACAGCAACTCCACTTGAATTATTGGAAATGATTCATAATTTGGAATTACAAAATGTGTATCCAAATATTGAGATAGCGGTACGTATATTTTTAACACAGCCTGTAACTGTGGCAACTTGTGAACGTAGCTTCAGCAAGTTAAAACTCATCAAGAACTACCTAAGATCGTCAACAGGACAAGAAAGAATTTCAAATTTGAGTATTCTCTCTATCGAAAATGAAATAGCTCAAACACTTTCTTACGACGATCTTATTCGAGATTTTGCTTCTATTAAAGCAAGAAAAATTAAATTTTAATTCTTTTAATATTGTTAAGTAAATTGTCTATTACAATATAATTAATAATTTCTAAAAATATGGTTGTTTTCTTTTACTTAATGGTAAATCAAATATAAAAAAAAAAGATATATGGTGTTTCGTTTGAATAAAGTGGAACAGCCTGCGCTCCAACTAAGAAACACCCTGTATAGATGAAAATACTTTCTGCTTTGCGCATCAATAAACCATGCAATTTTTTCCTATGTCTTAAAATAAAATATATACCCACCGTTTTTGCACTAAAACTCACTCTGTATATTACTAAAAAAATTATAGGCTATAGGCGCCGATACGCTAGTTCGCACCGGGCGCCAAATGGCCTTGCTGCGGCTCTGCTAAAAGGGCATACAATATTAAATCAGAGAAAAACACCAATTTTTTGTGAAAATGGAAATGCAATTTTCCATATGATCGAACAGCGTGTGGGGGTTTAGTGCCCGCTTTTCTTTGTTCTTATAGGGTAAATATTCTCTCCTCCAAAAGGCATGCTGTATGAAATCGGAGACGAAAAATGTCGCGAGCTCCCGGTCTAATAAGAAACCAGTAAAAACCCGAAATTCAGAATATTATTTCAAGCCAAAACATAATCTAAAATTTTATTTGTGTAGTAAATATTGTGTGCTCTGATAAATAATAATATTATGGCAACTTGGAAACAAGAATTTGCCAATCAGTTGCTTGCGTTTTTTTATCCAAGAGATCCTTTAGATTTTATTACTGCCAAAAGGTGGAAGGTGGTTATGTTAATGAGCAAAATTAACGAACTTACTAGTAAACATAATTTTGTGTAAATTTAATATTATTAACTTAATTGCAAAATAATTAATTGAAAATTAGGAAGATTGGGCACTTGGGTCCAACTTCTGGTGTAAATGAAGTTGCATAAAAATGCGGTTTTCAAATGGGCGTAATTCCGAAAGTATTAATTGTAGACCAAATTATGCTAGGTCAATTTAATGGTATTTTTATGGAGAACACGAAAATGCAAAAATAAAGTGGGTGTTCCATTTAAAATAAGAAAGTTGCCATCCTCTTCCGGTATAGCCGGAAGTTCCAAAAAATCAAAAATACCTTTATTAGAAAGTTCGCAATTAGATTCCTCCGTATACGAATTTTCAGAATCAAAAACATAACCGTTCAAAAGTTAGCAGGGGGGGGGGGGTGATTTACTTTATGTCCGAACGGTATAGTAGTTAAAATTTTCTATCAGAAAGTTTAAAAAACTATTTTCCATACAATGGTACGAACGCCCTTTTTCATGAAACTTTCGAAATATTTTTTCGACTCCTTACGAAGTTACAACAATTTTAGTATTTCAAAATTTTAATGATTTTTGAGGGATACCCTGTAAATAGTATATTACGCAACGAGCTAGAAAGTGACGAATCTTGTGCGAGTGTGAAAATAGCCGAACGAGCTACTATATACTTCTTTTTTTAACTAGGAGGAGTGACAGGGAAGAACACTATAAAAGTTACTAGAAAAATAACCGAACAGGAACTTTAGGTTATTTTGGCTTTTTAATGATAAATATGTACAGAAACATAATTAAATTTCCCATTTCTTTGTACTGAATACAAATTTATACCTGTAAATACATTAGTAATTCAAATTTTATGATTAATACTTTTAGGGTATATGTCAAAAGTCATCCAAAATAATTATCCGGTGTAATAACCATATACTGGTCAAATCATTTAAGTTTAAAGGCCTTTAAATTTAAATTTGTTATATAGGTTGTAATGGACAATTTCCATAGTTACATTATTTGTGTCTAATTAATAGGTAGATTCTGGTCAAAATTAAAGGCCTTTAATTGGAAACAAATAAGGTAACCATGGGAATTGTCCATTACAACCCATATAACAAATTTAAATTTAAAGGCCTTTACACTTAAATGATTTGACCAGAATCTGGGTATAAAGGCCTTTAATTTCGACCAGAATCTGCCTATAAATCTTTTGACCAATTAGGGACGTTAATTTTTGACGCGGGAAATTTAAATCACTCCCCTAGTTAAAAACTGAAGTATAATATGAATGACATATACGATTTTCTCATATAGTTGTTTTTAATTTTTTTTTTTTTATTTAAATCAAGTATGCTTTGGAACTTTGGATATTATCTGTAAGCCAATCAGATAGATTAATTTTAGCGAGGAAAATTTAAAATGGTCCACTTTAGTATAAAAAACAAAGACTTCTTTGTATTCTGTTGTTATACATAGACCGGACACGCTTAACATTTCGAAAAAATAGGTGTTTTTTATTTCCCACTTTTATCTGCTAATGAGCTAACTTTGGATGTTTAACTTTTACCATTCAATCCAATATTAACCGAAGTTATCGTAATCCATCGCATTACTTGTTTGTTGTATCTGGTAATTTGTAAAATTAGGAAAAACACAGCTATTTTAAAATAGACACCAGCGCCCCCAAAGTGTATCAGCGTGAACTACGGCGGCCATTTTAAAAGTGTCCATTAGCTATATTTACCTCGGTTATTTTCTTAATTTTTGGTGTTCTCTGATGTAAACCAGTACTTCAAGTAACGGCAAATCGGACACTTCTAAAATGGTCGCCAGTGATACACAAAAAATTGACACGTGTCCGGTCTATGTATAACAATAGAAGTCTTTGATAAAAACAGTCAATATGTTGGTTAAATCGTCTTATTTTGGTCTCAGAGGTAATATACAGTGCGGTCATAAAGTAAAAATGGAAAATAGTTTTTTAAACTTTCTGATAGAAAATTTTAACTACTATACCGTTCGGACATAAAGTAAATACACCCCCCCCCCCCCGTGCTAACTTTTGAACGGTTATGTTTTTGATTCTGAAAACTTGTCTACCTAGGAATCTAATTGCGAACTTTCTAATAAAGGTATTTTTGATTTCGTGGAACTTGTGGTTATACCGGAAGTGGATGGCAACTTTGTTATTTTAAATGGAAAACCCAGTATATTTTTACATTTTCGTGTTCTCCATAAAAATACCATTAAAGTGGTCTACGATTAACACTTTCGGAATTACGTCCATTCGAAAATCGCATTTTTATGCAATTTCATTTACACAGGAAGTTGGACCCAACTGCCCCAACTTCGCTATTTTAAATGAAATATTTTGCAATTAAGTTAATAATATTAAATTTAAACAAAATTATGTTTAATAGTAAGTTCGTTAATTTTGCTGATTAACATAACCACCATCAACCTCTTGACAGTAATAAAATCTACAGGAAATCTCTTGGATAAAAATTTTGTTTAAATTTAATGTTATTAACATAATTGCAAAAAAAATCATTTAAAATAAGGAAGTTAGGGCACTTGGGTCCAACTTCTGGCGTAAATGAAGTTGCATAATAATGCGATTTTCAAATGGGCGTAATTCCGAAAGTATTTATCCTAGACCACACTATGCTAGGTCTATTTAATAGTATTTTTATGGAGAACACGAAAATGCAAAAATATACTGGGTGTTCTATTTAAAATAAGAAAGTTGCCATCCAGTTTCGGTATAACCGGAAGTTCCACAAAATCAAAAATATCTTTATTAGCAAGTTCGTAATTAGATTCCTCAGTAGACAAATTTTCAGAATTAAAAACATAACCGTTCAAAAGTTAATAGGGGGGGGATTTACTTTATGACCGCACTGTATAAGTGCATGGTAAGTGGTATCATTTTGTAAAGCCGTTCTGGAGCACCCTGTATAAGTTAGGCAACCATACGTTATACTTTTAGTTTATTTCTTGATACAGGGTGAGCTAAAATGATTGTGGTCAATTCAAATTTCCCACCTAAAAATCTGGGGATTTTGTTTGCTTTAAGTTCATAGAAACCCAAAATCATGTCAAAATCAAAACAAAGTAACTAGACTTCACAAAAGCACATGCGTAGGTGTAATTTTTACCGTTGTGTTAAAACTTCAGATTTTAGAATTTCGTTATTGTGCCTTCTATTTCATTAACATCAATTTTTATCAAAATTAATTTGTATAAAGTATAAATCTTTGTTTTGTGTTAGCATCTGCCTCGAAAATGAAGAAAAACATTTTCAATATTTGACATTTGCTGTTAAATTAGAGATTTAGGAAAAAAAATTTGCTACGCCATTGGATTACTAGAATATTTTCTTTTTAAGATTTCAGTTGTTCCAACCTGTGTATTTGGTTGCCTACATATCAAACCACAATCAATTTAGCTCACCCTGTACCTATTTAACTTTTATGAAATAATTATTATTAAATTATTTTCTATAAATTGTAATAAATAAAATATTTAGAAAAGAGACGGGAAAAAGTAGAGGATAATAAACTAAAGAAAAAAGAAAAGGGAATGTGATAATACTCGCATATTATGTGAATACCGAAGTAAAAATCAAAAATTACCTACTTATAAGAGTTGAAAGTATTATCGATCGAGAAAAAGGTGTAGATGAAAGATAATTATTCATTCTTGCTTTCATATTTGATAATTTAAAGAAGATGTAAATTATTAGTCTGGTACATTATGAATACTTTTATACCAAAACACGCTCTAAATTCCATTTATAAAAGGACTACATTTCCAGGTAGCACTTTTCGGTAGGGAACAACAGTGACCGTTTCCCATTGGCTACAATTGTTTTCTTTAACCGTCATTTCGTACGGAATCGTTTGGTTCGTGGCTTTCAAACATTTCAAATAGAACCTGCTGCCAGCTGTCGTTTTTGTTCGTTAAAAACAGCCCGCGTAATTTCCAAAGGTGTTGGGTGATAATTGTGTAATATTATTCAAGTAATACATAATAATTATGAAAAATGTCGTTTCCTAGAGCTAAAATTACTAGATTTAATGAAAACACAAGTAAGTAACTAAAAGAATTTGGTAGAAAACTTGTGCCGACTAAAGTTAGGTTAAGCTATTGTATTATTACTATTGTTAATTTACTTGCTATTTTTTCTTTAAAGAACTATTTGGTTTTTATTTTATATTAAAATTTTATGGTTGTGAATTATTAATACCCCAGAATCTGGGAATTAACAAATTGCTTTGTGTATAGGCATACCATATTTCAGAAGGATCAAAAGAGCACATTAATCGATTAAAATATTGAATCCACTTTTCATGTGATAACGACTCTGACTTGTGTTTTTAATGAGTTCCCAAATAACTTTTTAAATTTCAAAATTGATCAAATTCGTCAACTCCCAAAAAAACTCCAAAGGTTTTTCAACATCCTCCCGTTGAGGAATATTTTTGAGATTCATCCAAATTAAATTCTGATAATCTTCGAATGGTCCAACGATTAAAGTAATGAAGACTTCTTTCATAAACACAAAAAAGCTCTTTTTTTTTATCTCAAATTTATCCAAAATAAACAAATTCGGATCGGATTCTATAATTAGTTCATGTGATAGTGCAATCCTCTAAAACGAAACATTATTATATTTTCTTTTTGCTTATTCAATGCAAATTTTTTAGAGCACTTTTTTTCTGCTCACCAAAACCATATTTAGTATATAAAGAGGATTACCATCAGTGGCGCACCCAGGGGTCTTGCCCCCCCCCCCCCCCCCCCCCCCCGATAGGAATGTATTTTATTAAGAAATTTTTAATAAAAATGAGAAAATTCTTACTTTAATAATTTAAACATCCTAATTTTTTTATTAAATTATGAAATTTATTTATGCTCGTGCACCAAAATTTTGTCAGACCCACGTACTATAAAGTTAGATGACAAAGTGACAAACCCCCCCACGTCACGGTTTTTTGTCTTTCAACTCCAAGGATGTTCGTTGCCCCCCCCCCCAAAAAAATAAATCCTGGGTGCGCCACTGATTACCATCTGGATTTCTAACTTGACTTGAAAATCACATTTACTAGGTTTTTCAAGATAACATAGAAACGATACGAAATTCAAATGTTTTTTCAAAGAATTATTAATATACGAACAAATCTCTACTAATTTGTCCATTTAACCAACTCTATATCTCCAATAATAACAAGGATGTCCATGCAGTCCAACGTCCTGTGAGATACCTTATACAGGGTGTTTCGTAAGTAGCGTATAAATTTGAAACCCCATGTAGGAATTACTTTTTTAAGAAGAAAAGTTCATATGAACATGTCCAATATTCATTCATAAAAAAGTTATAAGAATTTGAAAAAAAATAAGTTAAATCAATTTATTACTAAAATATTACGTTAAAATTGAAATTAAAATTATTTTGCACTTCAGCAACCGCATTGTTTACCCTCTCAAGTAATTGAGTATTTATCTCAATCGTGTACACATTTGTTTTGAGAGTACCCCAAAGATAAAAATCTAACGGATCTGGAGATCGCGGTGGCCACGATATTGGTCCTCCAAAACCTATCCAATTATTATTGAAATTATTATTCAACCAATTAGTCACATTTCTTCCCCTATGAAGTGGCGCTCCATTGTGTTGATACCTAACCTGATTTAAGACATTTAAGGCTACGTTGTCAACAATATCTTGAAATAGCAACAACATTTTTTCTGCTTCTAAAGGATGTTAAAAAAGCATTTTAATACTAATAAAAACTGAACTAAATACAGTTAATAAAAAAATAATGTAATTCATATCAAACCCATAATTCTATTAAATCAGATGTTCAAATTGCCATCCACCGGCCTCTTGACAATAGGCAAACCGATGACCACATTCTTCTTGAACATTGCGAATGACTTCGGGACTTATTCTACGAATTTCGTACCTAAGTCGATCTTTTAAATCCTCTAGATTTTGTGGCTTTTTAAATAGACTTTGGATTTTAAATATTCCCACAAGAAAAAATCAAGGGGTGTTAGGTCAGGGGACCTTGGGGGCCATTCCATCGGTCCTCGTCTGCCAATCCACCTCCCAGGAAAGTAGGTGTCTAAAAACTCCCGTACTGGACGTGCAAAGTGTGGAGGTGCACCATCTTGTTGAAACCAGATGTTAGGATTTGATAAGTCAGGATCATTTTCATTCGGAAATATGTTTGCTAAGGCAGGTACAAGATCATTTCTTAAAAACTCTAGATACCTCTGCCCCGTGAGTGATTCTTCAAAGAAAAAAGGGCCAATTATTCGATTGTCAACTATGCCTGCCCAAACGTTAAGTTTTTGAGGGTATTGAGTATGATCCTCACTCATCCAATGAGGATTCTCTCTGCTCCAATACCGGCAATTTTGTTTATTCACTACGTCATTTAAGGATGCGGTTACATAAATCCTGCAAATTTTCACAAAATTGCATCCGGCGATCGGGATCATCTTCATTGAGCTCCTGGACTAGTTGTATTTTATAAGGATGGTACTTTTCTCGTTTTAAAAAACGTAATACAGATCGCTGACTGATTTCATTATCTGCTGCAACTTGTCGAGAACTACTATGAGGATTCTCCTCAATACTTAACAAAATATCAATTTTAACATTTTCGCAGGACGCCCGGCATTTGGAATATGTTTAACATGTCCAGTTTCTCTAAATTTTTTCTCGATTTTACTAACCGTGGATTGGCTGATAGGTCTATCTGGATACTTTGCATTAAACATAGTGCATACCTCTTGCTGAGTTCTGGTCTTATCTCCGCATCCAACGAGAATCAAAATTTCAATCCGTTGAGTTTCATTTAAGCGAGCCATTATTTTATTTGCTTACGTTATTGCAAGGCGATTAATAAAAATGATATTATTAAATTTAAGCAAACGCTGGTCGAGCCAAAAATCATGCCTTTTGTAAAATCAATCAATTTAATACGATTGAAATTCATTATACAACATTCAAAAAATTTCAAAAGTGTATTATTTGTTTATTGTTTGTAATGCTAATGTAGATTCTTTCACATTTTAAGTCCCACTTGGCTTTAATCGGACAAAATAGTTATGTTTTAAGACATTTATGATCTAAAATGCTAAATTCAAATAAACGTTGCTATTTCAAAATGATGCCGTCATCACATAATTACATTTTTAGGTAAAGTACACTTGATTTCAATGGGATAAAAGTTTACGATCCAAAATGTTAAACTCGGTATAACTTCAAAACTAAGAATGGTATAAAAAAATGATTTAGATAAAAATTGTTTATTTTTTGAAGAGCTGTAAATTTCTTTTAGAAAAAATATAGGTTTGCATTTAAAAAAACAATGTTGACCTTGAAATGACCTTGAAAACAAATTTTAAATAAAAAATAAAAATATGTTTAGTGATTATACCTTTAAACCAAACAACTTTTATTCTAAACTTTTTTTTGAAAAACCTATGGTTTCAGTTTTATTGAATTTATTCCATAATTTTGCCGCTCACTGTATATAGATGTACAATGCATTTTAACACAGAAAATGTTATTTTACAGGGCCGTTAAGTTACAGTACAGTTTACAGAATAGCGTTTTTTTGACATCAGGGTGACCGTCAAATTTAACATCACTGTTACGGTTAACATTTTTTGTTCAGAATTACCCCATAAGGGTCTTAAAAAATACACTTACTGTTAATATTTTTAATTTCTTTTGTGATAAATTGGTCATTATAAATAATTTTTAATGCTACCAAAATTTGGTACAAAAATATTAAGTAGTTTATGAGTTATTTATGAGGACGTGGTACCCTATTGAGCATACTCAAAAAATGACTCTTAAAGCCTGGTTTACATTGGTCGAGTAAAGGGGCGAGTAAATGGGCGAGTAGGAGGGCGAGTTCAAAAACCGAGATATACTCGACTAATATAAACAGTAGGATAAGTAAAAAAACGCCCTTTTTACCCACCCTACTGTTTATATTAGTCGAATATATCTCAGATTTGGAACTCACCCACTTACTCGCCCGTTTACTCGACCAATTTAAACCAGGCTTTATTATTTAAATGCCAAAATTAAAAAAAGACGATTTTCAAATCATGCTAAATTATATTTTTTTATGAATCAATATCGGACACATGATCATATGAACTTTTTTTCTTAAAAAAGTATTTCCTACATAGGGTTTCAATTTTATACGGTACTTACGAAACACCCTGTATAGGAACCATTTTTGTATACAGGGTGTACCGTTCGTGGTTCACCAAACGTCAAGATTGGAAAGTTGAGCAAATTTTATCAAAAAAAAACCCGGGAAAAAACAAAAAAAGTAGGGGTCTATCTTTTATGGTTTGAAAGTTACAGGGGTTTGACTTTGGCATCCCCGGTTTTTGCCAGAAATCAGTAAATGATCAATAGTTGCTTGATAATAAATTTTTATAAGCAAAAGTTAAATTTTGATGGCTTTTGTATTATGTATTATTAAATAATAACAAAAGTGAGGGCGCACCTCAATTTTAACTAACTATGCTTAGAATCAATTCTCATAGGAGTAAGTTTAGAAGGCTCTAGTGAGTGCATAAAAAAAGAGTTAGGGTTTCAAAAATTTTCACAATTTCTAGAGAATTAAGAAATTTTTAGAAAATTATAAAAAACACTTTTGTGATGTATTGTATGGCTCCAACATTATGTTACTTTTTTACAATACAGTTAAATGCCAAATATCTTTCCTCTGAATAAATCTTATTAAATGATGAACAAAATATTATCCAATCTATTTTGTTTTATTTCAGCTTGCACCCCATCACCTGCTGATTACAATGTGAACCTAAAAGCAAATATAAATTGTCCTAAATTTACTGAACCCAAAAGTCATTCGGAATCTGGATCTGCAATTTCTGTCAATAGCACACCATGCTTTAGAACAGTAAGTATTCATCATTTTGTTTCTATTTGGTAAACATCTGCCTGTTTTCTCCAACGATTCTTAAAACTTAGGCATTCCTTATAGCGCTAGTTGCTGGGTATTTTTTATTAAATAATAAAAAATACATACCTAGTTGCTGTGTAGTTTGGTGAAAATGGGCAATAACTTTTACTTGATTTTTAAAGCAGTACGTAAGTTTCAGTTTTTAAAATATGAATTAATCTACTCTACGTTTAACTGGATTTATAATTATTTTATAATATAGGTTCACACTTTTATCTATTGATTTCTGGTTCCATTTTAAATTTTTAACAGTTTTAATAAGTTATGAAAAGATTAAAGAATTAATTTGTATCTTACTTAATTGGCTAATCATCTATTCAAATATTTAAAATTCAATTCTTTCATCGATGATAGCCAGAAGTTAGAACCAATCATTGGATTCTATTGGCATTTTTCGCTGATAAAATGCTAGTAGCTTTTTGTTGGTGTAAAATTGCATCTTTGAAATTTTTCAGTATAAACGTCATATTATTCGACAAGAGAAACCAAGTCTCATATTTTAATTGGTTCTAAAATGAGATGTTTATTAATCTTTTAAAGTGTATAAAATCTAAAAATAATTTAAAATAGTACCTAATCGAGTGTTTTTCCATTATTGTAGCCCACTTTAGTAAGAAAGAAAAAAGTATACACATTAACAACAATAAAAAATAAAAAAATTGATTTGTTCAAAAATGAGTCATCTGGGGAAAAGGAAGAATCTAAAGAAAAAAATACAACCAGCGATAAAGAAATGTTTATTAAGGATTTAGTTCAACAAATTGAAGACATGAAGGAACAATTAGGTGTCTTAGAAACTAATAACTTTGAGATCTTGGAGCAAAAAAATAAATTATTAGAAAGTATAAATGAAATAAAAGAAGAACAGCAAATTACTTTACAAAACATTTATTTAGATCATGACAATGAAATGAAAAAAAATAAGGATGAACTAAATGATTTGGAAACTAAACTAATTTATCTCCAAGAAAATCACAATAAACTATTGCAAGACCATGAATTATCAGATATGCAAACAGATATGTTTGTTACTGAATTGCAAAGCCAAATTAATTCTTTACTCTCCAAAAAAGATGAATTGATACAGGAAAACAAACAACTTCAAGAAGACTATACCAAAAAGCTTGAAGAAGAAAAGAATAAATATACAGAAGAATTAAATAAATTAATTGGCGAACATAAAAAGACAGTTGAAGTGTTAGAACTGAAAGGGTCTGAAAATATTCTTTCGATCCAAAAGAATTCTGAGGAAGAGAAAAACAAATTGAAACAGGAAATGAAACAAAAATGTGAAAAAATTCTTAAAGAATCAGAAGACAAAATTAAACAAATCGAGGAAAATTCCAAAGAAGCTAATTTATTACTGGAAATCCAAATGCAGGAAAAGTTTAAAGATATCGAACTTGAATGGCAACTAAAATTGGAGAAAAATGAGAGGGACTCTGAAGCTACATTTAAAGAATGTCAAGCAATAGGTGAACGCGAAATTATAAAATGTGAACTAGAAAAAAAGAGCATTCAATTAGAACTAGATAAAAATTTAGATAAACTCGAAAATCTAGAAAAAGAAAATGCTGATTTAATTATTTCATTAAAAGAATTAGAAATGAAATATGCTGATTTAGAAAATGATAAGAAAAATGTATTCAATGATGAAAAAGAAAAATTAGAAAAAGAATTATCAGATGTTATTAATCAAAAAAAATTTTATGAAATATCAATTAATAAATCCCACGAAACAATCCAGACCCTTAAAAAAAGACTTTTAGATTCTGATCATGACGTAGAACAATTGAAAGTAGAATTGGATTTGTGCGAAAAGGAAAAATTAGAAATTCATTCTAAATGTAATCAATTAAATGAAGAGCTTAAAGCACTAAATGGATTAAATGAAGATTTAGAATTACAGTTTGAAAACATGCAAAAATTTGTACAAATAGAAATTGAAAATGTTCAAGTTGCGCTCCTTAGTAAGTTAGAAGAATATGAGTTGAAGGCAAAAAATGACATTTATGCCATGGAGGAAACTTTAAAACGCAAAGAGTGGCTTTTACAAGAAGCACAAATACAATTAGAAGAAGAACACCGTTTAAGAGAAAGTGCTCAAAAATTAATAGCATTTGCCGAATTGGAAATACAAGAAAATGAGTTAAAAATTTTAGAATTGGAATCAGAAAATTCTAAATATGAAAATAATATTAAACAATTAAAAGAAAAAATTGAAACCCAAGAGACTGAAAATTATGTTCTGTCAACTGAACTAAAAGTAGCCCTAAGTGATAAATGCAATCTAAATGAGGAAGTTAATAATTTTAAAACAATTGAAAACGAAATGAAAAAAGAAAATAATGCATTACAAGAAAAGTGTGAATCTTATCTTAAATATTGTGATTATTATAAAGCAAAGATGGCTGAATATGAAGATGAGGTGGAAGACTTTAGTGCAGTTAACAAAAAATATATTGAACAAAGTGGAAAATACGATAAACTATTACAAGAGTTTGAAGCAATGAAACTCTTAAATACACAGTTGGAGCAAAAGGTAATTACACAAATTATAAATTTGAATCATACCAATAATAATATTTACTTTGATTACACATTATTAACATACTTTTTTATTTATTAATTTAATTTTCAAGGTTGTAATCAAATTTATTTTATGGAGATTTTAAATAATTAAGATTATCTTTTCGATAACATTGATATCTGCATAATAACATGTATTTTAGGTGGCTGGTCAAGAATCACTTATTGGACCCTTTAGAGAACAGTTAGAAGAATATGAAATGGAAAGAAGAGCTTTATTGGATCAAAAGAGTGAAGCTGAACTTGAAGCTAAAAACATGGGATTAAAATATGCGTCATTGCTTGGTCATCAAAACCAGAAACAGAAAATTAAACATTTGGTTAACTTAAAAGATAAAAATTATGAGCTTTTAGAGGTAAGAGAAATTTCAAATTTTAATTTTGTGTTTTGTAAATTATGGTAGAATTCTTAGATTTAACTATTCAAATGATATTATTTTTATGAAACACCATTTAATAGGTACTCTTTTGATAATAGGCTTTTTCCTGATTATTTAATTAAAAATATGTGACTATTTATTATATTTTTTTTCTGTAAATATTGTGAAGTTATGACGTACTATCGTTTTTAAAAGTTCTTATCCCTGATTTTGAGCGTTCAGTGATAAAAGTGACGATTTTCTAAAATATACAAAAATTCCCCATTATAATCGGCTCTTATATTTTTGTAACCACTTCGCTATTTATTTGTACTTATTTTTTTAGTCGAATAAGGAATTGGAGCACAAGGTAAAAACTCAGTCTAAAACAATAGAAAAATTAAAAAAAGAATTATCAACAAAAACATCATCTCCTCGGAAATCGAAGATGCCAACTTCAGAAAAGGAGAATGTACACAGCCCAAACAGGATTTTAAACAATAGGGTCGAAAGCCCCAATCGCTTTTTAAAAGATAGAAATAATTAAGTTTTAACAAAACAAAACGTTATTTTACCCAATTACAACAATTGATCTCAAAGGAATTTTAATATTTAACAAGTTTAACTTCATTAATTTCATTTTACTTTTTAAACTTATTTTGTATTAATCATGTTTACTGTTATATCTTTTTAGTAATCTTCCAATTTTATCAGTTTTTATTTTATAATTAAATTAATAAAATAATTAGACCTTCAAACTGAAAGTACTATATTAATAAATAATTTATACCTTTGAAGTTTTTGTCTTTTTTTTAATTGTTTTATACTCTTACATGCTCCTAGACCCTGCACTTATTTGCTTTCAATTATTTTTAAAAAATAGTGATTGTAAACATATAAAATTTTGTTCTTGGGATATTGGGCGACTACCCAAAAGGGCGAAAGTGATTTTTTTAATCTCATTTTTGCAAAGCGCAGTCTTTAGTTGCTGCATGAGTAATGGGTACCATTTATTCATTGCCTCATGACATCTATGCTCATGACCTCCACGGGGAGGGGGGGGCAAAGATTTTTTTTTTTATTCAAGTTCATTCATTTTCTTGAAACTAATAAAGAACACATTATTTTCTTCAAACGCCTAGACACGAGACCAATATATTATTTATATTTGCTTGCACACTAGCAAGTGTATAATTTTTTTTTTATTGTTTTTTATGAGACACAAAATATAAATTTTTTAAATAAAAACGATAACAAAGCTCTTGGTCTATGTTTTATTATAGATTAGAATGGTGAAAACTGTGAAAAGCTAATTTACAAAAAAATAAGAATGGGCTCGCACTGGATGGATTGCCTGAGTTATCTATCAAAGTAAACGTCAAATGAAAGATTTAGCAAAATTTTAATTTATTTGTTTTATGATTATATCCTGATACTCCATAACACCATGCTCAGCATTCGAGCCTTTTGTTTTTAGTTTTTATGTCCTACTTTTGTTTTCAAAGAACTGTACATAGTACATATTCTTAAACATTGGTAAGTTTAAAGTGTGTTTATGCTAAAAAAAATTAAAACATTTAAAAATATTGGATTTTTTTCGGGACTAAAATTGAACAAGAGGTTTAGACTGTCAGCTCACTGTAGGAAATGTGGTGCTGATCGTACCCAGTATGCCCTTTTGGGACTTGCATATTTTTCATATCCTGATCAATTATCCGTAGATTTAAAGAAATGACTTCAGTCATTTTCTTAGATAATGGACCTGAGGGCTGATATATGCCCTTAGAGCAAGCGCTGATCGTATGCCAGTATTCTTTAGAAATCAAATACGTTCGTTATGAAAAGATTCCAGTGAAAAACCATCGACATACGCGCTGGTATTATGGTACACGGGCTGATATCGACTCTTATACAGGGTGACCCAGTCATATGCCCACGGTCTATAGCTTCTTTGCTATAAAACATATCGACTTGCGGTTTTCACACATAGATACATATGCATGCCCCACAATTTAAAAATATTTTCGATATACAGGGTGTCCAGAAAATGGCGCCTAAGCTCTCCAGTACGTTCTTGGGGATCCTTCAGGGATCCCCAGAAAAATAGTTAAAAAAATCCTCGTGATCAATTGACCGAGTTATGGAGGGTCAAAGTTTGGAATTCAACTTCTTTATTTTTGTGAATTTTGAAAAACCGTCAGTTGTTCTGTAAAGTTTGGCTTCTCTTTAGTCGCTTAGTAATAAATTTAATTTAAATCGCGTATTAATAAATTCACCATTTATTTTTATAAATTGAAAATTACCTGTCATAACCACTTGTCATAATTTTCAATTTAAAAAAATAAATTGTGAAGTTATTAAAACTCAATTTAAAATAAATTTATTACTAAAAGACTAAAGAAAAGCCAAACTTTACAGGACAATTGGCGGTTTTTGAAAATTCATAAAAATAAAGAATTTGAATTCCAAACTTTGAGCCTCCATATCTCGGTCAATTGGTCACGGGGATTTTTTTAACTATTTTTCTGGACATCCCAGAATGGTCCCCAACTACGCACTGGAGAGCTTGGGCGCCATTTTCTGGACACCCTGTATACAGGGTGTCCCATCATGGCCTACTGAACCAAAGTTATATTTTTTTAAATGGAACACCCAGTATATTATGACATTTTTGGATTCCTTATTAAAAAATAAATATACTTTGTATAAACTTTTATTGGTCTATCATCACCCGATTTGCTGATATTTGCCATTTAAGCCAAAAAAAGAATAATTTTTGAAAAATCACTACTCTAAAACAGAAGAACATGTTGGCTTGAAATTTTGTCAAAAATTTCTCAACCTCGTCTAGTCTACAACTATCATGTCAAATTTAAGTTTGTGATATTTTTTTATCAGGGTGCCTTATAAAACGCAAATTGAACAGTTACACGAAATTTTCAAATGGAACACCTTGTATATTTTAACGTCAGTCGATGGCATTTTTTACAAGCTTTCTATTGATATAATGTTTGTATGGTCGCTTATCAATGGTTTAGGAGATAGTAATATCTAAACTGAGAATTAGTGAAAAGCACTCTTGGTGAATTTTTTTCAGGATTTTTTTTAATTTGCCTAAAACTTATATGTGTCTTTCTCTATTTTGCTTTTTTAATAATGTTATTATACTACAAAGCAGCTTTTGTTGCTTTACAACACAAATAAAATCGAAACTTGCAATTATCAATTTTGGTTTTCTAAATTTCAGTATGTTTTGAAAATTTAACAACTGATGTTACCAAGGAAACCCCTATTTTGTTCAATTTCGTTTTTACGCTCTCTTCTGATAGCTAGAAGCGGATTTCTTTCAGCTTCCCCAAGCGCTTACAGCATATTTGCCATTTCTTCTTTAGAAGAGTTCACTATATCGGTTTAGTTATTGCCAAAAGTACATAAAAAGGCGTTAAAACAAAACTCAACAAAATAAGGGTTTCCTTGGTAACATCAGTTGCTAAATTTTCAAAGCATACTGAGACTTAGAAAACCAAAATTGATAATTGCAAATTTCGATTTTATTTTTGTTATAAAACAACAAAAACTACTATTGAAATAAAACAACATTATAAAAAAAGCAAAATAGAGAAAGACAGAAATAAATAATAGGCAAATATAAAAAAAATCCTCAACAAAATTCATCAAGAGCACTATTTTGTCTATTTTTCACTGTTTCTCAGTTTGGATATTAATATCTCCTAAACCTTTGATAAGCGACCATACAAACATTATATCAATAGAAAGTTTGTAAAAAATGCCATCGATTGATGTTAAAATATACAGGGTGTTCCATTTGAAAATTTCGTTTAATTGTTCAATTTGCGTTTCATAATGCACCCTGATAAAAAATATCACAAACTTAAATTTGACATGATAGTTGTAGACTAGGCGATGTTGAAAAATTTTTGACAAAATTTCAAGCCAAAATGTCTGTTTTAGAGCAGTGATTTTTCAAAAATTGATCTTTTTTTAGCTTAAATGGCAAATATCAGCAAAACGAGTGATGATAAGGAATTTTTTGATAAGGAATCCAAAAATGTCATAATATACTGGGTGTTTCATTTAAAAAAACATATCTTTGGTTCAGTAGGCAGTAGGCCATGATGGGACACCCTGTATATATCGAAAATATTTTTAAATTGTGGGGCATGCATGTATCTATATGTTGGTGAAAACCGCAAGTCGATATGTTTTATAACAAAGAAGCTATAGACCGTGGGCATATGACTGGGTCACTCTCTATATTTGTTAAACAATAATCCAGTTTGGAACAATCGTACCCAGTATACCATTCATTCCTAGTGAATGCTTTTGATTGATATTTCATCGCAAAATCTTTGAAATACGTTCAGCACATGCTCTAAGGGCATATATCGGCCCTCAGGTCCATTATCTAAGAAAATGACTGGAGTCATTTTTTAAAATCGACGGATAATTGATCAGCACATACCGAATGTATAATACCCTAAAGGGCATACTGGGTACGATCAGCACCAAATTTTCTACGGTGAGCCGACGGTCTAGTTATTATCTATGGTCTAGTGTCTAGTTGTGTTTTTATCGGATATTGTTGATTTTAAACACAAGTTTGGTTGTCCCGCTAACAGTGGCGGTTTCAGGTGGGGGGGGGGGGAATTAAGTAATTACCCCCCTCAGAATTTTTCGTTTCGTCCCAAAATTAAGAGCAAAGTTACCAAACTGAAGAAATACCCTGCAAAATTGCATTGATTTATCTCCGCTCGTTCCGATCAAAGATACACATGGTCTTTTCAAGTTCTTGTCTTAACCCTAAAAAAATCATTTACCTCACTGAATTGTACCCAAAAAACTACCTGGATAATGTCAAAAATTACTTTTGATCCGACCCAAAATAAAGAAGTTATATTTTGAAAATCGCATTTTCATCAACGAATTATTAATATACCAACAAGACTCACTAAAATTCGAATCATTAGATTTTAATGGATATTAATCCATTGTAGTTTGGTGAAACATCATTGGTTAATTAGCTTTTGCTTGATAATTAAGGCTGAATGTTTTCACACTTGAACTAAAGACACTTCGTTCCGACCTTCTAACTCAAATAAAAATAAATACGCATCCAGTTCCATAAGATACCCTGTATCTTGTAGAGCATGTCATTCGAATTCTTTTAAGATTGTTTTAAAAACCTTTGTGCTATTATTTTTTTTAAGTTATGAATAATTTTAGTTAATATAAGTAAACATAGGTAAATAATAATATCATTGATAATCTTCTAAGGGGAATCCTTTGAACAATAGATTATAAATGAAACGTGGATTTTTGATCTTGTTAAGCTGAAGAAAATCATTTTGTCATGGTGTGTGAGTCATCTCTGTAAAATAAAGTTAATAGTTTCTCTTAATACTTATGGAACAAGGAAAATTATTTAAAAATGTTTTTGTTTTAATAAATAAGAACCATCTTTCTTATCCAACAATTTTAAGTGCGGAAATAAAAAAGTTTATAGAGTGATGTAGCCCAAATAAAACTTCTCATCCAGGTTATTATGATTAAAAACCTGAAACTGGTCAATTTTTATTTGGTGGGCGAATTTATTTTTATTATCACTTTTAACGAAATCATGCTTTAAAAGCCTTTTTACCCATGTGACCCGTTAATAATTATTTAACCAACGAGTTGGTTAAAAGGGGCGATTAATCTCGAAAATTAACGCATTCGCGTTCCGCTCGTGCTTTAAAATTTCTCGATTATTAATCGCTTTTTAACCTACGAGTTGGTTACAATATTTTTTCGTTGATCGTGCATTTGATTAACTAGAAAAAACTATCATTTTTACAAGACTTTTTCGTAATGTCGCCATTAAAATGATGTTACCTCACTTCAGTAGTTTAAAAAATTACACCAGAGGGCGACCGGAATTCCGAAATCCCGAATATTCCACAAAATGTCGTTCTGCGCTGATCTAAGAGAAGTATAGCAACCATTCGTTATTTTATTTTTTGATCAGTAACAATTAATAACAAAATAAAATTTACATGATCCTTATTCCTTATTAGCCATCTAAAACTAAAGTAAATCTATAATTCGGCAATTCTTGTTTTCTTGAAAACGTGTCTCTAAAATAGAGTAATGTTTCAAGACCACGTTGTTTCCATATTTCAACTTATGCGCTCTCTCAGAATTTTATCTTAAACAGTTTTTATCTATTTTAATACGGGGGTCTTACTGAAAAATTAAAATATCGATATATTCCATATTAGTGCGTATTTTTAAACGAAAATCAAAATAAAAAAGTGAAATTCATGTAATACTATTTTATTTAGATGTTAACTTACGTACATAGGTATATCTTCAAAAAAAAAAAAAAATTTACATTTTTATTTTTAAGATTTTTTCTATAAACAGAACAAATAATAAAAATTTTATACGTCAAAATTTTTCTATCTTAACATTTCATAATCTAATCAAAATTCCCTAGTTTCGAAGATAATCTCAATTAAAGTTTCATAATTTATTGTAAAATTTATTTTTATTACTAAATCAATAAGTAGGCCGACATTAACATAGAAAATTTTTAAAGAACTTAAAATGTTTTTTACGATTTGATCATACAAAGAGAATTGCACTTTTGTAATTTCTAATCATCTTCTAAAATAATGTCCAATCAGACATAGTTTCAATAAGGATGTGGCTACTTGCACATACAGTATGTACGAATAATTGGCTATTTGCACATACATCAGTATGTACGATTAAATGGCTATTTGCACAAACAGTATGTAGGAATAAGGAATAAATGGCTATTTGCACATACAGCATTTACGAATATATGACTATTTGGACATATACAGTATGCATGAATATATGAGCATTCAAATTACCACATGCAATACGTCGAAATATTAATTTTACTAATATTTTATTAACGGTATCTAATACAGAGGGGTGCACAAAAAACGGCCAACGATTAATGTAGATTCGTTATTTCTTATCCGATTTAAATAAGTGATATGTGAAATTAAATGGTTTGAAATACTACTATCAGATAATAAAAGATATCTAACTATAGGCCAATCTCTGTGCAATCAGTTTTTTCAAAGATATTTGAAAAGGCATTTCTTCAAAGGCTGAGTAAATTTCTTGACCAGCATAACATCATTAATAAAGCTCAATTTGGATTTAGGCAAGGCCTATCCACTCAAGATATAATTGTACAGGCATATAGAGAGATAGTTGGGTCCATTGAGAGTCATGATAAAACTGTTAGTGTCTATTTTAACTTCCCAAAGGCCTTTGACACCATAAATCACTCAATCCTTTTGGAAAAGCTGGAAAGATACGGTATCCGAGGTTTAGCATTGGCCTGGCTTAAAAGTTACTTAAAAAACCGTCAACAAAGTGTCAAATGGAACAATGTCTGTTCTACGTCGCTGAGTGTTCAACAGGGTGTTCCTCGGGGAAGCATTTTGGGCCCTATATTGTTCATAATTTACATCAACGATCTTTCAAATCAGATTAAATTTGGCAAAGTCATGCACTATGCCGATGATACATCTTGTATATTGAGGGACTCTGATGTAGTTGGATTAAATGAATTGGTAAAATCTACGATTGATGAGATGAAAAACTGGTCATCATTAAATAGTTTAACACTCAACGACACCAAGACTGTAATTGTTCCTTATAACTTAGGTAAAACAAATAAATCATGGGTACATTCTGATAAACTAGACTTTACCACAGATGAGTCTGTTAAATTTCTAGGCTTAACATTTGACAGCAAACTTAGGTGGAACTCGCATTGCCAACAACTGGCCAAGCCACTAAATTATGCTTGTTTTACAATCATTAGGCTACGTGATTTTGTTTCAGTTGATACATTAAAATTGATATATTTTGCATACGTCCAGTCAAGAATGTCTTATGGACTATTATGCTTGGGAAATTCTTCTGCAGCTCAATTAATATTTCGAACACAAAAGCGAATAATAAGATCATTTTTTAATTTATCTCGCAGAATATCTTGTAGAGAACTATTTAAAAAAATGCGCATTTTACCGCTACCTAGTTTGTATATATTTAATTGTCTAATGTATTTTAAAAATAATAAAAGTCTATACGAGCCCGCTTTTAATACACAATATGAGACAAGATACTCACAAAAATATATATATATCAATTACCAAAACACAGAACTTAAACCTTTCATCAGTCTTTTATTTATATGAGCGTCAAATTATTTAACGCCCTACCTCCTGAAGTTAAGGAATTAAATAATTTAAGATTTAAAAAAGCCGTACTAGAAATACTACTAGACGGTAAATACATTCTATTCTTGCTCTGATTATCTTAACATTTTTTTGTGAACCTTCAATCCTTTTGATTTTCAATTTTCAAGTTACTTATTATGTATTTTTTTTAATGTCTTATATTGTATGTAGTCATAAGTCTTAGTTTTAATCTTTCTTATGTAATAACCTGTCCGAATGTCTGTATATGACCTAAAAGTGGATTAATAAAAATATTATTATTATTATTATATTATTATTAATTTTATTTTTGAAAACAACAGAGGAGGAAGTGGTAACTTTTCTTTTTCAAATGGCAACATATTTTTTTCAATTGAAAAAAATCATTAAAAAAAATAATCTAAACCAATTATACCAATTTTTTTTTTTAATTAATTAAAAAAAAAATTTTTCTTATTTTTTTTTGAATTTTTTTTATTATGCATTATTAATTTTTTAAAATTTAATTCAATTGTTTTTTTTTGTTTTTGAGTTTTGAGTTTTTAATTTTATTAATTTATTATTAATAAGTTAAAAAATTATTAATAAATTAAAAAGTATTACGAATAAATTAAAAAACAAAACTTAAAAAAATAAAAAACTGTAAACTCAAAAACAAAACAAAATCAATTGAATTAAATTAAAAAAATTAATAAAAATAAAAGAAAATAAAAAAAATTAATTTAAAAAAAATATTGGTATAATTGGTTTTTATTATTTTTGTTAATGATTTTTTTCAATCGAAAAAAATATGTTGCCATTTGAAAAAGAAAAGTTGCTTCCTCCTCCTCCTCTAATGTTTTTCAAAAATAAAATTAATCTTTTACTATCTAATTTAATTTGACATATCGCTTACTAAAATCGGATAAGAAATAACGAAGGTACATCGTTGGCCGTTTTATGTGCACCCCTATGTATTTAAAAAAAGTTTGCGTACCATGATTGCCATATTAAATTTTTCCCTATGAGTCATGGGTTTACGTGTTTCATCACTCTTGGGTTCCTCTTTTTCGATAAAGTTGTCAGAAATATCAATTTATTCATGTGGTATTACTTCCTCTGTCATTCATGTTTTTTCTTGACGCATGAAAATTACGTGGCGACATGGAACATTATATGATAGCCAATTAGAACAGGTACAGGTTCAAGGGGTTGTCGTATAAGTAGTACATGTACCAACTTTAAAATTTTATACTACATCAGTATCTGTCTTTAACATCATATTTGAATGATTCTAAAAATTTGCGATACAATTTTAAACCAAGTGTTAATTTGGTTGATGCTATATCAAGATAATTTCTGAATCAGGATCCATTATTTTGAAAACTTTTCTTGAAGTCTCGGAAATACTTTTGTCTAGTCCTAAGGTTATATACACATGCATACTGTATGTGCAAATAGCCAATTATTCGTACATGCCGCATCCTTTTAATAATGGTATTTAGGGAATAGCCTACTTAATTTAATAATAAAAGCAAATTTTTATGTTTATTTGGAAATTTTAATTGAGATTTAGTGTATACCTTTTTCATACTAAATTATTTATTTTATAAGAAAATCATTTAAAATTGCAAAAAAAGTGACAACAGAAAAAGTTGTGGTAAGTCTTAGATTCTAATAAGTTTACTCGCTACACTACAGCTTTAAATTTTAAATGCTTTACCAAAAACCGTTTTGATATAAATACCTTAATGATAGCAAAACTCACTGTGCGTATACCGTATACATACATTTTTTTTCTTTTTAGTTAACTAAAATTTTAAACAATTATTATTTCCAACAATGGTTAAAATGTTATCAAAATCTGAAACGCTGTAAAAGATCTGAATTTTGTAACTGTTTTTTTTTGTTAAAATTTCATTAAAATATTTTTAGAAATAATTTGAATTCATCATTTATTGACTTTCATATCAGTTTTGTCAATGGATCTAATTTTAAAAATATAGATTTTGGTGTAAAAGTATTGTGACCAGTATAAGTCAATTCAAAGAATAAACCGTGGAATAAAAGCTATGTGAACGAGAACTAAAATACCCACGTGGGTGGACTGGTGTTGGACCCCTCTACTTTAATTTTCCATCACATCGAACCTGTAAAACAAATTGGTCAACTACTATTAAAATTTTTATTATTTATAATTCCTACATTATAATTATGTCATATATTGTAACTGTACTTGTTTAATATCTTAATTCCTAAACGACGAAATGTATATAATTTAGTTACGCTTAGATTCTATTAAGGATTTTATTAGCTATGCATTTTTTTTGTTTTAGCCACATGTGGTGCATTAATATAAACCTCATGAATGGAATATAAATTCTATAAAGTATTTTATTTGTAAAATATTTTAGATTTTAATTTTGTTAATAAATCTGCATTTGTTCGACCTTCTAGAATGACAAGCCTTTGCCCTTATAAGGTAAGAACTACCGCCTCCTCATTTAGACCGCCTTCGGAATTTTTGCAAAAGCTGCTACAGTGGCGGGTAGTATTCACTGTTAAGTTTACCTACAAACACTTAATTAAATTTAATACAATCAGATATTAGCCTAATTTATGTTGAAATGCTTGTACATATACAATATGTAAATACTAAATACTAACTACAATGCAAACTTAAATCCTTAACTTGATTTATTAAAAAGTTTCTAAATTTTTAATAGGTGTGTCTTGCGCGCTATTGGGACTGAACAACGGCGCGTTATTATTTCACTAGAGCCATAAAGCTAACCTACGCTAATAATCGCAAGTGGAATACATGTGGGCTCACTTTGCGTGTTTGGCAAATAAAAATAATACGAAGAATGTCTAATCAGAATGGCACTACCACATAAGGCAGTTCTCAGTTAATTATGTCTCCCATTTGCATCACATTTATCGAAAGTAGGCGTTAAAAATATACTTTGTTATTTACAAATTTTACAATCTGATTTTCCAAAATTATCCCTCATTTAAATTCAAAAGAATCATTTTTTTGCATCAAAATATTTATAACCTTGTACAGATTTACAAGTGACAAATTTCTTAATCTCTCAAATGTTGGTCAAATCGAGCAAACTTCATTCCCTCCGGTTCTGTTCTGTATAGTAACAATAATTGTTGCTTGAAAACTATTTTTTTCAAGTTTAGTATTTATACATTGATTTTTAATTTTTGTACTTGTAGGTATATGTACTTTCGTACCAAAGTTAATTTTACCTACATGATGGTCCCACTTTTTTAGATATATATTTTTTTATTTTATTTAAGAATTATTCTCTTTGGATTTTGTCTACCAAATTACTTTGTGAAACTTTATTTCTTGTTTTTAAACTAAGAGAAGCGTTTTAAATTTCCCGTGATAAAATTGGATATTCCATAAAAATCTTTAAACGTTTGAATTTTTTATTTGGCTCGGAGTAAACTATACAGGTATTGGAATCTTAACGATTTTTGATTTATAAGTACCCACACATAAAGTTTACATAAACACATTTTTCTAAATAAAGGTAAATATACAAGGTGTCGAAAAATTTGACCGACAACACTTAACTTCAGATACATAGTAGACCTAAAAATAAGTCGATATGACCAAATTCATTTAAATAAAAACAGCACCCCTGAAGAGTTTTAAGCCTCTAAAGTTGATTTTTAAAAAATATTTTTTTAATTACGGCCAAAATAGCAACAATTTTTTAATGAAATTTTGTATACGTTCATTTGAATACTGAACACAATTGGCAAAAATTTGGATCGATTTTTCTAAATGTAAATTTCATTAAAAAATCTTTACTGCTTTGGCTGCAATAAAAAAAATCTATTTTACAAAATAAAATTTGAGGCTTATACCTGTTTAGGGGTGCATATTTCATGTAAATGAATTTGGTCATATCGACTTTTTTTTGGTCATTTTACGACACCCTGTATATTTTATTTCGTAACATTATAACCGAGCATCCGTCTGTTCCAATTACGGTACAATTTTAAAATTTAAGTCATGAATTCGCAAAATTTTTAAATAGTTTTTGTCAAATATCCTCACTGAGTATAGGCTCATGGGTAACAGCATTATAAACTTATCATTACGAGAATCAATGGATTCTACAAAATCTTTATTCCAAGCAATCAGAATTATTATGTTTTATTACAAGAGATTTATTTTGTGAAATATGCCTAATATCAGTGGTTTCATCGAAGATTATACTGAAATATTTCCTGGGTGACAATTTTTTTTGTACAATTTAAAAAAGTTTGTAACCAAAAAGGTACTACGAGTAAGTAATAAAAAAAAATTTGTTCGGAATGATTATTTCTATTATTTTAATGGAACAACAATTTTCGGTGTTATATTTGTATCAGAACACTTGATGCATTTTAGGAAAATATAAGCAATATTTATATGGCAGCCTTTTTTATATTAACAGTGGGTGAGAAAATTAATCAAAAGCTTGTTCTCAATTGAATAAGTAATTGACATTTCACTGCTTCCAATAGAATATTTTAAAAAAACAACACTGCATGGGTTTCGACAAATTTATCATTGATTCTTTTCAAAGTGTTATTATTCAAGGTTCAATTTGTGTTCATTCACTAAAATCTAAAAAACTATTCACTCTATAAAATATATTTCTAGAGATCTACATATATTTTCTTCATGTTATCCTGCTTCGTTTAATAGTTCCAAATACAAAACCTTGTACCAAAATTATGTACAATCACGCGCGAAGATATCGAGGAGATATAGGAAATATTCTGACCCAATAGTAGGCGTTAGCAAACACAAGATCACATGAAATTTGAAAGAAATTAATTCGACTTAAAATGCGAGCAGGGTCCTTTCAAATTTCGAGTGATCTCGTGTTTCCGAGAGCTTGCTATTAGGTCAGAATATTTCTATATCTTCGATATATCTTTGCGCGTTTTGGAAATATATTGATGTATTAAAAATGGAAACATTCTTTTTCCAAAATCATTCTGCGTTACAGGGTGTCCCGAAAATGGCGCAATAGATTTCCAATACGTTTTTCTGGATCCTTCATGGATGCTAATTGACCGAGATATGAAGAGACAAACTTGCGAATTTAACTTCTTAATTATCAAGAATTTTGAAAAACCACTAGTTGTCATGTCAAGTTGGGATTCTTTTTCGTTGTTAAGGGTCACTTATGTTACTCGCGCCGCACACAGATATAAACATTAAATACCCAGTTTAAATAAATAGTAAGTATGTAGCTAAAATATACACAGTTTTGCATGATAATTGAAAACTATTGTACATATTATTTATGTTTATGAGTTTTTTTTTGTTGCTGTGTTTAAAAAATTGTGAAAACTCATCAAATCGAGCATCTGCTACTGTATCTCAAGTTTTTCTTAACAGATTTTCAAATTTCTTTCTGATTTGTAAACTAGATTAATTAAACTAAAACTGGGAAGCAGCTTTTGTGTTGTAATTTTATGCAGAATTAATTATAAGCGATCAAAGTTAACGTACTTTTGGGTAATTATATTTTTTTAAATAGATTCTCCAATTGGTTTTCCTGCTTCCCAAATTTAGTAGAACGACTCTAGAATCTAAAATAAAAAAATATATTTAAAAATATTGTTTGCACTAGTAAGTATATCTAGAGGCAGCCGTAAACCGCCATTTTTAAGAAGTGACTCTTAAGTAATAAATTAAATTTAAATCGTATACTATAACTACACAATTTATTTTTTAAAATTGAAAATCTCATACTATTTAATTAATAATTGTGAAGTTAATAAAACTTGATTTATATTTAATTTATTAATAAACTACTAAAGAGAGCCAAACTTTACAGGACAACTTGCGTGTTTTTAAAATCCATGCTAAAAAAAGGTTGAAATGAATTCCTAACATTTCTGTTAAATTTTCTAAAAAAAAGTCAACTAAAAGTTCTTTCGTGACGTCATAGGAATCGCAAATCGCAAAAACCGATTATTTGCATTCAAATTTCAATATTCTAGTAGTAAAAGTAATTCATATAAGTTCGGGACTTCATCGGTCTCTATTCACTATTCCACTAAGGCACACCCCCACTCTCTTTACAGGAGCGCTCAAATAGCTTCCAACCGAAAGAAAAACTTAGTTTGCTTGCGTAGTCCTGGATCTGGATATTTTATTTTTTAATATTTTTTAATATTTTTTCATTTTCTTTTTTTTTATAATAAAGTAGATTAATCAACCTTTGGAACGGACAGACTTTTTTTGATATTTTGATTTATACTCTCGTAATTCACTCTTTAATTATGTGTAAAATTAACACTTTTTGATTAAACATATCTAACATAATTTTAACTTTTTTAAAAATCGAGTTGGTCAAGGTCAATGAATGTACTTTATTATAAAAATAAAGAAAATTAAAAAATATTAAAATATAGAGCGTCCAGGACTATGCAAGCAAAACTCTAAAAATGCATCGGGATGATTATTGCTCTTAATTGTTATAAAAAAGTACCAATTTACTTTTACAATGGAGCATTATATTCTTTTAGCCCAAGATTATTAATTAAAATCGGACATCTTGTTTATGTGTTTATGACAAAGTATATCATGAATTAATGGTAGCCATCGGATTTCCTCTGTGCAAAATTAGATTTCCAACTACTAAGGGGAACGAGGAACGACTACAAATAGTACACATTACAAAGGGAGGTCCGATGCTTCTCGGGGAAAACAACATTCGTGTGAAAACCTACATTTATGATAATTAATAATACAAATTCGGATCCAGTTTTTGTGTCATCGGGTGTAACACAAGGTTCGCATTGTGGATCTATTTTTTTTTATTATTTATAGATGATACAGAAGACCATATCCAGAATGTTGGATTTCTTCTTTTTGTTGGCGACATTAACGTTTTTAAGTCTATAAAATCTTCTGCTAATCAGTTTAAAATACTTTTGATAATATTTATTGATGTTAGGCTACCGTTAAATAAAAAAATATGTTATTTAAGATATCTATTAGGGTTTCATGGAAAAGGAGGAAATTTTAACGGAACAACCAAAAATTTCTGATAATTTAGTGTTTAACTTCTTGAAATGGTGATATTTTAAAAGATTTTTGTGTATTCGTATTTACTGCTTAATCCTGCGTATACAGATTTTTACCAAGAGACGCAGTAGTTCAAATTTTCTATGAAAAGTATATCAAACGATTTTTCGTTAATATCAATAAAATAAATCTGGTTCACGAAATAAAGCATATTAGAAAATTATGTTTTATTATGTATATGTAATATGTATACAGGATGTTCCCCTCGTGTTTCACCAAACTTTGGGGTTAGAAACTAGAGCAAATTCAATCGTAATAAAACAATAAAGTGGGGTCTATCTTTTTTAGTTTTGGAGCCACAGAGTTTTGTGTTTTGTCAAAAACCACGAAATCGCTAAATACATTTTAGCCAAAGTGTGGAGGGATTAGAAAAAAATATCTTTCACAAGTTAAAATCATGCTCTTTCAATTGGTAGCTACAGTAATACAAAAGTACAGGGTGAGCTAAAATGATTGTGGTTTGATATGTAGGCAACCAAATAAGCAGGTTGGTACAACTGAAATCTTAAAAAGAAAATCTCCTAGTAATCCAATGGCGTAGCAAATTTTTTTTCCAAAATCTCTAATTTCACAGCAAATATCAAATATTGAAAATGTTTTTCTTTAATTTTGAGGCAGGTGCTAACATAAAACAAATATTTATTCAAATTAATTTTGATAAAAACTGACGTTTATGAAATAGAAAGCACAATAACGAAATTCAAAATCTAAAGTTTTGACACAACCGTAAAAATTACACCTACGCCTCTGATTTGGTGATTTGGTTACTTTGTTTTGATTTTGACATGATTTTGTGTTACTATGAACTTGAAGCAAACAAATTCCCCAGATTTTTACCCTGTAGTTGTTAAAATGTTGAAAAAAAATTATATATTTTTTTCAGTTTCTGAATTTTTTTTTAAAATAAGACCCAATAAGGTTGTATTTTTTAAGTTTTCTAAATATTCTCAACAAATCCTTTTCTTACCATACCCTTCGAACGTTGCTCCTACCAGAAACATTTTGAGCACAGTCTGATATCGTCGGTGGGTGGACAGGCGTGAAATTGTCCTTTGTCAAACTATGCTTAGGAGGCTTATTCTTGGACCAGTGGAGTTCGTGTCGTAGAGGACATTCATCATTTTGTCCTTTTCATTTATAGCAAAAATATGAACTATTTTTGTATTATTGTTATTACCAATTGATAGAGAATCATTTTAGCTTTCTAATAATATTTTTTTTTAATCTCTACGCACATTGGTGATGATGTAATTACGGTTTTTGTGATGTTTGACAAAAATCGGTGACCTAAAATTCAAAACGCTGTAGCTGCAAAATTAAAAAAGATAAACCCTCACTTCATTGTTTTTTCTCGAAATTTGCTTTAAAACGTTTGGTGAACCAAGAACGAAAATAGATATACTAAAAACTGTAAACGACTCTCTTTACAAAGTTATCCATAGTAATTAAATCTATTACAATCTCGCAAAACCTCCAAAAACAACGTTTTGATTCAATGGTGTTCTTTCTCGTTTAAGAGCAATCATCCCGGTGCTTTTTTAGACCCCTGGACGCGTTGTTTCTTAATATTTTTTAATTTTTTTTTTTTTATAGTAAAGTACATTCATCAACCGTTCAAACGGGCAGACTCAATTAAAAAAAAATTAAATTATGTTAGATATGTTCCATCAAAAAGTTTTAATTTTACACACAATTAAAGAGTGAATTACTATTGACTATTGACTATAAATCAAAATATCAAAAAAGTAGTCTGTCCGTTCGAAGGAACATACAATCAAACTTCCCTAACTCAAATCTTCAAGAGACTTTAAAAAAATTCGAGATATAGAAAATTCGAGTTATAGAAATTATTTTGCCATGTTAAAAACGAATATTTTTACAAACACATTACAAACAAAATTCGAGTTATAGAAGTTCGAGTTATGGAAGTTCGACTTTATATTCTACTTTGTATGTACAAAATTTTATTTTTTTGGCAGTGGCGGATTAAGTCATTGGTGACGTACAAGCGCAAGTCTCATGGAGGCCCCTTTATTTGTAATCACGTATAATAGAGTGTAGAAAACTGTACACATATTCTACATAATATTTGGAACAATAAGGTGTTGAGAATTTTTTTCTATCTATATTCTTAAGAAAGTTATTTAAGTTCCACATTAAAAAAAAATGTTGAGCTGTTTGAGTACTGCTTCAATGTTAAAAAGAACAACACAAAACTTCTTTGCCTTGTATAAAATGTGGATTTTCCAGCGAATACTTATGCAAGTTATGGAAATTATTGACTCAATCTCGAGTAAAGATGGCTTGATCCGAACAACAAACTAGCTTAGGAAAATTCTAGTTGTTCTCTACCTATCCAAGAAACCATTATTAAAATTGTAAGCATCTCTATTTTGTAGAGCTTGGACGGGAGCGAACTGGTAAGGATGTTCTAATACAGATTCTTCCGATTCTACCAAATCTGGACGTGGTTTAACGCCATCTCCATTTTGACTAGATATTCCAAAGTCCCTCAATCTTCTGAAAGTTGCAGCAAACACATGGTGATTTGAAATTCTTCTGTTCGGAAATTATAGTTCGTACTCTTTTAGAGGTGCTATGAAGTTATACGGTGGCAAAATCGATATACATATGAACACAATATCTGTAATTTCTTGAGGTGTCAAATTTTCTATTATATAAATATTTCTATGGGCGCGTTCCACTAATGAACACTAAAGCCCACGACCACGACCGCAAAATCTTCCCGTTCCACTAGCGTAAAATGTCACCATTCAACAAACAACCACAGAAACCCACGAATAAATACGGTCGTTGTGAGCTTCTTGCGGTCGCCATCGATGACGTTTTTATGCACGAAAGAAACAACCGCGTTCTTATGTGGAACGACTTTGCGGTTGTCGTGGGCATTGCGAGTCTTTAGTGAAACGCGCCCTATGTAAGGAACTTTTAAAACGACGATTTTGACAATTGTATGATGTTTGTTTCTTCTTTCCATGAAAATAACATAAAGATTTCTCTTTTAAATATTAAAGAAAACAATTAGTTTTTTTTTATTTTTGAACTTAAATAACTTCGTTGTTAGAAAGATAGATAGAAAAAAATTCTTAACACTTTATTGCTTAAATTATTATGTCATTTTTGATAAATTTATATTTAATACAGTTAACACAGTTAAATATAAATTACCCAAAGAATTGCGAAAATAGCGTTTCACTCTTTTCAAACCAAAAAAAAATTGTTTATACATTGAGAAAAGTAGATTGTAAACCTTTTAATAAGAGTATGTACATTTCTTCTTCTTTATCATTATCACGTTCATACTTCGTAGCTATTTTTTAAGCCATTGTCAAATGCATTTTCACCCAAATTTTGATTTAGAAAAAGTTCAAAATCATAAATGACATGGTCGTCAACTGTGCATCTATAATCTATATACAGGTAACCCGGTCATTTGTAAACGCAAAGAAACTATAGACCGTTTACAGATGACTGGGCTACCCTGTAGAACTAATTTCAGTTATAAGTGCGTCACAAATTACGTTATGTATATTCAATGATCACCATAAAAGATTTTTTCCTGACCTGTTCCTTGAATTAAAATTTATTTATTAGAAGTAATAATTATGATTTGCAAAAAAATATGGTTTTAATTTAAAAAAAAATACCAAATTTTGAGGCCCTCAAAAGCGCGCTTCTTGCGCCTGTGCGATAATCCGCCGCTGTTTTTTGGTTTATTAATAACAAAGTTACTAGTGGATTAGTGCCCAATACACTCTCAAACTCACACGACTGAATTTTACTATCAAAATATTGAAATTGGAATGCAAATAATCAGTTTTTGCTATTTGCGATTCCTATGACGTCACGAAAGGAGGATTGGTCTTAATGAGAATTGCCAATGTGTTAGCAAACACGTTTTGATTTATTTTTGGCAAAGTTCAGTGATTTAGAAACTTCTTAAAAACGATAATTTTCGGGGCAGTTATTGATATGATATTGATTACTTTTTTGCTTTTGGATTTTTTACCTACATCTTTCCTCATTTACCTAAGTTATGTTATTGGAATCTTTACTATATCAGTTCAGGTTAACAAAATGTATTTAATTGATGTAAAAGTCAAAAAAGTTACTTATTTGTACAGTTCATTTTTTATACGGGGTCTTCCATAATTCGACAGTCCACCATTATCTGGAGATTGCGGACCTTAAAGTAAATTAATTTGAACCATTTGCCTTTATTAAAAAAAGCACCCCTAAGAAGTTAGAAGCCTAAAAATTCACTAATTCATGACTACTGGAAAAGGTGTTTGCGTATCAAAAAATTTTGTTTTAATCTTATTTTTTGTTATTAATTTTATTTTTACATCTCTTTAATTTTACTAAGAAATAATAGTTTCTCATTTAAACAAATTTGTTCTGTGACCTGCAATAATATAATAGAAAACTCTCAAATAATGTGTTTCTTGATCATTAAATATTATATGAAGCTATTATAATATTTGTAGTTCAATAAAACACTAACTAATGTGCCATGCCACCAAACCACTTAATTAATATTATTATTTTTTTAAGAATTGACTACACTTATTTTAAAATTAAATATTATGATGTAAATGTAAATGTAAAAGGAGAAGGAGAAGTGAAGTATATCTCGTAAAAGGTCTTTAGGGTTATCAATACAATAAAGTAAGATTGAATCTTCATTGAGATGTTTTAATATGGAAGGTGTAAATATTAACTTATTAAGGAAAGAAATCAATTGATCTTTAATTTCCCGATTTGAAATAATCCATAATAATTATTTTTTCAAATTATCTGTTTTACTCAAATTATTTGATTATTAAAGAAGTCATTTTAATACCGAATTAAGCTACTTTGCTGGAATAGTGTCGCGTCCGGTTTTATGCCCGCCCTGAATGAAAACCTACACACTCCCAAGTATTTGCTTGATTAATGCAGTAAAATGAAACTTACGACTGAATCTGGACGCACAAAACCTAACACTGTTTTTATAAATAAGTTTTCTTACAAAAAAGTGATAAACGATTTTATTTTTTCGAAGTTATTCTTGTTCTTGGTTTAGTTGGTTTAATTTTTTTTAAACTATGGAGAATGGATATTATCATTTTGAAATATCAAAGGTAAGAATTAGAAACTCAAAAATATTAGATAGTTCTGTAATAATTGGTAATTGCTACAAAATTGTTCACACAGATTTTGTCCATAAAAATAACTTCTTACATAAATATTTTATAAGTTTGTTAAAATTAAAACCGAAATTGATTTAGTTAAGTTTAAATTCATTATGCAAGTTTTTCTTCCTTGAATAGTAGTATATTTATTTTATGTTGATTTTTTGTTTACCTTCGGGAAATTTATAGAAAAAGTTGTTAGGTCTTAAATAATATGCCATATACCTGATATTAGATGAGGATAAACTCTAAATTTCAAATTTTTTTCTAGTATTTTTTAAAGGTAGTCTTATTGAAGTGTAGGATGCTTAAAAATAAATTAAAGGACAAAATTATGTAGGAATGCGTAAGAGTGGCGGCGCGTTGTTTAATAATAGAACATCAAGGAACACCAAATACCATATTTAGTACTATCTCGTATTACAGCAAGCGCCTAAAACAGCATATACCTTCCTTTAGCAAGTGGAGAGGGCGTCCGGACGCTATTTCCGACGCCGCCAGCCTTCTACGGATAACTTTAACTTTACTATTCGTACTACTTCATCTTCATAACATATTACTCCAAAAATGTGTTTTTTACATTCTATTAAAAAGTGTCTTGTATTTAATACAAGAAGCTTTCGGTACAAATTTAACAGTGAAGTTCCACAATAAAAAACATTATCATTTAAATGTATAATTTTAACAGTATTATTATAAATTAGCCCAAAGGTACTATAAAAAATCTACTAGTTAAACAAATAACAGTAACATAAGTTTAATGAATAATCTGTCTTAATTAACACAATCAAATCTTGTGGAGTGCAGACTTTTTAATAAATCTTTCATAATTTGATGGTTGATTTCATATACTTTTTAGAGTGAAATAAAATGCAAACAGCCGAAATTAATTTAAATGAACAGTTGGAGGTGGCTGACACAAAATCTAAAGAGGATCATAAACCTGACATCTCTATAATATACCCTCGGTAAGTAAACGACCTAACATCATAATATATATGTCTTATCGTAATGTTAAATTTGAATTTAATATATTGTTTTTGGCTTTAACCCAAAATTACCCTTAATCACTTTTTTATTATTGCACTTAAAATACTTATTTCCCAACACCTTCAGTTTGGTTTCATTTTTTGACTTTAGAAAAAAAAACTATTACGACGCATTATGCATCTTCTGTTTTATTTCTGCTTTAAATAAATGCGAATGAAGTAATATTTATGTTTTATTCAGATAAAGATTTGGTTTTTGCTATAAACAAAAATAATTTTTTTTTATAATTTTATTTAAAGCGACTTGAATTTAATATGCTTAAAATGATCGAATCTTATAATAAATCTTCACATCAGACAAATACAAAGTACTTAATTTTCTTCCATCACCGGAAGTTAATAATTTTTTGTTCTATTTATAATTCATAACATTTGGTTGTATTTAAATCGGTTCCTATTAAATACAGGATAAGACGCCGAATTTGGGTGGCCGAAAATGTATGGCTTAATTTTTCATAAAAATACTAGCACCAATAAATTTTGGTTTATACATTTAATACAATATTATACATATACTATATGTATACACTGCTCCACAAAAATAACGCATCACTTACAATTTTTGATAGGGTTTTTAAAATCTTAAAATAAAAATATGATACCTTATATTGGTGCAGGTAAACAGAAGTAATACACATAATTACCTGCAATATAATTTTATTATTTACCAAATTAAAGCCAAAAATATAAATAAATTCAAAATTTTAGATTTCAGAAAAAAACATAACTATGAAAATGTAAGTTTCACCTAATCAATAACGCGTATTTCCTCCTCTACTTTGAATAACGGCTAAACAGCGATTTCTCATACTCGAAATTAGGCGTCTTATTTCATCTTGTTGGATTTCATTCCAAATTTGGATCAAATTTTGTTCTAGATTAGATTTAGATTAGATTATATAGGAGGGCGATTGGCTGCAAATGAGCCTTACCGAACTGCGACCATTTTGATCTTTTGTTCAACCCTTACTCTAGTGGAGTCCTGGGATATCTATATGCTTAATAAAGCTGATTAGATTCTTAGGACGCATAGCCTTGACTTCTTCTGGAATTAGAGTTGTCCAGCCAAAGTGATCAAACCTAGTGCGAGCTAATGCGTCGCATTCGCAGATGATGTGCTCCGAAGTTTCATTTTCTAGGCCACAGAATCTGCAAGTTTTAATTTCTGACTTACTCATTTTGTTGAGATGATACCTGAATGGGCAGTGTCCAGTTAAAAAGGGCCGTAATGAGCCTCAGTTCGTTCCTGCTTAGGTCGAGAAGCTTTGTGGATTTCTTGGGCGAGTATTCAATGAATTTCTTCGCCTGTCTTGAACCCGGAGTATGACTATGGGACATTATACCATCTTTTTCCCACCGTATGATCTCCTAACGTAGATGTGTCTTGTTCAGCCCACAGAACGGTTCTGGACCACTCGGTGTAAGGTTTCAGGGCGATCTCGCTAACTCATCAGCAATTTCATTGCCTTCTATTCCCTGGTGCCCTGGCACCCACATTAGGACAAGCTTGTTTCCTTTTGCCAGTTGCTTCAAGGATTGTCGACATTCCCAGGCAAATTTGGACTCAAGGGTGTGGGCCTTTAAAGTCCAAATCGTTGCCTGACTGTCGGTCAATATGTATATTTGTGCTCCTTTGAGTCTCCGTCGTAAGCACTCCTGGGCACATAATTCCACAGCCAGAGTTTCTGCCTGCGTAATGGTTGGGGAAGTTCCCAAGGTCATGCAATGTATCTCGATCCATATATGCCTATACCTGTTCCTTTATAAATTTTGTTCTAGGTCATTGATATTATTATTTGCTGGGGGTTGGATATGTCTCACACTCGTCTTCCAAGCATATCCCATACATGCTCGATAGGATTAAGGCTCGGACTTCGTGCTGGCCACTCCAAAAGTTGAATATTAACCTGATCTAAATATTCTCTGACAATTCCAGCAATATGAGGTCTTGCATTATCCTGCATAAATAGGAAATTTCCGCCGATGTAAGGAGCAAAAGGGACGACGTAATCTTGTAAAATTTCTGTTATGTACCTTTCACTGGTTAGGGAATCTCCATTTATCACATGAAGCTCAGTGGCAGCTGTTAGTCCCATCCCAGACCATCACAGAGCCTCCACCAAACAACGTTGTCTCGCGGATGTTGCATTGCGCATAGCGTTCATTTGGTCGTCTAAGAACCCTCGGGCGTCTATCTATAAACGAAATCTGGATTTATCCGTAAATCAAACTCGTTCCCAGTCATCAAGGTTCCAATAAACGTGTTCTCTAGCAAATTCAAGTCGGGCTCTGCGATGATATCTGGTTAAAGCCAGACCAGTTGCAGATATTCTGGGACGTAAGTTCTGTTCTATAATCTATAAGACATCTACGTACTGTCTCTGTGCTTATTTGAATGTTATGAACAGTTGAAAGTTGCTCTTGATGCATTCTTGTATCTGTGAAACGTTCTCTTAAAGCGCGCATCATGAGAAAACGATCTTGTACTCCCGTTGTAACTCTAGGTCGGTCGTCGGTCTTGTCCAGGGCGTCTATTGTGATCGTTTGTTTCCCTAAAACGCAAGATTAAACGGGAAATTGTCGTATGTGCCACACCAAGCCTTTGACCAATGGCTCGGTAGCTCCACCCTTGATCCGCCAAAACTACTGCCTCGACACATTGGTCATGGTTTAGATTTCTTGCAAGACGGTCCATTTTAAACTAAACTTATCTAATTCACTTATCACTTATAAAAGTAAATTAAAGTGCTTCAAAGAGTAAATATCAAATAATACAACATTTATGAAATATCGTTTTTAGAATTCAACATGTGTATCTTTACAATTAAAATTTAAATTTAAATGCCTACTGTAGAAAAACATAAAAGGCTATAAGAAATCTTATATCTTTCATAATATTAACGTTGTTGTAGAAAAAAAAATGATTACATGCTATTTATTAAAAACTAGAGATGGTGCGTTAATTTTGTGGAGCAGTGTATTATATGTTATATGTATATTTCACGAGATATTTCATATGAAGTAAATTCTGTACTATACTCTGGGCGCGTTCCAGTAATGAACACCAAAGCCCACGACGACCGCAAAGTCGTTCTACATAAGACCGCGTTTTTTTCTTTCGTGCATCGATGGCGACCGCAAGAAGCTCACAACGACCGTATTTATTCGTGGATTTATGTGGTTGTTTGTTGAATGGTGACCTTTTGAGATAGTGGAACGGGAAAATTTTGCGGTCGTGGTCGTGGGCTTTAGTGTTCATTACTGGAACGCGCCCTCTGCAATATGTCTATTTTATTTTGTATCTTATTATTACTTTATTTTAATGAATTTTATGGTGAAATAATTTTAAGAGGATTCAAAATCTAAATAGAACCGCGCTCAGATATCACACGAATATATGAGCTTCTTTATAAATTTGGGGAGGAAACTCTTGACCTAGAGTATGTGGTCCAAGTCACGAATAAGTCAGCTTTTTTAACTGGCTCTTACGCAGGCTATAGATCATTTGATCTCTCAAATTAATGACGGATTCGAAGATAATGAATTTGTTGGATGCATGTTTTACGATCTATCTAAAGGATTTGATTTTGTAGTGTGTAGACAGGAAGATTCTCATTGGAAAATTAAGAAGGTACGGACTATCTGAGAACTCTATAAAATTATTGCTGTCCTACTTGAAGGACAGGAAATAATTCCCATACTACCAAACCATGTGAACTACAAACTATGGATATTTGGTTTTACACTCCGACCATTCTTCTCCATTGTTTATCCAAACGATCTGTTTGTGATTATGAAAAGGGCCTTACAAGATTGGTTATGATACTGCATCTAGTCACAGTGATAATATCCTAGATAACCTACTACTAAAGGTAAAGGAGTGGTGCCATCAGAATAGACTCACCATAAATTCTGGTAAATCCGTCTTCATGACATTGATTGTGATCAACATAATACCAAGAATGCCAACTATTTAGAAGTATTTATTGATAACAAATTAAACTGGGCGGATAACACAAACCACATAGAAGAAATTATCACCAAAAATACTCACTTACTTCATGAACTTGCTAAATTAATGTCATATTTATGCAATAACTTGCATGGGACACTCATTCAACTTGAATAGGATATTCAGGCTTCAGAGAAAGGCAATTAGAGCAATGTTGCAGTTACCATTCAGAACTGATGTAAGATTTTCCAAAATGGGATTGCTAACCTTACCCACAGTTTCTACATATTAAAGTACGTTAAAAAGATAAATATGATAAAAATTAGGGTAAATTGAGCCACAATTTAAGATATTATTCGAATTCAAAGATCAATTACACAAGAAAATCTACAAAATAAGAAACTGTGACAACTTACTACGGTCAAAATTTTCTTTAATAAATTGCCGACATCAGAGCATTAAACTGAAATAAATTCAGTCACAATAAAAGTTTTTCTCATGACTACACAGAATTTCTTTGTAAAACTATAACATTGCCGTAAAGTGCAGAAAGTAAGCCGACTTTGTCTAAACAGTTAATTAATGTATACTTAGATACAAATAAAATATGTTCTGTTCTTTTCTACCCACTAGAAGTATAAGAACCACTCTTGAGTGGGAGTGAGATGATAACGTGACTTATTCGTGACATGGATTTTAGCTTAAAAGTCTCAATAAAAATCTTCATTTCTGTCATATTTTACGATTCGTATCATATGCACCTCATTGGTAATTTGTTCTGCATCTTTTTCAAACTGCGTCCATATTTTGTAAATAAGATTCGGTTTTATAATTGCATTGTATAAGCAGTACTTTAAACTTCTATCGAAAGATATTTTCAAAAAATTTAATTGTTAACTCCAAAAAGTAAGTATCAAATAGAGCATATTTTACGTACTCCCAAGATAATAAACAACTATCAAAATTTCCGCAAGTTCACATACTTCACATATTTTACGTATTTACTTACTTCTGATTGGAAGATTTATTTGGGAAGCCAATTAGAATAAAGCTTGGCGTTTTCAAAACTCGTTAATTTGCATACAATGGCTCAATACATATTCGCGTAGTTTGATTACAAAAAATAGGTAAAAACCCATATAATTTTGCAGATTCCGTATCCTCTTAAAATTTCAAGCCATCTAAGAATTGGCAAATTATTTATTAAGAAAAAATTCAAAATTTTAGGTACAAAATCACCCTCAGTAGAATGCCCCTGTAAATTTTGAACCAAAAGACGGCCAAAAGGGAAAATAATCTGGAACATTTGGGGTACCATTAAAAAATTAGGGATCCGAATGATAACTTATCTTTTGAATGAACAGACAATTTCAAAAAAATCGTTCTCTTTTATAATTTTCTTACAAATTAGTTGTAATTCCTATCTATACTTCATTTTTTAACCAGGAAGAATGATTTAAATTTCCCGTGCTAAAATGCCAAAAATTAACGTCCCTCCTAGTTAAAAAATAAAGTATAATATTATATCTAAGATAAATGCATTACTGAGCACCGGGATATTACACGAGCACGAAATACACTTTCTTGCGAGTTTCATATGCTATTTTTCCGACGATCACGTAGATTTTGCGACCATTATTAATATTCTGTAGTAACAACTAAAAAGTCATAACACAACCTGTGTTCACATCAGCTGAACTTGAAGTTTATTTTTAGTTAAATGTACCTATTTTATTTAAAATTTGCACAAAAGTTAATTACATAATGATTTTAATAATAAAATAAGTAATATCAGGGGGGTTAAATATAAGTTTTTTTGTTTAACCTTTCTTAATATTTTCAAATTTCAAAAAAATCCGTGAGATGGCTTTCAGAATTCCTTCGCTGCGCCTCTATCGAAAATTACAAGAAGTATTTCAGAGTCACTAGTGTAGCAATGGTAGATTTTCTAAACCACTAATATGAATACATTCGATTTTCTCATATGGTCGTCAGAAAAAATATTTTTATAAGTATATTCTTTTTGAAGATTTTATAGTAGTTTAAACTAAATTCTCTCGTATGAAAAAGAAATCCAGAATGCACAAAAATATATTGCCCCAAAAATTTCTTGGCTTCGGGCATCTCTAATTAACTCTAAGTAAGGTTCCCCAACATAGGAAAAATGGTGGCCTAAATAATTTGGCTTCTAAATCAGAAATAAAATTGAAAATCTGATGTAGGAAACTTGAGATCTAGTAGAGAACGTAAGTTTATCGCGAGTTTTTTTTTCCAAACTCACGCGCGCTGTAAGAGTGACTTCCTAAACGGAAATATAGTGGTTTACAACTGCAGACAAATATGGTAGTGCAAAAAATATTTTTATGTAATTTTTTTGTAGATGATTTAAAAGTCATAGAACTAAATCTAGCGTATCAAAAAAATTGAGAATGTCAAAAAAAATATAATGACCTAAATGTACTTTAGCTTTGGACCCGTCTAATTAATTCTGTGAAAATCTAAAGTATGAAACATGAGATTTGGTTGTTGCACAACCAATGATCTATTTCATGATTTTTCACAATTTTTCCTCCCAAACCCGCGCGCCCTCTAGCGAGTCGCATTAATTACACAAGCCAACACAATGAAAAAAAAATTGGTGCCGGAAAAGTAAGAATTGATTTTAGATATTTCTGATGTGCTGATTTCAAAAATACATGGCCTTTTTTCGTATCAGCTGTAGTTTTTGAGATTCAGGTTAATTGATTTTAGGTAGTTCTGATAAAAGCCAAAAATAATGAAATAATTAGGTATATCTATACACGTCAAAATTAAAATTTTATACCTAAAATTAGAATATAATTAGCCGGTTTCAGTTAGGAAGATGGGATAGTCACATGATGGTCGACTACTGTTGGAGTCTTCAACAAGACTGTCCTCATAAACTGTATGCTAGAAAGTCCTATAAAGAAAATTTATAATAGATTAGTGATAAATGTAAATTTTATAAAATAAATACCTGTTTTTTTTGTTTTTCTCTTAACTCCGGTTGAAGCAAATAGTAAATAGTAATAATTGAATAAAATAAAAGAGCCCAATATGGCGTATCTCAAAAACTAGAGCTGATAGAACAAATCTGACGGCTATTTCGGATTCTGCACCCAAAATTCACCTAGAAACAGTTACAAAATCGCCGACACCAAAATGTGTGTTGGATCTTGTATACTATATATGCTTATTTCTGATTTTTAAACAAACAAATTGCACTTTTAACAAATATTAATAACTTTGTTTTTTTTTAGAATACTCCCAGAAGAAACAATTACAAGCAAGAAAGTAGTGAACAAAAGTAATTTAAGTATGATACCCGACATACCTATTCTATCAGAAAGCGAGGACGATTATGAAAATGAAAAATATTCATCTATTACCAATGAAAACAATCTACGCACAATTGAAACTCCTTACAACAACGAATCGCTTTCGACTTGGCTTCAAAAGATAGCACAAATGCAAAATGAAATTCAGAAGAAACTATTGGTTTCACAAAATAATGAAATTGCGGTTAAACCACCCCCCGCACCGGTTCAACAAAATTCCAGTAGAATTGTAAAGTATCAAGACTTGCCTTATATGGGGGAAATGACTCTGGACAATTGTCGGCCTCGTCGAGGTCGAAAACCTAAAAAAGCTGACATTTGTCACTTAATCTATAAAAATTATGGCACCATATTCCCTGGAACACCAAATGTTAAAAGTATTTTAGATAAAGAGATCCCCAAAAAAACACAAAACGCCACAAAGTTAGAATCAATAGAATCTTCAAATAGATCAAATGTTCAAAATAAAATCATAAGTAGTTTATTAGAAAAAAGACTGACACAAGAAAATAAAAGACAAAAAAAGTCAATTCAAGATTTTCAAAACGAACCTCTAAATTTATGTAAGCGAGATATCGACAGCATTGATATAAAAAGTGAGCCTGTAAGTGATGAGGAGATCGAGTACGAAGCTCCATCACCTTCTACTTCCACTAGTACAAAAGCAACTCAAAATATTTCCACGCCACCACTTGTTGCCTTAGATCCATCCAAAACTTCTGAAAATGATGCAACTGCGGGCTATGTATATTGGCCGAATGCAGGGATATTTATTCACCCAATGGCATTGCAACAACAACTTTTATATTATCAAAAAATTTCTGCTGGAAATAATGCGAACCCAGAACAGGAAAACGCATCGGAATCCAAAGTCCCAGAATTGCGAAAAATAATTCCAAAACAAGTTAAACAAAAAAATGGAGAAAATCAGGAAACTGATAATACAAAAGATGTTAAGCTAAAACGTAGTAGCTCTTGCGAAAAATCAGGTGCAAAAAGAAAGCGAAGTGCGATATTTATTCCACCAATCCCCACTGAAAGTCAGAATAATCCCGCAACTGAAGTAAGCATATGCAAATTTAAATTTACTGGAGGTGCTAAACCAAGTTTACAAGAAAAGAAAATGTTATCTGTAGATTCTGGAGGTAATTTTCGATATTATAGTGGTACAGGTGATAAAAGTATGAGAGGGTATGAGTTTTTTCCTCGGGAAACTTTACAACAACAAGTGCATAATTCACAAGGATCAAGCACAGGAGCTTTCTTGCAAGCAAGTGGTGAAAAAATATATCCTCATCCTCCAGTTGAATTTAGTAATAGCAATAAAATCAATGATTTTATGCTTTCTCCAGAATTAAATCCTCAAGTATCACCCGCTGAAGATATTATTCAAAGATCAAAAAAGAGGAAGTCAAGAAAATCTTTGCAACGTGAAAAGTTGGAACAAACGTTTAAAGAAAAGGGGTTTTTAATTCAAACACAGCAGTTGGAATCGGCAGAAGGAGCTACTTATTGTAAATTCAGACAACTTAGAAAATTTACTAGATATTTATTTAGGAGCTGGAAAGATTATTTGCCAGGTAACGTGGCGGAAAATTCAGGCTCACCAGAAAAGCATGAGCTGGAAGATATTGAAAATATTTCTACAATGTCAAGTCCAAATATAGAGAGTGACAGAAGTACACCGGTGTAATAAATTCTTAACCAAAGATATAAGTGATACTAAAAAAGACACTATTTAGTGTAACTTTAAAGGTGCTAATATACGTCTATAAAATTTGATCTAGTCTAATATTTTAATTTTTAAGAAAAATAATAAATTCAATGTTTATTATTATGTTGTATGTTTTAATATTAAAAATGATTGGTTTCGTTTTTTTTTGTTTATTCTCAGAGTAGACTAGAAGATGTTACCCTTTCCAATATTATTTTTATTTAATTAAAATCGGGTTGTTTCACGAAATTATGAATATGAATTTCTTTTTTATTCGAGTCAGTTAAACGCCTTCTTTTAATTACTCACCTTATTCTAGTTGACTTTTAAATATAAATTTGGTGTATTGAATTTAATGAAAAATTTTCAGAAACAGGAAAAATTAATCGTTTGTAAAAGTGTTGGTCATTCAATATTCAATCACTTTTTACTTTTCAAAAATTTTATAGTAGGGGATAAAATTATGAAAACAATTAGCACACATTTAAATTTATTTTAAATATTAAAAATTTACAAAGTTCATAATAAATATCTTAAATACACATTGAGTATTGAGTACATGCAAAATATCCTGAATATACATTTGATAACTGTAAAAATATGACACAACTATACAAGTATTAAATAATTAGCTTGTGCTTGTAACTTTTTAGCTGCATTCATACACTCCATAACTTTTAATTTTTCACAATTCGGTAATAACTCAGCACAGTCATAATTTTAAAACATAATTTTGTTAAATATAATTTGGCCATTTTACACAGTCTTTCCGTTTCACAAAAAAATATAAAAAAGAAAAAGAAAATGATTTAATCTAATTGTCCATATTTTAAAACTACATTTTTATTCATCCAAAAATCACAGTGAGAATAATTTTGAGCAGGTAAAACATCTTGACCAGCAATTAATACTTTATCATTAGTTTCAGGATGTACTTTACCGTTCCAAACAAAATGATAAAACAATTGTTGAATAGCTGAAAAATATCTTCGTTGTTCTGGTGTTTTTGGTTCATATCGACCCAAAATTGCATCTATATCTGAATCTACATCCGAAATATTTTGTTCACCCCTTACTTGAGTCACAACATAAAAAGAAGAATTTGGCATTTGTGATGATATAGCTAAAAGTGGACATACTATTCGAATATCAGATATCATTTGACTTAAACCTTTATAAGTCTTTGGATACATTTGTAGCGCATCTTCTGATAAGTTTAGTTTTGTGAGATTCGATTTCCTTACATGGTAAGATACAAGATCTTCAGACCAAGTCTTATGTTTAAGTAATAATTTTGTAGAAGCTGCAGAGTGAGCAGTACTTCCTAATACTAAGTTAACTGGTAGAGCGTTATTGTTAGACCATACTTCAGCTGGACTTTCTCTTAAAATCTTCCCATCAATAACAAGCCACTCGTGACGTTTTTCAGGAACATCACTTTCTTCAGGTAAATCCAACTGTGGTTTACGCCAATAATCTTCAACTTTTAGCATTAAATCTTGGGCACTCATGCTTCGTAAACACTCAACATCTTTACAATTTACAGCAGACAGGTAACTTTCATTTTCAACCACTGCATCAGATAATTGTTTAGAAGGGAAAACTGCACCTCCAGATGAAGCCCAAGCTCTTGCAAATAACTTTTCAGGTCCCTTTATTGTTGTTAAAGCAGTAACCAATGTTGCTCCTAAAATAGCAAAGCTGGTTATCAAGAAAGAATAAAATTAAAATATAATGAAAGTTACCTGCTCTATGACCAAATAAAGTAACCGCTTTTGGATCACCACCAAAATGTTGAATATTCAATTGGACCCAATTTAAAGCTGCAATTATATCACTCAAGGCATAATTACCACTAGAATGGGGATATTCATCTTTGGTTAAAACATCCAACGCCAAAAATCCAAGAGGACCCATTCTAAAATTGGGCCTGACGAATAAAACATCCCTGGACCTAAAACATTATTTATATTAAAATTAAGATTATATACAGCATGATTCACATCTATGTTAAAATCACTAGAGTTTCTTGTATCAAAATTAGAAAAATATGACGTCATCACATTTTTCTTAAATGAAATTAAAACTCACAATATTAAGTAAATAATTTCATTAACTTCCATTTTTTCTAGAGATACGATCAATCAAAAAATGCAAATTAAATAATTGAGTCTATAACATAATGTATGTTAATAAATTCAAAAAACCGAGGACACTGGAGTTACAAGAAAAATGACAGTTGTTAGTAATTAAGGTCATTTTAGATCATTTAAAGTGTGTATGATATAACCATAACATCGCTCAACGCCACCGTGACGTCATGGCATTTTTCAAAGGAAACCCATGATTTTAATGCACGAAATTGAATGGACCTCGAAACGTGGATTTCCATAAAAAATATATTATCTTCGCTCTTTCCGAAGACGTGGTCAACCAATTATTAAAAATGTGCAACTTTTTATTGACTATGGTGTATCTTTGGAACTAGCGCAGATTACTTATCTGCGTAAGTAAAGTCAATGAAATATTACATGGGTATAAAGTTTAAAGGTTCAGACGTCTATTCGATTTAATAACTTAAAATAGTAAGTATCCATTAAAAAATGCCATGACGCACAGGGACACATACAACCGTTCCTGACTTCTTGAATATTTTCCATGTTACAGACTCACCATACATTTTGTTATTAGTAAGCTTGAAATTTATTTTAATAAAATCTTTTTTATTAAAAGTGAAAGTTTCGACTTTGAAATAAACAGTTTTTTTCAAATTACAAATGTATAAATTTTTTATATCCTCGTGACAAGAATGTATCAAAATCGAGTAAAACGGTGGGGGTTTTCATATTTTCATACAAAAAAATCGATGATGACGTCATTGCTATATCACGAGTGACACTATCAATATTTTTTATACCAGAAGACAACCTTTTAAAAACTAAAATTGACGTATCCGTAGCCGAGCGATTTTCTCAAACAATTTAATATGGCAGTTATGAATTTGTTCCGAAGTTTATCATCATCCTGTATAACGAATTGGATGAAAGGGATTGGTTAGTAATTCTTATACAAATACAAGTAATTTCAAGGAAGTTTTTTACCTTGCATATCTAGCCGATGGTCGCATTTTTCCAGGAGATCCCCCCATGAAACTCTCTGCTCCAATTAATACAATTACAGGTAAGGGATTATTGTACCGAACGTAAGGTGTAACAACATCTAATGTTAAACAATCCTCAACACCTACCAACGACCCATTGCTATAAATTTGAAGACAGGTTTCTGTTGAATTGTGAGCTAACAAGGTTCCATTCCAGCAATAATCCAAATTATCTAATGGCTTAGCTGTTTTAAATCTAAGTTCATTTATCGGGGGTCTTGCGTATGGTATACCTCGGAAAGCCACGGCACCATCGTCAAGTATTCTGAAAGTTTTATATTTAATAAAAGGAAACAAATTTTATAACAAGAAAATGATTACCCTTCGACCAACCCACAACTGGTGACTGTTGAAACATATCGTCCATCTTTAACAATAGCATCAAAACGATGTTTTCCAGTTGGAACAATGAGACTTATGATCACAATTAATAATAATACAAATACCAACAAGGCACCTTAAAATAGCAACATAAAAGATAAACAGATTGTAAAATTAAAATATGAACTTACTTATTGCAAACCTATACGCTTTTACTTTTTGTCTCCATGTGAATTCTTCGTTAACTTCTTGTTTTTCCAAATCTTTTACCTAAAATATATGTTATTTGTTATTAAAGACAAAACATGCCAGTCCCAGCTTTCTCTATCGTGCTCATACAAATCATTGCAAGTCATCAATTTGTTGACGCTCTGTAGCATGAATACATATAAATTTTGAACACAATACTCTACAGGTCGGCTTAATCTAACTTTAAATGTTTTTAATATTTTAGGTAGTTTTACACCAGTAGACTTTCTTTAAAAATGCAGCTGTAAAAATCTTGAAAAAAATATGAAAAATTAAAAAAAATGGACCTAGCCGACATGTAGAACATAGCGTGAACTATTTGATGTTTTGCAATGATTTGTATGAGCATGAGGTAGAAAGATCCGACTGGTGTCATTAGCCTTAATATAAAATAAAATAAAGTAAACTTTATTCAAATAAGTTCCCCAAGGTTACACAATACTTACTGTTGGATCAGCAACAATTTTTTCTTCAGTTTTTATATCTGCAGACTTATCTGTCTCATCCAATGTTTCCACTGATGCTAAACCTGCTTTAGTTTGAGTTTCCAAGTTCTGTTCCATTTCTTTCTTTCTCGAAAAGACCGAGCTTAACTGTGATTTCAACCCTTCCAGTAGTTTCTTTTTGTCAATTTGCTCGTTTTTATCTTTAGCTAAAAGTTCATAAAAATTAATGATTTTTACTAAATTAAAAAAAAAGGATCTCTATACAAATTTTCCCAATAATTATTCATTAAATAAATGAAGAGGTCAATTTTATGTAAAATTCTGAGTGTTTCTAGAAAATATCTTATGTTTGTTTCATTGGTTGTAGTGGACATTTTCCATTGAAAATATTTGATATTTTCTGTTAGAGCTTTCATGATTTGTAGAGAATTGACTCATTACATAGAATTGAATAGTATTTAAATAAAGTATTAAAGAATTCTGTTTTACCATCCGAAGAAGATTCTAAGAAAAGCTTAGACTTTCTGAATGGGTTTGGCAGTTTTATTCTTGATTGTGTTTCTTCTTTACTTTTATCCACTAATTCGTCAGTTTCTTCATTTTCTGCGCGTTCATTCAAAGAATCACTGTCCTAAAATAAACGAATATATTATTATAAAAAAGGCAAAAAGGAAAATAATCATAACAAATAATAGACGAATGGGTTAGATGGGGAAGTCGAAGAAATTTTTCCTAATTGAACAAAACTCTGAAAGTAGAAGAAAAGAATAAAGGTAAAAGGTAACGAAGAACATTTCAATTTTTGTATAAATATTTTTGAAGGAAATTACGTACAGTTGTTTTTTCTAGAAATACAGTTGATAGCAAAAAAAGTGGACAAGGAAATTTGAGCTGTGTAAAACGTACTTTCAGGACGTCTTGATTAAATTATGGGAAATGTAAGTGTCAGTAATTGTGGTTATTTTCAAATGAAGAAAATGCAAAATTTTTTCTTATTATAAAACATTATTTGAATCTGCTATAATACTCACTTTGGTTTCTTCATTTATTAACAGCATTTTAAAAATAATATCATACAAGGGCGCGTTCCAGTAATGAACACTAAAGCCCACGACCACGACCGCAAAATTTTCCCGTTCCACTAGCTCAAAAGGTCACCATTCAACAAACAACCACAGAAACCCACGAATAAATACGGTCGTTGTGAGCTTCTTGCGGTCGCCATCGATGCACGAAAGAAAAAATCGCGGTCTTATGTAGAACGATTTTGCGGTTGTTGTGGGCTTTAGTGTTCATTACTGGAACGCGCCCAAAATTTGATATTGTCAATTTTGATAGCTTTCAAATTCTTGAATTTGAATGGATGTCAACATAGATAATGTTGTCAATAAAGTTGTATTTACATGACTATTCAACTCACAAGTGATTATTTTTTGTGACAAGTAAAACGTCAAAAATATCAGCGATTATTTTATGATGTTAATGTCAAATTTTAAAAAGTTTGAAGTTGGCTGTCAAATTTTGCACAAAAAAGTGGAAAATGTTCGTTAAATAGTCCCTTAAATATGCACTCTTGCTCAAATTATAAGTCGAATATTTTTCATACATTACCACTCAAGTCATTTGGGGTTAAAAATTGCCCTCCTGCTACGCTTAACCCCAAACGAAATTCGGGGTAATGACAGTGAAAAATATTCGACTTAAATTTGACCACTCGTGATATTACATATGATAAGTTTTTGGGAAAACATAATTACAGGAAGCTGTTTTTGTTTACTTTTTCTGCAATCGACTGTAAAGTTGCTCCCAGCTAGAAGTAGGACAAAGAATACGCGATCGTGATTGTTTTTGTCCTACTTCCAGCTGGGACCAACTGTACATCATAAACTGTAAAAATCATACAAGCTCGTCAGAACAATGTGCGATTTTCTTAGAACTTAGCGCAACGCAGAGCATGTAAAATTTGATGATAATTTTGTTTTCATTTCCAAAAAATTGTATTTTTTTATTAAAAATAATTATAGCCCGGGAGCCACTAATAGAAAAAAAGTGTATTAAAAAGTACCATTACAAACCCCCAAAATCTTAATTTGTAGAACATCTACATGGCAAAAAATTGATTCGCCAGACAATTTCGCTGGCTAGCTGTTTTAAAATTTTCCGAAGAAAGAGTTTTACAGTTTTAAATCATCTAGCACCATCTGGCATTTACTTTAAATTACTTAAACAGAAAAAACCCAACGGAAACTAATCGCCATACATTTAGGGCGGATTGCGGATACATTCGTTACAGATTAGTCTAAAGTTCGTATTTTGACGTTGTGTGGTTTTGCCGCTTTTTTGACTATTTTTATATGTATTGTAATTATATTAGGCCGTTTGGCAACTTGAATTTAATAGATTTTCCTCTATAATATGAGGTAAAGTGATCGCCCTACAATTTAGTTTATCTAAAAAATTGTACGTATTATTCCGAAATGGGGAAGATGTATATATTCAGGGCCGGATGGGCCATAAGGAAAAAAGGGGATTTTCCCGGTGGGCCGGTGGGCTAGAGACTCGTCGGGCCGGTGCGGTGGCCGAAAGAACCCAAAATCTTTATTTATTAAAAAAAAGTTATTTGCAATAATGCTTCTTAAAAAAAGTAAAAAAAATAATATATCAAAAACTGCTGGAATCGTTTTATTTAGGTATATTTCTATTATTTCGTGGGCTAGCAAGCGAAAAGCTAAGTCAAAAAAATGGATTTGCGTAATTTTAATTTCAAAGCTTCATAGCATTCGAAGAAGTATCACAGTTAACTGAGCACTAGGCCACGATACTTTCACGGGGCCCACATGTTTCGTATAAATCGATTTTTTCGAAAAACGATAAAAGGACGGTTATAATGATATTATTTGTTTCCGTTTTTATTTGGATAACCCCTTCTTTTTTGTTTCTCTTTGGCCATCGTTTATATTAAGAAATTTTTATTTTTTAACCGGACCCAAAATCGAGATTTTGAACTAAAAATAACTCGCCCCAACATTTTCAAAAGGAAGTAATTTCCAATAATAAAGGGTTTTTGAAACAGAAATTACGAATTTCTTGTAAGTTTCCTTTATGTTCACCTCGGTTTTCAATATAGAAAAAATTTAAAGTGATGAGTTTGAATTATTTTTTATAGTTTAATTTTGGAGTAATCATTGTTTTTTGAAACATACATTTTATTATTTTTTTTTTTAAATTTCAAGAAAACTAATTAATAGTACAGGCTGTCCCTTAAACAGCGGAAGAGCTCTTCAGAGGCCGGATTTTGTTTCGTTGGCGAGTTTTATGAACTCGCCAAAACATCATCATTTTCCGCCAATTCGTCATTATTTACATTGTTCTCTTCGCCTGAATGATGACGTTTTGGCGAGTTTTAGAATCCGCCTCAGAAACAAAATCCCACCTCAGTACTTTATTGGGGACCGACCCTTGGAAAAATAAGAACGTATTGAATAGCTTTTTCTTTTTTGGAACATCCTGTATAAAATTCACAAAATGCAATACCTTTGATGATAAGTTTAAATTGGAAAAAATTTAAGACATTAGATACGGATAGTGTAGATTTTAAATAAGTGTTATATTAAAAACAGTACATTTATTGTTGGCCGGGACCTTTTTGAAAGTGGGCCATAGGCCACGGCCTTTTTGTCCTAACCAATTAAAATTAATTCTTTTCTTGAACCATAAAATGTAGTCAACTTTAAAATTTTTATTTCGATAAATAAAAAAATTATACAGGGTGCTCGTTTTTCGAAGCCATACATGGATATAAAAAGGAATTTCATTTGTCATTTTTGTTTTCAAAATATCGCAAAAAAACAAAAATTGCGATTTTCGTTTCTATTCCAAAAGCAATCACTTCCAAATTCGAACAGCTCAAGAGTCATTTGTACCCACCCCACATGAATGGGGACTATTTTTCGTTAGGTTTCTTTTCGTTTAAGTAATTTAAAACAAATGCTAGATGGTGCAAGATGATTTAAAATTGTAGATTTTCCAAACAATTTCTTTGGAAGATTTTGTAAGCACTAGCCAGCGAATTTGTCTGGCGAATGAATTTTTCCAATGTACATGTTCTACAAATTAAAATTTTGGCAATTTCTTATGGTTCTGTTTAATACAGTTTTTTTCAATAACTGGATCCCTGACTATTAGCTGCGCTTGGAAATATTATATTTTTGTTTACTTACAATTAAATAATACGTTTGGAAATTTATGGATTTATTTGTGACACGTAGGTGAAATTTTATCCAATGTTGCCAATTTAGAAAATCCGAAATGTACTGTGAAAATCGTAACATTTTAATTTCAAAATGTTCTAGTGAATCGACATCTACGTATAAAACTTTCGTAAACTATAATACATACTAGGTAATACCATTTTATCACGTGATAGAAATATCAGCAAATGTCAAATATTGAAAAATGTTTTCTTCACTTTCGAGGCAGATGCTAACACAAAACAAAGATTTATGCAAATTAATTTTGATAAAAACTGACGTTTATGAAATAGCACAATATCGAAATTCAAAAATCTGAAGTTTTGACACAACGGTAAAAATTACACCTCGGCCTCTGCTTTTGTGAAGTCTAGTTACTTTGTTTTGATTTTGACATGATTTTGTGTTACTATGAACTTATAACATACAAATTCCCCAGATTTTTAGGCGGGAAATTTGAATTGACCAGAATCATTTCAGCTCACCCTGTATATGAGTGCTCAAAGCTAAAAATTTTATTTGTACATTTTTAGTTATTTTTGCTCTTTATAGTACAGAACATAAAGATAATTGTGTTGTTATTGCATTTATCAACAAAAAATATTAATTTATGTTGAGAATGTAAAGATATTTCCATTTTAAAATTTATCATAAAATTGACAAAAATGACATATGGCAACAATGTAAAAATATTACAATTGTATCTTCGTTTCCTGGAACTTTATTCTGATAAAAATAACTTCGAACATCTACTTAAAATTGAAATTTTTTTATTTGTTTTAAATAAAAAATACTAATAATAAAATGGTTTTCACTTATTAATTCTTGGAGTTTTGAAAAATTTCATGTTAATTTCAACTTTATCACCTTTATTAGATAGTTATCATAACTTACCAAAACTTTGAATTAAATATTAAGAGGTAAATTGTATCTTCAAAGTCTACTTTCAAAACAAAAATTGCTTCATTGGTGGTTGTTGGTGCATCAGAAAAACACCAAATATTTGAAAAAATAAGAAAGTTTTAGATCTTTTATTTTTTTCGACCAAACGACAATTTTTTTATACATATACATATATTTTTTTCAAATTTTCTTCTAAATTTCTTTAGTGCTTTTTAGTTTATTAGAAAACATTTAATTTTTACAAAAATAAGAAAATTGCAGATCTTTTACTGTTTTCATTCGTTCTGCAAATTATACTCTCTATTATCAAAATAATCTTTTTAGATCCAACTTTTGTAAACTTGCTCTTTTTAACCATTATATTTTTGTTAAGGGCCTACACTCGATTCGATTTGATCGAGCGTTTAGATGTAAAGGGTGTTCTAACAATAATGGAAAATATAAATTTTGGCCCATTTTTTTCTGTTGCAGTCAAACCCTTATGACAGATCGGTGGTGGATAGTCCACCATTATTAAAAATAGATCGCTAATCGACACAAGAAGACATTCTTATTGTTAGTATTATTTAAAAAATGGTGAACGTTTGACTACCTGATTCGCAAATTGCACCCAATTTTTTGTGGCAAAATGTTCCAAGTGCATCAAAAAAATTCAGAAAATTTCAGGAGACTGAAACGACTACTGATGATGTCAACGTGGCACGTGCATTTTGGTCATTTGGGCATTGGACCATTTTTCATCGATAACGCGGTTTCAACAGGACGGTACCTCTTGCTACTTACTACACATCACGTGAAACAATGGTAATATTTACAAAAGACATTCCCTGACCGTGTAATCTCTAATCTCCTGTTTGAGCGACCAAAATTGGCCACCTCGATCGTGCGATTTAATGCCTTTGGATTGTTTTCTCTGGATTTTTTGAAGAAAAAGTTTATGGCAACAAGCGCACGACCATTCAAGCCTTGAAAGAGGGGATTAAACACTGACTACGTTTATCTCGAGCAACTCAACCCAGCTTGAATTCGGCTTGGCTTGACCTCTATCATTTGAGGTACATGTAAAAGGTCAAATTAAACCCGAATTCAAGCTTTCTTGACCTGCTCGAGCTAAACGTAGTAACTGTATCACTGAAATGCAGCCACAGTTATGCCAAACCGAAATTGAAAATTTCGTCAAAAGAACGCAAGTGTGCTAAGAAAGCCGAAGAGGGCATTTATCAGATACGTTGTTTCATGATTAAATCAAAATTTTAACATTTTCTAAAAAAAAAAAATGGGGTTTCATTTCAAATTTAAATTTTTCACTCTTGTTGGATAATTTGGTCATATCAGAATGTAAATCGAACCGTCTAGGGGAGATCGGGGATACATTGGACACGGGGTAATATTGGACTGTGTGAAATTTCCCACCTTAGTTGCGATTTTCATAAAAAAAGTTTTTCTATAGTATATATGAAATGAAATAAAAACATGTGATATTGAAAACGGCAGGTTATATTCATTAGTAAAGAGATCAGTCTAGTATTTCTATTTCCTTACATTTGGATGTAAGAATTCAAGGATACTGTTGATATTGATTAACCCATTAATAATTTATATAAATATTTTTTTGTGTCCCATGCTGAGAGGGTTTACAATATTTTCAAGATAAGTAAATATAAGATAAATAACTTGAGAAAAATCTACATATTGTTTTGATTAGTACTGTAGTATGGGGTTATATTGGACAATAGTCCAATGTATCCCGCACTGTGAATTTTTTACAGAGAAATGGAACCGATGCTTTCGTTTATCCTACAGTTGAAGATAATCTGTAATTTTATTTGAGGATATATGTAAAAAAAATCATGTTACATCTTTCAGAAGAGACAAGTATCATTTTTGCAAAAGTTTTAAACAGTTATATAGACTTACGTTAAAAAGACTATTTTTTATGTTATTATTATTCTACAGGTAATAAAACTTTATATGTATACATATAACTATGATTTTTTTTTAGATTCAGTAAATGAATTTACTGTTATTTTTTTAAGTCCAAGATATCCTTTTCGCATGTTCAATGTAGCCCCACCGATGGGGATACATTGGGCAATTGCTCCTATTGGTCTTTTTTTATATCTCCGCGTCAATATAAGCATACAATAAAGCTTTCAAACTTAAAAATTAAAAGCCTATAATATGAACTTTAAAATGATAGGCAATTCATAGAAATTAAATTATTATCAAGGGTGTCATAGATTCCTAAGCTAAAAATGTCCAATGTATCCCCGATCTCCCCTAAAGGCTTAATGTTAACATTTTAACCAAATTATGAGATCGGAAGATCGGACGCTCGTCGTCTTCGATTGGTTGAGCGTCCGATCAAGTTGGACCGTGTGGAGTCTCTTCAGACCAATTCGAATGCTTCGTCCGAAGGTCTCTCTATTTTTGCAATTTTTAATGATTCAAGGCACGTTCAAGTACTGCTCACGTCTCTAAAAATTTATGCGCGAAGTGAAAATCCTTATTTTTATTATGGCCTGAATTAAAATCATATAAATAATTTTGTTCTTTCGAATAACCATTTTTTGTCCACTTCTTTTTTCCTCTATGTCCACCGTAGCTAGAGATAATGCAATTGCTACACCGATTTTTTTTTGCCGTTTTGTTAAAACGGAAGTCATGATATTAATTTGTTGATAACCTCTCAATGCAAGTATCAAAATTGAACTGATAAAATTTATATTTTATTGCAGGAGGTGCCCAGAATCGGCGCGGCGGTCGGGCGGATGTGCTGATCGGACCATGTGTGTTAAGCCGCGTACACATCTGAGCACGTATGTGAACGAGGCAAGGCGAGGCAATGCTTTTTCTCATATCTGTTTCTGCGTCGCACCAAATAGATAGGGGAAAAAGCATTGCCTCTTTCGCGTAGGTTCTCAGATCTCAAAATTGGATCTCAAAATCGGATCGTGTGGAGGCCCTATTACTGAAATACTAGGTACTGCTCGATCGTTTTTTCATCTCCCAAATAATTTATTTCCTTCACTTAACTACTTATTCAATGTTTATTTTTATAAGTTAAAACTCTAAATTTTATTAGTTTTTACAAAGATATAAAACTGCGAGTTAATCGATAAGTTTTTCAATATGTCTAATTTAGTTGTATTGTAAATTAGACCTTGACCTAAATTAGCTGAAAGGGTCTTATAGGGTATATCTTCGATATTAATATTTAAATAAAATACAGGGTGGTCCGTTTAACCAAAATAGTGGTAATATATCCAAAAGTAAGTTTTAGAAAAAATGAGAATGAGTATAGTTTTCTGCCCGGAGGGCTTCTTTATGAATATTAGAACCTCGAATCAATTTTTTAATGGAAACCTATATTTTTTTAATATACAGCGTGATGATAAAGTTTGGAACCTAATTCATAACTGCCGTATTTAACTTTTTGAGAAAATCGCTCGGACAGGTCAATTTTAGTTTTTAAAATCCCATCTCTTGGTATAATAAAAATATTAATGACATCACTGGTGATTTAGCAATGACGTCATTATCGATTTTTTTAAATGGACTTTTTTCACTGGTTTTTGATAGACATTTATAACTGCCGTATTTAACTTTTTGAGAAAATCGCTCGGACAGGTCAATTTTAGTTTTTAAAATCCCATCTCTTGGTATAATAAAAATATTAATGACGTCACTGGTGATTTAGCAATGACGTCATTATCAATTTTTTTAAATGGACTTTTTTCACTGGTTTTTGATAGACATTTATGTCACTTAAACAATGATATAAAAAACAATTAAATTTTTAAAAAAATTTTGAATAAAAAATCTTTTTAATTCAAAAAAGGAAATTTTTATTTTAACTAAAAAGTTTTATAGAAATAAATTAAAGTGAATTTGAAGTTACCAATAATAACAAACGAAAGTAAATGTTTAAATAATGCGCATTCCAATGCAAATGTAAAATGTTAAATGTATTTAACAAAATTTAGTAGTCTTGAAAAACTAATTTTTTGATTCCATTTAAATGTAAGGAAATTTACAAAAAATAAAATTTTAAATTTACCATTTATTGAAATCAGCAAAAATAAGTCTTATACCTTATACAACATTCAAATTTAATAGTACAAATCAATTTTAAGTTTATATTAAAAAATTTTTAAACGAAAATTTGTTTACAAATGCAACAATTTTTATAAATGTCTATCAAAAACGAGTGAAAAAAAAATCGATGATGACGTCATTGCTGAATCACCAGTGTCGTCATTAATAATTTTATTATACCAAGAGATGGGATTTTAAAAACTAAAATTGACCTGTCCGAGCGATTTTCTACCAAAAAAATAAATACGGCAGTTATGAATTAGGTTCCAAACTTTATCATCACCCTGTATATTCTGAATACAGAGAATCAATTGGGATATTTGTTTGTTACTGCATGGACGATGTCAAGGTCAGTTGAAGGTCAACTTCTTTTTTAAAAAGGTAACCTATACCTACTTTTTGTAACAGATTCATAGTATACGTAAAAAAATCTTTTATATGAACAGTTTTTTTTAATCTTCAACTTTTTAAAATATTAAAAATAGCTTTATTGTTTTTAAATTTAAAATCTAGAATTTTAGAAAAAAAACTGAAAGTAGCAAAACATGTTTGTTATTAGGCAAGAAAAATTAAATATCTTTCCTAAAAACAATTATGTTTTGCTTCTTTCAGTTTTTTTTTCTAAAAATTCTACATTTTAAATTAAAAAAAATAAAGATTTTTTTTTAATATCTTAAAAAGTTGACGTTTAAAAAAATAACTCTTCAAATAAAAGATCAATTTTAAAGTTAAAGTAAATTTTTTTATTGCACATATAGTATGTACGAATAATTGGCTATTTGCATATACAGTATGTACGAAAAAATAGCTATTTGCACATCAGTATGTAGGAATAATTGGCTATTTACACATACAGTATGTACGAATAAATGGCTATTTGCACATACAGTATGTACGAATAAATGGCTATTTGCACATACAGTATTTACGAATAAATGACTATTTGGACATACAGTATGCATGAATATACATATGAGCATTCAAATTACCACATGCAATACGTCGAAATATTAATTTTACTAATATTTTATTAAAGGTATCTAATAACTTAGGAATGTTTTAATGTTCTAAATTTTGATCTGAATATAAATTTTTTTATTAATATGACTTACTTTAAATATGTAGGTATAATAACTAAACAGTACTCATAAAAAAATGTATTCACTATTTTTACAATAATATAAAATGAAAACATACATACAGAGGGGTGCACAAAAAACGGCCAACGATGTAGCTTCATTATTTCTTATCCGATTTTAATAAGTGATATGTCAAATTAAATGGTTTGAAGAATACTACAATCAGATAATAAAAGATTAATTTTATTTTTGAAAACATCAGAGGAGGAGGAGGCAACTTTTCTTTTTAAAAGAATCATTAAAAAAAATAATCTAAACCAACTATATGTATATACTAATAATTTTTTTTAAATAATTTTTTTATATTTTTTTTATTTTTTTCTTATTTTTTTTTAAATTTATTAATTATTATTAATTTTTTTTAATTTAATTTAATTGTTTTTTTTTGTTTTGTGGTTTTCAGTTTTTTATTTTTTCTGATTACTCAAAAACAAAAAAAAAACAATTGAATTAAATTTAAAAAAAATAATAATAATAAACAAATAAAAAACGGAATTTAAAAAAATTTATTTAAAAAAAAATTATTGGTATAGCTGGTTTAGATTATTTTTGTTAATGATTTTTTTCAATAGAAAAAAATATGTTGCCATTTGAAAAAGAAAAGTTGCCTCCTCCTTCTCTGATGTTTTTAAAAATAAAATTAATCTTTTATTATCTGATAGTATTCTTCAAACCATTTAATTTGACGTATCACTTATTAAGATTGGATAAGAAATAACGAAGCTACATCGTTGGGCGTTTTTTGTGCACCCCTCTGTATGTATGTGTTTTCATTTTATATTATTGTAAAAATAGTAAATAAATTCTTTTATGAGTACTATTTAGTTATTATACCTAGGTAACCTAGGTATTTAAAGTAAGTCATATTAATAAAAAAATTATATTCATCAAAATTTAGAACATTAAAATATAGTTATTAAATACCGTTCATAAAATATTAGTAAAATTAATATTTCGACATATTGCATGTGGTAATTTGAATGCTCATATATTCATGCATACTGTATGTCCAAATAACCATTTATTCCTACATACAGTATGTGCAAATAGCCATTTATTCGTACATAGTGTATGTGCAAATAGCCACATCCTTTAAAAATCGAAAGATAGGTGCCATAACACTAATAAAACGAATACCCTGTATATTAAAAATATCTTTAAATGGTAGCTGGCTTAAATTGAATACACTTTCGTGTAAACTTTTTTTTTTAATTTGAATTATTACCGTATTGGTACGGTTCAAAAAATATTGAGGTGTTTCCGTTTTTTTTTTTGGCAGACCCTGTATTTACATTCTGCAACCTAAATTAAAGAGATCCAAAGTTAAGGTACTTTTAGGTCATTATATTTTTTTGTACATTCTTGATTTTTTTTTTAATTTGAATTTAGTTTCATAACTTTTAAATTTAGTATAAGAAGATTTAGGAAATCACCTAATGTAAAAATGAAGTTAGAAATAAATAAATGTGAATAACTCATTTTAATGTAGCTACAGCCTGATGTAATTTTTATTTATACATAAGTAAAAGCAGGAAATTCAGTAAATTAGCTATAATTAAAATATTATTATAGAACTTTTAGTAAAACTTACTTTACACTTTTCCTTTGATTTTGATCTAGTAAAGAAGCCTGGCATTAAAATTCCACCAGTTGGTATTTTCTTAGGTTTTACTTCTTTTATATTATCAGACTTTATTATTTTGCCCTTTTCTGCTACATTGTCTTTGTTCAATGTTTCTTCATTTTTAACTTCTGATATTTTATCTTCATTTTTGTTGTCTTCAGATTTTTCCTTCTCTTCTAGTTCTATTCCTTTCTTATCATCAATTGGCTCACTCATATTTGTAAATATTTAAATTATATTTTTATTTTAAAGATGCTTTATTTTTATCCTGAAATAAAAGGGAACAGAGTGTGTTAGTATGGTATAGGTGGATATATATATTTTATGTATTGATTTACATCAAAACAAAGCATTTGGGTGAATAACTAAAATAAAATACTATCAGATTTAATACTTACATCACTTTTGAAAGAATTTAATGAAATTTGTTCAGTATATTAGATTTTAGCACACATAAATACAAAATTTCACAAACGTTTTAGGCTTGATGCGTTATTGCTGCTGCTTTGTGCTAGGGGCCCTTTTTTTATACCTGCGCGCTTTCCGATGCGTCTCTTTGCCGGCTGCTGGTTGGGTTTATATTCCTTCTCCCTCGAGTACGTTACTACCCCGTGCCAATTTCTGTAGTAAGACGAGGAAAACATCAAAATCCAACATCTGTAAATAAAGGAAGTATGAAAACAAAACCAAAAAGGAATGCAAAATTTTAAAGTGTATGAAGAAGGTTCCTGTTTTTAGGATATTTCATTTCTATTTTTATTTTTTAAAACAAAAAACAAAAGAGACACTATATATATTTATAAAAAAGTAGAGTTTTATTTAGTCTTTGTTATTAATTATTAATGTTTTAATAAAATAAATGAATGCTGTAATGTTCATAATTCATAATCTTTGAATATCAAACTATTAGGGTGATGCCATCTTCTAGATTTATTGAAACGTATATTCAGTATGTGTATATAAAGTTGCATATTATTAAAGAATTTTTGGATGCGCGAAAAACACAAGCTTTTGTTTTGTACAGGACGACCCATTTTCCCCCGCTCTTAAGAGTAAATGTAATTTCCTACAAATATTAAAGATTTGTGTGACATCCTGTATAAATTGTTTTTATATTATACAGGGTGTCCCATTTGACGTTGGACTGTATGAGTATCTTTGTTATTATTGGAGATAGAAAGTCGGTTAAATGGACAAAGTAGTAGAGATTTTTTCGAATATTAATAATTCATTTACAAAAAAATTGAATATCGCATCGTTCCAACGCTATCTTGAAAAAACAAGAAAATGCGATTTTCAAAATATGGCCTTAACTTCGTTATTTTCGCTGGTACAAAAAAAATTTTTGACTTAATACAGACAATTTTTTGTGTACAATGCAGTAAAACAAATGAATATTTTTTTTCGCCAACGGATTTACCGGAAATGAACCAAACTTATTTTTTTCTTATGGCACCCATATTGGATTTACACATATTCGGAATTACTGCATTTTTCTGAGTAATTTGATATATCATATGTAATATTTTAAGAAAAATAGAAACAATTTTATTTTACTAACCAAAAATGGTCTTGAATAGATGTAAACTGTCAATTCATATGTGTTAAGATTTATTTTATATTTAATATTTTAAATAGTTACATTTATGTTATTGACAATTTACATCTCTTAAAGTCCAATGTTAGTTTGTAAAATCAAATAATTTTATTTAAGTCAAAAAATTTTTTTGTACTACCAAAAATACGAATGTTTAGCCATTTTTTCAAAATCGCATTTTCTTGTTATTTCAAGATAGTGTTGGAACGATGCGATATTCAACTTTTTTGTAAATGAATTATTAATATTCGAAAAAATCTCTACTATGTACATTTAACCGATTTTCTATCTCCAATAATAACAAAGATACCCATACAGTCCAACGTCAAATGGGACACCCTGTATAATACACCTTTTCTAATTGTATTTCAGAAAAGATTAATTTAATTTCAGAAATCATTAATTGTAATTCAGAAACGTCTATTGTATTTCAAAAAAAAATATTTAATTTCAGAAATTATCAATTGCGTTTCAGAAAGTACCTATCATTTGAAAACCAGAATTAGACAATTTCAGAAAGTATGATATTTATTTATTAATTATTTCTGTTTCACTCATAGTAAATTTGGACGCAAATTTTGGATTACCTATTGTAGCCACCAACAGCCATGTTTTCCATTGCTAAAGCAGAGTCATGATCGATTTTAGGGTTTTGTGCTACCCGAGCGCAACCACGACCAACAATTAGGAGTTTCCATTTTTATTATTTTTCTTCTAATAATAATTCTAAAAATTTGAAAATTAATGGTGAAAAAATTATTGCAATATCTTAAGAAATGAGAAAGCTATTCCACTTCAAAGTTTACTGACTTTGACGTGGTGACGTCATAAAAGGACCTTACTCGGGTACTAAATCCCTGTGGGCTTTCCGGTCATATGGAAAATTGTATTTCACTTTCACAAAATTTTTGTATATTTCTCTGATTTAATAATGCTTACTCTTTTATCAAAAGAAGGTTAAAATAAATTTAAAGCCTTAAAAATTATAGGTATGCGATTCGCACTGTCCCAAAGGGCTCAAACGCTAACTTGACTTTATAATAAAATAGTATGATTTTCCGCGATTTCATGCAGCAGCCCGATGAATAGAAGTAAATTTTGTGATATAAATCTTCCATAAATCCTCCTCGTTGGCCCAAGGGTGGAAAATATCGCAAAAAGGTCTCTATGTCCCAAATTTAAAAGGCATGCATACCGACGAAGCCCATCACCCATCACATCATAAAAAAGATGAAAAGTTGTGGAACAAAATTGGAAAGTTTCGGTTATTTTTTTGCAGGCCTTTTTGTATTTCGCAAAGAATGTTGTTTTACGCTAAAATAAAATGGGCATAGATTGCTAATATATTCCAACGTTAAAAAAAATTGAAAAAATTGTCCAAAAACTAATTAAGTCTGTTTAAAATTTACTATGAATGTTCTGTGATATATATTTCTATTTAGCAACATTTTCAAGATAATTTTAAGGCGTTAAATAATCTATAAGGTAAAATACAAAATATCCGGCTAAAGTTTCCGAGCCCACCGATTCATTTGCTGGTTTAATATTAGAGCTTCGAGCTGCCCCCGATTCTGATGAATAGAAAAGCCTATACAGGGTGTCCTCAAATTGGCGCCCAACCTCTAATTGATTTACCAAAAAATAAATAAAAATTTAGCAACACCTAATTGCACCTGAATTAACCTGTACTAGGAGTATGGAGTAATCAAAGACCAAATAAACGTTATTCGCAATTTCGGAGATCAGCCCCCCCGACTCTGATAAATAGAAATCAAGAAATGAAGCGAAACGAAATGATCCTGTTGCTCTCATACACTGTTTCAATAACATCCAAGTCCAAGGGCCTAAATCATTTATTGGCAACTTCCAAAAATAATATCAATCAATACAAAAAAAAATAAGTTAATAATATAAGAGCGTTACCAAAGGGTACAGGATCAGCTCATAACATAGGAATGTTGTGCTGTTCTTCCTCAAGACCCAAGCAAAATAAACAATAATACCTATGACTAAAATATACTGACAAAATAGGCGAAAACAATAGATTAAAAAATACATACAAATTATTATAAGTACTGATTATAATCAAGTTGGATATAAGGAATTTTTTTGATCCAAGTACACATAATAAAATTACAAAATTACTTGCCACTAGAATAAGTTTGGAATCATGAACTAAACATAAGTGGATAAAACTAACAAAGTGCGAGAAGATCCTCATGTAGATATTTATTGACCGGCTATGAGAAGAGACTTAAAAATTTTTTTAAAAGCTGGTAAACTTTGGAACGAGAAGTCGTACGAATTATAGAATTTGGCCATGGTATAAGCGAATGTCCGTTTAAAAATTTCCTGTTGATGTTTGGGAATGTTCAATTTGTCCCTTCTACGAATATTGATATTGTGAACATCCGTACGAAATCTCAATCTATTGTATAAGTAAGGTGGGCATTTCGACTTGATAATTTTGAAATAGAAACAACCTGTATGCAAAACTCTTCGATTGTGCATGTTTAGTCATTTCAGCTCCTTGATTTTGTGTGAGATATGTTGAAATTTTTTAATACCAAAAATGAGCCTGGCACAAGAGTTTTGCACAAACTGCAATCTATTTGCTGTGAGCTTATCAATAAATGAGTGATACAAGGAGTCACAATAGTTGAGATTACTCTGGACCAGCGCTTCACAAAGCAGCACTTTGTTAGCTTTGTTGAGCACATGTCGATTTATATAGATGTTTTTTTAAATTAATATAAGCTTTTTTGATAAGATGGGTGCTGTTATCTCTAAAACGTAATTCATTGTCAAAGTAGACCCCAAGGTTCTTTTCACAATTAGTGAACTTCAAAAGCTCTCCATCAAGATAAATTTTTAGCTAATTCTCAACCTTACTTCTTCTATTTTTGGGGCCGAATACGAGCATTTTAGTTTTGTTCTTATTAAGTTTCAGACAGTGTTTTCTGGAATTGACAGCCAGCTTCTTAAGATCAGAATTAATTTTGATTTCGGCCTCCTTTATTTTGTCGGCAGGAAACGAGAAGTATAACTGAGCATCATCAGCGTAAAGATGGTATGAGCAATAGTCAATTATCTTATATAAGTTACTGGTATAAATTGAGAATAGTAAACGTCCGAGAATTGAACCTTGGGGTACCCCAGACTGAGTATGATTAGAACTTGAAGACTTATTTTCGTAGCATACTTTTTGGTAACGACTAGAAAGGTAAGAGTTGATTAGTTCATAAGCAGATTTGTAAAACCCAGATGCTTTAGGATTGACACCAAAAACTTGTGACTGATAGTGGCAAAAGCCTTCGAATAATCAAGAAGAATTAAAACAGTTTAGTTATTATTATCCTTCGCTTTAATTAAATCATCTGAAATACAGGTGAGAGCACTATACAACAACTATATCCTGGTCTAAAACCCGATTGAACGTCAGGGTGGATGGATGCGTTAGTGTTTAAGTAATGACGAATTTGTTTTACCAATATAGTTTCAAACACTTTTGAGAGAAGTGGTAATAAGCTGATTGGATGGAGATCATTATATGATTTAGTATGAGATATCTTCGGGACTGGAACAACAATTGCTGTTTTCCAAGAGCTGGGAAAATGAGATAGATTGATGCAGCTATTAATTATGTGAACTAAGTAGTCAGAGACATAAGGATAAGAAATGCTGATCATCTTCGCATCTATATTATCAGCACCATGGCGACAAGGTTTGATTCCGGAGATAATATCTGAAAGCTCACTAATAGTTACTTCAGTAAAACTAAACTTAACTTTTCCTGGGAGCGCTTCAGTAGTGTCATAGAAGTGGATCAAATCATTGCAAGGATCAATTTGAAAGATATTTGAGGAAAAGTGAGTATTCATATTATTATTATTCACATCTTTTAGTTCAGGGGGAAGCGTAACAGATTTATGATTGCCAATACCCAAGCTTTTTAATCTGTTCCAAAAAACTTGTTTTTTATCTTTTTTTACTGAGTAGAAGAAGAAAAGAACACTTTTCAACTCTAATAGCGGTTGTCACTCGATTTCTGAGAGAGATAAAATCTTTAATATCTTTGGATTTCTTAAACTTCAAAAATGCCTTATCACGCAATCGAATCATGCACTGAATATTATGTGTAATCCAAGGCTTGGAGGCTTTGTAGTGACTAAAAGATTCCAAAGGCGAGTGAACATTAAATAGATAAAGTAGATGCTCAGTAAAGAAATGTAACTTCTCATCAATATCGGTCATGTCAAATATTAAGAACCAAGGTATTGAAAACAGATCAGATTTAAAACATTCTAGATTAAATTTTTTTATAATTTCTGCTACAAATTTTTGAATGTAGTTTAACAACCTCACCTAATGAGATGGTGGTACTTATTAAGTTCATGTACTTTAATAACTTTAGTATTCGACACATGTACATCCTCACCAACAATAATTAGATCAAGGATAGAGTCTTTGGTTGTGGAGACACGATTTGGTACTTATGCATAAATTTTCATCAAAAATGCTATAAAAACTATAATATTTGGAAAGTATATTTTTCGCTAGTAATGAAATCGCAAATGTTTTTCCTTCATATTGAATTTATTTTACATATAGAACTTTTGTTTTTCATGTATAATTTATTATAAGGGCGTATAGTTTTAAAGAGAATATAGGAAATATAATTATAAAGACGCATTCTTACAAATAATATGTACTCCTATATGTATACTTATTCGTTTGTGATTTGTGATGCATCTGCTATCTGCTATACAGTGTGGTTATGTTATAAATGACAGTATTAACTGCATTGCCTCTATTGAATAAAGAATGGTTATGAGTATTTATAATTTTTAATTTGTCTTTGAAAATCAATTATTTGCCAAAAAATAAATAACTGGATTTCTTTAGTATTTGCATAATCTTTATTTCAGGGTGAACATAAATAAAAAATAATCTTTTGATAATGTATTGCACATTTAAATAGGTAAAATTCTAGTAAGTATATTTAATGCCCCAAATAATTTTAGATTTTCTTGTATCAATTTTAACCTGGTGATTAGTATACCTATACTCAAAATTAACAAAAAAATTTGAGGTGTTGTTGTTCGTTAGTCGCCAAAAAGAATTTAAAATCAAAGTAACTTATAATTACTATACACCTAATAATAAAATTAATGCCAAAAAAAATACTATAGCACAATGTACAAGGTGAGCTAAAATGATTGTGGTTTCATATGTAGGCAGCCAAATACACAGGTTGGTACAACTGAGATCTTAAAAAGAAAATCTCCTAGTAATCCAATGGTGTAGCAAATTTTTTTTCCAAAATCTCTAATATCACAGCAAATGTCAAATATTGAAAAATGTTTTCTTCACTTTCGAGGCAGATGCTAACACAAAACAAAGATTTATGCAAATTAATTTTGATAAAAACTGACGTTTATGAAATAGAAGGCACAATTACGTAATTCAAAAATCTGAAGTTTTGACACAAGGGTAAAAATTACACCTACGCCTCTGCTTTTGTGAAGTCTAGTTACTTTTTTTTTGATTTTGACATGATTTTGTATTACTATGAACTTGAAGCATACAAATTCCCCAGATTTTTAGGCGGGAAATTTGAATTGACCACAAGCATTTTAGCTCACCCTGTGGTTAAGCACTCTAAATATATTGTTTTTCTAAAATTTAAATAATGAAAAAATAGAATGCAGTGCAGTTTCTTTGGGGAACACCATAATCAAGAAATGTGTTGAAGATATTATAAGTGCTCTGTGTTAACAAATAATTCAAATTAAATTATTTCTGTGAATAATTCAGATTTGCTCTCCCAAAGGCTTTATAATGATTTCTGCAATCTAAAATAAAAAACACTATTATCTCATAATTATTCACCTATTCCCAGTATTCTTACCTGTACATTTGGTGGTACAGATAGTACGTACTCAAGAGCATCAGCAATATCCTTCGATTGCAAGCAAGGACTACTTTCTAATATTTTCCTGAAAGTTTCTGGAACTTCTGTCAAAATTTCTGTATCCACCCTTCCTGGACTAATACTCTAAAAAATGTCTCTTTTAATATTTCGTTTTTATCTCTTATTTCATTTACAAGTTCCAAAATTTTCATTAAAATAATGATTTAATATAATAATCATATTTAATTGAAAATAATTTTAGTTTGAAAAGTAGTTAAAAATTCTTACAGTTGTTCTTATTTTACTTCCAGCAGTCAACAATTCAACTCTTACACACTCTGTAATATTTGTAACCGCATATTTGCTGGCGGAATAAACATTTATCCCAGGCGTTGATACAATTTTATGTCCAGAAATACTATTAATATTAATAATATTCCCATCTATCTCCCTATTCTTCATAATTTTCACAGCTTCTCTTGTAGCCACGCATAATCCAATCACATTAGTTTCAAAAACCTTTCTCCATTTTTCTGTATCGCCCTCAAGTAGAGTAGTACAACTTGTAACACCTGCATTATTTACAAGAATATGGACACCTCCCAAATTATCATCAGCCCATTTCAAGGCTCCTATAACATCTTGCTCAATTGTAATGTCTGCCTTAATTGGGTATAGCTTTCCTTCTTTATCAGCAAGACTTTCGGAAAGTTCATGAAGTCTATCCAAACGTCTTGCCATTGCTACGACCTAAAATGTGTCAAAAATAAATAACCGACGAGAAGTTAGCAATAAATTTCCAGCAACATAAATTTTACATGTATTTTTCCATAAGAGGATTATCGCCCATAACTTCTTCGAATTAAGCCGCATAAAAAAAAACTAATGATGCCATTGGAAAGTATGATTCAAGATCTTTCTAGCAGTGTGTATATTAATGCTTGCCTCATAATATTTATTAAAATAATTGCAATTACACTGAAGTCTACTAAAAATTTACAAAAACATATTAAGGGATGCAGTTCTTTTCAAAATAATCCCACAAAAAAATAATGGTACCAATGAAAAGGTATCTTCATTTCATTAAAATGATGTGTTACACAATGCTTTCCTTTTTATATTTTTTAAACAATTAACGAAAAAGGTTATTTTTTGTGCAACTTAATTGAAAAGTGTTAGGTTAATTAAAAAAACAGCTCATTAACCGGAAAAAGTCAAGCATTGTGCCATATATCAATCTAATCCTTTTGAAAAATCATGATCATTGGTGTAATTAACTGTTTTGTGCAAGTTAATTGAAAGGAGTTAGGTGACTTGATACGTTAATTAAAAAGAACAGCTCATTAACCAGAAAAGGCAAGCATTGTACCATATATCATTCTAATCCTTTTGAAAAATCATGATCATTGGTGTAATTAACTTTTTTGTGCAAGTTAATTGAAAGGAGTCAGGTGACTTCCCAGCAAGCATAGAAGTTCTTGGGATATCTTTGAGAGTACTTCATTGTAATCGTATTGAGAGGTTGCAAAAACTTTTCGGAGGCATCTCACAGCGAACTCCCATTAGGAAATGAAGTCCCTGAGACATCTTTGCGAGTACTTCATTGTAATCTTATTGAGAGGTTACAAAAAGTTTTCGCAGAGACCTCCCAGGGAACTCCCATTAAGCAGTGAAGTCTCTTGGGCTGTTTTGGATATCCCTGAGAGTACCTTTTGTTACCTTATTGAGAGATTATAAAAAGATTGCGCAAAGATGTCGCATAGAACTCTTGAGAAGAACATGCGCGTACGCAGATATTGCGCCTTTCTTTTTCTTGAGCTATATTTGGCTAAACCTAACCTATTTCTCGTAGCATGCACATTTTTTCACTCGGCGTCGTGTAGTGTATATTGTTTCAGTGTAAGTGCTAGTGCAAGTGATTTTTTGAAGAAGAACAACGCATTTAGTTTTGATTTTTGTGATAGTTTTATTTTCACCTTATGTATAGGGTACATATAAATATGTGGTATACCTATATGTATTATTTTTTGTTGTTGTCAAATAGAGAAAATGTCGACTTTTTAATACAAATATATACATATGAATAATGTATAATAAATATTTATGTTATATAAAATGTTTTTTTATTTCCTGAAGTTATTTAACAATAATGTTCTTGATTTCAAATGTTATAAAAGAAACAAATATATTTAGGGATATCGTCTGCACGTTTCATATTGTGCCTTCCTATTTCGTTACATGTGACTCGCAACCGAATGTTCCGATAATCACCTTGCGTCCTTGGTGGGATTGCGACTTTACTGGGACATCTCTGCGAAGTCAAATGTCGCGGACATTTGGCACTTGTGGGGACCGCTGTAAGATCTGGTGGAGATATTCGCAAAGATCTTTCTGAGAGGTAACTGTGCTTGCTGGGTTAATACGATAATTAAAAAAAACAGATCATGAAAAAATCGCGACAGCGATTTTTTCTATGATCTTTGATTCGATAGTTATTACCAACGGGACAACCAAACTTGAGTTGATTAAAAGCAACAACATCCAAGAAAAAGTAGTATTTTGTATAAACGTCATATTATTGGACAAGACTTATAATCTTGTATTTTGATTGGTTCTAAAATGAGGTGTTTATTAATCGCTGATAATTAGAAAAAGATAACCTTTTTCGTTAATTGTTTAAAAAATTTAAAAAGGAAAGCATTTGTGTAACACATCATTTCATTGGTACCATTATTTTTTTGGTGGGATTATTTTGAAGAGAACTGCATCCCTTAATATGTTTTTGTAAATTTTTAGTAGACTTCAGTGTAATTGCAATTATTTTAATAAATATTATGAGACAAGCATTGGTATACACACTGATAGAAAGATCTTGAATCATACTTTCCAATGGTATCATTAGTTTTTTTATGCGGCTTAATTCGAAGAAGTTATGGGCGATAATCCTCTTATGGAAAAATACATGTACAATTTATGTTGCTGGAAATTTGTTGCTAACTTCTCGTCGATAAATAAATACAGAAATTAGTTCTGATTTGAAATTATAACAATCGAATAGAATAAATTTCGATTGTCCTTGTAAAATTTAAAAAATGTCGTGAAAATTACACAGAAATAAATTCCAATATAAATTACATTATTAAATTATATTTTTTATAATTACACATGGAAATGATAATGGCTGATGATTCTTACATGTAATCCATTTTCAACGAGCATTTCTGCAATTGCAGCCCCAATTCCAGAGCTTGCACCAGTAACTACAGCAACTTTACCCTTGCAGTGATCCATGACGGTGATTGTAAATAAAATGTGGAGAATTTGGAATCGTGCTACTATTTATAGGTCCGTAGGAAAATTATAAGGTTGATAGATGTGGCTATAATTTACGATATTATGTAAGGAGATACATAATAATTAGGAGTGTTTTATGAATAAATAATAGAACATAGTATACAGATGTTTTAATAACGTTTAACTTATTAAAACATTCACAACGCAATTTGACTAATTGTATGTATGTAAATAAGTTTAATTGGGTTTTTAGGTAGCGCACTGAAGTTTGTAGCTGTATTTAAAACTTATGGAAAATTAGTTTTCTGACAGTTTTCCCATAAGATTTTTTTTCTATTTTTAAGAAAATTTCAAACTTTATCAATTTCAAACTTTTGAAAATTAATTTCTGTAATTTATTTAAGCTTCAAAAGTTTAACTTTAATGTAATAATTATTATAACAACAAGGCCAAGAAAATTAAAACCATTCTAAAAATAAATCACGATTAAATTATTGAATATAATTTGTCATAAATGATTGTATCGTGCGACACGATGTCGTATACAACTTCCATCATTTTATCCTTGCCATTTAAATACAAAAATAAGATTGTCCTTGTCATGTCGTATACGATATTTTGTCAAATGTTTCAAGCACAACCCCCAGTTTCAGTAAAATCATATTCTAGGGTACACTTTTAGTTTTTTTTAGAACTTTTGATAGTCTGTAATCTGTAACACCTTAACGAAGCACTTTTGGATAGATATGAGTTTGGTCAAATCGTTTTATTTTGGTCTAAGGACCTCACGAGTATGTGGTATCATTTTGTACAGACCTTTTAGGGCACCCTGTATATTTACTGTATTTACTGCAAAATTTTACAGGACAATTTGTAGTCGCAGTCATAAATAATCCTCTGGTGTAGTACAGTTGGTCCCAGCTGGAAGTAGGACAAAAGTAATCAGGATCGCGTATACTTTGTCCTACTTCCAGCTGGGAGCAACTTTACATATACATCCTGTTTGATATAGCCGGCGATTTTCTCGTTGCTGCTAATTGAAAGTATGAACGTTTTCATCATGAAACGCCGATGAAAGAAATGGCATAAGGTCAACGGATGCCGAAGTGAGGTTAAGTTCCAAAAAACTTCAAAGGGTTTTTAGATGACTTTGTTTCTTAAGCCTTGAAACTATATAGAGTTTATGATTAGTTGTATATAATCTTAAATTAACATAGCGGTTGAAAGTGAGGACACTTTTGAAAAATGTAGGCATAAGTTGTAGAAAAACATATCAAAATTTTCACCATTTTGTTTTCTTATGCCATTTTCTGTGTGCCTCGAAAAACTTTTATTTTAAGCCATTATTATAACAAAAGGTATAACAATGGACAGCCGAACATGCGAAAAAACAAGAAATAAAATCGCTAATATTAAGCGTATCGGTGCGGCAGTCGGGGGACACTTGTCTGAGGAGACTCTAGAGTTTTCGCTATCTAGTTGGTATACACTTTAGAATGTCTGATATTAATAATATGTTAGGTATGGGATACTCTAGAACTCTTCACCGTGGTTCACCAAACGTCAAGGTTAGAAAGTAGAGCAAATTTTATCAAGAAAAAACCAAAAAAGTAGGGGTCCATATGTTATGGTTTGAAAGTTACATGGGCTTGAATTTAGCATCGCCCGTTTTTGCCAGAAATCAGTAAATGATCGCTCCTTAAAAACTTAGTAAAAAGATTTAAAAAAATATATAATTTGAAAGCTGAAAGTATCCTCTTTTCATTGGTAACAATGATAAAACACAAATCGTTTATCAAGTATTAAAAAAAATCGAAAAGGAAAAAAAATCCAGAAAAAATTGTTTTTTAGCAGTTTTTGAAGATTTCCTCCAAGATTTTTTTTAATTTTCTAAAAATTCGTTAAACTCTCTAGAAATTATGAAAAATTTTGAAACCCTAACTCTTTTTATGCATTCACTAGAGCCTTCTAAACTTACTCCTATGAGAATTGATTCAAAGCATAGTTATTCATTTTTGTTATTAGGCGAGTTTACGCGACTAACTATAGTTAGAAGTTGATACGAATTTCCGTAACTACTCTTGTTTACGAGACCAAAGCAGCTGTATTTGACGCCACGAATGACGTCATAGCCATAGCTACGGTTAGCAAATTGGTAACTACCTCAAGGGAGCAGGTTATGAGTAGTTAGTGCTAATGTTTGCTAACTTCAGGTCATTCAATTTCGGATATTTCGTGTTTGCTTTATGTTTTTAGCTTAGTTTTTCCATTGTTATGTTTTAAAGTAGATTAATCAATTCGATCAATTTCTAAATTTATTAAATTTTGGCTCAAATTATAAAAAATACTACTAACTATATTATTAGTTGCGAGTAGTTAGTCGCGTAAACCCAAATTAGGAAAATTAAAATTAAAAACTCTTAGTACGACATGTTGTTGGTATATTCAATAAAAAAACATGTCAGAATCACCTAATTTCAAATTATAGAAAAATGATGAAAATATAGCTGCCAAATTTGTCTCATTTTTTATTAAATTTAAATAAAGTGTTTCTAACTTATTTATTTATTTAAAACACAAACTAAAACCTTACTAGGAGTTATCAACTTAAATTTTGTTTATTTAATTCAAGTTTGTTTAAAATTTTGAAAATTTGTTTGATTGTAGAAAGGTTACTAGACCATAAAATTGGAAATTACTGAAATACCACTACTCCTATCAAAATTTAACAGGTATACTTTTTTTGGTAAATTGAATGAAGGTTTATACCCAGATTCTGGTCAAATTATTTAAGTTTAAAGGCCTTTAAATTTAAATTTGTTATGTGGGTTGTAATGGACAATTTCCATGGATACATTATTTGTTTTAAATTAAAGGCCTTTAATTTTGACCAGAATCTGCCCATTAAAAAATCCAAAGAAAATGTAAAATTTTGCAGTGGCGTATCAAATAAATTAAAAAAAGGGGACATCTTAAGCTGTTTCTACGCCACTGCAATGTAAAATTAAGACAAAAGTACAAGCCAATGATGAGTACCGATGAGAAGTACTCGCCCTAAAATTTTTATTAATATTCATCCAGCCAATCAAGAGAAAATAAATAAAAAGTGAAAATTAACAGAAATTTCAACACACTGTATCTCGGTAACAGTTGAGTTTTGGAAAAATGTTTGTACGTACTTGTTGTCTTATTTTTACTTGTAGTATAAGCACACACGCCCGTGACCGTCATTTTAGAAACACCCTGTATACATATTTTATACAAAGAGAAATCTAATTTTATCAATAATAAAATTAGTAAGATTTAGAAAACAACTAAATATTTGATTAAATATTGAAAATAACCACCCTGCTTGTATAATTATAATATAAAGACACAGCGTAGATGAGCAATGTGTACATGATAAGCGGCAACAGAACACAGAAGCATGTATTCAGCGACCGTGATGAAAACGGTTTTCACGAATATACCGAGTAAATATTTTATTGGCACCCGTGGGATTTCAAATTATCGATTGCACCACTTTCACTTCAAATTTAAAATGCAATCGACCCTTGGGAGGTAGAGAGTGAAGGCCCCCCAAAAAAACTACATTTTGAAATGAGTTTTGATTATTCACAATATTATTTAAAAACTACTATCAACTGTCAAGAGAAAAGAGAAAGCTTTTGTTAAAATTTTAGCAAATTACTAAAAATGTAGATATTATGTTAAAAAAATTGAGTAAACTTTAACATCATGTATTTCAAGAGCTTTTTAGCAAATAAATCTTCTTATTTATTTATTTATTTCGAAATTGCTCATAAAATCAATTCCGTAAGTTACCGGCACTTAATTGCAAACACCCTGAATATTTCGAATTCGAATTATAGAATAATAGCAGGTAAATACTTTTTACGGTTATAACGGGTTCAACTGATGTACATCATTAAAACTGATATTTTGATTTTATCAGAGTTTTTTTTTAGCTTTCTACAGAAATTTTGCGTAATAGAATTAATTATTAATTAATCGCCTGTATTCATTTGCAATAATTAAAATTAGAATGTAATTTTCTCAACAACAATTCGAGATGCCATTTTAGATTATTGTATAGGATATAAGTTCAAAACTTCTCATATTACTTATTCATTTAGTTAGTGGAAAAGTTGCCATTTGTAAATGATTAATCAATCACTAATACTTATTATTATTAATTCTAACTTGCTGTACAATAAACCGATATGATAATCTAAAGTGACAGCTTGAATCGTCATTTGTTTAAAGGAGACCTGCCAAAAAGACATGGGACATGGCTTACTTAATTTAATTCAAATAATGTCAAATATTCAAAAGTCTGTTACTTCAAACATGGATTGTAATACATTGTCGAAGCAGAAAAAAAATGTAATTTATTTGTGGAAAAATCCAATATGATGCCCATTTAATAAATTAACAAAATTGCTCTTGATATCTTGAAAACCGAGTTTGTTATATGTTTGTAAAAACATATTTAGATTTCGAGCTTTTATCTACATGTATAATACTAAAACCGTAAGAAACGTGGAAGGTATTTTTTGTCATATCGAGTTGAAATTTTGCAGGTGGAAGGAAGAGAAATTTAAAAAAAAAAAGTTTATTTGTCCCTTTTCGATCGGCCAACCCAGATAAAAGTTATTCCACCCCGAACGAAAAACCGAATTCATCCCTAAAGTATCCAAAATTCACCCCGAATCGCATCAAATTTTAGTATGTTATAGAGGACCGGATTTGGAAAACGGTGGTTTTGACCCGTTTGAAGCTATCTATTAAGGAGGCGGAGATTGGACCCCTTTTTTATTTTTACCCCAAAATTGGACGTTTTTTGCGCCAAACCGCGAAAAGGGCAGTTTTTTTCGTGAGATTTTAAAAATTCCATTTGCATCGTAAAGAAGGATGCGGATTCTATGTGGGGTTCGAATTTCAAATTTTTCAAAGCACTCTAACACTCTAAAAAGAATTCTCGAAAATGGTCGATTTTTCTTGCTTTTTTTCCGGTTTTCGTCAGTGTCAGCTTTGAAAAACGCACCCCCGCCCGGTTTTAAAGGGGAGCGACGAAATTTGGTCCCTTTTATTCTCACATTGGTTAGGATTGACCCTGACCATTTTTAAGCCTCCAGGCGCAACGGTGTGGCGCCACGGCACGGAGACGCAAAGTGTAAAGATTTTGCGTTTTTTCGGGCGGCAAAAGTACCACATCTATACGAGTCTCATCTCGAGATCCACCGATGCAAAAAAATCGCGTTTTTTTGATTCGTGATCAGCATTCCATTTATTGTTGCATAGGCGGGTGCCAATTTTCATATCTCATTTTTTATGTACTCTCCAAATCGCGCATCGATTTTCATGCGGACGCGGACTTCGTAACTTTTGATAGGGGTCGGCTATAAAGGTCGAGTATTTTTTATTTTGCTTGCTACATTCATATTTATGAGCAAAAAAAATAACACCGCAAAATTTTTGCCCTTTGCTTAAGAAAAAAATCGAACGTAAAATGTTCAAAAGATTTCGCCAAACGCGGCCGATTGGTTCTACCACTGTAGCCCACAGTTTCCAAAAATCATTAAATTTCTACAACCGGTAGCGCGTAGGAAATTTTTATTTTCGAGGGGGTTCGGAAGTTATGCCTAAATAAACTCGAAATTTTGAATTTTGGGGTGAGTGGCTCCCGTCGGGCCATTTTTTAACCGATTTTCAATTTTAAAGGTTCAGGCGAATCTACTTCCGGAACCAAAATTGCTCAGGCATATTGTTTTTTGAATTTCGAAAAAATAACGAAAAAGTAATTTTTTTAAGATCGCATTTAAAAATGTCGTAATTTTTGACGCGTTTCGATCTAATCAACCACTCAAATTTTATTTTGCCCCAACGTAATGTACATTTTCTGAAAGCTTTCAATGTCCACTTTACGACAAAAAAAAAGAATCACTTAGCTATCTCTTTTCGTTATCGAGTTATGGCCGAAAATGTAGCAAAAACATGCAAAATCTCCGTTTGGAGCCAAAATTGCGGTCTGAAATTTTTCACTTTTCACAAAATAATTAATATATTCGAAACTATTAGAACCACCAATACGATTAATAGCTTAAAATTCGTACTGTCATCTGTCATCTCCCCCACCAAACTCCGTGAAAATTTTAATTTTCGGTTGAAAATTGCGTCGTCCAGGTCCGTTTTTGTACCAAAATTTTGCGAATTTTTTTCAAAAATAACTGCTTAGCCGATTTTAACCAAATATTTTTTAAAACGCGTTTATCCATGGTGTTTACCTTTGGTAAAAATTATAGTTTTCGAGACAAACAATAAAAATCGATTTCTATGAAAAATTTCGGGTCGTAGTCTTAAAAATATCTCAAAAATTTTTTTTTAATATTTTAAAAATCGACCCCGCAAATGAAAAATAATAGAAAATGGATGAAATGTAGGGAGTCTCTCTTCACCCCCCAAATAAAATTTTACACCCCAAATACTCAAAAAAATCAATATTTTTTTAAGTAATGTACCTTAAAAAATAATTAAATTTTAAAAAAATTAATAAGATAATAATGATAATTTTTAGAACTTATCTGTTCGAATTATTGTCTCTTAATTCTTAATTTTAGTTATTAACCGAAATATGAATTTTTAACAATACACATTTACTCATTTATCAGAATACCATATTTTAGATAAAAAATCATTACTTTTGAACAAAAAGTCGTAGAGCCTTGAATTTTTGAACCTAAAATTATTAACTTTCAAATTTTTAATTTGAAACGCTGCTCACTTGTTCATTGGTCCAAGGGGTTAAGTTTGAAGGACGAAAACACATCTTTAGATTAGTCTTTACGAAACAAATAACTTTTATTCGAAATATTTTTTGTAACTTTTCTAGTTAATGAAATAATCGAATTTTTCAAAAATTGAATTTTTCGGTTTTTTTCGTTTATCTCCGCTATGGTTCGGAATTTTTGATAATTTTAGATGCCATCTAAATGAATATAAAAAACTACAAAACATTGCCCATTTAACCGAATCTGTAACTTTATTAATAACAAAGATGCCCATGCAATGCAACTCAAATTGGGACACCCTGTATTAGGGAACATCTTGAACAAATTTATTTTTTCACAATTAAAACCAAATGTTTACAAAATTGTAATTTAATTTAAATAAATATGTATTAACATACAAATAACAAAATAACTATTGTTGTTTACTTTACATCTGAAATATCATGTTTTTTACGTAGTTTTTCCAAATATGCATTGGTTAAATTTCCAGGCAGTTTAAATACATTCTAAAACAAATAAAAATTATATTCCAAATTAACGAGGAAATAAGGGATTACAAACCAACATGAATGTATGGCAGTCGATAACTTTGGGATGATCGGACATATTTCTAAAACAAGTCACCATATCAGATAAATCAGTACATTCAAGTAATTCATTTTTATGTAATTTAATTAATGTCAGAGCAACCCGAAAAATAATTTTAGATCCTTCGTAAAATAAGCAATCCCAAATTCTAAAAACTGTTTCAATGGGTAGAACTTCGGAATATAAACATATAAACCATTTTGTCGATGCAACAGCCCATGGCATTCCAACGTTTTGTATATGTCTATGCAACACGGGTTCTTTAGTTTTTACTAATTCATCTAATACAGCTAAATCAGTTATAAGACCAGACATACTCTTGATGTAATACTTTGGTAACAATACTTCAACAAGCACTTTTAATAACCAAAATGAGGTTTCCTCAGATTTAGTTACTAACAGCAATAATCCGGCTATGTAATTCAATCCCTGACAATAACCGACCTCCTCATTTTGTGATGCAAAAGTAGCTAAAATATTAAATAGCTGTCGAGGAATGTTACTTTCTTTCGCAAAATAAATATTATCAGGGAAAGTTCTCGGTAAATCAACTTCAATAATATCAGTTATAGAATTGTTTCTTATATTTCCCTTCATGTAATTATAACTAAATTTGCTTTGTTCCTTTAAAAGGGCACCACTCGAAACTGACATCCAGATGTTAGATCGTTCTGAAAGAGGTACACCTTTCCTCATAAATCTTTTTAATGTTTTGTTCTTCTTTTGTTTATCCACATCTCTAAGTGATTTCCATCTTCTTTCTCTTTTTGCTAATATACTTAAGTAATTACTCATAAACTCTCCATACACTTTATAATCAAAATTACTTGACCTTTCAAAGCCATATTCATCAATTTTACTGCAAAGAAAATTTTCATTGAGAATTACAATAAAATACTTTATTAAAACCTGAAAGATGAAGTTATTTGTGCCATTTTGTAGTTTATAAATTAAAGTACATCTTTCGCTTTTGGTACATAGGTTTTTTTAGTTTCATTTTCAAAATAAATAAGTTAATAATATTAAAAAATTAGTAAATTTGTTCGTAAATAAATAAATTAGTTAGGTTATGACTAAGTGTCCATAAGTGACTAATTTGGTTAATGTTATTCTACAATCTTTGCATTCTACATATGGCTCTATAGTTATTATTTCTGTAGTTGGATTTTACACAAAAGCAAAATTAATGTAGGCAACCAATGTTACATATTTAATTTACTACGAAAACCGCAATATATTTTAATAACAAGAAATGATAAAGTTATAATTTATTATAAAATTTATTTAAAGAAAACATATTTCTTATATAATTAAATTATTAAAAAATATTATACTGTTTTAGAAGTATAGCGGTTCAAAAGTTTTGAAATACAGGGTGTCCCATTTTAATAAATCCAGCTGAATATCTTGAAAACGAAGCGATTTCCTCAAAAATGTTTCAGACAAAAATTGTAGCGGCTCGAGGGGGATATTTAATGGTGTTATGGGTTTTTAATTGTTATGGGGTTTTATGGGGGTTTTATGGAAAAACATTTTTTTTCAAATGGGAACCCCCATTTTTTATTGTAGATTCGTAATCTATGGAAAATAATAAGAAAGTTTTGGAAGAAACTTTTTTTCTAAAATTTCAATTTTTCGCTATATTCACCAAAATGAACACAAATGTTGGGATTTTCGATACAGTTTTACTAGAAAACTAAAGCTTTATAAGAAAAATCGTAGGAGACAAAAAGTGCTTAAATTAAGTCAAGGATTAATAAAAAATATTATTTTATTTTATTAAAAAAAAAAAAATTTAAAAAAAGTTTATTTTATTTTTATTATTTTTTAAGAAAAATATTAATTTTTTTTACTTATAAAATTTAAAATAAAGTCAAAGGTTGGAAACAATAGGTGTCAAAACGGTTTTTCAATTTTATTTGCAATTTAATATGTTAAATAATATTTTTCAATTAAGGAAGAAGGCTTCTAAAAATAAAGGAATTTCATTTTCAGCCTATTTTGTGTTTCGCACATAATTGTTATATTGTGACAGATTAGTTTTTTGTAGAAGCTCATTGTTATTGAAGCCACTGTGATTATTTAAAATCAGTCTCTCATAAAATGGCTGATTATTCACCTAGAGAAATCGTGAATGTTATAAAAGTTTTGGGCGAATGCACGTCTTTATGCTGAGAGGTTTCCACAATTGCGTCATCCAAATCATACAATTATTAGGAGGCTCGTGAAAAGAGCGGAAAACGGTTCTATTAGAAGAAAACGTAGTAAAACTGGTTCTAAGATGCTCCCCTCATTGATAGCATTAGCTTCCGTAAATGAAGATCCACATCTACAAGAAAAATTCAGCGTCTTCATGGACTTCCTAAATCTTCTGCCCACAGAATTTTAAAACACCATAAATCATGTTCATTTAACCCAACAAATTAAAGAAGATGACTACATCCGCCGACTTAATTTTTGCATATGGGCTACGAATCAAGTTAGAAGAGATCCCATTTATTTTTAATCGCGTGCCTCGTGCTTTTTACTGATGAAGCAAAATTTGACAACATGGATGGAGTAAATCTTCATAATGCTCATTATTATTCTGAAAATAATCCAAATTGGCAAAGAGATCATAGATTATAGTGACGTTGGTCTATAAACGTTTGGGCTGGAATAGTGGATGAGTATCTTGTGGGACCATTTTTTTATGAAGAAAATCTTAACCAACATGTTTATTTGAATATAATTCAAAACGAAATGCCTACTCTTTTAGAAGATGTACCTCTAGATTTAAGACAACGAATGTGGTTTCAAGAGGACGCACAGTGTGTCGTTTTCACGATCTAGCTGGACAAAATTATTTAACTCAATTAAGGCAAGTAAAACACCGTAGTAAATAATAAAAAATATATTTTATGAAATTTCAATCAATATAAAACATAAAATAAATTAAATTAAATTAAAAAATTAAAAAAATTATTAATTTTTGAAATTTGAAAATCAAATAAGTCGATAAAAATACAAAAAAAAAATTAAAATAAATCCTTAGTCAGAATCTGCATCATATTCATAATCCGACTGTCCCAATTCCTCTGGTTCAGATGAAGATTCCATTTCCATCTCAAGAAGTTCGCGTACTTCCGGAATAATTTGGCCACGTACAGTTTTTGGAGGAGCTCGTAAACTGGCAATTACTGGATCAGATGAAATGAGCAATCTATTTATTAAATCCCTGTTCGTATCAACTCTTGATGTTTTTCTGGTAAATAATTCTCTGAATTTCCTGTTATCTTTGTTTCTAGCTTCTAGAGCTTCTTCCGAAAGTTGGCCGATTAGAAGAATACTTGCAGCAAGAATATCTTTTCCGTGAAAAAGTATTTTATGTACGCTTACAGGCATTGAATACCATGAATATTCCATAATATACAATTCTCTTGTTGTCTTAGTGTATTCATGGAATTTATTAATATCGATAGATAATCCACTATTGATGCACTCTAATATGACACGGAAGCGCTTGATTAGCTCAATATTTACACCTGTTATTTCAGCTGAAATTTCAGCATTTCTAAAAAACTTACGGGCCGTGTTCCCATCATTTGTATTACCTGTTTTTTGTTCAGGCATATCCACTAATAAGCCTAACTCACGTCTAAACTTTTCTTGAACACTTTTCTTTTTTTCTGCCACTTTATTTTTATGCTCCTGTCCCCTAGCCTGCCATGTTTTTATATCAAGGCGATAAGATATATGTAAAATACACTCGAAGAATCTTATCCAAGCGTGCAGAGGAGAAAGGGAAAGAGAAAGAAATTCGCTATTTACTGTCTTTTCTAACACAACCATTTCATTATTCATTTCCCTAGGCTTTGCACCACATAAGTAACAAGTTTGTGTTGATGCAGACGAAGCTACAGCATTACAAATTTTGCCATCAATATATTAATGTTGCTTTTACCAAGACTTCCGCGTCATTTACTATAATTTTAGTAGGTTTCAATGAAGTTACCTCCTCCTTAACTTTGCCAACTTCTGCAACAATCAAATCCACAGTTTCCTTGGCAAATACAAACTATATGGGTCTGCAATATCTCGTAGAAGATGTGGAAGGATTTTGCCATACAATAGTTTTGATGCTTTCGTCATTCGTTGCATACATTTGGATTGGCACCATCGAAATGCTGAATAAACTGGCATCACTGCAATGTTCTTCGGAAAATTTCTGTTTATATGTAGTTTGTTCCGCGCCATCACAACCCCATTTTATAATTATATCAAGACTTTTCAAATTAGTTATAGTCTTCAGGTCCTCTTCTTGTACCTTGCACAGTCGTGTAATCGTGTGATCCATCAAAGATTGTAATTTGATTTCAGCTTGCGTCTTTGTAATTTCTATATCACTAGGATAGCACTCCCGTTTTGCCTCTTTAATTTTGTAGTAAGATGGATAAATTGTGCTATTTACTGCTTTTGCTTGATCGCGTATAATATTATACTGATGTGTTGAAAGATTCGCATCGATCATCATCGCGAGAGCTTGATTTTCTGACAGTCCATCTTGTTTTGGGCATGCTACAAACTGTCGCGCTTTTTTTATATTAGTACCTCTATGAGGTGAACTAAAACAAAGCTCCTTTACAATGGATGCCGAATCTCTTTTTCCTAGAATAAACGAAATTCTTTTTCCTGCCTGGCGAAGCTGAACTTCAGCAATAATTCAATAATTCTTCCTCGTTCGAAGAATCAAGCAGATGTTGAATTCGTCGCCTTTTTGTTTTTTCGCTTGCAGCTTCAAAGTCCTTTTGTGGTCTTCCGGGTTGGTTACTCGTTCTAGGAGTTGCTACATATTGGGTAGGTTCAATGACAATAACCGCAAACGAAATATTTTCATCTAGCCACGAAGAATTTGCTTTTAAAAAGCGACCTCGATGTCTTCCAGATTTCGCCCATTTTTCATCAATTTTGGAGCAATTATTGCGAATAGTAGCTTTAATACTCCTTAAATCGTCATCAGAGAGGGTTGGGTCACCAAGTTCTTCAATAATAAAACTCAATAAGGCATCCAGTTTGAAATCTTTTGCGTTAGCAACCCAAACGTCAAAAAAAGATCGTCGCGGAATTAAAGAAGTCATTCTGAAAAAGGGAAAAAATCTATGAATTTCGCAAATTTTCGCAAGAAAAAAAACATGTTTCGTATAGCTTATAAGTGGATCTTTCATTAGAGTCTAATATGTAATCTTAATAATGCGGAAAAATAAACTAAAACTCAAGAAAACCCTGTCATTTTTACTAAAAAATTTCCTTGATATCTTCTCATTGAGTTTACAATAAAACACAAACATTAATAAAAATTTTTTTTAGCAAACTTACCTTATTAGTATTCACTTAAAAATAAAATTACCACAAAATCACAATTAAACAATAAAAACACAGTGTATTCATAGAGCAAAGTCAGACGAATGACGCGTGCGCGGGGTGCATTTAGTCGAGAAAATTCAGGTAGACGGCCCTTATAATCCTTGTATCTTTTGTTAGGGGCAATTTCTCGGTAATTAAACCTCATCACAATCAAATATAAGTTATCTACTACTAATTAACGTATTAATTAAACCTGTTTGGAAAAGTACGAAAGGACCTTATCGTTTTCCTAGGTGTTTTTGGGCAAACATGAAAAATAAGTTAAACTTACAAAAATTAACTAAAATACCCCCAATATTAATTATATTTCCAATTTCTTCAATAAATATGAATTATAAATACATTTATGAGATTTTACATTATTTAAACAAATATTTATTAACACGACAACAGCGGATTTTAAAATTCAAATTTTGACAAGTACTGTCAGATAAATTTTAATTACCTTTCATTTGCGTTTAAGTTGAAAGGAAATGAAAGTTAAAACTAATAGGGTGTTTTCCTTGTGGAACCTATGTTAATTATCGAATACAATCGCGAAAAGGATTAACCTGATGGTAGATACAAATGACCTTTATTATAAGAACTTTAGAACAATGGTTACTGTTACAAACAAGAAGTAATGCCCGGGCTAACAAATTCGTACGCGCTTTACAAAGGTATCTGGCGACTGACTCACTGTGACTCACACTGGATTTAAATATGTTTCCCACATTGGGTGTTATTGTCATGCGCACACATTGCTTGCGTTTGTACTTTTATTTATAAAAACAGCTAATGCTCATGTAACATACTGGAATGAAACATTCTAGAAAAGGAGAAATAACTTGCCGAATGTCGTAAATAGTATTTTGCCTACTTGATAGGAGGTGCTTAGAAGTGCCAGAGGGTGTGTCCTACAAAAATAGAAGGAATTTACAAGCCCTTTGCCTCCACCGAGGTCCCTTATCGGTTCTACTTTTTACTAATAATTATTGTGCATTTAATTTGGACGTTTCGTTTGAGAGGTAATAATTTCAATGTTGCCTGATTGTGCAATAAAGTCTTACGATAACCTGTAAAAGATATTTTATTTTTAATTGACGCCGTAATATTACAAATCTTATTACAACTATTAAAACTATTGCCATTGAATTTACAGTAAAAGTTTCAGAGCTCCAGGGAACTGGAAAAGTCATTTTTTATCAAATATTTTAAAAATTGCAAAAAAACGACAACTGTGTAAAAATTGTTTAATTGTAAAAAATATATTCTTAAATTATAAGTTTATTTGAATAAAATAAATACTTAAAAATTAATTTTTAATCAAGTTATAACAAATATGTACTTAATTGTATAATTTTTATACTATTAAAGTCAATAAATCATAGTAAATAAATGGCATAGGCAACCAAACTACTTTGTTTGTTAGAAACACCGAGGAAAAAACCAGCATCGTTGTCTAATTGTGCAAAAATTAATTAATTTCAATTGCGTTTTTTGGCGAAAGCGGTCTCCTAAAGAGCGAAATATTTTACACCATTGTATATTTATTTTTTATTTATATGTGGCATAAGTTTCATTCTTGTACAAAATGCTCCCAAAACCCGATAAGGTCCTTTGAGTTTTGTCCAGCTAGATCGTGAAAACGACACACTGTGGGACGGAGCTAGACCCCACACTGCCAGAATTGTTAAAACATTTTTACATAACCAACTCCATAATATGTGGATTGGAATTGGTAGTGAAGTACACGAATGGCCAGCAAGATCTCCGGATCTTACAAAAATTGATTCTTTTTTATGGGGTTACATAAAAGATAAGGTTTATGAACGACCAACTACAACTAGAGAGGATATTATGATACGAATTACGGACGCTTTTCGAAGTATCACTCCTGAAATGTTGAGAAATGTATCATTGGCTTTTCGCACACGAGTAAACAGTAGTGTGTATTGAACAAAATGGAGGAATATTCGAACATCTTATTTAGACCAGCTCTCGTAATTTAAGAACAGATCCAAATATCTTTAAGTGTATTAATTAATTACCTTTGACTTTATTTTAAATTTTATAAGTAAAAAAAAATTATATTTTTCTTAAAAAATAATAAAAATAAAATAAACTTTTTTTAAATTTATTTTATTTAATAAAGTAAAATAATATTTTTTATTAATCCTTGCCTTAATTTAAGCACTTTTAGACTCCTGCGAGTTTTCTTAGAGACCTTTAGTTTTTTAGTAATACTGTATGGAAAATCCCAAAATTTATGTTCATTTTGGTGAATATAGCGAAAAATTGAAATTTTAGAAAAAAAAGTGTCAACCAAAACTTTCTTATTATTTTCCATAGATTACGAATCTACAATAAAAAATGGGGATTCCCATTTGAAAAAAAATGTTTTCCCATAAAACCCCCATAAAACCCCATAACAATTAAAAACCCATGGCACTATTAAATGTTCCCCTCGAGTCGCTACAATTTTTGTCTGAAACATTTTTAAGGAAATCGCTTCGTTTTTAAGATATTCAACTGGATTAATTAAAATGGGACACCCTGTATAATAGTTTTCGTAACCAAACATAACCCGAATTTTAAATCACCTATGTATAATCATTAAAACAAAAAAACTATGAAACAAAAGCAAAATTTATTGCAGATGACCAGGTGCGTAAAGTTAGCGACAGACTTGAAGCACACTAACGTTTTTTTTTAATACATTCGTTAGTGCATCGTTAGTGCTCTTTTGTGCAACAATTAGTAAAATTAGCGGCTAAGTATGTAAATGTTTATTTAAATTTATTCGCTAACTTCACGCTCAGCGACAATTTTTTTACCACTTTTTTATAAATTTTATTTTGTATTTCATTAGTACTTCGTTAGTGCTTGTTAGTGCATCAAAAAAACTTACTATTTTTGGAAAAATAACAACATTACAAATCTTTTATTTTTTTCGACCTAGCGACAATTTTTTTTATTTTATTATTTATTTTCAAATTTTCTTTTGTATTTCCTTAGTGCTTCGTTAGTGCTTGTTAGTGCATCGAAAAAACACAATATTTTTGGAAAAATAAGAAAGTTACAGATCTTTTACGTTTTTCGACCTAGCGACAATTTTTTTTATTTATTATTTTTTTTTCAAATTTTCTTTTGTATTTCATTAGTGCTTCGTTGGTGCTTGTTAGTGCATCAAAAAAACATACTATTTTTGGAAAAATAAGAAAGTTACAGATCTTTTACTTTTTTCGGCCTAGCGACAATTTTTTTTATTTATTATTTTTTCAAATTTTCTTTTGTATTTCCTTAGTGCTTCATTAGTGTTTGTTAGTGCATCAAACAAACTTACTATTTTTGGAAACATAACAAAGTTACAGACCTTTTAATTTTTTCGACCTAGCGTCATTTTTTTTATTTATTGTGTTTTTTCAAATTTTCTTTAGTATTTCATTAGTGCTTGGTTAGTGCTTGTTAGTGCATCATAAAAACATACTATTTTTGGAAAAATAAGAAAGTTACAGATCTTTTACTTTTTTCGACCTAGCGACAATTTTTTTTATTTATTATTTTTTTTTAATTTTCTTTTGAATTTTCTTAGTGCTTCGTTAGTGCTTGTTAGTGCATCAAACAAACTAACTATTTTTGGAAAAATAACAAAGTTACAGACCTTTTACTTTTTTCGACCTAGCGCCATTTTTTTAATTTATTATGTTTTTTCAAATTTTCTTTTGTATTTCATTAGTGCTTGGTTAGTGCTTGTTAGTGCATCAAGAAAACATACTATTTTTGGAAAAATAAGAAAGTTACAGATCTTTTACTTTTTTCGACCTTGCGACAATTTTTTTTATTTATTCATTAGTGCTTCGTTAGTGCTTATTAGTGCATAGTTTATGAATAAAAATAAAAACGCATTTTTTTATAATTGTTCATAAAGTACGCCCCTATCATAGACTCTATCATAGATTCTATATGAAAACTAAATTCAATTTGATTGGAACTAGGCATCGTTTTTGTTAAATTTTTGATTACAAATGCCCAAAAAACAATGTTTACTAGCGAAAAGAACGCTTTTCAAACATTTCGCCGAGTATCTTCTTAATAAATGTTTCTAAATGCCACATTGACCTACAAATTAAATGGTATGATGCCCAGCAGCCTTATTTTGGGTCTATAGTGGGGGACGGTTCGCTCAAACCATCCATTATGTATGACAAACGTTTTTTTGAGTTTTTTTTATCGAATTATCCCAAAAATCAAATTTTACTAGCGAAAAAAACCACTGAACCGATATTGATGAAATTTTGAAGGAAGGATTTCTTCGAAAAAATATAGTTTATTAAATGGCATTCGTTTAAATTTAAACGAAAAAGCGTAAAATTGTCGTTACAGCGTTTTATATTTTTGATAGTTATATGTAGAGTTCTCAATAAAATAAAAATACCTTTTACTAGGATTCTTGCTTATTACCAGTTTGTTCTTTGTCTGGGATTGTATTTCAATTATATTTATAATTGCCACATTGTCAAACTCTCTGCATAAATATTATTGCATTTTTTATATAAACAAAGTAATAAATAAAAAATGTAATTTCTTTTTTTAACGTTACCTACTCTCCAGGTTCGAACATTTACACCAAGGGGCGTCTGGAGGATACCGATTTTTTCTATTTTGCGGCTACAAAGTTATTATAGTTAACTTATATTAGAACTTATAGGTTATTAGATGATTTCGCAATCCCATGGAACTAAATCGGATGGAAGGAGGAATTATGACCAATGTTCATAAGATTTGGCCTTTTAGCCACACCTGGTCTACTAATTACAATGCAACAAAATAATTACTGACTTTTTGTTATACATTTTATTTAGTTTTCTCATATTACAGCACATTAGTTCATAAATAATGTACTTGGTGTAAAACCAAACTTGTAAATTGACGAAAATTTAAATAATCGCATTTTGAAAATGATCTTGCCCACCCTGTTATGTTTACTGCTTTACTAAAACAACGAATGGACAACAGATATGCTCCTTCCATGTATATTAATTCTATGGACAATCCTCATAAGTTGCTAACTAGCCGAAAAGTTTATAAAGTTTTTGAAAGATAACCAAAAGTTGAGAAAGAAACAACAATTATTAATTTACAGGGTGTAACAAAAGTAACACGCACTTTTTAAAGAGCAGCTCCTTTTTTTGTATTTGGTATTGCTATTTTTTAATAATATATAATAATAAAAATTTTGAAAAAAAATAAGGGTGTCCTTTTTTGGAACCCAAACATTTTTAAATACTACTCCATAAGATATTTGTTCAGAATGATATTTGGAATCCAAATAAATTTTTGTGCGTAAGTAAAACACTTTATTTTCTCCAAAATTTTTATTTTTTTTATTATGAAATAGCATATAGCATATAGAAAGCTCTTTTAAGAATTACAAAGAAAACATACAAATGCTATTTAAAAAACAATAGTTGTTTGCTTTATCAACAAAATAGTAAGCGTTCTTTTGTTACACCCTGTACATATAACCGGTTCGTCTAACCGACATTTTTTTTACTTTCATCTCCTAATATAAAAAAATATATAGGCATTTTGCTGCTCTTTAGATAAAGACTAGAAATTAATGTTTATTCTTTAATTTAAAAAGTATCCTATAGAAATTAAATATGTCATACATATTTGATGCCGAGCAAAATTAAAATGGGACCAGCCGATTTGGATTTTGTAGCTACATAAACAAGCTATCCTATAAAATAACAAAAAAATCCTACGAACTAATTTTTTTCAAAGTGGCAGCAATTTTAAAATTGGTAAATTTTCTTGTTATTTTGTGGAACACCTTATATATTTTTTTTCTTATTATCTATATTTATTTATATCAATTATTACGGATTTGATTTTATCTTTGCCAACTTGATAAAGACAAAATCCAAAGCTTTCTTGTTTTACTTAAATAACAATATTCAAAATAAAATGAAATTAATACAGGGTGCCTAAAAAATCATTAAAATTTGAAATTTGAAAACTGCTGTAACTTTTTAAGGAGTCAGAATGACATTTACTATCAAAAATAATTTTTGCTCGATAAAAGTGGAATATCCTGTATATGTCTATATTTTCTCTAAAAATAGCCAACAAAATTAAAGTCAATAATACGTAATTAGATTCAAAACTTCTTTTATGCTAGTAAATAAGGGTTTAATAACTTAATAGCTTAAGTGGGTGCATGATAATGTAAATAGGCGGAAATACTTATCAAATCAGCGCATACCACTGGTCTTAAAAATATTCAGATGCCAGTTTACATCCACAGGCAAGCGATGATTCCTCAAATAAAATATGAAATATTTTTGTTATTTTTCATTTGGGTTGCTTCTGTATCTACAGGATTTACCACAACAAGTAAGGATTTCTATTAAATAATAAAAAGTGTGTTTACAAATAAAACAAAATTAACGCCCCCGGGTGGGCTTGAACCACCAACCTTTCGGTTAACAGCCGAACGCGCTAACCAATTGCGCCACGGAGGCTATTAATTAGAACTAAATTTATGTAAAAAATAATTAATTCGTCTTTTTCAAAATAATCTTTGTGCCAAATATTTGCAAACTTACTTTTTGCTTTAAAAGTTGTATATAGGATGGTCACTTTACAGTGCACGTATTATTTATGTTTTTCGGTTATATTTGGTCGATGCTTTTGAATTGGGTCCATTTTAGGGGTAATTTTTTTAAACCAAACATAAAATATAAATTAAATTAAAATTTTTAAATGCAATAATATGGAATCAAATCTAAAAAACATTATCTAAATAATAGCTGGAACAAAATTTAATTTATGTTGTATTTTGTTACTTTTCAGCCAAATATATCCTTAATAATAAATTTAAAAAGAATAAATCAGCTATTTTTAGACAATAATTTTATAATTTGATTTCATTTTATTCCACTTAAAAATATTAAAAAATATGGAAGATATTTTGGCAGGACGATACAGATGTAAATGGGCCTTTCCCAGGTGAAACGGATTTTAATAATTTTTTCTATTTTGGTTCGTTACTATGGGTAGTAACGCACTGATAGCAGTGCGATCCTAGCCAGTACCGCACCACTATCGGTGCGTTAATACTGAATAGTAAAATTTATTTTTCGAAGTTGGTAGCACTGAAGTTTATTGATTTTAAAGTGGCAGTTGCCAAGCGATTTACAGATTATTTGATGATTTGCGAACCGGACATTAGAGTTGGCAACTACCAGAAAATTTACTAAAATTGAAAACTATAATATTTTATTTTAAATAGATAAAAAGGCGCAAAATAGAAAAAAATATTATAAAAAACTCATTTCATATGTCGTTAGCAGCACTTGTTCATTAAAATACTCGCCGCTACGCGGCTCCTATTTTAAAATTGAACACGTGCTACAATATGCTACTTACGAAACTCGTTATTTAATATACTATTTCGTCACGGATAGCCCTTTAAGAAATAATTACATAGGCTAATTATTTTTTTAATTGGATCAAAATACAGGGTGTTCCATTTGACGTTGGACTCTATGGGTATCTTTGTTATTATTGGAAATAGAAAGTCGGTTAAATGGACAAAGTAGTGCATTTTTGTATCTCCAATAATAATTCGTTGACAAAACAATTGTATTTTGCATCGTTTGGGCGCCATCTTGAAAAAACCAAAAAGTGGCATTTTCAAAATATGACTGTAACTTCTTTATTGTAGGCCATATCAAAATACTTTGTTAACAACATGGAGCCAGTTCTTTATCTAAAATTCAATAAGCTAATCAGATTTTTTCTTAAGTCACTAGATTGCCAGGAAATAATCTAAACTTTGTTTTTTCTTATGGCGGCCATATTGGAATTACACATATTTGGAATCAGTGTATTTTTCTGAGAATTTTGATATACCTCATGTCACATTTAATAAATATTTTACGGAAAATGGGACAATGGTGTTAACTTCGTACTTTTTGTTTTTGTTATTGTTGACATTTGTATAAGTTTATTAATTTTGGATTTTAAAAATAAAATAAATTATGTAAATTGTCACTAATAGATAATATGTACTGATAGTTTACAACTGTTTATTTTTTATGCTTAGTTATGTTATTAAGTTTCGAGCACTCCACGAAATCTTTTGTGCGTATTATTAACTGTCCCATTTTCCATAAAATATTTATTGACATGCGGAATATCAAAATTCTCAGAAAAACACAATGATTCCAAATATGTGTAATTCCAATATGGTCGCCATAAGAAAAAACAAAGTTTGAATTATTTTCAGGCAATTCAGTGAGTTACGAAAAAATCTGATTAGCTTATTGAATTTAAGATAAAGAAAATGCCTCTATATTGTTAACAAAGTTTTTTAGTATGGCCTATAATCAAGAAGTTACAGTCATATTTTGAAAATGGCACTTTTTGATTTTTTCAAGATGGCGCCGAAACGACGCAAAATTCAACTGTTTTCTCAACGAATTATTATTGAACATACAAATATGCACTACTTTGTCCATTTAACCGACTTTGTATCTCCAATAATAACAAAGATACCCATAGAGTCCAACGTCAAATGGGACACCCTATATATTTTTTTAATTTTGAATTTTGGATTCGTAACGTCACACCTTTTATTTTGGCCGGCAGCGTTGTAATATTTTACGAACATTCACGATCGTCACCGAAGCTTATTTTCGGTATCATTTATAACACGATAGTTGTGTTCTTTTAACATGATTCTTTTAAATAAATCAGTAGTTCAGTTCAATTTACAATTTGTGTCTGTACTTTTTCTCGATCACAGCGGTATCATTTTGAACGAATTAAACGATTTTCCTCCCCCCTTTTCTCTAAGTGCACTTGCTCTAGAGGGGGATCAATTGTTCAGTTAGATCTCCATTCATAACCTAACTTAAAGAATGTCAATTGTCATATTTTAATTGAATTTACCAATAAGCTGTTCGTTTTAAATGAATCAGTTCACGTTTGATCATCTCCTAAGTGAACTTTAGCCGAAAGAGAAATGAACCAGAGTTGTAAAAAGAACACAACTAATAAAAACTCGATAATCGTTAATAAAACCGACGGAGCCGACTGCAGCCGACGAAACCTACCACAGAATTACAATACTATAGACAAACTGCAGCGTTGTCAGTTGTCAGATGTATAAAGAGAAGTTGTGACGTCAGAGAAATTTAAATTTTTTACTTTTATAAAAAATATATCAAAAAACTGATTGAATATAAGTGTTCAGTTATCTTTATAATAAAACTAAAATTTAAAAATCGGGGAAAGGCCCATTACGAAAATTAAGCATCGAACTGCAAGAAAACTACGAACATAAATATAGTTTTCAATTGGTATACAAAAATTTACCATCATTGCCATTTTCTATTTAAATGTGTTAACGTTAAAATCAGCTCGCGGTGTAAGCAAGGACCCCTCAAGCTCTTTTGGGATCCTTTTAGAAATCCGAAATATTTTGCGCCATTCCCCAAATATCATGAAATTACTGAAATTTCGCATTTCCGTTTTTCCTCCATATTTTTGATATTGCTTATGGGGTTACGCTACCTTGACGTTCGGAAATATATGTATAACAAAACCTTTTTTACCGCGGTCCTTAAATATAATAAAATAATCTTTATTATACACACTTACATAGTACTTTTAGAATAATTTATAATATTAAAAATTGAAAAAAATTAAAAAATGGCGGAGATATGAGCGGACATGTGGAGCCTTGTTATAAAATTTCTCGCTGTTGGTGTAGTTGATTTCTCTGATAGGCATTGTCTAAACCCCTTGTTATAATGGTGTAACATACAGGGTCCGCCAAAAAAATGGAAACACCTATATTTTCTTGAAACATAATGAATTTAAAAAAAAGTTTAAACAAAAGTTTATTCAATTGATACAAGCTACCATATAAACTTGTTTTTAATATACAGGGTGTTCATTTTATTAGTGATACGGCACCTAACTTTAGTTTTTTAAATGCAACACCCTGTATCTTTTTATATTTTAAGATTCTACGTTTCATTTGAGTAAACTTTTGTAGAAATCATTTTTTTATAAAACTCGTTGTTCTTGAGTTATAAGCAGTTGTTTAATGTTAAGTTCACCAAAAACGATAAGGTATTATTAACTTTTTATAAACATTAAAGAGTTCTAAAAAAAGCCAATCCCTTTTTTTAACTTTAAGTAACATAAATTTAAAATTTAGTCACTCATACTTTTGTTTAAACAACTTTTTGAATTTAACAAATTAACCTAACATAACCTATTTTTTTAAATTAATAAAATAGTTTAAACAAAAGTATAAGTGAATTAATTTTTAATGTATGTTACTTAAACTTAAAAAAACTGTTTGGTTTTTGTTAGAACTCCTAAATATTTATAAAAAGTTATTACATAATGCCTTACCTTTTTGAACATTAAAGAATTTCTTGTGCCTCGATGAGTTTTATAAAAAAATGATTTCTACAAAAGTTTACTCAAATTTAACGTGGAATCCAAAAATATAAAAATATACAGGGTGTTGCATATAAAAAACTAAAGTTAGAAGCCGTATTACTAATAAAACGAACACTCAGTATATTAAAAACATGTTTAAATGATAGCTTGTTTAAATTGAATAAACTTTTGTTTAAACTTTTTTTTTTAAATTCATTATGGTTTAAAAAATATTTAGGTGTTTCCATTTCCTGTATACAGGATCTCCGAAAATTCGACCTACTTAACTGGAGGTAGTAGACCTAAAAATAAGTTGATATGACCACATTTATGTATATCCAAAATGCATCTCTGAGCAGTTATCAGCCTCCAAAGTTGATTTTTTTTTAAATAGATTTTTTTTTATTACAGCCAAAGCAATAAACAATTTTTAATAAAATTACTTTTGAATACCGGACGCTCAAATGGTAAAAATTGGATTAATCCTCGACTTTTGTAAATGGTGTTTGAGGAAAGAAGAAGACACAAAACAGTCAAAAACTTTTTAGGTATTTAAAAATTTTATTTAAAAATTATTTTTTCATGTAGAAAACTGTAATACGAAGGTTTTCTGTCCCTTATGAATTTTTCGTAAGCTGAGTCGTTTTTGAATAAAATAAAAAAAAAACGATAGGTAAGTTGGGGCACTCAACAACATACATTTTTAATAAAATACTTTTTAAATTACCAAAAAAGCATTATTAATGGCTTATTAGCCTATACCTTAAATTTGAATATAATTATTAAAATTATGTCATTTTGTTTCAAAGTTATCAGTTTATGTTGAAACTGTGGCTTGTTACCATGGAAACGAATAAATTCTTATCGTTTTTCAAATAATTTTTTTAAATTTATTCAAAAGCGGCACAATCTACGTAAAATTCATAAGGCAAAGAATCTTACTCTTGAATTTCTCCATAAAAGCAAATAAGTTTTTAATAATATTTTTAAATACCTAAATATATTTTGACTGTTTTATGCCTTCTTCTTCTATCCAACACTAGTTACAAAAGTCGAGGATTAGCCAAATTTTTACCAATTAAGCATCCAGTATTCAAATGCATGTACACAAAATTTCATTAAAAAATATTTACTGCTTTCGCTGCCATAGAAAAAATTCTATTTTGTAATGTTTCATAATACATGCAATCCAAGGTCAAGTTGTGTAAATTTTTCCAGTTTATAACGTTACCTAAAACCTAATATCAATGTGGATTCAACTGTCATTTTCAAAATTATCTTGTTTATATTCTAACCAAACTAATTAATCAGTAATTAATTAATTAATAATGTTTATACAGTTTTTTTGCTTATTATTGTGATAGTTAAGAGCATCCGCGATAAATTTTCCGTTGGAGCATGGAGTATGGATGCTACTTGTATCCAAACTCCATGGTTGGAGATAATAACAAGGAATACAAAATCCGTACCACTTTTCTGGAGCTTCTTTGCAAATTATGACCAAATAACTGATAATTAATGCGAATCCCTAGAGGGCGTGCGAGTTTGGGAGGAAAAATTGTGAAAAATCATGAAATCGAGCATTAGTTCTGCCAAAGAGTTACCTTCTGCAATATAGCACAAAATTAATTAGAGGGGTCCAAAGTTAAAGTACTTTTAGATCATTATATTTTTTTGTACATTCTCCAATTTTTTTTGCATCAGGCAGGAATTAAAGAAATTACTTCTAAATCATCTACAAAAACGTACTAGCTTTTAAGACTGCAGAACTAAACCACTATATTTTCCGCTTAGGAAATTGCTCTTAAGGATAAACACTTTTGTAGAAAGTATTCATATTTTATTTAAACTAGTATAAATTTTTCTAGTGCATTATTTATTATTTTGTTTACTTATAATATTTTTTACTGAATTAAGATTAAACAAGCGGATGTTATAAATTTGCTGTTTTTTACAATCAATGATTGAAAATTATGCAAGTAAAAGGAAACACTTATCTTGTAGAGATAGGACCAAGGCCCTTGTGGAATACAACATTTACTGATAAGTTACGACAGGATTTGTTATTAAATTATGACAAATTTGCGAGACCCGCACAACATTACAACAAAACTGTGGTACAATTTGGAATTGTACTAACACATGTAGAAGTGAATGAATTAAAATCCTCCCTAACAGTTCACTGCTGGGCTAGATTGGTAAGTTGAATTATACAATAATGAACGATTTCTTATTTTTTCTATGACAGACATGGAATGATGAAAAACTTAAATGGAATGCCAGCGAATACGGAGATTTGAGTAGTTTGCATTTAGCGGACCATGAAATTTGGCAGCCGGATATTTTTCTATATAACAGGTTTGTTTTTTTATCGATAATAATGAAATTTTATAATACAGAGTGGGGCTGATTGGAAGGGCGTTTTTAAAATAAGAATAACTAGGCGGTTTTTTAACTGAAAAAGTTTCAATTACAAAAAATTAAAGCTTAAATGTTATCATTTGTGTTAGAGGGTGATTTGGAACTTTGACGAACGACTACTACAGTGGATACCAGAAAACGGACTAATATCATTTTCAAAACATAATTTCAATTTTTCGTTGTAACATCTAAGCTTTAATTTTTCGAAATTAAATTAAGTTAAATAGAATCTGAGTTATTCTCATTTCAAAAGCGCCCTTATATTCCGCCCCACCTTGTATTACTTTAAAATGTAACGAAAAGTTCGGGTAGGTATACGAGGTGATTATAGAGTTTGAAACAAAATTCGTAACTGCCGGATTTAATTTTTCTGAGAAAATCGCTAGGACAGGACAATATTACATTTTTGATTACAAAATATTTTTACATCAATAGTAAAGTTGAAAAACAAATTGTTTTTATTCTATGTAAATTTTGGAATTTTTTTCTCAAAAAAATTAAATACGGCAGTTACGAGTTTTGTTCCAAACTTTATCATCACCCTGTATTTTAAAGATTTTACCGACCGCATTTTGACAAACCAATCATTGAAACAAAAACAAATGACACAGCAAAGCTTAAAAGGTTTAAGGCAGCCGAATTATAAATAAATTGATATTTATTTGAGATGGTTATTTATAAAGCAGCTTTTTTTAATTTTCTGATAAAGTTATTGCCCTTGTACCTGTCATAAATAAAAATGGTATTACATATTTACTTTCTAACCTTTAAGTTTGTTCTATCAAAAACGAAATAAACTGTACAGAGGGGGGGTATATTCTTGAATCACACGACACGATGTCGCAAAGGACTTTTATGATTCTATCCTTGTCATTCAAATGCTAAAATTAAAGTCTGCCCTTGTCATGGACATGTATGATATTGTGTCGTGTGATTCAAGAATAAACCCAGCACATCAATAACATTTAAACATGATTATAAATTTTTATATTTTTAGTGCAACTGCAACAGCAATTAGTCATTATGGTAACTCACACGCAATAGTTCAGTCAACTGGTGAAATCCTTTGGGTACCTCCAACGCAATTTACAGTATTATGTGAATTTAATCTTAAATTTTGGCCATTTGATATCCAAAAATGTTCACTAAAGTTTGGATCTTGGACATATCATGGAGAGCAAATTGACTTACAAAGTTATAACAATGCCACAGAAGTTGAAGTATCAACTTTGATTTTAATTAATATTAACATGTTAAAATTTATTTTAATTTTTAGAAAGTTTTATTGCTGAATAGCTCGGAGTGGTTTATTAGAGAAACATCTATTGAACGCAATTTGGTATACTATTCATGCTGCATTGAACCCTATCCTGATGTAACCATTAATATAACTTTAAGCCGAATAGCTCCATCATATAAAGCAATTATAATCACACCAGCTTCAGGTAAACTAATAGTATATTAAAAAACGAGTTTCATAAGTCGCATATTGTAGCACGCGTTAAATTTTAATGAATAAGTGCTACAGTGAATTCAAAAAAGTCTGTAACCTCAACTATGCAACCAAACATACTCTTACTAGTTTTTCTTCGGGTATTTTTTTAAGTTATTTCTCAGTGTGTTGCAAATTTTATAAAAAACAATGCTTTTTAAAACTAATATTAGTGCAGTTACAATATTTGCGATGGTTTTTTTACCGGAGCACAACGCAATCATTTGAGTGTAGCCAACTGTGGGAAACTTAGGTTTCCTACCTTGCAATGTCAATGGCTTCAATCTTATTTGAATTCACTGTACTATCGACTTATGAAACGAGTTTTTTATACTATTTTTTCTATTTTGCGCCTTTTTAGCTATTTAAAATATTGTAGTTTTCAATTTTAGAAAATGTTCTAGTATTTGACAACTCTAATATCAGGTTTGTCAAATCACCAAAAAACCGACAATCGCTTAGCAAATGCCATTTTAAAATCAACAAACTTCAGCGCGACCAACTTTGAAAAGATATATTCCCCTGCTATAAACGCACTCAAAACGTTTATACACGGTCTTAAAAAATGATTGATAGCATTGACATTGCATTGTAGGAAACCTAAGTTTCCCACAGTTGGCTACACTGAAATGAATATGTTGGGCTCCAGTGAAAAAATAATCGCGAATATTTTAACTGCACTAATTTCAGTTTTGAAAAAATACCCGAAGAAAAACTGAAAGACGCTTTGGTTAAAGTGACAGATCAGATTCAAATTTGAATGAAAATTAACAGGTACACCAATTTAGCAAGTCTAAAATCACTACAGAGTATGCTTGGTTACATAGTTGCCGTAAAAAACTTATTTAACTTCACTGTAGCTATAAACGAACTTTTTAAGTGCATAATATATTATATAACCTTCTTATAGACGCAAAATAGAAAATATGTTTTTTGTATTTTAAATAAAAGCACTCAAAACAGTTCGATTATAGCAGTAGAATGTGGAATGTATCTTTTCGAAGTTGGCAGCACTGACATTCAAAATTGCAGTTGCCAAGCGATTTATAAGGTTATTTGATGATTTGAAAAACCTAATTAGAGTTGCCAACTACCAGAAAAGTTACTAAAATTAAAAACTATAATATTTTATTTTAAATAGGTAAAATGGCTTAAAATAGAAAAATTGTATAAAAAACTCATTTCAAAAAAGTCGATAGTAGCACATGTGTATTAAAATTCGAGCCGCGTAGCGGTGAGTATTTTAAAATTAAACACATGTATTACAATAGGCAACTCACGAAACTCGTTTTTAATGTCCCAAAATTCGACCGACAACGATTAACTGGAAATAGTTGGCCTGAAAATAAGTTGATATGACCCTATTTATCTATATCCAAAAATACATCCCTCAGGAGTTATTAGCCTCCAAAATTGATTTTTTTAAATAGAATTTTTTTTATTAAAGCATTACAAAGCAGTCAAGATTTTTTATACATGATGTTGAATATTGGACGCTCAATTGGAAACAATTTGGCTAATACTCGACTTTTGTAAATGGTGTTGGATTTAAGAAGAAGACACAAAAGAGTCAAAAACTTTTTAGGTATTTGGAAATTTTATTTAAAAATTATTTTTTCATGTAAAAAACTGAAAAACGAAGATTTTCTGTCCCTTATGAAATTTTCGTAAGCTGAGTAGTTTTTGAATAAAATTTAAAAAAAAATGATAGGAAAGTTAGGCCACTCAACATACATTTTTAATAAAATACTTTTTAAATTACAAAAAACCGTTGCATTTACTCAATATTAATGGCTTATTAGCATATTCCTTAAATGTGAATTTAATTATTAAAATTAAGACATTTTTTTTTTCAGTTTATGTTGAAACTGTAGCTTGTTACTATGGAAACGATTAAATTCTTACCGTTTTCCAAATTTAATCAAAAGCGGCACAATCTACTCAAAATTCACAAGAGGCAAAAAATCTTACACTATTTACAAAAGTCGAGAATAAGCCAAATTTTTACGAATTGAGCATCCAATATTCAAATCACGCATTCAAAATTTCATTAAAAAAATTTTACTGCCTTAGCTGCAATAAAAAAATTTCTATTTTAAACATTCAACTTTGGAGGTTTATAACTGCTCAGGGGTACATTTTTGGATATAGATAAATATGGTCATATCAACTTATTTTTAGATCTACTATCTCCAGTTAATTGTTGTCGATCGAATTTTGGGACACCCTGTCCTATTTTAATTATAGTTGAATTAATTTGTTTTTAGTGGTTATTTTGTTAACGTTAATGACATTTTGGCTCCCACCTCAGGCTGGAGAAAAATTAACTTTGCAAGGGTGCACAGCAATTATTATTACTCTGTTTTTACTTTATTTTACTCAAAAGCTTCCAGCGATGGGAACTCACACACCATTAATAGGTAAGTGATTTAATAACTTATCTCATTAAATATGAAAATTATTTGCACTTTATTATTACTTAATTATGGTGCAGGTCTGTGAAAAAAATCGCAAGTCCTTAAAGAAAATATTTGTCAGGCTATATGGGTTGTAATTTGTAATGGACGGTTTCCTGTATGTTGATATTTTTTGTAAGGACTTACGGGTTTGCATAGAATGGAATAGAATGGGCCTATTTCAATTCTATGCGTATTCAATCCGCTTGGTTGTAAAAAAGCTATGTGTACAAACATATTCACTCCAAAGTAGCACATAAATAAAATATTAAGGAAGCCAGTAAGTATACGAATGGAAGATGGGCAATGGGAATAGAAACATATTTAAGAAAATTAGTCCTGTGAGTCGTTATATACATTTATGTTAAAATCTCTCGGGTGGTGATTCCTCTGATAAAAATAAGCATGAGTCCGGAAATGATTCGTTATTTTTGTTAATAAAAAAGTTGTTATAAGAGGTATTACTTTGAAAGTTTCGCAATTGTTTTCTGATATTCGGGCGCATATTATAGTACATTAAAAGAGTTTTCGGGGATGGCAAAGTCGAGGATGACTACCATTATTTTAAACCTTACAATTTTCCTTCTAACTTTTTAGAGATTTTAACTTTACTAAAATAATCCCCATTTTTTCACATAAAAAATCTCTTGACTCATGTCACCAAAGTTCTTTCGTTTTCTTGTAAATGCAGATTTTATTCCAACACGTCAGGTGCTCAAATTTCAATTTTTTAGAAAATCAGGCGTTACAATTATTGGCTATTTTTAAACTAAGTGGACAATTTAAAATTTTTCTTGTTGAAATTATTCGATCTGATTGGCTAAAGACAAAATCCAAAGAATACTTGATTTAAATAAAGAATATTCAAAATAAACTAAAATTTATACAGGGTTCCCAATAAAATAAAAACAATATTAGTTCATGGGAAATTTTTTGTTGAGAATGACATTTACTATCTAAAAAAAAATAGTGGGACACCCTGTATATCAAAACTTGATAAATATCCGCTATTATTATACAGAGTGTCCCGAAATTAAGCGGCCAAACTTTAGGAGACGATTCTACAACTAATTTTAAGAAAAAAACTTCCTATAAACATGTGTCCGATTTCGCTTCCAAGGGGAGCTACAGACCTTTAACTATTGTGACTAAAACTAGGTTTTTTGTAATTTTTTTGAAAACGGTTGGTAATAAAGTTTTGAAATTTGGTGTGAAGACTAATACGTTTAAGATATAATTTCTCAATTTTTTTCAGATTTTTTGAAAGCTCTGAAATTTTTTGAAATTTTTTGAAAACTTTCAAAAAATCTGAAAAAAATTAAGAAATTATATCTTAAACGTATTAGTCTTCACACCAAATTTCAAATCTTTATTACAAACCGTTTTCAAATAAATGACAAAAAACCTAGTTTTAGTCACAATATTTAAAGAGCTGTAGCTCTCTTAGGAAGCGAAATTGGACACATGTTTATAGGAAGTTTTTTTCTTAAAATTAGTTGTAGAATCGCCTCCTAAAGTTTGGCCGCTTAATTTCGGGACACCCTGTATAAATAATAAAAAATACGAAAATATTTTTTCGCTTATAGCGGATTTTGTATATCATTTTCTCTTTGTTCTTTGAAGAATGTGATGTTAAGTTTAAGATTTTTTACGTTTACTTTTATGTTTTTGAAAATTATTGTATTTTTTTTTGTTTTTGGCTTTTCGTTTTCAAGTTTAATATTATAGCTAGACGCAAGTCAAATACAAAAATTTTAATTTTAACCCGATTTATTTATAGCAAATTTTGCTTGATATTTATCAAAGAAATAAATTGCCGCCATTTATATATCAAAAAAATCCTCATGACCAATCGACCGAGATAAGAAGGGTCAGTTTCCTTACTTTTAAGAATTTTAAAAAACCACTAGTTGTCATGCAAAGTTGGTTAAATAATAAATTAAATTTAAATCGCATTTTAGTAATTTCACAATTTATTTTTTAAATTTAAAATTACTTCTAATAATTTTTAATTTGAAAAAATAAATTGTGTAGTTTCAATATTCATGAAAATAAAGAAATTGAATTCAAAACCTTGACCCTTCATATCTCGGGCAAATGGTCAACAGGATATTTTTAACTACTTTTTGAGGATCCCAAAGGGTTCCCAACAACGTACTGAAGAGCGTACCCGGCATTTTCAAATCACCCTGTATAAAAGGGGGATTATTTTTTATGTGGTACTTTGGAGTGAACTATAGGTAGATATTGTACAATGTTAGTCTGTAACATGGAATAAATTCAAGGTGTAAGCAACGGTTGGGTTTTCAAAACAAAAATAGTTTACGTTATTTAAAATTTATGTGACGGAGTATCACATTTTTTAAATGGAAACTCAATATTTAAAAAAAATCAAATCAAGAGTACGTTTAAATAACTGGACAAAATTTTATTGACCTATCTCCACTGGTTGCAAAAATATAGAGAATCAAGAATTAGAAACTAAATTGAAAGGATACATTAACTGAATACAGTAATCAGTAATTCAATAAATTCAATAAATTGGTTTAAAGTATTGACATTTTTAGGAGAACTAGGTCTATCGAAATATTAGGGTGTCCCGTGATAACGTGGATAGGCATAGTAGAATGCGTTTATGATAAGTTCCTCTAACACTTAGCCCAAAAATGCTTCCCTGCAAAGTTACTACTTTTAAGTTCTTTATAAAATGGTATTATAGTTTTGCCATTTCTTATTCATTTACTACCAATTTACCTAAATTTAGAATTTAAGTTTTACCATAACTTTCTTTGGTGTCACTTTTTTTGCAATTTCAACTTATTTTCTCATAAAACAGGCAATTTACTATAAAAAAGGTATACCTGTTAAAAATCGACAAATCTAATAGTTTTAAAGATAATTTCAATTCAATTTTCATAATTTAATGTAAAATTTATTTTTATTTTTATATCAAGTAGGCCGACATTAACATTTAAACTTTTTAAAAAAATGAAAACGTTTTTACGATTTGATCACACAAAAAGAATCGCGCTTTTGTATTTTCAAATCATCTTCTACCTTCTAAAATAATGTTGAACCAGACTTATAGGCAGATTCTGGTCAAAGTTAAAGGCCTTTAATTAGACACAATTAAGGTAACCATGGAAATCGTCCATTACAACCCATATAACAAATTTAAATTTATACCCAGATTCTGGTCAAATCATTTAAATTTAAAGGCCTTTAAATTTACCCCCAGATTCTGGTCAAATCATTTAAGTTTAAAGGCCTTTAAATTTAAATTTGTTATATGCGTTGTAATGGACAATTTCCATAGTTACCTTACTTGTTTCGATTTAAAGGCCTTTAATTTTGACCAGAATCTGCCTATTAAATTTGTTATATGGGTTGTAATGGACGATTTCCATGGTTACCTTAAATGTTTCTAATTAAAGCCCTTTAACTTTGACCAGAATCTGCCTATTAAAGGCCTATAAATTTAAATGATTTGACCAGAATCTGGGTATTAGCCTAATAATGGTATTTTGGTGAAAAGCAGGCTATTTAATTTACACAATAAAAGCAAATTTTTATTTTTATTACGAAATTTTGATTGAGATTATCTCGAAACGATTGTAAACAAAAGTATACCTTTTTCATAGTAAATTATTTATTTTATAAGAAAAAATCAGTTTAAATTACAAAAAAAAAGTGACAAGAGAAAAAGTTGTAGTAAATGATTCTAGGTTTGGGTAAACTTGTAGTAAATGAATGACAAATTGCAAAACTACAATTTTTTATCGATACACCTTCATAGTAAGAAAAGTTATGCAGTGTTAGAGGAACTTGTCATCTTAATTTGAGGTTATAAACCCGTTCTACTATGTCTGCCCACGTTAATACGGGACACTGTGTATAAAAATACATTGAAATAACGTTTGGTGTAGTTCGAACAATCTAGCGAACACCCTGTAAAATATAAATACATATGTGCAAATGTGCAAATGTTACTTTACTTAATATTATGAAACTTACAGTTAAAACATTTACTGAAATTTTTTACTCTTTAAAAAATATTCCAATATACAGATTGGTCCACTTAACATGAATATTGAAAATATCTATAAAAGTTAGAATAAAACAAGACATTTAAAGTAATTTTTGCTTAGTTTGTAAGGGGCCAGAGAAAGGGTATAATTATTTCCCGGGATATTTATTTTAACCACTAATCGGTTTTTTAAATAGGTACCTATATTTTTAATTAATTAATAGATTCTAAATCTATAAAGACAAATCCATAAAATATTGTTATATCATTTTTTATGAATAGTTTTTTACAGATTATCGTAATTTATTTATATTTAGTAAATTTTTTTATAATGAAATCATTTATTTATTAGGTTGCTTTACTTTGTTTTTCATATCAAATAATTTATTTTCACAATATCCAAACTTTTTAAAAATCTGTCAAAACTAAATGCTAAAATGAAAAATACTTCAAATAATATTTTATTGTATTTTGCTAGATTTAGATTCAATTAAAAAATAAGGGTATCCATTTGAAAAAAACAGAGTTGTGCTTAGAATAATCATGAATAAAGTAATCTAGGTGCAAAATAACTATGTCACAGACTGGGCCTCCGTTCGAACTAAACCATTTTTTATTTTTATTTTCTTTTAATGGTTTTTGTATGTATTTTCTATAAAGAGTAAAATGTGAAATTATTAGGAAGTTCAAAAAATTCACCTTTATTATTTATGTAATATAATAGCGAAACGCATTTAAAGTCTATTAATCCTTATAAAAAAATCTAAACAATAAGCACATGGATTGTTTTGATAGTAATAAGATTTTGTTATGTGTTTTAGTACTTTTCTTTACTTCGAGTTTGTATGTAGTATGTTTCGCTATGATAAACTCAATAATCGTAATTTGGCTTTCAAGAACTTACCACAGTTATAGTTTACCATGGGTTTTGAAACAACCACTTATAAGCTGGCTAGGAAAGTGGTTAGGGTTAGGACACTACATCTCACAGGTAAATATTATTTTTTCCATTTTGATGATTGAACATATAAATTTAGTGCGTTAATTTGATGTTTTAATCTCAAGTGAAGACAAGTGAGAAAATTGTTTGTATTTTAACAGACCGTCAGCAAAAAAACAACAAATTTTGATAAACAGGGTGGTCCAAAAAGAAGTGCTCAGAAGAAAATCCTAGAAAGTAGACGCGATTTTATCGATAAAAAACCCAGTAGTCAGGGTCGAACCAGCCCAGTTTTTTTGACCGGTCATTGAATTTTGTTCCCACAGAAAATTCGAAATTCTCTAATAGTTCATAAATTGACCATATAATTTCAATGAAAAAATTGTGAAGTAAAGCTAATTATTATTTTGATAGAAAAAAATATTCTTCCTTGTAAAACTTAATGATAATTTACTTATTTTCGGCCATACCCTGCGCGAGAGTAGTAGGTCAAGTAAAAAGTTAACAAATAAGGCAGTGGTAAAAACTGAAATGAAAATAAGTTTAACCATAATACATTGAACCCGTTTTTGATGCAACATACTTACCTTGCAAATGAACGTGGTATTATTTTAATTAATGCAAAATATTGGCGATTCAAATTAATTTTTACTTCCAAAAAAATAGGCAACCCACTTTTACTCACGTTTCGTAAAAGTGGTTGCCTATTTTAGAAAACGATTCCCACTTTCGGGTTGTTCCCTCGGTTCCTGTCAGGGGTGGGAGCACATTTTTTATCAATTTGCTTAACTCTCTTCATCGACTGGCACAAATGTTGAGCTGTCTTATGAGGGACAAACAGTTCGAATAGAGGTACCGAAAGTGGTCATTTAATACTTCGGTCAAGTGTCAGCACATAAAAAAGATGGCACACTCTTGACTACATAAAAAACTAGCGATTCAACAAAAAACCTCCCTATGTATTATGAGGGAGACTTTAGAATGAAAACTATTGCGCGTATTATTTATGTTTTTCGGTTTTCCATAGGTCGTTGCTTTTGAATTGACGCCATTTTGGGGGTAATTTTTTTAAACCGCCCTGCCAAGATACCTTCTTTATTTCTTAATATTTTTAAATTCAATAAAATGGAATCAAATCTAAAAAACATTATCTAAATAATAGCTGGAACAAATATTTAATTTTAAATGTATTTTGTTACTTTTCAGCCAAATATTTGCTTAAGAGCAATTTCCTAAACGGAAAATATAGTGGTTTAGTTCTGCAGTCAAAAAAGGAAAATAAATGGAGAATGTACAAAAAAAATATAATGATCTAAAAGTACCTAAACTTTGGACCCCTCTAATTAATTTTGTGCTAGGTTGCAGAAGGTAACTCTCTAGCAGGATGTAGCCTAATCAATTTCGATTATAAATCTAAAAAAAATGAAAATCTAACGAGGGAAACTTGAGTTATAACTTCAGAACTAATGCACGATTTCATGATTTTTCACAATTTTTCCTCCCAAACTCGCGCGTCCTCTAGGAATTCGCATTAATTATCAGTTATTTGGTCATAATTTCCAAAGAAGCTCCAGAAAAGTGGGATGGATTTTCTATTCCAACGAAAAATTTATCGCGGGTGTCTAGGAAGATGCTTAAGATAATACATATATTAAAAAATAAAATAAATCAGCTATTTTTTAGACAATAATTTTATGATTTTATTTAATTTTCTTCCAGTAAAAAATATTAAAAAATAAGGAAGATATTTTGGCAGAACGATATATTGCGTAAATTAAGCAGTGAAGACCAAAAAAAAAACACAAAAATATAAATAATTATTTTATTTTTTAGGTAACAAATAATACTCATTCTGCAACAGCAGAAGAGATGCGAGATCATCAAGTAACCGATATGGAAGATAATAGTACCAATGATGACCATCAAATAATCGGTCAATTTCGTAAAAATAGTTCACAACAAGATTGGATTCTATTTGCAGCTGCTTTGGATAGGTTATCGTTTATCATTTATAGTTTATTATTTGCAATTATGGCAATAGTATATTCAATTTAATCAGTATTGGTTTTGGTGAAAAAATAAACATGGCCTATTTTTTATTTGGGTTTTCTACCTTTGCTGTGCTTAATACCGGGTGGTTTTTATCTAGTTTTTTTAATGGCAGCATATATCGTACAATAGATTATTGGAAAGCTAATGTAGACAGTCCATAAAATAAAATAAAACAAAAATGTCTTAAAATAATCGTACGAAAGACAAATCGGATCAGTGATGAAGAACCATTCTAGAATACTGGTTACTAATAAACTCCATAAACTCATTTCATCTGCTTGCATACCATAATTTCACCTTAACGTGTGTCAATTTGATTGACATAATGACCTTCTTTATCGGTTTGAGGTGGTTTGAAGCCCATAAAGGAAATCACCATGGTAACGATTTCATTATAGGTGCCAAATCATAGAAAACGCCCATAATGATTACTTTATGAGCTCCAAATTGATGACAATAAGCTGTCAAAAAATTTTAATTTATTGACAGCTTATTTAATTTATTTCAATTTTTTCATGATTTATGCAAGCAGATAAAGTTTTGTATGTAATTCGGATCGTAAACAATCATTATGATTCCCGTCGTGTTAGCAAGTTCGGCCAATTATTCAGGACTTGAACCATAATGATTGACGATTGACGATTGACGATACGATCCTTATGATAAATAACTATAATAGTCGCCATCATTAACTATTGTGGTATCAGTTAGAGAATTTGATACATCTTCTAGATTTTGAATTTTATGGTTAAAACACATCTCAATAGGAAATAAAAATAATCGAACGATATTTTTTAAAATCCATTTTGGACTGGCCTAAAGTAGGGACTAAAATTTAGCTTTCCTATGATGTATTGCATGGCATATGTTCCCTTTAAAAAAAAAATCATGATGCTGCCGACCAAAAACATCCGGACGATAATGGTGTATTATACAGGGTGCCAATTTATTGGGGTGATAGCAGGAGCGAAAGAAAATTTTCAGAAAAAATGAAAAGTAATGGAGGCCAGATAGGGCAAAACTATACATATGTATGTTTCAAAAATTCTTAGATTCACTCGCTCTATCACCCCAAACAATATAACTGAATAACTGTGTTTGGAAATGCCAAACAATATAACTCAATTATTTAGGGACATCCTGTAGAATATAAAAAATAATGGAAAAATCTATCAGTTTTTGGTATCGTATATCATATTTCCGAATTTGAAAAGGTGGTATTTAATCTACAAAACAGTGCAATAGTTTTTTCACACAATTTTTTTTATATACAGTCGATTGCAAAAAAAAGTGGACAAGGAAATTTGAGCTGTGTAAAATTATAGATAAAATAGATAGCTAACTGGGATACAAAATTTTCGGACATCAAAAATAGCGCCATCTGAAAGGGTTCCCCCGCAACTTTGACGTTTAAACGGCGGAAAAAATTTAAATATTTTGTAAAATAAGCTTATGATTCTAAATTTTATTTAATATTTCCTTTTTAATAAATATTGTCGTTTAGAATATTTAATAAAAAGTAAACATTTTTCTGCACTTTAACTTTTAGCTATTTGAACAAAAAGAAAGAAATATAATTAAATGGTTAATATTTATTTATGTTTCTGTACATGAGTACATTTTATGGATACTTACAAAACATTTAATATTTAATTTCAAAAATAAAATAATTTTGAGGTATTGTGCTGGTGCTGTTTGAAGAGTTCAAAGGTACTTGGGATATTTTATTTTTACAACAGTTGCAAATCACTTGTCCAAGTTCCAAGTTACAGATTTTTTTACTTTTGAAAAATTAATATTTTTATCCAAATTTTTATTTATTTTATATTTTTTGATTAAGGGGAAGCATAGAGGGGTAAGGATTTGTAAAAAAAGTTGCCTAAAAAACTAATAAAACAGCGCCATCACGTAGGGGTCCTCGCGAACTTAGGGAAAAAACTTTTAATATGGGAGATTCCCTACCCTGTGTAAAACGTACTTTAAGCACGTCTTGATTAAATTACGGGAAATATATCTGTCAGTAATTTTGATTATTTTTAAATGAAGAAAATGCAAAAAAATTCCTAATTGTAAAACATTATTTGAATCTACTATAATATTCACTTTAGTTCCTTCACTTAATAAGGGTATTTTAAATATAATTTCATACAAAATTTGATATTATCAATTCTTGAATTCGAATGGTTGTCAATAATTCTATTTACATGATAATTTTTGGAAAAACAAGAAACTGCCTTTGTCCACTTTTTTTGCAATCGACTATACACATCGTCGGTTTAATGCTCTATTGGGAATTTCGACTATGAATAGATGGCGCTATTTTGACGTAAATTTGAAAAAAAAACATGGAGGAAAAAGTAATAAAAGGTTTTTGCGCCGATTTAGTTTTTATTGGTTTTAGTAACTGCGCCTGTGTTTAGATCAAGTTTTTTGTATTTAAAAATTGGGTTTATCTTTTATTGACCAGTGTGTGTTATTTCTTACTTGCATAATTGCATAAATACATTATTTTGGGGTAAGTAATAAATTACAGCCTGTAAAAAATATTATTATTTTAATATAGTAATAATAAACCCAACGAAACTGATTTATAACTGCAAGGAAATAAATTTTACAAAAACAGGTTATGTCAAGGTAGACCTTTTCTAGCTTCAGCAAATAACTCCCAGAGGGCGTATCCCAAGTCGAAATTCCCAATAAATGGAGGATATTCGGTACTTGTCAGTGTCAAAAAATGCTTTCTTGTACCTTATTGGCAATTCCAGCTACCAGTAGATGGCGCTGTTCGACCTCTGTGACGAAAATTTGAACTAAACTCTGTAGTAAACTTTCAAATGTTTAAATATACAGCAAAAAGATTTACGAATTTTCTTCTATTTGCAATTAAGTTTAAGCCAGTTTTTCTTAAATTTAGAGTTATTTAAGATTGTTTGTATTTTTGTGTCTTGTATTGAAGCAATATTAAACTATTCTTCACTCAAATTTAGGAATATCTTTTATCTGGTAAATAAACACAAAAGTACTCATTTTCTCAAAAAAACTTTATGTTGGATGTAGGAGTCATCGCGTTTTTTTGAGCAGAACGTCGTAATTTTGTAGGTAGATGGACGAGAAAATTTCAAGACAAAACTGTAAAAGCCACTTTTCGATGGACTACACCGAAAAAAGTTATTCGTCCCCAAAGCTATTTTCGGTTTCATCCCGAAATGCACTAAATTTTAGTAATATTCTGAAGAAGGTGATTTTTACCCGTATGGACCCATCTGTTAAGGGAGTGGAGATACAACATACAACCTCTTTTGTATTTTCCCACAAAATTGGACGTTTTTGGTGCGTAGCCCCAAAAAATTGTGTTTCTTTCGAGGGATTTTAAAAATTGAAATGGTTTGAACACACCCGCACACCTTTTCCAATTTTTAACTTTCCCATTCTCAACTTAATTACCCAAGCTTTTCTACTGTCGATTTTTCCACAATACCGAAATAATTTACAGTGTTTACCGTATTACTGTTGGGAGCTGGATATTCCAAAGTGAATGTTTGGTTCATTTTTAAGATGGGTGTGACAGCCAAAAATACTACAACCGGTGTTGCAAATTTTTCCCATTGTAAATAAAGGTTGATACACTGATTTATGTCCTTCTCAAAGTTCCTAATTCGTACTAAAACGCGCGAAACACACGAAAACACAAATCTGCGACTGTTAGGTTACTGCAGAGTTTAGTTGACATTTCCGCCAGCAGAGGGCGTCTAGAATTCTAGAATCGCGAATAGCTATATATTCACACAAATAGATTTATTATTTAAAGCTTCAGTAAATCTCAAAAACATGATATACCAATGCTTTAAAACAAAAAAGTAAGTAATCTGTAAATAAAACATTTACATTTGCAGCTGTAAATTTATTATTTACCTTTAACCGTCCAATTAAGCCAAAATCTCAGTACTAAGTACCGAATATCGAAGTTTATATTTGCCACCAGAGGGCGAGCGGAATCTAAAAATTATATCACGAGTGGTCAACTTTATGTCAACTATTTTTCACTGTCGTTATCATGAATATCATTTGGAGTAATGTATGAAAAATATTCGACTTATAATTTGAACAAGAATGCATATTTTAGGGACTATTTAACGAACATTTTTCACTTTTTTGTGCAAAATTTGACAGCCAAGTAGCCAAGTTCACACCTAATGAAATTCGACTTAAACGACACAAAATAACTGCTGATATTTTTTCTGCAAAACAAAATGCGAAACAAAAAATTTAGGTGTAAGATATTTAAAGTTTTATTGGAAAGATAAAAATTTCGAACAATATTTTTTATTTTCAAAAAATAAAATAAAATCTTTCGTTGATTTGGATAAATATTATTAATTTATTTTAATAAGTTGGGTAAATGAATCTTTTAAATTTCACAATATTTTTAACATTAACCACTTATTAATGTGCTTTTGAAAATAAAAAATTTACCACTAAATGTATACATTTACCGATTTTGTATTTTTACCGTAAATTTATATTTCCAACGACAACGATCAGTAAATACTTGGAGAAGCAAAAGTAGATTGAAGTATATGAACTGTATCTTCTTTTAAATTTATATTTAATTAAATACACGATTACTTAATTAATTACCTTAAGTAATTAATTTTGGAAATGCTAAGTTAGGGAGTTGTTTCAAGACGAACTTCGGAAACGCTAATTTGTCAATAAAAAGTTATTATCAAAGATGTTAATTTGAAAATGTTGTAATTATTTTCTGACATTGGTGCACACATTGTAGTTCCTTTCTCATTTCTCTATAGAAATGGTTTACTTTAAGGACCTTTGCAATTTTCTCCGACATTAGTAGTGGATTTGCAAAGGCAAATCAATCCAAGTCATTTCTACCATCTCCATATAACTTAGGTTAACTTTAAGGAATTTTAATTTCCGTTACGTTATTTTTTTATTTTATTTATAGATATTACATATTATAATTTTGACATGTTAAATTTTAATATAATTTAAAGTTTAATAATATAATAATTAATATTAATAAATTGCAATTTTATAATTTTTCCTGATAATTACCACAGCAAATAGGTGCTAAAATTAATTAAATCGTTTTGTACTTAGCTAAATAATAGAATTCAAGATTATTTTATTCAAAGTATGGTATACCATTTACACCATGAATTATCTTTTTCTCTTTATTCTTTTTTATTCTGCACAGCAAGCAAAAACTTTTAAACAGAAGAAAATAGATGATTTCCACTCCACTTAGGAAGCTAAATCCAAGAAATACTCCCATTAAACCACCTGTGTTAGCTAAAATAAAAAAATATTAAGCAAACAAAATTAGTTGGATATTTCTATCATACGAGTGGTCAAATTTATGTCGATTTTTTCACTGGCATTATCACGAACACTATTTGTGGTTAACCCCCTTATTATATAAATTGTCGTTCACGAACGATAGTCGGTAGGAAAAATTATAACGTTCCGTGTAACGAAAGTCGTTAAAATTGTATTCTCTATCGCCGCTCGTTCGTAAGTAGACCTTTAAACGAAAGGTAACGATAATCGAACGTTTTTAATAGAGATAGAGTAGCTTGGGGGCGCTTTTAGTTATAGTTTTCAATGTCAAATTGTGTTTAAAATGCACTTTTGTACCAAATATTCAACTTTTGTTATAAAGAAATATTTAAATTTGAAACCAAAATTGAGAACGTGTAACATATTAGGAGTGTAATCCAAAAGGTATTCATTGCATGTTAGAGGTTCATATTTTCGCCACCAGGAGACGAACAGGATTTTAAAATCGCGTATTTATTTTATTGAAATAAATCCGGGCAAGCGTTGTTCATAACTTTAAAAGAGAAAAGCGAGTAAGTTCAGTGCAAGAACGTTCAATCTATGAAAATGAATATTGGAAAAAATAGGCAAGAAAAATACATAACAGTAACAAACAGATGGAATTTTCCTTCTTCTTCTTCTTCTTCTTGGTTGTAAATGAGGTTAAATTTCATTGAATAGTTGAAGACACAGAGCTTTGGGGAGTCTCTATAGTTGACGAACTCTTTGATAGTTCGAAAGAATTTGAATTATCCCTCCTCAGTCTTTTTAAATTTCTAGATTCTCCAAGTCTGACGTTGAATAACGATAGATGAACGATCGTATCGTTCGTAAACGAGAGAGTTTTTTTAGAGAATAGCGAAACCTTTAAAATAACGATTATCGTTCAATAACGAGTCGTTCACTTGTCGTTAAGAGTTTGTGATAAAGGGGGTAAGTATTTTAACCCCCAAAGGACATGAGAGGTAATGTATGAATTTTTTTTGGGTTTATAATAATTTGAATAAGAGTAAATATTTAAGGACTATTGAAAAAACTTAGAACCTTTATTTATAATATACTTATAGTTAGTCAACCAAAAATGCGTAAAAGAATGACTGTTATTGTTTTATAATTTTAATATCATACTGGTTATGATTTTTGTTAATGATAGTTATTATTTTGTTATGAAAGACAATTGATTGTAATTTTTAATAATAAAGTCGATAAACGACAATGACAATCTCTTTGATAAAGCTTTACCAAGATTTTCAGTACTGCCAATCTAACTAAAGAAAATAAAATGTTACTAAATAATAAACCATCAAGCATTATCCAACTTTAAAGATTCCAAATATTCATTTAGATATTGTTGAAAAATACAGAGTGTCCCGAAAATGGAGCAAGAACGTTGTCAGGGACCCTTCAGGATCCCAAGAAAAATAGTTAATAGGAAATTTTAAACTGTATTAAACAGCCCCATTATAAACCCCCAACATCTTAATTTGTACGACATCTACATCGCGAAAATTGATTCGCCAGACAATTTCGCTGGCCAACGGTTTAAAATTTACCGCATAAAATGCTTCAAAAATCTACAATTTTAAATCTTCCAGCATCATCTGGCATTAAGTTTAAATTACTTCAACAGAAAAAATCTTTAACGGAAACTAATCCCCATACATTCAGGGAGTATACAGTCGTTACAGATTAGTCTAAAGTTTGTATTTTGACGTTGTGTGATTTTGCCGCTTTTTTCACCATTTTTATAAACATTTTGGAACTTCATAATTTCATAGATTTTCGTCTAAGATATGAGGTAATTTGATCTCCATACAATTTAGTTGGCTAAAAAACTGTGCTTTTTAGTCCGAAATATCGCTGCTTTTGTATAATATGTCACTTCCAAATTCTAACAGCTAGAGTCATTTGTACCCACCCTACATGAATGGCGACTATTTTTCGTTAGATTTCTTTTCGTTTAAGTAATTTAAAACAAATGCTAGATGGTGCAAAATGATTTAAAATTGTAGATTTTTCAAACAATTTCTTTGGAAGATTTTATATATAACCACTAGTCAGCAAATTTGTATATGGAATCAATTTTTCTGATGTAAGTACGTGTTCTACAAATTAGAATTTTGGGGATTTCTAATACACTTTTTTTCTGTTACTGGCTCCCGGACTATTATTTCTTCATATCTCGGTCAATTAGCCAAAATAATATTATTAAATATTTCTCTTAGGATCTGTGAAAAGTCCCCAACAATGTACTGGAGAGCTCTTGCGATATTTTCGAGACACCCCTGTATATGAACTAAAAAAAATTGATTACTTTTTTATTTTTACTTTTAATTTCAGTTTTTGGTTGTGTCGAAAACGTCCAAAAATATACAGCTTTTAGGCTCAATTTACACCTTATTATGAAACTATTTAAAAAATTAATATCCAAAGGTCTTCTCAATTTTCTTTCAAGACTAATTTACAAAATTAATTTAAAAACGTCAGTGTAATCGTAGGTAACTCTAAGTTAAATATTTGGCGTATCCTTTGTCCAGTTATACAGGGTGTCCCACTTAAACTGTTACGAATTTTATCTCGAAAACTAAGCGTCTTGGTGTTTTTTTGTTAATAAAAGTTGTTTCGTTTGAAGGTACTAACATAATTTAAATTTTTATTTGTTATTTTAAGAATGTTTTGAAGGTCATTTCAAGGTTTACTTTGTTTTTTTAAAATACAAACCCATATTTTTTAATAATTAATCTAATTCTATGCTGTAAAAGCATTTTTTTTTTGGTGAAAACGATTTTTTTAATGTCCTTCAAGATTTAAAGAGATTCAATAAAAAAATAATTTTATGATTTTTATCAAGTATGCCATGAAATAATAAATTATTCGAGCATAGTATTCGAGACTCGAGATAATATTATGTCTAAATAATTAAATACTATTTCATTTTTGAAATATTTAAGTTACTAATTTGTTAAATTAAAAACTATATACAGAAAAATGGAAATATTTTACCGAGATAATTTACTCCAACTAATTAATTAGGTGCTCAAAGTGATGACCTTCTACTTTCAAACATTTTAGAATTCTTTTGTAAAAGCCCTCTTGCACATTGGATAAAATTTGAGGAGTAATTTCTGCACAGGTTCGACGAATTCAAATTTTCATATCTTCTCTGGTTGTTGGTGCTGTTTTCATTCATGTTCTTTAATAAGGTCTGGCGAACGAGGTGGCCAATTAACTGGTCCTCCGCGACCTATCCACGTTTCAGGAAACATTTCGTTCATTGCTTTTCGGGCTTCCATTGCAAAGTGCGGAGGTGCACAATCTTCCTGCATCCATATATTGATTTCAATGGAACTTCTTCTAGTAATTCTCTAAAATCATTTCTAAAAAAGTGTACGTATATGCGACTGGATAAATAAACTTAGAAAAAAATAGGGACCAATAATGTAATTATCAATAATTCCGCACCAAACATTTTTTGTCCATGAATGTTGATAAGAAACAGTTCGGGTTTGTTTCAGACCAGTAATGCATGTTATGTCTGTTGACTTCTCCAGTGTTTGAAAAACTAGGTTCATCAGAAAACATCAAATACAAAGTAAATAAAGGATTCAAGATAATTTGTCGACGAATCGAATTACAAAAGCGTAGAATAAAAGATTATTTATTAAAAAACATAGGTTTGTATTAAAAAAAACAAAGTGGACTTAGAAATAACCTTCAGAACGTACCTAAAAAACAAATAAAAATTTGTATTATGTTACCCCCTTCAAACCAAGAGGCGTAGTTTTTGAGATAAAAATTCGTAACACTTTAAGTTTCATTCGCCCATCGGATTCTCGAACCACAGAGAAATCAGAGTTACACATTTTACTGACTATCGTCTTAGGTTTAAATTTTTAACCCCAATGACATGAGTAGTAATGTATGAAAAATATTCGACTTAATTTGAACAAGAGTAAATATTTTAAATATTTATGGGACTATTCAACTCACAAGTGATTATTTTTTGTGACAAGTAAAACGTCAAAAATATCAGCGATTATTTTATGACGTTAATGTCAAATTCCAAAAAGTTTGAAGTTGGCTGTCAAATTTTGCACGAAAAAGTGGAAAATGTTCGAAAAGTCGAATATTTTTCATACATTACCAGTCTTGTCATTTGGGATTAAAAATTCCACTCCTGTTACGCAGTCGTGGAATTAAATCTTAACCCCAAATGACATTCGTGGTAATGACAGTGAAAAATATTCGACTTAAATTTGACCACTCGTTTTATTACATATTACTATTCAACTCACAAGGGATTATTTTTTGTGACAAGTAAAACGTCAAAAATATCAGCGATTGTTTTGGGTGTGTTCCGAATTAGGTATACATATGCACGTCAGCAGGTGCATGGCATACAAAGCGTTCCGAATTATATTCTCGCGTATATGCGCATATAATTCGGAAAAATAATTAATTGTAAAAATGCCGTGACAGGTCGATTTTTACCTTCAGGGGGACATCTTTTTACCACAAAATAAGAATGGTAATTGAAACCCCCATCCCTACGGAGCCACCCTTTCAGTTTTTTTAAATGGGAATAGGGGTTGAGTGATACATAATTTGAAAGCATTTTTACCCTGATAATGGTAGTCATAATTTTTTTGGAAACTTTCTGATTTCTAACCTACCTAAAAATTTAAAACTAGTACTTAAGAGCATCTTCCTAGATACCCGCGATAAATTTTCCGTTGGAGATAATAACAAGGAATAGAACACCATCCCACTTTTCTGGAGCTTCTTTGCAAATTATGACCAAGTAACCCAAGATTCCCTAGAGGACGCGCGAGTTTGGGAGGGAAAATTGTAAAAAATCATGAAATCGAGCATTAGTTCTACAGTCATCACTCAAGTTTCCTTCGTTAGTTTTTTTTCAGATTTATAATCTAAATTGATTAGGCTACATCCTACCAGAGAGTTACCTTCTGCAACCTAGCACAAAATTAATTGGAGGGGTCCGAATTTAAGGTACTTTTAGATCATTATATTTTTTTGTACCTTCTCCATTTTTTTTCCTTCTGGCGGGAATTAAAGAAATGACTTCTAAATCATCTACAAAAAAAATTATACTAAAATGTTGTTCGTACTAGCATTTGTGACTGCAGAACTAAGCCACTATATTTTTCGTTTCGGAAATTGCTCTTAAAATTTTATGTTATTTTGTTATTAATCTTTAAAATGATATCTGGAACACTATACCTTTTACAGTACGATTTCACACAAATGAAAATAGAATTCACATTAACGAAACCAGATTTCACACTTTTAATTCTAAAATCATCCTAACGAAAACTGATTTTACACAAATGAAAACAGATTTCACATAAATGAAAACTGATTTGAATAAAATGAAAAAAAAATTCGCAATAATGAAAATTAACTTTTCCTTCGCGAATTTTAATTTCAAATTACAGGAAAAAGATTTAAAAATTTTGAATTCATATTTCACCTAAATAGAAAATGTAGATTTTGAGTAGGTGTTTTTATTTCTTACGAAAACCTTTACATTTTATTACATCAAACTTTGAATCTCCTTGTATTATTATCAAACATTTAATCCGAAAAAATGAATTCGGAGCAAAATAAAGAAAAGCGCGGAGATTATGTTGAGCGAATTTTGCAAAGGAGGGCAAATGGTCGTACCTTAATTTGGATTGACGAAACCAATTTTAATCTGTATTGTCGCAGAAAGGAAGGTAGGTCAAAAATTGGCCATAGAGCTAGAATTATAATTCCGACCAGTAAAGGAAGTAATCTGCACTACATCGGTACTTCCACACGTATCTTATCATTCGAGCACAGACGTGGTTCCTATAAAGCTGATGATTGATGATTGTAAGGTATGGTTGCGAAATTTAATTGTAATTTGTGCTGCTGAAGGAATCCAAAATCCAACTTTCATAATTGATAATGCACCAGTACATAGTAATCTTGAAAGTGTCCGTAGACCAGACGAAGATGTGGAAATTGTACGTCTTGCTCCTTACTCCTACCTTTTAAATCCCATCGAGTTGATTTGGAGATCATTTAAATCATCGGTCAAACGACACCTACAAGACAGAATGCAGGAAGTCTTAAATTATGTTCGACCTAATAACCAAGCATCTACCATATCAGAATTTAGAATCCGTATTTTAGAAGAGATTGCAAACCTTGGAATTGAAGAGATTTCGCCTCAAAATCTCCTGGGATATACAAATAATGTTGAGAGATATTACGGTGCATCCATGCAACAAGAAGATTTACTTGAAATTTAACCATATATTGTATTATAGTTTTAATCATTATAAAAATATTTCAAATCAGCATTCATTTATGCATATGTGAAATTAATTTTCAAAATTGAAATTTCTGTTTTCATTAGTTTCAAATTAAAATTCGTCAGTGAAAAATTATTTTTCATTAATGTGAATTCTGTTTTCATTTGTGTGAATTTAATTTTTGTTTGTGTGAAATCTGTATTCATCAGTGTGATTTCATAATTTTGAAATTAGTTTTCGTTTGTGTGAATTCCGATTTCGTTAGTGTAAATTCTGATTTCGTTTGTGTGAAATCATACTGTAAAGGGTATAGAAAATACCTTGCTTTATTGATTTATTATTTTTTGTTACTTTATTTTCTGAATTGTAAGAACTTCCCTCTCTCTCGTTTCAATATCTGGACAACGTCATTTGACTCAAATGTCACGAAATAATAAAATAGTATATTACGCAACGAGCTAGAAAGTGACGAATTTTGTGCGAGTGTGAAAATAGCCGAGTGAGGATATTACACGAGCAACGAAATTCACTTTCTGCGAGTTGTGTACGCTATTTTTCCGACGACCACGGAGATTTTGCGACCATTATTAATATTTTGTAGTAACAACATAACATAACCTATGTTAACAGCAGCTGACATTGAAGTTATCGATTATTTTTAGTTAAATGTAAATAATTGTAGATGGCGCTGTTTTGACGGAAGCAACTTATCGAAACGAATAAAAAATGTTCCTATTTTATTTAAAATTTACAGAAAAGTGAATTATATAATGATTTTAATAATAAAATTAGTAATATTGGCGGGGTTAAATATAAATTTTTATTTGAACTATCCTTTTTCTGCAAGTTCAAAAAAATCCAAGAAAGGGCTTTCGGAATTCCTTCGCAGCGCCTCTATCGAAAATTACAAGAACTATTTGACAGTTACAACATGGAATCTTAAAGTCATTAGTGTTGAAATGAACGATTTTCTAAACTACTAATATGAATGACATATACAATTTTCTCATATGGTCGTCGGAAAATTATATTTTTGACGTTTTACTTGTCACAAAAATAATCACTTGTGAATTGAATAGACATGTAAGGGCGCGTTCCACTAAAAACTCGCAATGCCCACGACGACCGCAAAGCCGTTCCACATACGATCGCGGTTGTTTCTTTCGTGCATAAAAACGTCATCGATGGCGACCGCAAGAAGCTCACAACGATCGTATTTATTCGTGGGTTTCTGTGGTCGTTTGTTGAATAGTGACGTGGAACGGGAAAATTTTGCGGTCGTGGTCGTGGGCTTTAGTGTTCATTAGTGGATATATGTATAACCGTATATGCTTTAAAATATTTTACTTACACATAAATTCGGAAAATCCATAAAGTTCACTTTTCATTTCGACCTTGTATTTGTCTAATTCATAGTAGAAATGAGCTATTGCCTTATTATTACTAAAAAATAAAATAAAATGAACCCCTAAATAAAATAGAATAGTGTAATCCTTACGCGAAGTGCTCTAAAGTATCATTCTGAAGAAAGGCATCATTAACTAATTTATATTTTGTAGAAAGTTCACCTGTAGAAAAAACTCGTCGTTGATATGTTATTGAAAAGCATCCAGGTAAACAATTACATTTCTTCCTGTAAAAGTCAAAGTGAGTTGATTCTCTAATAAATAATAAATTCAAATCTTAATTAATTAATATTTGTTAAATACATCTAAAATTAAATAATTAATATTAGAATTAAAAATAAAAAAGAGTGAATTATTTATTTTTAATATTAATTATTTAAATCTTAATTGTTCCAAATTCGAGTTTATTGTTTTATATACAGGGTGTAACTTAAATGCACGGCAAAAATTTAAGGGGTGCTTCCTTGGGGCATTTTAAGAACATTTATACCTTAGGTGATTTTTCGAAAAACGCTTCATTTCAAAAATACACGAAGATAAAGATTTCTTAAAATGCATGCTTTTTATTAAATAAATAATAGGTGTAAAAATTAAAGTTTAGTTGTTACCATGGCTACGAACTTTGTTGCTGTCACCTGTCATAGTTTATTTTGCTAATTATGAATTAAATAGTTGAGTAAAACTCTTGAGTCTTCTTGTATCCAACTTTATTATATTAAATAATAAGTTATACCTTAGGTATAAACATGCACAATCGATTTCGAGATTATTAAAATCTCATCATCAGGTGTATATGTACAAGAATCTAAATAAGCAAATATGAAGTTCACAATAATGCTATAAAAATATGACAAAATAAAATTGACATTGACAGCACGACAGAGCTTTGAAAGAATCAAAATTGTTTAAATAATTTGCGGAATTAAAACAATGGTTTTGAAATAAATAAAATTATTAAAAAATATGAATCATATTTAAACTTTAAGAAAAGTCTTGAATTAATGACTTAAAAAAATCTAAATGTTGTATGTCATTGTTAATTTGTATATTTAATGTGGTAAAATTTTTATCTAGATCTAATTTTAAAATTTCTAAATTTTCTAAGAGGTCTCTAACTATATAATTATTTGTATTGTGTAAAATTAAAACGTTTTTTTCTACTTTGAACTCGTGGTCATTAAACATGATGTGCAAAATGTGACAGTTGAGGTCTATTTCCCTTAATTGCTAGCAAATGTTCATTAACTCTTTCAGCAAATCTCCTTCGAGTTTGGCCCACGTATCGTGCATTGCAAGAATTGCATGCTAATTTGTAAATGCCACTGCCATCCATTTTATTAATCCTATCTTTATTGTTTTTTAGGCTACCTAAGGTTTTATTTACTTTAAAAGAGATTTTAACATTTAAATCCTTAAACATACTAATGAATTGTGTACATTTGACATTATGATAAGGTAGAGATGCAAATTTTACAATGGTGGAGGAATCATTAGGTTGGTTAGTAGGAAGGATAGATGTTGATTCATTTTAAAGTAATCTTAGTTTAGTTTGTGAAATAATTTTCTTAACAAAAATATCTGGAAAATTGTTATTAAAACCTATGCATCTGATAGTGTTAATTTCATCATAAAAATTTTCACGATTCATTGGAATAGTAAGCAATCTATAAGCTAAGCTCATAAATAAATAATTATGAATTATTTACACAAATTCCGAGATGACAGACATGCATTTTACCTATGGATTGCTAATGGAAATGCACTACGAACAAGACGTTTTTATCGTGAAAGATTTCCCAACCGTCGTCTTCCTGATAGAAAAACTTTTGAAAACATTCATAACTGTCTTCGAGAAAATGGTTCATTTAAGATCAGAGAGAGACCAGGAAGGCCAATGAGAGTTAGAACGCTATAATTGGAAGAAAATGTGCTCAACTTGGTGAAAGAAGATCCAAGTACTTCTACACGAAAAATTGGTAGAAATTTGAATGTAAGTAATTGGAGAATTTTAAGGCAGCAGTTGTTGCACCCATACCACATTCAACGCGTTCAGGCACTTTTACCTCGCGATTTTCCACCACGAATACAATTTTGCCAATGGTTTCTTCAAAAATTGATCCAAATCCCTCAATTAATGACCATAATTTTATTTACTGACGAAGCAAATTTTTCAAGAAACGCAGTAATGAATTTTCACAATAGACATTCGTCGGCCGAAGAAAACCCACATGAGATTTGTGAAGATCGTTTCCAACAACAATTTTCATTAAACGTTTGGGTCGGAATTGTGGGTGATTTTCTTATTGGACAAGCATTTCTACCCCAAGGCTTACCGGTGAAGCATATCGGATTTTTTTGGAACAATCGCTATCATGTTTGTTAGAAGATGTACCATTGGCGACGAGGAATGTAATGTGGCTAATGCATGATGGAGCTCCAGCGCATTTTAGTTTGGTTGCTCGTGAGTTCCTGAATGCAAACTATCCTAATAGGTGGATTGGACGCAGTGATCCACAACCATGGCCTCCTCGATCTCCTGATTTAAATCCTTTAGATTTTTTTCAATGGGGCCATCTGAAATCATTAATTTATAAGACTCCAGTAGAAAATTTAGAAGATCTAAGAACTCGAATAATTAACGAATGTAATTCGATAAGAAACAATTCTGGTATCTTTGAAAGAGTTCGCCAATCGATGAGAAGAAGATTGGATTCTTGTTTTCTAGCTAATGGTTCTCATTTTGACCACTTATTGTAAATTGTATTTAGATTAATAAATAATTAAAATTATTACGTAAAATCTACCTGTATATTCGAAAAAAAGTCTAGTAGCCATAGTAACAACTTTATGTGATAAAAACCATGCATTTTAAGAAATCTTTATCATCGTGTATTTTTGAAATAAAGCGTTTTTCGAAAAATCACCTAAGGTATAAATGTTCTTAAAATGGCCCAAGGAAGCACCCCTTAAAATTTTGCCGTGCATTTAAGTTACACCCTGTATTGATACATGATAAATATTAATAATTAAATGAAACCCATTTTACCTTTGAGGTGTCCCAAGATTTTCAATTGCAGCTAAAAAGAGATTACTGTAATATTTCTTAGAATATTGAATATCCTGTATCCTACTTACATTGTGCGTCAGTGGTGCATTTTTCTGTACGTTTATCGCATATCTTCATAGACTCATTTTCTATAAGAAAATTAATTAATCATTATGTCATTATTTATAAAGTATGTTGTGTTTCATATTTAAATCATATAACTTTTTTTAGTTTTTATCAGTTTTTAAATTCAAATTATCAATAACAAAGCTATGTCGCGACATTTAAAAGACTTTTATATAAATACTTACTTGGTAAATAGTAAGGTACACATCCACATTTCTTCAATGTGTATATTGCCTGGCATTCCAATCTACAGTTTCTTTCTGTATAAAATCTGTTAAATAACAATTACTTGAAAAATTTTAAACTCTAAAGGCACTGTACAAGGTGCATAATAAGTAACGCTTAATAGCTGCAAATCTTTAATTTAGAGAAAAGTCTTACAGGTATTTCACCACATAAACTAATTTTATTCTTTTAACTTTGATATCCTAGTCTAGTGCGTAGATATGCACATCGATTCACATGCAGGGTGAGTTTAAAATAACGCATAAAAATCATAACTAACTAGTTTTTGGAATTTAAAAAAACGGTAAAAGTTCTTTCGCACTGTTCTTAAAAACCTTTATTTTGAACTTAACAAAAAAAAAATTCTCGGTTAACGTTACGTCAATACGACGTCATCAAAATTTTTTTTAAATAGATTGATATGATTTTTATACCATAAAACAATACCTTATTAAGATTGTTTTACAATTGTACCAAAAAGTTTATACTAGCGCCATCTAGATATATTTAAAAAAATCATTAAATATACAGGGTGAGTTTAAAGTAACGCATTAAAATCATAACCACCTTAATTTTTCGAATTTTCAAAAACCGCAAAAGACGTGTTGCATTGTTTTTGAAAAACTTTATTAAGAAATCAACAACAAAAAATTCTCGGTTGACATGACGTTACTTTAAACTTTAAACTATACTTTAAGGTAAAACTAATAAATATTTTAATGACATCTAGATAGAGCTATTATAAACTTTTTGGTACTGTTGTAAAACACTCTTAATAAGGTACATATTGTTATATGATATAAAAACCATATCATTCTATTTAAAAAAAAAATGATGACGTCGTAATGACAAATTATTTTTTGTTGTGTATAAAATAAAGTTTTTCAAAAACAATGCGACACGTCTTTTGCCGTTTTTTAAAATTCCAAAAATAAGGTACTTATGAATTTTATGCGTTACTTAAAACAATCCTTTAAACTGAAAAATATTATTTTTTTAATGACATCTAGATAGCATTACTATAAAGTTTTTGGTACCGCTGTAAAACACTCTTAATAAGGTTGTTTTATGATATGTAAACCATATCAATCCATTTAAAAAAAAAATTATGGCGTCATAGTGACGTCATGCCAACCGAAATTTTTTTTTGTTGAGTTCAGAGTAATGTTTTTAAAAAACAATGCGACACGTCTTTTACCGTTCTTAAAAATTCTAAAACATAAGGTAGTTATGATTTTTATGCGTTACTTAAAACTCACCCTGTATGCCTGTATATGATAAAATCTATCGTGTGTGGTGATTCCTTGGAATTTGATTTGATGAGAAAAAATAGTTATAAACCTGAGTTCAAAAATGTTTCTTCTAGTTTTCTTGGTACTTTTTAAAAGAGCACATTTTTCTGTATTTGCCAATGCAATCTTATCAGAATAAAAAAAATTTAAAAAAGTAAGTGTGTTTCACTTTTTAACCCGCCAAAACTTATTTGAATGGTCCAAGTGAGGTAAAAATTTACTTATTTTGTTTATAATTTACATTAAAACCTCATGATTTAATGATTTCAGCTCACGAAACTTATAAAACAGGTAATTTTCGCTTTTTATAAGCGTTAAAGTATAATTTAAACGTAATTTTTCTCTTTGACGTTACCTCACTTCAGTAGTTTAAAAAAATTCCACCAGAGGGCGAACGGAATTCCGAAATCGCGAATATTGAATTAAAAAAAGTTTAAACAAAAGTGCATTTAATTTAAACTAGCTACCATATAAACATATTTTTGGATTCTACGATTAGTTTGAATAAACTTTTGTAAAAATCATTGTTCTTGAGTTACAAGCAATTCTTTAATATTAATTATTATAACAATAGAAACATATTACATAATTTTATTTTTTATTAAATTTCTTGAAGGACAATAAAAAAACGTTTTCACAAAAATGTGTTATTTTTTCAACATAGAATAAGATTATTAAACAAGATGGTTGTATTTAAAAAAAAGTAGAACTAAAATGACCTTCAAACGTACTTAAAATATAAATTGGCCTTTCCCCGATTTTTTTAAATTTTGTTTCATTAAATAGACGAAGTTTAACTAAATCGTAATATGTAATTACTTTTTATATAACGTTTATACAAACCCAAAAAAAAAAAATTTCGTGACGTAATATTTTGGAATAGGTGACCTGGCAACGTTGGTATATTCCCCAGTCGTCTCACCCACCGAGAAGGCCAATAAACTGATTTGGCAGCTGACAGTTACAAGTTCCTGCCATAATATTTAAAAGTAAAGGTTAAAATAATAGCAAAAAGCCAAGAATTCTAGCTTATCTGTTGTTATAACAACACAAAACGTAAAAGTAAAAACGCTAAAGATGCGTCGAAAATGTTAAAAAATAAACAAAATGCCTCCCTTAATTAGAAAAAAATGTTCATATTCATCGATGCCAATCCAAAATACAAGGTGTGACATCACGAATTTAAAAATATAGAATATTTTTGTTTCTGCTGAACTAATTATTATGTGATTAGGTACATTAAAATCATCTCCCTTAGACCTATGGTTAAAACAAAAATGATTGAAATATATCTTTCATGGCAAAGGCCAATTAAAAATTTGTATCTATTATGTTACCCCTTTCAAACTTAACAACTTTTATTAACAAAAATCTATAAGAGGCTTAGTTTTTGAGATGAAAATTCGAAACACTTTAAGTGGGACATCCTGTATATATAATATTTTGTCAGTTGTAAGTGTCTCAGTTATCGAAACTTTAAGACCTAATTGCAACTTTAAGATACATTTAAATCATTATATCAATAAAATTCGTTAATTGTAATGATTTTGTTTATTTGTTTTCTTCAAACGTCATTAAAGTACAGTCTTCTGTGACGTTTGACAGGCTTTAAAATGTCACATTTTATGTTCGTTGATTCTATGGTCACTTTGCTTATTCCGCAAACCAATATAAATGTCGTATTGAAATTAAACAATGTTAATTATAATTAACATTAAATTATAATTTAAAAAAAGTAGAAATGAATTTTAGGCAACCCAATATACACATACATTGTATTGTGTGTTGTATGAAAATTAAATGTCAAATTTTAAAATTATTTATTATATTACTATTTTAAAATTTTCGAGGTTTGAAGAAAAAATAGCATGTTTTATTCGGAGTAAAAGAACTTTTTGTGGCTCGCGTGTATCCGCGAGACTCGCAAAGCTCGTCGCGCAAACCTACATGCTCGCCACAAAAAGTACTTCTTTTACTCCTAATAAAACAATATACTATTATCTATTATTCAATGAGGCGTTAAAACATTTTCGTATTTACTGTTTACATACCAGAACAATTATTTTAAATAAATAAATAAAGCCATTTATCCCAATTATATCGACCACTCTCAAAATCTATCGTTCCAAATATCGACACCTTCATGCCGTATTATCGACCGCTTGGAATAAACTACCATCCAGCCGAATCGACGAACCTAGGCCAACATTTGGTATTCGTGCATTTGCCAAACCGTGTGGAGGGTAAACGCATCACAACTATAATTCCATGTAAATGCCGGACATTATAATGGTAAAACTGCAATAGTTAACTAAAATCGGCAAATTAGGTGTTTTTAAAGTCACTGCAAATTTTTCCACATTTATTAAAACGACAAAATATCGTCGAGAGTATTTTATAGTATTAATCTTCTTCAAATTTAGAAAACAAAAATCGTTATTTGGTTATTTAAATATTGTGTCTCGAGGAGAGTATCTTTTTCTACCAAAAGTGTCCAAATTGAGACGCCACCTGCCAAGAGTTTAATAATAATATATTCTGCGCTTTGATTAGATATCTAAACATACGATTCTTAATGCATCTTACTATTTCCATCTCTTCATGAACTTTACTGCCATTCTCAATAAAAAGTTGCATGCAATGACTAGATCCCTCTTAACCGACCTCCAGACGATACGTCTAATGTAGGGCAACGTTGGCCGAATTTACGTTTGCCGTATCGTGTGGAGGCTCGACGGACGACGGACCACGAATGCACGAATGTTGGGACTCGTGTTGGCATTTGTAGAAGTTCTACCACACATCAAAGGACTAGACGAATGTTGACCCGAATGTGCGAATGCATTCGTAATTCCCTCCAGACGATGCGCCTAGACTTGTAATAGTTTGTACAGAATTTATAATTGAGTTTGCAACTAAAAAGGACGTCATTTATCTAATTTTGATCTGTTTGGTACTAGAACTTACGCTCTAGGTTCGTAATTACGTTGGTGCAAAGTTCGCCTAAACTACCAACGCCAACGATGGACGCATCGTGTGAGGGGCAAATGTTATGTTCGGCAAACTCGACGAACTTTGGCCCAGACTTGAATAAGTAGACGAATACCAACATTCGTGGACGTTTGCCATATCGTCTGGAGGCCGCTTTAGGTGGCGGTAAATCTTACACGGATCAAAGGAAACGGCGAACGTTGGCCGACATGCAATTGGATTTTCCCTTTACACGACTTGTCCAAGCTTGCATAAAAACAGTGCGTATCTCTATTATTTTTGTAAAATTGGGTTTTAAAGTAAAAAGATGGGCTTAGATAATGTAAATTATTATGAGTAAAAATATTTAAAGAAGACAGAGCACAAAATTACAAAATAGCACATCCGTCGTCTACTCGGGATAAAGTTTTAGTGGGTTCACTTGTAAAGCAAGGCAACGTTCGACGCATCGTGTGAGGTCCAATCTTGCCAAAAGTTTAAGCGCGGCCAACGTTGGCCCAAACCTACGCAAATTCACCAATGCCAACGTTGACCGTGATTCGACGAGTGATCTGGATCTTTATACAACGAAAATATAGGAATTCGACAGAAAAATAATTTTATTAGAATAGTCAAAAATCAATCATAAATAAATATAAATTCAAAATTAACGTCGATTTTAAATTAAAAACTTTTATCAATTAATTTTAATAAGTATGCTTATTATCATAAAAATTGTTAAAAAAAATACTATTAAATTTAGAAGAACTATAAATAAAAACAAAAATAAATATTTTAATAGAAATAATTAAAAAACAGTTAAAAAACTTAATAAATATTTTATAAAAGCATAGGTGTTTCATTGCAATGGGCCTTTCCACGATTTTTTAATTTTTATTTAGTCTTAAAGATAAAGTTAAAATAAAAAATAATATCCAATCAATTTTTTGATATCTTTTGTGTAAGAGCTAAAAATTTGAATTTATGAATCCATGACATCATAATGTTCAAAAGTTCTAGTCCGGCAACGTTGTTGGTATCCCCTATCGTCTCGTCCACCGCAAAGCTCTAGAAACTCTGTTTTGACAGAAGACGGTTACACAAGCTAACCAGCAACGTTGATTGAAGTATATTAATACTTCAATCTACGCGAACAAGGAAATAAATTTGATGTTTGCAATCTGTCATCACCGATCACAGACTCTAGAGCTGGTAGAGTTGATAGAGACGACTCCACACGACGGACACACCAGCAACGTTGCCCCGTTTTTGTACACAATTTCTAAATAAATTAATCTAATTTTTTTGGTGCCCTAATTAAAAAACAAACCAGCCCATTAAATTAAGTTTTTTAAGAGCAATTCATTGACAAATATTTTACTGTGGAAAGGCCCATTGTAAATTCTCTTCGGATATTTGACAAGTTTTAAGAAATTCGTTGGAAGATTTCAGGATGTCTGTTGTTAGAAACAGGATTATTTCTCCTTAATTCTTTTAATAAAAGTTCAATACTATCAGCGAAATAACTTTCAGTTACAGGGAATCCTGCTCTTGCAGAAGTAAGTATCCAGGATAAAATAGGTGTGTTTTATTCGCTTTAGCAAAATATCACATGATACTGATATGATATGAAAATTTTGTTCATGTAATTTCAGTATGCAAATGAAACGATTTCTAGCAAATTTATCAAATATTTCAAATTTCAAACCTAATTACACCTAATCCAGATATTAAATGTTTTGAATTTATACTTTTATACCTTTTATGCCTTATTTTCTAAAATAATGGAAGCAGATTTATGTTTAATTATTTTTGTTTACTAATATTAACAAAACTGTAACCTCGATAAGTCTATTTTGTTTAATTTTAAAAGCATTGAATTTTTTGTTTATACTAATGGGGTAATTCTGAACAAAAAATGTTAGCCGTAACAGCGATGTTAAGTTTGACAGTCACTCTGATGTCAAAAAAACGGTATTCTGTAAACTTTACTGTAACTTAACGGCTATCTAAAATAACATGTTCGGTGATAAAATACATTGTACATCATTACAATATATTATTTTGATCGACTATATGTTGATGTAGTATTATTATTTTGGTAGATATTATTTTAACACCGAAAATGTTATTTTACATCGGTGTTAAGTTACAATAAAGTTTACAGAATAGCGTTTTTTGACATCAGGACGACTGTCAATTTTAACAGCGCTGTTACGGCTAACATTTTTATTCAGAATCACCCCATAAAACAATATTTACAAACATTTCTTAAACATTCTAAAATAAATCGTCAATGTCCGTATTATTGACCGTCATGTCGATAAATGGAACATTTGATTTTTTGTAAGTCCCAATTATCGACCACAAAAATATTAATAATAAAAATTATGAAAAAAAAAAATAAAAATTAAATGCAAGTAAAGAATATGTATCCAAAATAATAAACTTAAGTTTATGTGTTTTAATAATTAAATACCATTAATATAACAAAAATTGTAACAAAGCATCGCTACTTATCTAGACCAGAAAATACGCCAAACTATAATGTCTTACTCGCTACTGTTTAATTCAAGAGAAACATCATTAAAATTAAAGAAAAATTAAAATTATTTTATCTTTGAATAGCCAAATATACAGGGTGGTCACTCTTACGGTGCACACCATTGGGATCTTGTGAACCTAAAAAGTTAAAAAGTTGCTTAAATTAGAAAAAAGTTGCCCCTTTTCAAACTCCTTTAGAATCTATTTAGAAATCCGAGATATCTTGCTCTAGTCCTAAATATCATGAAAAATCTGAAATTTCGCACTTTCGTTTTCCTTCCATATTTTTGTAATCGCTTAACTTTTTCGATTGCAATATGGAAGTTTAACATAATTTGACATTCTCTATCGATTGACCTTAAGAAGAAAATTTTAGGTTAACTAGATTTCATTTATTTTAAACCAACTTTTGATCTTCTTATGGGCGCGATATTTGATTTTTATACCATTGGATAGAGAAAAAAAAATACAAGTTAAATGATGTAACACACATTGTTCTTTTAATTTAATTTAAAAAAAATATTAAATTCTTATTTACAAAATCAAGATGGCATAAAATAAACATCTGTTTATTTTTAAATAAAATAATAAAATTATTCTTTTGTTACTTTATGTCAACTTGATTTTGTAAATAAAAATTTAATATTTTCTTTCATTTTTTTTTAATTAAAGGAAAAAATCAATGTGTGTTACATCATTTAAATTGTATTTTTTTTCTCTATCCAATGACATAAAAATCAAATATCGCGCCCATAAAAAAATCAAAAGTTTGTTTAAAATAAATGAAATCTAGTTAACCTAAAATGTTCTTCTTAAGGTCAATCGATAGAGAATGTCAAATTATGATATTATGTAAAACTGCCAAATTGCAATCGAAAAAGTTAAGAGATAACAAAAATATGGAAGGAAAACGAAAATGCGAAATTTCAGATTTTTCATGATATTTCAGGACTAGAGCAAGATATCTCGGATTTCTAAATAGATTCTAAAGGAGTTTGAAAAGGGGCAACTTTTTTCTAATTTAAGCAACTTTGTAACTCTTTAGATTCACAAGATCCCAATGGTGTGCACCGTAAGAGTGACCACCCTGTATAACATTATTTTTAAAATTATTAACTCATAAATGTATGATATACAGTTCTTATTTTTAGTAAAAATGTTAAAAGTGGTGGATATTTAGGACGTGGTCGATAACTGGGATACTTACCTTATTTTATTGAGTATATCTAAAAAGAAAAGTTTCACCTTCAAAATCACCCTCTATACCTTTAAATTACTTCTAAGAGTTAACTTTTTATGTAACTCTTCAAATTAAAAAGTTACAGCTAAACTATATGCGTTACTTTTGTTACATCCTGTAGGTATTATAACTACAAAGATTTATAGGAAAAATAGCAATGTTCATGAATTAAACCTATAGAACTATAATCATATTTTAAATAAACTTGCCTATAAAATACCAATTTTCTCTCTCTTCCAAATAAACATTTCCTCTTCCGTAGGTTAATATCTTGAATTGCCCAATGTGCTTCCTGTACTATTGGTTCAATTGCAATTCTTGCTTCTATTCCTGGCGATAATAAAAACCCGAAGTCTGATACTCTAGGAGTATCTATAGGATTGGTCAATCTAACCTTAAGAATAAAAATTTAAAGGTCTATAAGGTAATCACGTTGTACAAATCATATTTTACTTTAAATCCTACACTGCTTACAGAAGAACAATAGTACTCATCTAAGTCTGCATCCAAAACGAGTGTAAGACCTAAATGCACTCCCGGTCCTGATGACTTTAAAGGGAGTATGTTACCATCAACTCCAGGTGGATATCCATCTTCTGGGTTCCAGTCTATTATTCTACCTGGATATGTTTCATTTAAATCGCCAGGACTGGAAGCAAGTAAATTTTTCACATTTAGGTGCTATTCACTTTGGCAAATACTTCAGATTTTAAGACTAATAACTTAAAAAAACTAAACTATGATTCAAGAATAAACTGTTTCGATTTTCTTTTCATCTAAATAAAAAAAAATACTGAACAATTTCACTCACAGAACTTCTCGTAAACTGTAATTCGAAGGAAGTCCATTGAAGGAGCAACAATATCCCTCATCAGTCAGTACAGAGTTTATGTAATCATCGCACGGGATTGCTTTACCCTCCCATTTGCACAATTTAAACATTTCAGAGCATTTTTGATTTACCTACAAATATTTTTTTTTATTTTATTGTATATTCATAGTATTGTATATTATAGTTTATAAATATACACAGTCATTTGTAGTGATATTTATATTAAAATCTCCCATGTGATGATTCCTTGGAACTAAATAAGAAAATAAATCTTACAAGCATGGGTTAGTATTTATTATAAAAGAAATACATATGAATTTGTTTTGGGGTTAGTGTACACATTGTTGTCCATTAAAAGATTTAAAAAAAAATCCCAGTGAGGAAAAATTCGAGGGTGTTTACCAATGTAAAAAGTGTCCTCCAAGTTTTTGACGGTTTTAACTTTACTGAAATAATCCTTGCTATTTTTTTACAGAAAAGGTTTACTATCTAAATTTATTCACGACATGCAAATAATTTTCGTTTTCCTCTAAAAGATTATTTCATTCGAAACACTCGCTTATTTACTGAAATTTCAATTTTTTTAGGTAATTACAAAATCTCTTAATCTATCAGAATATGTGTTCTAATATTCCTCTGGAAGCATGGCCCATGTTTATACGAGTTTTTTTCTTATTTCGATCGAAGGAATCTCTATCTGAGATATTTTAACGTAAATGTTAATCACCCTGTATACCGATACATAGAGTAATTTTTTACTTAAAAATATTCGAAATCGGCTTAAGTGGGACAAGGTTTCATATTTTTGTGCTAATATCCCAATATGAAACTCAAACTGTTTAATAGAACAAAAAAACAGATGAAGCAAAGAAGGCTTTTTCCATTGAGTATAAAATTAAGCCATCAGAAGAGCACGGAGAGGATCTTGGAGAAGGCCCTGATGGCTCTTCTTTAAAGACAATTAGAATGGTAGAGTAGCACACGGGGCACGGTTACCTGAAAAGGGGAAGCTAATTATCCCGAAACCTTAATCCGTTATCGCACTAGCGAACATCAACAAGATCACATGACCTTTTGAATTTATTTTAACTATCTTTTGCTAAACGGGCATGGTTATGCAATTTTCCATATGATCGGAAGGCGTGCAGGGGTTTAGTACCCGCTTTTCTTTGTTCTTATAGGGTAAATATTCTCTCCTCAAAAAGGCATGCTGTATGAAATCGGAGACCAAAAACTGTCGCGGGGTCACGGTCTATTATATTTTGAAGAAGAGTGTATATTTAAGGGACTATTTAACTAACATTTTTCACTTTTTTGTGCAACATTTGAAAGCCAACTTCAAACTTATTGAAATTTGACATTAACGTCACAAAATAATCGCTGATATTTTTGACGTTTTACTTGTCACAAAAAATAATCACTTGTGAGTTGAATAGTCACTCAAATTATTTTTTTATTAGATATTTTTTTTGTTTAAGTTGTACTTACCGTTATAATAAATTTTCTAACAGTCTGCCACTCAGTTGTTTCCCCATCATATGTAGTATTTTTAAAAGATTTTTTAAGATCACACAATTCATTAAGTAATCTTTTATCCACTTCAGTTCTAAAATTATTTTTCCAAAAGTGAAAAATTAGTATTGGGATTTCAACTATATTGTATAGAGGCCGTTATCAATTTTGGATATTCAGTACTTGTCCGTGTCAAAAATTGAGATTAAAATGCATTCTTGTACCTTATAACTAAACAAAATATAAATAGATATATTATTTAAAGCATTATTAAATAATAAATCTATTTATATTTTGTTGAAAATGTAGTTATAATTAAAGGCCAAAAAACATGTACCAATGCGTTAAATCAAAAAAGTAAGTACCGAAAAAAGAAGTTAATATTTTTGCCAATAGAAGACAAGCGGAACATAAAAATTCCCAATAAAATAAAGGATGTCCCGTAACAACACTGACAACTAGTGATATTAGACTCTAAAATAAGTCGATTTGGCCCTATTTATCTATATCTAAAAATGCACCTCTAATAAATTACAAGCTGAGCTAAAATGATTGTGGTTTGATATGTATGTATGTATATGTATGCAGGTTGGTACAATTACCAATTTAAAAAGAAAACCCCCTAATAACCCAATGGCGTAGCAAATATTTTTTTCAAAATGAATACAATAATCATAACAAGTCAAGAATTCTAAACAAATATACAAATTTAAATTATTTATTAAGGTTTTGAGTTTTTGAAAATAAAAAACGTAGAATTGGCTCTCGAATTTTACAACAAATGTCAAATGTTGAAAATTATTACTTTCATTTTCGAGGCAGATGCTAACACAAAACAAAGATTTATGCAAATTAGTCTTGATAAAAACTGTTGTTTATGAAGCAGAAGCAGAAGGCACAATATGTAAATACAAAAATCCAAAGTTTTGACAAAACAGTAAAAATTCGACCTACGCCTTTTGCGTAGTCTATTTACTTTGTTCTGATTTTAACATGATTTTGTGTTCTTATGAACTTGAAGCAAACAAATTCCCGAGATTTTTGGCGGGAAATTTGAATTGACCACAATCATTTTAGCTCACCCTGTATAAGCTTCAAAAGTTGATTTTTAAAAATATATTGTTTTATTACGGGCAAAGCTCTAAAAATGTTTTAATGAGATTTTGTATATGTCGTAGGCAAATGGTAATATCAGGCAAATATCATTTTCCTAGGAAAATACTATTTGCCTTGGCAAATGGCTTAAATCTCTATTTGCTTAGGCTTATAGTATTTAGCTAGGCAAATAGTATTTGACGGAGCAGTATTAAGCAAATAGATTCGGTTTTCAACATAAAAACAATGAGTTCGGTTATAAGTTTTTTTTTGCAGTGAGAATAAAAACCTTAGAATCTAGAAAAATGATTTACACAAACGTTCTTCTGGTGAAAAATATTATGACAAAAATACGATATATTGGAAATATCAAGTATATCAAAAGTTATTTAAAAAACCAAATCTGCGGGTGACGATCTTATTTATGTTTCGCCTATTGAAGAGTTTTTAGATAAAATTGACGAACACCGTAATGCAACTAGACTTGAAGGTAAGAATAAAGTACTTCATAATTTCATAAAAAGAAATATACTACTCCAAGAGTGGCAGTCGAATTATACATATGGAATTGTGTTCGGCTTGCAATTAAAAAAAACAAAAACATGCTGATTTAATGGTAAAACCAATAACATCTAAAAATTTTAATATAAGGAGACAAGTCGATCGCATTGATTTTCAAAACTGTACCGTTGGTGAATATAAAACAACTGAAATTAAGAGGACCATTTCACTAAATGCTTAATATACTTAAAACTCCTGAAGACAAAATGGCTGTAGAGGTGGTGTTTAAATTGCTGAAAAATTTTCTTGGCCACGGGGCTTCAGTAATATTGCAGAGTGATAATGGACGAGAATTCACTGTTCACTGCGGAAGTAATAAATTAACTGGTTGCATTATGGACAGAATGCAAGATCGTTCACGGACGACCTAGACATCCCCGTCCAGGTTCCTTTGAAAGTTGTAGAGCAAAATGTTGAGAATTTGGATGAACGAAATTAAAACCTCAAAGTTGATGTTACTTTTTGCAGTGGCAGAAAAATACTTGGTGTCATCATATCATGGAAGAGTCCATATGGAAATGAGCCGAAACTAGGTTTAAGACCCACATAATTGATAAAATATTAACAGAAGAGTTAAAAAGAGTAAGTAATAACATAAATCATAATATTATCCAAATAGATTGTGGTTTGAGGACAAAACATGACTCTTAAAATTCCTTAATCGCGACAAGTTTCAGTTTATGTTTAAATTTAATTGATAACAACATTTCTTTTCCATGGTTTTCAAAGCTTGAAAAAGATTTAAACCTAAACCGAAACTTTAAAGGAGTTTTGTCATCAAACCACAACCTCTTTGGATGATATGTGAAGGTACACGATAAACGTGGATTATAAATCACAATGATCGAAAACCGAAAGCTATTTGCCTAAAAACTGCTTCGTCAAATACCATTTGCCTAGTTATAAATACTATAAGCCTAGGCGGTCGGGTTAGAATTGCTCACTATATTTATGCAAAAATAAAATTTATACCTGCTTCCTAATATTTAAAGCAGATATGCGCACCTGCTTAAAAGGGGTAGTAAAAATAATGGGTAGGTTTGCGCACCGAGCTAAAGGGTTCCGAGCAGGTAAAAAAATTAAGAAATACTTTCATTTGCAATTACTAGTATTGCTCGTCTACTTAAACGATAACGTTTTACTGTGTGTTCGAAAGAAGATGTGCATAAAATTCTTGATAAATTGGAACTCAAAACAAGCAAGGAAGAGGCTTTTTTAATGTTAAACGACAATGTAAATAACATTCTAGTATTTTCGTGCCAAAGTAACATTACAGTTTTGGGGGATGTTAACAGAATTTACATGGATGACACATTTTCGTACTGCATGAAGCATTTTTATCAAATGTTCACTATTCATGGCATTTTATCGGGCCACTACGTTCCATTGATGTTTTGTGTATTTCCAAATAAACAACGGGAGACATGTAGCTTATTATTTAAAAACATTATTAAAATATCTTGGGATTTATTTAAAATAAAAATCTCTCCAAGTGAAATTGTTGTGGATTTCGAATTCGGCATTCATTTGGCTCTACGAGAATCGTTTCCCGAATCAAAAATTATTGGATGTCGTTTCCACCTGCACCAAGCTTGGTTCAGAAAACTCAAAAAGCTAAAATTGGATAAGGATTATTCGAGTAATAATACAGAAATAGGCTAGGCGTATGGATCAGGATGTTGTTTAAGCTGACATATTTAGCTCCAGAAGATGTGGGAGAGGTTTTCGTGGATAATCTAATGTCATTAATGCCAAAACATGCAAAATTAGAAGAGTTGGCAAATTATATAGTGGAAAATTACATCAACGAGGATGCACGATTTCCACCCATTGTATGGGCTGAAAAGTCAGCCTCGTTGGAAAGGACCACCAATAATTGTGAGGCATTTCACTCAAAATTTAATGAAAGTTTTAAAAACAATCATCCAAATTTGTATATTTTTGTAGACAAATTAAAAGAATTTCAAATAGATACCTACATAAAATTACAAAGCACTCACATACCAAAGAAAATTGATACAAAAAACACATCAAAATATTTATTTATAACTAGAATGATAACATCATTAAAAACGGAGAAATTAATGCTTATAATTTTTTAAAATGCATTGGAAATCATGATTATATTTAAAATATTTTATTATACCTTTACCCTTATTAATATTTTATTATTATTTTTTTATGATATTCGTGTTGATACTTTCATTGCCAAAAATCTATATATTTTTTAAACCTATATTATATTTATTTATATGTAAATAATGTTGACTATGTAAAATTTTATGTTTTTTATAAAAATATTATTCAAATACCTTTATTATATTACGCATATTATTTACAATATTCAAAATTTTAATGAAAACATCATTAAAAAACACAAAAATTAATGCTTATAATTTTTTAAAATGCATTGAAAATCATGATTATGTTTAAAATATTTTATTATACTTTTACGCTTATTAATATTTTATTTTTGTTTTTATTGCATCTAATATTCGTGTTGATGTTTTTTTATATGTAAATAATAATCGAGATAATAATAATGTTGATTATGTAAAATTTTATGTTTTTTTATAAAAATATTATACAAATTCCTTTATTATATTATGCATATTTTTTACAATATTCAAAATTTTAATTTTATTTAATAAACAAAAATATTTTAAAATTATAATGAATTTTAATTATTTCTTAGGTCCAAAATGTTTGGTGCGCAAAAATACTGTCGATTTTATTGGTAAAATTTCACCGGTGCGCAAATCTACCAACCTTTTTTGTAATAAAATTTAGTCGGTGCGCTTTCCTCCCATATTATAAAATATTTATTGCTTTTGGTGCGCTATTCTAACCCGACCGCCTAGGCATACAGAAAATAAAACTATTTGCCAGGGCAAATAGTATTTTCCTAGGAAAACGCTATTTGCCTACGACATATACATGCATTTTTATAAAAAAACGATCATTTGGTAAAAATCCTCCAGTTTTAATAAAAATGATCGATGATTTAAAACGCCAAGCATTTTGTTACACACTGTGACCAATGGTAAGCAGATGTTTTTATAAATTTATCTAAAATCACTTTCTATGCTAAGAAATTAGTAAAAAGTTTAAATAACATTTTTAAAGGATATGTCCCAGTTGCCCCTGGGAAAATTTAGCAACAATCAACCTATTAAAGCATCTCCTAGAGTAGTGATTCCCAAAGTGTGTTCCGCGGAACTCCAGGGATCGTGAGACAAATACATTATATTCATAAGATTTAAGAATGATATCCTACTCGTTAAAGACAAATATGTATAGTATAGTTTCTGTTACCACCTGATATACTTACTATTGCAAAAAATATTTTTAAATATTTTTTCTATTGAAGATTTCAAAGCCATATTTTACTAATTTTAGATAACTAAAGAAAAATTCATAATAAAAATACCTATAATTATCTAAAAATTACCTAAAATTGCCATTACTTTAGGCCCTTTTAATTATTTTTGCACAAAAAGATGCACTGGTGCCCGTAATTATTCTATTATTAGTAATTCACTAATAATTTTTAAGGGATCTCCACTCCGCATAGGTGGGATTTATGGCGAATCTAAGACGTAAATATTCAGCACATTACTTCATACACGCAGTTAAATTGTTGTTTTGTGTATATGTAATACAGGAAAAGTTATAAAATTTTTTTAAATATTTCTTTAACTTTTTTCGTAATCATTCGGGGCCATAAAGAAAGCTGGAGTTGTAAGTACGATAGGGATCCCATAATTTTTAAACTGGAAAGTGGAGCACCCCAAAAAAGCGGGCGATTACCTAACACTGAAAGTTGTTTGCAATTTAAATATTCCTTTGAGGATGGGAGTCTAACAATAAGCAGAACCGCGCTCGGATAGTAAACGTGTACTTTTGAGGTTCTTCTTGAATTTTAGAGAAAAAATCTGAAAGTACCAATAAAAATCTTCATTTCTGTAATATTTTAAAATTTGTATTACTTATGGCCGATCTCACCAACAGTGCTTAAAGAAAGACTTAACAAAGTGTTGCTTACACATAAGTTCTTCTTAAAATTTTAAGATGTCTCTCCAGTCATATAAAACGAATACTAACGCTAAGTTTAGTAGAGATTGGATTTTGGTGTTCGGTTGGTATTCGGGCGTCGTTCGGCTTCCGTCGCGTCGTTTTATTCTATGATTTTTATTATTTTACCACAGAATCACAATATAATCTTAGAACATACTAGATTATTCTGTGATAATATATAAAATTTTATAATTATGTGTTTTATCTACTGTCTTATATTTGAAATCAAAACTGTAGAAATGTGTCTTTTTTTAATCGAAAATATTGAAAAAAAAACATGGGAATTTGGCATGGTTTTAAAATGGTCATTTCTAGTGTAAACTTGTTTTGGGATATCAATACTAATTATATAAATTATAATTAAATTGCTTAAAGTTTAAGTCGTGTCGGTGAGATCGGCCATTAGACTATGGAGGTAATATTAGCGCTTTTACAGTTAAAATGCGCGTTCAAAATTTACGAAATATGCCTTAAAATTTAAAAGTATTTCAAACTACAACCATATTTTGTAAATATCATTCAGCTTTATAATTGCATAGTTTAAATAATATTCGAGGCTAGACTTCAAGTTTAAAGTAGGGCAAAGTTTATGTATTTTTAATGATTTTTTTGGATATAAAATATTAAAAAACTGTCAAATACAAGTCTTAAGCAGAGGTTCCACTTTCATATGATATTCTTATTTTGCATATAGCTCAATACTCAGTACAAAACAAAATATCCCTGAATTTATGGTAAGAGATGATTAAGTCAAAGAAACTATTTCAAAAACTTGAATGCTGGAAATTATGCCTAAAATTGTGTAATGATACTACAATAAATATTGTTATTACTTTTGTGAGCCGAGAAAAAAATTTCATAATAAGCGAGACATTTGCGGTTCCGTTATCTGTTTCGGGGGACTGAATTTCTATAAACGGTAAAGAACAGTTTCAATTTCCTTCAACAAAAATAAGCAACATCAACATCAGATGTTCTCAGAGTTGCATTTCATAACAAGGGTTGCGCGATGTTTTGAACACGGTACAAAGGTTCCGCGATAAAAAACTTTGGGAAGCACTATTCTAGAGTACAGATGCAAGTTGCCCGCGAATATGTGGTGACTGGGACTATTGACAGATTTTTAAAAAATAAATAGCAAATCAAAATGTCACAGAATTATTTAAATCTTACCATATTACTCACAAATTTACACTAAAACCCTTGTTTATACATATATGTATACTTATTTATATACTTATATATATATATATATGTATATATGTATATGTATATACAAGGTGTCCCGTTATTCGACCGACAACGTTTAACTGAAGATTCCTCACCTCAAAATAAGTCGATATGACCCTATTACCAAAAGTGAACCCCTGAGGAGTTATAAGCTTTTGAAGTTGAACTAAAAAAATACATTTTCCTTTATTGCGTCCAAACCAATGAAGATTTTATGACGAAATTTGGCGTACTTGAGTTTTTATAAGAAACGCCCACTTTGTAAAAAAATAGACAAAATTCAACATCTGCAAAGGGTTTAAATTGAAGAGGATGGGCATAAACCTCTTTATAAGTTTTTAGTCTCTTAAGATATTAACATTAAAGTTACCAATTCCCATTTAATCATTCAATTGTAAGATTTTTTGTCTCTTACGTCTTCCAAATAAATTATGCCGTTCCTGCGAAAAATGTAAAAAAGAAATTCGGTGAAAGACTAATTTAATTAATAATTTCACATTATCTAAGTGAAGTTGCATAAACTTAAATTTTAATTTTTTGGAGAATATCTAATGTATTGTTAAAGTTTACCAGTTTAAACGGTATTAATTTAAAATAAAACAAATGAAGAAGAATTAATTTAACAGTTTTATTAAAAAAATTATTGTAATAAATTAAGTGCATGTTCAACGTGAGTGCCCTCTGAACGAATACAAGAATTAATACGGCACAAAAATGAAAATCGAATAGATTCAAAGAAGTTTGGGATTTCACGTATCTCATTGGTTGCGTTGACGATTCGTACCCAAAGATCTTCTCTGCTTTCTACTGGAGTACTGTAAACTGTATCTTTTAAACAACCCCAAAAAGAAAAATCTAGAGGATTTAGATCCGGTGATCGCGGTGGGCAAGTGACTGGAGCATCAGCACCCCGACCAATCCATCGGCGAGGAAATTTTTCATTTAAATAATTTCTCACATTTATTGAAAAATGAGGAGGGGGCTCCGTCTTGCATAAACCACATCTGTGCTCTGATGGCAAGGGGTACTTCTTCTAGTAGTCCAGTAAGATTATTTCTTAGAAAATCTAAATACGACACACCATTCAGTCTTGGTGGTAATTCAAATGGCCATATAATATGATTGTCGATTATACCTACCCACAGGTTGATGGAAAACTGCCTTTGATCATTGGCTACAATTTTCTCATGGGGATTTTCATCCGACCAGCTATGCAAATTAGTCATTCCTCTTCTTGAGAAGCAAGATTCGTCAGTAAACAAAATTATTCTGGCCATTTTTGGATTTTGGTCGTATTTGCGTTTGAACCATTGGCAAAATAACAATCTATTGTTCAAATCAATCGGCAGCAATTCTTGAACTTTGCGAAAATGGTATGGATGAAGTAACTGTTCTTGAGGTGTTCTGTATATGGCATTTTTTTAAATTTGTAATTGCGTAGAAATCTCTCTTACACCTACTCTGCGATTCTCCTCCACACATCCCAATATTTGTTCTTCTGCCTCTACTGTTCTTATTGTTCGTGGGCGCCCTACATTTCTACGATCAGTTTCCAGTTTACCATATTCACGCAAACGACGATCTAAGTTAGCAAATGTTGTATGATGAGGAGTTTGACGATTTGGATACTTCTTAGCATATCTTCTAGCAGCAGCATATTCATTAAATGAATTGATTGCATCCATTTTATAAGTAATTTTTGTAAATTAAAAGTTACTGTATTATCTATTATGACATCAATGTTCTTACTATGGTTTTGGTTTCGAAGGGCGACTTAATATTGAAACAATAGGAAAAAGTACTTTGTGTTGCCTAACTTTGCTGTTTTGCACTAGTTTTATTTTTCTCATTTTCTGCAAGAACGGCATAATATATTTGGACGACATAAGAGACAAAAAATCTTACAATTGAATGATTAAATGGGAATTGGTAACTTTAATGTTAATATCTTAAGAGACTAAAAACTTATAATGAAGTTTATACCCATCCTCTTCCATTTAAACCCTTTGCAGATGTTAAATGTTGTCTATTTTTTTACAAAGTGCGCGTTTCTTATAAAAACTCAAGTACACCAAATTTCGTCATAAAATCTTCATTGGTTTGGATGCAATAAAGAAAAATGTATTTTTTTAGTTCAACTTCAAAAGCTTATAACTCCTCAGGGGTTCACTTTTGGTAATAGATAAGTAGGGTCATATTGAATTATTTTGAGGTGAGGAATCTTCAGTTAAACGTTGTCGGTAGAATAACGGGACACCTTGTATATATAATACTTATGTATACAGGGTGATTCAAAACTATTCCGCATCCTCTTAAGAGCAGATTCCTCTTATAAAAATAAGAAGAAGAGTTTATATAAACATATTTCCGATCTCCCTTCGTAAGAGAGCTACAGCCTTTTAAAAGTGTTGTCAGTAAGTAGAGGTTTTTTTCTGTTTATTTCAAAACAAATTGAAGTACAAATTAACAGATTTCATATTTGGTATGAATCATAATACAGTTAGGATACGTTCTCGTGATTTTTTCAATTTCTTAACCAGTTTTAGGTAATACAATAAAATAAAATATTCCATGGCTAACATGATTTTATTAAATTTAAATTGTGTTGACCATCAATAAAATAATAAAATGCATTTTCTTCGAATTCGGCGTATTCTACCGACTTTAAATAGGAGGATCTTTTCTGTTAAGAATTAAATGGGGAACACTAATTTATAAAAAAACCGTCTAAAAGTTAACCATAAAAAAGTTATGACCATTTATAACCTAACTCTTCTTAAATCTACCCTTTTAAAACAGGCAACAATTTTGAAGAAATTCAAGAAAACGTATTCTAACTGTATTATGATTCATACCAAATTTCAGAACTCTATTTCATTTCGTTTTGAAATAAACGAATAAAACCTACTAACTGACAACACCTTTAAAAGGCTGTAGTTCCCTTATGAAGCGAGATCGGACATATGTTTAAATAAACTTTTCTTCTTATTTTCGTGAGGAATCTGCCCTTAAGAGGATGCGGAAAAGTTTTGAATCACCCTGTATAAACAAGGCTAAAACTGTCCCAAAGACTCCATGTCTAATTTAAACCCAATAATAGATTAATCATCCCAAACTATAATTTTTTCCCAAAAGGGATGTAAAGTTAGGCTCCAGGTAAGTCTAGGGAATTTTGTTTAGTTTATGAGGTGTTTTGATAGATTTTGATGTACAGACATTTTATTTTCACTCTGTTTACAGAAACTATATGGGTATGGAATCATATAATTAAAATAAAAGCTAAAAAATAAAAGAAATAAGAATTTCTTTTTTGAAAATGTATGTAAATTAACCTCTAAGTAGAGTAGTACCTATATAGAGTGTCCCGTAATAACGTGGACATAGTAGAACGGGTTTATCACCTCAAATTAAGATGACAAGTTCCTTTAACACTTTGGCCAAAAATGCTTCCCTACAATGTTACAGCCAGTTAAAGTTCACTTTTCAAAAAATAAAAACCCACATAACTTTTCTCTCTATGAAGGTAACTCGATAAAAATCGCTATAGAGGGCTACTTTTAAGTTCTTTATAATTTGGTATTGTAGTTTTGCTATTTCGCATTCGTTTACTACGAGTTAACCTAAACTTAGAATTTAACTTGTACCATAACTTTTTTTGGTATTACTTTTTTTGCAATTTCAACTTATTTTCTCATAGGACAGATAATTTACTATGAAAAAGGTATACCTGTTAAAAATCGGTAAATCTAATAGTTTTAAAGATAATCTCAATTTAAGTTTCATAATTTATTGTAAAATTAATTTTTTTTTATTAAATCAAGTAGGCCGACATTAACATTTAATATTTTTAAAGAAACTAAAACGTTTTTTAAGATTTTATCACACAAATAGAACCGCTGTTTTGTATTTTTCAATCATCTTCTAAAATACTATTTTCGTTGATCGTTTATTAAAGAATATTTTTAATGTATACAAAATCATTCATTAATGACCCCTATTAATGCATGATTTTTGTTTAATAAATGATTTTGGAGGTGCCCTCTGTTGATGACGTTTCGAACGAAATTTTCTACGAAGTATACGACAATTGTGAATATAAAGTTAATTTAATTTGTTTTAACCTAATTAAAATTATAAATTAAATAAATACATGTAATTTTAAATACACTTCAAATAATCGGTGCACCAATACATTTTATATTTATTTTATAAATGTGAGGTTATGTACACATCAAGTCATCATTAAATGACTATAGAACTCTCTGATAATATACAACCCTGTTCGTTTAATTCGACTTCGGTTATGATCGATCGGGTTCGTATTTTTTAATGGTGACATTTCGAAAAATCTTGTAAAAATGATAGTTTTTTCTAGTTAATCAAATGCTCGATCAACAAAAAAATATTGTAACCAACTCGTAGATTAAAAAGCCATTAATAATCTCGAAGATTAACGCACTCGCGTTCCGCTCGTGCTTTAAAATTTCTCGATTATTAATCGCCCTTTTTAACAAACTCGTTGGTTAAATAACTAATTCAATCATATATTCTTTTAATAATGGTATTTAGGGAACGGCCTACACGATTTAACAATAAAACCATAGTTTTATTTTTATTTCGAAATTTTTATTGAGATTATCTCGAAAACGGTTGGATTTAGCGATTGTAAACAAGTATACCTTTTTCATAGTAAATTATTTATTTTATAAGAAAATCAGTTAAAATTGTGAAAAAAGTGACAAAAGAAAAAGTTAGGGTAAATCTTAGATTCTAAGTTTAGGTAAACCAATAGTAAATGAATGAGAAATTGCAAAACTAGTATACCATATCATAAAGTACTAAAAATTAGTCCCCCATAGCGGTTTTTATCGTGATACCTTTATAGGAAGAAAAGTTTTGTGGATTTTAATTTTTTGAAAAGTGAACTTTATCTGGGTGTAACTTTGCAGGGAAGCATTTTTGGGCAAAGTGTTAGGGGAACTTGTCTTCTTAATTTGAGGTGATAAACACGTTCTACTATGTCTGTCCAAGTTATTACGGGACACCCTGTATATGTCGAAATTTTCCAATCCAAACATTTCATAAACTGAAATATTTCCCCATTTCCCGCACGTAACCAACTTGACAATATATTTAATTTGTTAAATTTTTACTTAAAAAATTATTACATTTATCTTTTTAGAAATAGAATGAACCATAGCAAAGTCTTTAACATACCCATTTTTAAGTATTCGTTCAGCTTCTGTTTTTGTTGCTAAATTTACATTACAAATCGTAATTGTTGGAAATGGAATTTCGGTAATTTGTATTCGTGTTGGTTTATAGCTTACGATAACTGGGTTTGTTTTAAAGTTTTCGTACAATGATGTAATAAAGTATGCTGCGAAACATATTGCGGCTAAAGATGAAAATAACCAAAAACTCCTGTAAGAAGTAATTTAATTAGTCACATAAAGTATAAAATGTTTATTTTAAAAACCCGATCCCTATTTTACGCAAGCAGGTTATAAAATTTTATTCAATAACAATGAAAGCTTGTATGTGATACCGAAATTATTTTTTTACAAATAAAATGTTGACATTATTATACATTTGTATAATGAATTAGTGTTTAGTGAATATTTCTGATATTTTTTGTTTCGGAACTCGTAATCTCGATAATATCATTTTGTTAAAGAAAGAATGGAAAAAAGATATACAGGGTGTCTCATTGTTTTGAGGGGGACACATTATAAGACCGATTTATGCGGGGGGCGTTAACCCCCAAATTTCTTAAAGAGCAAGAGGGGCTAAGTAATATATCATTTGAAACCTGATAATAATTGGAATTCAACGGTATAAATTGAATGATCCATTCATCTTAAAAGGATATGGAGTCTACAAAATTATATGGGTTTTTCCCTGTTTTTATATTTCAAACTACGCGAATATTTATTGAGCTGTATACAAAATAAGAATATCATACGAAAGTGACCTCTGCTTAAGACTTGTATGCGACAGTTTTTTAATATATTATATCCAAAATGGCCAAAAACAATCATTAAAAATACGTTAAATTTGGCCTATTTTAAACTTATTTTTTGGACTTAATAATTTAATTTTTGAAAAAGTCGTCGAATAGAAGTCTAGCCATGAATGTTATTTATACTATGCAATTATAAAACTTAATGTTATTTACAAAATATGGTTGTAGTTTGAAATATATATTGCAAGGCATATTTCGTAAATTTTGAACGCGCATTTTAACTGTAAAAGCAGCAAATACCTTCGTAGTCTAGGTGATACAAATTTTAAAATATAACAGAGATTTTTATTTGTACTTTCAGCCTAATTATGTGGGATGTACTTTGGGTCAAAATTTCTTCCCCAAATTTTAGAAGAAGCTCAAAATACACGTTTACTATCGAGGCGCGGTTCTACTTAGACTCCCAATGTCCTCTTAAGAGGATAGTCTGCGAAATGTTTGAAATGCGTACTCCTCGCTAGTAAAAATTGATTTTTTGGTGTTTGTAATAAAAAATTTAACAAAAACGCTCTTGTTTTGCCTTGAAATTGAATTTATTTATCATATAGAATTTTTTTTTGATGTATATAGTCTGTTATAAGGGAGTAATTTTGAAAAAATGATAAAAAACGCGTCTGCAATAAATTTTCGTTTTAGTTATAAGTTATAAAACAATTTTATTTTTAAATAAGCAATTAATGTAATGATTTCCAGAATTTTCCAAGCAGAAATACATTTTCACAAAGAAATGTATTTCCATTTTGCGATTAAATTAAATTCTTCATGAAAACCAAATAGGACATTTTACCTTCAATTCTTTTGTTCAGTATTTAATAATTAAAGATATTTTTTGGCGGCAAGGATTTTTTTAACGTTTTTTAACTTATTTATTGCAATCAGTTTTTATTTTTTTTTTAAACTAATCAATCAATTTTAATTTATTTTATACCGTTGAATTCCAATTATAAACAGCTTTTGGTCTTATAGTGCGTCCCCTTCAAAACAAAAATTGACGTGTTCGGTTATTTAAAAAAAAATTTAGTTATCAAATAATCGACATTTGAAGTTTTCAATGAGACCCTGTATAAGCTTACTTTTAAAAGAAAAGAGGTTTAAGTTTTCTTAAACATTTTTGTCGACTTTGTTTATATTTTTTGCTTTTTTATTTATCTGATTTATTTATCTAATTTAGTTAATTTATTATTTTGGACACCCACATCGCTGTAGTTTTCGGGCTTTGTTTTGAAAGAAAACACAATTTTTACTGTACAAAGACAAATATTGCTAAAAATTATAGCGACAAGATTTTATTATGTACCAAAAAAATTTTTTTTGATCAAAAGCTTTATTGTCAAACGGATAAACCGACTAACCCCTCAAAGACATTTTTTCTTTAAATACTTTTTTATTTTCATATATTCACCTTTCAAATTTGTTATATTCCCTACTACCAATATACTGTAGTCCTGGAACGCTTGTTTTAGCGCAATAGTATTGAAAAATTTGAAAAAGTTTCGATCTGACTGTAATGTTTTTCTTAGGATCCTGTGGAGTCTCATTCCTGGAAAATAATTATTTTAAATATAGCAGTCATTAACAATGCACTGAATTTAAGTACCAAATGAGGATTCAACTTACTTAATATTTTCATTTTGAGGTGTAATATAATATTCCTTTACAGGACAAGGGTACCAATTTCCGTGATAACTTGGTATTCCTTGTATTTTATTTTGGTTGAAATTATGAATATTCTTCCTTGGGTTCACTTTGTTTTGGGGCATGTTTTCAAAACTAAATTTTTCTATTGTAAGAAATAGATGTATATACTTAATGCTACTAATGAAGAAGGTTCCTTTTTATATCTACATAAAGTAGATTTTTTTACTAACTCTAATATAAGTGAAAGTGTGAAAGCCTTACGTGCTTGTAATTATTGTAATTGTGGTGTTTTAGAGGGTCATTAGGTTATCCTAATTTATAATAATTGAGTCTATTGTGATTAGTTTTATTCTATGAATGTAATCGACCAATAATTACTCATAAATTGATGTTTTGTGTCTTGATTTATTATCTAAATATAAAATTTACTGAAACTAAAAGTATTTTTTTATGTTTCATTAACAATTATTGTTATTTGTATTCGGACATTTGTTTGTATTTAAAAGTTTTTCTATAATTCATTTAATTTTAGCCTTTGGAGTTTGCAGCTTTTATACAGGGTGATCATTTTGAAAGGATCCACCCTAAATAACTCCAGTTTGATAATTTTCATTTGGGGATAATAATGACGTAGAAAACTTTACCATAAAAGTCACCTCATTTTATATTATGTAAAAAAAAATCTATTTTTAAAGCAATTGAAATTTTTTGTTATAGGTTGTAACTAATAGATTTCAAAACAAAATAGGTTTTCTGCTTTTTGTCTGCTTTGAAATGAGATGGCAGAACTGGTGATTGTTTGCTCTGTGGAGTATTTACTTTTCTACGTCATTAATTTTCCCCCTCCGAAAGAAAATTGATGTGGTTTGTCTTGTCGACAGTTTAGGATGGATCGTTTTCTAATGATCTGCGGTAAAGATTGCGGTATCTTGCAAGTTTTACTGGAAAATATTCTAAATGCCTTTTCTTTAATATGATAAAACCCCCCGACCAACAACGCTTAAAATAGACCTAAAATAAGTCGATATGACCAAATTCATTTATACAGGGTGTCCCATTTTAATTAATCCAGCTGAATATCTTGGAAACTAAGCGATTTCCTTAAAAATGTTTTAGACAAAAATTATAGCGTTTCGAGGGGGACATTTAACAGTACCATGGGTTTTTAATTATTATGGCATTTTATGGTGTTTTTATGGAAAAAAACATTTTTTTTTAAATGGGAACCCATAATTTTTATTGTAGATTCGTAATCTTTAAACAATAATAAGCAACTTTTGATTGAACAATTTTTTTAGAAATTTCAAATTTTTTGTGATATTCACCAAAATAATCATAAATTTTGAGATTTTCGGTTCAGTTTTACTAGAAAACTAAAGCTTTTATAGAAAAATCGCAGGAGGCAAAAAGTGATCTTTATGATGATCTTTGACCTTATTTTTAATTTTGATATTAAAAAAATAATTTTTTTTTTAAATAAATTGAAAAAAAAAATTAAATAAATTTTAAAAAATTTTTACTGGTTTTTCTAAATCTTTACAGTAATTTAAACACTTTTTGCCTTTGGGGATTTTTCTTAAAAAAAATTAGTTTTCTAGAAAACCTGAATCGAAATCTCAAAATTTTAGCGACAATCATGAAAAATTGAAATTTCCTAAAAAATATTTTCAACCAAAAGTTGTTTATTATTTTTCATGGATTGTGAATCAATTATAAAATGTATAGGTTCCCATTTGATAAAAAAATTCCCCATAAAACCCTCATAAAATCCCATAAAAATTAAAAACCCATGGCTCAATTATATGTCCCCCTCGAGCCGTTACAATTTTTGTCTGAATCATTTTTAATGAAATTGCTTAGTTTCCAAGATATTCACTTGGATTAATTAAAATCGGACACCCTGTATGTATAAAAAATGCACCCCTGAAAAGTTATCAGCTTCAAAAGTTGATTTTTTAAAATAGAATTTTTTTATTGCAGCCAAAGCAGTGATTTTTTAATGAAATTAGCAGTAGATTCCAGCAATACATGTTTTTTCATATAAACATTTGTTTTTTTTTTGAATTTTTTCTTTCATAATTTGCTTCAATTGAATATTATAAACCTGGGAAATGCATTTTTATAAGGTTTTAATAAATTATAAGGGTAGAAAACCCCCTAAATAGTTTAACAAAAAGGGTTAACTTTCTTAAAATGTTACTTTTACATTTGTTTTTTAAAATAACATATGGAAAATTTGAGTGGCAGTTTTTTTTGGTTCTTTATAATACGCGTTTAACGTTCCGCGATTTAGCAATATTACCCATATGTATATGTTTTTTTGTTTTTAATTATTCATTTAAACAATTTTAAATACCATATCAAAAATTTGGATGGCAGTAATTTTTTGTAAATCGTGTTTAAAGTTCCGCTATTTCGCAACGTTGATCCTATTATGTACAACATGCTTCACCGAAAACTGGAACACAAAAGAAATGCTAGCGTCAATACCCACTTAACTACTGAATAGCGATGGGCGAGACTAAGGTATACTCAAGCTGGACGAAAGCATTTCTTTTGTGTACCAGTTTTCGGTGAAGCATGTTGTACATGAATTAGTCATTCTTCAATAACAGAAAAAAAGGGTTAATTTTTTTAATTTTTCTTGCTTGGTCAATTATTTAATCAATTTTAAACAAAATACCAAAATTTTGATGGCAAATATTTTTTGCTTTTTTGCAAATAGTGTTTAAATTTGTGCTATTACGGAAATTTGCTCGTATTTAAATTAATTACTCATTCTTCAGTAACAGAAAAAATGGGTAAATTTTTTTAATTTATTCTTCCTTGGTCATTTATTTAAACAATTTTAAGCAACATATCAAAAGTTCGGATGACAATTTTTTGTTTTTTTTTTGCAAATTGTGTGTGCTATTTCGGAACGTTGGTCATATGTATATTTATTAGTCATTTTTCAATAAAAGAAGAAAGAGTTGATTTTTTTTACTTTTTCTTCCTTAATCATTTATTTAAACAATTTTAAATTAAATTAAAAAAATGGGTGGCAGTTAGTTTTTGTCATCATTCTTCCACCCAACACCATTTACAAAAGTCGAGGATTAGCAAATTTATACCAATTTAGAGTTCATTTTTCAAATGTATGTATACAAAATTAAATTTCATTAAAAAATCGTTGCTACTTTGGCCGTAATTAAAATAAATTTAAAAAAATCAAGTTTAGTGGCTTGAAACTCTTCAGGGGTGCATTTTTTATTTAAATGAATTTGGTCAAATAAACTTACTTATTTTTAGGTCCATAATCTCCAGTTAACTGTTGCCAGTCGAATTTGGGACACCCCGTATTTAAAATCAAAGCGAGCTCAATTAAAAAATAATAAGTAAAAACGGAAGCACAGATGTGTTGAGTTAGTGTTAAATGGAAAAAGGAAGATCAAAAAATACAAGAGGGTTGTCAGGTCAACCCTCCTTGATGGTTATTGTCATTAATAAAAGTTGAGTCAAGATACATCGAGATCTTGTGTTTTTTGATCTTCCTTTTTCCATTTAAAAAATCACGTTACCGTAACCAAACTGCTAGAATCGAGTTTATGCGCTTACTTTTTACTGACCAAAGTGTAACTACTTCTAAAGTTTGGTTACAAATTTATGTTTTTTTATATTTTTATTTATTTTTTATTTAGCAGTTTGGTGACGGTAACGTTAAGGTCAGAACTCGTTGTTGTAACTAAAGCTATTATAACATTTATAAAACATAATTTATTTTCATATCATAACCAATTTAATGGGGTAATTCTGAACAAAAAATGTTAGCCGTAACAGCGATGTTAAATTTGACAGTAACCCTGATGTCAAAAAAACGCTATTCTGTAAACTGTAGTGTTACTTAACGGCCGTGTAAAATAATATTTTCGGGGTTAAAATGCTTTGTACATCTATACATATAATGTATTATTTTGATCAATTATACATTAATGTATTATTATTATTTTGATCGATGTTATTTTAAAACCGAAAATGTTATTTTAAATATCCGTTAAGTTACAGTAAAGTTTACAAAATTGCGATTTTTTGACACCAGGGTGACTGTCAAATTTAACAGCGTTGTTACGGATAACATTTTTTTTCAGAATCACCCCATAAGCTACCTTTATTTAGGATAGAATTTACTGAATTAAATTTTTATTATAAGCTAATTTTTTTGGAAACAATAAATTCTCTTTTATTATATTATATTTTATAATAATATATTTTATTACATTAATATTTACTAATCGTTGGGGATAAAACATAAATTTAAATCAGTTAAATTAATTTATTAATGTGTAAATTATAAAAACTACATATTAGTGAGCTATTTTCATATTCATATATCATATATGTCCTAGAAAAATTTATAATTGTAAAGTGTAACTTCTAAATAGCTTAATCTGCCATAAATTTTATAAAAAAAAGGGAGTGGCTAAAAACTTTTGAATAAAGGAAAGAAACAACAATGATAGGTTTATATGATTTGGGATCTGAGGCCGGATTTTGTTTTGTTGGCGAGTGTCGTGAAGTCGCCAAAATTTAAATTATTTACATTGTTCTCTTCACCTGAATGATGACGTTTTGACGAGTTTTATACCGCATTTACACATTCGCGCGAATGGCGAAGCGAGCAACGAGGCGAATGTATATTCGCCTCGCTATTCGTGGCGCTCGCCTTGGAACGGTTTTTCCGGCACGAGTCAAGGGAACTAAGGAACTATGAGTGACGAGGCGAACTTTGTGTGTACCGCTTACACATTCGCGTTGAGTTTAGAAGGAGCGCTGAGGCGGGTTTACTTTTATACGAGGACTAAAATCAAGATTGACCTCGCAAATGAAAGATAATTCAAAAAATGGTTAAACGTGGAAGATCATTTAGGTCTTCCATTAGTACCAATTGATAGACAACTAAATATTCCCCATACATTCGCGCGAGATACTCGACGAAACACTTCGCGTGTGGTGTAACACCGCATTTACACATTCGCGCCAGTGGCGAGGCGATTCGCGAGGCGAATGTGTAAGCAGTACGCTCGTCATTCGCCTCGCGATTCGCCTCGCGATTCGCCTCGCGATTCGCCTCGCGATTCGACTCGCGATTCGCCTCGCGATTCGCCTCACGATTCGCCTCGCGATTCGCCTCGCGATTCGCCTCGCGATTCGCCTCGCTATTCGTGGCGCTCGCCTTGGAAGCGGTTTTTCCGGCCCGAGTCAAAGGAACTACGAGTAACGAGGCGAACTTTGTGTGGACCGCTTACACATTCGCGTTGGGTTTAGAAGGAGCGCTAAGGCGGATTAACATTTATACGCGAATTAAAATCAAGATTGACCCCGCAAATGAGAGATACTTCAAAAAATTATTAATCGTGGACGATCAGTTTAGGTCTAGGACTTCCATTAGTACCAATTGATAGACTATTGAATATTCCCCATTCATTCGCGCGAGACACTCGGCGAAACACTTCGCGAGTGTGTAAGCGGTCATTCGTGTCAGCAAACTGGCGCGAATGTTTCGTCGAATCTTTTGGCGATTGACGAGGCGAATGGTGAGCGCGAGTGTGTAAATGCAGTATAAGCGGTCATTAGTTTCAGCAAACTGACGCTAATGTTTCATCGAATCTTTTGGCGATTAACGAGGCGAGTGGCGAGCGTGTAAATGCAGTATTGCACATTCGCGTTGAGTTGGAACGAGCGCTAAGGCAGAATTTTTTATACGCGGATTAAGATCAAGATTGACCCCGCAAATGAAAGATAACAAAAAAGTGATGATATGTGGACGATCAGGTTAGGTCTAGGTCTTCTGTTATTACCAATTCATAGACAACTGAACATAAGCCACACATTTGCTCGAGGCACTCGACGAGACATTTCGTGAGAGTTTAATTGGTCATTCCTCTTAGCAAACTGACGCGAATGTTCTGTCGAATATTTTGGCGATTGACGAGGCGAGTGGCGAGCGCGAATGTGTAAATGAAGTATTAGAATCCGCCGTAGAAACAAAATCCCACTCTCTGGAACCTACAATTACGCTTGATGACTTATTTAGTTATTTATTCAGACATCGGCGACTACTTAAATGAAAAAGCTGTACTTTTTGAAATTGGAAATTGGCACTACTTACAACTTACACCATTTAAAAATTATACTTTTCAATTGCATTTTAAAGCATTAAAATACTCTTTTTAAACTAAGTTTATACATTCATTGGATACTAAATTCTTCTTTGTTTTAATCAACATAAGGTAGACTATTTTCATCAACGTTTGGTTTTTTCTTTTTTTTACAGAAACACTTCAAGAAAATAAAGTAGAAAAATTCCACCGCGCTTAAAAAACTTAATCCCAAAAATACTCCTAGTAATCCACCAGTATTTGCTGCAAAAGAATAAAATATACATAAAAATTTTCAAATTACTTGAACTAGTCGCTAGACGTAGTTTTAATTTTTATAAAACAAATTCTATGGTGAATCAATTCCTTGTAAAATACTTACAGAAACTACATTATGCAATAAAATATTCCATAAAATGATACTATTATGTAAAACTAGAAATTAAAGTAGACTTATGTAAATGGCGTTTTACTCACACAAAAACTCAGAAAATCCATAAAGTTCACTTTTCATTTCTACTTTAAACCTATCTGTTTCATAGTAGAAATGAGCTACCACAATATTGTCCCTAAAAACAAAAAGTTAACCATATTACAGTCTCTAAAAGGATACCTTACGCGAAGTGCTCGAGAGTATCATTCTGCAGTAGATCATCATTGGCAATCCGATATTTGTCGGAGAGGTAACCCAATGTCACAATTTTCCTGGAATAACTGACTTCAAAACATCCCGGTAAGCAGTTGCAAGCGTGTCTACAATTTTAAATTGTAAAATGTTAAATTGGCCGAGAAAAATAATTTTTCAGAAAAAACAATTCCTTAAAGTAATAGTACATACAGGGTGACCCAGTTATCTGCCCAACATATCGACTTGCGCTTTTCACCCACATACATAGATTTAAAAATATTTTCGATATATCGTCGTAGATGTGACAATACCTTCTAACTCGACTTTTTAACCAAATCGAGGTTTTGGTGCCATTTTGAAGATCTGTGCAAAGCGCATATCCTGGCAATTCCCCCTAACTTACTAAGCTTGTGATTTCAAAAGAAAAAATACCTACTATTTCAAAGGTAGAAAATATAGTTGGCGGAACCTCCTTTTTTCATAGCGTTTTTATGCGGTAGTGCATACGTGGTTTTAGTATTACTTATTTTAAGAAACTATTCAAGTTTAAATCTAAATCTAAAAAAACGCTCACAATTTACTCGCTACTAATCATAAGTCAGACAGTTTTTGCTTCTCCTGTAAAATCTCCTGTCATGCAGATAGAAGGTATTGTCACATCATCGACGATATACAGGGTGTCCAACCATGGCCTACTGAACCAAAGTTATATTTTTTTAAATGGAACACTCAGAATATTATGACATTTTTGGATTCCTTATCACAAAATAATTATACTTTGTAAATACTTTTATGGGTCTATCATCACTGCTCGTTTTGCTGATATTTGCCATTTAAGCCAAAAAAAGATCAATTTTTGAAAAATCACTTTTCAAATGGAACACCCTGTATATTTTAACATCAATCGATGGCATTTTTTACAACCTTTCTATTGATATAATGTTTGTATGGTTGCTTATCAATGGTTTAGGAGATAATAATATCCAAACTGAGAAACAGTGAAACTATAGACCGTGGGCAGATGACTGGGTCACCCTGTATATTGTTTTATTAGAAGTAAAAGAAGTACTTTTTGTGGCGAGCATGTAGGTTTGCGAGACGAATCTTGCGAGTCCCGCGGATACATGCGAACCACAGAAAGTTCTTTTACTCCGAATAAAACATTCTATTTTTTCTTCAAATGTCGAAATTTTTAAAATAGTAAAATAATAAATAATTTTAAAATTTGGCATTTAATTTACATACAACACACAATACAATATTATTGTATATTGGGTTGCCTAAAATTCATTTCTGCTCTGCCCTTTTATTCCTTGTTAGTAGTAATTTTTACTCCTAGGCAGTACAAAGAGACCATAGAATCAACGAACATAAAAAGTGACATTTTAAAGCTTGTCAAACGTCATAGAAGACTGAACTTTAATGGCGTTTGAAGAAAAATTAAATTTTTCACAATCACATGATTACTTATAAGCTTGAAAAATATATGCAAATTTATTGGAGAAATAATAATAAACAAATAAATAATTTGTAATATTATAGATTTTAGAAATTGTAGGGACAATGTTTCTCTGTTTGACTGATTGACGAAAATACTTCATGATTTCCCCTATCTTGTGTTTTGTACTGAATTCCAATATTAGAATTTTAAAATAAAGCTCGGTAAAAGCACGCGCAAAGATATCGACGACACAGTAGACATATTCTGACCCAATAACAAGCCTTCGCAAATATGATATCACAAGGATATCATCTCGTGTTTGCGATCGCTTGATATTGGGTCAGAATATTTCTTTTGTGTACTCGATATCTTTGGGCGTGATTGTATATGGTGATTAATACAAGGCGAGCTAAAATGATTGTGGTCAATTCAAATTTCCAGCCTAAAAATCTGGGGAATTTCATAATAACACAAAATCATGTTAAAATTATAACAAAAGCAGAGGCGTAGGTCGAATTTTTAGCGTTGTGTCAAAACTTTGGATTTTTTTTATTTAGTTATTGTGCCTTCTGCTTCATAAACATGACTAATTTGCGTAAATCTCTGTTTTCTGTTACCAACTCGAAATGAAAGTTATAATTTTCAACATTTGACATTTGCTCTAAAATTTGAGAGCCAACTCTAGGTTTTTTATTTTCAAGAACAAAAAACCTTAATAAATAATTTAAATTTGTATATTTGTTTACATTTCTTGATTTGTTATGATTATTATATTCATTTTGAAAAAAATATTTGTACTAACCTGCATATTTGGTTCCTACATACATATCAAACCAAAATCATTTTAGCTCACCCTGTATTAAATTATTAAATAAAAAATTAACTTATTCTTCGCCAACACTTGACAAAAAAGTTCCAGCTAATAATATCTGTCCATTAATAATAAGTGAGTTTTTTCATTTTATAATTTGTTTCTAAAAGGGCCAAAATCATAAAATATATTTTTTGTTAAATAGATCTTAAAGTTTTGACATTATAACAGTAATCCTTATTTTAAGTTCTAACATTTGCTTATTTTATTTTTTTTTTCTTGTCGAGTGTAATTTCAAATTTAAGTAAAATTTGGCCTAATTATTTTATTAAAAATTTTCATTTCTGAAAACAATAGACCTGGTACCTTGGAATACTTCTGAGGTACCGAATTATCATTTTCACTTTTTAGGACACTATATTTTAATGCAAATAAAAAAAGTCCAGTCAAACCATAACTAATGCTAAGCCTACCAAATGATCTTATAATTTATAGTGGTATTGAAATCGGCTTTTTTACTATGGTAAATAACACCTACACCTTTCTCATTGATAATGATAATTGTATTTTTTTCTTTTCCGAAAATAAAAACTTACCTTTCAGGCGTAGTTAATCGCTCAATTGTATCTACGAATAATTTTTATTTAAGTACATGTCAATAAAAATTACAAAAATACTAACATTTTGCTTCGTCGCTACACTGTTCTGTTCTTTTATCACACACTTTTGTTGAGAGGTTTTCTAAACAAAGGAAGAATTGAATTAAATATTTTTATTTTTTAATATCTTTTTATTTAAATTAAAATGAGTGTAACACTTTGATACTCAAGGTTCTTTGGTTTTATTGAACTATAAACATTTACCTTACACATACCGCTCATTAAATACAACACCGTATAAAAATAATTTTTAGGAAAGTTTAATTTTGGTGATGAATTTTTGTCATTCTCGAACAATCTATACTATATTACAGATTAACACATTTCTAAAGGTGAGTTTTTCAACTATAGATTCGAGCTCCTCCTATTCAAGAAATATTAAAAAATTCTACACTTTGTGGTAAAGTACTCCAAAGTACCTTTTCTGAGTTATAACGGTCTTGTATGAGCGATTCATGGGTAAAGAGTGTTTTGATTAGAACTAAAAACTGAAATTATTCTGATAGGAATATTGATTTAGTTTCTGGAGAGTAAAATAACAATTTTCATGTTAGATTAGCTTCTTTTCGAGAAGAAATACTTATTTTTTTCAATGGTAATTGTTTGCCACTTTTGTTCATTTTTTTTAAATTTCTGCAGCTTTGTTTCAACAACGAGTTCTCAGAGTCACGAAACGTATAGAACTATTTACCCTTTGGTCGGTAAGAACAGGTAAGAGGTAAGAAGTTACCGCAAGCGCATAAACTCGATTCTTGCAGTTTGGTTACGGTTTCGTGACGTTCAGAACTCCTTGTTGGAACAAAGCTTGTATTACTACTGTTGTTAATTGTTACCAATTGAAAGAGAATGGGTATAGGTTTTTAGTAATAGTTTTTTTAAGTCATTGATTAAATTGTAATTGGCGATGTAGCAAAAATCTACTTTATAGTACTGAAATTTGGTCTATCATGAATAGAACATTGTGTTACTGTCGTTTATAGGAAAACAATTTTTCTTACTTACTTGGTAAAAAGTAAGGTACACATCCACATTTTTTTAACGTATATATTGCCTGGCATTCCAATTTACAGTTTCTTTCTGTATAAATTCTGAAAAAATAATCAAAAGATTAAAGTACACAGTTTGAATCCCGTATCCAATTTTGTGAATTCATATACAGCGTGTCCCAAAATTCGACCGACAACGATTAACTGGAGATGGTAGACACAAAAATAAGTTAATACGACTCTATTTATCTATATCCGAAAATACACCCCTGAGTAGTTACAAGCCTCCGAAATTGAATTTTTAAAATTGAATTTCTTTTATTGCAGCCAAAGCAGTATACGTTCATTTGAATACTCGATGCTTAATTGATAAAAATTTGGCTAATCCTCGACTTTAGTAAATAGTGTTGGATAGAAGAAGAAGGCATAAATCAGTCAAAAACTTTTAGGTATTTAAAAAATTTCAATATCAACTTATTTTTAGGTCCACTATCTCCAGTTAATCGTTTTCGGTCGAATTTTGGGATACCCTGTATAAGTTATAATAAAACCTACTTCTTGGTAGGATTATTATAACTTATACAATAGAAAACCTAGGTACTGTATAAATTTGTGGGAAAACTTAAAATTTAAATCGTTTTATACATTTCTTAGAAATTATATAGAATGCAAATGAATGATGAAGTGTCTAAAGTACGTGGTGGTTCGGCTAAAAACTGTAATTTTAACTTTACCAAAAGCTTGTGGCTAGAAAAGTTACCAAGAAGGAAAGTAGGAAGTAGGACTACTGGGTTTTCGATGGATATGACATCAGGATTCTTGCGAATAAAATCATATTAATACATGTGAAAGAAGAAGTTAATACCCATTAGTTATCCTTGTTTATATCATACTTAAGTATATGCCAATAAGATAGTACAACATTAAATAATTGTCGAAAGAGTCAACCATATATTGAAAATATGAAATTCACCTGAATGCAAAATGAAGAAACTGACAAGTGGAGCGAAGGACCAAGATTCGTTCAACTTATGACATTGTTTTGGTATTAAGAGAATACCATGCGAAGCCCTTTTTAGGTGTAAAGTAAAAGTAGGTCTAATGAAATCTTCTTCGCCGCAAAATGTTTTACAAAACGTCAAGAAGATTTGAAAAAAATAATTGACAGCATTAAAACCATAGAACAAGGAGATGGATCTAGTTTTATAGATGATAAAAATAGTGCATGTCCTCAACTTTCAATTGGGAATTTTCAGATTCCACTCGCCCTCTGGTGGCAAAATATGAACTTCGATATTCGGTACTTACTTTTTTTGATTTAACACATTGGTACATGTTTTTTGGGATTCACTGAAGCTTTGAATAATAAATGTATTCGTGTTTTTTGAATAAGTAGTTATAAGGTACAAGAGGTCCGAAGCCGTTCGGAGAAACCGAATATGATCAATTGAAACTTAAGAATACATTTTAAACACAATTTTTGAAACTGACAAGCACCATGCAAGCACCGAATATCCTCCATTTATAGCGCGCCCTCTATACGTAGTTAAAATTCCCAATAGCTGAGAAACTAGATCCCTCTCAGCAACCTTCAACGCCCGAGAAAAAGATCTCAGCAACCTTACCGCACTTACAAATATTGTGAACGAACTCATACATTCCATTTGTGGAGAAAATAGTTTTCATGGTAAAGGTAAGAAAATGTATGTAGGTAACGGGACTTGTGTTTTTTACACTATTTGATTCAAAAACGGAAATGCGGTCGAAGTAAGAAAGAAATTGTTCTAATGAAAGTCACAGAACATGGATACTACCAACTTGGAACCACAAGAGAGGTGGAATTCTGTAAGACTGATTTTTGTTTTCGTGTACGGAAAACATCGTTTGTTGACTACGTTGGTTGGTGACAGCAAAGCTTTGTGCGAGTGGAAGATGATCCAAACCATGATCGCTCTGCAGCTACTTTCCACTCTGCAGGAAATAATCAAGGCTTCGTTAAGAAAAGTGGAGCACCCTGTATACTCTTTTTTGTACTTCTGATGATAGTAATAGCTAAGCCGAAATAATGGACCTTTCTGAAGAATAATTGGATAGTAATAGCTAACCCGAAATAATGGACCTTTCTGAAGAAGAATTGGTTAATATGGTGTTTAGCAATTATCAAAAGTACAGAAAGGAGCATAAAGACGAAATTTAACAAAATAAGGATTTCTTTGGTAATATCAGTTGTTAAATTTTCAAAGGATTCTGAGACTTAGAAAATCAAAATTGACCTTTAAGTTTTACTAAGATGATTTTTGGTCAATCGCCTTGTTTTCACCTCTAGTATCACCTCTTAAAAAGTTAACTTTGAACCGGAAACACACTGTATTTACGATATTTTTAAAACTTTAAATACCCTGTACGCAAATTATTAAATTTCTTTTAGTCATCAAGGCTATGGACCGGGTGAATAAAAAATTAGCTTTTACTTTTACTTTTACTTATTAAGAAGATAGTCGGCAAAATGTTTGAAAAGCGTACATTTCGCTAATACAAATTGATTTTTGGGCATTTGTAATCACAAATTTAACAAAAACGATACCTAGTGCCATTCAAATTAAATTTAGTTTTCATATAGAATTTTTATTTTTCATTTTGAACAATGATAACGCATCTTTTATCATTGTTCAAAAAGTACACCCCTATCATAGACTCTACATGAAAATTTTTTGCTAGACGTGTTTTTCTAGGTATAACTTGAGATTGACTCTTAGTAATGACTATTTTCGTGAGCAATATCACATACATTTAAAGCCCTTTGTTATAACTTCAAGCAAAAATATTTTATGTTCTGACACAAGTATTGTGCAGCCATGATGAACTGGCTTATGTCTATTGGGTTTTTATTAAAAAGTCCTTAAAATGGATTTACCTGTAAAACTGCAACTCTCTTTCTCTAGCAAAAAAGCACTGACGTTTGTTAACATTAATGGATTTAATACCCGATGATGCTTCTATTATTGTAGGTTCAATTGGAATTCTTGCTTCTAAACCTGGCGATAACAAAAATCCAAAATCTGCTACTTTTGGATATTCTATTGGATTTGATAATATTATCTAAAAGATTAAAATCATATTTATTTTAACACATAGACATTTCAATCAATATTTATAGTCTTTTAAAATCACATAAAAATAGACCGGGAGCTCGCGACAGTTTTTGGTGTCCGATTTCATACAGCATGCCTTTTGGAGGAGAGAATATTTACCCTATAAGAACAAAGAAAAGCGGGTACTAAACCCATACACGCTTTCCAATCATATGGAAAATTGCATTTTCATTTTCACAAAAATTTGGTCTTTTTCTCTGATTTAATATTGCATGCATTAAAATAAATTTAAGTCTTGAAAATTATAGGCATGCGATTCGCACGGTCCCAAATGGCTCAAATGGTCATGTGATCTTGTAATAAAAAATATGATTTTCCGCGTTTTCATAATGCATGCCAATGAAAAGAATTAAAGTTTGTGTTATAAAACCCCCATAAAAAAATTGGCATGGGCCTCTCGTTGGCTCATGGGTGGAAATTTAGGAGAAGTTTAAAATTTTCACCAAACGTCAGTGTCATTTCACAAGACTTTTCCTAAATGTTTCACCCTTTAGCCAACGAGGGCCGCATGCCAATTTTTATGGGGGTTTTATGATATAAACTTTAATTATTTCCATTGGCATGCAGCATGAAAACGCGGAAAATCACATTTTTTATTACAAGGTCAAATGACCGTTTGAACCCTTTGGGACCGTGCGAATCGCATGCCTATAATTTTCAAGACTTAAATTTATTTTAACTATCTTTTGCTAAAAGAGCATGCAATATTAAATGAGAGAAAAACAACAAATATTTGTGAACATGGAAATGCAATTTTCCATATGATCGGAAAGCGTGCCGGGGTTTAGCACCCGCTTTTCTTTGTTCTTATAGGATAAATATTCTCTCCTCCTAAAGGCATGCTGTATGAAATCGGATACCAAAAACTGTCACGAGCTCCCGGTCTAAAACAAATCTAGTTCTAGTCGTTTTGAGCCGAGGAATTTAATTAAAATTAAAATTTTTCAGTATAGGAATGGGAGTTTTTTAAGTATTTGTGTATTTGTTAGAGAATTTTACCTTAAATCCGGTACTACTTGTTGATGTACAATAGTATTGATCAAGATCTGCATCCAAAACAAGGGATAAGCCTAAATGAGTCCCTGAACCAGACGCTTTTTTTGGATATACATCAGAATCAACATTAGGTGGATATCCATCTTCAGGGTTCCAATCAACTTTGGTACCAGGATATGTTTCATTTAAATCACCAGGTCTAAAAGAATGACTACATGAATAACAACTATCTCAAATATATTAATAATTTTTAGTTTTTTTTTGTTCTTTTAATCAAAGTTTTTCAGCAAATTTGCCTGATTATTATTTATTTATAAAACCTTCATATTCTATAGAATAGTATTATTTATACCATAGAACAGTGCTTTATCATAAATAATAAAAATTGAAAACTTTCTGTTTAGTTTTTTCATCATAATAAGTTAGAAGAAAACAAATTTTATACGGGTTTAGTTTCTACTTTTGCAAAAAATAGAAACCACATTTAAAAATTTCATTGCAGATGCAGAATGTCCATGACAGCGTTGAGTAGTTAAAAGTTATACCAACTTACGTTACATCTCGTAAAGAATAATTTGAAGGAAGTCGATTGAAGGAGCAACAGTATCCCTCATCGGTTAAAATGCTATTTATGTAATCATCGCATGAGATCGGTTTGTCTTCCCACTTACAAAGTTTGAACATATCGGAACATTTTTGATTTACCTAGGAAATTATTAGAATTAACATTTTTATTGGCTGTGTTCTTTTTACCAAAAGTTGACGTAATTTTCTACACCAAATCATTTTCTTATATTTTCAGTTCGATTGGAGAATTGAGATGGCGAATGATTTACTTGAGCAAAGTTGGTAAAAAGATCATTTCGTATAAGCATAAAATCGTTTGTCGACTACGTTGGTTGGTGGTTTTTCTTATGCACGTTTTGTATTTTTTAAAATAAGACAAAACCCGTCAACAACGATTTTCTTCGTCTACGAAAACAATCGTCTATCTTACGAATTAATTCATGAATTGTGCTGATAATTCCTACTTTAATATTTTATAAACAACATTTGGTTTACATAAATTTTATAAAAAAAATGCATGTAGGTCTCGGTTCTCGTTAAAGTAAATATCTAAAGATTATACTAACGATGTAAAATCGAAAAAAAATAACTATTTTTTACTTTTTCTGCCATATATGATGCAGGATGTGGATTTCTTATGGGATTGTAATATTTATATTGTATAATTTTACCTCCGTAACATTAGCCGGGACACTTATAATTTTTGAAAAGAAACATTCAAAAAAAGTTATTAAAAAATAAGGCTTTCCCGACGAGTGTAACGCAGCCGGGATACATTTTCAAAAGTTTATTCCAACGGAGGAAGAAAGTTTTGGGCCAAAACGAGCGAATTACTTTTACATTTTTCAAAAACTTCTTATAGTTTTTTTATTCTGTAGTTCTGAAATGACATTTACAATTGGGGGTTTTTAGGTTAATTAAGGTTGGTTGCGTTATAACCTCGAATATCCAATAAAGTTTAAAGCCATAGATAATATAATTTATATAGAAGGCAAACTCAATGCTAAATTTTGATAACACAAAAAACCTTGGCCCCAAAAGTATAGATGGCGCTTTATGAACCTAAAGAAAAAATCAACTTGGCGAATCATTTTTTTGTTGTCAGAATTGATAGTTATGTGATAGTTAGCTTTCAAAATGCATCAGTTTTATGTTTTTTAGAGAAATGATACTTAAGTTTAAAAGGGTCTCGTTACTGTTACCGTTGGATTTTCAGCAAATTTTTTAATTCTATATCTAGGTATGTTTACTTTTTCTACTTACATCTCACATTTTTAAAATATTTTATTAATTTTCAAGAATACTTTTAAACTGGGTTTATACAATTGTCCTTGCAACATCTAAGTGAGACATTGTACGGTTTTCCAGATAATCCTAGGAGAATGGATTTGGATTTTCAAAAGACGTAAAAGACGTAAAAGTTTAAAATTTATATTTTCTAATTTATTTTTGAGTAAATCATACTTCTACTTTTATAACATCTAAAATCTTCTTTAAATCTGTTTTACTGATTTACAGTTTGTATGTAACTCTATACAATTTCTAATTTTTAAATAAAATGTTTAAATATAAAATTTTGTGTATTATGTTATATTCTACAAATTGACTTTTATAGCCCGTCGAAAAAAAAGTATCAACTTAAAAATTACCCTGTACATAGTGAAGGTCACACAACCTGAAAGATGATATATTTCCGATACTATACAGGGTGTCCCTAAAAGGTCTGTACAAAACGATACCACATACTCCTGAGACCAAAATAAGACGATTTAACCAAACTTATCTCTATCGAAAAGTGCTTCGTTAAGGTGCTACAGACCATTAAAGTTCTTAAAATGTTTAGCTACAAGTAAAGTTTTATGAATTTTTATTCAGCCATTACAAAGTTACAAGAAAATTTGCATGCCGATGACCTATTTTGACCACTTGCATAACGTGAAAAAGTAAAAACAAATTGTCTACAAATACCTTATTTCATTACATAGCCACATGCCAAATTTTGTTATGATCGTATGAACCAATTTTTAATAATTAAAAAAAAACAAAATAGTTTTTTGACCTTTAATGGTCTGTAGCCTGTAGCACCTTAACGAAGCACTTTTGGATAGAGATAAGTTTGGTTATATTGTCTTATTTTGGTCTCAGGAGTATGTGGAATCGTTTTGTACAGATCTTTTAGGACACCCTGTATATTTTATGAAAAAATGTTTCAAATTGTTTTCAAAGAAGCAGAATGAACATTTTTTTTTAAATTTTGTGCTAACTAACTTCTATTACCGATCTTTTGTACTCGTCGGCCTTTGATTGTTAGGTCTTTTGTCCGCTTTGGCCTTTTACCGTTCGGACAAATGTCCATGTAGGCCTTTTGCCATTCGACATTTATCCAAGTCGGTATTTTATCGTTCAGCTTTTTTCTTTAGGTCTTTTATTCAGCTCGGCCTTTTGTCCATGTCGGCCTTTTATCGTTCGGCATTTTGTCCTAGTCGGCCTTTTGTCCAAGTCGGTCTATTGTCGAAGTTGGCCTTTTATCGTTCGGCCTTTTCTCCTTCGGCCTTTTATCCTAGTCGACCTTTTTTCATTCGGTCTTTTTTCTTTGGGCCTTTTGTCCAAGTTGACCTTTTGTCAAAAAATACACAATAAAAATTCGTACCATTCTAAAGAGAAAATTGTGCTCCAAAATGCACCGCAAAGATAAAAGTATATAAATAATATATATATTTGGAAAATCGGAAGTGAAGCATAACTTTATTTATATGTCGGAAAAATCTTAAGCTTGTTTTGAAAAAGTTTCCCAGCTGCGTAACCTTATTTTGTTAATTTTTTTGTATGTTGGCGCAAACTTAAACTCTACAGCTCATTTTAGCGCAATTGGTTGGTACTATTTTTTTTTTCTAAAATTTGAAAGTGTCTTGACCAATGCTAGGAAAGATATAATTATTATGTACATAGTACTTACTGATAGAATAAATGTCCTAACCGTTCTCCAATCGGCTGTGTCATCTGCATTCGAATCGTTTGTAAACGAACTGTTTAAGTTGCACATATCAGCTAGTAACCTTTTATCTACCTCAGATCTAGATAACAAAATGTAAAGAATTTAAACGTTCATGTTAAAAATATTCTTTAATTCTAAAATTTTACTGCAGAAATTTTGAAAAAAAAAATCCAAAAAAACTGAACTTACATCCAAAGCTAATATTATGAGTAATGTGTTATAATAAAAAATGGTTTATACTTTTTTTTGTAAAAATCAAGATAAATACAATAATATTTTATTTTTATTTTATTTTACAAGTTTTTGTGATTTGTTCAAAAAAATATAAACAATTTTTTATCACAACACATTATTCATAATATTAGCTTTGAAGGTACGTTCGGTTTTTTGGAATGTATTTGCCAACAAACGGTTTGTATACATGGGAGAAACGCATTTGGTATTGAGGTTTTTAAAGGAAATTTAAAAAATATATACCGCACTCATAATTCATGTCAAGATAAGTCAGCTTTTAGGACCCATTCATGATAATGTGACTTATTCGTGATATGAGTTAAAACTAGGAATTCTACTTTCATATGTAGTTTTTGTTTTTCATTCTAAATAAATTATATTTTAAATAAATTTTATTGAAAGTTCAAGGTCTCTGAATTTTGAAAATATTAACAAATTTCACTGTTAACTAATTTTAACACAGTATTTTTAGATATCTTACCCAAATTTTAGGATTCTTTCAGCGTTTACCCTAGTTGCCAAATTAACATTACAGATAGTTATAGCTGGAAAAGGAATTGAATCCAATCCCATCAATGTAGGGTTAAAGCTGACAATGACTGGACTTCTGTTAAACTTTTCATAAAGTGATGTTATGAAATACGTTGCGAATGCAGTTGCGGTTAAAAATGATATTAACCAAAATATTCTGCAAAAATAAGTGTAAATTATGAACCGGCGAAATGTTAGCAATAAGTTTCCAGCAATAAGTATTTTAGATGTAAGACTCCATAAGAGGTATCTTCTAAATAACTTCCCTTCTTATCAATTCACAAAAAAAAAATAAATACAACAAATTAAAAAAGCACAATTAAAACTCTACAGAGTGGTGCTACCCACTTTGATTGTACGTCCCGATTGACGTTCTAAAACTTATTGCTGGTTATTGATTATAGACGGACGTGTCATATACCACTATAATCACAATTAAATTTCTTATTTTTTGGTGTAATTATCTTTTTTATGCAACAATACTGCGTTGGTGTTTTGTTAATTACTCACTTAATTGGCATGGACAAGCAAAGTGACCAATACCATCGTCATCTACACGAAAAATGCTATCTATAGACATATCATTTGACTTTGTAGGTTAATATTTAAAAATTTGAAAATGCGTGGTTCAGGTTTGATTGGGGTGCTATAAATAAAGTGGGTACCATCAGTCTGTAGGGCTTTAATTGTGCTTCAATTTGGTGTATTTATTTTTTGTGAATTGATACGAAGGGAAGCTGTTTAGAAAAAACCTCTAAAGGAGAATATCATTTAAAATACTTATTACTGGAAAACTTATTATTAACATATCGCCGGTAAATTATGTGCCAATCATCGCATTTCTTTAAAAATTAACATAGTGTATGGATATTGGTAGTTTCAGCAGTCTCAGTGCCAAAGATTTCCTTGAAAACTCTAAAATCGGGTACTCTAACCATAAAATTAACCTAAACACTTGAAATTGTTTAGGGGATTTATATTCTTCGAAATTATTCTTTTGTAAACAATTAATATAATCCTGTAATTCTATGGGAGTTTCTATATTTTATAAATTTGAAGTTGAAGTAGAAGTAGTACTTAATTGAAATAGAAGTAGGTACTTACCGCTCATATTTATTAAACTCATTACCATTAAGGTATTGTACACCATGAAGACTTGATCGAGCACAAAACTCATCACATACTTCTGAAATTCTGGAATATAATGTTTCAGATTTGTCTTCTTCTTTAGGTTTTTCAACCCTGCAACAGTAAGTTATGTTATTAAAAAATTATACATAAAAATTCAAATAAATAATAATGGGTTCATACGTCGTTAATTTATTCCAAGAATGCGGAATTCGTTTTGGCTATTAATGTCTTCTTTTAGTGCAAGGAAGACCACTATAACTAATTTGGTTCGTGTTTTTCGTTATTTACGAAAATAACTAATGAAACTTACTTATTTTGAACAGGATGAATAAAATAGTTATCAACAACTGGAAGTGGATACGATCCATGATAGTTTTGCCCTGGATATACTTTAGTTTGATTCCACATATGGATATTTTTCCTGGGTCTAATTATTGTATGATTCATATTCCCAAAAAATGTTATAGATTTGCCGTAATGAGTCTTCCTTTCGGTAATTAGTAGTTCTCCAACAACTTTGCTTCTACTAGAAGACCAGTTTACCTTTACCATTTGAACTAAGTAACTGAAACATGACAAATTTATAATCATATACCCCTTTCTGGTTGATCTTGATAGATTTGTTTGAAGTTTATAGCGTGTGTGAAGGTAATTTGAATTTTTAGTTTAATTCAGAAAAAGATAAGGTGTCACACGATGCACCGTGTTTTCGTGTTTACAAGGGCTATAATTGGTGCCACATGTGTGTTATGTGAGGGTCATTAGGTCATCACAAATAAACTAATTATTTAATTGCCACAAAAAGAATCCGATCTTCTTCGAAACGATGAAAAACTATATTAAACTAAATAGTAGTAAGGCAACTTCGCTTATTTACTTTGGAAATTAATTATTGAACACGAATATCAAACTAGGGTTAATTACGTATAAATTATATTCACCAAATTTACAATATACAAATTGTTTTATCGTAGCTTAAACTATATTTAGTTAAATTTATTTTATTGTATTACTTAATGAAAAGATTAGTGTAATTATTTTAATTACCTAATTATTACTTTTAATATTGATTAATTGCAATATAATAATACAAACTAATTAATGGTGTGTAATTTTAGCATACTTCAGTTTCTGATACTATTGTATAGTTGCTTGTGGGAAATGGTCTGAAAAGTCTTAACTGAAAGGGGAAAAACATTTATCAATCATAATTGCTTGTCACGTCTTTACAAAATTGTCTCGGCTTTTTATGGCAAAATTATGTAACTAATTGTAGCTTTATGTTCACGGAAATTTATTGATTTTTATACAATATATAATATATATTGGATAAACATTATTTTAAATTATAAATAATATTTTCTACAAAAAGCTTTTATTGAAGACAATAGCCTGTATTCAACGAAATTTAGAGACGTCGAGTCGTTAACGTTAAAGACTTCTCTAAATATTTTCATTATGATCGCTGAATACAGGCTAATGTGTTTATCATTTAAAAATATTTATACAGGGTGTCTACAAGGATAACTTAGATTTCTTATCATATGAAAGAAAGTTGGTTAAATACAAATTAGTGCATGGTGCAGATATTATAATAATTCTTTGACCAAACAGTTAAATTTATCATAGTTTTTGGGCATCATTTAAGACTCTTTTTGTGTAATATAATTCAGAAATACTCCAGTCAATTAGTAGTTTGAAGTAGAAACTGCAGGTGTAATTGTTTTTAGTAGCTTACTTTATATTTTTTGAGATGCTGAACACGAATCTAAAGTTTTCCAACAATTTTTTCGCCAAATATCAGAAATAATCAAAAAACACTAAAAATCACAGGCTTATTTGGTTTTTGGGTTATAAGTTATAACTTGCAGAGTGAGCATTTTTCGCAAAAAGTAGCTCCATATTAAAATTATGCGAGAAAATTGCCTACAATTTATGTACGACATATGGTTTCGTACAAAGGGGTTTTGAAAACCGTTAAAAATCAGAAATATTTGAAAAATAGCAAAAAACACATTTTTAGATTTGATGACGAAACAATGGTGTCTATAATGCTACAAAAAAAATTCTAGACCATATGAAATACAAAGATACAGCTGACATTCACACAAAGCAGGCACATGTCCTCTTGTGGGCACACTTATTGTACAATAACATAACTCTGCAGATATCGTGGGTGAAGACATAAATTTTCTGGTGATCATGATCGGTCGTTATAGGGGTGGACATTCAAATGTATACTTTCTAAAACCAGGCAAGGAAAAGTTTTACCACTCATCTTTTCCCCTGATTGCAAACTGAATCGATTTCTAACAACATATTGTTTTTGCATGCCATGGGAGGTTATAATATTACTTCAGCTTCGTTCAAAGTAGGAAAAATGAAGCCATCGTTTTCTCGCCTCATTGTATAAATTGGCTGGCATGGAAGCCAGCTCATTAAATAAATTAAGGTAGAAATAGGTACTACCTTAGGTCTGCATATACAGCAAATTTTTTTCTAGATAGTAAATGTCATTCTGAACAAAAAATTTCCTATGAACTATTATGTTTTTTCAACTTCTTAAAAAGTTACATCAATTTTAAAATTGATAAATTTTCATGATTTTTGTGGAACACCCTGTATAATATTTTTTCTTATTATAATTTCTTTATTTAAATCAATTATTATTTGGATTTTTTCTTTGCCAAATTGGGTTCTTTGAACATTATTGGCTTTTTTTTAAATAAGTAAACAATGAGGTTAAATTTCCCTCGGTAAAATTTAGTATCTTATTGGCTTAAAGATATACAAAATCCAAAGCATACTTGATTTAAATAAAAAAAATTAAAATTAAATGAAATTTATACAGGGTGTCCCACAAAAATCATTAAATTTATGAAATTTTAAAATTGCTGTAACTTTTTAAAGAGTCGAAAAAACATAATAGTTCATAGGAACATTTTTGTTCAGAATAACATTTACTATCTAAAAAAAATTTTGCTGGAAAAAAAGTGAGACACCCTGTATACATCAGCCCATTTGGTGTCCATACCTCCTACTGAAACTGTAGGTCAGAAACATTCCTTGAGGGTGTATTTTCAAGTTCAGTTCAGTTCTAATTCAGCATAACGTAATTCGGCATAAGGCAATACAACAGAATCGTAAAATAGCATAATCAAGAAACCGTAATTTGCCATAACGAAGTTCAGCATAATGTAAGATAATTCGGCATAACGCAATGTAGCACAATCGTAAAATAGCATAGCGAAATTCAGCATAACGCCAAGCACTAGAACCGTGAAATGAAATGAGTTATGCTGAATTACTTTATGTTGAATTTCATTATTGTGAATTACAGTTTTAGGATAATGATGTCTTACGATTGCATTATGATGTTTTGCGTCATGCTGAATTACGTTTAGTTATGCTACATTTTTCGTCACCAGGCCGAATTACATTTCGTTATGCTGAATTACGGATCTTGGATTATATTATGTTACGGTTCTGCTGCATTGCGTAATGCCGAATTACGTTATGCTGAATTTCGTTATGTTGAATTACGGTTTTTGGATTATGTTGTTTTACGTTTCTGCTGTTTTGCAGAATTTTAAGCAACTTGTTTCGCAAATTGACTCGGAACGTGCTGCGCAATAGAATCTGAGTCGATTACTTACACAATTTGCTTACCAATATATTCTAGTGTAGAATGGCCTTTACACAGAAATTGTAGGGAATTTTATCTGCTTTAACAAAATATTGGGAACTTTAACTACGTATAGAGGGTGCTATAAATGGAGGATTTCGATGCTTGTCAGTATCGAAAATTGTGTTTAAAGTGCATTATTGTAATTTTTTGGACAACTTCAGATTCGTGATCCCCCCAAAAAATACCCCAAAAAACACAAAGTGACCAACTAAAAACATTTACACATTTTTTTAATAAAACAACATTATTAAAAAAGTAAACATTTATTGCATGATATATGTTGCCGTTTGAAACAATTCGTGTCAAAAATCCGAGCCATAAAAAATATTTTTTTCGGGGGTAAATAAACAAGAGTGTGAGCTTTCTTCGGAGATTGTTGCTTTTAAACGAAAGTTTGGTTGTGCCGGAAATGACTAGAGAAACAAAGTCATGAAAAAATTGCGACAGCGTAGCTGGAGGATTTGATAGTTCTTACTAAAGGGACAACCAAACTTGAGTTGATTAAAAGCAACAATATCCAAGAAAAAAGCTCAACCTCGAGTTATTTTAGGAAGATTAATAAACAACTCAAAATTTTTGTATGAAACACGAAAATGAAAGCAGCTAGGAAAATACGCATATGCACATGGACATTTTTTACTGATAAATGCAGATAGCTTTTTGTCACTGTAGTATGTCATCTCTGACATTTTTCAGTATAAACGTCATTTTATTGGACAAAATCTCGTATTTTGATTGGTTCTTAAATGAGGTGTTTATTAATAATAAACACCTCATTTAAGAACCAATTATTAATCGTCTTAAAATATTTGTACCAAGACCCCATTTGATTGCACCAAATTAAACATTTTTTTATGCAGCAATTTGGGGATGAGTGCTTTGATTTCATACATAAAAATCACCCATTACTTAAACCAATGCACGAATGCTTCAAATTTGAGGTTATGATCTTTCTGAAATATTTTAAATAAAATAGATTTTTATATAATGTGTTACGATTTATTTTACATTTAACATTCTAAATAACAATGAGCATAAACTTTGAATACTTTCAAGTATATTTTATTCAAAGAAGCAACTACGATTTTGGTGTTTTAAAAAGGTTTTAGCCATTATTTAAGAGCAATTCCCAATTTATTGAACCTTTGCGGAATCTTTACAGATGTAAATTATCAGATATCAATTTTTATCTTGGCTCAAACTGCCCTTTTTGGAGCAAAAACCTTTTACCATAAGATAGTAAAAAAATTCGACAGCACTTAAGAAGCTGAATCCCATAAATACTCCTAGCAATCCACCAGTATTAGCTACAAAAAAAAGCCTAAATTAATTGTTAGAAATCCTGGTAAGCGTTATTAAAAATATTTTAAGAAAAATAAAATCAACCCTTTGAACTCAAAAATCTAAGCAATCTAGCAATAGAACCATCTAAATTTAAACGTATATGGGTTTGGTATACGAGGTGTCCCACGGGACGTTGGACCGCTTGGGTATCTTCGTTATTATTGGATATAGAAAGTCGGTTAAATGGACGAGTATTAGAGATTTGTTCGTATATTAATAATTTGTTGACAGAACGTTTGAATTTCGTATTTTTTCTGCACTATCTTGAAAAAACAAAATAATTCGATTTTTAAAATATGGCTGTAACTTCTTAATTTTCAGAGGTTGATTGTTTCCATCTTCCACAAGGGAATTTAATTGATGTGTAAAATAGGATACTCCATACAAATAAAAACAAAATTGATAGGTATAAATTTTCGTTGGTACCAAAAAAGTTTTTTGACATTATGACTTTTTTGTGTACAAAGCAGTCAGCAGTCAGGCAACTGATTATTTTTTTCGTCAACGGATTGACTTATTTTTTTCCATATTGGATCTACACATACTCGGAATCAGTGCATCGATGCGATATTCAAATGTTTTATCAACCAATTATTAAAATACGAAGAAATCTCTAGTACTTTGTCAATTTAACTAACTTTCTATCTCCAGTAGTAACAAAGGTACAATCCAATGTCAACAGGGACACCCTTTATATGGAAATTTTGGTTTATTGAATTACTTACATAAAAATTCAGGAAATCCATACAGCTCGCTTATTATTTGTGATCTAACCCTATCTGCTTCATAGTAGAAATGAGCCACTACTATACTCTCACTAAAGTAAAATAGTTAAAATTCTGGTAATTAGATAATAAGTATCTTACGAAAAATTATTGATGGTAATATTATCAAGTAAATCTTCATCTTCAATCCTATAATGTGTGGTAAGATAACTTTCGGAAATAATCTTACTTTTGTAAGCTATGCCAAAACATCCAGGAAGACAATTGCATTCCTTCCTGAAATTTAAATTGTATATTAAAATATTATATAGTAAATACTATTAAAATATTATTTACAATAATAAAGATTTACCTTTCTGGGGTAGTTATTCTTTCAATAGTATCTGAAAATAATGATTTAAAAATATAAAAAATTATACATATAATAATTCTTGCTTACATCTTGCTTCATTACTGCATTGTTCTTTTCGTTTGTCGCAAACTTTTGTGGAGACATTTTCTATAAAATAGATTGCAATGTAATTTCCATAATGGGAATTTGCTATTTTTAAAGTTTTAAAACTTTTTAGTTATTTTTTTTCTTTAAATTTTATTCAAAATTCCTTAATTGCTAAAAATTATAAATCGTCGGTCTAACGCAGAATTATGTCAAAAGACACTTTTTTCAGGAGGAAGTATTTTTTAATTTATTTATACATTATGTTAAAATTTAGTGAAGACAAAAATTGTTTAAACTTTGCAAGGATTAAATCTCGAAGCTTTTTTCTTTCAAAATAATATTCTTTATTTAATTGTAAACAAAAAAGATGCTCCTCCTCTAACTCGATATGATGGACCGTTTACACAATAAAAGACAAAACAAAATTATAATTTTTTTTCGAAATTGTCACCTTGATGTTGAACACAAAGTCTCTCTGTGCAGCCATTCACCATTCACCGGGATGTCTTTAAAGTCCTAGCCCTAGATTTATTAGGCCAGTCAAATTAGCATTCTTTAATACTTCGAAAAAATTACAGGAAAGCTGGAAATCGTTTTAATCACTTTATTTTTCATAAAAAAAAGAACATATTGAGTTTGCCCCAATTTTCGTGCAATACTCATGTGCTGTATAGGAAAAACCAAGAAATTTTCGGCCATTTTGCGGTTTTTTCAAAATACAGCCAAAATTATGCGTCTGGATGAAAATACTATTCTTTACAATTTTAAATAGCGTTAAATTCTGCGTCCATTGTGTACCCAACTTTTAAATTTAAGCGTCAAGATGTTGGAGAAAACTAGAGTCAAAAATTGCCCCCTTGGAAAAACAAAAATTTTCTTTCATACATATATACCGATATTTAGCACGAGATAACTTACTAATGACAAACACAGGCATTTACAATGTCTCTTAACAGTTGTTGTTTACGAAAAGTGTAGAAAAGCATATAACAAGGAATCAAACATCAATGCTGTAATTTCCGGAGAAGTTCCCAGAAAGAGAACTAGACGATCTTCAACCGAGTTCGATTTTAAGAAGAATTGTGTCCTTAGTGGTGAAGATCTTATTTTGAAAAAAAAACCTGTGAATAAAGAATTGCGCGATAGCGTACATCGTGTGATGACTCTGAGATTCAAAAACAATCTTCTGGAAGATGCTACAAACAGAGGTGATGCATGGAGTCAACAAGTTAGTAGTCGCATTGGAATTGTATCAGATCTTGTTGCTTCTGAACCCAAGTATCATGGGGCAGGTGGAAAACTATTCTTCAAACCTCTTGCATCTAGCAGTAGCAGAGGACGTCCCCTAGATGATGATGTTACAGCTGTAATCGAATCGGCTACATGGAGGAAGATGAATGCCAGTTTAACCTGACTGAAATCCTTCAAGGTTATTCGCAGTACGTTCTGCCGATAGCAACAATATTTTCGAGAAATATGAAGATAATATAATTATATCCAGGATTTCAGCAGGAAATAAACATAAAAGTACAATAGTATGTTTCAAAAATACTGGGTACTCAATACTGTCAGGCAACTGGTACGCCTCAAGAAAACAAAACAAACAAGAAGGTCTTCGCGTGACTCACGCTTGTGCAGACAACGTAAGAACTGAAATTCGATCGAAAGCATACGATCTAAAAAATGATCTTAAACCCGTTGGTTTCTTGGATAACATTGATGACGATATTCCTGATTCTTTTTTGCTACTTCTGCAAATAATAACTGTCCCAAGATCCTGAAGGAATAAAAACGTGGACAAAGGAGTAGAAGCAAAAACTGCTGTACGTGTCAAAGCAATCGCTCACGAAATTATCGCTGCTACAAGGCCAACCAAGATCATTCATGTCTCCTCTGCAGATCGGACTTTTAGCATTTCTGCATAGAAAATATGATTCGCGAGATTTTTTTACACAGCACATAGAGCATTGCACGAAAATTGGGGCAAACTCAATATGTTCTTTTTTTTATGAAAAATAAAGTGATTAAAACGATTTCCAGTTTTCCTCTAATTTTTTCGAAGTAGATCAAGTTCTTGAGCTTATTTGACTGGCCTATTATACCAAATTTGAAAAAAGAATGTAAACTTTTTGGTGTGTTTGAAAAAAAAAACGTAAAAACTCACTTTTTAACAGCACCTTCAAAGGGCTGTAAGTCCCTTACAAATATCCACAAACCGTACAATATGAAACATCTTTCTCAAGAATTCTTGCTTTCAAAATAAGTAGATGCGGCGTTGCCGAACTTACCTAATAAAACTTTAAAACTCTTGTAACTTTTATTTGCTTTAGTAAAATAAAAAAAATATGCTCCATAAACCTCTGAAAGCAAGCTATAAAAATGGGTGGTTGCTATTTAACAAAAGCGATAATCGCCTACCCTTCAAGTTACTGTTGAAGGTCATGGCAATATTTCTAAAAGTGCATCACGAAGAAACGTACAACTTTTATTTGAAACATTTTTCTTTAAAATGCCAAATTTCGAAAATAAAGCAGAGTTGCCGAACTCTATTTAAAGTTTAATCCCTTGTTTCTTTTTTCAAAAATGCTTCATTTCAAAAATAAACGGGTGTTGCCGAACTTTTTGTACACCCTGTATAAAGTTTGACTTATGATAGTTCTTCATTAGATCGACGAAATATGTGTATCAGTTTTTTAATACAATTTTGAATAAAATTAAATTTTTATTAGTACCTTCGCAAGGTAAACTTAAATTTTATTTAAAACTTACTAGGTAGAAAATATGGTACACATCCACATTTTTTTAATGTATAAATTGCTTGGCATTCCAATCTGCAGTTTCTTTCTGTATAAATTCTGAAAATGTTGGACAATTAAAAAAAATTAAACAACACTTCCGCTTAAATACTTAAAAACCAAAAACAACATTTTCAAGTTTTAAGTAATTTTTAAATTTTAAGACTGCTAGAAATTTGTTTAGTTTACCTGAAAAACTGTAATTTTCTTTCTCTAGCAAAAAAACATTGACGTTTTTCAACATCTGAGGATTGAATTCCCATTGAAGCTTCAATAAGTGTTGGTGCAATTGGAATTCTGGTTTCTACTCCCGGTGATAATAAAAATCCATATTCTGCCACTTTTGGAGTGTCTATTGGATTTGATAACATAACCTACCAGAAGAAATGTTTTAAAACAAAAGATGGTGTGCCCGTATTAAAGCTCGATTTATGCATCCACATTTAACATTTAACATTTTAATTTTAACATTTAACGATTTAACCTAAAAATTTTAACATTTAATAATTAAAAATTATGGGTTAATACCCATAAGATTCTGATCAAATCATTTAATTTTAATAGGTAGATTCTAATTAGAATTTTATGGCCTTAAATGATTTGACCCGAATCTGAGTATAAAGGCCTTTATATTTGTTATATGAGTTGTTATGGACAATTTCCATGGTTTCCTTAAATGTTTCCAATTAATAGGCAGATTGTGGTCAAAATTAAAGACCTTTAATTAGAAACAAATAAGGTAACCTTGTTAATTGTTAATTGTCCATTACAACCTATAATTTAGACCAGAATCTGCCTAATAATAAATGGTTTTAAATGAAATCGTTTCTGCAAAATTTATTATTTTTTTTTAGGTTAAATAGAGCTTTAGGCATTTTGGTAACCTTTATTATACAAAATATTATACAAATGTGGAAACAAGAATTTTCCAATCATCTGCTTGCGTTAAGGAATCAAAATAAGGAAAATCATCATTCAGTAATGAGATTCGTAAATTCTTGTTTCCAAGCCATAATATTATTATTTATCAGAGCACACAATGTTTACTACACAAATAAAATTTTAGATTATGTTTTTACTGGTTTCTTACGTCAAAACTAGTTCTTGCAAATCAACGATCAGGTAAAACTAGTTTTCTCATATTCTAATTTCAATATAACTGGCAAATGCCCATTTTTAATTTATTTAATTGATGTGTGTTTTTTTGTTTTTTTTAAATTGATTGTAATTTTTGTTTATATTTTAATTGTAGTTTTTGCCTGATGATGGCCCAATAAAGTGGTTCGAAACATGTTGCAAAAGTAAACCTGTTTTATTTTTTATATGGAGTATCTGATATTTCCTAACAACAAAACTAGTTTTGACTGAAACTCTCAGTTAAAACCCGAAATAATGATGAAGATTCAGTTTATTCGGGTTTTTACAAATGTAGTTAGTTAGATCGCGTATTAACTAGTTAAACTTAGTTTGAACAAACGTCTTTAGTTACTTCTAGTTTTGACTAGTTAAAACTAGTTTTCACTGATTTCGGGTTATAGCGGTAACATATAAATAATTTGATCAGATTTAAAACCATTATCTACAATTACCTAAAATTCCTGTTAGTCCCTTGGATTAAAGTAGGTGTGATTTTGAATTAAAAAACTCAATTTTGTCAAATTTATTTTTTGTGTTTTGTGATTGATTTTTTAGCCCTTCTTAATCTCCTCAATGCTTTAACTGTGAGTGACACGCAAGAAATTAAAAGAGAAGTTGAAATAAATTTGAAGGTCCTTATTGGGAGTTTTTAGATTTCGCTCGCCCCCTGGTGGCAAAAATATGAACTTTAATATTCGGTACTTACTTTTTCGATTTAATGTATTGGTACATGATATCCCGTGGGACAATAGTAGGGCCTTAGTTACCAAACGAATACCATTGGTACATGTTTTTTAGCTTTACTGAATCTTTAAATAATAAGTCTACTTGTGTTTTGTTGAATATGTAGTTATAAAGTACAATAATGCACTTTAAACACAATTTTTGACACTGACAAGTACCGAATATCCTCCATTTATAGCGCTCGCTATACGTAGTTAAAATTCACAATAGCAATATTTGCTTCCAATTTTTGGCGATTTTTGTTTAAAAAGCTTGAAAAATAAGAAAAAAGAACCCAGAAATTTCTTGGGCATAAAATTTGTCCGTCCTAAGAAAAACTTTCGTTTCAAAAATCATTACATTTGTATGACTCAAGTCAAGAATATTGAAAATCAAATAGAAATTTTTAGGCATAAAATTTAACAGTCCTTGGTGCGCTATTTTCATAAAATGTATGTAATTTAGTTACAAAGGACTGAATTTTTGTGCTGAAACCTAATTATTTGAAAGTTGAAAAATTTTTATCTTTAGGGGAGGCGCGTTAGAAGCATACATGTCGAAGTAGTTTAATATAAAAACTGTTGACATGCAAAAATCCAATAAACCGTAAAAATTAATATTTGCTTTTAATCCCTACGAAAAAAGATATTAAAAAAAAACTTTTTAAATTAAATTATATAAATAACTTATATTTAAACTTTATTTAAGGTAGAGTCGGGGAAGTGTGAACATATTTGTTATACACCACTCCTTTGAAATATTTGAGTTAATATCTACTGATAAAAGGAGAAAACATTAGAATCTTGCAGCTACCTACTAAAGTGCCAAATTATGTTTCAAGATGGAAAAATTATAGCCACTTGAAGTTCGTTGGCGGCAAAACGATGTATTATTATGTATTACAACTGAAATAAAGTCCAAATTTCCAATTTTTGATGGATTTAGATCACACCAAGAAAATAAACTAACTTTATAATAACGTTTACACTTGCCCCATGATATTTCTAATAATTGTTGAAAATGAAGGAACAAAAACAATTACAGAAATAAAAAGAAATCTCCTACTCCAGAAAAAAATTGAAAAATAGTTAGTGGTTATAAAATCTTCCAAAGAAATTGTTAGGAAAATCTATAATTTTAAATCATCTTGCACCATTTGGCATTTGGTTTAAATTACTTAAACGAAAAAACCCAATGGAAAATAGTTGCATACATCTTGGTTGGGTACAAATAACTTTAAAGCTGTTCGAATTTGGAAGTGACATAGATACAAAAGCATCGATATTTTGGACTAAAACGCACAGTTTTTAGCCAACTAAATTGTATGGCGATCACTATACCTCATATTTTAGACGAATATCTACGAAATTATCAAATTACTAGTCGGCCCAAAAAAATTATAAAAATGGTCAAAAAAGCGGTAAAATCACACAAGGAGACACAACCAACTTAGGCTAATCTGTAACGACTGTATCCACCCAAAATGTATACTGATTAGTTTCCGTTGGAGCTTTTTTCTGTTTAAGTAATTTAAAGTAATTGCCAGTTGGTGCTTGATGATTTGAAGTTGTAGATTTTTCAAGCAATTTCTTCGGGAAATTTTAAAACCGCTAGCCAAGGAAACTGTCTGGCGAATCAATTTTTGCGATGTAGATGTTTTGAAATCAAGATTTTGGGGGTTTTTAATTGTTTTGTTTAATAAAGTTTTTTTATATTATTGGCTCCCGGAGTAAAACTAAAACTGCATACTATTACTTTAACAACCTTGCCTACTTGAAAATTACTATAGTATTAATAAATAATATTAGGAGGAAGTATATTTCATACTCCTGGAAAATTTAAAAAAATTGACAATCTATTCTAACGAACTAGCTATTTCGTTTTTTTATTTTAGGCTTACCTTAAATCCTACACTACTCGAAGAAGTACAGTAATACTGTTCCAGACCCGCATCCAGAATAAGTGACAATCCTAAATAAACACCAGAACCAGATGCTCTTAAAGGATATACATCTGATGGACTATTGGTTGGATAACCATCTTCCGGATTCCAATCTACTCTTGTACCTGGATATGTTTCGTTTAAATCACCAGGGCTTGAATCAAAAATCGTAAATACACAGGTCAATCATTTAACTTGAGACAAGTAAATATTTAAGAAACTAAATGGCTTAGAAAAAAATGTTTCGACTACTAAGAAATTTATTTATTTAAGTTTTCATTTAAAAAGCTTTTGTACAAAAAACAACTAAAACCATTCTTTCCTCTTCTTTAAATCAAACAACTTTTATCTATTACCTAAAACCCTTTTCTTTAAACTTTTGAGTTTCTAAGATATTTATTTGTCTCAAGATAAATGATTCCCTGTATAAAAGAAATAAACATATTTTATCCATAAATTGAAAAAAATCGAAGTGACTTTAAAAGTACTTACAGTACATCACGTAAGGAATAGTTTGAAGGCATTCTATTGAAGGAGCAACAATATCCCTCATCTGTTAAAATGCTGTTTATGAAAAGTTCACAAGAAACAGGTTTGTTTTCCCATTTGCACAGTTTGAACATATCGGAGCATTTTTGATTTACCTAGGAAAAAAATTAGATTTAAAGACATAATAATATAGTAAAATATTTAAAAAAACTCAAAAAACTCCTCAAAAATATAAGATATAAAAGTAAATGTATATGATTGTCTAATAATTTCTATAAAACAGAGAATTATTTGTTCTGTCATAACAAATGTATGAAATAATACTTTTTCCTATTTGGATTCCCTACGAAGTTACACTATTTTTAATGCAACTAAACTTTATTGAGTTTACTTAAATTCCAAGGAGAAAGTAGGAAACCCCATATAAGAAAACCTAAACAATAGTTAATTCTTATTAACGCAAAAAAATCCTGAAATATTATGTTTAAAAACTTACTGACAAAATAAAATTCCTAACTGTTCTCCAATCACCTGTTTTTTCAGAAGTCGAATCATTTACAAATGAGTTATTTAAATTACACATATCATTAAGTAATTTTTTATCAACAGCAGATCTATGAAAAAAATAATAATTAATAATTTATTGCTAGACTTATGTAAAAATTATTTTAAGTCTTACCCATATCTAAGAATTCTTTCAGCCTTGGATTTAGCAGCCATGTTAACGTTACAAATCGTAATAGCTGGAAAGGGTATTTGATCTAAATGGGTTAAAGTTGGATTAAAGCTTACAATAACTGGACTTTCATTGAATTGTTCGTAAAGTCTATTTATGAAGTAAGCTGCAAAACCTGTTGCTGCCAAAAATGAAATTAACCAAAATATTCTGAAAAATAAAGTTGGAGCTATTTTAATAACACTGTGGTATCAATCAGAGTGGTTTTCATTTAACTACATAGTTGGAAATTAAGGAGCCTTCGTATAAATAACATCCATTATTGAAAGCTTATTTATGTTCTGGATAACAAATTTTAGTTCAAAATAATTACTTTGATAAAGAATGGTTAAAATGGTTGTTGTTGAATGATTAACAAATGTATACACATTTTTCCAAGTGGACGTCCTAAAACGGATGGTGTTCCATCTATACAGGTATTATTTTTTAGGATGAAATTGGAAAAAGGTATAATTACAATTAGAAAAATTGGGTACCTACCGTTCATATCTATTGAACTCTCTACTATCAAGATATTGCAGACCGTGAAGACTTGTATGTTCACAGAATTCGTCAAAAACTTCAGTCATTTTAGAAAATGTTTTTTGGCGTTTTCTAATTTTTTTAGGTTTTTCTTCTCTAAAATATTAAATATTATTTTTAAAAGTAATTATAGAAATTATCTATTTTTAAAAACTCAATTTTATACATTATTATTTTCCATTTCAACTATGGAATCCAGTCATAAGTGAAAGGAAAAATAATCCTTATTAAAGAACAGAGATCCAAAAGATTTAATAGACAATTTTAGTGTATTTTTAAATTTAATTTGATCTATTTTTCTGATGAAAATGTTATAGTAAATAAAATGGAAAGTGATGAAAGTATCTCTTAATCATAATCTTAGCATTAGCAAAGAATAATATAGTTTTTATCAAAGAAATACTAGACTTAAAGAAGATTCTTTTGGGTCAATCACTGATTTAGTATTAGGAAGTGCGAACAATTCTATGATCGCAGAAGTTTTGGAAAAGATGAGTGGGGGGCTTCTTAGATCCAAGACATTAGAAATAAAATATTTTCTACATGTTCAGAAGAGAAAGTAATTTTAAATCCAACTTGAAGAGGAATAAGGAAAATACAAAATTACTTACAATGATGATGGTAAAGTTAGGACTATATTTTTTGCTTCGGAGGAAATGATTACAACTTTTAGAAAATCTTGCCCATCATTAGTTCAACTGGATGTTTCGTTTGGTTTTAACACGGAAAATTAGCTTATGTTAATGGAAATGGGATTTTGTTATTATTCTTCAATTACTGGGAAATAAAAACTTGCAGTTCTAGCATTTATATCAGAAGAAAAGCTAAATGTAAAACCTTATGTGTAACTATTCCTTCGGTATTTTTAGCCCATAATGATTTTACTGAAATATCAGTAATTCGTGAGATATTCTCGTCAGCTACTATTTTGTTGTATAAATGTCATTTTATACAATTTCTGAAAAAATTAATATGTACTGCATTTAATTGTGATACTGATTTGAAAAACAAAATTTTACAATTATTCAAAAAAGTGGTATATTCAAAGACACTAGAGGAATATGATTAAAATAGAATTGAGTTATTAAATGAAACAATTGTGATACAAATTTATGTAAATAGTAAAAAAAGTTTAATTTGGTAAGGTATTTTATAAAAATTGATATTTACATAGAGAAATGTGGGTGTACTATTATCGTAAATATCTCCCGATAATGGGTGTTCCAACAGCAACTCGAGTAGAAAGGTCTTTTTGGACACTTAAAAGCCACATAAAAAATAAATTTTAAACAATTCGTTCTATTGTAGTTTCTATAATTGAACTTATAAATTGATTACAACAACCTTTACTAAGGGAACAGAAAAAGTTTATAGGATTATGGATCCAAATCCAGGAATAAGAAAATATTTTCATACTGCTTCGGAAAAATTGGTAGCTGCAAACCAACCGAGGGTACAAATAACCAATAATTCCTACCTACTGTGGAGGCAAATAGCCACAACCAAATGTTATTCTAATTTAACTTACTCATTTTCAATTTGAGGGGCTTGGGGTCTGTAGTTGGGATTATCCATAACATACAGAGGATACGAATTTCCATAATAATTTGGTTTATTCATATTATGCACTTTATTTTGGTTCCATAAATGTACATTTTTCCTCGGCCTAATAATAGTATGATGCATATTACCAATTAAAGAAATTGATCTTCCGTAATATGTTCTTTTTTCACTAATCACCAGTTCTCCTGCAACTCTTCCTTTACCTCGAATATCAAGGAAAAGCCCACTAGAAGACAAGTTTACTTTTACCATTTGCACCAACCAACTGAAATCACAGAAAAAATCCCAAGTAAACATTATTTTTTAATCATTCTAAAGTAACTATTTTAAATTTAATTTAGTAATTAAGAATTATTATTAATTTAGTAGTATTAATTAGTTTTTTTTTGACTTCTGAATATATACTTCTGTAAATATTTTACTTCAATCGAATCGAATTTCGTTTAAAAATTAGTTAAGAATTTTAGAATATTTTAACATTACTTTACATGTTCGAGGGTGAATATTGAAGATTATATTATCTAAAAGTGTTGGAAATATAAAAAAGTATTAAATTAAGAAAAACACTTATCAATCATTTTATGACTAAAGCTTTTTTTAGAAAATGATAATTGCAAAGGCATTGTAGAAGTATGTTATTGTTATTGCAATTAACGTCAAGCATGGGGTGTTTCAGATTTATAAAACATCGTAAAGAAAATGCTATATTGATACATTTTTTGCCCCCAATTTATAAATGTTAAAGAAGTTATAAATTTGTTTTTAAAAATATTGTCTAACTAAAACAGGACACTAGGTTTGGGGACTTCATTTTTTTTAATTTCTTTCTACTCTAGACAAAAATCAAATATTTTACATACCGATTTAATTTCTTATATTGTAGGTTTTTATTATTTTATTTAGTATTGTATATAAATTTGTTATAGCTCCAGATTTTGTAAATTCTTAGTTATTTAACTTACCAACCGTCAATAAGAAAATAATTTCTTTATAAGGCAGAGGTACCACACTTGTAAAGAAAGTTTGCACTGTGATTTCTACAAACCGAGGTAAGTTATATGTTATATGTATTTTTAAAACAAACAATGATATCAAAAGTATTGTAATATATAAGTAATACAACTAGGTACAACAGGAACAGTTAATGAAGATTTCATTTTATAAAAATACAGGAAAAGTTAATTAGGTAATCTAATGCTTATTTCCTATTTTGATTTGAGCTTTCTTTATTCATAAGGTGCGGTATTTTCCACAGAATAGATCAGTAAATTTAACTAAAAATGCAGCACTTATTCGTTTATAGGTAAACTTGGGTACTCTAACGTTTATCATGCCAAGGACCATTAATTAATAATGAAAAAACTAAATCATAAAATTTGTAACGTATACTCCTTTTAAGTAAAAGCATTAATAAGTCATGAAATGTATACTTTCACTCCTTAGTTCGTGAATTTCCAAGCTTTGTTTAATGAAAGTGGCCACAAATCTTTCTCTGGATGAATAAAGTAACCTCACCTAACCCAGCGTAACCTAGCGTAACCTACATATACCAACAAATTGTTATTTTATTTTCTTACATACCAACCGAACGTATAAAAAATTTAGAAACAATGATATGCTGTGCATAATGAGTAATTTTAAAAGTACATATTATGAAAAAATTAATGAAATTTTAAACTTTTATATCCATTCTTATAATTTAGGGGTCTATCTATTTTTAGTTTTGGAGCTACACTTTTATGAATTTTGTTCACCGATGTTTGTATAGGAGAGTACATCACCAATAATAATATACGTATACCGTGCGGACATAAAGTAAATACCCCCCCCCCCCCCCCCCTGCTAACTTTTGAACGGTTATGTTTTTGATTCTGAAAACTTGTCTACCTAGGAATCTAATTGCGAACTTTCTAATAAAGGTATTTTTGATTTCGTGGTTATACCGGAAGTGGATGGCAACTTTCTTAATTTAAATGGAACACCCAGTATATTTTTACATTTTCGTGTTCTCCATAAAAATTCCATTAAATTGATCTAGCATAGTGTGGTCTACAATTAATACTTTCGGAATTACGGCCATTTGAAAATCGCATTTTTATGCAACTTCATTTACATCAGAAGTTTGACCCAAGTGCCCCAACTTCCTTATTTTATATGATTTTTTTGCAATTTAGTTAATAATATTAAATTTAAACAAAATTATGTTTAATAGTAAGTTCGTTAATTTTGCTGATTAACATAACCACCTTCAACCTCTTGACAGTAATAAAATCTACAGGAAATCTCTTTTATAAAAATTTTGTTTAAATTTAATTTTATTAACTTAGGGCCGGTTTATTCACCTTTCAGTAAAGTGTTCATTAGCGTTACTGACAGGAATGTAATCTGTAAGTGTATATTCACCTGTCAGTAGTTGCAACCTTTCTGTAAATTTAGGTTACTGGATACTTTAATTTACTGATCAGTTTGACGTCCCAGTAAGGAGATAATGAGTAGATTATAGCCTCAAATTTGAAGAAAATATCGATTTTTTAAGTATTCTCTTTGTTTTTCAATTTTATAAATTAAAATAGTTATTATTACTTCTGCAAACCACCGGTTTTAAATTTTTCAGACTTTCCTTCGCGAATTTTTTTTTAATCCATCATATTTAATTTTTAGCATTACAAATTTTTGATTCCCCGAAATAAGCGGGCAAAATTTTAGTAGTTTTTTATAATCTTTCAAAAGTCTGCAACACTTCGGGAACTTTCAGACTCCTAATTTTTATTATGAGACTTTTTTGTATTACCAAAATATTTTAAATGAAAATCGAATGCTCAAACCATGAATTTAACCATGTTTTAAGTATTGCCAAAAAAAATTATTAATCATTAAAATAGCATAAGTGCCCAATATTTAAGAAATACGATATACTCTTTTTGTTTGTTTTGCCCCAACAAAGATAAGAAGACACAAGATTTTAGACTTTTGTATATCAAAAGGACAAATTGTAAAAAAAATTAATCGTTAATCGCTTAGTACATTCCCCAAAATATTTTACAGAAAGAATTTATTTTTTACTCATACGTCATAAATGCAATAAAATTTATAAAAATAGAACAAAATAGAAGTGCAAAAAACGCCAAAAGCCCAAAAAAACATTGTTGCCATGTTTCTTTCCTCGCAAAATGTTCAGTAGTTACCTGACAGATAAAATAGAATGAATATACCCAATTTTTTTACAGGTGACCTTTAACCTTACTGAACAAGTAAGTAACAGACACTTTACTGGACAGATGAATAAACGGGGCCTTAATTGCAAGAAAAATCATTTAAAATAAGGAAGTTGGGGCACTTGGGTCCAACTTCTGGTGTAAATGAAGTTGCACAAAAATGCGATTTTCAAATGGGCGTAATTCCGAAAGTATTAATCCTAGACCACACTATGCTAGGTCTATTTAATAGTATTTTTATGGAGAACACGAAAATGCAAAAATTTTATGGGTGTTCCATTTAAAATAAGAAAGTTGCCATCCAGTTTCGGTATAACCGGAAGTTCCACAAAATCAAAAATACCTATATTAGAAAGTTCGCAATTAGATTCCTCAGTAGACAAACTTTCAGAATTAAAAACATAACCGTTCAAAAGTTAGCAGGGGGGGGATTTACTTTATGACCGCACTGTATAATATATGTATGTATAGATTTTTCAAAAATATCACTACAAAGCTAAAGCCATCTTCTGTCAATTTATAAACATAACTTAAAAAATTATCTCAAAAAAATCAAAACTAAAAATGTAAGCTTCATGTATTGGACAGTTGAAAATAATAAAATACTTAGCTAAGCGAAAATATGTACATATTGGCAGCATTAGCTACATTAGCTGCAAAATCTAAGTGTATACTCTTCTCCCTTGTGTTTCTATGATAGTTTTTTACATTTGTTTGAAAATTAAAATCGTAAAAAATCGTAACCTCAAGTTAGTGCCAAGTGCAAGAAAAGTTTAGTTTCTTTCAAATCAAAAAAGAAAACTGTCTTCAAATTTCAATGAAAGTAAAATTACCTTATTAATTTCATTGATAAAAAAATTTAAAAACATTGTGGAGTGTAAAAAGTCAAACACAGTTCAGTAGAAACAAAAATCTGATATCGATACTCAGAAAGCCTGAAGAAAAAATATGAAAATATCTAAAAAGATACAAAAAAATATGCAGACCAAAAATGTTCACTCTAAACTACTGGAGAATGTCCTCCTCCAATAGATACCATTGATGAAGAAGTACATAGAATAAGAAGTGTTCGACATGCTTAACACTCAGGTTACTGGAATGTCTACTGAATTTTTAAGAATCAAATAATAAAGAGAATCCTGAAACATCTGAACCAGGACCATCTTGGAATCAGTAGAAGTAGTATCCATACTCCATGGTACAAACAGATCAAATGATGTTACTTCAGTTGCCTATAGCGTACCCCAAAAAGTAATTAATTAATGGTAAAGGTAAAAATATAATTCATTTTATATTTAATAGTGGTGGTTATTAGAGGGGCAATAAAACAAAAAATATGCTGCCACCCCTAAACCTGACAGGAACCGAGGCAGCAACCCGAAAGCGGGAATCATTTTCAAAAATAAGCAATCACTTTTACGAGACGTCAGTAAAGAGGGAATCATTTTCAAAAATAAGTAACCACTTTTACGATACGTCAGTAAAAGTGGTTGCTTATTTTTGAAAACCATTTCCTCTTTCGGGTTGTGCCTCGCTTCCTGTCAGCACATTTTTTTATCAATTTGCTTAACACTCTTCATCGACTGGCACAATTGTTGATTGTTGAGCTATATGTTATGAGGAACAAGTTTCAGTACATAAAAAAGATGGCACACTCTTGACTCTTGAGTACATAAAAAACTATCGATTCAACAAAAAAACCCGCTATATTCCATGAGAGAGACTTTATTGTGGTAGTATGCAAAATAATTTAATTAGTTTTTTTTTAAGAAAACTGTAACTTACAAATTTTGTTAAAAAAACTAAATAAATAATTTTGCATAATACATACTTCGATCAATTTTTTTATTCACAAAATGTACATAAAATACTAAGTGTAGCATATCACTGTTTCTAGAATTAATTGTAGATGCAATATCAATTATAAAAAATAGGGTGTCCCATTAAGAAAAAAAAAATGATGATGGCATGTTAAGAATATACCCGGCGAAATATTTGAAAAGCGTACTTTTCGCTAGTAAACATTGTTTTTTGGGCATTTGTATATTTGTAATCAAAAATTTAACGAAAACGATGCCTAGTCCCAATCAAATTGAATTTAGTTTTCATATAGAATTTTTGTTTTTCATGTAGAGTCTATGATAGGGGCGTACTTTATGAATAAAAATAAAAATGCATATTTTTATCATTGTTCAAAAAGTACGCCCCTATCATAGACTCTACATGAAAAACAAAAATAAAAATAAAAATGCATTTTTTTATCATTGTTCAAAAAATACGCCCCTATCATAGACTCTACATGAAAAACAAAAATTCTATATGAAAACTAAATTCAATTTGATTGGCACTAGGCATCGTTTTTGTTAAATTTTTGATTACAAATGCCTAAAAAACAATGTTTACTAGCGAAAACTACGCTTTTCAAATATTTCACCGAGTATCTTCTTAAGAGTAGTAAATACCAATAATTTTTTTAGAATGAAAAAATGAAGTATAAGTGCTGCCGTTCAAAGCACTTTTTAATTTATACTTTTATCTCTTCAAACAACTGAGATATTTCCCGGGAAGTAAAATCTGAGCCACCTTGTATATTGTGATGCTACCAAGACACTACCTCACTTCCACCATGTTTGTTTACATGTAGAGCGCCCTCTATTGGTAGCTGGAATTTCCAATACCATAGGTACCGTATACTGTACATTATGCCTTTAGGATGACATTTTCAATATAATTATAAAAAGCATAGATGTAAACAGGCAGTTAAACAAATAAAACTGGTAAATTAATATAGGCAACTTGATGCGAGTGGGTCTTTACACCGTAGTATAGGTCAAAAACACTCTTTAAAAAATTACTGATGGATTATAGGATAAAGATTATTTTGTAAAAGAAAATAATTGTTATTTTCTAAAATAAGTGTATTTTGTACAAACTATTGAGTTATTATGACATTTTATATATCTTTTTTTTTAAGATAACTAGATTATTATAACAAACAACAAAACTTATCGCAAATTACCAACAAACAATAAAATAACCATTTTCGGCGGAAACATACTCCCGGCCTTGAAAATGAAAGTTTTCAAAAAATTATTCACAGTTCTGAGATGTAGGCAACGGACAAATCTTGGTGGCCGCACGTTTTATAACACCAGTGTTGATTTTGATGGAAACTACTCTAACAACTTCATCTTTTCCTTTAAAAACCTCGATGATTCGTCCCAATTTCCAAAATAGAGGAGGGAGATTATCATCCTTTATTAAAACCAAATCCCCGATTTTGATGATCTTGCTGGACCTGTTCCACTTCTTTCTTTGTTGAAGTTCACATAAATATTCCTTTGACCATCTTATCCAAAAATCTTGACGAAGTTTTTGCAAATGCTGGTATGTACTTAACCGATTCTCAGGAATTGAAGATAAATTCATTTCCGGTAATGCATTTTGATGACGCCCAAGAAGAAAATGCGAAGGAGTTAAAGGATTCAAATCTGAAGGATCCATAGAAAGTGGACCAATGGGTCTAGAATTTAATATTGCCTCTATTTGCACCAGAACAGAATTTAAATCTTCATAAGTAAGTAAACAATTACCTATTACGCGTTTCATATGAAATTTCATTGAACGTACTCCTGCTTCCCAAAGACCTCCAAAATGAGGTGCTTGAGGAGGTATATAATGCCATTTAATATCTAACTTTGATATTTCGTTTTGAAAATTTAACTGGTTAGTTTTTAAAAATGTTATTAATTCGCGCATTTCGTTATTTGCCCCTACAAATGTGGTACCATTATCAGAAAATATTTCAGCAGGGAGACCCCTTCTTGAGATAAATCTTTTTAATGCAGATATGAAACAATCTGTGGTTAAATTTGAAACAAGTTCAATATGAATTGCACGAGTATTAAAACAGACAATTAAACAAGCATATGCCTTGCTAAGTTTACACCCACGTCCCTTTCTATCTTTGACTTGAAATGGGCCTGCATAATCTATTCCGCAAATAGTAAAAGGTAAATTTGGAATTAACCTCTTTTTTGGTAAATTACCCATAAATTGATCAATTGAAATTGGCTTGGCCTTAAAACATTTAATACATTCATGACATGTTCTTCTAGCAAGATCTCTTCCGCCAATAGGCCAAAATAATTCACGAATATTTGAAAGAAGCAACTGAGGACCAGCGTGCATATATTTCTTATGATAATAATTAAAAAGTATTTTGATAAACCCTTGTTTAGCATCAATTACTATTGGATGCTTTTTATTAAAAGGCAAATCGGCATTTTCTAGCCTACCACCTACGCGAATTAAACCAAGATCGTCAATAAAAGGATTTAATTTGGCAATTTTACTCGAATGATGTACTATTTTCCTTCTTTTGAGAAATTTGTATTCCGCATTAAAAGAAATTTTTTGATGCATTTTAAATAATTGATTAGTAGCATCTCTAAGTTCAATTACCGATATTGGCCCTAAAATGCGATTCTGATTTGGGATTTTACAATTATGTAAGAATCTCTTCATAAAAGAGAATACCCTTTGCAATTTAATAAAAGAGGAATATTTATTGAGAAGACTGATTTCGAAAGTATAACTGATGGATGCGATCAATACTGTATTTGTTTTCATCTCAGGTAAATCATTTGGAATCTGAGATCTGAGAAAAGTTGGCCATTTTGATGTATCTGACATTAACCACGATGGACCATTCCACCATAAGAGGCTATCAACTAACACCTTAGCAGTCACACCCCTGGAAATTAAATCCGCAGGATTATCGTTGGACCTGACGTGTCCCCATTTGCAATTGGTTGTCAAGTTTTGAATTTCCGCTATTCTATTACCCACAAATTGTTTTAAACTAGAAGGATTTGACCTTAACCAATATAAAACGATTGATGAATCTGTCCATAAATAACAATTATTAATTAAATTATTCAAACTTAAAGATTTAATTACTTTATTTACCAATCTTGAAAGGACTAAAGATGCACACAATTCAAGGCGAGGAATACTTGTGGATTTTATTGGTGCCACCCTAGATTTTGCACATAAAAGCTTTATGTTTGATTTACCCTGATCATTAATGCTCTGTATATAAATACAGGCTCCATAAGCTGTAGTGGAGGCATCAGAAAAACCGTGAATATTTATTGCAACAGTATTTTTTAACAAGACATGCCTAGGAATCTGGAAAGAATTTAATGACATGAGATTGGAAATAAAATCTACCCAATTTTTCCTTATATTACAAGAAACAGGTTCATCCCAAGACAATTTCTCCAACCAAAGTTGTTGCAATAAAACCTTACTCACAATTATAACAGGACCAAGTAACCCTAATGGATCAAATATTTGTGAAATTGTAGATAATATAGTTCTTTTGCAAATTTCTGTTGGTAAATTTATTTCAGGTATTTTGTATTGTATAACGTCTTCACCGGGATTCCAATATACCCCAAGAGTTTTAGCGCATTCACCAAAATTTATGGGCATTATTTTTATACTATCATTGCTATTTGAAAATATTTTAATTACTTCGGGATCATTAGAAATCCATTTGTGTAAATCAAAACAACCTTGACTTAAAACATCAGAAATTTGTTGAATTAAAAAAATAGCATGAGATGATGATTCCGATCCAGAAAGTAAATCATCCACATAAAAATCTCTTTTTATTATTTCCGAAACTTCAGGAAATTTATCTTGATTCTCCTTAGCCAATTGATGAAGACATCTAATTGCTAGAAATGAAGCTGAAGCCGTACCATAAGTAACTGTATTTAATTCGTACGTTTCGAGAGGATGTGATTGATCTGCACGCCAAAGAATGCACTGCATATGACGTTGCTCTGGATTAATTAATACCTGTCTATACATTTTTCCAATGTCAGCTGAAAACGCTATTAAATGACGTCTAAATCGTAACAAAATTGAAAAAATATCTTCTTGAATGATAGGACCAACTGATTGAATATCATTCAAAGAAACTCCAGTTGAAGTGGTGCATGATGCATCAAAAACTACACGTAATTTGGTAGTGATACTACATTCTTTTAAGACACCATGATGAGGCAAATAATAAATATCTTTTATGAATTCTGGATTTTTTAATTTAGTCATATGATTTAGATTTTTATATTCCTCCATAAATTCAATATACATATGCTTTAATCTTGAATTTGAATGAAATCTTCTTTCCATGGAATAAAATCTATTAATTGCTTGAGTTTTGGAATGACCTAACTTAGATACATCGTCCTTTAATGGAATTGAAACGATGAATCTACCTGAAATGTCCCTTCTTGTGCTAGCAATAAAATGTTGCTCACAATCATCAAAAAGAATTGTCTGAGGTGACACTTCCTCTATTTCCCAAAATTTCATTAATTGATCTTGAACAGTATCAGTAGAAAAATTACAAATAGTCATATGGATTCGAGTAGAAGGTATTGAACCAGATATCACCCAACCAAGCTTAGTTTTTTGTAAAATTGGTAAACTGCAACCCAATTCGATTTTACCAGAGATTATAAGATGCCAAAATATTTCAACACCTATTAACATGTCAATTTGTGAAGGTTTGTAAAATTCAGGATCTGCTAAAGCAACATGATTTGGAATATTTAATCTTGTAGAATTAAATATGACATTTGGAAGATCATCAGATATTTTAGGAATAACTATACAAGACATATTAAACGAAAAATCATCTTGAAGCGACGTAACTTCGACTTCACATTTTGTTTTGAAATTAGTTCTAATTTGATTAATTCCAACAACATTGATGTTAACGGGATCTTGTTTTAAACCTAATTTAGTAACAAATTCCGCAGTAATAAAATTGGATTGTGATCCAGAATCCAAGAGAACCCTACACGATTCAAGATATCCATTTTTATTCGCCACAAGAACTATTGCAGTTGATAATAGCATTTGATTTTGAATATTAGAAGTCGAATTTGATAAAACCCTTTGTATGCCTTCTTTATCATTTGTAGATACCTCATTAATTGAAGTTTCAGAAATACGTTTTGGCTTGGGTTTATCAAAATGTAACAATGTATGATGCCTTTGGTTACAAAATTTACATAATTTTGATTTACAATCGCGATTAGAATGATTTTGATAAAGACAATTCGTACAGAGCTTAAGTACCTTTACTCTATTGTACCTTTGTTTTGAATTTAATTTAAGAAACTCAGGACAAATATAAATTTTATGTGCACCATTGCAATGCAAACAATTTTCAGATGTCGATATGAATGTATTAGATGTTTGGAATTTCTTATTTTTAAATGATTGGTGCTTTTCAGAAGTAGAGGAACCATCAGAAAAATTATTTTTTGGTAAGGATTGTATTTTAAGAAGCATATTAGCCTTATCCTTTAAAAAATTAATAAATTCATCTAAGGTCGGATATTCCCCTGTTTTTTTAAAGCTCTCCCATTCACGAAGAGTTATTGCATCTAACTTGGACTTAGTAAGATGTATGATCATAAAATCCCAACTCTCTATAGGCAATTTTAATATTTTTAATGATTTTAAATTATTTTGAATAATTCGTACCAATGCACGAATTTCAAAAGACGATTCTTGTGTAATTGTTTTTACATTAAGTATTTTATCAAAATGATTTTGTGCTAAAATTTCCTTATTTTCAAAATTTTCGCACAATGTATTCCATGCTTCCTCATAATTATCTGAACTTGTTTCAATATTATCCAGCAATTCTAAAGCGATTCCCGTTAAAGAAGTTTTTAGATAATGTAATTTTTGAAGATTTGTCATACGCTCGTTGTTATGAACTAAACTCGAAAAAAGATCACGAAATGATAAAAAATTATCAAAATCCCCATTAAATTGAGGTAAACGTATCTCAGGAAATTTGACTGATTGGGAAGCATTAATGTCAAACTCCTTCGAAATGGTATCACTTTTGTTAACAACTTCCAAAATACTAGAATTTAAAATTGTAGTTTTGGAAGCATTTTTTATTAATACATCTGCTTGAGCAATAGCTTCATAATATTGATTTTCAAATAATTCCCTTTCGGAATTTTCAATATCATAATTTTCATTTGAATCTATTAGAAGATCAATTTCTTCTTGAATACTGTTAAATTGTTCAAAAACGACATTTAAATTTAAAAGTCGCGTTTTTAGTTGTGATAAATCATTTTCTGACAATTCGATTGTGTCAATTTCAGAAGCATTAAATTTTATTAAAAAATTTATGAATCGCGTTAATTCACCTTTTTTAACTCCACGTTTTCCCTTTAATACCTTTAATTTTTCGGCATTACTCATATTTAATTTAATTTAATGTAAGTGGTACAAATAATAAGCAATATCAAATTAAAAACTATTTTGGTGCTCACATGGAAAATATTCGATGAACTGACGACTGTTGAATCTTGAAGAATTGTTTTCTGGACTAGCAGTAACAAATCCTCTTCTGGACATGCAGATTGGCTTGTTTATTGATGATGAACCATATAATCTTTATCCAAATCCGGTTCGAAGGACCAAATGATGCGAGTGGGTCTTTACACCGTAGTATAGGTCAAAAACACTCTTTAAAAAATTACTGATGGATTATAGGATAAAGATTATTTTGTAAAAGAAAATAATTGTTATTTTCTAAAATAAGTGTATTTTGTACAAACTATTGAGTTATTATGACATTTTATATATCTTTTTTTTTAAGATAACTAGATTATTATAACAAACAACAAAACTTATCGCAAATTACCAACAAACAATAAAATAACCATTTTCGGCGGAAACACAACTTCATATTCCCAAATACTAAATATTAAGAAGTAATTTTTTAATTTCATGACAAAATGTAACCAATAATAACGTTAAATTATATACAATAAATTATATAACAAAAATTATTTTATAGTTTTTTTAAACCTTAATATTCTATATGCAACTTCGTTTCGCGTATTGAGAGTTGCATATCACGTAACACCTTTAAAAGGATATAATATGAATTATAATCACAAAATTTACCTAAATTTTACAAAGTAGAACTCTTTGAATCATTAATATTTTTAACTATTTTCCTTCTTATACATTCGCAAAGGACCTTATCGGATTTTTGGATAAATTTCCTCCAACGACGAAACTTTTACTAATATATGTATGTATAAATACCACAGCTGGATAGTGATTGTTCATGATCAAATAACGGATTTGAAATTAATTAATTTTTGCACAATTAGATAACGATGTCATTGTTTTCTAACAAATGGTTGCCTATGTCATACTTTTACTTTTAATTAACAACAATAATACAATAAAAATTATACAATTTAATACATATTTTTGTCAAATATACGCATGTTAATTTCTTTTTTTAAATTAAACAATTATTCCATTATAGCCGTTTTTTGCAATTTTTAAATTTTATAATAAATAAAGATTTTTCCAGTTTCCTGGAGCTCTAATATTTTTACTGTAAATTAAATAGTAACGGTCCTAATAGTTGTAACAAGATTTGTAATAATACACGGGGCCAAATTAAAATAAAATTATTTTTTGCAGGAAATCTCAAGACATTTTTGCACAATGCAACATTGAATTTTTTACCTGCTCAAATTAAAAGTTAAAATTAAAATTTAAAATCACATTTATTAATACGATATTTTAAAATTATTATCTTTTTTTTAATTTAAACGTAAATTAAAAATAAAGAATATTATACAGTAGTTTTGTCAAACTTGTTAAAATTTGAATTTTAGCGTCCACTGTTGCAGAGATATTAAATAATGCAAAATAATGTAAAATCTAATAAAACTGTTTACAAGGTATATTTTTACAAAAATTAAGTATGTAATTAATGTTAGGAATATTTTATATATATAATGAATATTTAATATTCATTTTGATAAGTTTAGTGTGTTTTTATTTTTACCCAAAAACCGATATGAAAACGATAACGTCCTTTATTAAAATCTACACTGAATAATTATTTTGGGTAATATTTGGCGTACAACATCAAAATATTTACCATAATATATCGTTGAATTTCTAACGTTTACGCATATAAATATGTATAAATAATATTAAAAAATGGGGAATTTATTTTACTTAATAATGTAAAAGTGGCTTTCCTATTTACTTCTCCTATAGTATTATAATGAAATATAAAATAATAATAATAATTTATGGACGCTTTTCGTAGTAACCAATACAGTGTGTCTCTAAAATCGTGGTCACGGGCTCGTGTGCTTATACTACAAGTAAAAATAAAAAGTACGTATACATTTTTTTCCAAAACTTAACTGCTACCGAGATACAGGGTGTGAAATTTCATTTTATTTTTACTTTTTATTTATTTTCTCTGGATCGGCTGTATGAAAATTAATAAAAATTATAGGGTGTGTACTTCCTATGGGTAGTCATCTTTAGCTATAACTTTTGTCTTAATTTAACACTCGAGTGCCGTAGAAACGGATTAAGGTGTCCCCTTTTTTGAATTTATTTGATACACCACTGCAAATTTCTACAATTTTGTTTAAATTTTTAAAATCTTCATTTAATTTACCACAAAAAAGTATACTCATTAAATTTTGATAGGGTTAGTGGTATTCCAGTAATTTGGTGATTTATAATCCAGTACGTTTTTTAAATTCAAACCAATTTTCAAAATTTGATACAAATTAAATTCAAATTAGGAAAATTAAAATTAAAAACTCTTTGTATGATATTTTCAATAAAAAAACATGTCAGAAACACTTAATTTTAAATTTTAGAAAAATGTTGAAAATGGCTGCCCAATTTAATTTTTTATTAAATTTAAATAAAGTGTTTCTGACTTATTTGTTTATTTAAAACACAAACTAAAACCTTACTAGGACTTATCAATTTAAATTTTGTTAATTTAATTCTCAGTTAAAAATTTTGAAAATTTGTTTGATTTTTGCAAGGTCACTGAATTTGAAATAACTTAAATACCACTACTCCTATCGAACTTTAACAGGTATACTTTTTTTGGTAGATTGAATGAAGGTTTTAAAAATCCAAAGAAAATTGTAAAATTTTGCAGTGGCGTATCAAATAAATTAAGAAAAGAGACGCGTTAACCCGTTTCTACGCCACTGGAATATAAAATTAAGACAAAAGTACAAGCCAATGATGACTACCTATGAGAAGTACTCGCCCTAAAATTTTTATTAATATTCATCAACCCAATCAAGAGAAAATAAATAAAGAGTGAAAATTTAAAGAAATTTCAACACCCTGTATCTCGGTAACAGTTGAGTTTTGGAAAAAATTTTGTACGTACTTTTTGTCTTATTTCTACTTGTAGTATACGCACACGAGTCCGTGACCATCATTTTAGAAACACCCTGTATAAAAACACACGAAATTGAAAAGTTTTGCTTTTGCGGGTTGTTTCTAAACATATTATGTCCTTAAAAAGTTGGAGTAAATTTTTTTTGCCAAAATTTTCGAAATAGAGGCCGTTTTAATTATGTGAAGTGAAGTGGAATGAAGTTATTTATTGGGTCGGTGCATAATTATCAGGCGTTTTTTATTATGAAAAAATAAACATAAAATTTCTACAATAATATTTTTAATTGATTATTCCGGAGCGACTGCTTCCCATTTGCTTAGAAAAAAACCCGCTTACAAATGCACCTAATAATTATGAACCAACCCAATATGTACTAAGGGTGTAAATTAATAGATTTAGGTTCAGTATTGTAATCAATAATTAAACTCTAGGTTAACTAAACTTAGATTAATTTTTTAAGGCGATAGTCGGCAAATTTGAGCGCTCGATTTTGAAATTCTCTTGATATTTGCGATTTTGGTCATAACTTTTTTTCCAGTGGAGCTTTTTAAAATTTCTTTTTTTGGTATAAAGAAGAGTCTTCTGGCTACCAATTTCTTCTTTTTTTGTTTTAGTAAGTCCACCCAAATAATCATATGGCAGCAGTAAAACGGGCTCTTTACAAAAAATGTTCGCTTAGCGGCATATTGAAACATTCTAAAAAACTAATTGAAATGATATTTTTTTCCAACGCCAGAAATAAGTTAAAATATAAACGAAGACTTTGATGTTGCGTTTTTTTTTTGTTTTAAGAGCATTCCTTCCTTAACATTGTAAAGGCTATTTTGAGGTTTACTGGAGTACTTCTACAGCCCTTATAAATTATTATTTTAAAATAATTCTTTCAGAATTTAAAAATACGATAATTAATCTACAAAACGGCGCAAAGCTCTTTTTAAAAAAAAATACACATTTTTTATAGTTCTTGTTTAAACATAAGCAAATTTTATTGGAATACAGTAGCGGAACTTTTTGAGATATTGAAAATCGGGTTGCGCCGTTTTGTAGAACATACATTTATCTACATTTAAGTATTTTTTTATGATAATTGATTAAATAATAAAAGTGCTGCATGTAGTCCAGTATTTGTCGTTTTGCACATAAAATTTTCTTTATTGGATTTTATTCGGTTTGTGTGCGGCGGAAAGGGGCGGCAAGATATGCATTGTTTTTAAAATTGTTTGTATTATTATAGGGTACTAGTTCTAAAAGGATATAACTTATTTTGAGGAAGACGATTTTGAACACGCGGGAAAGAATGCTCTTAAATATTGGGAATTTCGACTTGGGATACGCCCTCTGGGAGTTATTTGCTGAAGCTAGAAAAGGTCTACCTTGACATAACCTGTTTTTGTAAAATTTATTTCCGTGCAGTTATAAATCAGTTTCCTTCGGTTTATTATTACTATATTAAAATAATAATATTTTTTACAGGCTGTAATTTATTACTTACCCCAAAACAATGTACTTAAGGGGTTAGGCCACTCTAGGATTTTAAAAATATTGAAATTTTAAAACAGTCACGGATCAACTTAAAATCGGTTAGAAAAGAAGTACAGGAGCAGGATATTAATGTGGAAGGCCAATTTTATGGTACAGGCATCGCAGATTGAAGGTAGGTACATAAAAAAAAACTTTGAAAGCGTTTTTTTCGAAACAACATTTCTCAAATCGGCCGGACTCCTAACTCATACAATTCTTTACCTATTGACTTCAAAATTTAACTGTATATTCAAAATTACATTCTCTATAGAAGTACGTAGGATTTTTTTATTATATTGAATAGATCTTTTGTTATAGGTAATTTTATAGCGATTTTTCATGGCATTTTTTTCTATTTTACTTCAGAAGGGCGCCGTTTTTGCAAAAATCAATATATTAAAAAAATCCTACGTATTTCTATAGAGAATGTAATTTTGAATAAACAGTTAAATTTTAAAGTCAATAGGTCAAGAATTGTATGAGTTAGGAGTCCGGCCAATTTGAGAAATATGGTTCCTTTCAAAGTTTTTTTTATGTACCTACCTTCAATTTCCGATGCCTCTACCATACAATTGGCCTTCCACATTAATATCCTGCTTCTGTGCTTCTTTTCTAACCGATTTTAAGTTGATCCGTGCCTGTTTTAAAATTTCTTTTTTTTAATCCTAGAGTGGTCTAACCCCTTAAGCAATTATGCAAGTAAGAAATAACACACACTGGTCAATAAAAGATAAACACAATTTTTAAACACAAAAAACTTGATCCAAACAGAGCCGCAGTTACTTAAACCAATAAAAATTAAATCGGCGCAACAATCTTTTATTACTTTTTCCTCCATGTTTTTTTCAAATTTACGTCAAAATAGCGCCATCTATCCGTAGTCGAAATTCCTAATATTTTTAAATTATTTACAGCATCCCAAAAATTTCTTAAAAACTTGGTTCTGTTACGTCTGTTTCATTGTAAGCTTCTTTAATTAATATTGTAGTCTCAAAAGAATGAAACCGCAAAAAAATCAAATATTAAAGAGAGTGAAAATATCAGTGTAAAAATTGCAAAGACCATGTTTGACGTCGTATAACATATTTTTATGTGTCCGGTTTCTTCAGACTGATTTTAAGTATATGTTGAAACATCGATGGCATTTTAGCTACCTCGGAAAAACTATGTTATGAGCCTCAAAGGACTTATAATTTTTTTTGGGAAACATTATTTTTTTGGGTGTTTTCCCTTCCTTATATTTTGTTTGGTCACATTTTGAAGTCGGCTTACTTTAAACTTCAACCACAAGCAACCTCAGTTTTTGTTGTATTGTCTGTCATTTATTGTAAACACCACAGCAGATATACAGGGTGTAAGCAAATGTATGCAAAAACTCAGGAGGCAATTCCTTGGCTAAATCTAAGATAAAAGAAAAGATTAAACTTTTTAGATAAGTTTAGATATGTAAAAGGGGTACCTACCGCCTAAAATATACGATCCTGTAATTTTTACACTGGATACGAATTTTAATGTCATTACAAATTTAAAAAGAAGCGGGGTATTGCAAAATAACAGAAGCTGTTAGTGTAGAAAAATATTGGATTTTTTTGGTAATAATTTTTTTTAATAAAATTTATTAAAACTGCTCTTAAATAATTTAAAGAGGCATAATAAATTCTAAATTATGAAATTCATTCGCCCGTTTTTGAGAAGTTAATATTTACAATTTTTAAAATGCGTCTTTTGCAAATATCTTAATTTTTTCAAAGGGCATGATAAAAAAAAGAAGTGGAAAATGTATAGTATTCTACTCGCGAGAAAATAGCCATTATAATGAATAATGGCTATCATTTCTCTCTCGTTGAAGAATATACATTTGGCCTGCATATTAAGATACACTCGGTATATGAGCTTTAATATAAAATATTAAAAAATGTTTAAAACTATATTTGAATGCGATATTCCCAAAAATTTCAAAACTATTTCCTAAATTAGAAGATTTTTGTTCATCGATTATTTTTAATAAAATTTAATTCTTCAAATTTAAATAAAAATATTTCTAAAATATTAGAAAGTTTTATTTTTTTATTACCTACGTATAAAAATTTGGAAAAATTAAAAAAAATTATAGAAAAGATATCTTTTTTATAAACTGTTGTATGTTACTAGTTGTTGGTACTTAAAAGTATCGTATTTTAAGATGAAATTAAAAGGTATTGTACTACAAGGGGGTTTGTTTTTTTCTGTAGGTAATTATCTCTTAGAAAGAAAATACCGTTATACTTTACACACAGAACAGTCAAAACTAATTTATTACATTTCCAATGTCATTCATTCTTTATTCCGATTTCAACAATCATTAATATCACCCCTTGAATTCTTTTAATAACAAAAGTACATAATTATTCGGCAACTCTTTGTAGCTTCATAATTGGTTATCACTTTCATCAACCGCATTATAATTATTTGGAACCATTGTGTTGAAAAAAAAAACACGTATCAGAATTATTCCTGACTGATTAATTGTAATATGAAATTATTTTTCGATTTTTAATTATTCCCAGAGATGCTTGTATGCAATTGACCACCCATGAAATTTCGAAGGCAAGGTGGTGTAAACAGGGTCTTTATGTGTGTCCTGCACCCCGGATCTTTATTTGCTGAATAATTTATGACCCATAAACGACGTCAAGCGCTTTTCAAATCTTTAGAAACTCTATTTACATTTGTTTGCTTTACTTTGACGTCTAAATGTTATTTTCTTCTCAGAAGTTGACCATCAGTAAAAATTTTGGGTCTTCAAAATGTAATCACTATTGTTATCAAATTTCTGAAAATTCAAAACAGTTGTAGAGTCAAGGTTTCAGCTATTTTACATAATATAAAGAGGTGTAATTAAGTTTCTAAGGACTCTTAAAAAATATTTTTAATTTTTAAATTATACAAACTTTTATATTGTTTATTAGTTTCGTTTGTTTTTGATTTTTTAGTCTTTTTTGTATGAATTCACCAAACAAGCAAATGAGCTTTTTATTGGGTACAATCCAATCGAACACAATAAAGAAAAGCGAATTTGTTCTCGATTCTCTAGTGGGAACACGTTCTGGAAACCTTAAAAAAAGTGTCTGGGTCTTTGAAAGTCAACCAACACACATGCCTTAATAAGGGGGACGGAGCACGCGTAATTCCGTACAAAGCATCGCGGGGTGGCCTTTCTGCACTTTGGGATGCCCGGGGGGCCGATCACCCGCCTCGTTATTATTATGCTCCCAGCAACAACTGATTTTGGAATTTAATATAACGCTACCTTACATCTCTGCTCTATACTCTTTACATGATGTGAGCATACCGAAACTTGAAAATAAATCCACCGGCTGATAATAAATAAACCGCGGCCCTGGAAAGATTTTTTGCAGCGCCATAATTAAGGTCGTTCTGACATCTCCATCGGTCCAATAAAATACTTTTGTAAAAGACAATTTCACGGCAAATAACTCTGTAGAACGCACTTTTGACAAACACAACGGCGCAAAACGACCATTTATGGCGGGGGGTCCGTTTTGTCAACGCCGGGGGGGTCAACTGAGTTAAACAATACGAGCTGTTTGGAGGTCCGTACAGGAGGTCTGATCTTAATATTTTTCGCATTGTGTACGTGCGCGATAAATAGTGCAATGCATGAGGAATGAATGGTGGCACATGGCCGCCCCCTGAGGATTCAGCCACCGCCGCCGCATATGCACGCACAGGACGCCAAGTGGACCTTTTTACTCAATCAAATCGTGCAAAAAAAGCACCTTTTAATTGATAGTTCACTTAAATGTGGCTCGAACCACCCGCAAACATAAACGATCATTAAATCAGGACCAACACCACTCATGACTCATTTTTTCACTATTCCCTGTCGACACACTCCACACGATGGACTTTATAATTATAAGCTTTTATTTCAATAATAACACCCATTTGCGAAGTTATTATTTAACCAGTTTTAAATTACTTTAATTCCAATTTAATTTGTTAAACCTCATTTTAGGAGGAGCGCCTCTAACGCAGGTTAAACAAACCTCAACATTGAATGAAATTGCTTAATTTTTCACCTTAAACTAAAAAACATAAAGTTTTTATTATTACTATTATTGCTACTAACAACAAAGTTAAGAGTTACACTTCCACATTTTTTTTTTAATTTCGGTGTAATTGTTTTAAAATGTGAGTGAAAGTCAAAAATTAAAAACGTGGAAATGTAAAAAATCATGTAAAATTTCTTTTAAGCCAGGCAGACTACGTTTTATTTGTTATCTTACATTTTTTATCAGTTTTTTAAATTAACAAAAATTAAATGAATTTAGGTGATAAAACACCTAATTGAAATATTCACTATTTGTTGAAAAGAATACATGGTTTATTAATTAATACTTCTTTTTATAAGATAATTTTTGCAACAAAAATACGTCACATTACACCTTTTTTTTCTTTTTTAAAAATGAAGTTTAAGTCTCCTCTATCTATAAAAATTGGCCTCCCATCGAATTTTTGTTAACAATGTCAGTTTTATTCAAGGAGCTTTCGCCCGTGAGATGAATATGACCGCTAACGTCAAATACCACTTCTTCTATTTAATTTTTTAAATAAAGTTAGATAGCTGTTTTATGCATTAAAATTGGTCTTTCATAAAAAAACTGTTTATTACTATGTCAGACTTAATGCTATAAGCATGGCGGCTTTTTTCAATAAATAATATAATTTTACATGTTTTTTTATCATTTTCACGTTTTTAATTTTGTTTTTGTTTTATGAGGTACGGATTTGTGTCATGGGAGCTTGGACTATAACTAAACTAACAAACTGGTCTACAAATTTAAAAGTTTTTTGTATCACACAAAATTTAATTACTTACATATTTTGATAATATGAACTTCTAACAACAACTGAAGAATAAGACAAAATTAACACGTAAAATATTCAAGAAATTAATAATGGTGATTTTTAGATTCTAGACGCCCTCTGGTGAAACTTTGTGAACGCGAAAGGAGTAACAGTCAAAGAAAAAAATACATTATTCACCTTTCAGTAACGTGTTCATTTTCAGAGTGGGGCACTCGCCCAGGGTGAAATGCAAAGGGGGGTGCTTAAAAAGGCTTTTTTATTTAAAAAGACTACTTATAGCTTGGATCTTGGATAGGTCGTTTTTTATTTCTAAAATACCATCTATTGATATAAAATATTTTAGTATTTAGTCTAATTCAATGAATCTGTGAACAGATCTGGCAATTACATGGATACAATTTGTATTATAGATATTTTCCAAAAAACCTAGTGGTGAGGAATATATAAAAAAAACAAAAAGATTAAGGAAAGAAGTAAGCAAATCTCAGGCAAATTTATTGAACACCTGGTTAGGAAAATTGGGTAGTTCAAGTTCTGCTACAGAGACCAATGCAACGGAAACTATTGCATCTGCATCGACAGACGACGAAATAGTTGTTGTCTCAGAATTCACTGGAGAGGATGGATGTTATATAAAACAGAAGGCTCAGAAGCTAAATAAAATTACCGAAAGCAAGAGCAAGGAAAAAGTTATAGATAAGATCCATTTCAACAATCAACCACCTTGCATATTAAGCATATTAAGGGCGGTGCTATTATTTTGTGCCAAAAACAAACTTACCACAAATAGGTAAAAACTGAAAATAGTGGTAGTTCAAATGCAGAGATTTTCTTAAATTTAGTGGAGTTAATAAGCATGGTGTTATTGCAGAACACAACCAATCATAGAAAAAAATCTTAAAATGTTACTTAATTTTTAGAGCGATGTAAAAAGTTTAAAGTTTGGGGCGCCAAATTTGCATTTTGGCCAGGGTGACAAAATCCGGCTCTGTTCATTAGCGTTACTGATAGGATTGTCACCTGTAAGATTACTCCAAAAAATTAAAGCTTTTATGAGGGTGCTTCATGAAACGCAAATTAACCAGTTAAAAGAAATTTTCAAATGGAACACCCCATGGATTGATGTTAAAATATACAGGGTGATTAAATTCAAAATTTCGTTTAATTGGTCAATTTGCGTTTCATGAAGCACCCTGACAAAACCTTAACACAAATTTAAATTTCACATGATTGTTGTAAACTAGACGATATTGAAAATTTTTGTCACAATTTCAACCCAAAATTGTAATTTGTTTTAGCGATTTTTCAAAAATGAATCATTTTTTCGGTTAAATGGCAAATATTAGAAAAACGACTGAAGACCCATAAAAGGTTATTCAAAGCATGATTAATTTTTGATAAGGAATCTAAAAATAAAATAATATACTGGGTGTTCCATTTAGCAAAACGTTTGGGCTGCCATATTGGAATGGGCACCCGGTATATTATTAAAATATCTTTAGAGTGAGCGCCTTAAAGTATCCTGTATTCTATCGAAAACCGCATGTGGATATCTTTTTGAATTTTAGAGTAATGTTACTTCCTCGCAGCGCAGGGACACCCTGTATATTTACGTCCCACTAGTAGCAACCTTTCAGTAAATTTAGGTTAACGAATAAGTAACTAAAGTTACTTTACTTATCACTTTTACCTCCCAGTAAGGAGATAATGAGAAGATTATAACCTTAAGTTTGAAAAAAAAATGGCAATTTTTCTTTCCTCTTTCTATTCATAGAATTTGTGACAATTTATATTGTCGCTCTTAGTTCCGTTAATTGAAATAATGAGATAATTTAAATTATTGGGATGATCTGAAGTTTTTCCTTCCATGGTTTCTGGTTTTAAATTGCTTAGACTTTTCTTCGCCATATTTTTGTTTCTTCTTAATTCCAACGTATTTAGTTTTTAGCATTACAACCTTCTGATTCTCAACAGTAAGGACGTTAAATTTTAATTAGTTTTTTATAACCTTTCAAAAGTCTTTAAAAATTTTCGAGAAGTTTTATTACGTGTTTTTTTAGTATTTCAAAAATATTTATAACGAAAATCGAATGCCCATCCCATGATTTTAAGGCTAGGGAATTTTGATTAGTTTATTAGGTGTTTTGACGTACAAAAATTTTAAAAATTGCTCTGTTTATAGACACTGTGTGAGTATCGACTTATATAATTTAAATAAAATAATCTTAAAAATAAAAAAGTAACAAAAAAATAAAATAAAAATTTTGGAGACATATGTAAATTAACATCGAAATAGAATAATATTACAAGGATTTCACTTTTTTATATTGATCATTATGTATCTAAGCAAGAAAATATAAAAAACATCAGTTTTTTTTAATTTTTTTTTGGAAATTATATAATTTGATAACCACCTATTATCCAGAAAAAGGGACAATAATAAAATTTGCATATGCCAAAATTTTCCTATCAAAACACTTCATAAACTAAAATTTTGCTTCCATGAACATAACATTTTCTTTGGTTTACTCCAACAAAGTAATGAATTAATAGCCTCATAAATAAATAAAAAAAATTAAAAAAATTGTTACAATTTTATGATCAAAAACAGAAATTACAACCGTATTCCAAATTTATCCGTTAATCACTTAGTGCATTCGCCAAAACTATTTTAATATAATAGAAAATATTTATAATTTACTTACAAATTCCGTAAAAATATTACAGACATAAATTGTAGCAGCTAGAGGGGGACATTTAATAGTACCTACCATGAGTATTTAATTTTTATGGGATTTTTATGGGGAAATTTTTGTTAACTGGTAACCCATAATTTTTATGAAAAATAAAAAGCAGCTTTTGATGAAAACATTTTTTAAGAAAATTTCCATTTTTCGTGATGTTCCCCAAATTGGACAGAAATTTTGAGATTTTCGGTACAGTTTTACTATACAACTAAAGTTTTTAGAGAAAAATAGCAAGATGCGAAAAGTGACCTTCGAAATAACCTTATCTTTAATTTTAATAGTAAAAAAGTAATAAAAAAAGAAATTTGAATAAATTTAAAAAAAATTAGGAGTAAGTAAATAAAAAAAAAGAATTTTTATAAATCCTTGCCTTAATTTAAGCACTTTTTGCCATTTACGAGTTTTCCAGATAAACTGAATCGAAATCCAAAAAGTTTGACGAATATCATGAAAAATTGAAATTTTCTAAAAAATGTTTCAATTAAAAGTGTCTTATTATTTTTCATAGATTACGTTTATCTCGCGTAACTCGATCCGGATTGGATTGATCCAATCCGAATCGAGTTAAAGCAGATAAAAAGGTAGTCATAGATTACAAATCTACAATAAAAATTATGGGTTCCCATTAAAAAAAATGTTTCGCCATAAAACCCCAATAGAATTCCATGAAAATTAAAAACCCAAGGCATAATTATATATCCTCTCCTAGCGCATGCATACAGTTTTTTCGGAAGCATTTACATTTTGAAAGAGTTTTCAAGGTATTAAGCTGTATTAATTAAAAGTGACACCATGTATGTCATAAATGCAATAAAACTTATAAAAGTAGAAGCTATCATTTATTAAACCTTTGTAATTTTCTGCCCTGTGGTTACCTAAAACATTTTCCACGACATTAACAAAACTTCTCCAAGTGCGGTTTCAATTTCATTCAATGCTTGCTCAAAACTATCATCCTTGATTAATTTCCTTATTTGTGAACCTGGTGAACCTACAAATATCCCTTATTTAAGTTTTACTGTCACAAAAAAACTGAGGGTGATAGGAAAATACTTTTCCGACGATCATATGAGAAAATCGTATATGTCAATCATATTAGTGGTTTAGAAAATCTATCATTGCTACACTAGTGACTTTGGTTTTCTGTTTTGTAACTTTGAAATACTTCTTGTAATTTTCGATAGAGGCGCTGCGAAGGAATTCCGGAAGCCCTCTCTTGGATTTTTTTTGAATTTGCAACAAAAGGACAGTTCAAATAAAAATTTTATATTTAACCCACCTAATATTACTCATTTTATTATAAAAATCATTATATAATTAACTTTTGTATAAATTTTAAATAAAATAGCAACATTTTTTATTCGTTTCGATCAGTTGCTTCCCTCAAAACAGCGCCACCTACAATTATTTACATTTAACTAAAAATAATCAATAACTTCAATGTCAGCTGCTGTTAACATAGGTTATGTTATGTTGTTACTACAAAATATTAATAATGGTACGCAACACGCAAGAAAGTGAATTTCGTCCTCGTGTAATATCCTCATTCGGCTAGCGCCTCGTTCGAACAAAATTCGTCACTTTATAGCTCGTTTCGTAATATTCTATTTTGTAATTTTTTAATAAGGATACCTTACTGTGGTCAGATCACATAACTGAGTTCTTGTGATAAAAACATTGTTGACCAGTGTAATTTGACATTACATTTTGATAAATGTCAAAGTAGTGATCACCTACGAAAATTTAAAATTTACAGTCTTTAAATTAATTGTGTTTAGAAAACATGATGATGAAAACATTAATTATTGTATTGGGGATAATAATCAATTTTGTAAAAGGGGATGAAGTAAGTACAAAACTATTATTACTAATTTAGAAAGTGGTTTCTTTTGTTGTTTTTTCTAATGTAGATATTATGATTTTTACATGTAAAAACATATTTTTTTAATCCTATTTCCTTTAAAAATTTATAGGGTGTCTCTCTTAAAATTTAAAATTTAGGTTTATAGTTAAAAGAATAAAAGATTTGAATCATGTTCCCCTCTGAAACCAAATACTCTCATTGAAAAAACATATTGAGATTGACGAAAGTAAACTTTTTTGGTCTTTTTTATTTTTATTTCTAAATATGTGACTATGAGGAAACAAATAAACAAATTGAACACAAATACTCTGTAATATGTTAAAACCCGCTATTGTTAGAAAATTCCAAATTTTGTTGAAAGTTGTGTTGAAATGAACAGAAGAAGTACCAAATCGAAGAAATTAACCCTTAATAACCTGGTAATAATTATTGGAAAATAACTTAAAGATCTTAATTTTTGGTAATTTTTTATTCTAATAATATGATACATTGTGGAAAATTAAGGTCCTTAAATTGTTTTCGGTATTTTTGAATCATTCTTTGTTATATTACAGATATAGTATAATATTTCATAAAAAATTCTAATTACCTAAATTCAAAAAATTTATATCTTATTTTCGGACAACAAAATATGTATACGATATTTCCGCTCAGAGACTCTATTATTTAATTTTTTGTAAACAGCCTTTAGTATTAAGATAAAATTAGAAACGCTGTAATTTTAATTGGGACACCCTGAAGATAAAATAATTAATAAATAATAACTGTAGTCATTTTGTTGTTAGTGGGGGCAACGCGAAAATGAAATTTGGATGGGATTGCATACGAACATGACAATTACAATTGAAGATTATCCAGATTATTTTGCAGAATCAAGTACAAACACTTTTAGTTTAAATATTTATGTTCTTTTAATGGGGTATTTCATGGTGTTGTTAAATAAATTCAAAAATTTATAAAAAAAAAGGTGTTCGTTTTTTATACCTTAGTTTTCTTTTGACCGTTTTTGATAAGCACATGTTGAAAATGAGAAGAAAAGATTATTTATACATATAAACTTTTCTTGTTTATAAATTTGTCCGATCTCGCTTCATATGGGACTATGGGAGCTACAACCTTTTAATGGTGTTGTCAATAAGTAGGTTTTGTTCGTTTATTTCAAATATTGAAGTAGAGATTTTAAATTTGTTATGAATCATAACGCAGTTAGGATACGTTTTCGTGAATTTTTTTCAATTTTTTTAACAGTTTTGAAAAATACAAAATAATAAAATAATGCATGGCTAATATGATTTTTTAAATTTAAATTGTGTTGACCGTTAATAATAATATAGTAAAATGCATTTTCTTCAAAAAACGGTGCATACTATCGACTTTAAATTAAAAAACCTTTTTTTGTTAACAATTAAGAGCATCTTCCTAGACACTCGCGATAAATTTTTCGTTGGAGATAATAACAAGGAATAGAAAATCCATCCCACTTTTCTGGAGCTTCTTTGCTTATTCTGACCAAATAACTGATAATTTATGCGAATCCCTAGAAAAATTGTGAAAAATCATGATATCGAGCATTAGTTCTGCAGTCACAACTCAAGTTTCCCTCGTTAGATTTTCAATTTTTTTCAGATTTATAATCTAAATTGATTAGGCTACATCCTGCCAGAGAGTTACCTTCTGCAACCTAGCACAAAATTAATTAGAGGGGTCCAAAGTTAAGGTACTTTTAGATCATTATATTTTTTTTGTACATGCTCCAATTTTTTTTCCTTCTGGCAGGAATTAAAGAAATGACTTCTAAATCATGTACAAAAAAATTATACAAAAATGTTGTTCGAACTAGCTTTTATGACTGCACAACTAAACCTCTATATTTTCCGTTTAGGAAATTGCTCTTAATTGGGGAACATTAATTTCAAAAAAATGTTGTAAAAGTTAACCACAAAAAAATTAAGACCATTTTTTAACCTCAACATGAAAAAAATATACCAAATAAGGGTTAAGCATGGTGCAGCACCGACTTAAGCAGCGATCCAAGCACCGATTCAAGTATTAAAATCAAACACATTCTTTCTTATACACGTGAACTTGATGCAGCACCGACTCCTCCACACATAAGAAACAATGTGTTTCTTTTTACTGCTTGAGTCGGTGCTTAGATCAGTGCTTAAGTCGGTGCTGCACCATGTTTTAACCCTAATAAATCTTTTACGATATGGCAGATTTGGGAGCTATTTTCGCCACAAAAATTGGTAGGCATATTCAACTCTATAAGGTGTCAGCTCACATTTCTACCTTCAACTCAAGACAAGACTACTCCAACATTTAATTTTACATCATAAAAATAATATTTAAGATATTTTAAGTTTTTTCTATATTTTTCTATTATTTTTATTTTAGTTATTTTTATACAAAGTGTCTTAGTTAAAACGCGAACTAACTAAATATATTTGTAAAAACCCGAATAAATTGAATCTTCAACATTATTGCGGGTTTTAACTTAGAGTTTCAGTCAAAATTAGTTTTACCCAATAATTAATTTGTTAGAACTAGTTTTGACATAAAAAATATTCAAAACTCAGAACATTGTGTTTCAAACTAAAACATAACCAAGTAGTCAACCTTGCAAGAATAAATAAAAAATATTAAATATTATTATTCTCCCTGTTACAAATAAAATATTTGAAAGAGATTTTTAAAAAATATTTCTTCATAAGAAATATTTTTGGAGGCCTCTTTAACAATAACGAAATTTAAAAAAAAAAAACGATAAAAATCTCTTCAAAGAGCTTTAACTCCCTTATAAATAAAGTTTTACTAAGATGATTTTTGTCAATCGACTTATTTTAACCTCTAGTCATCTCTTAAAAGGTTAACGGGTAAACCGTAAACACCCTGTACATGTGCATTATTTAATTATAAGTATATTATAAATAAGGATCTAAGCAGTTTAAACCCGCGATGGTTTTGCGGAAGTTCCAGTAAATACTTACATCCTTGAAAGAAAAACTGCTAATCTTCCCATTAATTTAAATTATCCTATTATTAAAACCAGAAGAGCTATATTATAAGTTTATACCAAATTCATCGAGGATTATATTTATATGCCACCAATATTCATAATTCATAAAATTCAAAAGAAAAAAATCGCCATTATCCCCTTCCCTTACTGGGAAATTTTCTTTTCTGAAATACAATTGACTATTCTAAAATACGATTGATACTTTCTGAAATTATTCTGAAATACAATTGGAAAAGATGTAGTTCTAATCATTTCTGACAATTTATACATACAGGGTGGTGATAAAGTTTGGAACCAAAGTCATAACTTCCGTAAAAATTTGTTTTGTAAAAATCGCTCGGACAGGTCAATTTTTGTTTTAAAAATGCCATCTTTTGGAATGAAAAAAATATTCATGACGTCATTGATAACTTCACTATGACGTCATCATCAATTTATTTAAACCGAAACCCCTACTTTTTTTACACATTTTTCATTTTTTATCATATTAATGATCACAAAAATATTTTAAAAAAATTCAACCATTTTTGAAAAAAAAAAAAATTTACTCAAAAAAAAAATTATTAATTCTCAATGAAAATATGGCAAGAAAAATAAATTAAACTAATTTTTAGTTTAAAAATAACAAATTATTATTGAAAATATTCGAATTGTTCTTCTTTACACAATTGGAATTTTCTTAAAACTAATTTTAAATAACTTTTAATGAAAAAGGTAATTAAAATAAAATGTTTGAGTAATAATAAACTTTAAATAAAATTGTAATTTATTATAAATTTGAAAAAGCTTTTGATATTCAAAGTTTATTGAAATAAAAATTGCCTTTATAAAAGTGCTTTAGTTGACGTTATTTTGTATGGCAAATAAAATTTTAAATCCATTTACCAATGCTTGAATAGCTTACTTCGTTTCTTTAATAATAATCAACAATTATTAAGTTTTGCGAAATTAAAAATGCCTCGTTTAAGCGAACGCGAAAGAATCGAAATTTTAATTATGATAGGATACGGCGATAGAAAAAGAACCCGCGGGGAAGCTTGTGCTTTTTTTAATGAGCAATATCCAAATAGACCGCAAATCTCAAGATCTACAGTAAGTAAGTTAGTTACCAAATTTGCAGAAACAGGATCTGTAGGAGATTTGCCTCGACAAGGACGGCCTCAAGTGAATGAAGAAACCAAATTAAATTTATTACTTGCGATTGAAGAAAATCCCAATATTTCAACAAGAGATATTTCAAGAAATAATAATGTGGGTCATTCCTATGTCGCAAAATTATTAAAAAAGGAAAAGTATCACCCATACAAAATAAAACTCATACAAGAGTTAAATGAAGATGATCCCGATCGCCGACTGCAATTTTGTGAAGAAATGATGGCGCGATGTGATCCAAATCCAAATTTTTTAAGTTGTATAATTTTCTCCGATGAAGCTACCTTTCAATTGAATGGATCAGTGAATCGACATAATTGTAGGTATTGGTCACAGGAAAATCTTCATTGGGCCGTAGAATCCCATAGTCAAAGACAGGGAAAGTTAAATGTATGGGTGGGAATGATTGGCAGACGTTTTATAGGACCTTACTTTTTTAATGAAAACCTTACTGCCGAAAGATACTTGAATTTTTTGCGGACTAATTTGCTACCAGTTTTACTTCGTATTTTCCCCAATTATGAAAAACGCACCAATTGAATGGCCTCCACGATCTCCCGACCTAACGCCCTTAGATTTTTTTTTGTGGGGACATTTAAAATGAAAAGTTTATTTCAATAGACCTAATAATTTACAAGAATTGGAGCTTAGAATTAGGACGGAATTGCTACAAATTGACGAAGAAGCTATTAACAATAGTATTCAGAGTGTCTACACTCGAATGGGACAATGCCAAATGGTCAATGGGGAACAATTTCAACATTTTCGTTAAAATTTGTTACTTGTAAATTAAAAATTTACTTTTTTTTTGTAATATTTTCATTGAGAATTAATAATTTTTTTTTTGAGTAAATTTATTTTTTTTTTCAAAAATGGTTAAAGTTTTTTTAAATATTTTTATGTGATCATTAATATGATAAAAAGGTCTATGAAAAATGTGTAAAAAAAGTAGGGGTTTCTATTTAAAAAAATTGATGATGACGTCATAGTGAAGTTATCAGTGACGTCATGAATATTTTTTTCATTCCAAAAGATGGCATTTTTAAAACAAAAATTGACCTGTCCGAGCGATTTTTACAAAAAAAAATTTTACGGAAGTTATGACCTTGGTTCCAAACTTTATCACCACTCTGTATATGTATCACCTTACCTCAACAAGAAGATAATCTTTATATTTTCAAATTTATGGTAAAAATTCCAAATACTTTAGAAAGTGAGTTTTTGATAAAAGTATTTTATATTTGAATTCGATAACCGTTATGTTCTGTTATGTTTGAGTAACGACTTTCTTTATTGACTCTTTATTAAACTCTGGTTAATAAAAGGACAATTAAGGAAGGAATATTTGAAAAAGAAAATCACGTTGGAAAGGTAAGAATCAAAAATCGTCATACATCATTCCCACGGATCTAAAATGTCCGCAGTATTAGTAATTACATTGAATATAAATGCAAGGCGCCCCAATTGAATTCGCATTAGACCGGAAGTCACACGTGCGATTGTTCAGGACATGTAATTATTATGATTACACATGTTAAGTCAGAAGGGCAGCTTTGTTCCTATGGAGGAATGTTTGACTCTTTTATTGTGTACATTTCTCAGCAAGAGATCGTATTGTTATGGAGCAATTCGGAAGCGACGACAATGAAGCGCGAGATGTTATGGCTTGATTTCTTTATTTAAATTTTAGGGGTGAAGTGGATTTCAACGATTTCAACTACCGTAATTTTAACGTATTTCTTAAAATTCGTTATTAATTATTGACCTTTTACATTACAAACAAATACCTGAAATAGTCTATAGATTAACAGTTTTTTTATATTAAAAAAAATCGAAATTAATATGTGGAATTTTTACAGTTTTTGAATATTATAAATTAATTCTTTAGAAATTTACTTATAATTAATTCCTATGTTATGGATTCAAATTCGTTGCATGTTAATATTGCTATTGTAGTTAAACAATTTCACATGGAGAAGATTAAATGAAACGCGAATGTAGTAAATTTAATATAATTTCGAGTGAAAGAAAAACGAAGCTTAATTTAATAAACGCTAACGTTTCAATTAAGAATTTTATTTGTGCTGCTGGGGAGGTGGTGGCTCACCCATCTACCATCTCCCATCGTTTCTTCGTCTGGCTCCATAAAAATACCTTTTAACCCAATATGCGGTAAAAAAATTAATTGAGCGGCTAAATTATGTTCGCAATAAAGCAAACTGAAAACATCAACAATAAAAATTATTTAGCTATAAAATGTTGAGTTTATTTAACTTTAAATGAAAAGACGTTTATGAGCAGTAACGTTTTAAATAAATATATAAATTCGTCCATTTTTGAACAGTTCGTAATCGCTTTTAATAAAAATTACATTATATAAATACATACTTGTGCATTATTTACCGTTTTAACCCAATAAACTTTAACGTTTATTACTTTTATAAATGTGTTTAATAAATTTATAAAATTTTCTGCAAATATCATCGTAAAATATTAATAAGCACAAAAATATAACAGGTTGCTTATTAATTATAAATACTTTCAATTCTCAAGAAATCGATATTGGATATAATGTGCGGTGGGGGCATTTTTATAGAAATTTATGTCTTTTTAACATGTTTACATTACGTCCAATTAATGCTTATTGCTGAGAAAAATTGTTATGGCACAATAAATTATTTCATTTTGTAACAACCTTTACAAAACAATTTCATTTATCTAATTAATACCAGCTTATTATTTTATTCTTAATTATTGGGACTATAACCATTTTAACCTTTCATTTTCTCAATGTGTTGTGCAACATATTTATTTGTACCTTTACTAATTACTGGGTAATATTTTTAATAAATTAGAAAAATTTTAAGGCAATATTATAGAAATTTAATAATGAAACAATTCCAAATTTCTCCTACATCAATAATAAAATAAATTAATCAATAAAATAAAATTATAGTATTTTACCCATTTTAATTTTCTTTAAATAATATTGAGCTCAAAATTTATGTTAGTCAAAATAGCTATATTTAGTATAAAAAATTATAATCCATGGAAAGAAAATTTTCCCATTATTTTTAAAATTGACAATTATTGTATCAGAAATTTTAAAATTTTCATTTAATTTTATACGAGCAGTGAGTAGCTTGGGTTTGTTGAAAAGTGATTTATTTAGCTTGATACTGTATACATACAAGGTGTTCCTTTCGTAGTAACCTAACCTAACCTAACCACTAATAATTAGCCACTAACCACTAACATTCAACCACTAGCGTAAAATGTGAACGTTTGTACTCCACTAAGCATTAAGAAATTTTCAAAGATGTGGTGACTCATTATAAGGTGTATGTGTAGAGAAACAAAGAAGTGTACTTGACCTTATATAATTTATTAAAATTTCACTTAACCGGTTTCGGCATGTTTGCTATCTTCAGAAGTGAACGTCAGATTAAGAAATTTGGCATATTCGACGCGATATTTCAAATTGTCGATTTGATTATCAAAGTGTTGAAAAAGTTTCACCAACTCCTCAGCACTTCCATATTACTTCCATTATATAATATAATAATATTCGCTAGCGACAAAAATTTAAACAGACACTGTCAACTGTAAAGATCAAACATGCATACTTCTAGATTTACTAACCACTAGCAGCTCCTAATTATAAATTCGATCTTGGATCTTGGCCCATTAGTGGCTTATTGTTAATGCTTAATGGTTTGTTGTTAGTGGCAGTATTAACAGTCAAATGCAATTGAATGCATTTATCTTTTTAATTATGATTGCATTAAGAGGATAGTCGGCAAAATGTGTAACTCCGATTTCTCTGCCTGTTTAGGCTATTATTCGGAGGTTTTTAAATAAACATAACTTAATTAAAAGTTAATCGATTTGAATTTTGTAAATTAATCCTGAAAGTATATTAAAGGGACTAGCAGATATCGTTTTTAATTTTTATAAATAGTTTCATAATAAGGTTGTAAATTGAGCTTAAAAGTTGCATATTTTTGGATCTAACCAAAAGGTGAAAATTAAAAAAAAATTAAAAGTAAAAACACCATTAACTGAACTATGGAATCATTAAGCAGCTTAAATCGATTTCAATTAACCGTTCGTCTTTTCTGTTTCTTTAAAATAATCGAAATTTGCATTACCAAGTCCTATACCTAATTTCACCGACTATCTTCTTAAAACAAAAAAATGAAAAAAACTGAAGTACTATGACGTCCATGTAAAGTCTTTACCCTTTTTTGAATCATATCTTTGCAATCGCAAACAATACGTTATCTACAGAGTGAGTCGAAATTAAAGGGCCAAATTTTTAAAGTCAATTTTACGACTAATTTTAAGATAGAAACTTCCAATTAACATACGTCTGATTTTGCTTCCTTTTTACATTATCGTAAAAAATTATTTTTACAATTTGCCTCTATAATATTGGTATTTCGAAACCGCTATCGGTGTCGAAATGGGCCATAGCGCGCTCATTTCAGCACCCGCTTACGAAGTTGGTAGCATTGATGTGTCAAATTTGTTGTATTGATTATCGAAAGTAAATTTCAAGATTTAAGTACTTGCTATGTTTTTTATGTTTCCCAAATGTAGGATACAGAATAATTCCTCACTCATTTAAAATTACTTATTTCCAACAAAAAAATAAATAAAACAAAATTTAACTGTCAAATCCGAAAAGTCAAATATACAATATAGTATTAACTTTTGTGAAGATATGTTGATATACAAAAAAAAATTAAAATGTCTACTGATAACACAGCTAGCAATAAACTATAAAACCAATCAAAGTAATTACTGGACTAACCTTCTTGCTGGGCGATGTTACACTCAATGAAGTGCGAGATGTCATCAGGACACTAAAAAACTCGATTCTTACGGCTTACCAATAACAGTGGTCAAAAGGAATATAGACATATTAATATTTCCGATTACCAAGTTAACTGTTTAGAAACTGGGGTGTTTCCTGAGTCAATGAAGATTGCAAAGATAATTCCAATTCATAAAAAAGGAAGCAGAGATGACATGAATAATTATCGTCCAATATCTTTGTTACCAATTCAAAAATTATTGAATAATTGATTGCCAATAGGATATCTGTATATTTTGAAAGAAATGACTTATTTATCCACCAACAATTCGGATTCAGAAAAAAAGGCAATTCAAAGCTTTTGATTGTGTATTACATTCAATCTTATTAGAAAAGCTAAAATCATATATGTATATTTGATACAAATAGCATCAATTTCATGAAGTAATAACTTGAAAATCGGCAGGAAGTTGTGTGCATGAATAATGTGTGCTCCTCTAGGATGAAAGTCACAATGGTGTGCCTCAGGGATCCATACTTGGCCCGCTACTGTTTTTAATATACAGGGTGACCCAGATTTTACTTCCCAGGAAATATTTCAGTTATTTGAAGAGATAAAAATATAAATCAAAAAGTGCTTTGAATGGCAGCACTCATACTTCATAATTTCATTCTAAAAAAATTATTGGTATTTACCACTCTTAAGATGCCATCATCATTTTTTTTTCTTTAATGGGACAACTTATTTTTTATAATTGATATTGCATCTACAATTTATTCTAGCATCAATGATATGCTACACTTAGTATTTTAAGTACATTTTGTGAATAAAAAAATTAAAATATTGATCGAAGTATGTATTATGGAAAATTATTTATTTAGTTTTTTTAACAAAATATGTAATTTACTGTTAGGTTCAGTTAAATTAGGTTAAGTTAAGTTAGTTTAGATTTAAAAATTTTTCCTTAAAAAACTAAATAAATAATTTTGCATACTACTTCATTTCATATTTTAATTTTTTTTATTCACAAAATGTACTTAAAATAATAAGTGTAGCATATCACTGTTTCTAGAATAAATTGTAGACGCAATATCAATTATAAAAAATAGGATGTCCCATTAAAGAAAAGAAAGTTGATGATGGTGTCTTATGAGTGGTAAATAAAAATAATTTTTTTTAGAATGAATTTTTATCTCTTCAAATACCCGAGATATTTCCTGGAAACTAAAATCTGGGCCACCCTGTATATTAATGATTTGCCACAGAACGTTGATTATGTGAACTGGATATTCTTCGCCGATGACACTACAATTACTTGTAAGGGTAATAAAGTTCAAGATCTAGTAACTATCAATACAGAGGCTCTCTCCAAGGCAAACGATTGGTTTAAAAGAAATGAGTTGAAGTAAAATGAAGAGAAAACAATCAAAATGATGTTTACACTGAAAAAGCATAACAGGGACAACCGAGAATCTGTAAAATTTCTTGGAGTTGTTATGGATCCTGGAGTGCGATGGTATAAATACATTGCTGAACTGTGCAACAAGCTGTCGAGAAATACCTTTGTTCTACGTTCATTATCGAACGGTGTCTCATAAAAGGTGCTAACTACTGCTTACTACTCGTTATATCATTCTTTGATGTCCTATGCCCTATGCGATTCTGGTGTGGGTTCATGCTGATGATACGTACAGGGTTTTTAGAATGCAACGTAAAGCTGTTAGAGTGATTGCTGGAATTAGCTATAGAGAAGAGAGCTGACATGCAATTAAAGAACTTAAAATACAAACATTTCCATCCGTATTAATACAGCAGTGTCTACTGTATGTTCATCGAATTTTGATTCAATTTGAGGTGCAAGCTGATATTCACCAATACGAAACTCGGAAGCGAGATGACATCTGCAGCCTCACCAAATCGCAGATAGAACCAAACTTCATAGGTCCACACCTATATAATGCTCTACCTAATAAGATAAAGGAAAAATCTTATCTCAACTTTAAGAATGAGGTCTCTGGGGTCCTTATTGAATCAGCAACGTACTCTATACAAGACTATTTTGATATAGACCTAAGTCAAGCTTTTTAATAAAATGTGATATACCTATGATAAAATGCAATTTCTGTAAATCTATGTTATATACTTTACCTTCGTGTTATTTAATTTTTAACTTATGTTAATTGTTTTTTATTATATTTTAATGTTTCTAATTTTATTTATTCTATTTGCCATACTAGAAGAGCAGAGTAATCTGAAGCATCGCATATTTCTCTTCCTGTTATCTTGAATATATTGTGTTAAACAGGGTGTCCCAAAACGTACCAGCAATATTTCGAGGATGAATTCTAGAACTTATTTAGAGTTGAAAAGTCCATATAAACATATGTCCTAAATGTAACCGTTAACGAGTTATTGATTGTTGTAGAATTTATCCGATTGTAGTAGTAGGACCCGTTGCATGGCCACCACGGTCGCCGGACCTGACTCCATTGGATTTTTATCTCTGGGGTCACATGAAACAGATTGTTTATGCAACTGAATTGCACACAGTTGAAGAATTACGCCAAAGAATACAGCAGTCGGCAACCACATTGGGAACCCAACGATCTATTTTGCGTCGTGCGGCTTTGTGTATCGAACACAATGGTGAACATTTCTTGTGATAAACAATAATGATGTAATCAATAAAAAATAATTTAAAAAATTCGTTGAATTAAAAATTTACCCAGATAAATTCTACAACAATCAATAACTCGTTAACGATTATATTTAGGACATATGTTTATATGGACTTTTCAACTCTAAATAAGGTCTAGAATTCATCCTTGAAATATTGCTGGTACGTTTTGGGACACCCTGTATATGTAAAGTATAAAGGAAAGAAATAAATATTATTATTATTAAGATTTATCAGAAATTAAGGGTTTAAAGGTGTGACCGGAGTACTTTGCTTAGCAACGTGCAGGAAAGTGGCAGCATAAACGACACGTTCCTAAAGGTGTGTTTTGCTAGCGACGATTTGGACAACGAAATCACCGAGCGGAATGCTTTGCTTATCAACGTGTCGTTTACGCTACCATTTTGCTGCACTTTGCTAAGCAAAGTATTCCGCTCGGCGATTTCGTCGTCCAAATCGTCGCTAGCAAAACACACCTTAAGCAAAGTATTCCGTTCGGTGAATTCGTCTTCCACATCGTCGCTAGCAAAGCACACCTTAAGGTATGTTTTGCTAGGAAATTGTCCGAAATCACCGAGCGAATAACTTTGCTTAGCAACGTGTCGTTTACGCTGCCACTTTGCTGCACGTTCCTAAAGCTGCGTTTCCACCAAAGCAACATTGAGGAACTTTTGTGTTTCTGTTGCTAGTTTCCAAAAATGTTCCACAAAGTTCCATAAAATTCCTAAATGTTTCTCGTTGTTTCCGAAACAAATGCGGACTGTTTCTATTTCGAGCGGTAAACTTCAAAAAAAAATCGGCAACAAAAGGAAACTAAAATAAGTTTCTTCTTGTCTCCGTCTCAGTGGAAACGAACTAGGAACTAGGAACATAAATTGGACAATCTTAAAAAAATTTGAACACTTCCATTTTTTATTTTTCCAGAGGTAATATCGTCTACTTTGAGGGTGCTAAGCAGGCGTATGCCACCATGATTTTGCCTTTCTTGAAGGCTCAGTTCTACCCAAAATTTATGAAATAGGCAACCAAAATTACTTTATTTGATTTAAAACACTGACATCGTTGTCTAATTGTGCAAAATTAAATAATTTCAACAATAGCATTTGTTGCCTTACAATTAGAACAGCCAATATCAAGCTTAATATTTGAACAAAATTGTTCAGGATATCCCACTTTTTTTCCAGCAAAACATTTTTTTAGATAGTAAATGTCATTCTGAACAAAAATTTTCCTATGAGCTATTGTATTTTTTCGACTCCTTAAAAAGTTACTGCAATTTTAAAATTTCAAAAATTTTATGTTTTTTGTGGGCCACCCTCTATAAATTTCATTTTATTTTAAATTTTTTTATTTAAATCAAGTATGATTTGGATTTTGTATACCTTTAAGCCAATAAGATGCTAAATTTTACCGAGGGAAATTTAACCTCGTCGTTTACTTATTTTAAAAACAGCCAATAATGTTCAAAAAAATCAATTTGGCAAGGAAAAAATCAAAATTATAATTAATTTAAATAAAAGAAATATAATAAGAAAGAATACCTATTATACAGGGTGCTCCACAAAAATCATGAAAATTTATCAATTTTAAAATTGCTGTAACTTTTTAAGGAGTCGAAAAATGATAACAGTTCATAGGAAAATTTTTGTTGAGAATAACATTTACTATCTAAAAAAACTTTTGCTGGAAAAAAAATGTGGGACACCCTGTATATTTCAGTGGTATTTACATACAGTATATGTTTCTTCGTTAGAGGAAATCTACCCAAAATCCGATAAAGTCCTTTGCCATTTATGATCAATTGTCATGCATTTTTGCACTACTGCAACAACGCATGACTTTAAGCACTGACAACTTATCACAAACGACCTACTTTTTGCATGATCGTAGAAAATATCTTTTTTTAGTTTTTGAATTTTTTCCTAAATAAGACCCATTAAGGTTATGTTTTTGTTTTCTGAAAATGCTTCATATTCTCAACCGAGCATCCTTCATTAAATAATACTTTCTGAAGATAGTCTTTTTTCGGTTTTTTGTCGATTAAATTTAAAGTTACTAACCCTGACGTTTGGTGAACTCCGAACCGAACACCCTGTAAAATAGGTACTGTCTAAAAAACTTCAAATATTTTTACCTTCATTTGAGTTCATATACGAATTGAAAATTTGTAATTTTTAATGATTTATAAAAAATTAACGTAATTAGCCAAAGTCCGGTTTTTTGAAGTTTAATGAGTTTAGGTAGGGTTACGTATTTTTTAAATTCCCATAATTTTGTTTATAGTAACTTTAAAATTTTAATTTACAAAAATTTGAATTTTAACTTGCCTCAATCAAACTTTAACTTTTATATTAATTTTTGTTTTTAAATTGTTGAGTTAACTTTTTTATTAAAATTGCTGATAATAGTAGTTAGTAGTTTTTTCCCAGGACGATTTTTTAGATAGTAAACGTCATTCTGAACTCAAAATTTCGTATGAACTAGTACTTTTTTCTACTCCTTAAAAAGTTACAGCAATTTTAATATTTTAATGTTTTTTTTTTGAGCACCCTGTATAAATTTAAGGCTAAACAATTATTTTCGGTTTTTCAAATTTTAACCTCTTTTCAATGTGTGTTGCGAGATTTTCGGTATTTCCCAAACTTTGTTCTAAAAACGTTTTTACTATTTTTGAATAAAAATATTTATTGAACAAAAATATCATTTTCAAAATTTTCTTCTTTTTTGGATGTTGGAAAAATAATCCAACTTTAAAGTAGCAGTTTAAACTGCAAGGATGTAATTGTAAATTTTCATTTTTTACCTAATAATGATTTATTTTACGCAGTTTTAAAAATTCCTTTTTGATAAAACAATTATAAACATCAAAACGTTGCAATGTTAGATAATAACAAATAAGTACAATTTGTAAAATTCCATAAATGTTTCGTTTTCTTTCCTCCTGATAATATGCCTTACTTTTGTTACACTCAAATTTGCATGTAGGAATTTAAAAATTATCACGGGTTTAAAAGGTCTGGAACATGAAATTTTAGTAAACTTACGTAGGTATATTAAAATTTTGTTTTTTTTTTAATAAAATATCGTTAAACTGAAAAAGGTTGGCTCAATATAAAAAAATATAATTACTTGAAATTGTAAGATATTATTATTTAAAAATATCTATATTACTTAAATAAAAAAACTGAAAGCACATAAAATTACCTTCCTCCTTTTGATTAAAATTGTTTTTAATTTAATTTCTTTAATTACTAAGAAGTGCATTTATCCGGCAGCGAAGTGAGCAGTAACCTACTTGATTTTTTCAACTCCTCACATCCTAATTACTACAAGTGCTGAGTGCTAACCCAAGGCAGGAAAACCTCTTCAACAAACAATTCCTTTGTAAAACCAAATCGCACACACGTTCTTTCTTCTTCGTGTGACCACACACCAGCTGTTGATAAAACACCCCCAATAAAATAAATAACCCCGCATTATTCCCCAAATTTGGACGATCTAGGAAAATATCCTTAGATTTCTTCGAGATAACCAATGATAAATTAACCCGTAACACACAGACGCACAATGTAATAATAATATTAATAACAATGAAGGCCCTTTGTCATAAGTTACATTATAAAACTACCCTTGCGCTCCGCATGAGGTCTTAGACTATACAAGAGTGACATAACATCTGCCCTCCGAGTGCAAATTATGACGAATGTTTTTCGACAACTTTTTAAGAATAAAAAAGAGCGGAATTAATTTATATAATATAGAATTTATCAGAAAGGCTATTATTTCTTTTATTAGGAGGAAATCAGTGGGAGATGAGCTTTGTTCCTCAAAATTAATAACTTTTACCGGAAACTTTTATGGCTCAACAAAACACAAATTAATAAGTGTATATACATATATTTTTTTACTTTTTAAAGAATTACCAGAAATAATATAAAAAGGTAATAATAATAAAAACTTCCCTGAAGGGACTTAGAAGATTGAAAAAATTAAAAATTATTTGCCTCATTATATTTATTATTTTTTAAATCAACGTTTAAGCAAATAGTTCTAAACATATCTTCATCTTCACGTCACGAATAATTGAAGACTTCGCATCAAGAAGGAGGTAAGTCCATTTTTTGGGGCAAAATGCAAAATGAGTTATTTACGTCAACACTTACAATTTTAAAAGCCCAATCGAATGGTTCAAGTAGGATTTGTGTATGATGAATACTTATTCATTTAATTTAAATATTGACATATCGACATATCCTTAGCAGCTGTTTCGAGAAAGAATGGAATAAGATGAAAATGTGATAACGGGGTAAGATGAAAATATGCATCTGAAAACTGAATGGAATACTATTGTAGCTTAAAATTTGAAGGTTAACAAACCGATGAGACAGATTGCACTGACGATGATAGCAGATCAGATGATTAATATTGATATTATCAAGGTCATATTTCCTTGGTAATTTTTCTTTTGGTATTTTTACATAATAACTTAATTAAAAAAAGTTTCTATGTATTTGACATGATTTCTTCACCTTTTCATCAACATTTGAGATATTTGGGGCAAGAACAAGGCAAGTCCAAATTATAGTGTTAGTACGATAGAAGACGCTTTTTTCTATTTTGTTACTCAAAATTGTGCTAAAAAGGTTCAAAAAATAGCATTTTTGCACATTTCAAGATTTTTTTTTTACAATTTTGAGTAAAAAAATAGAAAAAAGCGTCTTCACAATAAACGTTCTTTCTAATGCTATTAAAATTTTTCATTTTGCTCAATTAGTAATCTCACTAAATGGTTTGAAAAATTACCATTTTTCAATACTTTTGCGGGCGAAATGCTGAGTTACACATTTCACCGAGTATCCTCTTAATTAATATTTCTTTTGAACTTGGTATCTTTCCTGGTGGCTTAAAATCCTCCATTATCAAGCCGATATTTAAGAAAGATGATAGAAATGATATAGGGAACTATAGACCAATCTCAATTGATAACTCAATTTCAAAGGTTTTTGAATACGCAATGTTGGAACGACTACAGAGTTTCCTAATCAAGAATAAAATCGTTGCTGCTAGTCAGCATGGCTTTACTCCGGGAAAGTCAACAATGACTGCACTACGTTCTTTTTATGAAGACATTTTATCATTAATTCATCAATATTGAACATTGGAACATTTTGTGATCTGAGTAGGGCTTTTGATTGCGTTCCGCACAATAAACTTCTAGATAAGCTGGAGGATTATGGAATACGTAGCACTGCCAGTAAGTGGTTTCGTTCATTCCTATCGAACAGAACACAGTAAGTCGAAGCAAATTTCAACAAGCATAATGAAACTGATAGATTTAAATGCACCACTCTTCCTGTGTCTCTAGGGGTCCTCAAGGATCCATACTTGGTCTCATTTTATTTATTCTATATGTCAATGACACTGATGACTTCCTCTCTGAATTTCGAATAGTTATGTAGGCAGATGATGACTCTATAATAACAAGCTCCACCTCATTAGAAGTAACAGAACCTGTTACCAACACTATGCTTACCAAGCTTAATCACTGGTTCTGTGCAAATGAGCTGTTCTTTAACATTGATAAAACATTTAGCTTAATATTCCATACTAATAAACAGCGTAAAGAAATCGATACGGTAGCTTTACAAGTCGGTAGCCTCAACCTGGATGTCACATACATTAAAATTGAACAATTATAAAAAATTTAAAAATGATCTCAAGTTATTGCTTTTGGAAAATTGTTTTAATTCCATTCAGGAATTTATTGATTATGTGTGATGTATGATTATGTAAATTGATTATTACTCTAGTTTGTGTTGACTTGTCTTATACTTATACATGTAAGTCTGTAAAGATAAATAAAGATTATTATTATTAATTTTTTTTGCGGTTGTTCGCATCGCATATCTCGTGCATCCGGGACATGTGCTGCATTCAAGATGTAGGGTAAGTAGCTTCGTGCGCGCGAAGGGTCCGAAGTGATCCTAAGATGACTTACTTTTCCATCTCGATAAGTATACTCTCTGCACTACTGTAAGTTTTAGTTTTTTTCAGGTATTCTGCGGTATTTGGATGGATTCCGCCCAGCAGTCCTATAATTATTGGAATGAAAACAATAGCATAATCTGGGTAAGTATGTCTCAGTTCAAAAATGAGATCTCTATATTTAGTTCTTTTTTCTTCCTATTTAGCTACAACATTTTTCTCTCCTGACATGCCATTTCCATAATAATTAATTCTTTATTTTTAGTGTCCATAGCACCATATCCGGATTGTTGGCTGATATTTTGTTGGTAGTTAAAAATGCGAAATTCCAGAAGATTTTACAATTTTCTCCTCTGGTGACCACTTCAGGAGTTTCATCACTATACCATGGTGAAATATTCAGGTCTATTCCATATTTAACTCTAATAAATCACCGTAAGTGCACTGCCATGTCTGCAGGGCCGCCGCCAGAGGAATGGCCGCTTGTGTGCAAAAGCTAAATATGCCGCCCCCTATAGGACAATACCGGGTGTCCACGAAACTAGTGCCACCCCTGTAATTTTTTTACCAGAAATGACATCAACTTTCTTATTTTAAATATAACATCCTATTTTTTTCCACTTATTATTAAACATTATTTTTCTGAATTTTCCAAAAAAACGTGGATTTTTTTTGTAATTTTTTTAATAAAATCTATTAAATCTACTCTTAAGTTATTGAATATCAAAAAAGCAGTTATTAACAAATGTTAAAAAATCGGGACGTCTAAAAATTAGTATTTTTAATTTACGAAAATTTGCCGCTTTAGGCTATAGCCTACTAAGCCTATAGGTAAATCCGGCCCTTGGTAAAATAAATTGTAAATGATGAAATTCATTCTGCCGTTTTTGAGAAATTGATTTTTATAATTTTTAAAATGAGTTTTTTTGCAAATATCTTTATTATTTCAAATGGCATGATAGTGGGACCGCCCCCTATTTAGATAGAGGATTTTTTTCCGATTACATTGATACTCAAGATGTAGGTAGAGTCCGTAAGTTTACGGAATCGTCGCTTGCAAAACGCACCTTAACCGCTTGGTTTTTTAGTCAGACATATTAGATTAAAGCCTAGCTTACATTAGTCGAGTAAACGGGCGAGTAAGAGGGCGAGTTCAAAAAGCGAGGTATACTCGACTAACGAACGTAAACTATAGGCTTAAGCACATCAAGTATAGATTACTAAATACTCAATGTATATCTATACAGAATTTTTTGATACGTAACTAGTACAGTTGGTTCCAGTTAGAAGTAGGACACAAAAGAATCACAAGTAAATATGGAGAAAAACGTGCAGGCGTCCGCGGAGCTGCCTGAGCTCAGCCAAAGGTCGAGTCTTTTATGTCTTACTTCCAACTGGGACCAACTGTACTTAGATTTAAATTTCCCGTTTTCCCAAAATCCGTATAATATGCTGTCAGATTCCACAAAAACCATATTTGCACAATAAATACTAAATGTTTGAGAATCTTGGAGGAAGAAGGGATATAAATACTGATGCGATTACGGATTTAGGTGTTTGTAAAGAATGAAGACACCAATGTCGACCTGGTGAAAATCGCCCGAGTCACGACTGTTTGATTTTGATTGATTTTTGGTAAAATTTAATATGGAGTAAAAATTTGGCGGCTGGGGGCCTGTGGCCGCCCCCTTACTTTGGCCGCCTGTGTGCGCCGCACACATTGCACAATAGGACGCGGCGGCCCTGCATGTCTGGATATATAAAAGGAAGGTGCATATTTTGAGCATGCGGATAGTAAATGCATCGTTGTCTCTATGGAAGATTTTCATGCTCTACACATAATGCCATGTCTGTTGATTCCCAAAACTCTGCTTCTATAAGCTAAGCTATTAAAGACTCCATCTTGGCACGCCACTATATAGCCTTCCGTTTCAGCCTTCAGGGAAGATGATTTTAGGAACGAGAATGTGAGACTTTTTGAGAGCTTTAATTCTTCGATATTTCTATAGAATTGACCGTGTATATTCTTTTCAATGTGATCATTTAATTTTTTAGTTAGGATTTTATTTTTTAATTTAACGTTCAGATCTTTTTTTATTAAGGTTAGTGATACACTGGGCAGATCTTCCGTTGCTATGTAGTTCTAGCCTGACGTCAAGTTTTGAGGCGGCATAAGACGCAGATCGGAATAAGAAAGAATTATTTTGCTCGAGTTCGTGAGTCCTTACAATACCCAAGAGAGGATCATGTGTTTTAATGATCTTGCAAGCTTCTCCAATGACTATTCTATCGTGGAGATCCTCTAATGCGAGTAACCCTCTTCCACCCATATATCGAGGTAAGTATAGTCTCTGTACCGAAGATGTTGGATGTAAACTTCGGTTTTCTCTTAGGATAGTTCTAGTTTTCCTATCTAATTCTAGCAGAGGTGTGTGAAATAGTCGGCACGGCCAAGATATTAGTGGCTTTAATTTTGTTAACTCCTGTGAGTTCTGACTTCCAAATCTCTGAGAGAATGCTGAAATATTTTTTTGTCAAAGACGATTTAATATCACTCTGCATCTCTCTTTCCTTTACACGAAGGTAAGTATAAAATTCATTGTTGGGAAGATGTTGGATTTCAGTACCGTCTATTAGTACCATATCTTCATCTGTTTTCCCTGGAACTCTTCCTCTTTTTAGGTGGAATGTGGCACACTTATTTAAACCAAATGACAGACCAACTTGCGTTGAATATTCCTTCACGATATTAAGAGTGTGTTTAAGATGTTTCTCATTTTGAGCATAGACTTTAAAATCATCAATGTAGAAAAGATGTGTGACCTTATTGTTTCTGTTGCCCGGTGGTCCGGCCATATATCCTGGCTCATCTCTTAATGTTAGTGAGAGGGGAAGCAATACTAAACAGAAGAGCAGCGGGCTTAGAGAGTCTCCTTGGAAAATACCCGTTAAATATCGAATTACCGGGGTTTGTATTTGGTTTTTGCCGTCGTATAAAATAAACCTAGTTCTCCAAGACCTCATTAGTGCCTTTAACACCTTAATAATTTTTCGACTGACATTCATATCTTCCAAGAGCTGGATGATGAGGTTATGTGGGATGCTGTCAAATGCTTTTTTGTAGTCCACCCAGGCCATTGAAAGATCTCCTGGAATCTTGACAGATACTCCCATCAATTAATAGATTTTCTCTAACACCAGCAACTCCTCTTTTTGCTCCTGTTTGTTCATAAACATCTTCCTATATCGGCGAAATTGAATTCAGTAATTTTGAGTACAATAAGTTTGCAAATAGTTTGTACACCGTGTTCAGGCATGTGATTGGTCGATAGTTTTTTTGGATCACTACCTTTAAAAATTAAAATTGTCCTACATTCCGTGAACCACACCGGAATTTCAATTTCGTTATTAATGATTTCATTAAAAATACGTGCAAGATAGTCATGAGTGGTGCTCAGCTTTTTCCACCAGAATATATTGATACAATCGGGTCCTGGAGCTTTATAGTTTGCCATCCCCTTTAATGCCTCTTTAACATCTTCTGCGGTAATTAGATTGTCTGGTGCAGGAGTTACTTTCAGACGGTTACACTTCCTCTTGAAATTTTGAATAGTATTGTTATCATAGTTGATACTGGTTTCAGTTTCATATATATTTCTCCAAAATTCTTCGACTTCGGTTATCTTAGGAGCTGATGTTACAGGGGGGTTACTTCGACGAAGAAATTTACTTGGGGTGTTATTAAAGGTGTTGTTTTGCTCAATAAATTTTATGTTTTTTTCGATCTTTCTCTTATTCCCGTCAATGATTATTATTATTATGTTGGATTATTTTATTACACATATTTTCCTTAAAATGGGGTGAAATGTGTATTTTCAAAAAAGATTAAATAAATATTTAGATATTTCTATATTTTAATTAATAATAATTTGTAAGGCTGGATTGTGATTCCTTTTCATTTCTATTGTGAAATTTGAAATGCACCTTAATTTGTCAGGATCAAAAATTAAAAAAATATATAGCCCAATTACTTACTAATAACAAATAAGAGAATAAAAATTACAGCATAGGTATAAATTAAAAAAAAAGAAAAGCTGAAGTTACTCGCTTCTGATTAATAGTTGGTTCGTTGATAATAATTAAATATTATTTATTAAGCAATTTGATGAAAATGGGCATTCCGTGAAGTTTGAAAAGGTAACGCGTTACTAATCTAAAAAAACAGCAGGTAAATGACGCGCCACCTCAGAGCCTTGATTGGCTCCTTGGCCTTTCTTACTTTCCACCTCAAAATTAATAGTCTGCATAATTTTAAATTTGCACGCTATTTATTTATAATATCGATAAGCAGCGCAGTTTCATTAACAGCCAGTCTTTTATAACGCCTTGACGTATGCATAAAATAAAAAAGCAACCACGAAATGCACTACCTTTAATTTTCATCTCTGCACTATTTATTTTATTCTGCATGCTACACGATTTTAATAACTTCTCTTCGTGACGAAGAAATAAAATTATTTACTTTACGCTCTTAAAATGCATACGCGTAATTATTTTTAATTGAGATACGGAAATCATGATAAAATAGTATTTATAATATAAAATATTTTAATGACTTGCTAAATGCTTTATTTAAAAAACAACTATACCATTTTGAACAATTTTATATGTTATTAATTTAAACGTAGAAGAAACACGATCCAAAAAAAGAAAAATTTAATTCAGGGTTAGAAAGTAGAACAAATTTCATCGTCAAAATATTAAAAGCCTAGGGATTAGGGATCTATAATTTATAGTTTTGGAATTACATCGTTTTTTTTTATTTTTGTTCACCGATTTTTAATCATGATGTGTATAATATGTAGATTTTGGATGATATTTCAAATTTCAATATGATTGAGTTAAAATATATTTTTTGCACTTCCAAACAATAATGAGCCATTTTACTCTCTTAATGGCAGAAGTAAAAGTAACACATTTACTACCAAGTATTCATTTAATCTCTAGGGATTAAAAGTCCCATAACGGTTCATTTAATCCCTTGGTATTAAAAATATTTCGTAGTTAGATATTACAAACACAGATGGCGCGCAAGTTTTTAAAAATAATTGTTTCTGAATTCTGAATTATATTTGATAATTTAATACGTAAGTATATTTCTAATATTACTACAATAATTTTTAGGGTTTTTTTATTTAGGAAAGGAATTTATTATAGTTTTTTGTCATAAATTCAAAAAATTTTATTGACAAGAAATTCTAACCTCTAAATTGTCTTGTATTATTTATTAAGATATCTAATGGTTTTATCTAATGTAGTATGCTAAATGCTTATATTTATACAATTCAAAAGATTTTTGTTAGTTGTTTAAGTTTCTAGAAGATAAACCATAGAATGTTTCATCATCACTCGGAAGTTCATGCAGACTGATCCGTATCGAATCATGGTATAGGTACTTAAATTTTTAATAATATTTAATTTATCATAAATTAACCTATCAATTGATTTTAGGTTTCCGATGTGCTTCAAAATTATACAAGACTGGAGAAAACAACACAAATTTATTAATAGATATGTACATTTACAAATTACTAAATATAAATATGTACGTTTACTCTAACATTACAATCAATACAATTTGTTAGACCAAATAAAGGAGGTACAATTTGTTCAATTATTTTTTTTAATAAGGTGACGGTTTTATGTCTGGCTCAGTAGTTATTTGCATTCGAAATAACCATTGTCCCAAAATTGAAAACGTTTGTTCAAATAATTAATTGGAAGTGCAAAAAATTTAATATGCACTGCTGGAGCAAAGTGCATTTAATCCTTTGTGTGGTTGTTGCCCTCGACTACGTCTCGGGCAACAATTTCCACACTCAGGATTAAATTACTCACTTTGCTCCCTTGGTGCATAAATAACTATTTGCACTTCCAAACAATAATGAGCCATTTTACTCTCTTAATGGCAGAAGTAAAAGTAACACATTTACTACCAAGTATTCATTTAATCTCTAGGGATTAAAAGTCCCATAACGGTTTATTTAATCCCTTGGTATTAAAAAAATTCCGTAGTTAGATAATACAAACACAGATGGCGCGCAAGTTTTTAAAAATAATTGTTTCTGAATTCTGAATTATATTTGATAATTTAATAGGTAAGTATATTTCTAATATTACTACAATAATTTTTAGGGTTTTTTTATTTGGGAAAGGAATTTATTATAGTTTTTTGTCATAAATTCAAAAAATTTTATTGACAAGATATTCTAACCTCTAAATTGTCTTGTATTATTTATTAAGATATCTAATGGCTTTATCTAATGTAGTATGCTAAATGCTTATATTTATACAATTCAAAAGATTTTGGTTAGTTGTTTAAGTTTCTAGAAGATAAACGATAGAATGTTTCATCATCACTCGGAAGTTCATGCAGAATGATCCGTATCGAATCATGGTATAGGTACTTAAATTTTTAATAATATTTAATTTATCATAAATTAACCGATCAATTGATTTTAGGTTTCCGATGTGCTTCAAAATTATACCAGATTGGAGAAAACAACACAAATTTATTAATAGATATGTACATTTGCAAATTAGTAAATATAAATATGTACGATTACTCTAACATTACAATCAATACAATTTGTTAGACCAAATAAAGGAGGTACAACTTGTTCAATTATTTTTTTTAATAAGGTGACGGTTATGTCTGGCTCAGTAGTTATTTGCATTCGAAATAACCATTGTCCCAAAATTGAAAACGTTTGTTCAAATAATTAATTGGAAGTGCAAAAAATTTAATATGCACCGCTGGAGCAAAGTGCATTTAATCCTGAGTGTGGAAATTGTTGCCCGAGACGTAGTCGAGGGCAACAATTTCCACACTCAGGATTAAATTACTCACTTTGCTCCCTTGGTGCATAAATAACTATTTTATTAAATTAACAAAAAAATGCAAAGTTAACTAGGTACTTTGAATATTTAATTAAGTAGGTAGGTAATCAACAACCTTAAGGTTAACTTTCCCCTTTTTTAAATTTTCTATAAATAAAATGTAAACTGAAACAAGCTCATTTTATTTTAACTTAAAACCTATTGGAATATGATCCAAAATTAATATTTCATGGAATTTAGAAGCTGTAAAATTCTATGCAAATTCCTGACAATCGTGTAGGCCGAAGTTGAAGGAGAAAATTTGACAATGATTTGGTAAGTGAAGGAAAATAATTGGAAACTCAAAATTTTCATGATTTGTAGAGATAATAATGTTGTAGTAAAATAATCTAGTTATTTTAATTACTACATTATTTCTTTCTTCACTATTATTGTCATAATACATCATGTCATTGTAGTATGTTTAATTTTGTTTATTTATTAAGGCCTAATTCTGAAAGGTTAAGTTATTGCAAATGCAGTTTTTGAGACAAAAATATCCCCTTAATTGGCATTACTTGAAAAATTGTCAGAAAACTGAAAAACAAAAATGATTTTTCAAGTTTTTTATTCAAAATTTTATTATAAGTATTTTTAGATCTCTATTTGTTAAACTCTGAAGTTTTATTTACATCGAATGGGACACCCTGTATAAAAAGATAAGCTGAACTAAATTACTAAATTGCGTTGTACAGGCCTTGAAAAAACAAAGAGGGAATGCTCTCACATGTCTATCTCTCTCTAAATAAATGACAAGAAAATATTGCTTATTTCTATATTTTAAACATACTAAAAATAATTAAATAAATTATTAAACAATCTTATTGTTTTACAAATTTTATTTGCTTTAAATATTATTTTCGCATCACGTAAAATTTCTAGGTTATGTAAATCAAAACAACAAACATACGAACAAACGAATTTAATATATCGATAAATTTGTTTTAGGTTTTTGAAATGGTCTAAATTTAAGGCATTTTTAAATCTTAAAAAGTCATTGGCCATTCGTACAATTTTTATAATAGCACTTCATTTTTTCAAGTTTAGAAAAGATAATAGAGGATAGGCCTTATGCCATTAAAATGGAATTAAAATAAAAATATTAAGATTTGCTGTAAATCAAATTGTTACAACAAATTAAAAGTAGAATAAACGAAGGGCAGTTGTATGTATAGACTCATAGTTATGTTGTTTGTTGTTTTGATTATGGAAATTTTACGTGATGCAAAAATAATATTTAAAGCAAATAAAATTTGTAAAACAATAAGAAATTGTTTAATAATTTATTTAATTATTTTTAGTATGTTTAAAATATACAGGGTGTCTCACTTTTTTCCAGCAAATTTTTTTAGATAGTAAATGTCATTCTGAACAAAAAATTTCCTATGTACTATTATGTTTTTTTCGACTCCTTAAAAAGTTACAGCAATTTTAAAATTTATAAATTTTTAGGATTTTTGTTGAACACCCTGTATAATATTTTTTCTTATTATATTTTTTTTATTTAAATCAATTATTATTTGGATTTTTTCTTTGCCAAATTGGGTTTTTTAATATTATTGGCTTTTTTTAAAATAAGTAAACGACGAGGTTAAATTTCCCTCGGTAAAATTTAGCATTTTATTGTCTTAAAGATATACAAAATCCAAAGCATACTTGATTTAACTAAAAAAAAATTAAATTAAATGAAATTTATACAGGGTGTCCCACAAAAATCATTAAATTTATGAAATTTTAAAATTTCTGTAACTTTTTAAGGAGTCGAAAAAACATAATAGTTCATAGGAAAATTTTGTTCAGAATGACATTTACTATCTAAAAAAAATTTGCTGGAAAAAGAGTGAGACACCCTGTAGAAATAAGCAATATTTTCTTATTATTTATTTAGAGAGAGATAGACATGTGAGAGCATTCCCTCTCTGTTTTTTCAAGGCCTGTACAACGCAATTATTACGAAACACATTTTTCATTTTTGGGCAATTTAAAATACTTACCAGCTGTAAACGAAATTTGACAATTTTGTATGTTTCAAAAATAACACATTTTCTGAGCTAAAATTTATTTAAATATCACTTCCGATTTTTTAGAAAATACAACAACTTTGGTTTCATATGTAACACCTCACTTTTTTATTCATAGTTTTCATAACTTTATAAAATGAGTATGTTTGTGATATTTTTTAATTTTTTTGAAAAAATAAGTAAGAAAACGTACGTATTTTCTAAAAGTATTATTTTCTAAACTATGAACTAGAAATTTTAAACAAAAAGTTAATTATTTCGGGTAAAACCGAAAGTGATATTAAAAAAAATAAGTGCATAAAATCTGGTCAAAAACCATACAACATAGTCAAATTTTAAATGTTTTTTCATAAATAAATAAATTATAGAGGTGATATTTTCATGGCCCATATAACACACTTAAATTTCAATTTCTTATTTTCATAAATAAAAAATGACAGGGTTGGTCCTAATTTCATGTAGGTATTTTTGACAAAAAAAGTATTCAAAGCTTTAAAAAAAATATTAAAACCTATAAAAAATAGCTTTTATATAATACAAATACGTAATACAATTTATGAAATTGGGTCGTGATATTAATTTTATAATTTTCAAGATGGGTTTATTTGCAAAAATCTTATTTTTTCAATGTCAAGAGGAAACATGTCGACTCGCAAATCCATAAACTCGTAGAAGCATAAATATCTAACGTAAAAGTGCCCAACTCGTAAACGTAAAGACCTTTCACAAACTCGTCCAGCGTAAAAATGTCAACACAAATATGCCGAAAAGCAAAATTGTCAAATAATAAACAAATCGTAGTATGTGAGCCACGCAGGTGCTTTTCCAAGAATCTTACCAGTTCTTCTTATAGCCAATTCCTGGTTGATTTCTTTTTACCAGTAAATAAACATTTTACTATTTGACTTCTATGTGTGTATAGGAAGTCAACAGTTATACCTAAGGTTTAAAATCGTTATCGGATTACTTCGTCTGGGATATTGCATGGAAAATCATTTACATATAGGTTGAAGATTAACGGGTCCAGGAAACTCCTTTGTGGAACTATGTTTGTCATTGGAAGTGGGACGCTTCTTAGTACTTAGTACTTTGATTTGTATATATACATACTGGATTCTATTACTGAGGTACGAATCAATAAACTTTACTGATGTTGCTCTGAAGCACGAGTTTATCCAGGAGAAAGCTATGTGACATTTGATCAAAAGCCTTTGATAGATCATATAGCGTTGAAGATTATAGTTTATGGTCCTCTAAGGCACTTTAAATTTTTGGTAGTAAGTCCGTAACTGCGTCCGAAGTGCTTTTCCTCTCCTTAAATCCGTATTGGTTTGGCGTAAAAACTGATTTTCTGCATATTTATCCGTGTTGGTGTCACATGTTCGATAATATAGGGTGCATCGATATTGTCCTCTAATTTGCAGCATTGGACTTATCGCCTGATTGGTAGACTATTTTAACCAGTTTAGATTCTCAGAAAAGACAGTTATTTATCATGTTCTTGATTCGTTTGATCGTCTTCTCAATTTCCCGAGGAGTTGTTGGATGGAGAAAAAAATCCCTGGTTTGTTTGGAATATTTCTTATTAGATAAAGAGGATCTGATTGAGTGGGTGGTATGTCTTTTATTATTTCTTTGGCGTTGTTCGTGAAATGCAGGTTCAACTCATTTAGTTACGGCATGATACTGATTAGATTAAGGTCATCATTATTTCTAAACTCTTCATTGATTATAATCAATAATAGTAATAATGATTATTTTATAAATTGATTTTATTTAATCATCAGAACGATTTTTCTAGATTTGAGTTTCTATTAAATAGTTCTATTTTGTTTTGGTATTTTTGTTTATAGCTTTTGTAATTATCTTTGATTGATATATTGCCAGTGAACTTGTAAGGGTTTTGTAAAAGTAAGTAACATATGTTTCCTTCATTTAATTGATTTCCTTGATATGTCGTAAGAATTTATTCAGTTGGAGCTTTGGGTCATCATCAGATAGTGCAGTCCAGTCACGGCTAATGGTCCAATGCTGTGCACAACTGTAAACCCTTACAAGAAATATCTGTAAGGTAACCATGGAAACCGTTCATTTCAACCCATATAACAAACCTTACAGATATATCCTTTTCCCTTGAATCTTTTTCTCCCAAGGTCTTAGCAGGTATAAATTAAGCATATCCTTAATACTAAGTCGATAAGGTTTACTTTCGCTATAGCGTTGGGAGGAAGCCATCTATGAATTTTTGGACCCTAATTGGAGGAATAGATTTAAAGGATTAATTTTTAGTTAATTACCTGAAGGAAACGTAACGTAGCTCCACTCACGGTTTGAGATTGGTGAGGTGAAATTTTCCCTGGTTTTCTGACTAAGGTTTCTGTTTTGTTTCGTTTCATTATATTGTAGTCCAAGCATGGCTACGTGAAGTTTCCTCGGAGTAATTAAGAGCATCTTCCTAGACACCAACGATAAATTTTCCGTTGGAGATAATAACAAGGAATAGAAAATCCATCCTACTTTTCTGGAGCTTCTTTGCAAATTATGACCAAATAACTGATAATTAATGCGAATCCCTAGAGGGCGCGCGAGTTTGGGAGGAAAAATTGTGAAAAATCTTGAAATCGAGCATTAGTTCTGCAGTCATAACTCAAGTTTCCCTCGTTAGATTTTCGTTTTTTTTTCAGATTTATAATCTAAATTGATTAGGCTACATCTTGCCAGAGAGTTACCTTCTGCAACCTAGCCCAAAATTAATTAGAGGGGTCCAAAGTTAAGGTACTTTTAGATCATTATATTTATTTTTGTACATTCTCCATTTTTTTTTCCTTCTGGCAGGAATTAAAGAAATGACTTCTAAATCATCTACAAAAAAAATTTATACAAAAATGTTGTTCGTTCTAGCTTTTATAACTGCAGAACTAAACCACTATATTTGCCGTTTAGGAAATTGCTCTTAACTAAAAATTAATTCATTATCTATTGCTCCCCGGGATAAATAGGGTCCAAAAAGTCATAGATCTCTTACTCCGAACGCTAAAGCAAAAGTAAACCTTATCAACTTAGCAATAAGGTATATGCTTAATTTATACCTGCTAAGACTTGGAGAGGAAAAAAATCCAAGGAATTAGAGTAATTCTAATATATTTACAACTGGGGTTGTAAATTCGGAGGAATCGTCACTCAGCCCTGTAGTGTATATGCTTCATACTCAGTTGGGATTAAGTTTGTAATATCGATACAAGTGCTTGACGTGCTAGTTTGTCTTGTAAGCTCGGTCATTATGTGTCTCATTCTATATGATGTAATTATGTAAATTAGTGATTTCTTTTGATTTGATTGATCTAGCAAGTTAATATTGAAGTTATCGGTAGTAATTATGTTTACGTCTATTGTAAAGTTGTCAGTATATTCTTTAAAGCGAATTTGGAGTGCTCTACATTTAAACTTGGAGATAGCTTACTGTTATAACATATGTTGTTTTGGTCATGAGATTTGTAAAATCAGAATCTTCTAGCACTTAAAAGCAGAAAATTGCTTCTCCTCCCCTAATATAATTGTTTCTTATAAAATAGCTACACATCTTTAAATTGTTTATTTTTAAAGATGTGATATCTTACTTCTCATCCAGTGTTCACAGATACACAAGATACTTATGTGGTTGTCCTCTGTTATTTTTTCTAAAGTTCGATTTTAGTTTGTAATCCTTGAACATTTAGGTGTATTATTTTGTTTAAGCTAGCATAGCTTTTGATATGGCGTGATAGTGGTTGATATGCACAGGCTTTATTGTAGGACATGCATTCTCTGTCGTAGGCAGCAAGAGTACAGTTTATGCATTTTTGTGTCTCTGAATTAGGTGATCTAGTTTCATGATCACCTGTATATTTTTGACACTACACTAATTGCTTGTGTCTTTTCCTCTCCACGTCGTTGCAGGTAAAAATTATTGCTAAGTCAGGTTCACTTTTGCTTTAGCGTTTAGAGGAACAGATCCATGAATTTTAGGACCATAGTTATCCCAGACACGACTATTCGTATATATAAAGGATTAATTTTTACTTAATTTGTTTGGACATTCCTTTGCATTGTGGTGGAGTTCTCTCTGCATTAGTAGCATCTTTTGACATAATCGTGGGGATGCCCTCTCCTTATTTATCATATTCTCATATAATACTGGGTCCATTTCTAATATAACTATTTTTGCATTTGTTCCATTTTGACTACACTTACTCCACTTCACCTTAATAAATTTTTAATGAAATGTTCAAAAGTTTGAGATGTACTTAAATTTTCTACGAAAAAATCAGTTTTGGATGATTTCTCAAGATAAACTGGTCCAACTCGTCATTTTATTATTACCACAAATCTTGTATAATATTCTTTCTTGTATAAACTGAGACACGATACACATACATAAGGAATGAGAGTATTATATTTTGACAGAAAAAGCAATATCGAATGCATTTATTTAAATTATGTTTGGGGGTAAAACAAACACAGGAGAAAATAAATCGTGGGGGTCATTTGAATATCAAAAGAATTAATACGATCCTGTAAATTTAAAGTATTGGAAGAATACCCGTAGCGAAGCGAACCGCCATAAAATAGAAGGTCCTTCCACCGCGATGATTTGTGGTTTAACCCTTGCAAGTTGCGCCTGGCGATATGATATTTGATTTATTGCTGCCATCTTACATTTTTATAGGCACAAAAATTAAACAAAGATTTATGCATATAATGCATCAACTATTACATAAAAAATTAATACAAACCACAAAGGTCATAGTACACCTAATTTAATTAAAAAACCCACAGGTCTCTTAAGTACATGCCTATTTTTTTAAAGTTGGTAGAAAATAGAAAAAATAAAAATTAAAAACAAACAATAAATAATAAAAGTCTATTACCCTTTCACATTGACCCATACTTTTATATTTATTATTTACGATGGCGTTGAGGTATGCCTTTTAAAATTTACGATTATTTGATATTTTTTATGCCCGTCATTTGCATACTTATTGACAAATATTTCCTGTCAATGCAAAAAACATAAATTTTAATTAAGTTATAATGTATTCAAACAAATCTTGAGATGCAGTTTCAAATAATTATTTCATTAATTGACCATCTTATATAAGATTTAATTTATGACACAAATTATTACAGGAATTTCATCAATATAATCTTATTAAGTGCCTAATGAATGATGTATATCAAAAGTTATTATTAAAATTTTTGAGTTTCATGTATACGTGTATAATTAATTTTTTTCTCATAAAACATAAAAAATCAGGATTTTTACTATCAAAATTTTATTTTCTTTGTATTTAAAATTGACAATAAAATTAAATTTAAAAATAAAGGCAATTAAATTTATGACCTAATTTTCATATTTTGGTAATTTATGTAAAAAATCAAGCTTATAAGTTAATATTTTAGTGGTGGAAAAAAGTAGATGATGGTAGGATAAGATAGGTATCTATTAAGGAGCCGAACATAAAGCTAATGTTAAAAACATAAAAGATAGACCAATTGGAAAGGTAAAGTCATAAATATTCCCTTGGGAGAGACATAAAAACCTAGAAAAAGGTCGATTATTTGGTCACCGTAGAGCCCTTTGTCCATTTTAAGACAAATAAAACGAAGAAAACATTTGTTATGTATAAAGACATGGCCGCGGTGTTTTTTTATCTGAAAGGGACTTATCTGTCACCAAAATCGCTGGAAATTGATGTTTTGCCAGCTTTTGACTGCGTTCTCTTATAAAAGCCGCACAATCATTTATTTAAAAAAAATGTGACAACTATGATAGGTATTAATCGAAAAAAATTCCAAAACTGAAAATAGTTTTGATATGAGAGGAATTAATTATGGCATTATTTGCGGTTATTTATTTAACGAGGAAATCCCTACTTAATCATGTTTGCTTGTTTGTGTCTTTGAATTTCACCCCCAAGTTCCATTAGATTCGCGTGGGGACCACAATTAATTCTATCTGTGTTGTAAGTACGCTCTTTACCCGATTAGGATGTGCCACTTAAAAGGACTTAATGCATTTTTCTCACTCAGTGGGGAAGTACAAATATACACTCAACAACTCAACACTTTTCTTTCACTTTACCTTTTCTTATTTTAATATACAGGGTGTTTCTAAAATTATGGTCACGGGCTCGTGTGCTTATACTACAAGTAAAAATAAGACAAAAAGTACGTACAAACATTTTTCCAAAACTCAACTGTTACCGAGATACAGGGTGTTGAAATTTCTTTAAATTTTCACTCTTTATTTATTTGGTCTTGATTGGCTGGATGAATATTAATAAAAATTTTAGGGCGAGTACTTTTCATCGGTAGTCATCATTGGCTTGTACTTTTGTCTTAATTTTACATTCCAGTGGCGTAGAAACAGGTTAACGCGTCTCCATTTTTTAATTTATTTGATACGCCACTGCAAAATTTTACAATTTTCTTTGGATTTTTTAAACCTTCATTCAATCTACCAAAAAAAAGTATACCTGTTAAATTTAGAAATATAGATAGGAGTAGTGGTATTTCAGTAATTTCTAATTTTATGGTCTAGTGACCTTGCAAAAATCAAACAAATTTTCAAAATTTTAAACAAATTTGAATTAAATTAACAAAATTTAAATTGATAACTTCTAGTAAGGTTTTAGTTTGTGTTTTAAATAAATAAATAAATAAGTCAGAAACACTTTATTTAAATTTAATAAAAAATTAAATTGGGCAGCCATTTTTAACATTTTTCTAAAATTTAAAATTAGGTGTTTCTAACATGTTTCTTTATTGAATACACCAACAATATATCATACTAAGAGTTTTTAATTTTAATTTTCCTAATTTGAATTTAATTTGTTTCAAATTTTGAAAATTGGTTTGATTTTAAAAAAGGTACTGGATTATAAATCACCAAATTACTGGAATACCACTAACCCTATCAAAATTTAATAAGTATACTTTTTTGTGGTAAATTGAATAAAGATTTTAAAAATTTAAACAAAATTATAGAAATTTGCAGTGACGAATCAAATAAATTCAAAAAGGCGGACACCGTAATCCGTTTCTACGCCGCTGGAGTGATAAATTAAGACAAAAGTTATAGCTAAAGATGACTATCTATGGGAAGTACTCACCCTATAATTTTCATTTAGCCGATCCAGAAAAAATAAATAAAAAGTAAAAATAAAAAGAAATTTCAACACCCTGTATCTCGGTAGCAGTTGAGTTTTGGAAAAAAAATGTATACGTACTTTTTATCTTATTTTTACTTGTAGTATAAGCACACGAGTCCTTGACCACGATTATGAGTATATTATGAAAAGTATTTAGGAAAGTCTGTTTTCCTTTATTTTTTTAAACTTTTTGTCGGAAATCGGATTAATTATAAAATAAATTTTGATTAACTCGAAAATATTTTTTATGATTTTTTAAAACTTTCGATTGTACTAAAATTTTAATAAAACCTTTCTTACATATTAGAATTTCAGAAAAAATTGGATTTCTTCACTAATGGCCTTTTAAAATTTGTTTTATTATAAGGGTAATTTTTAGCCTCAAAAAAAGTAATAACTTTTTTTCCCTTTTGATTTTTTAAAACTTTAAATTAGCATCAAGATATCAATAATTCAATTATTGTATGGATCTCTACCTACTTCTTGGGCATTAAATATAGAAGAATTTAAAAATGAGAATGACAATGGTTTTAGGTCTTAGGTGAGGTGCATTGGTATAATGGATTCTAGAAATTGCGCGATTAATCTTAGTCGCCAAACTGTCAGGTGAAATATCGACTGGTTATTTCGAGTTTATTAAATTATACGAGTATTCCGAGCTTATTAATGATGATAGCCGTTCGTCTCTGTTGATTTCATTTAACATGGGCTCGCGGGATGGAATCACCTTCATGATACACAATAATAACTCACATATGCAAAAAAATTGGAAACCATTGAACTATATCTGTACTTAGGTACAGACCGTAAAAAATTATTTTTACGAAAATATTCCCTTTTTTATTCCGATCCTTGTATTTCATAATTTATATGAATTTTTTATTACTTATAAAAAATACTTTTTTTAATTGGAGCAGATTTGGATAGGTACTTTTTTGGGAAATGGCATGTTAGCACTTCTTTAACGACCGCACCAGCAAATCCAATTAAAATGTTCACCCTTAAACACTATTCAATACGATCCATTTTATTTATTACTCGAGGTCGAAAGTAACGTGTCCCTTTTTTGGTAATTAACCTTTTTTTTAGTTATGCCATATGGAGTCATGGTAAGTTTCCTTGTATCTCGACTCCCGGTACCAGTATTTACTACATGACTTCTATCCCGCTAAATTACCGGCCGTAATGACTTATTGCTTTTGTGCTCAAGCACACACGGTATATCTTAATATTTTTCTTGATATTCGCCAAAATTTTAAGATTTTGTGTACAATTTGAATTTTTTAAAGAAAATTCGGAAAGGGCAAAAAGTGACCTTCGTGATGACCTTTGACCTTATCTTTAATTTTAATATTAAAAAAAAATAATACCTACTATGTATTTATTTTTAAATAAATTAAAAAGTTTTTATAAATTCTTGCCCTAATTTCCACACGTTCTAAAAAAACTTTCAACCAAAAGTTGCTTATTATTTTTCATAAATTAGGAATCTACAATAAAATTTGAGAAATAATCTTTCCCCATAAAACAATTGGGTTTTTGAAAAATTAAAAATGCATGGTACTATTAAATGTCTCCCTCCAGACGCTAAAATTTTTGCTTAGTTTTCAGGTTATTTAGATGTATTAATTAAAATGGGACACCCTGTAGATATTAGTCTATCTTTATAATTAAAGAAAGTAAATATCGATAATTATTATATTTCTATGGTCGCCATATTTGATTTTTATTTGTTCAATAAAAATAATAAAAATTCTCAGTTTACTTGAAAGTGATCTCCATAATTCAGAGGTGGGCAAACTACTTTTTTTAGTGTTTGAAATACAAAATACTTCAAAATCCAAATCATCGCAAGAACTAAATATATCAAAATACTTCACTTTTTAGGTTGCTTTGGAATACTTTATCTAAAATATTTTGTAATTAAAATACTTTACTTGAAATACTTTTCAATTTGAAAATAATTAGGAACAATAGCCCATTGGAAAGCCATAGAATAAAAATATAATCTGCTGCAATCATTTAATAAATTTAATTGTTAAAAAAAATTTGAAATGCGCCAGAATCTACAGTAGATATTTATTGGTTATTGGCATCACTAGATTTCAAAATTCATTATAGGTAAGTAATTAATAATTAAAAGCGTTGTAAAAGTAATAAAATTACACAATAATGTCACGATAGTAATTCGTTCAGACAACTCACAAATAATAAATAAATAATGTATTTTTTCGTTGATCGTTTATTAAGGAGTATTTTTAATGTATACAAAATCATTCAATAATGACCCCTATTAATGCATGCTTTTTGTTTAATGAATGATTTTGGAGGTCCCCTCTGTTGATGACGTTTCTAACGAAATTTTCTAGCAAGTATAGGACAATTGTGAATATAAAGTTAAGTTAATTTGTTTTAATCTAATTAAAATTATAAATAAAATAAATAAATATAATTTTAAATACACTCTAAATGATTGGTATGCCAATACATTTTATATTTATTTTATAAAAGTGAGGTTATGTACACATCAAGTCATTATTAATTGACTATAGAACTCTCTGATAATAGACAAACCCGTTCGTTTAACTCGACTTCGGTTATGATCGATCGAGTTCGTATTTTTTAATGGTGACATTTCGAAAGTCTTGTAAAAATTATAGTTTTTTCTAGTTAATCAAATGCACGATCAACGAAAAAATATTGTAACCAACTCGTAGGTTAAAAAGCGATTAATAATCTCGAAAATTAACACACTCGCGTCCCGCTGGTGCTTTAAAATAACTATAAAATAATAACATTAATCTTGCATTTTCAGCTCTGAAAGCATGCGCGCTGGGTCTGAATTCAACCAGGTGTAAAAAGTAATTGAAATACAATTTGGTACTTAAAAGTACAAAATACTAAAAGTATTTCAAATAAATTTAAATGAGTTCGTGACCCATCAAAACAGCCCCGACAAAAGAGCCCCCGAGAAATTTAGCCCCAACAAAATTGCTCCCTTACAATTAATTGTACATAGAATTGATGAATTTTCATTTCGACAAATTGCAAGTCGATGAAGTTTCCAATTGGTTAGGTCATGTTAGGTTACTTCAAGGATCAGTTTTAAGACCTTTGTTATGGAATATACAGGGTGATGATAAAGTTTGGAACAAAATTGCCGTATTTAATTTTATTGAGAGAATACCTCGGACAGGTCAATTTTATTTTTTTAAATGCCATTTTTTCGTATAAAAATAGTATTACTGACGTCACTGTTGATTTAGGAATGACATCAAATCGATTTTATTAAATGAAAACCCCCACATTTTTTATTCGTTTTTGATAGACATTCATGTCACTTAAACTGATCTGTCAATCTGTCAATCAAAGCGTCCCTCAGCAGTTTTTCTTCGGGTATTTTTTCAAGATATTTCTCAGTGTGTTGCAAATTTTATAAAAAAAACAGTGCTTTTCAAAACTAAAATTAGTGCAGTTAAAATATTCGCGATGGTTTTTTTACCGGAGCACAACGCATTCATTTCAGTGTAGTCAACTGTGAGAAACTTAGGTTTCCTACCTTGCAATGTCAATGGTTTCAATCTTATTTGAATTCACTGTATTAAGATTTGAAGTGGAAATTTTGTTGGACAATAAATTGATGATAGAGAATATTGTTGAATTGATGTTGAGAGATATTAATAATTAGTCACGTATAAACAACCTTATATGGAGAGTTTAAAAAGTCAAAGAACGCGATGATAGAAGCAGAATAATAACGGTAATAAAGGAATTTCGTCTTTTATTGTTTTGTCTTTACAAGGGGAGGAGGTGTGACCGGTATCTTCAGGGTAAAGATAACCTTAGCTTGTCATCTGGAATTCAAGGCTAGATGGGTTTTAGCCGGTACGAGTCTGGCACTATCAAGTAGAATCACGTGCAAAGATATCGAGGACCCTTAAGAAATATTTTGACCCAAATCAAGCCTTCGCAAACACGAGATCAGAGGTGGAAGTCTGAAAACCTAACGAGTTGATCTAGGTTGAGAGTATACTCGTTAGAAATTTTTGCCTCTATCTTAGACACAAAAACATCCATAATGTGGAAACAAGACAAAACTCGTAACCATGGTAATGCAGTAAACAATCCAGCGATCTTGTTACGTTGGGGGTTAGATTTCGTATTCTTTCAAATCTCTTGCGATCTTGTGTCTGACATGGAAGTTTGTAACGCCTAACGTACCGAGATTGTCCATTGTGACGATTTTTATGTCGTTTCTACCCATATGGTTTGTTTTGTGAGTAAGACGGAGATAGAAAATATCTGACGAGTCAACTCTAAACCGACATCAACTCAATAGGGTTGAAACTTCCACTTCTGGAAACGCTGGCTATTGGGTCAGAATATTTTTGTTGTCCTCGATATCTGAATTTGGCAATGCTATTTTATCATATTAAAAAAACATCAAGAAAATTTAAGTGTGCCCAACTTTTTAATCTGCAAGAATTTATTTGGATGGCACCTAAATATGATTATGAGATTATGAAAAAAAAATTTCCTATGGACAACTTTTTTGATTCCTTATGCCTTATGCCGGCACTACACACTTGGCGAGACACCGAGCCAAATTTCCACGTCTTTATTCTTTTACACGCTTGCACCCTTAGCCCAAGGCGGTATCATAAAATACGCTTGTTGGAGGTGATTGAAGCGTCCTTCCACGCCTGTGCACGGGCGTGCGCATACACCTGATGCATTTACATTGGCATGAGAACTAAAAACATGTGCTCACGTATGATTTCTGCCGTGCCACCACGCTAATGTGAACACCTCTTAAAGTAAAAAAGGCCCCATACACTATCAAACAATTTGCGCAACAGAGAGTGTTGTGCAAATATATTGACAGTGTATGGCGATGTTTGAGTTGTTGCACAAACTGTGGTGTAAATTCAAACATGTTTGAAATAATTTGCGCCAGATGTTGCGCTAACATGTTTGTGCAAACTGTTTGATACAAAATCAAGTTGGCATAAAATAAAAAACGAATAATTTTATTATTTTATTTAAAAATAAACAGATGTTTATTTTACGCCAACTTGATTTTCTAAATAAAAATTTAATATTTTTTTAAATTTTTTTTTAATTAAAGTAAAAGAACAATGTGTGTTACATCACTTAAATTGTATTTTTTTTCTCTATCCAATGGTATAAAAATCAAATATCGCGCCCATAAGAAAATCAAAAGTTGGTTTAAAATTAATGAAATCTAGTTAACCTAAAATTTTCTTTTTAAGGCCAATCGATAGAGAATGTCAAATTATGTAAAACTGCCAAATTGCAATCGAAAAAGTTAAGCGATTACAAAAATATGGAAGAAAAACGAAAATGCGAAATTTCAGATCTTTCATGATATTTCAGGACTAGAGCAAGATATCTCGGATTTCTGAATAGATTCTAAATGAGTTTGAAAAGGGTCAACTTTTTTCTAATTTAAGCAACTTTCTAACTCTTTAGGTTCACAAGATCCCAATGGTGTGCACCGTAAAAGTGACCACCCTGTATACATTTTCATAGTTTTTTTTTTAAATTAAATTTTTTTTTCCAGAAACATTAAAACTACCTATAAGGGCGAACAGCCCTTAAGAAGCGAAATCGGACATATATTAATAGGAAGTTTTATTCTTAGAATTAGTCGTAGAATATCCTCCTAAGATTTGGTTATTTAATTTCAGAACCCCATGTATAATCACAGTCGGTCTGTATCATAAAGCAACAACAATAAATTTATAAAATAACGCGGAGACAAAACAATAAATTCATTAAAATGGAGTTCTTCCCAATTTCAAGTATTCATAGAAACCAATAATCAAAGTTGCAATAAACCAAAACACATTTATACCTTATTTCTTGAAATATAAATTAAATGAGCTTTATACACAATAACACAATTGTTCTGTAAAAATACAATAAGTCTTCTTTAGAATTGAAATTCGTTTAAATTTTTAATCTGGTTTTACGGCATTTTAAGTTGGGATAATGATCTTAATCTTCTGCAGATTTATTTCAGGTACCTAGTTTTTAATTTACATAAAAACAATTTTATATTGAGGGCGTAGTAATTTCATTTATTTTCTAAAATATTTTCTGTAGTAAATAAATTTTAATATTTATTGTAGAATACATAGTATGTGATTGTTTATAAAAGTAAGACAATATCGTTTGTGTTTAAAATGAATTAAAAAAACTTTATTGCTATTTAATAATGATACAATGATTGAGGATGAACTAATAAGAACAATTTGCAAGATTTTCCAATTGGTTTATATTGACGATTTTTAGATTCTAGACGCCCTCTGGTGGAATTTTAAGAACTACGCGAAAGGAATAAAAGTCAAAAAAAAATTACAATTAACGTATGTATATACTTGCGCTGACAAAAGATGAATATTACTTGTTTAATATGTGTTATGAGCTAAAATAAGTAAATAATGGGCTTTTGTTAATAATATAAATAAAATACTCCTTTCGATCAGCTGTTTCCGTCAAAACAGCGCCCCCTACAGGTAGGTAAAATTCCCAATTGAAAAATAAGGAATATAGATGCAAACTCCATCATGAAATTATTTTTAAATATTTACAGACGACTATCAATAGTAAGCTCTTTTCAAATTTTAAGCAAATTATTATTTAAAATAGTAAACTTTAACATTCCGTATTTCAAATAAATGTATTTCTATTTTTTATCTTGAAATCGATTTCCAAAGTTATGAACACTTGTTTAGAAACGACCCTGTATAATAAATTTCGAGACATTTCAGGTTCGAACTTTCAATTCTATACCATTTTTGAAGATTACGTAATAATTTGACCGTTCTGTCTCTCTTACCCTCCCAAAACAAAAATTCCTCTCATAAGTAGGTGCGTAGTTGAGAAATTTATTACTTAGAAAAAAGGAACATATCAGGAAATTTAATCATTATTCAATATGAAAGTTGACTTGCTCAAAAAATCTCAGAAATGCGAGAATACATTAATAAGTTTCTAGTTAAAAAAAATTTAAATTAATTTGAAGTATTAATAATAATAATAAATTAATTTATTCTATTTAAAGGTAAAGTTGAAAGCAATTTCAAGTATTAATTTAACTCAGTGTTTATCTAATAATTTACATTTTTTTTTAAAAGTATTGTGGACAAATCAAATTTCTTGCCGAAAAAGATCTTTAGAATTTATTGCTTTCAAGTTCATAGTAACATAAAATCATGTCAAAATTCTATTTTTTTATTTTCAACTATACAAAAAAATTATAATTATAATGTACTTTGGCTACCCTGAAATGAATACGTTGTGCTCCGGTGATAAAAATCATCAGGAATATTTTAACTGCACTAATTTTAGTTTTGAAAAAAAAACTGCGAAATAACTTGAAAAAATACCAGAAGAAAAAATAGGTACACCCACTTAGCATGTCTAAAATCACTACAGACTATGTTTGGTTGAATAGTTGCGGTATCAATCTTATTTGAATTCACTGTGCCTATTGGGAATTTTAGCTACTTACAAAATTCAAATTGATTTATTATGTAAACCCATAAAATACGTTCTAATGCTAAAGCTTGAAATCAAATATAAAGCGTTTTCTAGGTTCAAACTTTTACCAAAGGGGGAGCAGAACTCTAGAAATCCCAATACAGTGATAAAATTTTAGTTAGTTTTGTTACCATTAAATAAGTGTACAGTTTTATAAATTTTATAACATTAGACATTAAGATCATTTAATAGAGAATTTGACTTCTTAAACGAGTATAGGATTACCTATTATCTATTATCAGGTTGAATGTGATGATACACCGTTTATGTGCGACAAAACAAAAAAAATATTTTATATTTTAGGTTGTAAAAAATATTTGCTGAATTAATCGTTGCCAGTGATTTATATTTTGCAATTCATTATTTTCTTTTTTAATATGTACAGCTGGTCCCAGCTGGAAGTAGGATAAAAGTAATAACGTTCGCATATTCTTTGTCCTACTTCCAGCTTGGAGCAACTTTACATATGTTATAAAATAATTTTTTATTTATATTTATCTAGATTTTTATGAACTGTTTTGTCGCAGAAGTTTGTTCGTTCAAAACTTTAATAAAATTTATAATAACTCAAATTAAATCAATTTACTACTTATATTTAACAGTTCACCATTTTTTCAAATATACAGGTTGCCTAAAAGGTCTGTACAAAACAATACCACATACTTCTGAGATTAAAATAGGACGATTTAACCAAACTTATCTACTATTATTGGTTAATATGATCATAACAAAATTTGATATTTGGCTATGTAATGAAAAAGGGTATTTCTAGATAATTTGTTTTTACTTTTTCACGTTATGTAAGTGGTCAAAAATAGGTCATCGACATGCAAATTTTCTTGTAACTTTTTAATGGCTGAATAAAAATTCATAAAACATTACTTGTAGCTAAACAGTGTAATTATAAACTTCTTTTGTCTCTTATACAATTTTTCAAACTCGTTTAGTTTAGGCAGAAAAAAATATTTCCATGTGGTGCATAACCTATAACTTTGGAAAAATATTTAAATTTTTCGCCAAAAGTCTGTACAAAATAACACCACATATTCTTGGGACCAAAATAAAATGATTTAATCAAACTATCTAGCGACCTTTAAAGATCTTATCTTTTTAAATAACTTTCATGGTCAATAGAGGCTGAAGGAAGCATATTTGGATAAAAATAAAATTGGTTAAATCATTCCATTTTAGTTTCAGGAATATATTGTGTTAATTTGTACATACCTTTTAGCGAAAAATTTAAATTTTTACCCAAGGTTAGGTTATTTACCACATGGAAATAATTTTTTCTGCCTAAAATAAGGGATATAGAAAAATTTTGTAAAAGACAAAAACAGTTTATAATTACACTGTTTAGCTACAAAATACAAAATAGTTTAGAGAACTTTAATGGTCTCTAATACCTTAACGAAGTACTTTTGGATAGAGATAAGTTTGATTAAATCGTCTTATTTTGGTTTCAGGAGTATTGTACAGACCTTTTAGGAACACCCTGTATTATAACTTAATTTATACTGTAAATTGTGGATTGGTTATTCCACCAAACAAGAATTTTAAATTTCATTAATATTTACTTAGAAATTGGAATAATATTTTTAAGATTTATATATCCATTATTTTATTATGGTGTAAAGTTACTTCGGCTCAGTGGGTAGAATATTTTGCAATTGCATCACGTCAATATTTGTATACTTACTTTACAGAATATGTATGAGTATGTGCACGGAAATGGAGCAAATTAAAACCCGAACAGCATTATTGCACGGATTTTTTTTTAATATTATCTTTATTTTCTTGGTAGTCTAATTCAAATTACTACATGTTGATGTCTTCATATTATGATGCAAAAATTTTGGGCCTCTTATCTTTTGATAATAAAAGAAAAAAAGAAAAACACTTGTGCCTTCTGCATAAAAGAAAGTAAAATTTGTTAATGTTAAGACTTATTATTCAATATATACGGTGACATAGAGCACTCGTCTCACTCTATTATTTCGAGAATGCTTTGTTGAATGAGGAAGGTATAAAAATGTATTATCAGAGTGAATACAAAGAATCTATTTGTATAAAACAGTATATTATAAAATGAGTTTTATAAGTCGCATATTGTAGCGAGTATTTTAATGAACAAGTGCTACTATCGACTTATGAAACGAGTTTTTTATACTATTTTTTCTATTTTGCGCCTTTTTATCTATTTAAAATAAAATATTATAGTTTTCAATTTTAGTAAATTTTCTGGTAGTTGGCAACTTTAATGTCAGGTTTGTCAAATCATCAAATAACCTGTAAATCGCTTGGCAACTGCCACTTTAAAATCAATAAACTTCAGTGCTACCAACTTCGAAAAATAAAATTTACTACTCAGTAACGCACCGATAGCAGTGCGGTACTGGCTAGTAACGCACTGCTGTCAGTGTGTTACTAGCGACTAGTAACGCACCAAAATAGAAAAAAGTTATTTTCCGGATCGAACCAGAAGTTTCCTTTATAAAGAAAGACTTTTTATCGAAATGTTTTTTTTTATATATTGAATATTTACAAAAATTAACAATAATAATTAAAGAACCATGTCTTGGGTTTTTGGCCCAATCTGCATCCCTAAATGACAACAGTGAAGTGCAAATAATTCTTGCTTTGATTTGACAGCTGCCAGTAAAGTTTGTAAAGTAATGTCAATTTAGTTAGTAAATTAACAACAAATTCTATTGTCGATATACCAGTAATTAGGAAATTGAACATGTTATATTTTAAGATGCAATCAACATGTCAGGAATGTAATGATTACAAATATCTCAAAAAGCGTTTTTTATTCAAACCAAAAATTTTGTGAAATTTATTTATTTATTGTTATCTATTATACATTCTATAATCTACAAAAGTCTGCAAACGAAGAATACTGTGAATGTGAATGAAAATTTATACCTATTTACAACTTTTATACTTAGGAAGTATCGAGGTAGCTTTGATTTTTTATAAAACTTGGAATATGAAAGTAGGTTGATTTTTTTGAAGAATTCTCCAACAAAATTTAAAATATCAAATACCTATCACGAAATTTTATTGGCAGATGAGAGATGAGACGACGACATTCAAGAGTAATGGAACTGGTAATTTACATAACGGTTACTACAGGATTCTTATTATTCTTATTTTCTGAGAAAAAATATCCTATAAGAAAAAACATGATGTTTCTATGGAAATATAAAATAAAGTAAGTAATGAATATTTAGCTTGAACACACATTTTTTCCAAATATAGTATCACAAGTGTTTACATTTTTTCGGTAAAATTTACGCTGGGTCTATACTCTCGGTACCGGGACTGGTTATATACCCGGTACCGGCATCAATGTCCCACCCGGTACTGGGATTATGTTTTTGCCTGGTAACGGTAATAGTATTATGGCGAGATCAGACTGTATGGTGTACAGTGTCATAATAATGGTAAATTTCACGAATGAAGCAGGTATGTTTTTGTAAAGTTTAGTAATTACTTTTACCAAAAACGTCTTTATACTTGTAACTTGTATAAAGTTAAGAGTAGGTATAGGTTTAAATAGAAAGTTATTTTTAAACTATAAATATGTATTTGATACTATTTAAAATTGAGAAAATTTATCATAAATAAAGCATAAGAAATAATAAAAATTCTAAAACATTTTAATAAAAGTTTTTCAGAATCATTCAAAATATTCTTAAGAGGAACAATCCGTATAAAATCGGTGCCGATACCGTGTTCATAATAACTCCCTTCTGTAAGCCAACAAATTGATATTGTTGTGAATTCATTCATTTGATATTTTCTATGTCCCTCTTACAAACAACAATGGTCTTAATGTGGAAGTGAGACAAAAATCGTAACTATAGTAATGAAGTAAATAATCTACCGATTCGGTAAGTTAGACCTTACAGAATTATACCTCCGGTATCGGGTACAAATCCAGTCCCGGTACTACAGTATAGGCAACTACTAGTAACGACACTTCATGCAAATTACATGTTATTTGAAGGGACAATTTTTGGTGACCTTGACGATATATGTATATGTATACTCAGATACGCACGTAGTAAATTTAAATTTACGTCATTTTTTCTAACCTTAAAAATTTAACATACATTTGATTAAACTTGAAGTTTATAATGATTTTGACAAGCTTAAATTAAATAATATACATTTTTCAGCAATTCATTCATTACGGTATTTAAATTCAAATGACGACGGTTTTAAAATTATTTTGATTATAGAGAAATGTAATTTGCAGTTCTAAACTCATTGGTACCAGATACGCACCATAGAAATGGTACTAGTACTAGAATAGACACGGGAGAGTGTCGCTACTGGTAGTTATTTATACTGTCCCGGTACCGGGAGTATAGACACAGCGTAAAATTTATTGAATCGAGAGTGCGTTGCTGTCAATTTCATGAGTAAATTTTCATAAAAATCAAAAGATGAAGCCGAGTAATTTTTGAACAATTTGCGAATGAAATTCTGGAACAAACTCGAGAGGATTCAATAAAGTTTATCTATAGAGAGAATTTAAACAATCGTGATATTTTTCATATGGCTATATGGATAACAAATAAAAAAGTAAACTAACCTAATCTAATTTATTTGATGTTTTTAATGTTATGAATATCAGTCACATCCATAATTTTCATCAGTGTAAAACCAAGGGAGGATATCTCGCATATAAAAAGTTTTGCCTCTAGGTTTCTCGGGGAATCTACGCGATGGCGCTGTTTTATTATTTTTTTAGGCAACTTTATTTACAATCCTTAAGAAGATACTCGGTGAAATGATTGAAAAGCGTACTTTTCGCTAGTAAACATTGTTTTTTGGGCATTAGTAATCAAAAATTTAACAAAAACGATGCTTGGTTCCAATCAAATTGAGTTTAGTTTTCATATAAAATTTTTGTTTTTCATGTAGAGTCTATGATAGGGGCGTACTTTTTCAACAATTATAAAAACTCATTTCTTTGTCATCGATGATTTGGATAAATTATTCAAGTACCTATTAAAAAGTAAAGAAGAAATATCCATTTTATTTTGAAATGTTGCTTTATTTTTCATTAGTTTAAAAAAATTTATAGTAATCTATGGAAGTAATTGTCACCGTCATACTTCTGTTTGTGCATAGATAAAATGTATTGTGGGCTGATATTCAAGGAACTATTTACAACTTGTATAAGTGAATTGCAACTGATTTAAAAAGTATCCCAACTAAACTTGAACTCTGCGAATATCACCAGTGTTTTTTTAAACTATTTTATTATTGAAATTAAATACCTATTATTGAAATTAAATTCGTATGATGTAAATAGGCAGAAACATAAATAAATATTAACCATATAATTATATTTTTTCCGTTTTGTTAAAACAGCCGAATGTTAAACAGTCGAAAAATGTTTGCTTCTTATTAAATATTGTAAGTTACAATATTTAACAAAGAGGGAACATTAAATAAATATTTGAAAATTATTTAAATTTCTTGGAATTTGTCAAAAGTGTGGGGGGAATCTACGCGATGGCGTTAGTTTTACGGTCTGAAAAATTTTTATCCCAGATAGCCATCTATTTTATCTATGGTGTAAAACTTGATCATATGTCAAAATTAAGTATTTTGATTAGATTATAATTCAATAAGTTGTACAGGGTGTCTCAAACTTTAGTTTATCAGTTTATTGGCCATTTTTATTATTTATTTAAACATATGAACAAAGCCACCTATGAAGAAATATTTTTATTGATAATTGGCGATTTCAATAAAGTTGAGATTCGATTTTTGTTTAAAATGCATTTGAAAAAAGTTGATGAAGGCTTATTAATGGTGGTCAAAGCCAATAAAATTTTTAAAATGGAATTGGATTGCTAATTCGTTTGTATTAAAATGTTTTATTGGTTTGATTTTTATCTCTACAACTAACATTTGGTTTGTAAGCTAAAATTGAGACATCCTGTGAAGGTTTATTAATATTTAGTTAGTGTCAGATCGATAAAAATAATATTTATAGGAATCTAGATTACAGGTGATCAGGTGAACTAAGTTAAAGATGTTTGATGGATGCTACTATAATCTATAATACAGAGGAAGTTGCAATAGTAAAGATGAACATCAGTGATAGGAATCCAACTAAATATTAAACATATTATAAGTAGCATGTGTAAATTTGCCAAGAGGTCCAAGGACAAACTTTTGAATATTTTTGTATTAGTTTTTTGTTTTATACTATAAGTCAAAAAGACATTTTGTAAATAAAGTTAATTTAGTTACTTACCTTATTTTCTATTGTCAATGTTACTTTTAATCACAAGCCTGTATCGATGTTACCAAATTTATACTTTTGTTTTTTTTGTTATTACTCTTCTGAAATTTGTGGGAAATGTTTTATATTAGAAGCAAAAATTTAAATTAAGTAAAATTTATTGGTTTTTTAAGCTAAGTGATCTTGCTCTTGCGGCGGAAACAGGGCCGTAGCCAGAACCAAATGTTAGGGCGGCCATGAAGAATCTTTAGGCGGGCAAACATTTTTTATTTTTTTTTAAATAACTTCAAAATATGAAAAATTATAACTTCAAAGTATAAAAAAATATATCTTCAAAATATAACAACAAAATTAAATATAACTAAAATTAAAAAAAAATTATAATTTTTATTCGATACCGAAATTTCATAAAACTATAATCTATAATAGTCCTATATTTCAATTATGTTTAAGACATCTTATATTTGAAATATTAGTAAAAGTATCTCAACCATTGGGAATTTTAACTACCTGTAGGGGGCGCTGTTTTGAAAGAAACAGCTGATCGAAAACAGGTTAAAATCGAAAATTGTTCACAATATAATTATAATTGGAACAAAAGTATTCTATTTAATTATTTTAATTCACAGAGGTGGGTAGTATTTGAAATAAAAGTAATTGAAATAGTATTTGAAATATTTTTAGTATTTTGTATATGAAACACTTTCCTAAAAAGTATTTTGTGTTTTCAAGTACCAAATTGTATTTCAATTACATTAAGTTTTTAAAATCAAACTTTTGCATTATACATTTTCATCCAATCTTTTATATTGAATTCTTTGGACACCTGATTGAAAAAATGCGAATTCACCCAAGCGCGCATGAATTTAAAGTAGGAAAATGCAAGATGAATATTATTTTAAATAAATAATTTATTTATTATTTGTGAGCGGCGTGAACACATTTCTATTTATTTATTAAAACATATTACTGTTATTGCTAATACCTTAAACTTAAACCATCTTTTTTATTTCAAATAGAAAAGTATTTCAAATAAAGTATTTTAATTACAAAATATAAGTATTTTGGATAAAGTATTTCAAATAAATCTAAAAAATAAAATATTTTGTATTTCAAATACTTAACAAAAGTATTTTGCCCACCTCTATTAATTCACAAAACAAATAAAATAGGCAATATTAGCCTTTTATAAGCGCGATAATATCATTTAAACGTATTTTATTCTTTGACTTTTACCATTTTTACCGGTTTCCCATAATTTAAAAAATCCTCCAGAAGTCCAGAGGGTATTTAGAATTTTGAAATCGCGAATAGTGAGTCTGTTAGGATTTTTTTTTGATTTTTTTCACTTAAAATTTAATATAACATAGGTATACAGGATACAGGAGGAGGAGGCAACATATTTTTTCGATTGAAAACAATCATTAACAAAAATAATCTAAACCAATTATACACAATTTAAATATTAAATTAAAAAAAAATTAATAATAAAAAAATTTAAAAAAATAAAAAAAAAATTTAAAACATTAATTTAAAAAAATTATTAGTATAATTGGTTTAGATTATTTTTGTTAATGATTTTATTTAATCGAAAAAAATATGTTGCCATTAAAAAAAAAGTTGCCTCTTCCTCCTTTGATGTTTTCAAAAATAAAATTAATCTTTTATTATCTGATAGTAGTATTCTTCAAACCATTTAATTTGACATATCACTTATTAAAATCAGATAAGAAATAACGAAACTACATCGTTGGTCGTTTTTGTGCACTCCTTTGTATATGTACATAAATACATAGGTTAGGTTTTTAATATAACGCAGTTATCTGTAAAATCTGTAAAAAAAATTCCTGTCCTGAAAATTTTTTCAACTGTCGAAAGCAGTGGTATAGTGAGGCCGGAACGGATCGGAATGGCGTTCCGGTACTTTTTTAGGGAAGCCGGAACGCGTTCCGGTACTTTTTCTCAGAAATATTATTTTTTTAATATCTTTTAACACAATTATTGCGAGTCACATGGATTCATAAAATAAATATATTCCTAGCAAAAATTCTCAAAAATTATATAATTCTATTTTATATCATCAAAACCGCTCCCAGACTTATAAAGTTTAAAAAAAATTGCCTGCAGTAGCGTTCCGGTACTTTTTTCTTTAGGACTACACCACTGGTCGAAAGTATTTTTTTCCAGAGCAGGCATTGCTTGCCTTGGCCCATAGCTGGCTACGGCCCTGGGCGGAAAACGAAATTAGTGAGATGACGTCAGAAGTAGGTTAGTTGCCATCATATTATCATGGTGGTCACCGAGGTGGGCTACTTGTGACACGTCGTTTTTGACGGGAGAAATTAATTTGAATCGTCAATGTATCTTTCATTTGTATCTACTATCTCCTCACTGCGCCATTGCGTTTGATAAAAAACACTTGCCTTTTGTCATGGAAGTTTGATTTAGAGTTTTGTGGCGGTGGAAGATTGTTAATTCGAAAATGAAAATAATGAATAGCGACACGCGTGTTAAAATTGGCGAAAACAGTACGCAACAAGTGTTACATCGTGACAATTGAAAGCTCATGTTAACAAGAGCATAATCCTGTTGCTGGTTGCTGTCTTTTGGTTTGGAGGCTTATGGGATCATGTCTAAAGTTATTAAATAATTTTTTTTGAAAAAGACGATTGTTTTATTTTTGAAAAAAAGAGTTAGAGGTGGCCCTCCCGCGTGGATTGGCGAGGCGTGAGCCAACGGCAGGCCGAAACTCGCCTGTTGCTCGCTCGGGGCCAATCCAGGGGTCCTCTCTTGCCAACCAATGGCGCACTTTCCTCCTGAGCCCTGCAAGCATGGCCCGCTGCGCTGCGTGCCTCAGTCAAGCTGTGAAACTCGGTTTGTAAGGTCATACCGTATCCGGTGGCAAGTGCCATGTGTTGTTTTCATTGACTTTGTGCGCGAAGTGTTGACACCATACACCATACCTATTAAACTATGATGAATGCGGCATTTTTGGACGGTGGACATCACCATCATCTCGCCACGTACGGCTTGAAGATGAGTCCTGGCCACGAAGCCGGCGGCGCGACGCATCACCAGAACCCGGCGGCGGCGGCCGCGATGACGGCCCCCGAATCCGTGCAGAATCACCACTTCCAAACAAATTACGGCCACATGGGACATTTCAATCCTCACGCGGGTTACGCAGCCAGAGATTTCCTCTTGCGACGGGACCACCACGATTTCCCGACGGCGGCCCAAACGGCCCCCAGTGAACCGCCGGTGCTCTTTCACCACCACACCGACATTCCGCCGCATCACCAGCACCTCACGCCGCATCATCAAATGTTGTATTCGAGGAGCGAGCACCACGCCGCTTATCACAGCCAACCCAACCACCAGTATTTGAATCCTCACATGCCCATGCCGCATCATCCCTCCAACGTGCACGGGGCCTTTTTTCGGTACATGCGGCAGCCCATCAAGCAGGAGATGCAGTGCTTGTGGGTGGACCCCGAACAGCCGCCTCCGAGGAAACAGTGCGGCAAGCACTTCACCAGCATGCACGAGATTGTGACGCATCTCACCGTGGAGCACGTCGGAGGCCCAGAATGCACGACGCACGCTTGTTTTTGGCAAAACTGTGCCAGAAATGGAAGGCCCTTCAAAGCCAAGTACAAACTCGTCAATCACATTCGCGTCCACACCGGAGAAAAACCCTTTCCCTGCCCTTTTCCCGGCTGCGGCAAAGTTTTTGCCAGGAGCGAGAATCTTAAAATACACAAACGAACACATACAGGTTAGTTACATTTTTACAAATCTATATTATCTCTTTTGCAATTCTGGGATATTTCTAAAAATTATCTTATTTTTAAGGTACTTGATTAGGAGGAAAATAAGGTAGTTTTTTTTATGGCAAACAAGTTGAACGTTACAATGATGCCATAAAAAAGTTTTACTTCGAATAAAACGTCCAAATTTATGAAATACACGAACTTTGAATGAATTAATATTTTTCTTATATTTTATTACCTGATAAAGATTTAATTTTTTTTTACCCTTTATGCTAAATTTGGTTTTTATTAAGAATGAAAATTATCCGATAGAGGTAAAATATGAGATTGCCTTAAAATTAATAGAAAATTGAATTTTCAATAAAATAATACTATTTTTATTTTTTGCCGAATATTCGACCTTTCACCGAATACTAAATAAATTTCCCAGTCATTTCTTACACCACGTGCTGATTTTAACGTTTAAACATTAAATTTAAATAAATTATGGCAATGATGGTAAATTTTTGCATACCAATTGAAAACTATTGCACATATTGTTTATGTTTTTCTTCGTCTTCACTGCCTAATTTGCATAAGATACATTTGAATCGTTCTGCCAAAATATCTTCCTTATTTTTTATATTTTGAACTGTAATAAAATGAAATGAAATCATGAAATTATTGTTTATTTTAATTTTTAATATATTACCAAGAAAATATTTGGCTAAAAAGTAACAAAATACAATTAAAATTAAATATTTGTCTCAGCTATTATTTAGATAATGTTTTTTAGTTTTGATTCCATTTTATTGCATTTAAAAATATTAGAAGTAAAGAAGATATCCCGGCAGAGCGGTTTCAAAAAAATTACCCTTAAAATGGCGCCAATTCAAAAGCAACGATCAAGGAAAATCGAAAAACATAAATAATACGCGCAATAGTTTTCAATGAATGTGCAAAAATTTGCCAATCGGTGCTATTTTTTATTTAAATCAAATATTTAAAATTGTCTACATCAACGTAACAATGACCGTAAATATTAGATGCATCTCTATTTGTATATCCTACAATCCTGGTAATTGAATATTTACAAAAAATAAATTCTTTATTGACAATTTGATAATAATTTTACTCGCCCTTTAGTAAGAAAATAATGAACCTAGAAAACACATGCCATTTATTTCATTACAATAATTAGTATTTTTGATATGACTTCCTTTATCTATATCCAAAAATGCATCCTTGAGCAGTTATAAGCTTCCAAAGATGATTTTTAAAATAGAACATTTTCTATTACAGCCAAAGCAATAAAGTTTTTTTAACGAAATTTTGTATACGTGGTTTTGAATAATGAACGCTTAATTGGTAATAATTTGGTTAATCCTCGACTTTTGTAAATGGTGTTTGAAGAAAGAAGAAGACATAAAACAATCAAAAACTTTTTTAGGTTTTTACAAATTTTATTTAAATATTAGTTTTTCATTTAGAAAACTGCAAAATGAAAATTTTCTATCCCCTGTCCCTTGTAAATTTTTCCTAAGTCAAGTTGTTTTTGAATAAAATTAAAAAAAAAGGTAGGTAAGTTGGGTCACTCAGCATAATTTAATAAAATATTCATTTAAACTTAAAAAAAAAATTGCACTTACTCGATCTTCATGGCTTATTAGAATATTCTTTAAACGTGAATTTAATTTTCAAAATTATCAATTTCTATCAAAACTGTTTTCCAAAATATTTTTTTAAATTTATTGAAAAGCGGCACAATCTACTTAAAATTCATGAGGTAAAAAATCTTACACTTGAATTTCTCTACAAAAGCAAACAAGTTTTAAATAAAATTTGTAAATCCTCTTCTTTTTCCATCCAACACCATTTACAAAAGTCCAGTATTACCCAAATTTTTATCAATTGAGCATCCAGTATTCAAATGCACATATACAAAATTTCGTTAAAAAAACTTTACTGTTTTGGCTACAATAAAAAAAAATCTATTTAAAAAATCAACTCCTGCATTTTTAGATATACAAGGTGTCCCATTTGAAGTTGGACTGTATGAGTGTCTTTGTTATTATTGGAGATAGAAAGTCGGTTAAATGGACAAAGTAGTTTATTAATAATTCATTTACAAAAAATTTGAATATCGCATGATTCCAACGCTATCTTGAAAGAAAAACAAGAAAACGCTATTTTCAAAATATGGCTATAACTTCGTTATTATCGGTGATATCAAAGAAGTTTTTTGACATAATACAGATAATTTTATGTGTACAATACAGTAAAACAAATGAATATTTTTTTTTCGCCAACAGATTGACCGGAAATGAACCAAACTTATTTTTTTCTTATGGCAGCCATATTGGATTTACACATATTCGGAATTAGTGTATTTTTCTGAGTAATTTGATATATCATATGTAATATTTTAAGAAAAATAGAAATAATTTTATTTTCCTAACCAAAAATGGCCTTGAATAGATGTAAACTGTCAATACATATGTGTTAAGATTTATTTTACATTTAATATTTTAAATAGTTACATTTATGTTATTGACAATTTACATCTCTTAAAGTCCAATGTTAGTTTGTAAAATCAAATAATTTTATTTTTTTTTTAAATATGACATATGGTATACCAGATTTTTTGTCTCTTATAAATTTTGTGTAGGATGTGCTATTTTCGAATAAAATTTAAAAAATGATTTAATTTCAAGTGTTTTTAAAACCGTATCCATGGTAACAAGCTACATCTTCAACTTTTCAACTGGATTTCCTAATTTTAGAATTTAAATTCGAGTTTAATAAGTATGCGAATATGCATTTAATATGGGGTAAACGCAATGGTAATATTTAGGCTATAAATAAATATTTTCTTAACAATGTATGTTAAAAAGCCTAACTTACTTACCATTTATTAAATTATTTTTTTAATGTTACTCAGACACTACACTTCCTACGCAAAATTTGTAGGAGACAAAAAAAATTTTCTTGAATTTCTCTACAAAAACAAATAATATTTTCCTAAAAAATTTTAATACCAAAAAAGTTCTTAAGTGATTTATGTCCTTTGGCACCATATAAAACCATTTCCAGTAATCGAGGATTGGTAAAATTTTTACGAAATGAGCGTTTTTTATAAAAATGTACGTATACAAAATTTCATCATAAAATTGTTATTACTTTGGGAACAATTAAAAAAAATATTTTTTTTAAATAAACTTCAGAAGCTTATAACTTTTTAGGGGTGCATTTTTGGATATAGATAAATAGGGTCAAATCGACTTAATTTCACATCTACTATCACCAGTTAAGCGTTGTCAGTGTAGTTACAGGACACCCTGTATAAAAAGCTATTCGAAATTTTAACTATGTATAGAGGGCGCTATAAATGGAAGATATTAGGTACTTGTCACTGTCAAAAATTGTGCTTAAAATGTATTCTTCTATCTTATAATAACATTTTCAACAAAACACAAATGGATTTATTATTTAAAGCTCAAAAAACATGTACCATTGTGCTAAATCAAAAGAGGAAGTACTGAATACAGAAGTTCATATTTTTGCCACCAGAAGGCGAGCGGAATTTTAAAATTCCCAATAGTTTTGAACATAAATTTTATTCGTGACATGAATTAATTTTATTTACTAACCTTCCGATTGGAAACGACAATATTCAATTTTTTTTTTATTTTTTGGTCTACTATGAAAAGACCGAATATGCAGTAAAAAACAATGAATTCTAAACAAGTATTTTATAATTGTCTATCCTCATTATAAACTTTGGTCTATTTATTTTTCGTGAAATAACAATTATTAAAAGTATTATAAATTATAATATTCCTTTTTGCACTCACTAATCCTAAAGCTTTACGGCAAACTTAAAATTTTAAGTAACAGATTTTCCATTATATTTCTCTTAAATTTTGACTTGTGTTTCTTAAATTTTAAGTGGAAATGGTAAAATTATACAGGACGTTTAATGTACTAGAGTAAATATTTTTGATATTTATAAAAATCATAAAATGAAACAGAATACATTTTAATTACATAAAGAAGATTGCATCAAATTCGTTCTAAATTAAGCAAAACATAATTGAGTAAAGTAATAAATTAAAAAAAAATCAAAATAAAATTTTGCTAAATTGTAAAAAAAATACAAAATTGCAACAAGTTCAAAAAATCACAAAGTTTTTAATTTTTAATAGTCACCATTAAATATTTATAACAAATTACTTAATTTTATACACATATTAGTTGTTTATATTTAAATAAAATTAATCAATATTGGTTTCTTTAATTAAAAAGATTTTTTTAAATGGAGCCATAAAAATATTGAATTAAAAATAGAAAACAGTACAAACAAAAGTTTTTAAAACATGTACAATAATATAAAATTTAAATTTTGTATAGTTTACATAAATATCAATTTTCAAATATTCGTAAAATATAAAATATCTCCGGTTTTATCTAAATTAACAATTGCGTTTAAAAGTATTTATTTTTTTTAATGAAAAGTATCTAATATCTGTTATATTAAAACTAATTTATATAAATTAAATAATATGGAGTTTGGATATCTAATTATAAATTTAGTCTAAAAAAAATATTACATAATATAATAGGTAGTAAGTTTAGATGATTATTATTATATTCATTTTTCACAAAAAAATTATTCATAATTTATATTAAATTAAAAATGTAATATTAAATACTTTTTATATGTAATACGTTTAAAATATTAAATGCATTATTTTTTTGTTTCTTAAAACAATTTAAATAATGAAAGTATAAATTCCATCTACAATACTTGCTCACCAAATTTTAGAAAAAATTAAAATATGACATTTGAGAGTTATTTCTTTATAGAAACACAATTATAGAAACTTAATTTATTTTTAATATCCAAAAATTATAAAATAAAAAGCAAGAAAATTAGAATTAAAACTACGGGTTGTCCACAAATTAAGCGGCAAAATTTTAGGAGGCGATTCTACAACTAATTTTAAGAAGAAAAACTTCCTATTTTGGTTCCTAAAGGAGCTACAGCCCTTGAAATATTATCAGTACAATAAGTCGGTTAACCCTATATTTTAAAGAAACTATTCAAATTTATCAATTAGCTACTTTTCATTAAATAACTAATAATAAAAATCGAGTATTGTAGAACAAAAAACGCAAGATTATTTTATGGTAAAATAGTAAAATATGATTGGAACTCTGCATGCATTTTTCTCGAAAAATATATAGGGAATAATATTATGAAAATAAATATTATGTTATGTTAACCATAGAAAAATTAACGCTATTTTTAAACTTAATACCCTTTCGTAGTGTTTAAAAAATCTGAAAAAATCATAAAGTTGTATCTTCAGGGTATTATGCTATACACCAAATTTCCAATCTCTAAGTATTCAAATAAATGACGAGAAACTGACTTTTAGACACAATATTTCAAGGGCTGTAGCTCCCTTAGGAAGCAAAATCGGACATATGTTTATAGAAAGTTTTTTTCTTAAATTAGTTGTAGAATCGCCTCCTAAAATTTTGCCGCTTAATTTCGGGACACCCTGTATATTTGTTGTATTTAATTTATAAATACTACAGTATTAATGTATTTAATTTATATTGAATATTAAAAATCTAAGTTCTAATTGTTGTGCCGAATATAAAATTTCATATTTTTGTCACCAGAGGGCGGGCGGCATTTTAATATTTCCAACAAAAAAAAAATCATAAAGTAAAAAAAAAGGACGTATTAAATTAAATTATCGATTAAATTTCTTACTAAATAATGAAAATAGCGTCAACCTTTATAGAATAATTAACAGTTTTTCAAACTTCATAATAATAAAGAAGTGATTTCCTAACTTTGCATTTTCATATCTTAATTAATAGGATTTTTTAAAACTATTTTTCTGTGGTTTCCTAAAGGATCTGCAATACCCTGTATATTTTTTTAAATAATTCCCAAGGGATTCAATTTTAAGATTTTAGTAAATTATAATAATCATTTTCATGTGGGTATCTTCATTTCATTCAATGAAAAAAATAAGATTTTTGCATTAATTACAAATAATAATTTATTAAAGCAAATTTTTGATTTGAATGATTATGATGGTTTATGGAATTATATAAAATTCTATAGAAAATAAGCATTGAATAGGTTAAATTGCGGTTTTCCCCTCAACACCCCATCATCAAGCAAACAAGAAGATTCTAAGCCAAAGCTAGGTACGCAATTCATCCTCTTTTCTAAGAAAGTCCGACGATTGTCCAAAGTACCTGGAACTATTTTATTACGACTTTTAAAGTCCTTTTTACGAATTTCAAATGATTTGTGGTGCACGTAATGGACACCCGATTCCCAAACTTTTAAGAATTATTAACTTTCCCATTGTCTACTCCACTTCTTCTTTTCCAAAGGAGAAAACATAAAAATTTGGTTATTTATGGAAAAAAGCAGGTGTGTGGGATTGAAGGCTCTACAAAATATAAAACATCCCCTACAACTAAACGGGTTGTTTCGAGTCATGTGTGAAGATTTTTTTGTTGGCCAAGTGTCCTTATCAGCGCAGTCCACAATGCCCTAATGACTGTTTTGACATTTAAATTCAAACGCATGGAAGTGCGAAGTGCACCCTACTTTAGTTGCTCGATATTATTCATGATTGGCCTCGAGGGCTCTACAAAGCCATGTTAACACGAGGGGCGAAACTTGAGGCTAAAAGTTACCGTTGCAAATCGACTAATCGCTCATAATTCAAACTAACAGATTTTATATAATATCCTATGACCAAATATATTGTACATACACGATTGAATAAATGTCACTTTTTCAAAACATGAGTATTATAATGATTTTTCATAATGAAACTAGTGTTGCAGCCAACGTAATGTAACAAAATAATGCTCCTTGCCACAATCTTCCACGTATAAAAAATTAAAGTTATATAAATTGGCCTGCACAGTCACCAGATCTCAATTCAATTGATTATACTTTTGAATCATAACAAACTGTAAACCGGTGTTCTTATAATTCAAGTTTAGTTGATCGATAATAGTTGATCAAAAAGATTTGATCAACATTTTAGTGGATCAAGAAAAGTTTGACATTTGCTTTCAAGTTTTGTTAAATTGAACTGATCACGCGTCACGCTGCGTATATTTAATTCAAAATTTCTAAATAAAAAGTCGGAAAGTATGATACTAAATTCAATTAAACAAATACAAAAATAAAGATGCTAGAGAAAGTGTTTTGGATTCATCTATTCTCTAAAAATGGAAATGCCTGGTTCTTGGTCTTACTACTGCTAATCTAAAGAATAGAATCAGGATTATTAAAACATCAGAAAATAGCAGTTTGCAAATTAAAAAAGCAGAACTTGGCATACAATTGGTTTTTAAGATTGTAGCGTTAATCATTTTTCCGACGACCATATGAGAAAATCGTATATGTCATTCATATTAGTAGTTTAGAAAATCGTTCATTTCAACACTAGTGACTTTAAGTTTCTATGTTGTAACTGTCAAATAGTTCTTGTAATTTTCGATAGAGGCGTTGCGAAGGAATTCCGAAAGCCCTCTCTTGGATTTTTTTGAACTTGCAAAAAAAGGATAGTTCAAATAAAAATTTATATTTAACCTCGCCAATATTACTAATTTTATTATTAAAATCATTATATAATTCACTTTTCTGTAAATTTTAAATAAAATAGGAACATTTTTTATTCGTTTCGATAAGTTGCTTCTGTCAAAACAGCGCCACCTACAATTATTTACATTTAACTAAAAATAATCGATAACTTCAATGTCAGCTGCTGTTACCATAGGTTAGGTTATGTTGTTACTACAAAATATTAATAATGGTCGCAAAATCTCCGTGGTCGTCGGAAAAATAGCGTACACAACTCGCAGAAAGTGAATTTCGTTGCTCGTGTAATATCCTCACTCGGCTAGCGCCTCGTTCGGCAATTTTCACAATCGCACAAAATTCGTCACTTTCTAGCTCATTGCGTAATATACTATTTTAATGATACGTGTGAACAGAAATTGATTCAAGTATTGCTGATTAACTATAATTGGTCAATTAAACTTAATTCGTGAAAGCATACCTTAAAATTCACGACTATAAGTAGTATAAGTACTTCAAAAGCAACTCTAAAATAGTATATTACGAAACGAGCTAAAAAGTGACAAATTATATGCGAGTGGGGATATTACACTAGCACGAAATTCACTTTCTTGAGAATTGCGTACGCTATTTTTCCGACGACCGCAGAGTAACAACTAAAAAGTCATAACATAACTTGTGTTGACATCAGCTGACATTGAAGTTTCGATTATTTTTAGTTAAATGAAACTAATTGTAGGTGGCGCTGTTTTGACGGAAGCTAAAAAATGTTCCTATTTTATTTAAAATTTACACAACAGTTAATTATATAATGATTTTAATAAAAAAATCCAAAAGGGAGGTTTCGGAATTTCTTCGAAGCACTTCTATCGAATATTACAAGAAGTATTTCAGAGTTACAAGACAGAAAACCAAAATCACTAGTATAGCAATGATAGATTTTTTAAACTACTAATATGAATGACATATACGATTTTCTCATATAGTCGTCGGAGAATATATTTTTAATTTTTAATCACAGTTGTTAACAGAAATAAGTATTAAATAAATTGAAAAATCTTTTAATTAGATTCTTGGAATACTTGTGAATTTGTAAATACAAGTTGGTATTCATAAATCTTTAAGGAGCTTTGCTAAAGAGGGACAAGATATAATAATTTATTTCATGAGTTGACCATTTCTTCAGTTTAATTTATTGTCTTGGGCGGTGCGGTGGGATTTTCCCGCACTGTCAAATGATTTTGCTAGCATTTAAATTTATTGTTTCAAAAACGTTTAATTTTGTCTTTATTTTCTTCCAACAACTTGTTCCTTTTAATTGTTACTTTTTTCGTATCACCGTTTTATATCTACAAAAAAACAATTAATCTTTGTACGAAAGTGTGATTATTTTAATCACAAAATTTGCAATTCTAAAATAGAGTATGTACTTTTTTGTTTTCATTGTATTTCAATTGAATTTCACTTGTATTAGAATATGTTGAAACTTACAAAAAATTAATTATAAGAAATATTTGAATAAAATATTATTAATTTTTTTTTAGAATTATTTTTCATTTTCAATTGAACACAATTCATGAAAGAGTAAGAAATGAATTTAGAAGCTGGCAACTCCCTATTTTCGGTTTAAAATAAAAATAGTTTGTTGAAACCCAATTTAATCATGACTTACAAATAAACATGTACAAATCGATCTAAAAAGCGTGTCTGGCTTAAATGTAATATGAACGTGTATAAACTTTCACAATTCCAATGTATATTTTACAATCCGTCAGACGTCAATCAATCACACAGTTTTCTATTTATTCGGTAACACTACCCTTTAATAATGTTGGTACAACTGATCACGTGGCACAAATTGCCATTGCTGCTCACTTCTTTTTTCCTTCAACTTCCTACCTCCTTTTCTTTGTATTGTTTTAAACATCTGTGCTTAAAGCTTAAACATAATTGCTTACACACCAAATTCTTCAAAAAAATTAACCAAGCATTGAAGAAATAAAAGAACTAGGTGTATAATAAATATATAAAGTAATTGGTTAAATATTTTTTCAAAATAAGTGTTTCGGCCTAATCAGCTTCATGTCAGTAACGTATGTACATTGAAGCCTTTCAAATTACAGGGTGTCTAACGACCTGGAAAACAGGGAAAACCTGGATTTGTCAGGGATTTTGAAAATTCTGGAAAAATTAGGGAATTTTTTTTGTTGGAAATTTAAAATTTTTCTTAATATTTCGATTAATGCCAACCGCGACGTGTTCATGCAGGTTAGGTTGGGTTGGTTTAAAATTTTCAAATATTTAGCTTAAAAACATTTTTTTCTTGTTGAAACTAGTCAGATTAAACAAGGTGTTATTATTCATAATAATTTTAAAAATATTCTTTTTTTTCTTTAACACATTGAAGATAAAACATTAATCTGGAAAAAGTTGTCTGAAGTACCTGGAATGGTCAGGGAATTTTGCATTTTAAAATTGTTAGACACTGAATTAGATTTTTGATTAATAATACTAAAATACAGGATGTCCCACAATTCAGTTTACAAGTCGTATCTCCGATATTTGAAATGATAAAAAATCAAATCAAAAAAGGTTTTAATGGCATCGAATGTTGATTCCAATTCCATTCTCAAAATTTTATTGCATATGACCGCTCCTGATACCACTCTTAATAACTTATTTTTTCAAATGGGACCTCATGCTAGTGAACAGAAATAAAACCCCAAATCCCGACTTTCTACTGAACACGACAGTATGTATCCTTTTTGTTTCTCATACAATAAAGGGAAGATGAATGTGTATTATATTTTTTTTCTAAAATCAATTCAAAAAAGACTGAAACCACCAACTATGCAACCAAACATACTCTGAAGTGATTTTAGACTTGCTAAGTTGGTTTACCTGTTAATTTTCATTCAAATTTAAATCTCATCTGTCATTTTAACCAAAGTGTCTTTTAGCAGTTTTTCTTTGGGTATTTTTTCAAATCATTTCTCAGTGTGTTGCTAAAACAGTGCTTTTCAAAACTAAATTTGTGGAGTTAAAATATTCACTGGAGCATAACGCATTCATTTCAGTGTAGCCAACTGTGGCAAACTTACAATGTCAATGGTTTTAATTTTATTTGAATTCACTATATTTGAATCGCCAATTATCAATAATTTCAGTGGCGAGTGTGCAAAATTTTGCGAACAAGGTTCTGAAAAGCACTTTAGCTCCAAATAAAACATGCTATTTTCACTTTACATGCTTGCATGATTCAAATGATTTAAAAGATCAGGGAAGGCGGCGTAAACGTCAAAGGACGATCTTGTTCGATTATTTCCGATTTATTGGTGTATGGTATATACTTGACAATTCCATTAAATATGTTTACATTTTCTATGATAATGGTTGAAACAACATACCCTCATTTATTTGGCAAACATGATTTCTATTTTTATTCACGATTTTGAAATATAAATTTAGAATTTTATTTTTTTTTTATTAAAATAAGGTGTTTTTTTGCAAATCAAATTCAAATTTTGTTACTAAAATTCAACAGAATAAAAATTTTAAATTCAATTGATTTGACATTTGGTATAAATATATTTGACACATTTGGGCGGCAGGAAAAGTAACTTTTTCTGCCGCTCGCGGCCGGCAGAAATAGTACTTTAACAGCCTAGGCATTAAAATACATGTTTAACCTTTTGTATTGAAGCATATAATGATATGTTTTACTGACGTTTGAAGAAAAAAATATTTTTTTAAAAGTGGGTTATTATAAAATAAAGAATTAACTTAATTTTGTACCATAAAGTAACCAACATGTTGTCGTATTCAAAATAATGTTAAGATCCAATAAATTATGTATCTGGTAACAAATGAAAGGGATGCCCTTTTAAAAAAAGTTGATGTTGGCTTCTTAAAGGTGATCAGGCCCAATAAATATTTTAAGAATGGAATTAGAATACCAATTTAATGCCATTAAAAGCTTTATTTATTGATTGTATATTTAATATAGATGTCATTACTGTGACATTGTATACGCAAAATTGACATGTAAAAACCTATTTTACGTGATGATTTACTTTACATTACGATTGCAGTATAGGTAATAAAGTTACAAATGACATTTTATTTTAAGGGTTATCTAACATTTTGAAATTAAAATTTATTTAAAATAAATGTATTTATAATTTTTACACATTTTTAACTTGTATTAATTAGTAAAATAAATTGTACCTACTATTTAATTTTTATAATGTCAAATGGTAAACAATACTTACTTTGGTTGTTGGTAGATGGCGCTGTTGATAGACAATGTGAAAAAATTAATAATTTTTAATAATATAATTGTATAATTGGTGCTTTCAATTATATTAATGAAAAAATAATTTATTATAAATTTTAATAAATGTAAATGTCAATGCAAGTGATACATGATACATACGTTTGTTTTGAATCGTAAAGTAGGTTTTCTGAAATTAAATTAAATGCGACCACAAAAAAAAATTGGTTAATTAGGCGTTTAATAAACTCAATAATTAAAGCACTCGCCCGTGCTTTAAACACTTTCGTTAATGAAACGCCTTTATTAACCAACATGTTGGTTAACTACTATTTCCGTTGACCGTTTGGTTGATTTGTCATTACAGCAATCAAAACGAATGAAAATCATAGAATAATTAGCTCTATTCGTAATTGATATTTCATTATACAACTATTTTTATGTATCCAAAGTGACCTTATATTACAACACGATTTTTTTAAAAATTATCAACATAGCGCGGACGACTTTTATGTACATTCTCGACCCAAAAATGTCAAATATTAAAAAATAAAAATGTTATGTCAATGTCGAAACTATAAAATTGAAGTTTTTTGAAGAATAAAATTGTATTTTTAGTTTTACCGAGATGCGGTCAACGGAAAAGTATTTTAACCAATTCCGTGAGGTAATGGGCGATTAAAAAACTCGACAGCATTAAAACATTTTACTTTTTAATCGCCTTTATTACCTCACTTGATGATTGATTTGTTATCTCTGGGAACACCCTGTATAGCCAGAAAATCCGATTTCATCGAATCGAATCCTCTTGTTGAATTAAGGACCTGATTATGATAATGGGAGATGTTGAAGACGTTTATACGTAAACCTCGAGTTTTGATATTGTCGACCCAACAATCTTGTTGGATAAAATTTAATGTAATAATATTCTTATTAGTTGCTTTTCGTATGAATGGATTATTCAATCATCCAACCCAGCAGCTAAAATTTTGCTTCCGATCAAATGCTCAGAAATTCTATATTCCATTAAATCCACCTCAAGGAAAATAGATTCCATTTTATAAATTTTGAAAAAAATTTCAATAAATGTTTTGAAGAATCAATCTATGCAGGTGTAATTAAGTGTAGTTTTTTGGAAAAAGAAATGTAGATGAGATGTTTAGGTCGTCGTTGGTGTTGTCTGGAAATTGAAACAAAAGAGTATCAATTAATGAAGAAGAGAAATGAATCGGTGTTTGGGGAGGTTGTGGGCCGGCGTTTGTTTTGGTTCGAGCAAAGGGCGCCCTAGTGACAGTTTCGCCCCTCGTTTCCAACCAGGGGCTATAATGCACAAACACAGACAGCACCCGGAGGGAATCGATCCACCGGCTTACATGTCTCCAACACCGGCCAAAATGGCGGCCAAAACACAACATTACTCAATTTATTAAAACTCTTCCTTCCTCTTCCTCCACCAATCAAAATAATGAACCTAATAAAATCGGGCAGATGTTTCTGCTCTTCGCTTCGTTTCGCTCTTTAGTTACAATGATAAATAAAGTTTTGGGTGGTGGCGGAGGTGCGAGCCCCAATTTCAATTCAAAACCGACCCCAACATTATTAGAGCATTAGTGAACTATTTTATATTCATTGGGAGGTATTAGGAGAGTGTATAGGATATAAATGGGAAAGAGTGGTATGCAGAGTAGCAAATACAGTTCGGATCTGTCTGAAATTTATGCTGGCTGTCTGCGAACGCTGCAATATATTTACACTTGATATCGAGCGGACGATCAACGCCCGTTAATCTAAACTCTGCTTTCTTTCAAACAAAACCAAACGTATTATTTTATTGTTAAAATAATCCCAACTGAGTTACTCCAATACGTTTATAGTCGTTTTTTGCATCAATGACATCTTTATAATACGATATACAGTGTGGATCGATATGTTTGCAACTCTATTCATTGGATACATATTCTTGAAAAACTGTTTGAAAAAGTAGTTGGTATTTGAGAAAATCAAGATTTTATTGTTTCAAAAAATCAAAGTCATGATTGTAAATTGCTGGTAGATTTAATTAAGTAAAAAGCAGATAGGGTCCTTTTAACTGCGAAGCAGATTAAAGATAAGAGCTGGTCAAAGTATTAATCGCAAAAATAAAATCGGCAGTTAATAGCAACGCACACGAACCGAGGTGAAGAGCGAGTATTCCCACAATTATTATCCTAATTAACGGTTAATTAATTTTAATAGGAAAGCATCGAATGGTCCATAAAGTTTTTAATAAGAGTACGTTTTCGGTTAATTAAGAAATAAAGTCGAATAAATAGTTATTAGTTGCGGAGTAATAATAATAATAAGGTTTGGTTTAATAAATTGTGTTTGTATAGAGTGTTTAATGGGGCAGCAACAGCAGAAGCAGAGTAGGCTACCGATGATCGGATGGGCCCCGAAGGTAATAATTACGCTGGTCCGCCTCTGCCGCGGCTCCCGGCCTATTAGGGCCTCTTTGCGTTGAAATATTGCCCAGCAACGCCCAGATCCCAGCAATTAATTTATAAGACAGTTGTAAATAGCTTCGAGGTACACGGGCCTTACTTAATAATTGGGCCACGCTCAATCAAAAATGATCTATTGTCCTTAAATACCTCTCCGCCAATTTTTCCCAAACTAAACGAGTCAATGCTCCAAATTGGAATTCCAACTCTCAATCCTCCAACAAACTCTTCCCAAGTGTATTTAAATTCTATGAGGAGCTTGTAATGGTAATGGTGCTTTCGGAAACTGGTTTTCAAAATTAAACTAAATTACTTCTTCATCAGTGGCGAAGAAAAAGAGTTTTAGGTTAAAAAGTAATGGCGGTTTTTCAATTATGCTCGCCTCGCCCTCTGGTGGCAAAAAAGGAAACATAGAAAGCCAATTAATACTTGCTTCATTACATGCAGTAGTACATGTTCTTCAGCATGTATTTCAATTTCAAATAATAAATCTACATGTAGTTCCTCCATTTAAACAACCCTAATATTTGTTTTAAAATTTCCCAAAGATATTTATTATAGAAATAATTGCCATCTAAACAATTACACAAGCCAACGATGAAAAAACTTTTTCAATAACTTTAGCTATTTTCTATGTAATTTGATGTGCTGATTCCGAAAAAAATTACAAAAAAGTCGTATCACCCATCAATTTCTCACATTTTAATATTAAATAAAAATAAATGTATTAACCACAATGTATAACAAATATTTTTTTCTATGACTATTGTATAATGGATATACTTTATGAACACGTTTCTAGACAAACAATGATAGCTATTATTCACACCCGTGAGTTTTGGTTACCGGTGACAGAATTTCATGGATCTCTGTTACCAAATTCAAACAACTTAGAAAATAAAGTTGTTAATGATCGGGGTTCGAACCCGTAACCTTTGAATCTACAGTCAACGTAACTCAGGTCTGTTACGACATTCGCCTACCGGCCCGTGTCACAAATTCGGCCTGCGTGAGTAATGGCTATCATTACTCGCTCATTGAATAATATACTATTAACCGTTTAAATATTTTTAAGTTGGCAATATATTCTAGTGTTATAAAGTTGGCAATAAAATCAAATGTGATCAGGTTTGTACATCGTTGTGATAAATTACACAGTTGTTTGTTTTATTTCAATTAATATAACTTCACATTACAGCGTTTAATCTATGTACTTTTTATTCACAGTTAAGTATGGATAAACGTGGTTATAAAAATTCTCTTAACGCCTTTTGCATAAAATTTAAAATTTGTAACTAAAAAACATCAAAGTAACATTACTGACTTTGTAAAAAAATTATACTTTGCATATTTTTTTCTAGAAATCAGTAATCAAGACAAATGTTGGGTTCCTCACAAAATATGTTATTATATGTTTGTAGTTTGTGCGCGAGGATCTTAGGAAATACAAAAAAATAAGCATCTAATATTTTTGTAAGTGAAAATTGTAACCTAATAACAAATCAAATAATTTTATTTTTTTTAATATGACATATGATATACCAAATTACTCAGAAAAAAATACTGATTCCGAATATGTGTAAATCTAATATGGCTGCCATAAGAAAAAAATAAGTTTGGTTCATTTCCGGTCAATCCGTTGGCGAAAAAAAAATATTCATTTGTTTTACTGCATTGTACACAAAAATTGTCTGTATTATGTCAAAAAACTTTTTTGGTACCACAGAAAATAAAGAAGTTATAGCCATATTTTAAAAATCGCATTTTTTTGTTTTTTAAAGAGAGCGTTGGAACGATGCGATAATCAAATTTTTTGTAAATGAATTATTAATATTCGAGAAAATCTCAACTACTTTGTCCATTTAACCGACTTTATATCTCCAATAATAACAAAGATACCCATACAGTCCAACATCAAATGGAACACCCTGTATAATTGATGTCATATCTTGAGAGAATTGTATACATAAGATTTAGATAAAATAGTTTTAAAAGTTTTTACAAACATTTTTTTGTTAGCCTGTGTTATTATTAGAACAATAAATATATTTTCTTCTTTTTTTCTTATACAGGGTGTCTCAAACTTTACGCAACGATTTAAAGCACAGCATCTCTTTTCAGACACTCCATAATGCATAAATGTACATACACCAGAGACAAGAATAATATAAAGAATGCCGATTTAACTTACAAAAATAAAAATAAAACGTGTTAATGGCGCCATCTATTAAATCTACCCTTTACAGGAACTAAAATGAAAAAGATTCTAATTAAAGGCTGTAGCCGGGTAAGCACGGGTAATGTGCATATGCACCGATTCTGCTATTTTTTTTTCAGAGGTTATTAACTAACATTAAGTTTCCTTAAATTTTGGATTCGAAATGTACAAGGTCTTCTTTAAAAAAAAATATATTGATTTTTTGAAAAAAAAAAAAAATTCGGTAATAGTTGGAAATTTTCCTGAAATGAAATATATTATAGAGATGCTAAATACTTATAAGTGGTATTTTTTACGATTTTTTGGTTTACAAGAAAATAAAAAAAAATTCAAAATAAAAATTAAAAAAAATATTTTATACTTGGGGGACAATCACCATTTTTTTATCAAATACTCCTCATATGTATTAATCTCAAAATTGTACGGTGGGTATAACATAATAATATTGATAATAGTTTGGTCTTGAAAATTTTCTGAATTAAAATAATTTAATTGATACATTAAATAATGCCAACGTTGTCGAATTGTTAACAAATAAGTGACTTTTATTACCTTTATTACATTTATATGTATTAGTATAAAGTATAAATAAAGAACTATTTTAAACTTTGACATATTACATGAATTCCAACATCTTTTCTAAAAATTAATATGTTATATCCAATGAACAATTTTAAAATTCATACAAGTAACAGAAATAGATTTGAGGAATATTTAACAAAAAAATGGTGATTGTCCCCCTAATATAAAATATTTTTAAATTTTTATTTTGATTTTTTTTATTTTCCTGTGAACCAAAAATCTTAAAAAAATACCACTTATAAGTATTTAACATCTCTATAATATATTTCATTCCAGGAAAATTACCAACAACTATTACCAAGAAAATTATTTTTTTCAAAAAATCAATATTATTTTTTTTAAAGAAGACCATGTACATTTCGAAGCCAAAATTTGAGGAAACCTAATGTTAGTTAATAAGGCATCTCTGAATAAAAAATTAGAAATCGGTGCATAGGCACATTGCCCATGCTTATCCGGCTCTCGGCTACAGCTTTTAGGTGATTTTTTTTCAATTAAAACTATGTATAACCAAATAAAAATAATGTTTCAAAACAAATGATTTACTGGAAAATAAATTAAAAGTTCGATATAACCAAAACAAAATGGAAATAAATTTAAAAAATATTTAGTTTTTTAAATCTTAACATATCCTGAAATAGTCGCTAATACAATGGGGTTAAACACAGTTGAAACTGAAAAGTTATAGTGGCAATTCTCATTTTAATGCATAAATTGTTGAAGCTGTTAGTTCGGTAAATTATATTGTTGTATCAAAAATTGAGATATCTAAAAATCTAAAATAAAAGCTGAATTTTTACCAAGTATTTCATCAAAAACCTGCTTTTATGGAATTTTTTTAAGGTTATTTTTCGTATATTTAACATTTCTAGATTTCTTCTATGAAATTTTATTCTGTGGTTGAAATTACCCATAATCCATTGCTCATTACCCAATGAGTTGGCAATACTACAGCTTTAATAATGTCAAAAAATTAATAATGAATTTTATTACTTATCAAAAAAATCAAATGTAATGAATTGTATATTCAATTGTCGTGGAAAAAACATCTTAACAACCAGCTCGTATTAATTCAAAAAATTCAGACTTATTAGTGCGCTGTGTGTGTCTAGATAATTATAGGTTATAACATCATCGATAAATATTTAAAATTTCAACCAATATATGCAAAAACTGCCATACTTGTTAGTTTAAGCTTGATTTTAGCTAAAAGTTTTAACTGTTTCATGCAACTCACTCTTAGGCCCGGTTAAGCTTCAAACGATACCTAAAATGTGAATCGTTTATTATTCAATTAAAAATTCTAATCATGAAACTCCTTTTTTAATATACTATTGAGAACCCTTCATCGGCGCAAGTAATATATTTATCATCGTCAAGTTTTAATGAGAAACATCGATTTACAATTTAATGATAAAATGATATATTTATTATTTGAACTAGAATATTTTTATTGATTGATCCAATCCTTATAAATATTATCCAATTTTATTAAGTGTTTTGGGTATTTTTTAACACATTATAATATTTGTTTAAAAAAATGAAGATTGTATTATTAATGTTTGTTTTCTTTTTGTTTTAGGTACGTGTATTATAATATGAAGATTTTTAAACTCTTCTCCGAGCTGAGTTAAAACCCAAAATATAGGTGGTAAACAGTAAGCACTTTAATATAGGAACTTAGGTCAACATTACTTTTAAGTAATAGCATGATCCAAAATTTATAACAAAAACAACGTATTCGCATACTCGATCGCATATAGGATAAATCCTTAGAAAATTATCTGAAAATAAGATTGATCACCATTTTTTCAGGACTATTGACAATCAAAGGAAAAAAGGTTTATATTGAAGAATTCTGGAAAATTCTTAACAACTCGAAACTGACTATTTTTAAAATGACTGCACTATATTCTTTAAAATACTTCTTAATCCAGATTAATCTATTTTAAGTTTGAATGAAAAAATAACAATAATCACAAATAATATTGTATTTTGTTAATATACCGATACATATTATGAAACACACGGTATAAATAGAAAATGCATACTCTTATGCTGGTGTTTTGATATTTTTTAAAAAATTTTCTACAAGCTGTTAATAAAAATATATTTAAAATCATAATATTTTTCCAATTTATACAAGTTGTCTCACTTTCTTTCCAGAAAAGAATTTTTTAGATAGTAAAATTCCTATGAACTAATATACATATATTTTTCTTCAAACGTCATTAAAGTAAAGTCTTCTGTGAAGTTGGACAGGCTTTAAAATGTCACTTTTTATGTTCGTTGATTCGATGGTCATTTTGCACTGCCTAGGAGTAGAAATTACTACTTTGCACTGCCAAGGAATAAAAGGGCAGAGTAGAAATGGATTTTAGGCAACACAATATACACTAACATTGTATTGTGTGTTGTATGTAAATTAAATGTCAAGTTTTAATAGTATATTGTTTTATTAGGAGTAAAAGAAGTACTTTTTGTGGCGAGCATGTAGGTTTGCGGGACGATCTTTGCGAGTCCTGCGGATACATGCGAGCCACAAAAAGTTCTTTTACTCCGAATAAAACATGCTATTTTTTCTTCAAACATTGAAATTTTTAAAATAGTAATATAACATTTAATTTTAAAATTTGACATTTAATTTACATACAACACACAATACAATGTTACTGTATATTGGGTTGCCCAAAATTCATTTCTACTTTTTTAAATTATAATTTAATGTTAGTTATATTTAAGATTGTTTAATTTCAATACAACATGTATATTGGGTTGCGGAATAAGCGGAGTAGAAATTTAATTTCTACTCCTAGGCAGTACAAAGTGACCATAGAATCAACGAACATAAAAAGTGACATTTTAAAGCCTGTCAAACGTCACAGAAGACTGTACTTTAATGAAGTTCGAAGAAAAAATAGCATGTTTTATTCGGAGTAAGAGAACTTTTTGTGGCTCGCATGTATCCGCAAACCTAGATGCTCGCTACAAAAAGTACTTCTTTTATTCCTAATAAAATAATATAATATTTCAACCCCTTCAAAAGTTACAGTAATTTTAAAATTGTAAAAATTTTATGATTTTTGTGGAACACCCTGTATAATTTTCTTTATTATTATCATTACCAGCTGTTTTCAAACTAAATGAACCACGAGGTGGACCATATAAAATTTTCCTCCCTTAAAGATAAAAATAAAATCCAAAGCACACTTTATGTAAATAAAAAATTTAAAATAAAATGAAACTTATACAGGGTGTCCCACAAAAATCATTAAAATTTTACAATTTTAAAATTGCTGTAACTTTTTAAGGAGTCGAAAAGACCCAAGATGTAGGTAGAATCCTTAAATTTACTTACTTATTTATAAACAGTTGTTGGCAAATTGATAAAATAAAAAGATTTAAAAAAAAATTGTAAATATACTTAAGGTTTATATCTACATGTTAGATACCACTGTAATCGGCAAAAAATTCTTTATCGAAATAGGGGGTGGCCCAACTATTATGCCATTTGAAAAAATAAGGATATTTGCAAAAATGCATTTTAAAGATTATAAAAAATTAATTTCTTAAAAACTCCCGAATGAATTTCATAATTTCCAATTTACTTTACATATCTCAATTATTTAAGAATTGTTTTAATAGATTTTTTTGAAAAAAAATTAAAAGTTTAGAAAAATGTTTTTTGTCACAAACATACATGGAACTTACTAATGTTTGATAATAAGAACAAAAACATAGGGTGTTATATTTAAAATAAGAAAATTGATGTCATTTCCGGTGATACCGAATTGAAATAGATTTTTTTTTAGTTCAACTAATGCTTTTTCTAATGTGATCTAATATACTGCAATTTCGTAAATTTTCTGGACACCCGGTATACTAGTTTTTATTTTGTAAAAAGCTATAAATGTATTCTAAAAATATTACCAAAATATTTTTTTTTTGTTTAAAAATGTTGAACTTTGATTACGTTATAATTTAAATAAATTAAATTTTTTTACAAAAATTCCCTTTTAAACAATTTTTTTGAGTTTATTACTTTATACTTAAAGTATTCGAATTGCTTAATTTTTATTACTTTTGTAATTAGTTCGATTAACATTTACAATTTGAAAGTTCTTATACAGGGTGTCTCTAAAAGACCTGTACAAAATCATACCACAGGATGAAAATAAGATGATTTAACCAAACTTATCTCTATCCTAAAATACTACAGCCCATCAAAGTTCTTGGTTCTTGAAATTTTTTTGAAATTGGTAACAATTGATTTAAACGATTACAATTACAATTGGTATGTGAATTATTTGAAAAAAAATGAGGTTATGTTGTGTATCAAGAGGTAATTACTTTTTTCTTCAAACGTCATTAATGTACAGCCTTAGGTGACGCTTGACAGGCTTTAACAAATCATTTTATGTTCCTTGACATATTCGTGCATTTCCGAAGTAAATCGGTTACAATCGGGTATACTTTGCATTGACAAGGATTAGAAAGGCCGAGTAGAAATGCATTTTAGGCAACCCAATATACACTAACATTGTATAGTGTGTTGTATTTAAATTAAATGTCAAATTTTAAAATTATTTATTATATTATATACTATTTTAAAAATTTCGACATATGAAGGAAAAATAGCATGTTTTATTCGAAGTAAAAGAACTTTTTGTGGCTCGTGGGTATCCGCGGGACTACATGCTCGCCACAAAAGTACTTCTTTCACCTCTAATACAACAATATAGGTACTATTATATTTTCTGCCTAAATGAAGGCAGATAAAGAAATATATGAAAGACAAAATATGTTTATAATTAGACTGTTTAGCTCCAAATAAATATTTTTTTATACCAAGATATAGCATTTTAAAAACTAAAATTGACCGGTCCGAGCGATTTTTTCAAAAAGTTAAATACGGCAGTTATGAATATTGTTCCGAACTTTATCATCAGCCTGTATAATGTGTAAATGTAAAAACATATTACCATTCCAAATTTTTTATTACAAATTACTTAACTAATCCTCCTGATCGTTCTAACCGATTTTTAGAAATTTGGAAAATATTGATGATTTGTAGCACTTTAACGAAGTACTTTTCGATAGAGATAATTTTGATTAAATCATCTTAATTTGGTCTTAGAAGTATGTGATTTAGTACATTCACCGAATAAATTATTTTTCCAACCTAACATGACACGTAATGACGTAACCATCGCCTCTCTAGATTGTTAATTTCTGCCACCTCAACGGAACGCGTATTGTTTTTGTTAGCCCAACATCCGAGCAAAAAAAAGTTGCCTTGCTTACGGATTTTAAAATATAAAAGAAAGTGATCTTTTCTTTCGGTAGTCCATCCATTTATTGGGCCGAAAAACTATATCATTTCGTACAGACCCTATATAATTTTATTACACAATTTTTTAATGATTATTTTCTATTTTATGAAAATACATTTTGATAAACCATTCTTAAATTTTATAGAAAATATCGAAAATTATAAAAAAATACTAAATTATTTATTTATTTATTTACTTTGTAAATAAGAGTATTAAAGAAATTGAATAATTATTTGTTAGATGTAATTTAAAACCTTTTCATTACATTTTTTATGATAAACACAAATATTTCCTTATGACTGTTGTTAATTTATACAGCTTGTGTCAGGTACCATGTGTATCAATTACGAAAAAAACCCACACGTTTCGAAAAAAAATAAACGTTCAGCTACTTTCCGCTGGTAGCCGTTGCGATATCAAATTTCATGTTATACCTGAATCTCCAAAAAAAAAAAGAATTACAAATGCGCGCGGTTTGAGTGACGCCCCAGGCAAACCTCCCAAGAAACAAATCTAAAACCTCTTTCAATTAACAACCGTTTACTGGATTTCCAACATTTACAACCGGCACGGCATTCTCCATTGAGGTGCAAAAGTAACAAACTAACAAACACGCTGAAAATGTTGAAAATCAGAAGTGCACTAAGCCGGGATAATCTCTTGGAGAGGTTTGGTAGTGAAACGCGCGGCTTCCATTCACTCTTCAGGTAAATATTTGGCGGTTTGTGCTTATATACTCTTTTCAAGTACACTTTGTTGAACAAGTAGAACGAAGAACTCGCCGGTAATCTGAATAATACGCTCATTATGTGAGCGTTTCGTGGCGGAAATAAAATCCCATTCAAAATATAACATTTTTTCGGAGGGGTCTTCTCGCCACACCGCTGCGGTTTCGAGTCGAGGGTGTTTTCAAGAAGAGGACCCACAGCCATTTCTGAAAGCACACAGTAGGCAGCGAAAAAGTGTGAAAAATTGCTTTTCCCAAAGTTAATATGCCCACCATTCAACAGACATGTTTCTTTACGCTTAATTTTCACAACATTAGCACCAACAATATCACTTTAAATGTATAACAAAGTGTTTATTTGTGTTTATACTCAAATATTATTTTCTCCAAAAAAGGAATTATTTTTTTATTGATCCCCCATTCATCAGCAGTTTGTATATTTGGTGAACTAAATAAAGTTGCTTTGAAAGTTTACGAGATAAAAGTGTTGTTTATTTTCTGGAAAGTCGCTTAGAATATAATTTTGGTCTTTGTTGTGAAGTGGTCGTTTTTTCCTTTGGCAAATAATAATAAAAAAAGAGTAGTCCTTGCAGAAAAGGCGTATGGCCATATATAAATACAAATAGCCAGCGATAAAAATGCTGCGGCGTTTCAGAAAACAAGGATAAACACGTTATAAAATGCGACTTACATCGATACCTGTGCTCTTTTATACCGCATAATTTTCCGAATCATTTCAAGTGAAATATCTAACGATTTAATTATTAGAAAAAGGGAGCATTTCGGAAACCAAATCACCCATCGCAGTGAAAAGTTTCCCCCTGCCTGTATTATTTATATAAAGATGAAAGCTCCTCGTCCTTATAGCCTGCACATAAAAACCATTTATCAACTCTTGCAGCCCTGACAAGTTTTATATTTTATTTTAGTTTAGGTCCCTTTGTCAGCGAGGAATTGAATGCACGCCACCTTTTTTCTAACTTTATGTATATAGATATTGTCACTTTGTTATATTGGCGCTGTAAATATAAATAAATTCCTCAAGAGTAGTACCTACGTTTTTATTGCGCTCAAAACGCTGTGGGTTTTTGACTTTGGAGGAGCACAAAGACGAATAAACAAACAGGTATTTTGCTTATTGGGGTGCCCTAAATCAATTCCGAGGGAGCAATTATGCAATTTCCAAATGTTGTAGGTCACTTTATTAGGAAGAAGAAGCTTTTTTTTGGTCGTAAGTAATAAAAGTTGAACGGACGAGGAGTAATCCAAAGTGCGGAGCTGATCTCGTTTAGAGCTAAGCCAGATTTATTGTCCTCGATTCTTTTCATTTTGTTTTCTTAATCGCGTCTACTTATTTTCTACCTTGTTTGACACTACGACGCGCGATTTTTTTAAGCTTGATTTATTGGACGCGTTCCCAGACCCCACTTTCAATGCTATTATATAATCTGTTTCTGTAATCTTCCTTCGTTTCATATTCCAATACTTATCTTAGTTATTTTTAAATTAACGTCAATATCAATTCCTGTACTAATTTTAATTAAAACCATGTTTGATCTTTCAAATAGACACCATAAAAAATAAATCTTTAAAATTTTTCTGCTTAGATAGAAAAAGTTCTAAATTTCGTTATTTCCTTATTAATATTCTTTAACGCTCTTCGCAATTTTCAAAAAAGCCTACAAAACTAGGCCCAATGTATTTGCAGGAGCAATTGAGAAGAAATGAGAAACCCTTTGTCGTTTGTCGCACAAATGTATGCTAAAAATGCTCTTTCATTTAAACTAAACTTTTAACTATGGAAATTGGCAATTAAAAACCATGAACGAGTTTTAAATTTAAAATTCTTTAAACTAAATGGTCTGACCAAAATCTGGGAATAAAAGTTTTTTCTAAAATGCCTAAAAAGATTATTTTGACAATATCAAATTATTTTTAACATTAATACAACCTAGTCTATAATTATATTTTTTTAATATCGATTCATTCTAATCATTGAACCAATTTAAAAAAAAACCTCAAGAAACTTAAAAATTTTAAGTTCAAAATTATCGTAACATTCCAATTGTCTTGACGTAAAGTTTTCTGTAGTGTGTAATATGTTTTGGATCCTTGCACTATCATAGTACCATTTCTCTTCTGAAAACTCATACAATATTTTTTCTGCACTCTTTTAAAGTGTGCAAATAAAATACAATATTGTTATTTAATTAATGGTTGGTTGCTTTAACAACAAAATAGAAAAATAACTAAAATGTAAAAATGTTAAAATATGCACTGAAATTTATTGAAAAACTATTATATTTAACTTTTTTATGTAACTCTTTCCGTTGTTTTCTTGATAATCTTTTTGTTTCCAAATAAATTCCAAAAAACTGCTATAAATGTGAGTGATATGATATAATAAAAAAATGTTTCTATTTTTTTGTACAAATCATAAAAAGTTGAAAAATAAAACAAAAACAAGTCGGAAATTTTAACATTTCTATTTTTTATATTAAGAAAAATTTGCAACATTTCCATATAAGTTTGTTTATGAGGAGGAAAAGAATAATACAGGGTGTCCAAAAAATGGCGGATAAGCTCTCCACTACGATGTTGAGGACTATTCTGGGATCTCCAGAAAAATAGTTTAAAAAATCCCCGTGACCAATTGACCGACATATGGAGGGTCAAAGTTTGGAATTCAAATTCTTTATTTTTATGAATTTTGAAAAACCGCCAATTGTCCTGTAAAGTTTGGCTTCTCTTTAGTCGCTTAGTAATAAATTTAATTTAAATTGAGTTTTAATAACTCCACAATTTATTTTTTTGAATTGAAAATTATGTGGTTATGACAGGTAATTTTCAATTTATAAAAATAAATGGTGAAGTTATAAATACGCGATTTAAATTAAATTTATTACTAAGCGACTAAAGAGAAGCCAAACTTTACAGGACAACTGACTGTTTTTCAAAATTCACAAAAATAAAGAAGTTAAATTCCAAACTTTGACCCTCCATATCTCGGTCAATTGATCACGAGTATTTTTCTGGGGATCCCTGAAGGCAAATTTAAGTGGTTGATTTTAAAATTTCTGCTGAGTTTTTTTTAATTTTCTTTTTTTTGGTGTGCTAATTATATTGTTTTATAAGGAGTAAAAATACAAAAAAAAAATATAAAACTACTTTTTATTCTTTTACTCCGAATATGCTATTTTTACTTCAAACATCCAAATTTATAAAATAATAATGTAAAAAAATAATAATTTTAAAATATGACATTTAATTTACATATCTCAAGTCATGTCACTAATACTAATGTATATTGGGTTGCCATATAAGCGGAGTAGAATTTGTATTTCTACTCCTTGGAACTACAAAGTAAAAACCCCATTGCACTCGATTTTCGTGGGAAATTACCATAGACTGAATTAACAGAAAAATGATTTATTGAAGCCTGTCAACCTCGTTTGACGTTTGAAGAAAAGAAATCTTGCGGACTTTTTTGGATTTTTTGTCTTTGTGGGGACCAAACAGTTTTAAAGGAGCAACAAAGAGCATTTTATAAAAATTACGCGCTTTTGACTGTTTAAGAAAAGTCGTAATCTATTTTTTCTGCTGCTTTGTAGAAAATGATTAACACCTTAAGGTGTCCTTTTTTGTTTAACGTCACTTTTTACAATAGGTCATATTTAATATCATCACTTTTTGTTGTATCATCAAAAGCATGTAGCTTATACGAAATACTCCCTTTCTTGGTGAGCCCCTAAAACTGTTTGGTTTACCCATAAACTATGCTGCACAAAAAAAAGGAAATTTAGAAAAAGCCTTTGTTGGAAAAGACCAAAAATACAAGTATCGACTGTTTTAAAATCAACTTATTAGATTTGCTGACTATTCTTTTCAGTAAAATAAAGCAGGGTCAAAATGAATCCATTGTGCTCCATCGACAAAAAAACATCGCAAAAACTTTGATTGCACTTTAGTAAAACTGTTTTTAATTACATTTGAGAAATAATTTATAAAAAAATCCCGAGAGACGCTTTACTTAAAATAACGTCAGATTAAAATTTGAATGAATGTCTACAGATATACCAACCTAGCACGTCTAAAATCTCTACATAGTATTTATTTTGGTCTTGAACAAATTTTCTGCATTTGATATTGTAAAGCAAATTTGTTCTTTTGACCCTTTGAGTGCCAAATTAATTAAGAAATATACATGGTATTTCTGAACAAGTGTCGGATTTTCAAAAAAAAAGTTAGGGTGAAGTTTTTCGAGTTTTTCTAGCGGAAAAAAAATATTCTTACTTTTTGTCTTAAAATTGGTCCAAAAATCCATTCCTAGATTATCCGACATTTATTCAGAAACACCCTGTATTTTTAAACTTGTATTTTTCTTTAGCAGCGTGGCACTTTTAGCTAATTCTCTAAAAATTAGTTGGCACTTAAAGGGTTAATATTTTTCCAACTTTTTTTATTTTCTCCTGTAGTTTGATATGGTATTTTCTGATATTAAGCTCAATTTTCATGTTGTATTACACTGGTTTATAATTGCAATTTTTTTTAGTGGTGTTTTAGAATTGATTTTGTCAGGCTGTGATTGTTTCCTTTTATGCACAAAGCCCTTTTGAAGCGTAATAGTAGTATTTTGATTATAAATTCATAGTTGAGATTTAAAGATGGCCTCATTAAATAATAGAAGCATCTGCCAAGGGTGGTAACCAACCAGAAAACTCGACGGCACCCTTTTTTAACAAATCCCAAATAAAGCGATTAAATAACAGTTTAATCCTTCTATGTGTGTCCGAGGCAAGCTATCTGTATCCCCTACTCGCCTAATGACACAATGCGACTGGGTAATATAGACCTTAGCCAAATTGACAATGTGCATGTATCATCGCCCGAATTGCCAAGAAGCGGATATACGAGGGCAGAACCTCATAAGCGCATCACGAAGCAGTCTTGTTGACACAAAAAATGGGAGCATTGTGTATTGTATGTATTGGCTCAAGTATGAATGGGGATTGTGCGCAACCACCGCAAGTTCTCAATATATCAAATTACGCCCTTATCCCCGCGATGCTGTTTCTGCTTCCTTCACTTAAGTGGGCCAAGAATTCTACATCGACAAATAGAGCAGCAAAACTATAAAATATATTTGCTAGCGGTACAAATTTATGGAAAAGTCTGGTCCAGCAATGCGAGTGAGTTCGCACAAAAAGCTCCAAAAATATAAAATGATATAAACTCCATCAATTTAACGTGCGCCTGGATCACAAAGCCCTCATTATTCCCATACGTCTTCTTTTATGCTCTCGGTCATTTGTCATTATATTATAATGGAGCCTTTTTTCTTCAAATTCACGAATTTTCGATGTGTATGCGCGATTCCTTTTTTCCCTCCGCGTGCTGACGGCATCCGGTTTTGATCGATAGCCCCTCGATAATTTCCCATTTTTATTGCTCCTATTTATCGCAAGAAGTGCTTGCTGAATCCTAAATGTTTTCATTTCGAACTGAGCTGAACTGGAGCTGCTTCACTCAGTTCAGGATGGAGGATGGAAGAAGAAGAGGGCGAGGACGACCAGACCGCGGCATCATGACCTGCGACCCTTTCTGACCCCAACAATCCTCCGCCACATATTGTTAAAGAAAGAATCTTGCATAGGCGCACAAATATTAATACAATGCTTTTATTCTCGGAAGAAACGGACGCATGTAAATGCTCAACATAAAATGCATTCTCTTTCAAAAAGAATACAGAGAGCAAAATTAATACCGTATTTTTTTACGGGAAAGTAAATTCATAAATATGCCACATTAGTGCAAAATTTAAATGGTCCGCCAAAAATATTTTCAAATATCGAAACGACTTATATAGAAATTAGGAAGATGAGTTGTAGTCTATTCTATAATAAACCAATATAGATAGTCTAGTCTCTAGTCAATTTAAGTGAAATAAAATATTAGGTAGTTAAAATATCAAGTGGGTACTCAAATAAAAGGTAATCCAATAAAATAAGTATAAAATTAAATGAGATTAATTAAAGTAGGTATGTGGAATGGCCTTGTGTGCGTGCATAGATTTAAATTTATGGTTTTGGAAACGTTAGAACACGCTATAAAAAGGTAATATAGCCAATCAGTCAAGCGTGCGTTATCTGAGCTGAAAGAACACATGTAGAAGTGAAAGAGCGAGTGACGGGTGGACGTCAGCTTCAGGTAATCTCAGGCATAAAACAGTAAAGGCCTTCCAACATCCCTACCAAAACGTCACTCCCAACAAAACGAGCGCCAAAAAATATTTTAGAAATGCAGCTCTAATTTTTGTCTGATGATCCAAAGATAAATTTAATTACTTTACTATACAAGTGACATATTCATTTATTTTATACCTATTACCATTTTATGAATAATAATTAATTATACCTTTGTTTCTAGTATTTTCTTTTTAGAATTGTGATCTAATTAAGAATTTCGTTTCATATGATTTTGGTTCATCAGATTTTGGATTTTCTAAATTGCGTTCATTATCGCTCATAAAACTTTTCCTAAATTATCACTTAAGAGCATCTTCCTAGACACCCACGATAAATTTTCCGTTGGAGTTAATAACAAGAAATAGAAAATCCACCCCACTTTTCTGGAGCTTCTTTGCAAATTATGACCAAATAACTAATAATTAATGCGAAAAATTGTGAAAAATCATGAAATCGAGCATTAGTTCTGCAGTCATCACTCAAGTTTCTCTCGTTAGATTTTGAATTTTTTTTCAGATTTATAATCTAAATTGATTAGGCTACATCTTGCCAGAGAGTTACCTTCTGCAAACTAGCACAAAATTAATTAGAGGAGTCCAAAATTAAGGTACTTTTAGATCATTATATTTTTTTTGTACATTCTCCAATTTTTTTTCCTTCTGGCAGGAATTAAAGAAATGACTTCTAAATCATCTACAAAAAAAATTATACAAAAATGTTGTTCGTACTAGCTTTTATGACTGCTGAACTAAACCACTATATTTTCCGTTTAGGAAATTGCTCTTAATCCCCTGCGTTTATTTTTAACAGGAACCATTTTAAAATTTTTACATTTAAAAAGAATTATTACGCCATCAAATGGTTAAATTTATTTTAACAATAAATTTCCATCAAAAATTTTAGTTAATATTTTCCCACATACAGGTTAATTTAGGACACACTAATAATAAGAATAATTTATTTCGAATTTGTAATTTTTATCTAAAACTTTATTAAATTTGCCATCTCCAAAATCTAGTGTTAAACAAAAACTTGTTGATTCTCAAAGTTATTTTCTGTTTCATTTTTTTTATGCCTGATGGAGACTGAATCTCTAGAATGAATGAAAAATTATCCAAAACCTTGCTCGCATTCCTAAAAATTTGTTGAATTTTTAAATCATTCCAAAATATCATAGCTAACTGAAAATAAATATGTAGGCACGTTTAAACTTAATTGTCGGTAGAATCGGACTTTAAATTTTTTTTAATTTGCATAGTTAGTTAATCAGTTTAATTTGAAATCTCATCCAATTTGATTTTTTCCAAAAGCATGTGTTTTTTTAAATGGTCTTAACCAAAATGACCTCTATTTTTTTTCACCCATTTTTAGGACATGTCTATTATCACAAACACGGGATCGATTCAAAAAAATAAAAAATTTAAAAAAGAATTGTTTCGGGAAACGTAACAATATACAGGGTGATGATAAAGTTTGGAACCTTATTCATAACTGCCGTATTTAATTGTTTTGAGAAAATCGCTCGGACAGGTCAATTTTAATTTTTAAAATGTCATCTCTTGATATAAAAAAATATTAATGACGTCACTGGTGCTTTAACAAGGACCTCATCAGCGATTTTTTTAAATGGAAGCCCCCACTTTTTTACTCATTATCGATGAAAATTCATATCACTTAAACAATGATATAAAAAACAATTAAATTTTTAAACAAATTTTTGAATAAAAAATCTTTTTAATTCAAAAAAGGAAATGATTATTTTAACGAAAAAGGTTTTATAAAAATAAATTAAAATTAATTTGAAGTTACCAATAATAACAAAAGAAAGTAAATGTTTAAATAATGCGCATTCTAATGCAAATGTAAAATGTATTTAACAAAATTTAATAAATACCCTTGAAAAACTAATTTTTTGATTCCATTTAAATGTAAGGAAATTTAGAAAAAATAAAATTTTAAATTTACCCTTTATTGAAATCGGCCAAAATAAATCTTATACCTTATACATCATTCAAATTTAATAGTACAAATTAATTTTAAGTTTATATTAAAAAATTTTTAAACGAAAATTTGTTTACATATGCAAGAATTTTTTAATATCATCGTTTAAGTGACATAAATGTCTATCAAAAACCAGTGAAAAAGTGGGGGTTTCCATTTAAAAAAATCGCTGATGAAGTCATTGCTAAATCACCAGTGACGTCATTAATATTTTTTATATCAAAAGATGGCATTTTAAAAACTAAAATTGACCTGTCCGAGCTATTTTCTCAAAACCATTAAATACGGCAGTTATGAATTAGGTTCCAAACTTTATCATCACCCTGTATGTATTTAAATGCATTTTTATGAATTAATGTAATCACCTAACCTTATCACTAATCTCATAATGTATGATTAAAATCTTGAACATTTCATTAAACCAAGCCCATTCGGGGTTGTATTTTTTCGGGATTATAGACGTTTTATTTTTTAAATCAGCCATTTTTTACATATTAATTCTTTGATTTTTTTAAAATTCTCCAATATGTATTATGAAATTTATACAAACCAAGATTTATCATAAAATCTCTGAATGAGAAATGTTTACTAGTAAATAGCCAAAATTATTAATAAAAAAGTTTGAATGGTTCCATGGTACAAATATTTTAAGATGAAGAAAACAAATTCTATTCGCCCAAATTTTTGACACGGCAGCCATTTTCAAATTGCACTTAGGTGATTCACCGAAACAGGCTTCCACACAAATAAAAAGGTAACAGACCAAGAACGCATACCAACATAACGTGAAATCTGAAAATGGATACTTGAATCAATTAAAAATCGGAAGAAAGCCTATTTTGAACTTGCTGCTGGGTTATCAGAAAACAGAAGACTACGATTTCTAGAAACAGGCTCGAATGATTGTACCACTTAAAAAAAATCATAGTTATATCAGAGCATAAGGAAAAATTTCTTCTAAATTTTATCAAACGTGGTTTAGTCAAACGAGTCTAATTTTGTACAAGGTCTCCTTAAGTTTTACATAAACAAATACAATTATTATTTTATGCAAGATACCATTTTATTAAGTAGACACCATAGTTAAAATGAACTTTTTTTTACATCTAAAGATGTTTAATATTCCTGGTGTTACCCAATGTGAGACGACTTGAAGGCGAAGAGTTTCATCTGGAATGTCTGGTACTCAGAGTGAAATACTGAGGAGGTAGTATTATGATATGGGCATTTATAGCTTCTGATGATGTCGAAAAAAGTTATTTGTTAGGGTCGCTACAGCTACAGGTACATATGCATATTAGAATCAGTGCTACAGCCATTATTATCCCGAATTTATACCAATCTAGAAAATTTAATATTTTAACAAAACAATGCTCTCTGGCACAATTATCCATATCCATATTAAAAATATAGTTTTGTTATACTATTATACTAGATTGGCCCGCACACTATGATCAATTTAATTGAGCTGTATACATATTAACATTGAATTAGTAGGTATAGTTTTATTGTGTATTTAAAATGTTTGTTCAAGGCTGTATACTCGGTTGTATATTATACAGGGTACTGAGAAAGTTCTGCATATTGGCTTGTTTAATAAATTTCTTCAAAATATATTTCATGTAAAAATTATGTAGATTCGAATTATGTAGTAAAAAATATTTGGAAAATATTAAAAAAAAAAAAAAACATTTACTTGAAACATTTTTTGTTCAAACCAATATTAAAAAGTTATATTTATCATGAGTCTCCAAACGTAATTTCAAAAAAATGGCATATGTAAGTTAAAAATTTATAAAATTACTCTATGAAACGTATAGAATCTAAATAAAATCTTGTTCAAAAACAAATACTTATCTATATTTAATATTCATGTTACAAAAAAACGTATTTTTATATTTTGAGTGTTTTACACGTTTGTTTTTATTGAGCAGAGCGTTGATTGATTTTATATCGTTTTGTTTTCGTGGAAAATCAAGATGAAGGAAAAAAGTAACGTCCTTAGAAACATGTTTATCGATACATTCGTGAATACATATTCATTCCCATTATGCGCATGGGGCTGTCTTAGATCGGCGCTTAAGATTATCCACAAAGAATGTCCCTGCGTGGGCGTTAAGACTAATAACTTACCCTAAATTGCATATAAACTTAAATTCAGTCTACGTGAGCTACTATCTTTATTTCTACGCAACGACTTTTTGTAGAAACAACTTTTATTTCAATTCTAAAAAAACGATCACATTATAATTATTTTTTCTACTTTTAACAATACTTTTAGGCGCACACTCTAAAAATGTTTTAATAATATACCGGGTTTCCATTCCAAGATGGTGGAGAAAAGTTACGTTTTTTTTAAATGAAACACCCAGTATATTGACATTTTTGGATTCCTTATCAAAAAATAATCATTATAACCGTTTATGGGTCTTTACTCGATTTTCTGGTGTTTTTTACTTAAGCGAAATAAATGATGCATTTTTGAAAAATCACTGCTCAAGAACAAATTCTCGATTATTGGCTAGACAGCTACATGGTGTCCCTGAATAACTGTGACAAATTTTTTGTGGTGATGGAGGAAGTGAAACTAAGCATTTTTGACTTATAAAGTATTTTCCGGAAATGCTTCCTTAAAAAGTTATACCACTTCAAAAATTTTCAAAAAAAAATATTTTTTTGTAAATAAAATAAATATAAGAAATTTTTATTTGAAATTTTGGCCTCAGTTTTTTCACATAAGCATACACATTTTTGGCCAATAAAAGTCTAAAAAATATTTTCAGGGGCATTACATGTGGGGGGGTCATCAACTTTTTTTGATCGTATCTTTTGTATCTTTTCGTTTTTGATCATTTTAAAAGTACTAAAATAATCCTTGATTAATGTTCTATATAAAAGGTACCCTTATTGTATGTTGCTCCGGTACTTAATTTCGGAGTAAAAGTGGATTTTATAATTTTTAGCTAAAAATATGAATTTAAAAAGAACTTCAAAGTAGGCTAATTTACTTAAAATATCATGTAATAAATATGTGGGCAGTTTCATATGCAAGATGCATGTCTGGTAATTCCGTATTTCAAAATCTATGCATTTTTAACATTGCAATAATACGACTAACTATCAAACACTAATTAGAAAATATTAAAAGCAGCTTAGAACTTAGAATTAACAAAATATTCTGGTAATTCGCCTACTTTGATATTTGTATGTTTTCAGGTAAATCACGAAATTTTCATTAAAATGCCTAATTTGATGATGTTTTTTAAATTCATATAATATTTTTAGCTAAAAATTATAAAATCTACTTTTACTCCGAAATAAAGCACCGGAGCGACATACAATAAGAGTACCTTTTATATAGAACAGTAATCAAGGATTATTTTAGTACTTTTAAAATTATCCAAAATGTAAAGGAACAAAAATATGATCAAAAAAAGTTGATGACCCCCACCCACATGTAACGCCCCTGAAAATATTTTTTAAACTTATATAGGCTGAAAATGTGTATCCTTATGTGAAAAAACTGTGGCTAAAATTTAAAATTAATATCTCTTATAATATTTATTTTATTTACAAAAAAATATTTTTTTTTGTAAATTTCTGAAGTGATATATCGTTTAAAGGAAACATTTCTGGACAATACTTTATAAGTCAAAAATGCTTAGTTTCACTTCCTCTATCACCACAACAAATTTGTCACAGTTATTCTGGGACACCGTGTATAATATTAATCAAATGGATATTCTACATGCGCTAAAATGGTTATTTATATGACAAGTCCAAAAATAATGTATTAGGCATAACTCGAACTCATGCCTAATACATTTTTTGCACTTATGGCATACATAAATTTTCCTACTTTTCCAAAACTATTAAAAATTAACGAAATAATTAATAGTTATTCTAAATATCAATAAATCATAAAAGTATGGATTATGTAGAGCACGAACTGATTTTTAATTATCTTAGGTTGGCAGCACTTTGACAAATAGACAAAAAAAAGTGTTTTTTTGCCTCACTGCGTATTACTTTTTTCCTATATATTTCACACAATCATAACCATCAATTTTTGACGTATGATATCAATAGTGCGAAAAGTATGATTGACGTAAAACTAGGAAATAGTGTATTAAAAAACGATTTTCTTAAGACGCATATTGTAGCACGCGTTCAACTTCGAAAAATAGAAGAAAATATTTTATTTTTCTTCAAACGTCATTAAAGTACAGTCTTCTGTGACGTTTGACAGGCTTTAAAATGTCACTTTTTATGTCCTTTCATTTTATGGTCACTTCGTACTGCCTAGGAGTAGAAATTACTACTTTGCACTGACAAGGAATAAAAAGGCGGAGTAGAAATGAATTTTAGGCAACCCAATATACATTGACATTGTATTGTGTGTTGTATGTAAATTAAATGTCAAATTTAAAAATTATTTATTATATTACTATTTTAAAAATTTCGACGTTTGAAGAAAAAATAGCATGTTTTATTCTTTACTTGTTTTACTCCTAATATAACAATATACTATTGTGAGTGAGTTAAATGGTAGAGCAGACAGTATGAACTTCGCTCAAAGATTTACCACATTTTTTTTTATTATTGTTATTTTATTTCTTATTGTCATTGTCCAATGTTGTATAAATAAAGGCAATTTATTATTATTATAAATTTGGAAACTCAGTACTAATTTTTGTGGAATACTTATGTTGGGCTTTGTCCTAGTCATTTTTAGTAATTATAAATTATAATTTAAGCTGATTAACCCATTTTGTAACCAGACGTACCAAAATATTAAAATTTGTTATATTTAATAGATTGTTTCGTCGTGATGTATTTTACTTCTACTTCGAGCACTTTATTCATCCTGGTTTAAATTTTTTGCTTTAGCCATAATATAAGTTTTTTGGAAAGCTTGTCCAAAATGCTAGTCGTTGAAATTAGGTTTTGTCTAATATGCAACTCCTCCCAAGATTCAGTTTACAATCAACCAATGGCATTTTAATGGCATCAAATCGGCACTCCAATTGTGTTCTTAAAATATTATTAGTTTTGATCACCTTTAAGAAGTAAACTTTCTTTTAAATGAGTAACATGAGTCAAAATAAAGTTGATATCCAATTTCTGTTAACAAAAGTATGGAATGAAATCAAAAGAAGAAGTTGATGTGGGATTCTTAAGAAAGGCCAAAGCCAATAATATTTTAAGGACGGAATTAGAATGCCAATTTGATGCCATTAAAAGCGTTTTTGATTTGATTTTATATCTCTTCAATGGCATGTGAACTGAAATTTGATATACCTGTAGATAATCTTATCCTGATAGCGATTAATTCTTAAGGTAAGAATGATTTTGTCAAAGGTGGATGTTATTAGTTTTAAAATGGAAATTGTAGCGTTGGTTATTGATATTTGAAATTGGGTGTGTGTAAAATGTTGTAAGTCTATTGGTTTATGATAATCGAATAAAAAGATCTTTGGTGGAAGTTGTTTTGGTTTTTGAAGGTGATGTCTGTCTGTTCCATAATGAATTCCCATATATCTCTGTAAAGGATCTTTATTAAATTGAAAGTCAGATAGGGTCGCACTGACAAAAAAATAAATCAGTCGATCGGCCGAGCGCATAAAGAACAGATTATCCCAAGTCAAACAGTCGTACATCACGGCTTCAAATCCAGACAGCTCCTAAAAAATGTGGGCCAAAACAAATTAAAGCTGGTCGCTGCGATTGATGTTCGTTATTGAATCTCTTGTTTTTGTGTTGCAGGCGAGAAGCCGTTCAAATGCGAGTACGAAGGCTGTGATCGAAGATTCGCCAATTCCTCAGACCGGAAGAAGCACTCCCACGTCCACACGTCCGACAAACCGTACAACTGCAGGGTGGCCGGCTGCGACAAATCCTACACCCACCCCTCTTCGTTGCGCAAACACATGAAAGTCCACGGCTGCTCAGGAAGATCTCCGCAACACTACGACAGCGACGGGGAGGAATCCAACTCTTCTTCGGCGGGAAGCATCAGCGTAGCGGCGAGTCCGCAGGTGAACAATCCCCAGGTGACGGGAAGTGCGGCCATCAGCGACTGGTACATGAGTTGTCAGCCAACGCCGCCGGCGCCGGATCCTCTTTCGGGCCTCAACCCCTTCGGCCACATTCATCACGGCGGCGCCGCGACGGCCTATTGAATCAACAACTCCTAGTGATAATCAATCAAGACACGGCGCACGTGCGAAACAAGTGATATACATAGCTACCCGCGTTTGTACATTTTGTGAATAATCGCTTTTATTTATATTGACGTCCCTTCTCCTTTCTTTTTGACATTACAATCCTACTTCGTGCAATTCTTCTTTTATATTACAAAAATTATGCTTTTATCTTTGCAATTAAGTTCAACCTATACAACTCATTTACTCAAATTTTAAGTTGAACTTGATTATCTACATACAGGTTGTTTACGATTCACCTGTTAATCTTTGAAGAGGTGAAAATAAGCAGAATGACAAAAAATCATCTTAGTAAAAGTTTCTTTATAAGAGAGTTACAGCCCTATGAAGATGCTGCCAAAAAGTGTGTTTTTACGATACTATTTCCAAACGGTTTACATTACACGTTTCATATTTGGTGCAGATCTTTATAAACTTCAGATCTATTATTATCATTTTTTTGAATTTTTTTGGTAGCCTCTAATGGGTAATTTTCAATAGGGATGAAGGTAAACATTGTCTAAACTTTGAAAGGGTTAAATATCAAAACTTTATTCTTTTAAAATAATATTCTTTACTGTATTTTATACAAAAAAGATACTCTTATTCTAATCGCTAGGATGCACCGTTTACCCAAAAAACGCATTTAAGATACATTTGCTAGCGACATTCGCGGACGACGGAAACGCCGAGCTTAGCAACGCTGCTAAAGTCTAAATTCTCAGCAAACATGAATTCTAACCTTACTGACAGTGAATCAAATCGGCGACGCTGAATTTTCCCACCGCTCGTTGGAAAGTTGTGGTAGGGACTAGGGACCCCATTTCTCAGTTAATCGCGCCTTCTAAAATGCTAGGACATACGATAGTAATAGTGGATTCTCCGTTATCATTACATTCCGCTACCTTAACCAAGCACGTACCGCATTACTTAGTTCAACATACGTTCATGCGAAAGTTGCCGTGGTTAAATGTAAAAGAGAGTGAGCGAAGCTATTTGCTTGTCTACACCATTCCTCTATGCAAAAAAATTAAACTATAATTTGCTGCATGTTGCTAAGCAAAGTATTCCGATTAGCGTTTTGGTCGTCCGTGAGGAAAAATTTTAATGCGTTTTTTGGGCAAACGGTGCATCCTAGCAAGTTAGATTAAGAGGACCTTTTTTGTCTAAAATAAAGTAAAGAATATTATTTTGTAAGAATAAAGCTTTGATATTTAACCTCTGCAAAGTTTAGACAATGTTTATCTTCAAACCTACTAAAAATAACCCTTTAGAGGCTACCAAAAATTCTCAAAAAAATGATAATAATAGATCTAAACTTTATAAAGATCTGTACCAAATTTGAATAGTGTAATGTAAACCGTTTCGAAATAGTAGCGTAAAAATATCATATAAATAGCATCTTCAAAGAGCTGTAACTCTCTTATAAAGAAAGTTTTACTAAGATGATTTTTTGTCATTCTACTTATATTCACTTCTAGTATCACCTCTTCAAAAATTAACGGGTGAACCGTAAACACCCTGTATAAATAAATTAAAATCTTACTTACATTAAATCACATTGTAAATAAAGTAAATTTAACATAATTTTCTGTTACTATGATGTATAAACCCCAAACATATTGAATGTAAGTTAACTTTTTAAGCTCTTTTCTTTATTACAAAAATAAATTATTACCACAAACTGCAAAAAGTAAAATGCATAATCACAATTTTTATTTTTTATATTTTATTGCTATAGTCAAACCACCAAAGCCAAAATTTTGAGAATTTAGTAGATTTCATTTTATCATAAATTATGATTATTCATATTACCCTGTTTTCGAGTTTGACTAAACTTTCAAATTTTATCTATTTGTGGCAAGTATTCAATCCAAAATAAATATTTATAAAACATTCCGTTTATTACAATATGTATGTTGAATCTCGATTAATTATTGTGAAAAGATGATATCATATGTTTGTAAAATTCTTCTTGAATTTGTTTAATGTTTGTAAACCATAGGACCATTTCCTTGTATAAACATCGTGTATATACTATATTATATTGATATATAGAAGAATATATATTAAAAAATCTCTTCAGGGATCTCTGTATATTTAAAGATAAAAGTTTATAAAAATGATTTTATTGAAAATAAAGTTGACTGATGTAAAAATGTTTTAAAAGTATTTTATCTTGTTTTATTCTTCCTCTTCCTACTATAAACTACCTGGATTGTAAAATAAAATTATTGCCTAAAAATATACTCCTACATAAAAAGATACCCAGAAAACTTTTAAAAGTTTATAATATAATACAAGTGTCATGTATTTATAAACTTCAAAAAAACTTGTAAGAACTATGTAAATATAAAATATTCATAACAGATGCGTTTTCTGGCATCTAATGAAATTCATTACACCACTAGTGACTTTACTTTACCATTACACTGGAGGTTGCAGCTTACAGCCAAGAAAGCTCTAGTTAGCTTAAGCCGAAATGTGTCGAAATTAGACGAAAAAAAGACGGTGCTATCTTCACTCGAGTCCAGCGCTGTCCACTGTCAAATTAACATTAATAACTTATACCCAGATTCTGGTCAAATCATTTAAGTTTAAAGGACTTTAAATTTAAATTAGTTATATATATATATTAATTATATATATGTAATGGACAATATCCATGGTTACATTAATTGTGTCTAATTAAAGTCCTTTAATTTTGACCAGAATCTGCCTATTAATCCCAAAAACTATTTTAATGCAATTATTTATTCTAAAAAGGATATTTAGGAAATTTCAAAGGCATTGAAAATAAAACGTGTAATAATAAAATACCTATCAAATAAGTTAGGTTATGTTCAAAATTACGTTAACCGCTAAATCCAAACAATTTTGATTTTTAAATAAAAGTACCTAAAACATTTTAGTCGTAGATAAAGTATAGTATTACTATTACACTTTCGGATTAATTATGACACTCGCATGGCGGCTCGTGTCGCAAACTTTAATCCTCGTGTGTAATAGCATCTTTACACGCTCGTTGAATAATATCCTATTACTATAATTAACATTCAATAAATAAATCCCGATATCCAATTTTATTTTATTTTCAAAATATTGTAAAACACAGTTGAAGCTTAAACTTCAAGCTACACTTAAACTAAAAAATTGACAGATTTCCCATTGTGTTACTGTCAGTTTAAGTGTTACAATTGAAAAATGTCCTTGGCCAGGATTCGAACCTGGGACCTCCAAATCTCATGTTTGGTGTGATAACCACTACACTACCTAAAACCCAATTTCAAATATGTTCAGTTCTGTCTTAAATTGGGAGAATCGATAATGGTTATTATCATCATCAACCAGTTAGACACAATTGAACACTGACCAAGGACTTTTCGTGTTTTTCGGACAAAGGAATGTTAATATAAAGACTAATAGCTTTCGGAAAATGATTCAATTGAAAAATTTAAGTGTTACTTAAATCTTAAGCTTCGACTGTGCAACTGGACCTAAGCAAAAAAACAACAAATTATAGGCAGCGTAACAGCTAACTATGTGAAGTCATTAATATCCAAAATTAAAGCAGCGTAAACCTAGAATTGTAAAAGCGTGATTCTGCGAAATTTAAATTTGCAGAAGATACAGCTGTGAGACCAATATTTAATAAAATCACAAAATTTGACAACCTCTTTTAATTAATTAATAAAATGGATTTTTAAGAAAACTTTTATAAAGTAAACATTAACATTTCATTCTAGTTAATAAAATACATAAAACATCGAACTTCAGCTTTATACAACAGTAAATCCAATAAGCCACAAATTTATAGAAACTAACTTTCAGGTTAGTACATAACTATAAAATCCTAAAACCAAAACACCCAGATGGCTGAATTTAATTTTGGAATGTCTACAATTGAAGACCTCTTGCATCAAGAAGGAGGTGAGTCCACGTAAGTCCAAAATAAAAAAATTAAAAATTAATCTACAGAGTGTCGCAGCGCTGCGAGGAAGTAAGATTATTTTTTTATAGGGAATCCAAAAGTGTCATAATATATAGGATATTCCATTAAAAAAAAAACGTAACTTTGGTCCGCCATATTGAAATGGACACCCCGTATATTAATAAAATATTTTTAATGTGCCTAAATATACTGTATATTTTGTCGAAAACCGCATCTCGATATCTTTTTTCATTTTAGAGTAGTTACTTCCTCGCAGCGCTGGGACACCCTGTATATGTTTATTTTAATATTACATAAAAACGTATGTAAATAATAATAATAATAATACTAATATATTCAAACACAAAATTTATTCAATTTGTTCAATTGAAATACAGGGTGTTCGAAAAGTACTGTAAAAGGGTCAGCATACCTTTTTTATTTGTGGTTTTATCAAAAAAAGTTGTATATGAATGTGGTAATATTTAAAAAATGATTATCAACTTTGAAATTTTAAATGGAACATACCAACTTTTTTTACTTATCGGAATATACATAATTTTCTGAATTTAACGGTATCTTAAAAGTAATATTTTTCTTTCATAAAAGGCTGAAAAAAGATTTCAGATTTACCTAATTTAACATACATAACACTCTCGTTTATTTGATTTCTTATTATTTACTATTTTACAACATTTAAATGACAGAAAAGGTTTAAAAATAATAAAATATTATAAAAAATTAAAAACCAAAATTGATATTTGCGATTTTTGATTTGATTTGTGTTGTAAAGCAACAAAAACTACTATTGTAATAAAACGTAAAACTACATTATTAGAAAAGCAATATAGAGAAAGGCACAAACAAATATTGTGCAAATTTTAAAAATAATCCTCCAAAAGTCATCAAAAGCGCTGTTTTGTCTATTTTTCACTCTTTATTTGGATTTTAATATCTCCTAAACCATTGACATGCGACCATACAAACAGCAATTGATATTATTGACCGGGAGCTCATGACAGTTTTTGGTCTCCGATTTCATACAGATCGCCTTTTGGAGGAGAGAACATTTACCCTATAAGAACAACGAAAAGCGGGTACTAAACGCCCTGGAAAATTGTGTTTCCAATTTCACAAAAATTTTGTATTTTTCTTTATTTTAGTATTGCTTGCCCTTTTAAAAATGAAATTTTCCAAATGATCGGAAAGCGTGCAGGGGTTTAGTGAACGCTTTTCTTTGTTATCATAGGGTAAATATTCTCTATTATTCTCTCCTCAAAAAGACATGCTGTATGAAATCGAAGACCAAAAACTTTCACGAGTTGCCGGTCTATTAGAATATACAGGTGTTGCATTTAAATATTTCTTTTAATTGGTCAATTTTCGTTTCAGGATGGACCCTGATAAAAGCTATCACAAATTGAAATTTGACATGGTAGCTTTGAAGTAGAGGAATTTGAAAATGTTTTGTCAAAATTTCAACCAAAAATTATCATTCGTTTTAGAGTAGTGATTTTTCAAAAATTATTCTTTTTTTCGCTTAAATCGCAAAACGAGTGATTATTTTTTGATAAGAAATAACATACTGGGTGTTCCAATAAAAAAAGGTAACTTTGGTCCGCCATTTTGGAATAAATACCCGGCATATTATTTAATAATATTTTTAGAGTAGGCGCCCAAAAGTATTGTATATGTTGTCGAAAACGGGACCGGAACAAAATACCGCCGTATACAAAAGGTCGAATTAGACAAAAGGTTGACTTGGACAAAAGGCCAAAAGAAAAAAGTCCGAAAGATAAAATGCTGACGTGAATAAAAGGCCTAAAGAAAAAAACCCGAACGGTAAAAGGTGGACTTGGATAAAAGGCCGAAACTACTGTTTAGTTGAAATTTATTTTCAATAAAATTCTTAGTTTCGGAAATATTTTCATATTTCAAGTTGGGTGGGTGACTCACCCTTACCACGTACCTACAGGTGGAGTTTTAAGTTAATATTTTTTTGGAGGGGTTAAATAAGAAAGGTATAAGGCGAATAAGACAAATACGTTCTTGTTAATTATTAATTTAATATTTTAGTTTAGTTAAATAAATAATAGTATATTGTTTTATTAGGAGAAAAAGAAGTACTTTTTGTGGCGAGCTTGTAGGTCTGCGAATCCCGCTGATACATGCGAGCTACAAAAAGTTATTTTACTCCGATTAAAACATTCTATTTTTTCCTCAAACGTCGAAATTTTTAAAATCATAATTTAATGTTAATTCTAATTAACATTGTTCAATTTCAATGCGACATGTATATTGGGTTGCGGAATAAGCGGAGTAGAAATTTAATTTCTACTCCTAGGCAGTACAAAGTGACCAAACGTCACAGAAGACTGTACTTTAATGATGTTTGAAGAAAAAAGAAAGTACATACTTAATTTAAAACAAAAAGAATTTTAGCTATACATGGTATTTACGGTTCACCCGTTAATAATAAAGAGGTGATATTAGAGGTGAAAATAAGCCAATTAACAAATAACGTCTTAATAAAACTTTCTTTACAAGGGAAGGGAGTTACGGCCCTTTTTAGTCCGGAAGCCAATAATCAAAAATGTATTTAACAGAACTGTTACATTTTCGTTTAAGTAATTTAAACCAAATGCCAGATGGTGCAAGATGATATAAAATTGTATATTTTCCAAACAATAGCCTGTATTCAGAGACCGTGATGAAAAATTTAGAGATGTCGATAACGTTAAACACGTGATTAAAAAATATTTCTTCATAAGACGTGATTAACTTTAACGACGTGTCTAAAATTTTCATCACGGTCGCTGAATACAGGCTAATGTCTTTGGAAGATTTTATAATCACTAGCCAGCGAATTTGTTTGGCGAATCAATTTTTCCGATATACATGTCCTACAAATTAAGATTTTGGGGGATTTCTAATGGTTCCACTTAATACAGTTTTTTTCTATTACTGGCTCCCGGACTATTAAAAATACTGTCAAAAAGTGAGTTTTTACACAATTATTTCCAAACAGTTTACATTATACTGTTCAAATTTGGTATAACATCTTTTCCTCCTTTTATCGTTAGGCTTTTTGTCCAGGTCGGCCGTTTCTCTGTCAGCCTTTTTTCCATGTCGGTCTTTTGTCCAATTCGGCCTTTTTCGTTGAGCATTATCTCCTTTTCTGCCTTTTGTCCCATTAGGCATTTTATTTTCATTTAATGTACTTAATAATAAACACATGAGACGGTGAGCGGTGAACTTTTTCTAAAGCTATGGCTGTCATATAGCGCTTTCTGCTTCAACAATGCAAGTACGCACCGAGTGCAACATGTGACGTCATGCACTTTTATGGATTGCTAAGGAATTTATTCGAAACCGAAAACGAAATCCACTCGGTGCAAGTTTTAGTAAAAACCCCTAACGATAGAATTGCAAACTTTATGTAACCTAACCTAAACTTTTGAAACAACAATAGCCAAATGACATATTTGGTCCGCGTTATTTGAACTAGAACTGATGCACCGGCTAGCCGAGTCGGTGCCGATAAAAGTGCACACTGAGTGCAATTTAGGTGTAAACGGAAAACAGCAACACTGGAAAAGTTCCTACAGAAGAAGTAAAAGGGAAACGACGCCACAGACTCAGTGCAGCACTGGTGCGCACTAGTGCAATAAGCAGAAAACGCTATTACACGAGTCTTTTATTACTTGTTAGCAACTACAATTTGCAACATTTTCGAACTTGATATATTTTTAAAATAATATTTATACTTAGATAAAGTAAAAAATAAATACAGTTCGAAAAAGCTGCATCTAAAGCTGTGTTTATAGTGTCGAGTTTTCTCGAGAATTGAGTATAGAGGTGAGGATACAGCATACAGCTGCACCTCGTGATAATCAGCTTTAAAGGAACCAATGTGTTTAAATGCAAACGCTATCCTCGACTCTGAGTGTGCGCGCACCCTAAGCCGGTGTTTATAGTGGCGAGTTTTTGCCGAGAGTTAAGGATAGAGGTACCTCGAGATGCATCTGCATTTAAAGAAACCAATGTAGGTATTTAAATTCAAACGATACCCTCGGCGTTGTCGAGGACTCTTGACTGTGCGCGCACCGTAAGACAGCCTCTAGGTCAGATTTTTCTAGTGCTGATTTTATGTATAGGTATTTGTGGTTTATTTGCAGTGAACAACTTTTTATCTTTTCCTTCTTAATGGTTCATTCTCATGCGCACAGTGCCAGTGACTGGCGCACCCAGTTGGGATTTTGAGTGTACTCGCCCCCCCCCCCCCCCCGCAATCTCAACTTGCAAATAATTCAAATTTTCATGATGTTTTTGTTTAAATGAAAGTAGAAATACATTTGTATTTTACTTGTCAAAAGTGCACCTACCTTAAAAATTTCAGGGTACGCCACTGCTCAAATGTTGTTAGAGTGGATTTCATCTGAAGTGAACCTTTCCTGCGCAGCGAGCGCTTTTACCCGAGCGATTATTATGAAAACTAAATAATGTCGATTTATACATTACAGGAATTCAGATTAATTGAGAAATCTTAATTCTAGATGACCAGTAAGTACATCAAGTACATCATTCATAAACTGAGTTAATCTAAATATTCTTAAACATAGATTTCTGAGCAGGGTTCTCTTCAGATGAAAACCACTCGAGTGATAAAAACTATAGGTGGAATTACGTCCTAAGTAAATTTAGTGTATTTACAAATGAAAACAATAGTTTATGTACTTTTATCCATAAAAATAGAAAATTTTATTAAATTATATTATTATCAATTAAGTTAGATAAAATTTTAACAAGTCTCCAATTAAGCTTGAATATGAAATAAAATACCGTCTACCTTTTCGGTCGTTGGCCCATTCTGAGGGAAAAAATTGCAAATTAATAAATAATTGATGGCATTATTGAAATTTAAAGCGCGTGCTGTTTGCATTTTTTGGGCAAGAAAAGAGCGAACCTTTACGACTCATAACAAGCGCTGTTTATTTAAGTGCTCTTAGGAAACCTGTCTTTAAGTGGAAGGTTCGCCGTCATAATGACTTTAACCGTCCTATAATAAGAGAATATAAATAGTCCATTTAATAAGTGCTGTTTTACTTGGCCCCCGGGGGCAGAAGGGGCGTGATGCACGCCCTTTATCGCTACTTCATAAATTTTAAACGCAAACAGGAGAAAAGCTTTCCTTTCCCTCTTTTCAACGTCAAACTAATTCAACTAATTTGTTAATGTTAATATCCACCTCTGATTTATGGCTTTTTTATTTTAATCCTTATCGAATAATTTTTACCCTACACCAGAACTAATTTATGCTAGAAAATTAATTAAAAACCAAATATGTTAAAATAGCCATGTCATGATTTTGAATAATTTCTCGTTAACACGATGACACTAGTATCGTGACTTGTGACACTAACCGTTTGCAGTCATCGTTGTGTGGCTAATTTTTAGGCACTGAACTCTGAAGTCAGCTTAAAAAACTAAAAATTAGAAAAAAATGGCATATTGTCAAAATATCAAATCTTCAAAGTAGACTATTCCGTTTCTAATGAAACAAAAAATATTCCATTTCATATCCAAAAATATGAATAGATATGGTTTATAAGTTAATTAAACAAATAAAGTAAATATTTTGAAAACCAAAGCAATAAATAAGTAAGAAAATATTGCGAAACGAAACCGTTTTGTTATTTACGCCTTTTACGTTAATGATGCGTGAAAAAAATATGAAATCATTAATCCCTTAACCCTGCACCGACAATATTTTGTTTTGCAATTTATAGCGAGCTATAATTGCTGCATGTGCACGAAGGAATGAAAGGAGGAAAAAAAGTTATTTGTGATTTAACGAGTTAATAAGAAAGTTTTAAGTCGGTGTGGGTAGGCCATAGTCTTTCTCACGTTTTATTATTAATGAACCGAACAGGTAACAACTTGGCTCATTTTTAATCATAAAAACCAACAGCCATAACTTATTTATCATAATAATTTGTGAACGTTCAGATGACAAGCTTTTCATCTTCCTATTTTATTTTGAGACTCTTGGTCTTGGCTTGCATCGTCTCTGTATAAACATATTTTATTACAATGCATGTATTACATATGGATGTCCTTTCTTTTTCTTAAAAAAATATACAAAAATAAATTTAAAATGCACTGCAGATCTTATGAAGTTATTAGTTATTGAATATTAACTTAACAGTAACTAGTAACTCGTCGATATAATTTGGTGGATTTCCCTTCAAACAAATTATGTGTTTGTACTACTAACAACGACATATATATTTAAAGCTCACCTTTAACCCCTAAAAATATTCATTTGATATTATAACTTATAAACCTTACTTAAATATTTAGGAAACAATCAAACGTGGACAATATGTGGCAAATAAATAAAGTGATTTCAAAAAATGTTGTTAGTCCTACTAAAAAATCATATCTAAAAAATTATTCTGACGACAAATACAGCTGCAGCTTAAAATTTGCAGGAATTCAACCTTTTCAAGAAAACCTTCATCTGAAAACTTATGATTTTTTTTGCAAAAAACGAATAAAGCAATTTTTTACAAAATAAAATAATAAAAATTTCAACTCAATATTAATTTATAAAAAATTTCAAGAATCAAAAATATAAAATTAAAGATAATTATAGGCTTATAAACTCCTATAATGTTTATGATAGAGTCATTTACAGGGTGTCCCACTTTTTTCTAGCATTTTTTTTAGATAGCAAATGTCATTCTGAATATTTTTTTTTTCTATAAGCTAATATGGTTTTTCAATACTTAAAAAATTACAGAAATTTTAAAATTTCAAAATGTTAATGACTTTTGTGTGACACTATAAATTTCATTTCAATTTTTCTTTATTTGAATCAAGTGTTCTTAGTATTATTTTATCTTTATCTTTATCTAAACAGATTGATTAGTTTTATCAATGATCAAGGAAATTTAAAATGGTTCGCCTCGTGGTCCACTTATCATAAAGGAGCCAATATTCCAAAAAACAAAGAAAAATCCAAATCATAATTGATTTAAATTAAAAAAATATAATAAGAAAGAATACGGGGTGGGGTGTTCCACAAAAAAAATACTGATTTTAAAATTGCTGTAATTTTTCAAAGATTCGAAACTTTTTGTTGTTAATAATATTTACTATCTAAAATCTGAACAAAATTTTTGCTAAAAAAAAGTGGAACACCCTGTATATTGACTTTTTTTGCAAATCATTTACGTCATATTGAATTAGTTTGTATTTTAATATATCAAATAAATATTCAAGATGCAAACAATTATGTTTAAACTATATAAATAGTTATATTGTACTATTCTATTTAGGGCGCGTTCCAGTAATGAACACTAAAGCCCACGACGACCACAAAGTCGTTCTACATAAGACCGCGATTTTTTCTTTCGTGCATCGATGGCGACCGCAAAAAGCTCACAACGACCGTATTTATTCGTGGGTTTCCGTGGTTGTTTGTTGAATGGTGACCTTTTGAGCTAGTGGAACGGCAAAATTTTGCGGTCGTGATCGTGGGCTTTAGTGTTCATTACTGGAACGCGCCCTTATTAAATTCGTAAAAATTAGATATGTTTTTGTAGGAAAACTGTACGCGAGAGACTAAACCAACGCCCAAAAAACTATAAAAATCACCCATTACATTCAAGAAAATTTTTTCATCGTTAACCTGTGTAATTATAATTAATAATAAATTATACATAAATAAATTGCAGGGTACGGAAAAGCATTTTCACTAAAATTTGTTCTTTACTTGTTCTTGTAGTAAGAACAGGAAAATTTCCTTACGTTGGTGGTTAAAAGTTATTTTTTTAGTTTTTCGTCCTCTTTTTATACACACTACACACACCACTATTTTTATTGATTATATCTTCCATATTTTTTTACTGGGTGTGATTTTGATTTTCTGCTTTTTTTGTAGTTTTTCAATTAACAGGAACAAAATGCCCCAATTTATTTTGAGCAAAGACAACCATAAAAGTATTAAGAACATATTTTTTTTCAACATGAAATGATTGCCACTTATTAACTTTTTTAAATTTCAATAATCAAAGAATTTTGAAGAAAAACGTATACCATAATTTGGGACAGATGTAGTACTTGGTATCAAAATGTCACTTATATTAGGAAAAAAATAAAACTTTGGAAAGTACTCTTGTATGAAATATGTAGGTACTATACAGCTGCAGTTTAAAATTTACAAAGAAGGCTTTCCCCACAAAAAAACATTAAAAATATTTTGCTAGTTGCTAGTATCAAAAGTCATAAGTTAGTCCACCAGAAAAACAAATTAACCGATTTTTACGAATTAAGTTTTTCCAAAAATCATATTAAAAGACCGTACCTGTCATTCATATCACTAGTATGTAAAATCGGACATTTCAAAACTGGTGAGTTTGAGTTTTGATTCTACTTTTACTAATTTCCAGAGGCGCTGCGTAGGAAATCCGCTTTGTGGATTTTTTGAACTCGCGCAACGAGTACAAGTCACAGAAAAAAATTATATTACCGTCGCTGACATAATACGAATGTTTTATTTCCTAAAATAATAATTATACAGGGTGTCTCACTTTTTTTCCAGCAAATTTTTTCCAGCAAAAAAGTGAGACACCCTGTATAACTGATTTATGTATTTCTAGAAAAAAGTTTTGTTACTTTTTTTAAAATACTACAAAATTTACCATAGAAAATGTCATTTATGTTATATTGATACAGGGTGTTTCATATTTATGTTTCAAATTTTCTGATGGTGTTTCCTTGGAATAAGGTAAGAAAAAGTAATGCTATAAACTTATGTCAGATTTTGGCCCCTGCGGGAGCTGCAGCTCCCTAAAGATGTTGGCAAAATTGAAGTTTTTAGTTATTTAATTCAAAAAGCTTCATAATAAAACGTTTAAATTTTGTAGATCACCAAATTTACCTATAGGTACATTATTCACTCTCATGATTTTTTTTTAGATTTTTTGGTTGGTTGTAAGTGGTATTTTAAAAAATGTTTTAGCGTGTAGTAAAAAATAATTGAATATTAAAAACATATGTCATTTTTCCTGAATTATTTTGAAACGCAGCCTCAAAATTAAAGATAATTAAAGGTAGATTAAAATTGGATACTCAGATTTTTCCAAGTCGCCCTATTTTTTTTGCTGATGCTAATGCTACTAGCCTAATAGTACAACTAGTATTACATTTGTCTTTAATATGTTATTAAAAAATACTCAATTGGTACAAACGTACTGCAGCTTACATTTAGTAGGAAGGTTAAAGACAAAGTCAAAATATTTTGCTAGCACCAAGAAATCCTTCCCAAAGGCCGTTCCACCAAAACTAATCAAAATTTAGACATTTTTAGATTTTTGCTTAAAAATTATTATTTTTTATAAATAGGTACTTGTGAGTTGTGAGGAACAAAATGGCAAGACGAACGCCCGACATGAACAATAGGAAAATGTGTGAAAAATGTACGAACTGGACAAAAGGTCGACGCAGGAATAAAACCAAACTATAAATAGCCGAATTGGAGAAAAAGTTGAATGATGAAATGCCGACTTGAGCATAAGGCTAACGAAGACAAAAGGCCGAATAATAATAAAATGCCAAAATGGACAAAACACCAGTGCAAATAAATGGTTAAATTAAATTCGTATGTCCATCCTGTTAATACTTAGAAGCCGAATATTTTTTAATACAATTCTTGGTAGTACCACACTAACAATACCACGCTCAAGAAAAACATAATTAATTAACTGTATTATAACCTGAAAAGTATATAAAATCAAGTGGTAGTTGATAGTTGATTACATAATAGTATATTAAGCAACGAGTTTCATAAGTCAAGTATTATTGCACGCGTCCAAGTTTAAAAAACGAGCCGCGTAGCGGCGAGTGTTTTAATGAACGAGTGCAATAATAGACTTAGGAACGAGTTGCTTATACTATTTTTTATAATTTGTTCAAAAATTAAAAAAATTTGTAAATTATTCGACGTACAAATATTCCTTTATTTTTTAGCAGTTGGTGACAATTTTTTCTTATTGAATGATTGTTATAACAACAGAAAACATAAAAGTCTTGACATTTACAGTTTAATTTAAGGTTTCAGTTTTTAGATTTTAAGTTGCAGATTTTTAGTGTAAAACTAGTGAAAAGATAACGTGTATCCTACCAGATATTGCGAAAATTGCAAAAAAATAGCTTGCCCTTAATTTTTGATAAATCTTGACATATCTTCACAAAAAATAATACCACATATTTGACTTTTCTTATTTGACATTTAAATTTAAAGATTATTTAATTTTAATTTTTGTTGGAAGTTAATAATTTAAAAGGAGCGAGGAATTCTATATCCTATCAAAAATTTAGGAGACATAAAAAACATAGCAAGTACTTTAAATCTTGAAATTTATTTACGATAATTAATACCACAAATTTGACAGACCAATGCTACCAACTTCGTAAGCGGGTGCTATAAAGAACGCGCTATGGCCCATTATGAAACTGCTAGCGGTGTCTTAATAGCAATATTATAGACGCAAATTATAAAATCACTATTTTCAGTCATTATATTCTCTTTCTAAATATAAATCATGGTAAGAATAACTATCGACTTGTATCGACTATCGATTCTTTTACAGAAATTTTCGTCGTTGGTCTAAAAATTCGCGCATTTCTAAAAAAATTTCGATAATATTCTTACCACTTGTGATATTACCTTTAAAAATTCTTTTCATATAATGCTTAGTTTTGGAAATACTTTCACCTTACTAGTTAGGCTAGGTTAGTTGAGCCCTTTTTTCTTTATTTCGTCTGCCTTTATCTATGATGGACTTTTGCCGTTCGACTTATCCAATTCGTCCTTTTCATGAATTACTATCAAAAAACTAAAAGAATTGAAGATTTCGTAAAAATTATTTGAATGACTTTTATTACAAAACTTTGAATTTGTAGCTTCACTAAGATGGTAGCAACTTATTAAAAGGTAATTGCGTTTATGGATTATAAATTTAAAACTACTGCCATTAAATTAAAAATATGTAATTAAATAACTTGCAAGTTCGGTTTTGACTTTCTAAAAGCGCTCAATCATTTGTAATAAATTATTCACCATACTACGTTGGATTTCTCGCTACAACATTTTTGCGCGAATAAGTGAGAATAAATCAAAAAAGGGGCAGAGCGAAAAAAGTGTAAATCAACAAAGCGTAAAGTTTGCAGTTAATTTTGCAGCGATGTGTTTAACAAGTCGATGAACGAGTCCACGATCCACGACGCCGACGGTTCGTTTCGTGGCTTATGTTCTCTGTTCTCGGATGCGAAGTGCAGCTGCGCCAATTTGCAGAACCTCCACCAACCAACATTACTCACTGGCTTATTTCAAATTCAACAAAATTATTAGGATACTGGTTGTAATAAATTAAAGTCTCCATCCTTCATTTAAATTTATTTAGAACATCCCATGTACCCAAAAAGTTTTTAGTTATTGGAAACACCAACAATTTTGGAAGTGGTAGTTTTCCATTGAAAATTTCGTTATTTTGGAAATTTATTAATAATTATCTAGGAGTAATATTTTAGGTAAGTTTATAAATAAATCTATGTATACTATACATGTATGAAGTTTATCAACATCAAGTGCAAAAACATCGATATTGCGACAGATAAACGTTAAGTATAATACCACCTGTGGACAAAATCCAAAATAACCACAATTCTTTATCATTATTCGCTATATTACCGAAATAAAAACGAATGTGTTCGTTTTTAAAAAATATTACTTTATTAATAAGCCATTAATCTTTTTTAAGGCACAATAGATCATAGAGAAAGATTTAGGGCTCAATTTTAGTTGGTATATGAAAACACGGGATAGGAGCTTATAGATGAGGCAATAAATAGCAGATATTTCATCTGAAAATTAGGTCCTCCATCTTTATTGCCTGCCAACAAAACGAATAAAAAAACTTATATAAGTGGAGAACGCATTGTCCACACGCGTATCACGCTGCGCCAGCGCATTACCACTTATGAGTGCGTGTGGGGGATGATTAAGGGTGGAAAAATAATTTACAGCAAACATTTCCAAGGAAAACTTTCGAGAGAAGTGTAAGAGAGCACGTGCTAACTAATCAGGAGACAGCATCTAGCGCCTAAATTGTACGAGTATTTCACATGAATGACAAACGTTTCAAGTTCCATTGAATAAAAACAGACGCAGTTTCATTGAGACTGGCCACTTTTAAAAATTATGACAGTTGGAGTTTGACTGTGGAGTCTGTGGAATGTTGGCTGGCGTCTTCTCTACTTCCAGGACGACTAATATGCTATCTCCTTCGCATCGCATGAATTATGGACGAAGCCGTAGATTATAACTGACCATAATCTTTCCAACGTGCATAATCGCAGAGTACGTCACCCATTTTTTAAGTTCAAATGTTGATAATTTGCATATATTTATTGCTTCGCAGATAAAAATAATACATTAGTGCTTTAATTTCGCTGCATTTAATTAAAAATCTAGAATCTTTATTATTACGACTTATTTACGTCAAGGTATCATTTTTGGACAACCTGATAAGACTCATAAAGAGTTAGTCTTTTAAGGAAAATTTGAAAGAAAATACTTTATTATAGCCTGATGATACCCTAATAAAGAGCGAAACTAGTCGATTAATCTTGTTTTATTTATGGTATAAGTTGGGATTTGAATCATCTTTCGCAATATCGTCAGAAAATACATCCATAATTAACTATCAGTTTTATTTCTTTTTTATCTCCTATTTTCTATTGCTTATAAACAAGTAAAAAAATGTTCAAACATTATTGGGGATTTTAATTACATGACGTCAGGTAGGGGACATTACATAAATTTAATTTCCGTGGTGAAGGCAGAAAATTTAAACAAAACTTTTTTGACATTTCAAAACGAACTGTGATGTAAACGGTTCCTTCATAATAAAAATTGCATGCTGTATATTGAAAAATTCAAGTAAGTGTTGAGCAGTTCTTTAATATCAATGTTGTTTTAATTGCGTTTTGTTCTCTTTTTGGTATTCTATGTTGTAAGTATTATCTGAGGATGAGGTGTGTTAATGCCCTCGAAATGCATAAGAAATAAAATAAAATATTTGTGATTTATGATTTATGATCGAGTTTTTTTTTCATTTGCCCAAAACATTTTTGGCCTAATTAAATTTTAAATATGTTTATTTTATAACTTTTTGTTCATCAAATTAGAATGCCAAGCATGCGGACACACCTCATGAACCACTCAAAGATACTGCAATAAATAAAAACTGAAGACCAAACAGCTTTTGAAGTTCATAAACCTACAAACGACATACAAGAATGGGCTCTGGAAAATAAGCTCGTTCAGATTAAAATATGTACCCAGTCTATGGAAGATTGTGGAAGTTATAATGATACCAAAATCTGAAAAACCACTTCATGAGGTAACATTTTATACGCAAATTATGTAAAAACTCTTTGAGAAATTATTAGTTAAAAGGTTTAAGCTTATAATAGAAAATAAAAACCTAATACCCAATCATCAATTCGGGTTTAGGAATAAAAATTAATAAGCAATTAAGTCCACAGAATAACGAACATAATCGAAAAAGCAATTGAAGAGAAAAAAATTGGCTCTTCTTAAATGTACCAAAGGTCTGGCACGAGCGATTTTCTTATATGTTGAAAACTGTACTACCAAGAAAATTTTCAAAAATATTGGAATCCTACTTATCAGAAAGATTCTCCAGAAATAAACAGGAACTGACAGAAATATAGACAGGGGTACCTCAGGATAGTATACTAGAACCAGTTTTATACCTATTGTATACATCTGACCTTCCACAGCAAGAAAATAATACATTAGCAACTTTCGCGGATAATACTGCTATACTTTCAGTTGGAAACGTCAATGAAGAGACAAAACGCAGGCTTTACAGTTAGCCATAACCCATATTGAAAATTCGAGAATCGCCTAAAACGAAAATAAATCGGCTCATATAAATTTCACCAATAAACGAATCATAATATTCCGGTTATAATAAATAATCATGCCTTATGCAAATACAGCAAATTATCTTGGTATGACCCTAGATACTAAACTAAGGTGGAAAGTTCATGTCAAAAAAAAACAACAAGAATTACGACTGAGTTATAGTTAAAATATAGCTATTTGGAAGAATTTCCTCTTTGTCTATTCATAACAAACTTTTATGAGCAAATACTGAAACCACTCTGTGGACTTATGACATCCAATTATGGGTTTGCATAAAACAAACTAACTTGGATATAATACAGAGATTCCAAAATAAAGTACTAAGAAACATCGTTGATTTGCCATGGTTTATCAGAAGCATCTATCTACATAGAGATCAGAGATCTACACATAGACACTGTAGATGATGAAATTCAGAAATTTTACCAAAAGCACGATGGAAGGTTACATCAACACGAAAATATTGAAGCAATACAACTCCTTGACAATATGAATCTTGTAAGAAGACTGAAGAGGACTAAACCCTTCGAGTTGGTGTAGTTATTATTAAAGATCAGAGTCAGTTCCGGTGTATGTACGTAATAACAAAGCGTATATTTAGTTACAGTCGAACTTACATATAATGTTTTATCACGGGAACCTTAAAAAATTCATTATACTGGGTGAGTCGAAATTAAAGCCCCAAATTTTTTAAGCCGATTCTATGACTAATTTTAAGATATAAACTTCAAATTAACATATGTCCGATTTTGCTTCCTAATGGAGCTACAGCCCTTCTGTGGGTTTATTTGAAAACACTTTATAGTAGAAACTTCAAATTTGGTGTGAACCATAATACGCTTTAGATACCACAATAGACTTTATAGAGTTCGAACTTTTTATTTTTTAAAGTTCGAACTAAGTTCGAACCTCAAACAGTTCGGGTTTGGTGAACAGCACTATATTATACCTACTCAAAAATTTTACTAAAATAACTTTTTCAGTCGCTACCAACCGCTGATGACAATTGCTGCTAGCATCAGCAGCAAGCAGCGGCTGCTAAAGCAGCGGCTGCTAAAGCAGCCTGATGTGACAGGACCTTCAAAAAATCTGGACATTATTTAAATTAATAATTTATGATTCTGATTAACAATTTTACGTTGCAATGGATTCATTCACGAAACGCACTTGATGTAGATCTTTTCTAATTGTATTTCAGGTAAATTAATTTAATTTCAGAAAGTATCAACTATATTTCAGAATCATCAATTGTATTTTAGAAAAATCAATTTAATTTTAGAAAGGACCAGTTTTAAAAGTTGAGGAAGACAAGAGCCTTTGTCATCAAAAACGTGACTATTTAACATTTCATCAGTAGCAATAGTACGCTTGGATTTATATTCACCAATGACAATTAAAATGATGTGTTCTAATGAAACAGTGGTTCTTTCTGGAATGCAATTAATTACTTCTGAAATACAAATCATACTTTTTGAATTCAAATTGAGGAATTATGATTTTCAAATGCATTCTGAAATACAATTAATGATACTAAAATACAATTGATGATTTCTGAAATACAATTGGAAAATGTGTAGTACTATCATAGCAGGTTATATTAATAAAAATAATAGGTCCTGCAATAATATTTTTATTTTCGAAACGAAATGTATTTTGTACTAGTGGTCCGCGGGATTTAAAATTACAAATTTTGTGGTACATGAGGTCCAAAAGGTTGGGAACAACTGGACTAGATTGTAATTAATATTTTCTAGAAATTACCGAAAAGTCAATTCCTGAAATTTGAGACCTTTTGCTGTATTTTATTATTTTCGGAAAAACGGATTGTGCATATCTGAACTTGATTTCAACTATAATTCCATTTTAGCATCAAAAATTTCAAATTTATAAAATTTGAATGGAAATGATGTAGTAGGTCCACACACTAATCTGTAAGGACGGGTAACGAATTGATGAGTACTCTTTGAGAGGTGTTTATGGTCGACGATTGTAAAATTTAACGACATGATTATTTTAAATTGCGTGAAGAAGGAAAATAAATTCACGTAAACTTTAAACGGGCACCTACTCCTTCCGTGTTCACATGCTCGAGGTGCACAAAACTGTCCGCTTAATACAGGTGCGTCCGCCTCAGAATAAAGTAATTAATTACAAACGCTGATTAGCATAGCCAGTGCGTGGGCGGCCTCCTGCACAATTTGAATATCTAAATCGGTCCAACGGCTACTTTTTTACAAAATCGAAATTATTCGTCTAACGTGTCTATAAAGCATTAAACTAGGTTACGAAACAAAATCCACAATTGGACCATATATTTTTCTTTAGAGACTAACATTTTTTCAAAAACTAAAAGAATGTATTTAGTATACCCCAAAAAAATTGAAATTCATTTTTCATTTGTTACCCATTTTATAAATATTTAAATCGCCAAAACTAATTACTACGTTTCCATCGGGGATTGAATCGGGTTTTAAAATATCAGAAATTTAAATACTTATGTGTTTCCATCATGAGGATTTAAAAAATATCTAAATTACTTTCAATACCGGCATTAGGTGGCGTTTTGGCGAGACCACGTTTTTAGGGTTATGAATATAAAACCTTGGATAATATAATGCATCGAGGCGAGGAGATTATTCTTTTGCGCATGATCCAGTCCAAATTCAAGCCTTCGAAGCGATTCCATTAGATATTTTTTAGCTCAAACCAGATACGATTCCAGAAAAAGCAGAATCCACCTTGAGGCCGAGTACGATCTCGAAACGATAAATTGCGCGTTTCCATCCAGTTTTCAAGTAGAATCAAGAATTCAAATCCGATTCAATCCCCGATGGAAACGTAGTACATGTTTCAAGAATTAGAAAACCGTAGGAAAATGGGGATTTTTTTCATATTGGTCACAGTTTTGATATAAAACTATCTACAAAAAATTCAATGTATTTAGTTGTTTCAACCATATATATGGATTTTATATTCTAGATTCTAGACAGAAAAATTGATAAACATATTTGTGACAATACCCACGTGACGTCAATTTTTTAAATGGAAACCTACAATTTTAAGTAAAAAATTTAAAAGGGAGTCTAAACTTGTGTACCCATGCAAAATTTCATTGGCTTGTTCCGAAGATATGATCAATCAAAAATAGCAAATTCTCAATTTTCCATATCTTTGGAACGAGTGGAAATACATTAACAAAATTTTGTATGAATTGACAGGAATATTTTCCCTCAATTTCTGGCAATGCAATGCAATCACGTCACATAAATTGAAAATTACCTACAATGACCCTAATTAGTAACATAATTTCACGAGTGCATCCATTTTTTTTTGATAAACAATCTTCTTAAATTTATTGCATATCAGTCTCTTTCATTTTCTATTCTTGATTATCATATCTTCGTAACGAGAAGAGAAGAATGAAATTTTGAATGGGTGCATAACTTAAAACGTCCTTTCCAACTGGTATTAGGGAAAACAAAAATCTGTACCAATTTAAGGAAAAACTTAAGGACAATAAGTGTAATTACAACCTGAGTGAATTTTATAATGAACAGGATGTATGTATCGTTTATAAGTATAAGTAATTCGAATATTTAGTTGTATACAACTATTTTCGACTAAACTTATACAGGGTGTTCATTTTAACAGGAGCCACTCTAAATAACTCTCGAAAAAATAATCTGTTGCAAAATGCCGCGACAGATCGATTTTTACTTTTAGGGGGGCATCTTTCTCCAATAAAATAAGAGTTGTCATTGCAAACCCCTTCCCTACGGACCCACCCTTTCAATTTTTATAAATTGGAATAGAGGTCGAGTGAAACATCATTTGAAAGCATTTTTTACTCCGATAATGGCAATCATAATTATTTTGGCAACTTTTTGATTCCTAACCTACATAAAAATTAAAAAAAAATACTTAAAAAAATACTTATTTATGTAGTTTTAAATCACATTTGGATAAATTTTTAAGTTTTGACCATAAAACAAGTCCTTTAACTTAACAAAAGCTAATTATTTATAATTATTCAAAAATAAATCAGTTACCATATTTTTTATATTTTTATTTGTTATAAATTACTTTTTTCTATATTGGTGCGTTACTAGTCGCTAGTAACACACTGGCAGCAGTGCGTTACTAGCCAGTACCGCACTGCTATCGGTGCATTACTGAGTAGTAAATTTTATTTTTCGAAGTTGGTAGAACTGAAGTTTATTGATTTTAAAGTGGCAGTTGCCAAGCGATTTTCAGGTTATTTGATGATTTGACAAACCTGACATTAGAGTTGCCAACTACCAGAAAAGTTACTAAAATTGAAAACTATAATATTTTATTTTAAATAGATAAAAAGGCGCAAAATAGAAAAAATAGTATAAAAAACTCGTTTCATCAGTCGATAGTAGCACTTGTTCATTAAAATACTCGTCGCTACGCGATTCGTATTTTAAAATTGAACGCGTGCTACAATATGCGACTTATGAAACTCGTTTTTTAATACACTATTTCCTTTTCTCTTCTATCGTGTCCTGTAAATTACTAAATTAAAATAGGGCCAAAATAAATCATATTTTTATTTTCAGGATAAAAAACCTTTAAAATGACGCGTCACTTGACCCCTATTCCCATTAAAAATAATCAAACGAGTGGTCCTGTGGAGTAGTTGCAAATACTACTTAATATCATTATAAATAGATGTCTACCTAAAAATAAAAATTAACCTGTCACGGCATTTTTACATTAAATTATTTTTTCGAGTGTTATTTAGGGTGGCTCTTTTTAAAATGAACACCCTGTATACAATGCTTATATCACAGTATAGGCAACTACCAGTAGCGACACTTCATATAAAAATCGGGATGCGTTTTTGGTGACCTTGAATATCTGAGAGTATCTGGTACCATTGAGTTTAGAACTGCAATGGAGACTCTATGGTAAAATAAATGCCATATTTTAATTTAAATACTGTTTAAATACCTTTGTTTCAACTATTAATTGTTTTTATTTAAAACTGCAAACATTATCTATGAACTTAAACATAAATAAATTACCGTATCTCCAAAAAATTTAAGGGAACAATTTATTATTTGTCAACTACAGAATTAAAAAATCCATTTGCCGTTCTAAACTCAATGGTACCAGATACGCTGACGTTTTCAAGGTCACCAAAAATGTATCCCGTTTTTTGTATGAAGTGTCGCTACTGGTAGTTGCCTATACTCTGCTTATATCATGTTTATTGTAATCAACTGATTTAATAAATTTTATCTTATCTGTACCTTATCTTATCTTTCAAATTGTGTACTTGAAATTGTGGGCTTCCATTTAAAAAATTGTTACGATGTCACGTGGGAATTGTACGATGACGTCACATAAATTTTAAACGACACAAAATATCCACAATTACAGACATAATTTGACGTGTCAAACCGCATTTCGGAAAATCGAACTGACTTATTGAATTTATTCCATGTTACAGACTCACCATGTATTACATTACTTTGATTATTTCATGCCTTCACTTCAGACTAAAATTTACAAAAGTTTTTTGTATTATGCAGATATAAGGCTTGAAATAATCTATCCAAATACAATTCGTAGGTTGAAATCACTTTAATAATTCTGTCGCTATATTGCCAATTCAATTGTGTTGTTTTTTAGAAACAGTAGTATTACTATTGATTATATTTTTATTGGTATTAAAAATTTATTAAAACATTTTTTTAATTATGTGTAAGTATGCTATTACATAGATTTTTTTATTAAAAAAATATTACACATCTATTTCTAAAACTTCAGGGTTAGAAAGTAGAACATATTTCATCGTCAATAAACCAAAAAGAAAATAGGGGTCTATCATATAAAGCTTAGGAGTTTGCATTTTCAATTTTTGGGTATCGATTTTTGCCACACATTATACATTTTGCCAAGTTGTGAAGATTTGAAAACAAGTATCACCAGAAAGATAAAACCATACATACTCTTTCTCTTTCAGTTAGTAACAATAAAATAATAGAAATCATCTGACAACATTTTAAATAAAAAAGGTGACAAATAAAAGAATGAAACATATTTTTTATAATTCTCTGGCAATATCTGAAATAATAGCCAAAGGGTTGCTTTTTTGTCTTCTAAAACTACGCTATTTTATTATATCAAGATCCAATTTCTGTTTGCAATAGTAGAGAGTACTATCTGAAAAAAAGTTGATGGTAGCTTCTTCAGAGTGGAATTGACATGCCAATTTGATGCCAATAAAAACTTTTTCCTACTTCCTTACGTCAAAAATCAAACTTTTCGCACTATTGACATAAATCAAAAGATTGCGTGAAATATATAATCCAAAAAATATAGATAGTAAGGTATATAACACTTTACATGACTTTTTTGGTTATATATCAAAGTGCTGCCAACCTAAGATAAGTAAATATTTGTACGCGCTCTTAGTAACTCATACTTCTGTGGTTTATGACGTTTCTTCTTTCTTCAAATTCGAGTTAAAAGTGAGGTTAGGTGAAGTTTTGTTTAGTTACTTCTTCAAATTTGATTAGTTTATAATAGGTAATTTTGCAAATGAAGGAAAAATTTTGTATGCAACACGTGCGAAAAATGTATTAGGCATTCGTTCGAGTTATTTCCCGCCTCGCCTTCGGCTCACCGCGAAAAATCGAACTCATGCCTAATACATCATTATTTTTCGCACTTTTCACATAAATAACTATTTTGATTTTATTTTTTATCTCTTGAACTATAACAGAGATATGGATTGTAAACTGAATTGTGGGATACTCTATATTTAGGATCAAAAATATTTTCTTTATCAAAAGACATTAGTGGTACAGATGTGTGAATAAAATTAAAAAGCAAAATAAAAATTGCGGTTTTTAAATTTTTTAAAATTTGTATTTGTTCGATTTTTGCACCAAAATATTTTCATTAGCTGAATATACGATTTAACCAAACTTAGCTCTATGCAAAAGTGCTGAATATAGGGATGATGCCAGACAAGTTCTAACAACAATAAGAAAGGAATACCAAACAAACATATAAAAGTTAAACAATATGCTTTTAAACACTATCTTGATCAAGATGACCATAAACAAAAGGCAATATTGGAGCTGATAAATCAGAAAAATAACAGAAACTTTTCATTGCTCACTGAAGACCAAATAAATAACCACTTTATCAAGGCACCATAGGTACTCGTAAGAAGCATTGAAGCCACAAAAGACTCTCTTTACCTTTTCCTAAAGATGGCTGATCAACCAAATAAAAATATGTTCTTAAGGCCAACCAATGAGACAGAAATAATTGAAATTGGTGTTACACCAATATTGGCTAAATATCCACTGTACTATTTAATAATTGCTTTCTGGAACGCGTATTTCCAGAGGAAAAAAATTAAATTTTTATGCTAACCTGAAAAAGGGTGATGTAAACAATCCAAACAATTACAGGCCAGTTGCTATACTACCAACAATATCTAAGATCCTTGAAAAAATACTCCACTCAAGAATTGCAAATTTTATGGATCAGCATAATCTGATTGCAAGCAACCAACATAGTTTCAGAAAAAATCATTTAACAATAACGGCTTATGTGAAGTAGTATCTTGACCTCTGGAAGCTGGAAGCAATTGATCAAAGACAAGACCTTAAAGCCGCCCAATATGATCTTAGCAAGGTGTTCGATTGCATGAAGCATGACATTCTTTTAGATTAAATGGAATGAAACTATTACTCAAATTATCAAGTCTTATGCAACTAATAGATAGCAAGTTGTTAAATGCAAAAGCATCCTTAGCTATCCTGCCAGTGGGAGCAGAATAAGCTTGATGATTCTTTCGAACGTACAACCCCGTTTGTAAATTATTATAACTACCTTAATCCTTTGGATTTTTTCTTCTCTAGGTCTTAGCAGGTACACATTAAACTTATAACTGAATCGATTAGGTTCATTTTTGCTTTAGCGTTTGGAGGAACAGATCTATGAATTTTTGGACTCTAATTATCCCAAGAAGAAATAGATTTAAAGGATTAACTATTACTTAATTACTTGGAAGAAACAGGAAACCTAACATAGCAGCCTCTTTACATAGCAAAATCTCTTATGGAATTTTACCGTGGTGATCTTCGCCTAGATCTAAATAAATATTACTGCTACAAAAAGGGTTTTTCGAGTATTCAGCACATCCAAAATTTTAACAGTTGGTCTTTTTATCTTCGAGTGTCTAAAACATCCCTACAAATCCTGCAAGGTGAAGAATAGAGATCACCACCATTATGAAACTAGAAGCAGAGATAATATAGAAATTCCTTAGATTTCCTGAGCTAAATTTTTTAAGTGCTTGGTTACCATTTCGCTTAAGAGCAATTTCCTAAACGGAAAATATAGCGGTTTAGTTTTGCAGTCTTAAAAGCTAGTACGAACAACATTTTTCTATAATTTTTTTGTCGATGATTTAGAAGTCATTTCTTTTATTCCTGCCAGAAGGAAAAAAATTGGAGAATGCCCTCTAGGGATTCGCATTAATTATCAGTTATTTGGTCATACTTTGCAAAGAAGCTCCAGAAAAGTGGAAAGGATTTTCTATTCCTTGTTATTATCTCCAACCGAAAATTTATCGCTGGTGTCTAGGAAGATGCTCTTAACTACTATAATTTTATCATATTTTACTATTATTTTATTCTATTTTGTACTTAATTGTATTATATTTTATGACAATGTAAATATTGTTTGCCATTGTATCAATAAACTAAACTAAACATACATTTATAATAATTATTCCAATATTTACGAAGTGTGCATTTAACTAAATATCTATTTAAAAGAAGAAACAGATTTATATACTTCAACTTCTACATAATTTTTTCTTGATTGTATTTTTCTTTTAAGTTTTTTCTTCACCAAACATTTGCTTGTAATACCGTTGATATGCTGCTTGTACATACTTCTGTACTAGGGTGTTTAAGTCATACGCACATTTTTATACATTCCTTCCTATCACAACTTTAAGTTAACACTATAAACTTTCCCACTTGGTTATATCTCTCACTATTAGACTGAAATAATACTTCAAAATAATAAATATATTTGTGCATATCTCGGACAAGTCCAGGACTTGTTCAAGTGCTTTCTTGACCAAGTTGACAAGGCTACACCGATCGATCGGCGATACTCAAAATATTGATTTTCTGTAAAAAGTTAATTTTGAAAAAAATTATTGAGTCTTCAATTACTATCTGATAGAGAATGGTTTTTACCTTCTAATAATAAGTTTTTAAATTTCTATACATTTTTATTAAATTGTTATTACCGATGTACTGATGTGGGGCAAAAATAGGTGACCTACAATTCAAAATGCAGTATATCCAAAACCATAAATGACAAATCCCAACTTTTAGTTTTTTGACAATTAAATTAATTCTACCTTCTAACTCTAAAATTTTAGTGTCTAAAACATGCCTACAAATCCTGCATGGTGAAGAATAGAGATCATTACCATTATGAAACTAGAAGTAGAGATAATATAGAAATTCCTTAGATTTCCTGAGCTAGATTTTTTTAAGTGCTTGCTTAAGTAAAATTAAGAGCAATTTCCTAAACGGAAAATATAGTGGTTTAGTTTTGCAGTCATAAAAGCTAGTACGAACAACATTTTTGTATAATGTCAGAATTCAGTTTGTTCTCTATTCGCACATAAAATAAAAGAACCTTCGTAGAATTACTAACGTTTCGTTATATATTTACAACTTTATCAGAGCTTTTCCACATGGCCAATATACATAAATTAAAATAATGGCGGTAGCTTAATGGATTTCCATGCAACTTGCAAAAAATTGGATAACAATTTACTAGGACCACATGTTTTAGTTATTTTATCAATAACACAATCAATTCACACTTCTTGAACAATTAAAGGAAACGTGGTAAATTGCCGCAGCACTCTTTGGCCATTTAGTTTCAACAATAAGAATTCAGTGACGAATTTTTGTATAATTATTTTGTAGATGATTTAGAAGTCATTTCTTGAATTCCTGCCAGAAGAAAAAAAATTGGAGAATGTACAAAAAAATATATTGATCTAAAAGTACCTTAAATTTGGACTCCTCTAATTAATTTTGTACTAGGTTGCAGAAGGTAACTCTCTGGCAAGATGTAGCCCAATCAATTTAGATTATAAATCTGAAAAAAAATTGAAAATCTAACGAGGGAAAATTGAGTTATGACTGCAGAACTAATGCTCGATTTAATGATTTTTCACAATTTTTCCTCCCAAACTGGCGCCCCCTCTAGGGATTCGCATTAATTATCAGTTATTTGGTCATAATTTGCAAAGAAGCTCCAGAAAAGTGGGATGCATTTTCTATTCCTTGTTATTATCTCCAACGGAAAATTTATCGCGGGTGTCTGGGAAGATGCTCTTAAGAATTGTAAATACTCTTTCTTAGTTACTACAATAATTGTTATTAGACCTAGGACTATATTTTTGTCGAAAGATTTAAATTGTTTATATTCAATGTAAATTAACTTGGTTTCGTAAATCTGATTTATTATCGTAGTAATTATTTTAATACTTTTTTTAAGTTCAAAAAATTAAAATTGTTTTCACGTAAAAGTAATAAAATTTAACAACTGATGGGTTTGTTCTTGCGCCAAGATCGTGGTCATCTAGTCAATCTTGTAAAAAAGAATATTTATATGTGTATTTTGAGTAAAAAATATTAAAAGTTGCCCTTGGGCCATGGCCCAACTCGGTGCCGTATGTTTTCGAAAGATATTAAAAATATATTTGTCGAATTAATATGTTGTCTTTTTTAAAAGGCACATAACTTTACATTGAAATTTATCGCGGGTCAAATTTGAATATTTATTAAGGGACTTGTTTTTACCTTCGCTTCGTCTGTCTCGCTCTACACATTTTTAATGTGTTTAGAATGTTCGGAATGCGGGGCGCTCGCTCAGGAAAATTTTCTTATTTATGGGGCGATGTGTCGTTTGTTCTCGTTTTTCATTTCAAACCTTATCATTTTTAATAACTTGCACCGAGTATTAATTATTTTAATTTTAATTGCAACTAATTACACATTTATCTTTAATAATTAGTCTTATTATTAGCAATTGCTATATTATAAAATAATTGATTTATAGCCTAATATTTTAATTATTATCATTTGCATTTATTTAAAATAATAAAAATAAAATACAGGGTGTCTCTGAAAGATTTCTATAAGATCCTACCACATTCTTCTGAGTGATTAGTTAAGTTTATACAGACCATCAAAGTTCTTACAAATATTTTGTTTTTTTTAAATTACTAAAAATTGGTTTATACAATCATAATACAATTTGGTATGTGGCAATGCAATGGAAAAAGGTATTTCTAGAAATATTACTTTTGAACGTTATAGTGTATAAGTGGTCAAAAATATGTCATGGGTATGCAAAATTTCTTATAGCTTTTTAATTTTTAATGGCTGAATAAAAATTTTTTAATTTTATCCTCAAAGTATTTTCAAAATTTATTTTTTTTTTAGTTGAATACATTTCGGATGAGATATACTTTTGTTCGTTGTCCAAAAAATTATTTATTTATCAGTATAGTGTTGGCTAAAAATAATCAATGGTCAATTTCTGCCTTTTGGCGACCCCTTAAGGAGCCGAAGAAAATATTACTCTATAAGAAAAAAACTAAATGGGGTGAATTTGCCAATCTCCGATTAGGTCCAGTAGTCGAGCATTTTTACAGTTATTTGGTTTTTTGGTTTTTCCACGTATTCAGTAAGTTTTAAATCCAATTTTGAAGAAAAAACAAGCGGTACATTTAATCCAGTTTTCAAATTTTTAGAGGGTAGTCTAAATCAGGACTACCCAACCTGTGGTACGGTGGCTACCGTTACTACCGAGTTACTCAAAAAAGTAACAACTATTTTGCGTTTCTTTTCTTACACCCTGTATAATCAATAATCGTAAATATTCTTTTTAAGTTCTCTTTCTTTTTTGTGCCCAATTGCAATTTCATAGCAATAATTCTATACTCACATCTCAAATTTTTTGTCACTTTCAATTTCTTAAAAACTGGTGTATAAGAAAGTTAAACAACAATTATTGGAAGATGACATTTTAATAGTTAATTTTCGTCTACAAAACTTTTGAGGAAGAGTTGATTTTTAGATTAAGCAAATAATTTTGCACAACTAAAAATTAGATCCATCACAAATTATGCACACCTACACGATATAAGTTAAGTGTAAATAAGGAGGTAGTGCAATATTTTAGGAGACAGTACCATGGATTACTTTGGGTAAAAAAATATATAAAAGATGGAAGAAATACTTACTTCTGATAGTAACTTAAAATATTGATAAACCACTCGTCGTTATCAGGAGTTTCGATCGAAAATCGAAGAGGTTTTTGATATTTTTCTACACCAATGTATTTTTATGTGTTCATTTGTGAATTGTGTTGTTCAGACTTTGAAAGAATAGAGATACTATGAACTTTCGCATACTCACTCACTCTACTGATTAAGTGCTGCCAATGTCTCAATCATGCAACCTAAAAGTAGAAAAAAACTAAATAATAACTATAAATGAGCAAAGTGGCTTCATTTTATATCTTCTAAATAACATTTTATTTGATTTCACAATAGAACAAAAATACCATAAAGTACACACCTAACCAAAAAGTTATTTAGAAGACATAACAACCGTAATAAAAATATAAAATGATTTTTGAAAGGCCTTAAATTAAAAACTATTTTGTAATAATAATATTTCTAGTTATAATTTAGTTTTTTTTTCTACTTTTAGGTTGCATGATTGACATATTTACAGCATTTAATAATAAGCTGTGTACAGCAAAGTAAGAGAGTTATACCGAAAGTTCATGGTATCTCTGTTCTTTCAAGGTCTGAACAAATATTTTCAGCAAAAAATTACTTTTAGACCTTTTCTGAAGAACATCGATCAAGGATTATTTCAGTAGTTTTAGAATTATTAAAAACGTAAAAACAATAAATTATCAAATAAATTTGGTCATTACCCTGATTATTATCCTTACCCTTCATATGAAAGAACTAGTCCAAGAATTTCAAATTCACATCTCTCTTCTAGTAGTTATTTTATTTACAAAAACATATCTTTTGGAAAAATTGCAAAGCGGTATAACTTATTAATGGGGTAATTCTGAACAAAAATATTAGCCGTAACAGCGTTGTTAAATTTGACAGTCACCCTGATGTCAAAAAACTCTATTCTGTAAAATTTACTGTAACTTAACGACGATGTAAAATAACATTTTCGGTGTTAGAATAACATCGATCAAGATAATAATATTACCTGAATGTATAATCGATCAAAATAACGTTACATTCTAAACTGGAATACAATGTATTTTAACATCGAAAAAGTTATGTTACCTCACCGTTAAGTTACTGTAAAGTTTACAGAATAGCGTTTTTGTTCAGATTTGCCTCACAAAGAAGGATTTCTGGACAATACTTTTTATTTAAAAAAATGCTAAGTTTCACTACCTTTATCACCCCAAAAAAATGGTTCAGTTATTCAGGAACACCCTGTAGATTGTAGAATAAAGTATTTCATTCAAAGCATGGGGGCCATTTTTTACATTTATTTAAAATGAGGAGGAGTGACAGAGAAGGACAACTTACACTATAAAAATTACTAAAAAAATAACCAAACAGGTTTTGACAGGAACTTTAGGTTATTTTGGCTTTTTAATAATAAAATATGTAGAGAAACATAATTAAAATCCCCATTTCTTTGTACTGAATACAAATTTATACATACAAATACATTAGTAATTAAAATTTTATGATTAATATTTTGAGGTTATATGTCAAAAATCATCCAAAATAATTATCCGGTGTAAGTCTTGCTGACCTTTAACCAAACTGGGACGTTAATTTTTGGCATTTTAGCGCGGGAAATTTAAATAACTTCTAGTTAAAAAATGAAGTATAGTTAAAACCAATTTTAAACTGAAAAGTATGACAGAAAATACATGCAAAAAACATCATACTTGTCAGTTGCGAAATGTGAAATTACAGAAAAATCAATACTCTCATCAAAATCTAAGAGGTGTACTTTTTACTGGTAAATTGGAGGCAAATTTTAAAAAAACTAAGCAGAATTGTAAAATTTGACGGTGGCTTAACAAATGAAATTCATTCATTGTCGTATTTTTATTTGTAGTATAAACACAGAAAGCCGTGACCACCATTTTAGAAACACACTGTTTACTACACACTACAGTCTGTAACAAAAGGACCAAATTTAAGTAGTTAAAGACGGATGGATTTTCAAAATAAAACAGCTTGACACGCAGTGCCGTGCTATCAATTAACCGGGCACTAGATCACTTTCACAGGACCTACATGTTTCGTATAACACGATTTTTTCGAAAAACGATCGAAGGATGTTTTAAATGATATGATTTGTATATTCATTTTCATTCGGATGATGGCTTTGTTTTTGTTTCTCTCTGGCCATTATATTCAGAACCGCACCCAAAAACCTAAAAGTAACTCGCCCTAAAATTTTTAAATAGAAGTAATTTCCAATAATGAAGGGTTTTTGAAAGAGAAATTACGAATTTCTTGTCAATTTCGATTCTTCTTACATAAGAAATGGAAAAACAGCACTGCGAGGAAGTAACATTACTCTAAAATGAAAAAAGATATAGACATGCGGTTTTCGATAGAATATACAATACTTGTAGACGCATACTATAAAATTTTTATAATATTCCCAGATGACGGACCAAAGTTATGTTTTTTTAAGTGGAACACCCGGTATATTATGACATTTTTGGATTCCTTATAAAAAATAAGCATACTTTGTATAACCTGTTATGGGTCTACCTTCACTCGTTTTGCAGATATTTGCCATTTACCCGAAAAAAAAAATCTTTGAAAAAGTCAAAGCTCTAAAACACATGACAATTTTGAGTTGACATTTTGACAAAACATTTTCAATATCATCTAGTTTATAGCTATTACGTCAAATTTAAGTTTGTGATAAACTTTTGTCAGGGTGCCTCATGAAACTCAATTTGACCAATTAAACGAAATTTTCAAATGGAACACTCTGTATATTTTAACGTCAATCGATGGCATTTTTTACAAGCTTTCTATTGGTATAATATTTGTTTAGTTGTATGTCAATGGTTTGGGAGATATTAATATTCAATTATAGAAACACTGAAAATTTGTAAAATAGCGCTTTTGATGAGTTTTGTTGAGGACTTTTCAAATTTGCCTAATATTCAGTGGCGTAAATACGGTCCGCGACCCCCGTGATGCGGGGGGTTCGGAACTCAGTAGGGCCTCGCAGAGGATCCTCCTATTTTTTAAATTTTTTATAATTTAAATTTTTGAGAAGGATATAGAATATATTATGTTTTTGTATAGATAAATATACTTTTGTCCTTTTGTGTCAATATTTATTAATTATATAATTTATGTGAGATGTCATATAGTGAAAAAATTATTTTTTACTTTTTTTAAGAAATATGTTTTTTTTATAAACATACAGGGTGTATCAGACCACCCGTGCCAACCATTTATCTCGAGAACGTATTATCGTACATGACTGAAATAAAAAAAAATAATTACCAAAGTGAACCTAATCAATCCATTGGCGAACGGTGAACTTATTTTTTTCCGGAAATATCACTTTGATTGTTTTAACAGCAACATAGGTCGAGTTTGGTATGGTTTGATAGGTCTGTTAAAAACAAACAACTTTTGTAATATTTTTCAAAGTTTAGAATTTATTCGAAAAACAAAAAAAAATATTAAAGAAAGTAAATACCAATTACCAACTTTAAATATCATACTTGTCCATATTTCAACAAAATTCTTCAAAATATGCAATAATTTTTATTTACTTTTTTAAATTTTTTTTTGTTTTTCGAATAGATTCTAAACTATGAAAAATATAGAAAAATATTTTAATAAAAGTTGTTTGTTTTTAAAAGACCTATCAAACCATATTAAACTCGACCTATGTTGCTGTTTAAAAAATCAAAGTGATTTCCGGTTCCGGATAGTTCCGGGTTGTTCCAGAAAAAAATAAGTTCACCAATGCTAGGTTCACTTTGGTAATTAATTTTTTATTTCAGTCATGTACGATAAGGCTTCCTCGAGATCAATGGGTGGCACGGGTGGTCTGATACACCCTGTACATGTATATCAAAATATTTTTTTTGTTTTTTTGACGTGTTATATAGAAGGCCACTTTTCTAAAATTGCCGAATCTCGAAATTGTCAATTTTGGTTTTTGTAAGTCTCAGGAAGCTTTGAAAATTTAACAACTAACGTTACCAAGGAAACCCTTATTTTGTTGAATTTCGTTTTTTTTGCTACACAGAAATAATGAACTTGAAACGGTAAATATGGTGTATGCGTTTGGTAAAGCTGAATGAAACCAATTAGCTATTTGCAAAGCCCAAGAAGAGCGTAAAAACGAAATTCAACAAAATAAGGGTTTCCTGGGTAACTTCGGTTGTTAAATTTCAAAGGCATACTAATAGGCAGATTCTGGTCGAAATTAAAGGCCTTTAATTAGACACAAATAATGTAACCATGGAAATTGTCCATTACAACCCATATAACAAATTTATATTTAAAGGCCTTTAAACTTAATTGATTTGACCAGAATCTGGGTATAATGGGCAGATTCTGGTCAAAATTAGAGGTCTTTAATTTAAAACAAATAATGTAACCATGGAAATTGTTCATTACAACCCATATAACAAATTTAAATTTATGGGGTAATTCTGAACAAAAGTGTTAGCCGTAACATCGCTGTTAAATTTGACAGTCACCCCGATGTCAAAAAATCGCCATTCTGTAACCTTTACTGTAATTTAACGGCGATCTAAAATAACATTTTCAGGGTTAAAATAACAACAATCAAAATAATAATTCTACATTAGTGTATAATTGATCAAAATACTAACATTACAGTGATGTAAAATGTATTTTAAAACTGAAAATGTTATTTTACATCGCCGTTAAGTTACACTAAAGTTTACAGAATAGCGATTTTTTTGACATCGGGATGACTGTCAAATATAACAGCGCTGTTACGGCTAACATTTTTGTTCAGAATCACCCCATTAAAGGTCTTTAAACTTATGGGGTAATTCTGAACAAAAAATGTTAGCCGTAACAGCGATGTTAAATTTGACAGTCACCCCGATGTCAAAAAAACGCTATTCTGTAAACTTTAGTGTAACTTAACGACAATATAAAATAACATTTTCGGTATTAAAATGCATTGTACATTTATATAATGTATTATTTTGATCAATTATACATTAATGTATGTTATTTTAACACGAAAATTTTATTTTAAATAACCGTTAAGTTGCAGTAAAGTTTACAAAATTGCGTTTTTTTTGACATCAGGGTGACTGTCAAATTTAACATCGCTGTTACGGCTAACATTTTTGTTCAGAATCACCCCATTAAATGATTTGACCAGAATCTGGGTATAAGACTTAGAAAACTAAAATTTATAATTGTAAGATTCGATATTATTTGTGCTGTAAAACAACAAAAACTCTTATTGTAATAAAACAGCATTACTAAGCTTTCTCTTGTGTCTTTACACAACAAATATTAGGCTAATTTTAGAAACCTGAACAAAAGTCATCAAAAGCGCTATTTTGTGTATTTTTCATTTTTTCTCTATTTGGATATTCATATCTCCTAAATCGATTGACGTTAAAAGATACAGGTTATTCCATTTGAAAATTTTAATGGGTAAATTTTCGATTTATGAGGCACCCTGATAAAAGCTTATCACAAATTTAAATTTGATTTGATAGGTATAAACTAGACGATATTGAAAATGTTTTGTAAAAATTGCAATTTAAAATTGTCATTTGTTTTAGTGCAGTGATTTTTCAAAAATGGATCTTTTTTTCGCTTAAATGGCAAATATCAGCAAAACGAGTAATGATAGACCCATAAACGATTGTACAAAGTATAATTATTTTTTGACAAGGAATCGAAAATTGTGCGCCTAAGAGTATTGTATATTCTATCGAAAACAGCATGACGATATATCTTTTCATTTTAAAGTAATGTTACTTCCTCGCAGCGCTTAAATACCCTGTATAAGGTATAAGTGAAATTCTCACAAACGTTCTAGATTTTACTTAAGTATAAGTGAATTCAAAATTTAAATCAAATTTTGAAGATTATTAATGTTATTTTTGCTTAAATTTCAAGAAAACGAATTAATTGTACAGGGGTCCCATAAATGGCGGAAGAGCTCTTCGGTACTTTATTGGGAACCCTTAGAAAGATAATAGCATGCATTGAACAGCTTTTTCATTTTTGGAATATCTTGTATAATATTCACTTCTGTACAAGTACAACATTCACAAAATGTTATATTTTTAGAAATTTACGGCATTAGAATCAGATAGTGTAGAATATAAATAAGTGCTATATTCAAAACAAACAAAAAACACTACATTAATTGATTTTTGAAAGCGGCCCCTAGGCCATGGCTTTTTTGTCCTAAAATAGGTAAAACAAGCGTTGACACGTCAAATTATGTTTGTAACTTCGGACATTTTACCTCAATTAGAATTTATCTGACGACATCATATAATGCTAACGTGACGTAATTATTTTTTTTTTATTTTAAGTAAACAATTTTAAAGGACGTCTAGGTCCAACACTGTAATAGTACATTAATCAACGAGCGTGTAAAGTTGCTATTACATACGAGGATTAAAGTTGTAGAGTGTCATAATTAATCTGAGTGTGTAGTAGTAATACACGCGAGTTCAATACTCAATACCATAATTTAGCTACGACTAAATGTTCCGCTTTCTTTGTACTTTTATTTTAAAAGCAAAATTATTTGGAGTTAGCGTTTAACGTCATTTTGAACATAAACTTAATTCTAATATTATTCATTTACGGAATAAGATTTCCAACCTAACATGACCTGAATCAAGTGTGCGATTATACATACCTATATTGTGTACTTCTTATATTATTTAATTCAGAGTGACCCAGTCATCTGCAAACGGTCTTCTTTGCTATAAAACATGTCGACTTGCGATGTTCACCAACATGTAGATACATGTAAAAATATTTTCGATATATACAGGGTGTCCCAACATGGACTACTGAAAAAAGGTTATGTTTTTTTAATGGAACGCCCTGTACATTTTGACGATATTGTATTCTGCTTAAAAAAGAATATTATTTTGTAGAAATCACTATAGGCCTAAATCATTTCGTTTTGGAATTATTCAGCTTTTTTTGAAGAAAAGAGGTTACATTCAAGATACAACTACGAATAAAGCTATGGATACACTTCAAAAACCTCTCGGCCGCCAAAAATTTTTAGAGTAACTCGTAGTTGCAGAAAATATACAGGACGAGTCAGAACGCGAGAAATTAAATAGTTACGTTTTTTCAAATCGAACACCCTATTTTTTTCTCACCATTCAATAAAATTTTAGATAAGCTTTTCAACGATACAAGGTTTCTATGGTGAATTATGAGTTATCGACATTTTTAAAAATTTGTGCATTTCATATCGCAAAATTGACACTTATTTTGAAGAAGTTTCATTCAGGCACTTTATTATTTAATAAAAAATACCTAGTAACTAGCGCTATAACCAATGACCAAATTTTAAGAATTGTTGGTGAAAACTGGGATTAAAGTCCAATGTTAAATGAAATAATTTTATTTATTTTTTTTAAATATGACATATAGTATACCAAATTAGTCAGAAAAAATATTATTATAATTTTCAGTGAATCCGTTGGCGAAAAAAAAATAATCATTTATCTTATTGCATTGTACACAAGAAAGTGCCGGTATAATGTCAGAAAAGTTTTTTAGTACTACCCCAAATAAATAAATTACAGCCATATTTTCAAAATCGCATTGCCTAGTTTTTTCAAGATAGAGCGCGAGAACGATGCTATATTCAAATCTATTGTCAACGAGTTAGTAATTTTTAATGTGTCATGTTATAAAAGGTATACTACCCTCTTAACTGACGTACCAAATTTTCATAATATTATGATGACGCGAATTCCCTCTTTAATGTTACTTCCGGTATTTTTAGTTTTTTTGTATCCACTTTGGTAATAAAATTATTTATCCCAGTCACAACCGATAAAGCGTAGGGCGAGTCAGACAGTCTGAGACACCCTGTATGTTCACATACCCGTCGCATAGATTTCACACTCCCCGTTCCAGCCGTCATAACGTAGAACGTAACGTAACGAAAGGGCAAATTTTCGGTAACAGAACAAATCCAAAAATATATGACCCGGCCCGGGCGGAACTATGGCCTGTTCTTTGGTAGACCAGAGCAAAATTTAATTAACTTGGGTTGGGTTAGGTTAAGTTAGGTTGGGTTAATTAAATTTTTATGCAAACAAGAAAAGCACTTTTTTTTCTAATTATTATTTAAAAAAATTATAGATGAGGAGAATTATTTATGAAAAGACATCCAGATAAATAAGACAGTGGAAGATTACATTTGATAACCTAATTAAACATTTGGTCATTTAAATATAAATTTAATGAAAGTCAGTGGAGACAAAACTGTAAACAAACGTACTTATTGAATATAAAATTGGGCATTTCTGATTGGCGCCGATATTCTGGCGCCGTCTCATCGCTACTTCTCTCAGTATATTTTTTCTTCATATCTGCTTACGTATCCCATATTCAAGGGATATTCCTTTCGTCTCGAAATTTATCGAGTTACGTCATAATAAAATAATATCAAATTAATACACTCCGGTTGAATGCGTATGTATGAGTGGTTGTGTGGATCCTTACTGTATATGTATGTGTATATTCAGTATGCGCCAGGCTCTGAAAAAAAGAGGTAATAAAAAAATCTAAAGAATGTGGTTCCATCACGGTTTTTATATTGTATTACTGTTTTTATTAGGATTGTGTGGTTAGTTACCATTTATTATTAATTATTTATAGTTAACGAGATGGTCCCTTCATAAATTTCTGCCTGCATTGTACTTGCGTGCTTTACACGAACAGCTACCATTCTTTAGAGTTATTGCACCAATTACAAATGCAAATTAGAAATCTTCTAAACTTGTTCCCTAAAACCAATAATTAATTAGTGGTACATAAGGCTGCATAAATTAATAATCGCTCAAATGCACTAAATTGGGCGCCCTTCTTTCAGATAATCGTTATTTATGAGCTCATTGAAGATATTCGCACGCTTTTAATTTCGATATTTCCCAAGAGAACGACTCTCGAGAGAGATGCGATTTACGGCCACTTTTGGTGTTGCGGGGGTCTCGGCTCTTGTTTTTTATGACAACCCAATGCGTTTATTAGATTTGAATATGCCCAAGGGGAATACTTTGTGGATGCGATGCGAATTTCGGTCACTAATTTAATTGTGGTCTTGTATACAAGTTTGTTTTACTATATTAATGCTTATGGGAACGAGGGGAACTTACCCTCAAGTTTTATTTACCTTTGGAAATTCTTCACAATCATTTACTTGTTACTTTGGCGTATTGTCAAAAAACAATCTTTGAGAGGATCCTTTAAAATCCAATTGTCCTCACAAGAAGAAAACAAAATTAACTAAGAAATAGACAATTAATATAATTCTGATAAACTTTAAAAGTTAAGTTAGAGTTTAAACTCTATCTTTCTTTTAAATCAAACTAAAGGCTGCACTGTGCTTACAAAGAAATTTGCTTTCAAAATCCCAGAGATGTAGTCTAAAATCGTTTTATGGCATACGACATAAGACAATTAAAGAGCAACCAAACTGGTATTTAGAGAATATAAGTAGGTATTTTTTTTAAATTACACTTTTTGAATGTTAGATATGCTTTAAAAAGTCCGCACTACGTTGTTAACAAGAACTCGTTAGACAAGGGAAAAATATTCAAAAAAATCCTCCTAGCAGATTATTCGGGATATGAGTGCTCAAAGTTAAAAATTTTATTTGTACATTGTTACTTATTTTTGGTCTTTATAGTACAAAACATAAAGATAATTGTGTTGTTATTCCATTTCTCAACAAAAGATATTAATTTATGTTGAGAATGTAAAGATATTTGCAATTTAAAATTTATAATTAATCATAAAATTGACAAAAATTACATATGGCAACAATGTAAAAATATTACAATTATTTCTTCGTTTCCAGGAACTTTAATGTGATAAAAATAAGTTCGAACATCTACTTAACATTTAAATTTTTTATTTGTTTTAAATAAAAATTACTAATAATACAATGGTCTATATATTTTCACTAATTATTTCTTGCACTTTTAAAAAATGTCAGGTTAATTTCAACTTTATCACCTTTATTAGATTGTAATCATAACTTGCCAAAAATTTTAATTAAATATTAAGAGGTAAATGGTATCTTTAAAGTCTACTTTGAAAACAATGTTGTCAAGTTTACTTCTTTAAAATATGACAATAACTTCAAAATTTCTATCTAAATATTTTTTTAAATTATTTTACCCTTGTTAAACGATTGCTTCCCAACAACGTACCGTGGAGCATGTCCGCGACTTTTTAAGCACACTGTATATATCTTTTTACATTAAGAGTATACGTCCATGGTCCATCAGCTAATAATTTTTCTGGACCTTTTCTTTCATTCATCAGGATTGTTTTATTAGTGATACTAATCAATAAATCCTAAGTCTGGCAAATATGTCCAATGGGATCTTGTATGGACAGTTAAACTTATTTTCCCTGTTGAATCTTTTTAACGAAAGTTGATAAAAAGATTTACAGAAAAGGCAGTCTGTTTATTTATAATTGAAGAAAGTAATTCTGGCCGAAGTGTTTCACAAAATTCATAATCTACTGATGGGAAATCGAAAAATTTTCTGGATTTTTCAGGCGTGCTATTATTAAACCATAGCGTCGAATGCGAGAATTCAGCTTATCTTGATCACAAATATTAAACGACACGTCTCGACTACCTAAAGGAAGTCGAGATGATTGTAGTGCTATTTTAACCCAAAACTGTCATTATGAAACGGTTTTGAATTTAGAAAACTGCCTTGTTTGATGTTATTAAAATGGAAATTGAGTATCAGTTATATTTGGATGTTATTTTTGCTTCAATGGAAAACGACAAAATATAAGCAAAAAATGAAAGACGAGATTATGAATATAAGTACTTCAGTGGTTGATGAAAACGCCGTATCTAAAAATACTTTTTAGGTACACAACATTACTGTATAATTTCATGCCGTTGTCAATAATGAAGAGATCGATTTAATATTTTGGTTATTTCTTAAAAAATTTAGATGTGGGTAATCCCAAAGTATGCACGGTTGTAAAGTATGTTAGTAAAAAGTCATAAGTAATAAATCGCGAAATTATTGGCAACGCCACTTTCATTAAGCATCGCAGTATAGTGATCTCTTATAAAATCTATCTGATGATCAGTTTAGGCGACGACAGAAGAAGCTAGACCTAAAGAACTAATAAATGAAATGAAATGAAACCTTTAATAATTATAGGCTTTAACTATTATTAATAATACCTGAAGAAGACATATTTATTGAAAATGCCACAAATAGTTGACAATAAAAGTATTATTCCAATTATGTATTTCTGTCTTTCGATTTTTCATTCATAATTCATTTTTAATTTTATTCCAATTCAAAAAATGTTACAACAACAATATAACACAAAACGAGAAATAGGTACTCAAATTTAGTTGTAAAAATGTTAGAAAGCCGTTTAAAGGCGGTCAGAATGATTATATTTTCTATTGGCATCAATGAAATTACAACGTTGCCAAGTATGAAGTCGACATGTTTATAAGTATACCAAAATTACCGAAAAAATTTTAAACAAACATTTCTAAGTAATTTTGAAGTGAATAATCCAACTTTTACGGTAGTGTTAGTAAACCAATAAGCTGTACAAGAAATATTAATATGGTTACCATGACAACTATCATCTATCTTTAATTTCAATTTTCTCTTAAACGGCGCATTCTATCGGACTTCTTTATAGATCTTATGATCAAATTTTTTGTGTAAATTTGATGAAAGAATATAATTTTGGAAAAAATCTTTTAAAAACTTTCCATTGTTGTTAACAACAAAGATCTCTTAAACTACCACTTAAAACGAAGCAAAAAGTCAGGAAAAAATTATGGAAGTGAGTTAAGTCTATACAAAATTTAGATGCTCTACTAGGATCTGTTCTGAAATAAATGACCAAAACCTCTTTCTTGTCAAAACCTTTGAAGAACTGGAGCTCCCTTAGGAAACGAAATCACATATCTTTATAGGAACTTTTTTCATTATTTTGATGTCCTCTACCCACTAGTAAATTTTGTCGCACATATAATGAAAGGTTCATATTAAAAAAAATACGTTTTTTAGAAACCACGCAATCAACTACCCCTGTCACCAAATTTTCAGATTAAAAAATTCAAAAATTACCGGGGGGGGGGGTGACTTACTTTTGGCGCGCAGTGTATGTAAATCTTCTTTATTTATTGTTTTTGGAGTTCATGGAGTTTTTTCTGTAAAAATAATACTATTAATTTGTATAAAACTTCTCAACGCAAGTATCAAAATTAATGTTTTAGTGCAGGATGGGCAGATCGTACCGTGTGGATGCGGCATCCGATTTTTAGTCATCGAATCTGATCGAATCCGGAGGCCGATCAAATCAGATCATGTACCATGTAGAGGCCACTTTATTGGAATCGTGTCGGATCGTGTGTAGACACTCTAAGTTTAAGTATATTTTCCAACAAAAACTTGAATAAGGTAACGAGTCAACTCTAAACCCACATCAATTCGATAGGGTTACAAATTACAAACTTCCACCTCTTACAAGCTTTAGAAGAGTCTGGACTGCGATTCTCGAATGTATCCGATAAATTATCGCACACCATTTATGTAAAAATTCTAATTTACCCATTCCATTCTAGTGGCGACAGTTACTGACATTTTGACAAAGTAATAGAATTTTGACAGACAAAAGTGTGCGACAATATTTTAAATACATTCGAGAATCGCAGTCTTTATTTGTTTTTATCTTTATCTGTTCTTTATATTCCCTCCTTTAAACCTAAGCATAAACAATTTTTATCTAAAAGGAATAACGTAGGGCCTTAATTACCAAACAAAATCTATCTAGACCCCTTTCCTCATTTTGGGGGATAGGAAAAAAGGCGTATTCAAGCAAAATACTCGTTACTTATTGGTTGTTTTGGGAAATTTCCATAGAAACGTGTTGTTTTTCCTATATGATATTTTATCCGCCAAAATGAGGATAGGGGTCCTGGGGTGCTATTCTCGAATTCACGCGCCAAGTTGTGTCGTGTGGTCTACTCCCACACATTGCAAGGCATGTAAAATTTGGCGGATACGATTTTGTCACTGCTCTAGAATACAGATTTTTGAAAACATGTGATTTTCGTGCGTAATATCGACGAATACGTATACAGGGTGTCTCATTTTTTTGGCTATTTTGAAATTTTAAAAGTGGATCAATTTAAAATGTGGAATATATAATTGCACTTTAAAGAAATGGCTTTAACTTTGGACAAACAAACTATAAAATGATTGATTTGCACTTTGGAAAAGGATGACTATAACTATATCATAACAACTTTAAAATAACAGGTATCAACTTTGAAACAGTTTTTATAAACTTTAATCACATCACTATAAAATGAATGGTGAGCACTTTGGATAAAATAAATTTACTTTGTATAAGGTATATATTTAGGTTACCAAGTTTTCTGTGAAAATAACAGCTTTATATTTTATTTAAAAAATCTTAGTTTACGTTAGGTTAGGTTGGGTTAGGTTAGGTTACGGAAATCTATGTACAGGGTGAGCTAAAATGATTGTGGTCTGATATGTAGGCAACCAAATACGCAGGTTGATACAACTGAAATCTTAAAAGGAAAATCTAGTAATCCAATGGCGTAGCAAATTTTTTTCTAAAATCTCTAATTTCACAGTAAATGTGAAATATTGAAAATGTTTTTCTTAATTTTCGAGACAAATGCTAACACAAAACAAAGATTTACGCAAATTAATTTTGATAAAAACTGACGTTTATGAAATAGAATGCACAATAACGAAATTCAAAAATCTGAAGAATTGACACAACGGTAAAAATTACACCTAAGCCTCTGCTTTTGTGAAGTCTAGTTACTTTGTTTTGATTTTGGCATAATTTCGTGTTACTATGAACTTGAAGCAAACAAATTCCCCAGATTTTTAGGCAGGAAATTTGAATTGACCACAAACATTTTACCTCACCCTGTACTTGCGTTTCAAAGTGCTTGTCCATCGTTTGTTCAGCGTAAATCTTTTTTAAAGCGTATATGATAATTAATTAAAGTGAAGTAGTTTTCATTTAGGTTGAAAACTATTTTTTATGTTTTGTTGACTTAAAAATGTGAAGGATGTTTTTTCAAATTCCGTTACATTATTTAGAAGTGCAATATGTTTTTATAAACGATAAAAACTATTATTTAAAGTTGTTACATATTTTTTAAGTTATGTCAACTTTAATTAATGTTAACGCTGTTTATTCAAAGTGAAGCTTATTTTAAGAAAGTGATATTTATTATTTTTCGTTGATTCGATTTTTATTAAGTTTAAAATATTTTTATAAAGTGTTCTTTCTTTTTTACAAAGCTATTTTGATCTATTTTAAAGTGCAATTAAATCTAACCCATTTATAATTTTTATCAAGAAAATTATCCTATCTGATTGCCTTACAGATAATGTCAAAATCCAAAGCCCAAAGCATACTTGATTTAAATTTAAAAAATTCAAATAAAATGAAATTTATAGTGTCCCAAAAAGATCATTAAAATTTTAAAATTGCTGTAACTAAGAGTCGAAAAAAAATATTAGTTCATAGGAAATTGTTGTTAAGAATGACATTTACTATCTAAAAAATTTTTTTGTTGGAAAAAAAGTGGAACACCCTTTATACGCCAAGCTGGTGTGTGAATTGTTAATTTGCAGAGTTGGATAAAATATGTACTTTTTTGTTTTATTTGAAAAACAAAACGTTTTTTACAAATTTTTATTTGAAATTTTTTCTATAAAATACTACACGAAAAAAGATACTTGTTTCATTAGTGAAACTCGTTGCTCGTTTAATTTAAATTTAGCATTAAGTTCAACTGAGATAAAATATCCAACTGAATCCAAAATTAAAAGCAAAATTATAACAAATAATTAACATATGTGGATATGCGGAATTCTATTTTGTTGTCTATTTCTTTAGATTTTTAAAGATTGAATCTAAAAAGTATTTCAGACTTGTTAAAATATTTCAAATGATTAATACAATCTGTCAAATAAGGGCAATTCTATTTTTAAATATTTTTCACTTTTTTAGACATATTAGTAGACATATATTAGTAGCTATATCTACAAATCAGTTTTTTACTTAAATTTAGTATCCGACATGTTAGTAAAGTCATTTTCATAAGTGTAAAAAACTAGAACGCCTTTGTATTTTCCAAGGCATTTTCCGACTCAACCCACCGGAAAACCCTTAAATCACTAACTGAATAATTTTATCGATGTTCGCTGACTGAAAAAATTAATAATATAGAAATATTCTTGTTCCTGGACTGTATGTATTTTCTTTTTATATTTTTTCCAACACTTTGTTTCCTGGAATATTAATTATTTTTTTTTAATAATGTTGGTATTTTCTTCCACGATTTAGAATCTAGATTACAAGATGTTCGAAGGAAGATATTAGTGTTTATTTATTAAAATTAAAATAAAACTATTTAAAATAAAATAATTCATTAAAACACTCTAAAAATTAAATTTATAACTCCAAAATGAAAAGATAAATGTATGCCGTGGATTTAATGTCAACATTTTTGTGTAATAAAGAATCTTTCATTCACAGCTATGAATGTAGCTACTCTAAAAATTTATACCAAAAATAATCATAAATAAAAGAGAAACATTTTATAAATAAAAATAATTGTCGTTTTTGATATTTTGAAGGTAAGTAAATCAGACACATATCGGATTCATATAGTACATAAACACGCAGCTAATTAAGCAAGGATAATAAAGTAGCCATAAGGGGCACAGCTAAAGTAAAATGGCCGAGCCAATGTGCACCCAGCCTTAAATAAATACTCAAAAACCACCTTATGATTTAGAATCCAGTTGCGTAACGTTAAGTGCACTGTAATCTATCAGGTTAATTAGAAAACGAAGCATAAGCCCCCTACAGCTTTGCCTACCTAATCTCAAGAGTCCGTGTCTGCCCCTTGACAAAACCCCTACGCATTAATAAAAAAACATCATTTATTGATGTCTCTAGACGTAATTAAAAAATAAAAAACCTCACAATAACTTCAAATATGATTTTACTGCTTTAAATAATTTTAAAATTATGTTAAACTTTTTAATTTGTGTTTAAAAAATGAGCTGTTACGATCCTAAGCTGGGAATTTATGACTGATGATTTTTTATTTTAGGGTTTATCCTCGTTTGTTTATCTATGATTACCATTTATTATATTTGTTGATAGGCGTGCTTACAATATATGTCATGTAAATTAATGCAGGGACTATAATGAGCATTAATAAGGTAGGAAAACCGGAAAATATATTGCGTGTAATAAAACGGAGAAATTTCTCATCGGTAAAATGTCTGAGTTTAATGTTTTACAACATGACAGAACAGAGTCACTGCTAAATTAGCACCATGTTTCCTATTGTTTTACACTTTGTAATTACTAATTTTTACATGTAATCGTTACACACATGGGGAGGAATTCCGGTTTTATTTACCATATTTTTATAAACTATAAATTGAGATTACTTACAAATATTTGCAATTTTTTTTCATTTTTAATATGCCAAAATTTGAAAATTTACTAAATCGAAGTCCTTTTTATTTTCATTGCGTTACTGATAAAATTATAAATTATATTAGTTGTGTTTTTTAAACAGAAATTCGTCGGTCTAATGCAGAACTATCCTTACATAAAATTCTATAAAGCCAATTTAAAGTTCAATAAAATAAACCAATTTGGATGTCTTTAGAAATCCTAACTTTAACATGTCACTAATTTTTAACATTTAAGAAAAATAAAAAATACCTTCTCCTGAAAAAGTGTTTTTTGACTTACGATATTTTTTCATGGAATCAGTTTCTGCGTTAAAAATATCACTAGAAAGCTAAAGCATTCCTTCCTCAATTGGTAAAACAACAGAAATAGAGAAATCCCTGGCAAAATGTTCGAAAAATAAATTGCAAAAAGGGTGTCGATTTTGTCTTTTGAAACTATTTTATTATTCCTACAAATTATAAAAATTTGAGTTCCGATCTCTTTTCATTTACTTACCAAAAAATGTTGTGTAAGTTTAACTTGATTTTTTTCGTTTTAGGTGGATCTCAGTTAAAGGAGCGTTTTGGTTTCGGAAATTAAGCTACAAAACAGAATATTTTTAAATTTTTTTCTTAGAATTATGCGTCGCCAAAGTTCTATACGTACAATTAAACTTTTTTGTTTTGTTTTGAACGACAGTTATTGCACTAAAATCTATTTATTACCTATAGCATTTTTTGGGTTTCGATACAAAATGTAGGAATAATAAAAACATGGAGCACACGATGCGAACACACGTCGCGACAGGGCATAATAAATGATGAAATGGCTTAATGAAATGATAATGATAATGAGACGCATTCCAACCCTCGACTCGAGCCTAACCTCCATTTCTCACAGTCTTCCAATGTGCTAGCTCTCAGCTCTCAGATTCAAGCCCAGGACTCGACCAATAATTTATTCCTTGCATATATCCTTCATAAGTAACCTTCGCCCGCTCCGACTAGCCGTGGAATTTACAAAAAAAATATGCATTTGCTGTTCTTTTCTGACATGTACCAATTTCAAAGCTACCAAAAATTTATTGGAACATGCACCAGAAGTATATTGCAATTTTAAGGATAAATAATAATATTCCATTTTCCAAAATACATAATACATCCATACAACCTCTTTATTTTGAGAACCCTTTTTCGTAGATTGCTGAGAAAAAAAATACCACCAAAGTGAACCTAAAGATCTTTTGGTGTAATTCGTAATTACCAAAACAAGCCGGAAGAATCCGAAACCAGAAGTAACTTTGAAATTTTATGGCAACTTAGGTCGAGTGTGGTATTGTTGAAAAAATCTGTTAAAAATAAACAACTTTTGTTTAAATATTTTTTTAATATCTAGCATAATTAACAAATTAAACGAAAAAAATAAATGTGAACAAATGACAAATGGCTTCTTAAATTATGCACCATGAAACTACCAATACCAAAGAGTTTCTTGTTAAAAGATCTTTCCAACAATATACTCGATCTAGGTTGTCATTTAAAATTTCAAAATTATTTTCGGTTTTAGGTACTTTGGAAATTACGAATTAAACCAAAAGATTACTTTTGTGGTACATTTTTTATCAATGTACGACAAAAGTTTCTCGAAAAAAGAGGTGGTACGGCTGATCTAAGACACCCTGTATATTAAAAATTATTATATACGCTAATTTTACAAATTACCTGTAGTCAAATACTAGAAAGAATTTAAATGAAACAAAACTTTTTTAATTATACGAATAATAGAAGGAGTACTACTTTCTTATTTTAAATATAATTTCATTTTTTTTCTTTCACAAGTAAAAACAGAAAGGGGTTGTCCGAATTTAGTATACACCCTAAATTTAATTTAATATTAAAAAACGGGATTTTTTTTAGATTGCCTTACAGGGATGTCATAAACTTCGGGCAGAGTTGTAATTTCTTTATTTCTTATCCTATTTTAACAAAATTTATACCAAGTTAAATATTAAAATCTTGCTTAAAACTACATATTTTTCTAAATAATAATAATACCTAAAAATATTAAATATCTTAAATAATATATCTAATTATACAGGGTGTTTACGGTTCGCCCGTTAATCTTTGAAGAGGTGATACTAGAGGTGAATATTAGTAGAATGACAATAAATCATCTTAGTAAAACTTTCTTTATAAGAGACTTACAGCTCTTTGAAGATGCTGCCAAAAAATATATTTTTACGCTACTATTATTTCCAAACTATTCAAATTTGGTACAGATCTTTATAAAGTTTAGATCTATTATTATAATTTTTTCGAGATTTTTTGGTAGCCTCTAAAGGGTTATTTTTAGTAGGGTTGATGATAAACATTATCTAAACTTTGCAGAGGTTAAATATCAAAGCTTTATTCTTACAAAATAATATTCTTTACTGTATTTTATACAAAAAAGATCCTCTTATTCTAACTCGCTAGGATGCACCGTTTGCCCAAAAAACGCAATATAATTTCCCCTCACAGACGACCAAAACGCTAATCGGAATACTTTGCTTAGCAACATGCAGCAAACTAGCAGCGTTGCTAAGCTCGGTGTTTCCGTCGTCCGCGAATGTCGCTAGCAAATGTATCTTAAATGCGTTTTTTTGGGTAAACGGTGCATCCTAGCTATTAGAATATGAGGATCTTTTTTGTATAAAATACAGTAAAGAATATTATTTTAAAAGAATAAAGCTTTGATATTTAACCCTTGCAAAGTTTAGACAATGTTTATCTTCATCCCTATTGAAAATTTCCCATTAGTGGCTACCAAAAAATCTCAAAAAAATGATAATAATAGATCTGAAGTTTATAAAGATCTGCACCAAATATGAAAAGTGTAATGTAAACCGTTTGGAAATAGTATCGTAGTATCGTAAAAACACACTTTTTGGCAGCATCTTCATAGGGCTGTAACTCTCTTATAAAGAAAGTTTTACTAAGTTGATTTTTTGTCATTCTACTTATTTTCACCTCTAGTATCACCTCTTCAAAGATTAACGGGTGAACCGTAAACACCCTGTAATTTATTTATTTTCCGTTTATGGATTTTTATTAATTATTTATTGATTTTTATAAGAAAATAAATTACCACTAAAAAAATAAATTTTTGCAACTATAAAAAAGACTGCATTTCGTAGATAAAAAATACAGGGTGTCCCAAAAGTTTTGAACAAAACGATCTAGTGTCAAAACGGGTTTAAACAAAAGATAAAACTCAAGTGTTGTGAATTTATTTTATTTAATAGTACACATTTGTTCTACACTGTCTTCAAAAATGATTGATACTGTTGACATTACATGGTAGGAAACCTAAGTTTCCCACAGTTGGCTACACTGAAATGAATGCATTGTGCTCCGATGAAAAAATCATCTGGAATAATTTAACTGCACTAATTTTAGTTTTGATAAATACTGTTTTCTATAAAATTTGCAATACACTGAGAAATAACTTGAAAAAATACCAGAAGAAAAACTGCTGAGAGACGCTTTGGTTAAAGTGACAGCTCAGCAGACTTATTCTTGAACCAGTCGACACGACGTGGCCGACCACTTTTATCATTCTGTCCTTTTCATTTACGTGAAAAAATAAGAGGACAGAATGATAAAAGTGGTCGGCCACATCGTGTCGACGGGTCAAGAATAAGGCTACTGATTTAAATTTAAATGAAAATTAACAGTAACACCAAGTTAGCAACTCTAAAATCACTCCAGATCTTATTTGAATTCACTGTATATTTTTAAAATTGTATGCAATTTCTTTAAAATTTCAAAGTTTCATTTGATGTGATATGATGAGAGATGGCGCTGTTTGGCCCTCTATGCCAGTTTTTGAATTAAAAGGTACAGTAGTTGTCAAATTTTATCAGGTTATGATTGGTTAGGATTACTGTATCTTTTAGTTCATAAATCCACACCAGAGGGCGTATCTGATCTTAGAAATCGCCAATAAACAGGATGTACGTACAGTCGATTGCAAAAAAAAGTAGACAAGGAAATTTGAGCTCTGTTAAACGTACTTTCAGGCAGTGCTGGAAAACCCTGAAAATTTTCTAAGGGTTCTGCTCTGGGTTCGGTTCCATTAAAAAAATTAAAGGGTTCGGTTCCGGGTTAGGTTCCAAAAAAAAGTTTGGAACCGGGGTTCCAGAGTTCGGTTCCGGTTCCGAAATAAAATTGGAACCCCTCTTCCGGAGTTAGGTTCCACAAAATAACGGTTCCAGATTTTAATATAGGTGTTTATGTTCTTAACTTCCAAGCTTATACAGGGTGTCTCACTTTTTTCCAGCAAAAATTTTTTTACATAGTAAATGTCATTCTGAACAAAATATTTCCTATGAACTATTATGTTTTTTCGACTGCTTAAAAAGTTACAGCAATTTTAAAATTGATAAATTTTTATAATTTTTGTGGAACACTCTGTATAATATTTTTCTTATTATATTTTTTTATTTAAATCAATTATTATTTGAATTTTTTCTTTGCCAAATTGGGTTTTTTGAATATTATTAGTTTTTTTTTAAATAAGTAAACGACGACGTTAAATTTCCCTCGGTAAAATTTAGCATTTTATTGTCTTAAAGATATAAAAAATTCAAAGCATACTTGATTTAAATAAAAAAAATTTAAATTAAATAAAATTTATACAGGGTGTCTTACAAAAATCATTAAATTTATGAAATTTTAAAATTGCTTTTTAAGGAGTCGAAAAAACATAATAGTTTATAGGAAATTTTTTGTTTAGAATGACATTTACTAACTAAAAAAAATATTGCTGGAAAAAAGTGAGACACCCTGTATATTATAAACAATCTAACTTATTCTTTATGGTTTTGCTTTTGGGTTGAGATTGAGACGTACCCGCAAATCGGGCACTATAAGAAAAATAAAAAGAGAACGCGCACGTGCGAGCTGAATCAAAATAAAATTTTAGACCGAAAATAAAGTGGTGCATAGTTGATATGATATAACAATTGGAACCCCAAAACCCAATATTTTTTTAAAGGTTCTGGTTCAGGTTCCGAAAATTTTAGATTAAGGGTTAGGGTTCCGGTTCGGGTTCCGAAAATTTTTGATTAAGGGTTAGGGTTTCGGTTTTCAATTTTTGACGGGGTTCTCGGGGTTCCAGTTCGGTTTTCCAATACTGCTTTCAGGACGTCTTGATAAAATTATGGGAAATGTAACTGTCAGTAATTGTGATTATTTTGAAACGAAGAAAGTGCAAAAATTTCCTTATTGTAAAACATTATATGAATCTACTATAATTTTCACTTTGGTTCCTTCATTTATTAAAAGCATTTTAAAAATAATTTCATTCAAAATTTGATATTGTCAATTTTGACAGCTTTCAAATTCTCGAATTTGAATGGTTGTCAATAAAGTACTATTTACATTTTTGGAAAACATAATTACAGGAAACTGTTTTTGTCCACTTTTTGTTGCAATTGACTGTAACATAACAAATTTTTCAAGAATGAACAAATAAACGCCAAAAAATATTCTCTGCAGATTTTCAAGCAATATATAGGTACTACCTAATAAGGAATAGGTTCGAATAGATTCAACAAAACTAATCAACATTTTAATAAACATGGTGTATGTATTTATTCAAAATTCTTGTAATGAATACTACAAATAACAATAAGAGAGCATCTCTTCTTGATCTGTTGTTGAATGGCAAAAAAACTATTTCAATACAAACAGAGATATAAAATTTTATGAATTTTCTGGAGAATCTTATAAGGTAAAAAGGCGCAAAGCGCAGAATTCAAGCGATAAAAGAAAGTTTTAAGGTGTTAGAGAGTCAAAATAATTGGTATCAAATTTAGATGTTTTCAATAACCTTCCTATTTCGTTAATAATGGAGCAAAATCAAAATTTTTAATTGCCAACGAAAGAGCGGATTGTATACTAGGACTGTATAGAAGCCCTTTTTCTTTATTTTATTAAAAATAAATTCCTAAAGAATCCAAAAATACGCTCCACTTTAGAGCTTATTTTCGGTGTTAATATTTTTTCTTTGTAATTTCTGTTCTTATACGTGCCTGGATTTATGTATTATTCAAACAATATATTTTGAAATTTATAAATATATTTAAAGATACGGCCAAAAATTGCTGATATTCGCCTCATAGTTTAGGGGAGTTGTTTATTAATAATAAATCTTTTTTCCATTGTTTGGGACTTCATTTTAGGAGTAAATACAGTCTTTTAACTTGCGGGGATTAGAAACTAATAAAGTATAAGATTTACTATTTACTATTATATTAGTGGTATATTTGAAATTTTTATTATATTATTTATTCTAGGCCTGATGTGGAGTTTGGGAACCAAAGAAACATGATGTAATTTGTAGTGTGTATATTTTGTTAAAAGTTCATTTAAAACTTTATTTTTGGATTGATTCTTGGTTTAAATAAAACTTTTTTCTACTACTTCTGTTTCACTGTAGGTTTCATTAGTCTAAATCCCAAAAGAATTAAACACACAGCAAAAAAATCAAAAATTAAAAACAGTGAAAATATCAATGTAAAAATTGCAAAGGTCATGTTTGAGCTTGTCCGATTTCAAGCATTTGTTGAAACACGATGTTATTTCTGCTTCCTTGGATAAACTAAAGTTACTTATTATTTTTTAAAGGAAACATTTATTTTGAGTGTTTTTCCTTCCTTATATTTTATTTGGCCACAGTTTGCAGTCGGCTTATATTCCAACCACAAGCAACCTCAGTTTTAATTTTTTTTGCTGTTTTTTCGTTTCTTTTAAACCCAATAATGGTCAGCATAAAAATGTTCACTACTTTTATGGTCACAAAATATTCGGGAAAATTCAAAATAAATCATTTTCTCAATTATAGCTCCAGCAACAAGCTTTCTTAACAAAACGAACTTTAAATACAAGAGACAAATTTATTTTCATTCCCTGTATTTTTTGCCCCGAAACGCCACCAGGGGGCGCTGTTCGCAATATACGCTCGTCGCCTATAGTCAAATAATTATTTTGTCTATGAAAAGGTAGTGTCGATGATAAGTCCTTGTAGATTTGTTGATGAAACCGTTGTCAAAGAAAAGGTCATGTCGAATAAAAGGTTGTGTCGTAAATCTTAAATTATTTATTCTAATTGGTATAATAAAAACTTACATTTTTAAAAAGTTGTCGAAAATAATGGCAGATGTTGCTTCTAAATTTGTCAGTTATTGTCAATTGTCAGTACATAGTACATAAAGACAGTTTTTGCTCTAGTGCACAAAAGCATTACTTAAGTGATGCTTTTTGCACCAAGTAATATAGTTTTCTGGACTAGAGCACTGACAACTAATAAACTGATCATAAATACTTTGTACAGGATCGTAGAAAAAATATTTACGATTTGTGGTAAAAAGGCTTAGGGAAATTATAATATGGTGCCATGTGTAGATAATTATAAAATATATATTATAAATATTTGTACAAGTTAGGCTATATTTCCCCATAAAAATTAGTTTTTGGGGAAATAATTAATACAATCCTTATTTCAGGTAGGTCTATTAACGTTATCTAAATTAAAATTAGCCGAACCACCGATTCGACCAAAAATAAGGTTGTTGTAAAAGATAGGAATCGGAAACGTTTTAGGCTCAAGGGCCTATGCCACGTGCAGCAGTCTTGAAACACCTGGGCATTAATAAAGCGCATACGTAAATTACGCAAAGGCAAAAGTGCCAAGGCTTGATTGAGGTCTAATGGTCAAACAATCCTCAGGAATGCGTCCCTTCTTCCTCCAATCGTAAAATACTCGAAATGCCTCTTTTCGCCGCAGATAAATTACATTATTGAAATTAGTTTTTTATGCGGCACGGGGGTCTCGGCCCGAAATTAACATTCACCACCAGCGGAGGCAATTTCAGATTTTTCTTTGATTATGTCCCTATTTAAATTATTAATAAAATTATTATTAGCTTTTTCGATTTCTGGAGTTACCCACTTAAATTTTAATTTTATATAGCTTTTTACTGCTCACCAATACGTATTTTTATTTAATAACCAAATTATTTCATGTTTTAAATTTCATTACTTTATATAAAAAATAAAAATTGGTTTTTATTAAATTTTAAGTATAATTTATTTACCACATCAAGCCGCGTTCTCACTACTGAACGAATCAAACCAACCTAAAATTCGCTTGAGTTGAGCGAATGACAAGCTAAATGGCGTAACATAAAATTCTTAACTATCAAAAGCGGGATAAAAATTTTAGATAATCGAAATCTTTTGATCTTCCATTCATAAATTTAATATCTTGAATATTAAAAATGTTTTGCCATATTTGGATTAATTACATGTTATTTTTAGCAGTACATCTACATTCATTATAAAATGAAAGCTTATTCATTTGATTTATAACAAAAGAGGCGGCCATGATTATCTCCACTTATTCTTTGCAGTGAGTAATTTCTTTTACAGGTAAGGTAAGATGGTGGTATAATTACGCTAATCTAATAAGTATCCTGGTTATTAGTGAGCTTCCACACGCCCACAATACAACCTCTTCACAGCAGAGGTAGATGAGGTTGGTTCATAAGCGGCCAAAGGAATAAATTGAAATGCTTCGCCAACCATAAATTATATGCGGATTTTTTCAGACCGACAACTTACTCCAATCAGTTTATTGCATTTTTTCACACCTTCATCGTAGTTCAATCTAATAGTATACCAATTCGAAAAATTTGGTAATCTGATCATATATGTATAGAATGGTCCAACGAAAACTTCACAAGTCCGTTTTTTTGTAACTTTAGTTTTTGGAAAAACGCTTGGACAGGTCGATTTTTATTCGAGGGAGAAACTTTTAAATAATTAGCCTTCACCATGGTATGGATACAATAAGAGAGCCAGTTTCCATAAGAAGCTGCGCATCGCCAGAACGGGATTCTTATGGTGGACGTGGACTAGCCCAAAGGTTGCGCTTTAATTTGCTTAAAATATAGTTTAAATCAGCAGCTCAATGGTATTAATTTAAAATAACCCCTAATACCATGCCCATCTTGCATGAAACATAAACAAGGCGTTTGTTTGCAGCGTTACGAAATATTGGTTTCAGCTGCATCACTCTGTAAGCCAATCAGTTTAACTTACCGTCACCAGATGGCAACACATTATAAATATGCAAACTGTTTCGCTTATTGTATCCATTATCCATAGTCCATACTTTCAACTCCTAGCGGAGGGTTGATATCATTTTAATAATTTCAAATAGCAATTACTATTCTATACGTCCAGTTTGATGTAAAGAGTGAGTCAATTCGTAGACTTCAGTTCACGGAAAATCATTATTAGAAATTATAACTAGCAATAGATGTTGATATTCGCTCTCTGTGGTACATTAATGAACTTTTGAAGCCAGTATTGAATTAACAACTTTCTATACATGTCACAGATTAGGGAACTACCAGTAGCGACACTTCATGCAAATTACTTGGTATTTGTCGGGACAATTTTTGGTGACCTTGAATGATATAATAAATTTTTTTGAATTGTAAATTTTTTGTGGAACACCTTGTATAATGTTTCTTTGTCATAATGAATTTTTTTATTTAAATCAATTATGGTTTGGATTTTGTCTTTGCCTGAATGTCTTTTTAAAGAATATTGGCTGTGTTTGAACTACGTGGACCTTTTTAAAATTCCTCTCGATAAAATTAATCTATCTGATTGGGTTTAATAAAAATAAAGTTAAAAGTTAATCGACGCAGAATTTAACGCTATTTAAAATTGCAAAGAATAGTATTTTCCTCCAGACGCATAATTTTGGCTGTATTTTGAAAAAACTGCAAAATTACCGAAAATTTATTGGTTTTTTCTTCACAGCACATAGAGCAATGCACGAAAAGTGGGGCAAACTCAATATGTTCTTTCTTTATGAAAAGTAAAGTGATTAAAACGATTTCCAGCTTTCCTCTAATTTTTTCGAAGTAGATCATGTTTTTGAGCTTATTTGACTGGCCTATTTGGGGCACTATTTATATTTTATCGGATGCTCTCGAAACCACTCTTCAATTTTCGTTACTCGAAAATTTAGACTAATGACATTCATCGGTGAAAATTAATAAAAATAAAGTTTTTCTCGCAATTTTCACTTATATTTTCGCACACGGCCTCGCAAACCCTAGCGCCGGCCCTGCATTCAAGAGACTTCTACGAAAAAAGCTATCGATGCTTTTCAAAAAACTCTCTACCAAAAATTTTATAAAAACTCGTAGGAACGTGGAATTTTCATTCACAGCATGCAGAAAATATACAGGGTGAGGCAGAACACGAGAAATTAAATAGTTACGTTTTTTTCAAATTGACTCCCAATTTTTTTTCTCACTATTCAGTAGCATTTTAGGTAAACTTTTTAACGATACAAGCTTTGTATAGTGTATTCAAGATTTTTTCAAATTTTGCAATACATATAGCAAATTATAAATATTCTTCAATTTACGATGCAATGTTAACAGTATCAATAATTTTTAAAGACCATGTACATGTAATTAGATAATGGACATGTCTAAAACAGGTATCGCTTTAGAGTGGATACCGGAGTAATTAGTGTGGACACCAAAGGTGATAAAGACCCGGTAGACAAAGAAATAGTACATAGGGAAAATCTTGGTTCATTGTTAAAGCCTTTTCAAGGTGATTATATAATCCATAGGGTTGAAATACTATAATACAAGCATAGTGTGCAAAGTCTCTACAGACATTTTATACTATCTTGACAGTTTTACAAATTCACCGACAAGGGTGAGAGCCGTTCCCTAAAATCGCGAATTGAAGAGTTCTCTTGGGCGGAAAATTAATGGTACAATTCTGAGGAAATCTGTAAGCCCTTACAGAAGATATCTGTAAGGTAACCCTGGAAACCGTCCATTACAACTCATATTACAAACCTTACAGATTTTTCCTGTAAGGACTTACAAATTTGTTCAGAATTGCTCCATTAGTATCTTCTGTTGCTGAAAAATTTGAAACAAAAATAAAACGTCGAGCTCGCTTTTCTGACAGAACAACTCAACTCAAAAAAGCTCAAGCAAAATGTGTGTCAAAAGTCAAAACATACAGAGCATCATAGAGTTGCTATTGAAAAGTATACAAAAAAATCCGACGGCAGCTCTATTAACCTCCGGACATTTTTTGTATTTTTTTCTGATGGTTGCTGTTTTTTTTTTGGCTGTTGAAAAATAAGTATATAACAAAATTCCGGAGATTAATAGAGCTGTTGTTCAAAAATATACCCAAATACATCCGGAGGTTTTATGGTCCTTTCCACGAAAAAGAATTGAACTAAGGGTACTTTCTTGCATAATATAAGAATTCTGGGCTATGCTATGATTCACATATCGCATTTGAAAATAAATCAACTAACAAATCTTAAGTGGAAGAAAGAGGCACCTGTTCATGTGCTATAATAAGGAAAATGTGCCATTATCTCTATTTGAACAATTTCCCGAACCATTTAGTAACCTTTTCTAATTCGGGTTAATATAGAATCCAATTTTCTAAATTTATTTTTATTTTATTTTAGGTTCATTGGTTCAGGGCAACGCAGGGTAATTTTTGCAAGTAATTAATATTATTCAAAAGTGGTTTGCTTTTACAGTCAAATTTATAAATATGAAGTGTGTAAAGATCACTTAGATTGTATAAATCTATGTTAGCGTATAAGATTTTGGTGGGGTAAAGTCTACTTTTATTTAGTATAATTTTTAATATCAAATTTTGTAGACTTTGGCCGAGTCTGATTTTACTGGTGTGTGTTCCACCGCATGCAAGTAAATGTTGATTGAAACAATGAGTAGTAAATATTGAGAAGTGGTTTTTGAGTTGGTATAGGTTTTAGTTGAAAGAAACTATACTATAAGTTTGGAACCAAGGTCATAACTTCCGTAAAAATTTTTTTTGTAAAAATCGCTCGGATAGGTCAATTTTTGTTTTAAAAATGCCATCTTTTGGAATGAAAAAAATATTCATGACGTCACTGATAACTTCACTATGACGTCATCATCAATTTTTTTAAATGGAAACCCCTACTTTTTTTACACATTTTTCATAGACCTTTTTATCATATTAATGATCACATAAAAATATTTAAAAAAATTTCAACCATTTTTGAAAAAAAAAATAAATTTACTCAAAAAAAAAATTATTAATTCTCAATGAAAATATTACAAAAAAAAGTAAATTTTTAATTTACAAGTAACAAATTTTAACGAAAATGTTCAAATTGTTCCCCATTGACCATTTGGCATTGTTCCATTCGAGTGTAGACACTCTGAATACTATTGTTAATAGCTTCTTCGTCAATTTGTTGCAATTCCGTCCTAATTCTAAGCTCCAATTCTTGTAAATTATTAGGTCTATTGAAATAAACTTTTGATTTTAAATGTCCCCACAAAAAAAATCTAAGGGCGTTAGGTCGGGAGATCGCGGAGGCCACTCAATTGGTCCCATCCGACCTATCCATTTGTTGGGAAACGTGGTGTTAAGGAATCTTGTTGAAACCAAATGTTTTGGTTAGGAATGTTGCGATTTTCATAATTGGGGAAAATACGAAGTAAAACTGGTAGCAAATCAGTCCGCAAAAAATTCAAGTGTCTTTCGGCAGTCAGGTTTTCATTAAAAAAGTAAGGTCCTATAAAACGTCTGCCAATCATTCCCACCCATACATTTAACTTTCCTTGTCTTTGACTATGGGATTCTACGGCCCAATGAGGATTTTCCTGTGACCAATACCTATGAAAATATGGCAAGAAAAATAAATTAAACTAATTTTTAGTTTAAAAATAACAAATTATTATTGAAAATATTAGAATTGTTCTTCTTTACTCAATTGGAATTTTCTTAAAACTAATTTTAAATAACTTTTAATAAAAAGGTAATTAAAATAAAATGTTTGAGTAATAATAAACTTTAAATAAAATTGTAATTTATTATAAATTTGAAAAAGCTTTTGATATTCAAAATTTATTGAAATAAAAATTGCCTTTATAAAAGTGCTTTAGTTGACGTTATTTTGAATGGCAAATAAAATTTTAAATCCATTTACCAATGCTTGAATAGCTTACTTCGTTTGTTTAATAATAATCAACAATTATTAAGTTTTGCGAAATTAAAAATGCCTCGTTTAAGCGAACGCGAAAGAATCGAAATTTTAATTATGGTAGGATACGGCGATAGAAAAAGAACCCATGGGGAAGCAATATCCAAATAGACCGCAAATCTCAAGATCTACAGTAGGTAAGTTAGTTACCAAATTTGCAGAAACAGGATCTGTAGGAGATTTGCCTCGACAAGGACGGCCTCAAGTGAATGAAGAAACCAAATTAAATTTATTACTTGCGATTGAAGAAAATCCCAATATTTCAACAAGAGATATTTCAAGAAATAATAATGTGGATCATTCCTATGTCGCAAAATTATTAAAAAAGGAAAAGTATCACCCATACAAAATAAAACTCATACAAGAGTTAAATGAAGATGATCCCGATCGCCGACTGCAATTTTGTGAAGAAATGATGGCGCGATGTGATCAAAATCCAAATTTTTTAAGTAGTATAATTTTCTCCGATGAAGCTACCTTTCAATTGAATGGATCAGTAAATCGACATAATTGTAGGTATTGGTCACAGGAAAATCCTCATTGGGCCGTAGAATCCCATAGTCAAAGACAGGGAAAGTTAAATGTATGGGTGGAAATGATCGGCAGACGTTTTACAGGACCTTACTTTTTTAATGAAAACCTTACTGCCGAAAGATACTTGAATTTTTTGCGGACTGATTTGCTACCAGTTCCCAACCAAAACATTTGGTTTCAACAAGATGGGGCTCCTCCACACTTGGGCAGGGCGGTGCGAGAATTCCTTAACACCACGTTTCCCAACAAATGGATAGGTCGGATGGGACCAATTGAGTGGCCTCCGCGATCTCCCGACCTAACGCCCTTAGATTTTTTTTGTGGGGACATTTAAAATCAAAAGTTTATTTCAATAGACCTAATAACTTACAAGAATTGGAGCTTAGAATTAGGACGGAATTGCAACAAATTGGCGAAGAAGCTATTAACAATAGTATTCAGAGTGTCTACACTCGAATGGGACAATGCCAAATGGTCAATGGGGAACAATTTGAACATTTTCGTTAAAATTTGTTACTTGTAAATTAAAAATTTACTTTTTTTTGTAATATTTTCATTGAGAATTAATAATTTTTTTTTTGAGTAAATTTATTTTTTTTTCAAAAATGGTTGAAATTTTTTTAAATATTTTTATGTGATCATTAATATGATAAAAAGGTCTATGAAAAATGTGTAAAAAAAGTAGGGGTTTCCATTTAAAAAAATTGATGATGACGTCATAGTGAAGTTATCAGTGACGTCATGAATATTTTTTTCATTCCAAAAGATGGCATTTTTAAAACAAAAATTGACCTGTTCGAGAGATTTTTACAAAAAAAATTTTTACGGAAGTTATGACCTTGGTTCCAAACTTTATCACCACCTGTATATTGGTTTTCTTAGTTTTTTCTCATGTGATTTTTTGTCCTGGTTTTTTATTTCTGACTAGACACTGACCGACATAAAAAACCGGCCACCTTGAAATATTTCTTAAAAGAGATCTATCAATTTTACTACTAATTGGTATACTGGCCAATCCAGCCTCCGAATACCTACCTCATCCAGATATTCACTGATTCATGCAGTATGTTACCTGGCATTGCCCGACAAAGAAGAAAACCTTCTATAATATAATAAGAAAGTGGAACAACAGTACCTTGTTGGCTATCTTCTACATATGGTTGGGTGTTCAAATATCAGTTTTCCACAAATATGAGGTCGGTATGTGCCTCTGCTGAAATTCCTGCCAACATCATAACAGAACATATCCATTAAAAGCTACCATTTCAGAGATAGTGCATATCTCATATCGTTCATTTTGTCTGCTCTAAACTCTAAACCCATTGTCGACCATCGGGTGTTCGCAGACAAGAGCGAGATTCATCAGTGAAGAGAACTTGATTCCATTGACGGTGAATTGGCGTAAAATCGCACAAATCGCAAAGGTGATCTTCGATGCTTATGTAGCAATTGTGGTCCCGTATCAGAGGTGGAAGTTTGTAACTCCAACGACTTGATCTCGTTTGAGAGTTGACTCGTTTGATATTTTATATCTCTCTCTTACACATAATTACTCATAATGTGGAAACGAGACAAAAATTATAACCATAATAATGCAGTAAACAATCCACCTTTCTCGGTAGGTTAGGAATTACAAACTTCCACCTCAGGTCTCCTCGAAGCTAAACCATTCTCTACTAACCTCCGCCTGACAGTTCTTTCACTTATTTCAATTCCTCGTACTGCTAGCAATCGATGTTGGAGTTGAACTACTGTTGATCTGCGATTTCTAAGTGTATTAAGCAGAACTAAACGATCGCAAGCGAAGCAAAAAATTCATGTTTCCATTTAAAAAATCATAATTGCCTCTACCCTTACCCATTGAGGATGATGGTAGTGTTTTAATTTTTCAATAATTTAAAATAGTATATTAAAAAACGAGTTTCATAAGTCGCATATTGTAGCACGCGTTCAATTTTAAAATACGAGTCGCGTAGCGACGAGTATTTTAATGAACAAGTGCTACTATCGACTTATGAAACGAGTTTTTTATACTATTTTTTCTATTTTGCGCCTTTTTATCTATTTAAAATAAAATATTATAGTTTTCAATTTTAGTAACTTTTTTGGTAGTTGGCAACTCTAATGTCAGATTTGTTAAATCATCAAATAACCTGTAAATCGCTTGGCAACTGCCACATTAAAATCAATAAACTTACGTGCTACCAACTTCGAAAAATAAAATTTACTACTCAGTAACGCACCGATAGCAGTGCGGTACTGGCTAGTAACGCACTGCTGTCTGTGTGTTACTAGCGACTAGTAACGCACCAAAATAGAATAAACCAGTTGTCACTTGTTTGCTTTTGTTTTTCGTTTAATTTGTTAATTATGAAAGATATTAAAAAAATATTTTTATAAAAGTTGTTTCTTTTTAAAAGATCTTTCAAACGATACCATACTCGACCTATGTTACCATTTAAAAATGGAAAGTTACTTCCGGTTCCGGGCACTTCCGGATTGTTCCGGAAAAAAATAAGTGCACCAATACATTCTTCGGATTTACTTTGGTAATATTTTTTTTATTTCAGCCATGTACGACAAGGCGTTCTCAAAATAAAAGGGGTGAACGGGTGGTCTGAGACGTCCTGTAGTACGTACGACGAATAAATTTCTTTTCCAACCTAACATGACACATAACACAACACGTGTGTTTTTTGTTAGCTCAACGAATTTTTAAATGTAAAAGAAAGGGAGCAAAACTGTTTCTTTTTTCTGTAGTCCAGACGATATCCATTTATTCGGTGGACAAAATATACCTTAGTTCTCATAGTACTTAAAAAACATGCAAATAAAAGGTCTTTTCTAAAAATTTTTAGGGTGGGTGGTTCTTTTTGACGGTCAGTGTATTTGTAGTATGATTATGGGCTATAAATTTATTAGATGGGGAATCAAAGTATGGTTGTAATTATTTTTAACAAAATCAAGCTTTAATGGCCTTTTTAGCCCATGTTAAAAACACGTTCAAATGTTCAAATATTCCATCAAATTAAAAAAAATATGAAAGCCGTATAGAGAATAGTAGGAGCTTTGCAATGATGTATCACTCGACCACTATTGCCATTTAAGATTTCTGAAGGGGTAGTTTCTCTGAATAACTGGGTGAGGGGTTGTCCCTTACGTTACCATAAAAATTGGTCCCCCACCAAATAAAAATTGACCGGTTTCAGGGTTTTTTTCAAAAATTATTTGTCTTCAAAATAACCTGGGTGGGAACTCTTAGTTGGGCCACCCTGTATATAAATATAGCTTTTTGGTGTATGCAATGACATAATGACAGAGGAATAAAACGATGATCCCAGTCCACAATTATTAAAATTTAAATTTTTAGCTCTTTATAATAAAGTAAAAATGTAAATTACGAGGAATAGAGGAATGATTCTGGGCAAGAATTTTTCTTCTTTAAAGTATTTTTTGATGCAATAATTTATGATAGCATTGCTTTTACTTTGTTACATTTTCTTGAAAAATGGCTGTGAGTAAACAACAAAGTTGTTAAATAAATAAAAAATATATGAAGCTTGTAGTAAATTAAGAGGGCATAGAGACATACAGTTATAATCTAGTGCTCAGCTTTGATCTCAAAACACACTTAGTGCCCGCTGCGTTTCGGGAGGGTAGTTACTATTGGGGGGTTGCGGCTATATTATGCCGAGAAAGTGGAAATATAAATAATAACGCTAAAATACTTTACCACTCAACAGGAACTTCATATACAAGTGTCCAACATTTTTTTGATTTATACAATAATCATAAATACAAAAGCGCACTTAGTGTTCACGTCTTGCAAAAATAAAAAGATAAAATTGATTGTTTTAGCTTAACATTATAAATGTGGATTAATTAAAGCCTTGGTTTAGAATTAAGTAAAGCAATTTATTTTATACAAACTAGAAAATAATAAGGGGATATAAAATATAAAACAAGATAAAATTATGTCCGAGCCATTCACCATTCCTAACTCAAACCAACACAACAGTGGTCAGATGAAGTTCTAAAATACAAGACTATTGCATACTCATACGTCACGCAAAACATGTTCACATTAAATTACAAAAGCAGCGCGATCGCAAACTATTTAGTATTTGTGCTAAGTACACATAAACCATACTATCACTTTTTAAACCTTTGAATAACACGACATCATAAACAAGGATAATAAAGTAAATATCTTATTACTTTTACATTTATACTTATAAGTGCAAACCTTTAAACGTATAAATATATTTTGGAAATTTACCTCATTTGTAGAGTTAATTGGATATTTTGTTCCTAACTTAGTAGCATTATTAACTTAAAATCAAAAGCATATTTGATTTACACAGGATGGGTCTAGGACTACCATATTTTAGAAGTACATTAAACCCCCTCCCATGATCATGAATGAACATAATTATAATATTGAATCCATTTTTCAAATGACAACGACTCTGACTTGTGTGTCTTATGAGTTTCCAAAAGAGCTTTTAAATTGCAAAATTGGTCAAAAAAATTTAGATCGTCAATTTTGAAAAATATATTTTCTGAAGAAAACTACAAATATTTTTCAATAATGATGGAATATAAAAATTACACACAGTAACGCACTATATAGAACTTATAGTTGATTGGGATTAGCATCAGAAACTTTGATAATAACAAAACAATCATTTAATGCCCAACAGTACATGTACCAATTACAGGGTATTATAAATTAAATAGAAATTAAATTAAATTATTATAGACTAAAGTAATCAAAATATTAAACATAGTTTCAATAAATAAATTCGTACCTATATAAAGGAGGTGAACGTACGTAAATTGGACAATATGTAAGATAATACAGTTGATGTTAAAGAAAATACGCCGGTTAAACACTATAGTATACAGGGTGTCCCACTTTTTTCCAGCGAAATATTTTTTAGATAGTAAATGTCATTCTGAACAAAAATCCTCCTATCAACTATATGTTTTTTCGACTTCTTAAAAAGTCCTTATCAAATATGGGTGATGAGCTTCCAAACAATAAGGTAGGTTAGATAATTTTAAGGCATGCTCATTTTTAATCATTTTATTTAAGAGTCATAACATAATATATTGAAAATATGAGTAATGTACAATCACAATTCATAACACATTCTTATGCCAATCTACAGATCCTTCATTATTAAAGTAGGTCATAAAATTTTCTCTAATAATCTTGGCGTCATTAGAACTTCGTCTATTTTGTCCTCTTTGAAGATCCAGCCAATGTGATGAATCAGACCTTTCACCCAGTAAAAAACTACCATCTTCAGTGTATTCTATATCAAAAACTTCTTATGAGGTGTAGGTATTTGGACATTTTTTACGTAAACAATTATGAAGTGCTCATGCTGCCATGACAACAATATCCGTATTTCCTAGACTTAAATTTATTTTAGTATCAAAAATTCGAAACCATGATGCAAAACATTCCAAATGTATTTTCAATAATTCAACAAGCTCTTGATAATTAAAAATTTTGTGGTCATCAGAGGATAGGTCTCTCTGATTAAAGGTTTAAGTAAATGTGGTCGTAAGGTGAAAGCTTCATCATCAATAAAAACATAATTGAGGATCTGGTCACTGTAAGGTGCCTTTTCTGACTCTTACTATTACTCAACCTAATGAGTCAAGTTTTGAAAATCATAAAGTATCAAGAGCTAATTTACAACCAGTCCATAACTTAAAACCGACATGGCTATATGGCATATAACTTTGGGGATGAGCTAAAGAATATCATGTTAAACAAATATAAACTTTCCAGTCTGAAAATTCCAGAATGAAGTTCTTTGTGATACCGTGGATATGACATGGTATGTACGGAACAGTGATATTCATCGAGACTCCAAGTTGCCAATCTTGGTAACAACATTAGGGGATTTGCTGGCAAACAAGACTCCTTAGGGCCGGTTGCACATTGGAGCTTCAGTTCCAGGCGACACTATTTATGTCATTTTAAGTGTCACTTGACACTTAAGTTTCTACTGTGCAACCGGGCTTTAATCAGTAAGAAGATTAAAACGAACCAAACCTTTTGAAATTAGCTCAATGAGCGAATGTAATGATAAATTCCAAGTGTTGAAAATCGAACAGCAATCTATTGGACGCCATTGGGTATATTAGTATTAAGTTTTATTATTATTATTTAGGATAGAACCTAACCCGGAACCGAACCCTTTCATTTTTTTTAATGGAACCGAACCCAGGGTTTTCAGGGTTTTCCAGCACTGATTGGATATAAAATATTTTCATCGACAGTCAATTTTCTTGATACTTCTATTTCATTGACACCAGTTTTATACATGTGACCTTTGCTTTAGAAAAGACGTTTTATTATACACAGTTTTACATAATAATTGAAAACTATTGTTGATATTATTTATGTTTATGAGTTTATTTGTTGCTGCGTTTTAGTAGGGCAGCTTTTGTTCAAAAACAACGTTTCATACCGCGGTAATAACTAGTCAAGGAAATTGTTGATTGTCTTGCTTATTATACCAATCGATTCATATTTTATGCCTTAGGTTAGTATGGCGAACTTAACTTTGTATTTTGATTAGTTTTTGAGTAATTTTACTGTAAAGTAGGAGTACTTTAACGGCCTTAAAAATACACTTACTGTTAATATTTTTTAATTCTTTTTTCTCATTTTGTTCATTATAAATATTTTTTAATGCTGCCAAAATTTGGTACAAGAATATAAAGTAGCACCCTATTTAGCATACTTAAAAAATGACTCTTAAGCTTGACTATACTTCATTTTTTAACTAGGAGGAGTGACAGGGAAGAACAACTTACACTATAAAAGTTACTAGAAAAATAATCAAACAGATTTTGACAGAAACTTTAGTTTATTTTGGTTTTTTAATGATAAAATATATACAGAAACATTATTAAATTCCCCATTTCTTTGTACTGAATACAAATTTATACATGTAAATACATTCAATTCAAATTTTATGATTAATATTGAGGTTATATGTCAAAAATAATCCAAAATAACTGTCCGGTGTAAATCTAATTTAAAATATTTTTGACTAGATATATCACAGTTGTTGTTCTAGATCACAGTGTATATGTATATTGTAGGTTATGTTGATCACAGAATGAGGAGCTGCGCAATCATAGAATGCTTAAAATTAAATTAAATTAATGGAATCTTTAGGTTTTAATCGTTTTAAATTAATACATGTTTCATCGTCTAATGTTCCAACCAATATTTTTAATCAATCGTAGTGGTTAATGTTACACTCTGATTAAAAACATATGACTTACAATATAAACATTTTCTATTGTTGTAACAGTTGGAATTTGAATTATTTACCTTTATTGATTACTCCCCAAATCATCGTCAAGTTCTCATATTCTTTTGTGTTGTACGCTATTAGAAATTCCTTTTATTGCCGTCTGCGCAGGTGTAGAAGCTGACAATCACATGAAACATCATATGAAAATAGACACTGTTCTATTTCTTAAATCCAGCTATGATGCCATATGATTGTGTTTATGATTCTTCATATGACCAGTTTTGTATGAGAAATCACATAATGTGAACGTAATCGATATGATAAAATCAAATGAAAAATCATGTAACAAATCACACAATGTAAACTAGTCTTTAGATAAAGACATTCTATGGACACTTCCGTCATCTGGTAATAGTATTGGACGCGACCAACCATAAATAAAATTTCTATTTGATCACAAGTAAAAAGGACCAGTCATTAAAATGGTTTTGTCGATGACAAATTAATCTTGATAAAATGTGTGTCGATTGAGTAGGTCTTCGATGGAATAGGTCTTTGTCCATGAAACGGTAGTGTCGATAAAAAGTTAGTTTCGATGAAACTGCGGTAGATGAAACGAAATTTTTGAATAAAAGGTATTATCTATCTGTGTGGACGAAATCGTTCTTGTCGACCAAACATCTGTGTCAATGAAAACGTACTTCCGAAGAAACGTACTTGTCGACAAAAGGATATGTTGATGAAATGGTAATAGTATAGCATTCCATGAAAAGGTTATGTCAAAGAAAGGTATAAACCATGTACTTATGTTTTATTATTTTTCATAATCCAGCTACGTAAATCCATTAATTAGATGATAGTCAATAAAAAAGCACTTTAAATACTGCACTGGTTTATTTGCAGCCAGTAGAAAAATTTCCCAACATGGAAGACCATTAGTCACAAATTTAAATGAATTGTCACTCGTGACTCAAATCTATTTGATAACTTCTAGCTTTCGAAAACTTTTATAGTTATAACACTAGTATAATTGTCAAAAATCTTTTCCTGTTTCAGAAACATGATTAGATGAGTTAAAACTTTCTGAAAAACAAGGTTTTGAAATATTGTCGTCCAAGCTATTTTAATACACAAGTTAATTACAGACTAAAAATCTATGTAATGGTCTTACTATGCCAAATGAAAGTCCACTGCTCCCTCTCCTAAATTTCATAATACTTAGTGAGTTCACTTATTTTGGATTTTTGGATGTTGATCTAAACTATAGGCGAAAGGGGTGTAAAAAAGAGAATTATTACAATTACATTACTAAAAAAATGATTTCCCAGGAGAATTAAAAATATTTGAAGATATTGTAGTCTTTAAGGAATCATGATTATTAGATTTAAATTATTTATTGATGTGGGGCAGGGTGAGGTTAAGCCCTTGGCGGCCGCTGTTTATTCAGAGGATTCGTCGCAGTGACAAGTAGTTAATCGTTTGTCACATTACCCCATGAATTATGGGGTGTGCCAAAGTCAAGGAGCGTGCTATGTGTGCGATTGTGTATGTAGAATTGCGTGGGGTGGCGCCACCACCACCGCCATCTCCTTCCGAATCATTACTCCCCATTCTACTATAGGCCCCCGCACATAATCGGCATACGTTCGACTCAATATGTTTTTGATATATGACCCTTTGTTTGTGCACAGATCCTTATTATATACACAAGGATTTACATTTCATTACGCTTCCTTTTATTTCTTCTCATTTCATCCATAATTGTTTTATAAATTTTTTCCTATCCAAAAAATTTTTATCAAATATTTTTGTTATTATTCTGATATTTTAATACTAAAAAAAATATTAATTTTATTTTATTGAAGGATTTTCGATTTTATTTTATTAATTTAATAGTCACATTTCGCGTTAAAAAGGCACATTTAAAGTCATCCTTTTAAGGCGTGAATGGTGATTTTAATTTTTTTCTTATGATTTAAAGGTGATCGTAAAATTAAATTTGATACATGTTTAGACTGTAGACAATGTTGATGCGTTGGTTTTTTGCCTGAGTACCCTTTTAATATTTTATAAAGCAAACTGGAGGTGTTTGTGTCTGTAATAAAAATAACTCGAGTAAAGGGATTTAAAAAAAATGAGGAGCGATTAAAATTCGAGCGCTCTTTATAACCTAATTTTAGTGCTAGCGGTAAATAAATATGCGTGTGCCGAGATTATCAAATTTATGTACACAAAGAATACTTGTTTACGTCGAAGAAGATGAACAGAACCACAAAGTAAACAGTGGTTTTTTAAAAATAATTCGGTGGAAAAATGTGTCCAGTTTTGTTGGGCTTGTTAAAATTGACGCTTCGGTGACCAACGGTTGTCAATCATTGCAGACCACCCACTAATAAATTCGCTCAGAATTCCGTCCTCTGTATTTGAGCACTTCGGACACAATAAGTAATTTGTTTTGTGACATAACACAATAAGAGGTTTCTAAAGGGTGCTCGTTTAAAGTGTACAAGCAATAAAGATTAACTAAACGAATTTTTAAGATTTTGCAAATAAAAATATCATTGGCTTCTTAAAATGTCTAATGAAATTTATGTATAACAGTTCGAGTTACCATTTTTGAGAAGATATTCGGTGAAGTGTTTGCAGTTTGCACTGAATTCCAACAAAAGTAATCATCTGTATAATGCAGAAAAAACACTTTTTTCAGGAGGAGATATTTTTAATTTATTTATATGTTATAAGTTGGGCTTTCTAAGGATATTATCCAGATTGGTTTATTTTATTGAATTTAAGTGCGGATGTGTGTGCATTAAAAGCGTCATATTTTGAACAGTAAATTGGCCTTATCCAATTTTATATAAATTTTGACTTAGGATAATTTTGCATAAGACCGACGAAATATTGGTGCGTTAAATAAAGGGATTAATAATGTTAAATTCAGAAATTTGTCTTGTACGTGTTTCATTTTTATCTTCTCCTATATGCATAATCTTAAAAAACGTATTTTAATTGTTTTTAATTTTATACATACTTGGGTGTAAGTATTATTTTGATATTTTCAAGTAAATGATCTACCTCGTAAAGTAAAACGTACGATTACAATGTGTCCAATAACTTCTCAATCCATAAATTATAACAAAAGTTGCACACCCATAGAGAAAGAGTATTGATGTCGCGTCGTATGCACAACACAAAATAATTATTGATATTTTAAATTAAAATGTCTTTTTCCGAATATGAAGTTGATAGTGGCAATAAAGAACTTTACTTATTTTGTTGCTGGTGAGATTACCCGGAAGTGTTATTAAAATCCCAAATACCAAACATAAAAAAGGTGCAGCCATTGAAACAATTATTAAAAAATAAATACAATAAAAAGATCATATTATTGTATTGGGAAAAAGTTTTGCTGCAATGCATTGCGAAACAAATCCAACAGTAACTCAAATTCCAGATAAATTTAATAAAAATATTAGAATAGTTTAAAATTAGAATGTTCAAGTAGTACAAACTTCATTTAATTATTATTTAGTACAAATAGTGTTGGAAAATCGCAATGCCTAAATAGTTTCATATTTTTTTATTTTTAGAGCCAAAAGTTATAATGTGCAGAAGGAAAAACAGATTATGAAGGTAGGTGCTTACGGAGGCTCAATCCAAAAATCCAGCACATTTGCGGTATGTTTTTATTAAATAATTAAAAATACCTAGCAACTAGCATTGCCTAAGTTTTAGGAATCGTTGATGAAAACAGGCATAAATGTACCACAAATTCAGTTTTTCCGCACTTCGAAATTATTATAAAAATACGAAACTTATGAAATTATTCTTAATTATCTCAGCTAAATTTTGTCTTACTTCCAGTCCTTGGAGATCCTCAGCTTCGTTAATTTAATTTTCATTATAAATTTCATCAAGTACGTCTTCATCAAAATCAGCATATCCTAATATTTTAGCGACGTTATGCAAAATAAAACATGATATAATTTTATTTGAAAATTTTTTAAATTTAATGCGACAAACTTCTTTTAATGTCGTTATCAGTGTTGCGATATGGAATCATAAGTCATAAGCCCTATTTTCCATAACCTTGGTTATCAAGAAGTACGGTATTTCTGATTTTTCCCTTAGTCTGCCCCATTTCAAACTTTTTTCAAATCCTATGAACTGGCCCTGGCCAACTAACATCAACACTTCTAAACATATATTTTGGATCACATGTTGCTGGTACATTTATTATAGTTTCACCTTTTCTCCATCTCCATAAAGTTTCTGTTTTTCTATGCCAATATTTGTACAATCAATCACACTAATTGCAGTCGGAAAACTATCTATTTTGCCATAACTTCTTAGCATTCATTACAGAGTTTGGAGTTGAAGGAAATTTAATCCAATGATCTGCTTAAGCCCTTATTTTCTTAACACTACTCACAGTTCTAGAAACAGTTGACTGATCCACACCAAATTTCTCGCCTACACCTTTTTTGAATACAGGATCAGCTAAATCATACATATTTTCATCTTCTTTGTAGAAGATAGCGCACCATCCCGAGATTCGTTGGTGACTCCAAGAAACTGACTATTTAACCACTCTAAATTTTGTTGTTCAAATAAACTTTTAAAGTCACGAATTTGTGGTGAGATATGAACCTTTTGTAAATGTACAACTTCATTAGCCATGACAGTGCGATACACAACTAAAGTAAATTTATTTTACGCTCGAGTCTCTACGTCCGATTACTACCACTTATAGGATTTGCTTCATATTTTGGAATAAAAAGGTTATGCTTGTTTTTTTAGGTACTTAATAGCAAAATGATAATTACATATAGAAAAATGCAATTATGATTCTCAGAAATTGATTTAAATTCTTAATAAAATAATTGTTGGAAAATCTTATTGCTATTTTTAACAATTTTTCTATTGTGAAGTAAAGTTCGAATCTCCAAAAGGAAAAGATTTGTAAAATAAGTAAATTTTTAGTAATAACACTATGCACTACTTTCAGTCAATTGTTCTTACTAATTACAATATTTATAATAAAAAATCATGAATTTTGGCGTTTTGAAATTTAAAAATTCAATAAAAACAGATTGTTTATAAGAAAGCATTAATCACGAAATTTTGATTTAAGTCATTTATTTAATCCACTTTTCAGAATAAAAAAAGCTTCACATAAAAAGGGAATTTCAGCTTTTATTAAAATACTTAAATTTAGAAAAGAGTCGAATCCCAAAATCTAAAAATATATTATGATCATTGATGACTTGAAAGAAAATGTAAAAATACTGGATGTCCTAGCGCTGCGAGAAACTAACATTACTCTAAAATGAAAACAACATATCGACATGCGGTTTTCGATAGAATATACAATACTTTTAAGCGCACATTTTCAAAATATTTTAATAATATACCGTGTGTCCATTCCAAGATAGCGCACCAAAGTTATGTTTTTTTTAAATGGAACACCCAGTATACTATAACGTTTTTGGATTTCTTATCAAAAAATAATTATACTTTGTATAAACTTTTATAGGTCTATCATCACTAGTTTTGCTGATATTTGCCATTTATTCCAAAAAAAGAGGCATTCTTGAAAAATCCCTACTCTAAATCAGATGAACATTTTGGGTTGAAATTTTTTCAAAAATGTTTCAATATCGTCTTGTCTGAAATTTAAGTTAGTGATATTTTTTTTATGAAACGTAAATTGAACAGTTAAGCAAAATTTTCAAATAGAACACCCTGTATATTTTAACATCTTTCGATTGCATTTTTTACAAGCTTTCTACCGATGTAATGATTGTGTGGTCGCATGTCAATGGTTTGGGAGATATTAATATCCAAATTAAGAAACAGTGAAAAATAGACATAATAGGGCTCTTAATGAATTTTTATTTTGAAAGGAAACTAATAAAGAAGCTTTTTTTGTAGTTTTCGACAGTCCAAAAAAGTTAAAGTTGGATAACAAAATTTTATCAATGTTTATTTTTTATGATTTAAGTGTTATTATTTTTGAATTATTTTTATCGACTGTCGTAAAGTGCAAAAATTAGCTTTAGAGGACTTCAAAACAAGCAACTTTTGTTAATAAACCCATATTTGGACATTAATCGTTAAGTACTATGGTAAAAAAAAATAAGTAAAACATTTATTTATAATATTTACAAAAATTGTTTGAAATTTTACCCCTTGTATTCGATGTAGAAGGTAGCACGATGGTTTATTCTAAACTTAGGATAAAGGATAAACATAAAGAGACACAATTACAATGAAAAAAACGTTTATTTGTAAATTTTATAAAAAAAATTTCAACCTAGTACCTTAACGGTTAATTTCCGGACATGGGTTTATTAACAAAAGTTGCTTGTTTTAGTGTCCTCTATAACCTCTTTCAATATTATGCATAAGTTACGGGATACCCTGTATGAGAAATGTTGCCATTTAAAACAATTCAAAATGGCTGACGTGTAAAAAATCCGAGCGATAAAATTTTTTTTCATCTTAAAATATTTTTACCAAGGCCCCATTTGATCCTACCAAATTTCAATTTTTTTTATCCAGCCATTTGTGCATGGCCGCTTTGGTTTCATACATAAAAATCACCCTGTATATACAATACTTGTTAGTTTAAGTTTGGTTTTAGCCGAGTTTAAATTGTTTTAAGCAACTAACAACTTACAGTAAATAGCAATAGCTTAAATTAGATTTCACATTGATAGAGTTTATAAATTTCTAGCATCTGAAAAATAGGGGATGTCATATTAAAAAAACAAATTCATTAAGAAAGTACTATTCCTTTAACAATACCCAGTATAATTTCCTTTCTATTTATCAATTTTTATTCAAATAAACTATGGTTTTAATAAATTTCTTCATGATTGTTTTGGGACACCATAGGCTGTTTCTAAATTAAGAAGAGTGTTTTAACTTGCCCATGCTAAATTTAAATCTGATTGACTTATAGCATACTGGAAGCTTTCGATTTTGTCTATAACTTTTAAAAATAATAAGTAAGAATTTCTACGGGGTGTGTCACAAAAACCATTAAAATTTTGAAATTTTAATAACCTGTTACTTCGAGTTTGAAGAAAAAAGTTCATTGAATTTTTTGGTCTAAACAATTTGCAAGACAAAACTAGGAAACGTAAATGTTTTTTAAGTTCAAAGTAATGTCCGGAAATGTTTTGCTCAAATTCAATTGCCCCAAAAGGTGACACGTCATACTCACTTATATTAATTGTACATACAGGGAATTCAATTAGGCTTGATACCGAAACTAGGTAACTAAATATACCTTGTAGTAATATTTTGGGATTTTAACGTTACTTTGTACACCGGTAGGAATCCAAATAAACTTAATTTATGATCTTTTATTTTAACCAAAGGACCTTTCAGAAGCTTTATTTTTAGGTGTTACTTAAGTAATAAATAAGAAAAAATGATATTAAAATTCACATAATTTTATATTTTTAAACGTCACTGAAGTCAATTACTTGTTTTTTATTTCACTGTGGTCAACTGCGCCAAATTTAGGTTTTCTACCGTGCACATTACCAGCATCACCCATTTACACGAGTTATACAGTATTGGAAAAAAGTAGAGCAACATTACCTTTTTATCTAATATTTTTGAAATAGTGAAGATAATGTTTAATTTTAGCAATGAATTTATAAAGTTTATTTTAAAATAAATTTCTTTGAAAATTTATATATTTCTAAAGAATTTTTATCATTCACGCTTTATTGTTGGAAAAAAGTAGAGAAACATGTGGAACATTTTATTATAACTCACAATATAATGAAAATTTTTTTTTCAAATTTTACTCAAATACTAAGTAGTTTGTGCTTATCCATCATGCAGCGAGGAATAAAAATTTCAAAAGAAATTAAAAATTTGATAATTAGTGATTTTAATAAAAAAAAGGGTCACAAGCTGATATATCTAGAAAGTATTCGCTGCATAGATACATTATATTCAGATTTATAAAAAGGTACAATGAAAATGCGAGTGAAAATGAAACAGTAGATTTCAAAAAAACGTCTGGACGGCCACGAAAAACAACATTATGTAAAGATAGAGCGCTTATTTCAAACCAATCTTCAAACCAAATTAAGGCCCAATTTGATAACAATCAGTTTTCAAATATTACATCACGCATTGTCAGAAATAGACTAAGTGAGAACAATCTTATAGCTAGAAGACCAGTAAAGAAACTTCTACTTTCAAAGAAAAACAGACGTGCCCGAATTAAATTTGCTCAAGACCACATTAATTGGACTTTGGAAGATTGGAATATGGTAATATTCAGTGAAGAATCAAAGTTTAGCTTGATAAGTAGTGATGGAATCCAATATGTGAGGACGTCCTGAGGGCAAAAGATTACTTCCCAAATATGTTCGACAAAAAGTAAAACTTCTTTGGTTTCGGAATGGGCCCCATTCATCATATAAATGGCATAATGGATCGTTTTGCGTTTTGTGGATCAAAATATTTTAGAGAACGTTATGATCTCATTTGCTGATAGCACTCTCCCATTACGTCACTTCTTTCAGCAGGATAATGATCCGAAGCATACATCAAAGTTAGTAAAACAATGGTTTGTAGAAGAAAAAATTACAAAAATTTGGACGAACCAAAGAAGCCATTCGAAATCGCTTATTGTAAACTATTAAAAATACACAATCAGCTGGCTAAATTGCACAGAGTTACACCTCAGCTATTCACATATACACGTTCAAAATGTGCACCAAGTAAACTGATATCAGCAAAGCTAAAACTTCGGTATGATATTTACTAATTATTAAATTAAGCTGTCGAGTCAAAGATGTGAACATGAGATCCTGCGCTTCATCTTTGACTCATCAGCAGTGGCGTCCTGAGGGTAAAAGATTACATCCCAAATATGTTCGACATACAGTAAAACATGGTGGTCGGTGGTGGATCTGTAATGATTTGGGGGTGCTTCTATGGTTTGGGAATGGGCCTCATTCATCGTATAAATTGCATAATGGATCGTTTTGTGTATAAAAATATTTTAGAGAACGTTATGGTCCAATATGCTGATAGCACTTTCCCATTAAGTCACTTATTCCAGCAGAATAATGATCCGAAGCATACATCAAAAACCTAAATGTTGCTCTACTTTTTTCCAATACTATATGAAGAACATTGATCAAGAATTATTTCAGTAGTTTTAGAATAATTAAGAACGTAAAGTAAAATGTAATGCCCCTGGAAATATTTTTAAAACTTTTATAGCCCTAAAATGTGTATCTTCATATGAAAAAGAAAATCAAGGAAGTTAATGATAGTTTGCAGAGCATATTTTTACTATATTTTCAAATTTTTAGTGCTTAGAGGTTCCGCGTGGTGACGCTGTATTCATTTTTTTAAATGTAAAAGTGGGTCATGTTTGACATCATTGGAACATGCAAGCTATCATTAGAAGACAAATAAAAAACGCAAAAAACAATATTTTATTCTCTGCACATTTTCAGATTAATTTAATAAGAAATAAGTCACAGGTGTTCAAGGGGTTGTTCGTTAATTCCCTGACAACAATGAAGCCTGATTAAAGCTTTTTCAAATGTTTTTCAATTATTCCCTAATTTATGACTCACTTTTACATTTAAAAGATACTGCACAAAAATATGGCAAAAATGTATACTATTAAATGCCATTCGCTTTATAGATCGATTGTTGGAAGGCTTTTGATACATCCTGTGTAACTGGTTTAATGTTAGTTTTAAAATTAAAATAAATAAAATTATTTGTTTTTAATTACTAAAAAGTAAACAAGAAATGACAATATTAAGACTCTAGTAATTTGATTTTTCTAATTTTTATAAATATTTTTAAACATGGCAACTTTATAATATTCTTAAAGTAGATTATTTTTAGAGCCAACAGAGCCCTGACATAATAATTTTAGATTTACTTTTAAAGATAAATCGATGTAAATAAAACGATGACATTTATAAAGTTGTTGGTGCTTTTTAGACATTATCTACCTTAAAATCAATGCATTGTATGTAAATTTAAGGGTTTGATTATAACAGGACAACCGCAAAAACTTGTTTAACACATTTAGTTTAGTTGGGGTGGTTTTTCAATAAATTATTACATTTACACCCATAAAAAAGTTTAATTATTTATTAAACATATCTACAACACTTTTCAAATTAAAGAATTTAAGAAATTTTAATCTTATATCAGTAAAGATAGTTTTGTGAAATTTTAGACAATTAAAATGCAATTTAAATTTAGACAATTTAAATCTCACAATATCAATATTTCGTTTAAAATTAATAATTCTCTTAGTTCATATAAAAATAACAAACAGAAAGATGATCTACTTTCAAAAAGTGGTATTTATAAATTGAATTGTAGCAATTGTACAGATGAATATAGAAGATCTTTTTCCATTAGATTCAAAGAACATTCTGCTGCTATTAGACATAAATATTTGGATAAATCAAATTTTGCAGATCACATAATCAATTTTAAACATTCATTTAAAGAAGATAATATTAAAATTTTACACACTGTTTTGGACAATTCATTATTGAATTATTTAGAAAATATTGAAATAATTAGATGTCATAATAATGTTTTAGTCGAAAACTTAAATATTCAATTAGAATGCCCTTATTTTGATTTTTTAAATAAACTATTGAAAATGACTTTATAAAAAGTTTTATACAACTAATTATATATCAAAGTGGGTTTTATAAATCAATTATTTGTTTGACATATTTGTCAGTAAGCAATTAAAATTGCAAATATTCTCATTTTTGAAAAGATTTTACCTTATTTTTATTGGTTTTATTTATATTTGGTTTATATATTTTTATTTTTGTTATTTATTTCTCTATTTTCATCATATCACAATGTAAGTTTCATTTATATTTTATACAGGGTGTCCCAGGAGGAATCGAAAAAAAATTAGGAGGTGATAGTATGAAATATTTTAAGTAAAAAAGTTCAAATAAACATATGTCCGATTCTCAATGGTTACCGAAATACACTTGTTTGAATGTTTTTATCCAGAGAAAACATAAAAGCTCTTCCGAGGTCGTCTTGTCGTTCCTTGATGAGAGCAACACTATTTGTTATGCGAACAATTAGTTCATGGCATATTTTAGATGTAGTTTTTTCATTTACCTGCCTAAAAAGTTGTTAAAGGTAAGATTTTAATTGTGATTTGTTTATGTATTTTAAACTAATAATTTGTAGCTCTGATGAAGTTTATAAAAAATAAACGAAACGTTAGCTACAACAACAGATAGGGTTTTTATTTTTGTCCTAAATCGAGGGAAAATACTTAGATTTACATTAAGTTCAAGGACGTTAACGAATTCATGGATAAGTCTGTTATGTTATCTCTGAATAACAACATTCAAACAAGTGTATCTCCGTAACCATTGAGAATCGGACACATGTTTATTTGAACTTTTTTACTTAAAATATTCCATACTATCACCTCCTAATTTTTTTTCGATTCCTCCTGGGACACCCTGTATATCTGTATTAATTTAGAATTTTATAGCTTTGCCTGACGAAGCCAATGATTTGGCGAAACTAGTTGCAATTTAAGAGCAATCCTCCTTTCGTGGCGTCATAGGAATCGCAAACAGCAAAAACTGATTATTTGCAGTTAAAATTCAATATTTTGAGAGTAAAAATCATCCGTATGAGTTTGGGACTGTATTGGGCACTAATCTACTAAGCTAATGTGCTCATTAAAACTGCATAAAATGACGATTTTCATTAATTATTTTCAAAAACAAATAGTAAAACAAAATTCTTATGCTATGATGGAAAATTAAGATCACTCTTTTAAATTCAGAAAAAAAAATCAAAAATATTAATAAATAAAGGCTCTAGGATGTTTCTACCAAACCTCAAAATAGCGCTAAAAATCATGGGTACGATCAGTCTTAAGATTGTATTTTAAAATAAAGTTGGATAACAAGAATTTATATTTTACTATATTTAAGTAAAATGCAACTAATATTTTGCTTTTCAATTACTAAAAATGTATTTGTAGAATAAGATGAGATAAAGTCTTGTTGTCATTAGGTTTGTTCCAACAACGAGTTTTGTGATCGTCACGATACCGTCCCCAATACTTCATAGATCGAGTTTTCACGCTTGCGTCCACTTCTTAGTATCCAAATTCCATCCCACAAGTCAGCGTTGTTGGAACGGTTTTATGTGTATGCGATTATTATTCAATTGTTGTGATTGTTAAAAATTTAAGTGCGCATGTTACTCCAACCGATAACTGCATCTTTGCGGGTACCGAAATGACAAATGACGATACCAAATACGATCTCATGAAGTGTCAAAGTTTGGTTTAAAGTTGTAACACAAACTTGGACTATCCTACGTACGGTCATGTCTCTTAACTTAACGTACGGTTTTTTAAGCTCTCGGAACAAACCTATAACCTATTATGAGCAAAACTTAGTCATTAAAATAGATAAAAGTCATTATGGAAATATGTATTAAGTGTGGTAGTTGTAATTAATATTAAAAAAAAGTGAAGAAAGCTTGTGCATTTGTCATAAACGTTATTAAAAATGAGAGCTTTATTATCTTTTGATTTTCGGGTAAAACATCTAAAACGTTCATCTCCGGACAGTGATTACGGAACAGAAAGAACTCATCTCTTTGTGCGGGCGTGCACTTGACACCAGCGCAAGAGGGGCGCAATTGCTTTATATGTTTCGGAAGGAAAGCTGTGGAAGAGGGCGAAGGGAGCAACGCAACGCAACGCCCACACTTACTTCACGCACCAAAATTCATCACAAAACTTTCCTCAAAAGCGACAAATGACAAACAGAATAATATTTTTTTCCTATAATTAATGAACGCTTTCTTGGAAATTTTCAGCGTTTATGAAAAATGACGTTATTGATAGGTAATATTGATATATCGATAGAGGAGTAGATTGTCTGTCAGCGAAAAGGGCTGACTCATTCCGTTGGAAAATTGCTATTAACTCGCTTTAATAACAGCCCATTATACGTCGCAGCCACACTAAATTTAACATTTTTAAAATCTAATTAAATGCGTTACGTGTTTTAGATTACAAAGGTTGAACTTTAGAATATATTAGTTATTTGGAGATGTATCTGTTACCGAAAGCTACCTACATACATACGATTCTTTAATAATGTTTACATCATTTAAAATATTACAACATCTACAATGTAGATTGAACATACAATTTAATTATTTTAATATAAATAGTCGATAATTTAAAAACTGTATTGTTGGAAGATTAACGTCAGTAGATGACCTTCTTTCTCATATTTAGTTTTTAAATCTTCTATTTTCTGTATATCAGTATATCTTAAAAGAATATAGTGGTTAGTCGGTGTATTTTGGGTATAGGCGATTTCAATGTAAATTTTTGTCTATTTCAAATACATAGTACAGCCATATCAATCTAGAAAACCAAAATCGATTTTTACATATCTGTTGAAGTTAGCTTCTTAATTATATAAAAGAGACGTTCAGAAATAATGTTCTGAGTTAACTAATTAAGTGATAAATGATTTTATTTTAAAGTATAAAATTAATCACAGTACGACTGACAACAACAATATTACTGTTACTAAGTAACTATATCAAAAACATGGATTACATGATTTATATGTAACTTTAACAATATATCTCTTCTATACTTCATTTTTTATCTAGGAGGAGTGATTTAAGTTTCCCGCGCTAAAATGTCAAAAATTAACGTCCCTGATTGGTTAAAAGTCAGCAAGATTTACACCGGATAATTATTTTGGATGAGTTTTGGCATATAACCACAAAATATTAATCATAAAATTTGAATTACTAATGTATTTACATGAAGAATTTGTATTCAATACAAAGGAATGGGGAATTTAGTTATGTTTCAGTACATATTTTATCATTAAAAAGCCAAAATAACCAAAAATTCTTATCAAAACCTGTTTGGTTATTTTTCTATTAACTTTTATAGTGTATGTTGTCCTTTCCTGTCACTCCTCCTAGTTTAAAAATGAAGTATAGACATTTAAGATAATGTGGAGATTCCTTTTTTTTTTGCAAATTTTTGTTTTATGTTTATCTAGGGTAATTTTTAAAAGTGCATAAAATTTCTTAATTTCCAACGCCTATAACGATGTTATAATGCTTTATTTATGATTTAAATTTAATAGAAAATGTGCCTTGGGGTATCCTTTTCTAAATGAACTTTGAAAAAATCGAAAATAAGTTGTAGTTTTTCTGGGATTAGTTTTTAAAGAAAATAGTAAAATACGTGCAATTTTTACTTCACAAAGACAACAATTGCAAAAAATTATAGCCTGAAGATTTTACATTGTACCTCAAAAAGAAAATTAAAAAATCTTTCAAAGAAAAGTTTTTTATGATTAAAAACAAAAGACTGTCCTCTTAAGGTTGCTACAGATGATCAAACATTTACGTGTGCAATAATGTACATTCATCAAACCTGCTTACAATAACATTCATATAGAGTCCAGAAGTTGATCAAGTTCAAAAATGCACATTCAAAAATAGCGAAGTGCAAGTGTTCTGGAAAAATTTGTACGTGTGAAGATACGTTTTGCATTATTGCAACAGTGGTGTCGTGATTTTATGTTTGAATTTGGCTAGGTTTGCTTTTAGGACCAAGGCACGGCGTTGCTACTATTGAACCTTTTTCATCGTCAATCAAAAGTGAATTTAACCATGCTTTATTACTGTATAAACATGTTTACTCCAATGTACATAAAAGAAATGTTAAAGAAGCTGCTTTGATGAGTACGTTATTGCAGGCGTAAATGTACATACGTCCGTCTGTAGTGGCCTTTAAAACCTCTTTACGCTGAAGGTAATTTTATTGATAGTAAATTTTTCTCGAAACATTAATGACATATTTAAATTTTAGGATAAGTATTTCTAAACATGTGTCCTTAACTTCGAGAATAGATTCTTTGACCTATTTGAAAATCAAAACCAAGAATAATTTTTAATACAAGGTGTTAAAGTTTCTTATTTTTTTTCAATTCTTAACATTACTTCTATATTTGTAAAGGCTATTTTAGACTAACATATTTTGGTAAGTAAATTGTGTCACAAATGATCTGAGTCGATTTGCGACACAATTTGGTAACCAAAATATGCCAGTCTAAAATGGCCTTAAAGATATTTTGGTGAAATTTTGTACAGAGCTTACTTTTACCAATCATCATTGAATAAAATTGCGAAAATTCAAATAAAATTCTAGGGTGCAGTTTCTTCGTGGGAATGGGCTTCTTTTTATAGTAACACATTTAAATAGGGTTAATGAGTGTTGATAACATTTTTGTTGCTAACATGTTTTGCTATCAACATGTTATTTCCATTTCTACAATAGTTTAGGCAAATTAGACCAAAAAGGCCTAAATTGTGAAAAAAATAGTAGGAAAGAAACTGAATTTTGGTACAGTTGTTCGTCTAAAAGTACTGATCCGCTATTTTTAATTATAAAATCAACAACTCTTTTTCTTTTGAAATGACACACTCCATAGCTCAAAGCTGTACATCCTCATCGATTAACATGGTGACATAAACTAGCTATGATGGTAAAATTTATTCCTGTTATAGATTTTAAATGCAAGAGCTGAAACATGCACAATGTTGCGAACAAATTGTTGCGCACTGTTCACAACAAAGTTCTGTGCTGCACAAAGGTGCGCGAACACCGTGTGCGGCAAAATTTTTTGGTGGAATAGCACATTAAACATTATTAATAACTTATTGGATTGGATTTCTGGATAAAGATAATTTAATTGAAATTACTAGAGTTTTAGGCCAAAAACTATATAAAGTTATTCATTTTTCGAAATAACGAACGATGCAAGACTTGGAGATTGTTAATAATGGATAAGGATAAATGAACAACATTATCAAATTTCAGCTTGTCACTATTTTTTTCACAATTAAATCCAAATTTGCCTAGACTGCAACGCCGAATAAGAAAGGCTTTGCTATATCACTCCAAGCATTTGGATGTTATTCAACATACTTTGATGTATCATGACGAGGATACACTCTTATTTTTGCATTTTATTGACAAGGATAGAATGATTTGTACTGACTAGCACTCATAGTATAAATCCCAGGAACTATTGACAAGCCGTGGGAAATTTAATTGTTTTTTTATTTAATTTTATCAAATATTTTAAAATTTTATTTAATTTTTAACCTTTATTAAATATTATGTTTTGTACAATATTTAACAATGGGCAAATATTTTTCTGTGAAAAATGCTTGAAATTTACTGTTTTTTTATTAAGGGTAGGTAAGTATTTTGTACGAAAAGTTGCCTAAAAAACTAAAAAACCGACAACGATACATATTAAAAATCCTGTAAACTTATGGTCGACGTTTTTTACATGTAAAATTCTTAATGAAATTGCAACATGTTGATAACAAATTCTATCAACATTTTTGAGGTTCTGCATTTTAAATTTCTCACTAACTTTGATAGAAACATACTTTTCAAAAAAGTTTCCAGAGGTTTAAACTTTTGTTTTCAATATTTGTTTTAATAACATATTGATAACAATGTTATTAGCATTATTGGCAGCACAAAGAATGTAGGATAACAAAATTATATCAACAAACTATTTTTAGCGGAAAATGTTGTAATAACATCCAGTGTATATTACATCTCAATAACTATAAAAAAATTTTTAGTACATATACAGGATGTCCCGTAATAACGTGGACAGACATAGTAGAATGGGTTTATCACCTCAAATTAAGATGACAAGTTCCTCTAACACTTTGCCCAAAAATGCTTCCCTGTAAAGTTACACCCAGTTAAAGCTCATATTTCAAAAAATAAAAACCCACATAACGTTTCCCTCTATGAAGGTAACTCGATAAAAATCCCCATAGGTGCCTACTTTTAGTTCTTTATAATTTGGTATTCTAGTTTTGCCATTTCGCTTTCATTTACTACCAGTTGACCTAAACTTAGAATTTAACTTTTACCATAACTTTTTTCGGTGTGATTTTTTTGCAATTTCAACTTATTTTCTCATAAAACAGATATTTTACTATGAAAAAGGTATACCTGTTAAAAATCGATAAATCTAATAGTTTTAAAGATAATCTCAATTAAAGTTTCATAATTTATTTTTTTTTTATTAAATCAAGCAGGCCGACATTAATATTTAATATTTTAAAGAAATTAAAACGTTTTAATTATCTTATCTTTTACTTATTTTACAATACTTTTACTTATCACACAAATAGAGCCGCTCTTTTGTATTTTTTAATCATCTTCTAAAACAATATTCAATCTTACATTCTATTAATAATGGTATTTGGGGATTGGCCTACTTGATTTAACAATAAAGGCACATTTTTATTTTTGTTTCGTAATTTTAATTGAGATTATCTCGAAAACGGTTGGATTTAGCGATTGTAAACAAGTATACCTTTTTCATAGTAAATTATTTATTTTATAAGAAAATCAGTTAAAATGGCAAAAAAGGTGACAACAGAAAAAGTTGTGGTAAATCTTAGATTTTAAGTTTAGTCAAACTGATAGTAAATGAATGAAAAATTGCAAAACTAGTATACCATATCATAAAGCACTAAATATTAGCTACCCATGGTGGTTTTTATCGAGATAGCTTCATAGGAAGAAAAGTTATGTGGATTTAAATTTTTTGAAAAGTGAACTATAACTGGCTTAATTTGAGGTGATAAACACGTTCTACTATATCTGTCCACGTTATTACGGGACACCCTGTATAGTTTTATTAGAAGTAAAAGAAGTACTTTTTATGGCGAGCTTGTAGGTCTGCGAGTCCCGCTGATACATGCGAGCTGCAAAAAGTTCTATGCTATGCTATTTTTTCTTCAAACGTCCAAATTTTTAAAATAGTAATATAATAAATTATTTCAAAACTTGAGTTTTCATTTACATGCAATACAATGTGAGTGTATATTGGGTTTCCTAAAATGCATTTCTACTCCGCCTTTCTAATCCTTGTCAATACAAAGTATACAATCATGACCATAGAGTCAAGGAACATAAAAATGACTTATTATAGCCTGTAAAGCGTCATATAAAGCTGCACTTTAATGACGTTTGAAGAAAAAAAAATTATTTGGCTTAGTTTTAAAGCATTAAAATTTGATTAAAATGTAGTTGATACTTTTCGAGGATTTTGAGATTTTTAAAGTTTTTTTTGTTGCTTAAAAATCAATATTCTTGCATAACTTTTGTAATGCATGTGCTGATACCGCTGAAAATTTCAGAAGAGAACAACAATAACGTGGAGCCACAATTGATTTAAATGTTGAACGTCATTGTTAGAGACATATTTGAACCATAGTTTTTGGTGATAAGTGCTTTACAATAAAAATAGTTTTATTAAGCATAAAATAAGTATATGGATTTGATAAAGTGTGTTAGTAAATTTGGAAGTAGTTGTGATATTACATGAGTAATAGAAAGCCATAGAATTTATTGAATATATTGTAAAGGACGAAGAGTAAAGTTGTGGAGCATGACGCAAGCAAGTAGTAAATCCATTTCTGCAGGACTGTAGGATTTTATTTACAAGTTTGGCTCAGGATAACGGATAACAAACACAATGTGCTTAGGATGAAGAGGAGAGGGCGGCTTGGATGTGGATGTGGATGTTGGTCGTCCTGCCGCCGATATTGGGGAGCTTTGTGCTGTGGTCCCCCGCACAACAGTGTCGCGGTATCCATGGAGACACTTCGCAGCAGGAGGCGGAGCAATCGATATCAACCATCAAATACACCGTAACCGTATCACCCTCACTCATGTTTACCATCCTATATCTAAATTAATTGAGCGCGCCCAATGTCTTCAACGTCTACTCTAAAAGATACGGCTTCATTTTACCTTTTACATCGAATACAACATTTCTAATAAAATTATTTGTACCTTTATTATAAGTGGCTTTCTTGTACGATTTGTCCGAGCTGAATGTTGAATGCTGAATGCGAAGCGAGAGAGGAAAGGAAGGTAAGAAAGTTATTTTAAACACAATAGTTCATTAGTTTATCGAATCAGATCGCGCCAGTCATTAATCTTGGATGCGTGTTGTGTTCTCTTCTTCTACTTGTATATACCTGAGTTCTGAGTGAGTGAAGAGCACGAATACAGCTGGCCATGGAATAGTCTCTTTTCCATCAAATGAAACAGATATTTTGACGGATTATGTTGATGGCTAGGATTGTGTTTTCTTATTGCTTCTTACCTCAATTCATTTCAATACTACACACATTAGATAAAATCCCCCACAGCTACTACTATTCCTTCTTCCAATTCAAACTTTTTCTTTTTTATAATTAATGGTTCCTTCACATCCAAATTTGGAAAATAACTATTTAATGTCTTGTAAACAGAAAATTTATAAATTTTCGAAAACAAGACATTTTTAATTTTTCCTGTTTGCTTTCATTTTTTTACATTTTGTCGGATACAAAGCTGCTGTATTGTAATTTCACCCACAGAATAAAATTTACATAGAAGAATTCAAGAAATCTAAAAAATATGAAAAATACCTTCAAAAAATTTGCATAAAAGCGACGTAAAATATAAAAAAGTCGTGGAAAATAGTATATCATTCAACGAGCGAAATTACGATACGTGCCGGAAGGTGAGTGTCGTAAGAGGTCTGATTTACATCTTTTAAAAACTCGAGGTACAGTTGCTCCCACCTGGAAGTAGGACAAAAGTAATCACGATCGCGTGTTCTTTGTCCTACTTCCAGCTGGGAGCTACTTTACATCTCCCCAATTAGGATTCCATCATAAAAGTGAAGGCTAAAAACATGGTTACCGATTATTTCTCTTCAAACATTTAGAGACCATTTATTTTGATGATCAATATTGCGCACTCAGTGCAAGTTTTCCGTTGCATAATACTGCACAATAGTGCTGGATAGTGCATATTATGCCTGTTGACACGTCTATTGTTTTTAAAAGTGACTTCGTCACTAAAAAAAGTTGTTTATTAAATTTAAATCCTTGGTCATCATGTTTTGTATCAAAACCAAAAATTTCACTCTCTTCTTTAAGTCATTACTACACAGTGTCTAGTGCAATTCAATATGATATGGATGTTTGTTTTATAATTTTTTTTTCGAAAAAAAAGGAAACTCCTTTCAATCACAACTATGTCACGTCTTCTGGAAGATGTATTTATGAATCCTTATCTGTACACAATTAAGAGGTTAGTCAGCAAAATGTGGAATTCCAATTTCTCTGTTCCTTGGAAATGCGATGTGCGTATGAAACATCGAACTGTGCGAAAGAGATGCCAATAATTGAACCTACGATTATACAGGTGTTTTTAAAATAAACATATCTTACTTAAGAATTAATCAAATTAAATTTTGTAAATAAATCTTGAAAGTAAATTAAAGAAACTATCTCATGATTTTTTTAATTTTTTAAAATAGTTTCATAATAAGGTTGTAAATTCAGTAAAAGTTGCTTTTTTCTGGACCTTTTCAAAATAACCAAAAAGTGAAAATTAAAAAAAAAACTAAAAAAATCATTAGATGAACCATAGAATCGTTAAACAGTACATACAAATTATTCGATTTCAATTAACTGTTAGTCTTTCCTGTTTCTTTAAAGTAATCAAAATTTACATTGCCAAGTCCTATACCTAATCTCACCAACTATTTTCTTAAGGAAACATATTGTCATGAAGGTAGATGACTTTGTTGAAAAAATAGAGGTTTTGAACAGTATAAATATTTTTGGGACGACTTCCTCAACACTTTACACTTTTAACGCCTTAAAAACCCTAACACTTCCGCTCTGAACGGTTGTTCGAATTGAAGTCCTAGTTTTTTGGGTTTCCTTGACTATCACACCTGAGAGTGTATTGACAGCATATCTTAAACCGTAACCTAAGGCGGGATTTTGTTTCTATCTTGATATTTATCAAACTGAATAAAACTCAATAGAGGGATATGTTCGAATCATACGACATTATTCTATCCTTGTCGATCAAATGATAAAATAAGAATCTGTCCTTGTCATGTAGTATACGATGTTGTGTCGTTTGATTCGAGAATAACCCCCTATTGAGTTTTATCAACTTCCATAAATATCAAGATAGCAACAAAATCCCACCTCCATAATTTTTAAACCTTTGGCTGTTATATTTCGAAATTTGGAGCGTTTGTAATTTCTAAAGTTGGACTCGGATATACAGGGTGTTCCCAATTATACAGAGGGATGCACAAAAAACGGCCAACGATATAGTTCCGTTTTTTCTCATCCGATTTTAATAAGCGATATGTCATATTAAATGGTTTGAAGAATACTACTATCAGATAATAAAAAATTAATTTTATTTTTGAAAACATCTGGCTACATATTTTTTTCGATTCAAAAAAATCATTTACAAAAATAATCCAAACCATTTATACCTACTAATATTTTTTTTAAATTAATTTTTTAAATTTTTTTTTCTTATTTTTATTTAAATTTTTTTTATTATTATTAATTTTTTTTAATTTAATTCAATTTTTTTTTTGTATTTGAGTTTTCAGTTTTTTATTTTTTTAAATATTGTTTTTATTTATTAATAAATTAAAAAAAAATTATTATTAATAAATTAAAAAATTATTAATAAATTAAAAAACAAAACTTATAAAAATAAAAAACTGAAAAATCAAAAATAAAAAAAAACAATTGAATAAATTTAAAAAAAAAATAATAATTATAAAAAAAATTGAAAAAAGAAATTGGAAAAAAAAATTTAAAATAAATTATTGGTATAATTGGTTTAAATTATTTTTGTTGATGATTTTTTTCAATCGAAAAAATATGTTGCCATTTGAAAAAGAAAAGTTGCCTCCTCCTCCTCCTCTGATGTTTTCAAAAATAAAACTAGTCTTTTATTAAACAAAGTTTGCAATCGATGATGTAGATCTGTGATTAAAATTAATCAAACTGAAGGATAATTCCTTAGATCTACCTTTATTAGTGGCAAGGTGTACCAAGCAGCAATTACACAAGTTTGCAGAGTGATGGACGCTGCGTTTCGTGCTTATTAGCACTCATCAGCATCACATACTGCTCACTTGAGTCCTCTTCGTAAGGTGCAATGAAGAGGACTACATTGCTGCTTGATACACCCAGGATGTCGCGTAGCTTGCAGTCCTCTTCATTGCACCTTACGAAGAGGACTCAAGTGAGCAGTATGTGATGCTGATGAGTGCTAATAAGCACGAAACGCAGGGTCCATCACTCTGCAAACTTGTGTAATTGCTGCTTGGTACACCTTGCCACTAATAAAGGTAGATCTAAGGAATTATCCTTCAGTTTGATTAATTTTAGTCTTTTATTATTTGATAGTCGTATTCTTCAAACCATTTAATTTGACATATCACTTACTAAAATTGGATATGAAATAACGAAGCTACATCGTTGGCCGTTTTTTGTGCACCCCTCGGTATTCATTTATTAAATAAAAGTACCAATGAAATCGCTCCCCGACCCCCGACTCTAGAACTTACTTAATGAAAGTTAATTTGGAAAACAATGTTTGGAATTATTAATAAATTAAGAATTTGGAATAATCTGGCTCACTTTGTGATAATATCCACCCAAAAAATTCATATAACTTAGAATTTTAATATTTTGTATCTTTAAACGAACTTACCTCCTATTTGTAGCAAACCCTTCAATTGTTGTTAGCGCAACCTACTAACTTTACCATTACAGATCTTATTAATTTTAACAAAAAAAAGATCAAGTTAGCCATAGAAATCAGTACTATAGTACTAAACAACGTTCCTTTTGACTACTTTTATCTCGCCCAACTTAATCCGGATTGCATTGATTGATTGACTCGATCCAATTTTTTTCCGAAATAAACATGTCAGATTGTACTCATGATCCTCAATGGGCGACGGTAGAGGTAACTTTGATTTTTGAAATGGTAACTTTTTTGCAATTTTCTCTTTGCTCCTTAAAAATAAAATTTTTAAAATTTTTTGATTAGTACCTAAAGGGAAATACATGTATAACCTAAAAATTTTTAACGAACGAAGCGAAAAATACAAAAAATACAAGTTGCTTGTAGTACCTTCACCCGTTGAGGATGATGGCAGTGTTTTTATTTTTCTATAATTTAAGAAATTATTTGTCACTTGTTTGCATATATTTTTTCGTTTAATTTGTTAATTATGCAAGATATTAAAAAAATGTTTTAATAAAAGTTTATTTTTAAAAGACTATTTCAATAATACCACACTCGACCTACACTGCCATTTAAAATTCTTAAGTTAATTCAAGTTTTGGATACTTCCAACTTGTTTTGGAAATTACGAATTCGTCAAAAGATTCTTGAAGTTCACTTTAGTGATAATTTTTTTTTCTCAACAATGTATTACAAAGGGTCCTCGAAATTAAGAGGTGGTACGGGTGATCTGGACATCCTGTAATCATGGACATAACAACATTTCTTACCTCGGCATAAGGTAGGTAATCATCAAGATTTTACCACCAATGATGAACGATGAACAAATAATTCTTTGAATTTGAAACTAAAGCTGCAAGAAGAGGCTCATAATTTTCGAAATTAAATCGAAAGAACTGTAAAATGAAAAAATTGAAAAGTACAGCGTACAAATGTAAATCCTTACTTTTTAAGAGATAATAAGAACTGACTGTAAAAATCGAAATATTTTCATAATCAAAAAATTATAATGAACCGTAATAATTATTATCTTACTTATATTTTAAAGATAAGTCCTAATGGTTTAGTAAAGAGAAGAATGGAAGTTCAGATATTCAGATTTATGACGCTGAAAAATCTAAAGGTCGTTAGTAGGCGTCGCGCGTGAAAAACAAAACGGTGCCGCAAAGCAATAATTTTCGTAGAACTTAATTACAAGCCAACATATTTTACATTAGTTGCACGTTTGCGGCCACCTTTTGCCTTTTTGAGAGTGATGACAACAGCGAGCTCTCAACTTTGACCCTCGCAATCACGCGCCCACACCACATCTACAAAAACCAAAACGATTGAACTACATTTCTCATTAATCCAATTTCTAAATTATGTGTTAAATCCATCTAAAAATTAAGTCATTTATGAAATAAAATAATAATAGGATACGGTGAACATTTAATGCACTGTAGAATAAAATCTTATTGTTTTACATATTTTAAAAAATAGACGATACAAACTTAATTTTCTGAAACAATTAGAAATTTTTAATATGTAAGTACCTGTTATGAATGAGCAATTTCGGATATCTGGTTTTTAAAAATTTTCACCTAAGCAACCATTCGTATTTGTTGCCATTATTTTCAGACAGCGCGGGTGCGAAAATTAGTTTGTACCGGCAAAAATTATATAATTATTTAGATAATTTGATAAATATTTCAGATTTTTAGTATTTTACCAGGCCCCCTCCCCCGGATCCCTCCTTGATCGTAGATAAAATTGATAATGTCAGGATAACTTGCCTTTGGATCTAATTTTTGAAATTGTCGACACAATGTTGTATTTGACATTAGAAGGACAGATTCTTATTTTTTCACACAAAGACAGAAACTCGCATCCAACAAATTTTCGGGTGATTCAAATATAAACCCTCGGATAATTAAATATCTTTTACACAGTGTAGACTGCATTCAGCAACCGTGATGAAAATTTTAGAGACGTCGTTCACAATAAAAACGGATCGAGTCAATCGCTATGCGAAATTAAGTAGTCATTAATCGGATTTGGGAATCTGAAATAAAAAAATCGAATCGAATAAACCCATACATACATACATACAGGGTGAACAAAAAGTTCGGCAACGCCCGTTTATTTTTGAAATGAAGCATTTTAAAAGTGGTACCATACTTAGTGACGCATCATTTGAGAATATTTACATGACCTTGAACCTCAAATTGAAGGTCAGACGATAAAAACTTATCTTTTTTAAATAGCATTTTTATTGCATATTATTATAGCTTGCCTTTCGAGGTTTACAGGACATATTTTTTTATTTTTCTAAAGTAAATAGTTTAAATCTGAATTAAAAAAATAATAGAGGAATTTCGATATTATATAAAGAAATCAGGCTTTGGATAAAGAATTAAAGAAAAAATGATTGCCAAATCTAACTTCAGGAAATCACGTTGTGTAATGTGTAATCTGATGAAGAAAAAATATTGAAGAATCCACATTGAAGAAATGCTATGTATAAAGAAATCTAAGGAAAACTAAATTAATAAAAAAAGATTAAACATTTCAATTAAAATGCAGTGTCGTACCCAAAAAATTTAAAGGGTGGTTTTGACAAGTAAAAAAATCCAAATTAAAGAAAGTGGCTAAAGCCAATAGTTGTAGGATACGTACTGGGTTCCCACAAAAAGAAATCTAATTGTTAAAATTAATCTTTAGAAAAGGTATAATGAAAAACCATTATTAAATAAATTAATGAAGCATATTAAGGAATCCACTTTGAAAACAAACTATCAAAAAAGGATTAAGTAATAATCCATAAAATGTTTAAAAACGTGGTTTTCACTAGTAAAATTGAATTTTTGGGATTGTAAACGAAAAAAAATACGAAATATAGAAAAATAGAATAACAAACAACCAAATCATCCTGAAAATATATTCAATTAGATCAAATTCGGAGCTTTAATAGTAGAAGATTAATCTATGAGAGGTTCTAGAAAAGATGGTACTTTGAAGTAGCTCGGTTTTTTTTATAAAATGTATACAGCACCTTCAAAAAATGTAATGGTGATTAAAAAAATCAAAATTGTTCAAAAATCAAACAAAAAAATCGACAAAATATAAGGAAATGATGAAAACATAAACGATGACTATACGTTTATATAGCGTACCGTCAAGAACAATTTGTTTCTTCCAATTAATGCCTTTCTGAACAAATTTTCAAGCCAAATATTACCTAGTTACAAACAAAATTATTATAAAATAGTTAGGCGTGTACTTTTATAAGTGAATAAAAATAAAAACTAAAAATCCTGAATAACCAATTGACATGTTAAAAGAGAAAGAGTAATGTCACTAGTCCAATTTTATAGTATCTGTTACTTTAAGCCAATCGAGATTTATGTACTCGTTGAGAGCCCTCCAGTGAAAATATTAAAAGGGGTTAGATTTAATTGCACTTTAAAATAGATCAAGATAGCTTTTTAAAGAAGAAAGAAAACTTTATAAAAACATTTTAAACTTTAAAAAAATTCAATCAATGAAAAATAATATATATCCCTTTCTGAAAATAATTTCCACTTTGAATAAACACCATTAACATTAATTAAATTTGACAAAACTTCACTTCACTTTTAAATAATTATTATTCGCTTTAAAAAAAGATTTACACCGTAGAAACGATTGGCATCCACTTTGAAACGCAAGTACACACATTCCAGTTCTCCTGTTAAAAGAAAGCGCGCGCCTACTCCAGCAATGTGCTACATGCTCGACCAAAAACTTAAACTGTGTAGGTTATGTTTATGTTTACTTTCGCGTTTCTTGTTTAATTGTGAATAAATTCCAACAAAAATTATGAGTGAGTGGAAAAAATTTATTGTCAATTATGAAACCGACGAAGATGAATCCATCCATCATCCAACAAGAATAGTGCAGCCAGTGCACTGCCCAAAAAAAGAAAGTCTGCGTGTAATAAAGGCTCAAGAAAGACGTGCTTAAAGCGAAAAAAGTTAGTTTAAATATACCTTATACAAAGTGCAAAAACATCAATTTATAGCAAAATGCTCAAAGTGTCAATTTATTTTATCCAAAGTGCTCACCATTCATTTTATAGTGGTGTGATTAAAGTTTAAAAAAACTTTTTCAAAGTTGACACCTGTTATTTTAAAGTTGTTATGATATAGTTTAAATCATCCTTTTCCAAAGTGCAAATCAATCATTTTATAGTTTGTTTATCCAAAGTTAAAGCCATTTCTTTAAAGTGCAATTATATATTCCCCTATTAAAAGCATATCATCCCCTTCCGGCAAAAAGTCCCTAACCGACATTTTGCTACTATTAAAATTATTAAACCCGAAGATAGATTTGCAATTTATAAATTCGCATTTTACCTATTTTTTACATATTTTTACACCTTATGTTCTTTCAGGAGTTAGAGACTTTTACAATCAAAAAATATGATAAAAGCTAGGTAATAGTCAGTGACTTTTTCCAGGAAGAGTAGGTTTTAATATTTTCCCTGGAGGGCTCTCAACGAGTTTTAGGCTCCAATTTTATTGAACTGAAACCACTCGACGAATCCAAACCGCAAATTTCGGGCATGGGTTGAATTCAAGCCTCCTTGCGTTACGCGGGATAAACATAGTAATGAATCGTTAAATTCTTTTTTGATATACAATTGTTCACTTTTTGCTCATTTATTTTTACTAAATTTGTGTCTCGAATGATATTTTAGTAGATGAAGATATTTCTAATCAAAGCGGGTATACCTAGAAAAAATTTCCAGGTGTATATACTTCTTTATGGTGCAAACAAATCATAGTAGAATATTAAACCTATGGGAATTCGGAGGAATTGGGTGACTTATTGGAAGGGTTAATTGTTAAGATGAGGAAGAGCGCGTGGAATGTTTAATTAAGGCGCGGGAATTGTTGGGATGCCTTAAATGCTTGAGACAGACGCCTTGGGCCAGACGTGAGTCGCTTTTTTAAACAGGGCTCGCTACTTTAGAGCCATGGGAAATGTGGGTCATATATCATAACAGATCCGCGCCATAAATTATCTTTAGATCTACTTTTATATTATAATTCATTCCAGCCAATAGCGTGCCTAATAAATCGATTTTTAAAATGCGCGAAGGGATCTGACTCAATCCAAATTAATCCAGAAGTTGGAGAACTAATTTATACAAACTATTTCTTTGTTTTTATTATTATTTTTGTTCTCCTCATATTTACAAGGAATTTAAATTAGATCTACAGTTAAACTTTAAAAATTGCAAATTATTTATTTACCAAAAGAAAATTATAAAAGAAAATATAATGTAGTTTCCAAAGCCAACCATGGGTGAACATTCTTTTGCAATCCGTACATATTTTTTCTCACGATCTCCAAATGATTGAAGATTCTATTGCCGAACTTGGAACTCTATTTTTGGTGACTTGATCCCAAATATCATTTTAGTCGTCATGTAAAGATTGGTATCTTATAAGACTATTACACGTCCAAATCCATACGTCAAGGATTCTCCAATTTGAGTTTTCAAACATAATAAATCGATGTCGACAAAAAAATGTAATTGGTTATCATAAGAATTAAATAATCTAAATGCCATTTGTAGGCTAAATATCGTCGTTGATGATAATTCTATTGCTTTATTCATTTTCACTAGTGATATAACTAGTGAATATTTAGATTATTTTCAGGTTTTTATCTGTGTATTCATTAAATAAAGGTCTATGTACATATGATATGATTTAACTAGGTGGGTGGAGAGGTTTGTTTCTAGCTGTCTGTGGCAGAGGCCACGTGCCGCCTGGCGTTGAAGTGTGTACCCAGTTTAATGAGGGGTTTTATCGTCGTTTACTGCTGCCTCTGCTTGCCGCTTCTGCCTCTGCCTTACTGACTTTGACGGGCTTCATTCATGACCCTTTGCACACTTTTTGTTACTCCGCTTTGCTTCGTTTTAATCGAATAGAATTATTAATAATGAAATGTTCGAATTTATCATAACTATTCTTTATCTACATCCGACATCACCACTGTTCTCTACAAATAAATGATATTCAATTTCATTTTATACTGCATCTATAAACTTATTCGAAAATTTTAAAGTTAGTTCTTAATTAATAATTGTGGAGCAAGTACATTTGAGGACAAAGAGGAATATGGTCACAAATGGCAAGAAACTTTCAATCGTGGCAAACACAAAAAACTGAAAAAAACACCAGATATGAGATATAACCTTTTTATGATTATGTACTATAAATGGTTGTGTGCCGTTTCTTCGACAATACACTATACACTTTTATCCATATAACCTTTTCATCGAATGCAATTTCATCGACAGTCCGTTTCCCGACACGACCATTTAATCGACTCTACCTTTTCATTGACAACTGTTTAATCGACACTAGACACTACTCTTTACCATTTCGTCGACAATTTCGTTTCATCGACACAACCTTCTTATCAGAAAGATCTGTTTCATCGCCACTATCGTTTTATTAACATAGATATTTAAAACTAGTAGATATTTACTTTTTATACTGATTATAAAAAAAATATTTTAAAATTGTTCTGTAATATTATTATAAAAAATAGTACAAAAAACCCAGCGCAGAACATTTTTACACCATTTATTTTCTCTTTTTTTTTCTTAGTGATTTAAAAAATATATATTCGTTTTCCCGAACATTCTAATATATTTTAAATGTCTGTGTCGATGAAATTATTTGTCGATGATAAGGTAGAGTCAATGAAACGTCCTTGTTGAAGAAAAGGATTCTTGATGAAAAAGCAGGGCCAGATTTACCTATAGGCTTAGTAGTAGGCTATAGCCTAGAGCGGCAAATTTTCGTATATTAAAAATACAAATTTTTAGACGTCCCGATTTTTTAACATTTGTTAATAACTGCTTTTTTGATTAAAATTAATAAGCAATTTTGTCCCGCATAATATGTATGATTCTCCATTATAGGGGCGGCAGGAAATTCATAGCCTATGGGCGGCAAAATTGTAAGTCCGTCCCTGTGAAAAGGTAGTGTCGATGAAACGATTGTTGATGGAAAGGTTACGTCGATGAAACGTCTGTGTCGATGAAAAACTAATGTTAATGAAACGTCCTTGTCGAAGAAAAGAATCGTCAATGAAAAGATAGTGTCGATGAAACGATTGTCGATGAAAAGGTAATGTCGCTGAAACGTATATGTCGATGAAAGAGTAGTGTCAATTAAACGTCCTTGTCGAAGAAAAGGTTTCTTGATGAAAAGGTAGTGTCGATGAAACGATTGTCGATGAAAAAGTAATGTCCATGAAAAGGTAATGTCGCTGAAACGTTTATGTCGATGAAAGAGTAGTGTCAATTAAACGTCCTTGTCGAAGAAAAGGTTTCTTGATGAAAAGGTAGTGTCGATGAAACGATTGTTGATGGAAAGGTTACGTCGATGAATCATCTGTGTCGATTAAAAACTAATGTTAATGAAACGTCCTTGTCGAAGAAAAGAATCGTCAATGAAAAGGTAGTGTCGATGAAACGATTGTCGATGAAAAGGCAATGTCGCTGAAACGTTTGGGTTGATCAAAAAGTAGTTTAGATGAAACATCATTATCGATGAAAATGTAATGTCGCTGAAACGTTTGTGTCGATGAAATAGTAGTGTCAATTAAACGTCCTTGTCGAAGAAAAGGTTTCTTGATGAAAAGGTAGTGTCGATGAAACGATTGTTGATGGAAAGGTTAAGTCGATGAAACGTCTGTGTCGATGAAAAACTATTGTCGATGAAACGTGCTTGTCGAAGAAAAGAATCGTTGATGAAAACATAGTGTCAATGAAACGATTGTCGATGAAAAGGTAATGTTGCTGAAACGTTTGGGTTGATGAAAAAGTAGCTTAGATGAAACATCATTGTCGATGAAAATGTAATGTCGCTGAAACGTTTGTGTCGATGAAAAAATAGTGTAGATGAAACGCCAAAGTATAGAATCGTAGCGAAGTGCTGAATTGTCGAATCGCAAATCCGTAAATTTGTAGAACCCAAAAACATACACATACACAAAATTGTAGAACTCGGTAAAAACGTCAACCAAAAGACCTTGACCGTAAAAACGTCGAACGTAAATATGACGGATAAAAGGTACATAGAAATAAATAAACCTAACCTAACCTATTACTAATTATCTATTATCCGTAAAGATTTACCTCCAGATTCTGGTCAAATCATTTAAGTTTAAAGGCCTTTAAATATAAATTTGTTATATGCGTCGTAATGGACAATTTCCATAGTTACCTTATTTGTTTCGATTTAAATGCATTTAACTTTGACCAGAATCTGCCTATAAATCATTTAAGTTGTTAAAATTAATTACGTTCGGGATACTTCGGATTCGACATTTTTGAGCTTCGAGATTTTTACGTTTTGATGTTTTTGCGTTTCGACATTTTTAGCCTTCGACGTATTTGCGTTTCGACATGTTTGCATTCTGCGAGTTTACGAATCGCCGATTTGACATTTTAGCAGTTCTACACGTTTACATTTCGTCACTTTTGCGTTCGACATTTCAGCTTTCTGCGAATTTGCGGATTTGCGATTCGACAATTTTGCAGTTCGACACGTTTGCGTTTCGACACTTGCGTTCAACATTTTTACTTTCGACGATTTTATAGCGCATGAAAAGATAGTGTCAGTGAAATGGTCGCGTCGATGTAGTGGTAACACAAGAAATGTCCCAGTGCTGTAGAATTACTAAAAGAATTATTAAAAAATTTTAGAGACGTCATTAAAGTTAATCACGTCTTTAAGAAAATATTTTTTATGAAGAAATATTTTTTAATCACGTGTTTAACGTTAACGACGTCTCTAAATTTTTCATCACAGTCGCTGAATACATGCTCTTGAGTTTCAGGTGCATTCTATATTACATGAATACTGAAGACCATCATTTTTGCCAGTTTATTTTTTTTCGTTTGTAAATTGTATAGTCATTGTTTTTTAGGAGGTTAAATTTTAATGAGATGATTTAAAAATCGTTTAATCATCAAACTAATTAGATATAGGAAATAGGAAACTGCTAATTTCATAAATTATTGAAACTTAAGTTTGAAAGTGAATTTTTGTAACCATTTATTTTATTTTGTTATAAATGGTGGAGGGTAAGCGTTCAATTCTTTAATATTTTTATGACGTCGCGCATATCGATCATTAATCAATATCGTGGCCAGAAGATCATCAATAACACTAATAGTCCTGCCTGGTGAATTTAAAATGGTTGTTATGCTGAACAATGTACTTTATTATATCCTCTCAATAGATGAGATTCGAAATACAGAAAACCTATTGTAATATAATTAACATAATCTTTTTGTTTTCCAAAATGGTTTTAATATACTTCCATAGTGTTGAATGATGATTGGCTGAAACTCTCTTAGAAGTTTTTTAATTAATAAATTTAATCTTATTTAATGCTTTTTATTCGAAACAAATAATATTTTTTGTTGTATTTTAGGATGTAAAAAGTAATTTACAATATACATATGTAAATACAAGTTCTCTAAAAAATATATTTATTATAAAATTTTCTTTTTCATGTTATCTTAACTATAGGCATGTCTAACTAACCTAACCTAAGGATCAGTATCTACATTTTTTATCCTTATTGTTCATTCACATTCTACTTTTATTTGGATCTAACCTTTGATCTTAGAAAACTAAATGCCATTTTTGTAAACATTGACATTTCAATAATTCTTTTCTAGAATGTTAAATTAAACTTTAAAATTAAAGTAACCATTAAATCAAAAATATTCCAATATTACAATTTGAAAATAGAGAGATACTTACAGGGAATAGAAAATCCATCCCACTTTCTCGAGCTTCATTGCAAATTATAAGCGAATCACCAATTAATGCGAATAGCTAGAGGGCGCGTGAGGAGGAAAATCATGAAATCGAACATTACGAGCGCCAGGATATTTCTAGTTTCCTCTGACAGATTTTTAAATTTTTTTCTGATTTATAAACTTAATTCTTGAGACTACAAATAAATGGAATATTTACCTTCTGCAACTTTGCGCTGACTAATTAGAGGGGTCCAAAGTTAAGGTACTTAAGTCATTATTTTTTTTTTTCTATACGCAAAAATATTTTTTCTACTGGCGTATATCTTAGTGCCCGTAAACCACTATATTTGCCATTTAGGAAATCACTCTTAAGTAAAAATTAGGGTCAAAAAATATTTTAAATCAATTTTCAGTTTTATGGAGATTATACTTTTTTCTTGATTTTAAATTTGGTATTAAAAACGAAAATGGAATATGTTTAATTAAAAGAAAATATTTTGAGAGCTTTAAATGAAATAAAATAATAAAGAAAAGTGTAAAAATAATTGTCTATAAAGTGAACTGTTCGAGTATATCAAAGGACAATATATAAGACGTTATATAAAGAACAGCCCAGTAAATTAATACCATACATTCTCTAGTTATTTATATCTCTCGTGTGTTGGCAATATGTTACATGTATTAATCCAATAAATAAATATGAGTGCCATAAATCGCTGCGCCGTCCTCCGTCCTCTGTAGCGCTTGCTTCTTAAACGAAAGAAACGAAAAATGAGCTTCGAAAAGAACGATATAATTTATAATCCAATTAAACGGTCCTTCGTAACCACAAAAGATTCTTATTAACTATCGTTTAGGAAGGTTAATCGATCAAAGCTATTTTTTATTACTCCTAGTTGTTATTATTAACTTTTATTCTTGTTGTTAAGCTTTAGGATTAATGTTGATAAATAAATTTTTGCCATAAAGATAGCATCACAAATTATCTTCCAAATTTAAAACATCAAACATCGTTATGATAATTATATGTTAGATGTACTTCATAATTTTGTGTGAGAAATTTTGCTTTTTACTCCAAGAAAAGAGTTAGTCCAGCCCTATATCGAACAAAGAATTTCCTAAATTATATGTATGTGAAAGCTTTTTGCAAAATAATTCTTCTGTCACTGTTGTATAAAAGTTGCCTGAATAATTACAATATTTCATGGACTCAGTACTCAGTTATTTTCAAAAACATAAGATTTTATACATAATGGAAAAAACAAATTTCTTATTATGTGACTTGTAACTATTCCGTTTGTGGTTCACCAAATTTCAGGGTTAGAAACTAGTGCTCTAGAGCAAATTTATTCGACAATATCGAAAACAGTAGGGGTTTATCTTCCTTCGTTTTGGAGCTAGTGTTTTGAATTTTAAGTAACCAATTTTTTCCAAAAATAACAAAATCACTAATTACATTTTAACCAATTGTACCTACCGAAAATTAAAAAAAATATATATCACTAAAAACCTAAAACCATCCTCTTTCTATTGGTAATAATATTAACACAAATAGTTGATAAAATTTTGAATAAAAAATCAGAAAGAAAACTAAATAAATAAAATATAATTTACAATAATAATTATTTTTCAGTTTTTGAAGTTTTTTCCAAGATTAGACACATTTTAAGGTTGTGGTTTTTAAGATTTATGAAAGTTCTGAAAATTTTTCATATTCTATTTGAAGTTACTCCTATAGGAAGTGTTCAGAGCAGTTTGTTAGCATCGGCGAGTTGACAGGTGCTAAACTGCACTAAACTGTTATAAAACACTTGGCATCAGGTGGCATTATAGCCTACTTGAGATAGCACAACTTTTGACAAACCGTACAAAGTATGCTCAGGACTGCTTCTCATAGAAGTAAGTTCAAGACAAGAGCCACATTTTCAAAAATTTCCCTGGTTTGGTTAGAATATTAACGAGTTTCAGAAAATTAAAAAATGACAACCGTGTTAATGGGTCTTCTTGTAAAAACTGAAAAAATACTATTATTTTTTTCTTTTTTTTTCTTTGCGGTTTATTTTCAATATTTTAACAAGTATTTTTTTAATTTATACGCACATTGGTTACTATGTAATTAGCTATTTTGTGATTTTTTGAACAAATCGGTCAACTAAAATTCTAAACTCTGTAATAGTCTGGGAGCCAGTAATAGAAAAAATGTATTAAATAGAACCATAAGAAATTGCCAAAATCTTAATTTGTAGAACATATACATTGGAAAAATTAATTCGCCAGTCAAATTCGCTGGCTAGTGGTTATAAAATGTTCCAAAGAAATTGTTTGAAAAATCTGCAATTTGCCAGATAGTGTAAGATGATTATCTTACACTATCCGGCATTTGATTTAAATAACTTAAACGAAAAAAACCCAACGGAAAATAGTCGCCATACATGTTGGCTGGGTACAAATAACTCTAGAGCTGTTCGAATTAGAAAGTGACATACAGGGTGTCCCAGCGCTGCGAGGAAGTAACATTACTCTAAAATGAAAAAAATATATCGATATGTGGTTTTCGATAGACTATACAATACCTTTAAGCGCACATTTTAAAAATATTTTAGTAATATACCGGGTGTCCATTCCAAGATGGCGGACCAACGTTATGTTTTTTAAATGGAACACCCAGTAATTATTACATTTTTGGATTCCTTATTAAAAAATAATTACACTTTGTATAAACTTTTATGGGTCTATCATCACTCGTTTTTCTGATATTTGCTATTTAAGTCAAAAAAGATCGATTTTTGAAAATTCACAGCTCTAAAACTGATGAAAATTTTGCGTTGAAATTGTGTCAAAAAAAATTTAACATCGGCTAGTCTACAACTATCATGTCAAATTTAAGTTTGTGATAATTTTTTATCAGGGTGCCTTATGAAATACAAATTCAACAATTAAACAAAAATTTCAAATGGACCACCCTGTATATTTTAACATCAATTAATGCGATTTTTTACAAGCTTTAATAATTTCTTTTAATAGTTCAATTTGCGTTTCATAAGGCACCCTGATAAAAAATTATCACAAACTTAAATTTAACATGATAGTTGTAGACTAGACGATGTTGAAAAATATTTGAGAACATTTCAACTCAAAATGTTCATCGGTTTTAGAGCAGTGATTTTTCAAAAATGGATCTTTTTTTGGCTTAAATGGCAGATATGAGTAAAACGAGTGATGATAGACCCATAAAAGTTTATACAAGGTATAATTATTGTTTGCTAAGGAATCCAAAAATGTCATAATATACTGGGTGTTCCATTTAAAAAACATAACTTTGGTCCGTCATCTTGGAATGGACACCCGGTATATTACTAAAATATTTTTAAAATGTGCGCTTAAAGGTATTGTATAGTCTGTCGAAAACCACATGTCGATATCTTTTTTCATTTTAGACTAATGTTACTACCTCGCAGCGCTGGGACACCCTGTATTATACAAAAGCATCGATCACCGATATTTCGGACTAAAACGGACATTTCCACATTGTATGGCGATCACATTACCTGATATTTAAGACGAAAATCTATAAAATTATCAAGTTGCCAGACAAACAAAATTATAAAAATGGCCAAAAAAAGCGGCAAAAGCCCATAACGTCAAAAAAACGAACTTTAGACTAATCTGTAATGACTGTATCCACTCAAAATGTATGAAGATTAGTTTCCAAAGGGATTTTTTCAGTTTAAATTATATAAACTACATGCCAGATGGTGCTAGATGATTTAAAATTGTAGATTTTCCAAGCATTTTCTTCGGAAAATTTTAAAACCGCTAGCCATCGAAATTGTCTGGCGAATCAATTTTTGCGATTTAGATGTTCTACAAATTAAAATTTTAGGGGTTTGTAATGGTTCTGTTTAATACACTTTTTTGTATTATTGGCTCAAAACCAAAAAAGATAGACCATCACCACTTTTTTGTTTTTTCTCGATTAAATTTCTTTTTGGTTCTAGATTAGGAACGGCAATTTTTATCAATTTACAATTCTATTAAAAAATGTTAGTAACATTTTTGCTGCCAATATTTGTTGTCAGCATTTGTTATTATTTTCAATAACATGTTGACAACAATGTTGTCAGCATTGTTGGCAGCACAAATTTTACGATCGCTTAATATTTTACAATTCCATTAGTTTAAGTAGTATTCAATTTTAAAAATTAATGTTGTTCATGTCAAGCTATTTTTTAGTAACAAACTTGTAAAATTTCTTTTCAGGTCTAACCCTGTCTATTTGATTTCAATATTTTCCTTTGTTTTATATGTAGCCTTTCTTCAACATCCACCTTGGATTTAGACTTGTTGCTTCATTGATGTCAACTGTCAACATATAATAAGTTGAATTCATGAACGTGATTTTTTTAAATATTTTTCCGGTAGACTAAGGATCCCTGACAACGTAGCTAGAGTTTATGCGCGAGTTTTGGGTCACCCTGTATGTTTTTAAGACGAAAAATTTCTTGCCATTATTCAGGATGTAAGCAAATGCATAAAAATAAGGAGACGATTCCTTGGCTAAATCTAAGATAAAAGTAAAGAATACATTTTTTGTTCCATTTTTTGATGCAAAAGGTTTTAAAGTTTCTTTATTTTTTCCTATTTTTTAGCAACTTCTAAACCTTTCATCCAATTCTTATGAAATTTGGAGGAAACTCTAGTTTTTAAATTTGTAATGAGATGAGAGGTTATTTGCTTAAAATAAAAGGTCACAAATAAAGTTTAGTTGGATTTCCTCATTCCTCATGTACACAAACCTAGTACATAACATACATATGGTAATATGAAATCCCTACATATTACTGCAATGTATATTTGGTAGTGTTAAATTTGGTTGAAATTTTTTGAAGTAAGGAATTAACAAAACCACTATACATGATTTCAAAGTAAAGCATTTGTTGTTTTTTAATTCTAAACAAAACTGATTTCATACCAACCAAAAAGTTCATTACTTACAGCGAATGTGTTATTCGAGCATTTTCTTAGAAAGTTTATAGCTGATAAATTTTATAAAAGACGTTGGTGGGAACCTTAAGTAAAAATACTACTTTCATATTCAATTTTTAATTTTCATGTAACAACACTTATGTGCGTAGTATGTAGTATATGTACTTAAAATAGATTTTCACTTTACACAATCTATGCTCACATGAAGATTGATACATAAAACACAAAAATAATTTATGAAAGTATTGTTTATAGATAAGATTCCTCCAATGCGTTTTTTGTTAGTTTATCAACTACAAATACTCTAAAAATGATCAATATCTCAAACGCTGCTTTTTGAACAATTCACTTCAAATATTTTTATACGGAATAATTCATCCTTGATACATTTTAAAAAAAGCATAAACATTAATGTTTTTGCGGAATATCATCTATGAAAAAGTCTTTTATTAAAAAATAAAATAATACTTAATTACAACCCTAATAAAAAAATATTTTCCTTGTTGATAGATATTAGAGATTTATTTAAAAATTTCTTAAAATTTTACTTAATTTTTGGGATGCTGTAAAAAATTTAAAAATATACAAAATACAAAACGTCAAACTATTCGTTTATAGTTTTTTTCTTTTCGTGAAAAACGCCGCTAAAAGAGCGTTTTTTGTAAAGACCCCGTTTTACTGCTGTCGTATGAGTATTGGGTTTGACTTACTAAAACAAAACAAGAAGAAATTGGTAGGCACAAGACGAATTTTAAAAAAGCTTGAATGGAAAAACAATTATTTGCAAAACCGCAAATATCAAGCAAATTTTAAAATCATGTGGTCACATTTACTTACTATGTTGTGTATATGATTAGTGTAATGGAATGAAGTTCCAATAATTGTAATTAAAAATGGATTTAAGGTCATCTTCAACTCAACAAGTTCAGAAGATCCATGGGATGAGGTGGATCTTATTCCATTAGAAGAACTTCGACAACGAAATAAAGTTATAATTCCAAACCTATATAGACGAATGTTCCTGCCGAAATGTTAACAGATGCAGAAATCATGGAATTTTCTTCAGGAGTAGGCGAGAATTACTATATGGTTACGGATGAAGAAATAATAGATTTTCAGGAAACTCTCATGAATTGAACGATCCAGATAATGAAGAAGTTTACAGACATTAATTCTTCCAAGATCGACAATGTGATCAAAAGTTTAGATGTTGTTGTTGGTTGGACACTGGCTCCTCTGTCATTGGAGGATGTATTACTTCTAAGAAGATTAAAAGAAAAAGATTTCTAGAAAAATTAAGCACATTATAAACATTTTTTTCGTACTGTTTTCTCTATTAATTAATATTATTAAATATATAATATTTAACAATAAACAATGATTGATGATGTGGATTGTTAATTATTTTAATAGAATAATTAAATAATTCTTTTAAATCCACCTTTATTAGTCTCTTTGTTACATGTTTCACCTTATCGTCATCATCAGACAAAAGAGTAATATTAGTGTAAAGTATTATAAAATATATGAAGAATAAATATATAAAAAAAATAATTAATATTATTATTCATTAAAATATTTCAACTTCAAAGTTAAAGTTTATATTTTTTACAATGTCTTATCTCTACATATTAATTATTTATTGTTTTTTTTATATAATACTTAACACTAATATTACTCTTTTTTCTGATGATGCCGATAACGTGAAACATGTAATAAAGAGACTAATAAAGGTGGATTTAAAAGAATTATTTATTTATTGTATTAATATTTGGCTACACTGAAATAAATGCGTTATGGTTCGGTGAAAAAAACATCTCGATATTTTAACTGCACTAATTTTAGTTTTGAAAAAACTGTTTTTTTATCAAATTTTCAACAAACTGAGAAATGACTTGAAAGAATACCCGAAGAAAAACTGCTGAGAGACGCTTTGGTTAAAGTTATAGATCAGATTTAAATTTAAATGAAAATTAACAGGAACACCAACTTAGCAAGTCTAAAATCACTACAGAGTAGGTTTGGTTGCATAGTTGCGGTATCAATCTTATTTGAATTCACTGTACAATAAATTAGGACCAATGAGAGGGCTAGAATTAGTAAAGCTAGGAAGACCACAAAAACTGGAGAGAAACGGCTAAGCATTGGGTGTGAAGGCTAACATCTTCCCAAAAAGAAAGGTAACTCGTCTACAGAGAGATAGCAATCTCAGGATAGAAGATCCTTAGTAGTGGATTGAGGAAGATTGCTCAAAAACACTCAAATAGATATGCGATCGTGATAATAATGAATTTCAAGATCATGTTTGTCACAATACTATAAGAAACTAGCTGGATGGTAAACAATTTTCAGTTAAAGCTCTTAGACCACACATTGGAAATATGAATCAAATTTTAATCTTTATGGACAAAAGGAAGGTAAGTCAAAAATTGGCTATATAGCAAATATTGTCATTCCAACAAGTATAGGAAGCAATTTGCATTGAATTGGTTCGATGAATTTCATATTTATTTTGGGATTGGAGCTTAGACGTGGCTCCCATAAAACGGGTGATTACAAAGTATGCTTGCGCAAGTGTCCCTAGACCAGACAAATATATGCGCATTTTAGATTTTAGAAGACATTGCAAATCTTTCAATTGAACAAACTTCGCCCCAACACCTTATATGATATAAAAATCATGCTAAGAGATATTAGGATACATTCATGCTTTAAGAAGGTGTACTTAAAATTTGATTAAACTATTGTAAATAGCTATACATATATTTGCACTCGTTTAAGAGAAATTAAATTTCTAAATTGCCATTTGTCATTTCATAAATTTTCTTTCATATGAAATCAGTTTTCATCAGTGTTATTTCATAATTCAAAAATGTGATATTCGTTTTCGTTTATGTGAATTCTGAATTCAGTTGTGTGAAATCATATTGTAAAAGGTATAGAAATACATCACAATTTCTACTTACTGGAAACATACTTTATAAACAGAAAACAGTTTGTTAAAATTATTGAGGAAAATAGCTCTCTGCAGTAAAATAATAGGAGTACATAGGTAGCTCGGGGATCAACCCTAGGTTCAGTGCTATTTGTACTGTATATGCATGACATCAACACAATTGGATCAAATGGGAAATTAACCCTACAGGCCCGGATACGACCGGCGGGACACCGGGAAAAATCCGGGTGGGCCGCCGCTGCATCAGGGCCGGCGACCTCAGTTTACATTTTCTTTTGCTTTCCGGCCCAGAAAGGGCCGGTAGGATGGTATTTTTGCAGGGCCGGTGTCATACCTCGTATCCGGGCCTGTAACCCTATATCCAGACGATATAGAAATATTCTATAAGGGCACCCAAAAACTAAAAGACATGCAAAATGACATCAACAAAGCAAGCATTTGAGCAAGAACAAATGAAAATAAATGTTAATTTATTATCTTTCCTAATAAACAACACAACACAAAAATGAAATTGTCCTAATTAATAACAAGAAAATCAAAGAAGTAGATAAACCAAATACCTAGGAATACATTTGGATAATAAAATGAATTTTGGCATACATACTGATGACCTCAAAGAAATTAAGATACTTAGGATACTACTTCAGACAAATCAACTACATACTAAGGGACAACACGAGAAAGCTGATATTATAACTCCCTCGTACAATCACGTTTATCTTGCGCCATTCTGGGGAACTGGGAACAAAACTTATCTTGAAGAACTTCAAAGGATCTAAAACAGACTTATAAAAAGGATACAATATACAGGGTGTTTCTAAAATGGTGGTCACGGTTTCGTGTGCTTATACTAAAAGTAAAAATAAGACAAAAAAAGTCCATATAAACATTGGTCCAAAACTCAACTGCTACCGAGTTACAGGGTGTTGAAATTTCTTTTTAGTTTTACTTTTTATTTATTTTCTCTGGATCAGCCTAATGAAAATTACTAAAATTTATCACGGTAACAGTTGCGTTTTGAACAAATGTTTATAAGGACTTTTTGACTTATTTTTACTTGTAGTATAAGCACACGAAACCGTGACCACCATTTTAGAAATACCCTGTATAAAATTAAAAACAACTATACAGGGTGTCCTATACCACCCGTACCACCTCTTTATTTCAAGAACCCTTTGTCGTAGAATGATGAGAAAAGAATTTTTATCACCAAAATGAAACTAAAGAATCTTTTGAAGTAATTCGTAATTTCCAAAACATTCCGGAAGTAACTTTGAAATTTTAAATGGCAACCTAGGTCGAGTATGGTATTGTTGGAAAGGTCTTTTAAAAAGAAACAACCCTCAATGGGTGGGGGTTGAGTCAATTATGTTTTTTTAAATGAAAACTTATACTTTTTGCATTTTTCGCTTCGATTGTTAAAAATAATCAACTTCTTTAGGTTATGTATTTTCCTTTATTCAAAAAATAAAAAAAGTTGATTATTTTTAATGAATAAAGCGAAAAATGCAAAAAAAGACTTTCCATTTAAAAAATATCTCTCGCCTATTTGCGGATTATGATAACATTTTAATTTTTCCATAATTTAAGAGACGAATGGTCACTTGTTTGGATATTTACTTTTTTCGTTTAATTTGTTAATTATGCAAGGCATTACAAAAATATTTTAATAAAAGCTGTTACTTTTTAGAAGACCTTTTCAACAATAGCAACCTAGGTTGCCATTTAAAATACCAAAGTTACTTCCGGTTTGTTTTGAAAATTACGAATTACACCAAAAGATTCTTTAGGTTCACTTTGGTGGTAATTTTTTTTTCTCATCAATGTGCAACAAAGGTTTCTCAAAATAAAGAGGTGGTACGGGTGGTCTGGGACACCGTGTATAACAACATATACCTATACATTTCATCCTCAACCAGACTATCCACAACTGACAACGCATACATTTCCATTTTCTACTAAACACAAATAATGTAGGGCGAAAGAAAATTACCCATGCTGCCGCTGCAGATTTCAATAGATTACAACAAGGACGCAAGGTCAATCAGCATGTTCAAAACCTGGTGTAAAGAAAACATAATAAATAAAAGACTGAAATAAAAAGTGATACGGGTAGTGCAAATTACATTTTGTAAATATTTTTATTATATTTAAATAGACCAATGGTGAAATTATGTACAAAACTGTAAGCCCTTAAGACTAGTTTACATTGGTCGAGTAAACGGGCGAGAAACCTAACCTAACCCTACTGTTTATTTTAGTCGAGTATATCTCGGTTTTTGAACTCGCCCTCCTACTAGCCGGTTTACTCGACCAATGTAAAGTAGGCTTTACAGGAAATATTTGTAAGGTGTATACGGTAACCATGGAAACTGTCCAGTAACAAATCTTACCGATTTTTCCTGTAAGGACTTACACCTTACACCTCTGCAAATAATTGTACCTTAAGCCATCGCATATAAATCTACGGCTACGTTAGGTTTCCTCCGAGTAATTAACAAAATTAACCCTTTAAATAATCTATTACTCCTTGGTATAATTAGGGTCCAAAAAATCATAAATCTGTTCCTTCAAACTCTAAGGCAAAAGTGAAACTTATCGACTTAGTAATAAGGTATATGCTTAATTTATATCTGCTAAGACCTGGAGAGGAAAAAATCCAAGGGATTAGTATAGTTATATTGTATTTACAACCGGGCTTGTAAATTCGGAGGAATCGACAAGCTGTTAAATGAGCATAGTAATGTAATTGTTGTTATAACAATAGAACAGTACTGGTTCTTTAATTACTGTTTTCTTTCTAAATAAATTTAAAAAAATTATAAACACTTCTTTACACTTATGTTTACACTTGATTGGAAGTATTTACCATCAGTAAACTTGCCGAATGTAACCTACAAGAAAGTGTAACTTTCCACTTCTCGGCAAGTAGCAAGGGAAGTTGAAGATTCGACTAGTTTACTGGCCAACTTTCTCGTCGAGTCTTATAATTTTTTCCCTGTGTAACTTAGAGGAAATTATAACTTTCCACTTGCCGCCAGAGGGGAATTGGGAATTTCGACTACGTATAGATACTATTTTGTCACAATATTGTAAAAAAATGGAGGAAGGTGAGCAAACGCTTTGTTGAGCTTTCAGTTTTTATTGGTTTTAGTTGCTGCACTAGTGTTTATAACATTTTTGGTAACTAAAAAATTGATTTCTAAATACCTACACATAAAGTTTACATAAATAGGTTTTAATTTTTTCCTTCCCTTCTAGCTTTTCAAATGATGACCACATATTTGTACCTGACAAGTTTACTGGACTAAAGTACTGGCCGTTAGTAAACTTACCATATGTATGGCAGAAGAAAATGTTATTTTCCACTGGCTGCAAGTATAAAATTACACTTTCTTCTGGATGGCATGTAAACAACAAAGTGAAAAACCTAACCTTCAATTAAAATCTTATGATTTAAAACGTGAAATTTAAATGTAATAAAAACTCCTGACATTTATTAATACTTTTAACTTTTATCTATGATTAATACTATTATTCAAATTCAAAAATTGGTGCAATAGCCTCAACGAGGTTATTAAAATTATTATTTGCAATTTCCTCTAAGAGGATATAATTTATAATATTTTCCATTCTATTATTTCCTATTATTACTTATTTTAAGTACTTATAAAATTTATAAAATAAAAATATTGTTATTTTACTGTCACACGTCAAAAAGTTAGGTTACCACAAAGAATTAAAGCAATAGTCGTTCAGCCACCTCCTAGCGCTTTAAAAAAGCGCTGCTACCAGCGCTAGAAGACAGATAGTGCGGTTGAACGCGCCTAATGTTTGTCATATACTGCCATTATACAGGGTGTAACAGAAGTCACGCATAACACATTAAGCGCCGATGCAGTAAGTAAATACCGCTGCTATTAATATCGTATTTTCAATTTTTCTTAGGGATTAATGTGATTTGAAGATTTAAATCTGTCATACTTGTAGTTATTTTAGATTTTAGTATTGGAAAAGAAAAACAGTATCTTTAACATTCGTAGGTAAAGATTGCAACGTGTATGGGCAGTGTAAAGTGGCGGAGGTGTGCCGAGGGCTAACAAAGCCCACCTACAGGGCGACAACAATGCGTGCCGGGAACATCTGCTTTCGCAAAGGGGAGCCACAGCCCGACCCACACATCTTTACCCTTATATTAGCACTTAACACACATACAACAAACTAATCTAAACTTTTATCATACTCCATACATCTAAAAAAATGATGTTCATATACAGGGTGTCCCCAAATTGCCGCAAAAGTTCTCGCTGCGTTATCAACAACGCTCAACACAATAGGTCCTGGAAAAATGTTTGAAAAATCTTTTCTACCTACGTGAGAAAGAACTTCTAGATTTTTTAAATATTTTTTTTGGAATGACATGTCAAGGATATGAAATTAATTATTATGATAATTCTACGGAAAGTGACATTATTTTATTCAAACCACCAAGATATTCAAACGAGAACCATAAAAATTCAGCAGAGTATATTATGTGGTTTCATTTTTAAAGTGACAAGTAATACACTAGGCATCTTATTATTATTTTTCGCCACTCTATTGAGGTTCCCCAACTAAATAGGGTCAAATTGGGGACACCCTGTAGAAAGAAAATAAGTAGTGAACAAACGCACATAAAATTAGTTGAATTAATTAAATTCTTGCTCGATTTCCAAATACAAATTTATTCTCTATAAAATAGTTGATGAAAATAAAAGAGGTAGGACTGTTAATGAGGAGCGAAGCGTTGGTACCAACACCGCCCCGTATTATGGTGGCAGGTTAAGACAAAAGATGGACAACCAATGAGGTACTAACCGGGCTGGGTTCCCTCGGGCCTGCCAATCAAACCACTTTTACACACACCTGAAATAATCTTAGAACCAAAAGAACCGACTCTCTACTAACACCAGCGCAAGTAAGTAGGTATCTTCTTTTTATTTCTTTCAATTCACTTTCTTCAATTATAATTTCTTTCTTTCTTCAATTGTAGTACAATTACGCTAAAATACATGAGATAGTTTTAATGATCATCCACGAAAGATACCTATGTTGGTATCTACGTATTACTATTGCTTATTGCCCTGTTTACCTTTTATTTTAAAAAAAAATCACGCTATTCAATACTAATAATTGGAAATTTATGGGGCTACCACAAGGTTCGGTATTGGGACCTACCAAAGTTATGTTTGTTTTTTGCATCGCTATACGTTTTAGCGATCTTGATCTGAGAAACAAAAGGAAATTTCTAACTAAGTATAAGTCGTGATGAACAATATACTTCTAGAATTTTACAATTTTTAATTTAACAACGGTATGGTACTTTTTTTAAATTACGGAAAGGAGCTTTTTCAAATGACCAAATCATTTTCAGAATTAAATTAAAATTCCCTTTTGTCTAGGGTAAACATTTTAAATCTGTAAGTAATAAAAAATATTTAATATTAATTTTTTGATATTTAATAGAAAGTGAAAATCTGACTTAAAATAAAAGTTTAATCTTGATCTTGTAATAAATCAAGCTGAAGCACAAAAGAAGAAATTGAAAGTAACTTTTTTGATTGAGTTATAAACAAACAAATCTAAATGAATGAAAATGAGGCATAATGAGGCAAATCAGATAAAGTGTATAATTGTATAATGTGGGCAGTATAGATTGTAGAGCTACTCGATGAATACGTCATTAGACACGTGTCGTTTGTCGTTCAGCACCCTATTTCCTATTCCATCTACACTCATCCACTCGTTATCGCAGAAAATCGAATTGTATACAAACACATAATGCGCTTTATTAAATTTAGCACGCTGGATCGCATTAAGTGGCTGAAGATGAATATCTCTCACCGTCTCACCGACCACAGAACCCGAATCTTTTAGATACAGACAATCTAATTATTAGTTCGAGCACCCTCTTCTACAAATAAACAGTTTTGTAAATAACTACCTGGATTGAGATAAGCATCGCTTCGGTTTGGAGTTAATCCGCATTTTGACGGGACTGGCTATCTTATGACAACTTTCAATGGAATTATATTGTTAGTAATGTTTGCCGTGTTTTAAGATGGTTCGGATCAGTGCTTGACTTCTATATTCAAAAGAGATTATACTTGCTGTATTTTCTAGAGAGATTATAATTTTTACCTGATTATCCCTTTTTCAAATTTCAATCAAGTTACTTATCGAAAAAACTGTTCCAAACATTAAATATTTTTATATTCTAGGCTAGATGCCCTCTGGTGAAAATTTATGAACTACGCGAAACTACTCGCGATGATAAAAGGCAAATATTACTTGTTTCATGTGTTTTATGAGCAAATCTAATTAAATAATGTGCTTTTGTGTAAAATATAAATAAAATAGGATTTTTTCTACTCCTTTCGATCAGCTGTTTCCACCAAAATAGCAAGGTAGTTATAATTCCCAATAATCTGCATTTACACAAATAAAAATCAAATACTCCTTCCAAAAAATGACTATCGAATCATTTAGTGCTTTTCTAAGAGCAGAGATAATATAATTTTTTGTTTACTTTTTTAACAATGTATCGGTCAGAAATGGCAGATGAAATTCCTTTGTAGATTTTTAAGTATTTATTACAGGGTGAGCTAAAATGAATGTGGTCAATTCAAATTTCCTGCCTAAAAATCTGGGGAATTTGTTGGCTTTAAGTTCATGGTAACACAAAATCATGTCAAAATTATAACAAAGTAATTAGCCTGCACAAAAGCAGAGGCGTAGGTCGAATTTTTACCGTTGTGTCAATACAGATTGTTATAATTAGTTATTCTGCCTTCTGTTTCATAAACATCACTTTTTATCAAGACTACTTTGCGTAAATCTTTATTTTGTTTTAGCATCTTCTTGGAAAATGAAGGTCAACATTTGACATTTGTTGTGAAATTAGAGAGCTAATTCTACGTTTTCAAAAACACAAAACTTAACTTTGTATATTTGTTTAGAATTCTTGAGTTTTATGATTATTATATTCATTTTGAAAAAATATTTGCTACTCCATTGGATTACTAGGGGGTTTTCAATTTAAATTTTTAGTTGTACCAACCTGCGCATTTGGTTGCCTATATATCAAACCACAATCACTTTAAGTCACCCTGTAGAAGCTGGCACCTTACTTTTGCAATCTTCCGCCCAAACATGGTCATTTTTTATGACAACTTTTTTGGATGCGCATATTGACACAAAAGTCGCCAAATACACAAGTTTATTAGCGATGTAGGCACAGTATAGGCAACTACCAGTAGCGACATTTCATGCAAATTACATGTTATTTGAAGGGACAATTTTTGGTGACCTTGACGATATATATATATGTATACTCAGATACGCACGCGGCAAATTTAAATTTACGTCACTTTCTCTAACCATAAAAATGTAACATACAATTAAAATTGAAGTTTTTAATGATTTTGACAAGCTTAAATGTAATAATATACAGTTTTCATCAATTATTACATTAATTACGGTATTTAAATTCAAATGGCGACGCCTTTAAAATTATTTTGATCATAGAGAAATGTCACCATTTGTAATTTGCAGTTCTAAACTCAATGGAACCAGATACGCACCATAGAAATGGTACTAGGTTAGACACGGGAGAGTGTCGCTACTGGTAGTTATTTATACTGTGATGTAGGTAGCAAAAAAGGCGACCCACCCTGTATGTACATATTCTAATATAGTACAATTTTATACATATAGAACTTATAATAATTAGTAGTTATCGTTATAGAAAGAAAAGTTATGAGGGTGTTGATTTTTGGAAAAGTTACCTTTATCTGGTTGTCACTTTGCAGGGGAGGATTCTTGAACCGGCGAGAAGTTACCCATAAAATTTCCAGCCAGAGTTTTTTACATATATTTCTCCATAAGAAGAAAAGTCATTATAACTTCTTTATTTTACTTTTTATAACAAAAATAATTACACCACTGGAAAGCTCAAAGAAATATCTATATAACAGTACTACTGTCAATGCTTGTCTCATAATAATAAATCCGCAATTTGCATTTAATCAGATGACTACCTTAAAATATCAAAAACACTTCAATGGGTGTAACTTCTATTAAAATAAACTGACAACTAAAATAAAATAATCAGTAGAATCTGCATTAAATTCCCTACATTTTCATGTATAAAACAATGTCAGCCACTAATTCTTAACTTATTAATTAACCAAAAACAGTAATTTCTGAGTATTTTTTTATTCTAATGGCTACCAAAAACCGGCCATAGAAAATTTAATAAGCTTTCCAACGGTATATCACTCAATGCTAGCCTCATCACGATAATTAAATATTTAAACTATTAATTAAATTCGTCTCGAAAACTAAATAACGCATTATGAGCTCTAACTTTTGAGAGAATGATCGCAGAAAAAAACTAAAACCACTTTTGGAATCTATATTAGAAAATGAAAACAATGATGTGTAACACAATGCTAGCCACTAACTATTGACTTTTTAATTAACCAAAAACACCAATTTTTGAGTAATTTTTGGTTCTAATGGCTACCAAAAACCGCCCATAAAAAAGTTATTGGTTCCACTTGATTTATGATGTGTAATATACCGTTGGAAGCTATATTAAATTTTCTATCAAATGGAACCAATAACTTTTTTATGGCCGGGTTTTGGTACCCATTAGAACAAAAAATTACTTAAAAATTAGTGTTTTTGGTTAATTAAAAGGTCAATAATTAGTGGCTAGCATTGTGTTGAAAATCATTGTTTTCATTTTCTAATGTAGATTCCAAAAGTGGTTTTAGTTTTTTCTGCTATCATTCTCTCAAAAGTTAGAGCGCATAATGCATTATTTAATTTTCGCGGCGAATTTAATTAAAAGTTTAAATATTTAATTATCGTGATGAGTGATGAGGCTAGCATTGGTTGATACACCGTTGGAAAGCTTATAAAATTTCTATCAAATGAAACCAATAACTTTTATATGGCCGGTTTTCGGTAGCCATTAAAATAAAAACTTACTCAGAAATTATTGTTTTTGGTTAATTAATTAGTTAATAATTAGTGCTGACATTGTTTTATACATGAGAATGTAGGGAATTTAATGCAGATTCTACTGATTATTTTATTTTAGTTGTCAGTTTATTTTAATAGAAGTTACACCCATTTAAGTGTTTTTGATATTTTAAGGTAGTCATCTGGTTAAATGCAAGTTGCGGATTTATTATTATGAGGAAAGCATTGGAAGTAGTACTGATATATAGATATTTCTTTGAGATTTCCAGTGGTATAATTAATTTTGTTATAAAATGTAAAATAAAGAAGTTATAATGATTTTTCTTCTTATGGAGAAATACATGTAAAAAACTGTGGCTGGAGATTTTATGGCAAACTTCTCGCCGATGATTCTTGAGCAAAATGCTAGAGGAACTTGTAATCTCAATTTTAGGTGATAAACTCATTCTACTATTAGGAATATCGACTACGTATAACGTATAGATGGCGCTATTTTGATATAAATTTTGTAAAAAATTGGGAAAAATAAGTAAAGGCTTCCTCGTGCTTTGAGTTTTTGTTGGTTTTGGTAGCTGCACTTAGGGTTTCTCATTTCTCCCGGTATTTTAGTTCTCGAGAATCAAGAATTCTTTTTTAAATTTCTCGAGATTTCTCGAGAAATTCGAGAAATCTGAAAATACGATTATATTTTAAAACAATACTATATAATTAATTAAAATAACTTTATTTTTGGTAAATAATATTTGCAAATAAACTATATTAACAAATTGTGTAAAAAATACATAAAATGTATTATTCTAAATTAATATACATCTTATGTATATTATAATACATACATGTCTTTTTAAACAAATAAAATAAAATATTTAATTCTTAACTTTTGTAACTAAACAGGTACTTATTTTATTCAGCTTTGGATTTAAAATAAAATTTCAAAAAACATAATATGTTTGCAGACTCATCTGATAAACGAGTTCTGAGTTTTGATATGAAATTACCTGAAGTTGAGAAGTTTCTCTCATTTTGAGTGGAAGTTGGTCTAATTGTTAAAAGTGCTTCTAAAAGTTGTTCTAAATTTTTTGTAATGATACCAGTAGCTTCATAAATATTAAATTCTTTTAATAAGGAAGAAAAGTTTTCGTTACTTTGCTGAGGTTTAACCAAATACGCAGATATTGAACTTTTTAATTGTTCGTCCAGTGTTTTTTCTGAATTGTTGATTATTTCTTCCCCTTGATTTATTTCAGTTTGTAGAACCTCGTTTTTGGAAAACAATCTCGCCATGAGAGATTTTGCTACCTTAACCATCTCGGTTTTGCTTGACATTTTAAAAAAAGTGTTGGATTCTTCAGCAAAATTTGGATTATTTAAAAATTTAATAAGCGATACCAAAGACGAGTTTCGGCGTCTTGCAATATACGTTTTAATTTCATTTAACAGTTCGTGGGCAAGGGTGGAATCTTGATATGTTAAATTGTTTAGCAAGAAGCAGAGAATTCCTTCGCTTTTTAATAAATTTGTATCGTGTTTGCTAAGCTCTTCCACGGCAAGTTTTACCGGACTTAATACCTTTAATATATCTTTGCATATAATTAGGTATTCGGATTTCCATAAATGTTGTAATTTTAATTCCTTAAGTGCATTAATTATAGGCGTTTCAATTTCCACAAATCGACTAACCATGTTGACCAAACTATTCCATCTTGTTTTGCAGTCTAAAATTAGTTGCAATTCCTTTTTATTAAATGCTACAACTTCTTTTTGAAGAATTGAGTTTCGTACTGGAGAATTTTTAAACAAAAGAACGATTTTTCGGACACTTTCAATTACTACCTGAACATTATCTCTTAAATCTAATGCACAATCATCATCTTCTTCACTGTCGTAAATAGAATCATTTTCATTGTCATTATCATCTTCATCGTCACTATTTTCGGTAGGTTGTTCTGGTTGTTTGTCATAATTTTTTTTATTATATAAGGTTTTCAGAACTGCCAGATGCAAGGCATGATTGTAGCAAAGCTGATGTAGAGAGGGTGATAATTTACCAAATTTTTCCATAACTGCCGCACCATCACTTGTTACTGCAACGATATCTTTTTCAAAATTCAGTTCAAAGGATTTTAACATATTATTTACTAAAGTTATTGCCGTTTCAGCTGGACAACTGCCAAGAATTCTAGCAAGACCAAGATCATATGAAGTTTGATTATTATACACATGGACATTCATATACCTGCGGTTTCTCAAACTTGTCCATTCGTCAATGGATATACTAAATTTTTTTTCGTCCTTTCTCAATGTGTTATTATTTTCAATAATTTCGCGTTGGACACTTTCAAAATAATTACGTATCAACGACATAATATGAGATGGATTTTTGGGAAGTTTTAAACCCCTATCTTTCAAACTTTCCCCAATAAATTGACTTTTTGCTATAGCATTTATTGAAAACCCATCCACGGCAGCCAGTTTAGCGACTAATTCTCCCAAATTTGTTTTATCTTCATCTAAATTCACATTTCTAGCAATACTCCTTTGAACTTTTGCTTTGGAACAGGAAGCCGTATCTTTGTCGCATTTATCTAAGTTAGCAGTTTTTGCAGCTCTTTTCATACCATGAACACCTTCCAGGTGACGATGTAGACCAGTTGTTGAAGAGTTTTTGCAAACCAATTTTTTCTGACATAATTTACATCTTGCTGATTCATTACATTCATCCTTCGTAAAATGGTCCCAACAATTTTTATATGATTTATTCATTATTAAATCCTATGTAAAGAATGCATAATAATGTAAATAAATATAAAGAGATTTTTAATACAATGCCCTTACCTAAAATATTTGACTTAAGACTTACAAACAAACGCATCTGCAACTGAGACGCTAGACCTAAACAGTATCGAAGAATTACACACGAAGAATTTCGCGATTCCGCACGATCATGATTAGCAAGCACTCAGTTACTTCAAAATACCTTTTTCAATAAAATTTGTAAATTCCCGATTTTCTCGAGAAATTTCTCGAGAAATGAGAATTCTCAAATATACGAATTTCTCGAGAAAATCTCAAGAAGGAATTCTTGAGAAGAAACCCTAGCTGCACTAGCTTTTGTAACATTTTTCGTGACTAAAAATTGATTTATAAGTACCTACACATAAAGTTTACATAAATAGGTTATTTTTTATTCTCCTTCTAACTTTTCAATGGACCACCAGAGGTCGTATTTGATCTCCGAAATCGCGAATTTCTGCCCACGTTATTACGGGACACTCTGTATATTTGAATTTTTTTTGTTTGACTGTAGATATATTAAATATAAAGTTTATTGATAAAATTGGTTGTTTATTGTTATAAATGGTGCTTTAAAATATGCATCAAAGCGATTTATAGTGTATGGGGAGTGAGGCAACCCCATTGACAAGTTTAATCCGACGTAATCCGCGTTCGGTAATATTGTTTAGCGGCTCGAAATTAAAAACTGCCCCTCGATGCGTGTCTCTTTGCCGTTAGGTTTCATCGTCGCGCCGATCTGATTTAATTAAATTATTTAACGGGTGTTTGTTAGTAGAGGATTTGGCGTGGATTTCTATCGTGTCAGGGCGGTAACTTGAGTGATAGATAACCCCCACATATTAAAGAGTTATTAAGACCCGATGTTTGCTGTTTGCTTTTCTCTTTATCGCCTTTCATTCACTGCATCTAATAAAATGCTAATTTGCACTTTTTTCTTTGTCAATCTCATGTCGTCATTATAAAGAGGGTTGGGATTACTCTAATTATAATTTATTAGCTTTGTTAAGTCCAACTAATTGGATTTACTTAATCAGAAAGGAAAACACAATAACACGTGTTATTTATTTTTACTTATAATAAAAAAATGATCAATTAAGATCTTCTGACAGTATACAAAATTGTTCATTAGTTCAACCTCATATCAGTAACTTCAAAATTGAAGGCTCCAGTAGTTTGGTGATTCATGATATCCAATAGTTCGACTAAAGGGCCTTAATTACGAAATGAATTCCACAATTTTATAAAAACTCTTTATTAGAACTTATGCATTTCGAAGTTAAAACCTCTTCTTCAGAGGATACATAATAATTTTTATATAACTAAAATAAATATAATTAGACGAAGGAGCTAAAAACTATAATGTATAACTTACTGGGTTTTTAGGTCATTCAAAGGTGATCAACAAACCTCAACAACATGTGTCAGGTAACAAATTATGCAAAGTCAAAATTCCACTCTATACCAACTAGGGCCAATATTATCCAAATATTTTAACAAATTATGCGAAGTGAAAAACTTTCAAATTCCACCCTATACCAACTATGGCTCATATTATCCATATAATTTCATGGTTTTCATAATTTTCCAAAAAAGAGTGAGGCTCGGCGACAAATTCAACAAGTAACAACGTCGACTAACATACAACCGTGAAAGAGTGAAGCTCAAAGTTATTTTAAAAAATATTAGACTTCAGGCACACAATCAATGAACCATCAATCTAATTTCATCAACCTAAAAACAATAAACCATAAACCATGTGGATAAGTACTAACCTTAAACCGTGATGAAATCAAAATTAGCTCATTGATTGACCACACGGGACAACACTTTAAAAAAATAATTTTCTAGATCTATCATTAAGTATTCATAATAATTCATTTATAGAAAACCCACTACTACAGATATTAGCATTTCAAGCTTTTCAAATCACCACTTTTCGCATAAATTGGTAAATTTCCATTTTTTATTGAACAGACTATTGACTATCCCTTTAACATCCTCCAATTATGACTTAGAACTTAATAAAATTTACCACATTGCCAGGACGAATGGATATACTTCAAAATTGATCGATAGATTATTAAATGTTTTAAAAAGGTTAAGAGAACAAGCCACTATATTGGATTCGAATTTAGTTGAGCCAGCTGTTCTTGACAATGTGAGGACTATAGTTTTGCAATTTTATCAAAGTATCTCCTACAAATTATCCCAAGTGTTTAAAGACAACATTGAGAATATTAGAATAGTGTATAAACCAGTAAATAAATTGTCTGATTTGTTAATTAACAATAAAGATATAATACTCTTGGAGAAAAAGTCAGGAGTGTACTAACTAAAGTGTGACGACTGTGAAGCTACTTACATTGGCAAGACCGGTAGGGAGATTGCCCTTAGAGTCAGAGAACACCTACACTCTAAAAATTCTAATAATAACGACTCAATATTTGGAGTACACCTGAAACTTAAAAACCACAAATTTACAACGTCCAACACAAAATTACTACACAATTTAAACGCGGGGTTAATGTTGGATATTTTGGAAGAATATGAGATTTTTAAATTTGGTTTATCCAACGAAAGCTTGTTAAACATCCATTTGTCAGACTTTCAGTTATCTGTTTTTAATAGTTTGCCAGATAAAATTAAGGATTGTATTAAAATCAAAAACAGAAAAAATAATAAAAATCAAAACTAATTATATTTATTAAAGTAAAATTTGTCATTACAGTTGCCTGGCTAAACGATTGGAAGTTTTCTGTTTGTTGTTATCTTATTTGTAATTTTTAGTTATATTTGTTCATTTCAGATGGCGCCAATATTTTGTTTATAGAAATTATTAATTGGACTTTGGCCAAAAAGGACCTTATCGGGTTTTGGGAGCATTTTGTACAAGAATGAAACTTATGCCACATATAAATAAGAAATAAATATACAATAGTGTAAAATATTTCGCTCTTTAGGAGACCGCTTTCGCCAAAAAACGCGATGGAAATTAATTAATTTTTGCACAATTAGACAACGATGCTGGTGTTTTCCTCGGTGTTTCTAACAAACAAAGTAGTTTGGTTGCCTATGCCATTTATTTACTATGATTTATTGACTTTAATAGTATAAAAATTATACAATTAAGTACATATTTGTTATGACTTGATTAGAAATTAATTTTTAAGTATTTATTTTATTCAAATTAACTTATAATTTAAGAATATATTTTTTACAATTAAACAATTTTTACACAGTTGTCGTTTTTTTGCAATTTTTAAAATATTTGATAAAAAATGACTTTTCCAGTTCCCCGGAGCTCTGAAACTTTTACTGTAAATTCAATGGCTATAGTTTTAATAGTTGTAATAAGATTTGTAATATTACGGCGTCAATTAAAAATAAAATATCTTTTACAGGTTATCGTAAGACTTTATTGCACAATCAGGCAACATTGAAATTATTACCTCTCAAACGAAACGTCCAAATTAAATGCAGAATAATTATTAGTAAAAAGTAGAACCGATAAGGGACCTCGGTGGCGGCAAAGGGCTTGTAAATTCCTTCTATTTTTGTAGGACACCCTCTGGCACTTCTAAGCACCTCCTATCAAGTAGGCAAGATGCTGTTTACAACATTCGGCAAGTTATTTCTCCTTTGCTAGAATGTTTCATTCCAATATATAACATTAGCCCGTACCGGATTTCTTTTTATGTGTACGCGCCGGTTTTAGCTGTTTTTATAAATAAACGTACAAACGCAAGCAATGTGTGCGCATGACAGTAACACCCAATGTGGGAAACATTTCAATCCAGTTTGAGTCACAGTGAGTCAGTCGCTAGATACCATTGTAAAGCGCGTACGAATTTGTTAGCCCGGGCATTACTTCTTGTTTGTAACAGTAACCATTGTCCTAAAGTGCCTTATAATAAAGGTTATTTGTATCTACCATCAGGTTAATCCTTTTGGCGATTGTATTCGATTATTAACATAGGTTCCACAAGGAAAACACCCTATTATTTTTAACTTTCATTTGCTTTCAATTTAAACGTAAATGAAAGGTAATTAAAATTTATCTGACAGTACTTGTCAAAATTTGAATTTTAAAATCCGCTGTTGTCGTGTTAATAAATATGTTTTTAAATAATGTAAAATCTCATAAATGTATTTATAATTCATATTTATTGAAGAAATTGGAAATATAATTAATATTGGGGGTATTTTACTTAATTTTTGTAGGTTTATCTTATTTTTCATGTTTGCCCAAAAACACATAGGAAAACGATAAGGTCCTTTATGTTTTCCATATTGAGGTGTCAACCATTTTGGTTTAAGCAAATTCGATGTAATAATCCAATTAGTTTCGCACTATATAATTACCAATTATGTTTCTATTGATTTAACTTCGTAATCACGAACGCAGTTTTTTTAAAGTGTTGTCCCATGTGGTCAATCAATGAGCTAATTTTTATTTCATCACGGTTTAAGGTTAGTAAACTAGTTATCCACATGGTTGGACTTTACATCTTTTATTGTTTTTGGGTTGATGAAATTAGATTGATGGTTCATTGATTGTGTGCCTGTAGTATAATATTTTTTAAAGTAACTTTGAGCTTCACTCTTTCACGCTTTTATGTTAGTCGACGTTGTTACTTGTTGAATTTATCACCGAGCTTCACTCTTTTTTTGGAAAATTTTGAAAACCATCAAAATATATGGATAATATTGGGCCTTGTTGGTATTGGGTGGAATTTGAAAGTTTTTGACTTCGCATAATTTGTTAAAATATTTGGATAATGTTGGCCCTAGTTGGTATAGGGTGGAATTTTGTAAGTTTTGACTTCGCATAATTTGTTACCTGACACATGTTGTTGAGGTTTGTTGATCACATTTACCTTTAACTTTGAATGACCTAAAAACCCAATAAGTTATACAATATAGTTTTTAGCTCCTTCGTCTAATTATATTTATTTTAGTTTTATAAAAATTATTATGTATCCTCTGAAGATGAAGTTTTAACTTCGAAATGCATAAGTTCTAATAAAGAGTTTTTATGAAATTGTGGAATTCTTTTGGTAATTAAGGCCCTTTAGTCGAACTATTGGATATCATATCAGTAACCCTCTAAAATGAAATTGACAATTATCTAATGCCCGTTTTCACTGACTTTTCCTAAACAAATTCCTAACTAAGCATTATACCAATATCTAAGCAGTTCCTCTAACGCCCAAGTTTTCAATTTTACCATTTTACCTAGCCAATTCCTGTTGGTCCTCAATACAATTAAAGCAGTTGCTTTTTTAATCGAAGCCTCCGAACAAAATATACTTCCTCGTACTCCCCAAAATAATTATGTCTACACGTTGTTTGATATTTAAAGCAATGACTATCTTTTAAGTTGCTAGGTATTTTTTATTAAACACCTAACAACTAGAGCTGTAAGGTAATACTTACCTACGTTTAGGCAATCCCTAAGTTTTAAAAAAGGGGCATAAAAGTCTTAAACAAACAGCTAGCATGTCAAATTTTTGATTAGCTTTTATCAAAATGCCTCATGGAACGCATTGACCAATTAAACGAAATTTTATATGGAACACCCTGTATATTTTAACATCAATCGATGGCATTTTTGCAAGTTTTCTATTGATATAATGTTTGTATGGTCGCAAGTTAAGAGGATATGGAGTCCAAGAAGGTAGATACAAAATTATATGGCTTTTTACCTGTTTTTATTTTTCAAATAATATTTTATATACAAAATGGCCAAAAAAAAATTGTTAAAAATACGTGAAATATGACCTATTTTATACTTATTTTTTGGAGTTAGTAAGTCTAGCCTTGAATGTTATTTAAACTATGAAATTATAAAACTGAATGTAATCTAAGCGATACAAATTTTAAAATATGTATAACAAAAATGAAGATATTTATTGGTAATTTCAACCTGATTATGTGGGGTGTACTGTGGGTCAAGCTTTTTTTCCCAAATTCCCAAATTCCTAAGTTTCCCATAGTTGGCTACACTGAAATGAATACGTTGTGCTCCGGTGAAAAAAACCATTGCGAATATTTTAACTGCACTAATTTTACTTTTGAAAATATACTGTTTTTATAAAATTTGCAACACACTAAGAAATAACTTGAAAAAATACCTGAAGAAAAACTGCTGAGAGACGGTTTGGTTAAAGTGACAGATCAGATTTAAATTTGAATGAAACAGGTACACAAACGTAGCAAGTCTAAAATAACTACAGATTATGTTTGGTTGTATTCACTGTACAAATAGAGAAACAGTGAAAAATCTGTCTATTTCTGGGCCTTATTTTGTTTGTTACCTTAAAGAATCGTAATCAATTGAAGAATTAGAGAATATTAACAGTATGCTTGAAAAATAGCGAAATATTACAAAAGATGTTAGGATTCAGTTATCAATAATATTGAATTTATTTATAAAAATTATAATAGATGATCAAAAATCTTCCCATTTTGCTCACGACAAACATTAAATCTAGGTCCAAAAGAACGTCCGACAGTTTCCATTGAGCATTGAATCGGGTTTTAAAATATCAAAAGTTTAAATACTTACGCGTTTCCATCACTAGGGTTAAAAAATGTCAAAATGTTACTTACAATATCTCCATTATGTGGCGCTTTGGCGAGACCACGTTCTTAATATTTAGGGTTATGAATTTAAAACGTCATCGATTACCAGATGACGTGGATGGCGTGGAGATGACTCTTTTGAGCATGATCGAGTCCAAATTCAAGCCTTCGAAGCGTTTCCATAAGATATCTTTCAGCTCAAAACTAGACCTAGAAACGATAAATTGAGCTTTTCCATCCAGTTTTCAAGTACAGACAAAACTCGATTCAGTCTCCGACGAAAACGTAGTAATTATTGAGAATCTCCAACGTGATGGATTGAAATGCTCGTCTTATTTGGTCTTCCATGTCATAAGATGTTGTAGGTTGAGTCTTATATACCAAACATTTTACATGGTCCAAAAAAATCTATCGGGTATAATGGTGCAATTCTGATTCAATCTATAAGACCTGTAAGCCATATCTGTAAGACTTTACAGATCTGTAAGAAATTTGCAATTCTATTTGCGACTGTAGCTTATAAATTCTTGTAAGTCCTATGTAAAATTTGTAAATATTTACGAGCGCGATGGAAGCAGTCGTAAGCTTACAGATAACGCGTTTTTGAGGTTCAGTAAATTCGTTCGTCAGTAGTGTACATAAAGTATTTATAATAATAAACAAAATAATTAATAGGAATTTTGCAATGAATAATCAACAATTGAATATATTTATTGGTATGTTGCTTGAAGAAGATCAAGACAGGTAAGTTAATAAAGGTAGATAAATAATAAAAAATGTAGTTAATTTGATAAACAGTTTAAGACCCCACATTGTACAATCAAGATACAGAAATGCCATCCCTTTGGAGAAAAAGGTGTTGGCCACTTTGCTCTTTCTAGCAGCGGGATCTTTTCAAAATTCAGTTGGTCCAAATAGCTGGTTGTCGATGAGCCAAACTTTCATTTGCCGAGTATTTGCTGAAATTTGCGGTGCTATTACTAATCACCTTTTGCATCTTTGGGTAAAATTCCCAACTACAGAAAGAGAAAAAAATTAAACAAAAGCTGGATTTTATACAAAATATGGGTTCGGGGGAGTATTAGGCGCAATCGAAGGGACTCATGTTAAAATTCTAGTTCCTCCACAAAATGATCGTGAACACCCACCCTTTGTTTATATTAACCGCACAGGAAAGCACTCCATAAATGTTATGCTTATTTGTGATTCAAATTCTAGAATTATTGGTTGCATTTCAAGGTTCCAATCACTTCTAACCACTTCTTACTTTAAAATTTAAATAACAGCTGATATCCGCCATGTTACAAATACACATGAAGTTAGCTGTTTCTATAGAAGTAGTTCAAATTACCGTCTGTAAGAAGATCGGTTACAGATTCACGATCAGAATTGCATTTTTCGGAAATCTGTAAGGATCCGAGTTACAGCTTCTATAGCGCTATAGATTTATTGATCTGTAAGCTTACAGGTTAAAAAATCAGAATTGCACCATAAGTCGGGAGATCTGGCCGGCCAATTTACAGGCTCATTTCCGCCAATCCAGTGTTCAGGTAGCCAATTATTTAAATATTGTTTAACAATCTGATGAAACTGCACAGCGGCTCCATTTTTCACTAATGTGTCGACTATGTGCAAATCCGTAAGCCCTTACGCCTCTGTAAGGTAACTATGGAAACCGTCCATTACAACCCATATAACAAACCTTACAGATATTTCCTGTAAGTGGTTACGGTTTTGCACAGAATTGCACCATAAGTCAACATTTTCCAACAATAATTGTAGCGAATCTCTCTAAAATCTCGTGGTAAATCTCCTCAGTTAGGGTTCCATCAAAAGAGTGAGAGCCAATTACATGGTAACATATTATTCCTCCCCAAACATTTCAGGACCATTTATTCGGATGATCATTATTGCGCACCTAGTGCGGGTTTTCCGTTGCATAATAGTTAATATTATTATGCCAGGTCCAGTGGCCAGTTTTATGGCCAATTTTCTTTATAAAGATGTCATGTACTGATTTTGTTCTTCTATTAGAGTAAGTAAGTAATTTTTACTAAAATATTATATTAGAGAAAATAACTACTTTTTTCTTCAAACGTCATTAAAGTACAGCCTTATGCGGCGCTTGACTGGCTTTAACAAGTCATTTTTATGTTCCTTGACTCTATGGTCATATTCGTGCATTTCCGAAGTAAATCGATTATAATCGGGTCTACTTTGCATTGGCAAGGATTAGAAAGGCGGAGTAGAAATGCATCTTAGGCAACCCAATATACACTAACATTGTATTGTGTATTGTATGTAAATTAAATGTCAAATTTTAAAATAAGTTTTTGTATTACTATTTTCAAAATTTCGACGATTGAAGAAAAAATAGCATGTTTTATTCGGAGTAAAAGAACTTGTGTAGCTCGCATGTCTCAGCGGGACTGGTAGACCTACAAGCTCGCCACAAAAGGTACTTCTTTTACTCCTAATAAAACAATATAGCATAAGGTTTCTCATCATATTATTGCACATTATTTTATAAATAACGAATTTGGTGTAAAACCAAACTTACAAAATATCAAAAATTTAAATAAAACCGTTTTGAAAGTGACATTGCCCACCCTGTTATGCTGGCTTTGCTAAAACATCGAATCAACATAAAATCATTTCTTTATTCTAATCGCCTCCCACTATTAAAACAACATTTAAACTAAACACTAAACACACACAAACGAATCACCCAATTTTGATCAGATTAAACCAAACTATCAAGGTTTATCCAACTTAAATGTGGAAATACAGAAAATAAATAGGTTTTTCGCGTTTTTCAGCAAAACGGTAAGTTTTATCATAAAATTAGCTCAAACAAAAATTGTAGATCATGTAATTATCTACAAAAAATGTCCTAATACTTTTTCTCCTAAGAGCCACCGTTTCTGAGATATAACGATTATAAAAGTTGAAAAAGTTGTAATCTTCATAACATGCGTAAGTACGCCACGTATACACATCACATCGGTTAATGTAAGCCATAAATCGTTCTAATCGGCCAAAATTAATTATTTTTAGATTAATCAAAAGTTTCATAGCAATTTCTTCGTCCAAAAGTGAAATTTTCAAATTTTCAACGGTTATTCGGTCATAACTTCTAAACGAATAAAAAAATCAAAACGAATCTTTTTTTGTGTAAAAGCCTAGGCAAAAAACCTTAAGACAAGCCATCATTCGTTAAAATCGATGAAGGGGCAAGGGGTAAAAAAAAAAATTGTCAAAATCGCATTTTTTTACAAAGTTTTTCGCGCGATTAAAATTTTGAATTTTTTTTCGAAATTGAAAAAAGTCAACACGTCGCGTAGTAATACTTGAAAATCTCATTCCAACGCATATTTTATTTAGACGATAAGATGTGTCGTTATCTTATAGCGAGTTTTTTGGTTGCCGAGGGTTGAAAAAACATAATTTTGACTTTAATAGGTCAGTGTGAGGTGAAATGAAAAGATAGAGATTTCAAAACTTCAAACCGACCTTATTTGATCAATTTTCTTGCAGGTCACGTGTATCGATTTTTCATTTATTGTCCCGTTTTAGCCCCATTTCCTCTACCAATTTTCTCTACGCGCCGATTTTTATCGATATTTTTCTACGCTTTTAGAAAAAAAAAATCCCGACGCCACTGGACGCGCCGAATAAAACCAATTATTTTTCTGGGTATTAACGGTATTTTTAGCCATAATATAAACCGCGTTTCGTTAAAATCGGTCAAGTCGTTTGGTAGGAACGATTTTTTAAATTTCGTTAAAAAATATTGACCAAAATTGTACCCCGATTTTCAAACGTCAGAATATGAAATACAAACAAAAATTTCGAAAAATGGTACGTAAGTCTGTTTCCTCTTTACGAAAATGACATTCGCGATTTTTTCCCTCCGGTTACAGTCAAAAGCTAAGTACCTTTTTCTTTTTTTCGCTAAAAAACGCGACATTCTGACGTTTTCAAAGAAAAATTCGCCCTCGCCACAGGATTAATCTAGGAGGGTCGGAAATTTTGGATATAGTAAATGAGGATATTGGAAAAACGGGGGCCCGATTTAATCGTTTCCATTTCAAACCCAGCAAAGCTACGATTTTTCAAAATCGTCGAAGGATGCTCGTAAAAAACCGCGAAAAAATTGATTTTTTCGGAAGCACTTTTGAAAGTTTTTATGTGTCTCAAAAAAATTGAAACTCGGCAGGGTTATAAGACAAATATTCCCCTTTAATTTTATACCGGATTTTTGAAATTTGGTTAAAAAATAAGACTTATGGTCTCTGTATAGGAGTAAAAACATCACCCTGTATTCATAAAATAATAATTACTGAAGTAAAGCCAATTAATTTAAATAAAAGAAATGCTCTTGTCATCTTTATTCCCTAATCGTGAAGGTATAAAAATAATTCTTGTATACACACAAACACCCATAATAGCTAAAACCATCCCCTTGGAGAGAAGAAAAAAAACTATAAGAAATTTATGATGTTCTACCTAGAAAACAAACCCGGACTGTTATAAAATTATTTAAAATTATTCAAAACACCTTTCGGTCGTCGTGTGTATACAAAAACAGAGTGAAATATGAAAAGCATATAAAATATGACAAACGTTTTATACCCTTTGTTATAATATTTTCGAAGCGCATCAGATTTGGGAGGAAGATAAGGGCACCGGAGCGGATCACTCGCGAGGCGTTACAGAAAAGAAAGACGTCAGCGCTTTTGAAATTTACCTGCGCTTTTAAACGATTTCAATATTTTAATCATTTCAATTTATTTAAAAAAAAAATAAAATTATTATTTTAACATTTACTTTAATATTTGATCAGAATTTTAAACTTCCTTCTATTATAATAAAAGTTTTAAATTTTACTTCAGGGATGTGATTTATTTATTTAATTTAATTCAAATCTTTCGTAACTATTAGAAAATAGACGCTTTCGAGTAGATTTAGGTGGTAAATAAAGTAGATGGAGAATGGAGAAATCAGAAGAATGGTCTTCCACAAGGTAGTGTTCTCGCACCATTTTATTCAACATTTATACAAACGAGCGACCAATTTTCCCAAACACTAATAGTTTCATTCAAGAGTGTATTTAGGGGGTGGCTGAAGAAGCAAAAGCACCCCGCCCCCCAAGATCATAGATATGAGCGAAAATTATAAAAAAATTAATGAAAATTCCGTTTTTATTTATTTTCGCAACAATCTTTGAAACTAACCTTATAAGGGTACCAACACTGAATATTTTTTTAATTCATAGAATTTTCTGTAAAGTTTTGCTGGCTTAAAAAAGTAGTACCTTTGTCAGTCTTATTTTAAAGATATGAGCGAAAATATCACGAAAAAAGTGGATTCTTATTTACGTTTTGAAATAATATTTTGTTTCATCAAAAATCAAAATAATTATTTGATGATGATTTTAAACAATTTTGAATTTCTGTGAAAAAAGTCAAAGGTCTGCTAAAAAACTGGGTTGTTGCGACCTTGACTATGTGGGTTTTATTTGGCTGAAATCACGTCTACTCTCTAGGATATTATTCTAATAACTTCTTTTTGGGACACATGCATTAGAAAAAAATATAAAGTTAGGATAACTTAACCTGGGTTTTTTCAAAATATTTGGGACCTCGAAAGAAATGCCCAATTCCGAGTTTTCATCTATAATATTCCCCTCCCCAAGACGAAATCCTGGATACACCCTTGGTTTCATCTTTATCTTCTAAGCTTACAAATCTGTCCTATTATTATGAAAAAACAGTCTTCATCGAAATCTTTCTAAAACAATATCAAGTATTTTCTATTTAAATAATAAAAAAGCAAAATGTCTGTCATCATTTTTTATTTAATATATTTATTTAAATAATTTCCTTAATTTTATTGCCTGATGATGGACTATTGTCCGAAAGTGCACTAGTTGTTTTTATTGCATTTCACATTTTTGTTATTTGAAGATTATCTTTACCAAATATATTTTATTATACAAGGTGTCCCGTATCGTTATGCAGAAATTTTCTGAGTGTAAACTAGGTTCAAATCTAAGGGCCGGTTTATTCATCTGTCCAGTAAAGTGTCAGTTAGTTACTTGTTCAGTAAGGTTACAGGTCTCCTGTAAAAAAAATGGGTGTATTCATTCTATTTTATCTCTCAGGTAACTACTGAACATTTAGCGACGAAAAAGACATGGCAACAATGTTTTTTTGGGCTTTTGGCGTTATTTGCACTTCTATTTTGTTTTATATTTATAAATTTTATTGCATTTATGACGTATGAGTAAAAAATATAAAAATATATTTCTAGGAAATATTTTGGCTCGCATTTTGGCGAATGTTCTATACAATTAGCGATTAATTTTTTTTGTAATTCAAAAAATAAGTCTCATAATAAATATTAGGAGTCTGAAAGTTCCGGAAATATTGCAGACTTTTGAAAGATTATAAAAAACTAATAAAATTTTGCGCGCTTATTTCGGGGAATCGAAAATTTGTAATGCTAAAAATTAAATATGATGGATTAAAAAAAAACAAAAATATCGCGAAGGAAAGTCTGAAAAATTTAAAACCGGTGGTGTTGCAGAAGTTCCAGTAAGTATACCCTGGATGGAAAAACTCCAGATCACCCCAATAATTTAAATTATCCCATTATTGAAACCAAGTGAAGTAACACATCGAGGATTAAATAAATGGAATCAATAATATCTATTTTAATTTATAAAATTGAAAAACAAAGAGAATATTTAAAAAAATCGATATTTTCTTCAAATTTGAGGTTATAATCTTCTCATTTTCTCCTTACTGGGAGGTCAAACTAATCAGTAAATTAAAGTATCCAGTAACCTAAATTTACTGAAAGGTTGCTACTACTGACAGGTGAATATACACTTACAGATGACATTGGATGACATTCCTGTCAGTAACGCTAATGAACACTTTTCTGACAGGTGAATAAACCGACCTTAGACTAATAAACACAAAAGTTCCAGGTCTATTTTTTTTTTATTCAAAAGTAACAGCAGAATTTAATTTTCAAACTCCAAAACAGAAAATGAAGTTCTTAGAAAAAATATATATTTTAGTTAACAAATACTCATACTCTACTTTAGAAAACTGTTAAGGCATTTTTAATTCAGCACAAACTACCACACCCAATAACCACAAAAATCGCATAAAGAATGATTTAAATTTTATAATACCGAGATTTTAATTCCATATGTTACTAAATTAAATTCAAATTGTAACAAAGAACATAATTTCTTTTAAAATAAATTTTAAGTCAATTATGTTTTTATTTAAATAGTCTTCAAATTGAATTTTCTGTTTTGGAATTTGTAAATTTGAAAGTGATGTAACTATTGAATAAAAAAAATCGACCTACAACTTTTGTGTTTATTAGTCTTAGAATTGAACCTACTTTACATTCACAAAATTTCTGCATAACGGCACGGGACACCTTGTATATCAAATAACTACACCTATGGATTATTTTATTATTAGTTTAATAAAAAAGCAAATCTCAAATTAAACATTTCGTTGAATGGTGAACATGATGAATTTTGCAATACACCTACATATTTAGATATTTAGGAGTTACATTGTTATACAGGGTGAGTTTAAAGTATGCGTAAAAATCATAACTACCTTATTTTTTGGAATTTTCAAAAACGGTAAAAGACGTGTCGCATTATTTTTAAAAAACTTTATTTTGAAATCAACAAAAAAAAAATTCGGTTGGTATGACGTCACTATGACGTCATCAATTTTTTTTTAAATGGATTGATATGGTTTTTATATCATAAAACAATACTAATACTAATAGATAGTTTTAAGTAACGCATAAAATTCTTAACTTCCTGATTTTTTGGAATTTTAAAAAGCGGTAAAAGACGTAGCACACTATTTTTGAAAAACTTTATTTTGATTCAACAAAAAAATTTCTCGGTTGACATGACGTCACTACGATATCATCAATTTTTTTAAATAGAATGATATGGTTTTTATATTATACAGGGTGTCTCAGACCACCCGTCCACCCCTTTTATTTTGAGAACGCCTTGTCGTGCACAACTGAAGTAAAAAAAATTATTACCAAAGCAAATCCGAAGAATGTATTGGTGCACTTATTTTTTTCCGGAATAATGCGGAAGTGCCCGGATCCGGAAGTAACTTTCGATTTTTAAATGGCAACATAGGTCGAGTATGGTATCGTTTGAAAGGTCTTTTAAAAAGAAACAACTTTTATTAAAATATTTTTTTAATATCTTTCATAATTAACAAATTAAACGAAAAACAAAAGGAAACAAGTGACAAATGGTTTCTTAAATTATAGAAAAATTAAAACACTACCATCATCCTCAATGGGTAAGGGTATAGGCAATTATGATTTTTTAAATGGAGACATGTATTTTTTGCTTCGCTTGTTAAAAATAATCAACTTTTTTAGGTTATGTATTTACCTTAATTCAAAAAATAAAAAAAGTTGATTATTTTTAACGAATAAAGCGATAAACGCAAAAAAGAGTTTCAATTTAAAAAAATCTCTCTCTTGCCCATTTGCGGATGATGGTAACGATTTAATTTTTCTATAATTTAAGAGACCAATGGTCACTTGTTTGCATAATTTTTTTCCGTTTAATATGTTAATTATGCAAGATATTACAAAAATATTTTAATAAAAGTTATTTCTTTTTAAAAGACCTTTCAAATCGAAAGATACTTCCGGTTCCGGGTACTTCCGGATTGTTCCGGAAAAAATAAGTGCACCAATGGATTCTTCGGGTTTACTTTGGTAATATTTTTTTTTCAGCCTTGTACGACAAGGCGTTCTCAAAATAAAAGGGGTCTGAGACACCCTGTATAACAATTCCTCATTAAGAGTGTTTTACAACAGTACTAAAAAGTTTATACTAGCGTCATCTAGATTTCATTAAAAACTTATTAAATTTTACCTTAAAGGATATCTAGTTTAAAGTAACGTCATGTCAATCGAGAATTTTTTTGTTGATTTCTTAATAAAGTTTTTCAAAAACAATGCGATACGTCTTTTGCGGTTTTTGAAAATTCGAAAAAATAACGGGTTGGATTTAAGAAATGAAACTTTACAGGTGTCAATGTAATCAATTTGGTATTATTTTGATAGTATTTTCGCACGGAGGTACAGTTCCTCCCAGCTGGAAGTAGGACAAAAGTAACACGATCGCGTATTCTTTGTCCTACTTCCAGCTGGGAGCAACTTTACAGACTCGGAAACTAATACTGTTAAATATATTTTTTTAAATAACAACATGGGTCGTGTTGCATATCATTGAAAAAGCTAATTTTTTTGTAATTACGGCGGTGTATTACAAATTGGGTGTATTATTATAAAAAATCAGGAAAAATCAAATTAAAAGAAAAATTAAATATTTTATTATTTTGCATTTTTAAGACAATATGGAAATAATTATTATCGTGTGATAGTCACAAAAGATGTACAAATTACTGAATATTTCACAAATACTTCGCATAATTCTAAGGTAGGAATTTAAATTATCTTTATTATTTAATTATTTCCATTGCCTAAAAATGCAAAAAAAATAAAATATTGAATTTTTCTGTTAATTTGATTTATCTTGCTTGTTTTGTAATAATACACCCTATTTGTAATACACCGCCGTAATCACAAAAAAATAGATTTGCAATGATATGCAATACGATCCATGTTGTAATTTAAAAAAATGGATGTGGCACCACCGCTCGGAAACTACAGCACCTACCTTTTCGAAAATACTGTCAAAACATGACCACGTTGATTACATTGACACCTGGGCAGTTATTCTCGAATCAGACGACTCTATGTCGTACACGACTTTTATCATTCTATCCTTGCATTTATTTCTTAAATCCAACCTGTTTGGACAATATTTCGTTTGGTGCGAGATTTTTGACCCACCCTGTATGTATATTATGTATTATTATTAGGATGCAAGCGAATTACATAAGGGATGTGATATGATAATACTTACTGAGGGTATTGTTTTTTTTTTAATATTTAAAAAAATATTATTAATAAATTAAATAATAATGCTCCAATTTATTACGAAACAAATTGTTTTTATTATGTGGATTTCCTGGTAATTAATGAAAGGTATGGTGGAGTAAAATAAGCGATGCAACGACAATAAATTAGAATAATAAATGAAGTGAAATGTGTGCACGCTTTTCTCTCAAATCAATCAAGCGTATAAAAGCAATTTACATAATTTCAATGTCCGTGATGAATATGAATGTCAAAAATATTTATTTTAATTTAAAATACAGCCATTTTATTTAGGCGGAATGAATCGCTTGGGCACTGACAACGAGATATTGGCTGCTTTTAATTTGTTTCTTGTTATTTAATGGAAGGTAGCACGCAATAATGCGGCAAAAGCATGGCTGACGTGAATATATACAAGGTGTGTACTAATTTATTACTCAAACGATTGACTCAATTGTAAATTTCGTTTTAATACCAACTTTAATTTATTGTTTCATTTTTTAACTTTTATTAACAGTACAATATTTACATGTTTAAATATCAAAAAATTGAAATAATTAAATCATTGCATAATACTTACAGAGTGACTCGAAAATTTATATCATTTTGAACAGGAAAAAAGTTCTAAGAAAAATATTAAAAGCTGATTTTTTTAGCTAAACATCAACATGTTTTTAAAACATCAACAACACGGGTTACAGAAGTGGGATTTTGTTTCTATCTTGATATTTATCAAGCTTGATATAACTCAAGAGGGGGGATATTCTCGAATCACACGACACACGACACATACGACATGACAAGGACAGACTCTTATTTTTGCATTTGAATGACAAGGATAGAATGATAAAAGTCGTGTCATGTGTAATTCGAAAATAGACCCCTATTGAGTTTAATCAAGCTTGATAAATATCAAGATAGAAACAAAATCCCACCTCAGGTGGCCTTATTATTATATCGAAAGTGTGCAGATCTGTACAGGGAATATCTGTAAGGTAACCATGGAAACCATCCATTATAACCCAAACACTTCTATGTTTTATGTTGTTATACAGGGTGTCCCTAAACGATACCATGTGCTCCCGAGACCATAATAAGACGATGTAACAAAACTTATCTCTATCCAAGAGTAGTTCGTTAAGATGCTACAGACCATTAAAGTTCTTAAAACTATCTTGTTTTTTTAAATTACTAAAAATTCTCTCAAACGATCATAACAAAATTTGGTATTTGACTATGTAATGGAAAAAGGTATTTCTAGACAATTTGTTTTTACTTTTTCACGTTATGTAAGGTCATCGACAAAAAAACTTTTTGAAAGCTAACAAAATTTCCTACATTTTCCAACCTGTTTCGGTGTTTCGGATCACATTTTTCATCATCTGTGCTTTTAACATGATAGGTTTATCGCTTGGAATGAGTACCTACATTTTAATGCGTTCATTTTGCAGTTTTTTCTCTATTTGTTGCTCTAAGTTCCTGAAATTGGTATAATAATGAGTAGCTACTTCTTCCTCCTCATTCTCATTGATGATGACTCCGTTGTGGTATTTGCCCTGGTAGTTGAGGCATGCTGCTAAGCAATTTAATTATGCTTTTCTGTCTGACAGTTTGGAGACAGGAGGAAGTCTGTACAGCTATACGATAGTTTTCGTACAACGAAAAAACCGTTTGTTTACTAAGTTGCTTGGTAACAGATTTTCTATATCTCTTCCTTGTGCACGTTTTGTATTTGTTGAAAAAAGATAAAATCCGTCACAATAGCAACATATTCAACAAACGATTTTTTCGTTGTACGAAAATAATCGTATAGCTTACAGACTTCCACCTCATCTCCCCATTTTTTTCCTCCCAAATTGGTATTCTTACACCTCACACATCTGAGGGTAGTAATGTTCCTATTCGATGATGGATACCCTATTGGTATTACCTGGCCCCTCAGTTGGTGGGAGTGTTGAAATGTCAGACATCATCTAGGCAACTGATTTTATGAAGGATCGGTACCTTAACTATTCCAAGGTTGACTTCTTAGATGGAGCACCATGCTATCTGCGGATGCAATTATTTCCAGCTCTTTCGATCTCAGATATTGTCGATGAAGGGATGGGAAATACCTCTTTTTGTATAACTTGACTTTGCTCTTCATGAAGGCTACAGAGGTGGTTTCACAGCCAGTGAAAGCAGAAAGAGAATATACTCCTGCCCCAGCTGCTGCATCTCTTGAGAAGAGTATGTTGCTGTGCAGACTTTTCCTACGCTGGGGAAGGGTTTTCGCCAAAACAGGACTGACAAGTCCACATCTTCGTCTATCATAGCCACTGAAGAGGAAAATGGCTTTTCAATTGATGTAGATATAATTTTCACATATGCATCATCCTCTGCTACCCCCTGATTTATAATATTTTTCACCAGTTTTTGCATCAACAGCTTGATTAGAATACTGGTTGTAGTTCGAAAGGAAGATATTTGACTGTGATTTCAGTTTCCATCCACACACTTCTTCAATCGATAGAACGATACTGCAACTTTTGTACTTTTTGATGTGTTGGTGTAACCGTAAAAAACCACAGTAGAATTTCTTCCCTGATATTGGTTCTTAGAAATCGCACGTATCGACGTATATATCACAAATCGTCGATATTTTGTTAGCCTATTTTTGCCAAACGACCTTGTGAATAAGAAATCCCCCATCAACAAGTATGTGAAGGTTTTTAAATAGTTGAATTTTTGTTGAGGTTTATATTATAATGAAGTATTACAATTACAATAACATTCAACAATAAATAGATAAAATAATGCCAAATGAATGCAATAAAATGTAGGTACTGATTTTAAGTAATAAATAATCACATTACAGCAAAAAAAATCTTGAAATCCACTGTGTTAAGAGCACAGATCACGAAAAATGTGATTCGAAACAGCGTTTTCCGGAAATAGACGATTTTCAGAAAAGATTAACTTTAGAATAGTTAAAAATAGAAAGTTTTTGTGAGGATGGAAAACGTAGACAAATTTGTCGTGTTTCAAAAAGTGTTTTGCGTAGGACCAATAGTTTTCGAATTATAAGGGGAAAAGCAAAAAGTCAAAAATTGAGCCCTCCTGCGCTCGCCTCCTAGAGTCAGGGAGTTCTAGAATGTTTACTTCCTAGCGACTCCAAAACCAACCCTAAAGTCAAAATTTCTACACCCCTTTTTGAAACAGATTATCATTATATTGGGTGAGGAATGGAAATAAGGTGTATTTGAAACCAGGAAATCGGTATTTTTTGGGTTAGAAAACAAATATTGGTAGAAGAATATTAGTAATATCTTGCATTTTGAAAATTGGCCCCTTCACTTTCTAGCATCTTCACAGATCGCTTGCTTCGATTCATCTAATTACGGACAATAAGTCGAGACTATAATCTGAAGTCTTAGATTTTTAATTTTTTTGTGCATTACCTATACGTACCTTTTAGGTAGGCTTTACAGGGTTTTATTGAAGCTGTTTCAATATATTGAAGGTGGAACAATATTAATTTACTTCACATGCACGTTTTAAAAGAACAGAGATACAGACACATAGAGAATTGCCTAGTCTTAAATCTGGCATTTGATGTCCATTTTCATTGACGGATTGTTGAAGGTGTTAGGTGTTCATAAAAATTGGCTTCCACGCTTTCCAGCATGTTGACATATCCCTTTCTTTCGATTTATCCAATGAACTGAGCTTGTTCTCGTACAGATGTAACTTGAGATACCCCTATACAAAAGAATTGCTCGTGGACAAGTAAAGGGTTCGAGAAGCCATAAGATGTTACCAAATTTCGAAACGAGATGGTTGGGAAACGGTTCAGTGTTCTTTTCGTAAAATTCACGGAGGTTTTCAGCAGCCCAGTACAGATAATTTTGTTTGATTACAGTTTCATTAGGGAGGAAATTAGATTATTTCGAGGATTATTAATCTAATGTAACGAGCAGAAACAGTGTCATATTATTCGTTACTTGAATAAAACAACATAAACGAACGTGCGGTTCCATGATTGTAAATTAAAATTAAAATGCTATGAACCAAGGATTGGATTGACACCTGTCGTATACTCATCTCTTCCTAATGGCCGAGTACTACCCATATCAAAAACTTTCTAAGCTCCACCCTGTATTATGATAAAATAAAGAATTGAGCATAAGAAAATAGAAAGCCAATTATTATACTATCCTAACAGAGCCTGTGTTCAGCACAAAGATGTTTTTTTCACACTTTACAATTAAAACCAAAAATATTTGTAGGGTCACACACAAAACCCCATGCTGTCAGTTGAGGGTTAATATCTTTTAAATTTATAATTCATATTTATAATTCATATTTAAAGAATTTTATAAATGAATGTATTTTCGTGGTGGTCTAAAATTCTAGGAATTTGGCGTCATTAGTTGGGAAAAGACGCCCGTTTGTCTAGCGAAATATTTAATAGATTTAAAAGATTAAAATCTAAGAAAAGGTTCTCACCCCTTAGCTGGGTGGAGAAAGAGGATCGCAAAAAACGCATCAATTTTCTCATTTATTTGTGCGGAAATGTGGAACCGTACACCTGTAAATTCAGGCGTTTGAGAAATGACGGGGCCCTTTAAGACAATTTATCACCTCCAAAGATGCATGGCACTTATAAAAGAAAGATCAAGTGGACTTTATTGTAAAAATTCACTTGATTTGATTAATGCGTTTTATTTAAAATTTAGGATATTTTTATGCTTTAAGATGTTTCAACCATTAAAAGTGGTTAATTGTGAACAAGTCTTTTGTAAATCGGTTGTTTTATTAACTGCAGAAAATTTATAAAATGTAAAATAAATAAATTTGTACAATAATATAATTCTCAACAGAAATTATATTATTTGTTAAATTCTCTCAACTTCTTACAAATGTTTAAATACAAAATTGTACAATATGTGTGCACGAAAAGTTTCAAAATGTGATATAACTTTTTTATTTAAAGTTAATAACATTCACATTAACATTTTCTTTTTCATTTTCAAAAGCTATTGGTCATTATATTAACAATATTAAAAAAAACTTATTTAAGTTTTACCACTACGGTGCTAGTAAAGAATAAACTTAAAAAAATTATAAACATATTACGTAGTTTAATAAATAAGTAAAACTTATTAGATACTTAAACAAAACAAACAATAAGGGTGTGATAAATGACAAAAAATGTTTCTATCTAGATTAAATAGTATGATCTCAAAAAGTAATGGAAAATATAAAATATGTGGACACAATTTTAACCAATATTTGGTTTTCACTGGTATTATTAAAAATGGTAAACGTAAGCTAATAACAGGCAACTCAAAATACTGCATATCCAGTTGCATATCGTCGTTGATGTAACTACTTTTACCTCAATAATAGCTTCGAACTAACTAAACAGTCAAAACTTCTCATCCTGTATATTTACAAAAAAATAAAACTTAAATCTTTTAAAACAGTTTAGTTCTGTATTTGTACTTGGGAGAAGTATTGATGAACCAAAATGGTAAAACAATTCCAAATGTATGAATCAAGTCCAAGAAAAACTTTTTAACAACTAAGAACATTTCTGCTCCAAAAAATCGAATGGAAGAAGTTACTGGCTCTTAATTCAAAATGTACCAAATATTCAACTACAAAGAATTATTGTTTTATCGCAAAATTTTAGAATAAATTCATTAAAACTAAAAACATGGATTTTTAGAGAAAAAAAGTTGTTTAATTTAAAGCGAGAATTTTGGTTTTTTATTTTAAATTTAAAAACAAAAATAAATGTTATAAGTCTAGCTTTAAATCTAACCACTTTCATCCGAAATTTTTAAATCAATTGTTTCGGTTTTAATTCATTTATTCCATAAAGTTGTATTTAGAAGAGGATACACCATAGTAGGTACATAATATCTAGATAACATAATGTCTAGAATTGCTAATGGTTCCTTAAACGCTTATTATAAAAATGCGAATAAAGGAAGAAGGAAGAAATATCCAGATGCAGGTTGGTACCTAGGTAAATAAGTTTAGTAAGATCATTATTGTTGACTGTTATAATAACTAGCAAAGAATTACTTAAATAATTTTTATAAACATTCTACAAGAACCTTCCCATTACACAATAAAACATGCATTTTATCTCCACAAAACAGCTTTTTGAATTGTCTAAAGGCAAGTGCCAAAAGCTTAAAGTTGAACCTAATTAGAAAAAGTTCCCCGAAAAGCATCGAACATTAAACTTAAGAGGATAGTCCGCCAAATGTTTGAAATGCGTACTCCTCGCTAGTAAAAATTGATTTTTTGGTGTTTGTAATAAAAAATTTAACAAAAACGCTCTTGTATTGCCTTCAAATTGAATTTATTTTTTATCATTTTTTCAAAATTACTCCCTTATAACAGACTATATACATCAAAAAAAAATTCTATATGAAAAATAAATTCAATTTGAAGGCAATACAAGAGCGTTTTTGTTAAATTTTTTATTACAAACACCAAAAAATCAATTTTTACTAGCGAGGAGTACGCATTTCAAACATTTGGCGGACTATCTTCTTTTAAGAGAGATAAATGATGAACAGTATATTGTATATTTAAAGAAAAAAGGTATTGTGCAAGAAAAAAGGATGATATAATTATATTCAAATAATGAAGAAGTTTTTCTCCACAAAGACTACGATTCCTTGTATACCAGAGGCTGGAGGTGGGATTTTCAAATGAACATCTGCACCTCGAAGTCTTCAATTATTTTCAGTATGGAGAACTGAATGAAAACATGACTTTTCATCGATAACCATTTCGTCGACACTACCTTTTCTTCGATAAGGACGTTTCATCGACACTACTCTTTCATCAACGTAGACGTTCCATCGACATTGATATTACCATTTCATAGACAAACCTTATCTTCGAGAAGGATGTTTCAACGACGCTACTATTTCATCGACACAGACGATTAATCGATATTACATTTTCATCGACACTAACTTCTCATCAACAGGTCTTTTTGTATGGACAAGGACGGTTCATCGACACTATAATAATATAAAAAATTACGACGGAACCTTTTTACCCGGTTTATTTTATTGTTGTATAATATTCTTTATTAGTTTGGAAATGAGAAAAAGGTTAATGACGAACTCCTTTTTTCTTAGCAATTTTAAAGAACATATTCTTTACTTACCGTTTTCACATTTTCTCGAACATTATAAAATACAGTGAAACTTCTCTAACTCCAATCTTCAAGGGACTTTAAAAAAAAATCGAGATATAGAAAATTCGAGGTATAGAAATTATTTCGCAAAGTTAAAAACGAACATTTTTACAAACACATTACAAACAAAATTCGAGTTATGGAAAAATTCGACTTATAGAAGTTCTAGTTATGGAAGTTCGACAGTATTTTAAATATCTGTATCGATAAAACAATATTGGCGATGAAAATCTTTGACAATGAGACATCTCTTTGTCGATGAAATGGTCTTATCGATGAAGTGGTAGCATGCCGAAAACATGATGTATTGGCGAGGTGAAGAAATTTACCCGAGAAACGAAATCCTACATCAACTTTCTTCTATACAAAACTGGAAACAGGATTTTCCATTGCGCTCCTACACATTGCAGGACTACAGGACCCATTCATAAGTGCAAGAGAGAGAAAGCCTTGTTTGCAAAACACACACCTTATGTGCGAACAGTCAATTATTAATATTCTTCCTACTTTTAGTCACTTTTTACTCCTAATAATTTCGACAAACACCTAAACTGCTATCCGTTTCAAGTTCAATACCACCAAACACTCACAAATTTTCCGCACCAATATTTTCGCTTCCAGAAGTTACTTTTATCGATTTCAATAATTATACCCATCTTTTAGCTATAAGCTCACACAACTACTTTAGCACAATTCCGTACATGTATTTTGCCAATTCACAGCCATACTTGAAAGAATACCTAAGCAAGATCCCATATCTCAGCCGTACTTCTTTTTAAATCGACGGCGACAGTTTCTACCTTCAAGGTTCTTTGAATTTTCAATAAGAAGTATTTAGAAATGTTTGAAAGCATTGCCACATAGTAGTCGTTTTCTTTTTTAGGTGCCTGGATTACTCAGGGTTGTCAACCACCAAAAATCACTGAAAATTCTCGGTTTTGTTTCAAAAAACTGTCCCTGAGAAAATCCAAACTGAAACCCTTGATTTTTTAATACTTTCCATGGACACACAAACTAAATGATACGAATACTTCTTTATGGATATTTGTAACACTTACAACATACAAGACGGTTTATATTTTGTGATGTTAAAATCAAGTAATTACTTCTAAATAAAAAAATGTAAAGAAGAAGTGGAGTAGCTTCAAATTTAGCGCCCTGGGGCAATTCATTGGTGTGCGCCTACCCCCACAAAAATAAAATACCGGGTGTCCACGAAACTAGGGCTAACCCTGTAATTTCTTTATTTATGAAAATATAAATTTGAAATTTTAGTATGTTATATGGCATAATATACAGGGTGTCCCAGCGCTGCGAGGAAGTAACTTTACTCTAAAATGAAAAAAGATATCGGCATGCGGTTTTCGATAGAATATACATACAATACCTTTAAAAGCACATTTTAAAAATATTTTAGTAATATACCGGGTGTCCATTCCAAGATGACGGACCAAAGTTATGTTTTTTTTTAATGGAACACCCAGTATATTATGACATTTTTGGATTTCTTATAAAAAATAATTATACTTTGTAAAAACTTTTATGGGTCTATCATCACTCGTTTTACTGATATTTGCCATTTAAGCCAAAAAAAGATCCATTTTTGAAAAGCCACTTTTCCAACATCGTCTAGTCTTCAACTGTCGTGTCAAATTTAAGTTTGTGATAATTATTTACCAGGCTGCCTTATGAAACACAAATTGAACAATTAAACAAAATTGTCAAATGGAACACCCTGTATATTTTAACATCATTCGATGGCATTTTTGACAAGCTTTCTACTGATATAATGGTTGTATGGTCGAATGTCTATGGTTTAGGAGATATTAATATCTAAACTGAGAAAACATTGAAAAATACACAAAATATTTGTTGAGATTTTTTGTTAATTTGTTAATCTTTATTTCTGCCTTTCTCTATTTCGCTTTTTTATAATGTTGTTTTATTACAAAAGTAGTTTTTCTTCTTTTACAACAAAAATAAAATCTAAACTTGCAATTATCAATTTGGGTTTTCTAAGTTTCAGCATGCTTTAAAAATTTAATACTGATGTAACCAAAGAAACCCTTATTTTGTGGAATTTTGTTTTAACGGCCTTTTCTGTACTTTTGATAATAACTAAACACTAAACCGAAATAATGAACTCTTCTAAATAAGAAATGGAAAATATGCTGTAAGCGCTTGGTGAAGCTGAAAGAAATCTGAAAGAGCGTAAAAACAATATTCAATAAAATAAGGGATTACTTGGTAACATTAATTGTTAAAATTTCAAAATATACTGAGATTTAGAAAACCAAAATTGATAATTTCAAGTTTCTATTTTATTTGTGTTGTAAAACAACAAAAACTGTTACTATAATATAAAAACATTATTAAAAAAGCAAAATAGAGAAAGACACAAATAAGTATTAGGCAAATTAAAAAAAAAACCTTAAAAAATTCATGAAGAGTGCTATTTTGTGTATTTTTTGCTGTTTCTCAGTTTGGATATTAATATCTCCCAAACCATTGAGAAGCGAGCATACAAACATTATATCAATAGAAAGCTTGTAAAAAATGATATCGATTGATGTTAAAATATACAGGGTGTTCCATTTGAAAATTTCGTTTAATTGTTCAATTTGCGTTTCATAAGGCACTCTGATGAAAAATTATCACAAACTTAAATTTAACATGATAGTGGTAGACTACACGATGTTGAAAAATTTTTGAGAAAATTTCAACCCAAAAGATTCATCTGTTTTAGAGCAGTGATCTTTCAAAAATGGATCTTTTGATGGCTTAAATAGCAAATATCAGCAAAACGAGTGATGATAGACCCATAAAAGTTTATACAAAGTATATTTTATAAGGAATCCAAAAATGTCATAATATACTGGGTGTTCCATTTAAAAAAACATAACTTTGGTCCGCCATCTTGGAATGGACATCCGGTATTTTTAAAATGTGCGCTTAAAGGTATTGTATATTCTATCGAAAACCGCATGCCGATATCTTTTTTAATTTTAGAGTAATGTTACTTCCTCGCAGCGCTGGGGCACCCTGTATGTAATATACTTTCTTATGCAATATACTTTCTTATGTTTTACGTATTCCGATATTGGAAAAAGTATTAGTGGACGTGGTACTTCAAAACCACAAAAATATTGATGTTCCCATAATCCATGGGTGTTACCCTATTGTTGATGTTAAATAAACATTGGAGTAGAAAGGTAATATATCTTATTAAGTATAAAAGAAATTTTGTTTTTTTTAAATTTGTAAAATGTCTTGTTTTTAATGTTTTTGTTTTTATAAAAAAATGCAAAAAGTATCGTGTATATAATAATAATATGTCTAGCTTTATACGTTTTTCCATTCTTTGTAGTCCTGAAGAAGGGAGGAAACAACTCCCGAAACGTCGACTCTATGAAATATAGTGTTTATTTGAAAACTTTGAAAGTTCGAAGAAGGCTTTTATTTATCCTTAATATAAACTAAGTACGAACGTGATCCTACATCTTATATTTTCTTATTTTAAATGTAACACGCTAGAGGATTTTTTCCGATAACAGTGATATCTAACATATAGGTATAAACCTAATTTTTTTTAAATCTTTTTAACTTATTAATTTATCAACAGGTGTTTATAAATAAGTAAGTTAACTTAAGGTTTCTACCTACATACTGGGTATCACTGTAATCGGAAAAAAATCCTTTAGGGGGTGGCGAATTTTTAGTTTCTGTCGAATTTTAAAGTGCTCGTAATTAAATTTAAATTTCGCTTTTTTCGATTCGATTTCGATTCGAAAGGTAAATTTGAGCAATTTACCTTTAAAAATGTGGATATTTCATATTTCAATAAGGTTTAAATGAACCTACACCTACCTTATTCAAATTCAGTCATGAATAAGGTAGGAACTATACCGAAACATGAACTTATTTTTGGAAATAAATTTTGTTCGAAAAACTGTGCTGATTTATTTAAACCTTATTGAATTACACATTACACCTACGAACGACGAACGTAATTCTCATTATCGTCTAAACTGTAGATATTATGTCAAAACATTTAAGAAATTAGTATTATGAAAATGGGGCGTAAAGAATGTATTCTTACTTTTAATCATAAAATAATATAAAATAAATCTTCATAAAAAATGGTTTTATTTGATATCTAAATGAACATATTCTAAATCTATTTGAACCAAGAGCGTATTTATTTTTTTTTTATTTAAATTGACCTAAAATAGTTCATGAACTATGGTACAATTGTAAATTAACGACATTTTTTGAAAAAAAAATCCCTCCAAGAAAACTGGTGTGTTCCGACCCTGAAAATTGTTTTTTGTTTGTACATAGTTGAGTCTACTTCCTACGATATTCTTCTCATCACTTCTTTTTAGGATACACTGTAATTATTTTCAATTAACAATTACGAACCTTTAGTTCAAAAAGTCATCTTAATCAATTGACCGAGATATAAAGAAACAACGTTAAGAATTCATTTTTTTTTATTTAAAATTACCTACAATAATTACCCGTCATAATTTTCAATTTAAAAAAATAAATTGTGAAGTTAAAGAGAACCAAAACTGTAGAGGGCAACTAGCGGGTTTTCAAAAATAAGTTGAATTTCCAACTTTGTCTCTTCATATCTCGGTTAATTGATTTTAAGAGGACTATTTTAAATATTTTTCTGAGGATCTCCCTGAAGGGGCTCCAATAACGTACCTACTGGAAAGCTCTTGCGCCACTTTCGAGACACCCTGTACTGTATATATGTTTGCAAATTATAAAAATTTAAGGCTTAGTTTAGGTAATCTGGGTTTTTTTTTAATCTCCGGATCTCGAAAAAATCACCCAATTTCGAGTTTTCATCAATAATTTTGCCCTCCCCAAGGTGATATCCTAGCTCACCGTTTTCAAACCTGTTAGATTTTTTTTATAGATTAAATATACATTGGAGATGGCTCGAAAATGGCTGCAAACTCTAAGTCCAAAGCCAAAGATGAGAGGAGGTGTATATGCACAAAGATTTCATTCGCTCAAAGTTGTTAACAGAACTAAGAACTAGGAAAATCTGAAAGGAAGCAATTAAGTAGTACCTATTTTATTGGTCGTAATCAACGTCGAAGTAACATAAAATTACTGGAAAATCGATCCATAATTACGTAATGGGTTTCCCAAATACATTATTTATTGACGAGAAAATGATCATGTGAAAGTAAAATAATTTGTCCATGACAAAACCAATCCGGAGGGCTAGAAAACCCATTTCTGGGTATATAAAAATAAATTTTCGATAATAACAATTTTAGTTTTCTTATAAGTCTGAGGATTAAATACAAATATAACGAATACACAAAATGCACACCGCACAAATATTAATTTAGCCTAAACTCCGCGGGAAGAAGGGTGCACTAATGAAAACCTCCGTTTAAAATTAATAAAGAAGCGCGGTAGCAGTTGCAATATAAATTAAAATTATAACAATTAGTGCAAGTTTATAAACAAATTAAGAAGCGAAACTCGGCTGGGTGTTAATGCCGAAAAGGTTTTACACCTGATGTATTGTTTTAATTGCGGCAGGCTTCAAACTGCGATGATTGTTTTAATGAATTTTACATGATGCCGTTTTATAATTAAACGCCGCCTGATTATGATATATACTTTCTAATTAACGCCACCGAAATTTTAAATTAATACAGCCATAGCCAAAACACCCGCGAACATCACGTTTAATGTCTTACTTTAACGCTTCGAGTAATTAAAAATTTTCTTTACAAAACCTCGGAATTAAAAGATTTTTAATTAGTAGATAAATATTTAAATTTTACTTACTAACTCCTGAATCACAGAGGTAACAAAATAAAAGAAGAAAATTAACGATATTTTTCACTTGATTAAAGGAATTTGTAAGTTTAATTTATTATTAGAATTAGAGGCGCTAAAACTTCAATAAATGATAAAAGAAATAAATGATGGTTTCTTAATTATAAACAAAAACACTTTATTAAACCCTAGTTTACATTAGTCGAGTGACTGCCCATTTAACTGAACACAGTAACTCGACTCGCCTAAAGATTTAATATTGCAGGAATGTGTTTCTTTTTTCATTCCCTTTAAAATAAGGTGAAACTCGATAGGGATTGCAATTTAAAAAAAGTGGGGTAGTTCTCTCCACAAGACACCCCAAAAGATGGGAAAGTACTTTTTGAACAATGATAAAAAAATGCGTTTTTATTTTTATTCAAAAAGTATGCCCCTATCATAGACTCTACATGAAAAACAAAAATTCTATATGAAAACTAAATTCAATTTGAATGGCACTAGGCATCGTTTTTGTTAATTTTTTTATTACAAATGCCCAAAAATTTTTACTAGCGAAAAGTACGCTTTTCAAACATTTAACCGACTATCTTCTTAAGGCCAATCGATAGAGAATGTCAAATTATGTAAAACTGCCAAATTGTAATCGAAAAAGGTAAACGATTACAAAAATATGGAAGGGAAACAAAAATGCGAAATTTCAGACTTTTCATGATATTTCAGGACCAGAGCAAGATATCTCGGATTTCTAAATAGATTCTAAAGGAGTTTGAAAATGGGCAACTTTTTTCTAATTTAAGCAACTTTGTAACTCTTTAGGTTCACAAGGTCCCAATGGTGTGCACCGTAAAAGTGACCACCCTGTATTAGTATAAAGTTGCTTAGGGTGCGTTCCGAGTGGGACGTATGCATTTTCTAGTGCATAAGCTACATATGTATAGGGTTCCGAATGATATGCGCGCATATGCGCTACTTCAATTCGGAACGCTTAAATGTACGTAACACGCTTCTGTTTCGAAAATTAATATTTAATTTTAAAAATAAGTATTCTATTGGGCAGATTCTGGTCAAAATTAAAAGCCTTTAATTTAAAACAAATAATGTATCCATGGAAATTGTCCAGTACAACCCACATAACAAATTTAAGTTTAGAGGCCTTTAAACTTAAATGATTTTACCAGAATCTGGGTATTAATCTTTTTAAGTCATTTCCATTTCTGAATTTACATCAGTCCATTAAATTTGACAATATGCGCATATAATTCGGAACGTTTTTTGTACTTTTTATGTCCACCTGCTGTCAAATGTCAAACGATCAGTCAGGTGTTTGAAGATTATTGATATTTATTGTAATAAAAGAAATAGAACCTGTAGTAAAGAAAAATAGTAAAAAAGTTTTATAAGAAAATTATAGTTTTCTTAAATTTTAATATACCTATAAAAATACAAAATTATTTTTATCCATTAAAATATTACCAAAAGGGGCTAAAATGCTGAAATACCAAGTATAATTTTAAAACTTTTCAATTTATATTATCAACTGAGCATGCTTGCATATCGAGCATATGGTTAGAGGTAGTGGGTGCCTTCCGAGTGGAACATATTATGCATCAGAACGCTTTTTTAAAATTTTGAACTGTCAATCATCACCTGTTTATTCCTTGTAGTTTTTATTATAAGCAATTAACAAAAAAACATTTCTCGAATTGCCAACAGTTAATAATTATTTAAATGGAACCTAAAAATTCTAGTAATAACCACCTAGAACCCTCAACTAACTGTAACAGGTGAAGAAATAGAATGAAGAAATAGTAAACGTGCAGTGCGCATGCTTGCATACAGTGCATCACCTCAGGAGGTAGTGCACGGTATGTACGAAATGCACGACCTTGAAACCTACCGTACGGTGCATATGCGCCACTCGGAAGGCACCCAGAGCATGATATACTGCGATATACCTCGAGAAAGGCGGGGTATATACTCCAAATGTCTAATTCGGAACACTTCAGATGCTCATAATACCGTATATGCATAATTCGGAATGCAGTCTGAGTAGTTTCGTAAGCGGGCATGCGTAATGTGATGTACTGCGATATACCTTTAGAAAGGTGGGGCTTCGCTTGAGTATATACTGCAAATGTCTAATTCGGAACACTTCAGATGCTCATATGCGGTGTATGCGTAATTCGGAAAGCAGCCTTCCAAAAATAATGGCATTTGGATTAATTTAAGAATTATTACTCATGTTAAAAATTGAAAATTATAAAAACTAACCACAAACAACAGACAGGACAAAAGAATGAAACTATTTATGATGGGTAATGTGAGATTTAATGCCCAAATTACACATTACGCATGCCCGCTTATGAAACTACTCAGACTGCATTCCGAATCATGCATATACCGCATTATGAGCATCTGAAGTGTTCCGAATTAGACATTTGGAGTATATACTCCTGCTAAGCCCCGCCTTTCTCGAAGTATATCGCAGTATATCATGCACTACCTCTGACCTAATGCTTGATATGCAAGCATGCGCAGTTGATAATAAATTGAAAAGTTTTAAAATTATACTTGGTATTTCAGCATTTTAGCTCCTTTTGGTAATATTTTTATGGATAAAAATAATTTTGTATTTTTATAGGTATATTAAAATTTAAGAAAACTATAATTTTCTTATAAAACTTTTTTATTATTTTTCTTTACTACGGGTTCTAAATTTTTTTGATAGCCATATTTATTTCTTTTATTACAATAAATTATCAATCAATTTTTGCTGTGCATTTACTTGATTTACTTCAAACACCTGACTGATCGTTTGACATTTGACAGTAGGTGGACATAAGAAGCACAAAATCCGTTCCGAATTATATGCGCATATACGCGTAAATATAATTCGGAACGCTTTATACGCTATGCTCCTGCTCACGTGCATATACCTAATACGGAATGTAGCCTCAGTTAGAGGTGAGGCACGGTATGCATATTATTCAAGATTCCAAATGGCGGCAAAATTCAATTTTATGCAGCATATGTCCCATTCGGAGCACGTCGTATACCGCATAAACAGCATATGTCCCACTCGGAACGCGCCCTTAGTTTGGGCGCTATATGCTGGCTTTGAAGTTACAATTTTGAAATTGTTTTTCTGTTTTAAATTTAAAACGTTTTAGGCGATTTTGTTCAAATTTGGAAGGTTGGCATAGTTTTAGGAGACAAAAAAAACCCTTATCAAAATTTTGATTAAAATCAATCCAGGGGCGTAGAACTTGGTTTTTTTTTAAATAAATAAATGTTTCAAATTTCTACGCCAATGGAAGAAAAGTTTAGGTATGGTTTTTAGATTAAATAACGTATTTACTAAATAAAAGGTACTCTTGTTAAGACTCGATTACTCTCACGGTTTTCGAGAAATTTGTAATTTAATAATTTACTGTTTACAAAAAAATATTTACCAAAACACAATACTAAAAATAAAAAAAATCATAAAAACTGTTCAAAATATCCACCATTTACACGAATACAATAATTTGCAGCGCCAAATGTGTCTATTGAACAGTATTTTTTCGAATAAAATCATATTGAAAAAATAAAATATTTAAAATTGTAACAAATACATATTCTTTACTTTAATAATAATATTTTGAGCTATTAGTTATTACATTTTCGTAATTGTCCATAGCCGTGCAGTACACAAATGCAGAATATACCGATTGGTACATTGATTTTGTCAAGGAAATGGACGGGATTGTGTATACTCCGAACTCCGAAAGATATCCAAATCGCCGAACACCAAAGGCGGATTCTCGCGAGTAAAAATGTTAAGAGTAGTTACCTGTATAGGTAACAATGTACGTTCTTGCGAGCAAAAATCGAGAGTAGTTACGTCGAGAGTGACGTCTTTTGCTAACTATGGTTACTAAAATCCTAACCATGGTAAGGAGGTTGCATGGAGGTTGTATGTAGTTGTTTTATATTGGTTATTTTTGTTAATAAACTTTTTTTTCAGAATAATTTATAATAATTAACAAGAAGGTCTTCATAATCTAAGGACGTTTTAAATGTCTTTTATTAATTTTTTTAAGTAAAAATTATACGATTTATATTTCATAATCCCAATAGTTATTTATCATTAATAATAGTTAATATTTTTTAATTAGGTATTTCATTTTGTAAATTTTTAAAAAACAACGTTCGCGCGATATTCGAGTAGTATCTGCCGATGACGTCATAGCATAGAACAGTAACTACACCTTACCACAACGGTAAGGAGTAGTAACTCGCAAGAATCCGCCTCAAGCCATGAAGCCACCCAAAATTTGCCGCCGTCGAGAGACCTGTAGCTTTGCTCCTCTGACAACTAACTATGAAAGGCAGCGTTTTGTAAGGGTTCCTGAAGTAGAAGAATTTTTAGAGCGTGTTGAAGAAGATCCAGATCTAAGTACTAGACGAATAGGCACAGGGAACTAGGAGTAGGAAAAGATGTCGTTCATAAAGTGCTTCAAAAGAACAGTTGCTACATCCGTACCATAAATGTCAGTTCAAGATCTCTTAGTTCATGATCCTGAAATACGCCTTGATTTTTGTCGGTTCGTAAATATCCAAAAAGAAATAAATTTAAATTTTGGCAACAATATTTTGTTCACAGATGAAGCATGTTTCACAAGAAGAGGGGGATAACAAATTTCCACAATAAACACGTTTATGCAGAAGAAAAACCGCATGCAATCAAGGTAAACCATTTTCAAGACGAATTTAAAATTAATGTGCGTTGGCATAATTGGCAATTTTATTGTTGGTCCGGTCATTCTCCCACAAAGATTAACGGGAGAAATTTATTTGCAAAATCTGCAAAATACGTTACCAGATTTGACAGAGGATTTCCCTCTCCAGCTTCGGAGAGATATGTGGCTTATGCACGATGGAGATCGTCCATATTTTACATGAGATATTCGAAATCATTTAAATCAACAGTGCCCAAATAAGTGGATAGGTAGAGGCAATGACGTACCTGTAAATTGGCCAGCACGATCTTCCGACTTAACGCCAATGGATTATTTTTATGGGTCCATCTTAAAGGCCGTATGACACTTACGAGTTTACTGTATAAAATCTTCACATGTTTTCTATGCAAAAAACTCGCAAGTATCATACACGTTTTTTAATAGAGTTTTCTCGTGATTTTTTTTTTTTTTTACAAACAAGTAAATGTAAATAAATTTTAATTTAAGAAAGAGCAAGAGCGAGTTTTCTCTAATAAAAAATGATAGGTGTCGTACAAAAAATTTTATGGAAGAAACTCGCGAGAAAACTATTACAAAAAAGTGTATGATACCTGCTTGCGAGTTTTTACCATAGAAAACCCACGAGAAAACATGTGAAGATTTTATACAGTAAACTCGCAAGTGTCATACAGCCTTTAAATCCATGGTTTATATATTACATGACACCTATAAATGAGGAACAACTGTGGCAACGTATTCAAATACAAAAAATGATCTTATGGGTGATGAAGAAATAATGCAGAGTGCATTATAATTTTCTTCGTCGTGTAAATTATTGTATTCGTGTAAATGGTGGACATTTTGAACAGTTTTTATGATTTTGGTAAATATTTTTTTTGTAAAATTTATTGAAAATTATTAAATTACAAATTTTTCGAAAACCGTGAGTCGAGTCTTATCAAGAGTGCCTTTTGTTTAGTAAATAAGTTATTTAATCTAAAAACCTAAACCCCTTTTCTTCCATTGGCGTAAAAATTTGAAACATTTATTTATAAAAAAAAACCAAGTTCTACGCCTTTGGATTGATTTTACTCAAAATTTTGATAAGGGTTTTTTTGTCTCGTAAAACTATGCCAACCTACCAAATTTGAACAAAATCGTATAAGCCGTTTTTAATTTATAACAAAAAAACAATTTCAAAATTGCTAAAAGGTTCTTGTCCCAATAATGTATAAGTGGGTGGTTTTTGGCCAGCTACCAAAAAGTTCCCAATGAGGAACGAAACTTCGCTAGAAAAATAAAAGTTTTGAAGTAACTTATGCATTTCTGTTTTGTCCGAGCTGGCCAATAACCAGCCACTTATTAATTTCAAAATTGTATAACTTCAAAGCCATATGGCACACAGCGCCCAAACTAAGTAACTTTATACTAAGGTAAGTTTACCGATTTATTTTGGTCTAAGGAATATGTGGTAAGCTGCTGTAAAGACCTTTTACAGACACCCTACATAAAAAATATTTTTCCGACGACCATGAGAAAATCGTATACATATGTCATTCTTATTAGTGGTTTAGAAAATCTATCACTTCTACACTAGTGACTTTGGTTTCATGTTTTGTAACTCTGAAATACTTCTTGTAATTTTCGATAGAGGCGCTGCTAAGGAATTCCGAAAGCCCTAATCAGTCCAGGTGCAAGAGTATCAATTTGGGTCGCGTGACAAAAATGTAGGACCAAAGTTTGTTTTGTGTTAAGAGCATCTTCCTAAACACCCGCGATAAATTTTCCGTTGGACATAATAACAAGGTATAAAAAATCCATCCCACTATTCTGGAGCTTCTTTGCAAATTATGACCAAATAACTGATAATTAATGCGAATCCCTAGAGGGCGCGCGAGTTTGGGAGGAAAAATTATGAAAAATCATGAAATCGAGCAGTAGTTCTGCAGTCATAACTCAAGTTTCCCTCGTTAGATTTTCAATTCTTTTTCAGATTTATAATCTAAATTGATTAGGCTACATCCTGCCAGAGAGTTACCTTCCGCAACCTAGCTCAAAATTAATTAGAGGGGTCCAAAGTTAAGGTACTTTTAGATCATTATATTTTTTTTGTACATTTTCCAATTTTTTTTTCCTTCTGGCAAAAATTAAAGAAATGACTTCTAAATCCACTACAAAAAAAATTATACAAAAATGTTGTTCGTATTAACTTTTATGACTGCAGAACTGAATCACTATATTTACCGTTTAGGAAATTGCTCTTAAGGCGCGTTCACATCTGAGCACGTACGGGTACGCGGAAAACCGAGACAATGCTTTTTCTCCTATCTGTTTGGTGCCACGCAGAAACAGATGGGAGAAATTGCCTCGGCTTGCTCAGATGTAGACGCGCCATTATTAATACTCGATTTGTAGTAAACGGCAATTAATTTTATATCTATAATAAAAGGCTATATTTTTCCAAACGACTTATTTTACTAAGTTTTACATCCTCTCTAAAAAAAGTATCTACTTAAAAATCACCCTGTATAGATTTAGAAAATTATGGTTTGAAATAACACCAATTTTATATAGTGATTTTTTTTAATAAATATTATATGCTATTAATGTAATACAAATTGTAAATTTATTTTCTAAACAATGTACCTAAAAAACCTGGATGAACTGCAGTCTCACATTGAAGATATCAAAACAATTTCTCAAGTCAAATATTTTGCGATTATTCTTAGTTTTTGTAGAATAAATCTCTACAGCAAAAGAGAATCTTGTAGTTGACCATTAGTTTATTTGTCTTGATTTTCGGCTATGAGTGTTGATAACAAATGAAACTCATCCATCAATTCTTCGTTTAGTTAAAGAGCAGTTTTATATGTGATACTGGTAAGTAAGACATCTTGAAGATCAAAAAATGCTTTGCTTGCTCTTATTTAGTAAATCAATATGTATGAGACATGTGTTGTCTTGATTTTCAACTGTTTATTCTTATTTTACATTAGAAGAGGGTTGTCCACGTGACAGGTGAGATATAAAATTATAAACCATCACCACTCCTCATTACTAAATAATTGTACGACTTTTCAAGCAAGCATAATTCCCCATTCTTCATGTTTCCGAAGTGGAAAAACCTGGGACTTGGGATAGTTCTTTTGATCGTGGTTTTCAAAAAAATTCATTTTGTAAGTAACAAACGAGTCTATTTAAGCAATAAATTTAATCACATTGCATTGTTGGTTGATCACATTCCAAATCCCTACACTTGGCGTTAGTTAATTCCCGCCTTATCTCAACGCTAATTGCTGGATGATTTTGCTTCTTCAAGAGGTTTAATAAAGCATCTCTCTGTTCACTTGAAATATCAGCTTTATATCTTTGCACAAAGGTTAGAAATGCTTGATGCCATAACACTGGAAGATGACGAGGATCCCTCTCGAATTTCAAAAAGTGAAACACAACAGCATCAACAACTCTGTATGGTAAAGCATACTTTTTGTCAAAAAAGATTCGTAAAAATATTGAATTTGCTCCAGAATATTCCATTTCGGCAATTTTTAAAATTGTTGCAGAAGAATGTAGAATTGGAATAGAATTCTTTGTAATGACAGATCCAATAATTATAGCTTCCCTTAATGTACAAGTGCCACTTTCTAATAGAGGAAGTAGAAATCCTTTCATAAAACCTCCCGGTTTAAATAAAGCTTTACGGAGAGCTTGATATAAATGGAAGTTAAGGCGTTTATATTCTGCAAAATCATCACGAATACGGGGAAGCAGTACTAGATTGAAGAAACGTTGAGCCATTTTATCTTTTAAATTTGAAGCAAATATTCTTGTTGCTTGATACATTGCTGCAGCAGACCATGTTGGTGGATCTAAAAATAATTATGGATTAGAAAAATGGACGATAACAAAATGTCTACAATTTAAAAAGATTTTAATCTTGTGGATTTTCTAATAAAAATTTTTCTGTCTTTTTAAGCATAATTTAATACTCCTACATTTAAACCAACATAAGAAGTTATTCTTTTAAAAAAATATATAAATTTAAAAAATAAATTACCTGTGATGTACAAAATTTGTTCCCAGTTCTGCAGTTTAGGTATAATTTTGAAAGCTTTAGGCAATTTTCCACTTCGATACTTCCTCAAAACATCTCTTACACCTTCATACATTGATTTAACCCGGGGATCTAGGTCTTGTACTTGCAATGTCCCAGTGTCACTAAAGCGTGTTTGTAATTCTGTTTGCTTCTCAGTAATTTTTTCCATAATTATATCAGCTAGAGTTCTCCTTGGAGCTGGATTTAAATTCATGAACTTTTCCATTGCTGCTTCATCCTCCTCATTAATTTCAAGGTCTTCATAATATGTATCTGGCTCCATTTCCGTTTCATCTTCTTCCTCAGAGCCACTGTCAGAATTATCGGAGTCAGCTTGTAATTTAACAGTTTTGGTTGTAAATGAAGCATTATTTGAATCAGTAAGTTCAGTTTCAATTTCTCTTTGTTGGTCACGGGCAGCTGAGAGGATTTTTCTCGATAAATTGGCATCAACAAACTAAAACAAAAAGATTCATAAACTATTAGTGTTTTAATTTATTTTCCTGTAAATATGTAATTGTTCAAAATTTAAAATAGCTATATTACTCGGATTTTAAATTTGAAAGTGCGCAACAAAATGCCACTTATGAAATTTTATATACTATTAAAAATCCACAATTCATAACAAATTTATACATTAAAATGAGTACTACCCCTCATACAAAATAAAACTGTTTTTTCTCATATAAAAAATTATATCATTTATTAATTTTTTCTTCAAACGAAAGGCAATAAACTGAACAAGTTTAATTTCTGTACCGCGAAAATGTGCAATAAAAGTTAAGCAAAATGTAACTTAGTGCATATGCAAGTGACCCAAATTCTACAGTAATTATCATAAACATTAGAAATAATACCATAAAGTTTCAATAAAAAATTTACCTGTTCTTCCTCATCTTGACGCAATCTAATTTTATTTCGATTTTTTGGTTTAACAAATTTCGCATCAGTAATATCATCTTCCAGCGAACGTTTCGTTCCCACTTGAGAAGGTTTCGCTTTTTTAGATTTCCCCATTTTAATAGATATAATTTGTTTATCTAACAATCACAAAAAAAAATAGCGAGTGTTTACTTATCCGAAAAGAGGTTATGTGGTCAAGAATTATTTATTTCAGATATAAATCAGCGTATAGTAAAAAAATACTATATGTAAAGTATTGTACACTTGTTACACAACGTTAAGACGTATTTAACTGCACTTTGCAACTTTAATTATTGCAGATGTAATTAGATTAAAAACAACACCTCAAATTTAAAGACGAAAAACGTGGTTTTGACAGCTGTTGACAGCAACAAGTTTAAACGAAAAAGGCCGAATATTCCCGATGTAATTGTGCTTGGATGTATTTTTATTCTATGGCTTGTGCTTTCATTTTACGTACATACAGGGAGAGGTAAAAGTATTCTAATATTAATTTCTTCTATTAGCGTTTTCGGCTTAACTGCACTCAGTGCGCACTTGCATTGCCCCAGTTCGTCATCCAGGGCACCTCCAGTGCAACTCCACCGATCCAGTGCACGCGATAACCCGAACACGTTTTGTGCTGGCTTTTTTAAACTAACCTGTGATCTAACCTAAACAATATTACATTTACATTCAGAATTGAGGAATATTTATTAGGAATATGAACGGCCCAAAGAACACTATATGTGCCCTAAAATAAATGCTGAAACTTTTGAACTTAGTTTGCCGTTTTCAGATAACGTTTTATATGAAAAATAAATATAAATTTCATCATCATCAGATGAAGATGAAGATGATAACAAAATATCTGGCAACATTTACATTTTTTTAAATTTTTAAATTTTTCAACTTGGACTCTATTGTCGAGTAATAGCGTTTTCGGGTTAACTGCACTCGGTGCGCACTTGCATTGCCCCAGTTTATCATCCAGGGCACCTCTAGTGCAACTCCACCGAACCAGTGCAAGTTATGAGCCGAACACATTTTTGTGAACCAGTGCTGAGTTTATCATAACTTTACAAGTCCCTAAAGTTTCTAAGAAGAGAATTCACGAATATGATAAGTCCAAGTTCATCGAACTCGAGAACTATATCCATAAAAGTTTTAATTTTTGGGAAAATTTTCTCAGCGTAAATGAAAATTTCATTGTCATCCGAAGAAGAGATGATAAAATATTTGGGAACATTTCCATTTTTGTAATTTTTTTTCAATTTTTGAGCTTTGTTATAATTGTTATTATCTTGGAATAAGTCCTCCATATTTGCACTGAAATCAGCACGAGCTCTTGGAGCCGGTGCGAGAAAAGCTGCACTCATAGCGTTTTCGGCTTACTTGCACTGGCCTGCACTGCGTTGCACTGAGTGCATTTCGGGTGTTCGGCTTATAATTTCAACTCGCATTTTCTCGGTGCCGAGTGTTCGACTTAGAGCGAATAGTGCACCAGTTGTGCACTGAGTGCAGCTTTTCTCGCACCGGCTCCAAGAGCTCGTGGTGGTTTCAGTGCAAATATGGCTGACTTATTCCAAGACAATAACGATAATAACAAAGCTCAAAAAATAAAAAAATTACAAAAATGGAAATGTTCCCAAATATTTTATCATCTCTTCTTCGGATGACGATAAATTTTTCATTTAAGCTGGGAAAATTTTAAAAAAAGTCCCAAAAATTAAAAGTTTCATGGATATATAGTTCTTGAGTTTGTTGAGTAATATTCCTTGGGTCGTCCGTATTCATGAATTCTTTTTTTGAGACTTTAGTGACTTGTTAAGTTATGATAAATTCAGCACCGGTTCACTAAAAGGTGTTCGGCTTATAACTTGCACTGGTTTGGTGGAGTTGCACTAGAGGTGCCCTGGATGATAAACTGGGGCAATGCAAGTTCGCACCAAGTGCACTTAAGCCGAAAACGCTATCAGTGCACTCCTAGTGCACGACTGGTGCACTTTTCGCTGTAAGTCGAACACTCGGCACCGAGAAAATGCGAGCTGAAACTATAAGCCGAACACCCGAAATGCACTCAGTGCAACGCAGTGCAGGCCAGTGCAAGTAAGCCGAAAACGCTATAAGTCTGCCGAGTCCGCCATATTTGCACTGAAACCAGCACGAGCTCTCGGAGCCGGTGCTAAAAAAGCTGCACTCAGTGCACTTCTAGTGCACAACTGGTGCACTTTTCGCTCTAATAGCGTTTACTGCTTATTGCACTAGTGCGCACCAGTGCTGCACTAAGTCGGTGCGTCGTTTTCCGCTTGCTTCTTCGGTGCGAACTATTCCAGTGTTGCTGTTTTCTGCTTACCCTAAAATTGCACTCAGTGCGCAACGAGTGCAACTTTATCGGAACCGACTCGGCTAGCCGGTGCATCAGTTCCAGTGCAAATATGGCGGACTAAATATGTCATTTGGCTATTGTTGTTTCAAGAGTTTAGGTTAAGTTACGTAAAATTTGCAATTCTATCGTTAGGGGTCCTTAGCAAAATTTGCACTGAGTTGGGCTTTCGTTTTCGGCTTCGAGTGAATTCCATAGCAATCCGTAAAAGTGCATGACGTCACATGTTGCACTCGGTGCGCACTTGCACTGTTGAAGCAGAAAACGCTATAAGTCGAACACTCGGCACCGAGAAAATGCGAGCTGAAACTATAAGCCGAACACGCGAAATGCACTCAGTGCAGCCCAGTGCAGGCCGGTGCAAGTAAGCCGAAAACGCTATAGGGGCCTTCACACGCGAACGATTTGGCGCACGCATTCGCGCGCGATTGTTTCCAAAACAGACTCGATTTCGCGCGTTCCAGGATTGCAACCGCAAACCGTGTGCGATATTTTTGGAAAAAATAATTGGCGCAGGATAGCGCATACGCTTTGTCTTCCACAGGAACTCGTACACACAATCGCGCGCGAATGCGTGCGCAAAATCGTTCGCGTGTAAAGGCCCCTTATATGATAAAACCACTGTTTTATTTGATTTTACAAATTAATTTCAAACGCATTTTTGTACCTATTCAACAAAACTCAAATAGGTTTATTGTACAGGGTGAGTTTCTAGTCCTAAAAGGTCTGTACAAAACTGTACCATATACGCCTGTGACCAAAATAAGACGACTTAACCAAACTCATCTCTATCCAAAAGTGCTTCGTTAAGGTGCTACGTAAAAGCCCCTTCTTAAAATATTTGTAAATTGCCGAGCACTTTGTTAAAATGATAATTTCCAGATTTTTTCATTCTTTATTTGAGAATTTATTTTTTGTTCCATTTTTAATCTATTACACTTTAAGAAAATGTTATTTTTTATAATATAATAATATACTACAGGGTGATGATAAAGTTTGGAACCTTTTATTCATAACTGCCGCATTTAATTGTTTTGAGAAAATCGCTCGGACAGGTCAATTTTAGTTTTTAAAATACAATCTCTTGATATAAAAAAAAATATTAATGACGTCACTGGTGCTTTAACCAGTGACGTCATCAGCGATTTTTTTAAATGGAAGCCCCCACTTTTTTTACTCATTATCGATAGAAATTTATGTCACTTAAACAATGATATAAAAAACAATTAAATTTTTTAACAAATTTTTGAATAAAAAATCTTTTTAATTCAAAAAAGGAAATTTTTATTTTAACGAAACTAATAATGACAAAAGAAAGTAAATGTTTAAATAATGCGCATTCTAATGCAAATGTAAAGTGTTAAATGTATTTAACAAAATTTAATAGTCTTGAAAAACTAATTTTTTGATTCCATTTAAATGTAAGGAAATTTACAAAAAATAAAATTTTCAATTTACCATTTATTCAAATCAGCCAAAATAAATCTTATACCTTATACAATATTCAAATTTAATAGTACAAATTAATTTTAAGTTTATATTAAAAAAAATTTTATACGAAAATTTGTTTACAAATGCAACAATTTTTTTACATCATCGTTTAAGTGACATAAATGTCTATCAAAAACCAGTGAGAAAAGTGGGGGTTTCCATTTAATAAAATCGATGATGACGTCATTGCTAAATCACCAGTGACGTCATTAATATTTTTATTATACCAAGAGATGGGATTTACCTGTCCGAGCGATTATCTCAAAAAAATTAAATACGGCAGTTATGAATTAGGTTCCAAACATTATCATCAACCTGTATGTATATTTTTTAATGTATTGAATTTATTTTTCTTCTTCTTAGAAACGCCCAAAAAGTCGCGAGCCCCTACAGACCATTAAAGTTCTTAGATTTATTTTGTTTTTTTTTTAATTATTAAAAATTGGCTCATACGATCATAACAAAATTTGGTATGTGGCTAATATGTAATGGAAAAAAGTATTTCTAAACAATTTGTTTTTACTTTTTCACGCTATGTAAGTGGTCAAAAATAGGTCATAGTCATGCAAAATTTCTTATAACTTTTTGATCGGCGAATAAAAATTCATAAAAGTTTACTTATCTTTTCTTATGCCAAATAATATACTAAAACTTCAAATTTTTAATTTCATTAATAAAGAAATTACAGGGTGTGGGCCTAGTTACGTGGACACCCGCAGTATATTGATTAATTTCCGGTAGATCGGTAGAAATTATTAACTCCGATAAAAAGGTATATATTTTTGCACATTTCAGGAGTTTTTTTTTACAATTTCGAGTAAAAAAATTAAAAAAATTGCATGTAGCATGTATATTTGAATAAATAAAAAAAACAGGAATCGTTCTATCACATGCAATTAAAATTTTTTATTTTGCTCAATTCGTAATCTCACCAAATGGTTTGAAACCTGAGGACGCCTATGCCCCAACACATAAAGTTTATACAGGGTGCCCAAAATTCGACCGACAACGATTAACTGGAGATAGCAGACAGCATCGGAGCTAAGCGTAAATTTTCAACTTATTTCTGCAATAAAATTGAGTGATGGCTTCCTAATAGGGGGGTTATGAGTCTGTATGAGTCTAGCCCGCCTTCCAAATTTAGTACCATTAGAAAGGGTATACTTTTCTTAGTCCGAGGTGCTTTCTTTTTAAGAGTAAAATGTTCTGGAACAGTTTGCTCTGGAACAACTTGCACTTGATATCAAAAAGAACAGCCCCTAATGCAACTTCCCCACTACCGCGTGGCAAAACAATTGTGGAGTATTTCAAAATAATCGAAACTTTTCTGTTTTTGTTTTTAAACTACTTATTTCTATTTTTTTAAATAAAATATTGAATTATGTAATGGATCTACCTGCCAGACCGTATCAAACCTATGAAATACAAATATTAAATCCATTGGAAAATAAAATACTGATACTGAATCTTTTCTAAAACTTCGTTTTTCATATTTATTATAGCAAAACATTTAAATGGTTTTAATTTATATTAAAAATAACCTATGAATACAATTAATCACAAACTATTTGAAATCGCGTGGATTTGTTTACTTCCCCCACTCCTTTGGAACAACTTGCTCCAGATTTTAGGTTGGTGCAGCAAGGGTAAGGGGGGCTTCAAATTTAGTAGCTCAAGAACATACGTTCTTGTCAAAAAGAACTGGAGTAAAGTGTTCTGGAGTTACTCAGAACAACTCCGGAGTGTAAAAAGAAAGCGGCTCAGTAGAGTCATCCTCGCAATGCATTCTAAATTCAAATATCAGTATTCAACATTTTTTTAATAACATCAATTTTTAAAAACATAATTAAATAATTAAAATTTGATGATTTTAATTGTGACAAATTATAAGCCTAATATTTTTTAATATCAAAAGGTAAAGAATTCATAATAATTTAACTAATTTTAATAGATTGTCGTAACATTTTAAATATTTGTTAATTTCTTCAGCAAAAGTATTTGTCTATGAAAAATTAGTCCCATATTTAAAAAAAAGGAAACATAAAAGGCTGTGAGCAATTTTATTTTTTGGCTGTGGCAGGAGACGCTCCCGCCATAAGCATACAATCGGCTGCTGTCGGACGAGCGCGCATAAATGGGTCGCTTTAAATTGATGCATATAAAAATTTCCAACCTGTATATCCAAAAATGCGTTATAAGCCTCCAAAGTTGATTTTTCAAAATAGATTTTTTTTATTACGGCTAAAGCAGTTAAGATTTTTTAATGCAATTTTGTATACGTTACTTTTGAATACTGGAGGCTCATTGGTAAAAATTTGACCATTTTTCGATTTTTATAAGTGGTGTTGGATGGAAGAAGAAGTGAGGCTACTCAATAGACAATTAAAAAATATACTTTTTTAAAGTTCAAAAAAAACATTGCATATACTCGATATTAATTTAATTATTAAAATTAAGACATTTATTTCAAAGTTATCAGTTATGCTTGTTACCATGAAACGACCAAATTCATACCGTTTTCCAAATTATTTTTTTAAATTTATTCAAAAGCGGAAAAACCTACGCAAAGTTTATAAGGGGCAAAAAATCATATCCTTGAATTTCTCCACAAAAGTAAATAAGTTTTAAATAAAATTATTAAATAACTAAAAAGTTTTTGACTGTTTTATGCATTCTTCTTCCATCCAACACTCTTTACAAGAGTCCAGGATTAGCCAAATTTTTACCAATTGAGCGTCTAGTATTCAAAAGCACATGTACAAAATTCGATTAAAAAATCTCTACTGCTTTGGCTCTAATAAAAAAATCTATCTTAAAAAATCAACTTTGGGGGTTTATAACTGTTCAGGGGCTGGATTCCTGAAATCTCACACAGTGAATGTTAAATTCACCTTCCTCGAGCGCAAACTTTCACTCCAGGGACAGGTGTGACGTTATCCTCTAGGAAGTTATCCTCTATTTCCGAAGAAAGCCGATCGTAGCGCGGCGTTGCCACATCGAACACGTTCCGAGTAAGGCATCTCCTAGAGATATAAAGGAATTTCGCGTGGCTTTGGTATCATGAAAAGTATGTTGATTTGACATACCATTCATTTTCGCGTGGCTTTAATGACGTCATGAACGAAATAGTATGATGGAGTGGTATGTCAAATCACTAACCATGCTCAAAAGTGTGGTTACTACATATTTATGTAAACAACTTATGAATTGTGAGGTTAAGATCATTTAAGTTTTAAATTTCGTTTTAGCGTGTGGTATGTAGTTTTACTCGGCTGACGTCATCATGACGTCATACACAGCATACTATTCCCTAACCATCATACCGTTTTTACATAATTTTATGATGATACCACAAGCCACGCGAAATTGCTTATTAAAATAGAAAAATATAAAAATATTCGCATAACAACAAAAATCAAAACAAAACTTTTATAAATAAACTGAAATTAAATAAATACACATTTTAAAACATTACATCATATGCTGCAATGTGCATTTAAACTAATTATGTAATTTTCAGTTCAAGTCGTTCTCTTGGACGTGGATTCCTGAACTTTCACACAGTGAATGTTAAATTCACCTTCCTCGAAACGCATGCGTCAAAATCCCATCGGCGAATCCAAATTCACTTGGTCTGAACCAGGCGAATCAAGATTCACGAGTGAAAGTTTGCGCATGCGCTCGAGGAAGGTGAATTAAACATTCACTGTGTGAAAGTTCAGGAATCCACGTCTTGGAGATGCATTACTCGGCACGTGTTAGATGTGGCAACGACGCGCTACGATCGGCTTTCTTCGGAAATAGTGGATAACATTCTGGAGGATAACTTCACACCGGTTGCTCAGGGGTGAATTTTTAGATATAGATATACAGGGTTTCTCTAAATGGTCTGTACAAAACAATACCACATACTCCTGTGACCAAAATAAAACGATTTAACCAAACTTTAAACTTGGTTTACATGAGACCGTTTATGAACCAGATTTAAGAACTATGAACTAAGACTTAATATACTAATTTAAAAAATACAAAATAGTTTTAAGAACTTTAATGGTCTGTAGCACCTTAACGAAGCACTTTTTGATAGAGATAAGTTTACTTAAATCATCTTATTTTGGTCTCAGGAGTATGTGGTATCGATTTGTACAAACCTTTTAGGGACACCCTGTATATCATTTTGATATTTATCACGACTCACAACACTACTTTTTATACACCCTGTATGTTTTAAAAGTTCTACTTCCAAACCAGAGAGTCCAAACTCACGAATACTAACGAACACGTAAGCACAAACCGAGCGAGGTCGGTTTTCCACTGTTATTATTGTTTTTAACCTAAAATTATTTATTGTGTTATTTATGTTATTTTGATTTAATTTTTTCCTTTATTAATACATACCACAAGAAGAATATTGTTTATTATCTAGGTAAGTTATTTTATTTTGTTAATAATAACTAGATTGTAAATTATTTTATTGTTTTATAGGTTAAAATTTATAATTTTAGTATTTTTATGAATATTTATTATTAGGAAATGATAACAAGGTCTTTGATTATTTACAATAACTAGATTTAATCTAAAAAATTCAATATTTAATACATTAGCACTGGCAAAAATGCTAATGTATGGGAATTTTTGAGGAAGTAATTTTTCAACCGACAGCTAGGTTATATCATTCTGCCGGGTATTGGTATTTTTTCTTTGGATTTTTTAACTGTTTGTCAATCATTTATTATTGTACTGGCCGTCAATCAATAAAAAACAACTTTACAAAATAATAAATGCCAAAATAATGGGGCAGCAAAAAATTAGAACCCCACCGAATATGAGAAGCGAATAAAAACTATAATTAGATGTATAAAATGTAGTAGCAAATTTAACATTGAATACAGGTCAAAGAAGTAATTCCCCCTATGGAAAATATTTAGCTATTATAGGCGATGAGCATATATTGCGAACAGCGCCCCTGGCGGCGTTTCGGTGCAAGAAATACAGGGAATCAAAATAAATCTTTGTTGTGAAGTGGGGTTAAATTTTTGTGTTTCTTGTATTTAAAGTTAATTCGTTTTGTTAAGGAAGTTTGTTGCTAAAGCTTTAATGGAAAAAATGGTTGGATTTTGAATTTACCTCAATATTTTTTGACCATAAAAGTATTGAAATTTTTTATGCTGACCATTATTGGATTTAAAATAAACGAAAAAGACAGCATAACAAATTAAAACTGAGGTTGCTTGTGGTTGGAATATAAGTCGACTGCAAAATGTGGCCAAATAAAATATTTGGAAGGAAAAACACTCAAAAAAATGTTTCCTTTAAAAAATAATAAGTAACTTTAGTTTATCCAAGGAAGCAGAAATACCACAGTGTTTCACCAAATGGTTAAAATCAGTCTTCTAAAACCGGACAAGCTCGAACATGACCTTTGTAATTTTTACATTGATATTTTCACTCTTTAATTTTTGTTTTTTTTTGCTGTGTGTATTTCATTCTTTTGGGATTTCAACTAATGAAACTTACAGTACAATAGAAGTAGTAGAAAGAAGTTTTATTTAAAGCAGTTATTACCAACAATCAATCCAAAAATAAAGTTTTAATTGAACTTTCAACAAAATAAACACACTACAAATTACATTGTGTTTCTTTGGATCCCAAACTCCACATCAGGCCTAGAATAAATAATATAATAAAAATTTCAAATATACCACTAATATAATAGTAAATGTTATGCTTAAGACTTTCTTTTATCGCTTTTAATGTGCGCTTTGCGCCTTTTTACCTCTCATTAGATTCTCCAGGAAATTTATACAATTTATAGAATTTTGAATAAATACACAAAACTTTAAATTCAAATATTTGACGTCCCTGTATTTTTTGCAAATTACTGCCGCAGGGGGCGCTGCAGTAAACTTCGCTCGTCGCCTATTGAAACACAATTATAAAGCACTTACCATGACAAAAAAGATTAGATATTGAAGAAATAAAAAGAAACAATATTATTATTAACAGAAGAATCTTGTCCTTATAATGTATTATAAAATATAAGTTCTTGGGTTGAGGACAAAAAATGCAAATAAAAACAATAAACTTTTATTTCGCAACAAGTTTAATCGTTTACAACAACATACTTACGATTGTAAAGATAAATATAAAGATAAAGATAACAAATCCGGTTTAGCACTACACCATTTTAGAACACTTCACAATTTAAATTTTGGGGATGTTACTATATTAGATAGAGAAACTAATTTAAAAAAGAGACTTATTAGTGAAACTATTAATATTATTAAACATAAAAATAATATTAATATTAAATCTGATATGGAAGATTTACATGAATCATACCAATTTTTATTAAACTTTAAATAGTGTATTGTAATACTAACTGGCTTTGTAAACAAATATTTATTTTATTTTTTAATGTCAAATAATTTTGAAATTGACTTTGGCATTTCAACATTTCAAAAAAATTTTATACTATCTTATATACACCATTTTACCACCATTTATACATTAATTTATATTTATTTTATTATGAAGTTGCAGAAGACTATACTTTAAACGTTTTTTCAAAGGTTTGTTTGATTTTTTAATTTTTAATTTGTTGTAATTTTATATTGTTTGTAATTTTTTTAGCTTGATAAAGGGTTAAAATTAACCCGAAACTTGTGGCGAAATAAAAGTTTATTGTTTTTATTTGCATTTTTTGTCCTCAACCCAAGAACTTATATTTTATAATATTATTATTCTTAATAATGAATTGGAAAACTAACGAAGAATTTTTCTTCAAATATAAATGAGGTGGTTAAATTTTTCTAGAGTGGTTTTCATCTGAAGTGAACCTTGCGCAGTAGGCGATATTAGCCTTTTACTATTCGACGTAAAAACATCGATTTGTATATCTACAGGATTTCAAATTAATTCATAAACCTTAGTTTTGGACGGCTAGTATATAATCGCGTGCACCGTGCACCAATCATAGTCAAGGCCACTCTAGTACCTCATACTCACAAATATTACAGAAAATTAATTATTAGGGATTTATTTTTAAACATAAAAAATAGAATTGATGTATAAAAAGTATCCATTATTTTTATTATCTGATGCTACAGAATATAAATTAAATAATTCCAGAATGCTTTTATACAGGGTGTTACTTAAAGATATGTCGAAAATTCAAGAGGTGCTTTTTTTGGATCATTTACGAAATGATAAAAATATTTAAGAGCAAGAATACTCAGAATGACCAATAAATCGTGGGCGTACAAGGAAAACCCACTAAGTCACAAAATGCAACTTTATAGAAAAACGCATTTTAATGTTATAAGACCTGCGTAAAATCCAGTTTTAATAGTAAAAATAATTTTCCTTAATAAGCGCACGGTGGACTTAAGGTTTTCTTGTAAGTTGTATCACATTAATATGGACTTATACACGATAGAAGTCAATTCTATCAAAAACTGGACTTAGTGGGTTTTCCTTGTAGAAAGATCAGTTTTCTATGTCGAGAGGCATTGAAATCTGGCGCGCTTATTTGGAAACTGAAACTGAGATTGAAATAAAATTCTTAGGAGTTTTTTTTTAAAGCCTGTAACTTTAAACTACATACCGTGCAGACATAAAGTAAATCCCCCCCCTGCTAACTTTTGAACGGTTATGTTTTTGATTCTGAAAATTTGTCTACGTAGGAATCTAATTACGAACTTTCTAATAAAGGTATTTTTGATTTTGTGGAACTTCCGGTTATACCGGAAGTGCATGACAACTTTCTTATTTTAAATGGAACAACCAGTTTATTTTTGCATTTTCGTGTTCTCCATAAAAATACCAATAAATTGACCTAGCATAGTGTGGTCTACGATTAATACTTTCGGAATTACACCCATTTGAAAATCGCATTTTTATGCTACTTCATTTACATCAGAAATTGGACCCAAGTGCCCCAATTTCCTTATTTGAAATGAAATATTTTGCAATTAAGTTAATAACATTAAATTTAAACAAAATGTTTATTCAAGAGATTTCCTTTAGATTTTATGCCTGCCTAGACGTGGAAGGTTATGTTAATCAGCAAAATTAACGAAATTATGATTCAACATAATTTTGTTTAAATTTAATGTTATTAACTTAATTGCAAAATATTTCATTTAAAACATACAGATGTCTGTTTTACTATAATCAGATAATGTAAGCAGTATATACTTAGAAGTGCACTGATGAATTTAATATACACCGGTTATAAACAATCTTGGTTTTCATATCACACGGATTGCTTTGCTGGGGTAATTCTTTTATCTCAAATTCAATATTCGTTGTACAAAGACTTGCCGGATCAATGACGAAGACATCTATTTAAAAAGCTTATCCTGTTAACTTTATTATCCTTATTTATACATTTAAAAAAAATTTTGGAATTTTCAATAAACTAAAGAAAAATTTAGGGGTTACCATAAGAAAAAAGGGTTTCCCCATAAAAATTAAAAACCCATGGTATTATTAAATGCGTCCTCTTAGAAACACTTCAACATTTATCTGAAATATTTCTAAGGATTTTTTATTTTCAAGATATTCAGCGGGATCAATTAAAATGGGACACCCTGTATATAACTGGATCCTCTTTGTAATAGATAATTAAAGTTATTTCTTGGTATATCTATATGATTTTTAATTATTATTTTATCTTATATTGTAATATTTTTGTATGTAGTGTTAGTTTTATAATACAGGGTGTCCAGAAATTAAGCGGCAAAATTTTATGAGGCGATTCTACAACTAATTTCAAGAAAAAAACTTCCTATAAATATATGTCTGATTTCACTTCCCTGAAAACTTGTGTCCAAAAGTATGTTTTTCGTCATTTATTTGAAAACAGATTGTTGTAGAGATTTGAAGTTTGGTGTGAATCATTATACACTGAAGATGTAATTTTATGATTTTTTTCAGATTTTTTAAACCCTAGGAAAGGGAAGGTTTAAGCAGGGTTAAATTTAAAAATAGCCTTAACTTTTTTTATTTTCATAATATTATTCTTTATTTAATTTTTGAGAAAAAAAGGTACTCTTATAACAACTCGATAGAATGCACCCTTTTTGAAATAAATACACTTAACCATTCACATGCAGAGTTCCAATCATATTTTACCATAGAATAATTTCGTTATTTTTGTTCTACAATACTCGACTTTTATGATTAGTTACTTAATGAAATGTACCTATTTTATTAGTTTTAATATTTTCTTTAAATATAGGCTTAATCGCCCTTTGTAGCTCCCTTATAGGCGAAATGGGACATATTTTCATAGGAAGTTTTTTTCTTGAAATCAGTTGAAGAATCGCCTCCTAAAATTTTGCCTCTTAATTTCTGGACACCCTGGATACTATGTTGACTTAATCTAATGCTTTTTAAGATCAAAATGATTAAACAAATCTTACTTATCTATCAATTTTTAACACAGTCGGTTAAATAATCCATAGGCATAATGACCGCTATTCAGTTAAATACTTTTTGTCTTCTCGGGCTTTCTCCACCTGTTCATAAATCCGCAGCGGCATTAAAGTACATTAAACAATTTTTTACATAGATATGAGGTTTTAATGTTAAGAAAACAAGTTAATTAGCTAAAAGGCATAAAGAAAACAGTTTTGGTTACAATTAGTTTGATTAAAACGGTTTAACCAAATTTCGGTAAGTAAAAAAGTTCGATTAGAAAACCTGGATTCTAGTACTCACATTATACAGTGCGCGCCAAAAGTAAGTCCCCCCCTGCTAACTTTTGAACAGCTTAATTTTTTATTCTGAAAATTTGGTGACAGGGGTAGTTGATTGGATGGTTTCTAAAAAACGTATTTTTGTTTATATGAACCTTCCGGTTATACCGGAAGTTGACAATAACTTTCTTATTTTAAATAGAACACCCTGTATATTTTTGGATATTTTAAATCTCCGTGAAAAGCTGATTCAAAAAACCTACCATAGTATGGGTAGAATGTTGATAGTTTTGGAATTACAGCAATTTGAAAATTGTATGTTTTGTCCAAAATAACCTTAACCTAACCATAATAATCTGGAAAACAAATTCATCTTGTATTACAATTTTCAGTCCTTTAATCAGAAAGTTCTTGAAAATTAGAGACATAAAAAATCTTCTGGTGTAGCAAAAACAGTTTTCACAGAATTTCAAAACATACAATTTTCAAATTGCCGTAATTCCAAAACTATCAACCTTCTACCCTTACTATGCTAGGTTTTTTGAATCAGCTTTTCACAGAGATTTAAAACATCAAAAAATATACAGGGTGTTCCATTTAAAATAAGAAAGTTATTGTCAACTTCCGGTATAACCAGAAGGTTCATATAAACAAAAATATGTTTATTAGAAACCACACAATCAACTACTGCTACTGCTTTACATAATAATGAAAATTTGTATTTATTTTAGAAGAAATTCCTAATCACTTACGATTGTACTCTGTAATGAATAATATTGAAATCAATGATACATTTGATAACCTATCATTTTCTACGAGTGGAAATACAATTAGAGTTAAAAGTTACAAAGAAACAACAAAAAAATCTGAAGTAAACATCAGCATCGGAAACCCATTAGGTGGTATAACTTTTGATGATTCAATATTTTTAAGTGACACATTTGATGCTACATGTAAAATTATACGACTTACTAATGAGGAAGAAATTGAAGATTTTTCTAGCCCTGAATGTTCTGTAAGTCTAAGTATAAAATTATTTTTGTAAAATATAGATTTATATTTAAATCAGCTATTATTTCTTATCGATCCATTTTTTTTAAATAAATTATATTGCATTTAACATAGAAGTAAAAAATCAAACAAAGGTTTTATTTGCAGAAATCCAGCTGCAAAAATCAGCAAAAGGAAAACAAATCTGTCTGCCTAGGAAACAGCTCTTTAAAGAATGGGATAAACTCTCTACGAAAACTAAATGTGACCATTAACAAGTCAACAAATAAAAATGAATCAAAAAATAAAACACCCCAGAAATCTCAAACGAGTATAAAAAAATTAGAAGGGAATGAAAATTCCACCTGTGAGCAAAATGCACAAAGATCCTCCTTGCAAAAGCAACTTTTTGAACAAATCATTGAAACTCCAGAAAATCCCTTAGAAAAAAGCTTTTCTCAAATAACAAGTGTTGAGTTATCATCATGGGGCTTACCTAAAGAAATATTAGACAAGTATTCTGAAAGGAATGTAACTAAAATGTTTGCATGGCAAATTGATTGTTTAAATCGTCCACATGTTCTTACCAAAAATAAAAATTTAGTCTATTCTGCACCTACTTCAGCAGGAAAAACCTTAGTTGCAGAAATTCTATCTATAAAATCTGTCTTGGAAAGGAAGAAAAAGGTAGTGTTTATTCTACCATTTGTTTCAGTCGCACGAGAAAAGACTTTTTACTTTAAAGATATTCTGAGCCCTTGTGGTGTTAGAGTTGAGGGATTTATGGGTTCTTACAATCCTCCAGGTGGATTTAAAATGGTTGACGTGGCTATATGTACAATAGAAAAAGCAAATTCTTTGATTAATAGATTACTTGAGGAAAATTTGCTTTCGAAACTGGGAGCTGTTATAGTGGATGAAATGCATTTATTGGGAGACCCAAGTAGGGGCTATTTATTGGAATTGTTATTAACTAAATTAAGGTTTATGTCGTTAAAGGACGATGAAGTTAAAATACAAATAATTGGTATGTCCGCAACTTTACCAAATTTACCATTATTAGCCACTTGGTTAGATGCTGAACTTTATACCACAACATTTCGACCTATACCGCTTTTAGAATTATGCCATGTAAATGGTGTTATATACAACAACAAATTGGAAATTCAAAGAAAATTAACTCCTGTACAAGGAATAGATTCAGATACTGATAATATTCTGCAGTTATGTTTGGAAACTATTGAAAATTCGTGTTCAGTTTTGATATTTTGTCCTACAAAAAATTGGTGTGAAAATTTATCACAGGAAATTGCATTAGCTATTTGGAAGTTGGGTTGCTCAAAAAGCCCTATGGGGCTTAAACTTGCAAACGAATTAAAACCTGAATTAATAAATGAATGCTTAGAACATTTAAAAAGATGTCCTGCAGGTATGGATCAAAATTTGTATAAATCTGTAAGGTTTGGTGTTGCCTTTCACCATGCAGGTTTAACAATGGATGAACGTGATATAATTGAAAATAGTTTTAAAAATGGTGGAATTAGGGTTTTAATTGCAACTTCGACCTTATCTTCAGGTGTCAACCTTCCGGCTCGAAAAGTTATAATACGTACACCAATTTTTAATAGAAAACCGATAGATATTTTAACTTATAAGCAGATGATTGGTAGAGCTGGAAGGATGGGTCGAGATTCTTTGGGAGAAAGTATCTTAGTCTGTCAAAAGACTGATTATAATATAGCTAAAGATTTATTGTCGGGTAATTTACAACCTGTAAAGAGTTGTTTATTGAGTTCTGGAAGATTAAAACGAGCTATTTTGGAAGTAATAGCTAGCGAAGTAGTTTCATCGCCCGAAGAAGTTAGTTTATTCACAAAGTGCACATTACTTGCTTCTCAAGAAAATGGCGAAAATGAAGCATTAAAAGATACAATTGATGCTACTATTAAATTTCTTATGGACAATCAGTTTGTAAGACTACAAACCTTTGATGATGGCACATGTAAATATTTAGCAACAAATTTGGCTAAAGCCTGTTTATCTTCTTCGTTACCACCTGAAGAAGGGCTTACCTTATTTGAGGAACTAGAGAAGGCAAGACAGTGTTTTGTTCTTGAAACAGAATTGCATTTAATTTACCTTGTGACTCCTTACAGTGCTTGCAATCAGTTAGTGACTTTGGATTGGATGCTTTACTTAAATTTGTGGGAAAAGTTGCCAGCTAGTATGAAGAGAGTTGGTGATTTAGTTGGAGTTAAAATAAGTTATATTATTAGTGGTACTAGAGGGAATGTGAATACAACCACTGAAAAGATGTGGATGAAGCTTCAAGTCCATAAAAGATTTTTTACAGCATTAATTTTGCAAGATTTGGTCAATGAAATGCCACTAATGGAAGTAGCGGAAAAGTATGGTTGTAATAAAGGAATGTTGCAGTCTCTTCAACAATCAGCTGCTACTTTTGCAGGTAAACTCATGAATTTTATCTATTTCAAATCTTCCCAAATTTCAAGTACGGATTTTTCAACAGTGATGATGGAAACATTGTCTTATTTGACATATTTTATGTATTTACACTTAGAGCCATGTAATGATGCTAAATAAAGTATCATTGTAGTAAAATTTCTCTCATAAGAGTGGGATACATTAAATACGAATAAATTGTATTGAATTTTGTTTTAGGAATGGTAACTTCTTTCAGTAAACAACTTGGTTGGACATGTGTAGAACTCCTAATATCTCAATTCCAAGAAAGACTCCAGTTTGGCGTTAGTCGTGACCTTTTGGATCTAATGAAACTGCCAGTTTTAAATGGGCAACTAGCTCGCTCTCTTTTTAATTCAGGCATTGAAAGTTTAAAGGATCTTGCACAAACTGACATTTATACTCTAGAAAACATTTTGTATAAATCAAAGCCTTTTGAAAGCGACAAAAAACGTGATGGAGAAACTAACCATGATGCTTCTCTAAGAAACAAAATTCGTTCAATTTTTATTACAGGAAATAAAGGTTTAACAGAAAGAGATGCTGCCACTATGCTTATTAATGAAGCTAGAAATTTTATAAGTTACGAATTGGGATTGAGTGATATTAGATGGGAAAAAGAGAAAGTTGAAAAAAATTTTAGTCCATTAATTAATTCTAATCCAGAGATTAGTTTGTCAAATGAAAATACTGATGATAATGAAATAATTAAATCCGACGATTTGCAATGTACCAATAAAGACACTAGCTTAAACATGCAGGAAAATAAAGAAATGGATTCAATTAATTCTGATAGTTTAAGCCATACTTCTACCCCTAAAAAAGATTCGAGCTTAAATCAACTAGAAAATTCTAGTATTTCTGATGTTGTTGGTAGCAAAAGTTTTGTAGAAAATTCTAGTCAGAGCTTATTTGAAGACAGTATAGATCCAAAATTTTTAGAAAATTTATCTGAAATCATTGAATTTGATGCAAATGATACGAATGAAAATATTATAAGCACAAACAAAAAGCGAAAGATAAATATATCAACTTCCTCAGTTAATAGTGATGACGACTTATTTATGAATACACCACCTTCTACTAAGAAAATGAAATTCTCAACTCGAAGTAGTAATGACTTTGTTGATCCTGCTTTCGTAATTTCACAAAATCGCGTTAACGTAAACGATGTAACTTTTAAAATAGATAATGAAGAAAGTCTTGATTTGACTAATTTTGAAATAATTAACGTTTGCGATAATAAGCTTATATTCAACACTTTTAAAAAAGAGTTGCTCCAGCAACAAGAAATATCATTCGCTCTTGGGTGTGAGAAATTTAATGATGAAAAATTAATAATTGGAAACAAAAACATAAAATCAAATAACGATATTAATAAAATCGTACATAAAAATCGCGAACTTAAAGGTATTAGTTTTACCTGGGGTTCAATCACTGTTTATTTCATGAGTTTGGAAGTTACAGAAAATGTTAATAATACTGAAAAAATACATTTATTAAAGTCTTTGTTTAATCGAAGAGACTTGAATGTAAAAATATTTGATTCCAAAGAACATGTTAAGTTGTTGAAGCACTTTTGTGATGTAGAAGTATTGAGTAAGTGTGAGGATCCAAAAGTTGTAGATTGGTTGCTGGATCCAGAGGGTAAAGAGAAAAATTTATGTGCCATGGTAAGTTTTTTTAATTAATTATAAATTAAAACTTTTATTTAATAGTCAAATTAAATAATTTTAAATTGTTTTAGACTCTAAACTATTTGCCCGAAGCAGTTAAATTGTGCGAATTGTGTGGTACTACAAAAACAGCCGGAAGTGTAGCTTTGGACGTCAATAATTGTAAAGATGCAAAAATGAAATCAAGCATTGAAGCCTTAATTTGTTGGCATTTAATTGGGAATATCAAAAATGTTTTAGAAAATCAAAATAAGAATTTATTACACTCTTTTGGTTTGTGTTTTTGAGGAATCGATGGTGACTAAGTATTAAATTTTGAAATTTTAGAAATAGAAATGGAATGTGCACTCATTTTATCAAAAATGGAGGTAAATGGTATTAAAACAAACAAACTAGATTTACAAAAAATGGTGGATACATTGAATAAATGCCTTAAGTCAATTGAATTAAAAGCTTATCAATTAGTAGGACGTCGTTTCTCGTTTTCGTCCACGAAAGATGTGGCTAAAATTTTAGGAATCTACAAAGGTAAAAAAACTTCTACAAACAAAAATGTTCTTCAACAATCGACTCATCCGGTTGCAACCTTGATCATGCAATGGCGTAAAATCAGCAGCATCTTAACAAGAACGATTTCTCCTATTTTAAGAGTCCTGGACAATGATATTATATATAGCTCCTGTGTTATGCATAACTCTACTGGAAGAATCACTATGAATGAGCCTAGCATTCAAAATATTCCACGAAATTTTACTTTTAAAGATCCCGCTACTTTAGAAGATGTTTCGATAAAGTGTCGAGATGCTTTTATTGCTCATGATAAGAACGTTTTCCTGTCGGCTGATTATTGTCAGTTAGAGCTTAGGTTATTAGCACACTTTTCTCAAGATAGTCTTCTATGTCATATTATGAGGTCGGAGGATGATATTTTTAAATCAATGAGTGCTAAATGGAATAATATAGAAAAATCAGAGGTAATTAATTTAGGCTCACTTTTCGGTAATTTAGAAATTATTTGAATACTTTTAAAATCTTTTAATTTTATAATTATGTCCTATTATTATTTGATACAGCGCATTTTGTTCAAAGAAGAAACCTGTGTTAATTTTGTATTCAATTAAAGACTTGTTTGAATATCTCCATCGTCATAGTTCATTATGACTTTTTAGAAAATGTATCCCAAAAACTATGCAACAAGTGCGAAATTGGTTGATTAAATTCATAATTTCTGAGAAAATGATATTTGTGCTTCTTCTAAAATATAAAAATTGGTATTCAAATTTATTGCTTTTGAACTTATTATAACATTAACTAATAAAATTAAAGTTTAGTTAGTTTTTATAGTTTCAACTTAATAAGAAACCATCATTCTCTGAATGCTTTCCACATTTGTTTCGATGATATTTGATGTTTAGAGTATATTTTTGCAATTTGTAATATTTTAGGTTACTGAAGTCCAAAGGCAAAAAATAAAGCAAATTTGCTATGGTATAATTTATGGGATTGGGATGAAGGCACTTGCTGAACAGTTGGAGGTTTCTGAAGAAGAAGCTACTGAATATGTCGAATCATTCCATTCAAAATATCCAGGCTTGCGCGTTTACATTAACTCTACCATTGAAAAATGTAAAGTCCTAGGTTATGTTGAAACTATATCTGGTAGAAGGCGATATTTAGCGCACATAAATCACTCTAATATAGCTATTGCAAGTAAGTAAATTATAAACTGACTTTTGTTTTTGTAACGAAATGTGATCAGCAGTGTGCAGTGGTGAATTAATACCGCTTTATGATGCTGGAAATATAAAGCTTTGTTCCAACAACGTGTTTTCTGTTCGTCACGGAAGCGTAACAAAAGTTTTAACTGTTTGGATCGAGTTTACACGCTAGCGCATATGTCAGTTCAACTGGCGGTAACTGATTCTTGGTGTGTATTGTGTATTATCCCATGAACTGTTTGGTTGGAACACGAACTTCGCCCGTCCTACGTTACGTATACCGTCACGTTCGTCACGAACGTAATAGTCAACGGTTTTTCGGGCATTTCTCGGGTTGTCGGAACAAACCTATAAGAATTTAGAGGCCGGGAGCATTCCGAATTGACCATGAAAAGGGCCAATTTAATGATGATTAAAACGTTTGTACATGCCCGCATACGAAGCCTCGGCTAGGAATACCATTGGCGACATATTTCGCATATTGAATGGAAAGCACCCTACCTAACACTTCCCAGCGCATCCGCCATTAGTGTCGTGTGTCCATCCATAAGGGTTTCTCCTTCTGCCTAAAAAAAAATCAGTTTTTGTAAAAAATTATTAGTGAATCTGATTAGAACATTCATTGATTTACTTTTTGTTTGTGAAAATAAAGGGCGCGTTCCACTAATGAACACTAAAGCCCACGACCGCAAAATTTTTCCGTTCCACTAGCTCAAAACGTCACCATTCAACAAACGACCACAGAAATCCACGAATAAATACGGTCGTTGTGAGCTTGTTGCGGTCGCCATCGATGACGGTTTTATGCACGTCGTCATGAGCTTTGCGAGTCTTTAGTGGAACGCGCCCAAAGTATGCCAAATGTTATTAATTCGCTCTCCCTACTAGATGTCAGAACTAGTAAAGACAGTTTTACACAGTTAGTTTAAGTAAATTAATATCTCTTTGTATAATAGTACAGTAAAATTAGCACAAAAACAGCCCGAATAAGGAAAAAATTGCGGAGTTAATGTAACTCGGCTTATTTGTAGCTTAAATCCTACGATAAAATTATTTATAATCAATCTTATTATAGAGTATAAAATTTCCTACAACTTTTGTTTGAAGGGTAAACTTATTTTTAGTTAAAGTTGCTTAATTTTGCTACATTTTCAGTCATAACTCGATAACGAAAAGAGAGAGCGAAGTGATTCTTTTTTGTCATAAAGCGGACCTTGAAAAGGTGTATTAGATGACGATGAAAAAATTTGAGGTGGATGGTCTCGGTCTATACCCAGGATCTGAGAATAAAAGGAGCTAAATTTCGTCGCTTCGTTTAAGACCGGACGGGGCTGCGATTTTTTAAAGTTGACGCCAGCGAAAACCGGAAAAAAAGTAAGAAAAATCGAAGGACTTTCGAATCAAAATTTTTTTCAGTGTTAAAGTGCTTTGAAAAATTTTAAATTTGAACCTCGCTTAGAATCCACATCCCTCTTCACGATGTAACCGGAATTTTTAAAATCTGACGAAAAAAGCTACCCTTTTCGTGGCTCCGCGCAGAAAACGTCCGAATTCGGGGTACAAATACAAAAGGGGTCCCTTAATAGATAGGTCCGGGCGGGTCAAAACCATCCTCTTCAGAATCGGGTCTTCCATAACATACTAAAATTTGATGCGATTCGGGGCGAATTTCGGACACTGAGGGGATGAATTCGATTTTTCCTTCAGGGCGGAATAACTTTTTTCGGGGCCGTCCGATCGAAAAGGGACATTTAAACTTTTTTCTTAAAATTTTCTCCTCCGTACACTTACAAAATTTCAACTCTACGAAAAAAAATACTTTCCCCGTTTCAAAACACTAGTTACTTCATCTGTAGTATGTATAGGACATTCGCGCTACTTTAACTAAAAATAAGTTCACCCTACAAAAAAGTTACAAACAAAAGTTGTAGGAAATTTTATGCTCTATAAGATTGGTAATAAATAATTTTATCGTAGGATTGATAGAAACCGAAATATTTGAAAAAAAACATTTTTATCCCCTTTCCACCCCCATAACTCCAGAAGCGGGTACCCCACAACTCGGGACTCTTTAGATCCTAAATGTACATGAATTAAGCTACAAATAAGCCGAGTTTCATTAACTCCGCAATTTTTTCCTTATTGAAACCTAATTTTACTGTACTATGTACTATAACTCCAGTTATTAATCTACGTTGCAACAGATAAAAGTGCGCACACAAAAAAGCGCACATGGATAAAGGCGCACATGGAAATATGCGTACAAAGAACAAAGCGCACATCGAAAAGAGCTCACGCTGAAAAATACGCGCTCGGAAAAAAGCGCACATAAAATAATAATTATTATCATAATGCTTAAGATTGTATCAGAAGAGTATATTCTTAGAACTTAAGGCCGTTTTAGACGGGCACAATTTGTAACCAAAATTTTGTTCCCAAACCGACTCAGATGCAACTGCGCAATCTGCAGTTGCATCTGAGTTGGTTTGGGAACAAATATTTGGTAACATTTTAGCTCGTCTAAAAAGGGCCTTAAAACAAATCTTATGTCAAATCAACTCATTGCACAGACACCCTCCGAGTGGATTTGTGGAAATTTTTTTTAACAAAACATACGTTTACAATACAGTTTGGCGCGGGTACATGACAACTCGGCACCGGATAACTCGACACTGGATAAGTTGGCACTGGACATCTCGGCACTGAGTAGGTCGGGACTCTGAGTAATAAATCTGTTACACTTGCCTTTTTATTATTTTAAATGTGACTTTAATCATAGATACCTATATCTTTTCATGATATAACTTAAGAGGATAGTCCGCCAAATGTTTGAAATGCGTACTCCTCGCTAGTAAAAATTGATTTTTTGGTGTTTGTAATAAAAAATTTAACAAAAACGCTCTTGGTTTGCCTTGAAATTGAATTTATTTATCATATAGAATTTTTTTTTGATGTATATAGTCTGTTATAAGGGAGTAATTTTGAAAAAATGATAAAAACGCATTTTTTAAAAAATTACGCACCTATAATTTATTAAACTTAAACAACAAAAATTCTATATGAAAAATAAATTCAATTTGAAGGCAATACAAGAGCGTTTTTGTTAAATTTTTTATTACAAACACCAAAAAATCAATTTTTACTAGCGAGGAGTACGCATTTCAAACATTTGGCGGACTATCCTCTTAAATGTTTTTTTTTTAATTTAAATCAGGAGAAGAATAAATAATTATTGTTTTTCAAGGAGACAAATATACATGTACCAGGTCATTCAGTCATCCAATGTGTGTAAGAGCGAGATAGAAAACATATTTTGTAAAATATTTGGTAAAATATTAATATGTTGTAACTAATTTTATTCTTAAGGATTATTTTTGACATTTAAATTAAATGCTAATAAAAAGTATCTAACGTAACGTAACCTACCCAGTGGCGAGATGTCGCGATGCCGACTTAACTGGTGCCGATATATCCGGTGCCGAGTCGTGGTGCTGAGATGTCCTGGTGCCCAGATGTCCCGGTGCCGAAATGTCCCGGTGCCGATTGGAATTGCCGAGTCGTCCGGTGCCGAGTTGTCCGTGTGCCGTTTCGCGCTGCCCTTTTCTATTTTTTAATTACCCCCAACGCATTTAATTTATTAAAGAAATATCACAGTGAAATATAATAAATATGATGTAGCAATAATTTTACAATGAAATACAAAAGGATAGTTTCTTAAGTTTTAGCTACTTCTTAAATTATCGAAAACATTTAAAATTTGGAATATATGGTACTTAAGAGGATAGTCCGCCAAATGTTTGAAATGCGTACTCCTCGCTAGTAAAAATTGATTTTTTGGTGTTTGTAATAAAAAATTTAACAAAAACGCTCTTGGTTTGCCTTGAAATTGAATTTATTTATCATATAGAATTTTTTTTTGATGTATATAGTCTGTTATAAGGGAGTAATTTTGAAAAAATGATAAAAACGCATTTTTTAAAAAATTACGCACCTATAATTTATTAAACTTAAACAACAAAAATTCTATATGAAAAATAAATTCAATTTGAAGGCAATACAAGAGCGTTTTTGTTAAATTTTTTATTACAAACACCAAAAAATCAATTTTTACTAGCGAGGAGTACGCATTTCAAACATTTGGCGGACTATCCTCTTAAGATGTGTTCAGTGCTGTTCAATGCTGTTCCGGCAGAATAGTGTAGTTCAACTTAGAAAATGACAGTATTATTTTTTAATGCTCATTAAATTATAGCTATAGATTTCAACATAAATCGTCCAAAAATGTTTACTTATAAAAGCTTTTATATAATAATCATTCCATGTGAAATGCGCTTTTTTCCGTGTGCGCATTTTTCAATGTTCGCTTTTTTCGATGTGCGCTGTTATTTTTGTGCGCTTTTTTTCTGTGTGCGCTTATTTCCGTGTTCGTTTTTTTCCGTGTTCGTTTTTTTCCATGCGCTTTTTTCTGTATGCGCTTTTTTCGTGTGCGATTTTTTCTTGTGTGCATTTATGGCCGTGCGGTTTTTTCTGTGCGCATTTTTCGCGTGTGCTTTTTTCATCATTGTATAGCTATTTTTTTTGTTCTTTGTGATTACGGTGGTGTATTACAATTAGGGTGTATTATCACAAGAAAAATCAAATGAAAAGAAAAATTTAATATTTTGTTTTTTTTTACATTTTAAAACATTAGAAATAATTATTATCGTGATAAATCACAAAAAAATTCAAAACCTACTGCGATCTACACAAAAACATAATTTAAATTGTATTATCTAAAAATTATGCTAAATATATTTGTTTACACCTTTTCGAAAATACTGTCAAAATATGGGCAAGTTGATTACATTGATACCTGTATAGTTTCATTTCTTAAATCCAACCCAGATGGACAATATTTCGTTTAGTGCGAGACTTTTGGTATAATCGGTAGTACTAATCGCATAAGGATGGGCGAGTAGATGGGAATATTTTAGAGTATTGAAATTTTGTAGACGTGTAAACGACAAAATTCTAAGATAAAAGTGGTTGAAAGGTTTTTTTCTAGGTGCCCCTTAAAAAAAGTTATGCCCCCCCGACCACTTTTTTCGTTCCCCCCCAATAACTTTTTTCCAAATTATCCAATCGCGACCAACTTTTAGTATGTCGTGTAGAATCAAAAACTAAATATTCTGAAACTAATTTGTCCACATCGATCTCTTAAAACGGCCGAGTTATCGTAAAAAATCGATTTTAAACGTCAAACGGGACCCGAGTTTGTTATTCCCATGACAACGTATATTTCTTCTTCACCGATTGTTAAGATTCCGGTCTCATTTTCAAGAAGAATGTTTTTTACCCAAGTGGACGGAATTTCAAATTTTTCCGACATCCGGAACACTTTTAAAAACTTCTTCGAAAAAGTCCATTTTTTTCGCAAATTTTTTCACGGACCCACCCCTCCAACTTTGAAAAATCGCAGCGTCGCCGCGTTTCAAATCGAAGCGACCAAATTGGGCTCCTTTTTTTTACAAATACTTAATTATTTGTAGGAGGAGTTTTGTGTCTCCCCGGCGGACCCAGCGGCGTACGTGAATTTTTCTTCCGAAACGTCAAAAATGCGCTTTTTTTTGCGGCAAAACGGTGAAATTTCAATTGATTAATGTGAAACTTTGGCCGGAGGAAAAAAATCAACCATGGCATATTTGTAAACTAGAATGACGCGAAATCGTTATAGGCCGGTTTTTATCCCGATAATTTGCTTTTTAACTTTTTTTCAGCGTTTTAAATTTTGGGTATGATTTTTGGACTTTTTTTAACAAAATTTGAAAATTTACAGCATCTACAAGACTTGACCGAAGATGATTTTAAGCAGTTCACGATATGGCCCGGGGTTCCCTTTAGGTGTAGAAAAATATTCGACCCTGCTAGATTATTTCAGTGGCGTAGGGAATTTTTTTCCCAAGGGCGTCGAAAAATTACGCTAAAAAACGGCGCGTCGAACAATTTTGTGTTCAGTTTATAGACAACACACGAGCAAATATCGAAAATCGCTACACGTGACGTTCAAAAGAATTGCTTAATCCAACTAACGCTCGCATTTTAAAATTTCCATCTTTTAATTTGCGCTCGCACCGATCCACCAAAGTCAAAATTGCGTTTTTCCGACCCCGCCGGACGAAAATTAAGGGAGAGAGGGAAAGAAACGTCCGATCGTCGATCTAAAATATGCGTTGGAAAGGGTTTTTTAAACACTTTGACGAAACGTAAAAACTTTTATGCGATTCGAAAAAAAAAATTAAATTTTAATCCAAACAAAATGTTTGTAAAAAGTTACAATTTCCATCATTTTTTTACCTCTCTTTTCCGAAACGGATTTCAACCAGTAATAGCTTATTTTAAAGATCTTATCGTGCGCTTTAATCTTAAAAAATATTGGTGTCTATATCTCTTTTCTTTAAGAAGTTACGACTCAAAAACCGCCGAAAATTTGAAAAAGTCACTTTTTGACATAAAAACTGCTATGAAATTTTCGCTTAATCACAAAATAATTAATTTTGAAACAACTACTTGGCCAATCGTGACGATTGATGATTTAAAATTTGCAGGATCGTTTTCTCCGTCCAATTATGATACGGCGGCTCTGATCGCATGAAAAATGCGCCCTCCAGGGCCGGATTTGCACTCGAACTTTACAAAAACTTTGGAATTTTTTTTCTCAAAAACTATCTACCCGATTTTTGTCAAAAGCTACTCAAAGAACTTCTATTTTGTGCCTTTATCATCGGTAATAATTTCAAGTCTCTGCTATTAGTACTTTTTGAGAAATTAAATAAAAACGAATTTCATAAAAAAATCAAAGCCGAAAGCCCACGAAAATTTTGAAAAATTTTATTTTCGAAATCTTTAAAAAACGACCTCTCGAATGAAAGATAATTAAAAAATTAATAAAATTGACCGCTCAGTTCTATTTTAGATCCGTTATTTTTTTCCCACCATCCAAAAAACTACAACAATTTTGGAAATCGCACAAGATTAAAATTATTTCACTCCCTTTAGTTTAAAGCTATGTCAACGAGCAATAGTTTATTTTAAAAGTCCTAACATGCGCTTTAATCTAGAAAAAGATTTGTGTCGATATCTCTTATCATTTAGAAGTTACGAATCAAAAATCGCTGAAAATACTACAAATTTTTACAAAACTTATTTTTATTTAAAAAATTAAGCGATCACGTTTTAATTTTAATTAAATTAGCTCTCACTTGACATGATATTGAAATGATTGATGCAGGAAGGTGTTTTTGTAGAGAAAGAATTATCTTTTTTAAGTACTTTGTTTTAAAAAGATGAAAACATTTTTCAAATTTAACACTGTATTTTACCTAAAAGTTCGCTATTAAACTTAATTGTTTAGTACAATACGTGTCCAACATGCCACTGAAATATTTGATAAAAAAAAGCGATTTGTTGCGCAAAATTTTAATTTTAAAAAGTAGTTTTAATTAAAAAAGTGAAAACAATTTTCAAATTTAATTTGAAATAACGCCAACTTGTGTTAAAATCTTATTTTTTTGCTAAAAATTGTACTATCAAATTTTAGAAGGCAAAATTTCACCTTTTATTCCAATGGTGCTTATTTTGGGGAATAAAATTTGATTTGATATTCCTTGTTATAATAACTTAAAAAATTGAATTCATAAGTTATTTTGATAATTTTAAACAAAATTCGTTAATATTTTTGAAATGCTTTTGATTCGTAATTCCTCTGATTTTTGTATTTTTCTTTCAGAACAAGCTGAACGGCAAGCAGTAAATACAACCATTCAAGGCTCTGCAGCAGATATTACCAAAAATGCAATGGTTCTTGTTGAAAAAAAAATTAAAGAAAAGTTTACCTCTTCGAAAAACTGTCCCAAAATTATTTTAAATCTGCATGATGAATTAATTTACGAAATACCGTTCAAGTATCTTCAGATGTTCGCAAAAGTATTTAAGAAATGTTTAGAAGAATCAGTTAATCTGTCTATACCGTTTCCAGTAAAACTGAAATACGGTACGACCTGGGGTGATATGAACGAACTAAATATTTGATAAAACTGTGATATATATTTCAACTATTTTTTATGCCATTATTTTTTAAATGATTTTTTGTACCATTATTTTTTAAATGATTTTTTGTGCATTTTTTTTATTAGGTATTTTGAAAATAAATAATTTTGTCTTGTTAAGTTTAAATTGAATTTTATTTATACCTTAATTTTTTTTTGAACTTGCACATAAAGAAGTGAAAATATGTATTGCCGATTCAAATTAATTTTTCCCGCCAAAAATGACGTCAGAAGTGGGTCAGTGCAAAGCGGCGCAACCTCGGTGACAACTGAAATTTATATGGCAACCATGACAACATACCCAACCTACTTTTGACTCATCTCATTAGATTCGGCCGCAAGAGGGAGATTGCTTAGTTTGAAAAGCCAATAGTGAAATATATTTAAAAAAAGATACTTTTTCTTCAAACGTCTTCTGTGATGTATGTTCGTTGATTTTATGGTCACTTTGTACTGCCTAGGAGTAGAAATTACTACTTTGCACTGACAAGGTATAAAAGGACGGAGTAGAAATGAATTTCAGGCAACCCAATATACACTAACATTGTATTGTGTGTTGTATGTAAATTAAATGTGAGATTTTAAAATTATTTATTATATTATTATTTTAAAAATTCCGACGTTTGAAGAAAAAATAGCAGTAATATTATACTATTTTTGTCTATTTTGTTATGACAGGTGTCAAAGAAATTTTAAAAACAAACATAACCTGAAATAACCTCTAGATAGACTAAACAATCCATGGAGGTCAGTAAAACTATCTCAAAGTCCACTAAAAAGTATGAACACAATTAAAACAAATATAATAATAAACTCTTACCTAAAAAATTGGAATAAAATACCTAGACGATGTGTATCATACGTTCAAGGGCAAGAACCAGAACCAAAAATTCGTGAATATTTTTACTATGTTGACCATCAAGGAATGGTAAATAGTTTATTTTAAATAATCCAATTTCTATGTTGACATCAGTTATTTCTAGATGATGCTCGCATGAAAAACTTTACATCATGTTTTAAAGAACTAAAGTTTTTACGTTTCTTCTTCAATCAGTTACGAAAAAATAATACTGATCGTTACAAAGAGTTTCCATTTATTTCTCCCTGTGGTAAGGAAAGAAATTATGTACGTTGCGATGATTTACCGTTTGTTTTTACCAATGTGATAAATAAATCGTTAAAAACTGGAGAAATTGAGGATCATTTAGCTTATAATCACGCTGGTAATTTACTTACTTTCAAATTTGAACCAAATAGGGTGGTTATGATACCAGAAACGGGTAGGGTTTATCACCCAGCTCCAGAGCGAGCTGGATCAATTGGATTGATTCGTTCTAAGCTTGCCATTGAATTTAGCAAAGATTTTCAATTTGATAATGGTGAAAGTAAACCCCCTACTCATTTTAAATTCAAGGATGAAGTTTATAAATTGGATACAGAGTGGTATAAGGCTGTGATTGTAAATAGTAGTTATCAAAACTAGAAATGTTATTAATTTAATATTTAATAAAATTCAAAATATACTTATGATGTGGAAAAATCATCAGGTTTATTTCTTACATTACATCCTATCCTATTTTAAAAATACAGAGTCCGCCTAAAGAACATTTGAATACACAGGGTGTTCCTTTTATTACTGATACGGCTTGCATCTTTAAATGCAACACCCTGTATATTATATTTTTGTATCCTATACTCTTAAAAAATGAATGATACTTTTGACATTGCATGGTAAGAAAGTTTCCCACAGTTGGCTACACTGAAATGAATATGTTGTGCTCCGGTGAAAAAAACATCCCGATTATTTTAACTGCACTACTTAATTAATAGTTTTAAAACAAATTTGTTTTTTATAAAATTTTCAACACACTGATAAATAACTTGAAAATACCCAAAGAAAAACTGCTGAGAGACTTTGGTTAAAGTAACAGATCAGATTTAAATTTGAATCTAAATTAACAGGTACACCAACTTAGCTAGTCTAAAATCACTACAGACTCCACAGAGTATGTTTGGTTGCTTAGTTGCGGTATCAATCTTATTTGAATTCGTGGTAGCATTGTACGATTGATATTTGAGTAAACATTGATACACTTCAAGTAAAATAAAGTTTTTTGTGCACACTTCTGTATAATGACCTAAAAGTACCTTAACTTTGGACCTTCCTAATTATTTCGGCATAAAGTTGTAAGGTGACGCAATAATTGTCGAAACGAAAACGTGTCGAACTGCTAAATTGTCGAATCGCAAATCAGTAAATGTTAATACGTCAACCGTAAAACTTTCAGAGGCAAAAAAGTCGAATCCCTAGAGGCGTAGAGGCCTATTCTACAACTTTGAGTGCGACCTTCTGACTTTATCTTACACTTTTAGTATTGACATACTCGCACTCTTTTTTTTCGCATATGAATTTATATTTTTTTGGTGCAGAATAGGTATATCGTAAACTCAAAACGCAAAAATGTCGAATCCGAAGTATCCCGAACGGATTTAACATGCGTGATATGTTCTGGAACTGTTCAGAGCAGTTTCTAGTCTAATGAATATGGACAAAGTTTACGGTAATATGTTCCAGTACTAAAGGGCACTACACGTTACTGCCCTGGCGGACCCCCCTTAGTGGATAGGGGGGGTAGATATTAGAGGTGAAAGAAACGATTTTTAAATTAATCGACGCCATTGAGATAGTATTACTTGAAAATTTACAGAACGAAAGATCCCGGTATAGTTAGGCGTTCACTAAAGACTCGCAATGCTCACGACGAAAAACGTCAAAAAATGGCAACAAAATCAATCGTTTTATTTGATCCTGAAACAGAATAAACTTCAGATTTCCCTAGATCTTCTTCAGAACTGTATAAACTGTCAGATTTGGATAAGAGATAACTGTTTTCCAACCTCTTGTATTCTTTTTGCACCTATGTTTACAAAGATTAAAACGTTGACAGCCATGTTTATCAAACTGTTATTAAGAATTTTGGGATTATGTTATGCATTCGCAACGCATAGTTCTAAACCCATTCCATTTATGTTTTCGATCGCAACGTTTTGAGCTAGTGGAACGGGAAATTTTGCGGTCGTGGGCATAGGTCGTGGGCTTTAGTGTTCATTAGTAGAACGCACCCTTAAGACGAATGCCCACGGGGTAGACAGCTAAGGGGATGCAAAATGGACGGCGGGCGGAAATACACGACGCACATTCAAACGCTACTCAGAGGTCGGTCATAAAATTTGCGCCTACAGTGGACAACCGGACCCCCTTATAATCCGGAATGATTCGAAAACCGACGACTTCTTTGAGCGGGAATTTAAAATAAGCCAATCGTGTTACAACTGAATTTGACTAGTGCGGTACTTCACTGACTTCTACGAGGAAATTCTAAATCAATTTGGCTACCACATTCAACTAACCTAGAAACTCAATTCAAATTCAGATGATTGAAACTGTATGACTCTACTATCGTTTTAAAATTCAGAGTAGGGCGACGTCACGTGATCTATCCATCACTCTACTGTCGCTCTCAGTTTTAGAACGCACTCCAATGCTTCTACAGTAGAGTTCGACAGAGAAAAAACATAAATAGAAAGAAACAGAGATGGCCTCTGGAACTCTCCTTAAGTTTAGCCGGTTTAGCGAGAAAATTTGCATAAAACCCCATGATTAGTAGTAAATTATTTTATTAGAAGTAAAAGAAGTACTTTTTGTGGCGAGCATGTAGGTTTGCGGGACGACCTTTGCCAGGCCCGCGGATACATGCGAGCCACAAAAAGTTCTTTTACTCCGAATAAAACATGCTATTTTTTCTTCAAACGTCGAAATTTTTAAAATAGTAATATTATAAATAATTTTAAAATTTGACATTTCTTTTACACACAACACACAATACAATGTTAGTGTATATTGGGTTGCCTAAAATTCATTTCTACTCCGTCCTTTTATTCCTTGTCAGTGCAAAGTAGTAATTTCTACTCCTGGGCAGTATAAAGTGACCATAGAATCATAGGAACATACAAAGTGACATTTTAAAGCCTGTCAAACGTCACAGAAGACTGTACTTTAATGACGTTTGAAGAAAAAGGTACTTTTTGTTTTTTATAAGGGCTAATTTATAATTTAAAAGTAGTTTTTCTTTCTGACGTTACATCCAGTTATCACACTTCACTAGTTTAAAAAAATTCAGCAGAGTGCGAACGGAATTCCGAAATAGCCAATTCTTTATCAACACTCTGTATAGTTTGGTGTTTGTTTGGTTGATTAATTTTTTTGGCTGGAAATAATTTAAATTGTAATAATAATAATGATTATTTTTTTTGCGATATTCATTTTATTTTTAAACAATTATACTCTAATATTTTTATGTTATAGGCAACTACAATTACGTGGGTGTTAACTATTTAGTACTAAAATTTATAGTTTTTCATTCCTTTTACAGAATGCGCTAGTATCGCAAAGTAGGTACGTAAAAATTGTTTGACATGCAATCGAACTTGGAAGTCCGCAATATGGCCCCCCGAGCGTAATTAAGTGCGACTGTTTTGTTGACGGCGCGTTATTAGTTAATTGCCGTTTAATTTTGCCATCGTCGGTGCTGAAGGGCGAAGAAGGCGCACCTAGAGTAGCAGCCGTAGGGTCCGTATCCAACGTTTAACAGCTTAAACGAAAAACTTTCCCACCTGATGAATATGAAATTTTGCTGATCTACGCGGTAGGTGCCGTTTTTATGAATTGCGGGTGATGTTTTTGAGTTCGATCGACCTCGACGAGGTGGTTTTTACAGCCCGTTTTCGATGAAGTGCATAAACCTACGTCGGGCAGATTAAAGTGAATCGTTGCGTTTTGTTGACATCACAGGTGACCAGGACATCGAACCGTCTTCGGAAATGGCCTTCAATGAAGTAAGATGACTTTTTCACTTTAACATTTTTTAGGTCTAATGCTTTAATCCTAGATAAATATTTAATATCTGATTACATCTTTTTGCTTTTCCTAAAAGTAGAATAATGAATTTTAATTTCTACTTTGGTAAATACCACATAACTGCATTTTCTAATTTTTTAATTTTAGAAATGATGAAAGTTTAGTTTTTTTATTACAAACAGTAATTATTGATGTTATTCCATCATCTAAAAAATTAACAACAATCATTTTTCTTAAATAAAATAAATCCTATCTTACCACATTTTAAATATGTATGCAAAAACCCCAGTAGTTAACTTTTTTAGAAAAATTATATATTTCTATTAAATAAAAATTAGAAAGGTATGTTAACATTTTTCAAGAGTATATTATAAGTTAAAATATTAAATTATTTTCCGTAATTATTCAAAAGATAACTGCTTAGTGTAGTAGACCCAATAGCTTGTGAATACACCAAGTGTCCCTACCCCAAAATAAATGCCCTAGATTACAAATATTACAATTTTACCTTATTTAGATTTCTGCTTGCCCTCTGGTGGTAAAAATTTGAACCTATTTTAAAGTTAATAACTTTTTTAATTACCCTGATAAATATAGATATTATTTGTTATTTAATTAATATCTGCACTTGCTTTTTTCAAATTTATATTTAAGGGTGTTTTCGAGTTGTACATTATGGGTAAGATAGGACGTCCAAACGTATTTAAGTGAGTTGTCAGAAAACCCAGGATGTGCCGAAGTGTTGCTGTCAAAATTCTTATCATATTTTAAATCATACATGAGGCTATTTCTGTTGGGAGTGGTAAGTGGAGTAGTAAGTGAATACATACCATTCATTTTCACTTGAAGTGATAAGTGATCGTGGTACGGTATGTGAGATGATGTCAGATTACTTACTACTAACTTATAGTCTGGGAGCCAACAATAGAAAAAAAATGTATTAAATAGTACATACCAGTACAAACCCACAAAATCTTAATTAATAGCACATGTCGATCGTAAAAATTTATTCGCCATACAAATTCGATGGCTAGTGGTTTTAATATTTGCCAAAGAAAATGCTTGGAAAATATACAATTTTCAAATCATTCTACAGTCTGGCATTTGTTTTAGTTTATTTAAATAAAGAAAAAGTCCAACGGAAAATAGTCGCCATACATTTTGGGTGGCTACCGAGGACTCTTGGACTATTCGATTTTGATAGTTTCATAGATTAACATCCAAAAATTGATATTATACAGGGTGTTCCGTAAGTAATGCATAATAATGAAAGGGGTTGTTCAGGACACCAAAACAAGCAACTTTTGTTAATAAACCCGTATCCGGAAATTAACCATTAAGTCACTAGGTTGAGACAAAATTTTTTAAATTTAATTTACAAAAATAGCTTTATTTTTTTTTTTTGTAAATAAATGTTTGCGATTTATTGTCATGTCTTTAAAATGGACCGTGCACAACCGATTTTTAAAAAAACACGACACAATTTTGGAGTGAACAACTTTAAATACGATAGTAGTAAATCAACATCGGTTTATTCTGTTGTGCTATTCTAAGATCAATTAAGTTTGTTATTAAAGTTAATTACTTTTGAAAATGGTGAATTTTTCCAATGCGGAATTAGCTGATATGCATCTCATTTATGGGGAAGCTCTTTGTAACTCTTTGAGAGCTGCGCGCCTGTACCAGCAAAAATTTCCTCAACGTCGTCAACCGCATTATTCTATCTTTGCTAGGATTCATAATCGTATTCGAGAAACTGGATCTATCGAACCTCGTAGAGCTGTGGGGCGTCTACGTTCAGTTCGCACTATCCAATTTGAGGAAGAAGTGCTCAACCGTATAGAGGAAGAACCAAGCACAAGTATTCGTGCCATTGCACATAACATGGGAGCAAGGCAAACAACTGTTTGGAGAGTTCTCCATGAACAGTTGCTACACCCTTATTCAATTCAACGTGTTCAATCGTTGAGTCCAGCAGATTATCCATCTCGAGTAAATTTTTCCCGCTGGTGGTTACATCAGTATTTGGTTCAACCTAATTTTGGCAGTTTCGTGTTGTTTACAGATGAAGCATGCTTCACGAGGGACGGCTTTTATAAAATCCTCATGTTGTATCCCATCGGCAAAATCAACACCAATTTTCTATTAATATTTGGGCTGGAATTTTGGGAGACAATTTAATTGGTCCATACCTACTACCACCACGTTTGAATGGTGTAATGTATCGCCATTTCTTGGAGGAATTTTTTCCTGAGCTCTTGGAGAAAGTGCCGCTTATTATTAGACAAGGTATGTGGTGTCAACACGATGGGTGTTCTCATTTTTCTTTAAATGTACGCCAATTTCTGGATGAAGTTTTTCCCAACAGTTGGATTGGTCGTGGCGGACCCATTAATTGGCCTGCACGTTCCCCCGATCTCACAAGCTTAGATTTTTTCCTTTGGGGATATTTGAAAGTCTGGTGTACGAGACGCCTGTTACTACAGAAGAAGAACTTCTCGCAAGACTTATGGCTGCTTGTACCATTATCCAAGACATTCCTGGGATATTCCAGAGGGTTCGAACATCTATGAACCAGCATGCAACCTTGTGCATTGAACAAAATGGCCGAAATTTCGAACAAATTTTGTAAATTTTATTAAATAATTAACTTTAAATCTTTTTTATTTACCCTGGCTTAATGGTTAATTTCCGAATATGGGTTTATTAACAAAAGTTGCTTGTTTTGGTGTCCTGAACAACCCCTTTCATTATTATGCATTACTTACGGAACAACCTGTATATTAGTCATACATTTTTGTTGGCTAGAAGACTGCTCGTCTCTGCGCTTTTCTTTAAAAACACCGGTACTTTTGTATTATGGTACACCGTATGGCCTTGAATTTAAACGTTTTGTATAATACAATAATTGTTCTTATATTAATTATTCAACATGATTACTTTCCTATCTTGAATTTAAAATCGAATCGTTTGAAAAAAATAATTAAGAAATAATCGCCTAGAAATCGTTATTTTTATTTGATGGTCCTAAAATATTTTGTTACAATTAAACAAAATCATACCATACAAAATTATGCAAATGCCATAGATTTTTGTGGTGGCAGAGAGGAACCCTAACTATCATCATCATATATCATCAAAATTTTATTTTGTAGAATATGTACATCGCAAAAATGGAATCGCCAGACAAAATCGCTGGCTAGTGGTTATACAATCTTCCAAAGAAATTGTTTGGAAAATCTACAATTTTAAATCATCTTACACTATCTGGTATTTGGTTTAAATTTCTTAAACGAAAAAAATATCCAACCGAAAATAGTCGCCATACATATTGGCTGGGTACAAATGACTCTAGAGCTGTTCGAATTTAAAAGTGACATTATACAAAAGTACCGATATTTCGGACTAAAACTCACAGTTTTTTAACCAACTAAATTGTATGACGATCACATTAGCTTGTGTTTTAGACAAAAATCTATGAAATTATCAAATTGCCAGATGACCCAACAAAATTATAAAAATGGCCAAAAAAAAAAAGCGGCAACAGTAATGACTGTATCCACCCAAAATGTATGGTGAATAGTTTTCATTGGCCTTTTTTTCTGTTGAAGTGATGTTAAATCAAATGCCAGATGGTGCGATCTTTGGCGAAGTTGATCATATTTTTATTAAAATAAAAAATAACCATCGATGTGTACGATTATACAAAGAAAATAATACCTTAACTTAAAATCCAAAAAAATAATAAAATATATTCTGCTTAGTATTCTTCAAAAAACAGATATGTACCCACTTTTTATTGTTAATACTTTACTTTGATGTCTACTTCATGATAAACTCCAAAATTAAATAGTTGCCATACGGTGCAAAATCATTTTTAGATATTAAAGAAAAGGTGTCATATTACTACGTTTCTAATAACATTAGTATCCATCCTACATGTATGACTATCGTTAATACATGATTTATGTAGTAAAAATAATATATTATTAAAAAATTAGGCGGTACGATATTATACAAAAGTACCGATCTTTCAAACTAAAGCGCCAAGAGAGGGAGTGTTTTCTAGCCAACAAAAATGTATGACTTATATAATTTGGGTTTTTGGATATAAATCTATGAAACTATCAAATTGCCAGACGGTGTAACAAAATTCAAAAAGTGGTCAATAACAAGACATTCAAAACATTAAAAGTACACATTAAAATAAAATAGATAATAAATTAAACGATTAGCACCATCTATAGGTTACAGGTAGTTACGAGGGTAGTTAAAACACCCAATAAAGATGGTGAATTATTAAACTTTTAAATAGTGCAGATAAATCTTAGATCCCAGCTACAGCTGAAAATTTCTTTAAAATTGTTGTCTCTACATTAGAACGTAGTTTCTTTTGGAACATTTGTACGTAACCAGTGAGTATAGATAGGATCTATACCAGCGTTTCCCAATTTATAATTCTTCATTCTTTTACAAGTTTTAGGGGACTCTGTAGAATTTGGGCACCCTGTATACAGGGTGCCCAAAACATTGCTACATTGCCAGGGAACCCTTGTGAAATACCGAAAAAATCTGTTCACAATATTTTTTATGTTATTAACCAGAGAAAAATGGTCAATTTACCAACATCTAGTAATACCTGTAGCTCATTCATGAGTTTCAAGAGGTGCTCTGTAAATTTTTAGAACAAAAATCTTTAGAACTGTAATGTGTTCGAATTGAAAAATGACAGAGCGAAAGTTGATATAATTAATCTTATTAGAATCAAAAAGATTACGACTCGCCAGTGTAATGTAGAACTCGAGGTAGAACTATTCCAAATCAAAAAACACTTTTCAAGAGGAAGTATATTTTATTTTAGTTACATATATTGGTTGTTCATTTTAAAAGGAGCCACCATAAATAACACTCGAAAAAAATTTTAGGGGGACATCTATTTACAATGAAATAAAAGTTGTCTTTGCAACCCCCTACCTCACAGGACCAACCCTTTGATTATTTTAAATGGGAATGGGGGTTAAGTGATGCATCATTTTAAAGGTCTTTTTATCCTGAAAATAAACAGCAAGTCTTCACATTATAAGCAGCTATTCATGCCTCTGAACCCTGAACTTTCATGTTTCACCATCATCAGACTGCATCAGACTTAATGAATGTGTCTCATAACCATCCTAAAGATCCTCTATTTGCCTTGTTATAATCTAGAGTCTAGATTGACCTACTGAATTTTACACTGGGGCTACTCTCCAGCTTCGCTTCCCATTTAGTGTTCATGAGCCAGAAGGGATCAATTATTAAGATTATTTAGAAAACTAGAAATACTGCCACTTCTGAAACTTCTTATCTTCCATAGTATTCTTTTTATAAAAAAGTACCCAATTTACAACTGTGATTTAAATAAATACCATAACACTAGATATAATGCAATGAATTATTTCTTGCCTCAGCATACACATACACCACGGCCATATCTCAGTGAATTAGTCAAGAGAACTATTTTTATTGGTGAACCATTTTCCGGACACCCTTTATATGTATAAAGAATAAATAATATTTAATTACATAATGTATTTGAACTTAGAGTGAAAATTTTCTTAAAAAGGAATCGATATTAAATGCTCGTCCCACTGGTAAAGTGACACTGCTATCAAATATTCTTAACTTTAAAAAATTGACACTCACTGTAATACTTGATCACCTATCGAAATGGAGCATTCTGTTCGGTTAAAAATTCAAGGAGTTATACAGGGTGTTTCTAAACAAGTGTCGAATAATCTACGAATGGGTTTTTGGACCAATTTTGAGACAAAAAGTAAGAATAATTCTTTTCGTTAAAATGCTCCATTTCGGAATGCAGGGCATTGAAGTTTACTCATTTTTTTCTATTTTTTTAACATAAAATCTATATTTTTAATAATAGTTGGCTCAAATTTTGCACCTACCTTACTATTGGCAGCCGCCTTGGGAAGAATTAGCAAATTTTCAAAAAGAAGTTAGGGTGAAGTTTTTCGGGTGAATTAACCCTTTGAACCCTCTTTAACTTTTTTGTACAACATCATAGTAATGAAAAAAATTAAGTATTCACTTTTTTAACTTTTTGCTCTCTTTAACCTTTTTGGTAACTTGTTGCGTTTAGAAGTTATGGGATAAACTAAACCACTTCAAATTTCAAAATGTCTACAAAATTAAATTAAATTATTTTATTTCTGTGCAAAATTAGATAAAATTAGGAATGTTTCGAAGAATACAAGTATAATTAAGAGTCTGAAAAAAAATTACCCATGTAGGTACCTCGTAAAATAAATAACATTAAATTATAATAATTGCTCAAAATGTACACCCCCAGCTAAAATAAATGATTCAATCCATCTTCTTGTTGATTGTCGAACTAGCTCAAAAATACCTGGAGTATTTTGAATTGTTTCACAAGCTGCAATTATGCGTTCCCTCAATTCGTCAATATTTTCTATTTCGATGTTGTAGACTAAAGATTTAAGGTGACTCCATAAAACAAATCTAAAGAATTTAAATCGGGGGAGCGAGGGGGCCAATTTTGGGGTCCTCCTCGACCTATCCAACAATTCGGATATACTTGTTTTAGGTATTCACGAGCAATGAGACTAAAATGAGCTGGAGAGCCATCATGCATAAACGTCATTTGGAATCTTAATTGGTAATTAACTTCTTCCAATAATCCTGGCAGTTCATTTTCCAGAAAATTGTGATAAAATTCTGCAGTTAACCTCGCCGGTAAAAAGTATGGACCGATCAAGTGATCTCCAATAATTCCAACCCACACATTAAGGGAGACTTGTTGTTGATGATGGCCTACCGAAATTTCGTGTGGGTTTTCTTTAGCCCAAGTGTGGTTATTATGAAAATTCATAATGGCATCATTTCAGAATAGTCAATTCAATTTTAGAAATCAGTAATTGTAATTCCGAAAATGTCAATTGTATTTCAGAAAGCATCAATTGAATTTCAGAAAAATTAATTTTATTTTAGAGAAGACCTTTTGTAAAATATTGAGGAAGCCAAGAGTTTTTGGCAGGATGTTTTAATTGGGTTTGACATTGATGAATAAGGACCTAAGCCTGGTGTTACTGGTGTAATGTTAAATTTCGAATGCACATATTTTATGAACAATCAATGCCAAAAACTTTTGACGTCCTCATTTTTTTATAATTGGTCTTTTCTGAAATCAAATTGATTTTTCTGAAATACAATTGATGGTTTCTGAAATACAATTGATCTTTTCTTGAATACAATTGACTATTCTGAAAAAAAATTGATATTTTCTCTTCTGAAATTGAATTGATTATTCTGAAATACAATTGATTCTTTCTGAAATACAATTGACTATTCTGAAATCGAATTGATCTTTTCTGAAATACAATTGGAAAAGATGTAGACTAGACTTTCAAGATTACAAAGTTGTATTACTTAGTATAAGGAAGGATTCTACTTTGATAAAAGGAGATATTATTGTTCTAAGATTTGTACCTTAGTATGGTTCATAAAGCTATGTAGCTTTCACATTTTCTATATAGATGTACAAATTATTTATTTAATTGTTTTGAGGTCTACTGCATTAAAAATTAAAATAAAACTTAAATTCACTAATTGATAATTGACATAAAAGTAATGGAAATGAAAATGAGATGTCTATTACTTAAGATGGAACGATTGGACCAAAGACAGTTTCCACTTCAAACTAGTTATAATCCCAGAAGTCTAACAGTTTTGTTAAGGTGTACTGTATTATGTAAAGTTTAAAAAATAAAGGCTTTACATTTTTTAAAAGATGTTTGACATTTTTAGAAACTTACATACCTAGATAAATATTACATAGTAGGGTGGTAAATGAAAGTAGAATTTTTAATAATAGAATGAAACCGATCAAGAATTCAAAATTTTGTATTAAAATTAAAATATCATTGTACATGATTCCACCAAAACAAAATTAGGTTGTAGTTTTTATTTAAACGACTTTAATTTTAATCTTATTCTGATTCATACTTTCTAAACCTAATTCATACCTTAGTTATGACCAATATCATCAAATTAATATTCTATTGTTCTCCTATCTTATCAGCAAAATATTTACTTTACAAGCACTGAAATGAGATGCCATTCTTTCATCTATTATTTTATTTAAAAAACAAAGAATATTTTATTAATATGTTTAATACTACTATTTATTTGCCACAAATTGTGTCCTTTAGTAAATAACATTAATTTTAAATTTTGAATAAATTATGATTCATATACATATTTCCAAGTTTAATAATTAGGGGTTTTATATTCTTAGGGATAAGATATATAGGAAAATTGTAATCACTTGTTTCTTTTAATTTATTTGCCATTTTTTATTTATTTGGCAATTTGTTCAGTTTATGGAGTTTGACATAATTTCAAACCTAGATAAACAAGAAATAAATTATAAATTTTCAATGAGGAAAAAGAAGTTCTTAACTGAAAATCAAAATGGAAAAGGATTTAATTTTTTGTTTTTTTAAACATTTCATAAGTTTAAACAATAGCTGATTTTTAGCCAGAAGTACTTACTCAAAATCTATGTGGAAAGAACCGTGAAGAGGACTTGATTATGTCTCCACCAAAATCTCATTAAATTGCTAAACTTTAAGTACTTAGAAGAAATCTATATAAGGTTTTCCATTTTATTAATAAATTTTGTACATAATCTCCTCACAATTTTATTTTCCTGGATTTTCAATGCTTTATCAAATGTTGCAAAACTATTATTAATTTTATATCCACACCCTACTTCTATTATTAATTCATTTTTTTAATTGCAGAAAGTTGATCCTGAACTTATATTTACCAAACAAGAACGAATTGGCAAGGGTTCATTTGGGGAAGTATTTAAAGGAATCGACAAACGCACACAACAAGTCGTTGCCATAAAAATAATTGACTTGGAAGAGGCTGAAGATGAAATCGAAGACATCCAGCAAGAAATCATGGTGCTATCGCAATGCGACAGCCCATTTGTCACCAAATACTTCGGGTCCTACTTGAAGGTAAATAAAATTTGTATGTTATATTAAGATATGTTCTTTAACCCTTTCACTCCCAACGGTCACAATTGTTAAAAAATCAGCAGTCAAAAATAAATTTACGAAAAATAAAAATTTATGAGTGAAAGGTTTAAAAAACTAGTATTTAAATATCACAATGGCCTGTAATCAGCATCCGTGATGAAAAATTTTGAAACGTCTTTAAAGTTAAACACGTCTTTAATGCTTACTTATTCAACGCGCGAGAAATGATAGGCATTATTTACGAAGTTCGAAATTGCGACCTGAGGTGGAAGTCGGTAAGCTATACGATTGTTTTCGTACAACGAAAATATCGTATTGTTGAATATGTTGCTATTGTGACGGATTTTATCTTCTTTTAATAAATACAAAACGTGCACAAGGAAGAGATAAAGAAAATCTGTTACCAAGCAACTTAGTCAACAAACGGTTTTTTCGTTGTACGAAAACTATCGTATAGCTTTACAGACTTCCACCTCTGAGCCGGGAGGCGAGTGTCGTAAAGGCGGCTGCACAATTGACGGGACGGATACGTTACGATTATGAAAAAGAGAGATAAAACATCCGAATTCCCTGTGGGAGAGTGAGGGACCATGCAATTTGCTGAACGTAAAATATAGTGGTTTAGTTCTGCAGTCATAAAAGTTAGTACGAACAACATTTTTGTATAATTTTTTTTCTAGATGATTTAGAAGTCTTTTCTTTAATTTTTGCCAGAAGGAAAAAAATGGAGAATGTACAAAAAAAATATAATGATCTAAAAGTACCTTAACTTTGGACCCCTCTAATTAATTTTGTGCTAGGTTGCAGAAGGTAACTCTCTGGCAGGATGTAGCCTAATCAATTTAGATTATAAATCTGAAAAAAAAAAATGAAAATCTAACGAGGGAAACTTGAGTTATGACTGCAGAACTAATGCTCGATTTCATGATTTTTCACAATTTTTCCACCCAAACTCTCGCGCCCTCTAGGGATTCGCATTAATTATCAGTTATTTGGTCATTATTTGCAAAGAAGCTCCAGAAATGTAGGATGGATTTTCTATTCCTTGTTGTTATCTTCAGTTTAAATTAAATACATTTAAAACTTATTCTAGTAACTCAACACATACATAGCTGCTTCACACTTTAATTTGTTATTTCTTTTCTTATTCGAGTTGTTAAGAAAAGTCATGAAATAATATAACAAACTTTATTCAACAACTTATAACTTTAGTAATATAAACAAATGTTAAATGTAAAAAAAAAACATTTTGAAAACTCCTCAAAATCAGCTAAGACAGTTTGACCTGGTATTAAACTGATTAAAAAAGAAGAAACTCAATATAATAAAGAATAAAATAAAATTAAACAAAATGATAAAATCACTTCCGTTGATTTAATAGATATGTATGTATATTCTTCTTGAATTTTATAGTAGACTTCATTTCTTTTATTTCCTCAGAAAGCAGGAAGGTTATAAAAATTTTGAAATTTTGAAACTTCAAGATTTCGTTTTTAATTTTCACTTATTGTTTGAAAAACAACTTATTTGAAGTTTATTTGGAGCTCTGGTGAAGTGAAAATGAATTTGGTTGTTCATTTCATATGTTAAAATATTTTTATAATACATATATGAATCATTATATCCATAAGCTTTATAAAAACAATAGCCCGTTCTTGCCAAACATGTTACTTGCCAAACTTTCATGACCCAGTGTCTTACACCATTCAACTTAATTGAAAAATGTATCGTAAATTAAAAAAAATAATATTTTTTATTTATTTCTTCTTTATACAGGGTGTCCCGTTCGTGGTTCACCAAACGTCAAGGTTAGAAAGTAGAGCAAATTTTATCACGAAAAAAACCAAAAAAATAGGGGTCTATTTTTTATGGTTTGAAAGTTGCAGGGGTTTGAATTTGGCATCGCCCGTTGTTGCCAGAAATCAGTAAATGATCAATAGCTGCCTAAAAACTTAGTAAAAAGATTTAAAAAAAAATATAATTTTAAAGCTGAAAGTATCCTCTTTTCATTGGTAACAATGATAAAACACAAATCGTTTATCAAGTATTAAAAAAAAATTGAAAAGAAAAAAAATTCAGAAAAAATTGTTTTTTAGGAGTTTTTGAAGATTTTCTCCCAGATATATGACCTATTAAGGGCGTGGTTTTTTTAAATTTTCTAAAAATTCGTTAAATTCTCTAGAAATTATGAAAAATTTTGTAACCCTAACTTTTTTATGCACTCACTAGAGCCTTCTAAACTTACTCCTATGAGAATTAGTTACAATTGAGGTGCGCCTTCATTTTTGTTATTATTTAATAATACAACTGTTTCAAAAGCCATCAAAATTTAACTTTTGCTTATAAAAATTGATTATTAAGCAACTATTGATCATTTACTGATTTCTGGCAACAACGGGCGATGCCAAATTCAAACCCCTGCAACTTTCAAACCATAAAAGATAGACCCCTACTTTTTTTGTTTTTTCTTGATAAAATTTGCTCTACTTTCTAACCTTGACGTTTGGTGAACGAGGAACGGGACACCCTTTATAAGCATGTAATCATTTTTTAAATTATGTCGAGTCTAAATTCGTTTTATTTATAATATTTATAAATCTATAATAAAATATCGGACGATGCTTAAATTGACAGTGCTAAATTTTCAGGATTTCCGGTTTATTAAGCTTTTAATGCAAAATGAACGTTAAACAGTTTATAATTGCTAAACAAAGGCCGCTTGCAATAAACAGATCTGATTATCGTGATGGAACGAAAATGCAAAACTGAATAAATTTTTACATTGCTAAAATTAAAAAAAGAAACAATCAAAAAAAGCAACAACACAAAATTTTGTTTAAAACTTAATTTACCTAATGTATTACAAAACATACTTTTTCAATCCGTTTATATGATTTTATAAAATGCAATGAAATTGATAGCCACAAGATTTTTTTGCGCAAAAAATTAATTTCAAAATCAAGACCCTAAAGTATCTCCTATAATCTTTCATTAACCTTCTTGCTCGTTTCTGTAAACGTTAGTTAACGTAACCCATTATTTTGCATTGAAAATTGAAACAGCCTAGAGGCCGAAATTCGATGATAGAATTATGCTTTATGCGATTTACTAACGGAAAAGCAAAAGGCTGCGAACAATTTTTATCCCTTAAAATAACTTAAAAGTTGTTAAATATTTCCGGGAATATTTCTTTGTTAAGTTTATTCGAAATTTACGTGAAAAGTTTTCTTAGACGATAAATCGGAAAGAAGTTTTTCTTTTAAATTGTATTTAGCGAAATAAACGACATCGCTACTATGGTAATAAATTTTTAAAAGCAAGCTCGATATTTTCATCCTATTAGCAAATTTAACTAGTTAACAAGGTTAAAACTTAAATCCGAGATTAAAGTTATGTGCACAGTATCTAAGTAAGAAAAATAATGTCATTAAGTTGCGTAAGAAAGGGCAGGTCATGCTAATAATGATTTGAGCATTAAAGTTGTGACATTCTAAGGAGGTGTGTTGGCTTTACGTTTTACACTGGTCTAGGATCGTCCATTAATTGAACTATCACGCCGCTCCTTCATTATTAATTCTTAATATATATCCTTTATCCTTCACCAGTATTAATTTCAATTGTTCCAATCTTTTAATGATCATCTTATAAGCACCCTAAAAGGTCTCCTCAATTCAGCGTGTTTTTTTTTACCTTATTTGGATTTTATATCATCAAATGGCATTTACGTAATTTTAATTCTCACAAACTTACAACTTATAGTGAAAGTAATAATTAGTGTAAGAAATTAAATAATTAAATCTATCCATTAATCTTAAGATCATTCCTTCCTTAACATTGTAAAGGCTATTTTGAGGTTTACTGGACGACCTCTACAGCACTTTTAGATTATTATTTTAAAATAATTCTTTCAGAATTTCAAAATGCCATAATTAATCTATAAAACGGGGCGAAGCTTTAAAAAATAGACATTTTTATAGTTCTTGTTTAATAATTGCGTTTTTTTATGCCATTTTTTATTGGAAAATTGTAGCGGATATTGAAAATCGTTTTGAGCCGTTTTGTAAAATATACCTACATTTATCTACATTTAAGTATTTTTTTATGATGATTGATTAAATAATAAAAGTGCTGCAGATCGTTAAGTATTTGTCGTTTTGCACATAAAATTTTGCTTACTGGATTTTATTTAGTTTGTGGGCGGCGGAGAGGTCAAAATATGCTTTGCTTTTAAAATTGTTTGTATTATTTTAGGGTACTAGTTCTAAAAGGATATAACTTATTTTGGGGAAGACGATTTTGAACACGTGATTTAGGAAGGAATTTTTCTCAAGACGTCGCTTTATATTTTGCGAAAATTAAAAAAATCTAGTTTCTTTGTACTTGGTAATTTTTGCTTGCACTATTCAAATTATACAATTTCGTATTTTCCTATTTTACAAGAAAAGTCACACTTTATTTAATTAAATTCAATTTGCTTTATGGTGCTATAGAGCGGATTTCTATTCAAATCTCCCATTTCTCATTTGTAAATTTTAAAAAAATGTGAATATAAATTTATCTGAACATCTCATTGATAATAATAAGATAAGAAAATTGTTTATTAATCCATAGCCGTTTTTTTCAACAACAAAAATATTATGCAGAATTTTCCTTCAAAAATAAATTTCCAATATAAGGTTAACCCTTTCGAGACGGTGACCTAACGCCGTACATTTACGGCTTCGACTTCAACGCCAGGGCCCTGATGCTGTACATGTACAATGATGCGAGTTCCAAAGTATCAGACAAAAGAAAATGAGCACCAATGAAACGCTTCCGTGCGGCTTGAAATGTCCCTTGACCTCACCCATCGTTAGTTCGGGAATACCCCGCACTTCATGCCTTTGCGCCTCAGATAAGATAATTAAGCTTTACCGACAATGAGCAGAATAATGTTTTAAATATTATCGAAGCTTTATTGTGTATAACTTTGGATTAAAGGCGGTCTAATGTAAAAAGTCATACTTATACTAAATAATTTCTATTTGTTAAAATAAATAAAAAAATATTTTTTTGTAGCTATCTTCAACAACCAAATAAGTTTTTAAAATAATACTATTACTACTAATACTTTTATTATTATGTATGATATTTTTAATCCGGATGAGTCAAAATAATTATTTTCTTCAAACGTCATTAAAGTACAGTCTTCTGTGACGTTTGACATGCTTTAAAATGTCATTTTTTATGTTCGTTGATTCTATGGTCACTTTATACTGCCCAGGAGTAGAAATTACTACATTGCACTGACAAGGAATAAAAGGGCAGAGTTGAAATGAATTTTAGGCAACCCAATATACACTAACATTGTATTGTGTATTGTATGTAAATTAAATGTCAAATTTTAAAATTATTTATTATATTACTATTTTAAAAATTTCGACATTTGAAGAAAAAAATAGCATGTTTTATTCGGAGTAAAAGAGCTTTTTGTGGCTCGCATGTATCCGCGGGACTCGCAAAGCTCGTCCCGCAAACCTTAACATAACTTTTTCGAGACACATGGAAAATGGCATGAAAAATGCCAATTATACATTATATACAAATTATCATGAACTTTATACAAGTTTTCATCATGAAACACCCATAAAAACAATGGCATAAGGTCAGCGAATGCCGAAGTAAGGTTAAGTGCCGGAAAATGTGGAAATTTCCAAGATTTTTAGATGATTTTGTTTCTTGTGCCTTTGAAACTATACTGGGTGTCCCATTTGACGTTGAACTGTATGGGTATCTTTGTTATTATTGGAGATGGAAAGTCGGTTAAATGGACAAAGTAGTAGAGATTTTTTCGAATATTAAATTCATTTACAAAAAATTTGAATATCGCATCGTTCCAACGCTATCTTGAAAAAACAAGAAAATGCGATTTTCAAAATATGGCTATAACTTCCTTATTTTCGGTGGTACCAAAAAATTTTTTGACTTAATACGGACAATTTTTTGTGTACAATGCAGTAACACAAATGAATATTTTTTTTCTCTAACGGATTGACCGGAAATGAACCAAATTTATTTTTTTCTTATGGCAACCATATTGGATTTACACATATTCGGAATTAGTGTATTTTTCTGAGTAATTTGATATATCATATGTAATATTTTAAGAAAAATAGAAATAATTTTATTTTACTAACCAAAAATGGCCTTGAATAGATGTAAACTGTCAATACATATGTGTTAAGATATATTTTACATTTAATATTTTAAATAGTTACATCTATGTTATTGACAATTTACATCTCTTAAAGTTCAATGTTAGTTAGTAAAATCAAATAATTTTATTTTTTTAAAATATGACATATGGTATACCAAATTACTCAGAAAAAAAATACTGATTCCGAATATGTATAAATCCAATATGGCTGCCATAAGAAAAAAATAAGTTTGGTTCATTTCCGGTCAATCCGTTAGTGAAAAGAAATATTCATTTGTTTTCCTGCATTGTACACAATTAATTGTCTGTATTATGTCAAAAAACTTTTTTGGTACCACAGAAAATAACGAAGTTATGGCCATATTTTGAAAATCGCATTTTCTTGTTTTTTCAAGATAGCGTTGGAACGATGCGATATTCAAATTTCTTGTAAATGAATTATTAATATTCGAAAAAATCTCTACTACTTTGTCCATTTAACCGACTTTCTATCTCCAATAATAACAAAGATACCCATACAGCCCAACGTCAAATGGGACACCCAGTATAGTTTCAAAGGCATAAGAAACAAAATCATCTAAAAATCTTGGAAATTTCCACAACATTTTCCGGCACTTAACCTCACTTCGGCATTCGCTGACCTTATGCCATTGTTTTTATGGGTGTTTCATGATGAAAACTTTCATACTTTCAATTGCCAGCAACGAGAAAATCGTCGAAAATTTCCATTTTCCTTTACAACTTCTGGTCATCATTTCAATCCTTTGGTCACTTGCAACCCTTATGCCTATATATAGCAGCGGCGACAAAATCGTCTCAAAATAAATATTTTTTGCGCAAATGAAAATTGAATTGTTCATATGATGGTAACGCGGGGACCGCTCAAATTTTTCCTCATTATTATCAGCACTTTTATACCTTTCAGTCCTCTCAAAGGCATAAACGAGAAAATCGTCACTTGAAATCTGTCACCATCTCCCGGTCTATAGTGTGTACAAGGGTAGTAGGTAGTACCAACTTCTGTGGCCTATCAGGCTCATTGCGCTCTATGTTGAAAGCGCGTATTTTCCTTATTTATTTCATCACAATTATTTCCATTACAATTGTTCATTTTATTATACAGGGTGGCCCAACTAAGAGTTCCCACCCAAGTTATTTCGAAAACTAATAATTTTTGAGAAAACCCTGAAACAGGTCAATTTTTATTTGGCGGGGGACCAATTTTTATGGTAACGCAAGGCACAACCCCTCACCCAGTTATGCAGGGAAACTACCCCTTCAGAAATCTTAAATGGCAATATGGGTCAAGTGATACATCATTGTTAAGCTCCTACTATTCTCTATACAGGTGTCATATGTTTTTTTAATTTGATGGAATATTTAAGAAGTTGTACCATTTTTACGTTAGTCATCTAAATCGCGTTTTTAACAGGTAACATGGGTTTAAAGGGCTTATAAAGGTTGATTTTGTTAAAAGTTACAATAAAAATAAATACAAGCATACATTGGTCCCCCACTAAATAACAATTGATCAGTTTCAGGCTATTTTTCAAAAATTACTTGTTTTCATAATAACCTGGGTGGCAACTAAAAGTATTTTGTAAAAAGACCTTGAAACCGGCCAATCCTTATTAAATGGGGAATCAAAGTATTATTGTAATGATTTTTAACAAAATCAAGCTTTAAAACCCTTTTCAGCCCATGTCACCTGTTAAAAACACGTTTTACATGTCTAACGTGAAAATGCTATAACTTCTCAAATATTCCATCAAATTAAAAAAAAATATGACAGTTTTATAGAGAATAGTAGGAGCTTTACAATGATGTATTACTCGACCACTATTGCCATTTAAGATTTTTGAAGGGGTAGTTTCCCTGCATAGCTGGGTGAGGGGTTGTCCCTTGCGTTACCATAAAAATTGATCCCCCGCCAAATAAAAATTGACCAGTTTCAGGGTTTATTTCAAAAATTATTGGTTTTCGAAATAACCTGGGTGGGAACTCTTAGTTGGGCCACCCTGTATATTAATGCTTATTTTATGTCTATTTTGTCGAAGGTCGCCTCTTAGACTCATAGCCCCCGAAGAAATTTTATTACTTGGCTCATGGGTGGAAATTTAGAAAAAGTTTAAAATTTTCACCAAACTTCAGTGTCATTCCGCAAAACTTTTTCTAAATTTTCCACCCTTAAGCCAACGAGGACCGCATGCCAATTTTTTATGAGGGTTTTATGACATAAACTTTAATTCTTTCCATTGGCATGCAGTATGAAAACGCGGAAAATCATATTTTTTTATTACAAGATCAAATGCCGTTTGAGCTCTTTGGACCATGCAAATCGCATGCCTATAATTTTCTAGACTTCATTTTATTTTAACTATCTTTTGCTAAAATAAAAGGGCATGCAATATTAAATCAGAGAAAAACACCAAATTTTTGTGAAAATGGAAATGCAATTTTCCATATGATCGGAAAGCGTGCAGGGGTTTAGTACCCGCTTTTCTTTGTTAGTATAGGGTAAATATTCTCTCCTCCAAAAGGCATGCTGTATGAAATCGGAGACCAAAAACTGTCGCGAGGTCCCGGTCTAATCCGAACGATTTTCTCAAAAAAATTAAATACGGTAGTTACGAATTATGTTCCAAACTTTATAATCACCCTGTACAATAGGAGTACATAATAAAAAATGGTATAAAATACAGGATGATTCAGCCCACCCGTCTCATCCGTTTATCTCGAGAACGCGTTATTACACAAAGAAAAAAACGGGTGTTCTGAATCACCATTTACATATATTAAGTTCAAAAAGTATAATAAATAAATAATAAAATTAAACTACAAGCAAAGCGCGCGTTTTTCTTACTCCCTGCCAGGTGCTTGGTGCGCGTATTCCTGCTCTCCTCCCGAAAGGGTTAAATAAGGAACATTTAAAAATTCTACTTTTTGTAAGACAAAAAAATATTGGGCGTGTTCAGCAGATTACAGATAGGTGATTTACCGTAACCGCTGCAGCAAGTATTGGAATCACTCACCACAAAATTTTTTTCAATTTATTATTTCTTTTGACCGTATCTTCAATGACATAATCAAAGCTTTTGTAGGAACAATTAACACTAAACTTTTATTGGATTTCATTTTAAAAACTGTATTTCTACGTTTGTCAAAAGTAAAATGCGGTGACAAAAACGGTGACCGGTAGTAACCGCTCAATCTGCAGAACCCAACCATTTTAAAGCTTTTCTTTTCAGGGTACAAAATTATGGATTATTATGGAATACTTGGGTGGTGGATCAGCATTAGATCTGATGAAGGCAGGTAACTTTGAAGAAATGCATATCGCCGTCATTTTAAGGGAGGTGCTGAAGGGACTCGACTATCTGCACAGTGAGCGCAAATTACATAGAGATATTAAGGCTGCTAATGTTTTGCTAAGTGAAATGGGCGACGTCAAGTTAGCCGATTTTGGAGTTGCTGGTCAGCTAACAAACACCACAAGTAAGAGGAATACATTCGTAGGTACTCCTTTCTGGATGGCACCTGAAGTTATCAAACAATCAGCTTATGACTCAAAAGTAAGTTATTTTGACTCAACAATGTGTAAATTATTATTTTTAATATTTTCTCTTATTTTCTAGGCCGATATTTGGAGTTTAGGAATAACAGCCATAGAGCTAGCTAAAGGAGAACCTCCTAATTCCGAACTGCATCCTATGAGAGTATTATTTTTAATTCCAAAAAATAATCCACCGCAGCTAAGTGGTGATTTTACCAAACACTTCAAAGATTTTGTAGAGGCTTGCCTGAACAAAGATCCCCAAAATGTAAGACAATTTTAATTTAATCGTTATTTTAATGTATTTAAGACTTCTTTTATTTCAGAGACCCACTGCAAAAGAGTTGCTCAAATTTCCTTTTATTAGAAAAGCAAAGAAAAATTCTTATTTAATTGATTTAATTGATAGGTATAAAAAATGGAAGGCAACTCGTAATGAAGAAAGTGAAACTGAATCTGAAAACTCTGATTCGTAAGTATCTTTCTTTTTATGTCTTATTTAAACATGTTTTAAAATATTCTTTCATAAAATTTCTAAATTTGTCTTCTTTCTGTGTGCATTTGGAAAAATGTATAATTAAAAATGTAATTGTAGGGAAGAATCAAAGATGGAAAATGATTTAGATGATCCTTGGATCATGACAGTTAAGGGTAACCATTCGATGAAACCGTTGGTCCTGGAAGATGTACATTCACCTAACCATAAAGTCATGCAAAAGGTGCAGAATGGGTCTGGACCTGCTCTAGCTAAATCACCTCCAAAAGATTCCAATTTAAACCATTACAGACCTGATAAAATACAGGTTAGCTTAAATTTTGAGTTATGCCTAAATTAAATAAATGCTTAAATAAAACATAGGAAATATTCAGAGTTAATAACCAAACGAAAAAAAATAGTCGAATATTTAGTATTACTCTGAATTTATGCAGTTATCAGTTATCCTCTAGCCAATTCGGAGTATTTTACATATTATATTTATTTCAGTCATCACGATCTAGTGAAAACAGGAAAGATGCTGATCATTTGTTGAATATGGAACGTGATAGGGATAGGGATAGAGATACAAACAAAAGTGATAGGGAGAAAAAGATAAGTAAAGAAATAACTCCGTTAGATCATCGGGGAGAATCTGAATCGGATAAAAAACTCAACAGAAGGTCAATATCTCGAGAACATTCACATACCAGTAGTAAAAATGATGTCACAGTTCGTTCTTCTTATTTATCGGGTGTCATATTTCCACTTATATTTGAAGTAAGTATATTTTTTAGTCAAGAATTAAATAACTAATAATATTTATTTATAGTTACAAAGAAAGCATCAATTTAATGGTCGAAGTTCAGATGCATCTCATAAATCCATTGATGCCATTGAAGAATTAAAGAATGCATTCGAGTTTGCTGAAAGAACGTCTCCCGGAATAAGTGAGGCTTTTATAAGTGAAATGGTTCAAAAGTTGGTGCCATCTGTAACTGAGCAAAGGCTAAAAAATGTTATGGATAAAGTGTCAAGGTAAGTTCTAAATACATACTAAAATAAACAAAATAAAAATAATTTAAATTAATGTTTACAATTAAAGTAAATTTATTAGTATGGTGGAACTTTATGATAATTTCAAAATTTGTTTCAGAGATTCCATGTCAAAGATTTAAAGAAGAAACTTCAAAGTTTAAGAATAATATAGAAAATTTTCACGATACACTTTCACACTTACCCAAAATTGTTCTTATAATGTTTATGACAATATCAATATAAAAGGTAACTTCGTTAATGCAAGTGTTATTAAAAAGTTTATTGAGTAAAAGAGGAACAATACAAAATGTTATTATTTTATTAATAATTTTATTTAAAGAAATAACTGTGCCGTTTTAAAACGTAATTATTAATTTAATGCTTATCTTCCTCACAACATTTAAATAATTAAGGGTTTATTGTAGCGGAAAGAAAAATAATTACATAAAATAACAACACGTTCTATAACTCTAACAGAATATTCTATAAATAACGTATATATTTATAAAAAATAAATATAGATGTATTTATGTTTTATTACAAGTCTTCCTAAAATATTTATTTTTAATTATTTTGTTATATTCTCGAGAAAAGCACGTCACAAAATGTCGGTACATTTTTTATTTATTTTGTTTTTAGTCGTAGGCAACTAATGTATTTCCAATTGCTCTCTGCATTGGGTGTTTATCCATTGTTTTTAAAGGAGCAGAGTATTCGTGGTAATTCTTGGAAAGGCAAATAATTTTTATTTTGTTGTTATTCTCCAATATCTTCATAACAGAGGATATTATGTATATATGTATATCTAGATTATAAAGAATTATAAATATTATTAAATATTTTCCTTGCAATGTATTTTTTTAGATGTGTAAATATAAATATATATATAAATAAATTCAAAATAACTATTAAAATAATTTGTGTTTTCTTTATAGCTTCTAAAATTAATCCATCTTAATATAGGGTACGGAAAGTATGAACTATCACGTTACCACGTTTTAAATTCCGCACGAGAGTAGGTTTGTCCGCACCTTACATAGAATTGGCATTTCTGTTTACCTACTCTATAAATTGGGAGTTAAGAACTTTATTCTCAAAAGTCTCTAAAAAAATTATATTTTATATATGTTGGTTCCCACATGAACCCCCCTTACTCTCGCCTCTACAGGGTGCTCAAAAAGTCGCGAACACGCTTCACGCCAGGTTGTTAAGAAGGATTCTTTACACAAGGGAAAAATAACGCTTAGCTATAATGTAAAAATATTACAATTATTTGTCAGTTTCCTGAAATTTTAAGGTAAAAAAATAAAAACATATATTCAAGTAATGAATATGCTGACATGTATTTAGAGTTGGGCCTTGCTCAAAGTAGTGCTTGTGAGGAAAATTGATCTTTCATGTCCCACATACTCCAAGATCAGTAGGAACTTTAGATATGGAAGAGGCAGTTCTTGAATTACTTCAAAACCATCCTATCTGAAGTACCAGAAGCATGGCAAATGAACTGGGATTGAATAGAAGTGGTAGCAGCGACAACAATACGAGAGGTAAGTACTTACTAGAATTCTTAGCAAGTACAAATTTAGAAATAGTTAATAGAGGCTGCGAGCCAACCTTCGTAACCTCTAGGCACCAGACTGTGATAGACATCACACTGGGAAGCGCAAATATTTCAAACTCAATCACCGGGTGGAACTGCATCAATGTCAGATCACCGGTGGATAGGTTTTAGTGTAGAAACCAGTGTTACACGGAGCAAGCCGTTTAGGGACCCGAGAAGAAAACCTGGCAGGCCCTTTAAGGGAAATCCCTGTACCACAGGTAATGACGACTGTAAGACAGATCGAAGCAAACACCACCACGCTTCAGAAATGCCTTACAGAATCATACGAACTTGCCTGCCCACTAAGAACCGAGTCAACCAGCCAACATACGAAGCCTTGGTGGAGTAGAGAGCTGGGAAGACTCAGGGCAAAAGGAAACAAAATCTTTAATAAAGCGATGAAAACTAAAACTCCTACTGACTGGAAAGCCTACAAAAGGCACCAGAGGGCGTTTAGGAGGATGGTACCTATACCAAAACTCTTTCGGACACTGCAAAATTGTTACTAAACACTCATTTCCCAGGATGTCAGGCTGCCGCCGGTGAAGAGACAACGGCGGAGACAATTCCCCTTCCCTTCCCCCCTCAAAGGGTTGATAGGCCAGATGCTAAAATGGAGGGCGTAACTATATGCGTAGGAGACTGCCGAGTCAGAGGCTGTCCTCAGCGTGGAGTGATATCCCCGCTAATATGGGATATATTAGTTGACATACGGAGGCTCAATGAGTCGGGCTTCTACACAATTGCGTACGCAGATGATATTGCGATTCTGCTAAAAGGAAAACATGCAAGCACCCTATGCGAACTGATGCAAAGGGCACTTAACATCGTTAATACCTGGTGTAAAGAACAAACACTCTCGGTCAACCCGGCCAAGACGGAAATGGTTGTACTCACGAAACAGAGAAAGTTGGGGGAGAATAGTGTTGCCCAAATTCAACGGAACCTAGCTCTGCCTACACAGCAAAGTCAAGTACCTGGGAGTCATACTTGATAATACGCTGAATTGGGCTCTACACCTAAAGAGCAAAATCGAATAAGCAACCATGGCTTTCTGCCAATGCCGTCGGACCATGGGCCGGTCTTGGGGCCTCTCACCTAGGATCACCCTATGGCTATACACCGCAGTCATTAGACCCATGATATGCTATGGCGCACTTGTCTGGTGGCCCAGAGTCAGACAAGTTACACAAGCAGCACAAATCACCCACGTACAGAGACTTGCATGTCTGGAGCAATGAGAACAACTCCTACCTTGGCCTTGGAGGCGATCCTCTGCTTGCCTCCTCTCGATATTTACGTGGAGGAAGCGACTCTACGTTCGCTTCCAAGACTGAGGGATGGAAAACTCATGAATGCAAATTCTGAAGGGAGCAGACACACAATCCTCCTGCGAGAGACATACAGAGAGGTGCCTCTCGCTGGTGCGTTGTCTGATAACAAACCCTTAAAGTACATCTTTAAAAGGAATTACCGCATTGACTGCACCACTGAATGTACCAGCAGGAACCCAGACGTGAACATATTCACAGACGGGTCCAAGAAAGGAAACAATTCTGGCTTCGGGGTTTTATCACCTGAACTAGAGTTGGAAAAGAGTATTCCTCTGGGCGGTCATATGCGGTAAACAGAACTGGCTGGTCTGAGATCTGAAGGACGGAGCAAAAGAGGCAACGGAGAGAAATCTGCGCAACAAAACTACACGCCTGTGGATGTGGATAGACAGCAAGGCAGCATTGGAGAGACATAAAGTCAACTCCTGGCTGGTGACAGAATTCCACCAATCGCTGCAACACCTGACGAAGCACAATCTGTAGAAATCCGGTGGATCAAAGGGCATACGGGAAATCAGGGTAATGATAAGGTAGATGAACTAGCGCGAAGGAGTGCCACCCATCAATTTGTTGAGCCGCAGCCTTCATTACCGCTAGCCAAGTCAACTATCAATACCCTGATAAAAGAGCACACACTACAGCGACAAATTTTCAGATGGTCAGCAACAAAAAGCTGCAAACAAAGCAAGATGTTCATATGAATACCTTCCTCGAAAACAGCAAAGTACTGTCTACAACTCCCTCTTGACAAACTGAGGAAGTTAGTTGGCATATGGACCGGCCATTGCCGATTAAACAAACATCTACACCAGCTGGGAGTCACCAATGACCCCACATGCCGAAGATCCAACATCGAAGATGAAACCGGCGTGGAGCATGTACTCATGTACTTTGCGACTGCCCGATGGCATCATCTATCAGAGGATCCATACTTGGGGAGTTCTGGCCAAGCATGGCCGATTTCAGTGAAGCCCCACCTGGAGATGAACTGCTCAGGTTTGCTGAGATAATCGGATGGGCGGAGTAGGGACCCGGTGCAGGGGTTAGCTGAAAAGAGGGGAGTTGGTAAAATGGCCTCAATCGTGGTGGCATAATTGCCCGTGTTTTTACACACCCTCGACCAAAATCCAGATCCAGCCTCAAGACTATTGTAATTGGTTACTTCCACAAATTGCTGTTATTCCAAATTTTACTTCTAAAATTATTAACGGAATAACCACTTGTGGAGTATTGAAACCCACATGTTGTACGTGTACGTGAAGTACACAACGAAACATTATTTAATGTAAAGTTTGGGCAGGAATTCTAGGAACTCATGTACTTGGACCAATAACAATTCCGTACAGTCTTGGGGCCGAAAACTATTTGGAGTTTCTGCAAAACGATTTTGAACATGAACAGGTAATAGATAACATACCCATAGCGCATATTTGGCATGTGTGGTTTCAACAAAATGGTGCTGCTGCACATTTTGCAAGAAATGTTAGAGCTTGCCTACACCAAAATTATCCTAATAGAGAGAGAGAGGTCGCGGAGGTCCTGTTCCATGGCTAGCAAGATTGCCGGATTTAACACCCCTGGAGTTCTTTTAGGGTCATTTAAGAAGCATTGTTTACATGTCTCCTATAATGAATCGAGAACATTTAATTAATCGTATTAGAGAAGGTGCACACATGATAACACCTATTATGTTGCAAAATGTGCGGAATAATACGGTTAGACGAGCTGAATTGTGCTTAGATCTTAGATGTGGAAGGATAATATAACTTTGAACATCTACTTTAAGTTTTTATATTTGTTAGAATTTATAATTACTAATAATAAAATAATTTATATTTTGTCTAAATAATGATTCTAACATTTTTGAAAAATGTCATGTTAATTTTAAGTTTACACTCTTTATTTAGTTTATTATCGTAAGTTACCAATAATTTGAATTAAACAATAGGTAATAATATTACCTTAATAATCTACCTTGAAAACAATATTACCACGTTTACTTCTTTAAAAGATGTTAATAATTTCCGTATTTTTGTCCAAATATTATTTTAATTATTTTTCACTTTTATAAAAAAAACCATCTTAATAACGTAGCGTGGAGAGTGTTCGCGACTTTTTGAGTACCCTGTATATTTTTGTGTTGAAATACACATGATTTTTTCCAAACGAAATTAAATTATTTTCCTTAATTTCTTACTATGCCATTGTTTAAAATATCCGGCAAAACGTGTAACGTGGAATCTTCACATCATTTAAGTTGCATAGCACGGTCGATTGTAAAACTTTTCATTTGAATCAGGGATTCTAACCGAACCGTTTTATTAATCGAAATTCGGTTAAAACCGATTTATTTGAACTAAACCGTGACCGAAACCGTTTTTAGAAATTTTTAAAAACCGAAACCAGGTAACTGATTTTTAACCGACTTCTAACCTTCTAAACAAATTTTTATAAATTTTAAGTAGGCATCCCATGTTGGTGTCCTTAAGGCGGCGTCGGAGGTAAATTTCAAAAAAGGTTTCGGCAAATCTATTCCATCAAATGAGTTCAATTTTTCAGGCCTACTAGCTAATGGTACTGTGAATTAGTGGTGAAAAGTTAAAAACTTAGAAACGTATACTTTTTTGTAAACCTTCGATGAAACAGTTACATGTATTTCTTATGGAAGTCAGAAATAATGTCAGTTCGGTTGCATACACTAAACAAATTAATTTTCAACTGATTTTTGAAGCTCCTCCTCACATTTTACGCTTGGCTAAGTTTGCAGGTGTTCACTGCATAACATAAAGTCTGAATAATAATTTTCAGCGCGCAGGCCAATTTTCAACATAAACTACTTTTTGGTGAAAATAAAACGAATTATTATATTATAAATATTTATTTAAAATATACATATAATAACAAATTGATATAGGTAAATAAAAAATCATGAAAAAAATTATAAAAATTAATTATATTATTATTTACAAAAAATCATGTGTATTTCAACACAAAAATATACAGGGTACTCAAAAAGTCGCGAACACTCTCCACGCTACGTTATTAAGATGGTTTTTTTATAAAAGTGAAAAATAATTAAAATTATATTAAGTATTTAGATGAAAAATAAAAATTTACTTCTTTTTCGCCAACTTTTGCTTCTGGGCTTCTAAAATGCTTTTATTCTCACGGCATTTTAGTCCCTTCTCTTAAAATAATTTCCGACAAAATACATTCTTTATAGAATGGTACCTGATGGTACCAATTACTTCGACATTTCTTGCCAAAACAGCTTGTCGCGATATATTTTTTGAACAAACAGAGCAGTTAGTTTTTTCGATAAAACCTATAAAATAGACAAATTCCGTATCGCATGTATCTGAAAAAATATACAGTTTTTAACTACTACATAAGAAAATTGTGCTTTTTATACAAATAAGGACAAGTATGCAAAATAATAAACAACACAATACTATTCTCACTTATAATGTGAGAGAGAGATTGATCTATCTTATAACTCCTGACTTCGAATATATTTACACTTACTTTATAAAAGTAGTTATGAGTTCTTTTTAAAATTTTTCACTTCCGAGATTTATTCTCTAAAGTTGATTTTTTTCTCCAATAAAGAAGGAAAACATTTTACTTCCACCAACGAACTTTCATTTAATATAATGCCTAAAATTATTGTTTTTAATTTTTTTTTAAGGAATAAAGTTGTAAATACTAATAACCATCTGGAGATGATGCCAAGAGTCCGCTAATAGGATCAACAAATTGTCCTCATGGTTCGACCTTTTTGTTGAAATCGGTTTCAAATTTTTTTATAGCGTTCTTTTCATTTTCTTTTCCGTACTCGGTATATTTGCTGTGAAATGAGGTTTTTGCCCAAAATGTCTTTCACAAGCACATGACAGGGAAAGTCAGCTCGTCTTTTGCATACTCTGCCGAAAAGTGAGGCTGTCAACCTATCTGCTCTAGCTATGTTATAGGTTATACGTTTTGTTCCCGAGTTGCCCTATAGAAGTTTTGTTGTGAATCAGCAATATCCTCAATCCTTAATACTTAACTAAAAAATTTTTGCACTTTTCCTCTTTCGGGATTTTTTAAAATATTTATTAAAATACTGTCCAAGTTCGTATCCCAGCCTGATACCATATGTCACTTGGGCACTCCAGTGCATGTGGTGGACAGGAAATTGTTGACTTATTTAGCGAGTACTTCTCCTCGGTTTATATTGAAGATTTAATACCGGAGTCAACTAATTTCTGTATCCTGAAATCAGTTAATGCTGGCTCGTGTGATCTACATCTGGCTGATATTTATGAAAAACTTGAGTCCTTAGATGCCAATTTAAGTTCTGGTCCTGATGGCATTCCACCAGTGCTTCTAAAAAATTGCCCGTCCTTAACACACCCGTTATTTTTTTTATTCCGTTTCTCCTTAAATACTGGTGTATTCCCGCAATTGTGGAAGAAAAGTTTTGTGACACCAATTTTTAAGAACTGTGATAAATCAGTCATATCTAACTATAGACCAATACTTAGCTCGATTCCAAAAATTTTTGAAAGCCATGAGGCTTTCTATCTACGATGACGTAGATAGAATTACACCTTTATTTACTGACATAATTGTGGACCAACAACACGGTTTTCGTGAAGGGAAGTCCACACAAACAAATCTAACTCTTTTTGTCCAAGCTATCTCAAATGCCTTGGAGAACGGTGGGCAAGTAAACGCCATTTACACTGACTTTTCCAAGGCATTTGACAGGGTGTCTCACTCTATTTTGGTGTCCAAGCTCCGATCTATTGATTTTCATGGATCATTGTTGGAATTTCTCAAAAGTTACCTCGCAGATAGGTCCCAAATTGTTAGATTAAAAGGCGTTTACTCTAGAGATATCTATGTTCACTCAGGGGTACCTCAGACCTCAGGGCAGTCACTTCGAGCCCTTACTATTTAACATTTTTATAAACGATATTGTCACTTGCTTTTCCAACTCAAAGGTGCTACTGTTTGCTGATGATTTGAAGTTCTACCGCTCCATAAGAAATACACAAGACTGGTTTCTTCTCCAGGATGACCTTAATTCTTTACATAAGTGGTGTTTGGTAAATCGGATGGAATTAAACATTAATAAATGCAAAGCCATATCGTTCTTTAAATGTACAACCCCGGTTCAATTTATCTACTCCCTGAATTCAGTATAACTTGATTCTGTTACTAGCATAAACGACCTTGGTGTAATAATTGATCAAAAGTTAACTTTTATTGAGCATATCGACACCATAAGTAATAATGCATTAAAGATTTTGGGATTTATAAAGCGCAAAACACGTGATTTTACTGATGTCAACGCCATCAAGCTATTGTACCTATTATTCTTTATGTTGTAGTATTTTGTATTATGGAATATTGTAGTACAATTTGATCTAAACATGTTTCGTTTGTCCCCTATTTAGGAAAATTCAGGAGACGATTTCTTTACCAATTCTAAGAAGAAAGTTACGAAGTTTTTATTTTTCAAAAATGTTTTATTTTGCATTTACAGTTTTATATTACAGTCGAACTATTTTAGTTCCAACGTATTTCAATTCAAAATTTTACGGTTATCCTTTACACGGATATACCGTGTAATTATTTTTTCGACGAATTTATTTAATCTAATAGGATTTCCATTTACAAAATTTATATTGTCACTTGTGGGAATCGAAAATGTTAATTATATTACCTGCGAAATTTCTCATTATTAGATTATTAACCTTCCGATGATCATGTGGGGTCATTATGTGACCCCAGTGCTTATTTTTTTATTGTATTTTGTAAGTTAAATATTTGGAGCTCAATTATTTTTTAACCGAGTTTTTCACCTTCCTACAAATTACACTGTTTTACAAAAAACAAAAAAGTTTTACTCCCGTTCCACAACTTTTTTAGATATTATCAGTTAAATATTTACGGACAAAAACATAATTTTTATGTAGGTTTATCTCGTGTAACTCGATCCGGATTGGATTGAATAGTAGTTGACTCAATCCGCATTTGTTTTACGAAATAAACACGTCGGTTTGGATTGAATTGAATTGATGAATCCAATCCAACATGTGTATTTCGTAAAAAATGCGGATTGAGTCAATCCGAATTTAATCCAATCCAAGTACACGAGATAAACGTAGTTCGACTGTATTTCCATTTTTTTAGCAGAAGTAATTTATTTTTTTTATAATTTGTTCGAATTTGGAACACAGTTTAGTTAATTAGTTTCTAGAGTGCAATCTGCAATTTTAGAAATTCAAAAGTAATTTCAACTGTGCGGAGCATAAAAAGCACAAATTCAATCCTTTATAGGTATTTGCGTGTCCGATCGCAAGATCAGGATTTCTTTTGTCCCAAATTCCAAATTGCAACCAGGCCGCCTATTGTTATGGGATTTAATCGTAATACAATAACAAAGCGAACCACTTCTTACTTTTAATTTGAACCAATGAAAAGCGGAGTTAGAGCCCACCTCTTTTTTCTAAAACCAGAATTATTTACACTAGTATTACTCTCTTCCTATTGGATAATGGATTACTAAAGTATCAACTCTCGGGCTTCCTTATTTTTACTCAGAGCCTATATGAAAAACAGGCTGAATTCCATCCTCTTTTTTGCAGTTTTTTATTAATTAATTCCATGGGTAGTAATGGTCACAGGGCCTTGTAAATGGTCACGTTATATGGTGTATGCCAAAAATATCTGACTATAAGTACTTAGGACAAAAAAGTCCGAAAATCGACACTTCAAGTTTGGGGATTTGGCCACGTTTTCGGGCATTTTTCCCACTGTGTAATGAAATCGTCAAAATCGACTAAACAATTAAAAAATTAAAACAAAATATCATAAATTATTTATTTACACAAACTATATAAGTTTAATACTACAAATTCTTTGCTCTCTGTTCATAATAAATTCCATTCTCTTCTCAGCTGTTTATGATAAATTTTATCTCCCTGCTCTTTCGGTTTATTTACTACAATGAGATTGCTAATAGTTAACGACTAAACAAAAAATATGAAGCATTTAATATTTACACATTAATCTTTTTATCACACATGCTTAATAATAACATAAATATCAATAAAATCAACGTCTAAATACAAATTGAACACAACATTTGTTTTTATTTGGCCAAAGGCACTTTTTTGACTTAAATTAACAAAATGTCTATAAAAAGGAATGTCTTTACACTTTAAATACACCAAAGCGTTCAAAATATTATATTAACAACATAATTTTATTTACAAAATTGGCAGGTGATGTTAATTATATACAGGCTGTATTTGTACAGTTTTTATAAAACAATTATTTTAATAAATATAAATAAACTGGAAGTAATCACTCGAAATATAACCTGAGATTACTCAAGCCACATCGATATACGATTGTTACAATTTACAATCAATTAGTGATTTAATTATTTAATCTAAAAGTATTTTTATGGGAACATGTTACTTATTAAACATACTGTATATAACCAACTTCTATCTGAAAATTTCTTTATAAACGAAACATGATGATAATAAAATTTATCGTATTGTGTTACTATCTTAGAGAAACTACATTTTGATAACATTAAAATAAACAATTTTATCACACATTCTTTTTTATTTTGGACTACAGAAAATACATTAAATATTTTAAAGAAATAAAAATTTTAAATTTTTGATCTTATTGGCATTTTTTCTCTTCCATCTTTATACTATGCTACTTTCTTGGTGTTATAGGTACATATTATAGAAATATAGGGTAAGTATTTAAATAATTTCATTTTTGTTTGTATGTAAGATGTATATGTTTAATAGCTTGGAATTTAGTTGCAAGTGCTGATATAGTTGTTATATTTTGGTCTATCAAGGTGGGTAAAATTTTTGTTTGATTGGTAAAATTTGAATGTTCGAACACTGTGAAAATTGTAGCGGATTTGTAATAAAAAAATATAATTGAGCTTTACGTTGAATTTGTGCTTATGAGCTTCAAAAGTGCGATTTAATGACCTTCACTTATTTTAATATAATAGACATAAATTTACAATTTTTAAATATTAACTAAATAATAGTTTCTCAATAATATACATGATGTTTATGGAGTTAAAGTAAACCACATCTAGGATGTGATAGTATAAACTATTTTTAACAAAAACGTTTTTATTTAAAATAGCCCACTATGTTCACTCTTAAAACATCTTGCGTATTTATTATTTCTTAAAGATAATAATTCTAATTTAACAACTTTTATTTCTCTTGGAAGAAAAATTTGGCCAAAATTGGTGCACTTTGCTTATTAAATTGCTATATTTGAGTGTCGTTTTAATTATTTGCAATGAGTAAAGTTGGTTAAAATGTAATAATTTATATAAAAGAAAACATATTATTTGGAAGATATTTAGTGAAAGATGAAAGTCAGATACCTTTAATGTAGGTAATAAAAAATCTTATTTGCATACATGAGATTTTAATTTTTCCACATGTGCTTGTCCAAAAGAAGGTACCTACTGAGTACTGTATTACTAAGCAGTAATATAAAAAAATGCCATTTGGAAATTGTGGGATAAAAAAAACCTTAGTGGTAGAAAATCCAGCATTTTGAAAACATAAGATTTTTTCTTCAAATGTCATTAAAGTACATCCTTATGTGATGCTTGACAGACTTAAACAAGTCATTTTTATGTTCCTTGATTCTAGATTCTATGGTCATGTTCCTGCATTTCCGAAGTAAATCGGTTACAATCGGGTATACTTTGCATTGACAAGGATTAGAAAGCCGCAGTAGAAATGCATTTTAGGCAACTCAATATACACTAACATTCTATTGTGTATTGTATGTAATTTAAATGTAAAATTTTAAAATTATTTTTTATATGACCATTTTAAAAATTTCAACATTGAAGAAAAAATAACATATTTTTACTGTATCCGCGGGCTCGTCCTGAAAACCCACATGCTCGTCACAAATAGTACTTTTACTCGTAATAAAACAATACTGTATGTTTCACGTTTCATGAGACGATAGGAGGGATCGATTTAAAGCGCACTCATTTGCGCATAACGCCTCGAATACACATATTGTATCATGAAACATCCTGTATACTATAAAAAACGATTTTATAAAAAAGTTAAATCTCAAAAACCAGTTTTTTAGAAAAAGTAAACCTTCAATTAATGATAAACAATTTAATCACATTTTAGGAGGAATGTACCTTAAACTATTAAATTTTAACCACCAATGCTCAAATTTACCAAAAATTTTATTTATAAAATATCACAAAACGATAATATAAAATATTTTGATTGGTTTTACTTGAAGTAATATATGGCTTTGAGCCTAAATGTGTAATTTAATAATATCAGTCGAACTATAAATTTTGATTATTTTAAACCACTTGGTGGTTTTTAATATTTATGGAGCGTACAAAAACATTCAAAACGCCGCTTAGCTACGTTATTGTCAAATAAATATAATACAAGTCTTATAAAATGAACAATAATTGGTGAGGGATACTTATTGTACTTAAAGTAGACCACCATAGTCTTCGAAGCACAAAACTGTTCATTTTCTTCTACAAAAAATATTGATACATCTCGAAAATAATTTTAGACAAAGTGGTCAACATTAATTACTGCGATACCATTTACAGGGGGTAAATCTTGATAAATTCCTCATCGTTGGGTGGGTATTTCAGTTTGGCTGTCATCTTCACTCTCTGTCAGTACTGCCATGTTTGCATCTGGAAGGATCGTGAGGTGAGTAGCATCAGATTGTAAAGTACTGCATTCACCAGGACCACCATCGCACGGATCTTTCTTTTGATGAAGAGCCTGAACGAAGTTCTAAAAGTATTAAAAATATAAATGCTAAATATGTTTTGGGGTTATAACTTCAATGGTAATCTAATCTAAAGAAATGTATTAATTGTAAAGTGCCATTATTTTAAAATAGTTTACTTACTTGACTAATTACATCGCCGTGGGCTGTTCTGACTTGATATAAATAACGATATTTCTTTTGGCGCAGCTCAGCCCTGTCCAGTCTTGTTCTGGTGGGATTAATGGGACCTCTTGGCTTTTTTCTTCCTGCCGCAACTACAAACAGAATTAACATAATTTTATAATCATCTACCAAAATTACCATCTCAATCTAATATTACTATCAACAGAAAAAGGAGACGTATTTGTATTATAAAAATGTTTCTTATTTAATTGGTTGATTCTAATTTATATAATTCAATATTAAAAACTAAAAGTAATATAAAACAATAAATAAGCAAATAAATAAATAATATGCAAACATTAACTATAAAAAAATATTATTATTTTACATATAAAGACTACAGGATCAGCTTTAATAAGTTCATCTGCCTCTGAAGTAACAATTGAACAATTGCAATCATTAATCCCACTTCATTACTCGGATTATCGATAGATTGAGTCGATGTTACAGCTGCAGGTTCCTGTATGGGCAATTTAAAGGAACTAGGGGATCCTTTCTTCCTTTCCATCTCTGATTTTCCAAATCTAGCCGTGATAGCCATTTTTTTAATAATATTTTAAAATTTAAGGTTCTCATATCAAAATCACAATTATCAGCAAAACCATTAAAATAATCGTCATGATAGAATTCAATTAAAGAATTTGTTGAGATGTTCTTTGTTCTTTTGATGTTGATTAAAAAGAACAGAAGAACCTTTTTCTATTTGTTTTTGATTGGCAGACAATAATTTAAAGACTCATTTAAGTTTAGATATCTCGGATCAACCCATAATTGGATCTATTCAAGGGAAGGTATAATACATTACCAAATAACAAATTAAAAACATCTTTCTGCGTAGAGGCTAAGTCATAGGGAAAAAAAACCTTTTGATCATCTGAATACGAAAAAGTTCACTTTCCTTTAGGTTTAGGGTTTAGGAAGCGCACCCGAAACAGAGGCAGCATTACCCCTCTGAATAGCAATAATAAATACTAATGCATTGTATTAGAAAAGATACATATATTACTTGAAATGGTTATCGTCCAAAAATTGATAGTATTTAGGAATTATTTATTGGTTATTAGGACACAACTGAAAAAACACAGTTTAATACTTAAACTTTATTCTTCCAGCAACAAAAACAAAATAAAAACGTAGACATTTATATGGTTTTTTAGCTTGAAAAAGTTCGCAAAGATGACCGAAACATTGCTGGAACAATGAAGTTTAAATATTAAACTGTTTTTCAATTGTGTCCTGCCCCGGACTCTGATAAATAGAAATCAAGAAATGAAGCGAAACGAAATGATGCTGTCGCTCTTATACACTGTTTCAATGACATCTCCCCATCCTTTTTTAAAGTTTCGTAGCGGTACGAAACGGCCTTTTCTATTTATCAGAGTCCAGGGGCGATAGCCAATAATCCTACATACATTTAGAAAAGATGTAGATCTTGATTCCTTAGCTTCCTATTTCGCTAATAAAACGTAATGTAAGAGGACCATAAACTCAAAAAGTTTCGATGCTCACTGAGTAAAAATGTAATTCCTTTCAAGATTTATGTATTTAGAAATTAATCTTTTCCCCAGTTAATTCAGCTGCTCTAAAAGAAATTGAAGAACGTAACAAGTGAGAAGGAGCCTTGACATCAACACAAGTTCCCGCAATTCCAAGGAATCACACTCGTTCCATCAGACCTTTTTTGTCTCTGCTAGTTCCCAAAGGCTCCAAAATGGAATAGTCTACAGTACCTAACCCTTTTTTTATTAATGATTAGTAACAGGCTTCGTTTTGACGGTAGCCCCTAGCTAATAAAGTGTGTAGGCGTAAAACATGTCGATTGGGCAATTTACAAATTTGAGTCCCAACAGTTAATTTTTTAGATAAATATTGAAATAATTTGATAAAAAACTCGAAAAAACATTTGTCCTAGAAAATGGATGGTTTGACCGAAGCGTTCCTCACTCCCAAAATGTCTAAATAATGCAGTCATAAAATAAAAATTATTACCAACCAGCTGATTTTTTACTGGTGCTTAGTAACCTTTGTATAATTAAATGACCACATTGTACTACAAATTAAATGGTATGATTGCCCAGTTCTAGGCTGGGAAATTGTCAGTTTCACAATAACACTTTTCTCTTTTCTCATTACTAACAGTAGGACAAAGATATGATAGGTTCTCTTCCCAAATAAACCATTGTCCTATAAATTTATTTTGAAACAAACACTAGATAAAATATTATAATAAACACCATAATAGGAAGAAAGGAAAGCGGGCAAAGATAAAGAAGAGGCGAAACGAATGTCAAGTCGACCCTTTTACGTATAAGTTGCATGTCACCACATTTCAGGGAAAGAAATTATTTGTAATTTTTTTATAGAAATTTTAATAGTATTGTCAAAATTTAAAATTCCAGGAGATACATGCCAAGTAGGACTACATCTCAATAAATAGAGGAGTTTTGGAATGGCCAAGCAATTCTTTAAAAGGAAGAAAGCTATGTGCGATGGAAGCTTTAAATGACGTGATGACATAAGTTCCAAAGAATCGGATTTGTTTTGAAAACAGTTGTAGAGAGCAGTGTGAGTGTATCAAATAGAAACCATTCTTGTTTTTTTTTTACTTTTATACCTGGGGCGAGGTTTTCGAAATTATTAATAATTCCATGATCAGGTTTATCCAAAAAAATCACATTTATTAAAATTCAGTTCGAGGCCAATTTTATTGGAACTCTTAATAATTTTTGCAAGGTTATCAAGAACAATGTGCGATCGATCACCTACACAGCCGTTATCAAGATACCATGCATTACATTCAGTTGTAATTGATTTAGTAAGTTTGTCAATAGCCAAACAAAAAGAGAGCAGGCCTAAGAAGACCTCCCGGCTGAACACCACATTATGACTATATTATATTTTTTTAATTGAATGTATGAGTGAATTACATTATTTTAGAGCATATTAATATTGTATTTATGTTTACAATCCAATAATAGAAGTTTAAATCGTTTGAATTAAGATCAAAACTTAAGGTTTCACTAAGGATATTAGGTGTTAAAATAAATAGTTGATCTAGTTTTTTTACTAACAAAAATTAAGTACAAAATTTAAAATACATATAGGTGATATTTATTAAATTTAACTTACCATCATCATGAAATGTTCCTCTGCCAGTAACAGTGCATTGAAGGATAAGTCCCATTAAAACCAAGGATGGCCAAGTTCCTAAAACTATCCAGGAATACCAACAAGGGGGTGGTACTGCAGGTCGTAATGAAACTCGCTCCCATACCCAAGCCACCATGGAAAGTCTTTCTACAAAGTAATCTATAGATGCTGATACTATCGCTCCTCCATAGATACTTGTTCCTAGTATAGTAAGACCTAAACAGAAACAAAACTAAGTTAACAATTTTACAATTTATTCACTGTTTTTTTTAATCGAGAAAAAAGAAAAATGTAAAAATTAAAATTTTGGTAAAAATTAAAAATGGTTAAATTTTTTGGAAACCAAATTATGCCGAAAATAGCGATTGGGAATTTAGAGATAAACAACCAAGTTGCAGAAACTGCATTAAATTACAGACAGTATAAATTTAAATATCTATTTACTTGTGTTTTGTGCATACCTTTTCTAAAATATAAATTGAGGATAGCAAAAAGAAGGGCGCTGGCTAGCAAAACCCCGACGCAGAGCCAAACTGACCCTCGCGGCGACGTCTCCATGAGGTGATCGGCCGCTAGCAGTCCCCCCAAACCAACCAGGAGTCCTGTGTGTAAACCCTCCATAAACAAACCCACGTACTGCACTAGCATTGTTATCAGACCGAACAAGATCCCAGCAAAAATAGCTACACCTAAAAAAGAAAAATACTCGAATAAATTATGCATGTAAATAAAGATGATGCAATATGAAAAATAAACCACCATTTTGTAAAAATAATTTTGATTAATGATTTTTTCAAAAAAAAAACGAGTCACAGTTTTTTTTAATAAAAGAAGGAAAACCTTCCATCAAACTCGAATATTATATGAAAATTTATTTTTAATAAATCATGCCATTTCAGTTTTTTCAAGCCATTATATTAATAATCTATATGCCTATTTCTTAATACCGACCATTTTTTGCTTTTACTGATCATAAAAAGCACCAATTTATATTACAATTATTTATTTGTTATTAATTTGATTCTTTCCATTATATTTATAAAAGCTATATTAGTGTTTATAGGATATAGATGTACAATTCCAAACAAAACGTATAACAATTACTTTATTGTGATATAGAACGTCGATAAATTTCAACAAATGTCTGCAGGGATGATTCACAGAAATTTCCGTTGACAATTTTCCATTTATTTTAACTGCTTCAAACGTCGCATATCCAATTTACGCTCAATATAGTTTAGCGAGGTTTTCAAATATTTTAAGGATAAATACATACTTTTTTAAGATTTTCTTTAAATCGAAAATACTATTAAACATTTATTTTATTTTATACATTATGCGATGAAAAAGTAAAGTAATTAAAACACTTTTTAAACTATATGAATATTGCCACTTTAAAGCCAAAGTATTTAATATTTGAAATTTTTGATATTTTATGGTTTTCTTCTTGATTTTGGTAATTTACTTTAAACGTCATGGCATTTTTTCAATTAGCCAAAGTGTAGGTAAGATGTTATTCATAACTCTAATTAAATTTTCGAAATCATTATATTTGTAGATATCGGAACAAATTTAAATTACGTTAAGGTTAAATTTTCAAATAATACCAAATGAAAAATAATACAAGTATTTTAGTAAAACAAGTAATTCTGTGACAAAAAGGCTGCTGGTTGCTGATTTTATCCTAATACAGTAAATTCAAATAAGATTGATACCGTAACTATGCATCCAAACATACTCTGTAGTGATTTTAGACTTACTAAGTTGGTGGACCTCTTAATTTTTATTCATATTTAAATCTGATCTGTCCTTTAACCTTTAACCAAACCGTCTCTAAGCAGTTTTTCTTCGGGTATTTTTTCAAGTTATTTCTCAGTGTGTTGCAAATTTTATAAAAACCAGTTTTTTGAAAACTAATATTAGTGGTTCGCGATGGTTTTTCCACCGGAGCACAATTTCATTTCAGTGTAGCCAGCTGTGGAAAACTTAGATGTCCTACCGTACAATGTCAACAGTATCAATAATTTTTGAAGACGATGGAGTAATAGGCCAGTCAAATCAGCTCAAAAACATGATCTACTTCGAAAAAATTAGAGGAAAGCTGGAAATCGTTTTAATCACTTTACTTTTCATAAAAAAAGAACATATTGAGTTTGCCCCACTTTTCGTGCAATGCTCTATGTGCTGTGTAGAAAACCCCAAGAAATTTTCGGTAATTTTGCAGTTTTTTTAAAATGCAGCCAAAATTATGCGTCTGGAGGAAAATACATAATATTCTTTGCAATTTTAAAAATTCTTCGTCGATTGAGTACCCAACTTTTGAATTTAAGCCTCAAGAAGTTGGAGAAAACTAGAGTCAAAAATTGCCCTCTTGGAGAAACAAACATTTTCTTTCGGATATACCGAAATTTAGCACCGGATAACTTTCTAATGAATGTAACAACTTAAAAATGGCTATAATATAAGTTTAATAGCGTTAAATTCTGCATCGATTGAGTACCTAACTTTTAAATTTAAACCTCAAGATGTTGGAGAAAACTAGAGTAGTGCTGATGGAACATCCAGCAAATCTCGCGAATCATATTTTCTATGCAGAAATGCTACAAGTCCGATCTGCAGAGGAGACATGAATAATCTTGGCCTTGTAGCAGCGATAATTTCTTGAGCGATTGCTTTGACACGTACAGTTGGTCCCAGCTGGAAGTAGGACAAAAGTAATCACGATCGCGTATTCCTTGTCCAACTTCGAGCTGGGAGCAACTTTACAGCAGTTTTGGCTTCTACTCCTTTGTCCATGTTTTTATTCTTTCAGGATCTTGGGACAGTTATTATTTGCAGAAGGAGCAAAAGAGATTCAGGAATATCGTCATCAATGTTATCCAAGAAACCAACGGGTTTCGGATATTTTTTGAGATCGTATGCTTTCAATCGAATTTTAGCTCTTACGTAGTCTGCACAAGCTTGAGTCACGCGAAGACCTTCTTCATGTTTGTTGTTTCCTTTTGGCGTACCAGTTGTCTGACAGTATTGAGTACCCAGTATTTTTAAAACATACTATTGTACTTTTATGTTTATTTCCTGCTGAAATCCTGGGTATAATTATATTATCGTCATATTTCTCGAAAAGTCTTTTTTTGATTGTTGCTATCGGCGGAACGTAATGTGAATAGCCCTGAAGGATTTCAGTCAGGTTAAACTGGCATTCATCTTCCTCCATGTAGCCGATTATACAGGGTGGCCCAACTAAGAGTTCCCACCCAGGTTATTTCGAAACCAATAATTTTTGAAAAAAACCCTGAAACTGGTCAATTTTTATTTGGCGGGGGACCAATTTTTATGGTAACGCAAGGGACAACCCCTTACCCAGTTATGCAGGGTAACTACCCCTTCAGAAATCTTAAAAGGCAATAGGGGTCAAGTGATACATCATTGTAAAGCTCCTACTATTCTCTGTATAGGTGTCAGATTTTTTTTAATTTGATGGAATATTTGAGAAGTGGTAACATTTTCACGTTAGACATCTAAAACGCGTTTGTAACAGGTAACATGGGTTCACGTTATTTGATATACACGTGCCAAAATATAAGAAAAAACTTAATAAACGTTCCTATCCTACATGGTATAACATCAGTATTATCAATCAAATTAAAGCAAAACACAGACTTCGTCAAAAGTACTATCGGACTAGAAACAGAACAGATAAAATTGCCTATGAAAGAGCAAGAAAGTTGGTAAAAGATAAAATTACAACAGCGCGAAATAATTACGTCAATGATGCCGAGACACAGTTGAAAAAAGACCCTAAACATCTATGGCAATATATAAATAGTCTTACCAACAACTCTCAAATACCTGGAAGAATGACGCTAAATAATATACCTCTTGAAAATCCTAATGAAATTGTTAATGGTTTTGCGAAGCATTTTCAAAATAATTTTTTAAATAATCAAACACCTACAAAATCTAGAAGGCATGATAATAAGGACTACCTTGGATCCTTTGTCATAGATGATAACACCACATTAAAACACTGCAGGAAACTTCAAAATAAAACGACGATGGGACTCGATCTAATCCCTTCATTTTTGATCAAAGATTGTGCGAATGTGTTTTCACCAATAATTACCTATATATACAATCTAATCCTAAGAACCGGTGAATTTCCTATAATTTGGAAAAACGTAAGAGTCTGTCCTATATTTAAATCAGGAAAAAGAAGTGCCATTGAGAATTATAGACCCATATCTATTATATGCAACTTCTCTAAAGTGTTTGAGTCGATACTAACGGAACATATCTACTGCAATATACAAAATTCTATTCTGCAATTTCAACATGGTTTTATGAGTAAAAGGTCGACCGCAACGAATTTACTGAACTTGACTCAATTTATCAGCGAAGCTCTAGATAACAACGTACAGACTGACGTTGTCTATACAGACTTTGCTAAAGCGTTCGACAGAATGGATCATAATATTTTAATTGAAAAGATGTCCCAATTTAATGTTCATGGCAACATAATTAACGTTATTCACTCATACTTAACGGATAGAAATCAGATGGTCGAATGCGATGGAGTCAGGTCCAGTGAATACTTTGCCAGAAGCGGTGTACCTCAAGGATCGAATCTAGGACCAGTACTTTTTTTAATGTTCATCAACGACATTAGCGATGGATTAAGCTCAAACGTACTCCTGTATGCGGATGATATGAAAGTGTATCGCGAAGTGAAAAATTTATCCGACTGCGAAGTGCTTCAAAACGACCTAAATTTAATTCACCAGTGGTGTTTAAAAAATAAGCTCTCCCTAAATATTAAAAAATGTTATAGTATGACTTATACTAAAAAGAAAAGTCCTTTTTGTTATGATTATTCAATTAATAATAACATTATTGATAAAGTGCAAGAAATTAAAGATTTAGGTGTTACTTTTGATTGTTCATTATCTTTTAATAATCACGTACATGCTTTATCTCGAGACTGTTACAAAACTCTTGGATTTATAATTCGCTCTTCAAAATGTTTCACTAATATCGATACTTTAAATGCTTTATTTGGTGCTTTTATAACCAGTAAACTTAATTATTGCGCTATAGTTTGGTCACCTTACTACAAAAAGTACATCTCACTTCTTGAAAGAGTCCAAAAGAGATTTCTTAAGTATCTTTATTATTTTAAATACAAAAGTTATCCCGATATATCTGTTTCGTATAAGTACCTTCTAAATGAATTTTCATTTTTATCAGTAGAGCAACAACATAAAAATCAATCTGTTCTGCACTTATACAAAATACTACACTACTTAGTTGATGATTTAGGTCTTTTGTCAATGCTCAGTATACATGTACCAAATTTTGTATTACGCAACTCTTACACATTTTCCTATAGAACGTCAAGAACTGTTCAGAATCTTAACTCACCGGTAACTAAAATGTTAAGAAATTATCATAATGTTCAATACAAAGCAGATATATTTGTACCGATACTTAATGAGTTTAAAACGAAACTTCTGGAAAATATTTATACCACTTAAGGAAAATTTGTAATTGAATCTGTATTTATTTTAATTTTCAATTTATGTTATATGCGATCTTTTAAAATTTCTTATCTATACCTATGAATTATAAATATGTATGAATTTAGCTTAACTATTAAGCAAGCAATTTTTGTTTAAAATTACCCTGTAATTAGATGTATTTCTGTTGGGTAATAAAGGATTATTATTATTATTATTATTATTATTATTATTATTAAAAGGCTTTTAAAGCTTGATTTTGTTAAAAGTTACAATAAAAATAAATACAGCCATACATTGAGCTCCCACTAAATAACAATTGATCAGTTTCAGGCTATTTTTCAAAAATTACTTGTTTTCATAATAACCTGGGTGGGAACTAAAAGTATTTTGAAAAAAGACTCTGAAACCGGTCAATCCTTATTAAATGGGGAATCAAAGTATGATTGTAATTATTTTTAACAAAATCAAGCTTTAAATCCTTTTTAGCCCATGTCACCTATTAAAAACACGTTTTAAATGTCTAACGTGAAAATGCTATAACTTCTCAAAAATTCCATCAAATTAAAAAAAAATATGACAGTTGTATAGAGAATAGTCGGAGCTTTACAATGATGTATCACTCGACCCCTATTGCCATTTAAGATTTCTGAAGGGGTAGTTTCCCTACATAACTGGGTGAGGGGTTGTCCCTTGCATAACCATAAAAATTGGTCCCCCGCCAAATAAAAATTGACCGGTTTCGGGGTTGTTTTCAAAAATTATTGGTTTTCGAAATAACCTGGGTGGGAACTCTTAGTTGGGCCACCCTGTATAATCGATTGCAGCTATAACATCATCATCTAGAGGACGTCCTCTGCTACTGCTAGATGCGAGAAGTTTGAAGAATCGTTTTCCACATGCCCCATGATACTTGGCTTCAGAAGCAACAAGATCTGATACAATTCCAATGCGACTACTAACTTGTTGACCCCATGCATCACCTCTGTTTGTAGCAACTTCCAGAAGATTGTTTTTGAATCTCAGAGTCATCACGCGATGTACGCTACCGCGCAATTCTTTATTCATTTTCAGCTATTTTTTTTCAAAATCAGATGCTGCATCTTCACCACTAAGCACACAATTCTTCTTAAAATCGAACTCGATTGAAGATCGTCTAGTTCTCTTACTAAGAACTTCTCCGGAAATTACAGCATTGATGTTTGATTCCTTGTTGTATGCTTTTCTACACTTTTCATGAACAACAACTGTTGAGAGACATTGTAAATGCCTGTATTTGTCATTAGAAACTTATCCCGTGCTAAATATCGGTATATACGAAAGAAAACTTTTGTTTCTCCAAGGGGGCAATTTTGAGTCTAGTTTTCTCCAACATCTTGACGCTTAAATTCAAAAGTTGGGTACTCAATCGACGCAGAATTTAACGCTATTTAAAATTGCAAAGAATAGTATTTTCCTCCAGGCGCATAATTTTGGCTGTATTTTGAAAAAACTGCAAAATGGCCGAAAATTTCTTGGTTATTTTCTACACAGCACATAGAGCATTGCACGAAAATTTGAAAATAAAGTGATTAAAACGATTTCCAGCTTTCCTCTAATTTTTTCGAAGTAGAATGGCCTATAATGAATATTATAAGAAACTACACTCCATAATTGGATTTGAAATTTTGCAGTTTCATTACATGGCGATTTATTAAATTGAACATTGTACAAAATTACAAAAATTATTATTATAAAAAAATTAATAAAATTTTTACGTTGTTAGGGACACATGTTTAGGAACACCCTGTATAGAATTTTTCTACAACTCCACTACGACTCCAAAAACAATTTTATTAACCATAAAAATAAATGTTAATTACCTGCATTACCACTTGGTGGCATTAACTCGCCTTGAAGACAGATTAGGTAGACTATACTTGAAGCAAAAATAAAACCCGTAAGGAACATCACCGTTTTAAAACACCGGTAACCTGAAACAAATGAAAAAATATTTAAAATAATATAAACTTTAGTTTATTACATTATCAAAAATTAAAAACATTCCACCACGATTTTATATGCATATTATCTGTTAAATAGAAGTGGAAACAATATATTCCATGGTGTTCCGTTCGTGGTTCGCCAAATGTTAGGGTTAGAAACTAGAGCAACTTTAATCGATAAAAATCGAAATAGTAGGGGTATATCTTTTTTAATTACGGAGCTACAGCATTTTCAACTTTATGTCAGCAAGTTTTAAAAAAATCACAAAATCGCTAATTACTTTTGAAGGAATACAGGTAGAATTAAAAGAAAATTATCAGTAGAAAACTGAAACCATCCTCTTTCAATTGGTAATAACAGTAATACAGAAATGGTTGATATAATTTTGAATAAAAAATGGCAAGGAAAAAAGAAAATAAAATAAATATTTTTTTTCAGTCTTTGAAATTTTTTTCCAAGATAAGGTTGTATTTTTTAAATTTTCTGAAAGTTCTTCATATTTACAACAAATTTGAAGCCATAGCTCTTTTGCTTCTCTTACTATAGCCTTCTGAAGTTACTCCTAGAAGAAATATTCTGAGCACAGTTTGCTACCATCGGCAGGTGGACTGACGTGAAACTGCTATAAAATATTTGGAATTCCATCAGGTATCCCTTATAGCCTAACTGACAAACTATGCACCTCTCATGATATACCGTATACAGCCTATTTGACAAACTATGCTCAGAACTACTTTTTTTTAACATTTTAACAATTGTTTTTTATTACTGTTATTACCTATTGAAAGAGGATGGTTTTAGCTTTTTATTGATAATTTTTTTGATCTCTAAACACATTGGTTAAGATGTAATTGGCGATTTTGTGATAAAGATCGGCGACGTAAAATTCAAAAGGCTACAGCTCTAAACTAAAAAAGCTAGACCCCCACTTTTTTGGTTTTTTGTCGATTAAATTTGGTCTAGTTTCTAACCATGATGTTTCGTCAACCATGAACGGAACACCCTGTATAAACAAATCAACAAATGCCGTAAAAAACAAAACTGTATCTTTTTATACACTGTTTGGAGATTTGTGTTTTTGGCTACTGTTTTTGTTTTATTTTTTTGTGTCCCGCTAGAAAGCCGTAACTTCAAAAAGTTTCGTCATGATTCTAAACTGAGTATGCTTTATGAAAACAGTCAGTTGATGTCTTATTTTCGTATCTGTTCACTCATTTTAAGCTCAAAATTGCTTTAGTATATAAATACAAAGAAATAGCTGATATTTTTAATATAAATAACTTGATAGAAGGACAAACTAACCCAAAGCAAGGAATAAGAAATTTTCTTCTCAAAACATCGATTTTTCGAGTTCAAATCAATTGAAAATGACTAAACAAAAATTGAACTAGAACAATTTACGCTTTGGATTGGTTTATTTTTTATTTTTCTTGTCGTGTTTCTAAATTTAGAGACAGAAAAAAAAACTCGACTTTATTAGTCCGTTTGGTGGAAAACATTTATTTATCCAGGGAAATGTAAAATTATGTTGAATGCGCCGGGTCTATAGTATACAACATAATAAAGTTATTGATAAAATTAATTAATTTTACAGGAATATTATTAATTAAAAACCAAACCAACTATTGGTAATTTCAATTCAAAATTTTTAGGAAAAAACATTAAATTTAGTTTTATTATTCTACTAGAAAGCCGAGTAGAAAGCAATACTTTATTGAATAATAATATTTAATAATCAAATTTAAAAACAAACTTACATAATTGAATTACACAAAGTTACATTTAAAGTATTTACTTTGTGATAATCGATAAGTAGAAGAAATTTATACTGTTTACAAAAGCATAAAATTTAATCCGATAAATTAATATGAAATTCGCTTACTTCTAGCAAAACCTGCGATTACGGAATGACTTCTTTAAAGGTTACAGTTGTCATAAAGAGTCAAATTAAAAAACAAAGATATTGTAAAATTGGAATTATTTTTTAAACGTCTTTAAAACTAAATAAAATTTACATAGACTAGGACCACCCCGAAAATTTTTTCATTTATGAAAATAAAAATTTGAAATTTTACTACGTTATATGGCAAAAGCAAACGCAAATGGAACTAAAAAAAATTTCAATTTCACTACCGGTTTCACCAGAAATGACATAAACTTTCCTATTTTTTTGTTCTTATTATTAAACACTGGTAAGTTCCAAATAGGTATGTGACCAAAAAAAAATTTTTGAACTTTCAAAAAAATAATTTGGATATTTTTGGTAATTTTTTTTAATAAAAAAAAAATAAATTGTAAATTATGAAATTCATTCGGCCGTTTTTGAGAAATTAATTTTTATAATTTCTAAAATGCAGTTTTTGAAAATATCTTAATTTTTTCAAATGGCATAATAGTAGGGCCACTCCCTATTTAGATAGAGGATTTTTTTTCGATTGCAGTGATACTCGAGACGTAGGTAGAATCCTCAAGTTTACTTACTAAGAAACAGAGAACATCGGTCTGTAATATCACCGAAATATAGCCACATGTAGAAAAATAAAAAGAGAAAATAATAGCCCTTTTTAGGATTTTTTAAATTTTAAATTTGAATAATTGAAAAGGTGATGTAATAGGGAAATATTATTTGCAAATTTGAATTTAGCGTAGGAAAAATTTTAATAATACTATATTGTGTTATTTGAGTTAATTTTGTTGTAGACGAGTGTTATTACTTATCAAGAAAAAAAATGTGTTAACCGATTATTTAAACATTTGTATAGTAAACACAAACAGTTGTTTTTCTAACTGTATCATTTTAAATATTAATAGAAACACACATATATCAGTTATCAGTACTTAAAACGTTGGAAATAATGACTTTATTAAAAATTGAAAGTGCTGCAATTTGAACTATTCTCCCCAAATAACCCCATTAATAATTAGAGTACAATACTATTAGCGCAGGATCTACAAATCTTAGCACGTCAGTTGGCAATAAAATACGTCAGTAGTTGAGTGAAACACAGATATATAACAAAACGAGCTTTCTCATTAACAATTGATTGGATTATAGAGCGAACAAAGCTTTCCCATTTTAAGTAGCATTATTTTGTGTTCTTAAATGTAAAGCCATAAAATGATAGATTATTATAGGTCTATTCCCTATTCCCTGTCTCTTTATACCTGCTAAAATCGCCCTCAATTCTCAAACTTCAAACGTGCCCGGAGTTTTAAATTCTCTCCATAATTTTAAAGCACTGTTTTAAAATGTTATTTGTTGCAGTCTCCAAATAGCTACTTTGCGATTCCTTGAAAAAATTAACTAAAAACAAATCCTTTAAATCTATTCCTCAAAGGAATAATTGGGATCTATAAATTCATAGTTTGATTCCTCGCAACGCAAATGCGAAAGTGAACCTTATCGACTTAGTAATAAGTCCTTGCACCTTGCGAGGAAAAAATTGAAGAGATTAGGATAATTATAATATAATTACGACCGGGGGTGTAAATTTAGATGAATCGACAACCAGCCTCCAAAATATCTAGTTTCTTTTAAAAATGATAGCACTATCATATGAGGTACAGCTTGTCCCTGGTTTTATGCAACGATAGAAATTCGATGATTTGGAAATGTATATGCTTTGCACTTAATCAACAATATCGTTTTATCTCAAAGCAAATATTATGTTTGCCTTCATCAACTCATCATGCGGTTCTCTCAAAGAGGCTTTATCACAAATTAGTGCTTTAAATTGCTGCATAAATTCAGAGAAAGGATGTAGGCTACATCCCCATACAGTATTTAATATATTGAAATCGCATTAAAAATTCAGTGTAAATAAAGGTCGGTATCTGATTTAGATATTTATTAGCAAACTCATTGGTTAGGTTTGCTGCACTAAAGCTTAGCTTTTCAATACATTATCTCTATACTTCATGGAAAGGTAGTAACGAAGAACATCTTAAAAAAAATATATATTTCAGTACAGTGTATACTTTATTTCAGACCGAAGTAGGACACAAAAGACTAGATTGTTGGCTGAGCTCAGATATATATATATATAATCGCCTAAAGTTCTAGTGGCATCTCTTTCGCATAGTAATATGTTTCATTCCCCCATCGCATTTCCAAGAGACAGAGAAATCAGAGCTACCCATTTTGCCGACTATCCTCTTAAGAATTACACCAAAAGATACTTAGGTTCTCTTTGGTAACAAAATTTTTCTTCTCATCAATGTACGTCAAAGAGTTCTCGAAATAAAGAGGTGGTCTGGGACACCCTGTATTGTAGGTGAAAGGACCATATCGTTTTCATATGGGAATTTGGGCAGAAATGAAATTAAAATCTAACTTACCAAAATGAACTATAATATTTTAAATATAAAATATCACCTTCAATTTTGTTTAGAAGATGCCGTTAAATTGTTAAATTGTATGGCAAAAATCTATTATTAAGCTGGCAACTGCGGCTAATAAAATTTTAAATTTTGGCAAGTTTGACAATTATTGAAAAAAATAAATATACTAGTTACTTGTAATTACGATTTGCAATCTTAAATATTCCTCTTTTTAGTTGTTGTGAATTATGAGAACATTTCAATTTTTTATAAATATTTTTGAAGAAAATGACGTACAATGGTTTTTCCTGGAAATAAATCAATAAAATGAAAAAATCATATAATCTCGTCACAAGAATTAGTGCGATTTTCTTAGAACTTAGCGCAACGCAGAGCCCGGAATCGCTTGTAAAAGTTGATAATTTTATTTTCATTTCTAAAAAATTGTAGATTTTATTAAAAATAAGTAGCTACGCTGGAATATATTATATTTATGTTTACAATTAAATAATACGTTTGGAAATTAATGGATTAATTTGTGACACGTAGGTGAAAAATTATCATCCAATGTTGCCAATGTTTTAGAAAATCCGAAATGTACTGTAAAAATCGTAACATTTTAATTTCAAGATATTCTAGTCTTCTAGTGAATGGATATCTATAAAACTTTCGTAAACTATGATACTAATACCATTTTATCACGTAATAGAAATATCATAATCTTATGCTGTTCCAAATGTTTTATTCAAGTTTTTTAAAAAATTAATTGTGAATTTACTTATTAATTTGATAAAACTATACGCTAAATGATTAATATAAAATAAAATATTTATAAATATGTAATTAAGTACATAATTAATACATTATTAATAATGTTAACATCAGAAAATTAAATGATGTCGGCAACTAACATTGCATTAATGCAATGTTAGTTGTTAGTTAATCCCGACATCGTTGTCGAATTGTGCAAAATGGTGTTAAAAATTCACAACTTCAAAAGCCTTTTCTGAAGCTCACACATATTTTCATGACCCAATATTTTACAAAATTAAATATTTTACTTTTCTATACATATGGTGTGAATATCAACGTTGGAAGACGATCCTCCTAGAGAACGATAACCTCCTTTATAAATATTAGGAGGAGACAGAATAATAAGTTACGTCTTAATTTCATCCGATATTTACCCAGGCTATGACTATGACTATTCTGCATGTTAAGACCATCTTCCTAGACACCCGCGATTAATTTTCCTTTGGAGATAATAACAAGAAATAGAAAATCCATCCCACTTTTCTGGAGCTTCTTTGCAAATTATGACCAAATAACTGATAATTAATGCGAATCCCTAGAGGGCGCGCGAGTTTGGGAGGAAAAATTGAGAAAAATCATGAAATCGAGCATTAGTTCTGCAGTCATAACTCAAGTTTCCCACGTTAGATTTTCAATTTTTTTCAGATTTATAATCTAAATTGATTAGGCTACATCCTGCCAGAGAGTTACCTTCTGCAACCTAGTACAAAATTAATTAGAGGGGTCCAAAGTTAATGTACTTTTAGATCATTATATTTTTTCTCCATTTTTTTCCTTCTGGTAGGAATTAAAGAAATGACTTCTAAATCATCTACAAAAAAATATACAAAAATGTTGTTCGTACTAGCTTTTATGACTGCAGAACTAAAATAAAATTTGAAGGCTGCTCTACTCAGAAAAACTGGAGTGTAGGAAGTGTGAAAAAGGTCCAGGGGAAGTCAGTCGAGATCAGGCATTCTAAATTATAAGACCTTTTTTTATTAATTATTTGAAATTTCTTTAAAATTCGTGCCAAGTTTATAGGATTGTGTTGTGTTTTTAAGAGCATACTTGGCAAAATGTGTAACTCCAATTTCTCTGTTCCTTGGAAATGTGATGTGCGTATGAAACATATAACTGTGCGAAAGAGATGCCAATAATAAAACCTACGATTACTCGGGCGATTTGGAAAAGAAACAGAACTTATTTAAGAATTAATCAAATTAAATTTTGTAAATTAATCTTGAAAGTAAATTAAAGAGACTGTCTCAGCATTTTTAATTTTTTTAAATAGTTTCATAATAAGGTTGTAAATTGAGTCTAAAAGTTGCGTTTTCAAAACGACCAAAAAGTGAAAATTCAATTAACCATTCGTCTTTTCTGTTTCTTTTAAGAAATTTACATTACAAAATCCTATACCTAATTTCATCGACTATCTTCTTAATGTAAATTTGTACCTCGTAGTAAGCAAATGGTGTGTTTTTAGTAACGTGTATCCCTGTAAATGTTTTAAAAGTTTAGTTATTAAATTAGTTAAATTTTTGAACGACTTTGAATTAAAAATACAAAAACTCGCCTCCGACGTGGACAAAATACTACCAAGCACAATCCAGTGAAGAAGAGTGAAGAAGCTCCTGAGAAAGGTACAACTACCTACATATACCTACACCAGAACCAACTCAAAGCTCCAACATCTGTTGAATTAGAGGAAGAAGATGCCATAATGTTTGATCCTGATTTTCAAGAAGCTTCCTCTTCTAACGGCCCACATCTACTATCTCGAGAAGATCTGAATGATTTCGTTCGTAATTGAAATTTGCTCAAACAGCAGGCAGAACTTTAGGGACCTCGATTAAAGGGATCGACTTTCTGTACTTTATAAATAATGATGCGCGAAAAAAAGTATTTCAATTCTCAACAAAGCTTTAGTTTTTCAAATTATTTGACGTGGGTAACAATGATAAATTTAATTTTTTTTTTAAGTTTTTGGACTCCAAATAAAAATTCTTGGAGAACGTCAAAAAATTATGCCTTTAGTAGGTTTTTAATTTTATAATTATTGTAGAAAATTCTAAATACCTGCTTACATTTTATTACAATAATTATATGTGTCAAGTGGTTTGATCTGCTTTGAAATATTTATAAGCAAAACTTTCGCGATTCAATAAAGTTATCTAAACTCGACATCATATATGTAAATTTTGGGGCTCAAGGTTCATTTTTTCGTTTATGCTAACTCTAACTTATTCAACATATTCTACTCAATGAAATCAGTTGGGTGTGGCTTAGACATTCAGACAATTCCAGCATCCAGAGGAGCACACGCTCAAGGCCTGATCGATTGTCGAAATCCGCTTTCTGCGTCTCGACACCACCGACGCAACGAATCCGAAACGACTCCGACAAGTTTACACGATCTTAACAACGACAAATACGTTTCATTAAGCATAATTCATCCAAGAACAAATTAGATTAACCAAAAGTACAAGTTAATTCCTATCTTCTCCGTTACAGCAATGTATTTGTAATTATTTAGAAATAATTAATGGAATCTTATTATTAGTATTACACGAGAGCTTCATCGTGTTTCAAATGAAAGGAAGTTTCCATATAAATGAAATGTGTTTAATTTTGATTCGAAGAAATACCCACATAAGGAATGGATGAAATGAATTCATGTTAAATATAAAGCAATTAGAAACATTAAAGGCTTATTACGTCTTTAAAGTTACAATCTTGCTCTCACAGTATTTGCTTTTAACAACGAAAGTAAATTATATTCCTCTGAAATTTATTCATCTCATACCACATACATTATGAATATACTTACTTATACAATAAAATCTTTCTTATTTGAAGGAATAATTTAAGTACAGAAATATATTTTTCTTGCTGCTACGTGGGAAGCCCTTTATTTGTAAAAATTTTCTTACAGGAAAACCAATACATATCATCGAGTCTGGAATCTTGAACTACTTCCCCTAGAGGCGCTGCGCGTTGCAACGGAGTTAAGCCTACTTTATATTGTATGATTTATCACATGACTAGTCACATGATTTTGTCACATATAAAATCACACATACGTTTTAGTTTATGATTTTTAGTATGATTACTTGTAACTTGTGCATACATATCGACGGTTTTATGGAAAAGGAAAAGGGACGTATGAGCCAATTTTCAAATTTTATCGGAACAACAGAAAACCTTTGAAAATTTAGTATTAAATTTTGAAGTGGGTATATTTAAAAAGATATCGCACGTTGATATTCAATGCATAAACCTACACGCATTTTTACCAAGAGACGTAGTAGTTCTTTATCAAAAAGTTAAAAAAATTATTTTTCACAAAATGGTTCATGCCTATTTTTCATGAAACTCTCGATATGAAGAAGATATGTGTCACCACAGGGAAGAATTAAATAGAATAGTTTTAAAAACATGACTAAAGAGGAATTATATATTTGTCTGCAACTGGAATGTGTCTTTTCATACTCCAAATCCAAAGAAGAGCATTCACTACACTTTGTTGAAAGGATTCTAACCGAATCGTTTTATTAACTGAAATTCGGTTAAAACCGTTTTATTTGAACTAACCGTAACCGAAACCGTTATTAGAAATTTTTAAAAACCGTAACCGAAACCAGTTCTTAACTGATTTTTAACCGTTTTATTATCCGATTTTTAACCGTTTCACTAACCGGTTTTTAACCGTTTAACTATCGGTTTTACAATCAAAATTAAACACTTTTTTAAACCGTAACCGAAACCGTTTTTTATTTCGGTTAACCGAAACCAAAACCGAAACCGTTTTTTTGATTTTTTTAAAAACCGTAACCGAAACCGTTTTTAGAAAAAAATATTAACCGACAGCTTTTTGAAATTTGAAACGATTAGAATCCCAGCTTTGTTGTGTTCGCTATTGGAAATTTCTTTTAATGCCGTCTGCGCAGACGTAGAAACTGATAATCACATGAGATATCATTTATTTATTTAAAGATGGTACACCCAACAGACTACAGTCCAATTAAAGGGTGACTTTAGAGCAATATAGAATTAAATAACTAATACTAGATACTCAATACAAATACAACAACAGTGGAATACAAAATACAATCATGTAAAAAAAATATCACTTAACAAATTTCTGGAGTTATATGTGAAAAATCACATGATATTAAATTAATTACAAAAATTACTGATACAAACATAAAAGAATATTGACAAAAATATAAATATATAACGGGCGGCATTAGTTCAATACAAAATCTCTTTCAGATCACTGATAAATGCATTATAGGACAGATTGAAAATATCGACGTTATATGAGATTGAGTTATAATTTCTAAGCATAGTTATTAATGGAGAGTTATTATGATGGAAAGTATTTGCAATCTTAAAATTAATCATTTTAGGGTACCTAGACAAAAGACGAGGAACATTGAAGTCTATCTTTGACATAGTTGCAACATCATCAACAGAGTTGTTAATCAATTTATACAAATGACACATAGACATGTAAATGTGCCTATTACTAATAGACATATAATTAATCTCTTTTAGCAAATTGTCGTATGAAACCTCAAAACTATAGACCTTATGGTTAAATAAAATATAGAAATCGTAAAAATCTACGTTGAATTTTTTCAAGTGTTTCAACATATTTTGCATAATGAGGGGACCATACAAAAGAACAATACATTAGCTTGCTTAAAACATATGAATCAAAAAGCTTCTTTATAGTACAAATATCTGTAAATTCCTTGGAATTACGAATTATAAATCCCAACATTTAGTAACACTCCTTAGATACTATGCCGATATGGTTATTGAAAGTTAAAAATTCATCAAAAAGAACTCCCAAATCTTTAAATTCATTAACCCTAAGAAGTACAGTGTTATTCATGGAATAATTAAAAATATGATTGTCACGTTTCCTTGAAAAGGTAAGCACAAAGCACTTTTGAGAATTAAATTGCAGACTGTTCATATTACACCAAACTTCAAGTCTTTGCAGACAATCTTGTAGTATTAGGCAGTCGTTTAGATTATTTATAATTCGATATAACTTGAAGTCATCTGCGTATAAAAGAAAATCACAGTGTACAATATTACAAACATTATCAAAAAATATGATGAATAACAGTGGTCCTAGGTTGGAGCCCCGAGGAACACCACTAGAAGGAGAATATTATTTGGAACGATGATAACCTTTATATTCAACACATTGTTGGTGATCACAAAGATACGAGCACAAGACTCTTAACACATTTTGATTAATCCCAAGATGCTGCAGACGCCTTATTAATATTGGATGGCTTAACCGGTCAAAGGCTTTGGAAATGTCCATGTAGATGACATCCATTTGCCGCCCATCATCCATACACGCTGAGATATCCTCCGTTATATTGAACAAGTTTGTTGATGTTGACCTTTTACGAATGAAACCATGTTGAAATCTGGATATGTTATTGGAAACTTTGGAGTATAAATAATCACTTAATATAGATTCAAACACTTTTGAAAAATTGTTTAGTAGCAATATATAATATGTTTATAGCAATAGGTCTGTAGTTATTGATGTTGTCCTTTTCTCCTGATTTGTGAATTGGGCAAATTCTTCCATTTATCTGGAAAAATTCCCGTTTGACAGACAAGATTAAAAATGTATGTTAACGGCTCTGCTAGTAAATCGGCAGCATCCTTCAATATCAGTGATGGTATCATATCCAAACCCATGGTTAAGTCGCCTTTCATTTTCCGAAGTTGAGCTTTCACACAAGACAGTGAGAATTTATAATCACCAAGGTGATTCTTATGCGTTCCACATTCCAAGTCGATGTCATTAGATGGAGGATATAAGGCTTCAATAATATCTCAGGTTTATCCAGAACTTGTTGGTCAAAATTCATTGTGCCTGGGATTCTAGAGCTTCTGTTCTTTGAAGAAACGTATGCCCAAAATGTACTGGGGTACCTATTCAAATCATCTTCACATTTATGGGTGTATTTAAGATGAGCTTCGTAAATTACGCTTAAGATTCTTACGGGCATCTTCAAATTTTTGTTTATCATCAGGTCGTTTACTTTTAAGAAATGTTTTCCTTAAACTCTCCTTGAATTTTATTTCTTTAATGATTTCTCTTGTGAACCAGGGTGGTAACTATTTGGTGTCGAGTTATTTCTTGTTTTGGGCACATAAAGATCAATTAACATATATAACTCATCATAGAGCATATCTGAAGCAGTATCAACGTCACTGCACTGATATATATCCAACCAGTCAATACCATACAGTTCCTCATATAATGAGTTATGGTAAGCTTGTTATATTGAGGAACCCTCGATTCGGCAAATCTTGAAGAATCAGAACTATTAACACTTAAGTTTATATTCAAAGCGGGATGATAGGGATCAATATTAACGAGAGAGTCAGGATCATTATCAGTACTGCACCTCAAGCCACTTGTACAAACAACTAAGTCAAGAATTTTATTATTAGAGTTAACAATCCCGTTCCATTGTTTCAGTTCATTCATATTTAAAAATGCTCGGAAAGACATCATGGTCTGTGAAAGAGTACCATTTAAATATTCCGGCATACGAAAATAGACGATGTTCTATTTCTTAATTCCATATGATTTTGTTTATGACTCCTCATATGACCTGTTCTGTATGATAAATCACATAATGTGAACGTAAAAATCGATGCTTATGATAAAATCAAATGAAAAATCATGTGACAATTACACAATGTAAATTAGCCTTTACAGAGATCAGCTGAAGGGGTAATCGAAGATTCATACAATACAAAAAGTTAGATCCGAGCTTAGAGGCCCTTCTATAATATATCCTTTCTCTACCAAATTTATTTAAGGCTTATATTAAAAATACTATATTTATGTATAGTTCTTCGATATGAGGGCTGGGAGAAGTAAATTCTTTGCTATTGTGCAAATCTTCTACGATCGCCGATGAAAATGAATCAGAGGGTTTACTTCTTCTTTGGTTCAAAATGAAATTCTCTGTAGAAATCCATACTTGGTAACATGTTATGTTAACAAGTTACTAATATGTTATGGTAACATATTATATCATCTCTATAACTTGTTGACGAAATAAGTTATTGAATATTCTTCGACCTTTGCCTCTTATCAGTCGGTAACAAATGACTTGTTAGTTGTTGAAGTAACAAACAGCACATCACGACTTTGTTATTAACAAAAATTATACCAAGTGTGGACCTGTTTTAACAAAAGTCCTGGAGGCGAATTATAATCGTTAAGATTACGAAGCGTTATCTGTAACAACCGCCATAGCGTAGATCGCTACGTCAAGAACGCATTTATAATATTCTTGAATCACTTAACAAGGTCTCGTATACTATACGATATGACAAAGACTGTATTATTTTCTATTTGACAGGTGAACACGTTGCTGCATCGAAATATTGTCGGAAAGTTGCTGACTGAAAATTGCTGGTTCGAATATTGTTGGATCGGAAATTGTTGGTTCGAAATATTATTGGATCGAAGGGTTCCCGGTTCGAAATATTTCTGTGTCGAAAAATGGAGGGGGTAAAGCAGAGTTGCCGCGTCTCTGCTAAAACTTACTATATGATTGCTGCTAACATCAATAAAAAATCAAGGAAATTTAGCATATCAACGCTGAATCTCTATTGGTTAAGATGGCAAAAATCTCATAAAACCAGTATTGAATTATAAAACATCAAATTTATAGAAGAAACGATAAAGGCGCGAATCCACCAAAAAACACTACGAACAAACATTTGCAAGTGTTTGCAAATATTTACAATCGCATGGAAACATTGCGTCTCCACCAAACAAAAAATTGGTTGGCGATCAGTTTCCGTCGACCCGTCTGATTTTCTTAGCACATTCAGAATGGCTCAAAGAAAAGTCTTTATTAGAGCGGTATCATTTTATTTATGTTTCTCTAAAGAATAAATAAAAAAAAATAAAAAATTACTCCTAAAATATGAATTATTGATTTTTATAAAAATAAAAAGCAACTATGTAGAAAAGCAAGTAGGTCCCCCAGTTTGATCACCTCGTTGAGTATACAATAAAAGATCCTTTTCGTAATTATTGCCTCTCTCAGTAATCCGTAATTGAAGCCAAATCGTGTAAAAAGCTAAGGCAGCAGCTTTGTGCACGGTCGAACGATTCTGTTATAAACTTGCGCTGCGGAAATTTAAGTTTAGACCTTTTTGACCCAGTTTCCGAGAGAAAATTACTTCCAAGCGCACACCGCCGTAGGTGCAAACAAAAAGGACGATTACAAACACCACTAGGGAGAAAAAAGAATATGAAGGCAAAAAATGTATGAGAGTCTTGATGAAGGAGTGAAGGACAAGGACGAGGACTAGTAAGTAACTGTTGGTTTATCATACTTCAAACTGCAACAGATTGCTGCAGTTAATCTACTCAAGATAAAATATTAAAGTGAATTGTTTGTGTGCTGGAGGACAAAGGCGAAAGATTTATTAAAAGGGTTTTTAAAGTATTGATTAATATTCGTAAAGGATAAAAATGCCGTTTTTTACTCAACGGATTTTTAATAATACGTTACCATAGAGAGTCATTTTATATTGAAATTTAGAATGATACTTGTTTATTCTTTGCTAGAAAATAATGATGTGTTTTGTCATTTCAAAAAATAATTACAAAACAGCTTCATTGTGCTTGAATACTCAAGTCTTAAATTGAAATATTTTTTTTATTTTTAAATACCGAACAGATATTAAAAAGTAATTCTTCGTTGTAACAGTTTTTGGTTTAATCTAAAACTTTTGTTTGCTAGCGGAATAAACAATTTCATATTTTTTTTAAAGGTGGAGTAATTTTGAAAACTCTATTTTAGTTTATTTCTTTTCAATTTTAATATTCTTATACAGGGTGTCCCTAAATGGTCTGTACAAAACGGTACCACATACTCCTGAGACCAAAAGAAGACGATTTAACCAAACTTATACCTATCCAAAAGTGCTTCGTTAAGGTGCTACAGACCATTAAAGATCTTAATTCTATTTTCTTTTTTTTTAAATTACTAAAAATTGGCTCATACGATCATAACCAAATTTGGTATGTGGCTATGTAATGGAAAAAGGTATTTCCAAATAATTTGGTTTGACTTTTTTACGTTATTTAAGTGGTCAAAAATAGGTCATCGATATGCAAATTCCTTTAAATTTTTAATTAATGGGCGAATAAAAATTCATAAAACTTTACTTGTAACTAAACAGTGTAATTATAAACTTTTGTGTGATAAAGAAATGCGTTTTTATAATTGTTCAAAAAGTACGCCCCTATCATAGACTCTACATGAAAAACAAAAATTCTATATGAAAACTAAATTCAATTTGATTGGAACTAGGCATCGTTTTTGTTAAATTTTTTATTACATATGCCCAAAAAACAATGTTTACTAGCGAAAAGTACGCTCTTCAAACATTTCGCCGAGTATCTTCTTAAAGTAATAATTTTACATTTTTGTAAATGAGCCGTTGATTTTGAAAGTGAGACAAGTCCACTTTTCGATATTTCTAGATATTTAATGGTTTGCAAAATCAATGCAATTGAAAAACTATTGACAATATAAAACAACAGTAATAAATTTGTACTGATATTGAATCGATTTTTATTGTAAATGATTAAAAACATGAAGTTAATCTCAATTTCTAGTAAGACATAAGACGTAACATTAACTCATATTTTTAACAAAATGGACGTATCTCACTTTCAAAATCAACTGCTCAAATCTTCTTCTTTTTCTCTGAAATGTTTTATTTCCATGACAAAAAATTAGAAGTAACTAACGCCCGGTTTCTCCACCATATCTTGAGACCAAACTAAATCTTAAGCTGCGTATCAGACCCACGTGGTTTTAGAAACAGCCAATTAGAAGAGGACTGGGAGCGTAGCATCTATTTTGAGGCTGAGCTTGGTGAAGTTGCGTCTAAAGACATGTTGGAGAAACCGGACGTAAATCTGTCTGAACAACATCTAAATCTACAACAATAAAAACAAGTGTTTTATATGAAAAGCCATACCAACATACCTATTAATTCGTGACCGAGCTTTCAAAAACACTTATTTGGGAATAGCCTCAATCGAATTTAGAGTATCATTCTAAAATATGTATATGTTACAGTGAAAGTGGATAATCAGTGATTGTTAACAATCACTAGTGAATGTAAAAATTCACTAAATAGTCAGTGGAAGTGGAAAAAATCATATTTAAATCACTTACACTAGTGAATGTAAACAATCACTGAATGTGGTCAGTGAAAGTAAAGCAGGCAACTGCTTACAATATAGACATTACTAACCTAAAAAAAACCATTTCAAATTTACATTCATAATGGAAGATTTATTTTATAAAAAAAATTAAGATGATAGGGCTATGGTAAAAGACAATAGTGTGTAGTTGTCTGAAAATAAGTATAATGATGTAATTAAGGGATCTGACGATTTCAATATTTTAAAAAGGTTTGATGTATTGGAAGTAGATGAAATAAGAAAACTTATTGTGCCATTAAAAGAAGAATCTGAAATAATATATTTTGTACATGATAGTGAACTTTATGATGTATTAAAGAAAGTACAAAAATATTACTTACAAACATGTAATTTTTTTTTTAATTTGTGCGAGCCTTGCCAACAAAAAGAAAAAAAAGTAAAGAAAGGCGTGTTGTTAAACCTTTATTATTCAACGAATTAAATTCGAGATGCCAAGTGGAGTAGATTGCCTTTCAATCGCACCTAGATGGCGATTTTAAAATCATTGTGTATCAGAACCAAAATTTTGTGTGATTAAACATTAAACCACTTAAATCAAAGAAAGCAGAGAAGAAGTAACCAATAACCTTTTTTACTTTAATTGGTGCACCGTCAGTCGTTCAATCTGATAATAGAAGGGAGTTTGTTAATAAAATTATTAACAATTTAACAGTTTTATGGCCAGAATTAAAAATTGTGCATGGTAAACCACGACACAGCCAAAGTTAGGGCAGCTGAACTTTATTTAGTACTATTATTTTTTATTGGCCACATTCACTATTACCTCAAAGTGCATGTTCACAATTCCTAGTGAAAGTTGACATTCCCTAGTAATAGTAGAATCTAAATACTTTAAATGGATTGATTTTATACTTCCACTGAATCCATCAGTGAATTGTCACACTCACTAGTGATTGTAAACAATCACTGCATTTTCTATTTTCACAGTAACATATATACCAAATGATGTTAGGTCCGAGATAATCAAATTTAGATTTAACAAAGTTATTTGACAGCATTCTTGTTATTGTAAAAAGGTGAATTAAACTTTAAGGTATTTGTATGAAATAGAAAAAAGAATTGTTCGAACTCAAATAACCTCTAGTTGTATGAATGTAAACTACTGGTATTACAACATATCAACTTACCACAAAACGTGTAAAGTATTCCGAAAATAATGTAAACGGAGCAAACGACGGCTGTGACGAGATCATAGTGCATGTCGATGTGACATTGTTCCACCTTAGGGCCATCTGGAGTTCTAAGACCTGGTATAACGCCTAAAGTGCTGTTATTCCTGGGCGGCACCAGGGAGCCCGGCTGCGCTCCGCTAGCCATCCTTCCTCTGGAAGAGTGACACAAAAAATTATTATTACAATTACATATTATTAAATAACAAGTTGAATTATATTTCAATAAACTGTATGCTTGTTACTGCGTGAAAAATTGCAAAGCATGAAAATAAAAATCTGAGCTTGATTTTAATGTAGGCATCATTTTTATTATTGTTTTACCTAAATAAATTGACATCATTCATGATTAATGAATAATACACATAACACTTTTGTTAAGTATGCAGTCATCTTCGCTATGACAGGTATGTACATCAAGTAAAGTTTCTGCGATTATCGTAGAGAAATCTACATCATCGCCGAGGATGTACCTCCTACAGTAATGAAAACGATGAAATCATCGTAACTAGAAACAAATATTCAAAAAAACTTTCGTCGTAATATCTTTTAAGATGAAGGCTAAAACACTAAGAAAAATTGAAAACTATAATTCTTCCTATAAAAAGAGTCTTTTCATATTTTAACCATTTTTAGAGCAAAATTGGAAGTTTTTCGTTTTAATCCTAAATACTGAAACCAAATGCCACCCATATAATATCAAGAAAAAAATCCTACAAACAATAGATTTTTTGTAATTTTAATAAATTTTAAGAATTCTTTAGCGCCAGTCGCAGGCCCGGATACAGCCACCGGGCAATTACCCGGTGGGCCGGCGGTCCTTTTTGCGGAAAACTGCGGGCCGTTTGCGGCCCGTGAAGAGTTTTTCACCGGCCCCTAAAAGTGTTGTGATGATTCTTAATTCTTAATAAAAGGGTGGGTTGGCACTTCAAAATAATAAGTTTTGGGTGTAGTTTACAGGTGTTTATTCGTTGAAATACAAAATTGGTCTGTCTAACAATCAGTTACAATTTATTGAACTCCTCTGGCCTAAATTAATTGGCGAATAAGACATTTCGTAATTAAACAAAGTTCATTCGAATAAATTTGACTTGACATAAAACTTAATATGAAATACATTTAAAACTCAAACATAAACGATATAATAATAAATAAAATGAATAGAATAATTATACTAGGTATCTGATATCACTACAAAAGCGATCCGGTCCGCGAGGGTCAGAACTTTTAATATTATTTTTGTTGTCATGGGGCGACCTATGCTAATTCCAGATTCAAGCTTTTACCAGTTAAAATCTCAATAAAAAAAAGAAAAAATTAAAATTTCAGTACAACAGTGGAGGTTTTGCGATTTTCGGTTAATTCCAGGGCTAGTTCCTGGACCTACTTATTTTAAAGAAAAAACACCACTATTTTGATGTATTTGTGTGCAGCCTTTTCATAATAAAAAATTCTTTTACTGAAGGTACTTTAGACTGAAAATACATGTACCAACGAATAGAAAAAACGAAATGAGTAAAAACCATTTATATGAGGTTTAAGCAATAGAAGAGATGTTCACGAAGCTGGTTATACTCTGGACAACAAAATGTTGGATCACGGCAATTTCTTGGAGTTGGTTATTCTTTTAGCAAAATATTACGTTAGTCTTAAGGAACATTTGGACAATGTTTTTATACAATAAGTAGACCAAGTCGTGAAAAAATAGAAAATATCGAAAAAATGTCAAAATTGTGTTGTTTGTTGCTACAACATGATATTTTTGAACAAGTGTCGGATAATCTAGGAATGTATTTTTGGACCAATTTTAAGACAAACTGTAAGAATATTTTTTTCTGCTAAAACGATCCATTTCGGAAATGCAGGGCATTGAAGTTTACTCATTTTTTTTCAATTGTTTAACATAAAATTGAGATGTTTCGCAAATTTTCAAAAAAGTTAGGGTGAAGTTCAGAAACACCCTGTATTTTAATGCTAAATAGTAATTTAACCTTGGCTTATCAATATCTACAGGCTACAGGGCCGAACCGATACATTTTTACGGCTGAGGCAAAACTTAAAGTGGCGCCATTAAAACCTCAAAAAAAACTAACTAACAGAACAGTTTATCTCTTATTATCTATTACAGGTACCATTTGGTTGTGTTTTTCCCCAAACTTTTAATTCGTCTCGTTATTCGACCGACAACCATTAACTGGGGATTCTGCAACTCAAAATAAGTCAATTAAACCACATTTATCTATACCCAAAAGTACGCCGCTGAAGAGTTATAGGCGTCTGAAGTTGATTAAAAAAAATACATTTTATTTAATTTCTCCGACACTAATAGAGATTTTGTTATACAAATTTGTGTACCTAAGGGTTTTAAACATAAGCTAATTTTGTGAAAATCTTACCAAAGTTTGATACCTGGAAAGTGCTTAAGACGAAGATCGAAGATGGTATGCATAAATTAGCTCAGAACTTTTTAGGCAATTGCTAAGTTAAGTTTAAAACTATCTCTTGTGGTGCAATAATTCAATTGCAAGATTTTTTGTCTCTTAGTTTTTTCTTCTAAGTTGTACCGGTTTTGAGTAAAATTTGAAAATCTAAATCAAAGCATAAAAGGTAAGTTTGCAAAGGACCTTATCGGGTTTTGGGAGCATTTTGTACAAGAATGAAACTTATGCCACATATAAATAAGAAATAAATATACAATAGTGTAAAATATTTCGCTCGTTAGGAGACCGCTTTCGCCAAAAAAAAACGCAATTGAAATTAATTAATTTTTGCACAATTAGACAACGATGCTGGTGTTTTCGTCGGTGTTTCTATCAAACAAAGTAGTTTGGTTGCCTATGCCATTTATTAACTATGGTTTATTGACTTTAATAGTATAAAAATTATACAATTAAGTACATATTTGTTATGACTTGATTAGAAATTAATTTTTAAGTATTTATTTTATTCAAATAAACTTATAATTTAAGAATATATTTTTTGCAATTAAACAATTTTTACACAGTTGTCGTTTTTTTGCAATTTTTAAAATATTTGATAAAAAATGACTTTTCCAGTTCCCTGGAGCTCTGAAACTTATACTGTAAATTCAATGGCTATAGTTTTAATAGTTGTAATAAGATTTGTAATATTACGGCGTCAATTAAAAATAAAATATCTTTTACAGGTTATCGTAAGACTTTATTGCACAATCAGGCAACATTGAAATTATTACCTCTCAAACGAAACGTCCAAATTAAATGCACAATAATTATTAGTAAAAAGTAGAACCGATAAGGGACCTCGGTGGCGGCAAAGGGCTTGTAAATTCCTTCTATTTTTGTAGGACACCCTCTGGCACTTCTAAGCACCTCCTATCAAGTAGGCAAGATACTATTTACGACATTCGGCAAGTTATTTCTCCGTTGCTAGAATGTTTCATTCCAGTATAGTATGTAACATGAGCGCGTACCGTATTTCTATTTATGTGTACGCGCCGATTTTAGCTGTTTTTATAAGTAATCGTACGAACACAAGCAATGTGTGCGCATGACAATAACACCCAATGTGGGAAACATTACAATCCAGTGTGAGTCACAGTGAGTCAGTCGCCAGATACCTTTGTAAAGCGCGCACGTATTTGTTAATCCGGGCATTACTTCTTGTTTGTAACAGTAACCATTGTCCTAAAGTGCCTTATAATAAAGGTCATTTGTATCTACCATCAGGTTAATCCGTTTGGCGATTGTATTCGATTATTAACATTTAACATAGGTTCCACAAGGAAAACACCCTATTAGTTTTAAGTGTCATTTGCATTCAATTTAAACGTAAATGAAAGGTAATTAAAATTTATCTGACAGTACTTGTCAAAATTTGAATTTTAAAATGCGCTGTTGTCGTGTTAATAAATATTTTTTTAAATAATGTAAAATCTCATAAATGTATTTATAATTCATATTTATTGAAGAAATTGGAAATATAATTAATATTGGGGGTATTTTAGTTAATTTTTGTAGGTTTAACTTATTTTCCATGTTTGCCCAAAAACACCTAGGAAAACGATAAGATCCTTTCATAGATAACATAATACGTATAAAATGCTAACTCAATAGTACCTTTTGATAACGTAAAAGCGACCTCTGGTTTTTTGGGGCCAAGTATTTTTAGACGCGCGGGAATTTTGAATCTGCAATTTTTATATTTGTATTTTGTAGTTTTATTATTTTATTATTTTATAAAGATGTATCTTTAATTTGAATGGGTTATTTTTATATTTTCAAACAAATTTATTACTTATTAACTATAATTAAAGATACATATTTACACAAACCACCCAATTTGTAGAATATAACATAATAAACAATATTTTATATTTAAACATTTTATTTAAAAATTAGAAATTGTATAGAGTTACATACAAACTGTAAATCAGTAAAACAGATTTAAAGAAGATTTTAGATGTTATAAAAGTAGAAGTATGATTTACTCAAAAATAAATTAGAAAATATAAATTTTAAACTTCTACGTCTTTTGAAATTCAAATCCATTCTCCTAGGATTATCTGGAAAAATTTACAAAGTCTCACTTAGATGTTACAAGGACAATTGTATAAACCCAGTGTAAAAGTATTCTTGAAAATTAATAAAATATTTTAAAAATGTGAGATGTAAGCATAGGATGTAAGTAGAAAATGTAAACATACCTAGATGTAGAATTAATAAAAAATTGCTGAAAATCCAACGGTAACAGTAACAAGACCCTTTTAAACTCAAGTATCATTTCTCTAAAAAACATAAAACTGATGCATTTTGAAAGCTAACTAAAACATAACTATCAATTCTGACAACTAAAAAATGATTCGCCAAGTTGATTTTTTCTTTAGGTTCATAAAGCGCCATCTATACTTTTAGGGCTAAGTTTTTTTGTGTTATCAAAATTTAGCATTGAGTTTGCATTCTATATAAATTATATAATCTATGGGTCCTTTGTACATTTTCTTTTTATTTAAAACCGTAAGCATGGTAACGCTTATAATCTGACGTTACTTCAAGTTTTTACTTCTCAATTAGATGTAAATAAAGATGCAGTGTTTAGAACTCTAAAGGAGCAATTACTGCATCCATTTCACTTCCTTGGAGTTCAAGAGTTATTGCCAATTGACAGAAACAGAAGATTTACTTTTTCTCGATGGGTTAGAGGCAAACGAAACATTTTAAGGAACATCTTATTTACTGATGAATCTTGTTTCACGAGGCACGGAGTGACCAATACACATAACATGCACCAATGGTCGCAAGACAATCCACATGGATTGCTTGTAAAAGGCCACTAAAGGCAGTTTTCAATTAATGTGTGGTGTGGCATTATTGATAATTTTGTTATCGGGCTATTTGAATTGCCTCAAAGGCTTAATGGCGAATCTTATTTACAATTTTTAAGAACAGATCTTCCTACATTACTTGAAGATATACCTCTGGCCATCATGAAGAAAATGTGGTTTCAACAAGACGGAGCACCACCTCATTTTGCTAGAGACGTCAGAAATTATTTAAACCAAAATTATCCAAGGCGATGGATTGGTCGCGGTCCGGATGCTCCAGTTGTCTGGCCGCCACGATCACCGGATCTGAATCCTCTTGATTTCTTTTTTTGGGGATGTTTAAAAGAAAAGGTTGCTCCCCCATTGAAAACCGAGAAGATCTTTGGAGACGGATCGTAAAAGCAGCCGATGAGGTTCGTCAAATGCCACACATCTTTGATTCCGTGCGGTTTTCATTTCAGCGTCGGGTAAACTTATGTTTCCGTTCCCGAGGCAATCATTTTGAAAATTTCCTTTGATGTTAATTTATTTTGACGTCGTTTTAAAATAAATTTGTTAGAATGTTCCATTTAAATAAAAAGACTTTAATTTTAGTTAATTTATAACTGTTAATTTTCTAAACGCAAACCTAAATTACTCTGGTTTCGGGTTTTAATAAACGATTAAAATTAAATAAATAGAAATTTGTACGTTGAGTTGATTTGGATACTTTTTGCTATAACTTTTAGAAGCAGCTCTTCAATTACTTCCATATTTTAAGACTTTTTAGAAAAATACCAAATGAATTACTAAGGGCGCGTTCCAGTAATGAACACTAAAGCCCACGACCACGACCGCAAAATGTTCCCGTTCCACTAGCGCAAAGCGTCACCATTCAACAAACGACCACAAAAACCCACGAATTAATACGGTCGTTGTGAGCTTCTTGCGGTCGCCATCGATGGACGAAAGAAAAAATCGCGGTCTTATGTAGAACGATATTGCGGTCGACGTGGGCTTTACTGTTCATTACTGGAACGCGCCCTAATAAGTAAAAATTTCAAGCAACGTCAGATTATAAGCGTTACCATGTTTACGGTTTTAAATAAAAAGAAAATGTACTTGCAAACTTACCTTTTATGCTTTGAATTACATTTTCAAATTTTACTCAAAACCGGTACAACTTAGAAGAAAAAACTAAGAGACAAAAAATCTTAAAATTGAATTTTTGCACAACAAGAGATAGTTTTAAACTTAACTTAGCAATTGGCTAAAAAGTTTTGAGCTGATTTATGCATACCATCTTCGTCTTAAGCACTTTCCAGGTATCAAACTTTGGTAAGATTTTCACAAAATGAGCTGTGTTTAAAAAAACTTAGGTACACAAAGGACCTTATCGTTTTCCTATTTGTTTTTGGGCAAACATGAAAAATAAGTTAAACCTACAAAAATTAACTAAAATACCCCCAATATTAATTATATTTCCAATTTCTTCAATAAATATGAATTATAAATACATTTATGAGATTTTACATTATTTAAAAAATATTTATTAACACGACAACAGCGGATTTTAAAATTCAAATTTTGACAAGTACTGTCAGATAAATTTTAATTACCTTTCATTTACGTTTAAATTGAAAGCAAATGACAGTTAAAGCTAATAGGGTGTTTTCCTTGTGAAACCTATGTTAATAATCGAATACAATCGCCAAAAGGATTAACCTGATGGTAGATACAAATGACCTTTATTATAAGGCACTTTAGAACAATGGTTACTGTTACAAACAAGAAGTAATGCCCGGGCTAACAAATTCGTACGCGCTTTACAAAGGTATCTGGCGACTGACTCACTGTGACTCACACCTCACTCTGGATTGAAATGTTTCCCACATTGGGTGTTATTGTCATGCGCACACATTGCTTGCGTTCATACGTTTATTTATAAAAACAGCTAAAACCGGCGCGTAGACATAAAAAGAAATGAGGTACGCGCTCATGTAACATACTGGAATGAAACATTCTAGCAAAGGAGAAATAACTTGCCGAATGTCGTAAATAGTACCTTGCCTACTTGATAGGAGGTGCTTAGAAGTGCCAGAGGGTGTGTCCTACAAAAATAGATGGAATTTACAAGCCCTTTTGCCGCCACCGAGGTCCCTTATCGGTTCTACTTTTTACTAATAATTATTGTGCATTTAATTTGGACGTTTCGTTTGAGAGGTAATAATTTCAATGTTGCCTGATTGTGCAATAAAGTCTTACGATAACCTGTAAAAGATATTTTATTTTTAATTGATGCCGTAATATTACAAATCTTATTACAACTATTAAAACTATAGCCATTGAATTTACAGTAAAAGTTTCAGAGCTCCAGGGAACTGGAAAAGTCATTTTTTACCAAATATTTTAAAAATTGCAAAAAAACGACAACTGTGTAAAAATTTTTTAATTGTAAAAAATATATTCTTAAATTATAAGTTTATTTGAATAAAATAAATACTTAAAAATTAATTTCTAATCAAGTCATAACAAATATGTACTTAATTGTATAATTTTTATACTATTAAAGTCAATAAATCATAGTAAATAAATGGCATAGGCAACCAAACTACTTTGTTTGTTAGAAACAACGAGGAAAACACCAGCATCGTTGTCTAATTGTGCAAAAATTAATTAATTTCAATTGCGTTTTTTGGCGAAAGCAGTCTCCTAAAGAGCGAAATATTTTACACTATTGTATATTTATTTCTTATTTATATGTGGCATAAGTTTCATTCTTGTACAAAATGCTCCCAAAACCCGATAAGGTCCTTTGTATAACAAAATCTCTATTAGTGTCGGAGAAATTAAATAAAATGTATTTTTTTTAATCAACTTCAGACGCCTATAACTCCTCAGCGGTGTACTTTTGGATATAGATAAATGTGGTTATATTGACCTATTTTGAGTTACAGAATCCCCAGTTAACGGTTGTCGGTCGAATAACGAGACACCCTGTAAATAGACACCAATGTTTTCAATACACTTCTTCCTCCCAAAATTTTATATTGTTTAAGGGCCCTCAAATTTCGGAATTTATTAGAAACTGTTAAAGAACTTTTAGCTTTTTAAGTTTATTTGATATCCAAAAACTATTATTGTATAATAAACGGTTTTTTAAGTAAGTTTAAAAATAAAAATAAATTATTGAAAAAAAATACTCTCGAATTGGGACCACCAAATTTTCTGGCCCTGGTTAAGTGCCTACTTTGCCCTTTATCTATTGGGAAACGCGGCCCTGGCATTTCCTAATTATTGAATATTATATTAAATTCAAATAAAAAATAGATACTGTTTTTTTTTGCTTGCTTTTTCGAGACCGGGCCGGTTCATTAATTTTTGCCCGGGCCGGTTTTAAACTTGTATCCGGCCCTGCGCCAGTGGATCTTAAAACAAATGTTTGGTAGCTACTTAGGTTTCTTTGATAATGACGTACTAAAAATTATTTTTAAATTGGTTGCAGTAAATAATGCATAGTTTATGTAATGATTTTATAAATAAATTGTGCAAGATAAATAATAATGTTGCTTTTGTATAATTTAAACTTTTTTTTTCTTTTTGGCGTTACCTCACTTCACATGTTAAAATAATTCCAACAGAGGGAGTCTGGATTTCCGAAATCGTGAAAATCTTTACAAAAAAATTTTTTGGTCGCAATACATGTATCGCGGTTTCAAAAATCGAAATACTGAAATACCTGTGTTGATTTTTTGATCCTAGCTACGTTGTATGGGTTCATTAAAGTACTAGAAAAAATACTTAAATAAATCTATTCACAATACTCCATAATTTATTAAGAGCATCTTCCTAGACACCCGCGATAAATTATCCGTTGGAAATAATAACAAGGAATAGAAAATCCATCCCACTTTTCTGGAGCTTATTTGCAAATTATGACCAAATAACTGATAATTAATGCGAATCCTTAGAGGGCGCGCGAGTTTGGAAGAAAAATTGTGAAAAATCATGAAATCGAGCATTAGTTCTGCACTCATAACTCAAGTTTCCCTCGTTAGATTTTCAATTTTTTTTTCAGACTTATAATCTAAATTGATTAGGCCACATCCTACCAGAGAGTTACCTTCTGCAACCTAGCACAAAATTATTTAGGGGGGTCCAAATTTAAGGTAGTTTTAGATCATTATATTTTTTTTGTACATTTTTTCTTCTGGCAGGAATTACGGAAATTACTTCTAAATCATCTACAAAAAAAATTATATAAAAATGTTGTTCGTACTAGCTTTTATGACTGCTGAACTAAACAACTATATTTTCCGTTTAGGAAATTGCTCTTAACAAAAAAAAAAAGAAATGAATAATAACATCTAATAACACCTACAGAGACCAAAGGTACAGAGTTTATTTATTGTCACTTTGACTATGAATCCATACTATCCCTAGTGCATTTTGATGGATGTTGACAAAAAAACTTCTCAAATCTTGAGAGTTTAACAAAATAATGTCAGTTTCGGCAGAATGATCATCGATGCCAGATTAATTTTGTTTAAATTTAATTCCAAAAAAATAACATAAAAAACATTTTATTGACCGTTTCAATTGAGAATTATTTAGTTTGTATTTCTGTTTTGTATTTGTAGATAAAAGGTTTTTTTATTTGTGATGGTTCTAGAGAATTTTAAAGATTAAAGTAGTCCAGTCAAATAGTAGATAATAGATACAATAATCCTTATAGAAGATTTAATAAGAGGAATTTATGGATTCCAACAAAATATCTCGAGGCTAAACTTTCTGGAGTCAAAAATCCATGAAATTTTTGGACTTCTTTCAGTATTTTCGCTATAGCTCGAAAAAGAGCGATCCTAGTGTTATGCCTTTTAAAGAGCATACAATTCTTTAAAAATTTGACTTTGAACTTTTTATCTACGCCCATTACTAAGCGCGCTATAGCTCTTTAAAAATGAAGGATTTTTTCCAACTTTGTGAAAAATCGGATAAAACAGATTTTGGCCTAATTTACTCTATTTATTGTAACTTATCCATAGATCTTCGTATGATGTTAATTAAATGAAGATCGAGAGGAAAGTATTAGACTAACAGGTTGCTTGTTCATCCACAGCATTTTCTTCTTCGAGCACCATCATCAACCTGATCACCAATCTCATTCTCGTTGTCAGTTTGCTCGAGGGTATCCCAGGTATCAGCTTCATCATCTTCTTTTTGTGGTTTGAGGGGAAATAATGTCGGCCACATTGACGCAATTGCCCAGTTACAGTTTTTACAGATGTATGACCATTTGAGGCCTGCTTTTTGGCAAGTTGCCGTGCAGTATCTTGCGTTGTTTGGCAGATTTTGAATAGTACTATGTACTACTGTGAATTCTTCTCCAGCCTTGATGATTTTTTTACGGATAACCTCTGGTTCATTGTACACACAGACTATCTTCGCAATTATTTCTTAAGATTACGTAAGAATTGGGTCAAAGTTGGTTTTTGCGATTTTTCAAAAAATGGTTCATTTTCAAAAACTTAGTAATGGTTGTAGAAAAGACATCTTTGGAATGAAATTTGCAACGCACTCGAAAAGTGTACATAATTGTCAGAACACTAAGATCGCTCGTTTCCGGGATTCGGCGAAAAAACTAAAAAGAAATCCAGAAAAATCGTAGGTTTTTGGGTCCAGAAAGTTTAGCCTCGAGATAATTTGTTGGTGAACTATAAATAACTCTTATTAACATCGCCATAAACATTGTAAAAGTATAAAATTATACATGGTGGCCCACGGCAGACGCATGGATTTGAAAATGGAATAAAACACATACTGTTACGAAATGATCAATTTATTTTATTTTTCCTGATTTATTAACATGGAAAATTTAAGTTTACACGATTTTGAACAATGTGTCCCCCAAATGGCGCACCTCACACTCCAAACACTGAGTAAGCCTATTTCTAAAATTCTCGTGCACTCTTTGTAGCATTACCGCAGGAATTTCGGCGATTTGGGCTCGAATGTTGTTTTTGAGATCTTCCAGGGTATTGGCACGATTATTGTTGTAGACCCGGGATTTTAGGTATCCCCACAGGAAAAAATCACAAGGGGTTAAATCAGGAGAGCGCGCCAGCCAGTTCAAATCGGCTCTCAGGGAGATGAGGCGCCCTGGGAATCTGTCTCGCAAAAAGTCCATGCAAACCCTTGCTGTATAGGCTGTGGTTCCGTCTTGCTGAAACCAAACGTTTTCCGGTCCCATCCTTTCCAATTGAGGCAAGAAAAGTCCTGGATCATGGTTAGGTAATGTGCAGAAGTGACCGTAACCGCTCGATTATTTTTCTCAAAAAAGGGCCGATGATCCCAATTCCTGAAATTGCACACCATACTTGGCGGAGTGCAGGGGCCTCTGCCCGAGCTCTCTGGGATTCGTATCACTCCAGTTGAACATACTGTTTATTGACACATCCTGTGAGGCGTTCGAAAAATAGGTCTGCACACAAAAAACACGTTGTTAAACAGACCACTTCATTATAACGACTAGATCAGCGTGGAACATAAATTTCCCATTCTCCTGTTTCGAATCACCAAACTTTCAGTATTCTAGGACCGTTAGGAAGATAGCAATGACTTTTTCAAATCCATGCGTCTGCCGCGGGCCACCCTGTAGTATGTATCAGCCCATTTTTTCGACTACCAATTTGACTGGACTAAAATTTTAACTTCAAGTAAATTTTCCATAGAAAACATAAGTCATAAGAGACCCGATTCCTGAAGCTAACCGAGTGAATTTTACTTTAATCTCTATAAAAGCGCATGCGTGAAATTCTCACACGCGAATCTTAATTTGCTTGGACCAAATGAATTTCGACTATTCGGTGAGATTTTGATGCATGCGCTTCAATAAAGATGAGATTTACATTCACTTCGTGAGAGTTCCGGAATAAGCGGCACGGATGTTTTAAAATATTTTTCTCCAGCTGAAAGCTTATGCATCAATATAAGCCACCCTATATAACTTCAAGATCTAACCAACTGGAGAAACTTCAGCTGATAATATAACCGGGTCATTTTTGCAATTTAGAAATATCCAAAAATAAGCTCATTTCTTATTTTGAAAAAGGTTATAGTTAACAATTTTAGCGTTTTCTGAGGAATCTTACCATCCACGGATTTGAAGTTATTTTTATGTATTGAATAAATGATTTGATCTGATCTGAACTAATAGTAACCACATTAGGCTGATTTTTTTCTTACGTATTCTTAAATATTAACAGCCCACCTAAAAATATTGCTAAAAAACACCATTCGAGATAATAAACCTCATTTTAAATCTTCTAACTAACTTGAGATAGTAACTCATATCACAAAGTACTAGACTCTCGATATTTTTGCAAAAGTTTGTTGAGAACGAAATCTTACTCATCCACATATTCGATCGATTTCAAAATTGTTTTCTGAAAAAGCAGTTCCTGAAAAGTAGACAACGATACCTATTTGATACGACGATTAAAATATGCAAAGCATAAGATTTTTTAATTCGAAGAAATAAATAAAAAACTACGATTAAGCCAAAATTTTGTAAAAAAAATTGGTAATTTTTTTTACATAATCTAAGTTTATTCATTTTTAGAACAAAACTTTAAATGGCTTTCAATTGCCCTTTCGAATTTCAAGCCATTTAGAGTTTTGTGGCTCTTGTTTTGGAAAAGGTGAACAATTTTTTGGAAAGACGAACCCACGGGTTCTTACATAACACGGTTTAATACTTTAACAAAATGCTGTAAGCTTGAGTAAATTTTACAACTTGTCATTGTTGTTATACTTTTAGAGGTAGAAGTTTATCATGAAGTTGTTTTTAGACTAACGAATTTATGTGTCATCTGATTTTGACACTTTAAAACTTGCAGAAGAGTTACCTCACACATTTTTTAGCAATCATAACTTTTAATAACTCTGATTTCAGTCTATCTATTGATTTTGATGCTTTTATACTTTTATTAAAACGTATTTGAAAAAACAGCAAATAATAGAATGAATAAAAAATATTAATTAATATTTAATATTAAATTAAAAAACTGAATGCCATTGATAATGTCAATATTGTTTGACGAAAACGTTCTGGCTTATTAAATATCTTTTAAATAGAGTAAGTTTTTTTAGTTATGGTATTTTAATATTAAATATTAATTTTTAGATCTATCACATATTAATAAAAATATTGTTTATAAAAAATTTTCATTTGAAATAAAAATTAAAACCCTTGAAATTGGTAAAAATGTTTGATACTGGCGTAATTTTTATCGAAGTTTTTTTCTAGTAAATGATTCCACATATTTTAAATGAAAATTTTCAATTTAAAAAATTGGGGCGGATATGTATGTTACGCACATAATTTAAAAAGCCCCTAATAATAAAGAACCTACATCTATTAAGTACTTTGCCCAGTTATAGGTACTCACTCAATAAGTAGGAATATTTGGGGTTGTATAGGTTAAAACAAATCTACGGCTTGATTGTAAAAATGCCAATGACACATTACTATTTTAGATAAAATCAATTTTACAATACCTTAGAAATATGAAATACATATATTTATAAAATGTTAAGTACCATTTTCTCAGTACAAGCACTTTTGATATTCGTTGAGGATATATCTTTTAATTTTAATTGAAAACTTTAGAAAACTAACAGTTTACCAAAATAAAATCTACAGCTTTCTCCAAATAAAAAAAAGATTATTTAAATAACCACAAAAGTTTTATATTTAAAAGAAATAAATCTTTAAAATAGTGAATAAATTTAACACTTCGCTTAAAGCTAGCGTTAAATCCAAGTAATTAATTAATTTTGAAACGAATCCAAAGGAAGAGTCATTAATTTTGCTTTCTTTTTAGCAATTGCCATCGTGAAAGTATCTCCACAAATCTTTCTTCGTTCAACACCATATTCCCAAATTCAATTGCGCGTTTCAAGGTTACCCTCGTTCGCAATTCACAATTGAAATTTCTTTCAAAGGTAGTGCCGTTCTAGATTTTTAATGGAGGTCACTTCACTTTCCAGCCAATTTATAGAAAAAATTGCACACAATGCTTGAAAAATGAATTTGATTTGATTAAATCCTCTTATTATGTATTATTAATATTGCAAATACCATTATTATCAAGAAAACGATCGCCTTGGCTTTGTGTAGATTGTAGATGTTCCAGAAATTGCTGTGTTTAATTGTCGTTAAAATGTCACCAGTTTTACTACTTTACGGTTGTTAAGTTTTATGTCTCCTTGAAATATTTAATGTAACTAATTTTTATCGGAATTAATTGTAAATTTTGTATTTTCAATACTAATGGTTAAATTTTATAATATTTGCACGTAGTAAGTAACGTTTAATAAACGTTTTTGCACTTCCAAACAATAATGAGCCATTTTACTCTCTTAATGGCAGAAGTAAAAGTAACACATTTACTACCAAGTATTCATTTAATCTCTAGGGATTAAAAGTCCCATAACGGTTCATTTAATCCCTTGGTATTAAAAAGATTTCGTAGTTAGATATTACAAACACAGATGGCGCGCAAGTTTTAAAAAATAATTGTTTCTGAATTATATTTGATAATTTAATACGTAAGTATATTTCTAATATTACTACAATAATTTTTAGGGTTTTTTTATTTGGGAAAGGAATTTATTATAGTTTTTTGTCTTAAATTCAAAAAATTTTATTGACAAGAAATTCTAACCTCTAAATTGTCTTGTATTATTTATTAAGATATCTAATGGTTTTATCTAATGTAGTATGCTAAATGCTTATATTTATACAATTCAAAAGATTTTTGTTAGTTGTTTAAGTTTCTAGAAGATAAACGATAGAATGTTTCATCATCACTCGGAAGTTCATGCAGACTGATTCGTATCGAATCATGGTATAGGTACTTAAATTTTTAATAATATTTAATTTATCATAAATTAACCGATCAATTGATTTTAGGTTTCCGATGTGCTTCAAAATTGTACAAGACTGGAGAAAACAACACAAATTTATTAATAGATATGTACATTTACAAATTACTAAATATAAATATGTACGTTTACTCTAACATTACAATCAATACAATTTGTTAGACCAAATAAAGGAGGTACAACTTGTTCAATTATTTTTTTTAATAAGGTGACGGTTTTATGTCTGGCTCAGTAGTTATCTGCATTCGAAATAACCATTGTCCCAAAATTGAAAACGTTTATTCAAATAATTAATTGGAAGTGCAAAAAATTTAATATGCACTGCTGGAGCAAAGTGCATTTAATCCTTCGTGTGGTTGTTGCCCTCGACTACGTCTCGGGCAACAATTTCCACACTCAGGATTAAATTACTCACTTTGCTCCCTTGGTGCATAAATAACTATTATTATAGTTATTTATGCACCTAGGTAGTAAAGTGACTGATTTTAATCCCGACGATGTTTTGTTTCCCGAGGCAAAGCCGAGGGAAACAATCAGAGGAGGGATTAAATTCACTTTACTACCTCGGTGCATATAGAATTTTTTGCACTTTTTTAATAGGTAAAAGTTTCCACAATAATTTAATTATATGGCTATCGCTGTGACTATATCGGTTGTCATCGGACGGCGACGGCTATTTTTATTCGCCCGTCATAATGATTTATACAGCAACTTTCATAAAATATAGATAATTGTAGATTAATATTATAATTATTGTAATTGATTTTATAAATTTAAAAAAATAATAATTAACTTCACAATAAATAAAGTAGGTAAGTTTTGATGCAGGAATAAAGTTTACCAAGTTTAAAAGATTTTGCCACATTTACAGATCTAACTAATTGATTGAATCGATTCTGTGTACACTTAAAACACCTTTAAATTTAAAATTTAGTATCAATCTATAAAATAATAAACCGAACATAATACAATCCCCGACCCCAGAATAAAAATCAAGTTCCGTTCCAAACCAAATCAAATAAATTTATTACAGATTACAGGACAGGTTAGAATTCGCTCAATATATTGGTGGTGTTTAGACTAGACTGAAGTTTGCAACGATTGTGATTTCGCGGCAAATTCAGACAAATTACAAGATTATGACTAATTTTAATTTTTAATGACAAGTTACGTGAGCGGGAGAAAAGTGATGACAAATGACGTGGGCGGGAGTAAAGTAATGACAAGACAGGGAGTAAAGTAAAATTTGACAAGAGACAGGAAATGTGACGTTTTAGTCTCTATCAATAAGGACTAAACTAGCTCATTATATATAGAAAGTGCAAAAAATAAATAATGGGAGTTGTGAGTAATAAATTCCATACTAAATTTTTTAAATGTTAGTTGCAAATTATTAATATTATAGATCTAGGTGCACAGATAAAATCTAGAAAACTTTACTCACGGTTTTTAAGTAATATAATATTCTGCAAATTTGTTTTGTTACAACAAGCAGTTTCATTCCAGACAAATTTAGACAAAATGTAAAGTTTTGTCACGTATAGAAAACAGCTTTCTATTGGGTACGAGTGATTTGATTATCCAAAGTGCATATAAGAACAAGCTTTGTTTTATTTAAACCAAACTTTTTACTTTACTTATATTTCAAACCTGTTTTCTTTTACCATAGATTTTTATTTTTTGTAATTACCGTAAAATGGAGTGAGATTGATACGCAGGGCGAAATTGATCACATAGCTTAACAACTTTTATAAACACCATAAAATATTTATACTTGACATTGATGTGCTAGTAAAATAATTGATAAATGATAATGGCTCGAATTACCACTAAATCTTAAACGTATGCTTCGAGTATTCTAAAAGTGATCAATCTCACCCTGAGATATCAATCTAACCTCGATTTACGATACAGTCAATTTGATGATCAAAAATTTTGTCAGGAAATTTGCAGATTTATTAAATCATCAATATTTTATTTTGCAGAATATCTATAGAAATTTTAGAAAATGAATGATATGTTTAGTTTAGACAGAATTTTTTTCCTAATCGATGGATGGAGTTGTTATCAAACGAGATATTCAGGGCCGGATTTGAACTCTAATTTTGCCTGACCGTTTGTTGTTAAAAAGTTTAACTTTTTTCGGCCCATTTGAAGATCACGGTCTAAGAAACACTCCACCGGCGAGATGTTATCAATAGGTTTTCCAGCAATAAGTATTTTACATGTAATTCTCCATAAGAGGTTTTTTCTAAATAACTACCTTCCTTATCAATTCACAAAAGAAATAAATACACCAAATTAAAGCCTAATTAAATCCCTACAGGATGGTGGTACCCACTTTGGTTGTCCGTCCCGATTAAGTGTTTTATAGCACCCCAATCAAACCTCTACCACGTATTTTCAAATTTTTAAATATTAACTTACAAAGACAAATGATATGTCTATGGATAGCATTTTCACTTTGCTTGTCCGGGCAAAGTAATTGAGTAATTAAGAAAAAACACGATTTTTTTCGAAATTTATGAAGTTTGAACGCTAATTTATTAACGCAGTATTGTTGCATAAAAATGCTAATTACACCAAAATATCAGAAATTTAATTGTGATTACGATGGTATGTCACACTTTGCTTGTCCGTCAATAATTAATTACCTATAAGCCAGCAATAACTTTTAGAACGCAAAATTCCAATCAAATATGCGGCGAAAGTCAATCAAAGAAACAATGTTTAATAATTAACTCAAAGAAACAATTTATGAGTCCAGAGACAGGATTTTTAATTTGGATAACGATGGTATTGGTCACTTTGCTTGTCCGGGCCAATCAAATGACTAACAAAAAACACTATTTTTTCGATATTTATGAAGTTTGAACGCTAATTTATTAATGCAGTATTATTGCATAAAAAAGTTAATTACACGAGAAGATCAGAAATTTAATTGTGATTACGGTGGTATGTCACACTTTGCTTGTCCGTCGATAATTAATTACCAATAAGCCAGCAATAACTTTTAGAACGCAAAATTCCAATCAAATATACGGCGAAAGTCAATCAAAGAAACAATGTTTAATAATTAACTCAAAGAAACAATTTATGTGTCCAGAGACAGGATTTTTAATTTGAATAACGACGGTATTGGTCACTTTGCTGGTCCGGGCCAATCAAATGACTAATTAACAAAAAACACTATTTTTTCGATATTTATGAAGTTTGAACGCTAATTTATTAACGCAGTATTGTTGCATAAAAAAGTTAATTACACCAGAAGATCTGAAATTTAATTGTGATTACGGTGGTATGTCACACTTTGCTTGTCCGTCAATAATTAATTACCTATAAGCCAGCAAAAACTTTTAGAACGCAAAATTCCAATAAAATATGCGGCGAAAATCAATCAAAGAAACAATGTTTAATAATTAACTTAAAGAAACAATTTATGTGTGCAGAGACAGGATTTTTAATTTGAATAACGATGGTATTGGTCACTTTGCTTCTCCGGGCCAATCAAATGACTAATTAACAAAAAACACTATTTTTTCGATATTTATGAAGTTTGAACGCTAATTTATTAACGCAGTATTGTTGCATAAAAATGCTAATTACAACAAAATATCAGAAATTTAATTGTGATTACGATGGTATGTCACACTTTGCTTGTCCGTCAATAATTAATTACCTATAAGCCAGCAATAACTTTTAGAACGCAAAATTACAATCAAATATGCGGCGAAAGTCAATCAAAGAAACAATGTTTAATAATTAACTCAAAGAAACAATTTATGTGTCCAGAGACAGGATTTTTAATTTGAATAACGATGGTATTGGTCACTTTGCTTGTCCGGGCCAATCAAATGACTAATTAACAAAAAACACTATTTTTTCGATATTTATGAAATTTGAACGCTAATTTATTAACGCAGTATTATTGCATAAAAAAGTTAATTACACCAGAAGATCAGAAATTTAATTGTGATTACGGTGGTATGTCACACTTTGCTCGTCCGTCGATAATTAATTACCAATAAGCCAGCAATAACCTTTTGAACGCAAAATTCCAATCAAATATGCGGCGAAAGTCAATCAAAGAAACAATGTTTAATAATTAACTCAAAGAAACAATTTATGTGTCCAGAGTCAGGATTTTTAATTTGAATAAGGATGGTATTGGTCACTTTGCTTGTCCGGGCCAATCAAATGACTAATAAACAAAAAACACTATTTTTTCGACATTTATGAAGTTTGAACGCTAATTTAATAACGCAGTATTGTTGCATAAAATAGTTAATTACACCAGAAGATCAGAAATTTAATTGTGATTACGGTGGTATGTCACACTTTGCTTGTCCGTCGATAAGTAATTACCAATAAGCCAGCAATAACCTTTAGAACGCAAAATTCCAATCAAATATGCGGCGAAAGTCAATCAAAGAAACAATGTTTAATAATTAACTCAAAGAAACAATTTATGTGTCCAGAGTCAGGATTTTTAATTTGAATAAGGATGGTATTGGTCACTTTGCTTGTCCGGGCCAATCAAATGACTAATAAACAAAAAACACTATTTTTTCGACATTTATGAAGTTTGAACGCTAATTTAATAACGCAGTATTGTTGCATAAAAAAGTTAATTACACCAGAAGATCAGAAATTTAATTGTGATTACGGTGGTATGTCACACTTTGATTGTCCGTCGATAATTAATTACCAATAAGCCAGCAATAACTTTTAGAACGCAAATTTCCAATCAAATATGCGGCGAAAGTCAATCAAAGAAACAATGTTTAATAATTAACTCAAAGAAACAATTTATGTGTCCAGAGACAGGATTTTTAATTTGAATAACGATGGTATTGGTCACTTTGCTTGTCCGGGCCATTCAAATGAGTAATTAACAAAAAACACTATTTTTTCGATATTTATGAAGTTTGAACGCTAATTTATTAACGCAGTATTGTTGCATAAAATAGTTAATTACACCAGAAGATCAGAAATTTAATTGTGATTACGGTGGTATGTCACACTTTGCTTGTCCGTCGATAATTAATTACCAATAAGCCAGCAATAACCTTTAGAACGCAAAATTCCAATCAAATATGCGGCGAAAGTCAATCAAAGAAATAATGTTTAATAATTAACTCAAAGAAACAATTTATGTGTCCAGAGACAGGATTTTTAATTTGAATAACGATGGTATTGGTCACTTTGCTTGTCCGGGCCATTCAAATGAGTAATTAACAAAAAACACTATTTTTTCGATATTTATGAAGTTTGAACGCTAATTTATTAACGCAGTATTGTTGCATAAAATAGTTAATTACACCAGAAGATCAGAAATTTAATTGTGATTACGGTGGTATGTCACACTTTGCTTGTCCGTCGATAATTAGTTACCAATAAGCCAGCAATAACTTTTAGAACGCAAAATTCCAATCAAATATGCGGCGAAAGTCAATCAAAGAAACAATGTTTAATAATTAACTCAAAGAAACAATTTATGTGTCCAGAGTCAGGATTTTTTTTTGAATAAGGATGGTATTGGTCACTTTGCTTGTCCGGGCCAATCAAATGAGTAATTAACAAAAAACACTATTTTTTCGATATTTATGAAGTTTGAACGCTAATTTATTAACGCAGTATTGTTGCATAAAAATGCTAATTACAACAAAAGACCAGAAATTTAATTGTGATTACGATGGTATGTCACACTTTGCTTTTCCGTCAATAATTAATTACCTATAAGCCAGCAATAACTTTTAGAACGCAAAATTACAATCAAATATGCGGCGAAAGTCAATCAAAGAAACAATGTATAATAATTAACTCAAAGAAACAATTTATGTGTCCAGAGTCAGGATTTTTAATTTGAATAAGGATGGTATTGGTCACTTTGCTTGTCCGGGCCAATCAAATGAGTAATTAACAAAAAACACTATTTTTTCGATATTTATGAAGTTTGAACGCTAATTTATTAACGCAGTATTGTTGCAAAAAAAAGTTAATTACACCAGAAGATCTGAAATTTAATTGTGATTACGGTGGTATGTCACACTTTGCTTGTCCGTCGATAATTAATTACCAATAAGCCAGCAATAACTTTTAGAACGCAAAATTCCAATCAAATATGCGGCGAAAGTCTATCAAAGAAATAATGTTTAATAATTAACTCAAAGAAACAATTTATGTGTCCAGAGACAGGATTTTTAATTTGGATAACGATGGTATTGGTCACTTTGCTTGTCCGGGCCAATCAAATGACTAATAAACAAAAAACACTATTTCTTCGACATTTATGAAGTTTGAACGCTAATTTAATAACGCAGTATTATTGCATAAAAAAGTTAATTACACCAAAAGATCAGAAATTTAATTGTGATTAGGATGGTATGTGACACTTTGCTTGTCCGTCTATAATTAATTAGCTATAAGCCAGCAATAACTTTTAGAACGCCAAATTCCAAACAAATATGCGGCGTTCTAAAAGTTATTGCTGGCTAATAGCGAATTAATTATGGACGGACAAGCAAAATGTGACATAACATCGTAATCACAATTAAATTTCTGATCTTTTGGTGTAATTAGCTTTTTTATGCAACAATACTGCGTTAATAAAGCTTCATAAATTTCGAAAAAATAGTGTTTTTTCTTAATTACTCAATTAATTGGCCCGGACAAGCAAAGTGATTAATATCATCGTCATCTACATGAAAAATGCTATCCATAGACATATCATTTGTCTTTGTAGGTTAATATTTAAAAATTTGAAAATACCTGGTAGAGGTTTGATTGGGGTGCTATAAAACACTTAATCAGGACGGTCAAGTAAAGTGGGTACCACCACTCTGTAGGGATTTAATTGAGCTTTAATTTGATGTATTTATTTCTTTTGTGAATTTATAAGGAAGGAAGTTATTTAGAAAAAACCTCTTACGGAGAATTACATGTAAAATACTTATTGCTGGAAAACTTATTGCTAACATCTCGCCGGTTCGGTATCCGACAGTGGCAGACCCTCCTGAGAGATGCAATACAACGACTGGCCAGCACGCTCACCTGATCTTATTCACACGATTATTTAAAAACAACATTTATCATAAGCATTAATTAAAATTAAGATATTTTTGCAATTAATTATAAATTTATTATATTAATTTACTTAATGGAAGTTTGTGGTGTATATAAATTCGTTACTATTAAAATTTCCTTCATGCATACTCAAATATGTACAAAGCAATTTAGAAATATGTCAATGCACTTATCTTATTAGCAAATTATAAAATAAACACCGGAACAATAAACTGCACGTCATGTAGAAGAGTGACAAATGTTTTCTTCTCAAATTAAACAATTTGAAGAATTAATTTTATCAACTTATCACATTCATCCTATTCAAGTCAACAGCCTTTACATCTAAATGTATTATGCTTATTAAGTGTACTTTTAGGTTGTTGATGAATAATGAATAGCACACGCACATAATCGCTTCTTTAATAAAATTTGATGATACGAAAGAACCTGTTCGTTGCCATCGGTGAAGAAGTATTAAGAAACTCGCACGCTTCGCCCGGTGAATTTTGAGCAATTAAATAAAAAAAAACTCTTTTCTTCATACTCACACTTTTCAAGTCTTACATAACAAGGTTAATAACATAGGAGGCGCAAAAAATAAGCGCTCGCTTTTTTATTTCGCCTGAGTTGTTACACCATTCGAAGTAACCATATAACATACGAGATGGAATTCTGTTTGTATTTCCGCATGTGTGTGTACACTTCAGGGTATAAACGCAAGACATTTATGGTGTCGATGCCCTTAAACACTTCTTTCTCTTGGCAAGAAGAAAATCTCATCAACTTTTATTTTCTTATTTCGAGTGCCAACCTCGACAGGTGAATTTAATAAGACGAACTATGGAAAGCAGAATTGGTTCAGTTGGATCATATTGTACAATTACATTACATAGCTATTCAGTATTCCGAAATTCGGAATAAAATCGTCCAATTTTTTCGTAAAGATCGGTGATTTTTTTAGTTACAAAATTATTTTACTTTAGTTTATCAAAAATTCGTGTTCTTTCTTTGTTTTTTTTTTCAAAAGCATACATAATCATATTGATTATTGGAGCATTCTCCCAAAATTTGCATTTTTAAATAATTTTATAAAAAATAATTTCCGTTACAACATGTAATTACTAAATCATCCGAGCAAATCGGTATCTGAAACAACACTTAGGCCCAATTGGTTGATTTTCGCGCCCGAGGCTCGTGTGCTATAATTAACATAGCTGAAGAAGTGGAAAGTCAACAAAACGCAATTAATTTGATGACATTAAGATGGGCTGTAAATTAAAATTTTAATTATTTATGGTAATTATTTATGCACGTGCTGAAGTAAATTTAATGATTATTAATTTAATTTTCGTTAAAAAATAGGGTTTTACAAGGTCGTATTTCATCTCTTGTTTATGTATTGATTTAAATTGATGAAAATTAATCCATACTTTAACGGAATTGGTGTAGTGAGTAGTGACCCACATGCTTGATTGTTCCAAATATATCTAGCAGCAACGTGTTAACGTAACTTCATTTGTTTGAGGCCAGCTGTCGTGCACACCCTAACGCCTCTAAAACAATGAAAAATTAATCTCAAAGGAGATTTAATTACTTTACTAATTAATTACTAACGAGTAATTAAGTGCAATGAAATGGCAAATGGCATATACAGGATGTCTCAATTAATATCGAAACCACAATATAATTTTTCAGTTTACCTCAAAATGTACAACCATACCACATTTAATAGGCACCTTTCAAAATATCTTGACTAGTGGCTAAAATGAGCCCGTTTATTTTTAATTATTATTTAGTTTTTACATTAAGAAGTGATTTAAATAATAGAGAAATCCCTAATATAACAATGATCCAAATCATTGTATTGTCAAATGATGATAAATTTTGATTTTTAATCAATTGAGTCATTTTTTGAATCAGCTTTTACAAGATTTTGGAAAATCTCAAGTAGAGACTCCTAAACCTATGAAATACACAAAATGTGCGGTGCAAACTGCACTTTAACGTTTTGCAGAGACAGGTGTCTACACAAATAAAAAGGTAGCAGGTCGAAAACGTATACCATTAGAATGTGAAGACCGAAAATTTGCTAGGGTCGCTTCAATAGAGACAAGTATATGTCCATATTGGAATCAGTGTTACTGCCATCACTATCCTGAATTTATGGGTTCACCAATTTAAAATATGCAATACTTTTAAAGTTTTGTTTTACTGCATTGGCCAGCACAGTCGCCAGATCTAAATTGCGTTCTTCAGACCTTGAAAGAATAGAGATACAATGAACTTTCGCATACTCTCTCACTCTGCTGATTAAGTGCTGCCAATGTGTCAATCCTACAACCTAAAAGTAGAAAAAAACTAAATATTAACTATAAATATTATTATAACAGAGTATTTTTTAATTTAAGGTCTCCCAAAAATCATTTTATATTTTTATTAACAAATGAGCAAATTTGTTTTCATTTTATATCTTCGAAATGACATTTTAGTTAGTTCTGCTGTATTTGAGTTCTATTATGGAGTTGGGTTTGCTTTGATATTTGATTTCTCAATAGAACAAAAATACCGTAGAGTACACACCTAACCAAAAAGTAATTTAGAAGATATAAAATGAAAACAACATTAAATTAAAAAATACTTTGTTATAATATTTCTAGTTATTATTTAGTTTTTTTTCTACTTTTAGGTTGCATGGTTGACATATTGGCAGCACAGCAGAGTAAGAGCGATATGCCGAAAGTTCTTGGTATCTCTTTTCTTTCAAGGACTGAACAACGCAATTCCATTGAGCATCTATTGAAGATTCTAAATTCTAACGCGTAAGATTCGTGACTAGTGACAAGAGTACCTATAATTTCAAAAGGTCTAAAAAATACTTTACAAGAGTAAGAAATGATATGTACCAAAGATTGCAAAAGGACTAACAAAATATTAACTGTTTTTGACAAAGATTTAAGTATTTTGTAACAAGATATTAAGTTGTATTTACCGTTCAAAATACATACATATCTGGAAAATATTTATTTAAACGAAAAATTAAAACACTAATAAAAAATAAGAAAGCTTTAGAATGTTTCCTTATTTCCTTAACACAACAAAATCAGATTATTTTATTCCCAATATCATTCATCATCAATCATTACATTCGTTCCATCTCTATGGATAGTAGTGTCGACAATAAATCGTGTAAGGCCCAGTAGAAAAAGTTGAGCCACTGTGGTTACTGACAGCATAGATATTGTATTGACATTTTGTAATTGACTTAACAGCATAATTCGTCATGTCCAGTCCCTATAAAGGAAAATCAACTGTCGTATCTTTTTTCCCTCTAAACCTTTTTGTGAAAGAAAATATTTTCTAATGAATTACTTATGACTTCTGAATCTTAAATGATTTTATTCCTTTTCTTCTTTCTTTTCACTTTGAACAAGTAGGTTTCTCATCACCACCCAAGGTTCTTCTCTGGTAAAAGTGCTGAGGTATTCACAAAGTTTAATAGGACCTGCACTTTAAATATATACTTATAATATATACAATATTTTTTTATAATTCGGACAAATTAATGTTTTAAATAAAAAAAGCTCCTTTCATTGGAGATTTGAGAAGTGGTTGAGTTAATATCATATACATAAGAATCTTTTTTCAGATATTCTACTCTAAAGACCTAGTATTCGAGAAGCATTGAATCACATAATTCAGAAAACAAGTATTACCAATATTTTTTAAATCATGTAGTTCTTTTGGTTTAAACGAAATTATATGTTTATTAACTACTTTATCCTCAATTAAATTCAATCTCCCCGAAGAAAAATTACCTTTGGATTTTTTTATTTAATATACCGGGTGGTCCAACTAAAAGTTCCCACTCAGGTTATTTTGAAAGCAAATAATTTTTGAAAAAATCCTGAAACCGGTCAACTTTTATTTGATGCGGGGCCAATTTTTATGGTAAACCAAGGGACAATCCCTCAACCCGTTATGCGGTTGAACTATCCCTTCAAAAATCTTAACCGGCTGTAGGGGTCGAGTGATACATCATTTTAAAGATCCTACAATTCTCTATAGAGCAACCATTTTTTTTAATTTGGAATATTTGAGAATTTATGGGATTTTCACGTTAGACATGTAAAAGTGTTTTTAACAGGTGAAACGGATTAAGAAGACTTTTAAAACTTGATTTTATTAAAAATAATTCCAAACATACATTGGTTCCCCACCAACAAAGGATTGAGAGTTTTTTTTCAAAAATAAGTTGTTTCCAAAATACTTTAAGTTTCCCACCCAGTTAATTGTGAAAACAAGTAATTTAAAAAATAGCCTGAAACCGAACAATTCCCCAGTAGCACAACAATATTGGTACAATCATGGCTTTCAATATTGGCTGGAGATGCATTTGTTCAGATGGAATTATGTGAAATCCAATATTGGCAACCCAATATTGGCAAAAAACGAAGGTCCAATATTTGTTTACCTTTATTCTCCCAATATAGTTTACCTATTGCCTGCCAATATTTGTTTACTGACATACAACAATATATGGTTGCCTTTATTGTACCAATATACTTTAGCCAGTGTACGCCAGTGTATTTTATACTAATTTCATGTATTTCTAATTTATACGTATTGTATTAACCAAATAAAAGCTTATAAAAATAAGAAATTTGCTAATTTATTTAAACAAATAGCAATTAGCTAGAAGAACCTAAAAAATCCTCAAAAGGTAATTTTCAGCATTCTACACTGTTAGATCCTAAACGTGCATCGCATGAATCGGTCAGGATTTGTGTTGCATTCAAAACCCGACTCACTATTTATACTATACACTGACCGAATTCTCTGCATAGAACTTGAAACGCCATCTAGTGATAATTTTGGAACTAAGAATACAGAACAATTCACCTCATAAAAATGAATTTTATCCGAAAAAATATCGCTATGAAAGGTATTAATAAATAAAACACTCAGTAGTAAAATGAATTGTATGGTAGGTGAAATAAAAACTGTATTTACTTTTAATTGTAAAACCAAATTGGACCATCAAATAAAAGCTGATAAAAAATAGTTTAAAAAATATTATTGAACCAATTTTGGGTCAACATATAAATACCAATATATTTTTAAATTGGTTAACCAATATAAAACCAATATAGTATCATACGTTTATATATTGGGCCAACATTAAATATTGGTTCAATAATGGTTATATAAAGGTGGAATATTGTGTGCTACAGGGAATATTGGTCCATTAAAGGCAAATGGATAAAACATATTATAAAAAAATATTGAACCTATCTAATCCCAATATATTTTACTATTATTTTATTACTCCTACATATTTTTTATATTTTAAATTAAGATTTATTTCACCTCTATCATCAGTTATGCTCGTACATTACCTATTAACTTCCATTTAATTCATTTTATTGAAGTTTGCTTAAAAACAATAAGCATACAAGAAACAATATTTTTACAGTAGTGATTAGATCTCCAAAAACTATTTTGAAAATTTTATTTTAATAGTATTATATTGGCATTTCTTTACTTAAACAACTTTTCAATACAAACATTAGTTTAATATTGGCCCAATCATAATAAAACGATATATTTTTTAAATTAATAAACTATATTGGGCCATTAAAGGCAAATCGATAAAACATATTATGATAAAAAAAATAATGTTGAACCAATCTAGGCCCAATATATTTTACTATTATTTTATTTTATATTATATTATATGTATATGTATATGTATATGTATATTTTAAATTTAAATTTCACCTATCATCATTTTATGCTCGCACGTACCCTTTTAACATCAAAACAATGAGCTGTATGAAAAAAATTAAGCAAATGCTTTTACTTCAATTGTGATCTGTATTTTTTGAAATTTTTTGTTTTTCCAATATGTTTCTATTCTATTTAACTTCTAGACTAATCCTTAAACCTTAACCTAGATAATAGTTTATAATAAATATCCACGAAAAATATTTTTACAGTATTATGATTAAAAAATCACCAAAAACCAATTATGTATTATGTATTTTGAAATTTGATTTTAAATAATGGTATCATATTGGCATTTCTTTAAATAAACAACGTTTTAAAACAAACATTTTATTGAAGTTTTTTTTTAAATATTAAAGAAACCATATTTTTACTATATTGGTTAAATCTCCAAAAACCTATATATTTTGAAACTTGATTTTAAATAATGGTATCATATTGGCATAATTTTAAATAAACAACGTTTAAAATCAAATATTTTTTTAATATTGGTCCAATCATGATAAAACTATATATTTTTTTTAATTGATAAATTATATTGGCCCATTAAAGGCAAATCGATAAAAGATATTATGATATTTATCCAATCTAGGCCCAACATATAAATACCTATATATAATTAAATTGGTTAAACAATATGTAACCAATATAGTATAATATGTTTATATATTGGGCCAATATAAAATATTGGTACAATAATGGTTAAATGTAGGTTTAATATTGTGTGCTACTGGGGTTATTATTTGGTGAGGGACCAATGTATGGTTTTATTTATTTTTATTATCACTATTAACAAAATCAAGCTTTGAAAGCCTTTTTACCACATACCATCCATTAAAAACACTTTTTACAGATGTAACGTGAAAATGCTATAATTATAGAGAATTGTAGAAGCTTTTAAATGATTATAACTCGATCCCTATTGGCATTTAAGATTTTTGAAGGGGTAGTTCCCCCGCTTAATGGGGTGAGTGGTTGTCGCTTTTAGTACAATGAAAATTGATCGGTTTCAGGCTTTTTTTAAATTACTTGATTTTAAAATAAGTTGGGTGGGAAATTTTTGTTGGGCCACCCTGTATAAAAATTCTCTGACGAAGGTATACTTTGACTTGATATTCGCCTGTTGTTTTTGAAATCAATTTACCAACTTTCGAAATAAGATTTCGTGAAGAACAACGCGAGTTACCAAAACTTTTAAAACCCAAAGAATAATATAAAAATTTGCCTTCCAAATCTTTAAAACTTTGTTGTTTCACTGCATCATTGGCAGCGGCATGAGACCATGGTGGCCAAAACTATCAGTTATTATCCCACATTTACTTTTTTATCGATAGCATACCTCCAAGCCAAGGCGAAGAGCAATAGAAATTGTATTGTTATCTAAAAGATTTCCTAAACTGGCAACTGGATACGCATTTAACCAATGATTCGCTTCTCTCTATGATAGTGTTTGTAACCTAGCATTAGCTCTTAAACATGCTGATTACGTTACTTTTTCATAATGTAAATTATCATTGCAATATCCCAATCTTTTTGTAACAATTTATTTTCAGGAATAGATTGCTTTGATATTAAGCACCAGTCATTTATTATAAATACTAGGTATACAGGGTGCCCCAAAAAGAACTGCTCAGAAGAAAATCCTGGAAAGTAGACGAGATTTTATCGACAAAAATCCCAAAAGTCAGGGTCGGTTTTTTTTTCACAGGTCTTTGAATTTTGTTTCCACAGAAAATGTCATTAATTCGAAATTCTGTTATAGTGCACAAACTATTTGGTTAATTACATTGAAAAAATTGTAAAGTAAAGGTAATCAAAATTATTTTGATGGAAAAAATATGTTTTTTTCAAAAAAATAATGAAAATTCAGTTTTCTTCTTGATATTTTCGCTCATATCTTTGAAATAAGCCCCATAAAGGTACCATTTTTTTACGTCCATAAGACTTCACAGTAAACTGTATCAACTAGGAACAGAATCAGTGTTCTATCTCTTATACTTTGGGAGCAATGCTGGTTAGAAAAATTCCCTACGCGTGTGACTTCAAGTAGTGAGTCAGGAAAGAAGTTAGCAGATAAGGCAGTGGTTAAAGAAAATGGAACGAAAATAAATTTAAAGTTTTAATTATGGAATAGAGTTCTTTAATCAAGTAATTGTTCAAATTGTTGACCATTATTCTGCAGACAAGCTGCAGCGCGGACCCCTATTTAACGTGTATTTCTTCAGCACATTCTTTCTTCCCTGGTGTTAATAGGAGTACTGTATACCATTTGTTTCATTGTACCCCACAAAAATTAATCTAGTGGGGTCATGTCAGGGTATATAGGATCTAGGCGGTCAAGCCACAATGCCACCACGGTCTGGCAAAATGAGCGGGACAATCGTCTAATTGTAGCCACATATTACGACTTATTTCCAACGCGACTTCATCCAATAATTCGGGTAAATTATTTCTTAGTAGATGCAGAAATCTCTCGCCATTCAAATGTTCGAGGAAGTATTATAGGTCCTAAAAGCACATTTCCAATAATTCCCGAGCAGACATTAATCGAGAACTGTTCTTGGAATCTTGCTGGTCTGATAAGATGTGGATTTTCGTCAGCCCAAACATGCATATTTCTCAAATTTGTAATCCCTGTGCGAGTGAATGTAGACTCATCTGCCCAAAGAATAGTTTGTGGAAATTGAGGATTATTTCTTACTTGCTGTAATATCCATGCTGAAAAGATACAACGTGGGCGATGATCTCTTTCCATTAGATTTTGAACTCGTTTGAAGTGAAATGGATGTAGTCTTGTTTTTTCAGAATTCTCCATGCAGTTGTTTTTGGAACCCCATACCGCAAAGCTAGCCACCTTACACTTATCATTGGGTCTCTGAAGATGTAATTTAATAATAATTCATCGAATCCTTCTGCTTCATAGAAGGCGGACCTCCCTTGACTTCTATTATAATAATAATGCATTTCTGCGATATGCCTGTTTTCAAATCTCGATAAATATGCCATGTTAATCGCAATAAAACAACAATAAACTAAAAGTACCTCACTTAATATTATTTAAAAATTGTAACAAAGAAAAATGCAAGAGATAGAGACGATTTTGCATTGATTGAGAGATTCACAAGCCCAATCGCTATTCGCGCTACAATTTTTCAGCAAAATAATACATACTATTTTGAAAAATTACTTAAATAAATAATAATTCTATTGAATTATTATAACTTTTAAATTAATCTCGTTCCATTTTCATTAACCACTGCCTTTTCTCCTAACTTCTTTGCTGACGCACCAAGAAGTCACTCACGTAGGGTATTTTTCTTACCGTCACTGCTCCCGAAGTATAAGAGATAAAACACTGATTTTTTTTTAATTGATACAGTTTACTGTGAAGTTTTAAGGACGTAAAAAAATGGTACCTTTATGGGGTTTATTTCAAAGATATGAGCGAAAATATCAAGAAAAAAGGTGAATTTTCGTTATTTTTTTGAAAGAAACATATTTTTTTCCATCAAAATAAATTGTTGATAATAATTTTATACCTTCAAGCCAAAGAGGCATTAATTAGCTTTACTTCACAATTTTTTCCATTTAAATTGACCAAATAGTTTGTGAACTGTAACAGAATTTCGAATTAACGACACTTTTTTTGGTACAAAATTCAAAGGCTCGTCAAAAAGAAACTGGGTTGTTCCGACCCTGACTTCTGGTTTTTTCGTCGATGAAATCTCGTCTACTTTCTAGGATTTTCTTCTCAGCAGTTCTTTTTGGGAAAATTAAAAAAAAACTACATTTTTTATCGAATCTGATTGGTCTAGATTTTGATTGAAAGTAGGAGGTGCAATCTCCATTTTAAAATTTATTTTTATGAAGAAAACTGTATAAGTTTACTACTACCATAAACTAGTAGATTTATACCTTAATTAATATTCCTGAAACTTTAAATAAATTAAATATTTTATGTAATTAACGCTAGTAATTTTATGTTAATAATACCTCTATTCTAAATAGTTACAATTTCCATTAATTCATTTGCGGTAATTTAACGTAGTAGTATTTAATTTAAAACCATCTTTTATTACAAGTTGTAACTTGTATGAAATTAATACTCAAGCTGGCCTCCATGCATTATACTTTATTTTTAGATTTTTTTGATATAAAAACTAAAAACCTCAGAGCTGAGAGCAAATATATGTATTGTTTACAATCCACATATATTTTTGCAGTGGTGCATTATTTCCTTTTGTGTTTCGTCTGAAAAATGAAGTTCCAAACGAATAGCCTCGGAAAATAAGACCTATTCATTACAATTGGCCGTGAATGCGAGATATGACAACTACTAACAAAGTTATTAATTAACTAGCTAGTGGCTAGTTTATTATTACACAAGTACCAACAAACATCATTTTATAAATAGTACACATCAACATCATGCATGCTTGGCGTCCGTAAACAACTACTTAAACACCACAGAATGCCTTGTAGGAGGTTTATTTTCCTTTTATACATAATATGTTTATTACTAATTATAAAAAATAGAATCAAGAACATACTCATCAACTTGTTAAGTAGTATTTAAAAGTCATTTGATATTACGATACTTTATGTAAATGTAAATTTCATCATTTATTTTTAATTATTAACATGACTAAATTGAGTTATTTAAGGAAGAGGAAGCAAACAAAACATAAAGTTAAATATTTTTTTAAAAGATTTAAGTAATCAATTTTTTGCAGTAATTTTTAGTTTCAAATAAATTAAGATCAATATTGGTAATTTCAATTGAAAAATGTGCTTTTACCACTTATAAAAAAAATATTAACGGCGTAAAATTATTGTCTTTTTATATATTAATAAAAAAAATTGAAGGTTCTAAAATACTTTGGTTACAATATCGAGAAGTCGGAAATTTAAAAAAATAGTGAATATTACATGACCTTGAACTTGTCATTCAAAGTCGCGATAATACATAATATCAATTGTAAATCAGAAACATTACGTTGTGTCCCATAACACTATACATATTGTACAATTGGTCCCAGCTGGAAGTAGGACAAAAGTAATCACGATCGCGTATTCTTTGTCCTACTTCGAGCTGGGAGCAACTTTACAATACTATTATTTAATCATTTTATTTTTCATACTTTTAAATTTTGTTAATACTTCCTGTAACATTTTCCTTTTAAATTCGTAAATACCCCCATAAACATGATTATCACTTGGAATTCTGAAAAGAAACCCATTAAACCTCCCAAATTGTAATTCTTGTTTCAAACCGATTTGTTATAATGTTCACTTTGTATTTTCCAATTATATATGTTTTTCATCACCTCTAATTTTAAGTACTGGTCAGTGTTGATGACCATCATGCCATTCAATTTGTAGATTTAGTTTAAGTACCACCCATTCAATTCATAGCTTTAGTTTAAGTAACACCTCGGTCAATAAGTAAATTTATTTTAAGTATTTCAAACCTTTGCATTAATCTGAGTAACGACAAGCAGCATTAAGTCATTCAAAATTAAATACATCGAAGTTAAAAGACCAATTCAGAATTTTATTGCAAAAAGTGAAACTCCTCTTCAATCTTCTAGATATAGCATGACCGAAAAACAACTCACAGTTATTTGTATTGCAGATAGCATCAATTGTAAAACAGAATTGGTCAATTTTATTTAAGAAAATGTGATTTGATTATAAAATTAATATTTAGGTATCTACTTGAAAAAATTGAGGAAGCTAAGAGTTTCTGGCGGTGACTGTACATGTGAAAATGCTTTAACAATACACCAGCAGGTGTATTCTTGAACCACTCCACACAATGTTGCATACCACATTATAAGGACAGCCTCTTATTTTTTCAACTGACAAAGACAGATGAAAGTGGTATGCGACATCGTGTGGACCGTTTCAAAAATATGGCCGTAGTACCAAACTATATTACAACTTCGGATTTCTCTTGTCAATTGTTATGTCTCGTGGTATAATAGAGTAAATATTGATTTATTTAGAAACAATTATTGATAAAACATAACGCCAAATATACAATATTGGGGTGATTAGCTTGTGCAGCACAACAGACTATACATTCCATTATCAGTCGCTTTAGCAATGGAAGACACGAGACATATGTTGGTGGCTATTATATTAAAAGCAATACAAAATTTCTGCGCCAAAATTTACTTTGAATAACTCACAATTGATTACTTCTGAATCAAACTTTGATGATTCTGAAATACAGATAATACTTTCTGAAATTAAATTAGTTTTTCTGAAGCACAATTGATGCTTCACGTTTCTGTATTAGAATTGATAATTTATGAAATTGAATCGATTGAAAAAGTTGAAGATCATTATAGACTTTTTAGCTCTATATAAAGATGAAAAAAAATTGCTAAGGAGCTCCTACCTCCACATTGTATTGTATATGTATACTATACAATATGTATAGGCTCATCGGTGATTTCTCGTTCGGCAGGGTTTCAGAATTCTGGATAATAAATAAATTTTCATTTGAAAAATATGAAGGCATCTTAAAATATCCTATACAAATAGTGCAATTTTAAAAATGTAGGGAAAAATTTCCCCCCCGAAATTAAAAGAACAACTTTTTGACTGCGAAAAACAATAAATGTAGAAAAGATATGACAAAATTATGTATTATAGTGCTGTTACTTTTTAGGGTCCAACTTTCATAATATAAAGTGCGAATTATATTTCTATTAACAAATTTCAGAGAGCACAACATTGTACAAGTTTAAATTTGATGAAGTTTAGTGAACTTTAATTTGCATGAATTTAAACCTTTTACAGGGAGATTCAAAACTATTCCGCATTTTGGCCCGCGATTGTTAGTTTGACAGAATATTAAATCCATAATAGGAGAAGCATTAATTGTTTAATTTTTTAAAAATGTCGAGCATCGATACCCACAATGAAATTGAAAATTTAGCATTTTGCCCTCCTAAGAAAAGTCTTAAAAGGAATCATATCAGTGTTGGCGCCTCTAGAGGAGAATAACACTTGCTAGACAAATACGGTCCTGTAGAAGGTGACGTTGACATAAATTTGTTTTGCAGTCACTCTATCTTGAAACTGAATGGAGTATAGTCTTATTTACTCAAATATTTCATACGCCTAAAAAAACTTAATAAATCAATTAATTTCTTTTTATAATTTGCGTCTATAATATTCCTTTTAAAACACCGCTAGCGAAACCATAATGGGCCATAGCGCAATCATTATAGCACCCGCTTACGAAGTTGGTAGCATTGATTTGTCAAATTAGTGGTATTGATTATCGTAAATAAATTTCAAGATTTAAAAGTACTTGCTATGTTTTTTATGTCTCCTAAAGGACCTTATCGTTTTCCTAGGTGTTTTTGGGCAAACATGAAAATGACCTTTATTATAAGGGACTTTAGGACAATGGTTACTGTTACAAACAAGAAGTAATGCCCGGGCTAACAAATTCGTACGCGCTTTACAAAGGTATCTGAGGTGGAAGTCTATAACAGCTAACGTCTCGACTTTTCACGTTAGCACGTCATTATTTGTTTGTTTTGACGTCATTAGTTTCGTTCCTAACCGAGATTGACAAAAATGGTAGTCTGTAAGCTTAAATCTCGTTAGTAACGTGTTTTTGATAACGAGTTTCAGTCGTTTGGGGGGAGGCAACCGTGTTTGAAGCGTTGCTAACGTAAATGAAAATAAATAATAATAAAAATTACTAAAAGAAAATTATAAACTTCTAGAAAGGAATATAAATGCCATGGAAAAATTAGTAAATTTATTTACAAAAAAATCATGATCAAATTACGATGTAGTATTTAATCTAGGTATACAAATCAAGATTGCAGCTTAATCACATTGTAGATAGAATACAATTTTACCATGCAGCCAAAAGGACTTATCTCTACTTTCAAGTCTTCTTCTTAATTCTTTTTTACGCGGTTTCGCCGTTTTTTTCTGGAGCAAATCGGTAAAAATTCGAACTTATTGTATGAATAAGCTTGTGCGGGAAAATCCGGTTAATTTCCACATCTTGCCGAATTTACAGAGATAAAATGATCGATATTTAAGTTCTCAGCCAGTGTTCTAGAGGTGCAACGTTTGTGCTCCTCCATAACCGCTAGAAGGACGTAGATAGCAAAATCCGAAGATCGACCTCTTCCTGGCTTATATCGTTCCTTCGCCGAAAAAAATCGTTGAAATCGAGAAATTACTTTCCACCCTTTCTCAAAGTGCTACAGCATAACTGAAACATATAGATATGTGGTTTTGGATGCGCATTTCTATTTCCTAACCATATTGAAGAATTATAGGTACTATGAAAAATGTCAATTTAAGCTACAAATTCAAATAACAGAAAGCTTAAAACTGGAACAAGGCATTTACAAAGACTATACACTAGTTTATTGTTTTTATTAAAAAGACCACTTTAAACTTTGTAATTTTTTTACGTCAATTAATTACATGCCAAAATCAGTTTGTGTGTTTTATTCAAAATGCGTTCAAAAACTGCTAAACCATAGACAAATTTCGTAAAATAATGTCGGCAACGTTGTAAGCCTTGTCGGTTGTAATTTCGTCCCGTTTCGTAAGTCGTTAGGTGTTATAGACTACCAAAAACTAGTAACTAACGACTCAGCTAACGTGAAAATTTGACAACCGAGATCAACTCGTTAGGGTTACAGACTTCCACCTCTGGCGACTGACTCACTGTGACTCACACTGGATTGAAATGCTTCCCACATTGGGTGTTATTGTCATGCGCACACATTTCTTGCGTTCGTAGTTTTATTTATAAAAACATCTAAAACCGGCGCGTACACATAAAAAGAAATTCGGTACGCGCTCATGTAACATACTGGAATGAAACATTCTAGCCATAGATAACATAATAGCATAGGAGAAATAACTTGCCGAATGTCGAAAATAGTATCTTGCCTACTTGATAGGAGGTGCTTAGAAGTGCCAGAGGATGTCCTACAAAAATAGAAGGAATTTACAAGCCCTTTGCCGCCACCGAGGTCCCTTATCGGTTCTACTTTTTACTAATAATTATTGAGCATTTAATTTGGACGTTTCGTTTGAGAGGTAATAATTTCAATGTTGCCTGATTGTGCAATAAAGTCCTACGATAACCTGTAAAAGATATTTTATTTTTAATTGACCCCGTAATATTACAAATCTTATTACAACTATTAAAACTATAGCCATTGAATTTATAGTAAAAATTTCAGAGCTCCAGGGAACTGGAAAAGTAATTTTTTATCAAATATTTTAAAAATTGCAAAAAAACGACAACTGTGTAAAAATTGTTTAATTGTAAAACATATATTCTTAAATTATAGGTTTATTTGAATAAAATAAATACTTAAAAATTAATATCTAATCAAGTTATAACAAATATGTACTTAATCGTATAATTTTTATACTATTAAAGTCAATAAATCATAGTAAATAAATGGCATAGGCAACCAAACTACTTTGTTTGTTAGAAACACCGAGGAAAACACAAGCATCGTTGTCTAATTGTGCAAAAATTAATTAATTTCAATTGCGTTTTTTGGCGAAAGCGGTCTCCTAAAGAGCGAAATATTTTACACTATTGTATATTTATTTCTTATTTATATGTGGCATAAGTTTCATTCTTGTACAAAATGCTCCCAAAACCCGATAAGGTCCTTTTTTATAGGATACAGAATAATTCCTCACTCCTTTTAAATTATTATTTTCCAACAAAAAATTAAATAATAATCTTTAAATTTAACTGTCAAATAAGGAAAGTCAAATATGTGGTATTAATTTTTGTGAAGATATGAAAAGATTTATCAAAAATTAAGAGCTTACTATTTTTTGCTATTTTCGGAATATCTGGTAGGATACACGATAACATATCACTAGTTTTACACTAAAAATCTGCAACTTGAAATCTAAAAATTGAAACCTTAAATTAAACTGTCACTGTCAAGACTTCTATGTTTTCTGTTGTTATAACAACGATTCAATAAGAAATCATTGTCACCAACTGCTAAAAAAATAAAGAAATATTTGTACTTCGAATAATTTCCAAATTTATTTAATTTTTGCGCAAATTATAAAAAATAGTATAAGCAACTCGTTCATAAGTCAATTATTGCACTCGTCCATTAAAAAACTCGCCGCTACGCGTCTCGTTTTTTAAATTTGGACGCGTGCAATAATACTTGACTTATGAAACTCGTTGCTTAATATACTATTATTTATTTACCGCGAACTTATTTTTCGTATTTTGAAGATCTAAAAGCACTAAACTATTAGTAAAGGGATAATAATTATAGCTAGTCACTATTTAGCTCATCATTATTCACATAAATAAATGTTGCAACAATTTTTAAACAAAATTTTTAAATATTAAAATAGTTTGAATAAGGATAATACATTATTGTCCTTCCAATGTTTCTGTATCATCGTAAGTTTGATACGATACTTATACTATGATAAGGGAAAACGGAAGTTCTGAAGAAGAAATCTAGAAACTAATTTAGGTCCCAACTAGATAAAATATTTATTTTAAATTCTAGCTCTCAGTTACATAATACATTGTATATTTTATTATTTTTGATTGAGAACGTTTTCTTCGTATCTTGCATAACCCAACTGGGAAATACGGATTCAACATAACCAAAAATTCCCAATGTTCTAACTTCAGCCTTGCATGTGTCATGTCCTTAGTTTTATTTTCTAATCGCGACCATATTCTTGCCCTTATCAAGCTCGTTTCAAATTGATGTACATATTTTAAAAATTATTTAATCTTCAAAGAATAGTTTAATGTCCAAAATACGATGTAACAGCAAGTATTGGGATTTTGGCTTATAAGGACAAGTAAATGAAACGATTTTTACATCTCAGCTAAGCTTGTCCTTACTTGTCCTTATAAGCCAAAATCCCAATACTTGCTGTTATTTCATCTTCATTATTTGCAGCATTATGCATTGTTATTTCGAATATAGGATGGCGCTAAGTAAACATGGTAAGTCCCATAAGTAAGGTCTAATATTCTATCGTAAACGAGGGAAGCTAGGAAGATCATGTTCTGACGCTTATTACCTTGTCGTCCGAGTTTGAGCGAGCTGAAGCTTTTCTTCTCCTATAGCTTCATTAACTCTATTCATGTGAATTATGAAATCTATTTAGTGGTGAACAACCTATTCTTACAGAATCTCGTAGATTGGATAAATGGGTTATCATAACCATGGGCAACCTTTTGGGAGCGCGGGCCACTTGAGGACTGAAAAATGAGACCAAATGAGCACCGCAGGAAAAAAAATTGCGGCAAAAAGGAAGGGGGGTATAAAAAAATTGTATTTTATTAAATATTCGTAAAAATCGACGACTTATCATAACCTGTTTGTTAAATAAGCGTATTTCAGGTAAGATACGCTACTATAGTGGGGCATAATTTTCTATTTTTCAGATATTTATGAGGGGGTATTGACCAATCCTATATCATTTGACAAAATGTATTTAAAATAAAAACAAAAATTTAAACAAACACATTTTAGTATTATACTGAAAGTGTATAAGTATTAATAATAAATACACTTAAACATAAGAAAATATATAAATTTATAAAATATTAATAAAGAAAAAAATAATTATCAATACATGTTTAAAATTTAAAATAAATTTAAATTCGTATTTGTATTTGTATTCTAACTACTTACAATAAATTTTAATGTGAAATTTGTTTCTTTGACAGCTCATCAATGTTTGGGGCGATGTTGGAAACAGATAATAATAAGGAATTTTCCAAATTTGCATCTGTAATTCTTGACCTGTTTTTGGATTACGGAATTTTGTTTCGCCCCACCAGGGCCGGATTATAGGTATTTACGGATTTTTTTCGCGGGCCGCATACGGCTCGCGGGTCTAGGTTGCCCACCCCTAGGTTATAGGATTTAAATCCTCGAAGAACTTAAGTACACTTTTTAAATGTGCGTTTCTGGATTCTAAAATACAGCGGTTTTTATCACTAACCTTGACTGGTTTTGGCTTGTTCTTTGATTTCTACCTAGTAATGCAGGCGACTGCGATTCTACAGCCCTTATCTACTACAAAAATATATCTATTTTGAACCCAATGACTTAGATTATCTCCATCTCGATTCAGACCATGATGAAGAATAGCAGCATCATTTTTCTTTGAATCAGAGAAATAGAATCCATGTACATCGACTATACATATAACCATCACTCATCACCAGCTACAACCAGCCCTACTTTAAGTAGCGTATTAGCGATTTTAAAATTAGAAGATTTTCTGGATATAAGAGCCTGCAAGAGTGGTAGAGATCACAGTTCGAATTGTAATGACGATTGTGAAACTCGAACTCCATGTGACAAAATTCCAAGATTTTCTGCCTTGTTATCATTAGACTTCTTCTATTTTTGCCATACACATATACTGTCTACTAGGAAAATTCATAGAGGCAACAAAGTCGTCAGAAAAGCCCCAACAGAATTTCGTAAAAATGTAATTAGTTCCTTCTTTCTTATGCAGCGTGTATTGCCTTATAGATGAATACGATAATAGTAATCAAAAAGTATATCAAAATGATCTTTATCTAGAGAAGTCAAAAGCTTAAAATCTACGTTGTCAAAAAAATTCGACTGAAAATTGTCATTATCCAAAGTTTATTATCTTAATCCATAAACCACGATATAATTTCTTGTGCAGTCATATTTACACCAAGAACTATAAAGTTTTTATTTTGCATAAACTGAACTTTGACACTTTCTTTGGACGTCAAATGTTCAGTGGCGGACTAAGGCAAAGACGGGCCCTAGGCAACATTACAATTGCGGCCATATTTTTTAGACTGTGTGGTTTAATTTGATAATGCATGTGGACGAGAAGGCATTCTTCCTCAGCAAGTGGAAAATATAAAGCAAATTTTCGGGCCCTAAAATTAGGGGCCCTAGGCACGTGCCTAGGCATTAGGTCGCTCCTGCAAATGTTGCACGCAAGCAAAATACATCTTTCGTTAGGTTAGGTTAGGAAATATACGTTTTGATGTAAAAATCATTATGAAACTGCAAATACAGCTTAAAAAAATATTTTTTGAAATGGTTGGTCTATTCACTGATATGTCTAAGTGTATACAAAATTTCAACAAAATCGTATAAAAAGTGCGGTGTCCTTTTTTCTAGTTTTTAACCCTGTCGTTTGGTGAAAATATGTATAATTAACCTATATTATTTTTAAATTTTTGCAGGTCTGTGACCCTGTATTATTATAAAAATATATTTGTTGAGTACAATTTACCTACAACAACGTTTCTTTGATTTATAAGTACACCTATACATAGGTACACTAAATTACATAAAATCAAGCTCTAGTTAAGTAGGTACTAAATCTGGAATGTAAATTTTATTGTAATTACTCTCTCCAGCATTTAATAGGAATGCGCTATTAATTTGCAAATATAATTGTTTACAACTGGGTTTATGGTGAAAGCCTATCCATAATGCTTAGGTTCTGAAGTTCCAGGTATTTGCATTCATGTTACATTTAAAGTTTAAATCATTATTACAATGTAGAAAGTGGAATAAAAAGAAATGATAAATACTAGTGTACATTAAACTGCGGAGTAGCAGTAAACAATTATTACTATTAAAATTAATGAGGCATTTGATTGGAATGCATAATAAAAAATTATGACCAAAACCGCGAAACCAAGCGAATTTTAAAATCAAGTGCTTAAGAGTCATTTTCTAATAGGCCAAAATAGCAGTTTACAACTGCCACTAGATATGCTAGTGCAAACAATATATTTATATAATTTTTTATTTTAGATTCTAGAGTCGTTCTAAATTTAGTAAACAGGAAAATAAATTGGAGAATCTATAAAAAACTACAGGGTGTCCGTAAAAGGTCTTTACAACAGCTTACCACATATTCCTTAGACCAAAATAATAAACTTATCTTAGTATAAAGTTTCAAATTTCTACGCCAATGGAAGAAAAGGGGTTCAGGTATGGTTTTCAGATTAAATAACTTATTTTTACTAAACAAAGGGTCTTGATAAGACTCCATTACATTCACGATTTTCGAGAAATTTAATTTAATAATTTGCAGTAAATTTTACAAAAAAAAATTTACCAAAACACATAAAAATAAAATAATCATAAAAACTGTTCAAAATATCCACTCATACTTTTTAAATCTTTTTATTTTATCAATTTATCAACAGCTGTTTATAAATAAATGTAGGTAAACTTAAGGATTCTACCTACATTTTGAGTTTCACTGTAATCGGAGTAAAAATTACAAAAAAATTCAAAATTTTATTTGGAAGTTCAGAAAAAAAAATTTTTTGTCACAAACTGTTGTGGTCTTCAAGATAAAACAAACGTAATTTTACTAAATTACTTTATTTAACAAAAACTAGTGTTGGATGTTAGCTTTAAAAGATTTCAATTACAATCAAGTTGTTCTCAATGTGGATTAAGGCGTACTGACCCTTGGTTCTTAAGATCTAGACACTTTTTGGGGCTTTTGCTAAGTCCGCACTTTTAGCTACACCATGGGAACGGATGTGGACGCAGCACTATTCAACACGCACAGACTCTTTTGAAGAAAAATATGATAGTGACAAAGTAACAATCTTATAACACTTACATAATATAATATCTTATACTTGGGTGGTCTACAACACCCCTCTTCTTAATTGAAAAAGATTGAACAACCACAAGTTGTGAAATCTTTTAAAACAATTTATCGTAACATATCAAATCAAACATGATCTAAAATCTAAAACAATTTTAAGATTAACATACCTACATAAAAAATAAAGAACTAAAACTAAAATCCTTATTCATTTTACAATTGATTTTCTACCTCTAATAGGCCTACTTAACTCTATAGGTTTTGTCATGCTAGTCTCTAGAGTCGTCATCGGATGAGCATCACTTAACTGGTTATCAAATTGGTTATCAATAAAAGAAGTTTCACTCTGTTGTATTTTAGATTCAAAATTATTTTTTACAGTTACACAAATTCCTCTTAAACAATTTCCGCAATTATTACCTCTATTACAACGCATTTTACAACAATAGCAATAACAACACAAACAGCTTAAGGTTAACGTTAATATTAATACAGTGTAAAACAAAAAACCATAATTTTCTGAAAGAGAAGAAGGTGACCAATTAAACTTATTTAAATTACTTTCAAGTTCTTCTAGTTTACTACTAGCTAAATTTAAATCGTGTAAATGTACATTAGTCTGTCTAAAATTTGGGTTTAAATTTAAACTTGAAATATTTAAAGACTTTTTCTTTGAGTTTTCATCACAACAATCATCTATTAAACTAACAGCAGGTAAAAATTGATTTGCAAAAATGGAACTAGAAAATGACCTTTCTGGAATTAACATTGCATTCTGACTATAAGCTATACAATTTTCTGAAATAGATAAAGTTCCTACTCCATGTAAAATTTCATCATATAAATTATTATCACACTTAAATGTAACCTTCTCAGCATTGGTCAAAACAAAAATCCATGAATTTGATGATTTTAATTGATGCCAAACGTTTAATTTTAAATTAACAATTCTCTTGTCACAATCTTCAGGTATTGTTTTAACTGAATGAAATAAATTTACTTCACAAATATTATTTGTATGCGTTATAAATATAGGTTGAACTTGCTTACACAAAAATTGTAACTTTAAATATTCTATACAATTTTTAAAATTATCATTATTCATAAGAAAATATTTCTGTCTCAAATCATTTATAGCCAAGTAAGATTTTGAAGGTTGAATAAAAACGAATTTATTTTCAGTAACATGTACAGGTAAAGGTATCATTTCGTATATACTATACTCTTGATTGTTTGTTAATGGTACGTTAATAATGTAAATTAAATTTCCCTCTTTAAAATAAACATCAATATCAATTATCTTTAAAAATATATGAGCATTTTCCAAAATTGGCATAATAGGAAGGTTTAAAGTAGTATTTTTTAAAATATTTTGAAGTTCTAAAACTAATTTTTCTGGCGTTAAGATAAATGGATGAAGTTGTCCCCTCTTAGCATTTAATACCGATTCGATTATATTCTGCGTTTCGATTTGATATTGAAAACAAAGCATAGTAAACAATGAAAAATGTTCGTTAATATTTAGTTTGATCTCTAATAAATTTACGTCATCCGTTACATTTACCAAATATCGGCTTAATTTTTTGAGGTTATTCGCTAATATTCCCTCATTTATGTTTAAACTCCCTATAGTGTCGTTAAAATTTGAAATAGTAGTTTTTATTACATGACTTTGATCTTTAATTGTTTCAATTAATTTTTGTTCATTATTTGTAAATTGATTAATTTTCTTACTATAAAATTCTGCATCGTCTTCATCTAGATTTCCGAATAAAAACTTAGTTACTTTTCCTACAGCATTTATTAATCCTCTTTTAACCCGTAAGTGATTATCGTTTCCCAATAGATTATCGACCATATGTCGTTCTTTTTCTAATTTATTTATCAACGCCTTTGTTACTCTTATAAAATTTTCGCAATCTTCCTTAACTCTATTAATACCTACTTGTAAACATAATTTTACCGTTTGCGAGTAATGAATCTGGAGTTGTTTAAATTTTGCGGTGTGTTCAAACATATCGATGTATGTAATTAAAGTCCATTTATCGCTAAACATTTTCAAATTTCCCAATTTTTCATAGTATATCCCGGCGGATTTCTCCAAATTTTGAACCGTATGACCATCAATTTTATCAGATATTATTATTCTTCCAAGGAGTGTTAAAATTAACCTAAAAAACAAAGTGCATTAATCGTGAAATAATTTTAGTCGATTTTTGTGAACAACCACTTCTTTTCGATTTTGTAAAATAGTATAGTTTACATCTGAATTAACATCAATAATTTCGAAAGGACCGATAAATCTAGAATAGAGTTTTTTACTTCTATTCGCTCTAGTAGCATTATCCAATAATAAAACCTTATCTCCTATATTAAACTTGAATTCAGTTGTACCTTTATCATAATTTTCCTTACTAGTGTGCTTGCGTTTTATTAAATTTTCTCTAGCCTCTTGTCTACTAACTTGCATTTTTAACTTTAAATCTGTTAGAAAGTCGTCATATGTATAAGAAAATTTAGGCTGACTAACAATTGCTGAAGGAAGTTCAGCTTGTCTTCCATATATTAACTCATAAGGTGTAAAATTTGTAGTTGTATGTGGAGTGGTATTATAAGTAAATTTCGCGTAAGGTATCCAATCACACCAATCGGTCTTGCTTTTGTTAACAAAACTTCTTAAATATTCCGCAAGAGTTCTATGACTTCGCTCTACCATATTAGATTGCGGATGATAAGCGCTACAGTTTATTTGTTTTATTTTCAAAAGTTTACAACATTGTTTAAAGACGTCTGACATAAAATTCGACCCTTGGTCAGTTACAATTGATTTCATAATACCATGTCTACAAATTACTTCTGTAACTAATTTATTTGCAACAGTTATTGCTTCCATACTTTGAATTGGAATTGCTTCTAAAAATTTCGTAAGTGCGTCTTGACAAGTTAGAATATACCGATTTCCATTTTCGGTTATTGGTAAAGGACCTACTATATCCATATAGCATTTTTCGAACGCTTGTTCCGGAGTATCCGTAATTTGCAAAGGGGCTTTTAAGGGTTTATTTGTACCTTTATTTGTTTGGCATAGTCGACAACTTTTAACATATTTTTTTATATCGTTTTTTAAACCATTCCAATTGTATTTTAATTTTATCCTTTTTAACATGCGATTTATGCCCGGATGTCCTCCCGTTGGAAGTTCGTGATATTCCTTTAGAATTTCGAGTTTTTGTTCTTCAGTTATTTCTTTACTATCTTCATTATCATAAACATAAATTAGAACGTCGGAATTTTGAAAAATAAACCTTAACATTATACGAACCTTTTCGTATTTTAATTTGTCCAATCCACAACAGATTTTGGGCATTGCTAATTTTTTTATATTATTTTTTACACAGAATGTCTTGAGTGATAACAGTGTTTTATATAAATCCTCATAAGTTGGTTTATCATAGAAATTTTGTTTGACTAACAAATAAAATATAAATCTTTGTTGTTCAGGAACATAGTTTATTGAATGTAATTTCTGTTCTTGTAATTTTAATCTATCAACATGATCAAAATGTTCTCTAAAAGTAAGTGCAATGCCTTTTCCCATTTTTAGGTCTACACTAACTGCCTGAACTAAGGAAAAATCAGATGGCGCTAAAAATAAGTCACCAGGTTTATCAACTACGTTATTATTTATTATTATTTTACTAGATACATGCTGTAGATATTCACCAAATGTTTTATCTTTTAAGGAATTTATTGTGCAAATGCGCGAAAGTGCATCGGCGTTAACGTTTAACTTTCCGGGTTTGTAAATGGGCTCAAAGTCATATTCCATTAATTTTAATCTAAAGCGCGTAAGTCTTGAACTAGGATCGGTAATGTTATTCAACCAAACTAAAGCTTTATGATCAGTCACTACAAAAAACTTTCGACCAAATAAATATGGCCTAAAATGATTACAACACCAAACTATTGCCAGTAATTCCTTTTCTGTAGTACTATAATTAATTTCTGCAGTATCTAATGTACGTGAAGCGTAAGCAATAGGTAAGTCTTCACCTATTTTTCCTTGACTGAGTATACCACCGATCGCGTATCCTGATGCGTCTACAGTTAAAACGAAGGGTTTTTCAAAATCAGGATATTGCAACAAAGGGGGGTTAATCAATTTAATTTTTAATTCGTCAAAGGCAATTTGACACCTATCCGTCCACACAAAACTCTTATCTTTCTTTAATAATTCCGTTAGAGGTCTAGCAATTTTCGAAAAATTCTCAATAAATCTTCTATAGTATGAAGCTAATCCTAGAAATGACTTTACTTGTTTTTGGGTTTTCGGCATGGGGAAATCTCGCACGGCAGAGATTTTGGTATCGTCCGGTTGCATACCTTTATTCGTAATTTTATGACCTAGATATACTACTTCTTGACGTAAAAATTCACATTTTGTCGGATTTAATTTTAGATTATACTTCCGCAGTCGATCAAAGACTTCCTGAAGCTTAATTTTATGACTTTTCAGATTAGAACTATATATGCAAATATCATCAAGGTACACAAAAGCTTTAATTCCTTGTAAACCTAACATTACGGTATTCATTAATTGTTGAAATGTACTAGGAGCTGTTTTTAATCCGAAAGGTAGGCGTACATATTCTAGGTGTTTATAACCGGTGCTGAAAGCAGTTATATGCCTATCATCTGGATGTAACTCAATTTGATGATATCCACTCGAGAGATCTAAAGTGCTAAAATATTTTGAATGACCTAACTGGTCAAGAATGTCTATAATATTTGGCAGAGGAAAAGAAAAACCTATTGTATTTTCGTTAACTTTTCTATAGTCTACAACTATCCGAAATTTACGTTTTCCGTTCGCGTCTGGCTTTTTTGGTACAACGAGTAGTGGTGAATTATACGGACTTTTACTTTCTTGTATTATTCCATCTTTTAACATTTGTTCTGTTTGTTTTTGAATTTCCTCTCGTTGGGAAATAGGTAGTCTATACGGCTTGATATTCACAGGTGGTAAATCTGATTGTAATGGAATTCTATGTTGCACAGCGTTTGTACAAGTAAGTTTTTCATTTGGCAAATGAAAAATGTCCGAGTATTCAAAAATCAGATCCTTTATGATTTTACTTTCCTCTAAATTTAGATGTTCTAATCGCGTTAATTCAAGTATATCTTCTGACCTATCACTAGTTTCCTTAAGATTAAACACATTTGTACATATATTATTCTCATTTAAATCTACAATTTCCAAAGAAACTTCTGGAATTTCTAACCTAAAATTTTCTTCTAAAGTATTTACTATACTAACTAAACAGGTATTATCTTCGCGTCTAATATTTGTTAAACAATTTCCTAAGAATATTCCTTTACTTATTTCTTTTGCTTCACAAATAAAACTTTGATTTTGACGAGATACATTCGGTTTACATTTTACTCTAACTATTTGCTCACATCTTTGTGGCAATTCAATATATAGCAAGTCACTTTTATTTTTATCTGCATTTCTCAATTCCTTACCATTTTCAACAAAATTCAAATCGTTATTAAAGTCATCTCGCTTTAATTCATTATATCTATTGACACAAAATTTATTTGTATCCTGATTCATACAACTAACTTCATTTTCATTTAAATTCTCTTCAATTTCACTATTAACTTCAAAATTTCCTTCACAATAGAAATTTATCTCTTCATTATTTACGTAAACCTTACAATCTCTATAATCTATTAGACATTTAAAATTTTCAAAGAATTCATTTCCAATTATTCCTTCAGAATTTATTGGGAAATTATCACTAACTACATGAAAAACTATATCTACATTTTTGTAAATTAAATTTACTGTACCCAAAGTACTCAAAACTGTGTCTGATATCCCTTTAATTTTGATGCTTTTTTGTGAATTTACTAAAATAGGGTTTTCGATTTTGGAAAATTTTACTATGTTGATAGCCGATCCAGTATCCATCAAAAATATCGCCATATTATTTTTTAAACCTTTTAACTTTAATTTTAAATACTTTAATTTACTTTTAGATGCCTCAAAATGAAATACATTTTCTATATTATTTTGATTTATTATTTCTAAATTCAAATTTGATGTTGCTTTTTCAAAAGGTCTCGTTACTGATTCGTACGGGTGAAATTTGGACGGGAATTGTTTCGTGCGTCCGACTGTTGTGCGTAGTTGTTCGCTTGCGTTGACGTGCTTGGTCCGTAAGTTTGGGGAGCCGCCGGCGCTGGACCATTTTGCGACGGTCTCATTCCGTTTCCCTGATTGAAATTTTTATTTCGTGCCCTACAATCTGCAATTTTGTGCCCTATCTTACCGCAGAAGAAACATTTGAATTCCGATTTCGAGACATGAAAATTTCGTTCGACTTTTATATTTTGAGGATGGAACTCTTGCTTGCCCATTTTGCTAAAACAATTTGCCGCTTTATGTCCTAATTTATGGCAATTGTGGCATTTCAATCCTTGAGGATTCATTTTAAAATTTGAATAATCTCTATGGCTATTATTACTGAACACCGAATTTTTTAAGTGTTTATTTGAATAAAGTTCTTGTTCTTCGGCCCTAGCTAATTCAATGGCAATTTCTAAATTGTTTGGATTTCTAGCTTTTAACTGAAATTTTATTGGATCTATAAGTCCTTGAATAAATACGTTTAATGCTTGATTTCTTAAAATATTTGAAATTTCATTGGCTATTTCGCCTTCTTTGCCAATTGTGGAGGCATCTACTAGATTGCTTAAAATTCGCTCAATTTTATTGGAATAAGTTGCTATATCTTCATTTTTATTTTGTCTACAAGAGGTCAACTCCATTTGCCAATAACTTATTGAACCGCTTTCAGAGAAAGTGTCTTCTAAAAATGCTTTAAGAGCATGCCAATTTTCGAACTCTCTATACTTTGTTAAATTGCGAGCTTTTCCAATTAATTTAGTTTTAATAACATTATAAAGCACTTGTCTACATTGAGGTGCTACCGAATTTAACGCCATTTCACAAACATCTATAAAATCATGTACCTTATCGCCCTGTTTAGAACCATCAAATTCGCGTAACAATCTAACTCCTGTATCTAAACTTACGAAAACTGGGGCAGGTTGCTCGTTATCCTGACCGTCAACCATTTTTTATATATATTATATATTTTTTATAATTGATTGATTTAATCTCAATAAATGTGATTAATTTTGAAAATTTACTTTTATTTGGCTATTTATGAAAATTGAAACAAAACTATTTACTTACATAAAACGAAACATTTTATTCCCACGTAGTTGGTTGTATCCCTCTCAGGTATTTTTTCAATTCCGTATCCTTCTAGTGGGGTTGTTGATCCTCCAACTTGTCCAGGTAAGTGTTGAATGTTGATCCAGTATCCTCCAAGTGATATTGAGCGACCCAATTTCTTCCAATATTTTCCAAATGATGTTGAATTTTAGGGATTTTCAGCAGTTTTGTGGTGAGCAGCCAATTTCCACTATCGTTATTTTTTTTTCAGATACCCAATTACGTCTTACTTAATAAAAGTTATTTAACTAACCAAACTTTCAGTCGTCGCAGTACTGAATTTTCACGACTTTTGATTGATAATTGTTGCACTAATTTTCTTGAATTAACAACAGTATTTAATTAGTTATACAATGCGTCAGCGGAGGTACGCACATCAATAACTAAAAATTCGGACGTGGTAAACGTGTTACACGGCAAGGGGTGCACTTGGTTTAAACTTAGTCCGCGGGTTACGAAATAATAATCCCGAACGCTGCCACCAAAATATCTTGTTGTGGTCTTCAAGATAAAACAAACGTAATTTTACTAAATTACTTTATTTAACAAAAACTAGTGTTGGATGTTAGCTTTAAAAGATTTCAATTACAATCAAGTTGTTCTCAATGTGGATTAAGGCGTACTGACCCTTGGTTCTTAAGATCTAGACACTTTTTGGGGCTTTTGCTAAGTCCGCACTTTTAGCTACACCATGGGAACGGATGTGGACGCAGCACTATTCAACACGCACAGACTCTTTTGAAGAAAAATATGATAGTGACAAAGTAACAATCTTATAACACTTACATAATATAATATCTTATACTTGGGTGGTCTACAACAAAACATACTTGGAATTTACCAATGTTTAATAATAAGTACAAAAATAAGGTGTTACATTTTAAATAAGAAAGTTGATGTCATTTCCGGTGAAATGAATGCGTTTTCTTGTGCCATATATCATGGTAAAACTTTAAATTTATATTAAATTAAAACTCAAGTTAATTGGCTATTCAGACTTTTATTGTTGTTTATAGTTTCAATCAATCGCTGACGTTTCTGTAACACACGTTACCTTCTTCGAAGCTAAAACAATATGTAAACCTATAATTAGCGTTTAATCACTAACCTACACAATCATATAAATATGACTTGGCCAAAACAAAAACAACAAGAATTGTACACATTAATATACAAGTACAAAGTAAAGCTGGTCATAGTTGGAAGCAGGACAAAGAATACGTGATCGTGATTACTCTTTGTCCTACTTCCAACCAGGAGCAACTGTACATACATGAGAAAACCTAATTTAACTCACCATTGATGAGTCAAAAACAAACCGTCAAGTCAAAACAAAAATTAGAACTCTACTATAACAGCACAGGTACATTATACACATAATTTATCAAGGTGTAGATGATAAAAATATTCTTTTTTCAAGAGCCGTGTGATTACACTTAACCATCCAAGATGACTTAAGTTGGCATATCAATGATAACAGAACAGTGCACGCCAAGAGTATAAATAATTAACAGGCGTGTTATGTCATATATCGAACGTTACTATAATATACCGGATGTATACATATCATATTCTTAATATTATCTTTAATTCATATACTATCACAATAATACAATTTTATTACTTGAGTAAAACTAGCACCTATTAAGGATATTGCAATAAATCTTGCTAAGCTTTTCAGTATCACAACGGAAGTTCACACAATTATTCTTTTTAATGAAAAACATTACACTAATAAGTCTCTTGTTATAGTTAAGTACATTCTACGTCTAAAATTTCAACACTATCAAAATCGAATTGGTGATTTTGTTATGAATATTGTTAAACGCATTTAGTGTGTAATCAATCTGAAACAACATCGTCTATGTATATCTTAATGAATGGTACATGAAATAGGAATAACTCTATAGCCTTGGTTAATACAAAGTTCATGCCTATTTCTGCCAAAAAAGGTGAAGATGAGTTACCCATGGCTATGCCATCAATTTGTTGGTAAAATTTATCCTGAAACGAGAAGTAACTTGATGAAATATATTTGATAATACTGACGAAATTATCTTTAGAGATGTTGGTGTGGTTTGAAATAGTATCCCATTCCGACCGAATAATATTGATTATTAGTTCTTTCGGGATGTTAGTAAACAACGATACAACATCAAAGGACACAAGTATGTGAAGCTTGGGGACAATTAAATCTTCCAATAATTCAACTAGTTGCACAGAATTCAAGATTTTAAAGGAATAAGAGGCTGTAAAAGCTATCAATGATTTGTGGATTAATTTTGAAAGATTAACAGATTGTGTTTGTAGGCATGCTCTACCACTGGTCTTAAGGGATTATTGATTTTATGAATTTTGACCAACCCATAAATCTTAGGACAATTAGAATTATGGGCTTTTACCCTGTGTAGTTGTTAAATTAGCTTTTATCGTGTATGTATAGTTGCTCCTGGTTGGAAATAGGACAAAGAGTAATCATGATCACCGATCACGTATTCTTTGTCCTGCTTCCAACTATGACCAGCTGTACTTTGTACTTGTATATTAATGTGTACAATTCTTGTTGTTTTTGTTTTGGCCAAGTCATATTTATATGATTGTGTAGGTTAGTGATTAAAGGCTAATTATAGGTTTACATATTGTTTTAGCTCCGAAGAAGGTAACGTGTGTTACCGAAACGTCAGCGATTGATTGAAACTATAAACAACAATAAAAGTCTGAATAGCCAATTAACTTGAGTTTTAATTTTGAATACACAACAGACATTAAAAATTATTTTCGTTTTTAAATATTTATTTTCACAAATAAAGAAATTACAGGAGTGGTCCTAGTTTCGTGAGCACCCGGTATATTAGGTATTAAATTGAAGTAAAAAATATGAATTTAAAAACAAATGCAAGGTGAATGTATTTAAAAGCGAATACCAAATAATTGGGTTCGTCATTTTTTATTGCTTCTTTACCCATTTATCATTAGTAGACATTTTGCTCATAAAATATATTTTATAGCGTAATACTTAAATTAAAGCAAGCAATTCTTAACGATTATAATAATGTAGAAACTGCACTTGAACCGTTACCGTTTTTTATAAATTTTCTTCTGAAGGCTTTCGGCACTCATTAAAATAGTTCGGTTATATTAAAGAAAAATTATAAACAATTTAAAAGGCAAACAAATATTACAAATTGCAAGTTAACGGATGAAGACGATGCCGCCTTTTTTAATAACAAGTAAAAGCTCTTAAATTATACACATTGTAATTCTTACCAATCTTACCACTCTTACGAGTTCGAGGAACTTGTTTCGCGCATAACTCATTCACCAAAACGTTTTATCTCATATATTAAATTGTGTATTTGTGTTGAACCGGTTCGTATACACGTGTGACATTGCAAAGGAATTAATTTATTAAGGGAAGCTCGGGCGTAAAAGAACTAGTTGGAGTTCAGTTGCAGCCACCAAGAATCTTTATTTCAGAGTGTAATGTATGATGCAATAATGTGTAGAAAAAAGTAAAAAAGTACACAGGGTCGAGCTTGTAGAGCGAATCAAGATATGGATTAACGTCAGGTTTAGTTAAGATTAAAAAGATGGTTTGTTTAAATTTCTAATTAGCTAGGTTTGGCTTGAAGGTAAATCAGATTACACGAGTGTTATGATTGGATGAGTTTAGTGGCTGAGTTTTAGATGGAAATATGCTATGACATATCAGGTGTTTGCTAATCGATTATATTGAAATTGAGACGTGTATTTTTTAATTTGTTTTTGCCATGATTAAACATGGAAGATATGTAATATTTTGCAATGAGCCTTGTATTTGTCTATAGATAAAGTGAAACCAAAAAATCTAAACACCTAAAATCATAATTCTATTTTGAAACAGCTTATTTTTACCGGGCTGAAGTTACATTTAAATGCATTCATTTTTACATTCATATTTTTTTTATTAGAAAAAAAAATGTAAGGGCTCAATTTTTTTATATTTTCTTACAAATACAGTCCTTGGTAAAACTACATAAAAAGTTGTTTCAAAATCAGACCATGAGTCAAAAAATTTAAAAAAGAATGAAAATAATCAGTCACTTTTTCACATTTAATTTTTTTAATCGAAAACAAAAAAAATGTAAGGGTTCAATTTTTTATATTTTATTACACATACAGTCCTTAATAAAACAGCATAAAAAGTTTTTTCAAATCAGACCGGGAGTTAAAAAATTTAAAAAAGAATGAAAATAATCAGCCACTTTTTCACATTTAAATTTTTTAATCGATAACAAAAAAATGCAAGAACTCAATTTTTTTATATTTTGTTACAGATACAGTCTTTAGTAAAACTGCATAAAAAGTTATTTCAAAATCAGACCAGGAGTCAAGAAATTGAAAAAAAAATTAAAAAGTAGTAACTTTTTCAGATTTTATTTTATTATCGAAAACAAAAAAATATAGGGGCTCAATTTTTTAAATTTTATTACAGATACAATCCTTAGTAAAACTGCATAAAAAGTTTTTTCAAAATCAGACCATGAGTCAAAAAATTTAAAAAAGAATGAAAATAATCAGTCACTTTTTCACATTTAATTTTTTTAATCAAAAACAAAAAAATGTAAGAGCTCATTTTTTTTTATATTTTATTACACATACAGTCCTTAATAAAACAGCATAAAAAGTTTTTTCAAATCAGACCGGGAGTTAAAAAATTTAAAAAAGAATGAAAATACTCAGCCACTTTTTCACATTTAAATTTTTTAATCGATAACAAAAAAATGCAAGAACTCAATTTTTTTATATTTTGTTACAGATACAGTCTTTAGTAAAACTGCATAAAAAGTTATTTCAAAATCAGACCAGGAGTCAAGAAATTGAAAAAAAAATTAAAAAGTAGTAACTTTTTCAGATTTTATTTTATTATCGAAAACAAAAAAATATAGGGGCTCAATTTTTTAAATTTTATTACAGATACAATCCTTAGTAAAACTGCATAAAAAGTTTTTTCAAAATCAGACCAGGAGTCAAAAAATTTAAAAAAGAATGAAAATAATCAGTCACTTTTTCACATTTAATTTTTTTAATCGAAAACAAAAACATGTAAGAGCTCATTTTTTTTTATATTTTGTTACAGATACAATCCTTAGTAAAAGTGTATAAAAAGTTTTCTTCAAATCAGACCAGGAGGCAAGAAATTAAAAAAATGGTCACTTTTTCAGATTTTTTTTTTATCGAAAACAAAAAAATGTAAGGGCTCATTTTTTTTATATTTTGTTACAGATACAATACTTAGTAAAACTGCATAAAAAGTTTTTTCAAAATCACACCAGGAGTCAAAAAATTTAAAAAAGTATGAAAATAATCAGTCACTTTTTCACATTTAATTTTTTTAATCGAAATCAAAAAAATGTAAGGCTTCAATTTTTTTTATATTTTGTTACATATACAATCCTTAGTAAAACTGTATAAAAAGTTTTCTTCAAATCAGACCAGGAGGCAAGAAATTAAAAAAATGGTCACTTTTTCATATTTTATTTTTTTTTATCGAAAACAAAAAAATGTAAGTGCTCAATTTTTTATATTTTGTTACAGATACAATCCTTAGTAAAACTGCATAAAAAGTTTTTTCAAAATCAGACCAGGAGTCAAAAAATTTAAAAAAGTATGAAAATAATCAGTCACTTTTTCACATTTAATTTTTTTAATCGAAAACATAAAAATGTAAGGCTTCAATTTTTTTATATTTTGTTACAGATATAATCCTTAGTAAAACTGTATAAAAAGTTTTCTTCAAATCAGACCAGAGGTGGAAGTCTGTAAGCTATACGATTATTTTCGTACAACGAAAAAATCGTTTGTTGAATATGTTGCTATAGTGACGGATTTTGTCTTCTTTCAATCAATACAAAACGTGCATAAGGAAGAGATATAGAAAATCTGTTACCAAGCAACTTAGTCAACAAACGGTTTTTTCGTTGTACGAAAACTATCGTATAGCTTTACAGACTTCCACCTCAGGAGTCAAGAAATTAAAAAAATAGTCTCTTTTTCAGATATAATTTTTTTAATCGAAAACAAAAAAATGTAACGGCTCATTTTTTTTATATTTTGTTACAAATACTAATCCTTAGTAAAACTGTATAAATTTTTTTTTCAAATCAGTCCAGGAGTCAAGATTAAAAAAATTAAATGTGAAGAAGTGACTGATTATTTTCATTCTTTTTTAAGTTTTTTGACTCCTGGTCTGATTTTGAAACAGCTTTTTATGCAGTTTTACTAAGAACTGTATCTGTAACAAAATATAAAAAAATTGAGCCCTTACATTTTTTTGTTTTCGATTAAAAAAATTAAATGTGAAAAAGTGACTGATTATTTTCATTCTTTTTTAAATTTTTTGACTCATGGTCAGATTTTGAAACAGCTTTTTATGTAGTTTTACTAAGGACTGTATTTGTAACAAAATGTAAAAAAATTGAGCCCTTACATTTTTTTTTTCTAATAAAAAATATGAATGTAAAAAATGAATGCATTTAAATGTAACTTCAGCCGGTTCTATTTTTTATAAAACGAACTTTATTTAGTAAAACTTCCAAGTCACAAATTGTATGATTATCAAATATTCTTCTGGAAAAAACCTACTTTCTTACAAAAAAATTGGTATTTAAGTTTGAACTACAGAAATGTTTAAAAAATAAAACCTCTTGTAGATTGGTATAAGATAAGGAGCGTTAACTCCTGCTCTTAGTTTTAATTACTAAAACATCAAACAACAAAGTAAAATTGATGTAACTTAAACAACACTTAAGATTTCTGCATCCATGCAAGAAGTGGTTTGAGGAAATGCAGCTAATACCGCTCTAAAATTAGAACCTCTTTAGATTTTGATGCATAAACGTAAAATGTTTAAAAATCTTTTTATTACTTCATCGAATTTAAGTATGGATAGTAAAATTTTATTAGTAATTAATTTAGAAAATCTGAATTTAAAAATTTTTATCGTGCAAAAAATATTTGGTGAAACGAATGATCAGATATATTTAACCTAAATAATAAATACGAAAATATAAATCAGGAAAGTAAGGAATTTAAAAAAAGTTTCACTATTCGATTTTCCTTTGATGATTTTGATTTATAAAGCGATTTATTTATAAGCAGTACACGATGTGCAATGCATCTAACAAATCAAAAATATTTATTGCTTAAAGTTTTCTACAAAAATAAACTTATATTCTGGTTTACTTAAAATCCAGAAATTCTTTAAAATAACTTTAGACGAAAGTGGTAAGAGTAAAGTCAATCTAGCATGGAGCTTTTAACTGCAAGGAAGTGAAGTTTTAAAGAGTTTTAAACTTGTGCATTTTAAAATAATGTTTTGTAAGTGAAGCAAATCCAATGTTCCTTTTAGAAGCTATTAAAAGTTAATTAATAATACGTTACCTAGAGCAGTTAAATCGAATACTTCCTCTTCATATTAGTGTAGTTTAATTAAAAACTACATTTTTAATAACTTCATTTTTACTTGTTAACTGTTATCTGGAAAAAAAACAAGATGTAAATTAATTTCGCTATTAAAAATTAACATTCATTATAATAATAAGTATTATTAAAAAGGGTTTTTTTTTGCTAATATAGTGAACGGCGTTTAATTCAGGGAGAGTCGAAATTAAACGGCCAATTTTTTTAAGCCGATTCTACAACTAATTTTAAGATAAAAGCTTCCTATAAACATATGTCCGATTTTGCTTCCTAAGGGAGCTACAGCCCTTAAAAGGTGGAGAGGAAAAGAAAAATTATAAAAATTAAAAATACCCTTAAATTAATTAAAACATCCAAAATAATCAAATAAAGACAAAGATTTTATTAGCTACTTAATAATAAAAGACGTCTATTGTAGAAAAAAGATGTGCATTTTTCTCTAAAATGGCGCATTCACCAGAGTTCGTACAAGAATACCTTTTTTTATCTAAAATTGTTTGGCAAACATTATTTTGAAAAAAAAAAATCTTAGCAAATGAACCCCTAAAAAGTTATAATAGTTTTTATTACCAACCCTCTCCAAAACTATCCTTTAAAATCATGCAAAAATATTTAAAAAAATCAGGGAAACATATCTAAAGTGTATTATGATTCACACCAAATTTGAAGTTTCTACTATAAAGCATTTTGAAATAATCCTACAAAAATCTTCTTTTTTACACCATATTTGAAGGGCTGTAGCTCCCTTAGGAAGCGAAATCGGACATATGTTAATTTGGAGTTTTTATCTTAAAATTACTCGTAAAATCGGCTTAAAAAATTTGGCCGATTAATTTCGACTCACCCTGTATAATCACCTATAATGTACTTGTGTGAAACTAGCAATAGATTCCAGCAATAATTTTTTTTCGTAAATATAAGGTTTTTATGATTTTTTTTCTTGAATTACAACCCTCCAACCATTAGATTAGATTATATAGGAGGGCAATTGGCTGCAAATGAACCTTACCGAACTGCGACCATTTTGATCTTTTGTTCAACCCTTACTCTAGTGGAGTCCTGGGATATCTATATGCTTAATAAAGCTGATTAGATCCTTAGGAGGCATAGCCTTGACTTCGTCTGGAATTAGAGTTTTCCAGCCGAAGTGATCAAATCTAGTGCGAGCTAATGCGTCGCATTCGCAAATGATGTGCTCCGAAGTTTCATCTTCTAGGCCACAGAATCTGCAAGTTTTAATGTCTGACTTGCCCACTTTGTTGAGATGATATCTCAATGGGCAGTGTCCAGTTAAAAGGCCTGTAATGAGCCTCAGTTCGTTCCTGCTTAGGTCGAGAAGCTTTGTAGCTTTCTTAGGCGAGTATTCAATGAATTTCTTCGCCTGTCTTGAACCCGGATTATGACTTCAGTGGGACATTATACTATCCCTTTCCCACCGTATGATCTTCTCCCATAGATGTGTCTTGTTCAGCCCGCAGAACGGTTCTGGACCACTCGGTGTAAGGTTTGAGGCCGATCTCGCTAACTCATCAGCAATTTCGTTGCCTACTATTCCCTGGTGCCCTGGCACCCACATTAGGACAAGCTTGTTTCCTTTTGCCAGTTGCTTCAGGGATTGTCGACATTCCCAGGCCAATTTGGACTCAAGGGTGTGGGCCTTTAAAGTCCGAATCGTTGCCTTACTGTCGGTCAATATGTATATTTGTGCTCCTTTGAGTCTCCGTCGTAAGCACTCCTGGGCACATAATTCCACAGCCAGAGTTTCTGCCTGCGTAATGGTTGGGGAAGTTCCCAAGGCCGTGGAAACCCTATATCTGGGTCCATATATGCCTATACCTGTTCCTCAATTGGATCCGTCCGTGAACCACAAGGATGCGTTGGGATCCAAGTGATTTAACGTGTGTTTTACCATTTGGCGGTCTTGGACAACCACTTAAAATGGAGTTTCAAAGTCAAAACTTGTCGGCATTATATCCGATGGTTTAGTTATGAAGTCTGGTTCCAGAGATTCCAGAATCTTCAAGTGGCCTTGCAGGTTTCCACTTTTAAGGTTTTTGTTTTGGGAAATTCTTAAGGCAGCTAGCAGACCCTCCTTCCGTACCCATAGCCCCTGTGATTCCCAAGCACGCTAACCGCTGCAGTTCGTACAGCTTGTTTTGCGTGGTATATGGCATATGTGACGATGGGTCTCACAACCGTGGTGTATAACCAGTAGGTCATCTTTGGTTGGAGTCCCCATGTTTTTCCAAAGAGTTTGCGGCATGTCCATATGGCAGCCGTAGCTTTGAAAATGGTTTTGTCGACATGTGGATTCCAAGACAATAGTACTATCTAAGAGAACTCCGAGATATTTTGTCTCAGTGGAAAAGTCGATTTTTTGTCCATTTAGTTTAGGCGTTTGTAGGTTTAGTTTCCTCCGCCTCGTAAGTGGAATGATGATGGTCTTACTTGGGTGAACGTTAAGTTCTTCCTCTTTGCACCAGTTGCTGATTATATTTAAGGCATTTTGCATCAGGGCCGATAAGGTCCCTTCATGTTTGCCTTTTATGACTGTTAAGTCGTCTGCATATCCGAGCGCATCGTAGCCGTTGCTGTTCAGCCTCTCCAGAAGGTCGTCCATGACGATGGACCACAACATGGGTGATAATACTCCCCCTTGGGGACAACCCTTTGCCGTTGCCACCGACACTTCGGCGCTACCTAGAGAGGACGTAACAACCCGGCTCTTCAGTATCTCTTATATCCATCTTATGGTGGAGGGGTCGATACATTTCCTTATGGCGGCCCTTCTTATGGATCTGAACGAGGTGTTATCAAAGGCACCCTCTATATCGACAAACAGTCCGAGCGCCACTTCCCTGGAAGAAAGTGCATTTTCTACATTCCCCACCAGGTAGTGTAAGGCATCGATCGTGGATTTGCCTGGTTGGTAGGCAAACTGTTTCACATGAAGCGCAACTTTGCTTCTAATGTGATTGTCTAAATTTTTCTCCATGGTTTTAAGGAGAAAGGATGTAAGACTAATGGGGCGATAGGATTTCAGCTTCTCTGGGGACCGTCTGTCCGTCTTTGGTATGAAAACTACCTTCGCCTCTCTCCATGATTGAGGGATGTACCCCAATGTAAAGCTACCTTTAAAGATAGCTTGCAGGCATGGGACAATATGTTCGATGCCCTTTTGCAGCAATGCAGGAATAATCCCGTCCATGTCCGGTGATTTGAAGGGCTTAAATTCTGAGATTGCCCATTTCACTTTGCTCAGGGTGAAGATCTTCCCTGCCAAGGTACGACTATCTCTAGTAGAGCTGTATGGTGAGTCTCCTGAAGAATCAATAGCGACTTGGCTTTTTGTTTCCTCCTTTGACCCCGGGAATTGGGTCTGTAATAAGACGCCAAGACTTCCCTGGTGGTCTTCCGTGTAACTTCCATTTGAATCTTTCATTAGACCTATCTCGTTAGAGTGGTCTTTGGAAAGAACATTTTGCAAGCGGATTGCTGGGGTAAGTTGGTTTATACCTTCGCAAAAGGTTTTCCAAGATTGTCTCTTGGATTTGATCAGTTCTTTGTTGGTTAGAGTTAGGCGATAGGCATCCCAGTTGCCCGTTTTCCTAGCCCTATTAAAGTTACTCCTAGCCTCGGAATACGCACTATCTTTAATTACAAATATAAAAATTACAAGCCATACATATTACGTGCCCTCCAATTTTTTTAATAGGTTGTTCAAAATTGTTCAAATAAATGATATAAACAAAAAAACTTTGAAAAAGAGGGGACTTTGGCATTTTTACGAGGTAACTTAAGAATATAAGTGCGCACCAAACGCCAAATTAAAGAATTACAAATATAAAAATTACAAGCCATATGTGCCCTCCAATTTTTTAATAAGTTGTTCAAAATTGTTCAAATAAATGATTTGTTGAAGAATGTTGCCAGCTATACTCTACAAGAAAAAAAATTATAAAAAACAGTGACCTAACCTTTATTTTGATAGCATTGTAGTTTTGGGGGTAGTTTTCACCCCCGGTTAGGAAGGAAAACGTTTGTTTTTGCATTTCCCCTCGTATTATGTTTCGAGGGTTATAATTCAAGAAAAAAAATCATAAAAACCTTATATTTACAAAAAAAAATTATTGCTGGAATCTGTTGCTAGTTTCACACAAGTGGATAATGTTATAAATCCCTATTGTTATCATTTTATGTTATCGTTTTTTTTTCAAACGATGCTTTTTTCGCGGCCAATAACCTGTACGAAGATTGGACCATAAATGGTTAAACCCAAAACAAACACACAGATGCGCCTTGTATCCAGTTGATACTTGATACAAATCATAAATATTTAGTACAATTCCCTGTAATTTGGTAAGCCAGTTTTGGTGAATTTGGTGCTGAACTTACATCTTGTCTTTATAAATTTTCGGTTGATATGAATATGAGTACCATTTTTTTGTGGTGTCATTCCACGATTTATGGCACAATTTGAACCTTTAATTTCAATTTCTGAAAAATCCTTAATTTTGACTTAATTCTTTTTTACCAAACTCCAAAGTATTCCATCCTTCAGGATTGCAATGAAAGATTAAAAAAATATGGGACCTTAGAATGAGCAAAAAAAAAATTAAATTCTTGAGTTATGATAAATGACCAAATATTAGTCATAAAAATACGCCAGTGTAATTAAAAATATCACCATTGTTGATTTTATGAGTATTTTAATAAATTAAAAACAAATCTACTTTTTCGTTTATTGTTATCAAATACCACAAATCCCAATATGATCACAGAGAAAAGTAAAAACTAAATTTATTAATTAATAATATGGTATTCATTATTCATCCGATTTACACATATTTAGAAAATTGCTAATTATTTTCACACTTTCGTGTAAGTAGTATTTGTTTGGAAAAAATATTCACTGAATTTAGTTGATTTATCCGCGACCTTAAATTTCTTGTGCGTCATCATGTGTAAGCGCAAGACTATGCAACATTGATTTTTTTTAATAACAAAGAATCATTTTTTAATACGTTTTACTTGATTTTTTTAATACTAAATTTATTAAAATACAACAAATACATTTTTGTGTAAGAATTCTTTTTTTTAGATATTGTGTATGAATTTAAATTTTATGTGTGACGCTTCTCAAATCATACATGTCTTATCAGAAGGTGAGTGGGAGGACCAATCATAAAATTTACAAAAAATTCTCATTACAAGAAAATTTTCTTTAATATAAAGGATTTTTTTAAATTTAGCAGAATAACAAGATTTTATATGTTATTTAATTTTATTGATAAATAATAAAAAATGTGCTTTTTAACTATTAATTGAAGGTTCTAAAAAATATTTTACATTAGTTACTAGGTACTTTTTAATAATAAAAATACATACAAGGCAGTAATACATTTTTGTATTCCTTTTGTACTCAGTTTTCAAATAAAATTCTTTTTTATTTTAAATTTTACTGCTTACTGCTCACTGTAATAAAAATACGAAACGTGGTTTCCAGATATCATTTTATATTAAATTTTACAAATAAAAAACAAAAATAGCAAGTATGCAATTCCTACTAGCGAAATTTAAATATATGAAATTATACAATATTTTAAACGATTTTATTTTTTATTTGTTCTTGTTTAACCCTCACAATTTCCTAGTACAATTCGCTAAAATATCTCGAGATCCAGTGGCGTAAATATAAATTAGAGCCCCCCGCAATTTTAGAAAAGTGGCCTTTTTAGACGGACTAAAATCGACTCAGATGGAACTGCACATTGCGCAGTTGCATACACCCATTTTTTGTTCAAAATATGAAATTATTTTATAAAAAAAGTGTGTTTGTGATAAATGTTTTAATTTTTTTTTTTTAATTTTGAAAAAAAATATTTTTTCTTCATCCGAAATTGATAAAAACTACCAAAACTCATTCCAAATAATACAAATACCTAAGGAAAATTGTATTTTGTAAAATTATTTAAGCAGTTTTTGAGGTATTAATTTATGAACTTTTTGAGAAACGATTTTGCAAATAACTCTTTTTTTAATGGAAAGATGCCGGGTCACTTGGTTTTTCAAAAAGAAGATTTTAATGCGATTATTTTGGTATCACATATGTAGGGTGTAATCAATTTACTTGTGCCAGTTTTTCATATTTTTTGTACTCAGGATTTTTCAAAATTTAAAAAAAAAATAAAAAATATATCACAAACATACTACTTTTCTAAAATAGTCTTAAATTATGAACAAAAAACTTAGGTGCTACATTTAAAAAAATAAAGTTGATGTTACTTCCAGTTTTACCGGAAAACCGAAAGTGATATTGAAAAAATTTTAGTGCCTAAAATTTATTTTCATAAATAAAGAAGTTATACCGGGTGGAAATGAAAACCGGGTCACCTCTATAACTTTTTTATTTATGAATAAAAAAATTTGAAATTTGGCTATGTTCTATGGTTCAAAAAAACAAATTTTATGTGCATTTTTTATTTTCGAAATCACTTCCGGTTTCACCGGAAACACCATGAACTTTGTTTTTTTAAATGTAACATCCCATATTTTTATTCATGGCTTAAAATACTTTTAAAAAAGAAGTATTTTTGAGATATTAGTTTTTATTTTTTGCGAGAAAAAAAATTTTTTAAAAAAAAAAAAGGTTTTCGAAGTCGGTGAAAATTACCAAAACTAATTCTAAATAATTCAAATACATAAAATAAATAATCGTTATAAAATCCTCTTTTTAAAAAGTCGAATGACCCGGCATCATTGCATTTAAAAAAAGTGAGATATTTGATAAAATCTTCATTAACTAAGTTTAAAAATTAATAGTTCAGAAACCACTTAAATTTTTTTTCAAATTACAATTTTATTTAGGTATTTGAATTATTTAGAATTAGTTTTGGTACTTTTCACCGACTTCGAAAACCTTTTTTTTTTTGAAAAAAATTTCTTTTACAAAAAAAATAAAAACTAATATCTCAAAAATACTTCTTTTTTAAAAGTATTTTAAGCCATGAATAAAAATATGGGATGTTACATTTAAAAAAACAAAGTTCATGGTGTTTCCGGCGAAACCGGAAGTGATTTCCAAAATAAAAAATGCACATAAAATTTGTTTTTTTGAACCATAGAACATAGCCAAATTTCAAATTTTTTTATTCATAAATAAAAAAGTTATCGAGGTGACCCGGTTTTCATTTCCACCCGCTATAGGTGACCCGTGCTTCGTTTCCACCCGGTATATATTTATAAAAAAAAACATATTTCTTAAAAAAAATTTTCACTATATGACATTTCACATAAATTATATAATTAATAAATATTGACACAAAAGTATATTTATCTATACAAAAACATAATATTTTCTATATTCTTCTCAAAAATTTAAATTATAAAAGATTTAAAAAATAGGCGGGGCCTCTGCGGAACCGTATTTACGCCACTGAGGCAGTCGGGTAAATTGACAAAGTAATAGAGATATTATATTAATAATAACACACCAGTGCTTCACACTTCACCTTATAATAATTTGTTGACAAAACATTTCAATTTCGTATCGTTTTTACGGTATTTTGAAAAAAAGAAGGAAATGTGATTTTCAAAATGGGTATAATTTCTTTGTTTTGGGTCGTAAAATTGTTTTTTTTTTGCCATGGATTGACTCCAAAAGGAATCAAACTTTTGTTCTTATGGCGGAAATATTGGATTTAGACTTATTTAGAATCAGTGTTTTTTCTGAGTAATTTGGTAGGTATATCAGATGTAATATTTTAAGAAAAAATGAAATTATTTTATTCTGCAAACCATAAATATTATCTAACAGACATGATAAGTCCAATTTCTGAATATCCTTCCAAGTAAAAGCATAACATACCGTAGAGCTACATGAAATAATCTTTATAAATAATTTCTTACTCTCAAGTTAATAAATACATGAAATAATATTTAAACTTAGCAAACGGATTCACATATACAGTTCTCAAGTTTAATAAAATTTTCACCAAATATATCAGCAGCATCGTGATCTGCATTGTAGTTGATGCATAACTTCCAAATATGTAGGTAAATTCATGTGATGATAGGAATTGATGTAGCATAGTAAAAACCTGAAGGAGGGCTTAGCTTCTATCCTAGGCACATGCAATCTTATTTTATTTAACAATTCTGAGTCATCAGTTAAATGTTAAATTATTTATTAATTTGCAGCAATATTCCAATCTCGAGACTATGAACGTGTTATACAGTAAAACAATTATTTCAATTGAATTACAAAATTTACAATTTTTTAGTATGAATCCAAGTAACTTGAAACATTCACTTACGAAACAATTAATGCATTGGTCAAATTTCAGTTTGGAATCGAATAGTATCTTTGATTTTCGTATCCCTACTTAGGGATTCATTATGTATTCTATAATCATAATATTCGATATTGGTTACTTTTCTTGAGTAAGATACTATAAAACCGTTTTGATATTTAATTGTAAGTGGTTCATCTGCGAAATGATGAACTGCTTTAAGGTATCTCTGTATAATCATGTAATCTTTTTCCGATGAGATGTTCTTGAAAATTTTGAAGTCTTCGGCATATATTAGGTGTGGTGGTTCAATTACTGATGTTATTAGTATAAATCAGAAATTAAAGAGGTCCCGCGTTGGAACCCTGAGGAATCCTACTAAGTGCTAGGTAACCATCACATTCGAAACCCTGGACAACAACATACCGAGTTTTATTTAAATATGAGTTTATAAATTTACAATTGCATTGTTTACTCCTAGTTCGGTGAGTCTTTCTATAAGTAGTTTATGAGATATCAAGTCAAACGCTTTATTAAAATCAGTATAAACATCATCGACTTGTTGATGATTTTCCATGGCATCAGACATACAATATTGCATGACATTACTGAGATTCCAACACGTAGACTTTTTTGAAAAAAAAATAGAATTGTTTCTTGAAGTTTCGAAAATTTCTCAGAATTGCAACGGTAGATATATATATATGTATACAGGGTGTTTACGGTTGACACGTTAATATTTAAAGCAGTGAAAGTAGATGTTGAAATAGGTAGATTAAAATAAGAAAAAATCATCTTAGTAAAAGTTGCTTTATAAGGGAACTACACCCTTTTAAAGGGGATACCAAAAAGAAGGTTTTCACACGATTATTTGAAAAACGCTTATACTAGAGCTTTCAAATTTCGTACAAATCCTAATCTACTTTAGATCAGTTTTTATGTTTTTTTCAGATTTTTTTTTAAGCTTTTAAAGAGTAGTTTTGGTGTGGGGTGGGGGTAAATGTATTAATAACCTTTTAAGGGATTATTTTTATTTTTTTTATTTGTTGAAAATATCATTCCCCAATCAATTCTACACAAAAAAGGTACTCTTATTTTATTTCCATAGGATGCACCGTTTCGGAGAAAAATGAATTTATTTCAAATGCGTGCAGATTTTCAGCACCGTTTAATACTTGTTTTTATTAGGTACTCATATTAATGCTTTTAATTTAGTATTTGGGTCACAGAATATTACCTATGGATCCAAAACAAAATTAATTATAAAGCAACTTTTACTAAGATGATTATTTCTTAATCTACCTATAAATAAAAGTAATCCCTTAAAAAGTTATTAATACATTTACCCCCAACCTCCTCCAAAACTACATTTTAAAAGCTTAAAAAATCTGAAAAAAATCATGACAACTGATCTAAAGTAGATTAGGACTTGTACCAAACTTTAATGCTCTAGTATAAGCGGTTTTCAAATAATCGTGTAAAAACCTTCTTTTTGGTATCCCCTTTAAAAGGGTGTAGCTCCCTTATAAAGCAACTTTTACTAAGATTATTTTTTTCTTAATCTACCTATTTCGACCTCTTCTTTCACCGGTTTAAATATTAACGGGTCAACCGTAAATACCCTTTATATCATTTTTTACTTCCCTTTTAAAAAATTGGGCATAGTTTTACTTCTTTCCATTTGCCAGGAAATGTAGAAACTTTCAGTATCATAAGTAGCAGAGAAGTGCTAATAGAATCAAGGCGAAGTCCTTCGGTAGAGAAGATGGAACTTCATCCATACCCATTGTAAATTTGGACGAAAGTTTTTTTGGCAAACTTTATGATGTCTTCTTCTTTTATTCAGAAATCTCTCGAACAAAGTAGGTGATGATCTATTTACAATACTCAGGTTCTTATTAACATTACTGAAATAATCAGCAAAACTGTTGACTATTTCTTGTGGATTATCAGATTATCTCATTATAATTCATGATTCCGGGGAATGGTAGTGGTATTACTTAAAGACTTTATGCAGGGTGTTGCGTTCGTGGTTCACCAAACGTTTACTAGAGCAAATTTAATCGAGAAAAAACAAAAAATTGGACGTCTATCTTTTTTACTTTTAGAGTTATGACGTTTTGAATTTTACATCACTGATTTTTGTCAGACATCACAAAAACGCTAATAACATTTTAAGCAAAGTGCGTAGGGATTTAAAAAAAATTATCATTAGTTAGCTAAAACCATCCTCTTTGGTGACAATAGTAATATAAAAATAATTGTTAAAATGTTGAAAAAAATCGCAAAGAAAAAAATGTAAATAAAACTATTTTTTCAGTTTTTGAAATTTTATTCCAAAATAAGACCCATTAAGGTTGTATTTTTTTAAGTTTTCTTAAAGTTCTTCATATTCTTAACAAATCAAGAAAAAATTGAAATCGTAGTTCTTTTACTTTATTTATTATAGGCTTCTGAAGTTACTCCTACAAGAAGCATTCTGGGGTTAGTCTGATAACGTCGGAGGGTGGATAGACGTGAAATTGTTATAAAACACTTGGAATTCCATCAGATATTACTTGTAGCCTAATTGACGAACTATGCACTCCTTTTGACAAACCGTATAGCCTATCTAACTATGCTCAGTACTACTATTCGTAGAAGTAACTTCAGAAGGTTTTAGTAAGTAAAGAAAAAGAGCTACGGTTTAAAAATTTTACCTGGTTTGTTAAGAATATGTACAAGTTTCAGAAAATTAAAAAAAAAAGATAACCGTAAGGGTGTTATTCTTGGAAAAAAATTTCAAAAACTGAAAAAAAATATTTTTTTTACTTTGAGATTTTTTTTTCAACATATTAACTATTACTTTTAAATTAGTGTTGCAATCAATTGAAAAAGGATAGTTTTAGCTTGCTAATGATTATTTTTTAAATCCCTACGCACTTTTGTTAAAATGTTATTAGCGTTTTTGTGATTTTGTGATTTTTGACAAAAATGGGTGGCCTAAAATTCAAAACGCCATAGCTCCTAAACTAAAAAAGATAGACCTCCACTTTTTTCGATTAAATTTACTCTAGTTTCCAATCCCGACGTTTGGTGAACCACGAACGGAACATCCTGTATAGGACAAAATTTGTTTGGGATTAGATTTTATTTCATATTCAGATTTTCTTACAAATTCTTTACTTGTTTTATTTGTTAATTTTTTGACTATTTCTCTCGATCTCTAAAATTGGATCTTGTCTTCTTCCCTGCTGTATTGGCATATTTCTTCGATTAAAAAAAGGAAACTGCTTTAATTGTGGGGTCTAGTCGAAGAACAGCTGGTAATTAACCGTTAGCTGATTTAGACAGATTTGGTGCAAAATTAATGTTAGTGTACGGTTTAAATTTTTATTCTTTTAATGTTAAAAATATAATTTTTGTATATGTATAACATATTTTGTACCAATAAATGATTTATTTATTTATATTTAATTGTGTTACGCTATATTGAGGACGAACTGGAATTTGCTTGATACTACACATATGATGGTGAAATTAAGAGCTTGTGTGTTAGGTATTACTTAGATGTAGGTAATGGTAAAGGCAAAGTCGGTAAAAACTGGCAAATTTTTAGGGTTAAGGCTGGGAAGTGCGCATAGGGACGTTAAAAAAGTATAAACATTAATTCATAATACGGTGTTTCGTTCGTGAATTAAAAAAGCAAATTAAAAAAAAATTAGGGGTCTATCTTTTTTAGAAAACTTAAAAAAAAAATAAAACCTTAATGAGTTCGATCTTGAAAAAACAATTAAAATCTGAAAAAATAAATGAATGAATTCTTTGCGATATTTTTCAACATTTTATCAATTATTTCTGTATTATTGTTACCAATTCAAAGAGGATGGTTTTGACCTTTCAGTGATATTTTTTACTTCTATGCACATATTACTTTTTGGGATTTTGACAAAAATCAAAGACCAAAAATTCAAAATGCTAGCTCAAAAACTAAAAAAGATACTTTTCTGTTTTTTTCTCCATTAACTTTGCTACAGTTTCTAATACCGACGTTTAGACGTTACTAAACTATACCCAAAAAATGCTTATATAATGTCAAGAAATATTTTTGGTCCGACGCAAAATAAAAAAGTTATAGCCATATTTTTAAAATCGCATTGCTTTGTCAACCAATTATTGATATAGTACAAATCACAAATATCCACTAGTTTGTCCATTTAATCGACTATCTATCTATACTATAAATGTTTTAAAAACAACTTGTATTTTGTAATTTTCGCTATGAATTTGTTTTTATTATTATAACACATTCAACCTCGCATTCAACAAAATGCATCAGGGTTCTTCTTGAGCTGGGGTGGGATTTTGAAGGGAATTTTTCTTTATTTTTACTAAGGCCTATATTTCTAATAATTTTAGATACACAAAGAAGTCTTTTTCTCTATACAGGGTATACAAAAAGTTCGGCAACGCTCGTTTATTTTTGAAATGAAGCATTTTTGAAAAAATGTTTCAAATAAATGTTGTACCATTTTTAGTGACGCACTATCTGGAAACAGTGCCCAAGTTCTTGAACAGCAAGTTGAAGATTAACTTTTTTTAAATAGAGGTAACCCATTTTTATTGCATATGCAGTTAAGTTTACCATATTAAGGTTAATCATAAAAATGACTTTGAATCGATTGATATCATAGACATGACAATCAAAAATTTCTTTCATAGATAAAATAGATAGCTAACTGGGATACAAAATTTTCGGACATTAAAAATATCGCCATCTGAAAGGGTCCCCCCGCAACCATAGATAAAATAGATAGGTAACTGTAATACAAAATTTTCGGACAGCAAAAATAGAGCCCTCTGATAGTGTCCCCCCCCCGCAACTTTGACGTTTAAACGGCGGGAGAACCTTAGATATTTTGTAAAATTAGTTTATCATTTTAAAATGTATTTAATATTTCCTTTTTAATAAATATTGTCGTTTAGAATATTTAATAAAAAGTAAACATTTTTCTGCACTTGAACATTTAGCTATTTGAACGAAAAGAAACAAATATAATTAAGTGGTTAATATTTATTTATGTTTCTGTACATGAGTACATTTTATGGATACTGACAAAACATTTAATATTTAATTTCAAAAATAAAATAATTTTTGAGGTTCTGTGCTGGTGCTGTTTGAAGAGTTGAAGGATATTGGGATATTTTATTTTTACAACAGTTGCAAATCACTTCTTCAAGTTCCAAATAGAAATTATTCTTGGTAAAAATTCACTATTGGTTGTATATCAGGCCATAATACTTAAAATTTTAACACAAAAACACACACCGAAAAACCCAAAAATAAAAACGTTAAAAATAGAAGTATGACGGTAACATTACTTCCAAAGATTACTATATTATTTTTTAATTTAATTATTTTTTTAAATAATGTAAAGTCAAAAAATTTGAGAAAAAAACCAAAATGTAATGGAATTTCTTTTACTTTTGAATACTTGATTAATTTATCCAAATTTTTATTTATATTTTTTGATTAAGGGGAAGTATAGAGATGTAAAAAAAGTTGCCTAAAAAACTAATAATGCAACGCCATCACGTAGGGGTCCTCGCGAACTTAGGGAAAAAACTTTTAATATGGGAGATTTCCTACCCTGATTTCTTTGACCAGTTATTATGTCAGTACGAAATGTTGTTTTGCGACGCAGCAAAAAAACTTATAAACGTAAATAGTATGTACAATATTTGGAACTTTCCAGGTAGGGTGTATGCATAAATAAATAAGTACAAGATACCAGATACCGTCTTCAGTTTTTTTTATATTTAATAACCTACAATGAAATCCAAATAAAATTAAATAGAAAGTGATGCTATTGCACGACGTTTTTCATGAGCTCTTGGGCGAACATTTAAAACTTTCGAAGGTCATGACATAAAAATAGTTCGGGTAATTTTTTTAAGTTTAATATCCTACTATTTAATTCTACCAAAATAAAAATTTTGAGGAAATAAAGTTATAAAACGTTTTTAATTAGTTTTTGAATAATTTTACTTTAAAGTAGAAGTACTGTAAGGGCCTTAAAAATTCAATTTACTGTTAATATTTTTTAATTCTTTTGCAATAATTTGGTCCTGATAAATAGTTTTAAATCTACCAAAATATAGTACAAAAATATAAAGTGGTTTATGAGTTATATAGGGTGAGCTAAAATGATGGTAGTGAATTCAAATTTCTCGCCTAAAAATCTGGGGAATTTGATCGCTTCAAGTTCATAGTGTCACAAATTCATGTCAAAATTATAATAAAGTAACTAGACTACATAAAAGCAGCTGTATAGGTCGAATTTTTACTGTTATGTCAATACTTCAGATTTTTGTATTTAGTTAATTGTGCTTTCTGTTTCATAAGCATCAGGTTTTATCAAGACTATTTTGCGTAAATATTTGTTTTGTGTTAGTATCTGCCTCAAAAATGAAGGTCATAATTTCCAACATTTGACATTTGTTGTAAAATTAGTCGTTTTTTAATTTCAAAAACACAAAACCTTAATCAATAACTTAAATTTATACATTTATTTAGTATTCTTGATTTGTTATGATTATTGTATTTATTTTGGAAATAGTATATTAAAAAACAAGTTTTATAAGTCGCCTATTGAAAGACGCGTTCAATTTTAAAATAAGAGCCGCGTAGCGGCGAGTATTTTAATGGACAAGTGCTACTATCGAGGCTACTATCAACTTATGAAACAAGTTTTTTTATCTACGACTATTGAATAACATGTTAATTACGTAACCATTTCTTATTAATTAATGACAATCATTACAATTTAGCCGTGTGTTATATCTCCATTTAAATCAAATCTCTCTCCATAACACACTAGCTGCAACCAATCACGAGACAGCATTTTCAAAACATTTATCATAACAACCGGGCTGAAGTTGGCTAAAAACCGACCAGTAACGAGGTTACACGAGTAGAATGTTACGGCGCCCTCTTCACTTGCGTGCGCCGCTGTCAAAATAATTTCAATTTGAAATATAAAATTTTTAAAGAAAGTGATTCAAAGTGAATTTACAATTATATTATATTAATAAATAATAAATAAAATAATTAAAAACATATTTCTTAAAAAATATAATTACAAAAATAATAAAAAAAACGTGAGTACAGAATATATAAAATGGATTCAGAAAGTGAAAGTTGCACACCCCCAGAAATACTAGAAACTGTGCTAACAGCAACCCAAAATTTATTACCAAATAAATCAAAAGACAGGTATAATATAGCATACAGAGCCTTTATGGATTGGAGAAACATTAAAAATATAATTAGGAGTCAGGTGATTTTAGAGGTTAAATTGGGCTGTCAATTTTACGCCATAGAACAAAAATCTAGAGTAAACATAGGTGTTTAATGAAAATAGCGGCCAGCAAAATGACGATAATAGATAGGAAAATCTAAAAGTGAAATATCGTCGTAGATAAAGTATAGTATTCTACTCGCGATTAAATAGCCATTACTCGCTCGTTGAATAATATACTATTATGCTATTTAAAATAAAATATTATAGTTTTCAATTTTAGTAAATTTTCTGGTAGTCGGCAACTCTAATGTCAGGTTTGTCAAATTATCAAATAACCTGTAAATGCTTGGGAACTGCCTCTTTAAAATCAAGAAACTTCAGTGCTACCAACTTCGAAAAATAAATTTTACTACTCAGTAAAGCGGTACTAGCTAGTAACGAACCAAAATAGAAAAAAATATTACTAGGGGATTTTTTAAATTTTTAGTTGTACTTGCGTATTTGGTTGCCCACATATGAAACCACAATCATTTTAGATCACCCTATAGCTGACCCTGTGGCACCCTATTTTGAATACTTCAAAAGTTACTCTTAAAATATTAAAGAAACCTATTATTGGATCAAATTTTTATTATAAAAGTTTTTTTATTAAAATTGAATGTTTATATTATTTTAGAAACGTTTTTGAAAAAAAAGACAAGAGACTTAAATGTTTAAAATATTGATTTACAAGTTTTTTATGGTTTAAACTGCCTATAGTCCTAAGTAATTATTTTAGGATGTTCACAATGTCATTGTATAAAACCACAGGTAAAATCCTTATCGTTGTGTATTTTTTATGATCTTTAATATATTTATGTAATTCGTGACTTTATGTACTTATTTTGAAACTAGCTTTTACTTTATTTTTATAGCAGATTTTATAAATTTGTAAAGAAATGTAAAAAAATAAACCTTGGTCTTTTTGGTTTTTTTTAAATCTTTATATCAAGAGTCGCTTACACCATTTTTACTTAAATTATTACGTAACATTTAAAATATTGTGGTGAAAGTGGTGAATTTATTTTTAATCATTTAAAGGTTAAAGTTCATTAAATTAAAATGCATCGTAGATATGATAATTGTAATGAACGTCTATATTAAATTCTATGTTCAATCATTGATTGTTAAATGTATAAAAACATAATTATGTATTAAAATATAAATTATTACAAATGATCGTAGATATTAAATAGGAAATTATTACACCAACATAATCGGTAAAATTTTAAATAAACGTAGTTTGCATTCCAGAAAATTTATTGTCTTATTTGAAACTAGAAAATGAGTAAAAATTAAGCAAATGAAAATTTTAATTTATCATTTGCGTTAACTTTTTTAATTGTAATTAAAGACTTTTCTTACATTTTCAATAATTGTGTTTCCGTTAATTTATTTATAAAAAGCTTTAAATTCGGAAAAAGTAAAATAATAAATAATAGAAAAAATACGTTGATAATGTATAACATTACTTTTCAGAAAACAAACACCTAATATACGTATTATTGAATGGTCGTGGAAAAAATATTTGAGTTTGTTGCTATTAAAATTTTTAAAAAGGTGCATTTTGCTGATAAATACTTTTATTATGCCACTTCTCATAGAGCAAAGTAAACGGGTGTGGCAGGTGGTCTAAAACACTTTGTATAATTGACAGTTTTTTCATTGTAGTTTTAATAACTCATACTTTAAGTATTAATAAAATTTTATTAGTTGTATAATAAATTTTCTTTTCATAACAAATGGTGTTTTTTATATTTAAATTCATATACAGGGTGTTCATTTTAAAAGGAGCCACCTTGAATATCTCAAGTTTAATGCGAAATATAAATAATCGGTGAAACACGTAAACTTTATCTCGGAGGGAGAAACTTAATGAGATAAAAAAGTTGCCCACAGATATCACCCCTTTCGCTGCAACCCCTTTCACCCCATAATTTTAAATTGCAACCCCCCACGTATGATACATCATTTCAAAGCATTTTGAAAGCAGAATACACCGGTATGATTAATTTTAAAATCGGATCATTTGTTGAGATTTTATAACATAAAATGGCAATGCTTAGAGGTCTTATTATTACTAACGATTTTAATGAAAAAACGCACTACATTTTAGTAACTAGAATATTTGAAAGGATCAATAATTAATGTAATTTTATAATCAAAAAGGGTAAGTGAAGAAAATCCAAAGATTCGGTTTTTATTGTTGTAGTTTTAGGGTTTTGTAAAGAGAAATTAACGTTGGTTTTAACATTTTATATTTTTACTTTAAAAAATTAATTTTAATTATAAATGCTCAAAATAGCCACCATTTTGTTCTAGACAACGATAGAGCCGGTTTTCAAATTCGCTTCTTACTTTTGTAAATGACTCATTAGTTATGGCCCTACAAGCTACTATTATCCAATTTCTCAGGTCCTCTATGCTTTCAGGCTGTGCCTTGAATACTTCTGTTTTTAAGTGGCCCCAGAGAAAAAAATCAGGTGGAGCAAGATCGGGAGACCGTGCTGGCCATTCTATTGTACCTCTCCTACCAATCCACCTACCATGATATCTTTCATTTAACCACTCCCTTACTGGTAACCAATAATGAGGTGGGGCTCCGTCCTGCTGGGAGTACAAATTTTCCTCGCTGAGGAATAAATTACCTTCATCGGCTCGTTGATTTTCAACATTCTCCGTTATAAGGGGATCAATAATATCCTCAAGCATGTCTAAATAATTTTCTCCGTTTAAATTATTTTCAATAAATAGTGGTCCTATTATGGCATTTCCTAAGATACCTGACCAAACATTTAATTTTTGAGGATACTGGGTGTGAACTTCTTTAGTAATATGAGGATTTTCATTGTCCCAGTACCGGATATTATGTTTATTGACATATTCGATTAAGAAGAATGTGCTTTCGTCACTGTAGCAAATATTTCGGAGAAGAAGTGGATTTTCAATTATCATTTGTTTGCTCACAAAATTCAATTCTTCTGTCGAAATCATCTTCATTTAGTTGATGAACTAAGTACATCTTATAAGGATGATATTTGTTTAGCTTCAAAATCTTTTGAACTGAACCCACAGAAATATTTAAAGAGGTTGAAACCTTTCGAATAGAGGTATTGGGATCTATTCCAAATTGTCCTAAAATTTCAATTTGTCTCTCCTCATTTAACACTTTTGTGCGCTGTCTCTTATCATTTTGAACAGAGTCAGTTCGATACAATTTTCTCACTAAATTCATGATGTATTTATGTCTTACTTGCTTTCGTGCACATTCTCTTTGGCGACCATAAATTTCGGTTCTTTCTGCCAAGGTATAAATCATTTTAAAGAAATAACGCCAATTAAATAAAGTAAATTTGAAGTAGGTAAATTAAATGTTACTTTAATAATAACAAATATTGACAAAATCAACAATAAATTTTACAAAATGCATGCACATCTGGATTTTAAAGTCACATTTACATTTAAGTATACTAGGCGTCGAATTATCATATCGGCCGGTCGGGGAGTTATGAGAAAAGGAACCTACCAAGAGTGTCATATTCTAAATTATAAAAATTGTCGTTTAAAGTTTTTGACTTTCAATCAAATCATTTATTGCTGGAATTTATTTCGTTTTTCATTAGAATCGACATTAATAATAATACCTCTAACCTCTAAGCATTGACATTTTATGTTATAAAATCTCAACAAATGATCCGATTTTAAAATTAATCATACCGGTGTATTCTGATTTCAAAATGCTTTGAAATGACTTTTTTATCCCATTAAGTTTCCCCCTCCGAAGTAAAGTTTACGTGTTTCGCCGATTGTTTATATTTCGCATTAAACTTGAGATATTCAAGGTGGCTCCTTTTAAAATGAACACCCAGTATATATAGAAGAGAACCTCCAAAATACACGTTAATAATAGAAAAGTTTATAGGTATAGCAAACCTTTTAAATAGTTGTTCCATTGGACTTATAATTTATAAGTTATTTATAAAGTACAAAAAAGTTTTATCTATTTAAAATTAAGTTTTTATTTATAAAAAAATTGTGGGCTATCATCAGGTAGAAATTTTATTTATAAATTACTATACACGGTGTCCCATTTGACATTGGACTGTATCTTTGTTATTATTGGAGATAGAAAGTCGCTTAAATGGACAAAGTAGTAGAGATTTTTTCGAATATTATTAAAAAAACAAGAAAATGCGATTTTCGAAATATGGCTATAACTTCGTTATTTTCGAAGGTACCAAAAAAAATTTTTGACTTAATATAGACATTTTTTTGTGTAAAATGCAGTAAAATAAATGAATATTTTTTTCGCCAACGGATTGACCGGAAATGAACCAAACTTATTTTTTTCTTATCCAAAACACATATTCGGAATAAGTGTATTTTTCTGAGTAATTTGATATATCATATGTAATATTTTAAGAAAAATAGAAATAATTTTATTTTACTAACCAAAAATGGTCTTGAATAGATGTAAACTGTCAATACATATGTGTTAAGATTTATTTTACATTTAATATTTTAAATAGTTACATTTATGTTATTGACAATTTACATCTCTTAACGTCCAATGTTAGTTTGTAAAAATAAATAATGTTTTTTTAAATAGACATATGGTATACCAAGTTACAAAATACAGATTCCGAATATGTGTAAATCCAATATGGCTGCCATAAGAAAAAAATAAGTATGGTTCATTTCCAGTCAATCCGTTAGCGAAAAAAATTATTCATTTGTTTTACTGCATTGTACACAAAAAAAATGTTGTATTATGTATTATGTCAAAAAAACTTTTTTGGTACCATAGAAAATAAAGAAGTTATAGCCATATTTTAAAAATCGCATTTTCTTGTTTTTTAAGATAGCGTTGGAACGATACGATATTCAAATTTTTTGTAAATTAATTATTTATATTCAAAAAAATCTCTACTACTTTGTCCATTTAACCGACTTTCCATCTCCAATAATAACAAAGATTCCCATACAGTCCAACGTCAAATGGGACACCCTGTAGAATTGAAAACAGATGACTAGTGATAACTTAAAAGGTTCGAAAAAATATTCAGCAATCTAAATAATAATCAAATAAACACGATTTTCAATCGTGCACTATTACATTTTTTCAATTGGTGTTTTTCTACCCTTAGCCTAAAAAGTTTCTTCAACATTTTATTAAAACATGAACATTTCTAATTTCTAGTGCACAGTTTTAAAAAGTCTTTTTTATTAAAGACATACGTAATGTTCTTAAAATTAAATCTGCATTTTTATGAAAACGCTCATGTAGCATGCAAAATATGGGATAAAATATTATGAAGTGCCTTTCCTATATCATTAATACTGCATTAAATCTCGTAAACCCTAAAATCGTATGTACTAGACAAGGATTAAAAGCGTCAATAAAAAATATCACATTTGGCAGAGGTTAAATTTCTAAATGGCTATGAATTTTAAACTACAAATTACTTAATCCTTTTAATGAAATATTTATATCTTAAAAATTCTACAACATGAACAAAAGCATACTCAATTCCAACAAAATAATAACACCAAATTTAAACTTCGATGTATGTTTATTATGCAATTAACTCCTTAAAGATAATCCCCAGAAAGTTGATAATTAGAGTGATATCGTTCGCTTTTCCCATAAACTAGAACGGCTTATTGGCAATAAACGTCTCATTAAAAACCGGGTATGGACTTCCTGGTGAGGCTCTAATGATGGCTCCACTTTATTTACAAATTCATCAAAATTACGTCGGCACGTTCCCGTTATGTCCTATGCATACTCCTCCTAGACTTAGCCGAAAGACGCCTATCTATTTTTCCGACTGAGGAAATTGGATTTCGGAGGTTAAAAGCAGCGATCCAGAAACTGCATGATTCAAACACGAACGAACTCTTTGTGTGGGAAATGCTGTAATTAAGTAATGGAATAGAATTTTAAACAGGTTTTAGGTTTTAATTGGACTTTTTTTGTTTGCTTTTTCCATTTTAGATTAAATTGCTCAGCTAATGTAGTTTCAATAGGAAATGTAAACAAAATAAGAAAATAATTTAAACTACTCACCACTTGATTATTCTCGACAAATGCAGACGTTCTTATTAAATTAATTATGTAATCAGGATTTTATGTAGGGTAATTTATTACAGGTTTTTCCTAAAAGTAATAAGTCTTTTTTAGAAACAACGGCGTTGTAGATTTTAATTTTATTCTTAAAAAAAAATTCGTTCCACAAACGTGTTGCAAATTTAGATCAAACAAAAAGTGGTATTGACGTATTTCAGTGATTACATCCGAATTTAAAATTCAATACGACCTTTTTGCAATTTATAAAGGCATTTCGCATTTCAGGTAAACTGAAAGCTTATATGGGAAATGAGTAAGTGTGAGCAATTGATTTTGGGGATTATATACTAAATTCCGAGGTAAATTCTGACCAACTGGCTGGTACGTGTTTAAAAAGTCAAATAGGATTACGGATTACGATCAGACTTTTTATGACACGAGGCGGTGAAAATTTATTGGAAATACTTTTAAATTTGATCTTTTCGTACTTCTCTCAAGAATTTGTCCCGAAATAGTAATGGAATAAATTTTAATTTCATGAAAAAAAAACTACATTTTTGGAATTTTTTACTTCTCGCGGTATCCAAGATTTTTGCCACTTTAAGGGTCCAAAGGGAAAGCATTACCGGCAAGAGAAAAAACAGATCTACTAAACTCAACCAGAAGAAACTCAGTTAATTCTAAATTTTTATACGGGGTATCCCACTTTTTTCCGCATTTTTTTAGTAGTAAATGTCATTCTGAACAAAAACATTTCTAAAAACTAGTACTTTTTTCGACTTATTAACCCCCAGTATTATTAAACATGTTTAACGGTTATTTAATTTTAAATGAGATTTAATTTAACATACTTATGTAGCCTATTTTGCAGCTAAACACCATTTATAGGCAGATTCTGGTCAAAATTAAAGGCCTTTAGCCTTTAATTCGAAACAAATAAGGTAACTATGGAAATTGTCGATTTCAACGCATATAACAAATTTAAATTTAAAGGCCTTTAAACTTAAATGATTTGACCGGAATCTGGGGGTTAAACTGTATTCAAATCAAAGAGAAGAATAGTATAAAAGGGGTTGACTGATTGAAAAAAATAAAAACAAAACGATTGGTGGTTCCACCTAATAAGTCTGCTGTTTTACACGAACTAAAATGAGTGAGGGGGTCATAAATAAAGATAGAATATGTAAGCGGGAAATTCAAATTAAATGTACTTGATTTTTTTTTCAGGTAAAATATTATCTTTAAAACCAAAAAAATGGTGTTAGATACTTAATTGAAGAAAACGTTTATTTTTATAAATCTGAATAAATCATGAAGTATTTCCTAATATTTTGGGGGTAAACCCAGTTAAACCCAAAAAAGCTTGCTATTGTTGCATCAGAAATTGACCAAATTGCAAATCCAAAATGAAAGCAGGAACATATTGCATATTGCCTTTTTAGACGAGCACATAAATCTTTCTACTGCGCAATGTGCAGTAGCATCTGAGTCGATCTTGCACAAGATTCATATGCTCGTCTTTAGAGAATAATCCTAATTCATAAAATCTAAAAAGGACCATTCCTAAAAACTGACATTATGGAAATTCCAAAATATTTAAAAATGTTATGACTTACTCTTAAGATTTTGCTATAAAAATTTAGAACTAAACTGTACATCTACATACTGCATATTAAGGTAAAATAATGGCTTTTTCGGACAGTTTGATAATACTTTATTGTTTAATCATAAGCTAACGTTTCGCCAAGACATCGCTGGCTTCTTCAGAGCTACAAAGTACAAAATAAATCAATAATTACAACGGCAGTTGTACATTATAAAAAGTTATGACAATAATATTAAGACTAATTTATATCAAGTGCTAAAAAATTTTTTATCAGGTGCTAAAAATTTTTTAATTATGAGTATATTAAGACTAATTTATATCAAGTGCTAAAAAAAAAATTTTTTAGCACTTGATAAAAAATTTTTTAGCACTTGATATAAATTAGTCTTAATATTATTGTCATAACTTTTTATAATGTACAACTGCCGTTGTAATTATTGATTTATTTTGTACTTTGTAGCTCTGAAGAAGCCAGCGATGTCTTGGCGAAACGTTAGCTTATGATTAAACAATAAAGTATTATCAAACTGTCCGAAAAAGCCATTATTTTACCTTAATATCTACCTACGGACGTCTAATCCTTATTCTACATACTGCATGATTTTGTAATTTATCCAGAAATATTCGTTTTGATATATTTGAAAAATAATTTTTATTTTAAAAAAGTAACAGTGTGTTTTTAAGGCCCTTAAAGTATTCCTACTTTATATTAAAATTTATTAAAAAAAACTAATCGAAACAGAAAGTTAAGTTTACCATATTAAGGTAAGTCATAAAATATCAATTGAATGGTACCATAGACATGACGATCAAAAATTTATTTGACCAGTTATTATCGCATTACTAAGTGTCGTTCTTGCGCAAAAGTTGTCCAATGTAATCGCAGCAACGGAAATAATTCATAACAATAAATAATATTGTAGAATTGTTTTTAATTAACTGTATACAGGGTGTCCCATTTTAATTAATCCAGCTGAATATCTTGGAAACTAAGCGATTTCATTAAAAATGTTTCAGACAAAAATTGTAGCGCCTCGAGGGGGACATATAATTGAGCCATGGGTTTTTATTTTTTATGGGATTTTATGGGGGTTTTATGGAGAAAATTTTTTTTTCAAATGGGAACCTATAAATTTTATTATTGATTCACAATCCATGAAAAATAATAAGCAACTTTTGGTTGAAAATATTTTTTAGGAAATTTCAATTTTTCATGATATTCACCAAAATTAACAGACATTTTGAGATTTCGATTCAGAGGTGGAAGTCTGTAACCCTAACGAGTTGATCTCGGTTGTCAAATTTTCACGTTAGCTGAGTCGTTAGTTACTAGTTTTTGGTAGTCTATAACATCTAACGACTTACGAAACGGGACGAAATTAGAACCGACAAGGCTTACAACGTTGCCGACATTATTTTACGAAATTTGTCTATGGTTTAGCAGTTTTTGAACGCATTTTGAATAAAACGCACAAACTGATTTTGGCATGTAATTAATTGACGTAAAAAATAACAAAGTTTAATGTGGTCTTTTTAATAATAACAATAAACTAGTGTATAGTCTTTGTAAATGCCTTGTTCCAGTTTTAAGCGTTCTGTTATTTGAATTTGTAGCTTAAATTGACATTTTTCATAGTACCTATAATTTTTCAATATGGTTAGGAAATAGAAATGCGCATCCAAAACCACATATCTTTATGCTTCAGTTATGCTGTAGCACTTTGAGAAAGGGTGGAAAGTAAGTTCTCGATTTCAACGATTTTTTCGGCGAAGGAACGATATAAGTCAGGAAGAGGTCGATCTTCGGATTTTGCTATCTACGTCCTTCTAGCGGATATGGAGGAGGACAAACGTTGCACCTCTAGAACACTGAGAACTTAAATATCGATCATTTTATCTCTGTAAATTCGGCAAGATGTGGAAATTAACCGGATATTCCCGCACAAGCTTATTCATACAATAACAAGGCCCAAAGAGTTCGAATTTTTACCGATTTGCTCCAGAAAAAAACGGCGAACCCGCGTAAAAAAGAATTAAGAAGAAGACAAGAAAGTAGAGATAAGTCCTTTTGGCTGCATGGTAAAATTATATTCTATCTACAATGTGATTAGGCTGCAATCTTCATTTGTATACCTAGATTAAATAGTACATCGTAATTTCATCATGATTTTTTTGTAAATAAATTTACTAATTTTTCCATGGCATTTATATTCCTTTCTAGAAGTTTATAATTTTCTTTTAATAATTTTTATTATTATTTATTTTCATTTACGTTCACAACGCTTCAAACACGGTTGCCTCCCCCCAAACGACTGAAACTCGTTATCAAAAACACGTTTATAACGAGATTTAAGCTTACAGACTACCATTTTTGTCAATCTCGGTTAGGAACGAAACTAATGACGTCAAAACAAACAAATAATGACGTGCTAACGTGAAAAGTCGAGACGTTAGCTGTTACAGACTTCCACCTCAGGTTTTCTAGAAAACTAATTTTTTTAAGAAAAATCCCCAAAGGCAAAAACTGTTTAAATTAATGTAAAGATTTAGAAAAAACCAGTAAAAAGTTTTTAAAATTTATTTCATTTTTTTTTCAATTTATTTAAAAAAATTATTTTTTTACGAAAATGTAAAATTATTTTTTTAATATTAAATTTAAAGATAAGGTCAAAGATCATCATAAAGATCACGTTTTGCCTCTTGCGATTTTTCTTTAAAAGCTTTAGTTTTCTAGTAAAACTGAACCGAAAATCTCAAAATTGATGATTATTTTGGTGAATATCACGAAAAATTTAAATTTTCTAAAAAAATTGTTCAATCAAAAGTTGCTTATTATTATTTAAAGATTACGAATCTACAATAAAAATCATGGGTTCCCATTTAAAAAAAAAATGTTTTTCCATAAAAACACAATAAAATCCCATAAAAATTAAAAACCCATGGTACTGTTAAATGTCCCCCTAGAAACGCTATAATTTTTGTCTAAAACATTTTTAAGGAAATCGCTTAGTTTCCAAGATATTCAACTGGATTAATTAAAATGGGACACCCTGTATATTGTTGTTATATTAATATCTAGGAAAAAAAACCCTGGACATTAACTCCCTGTGCACCCCCCCCCCCCCGACAAAAACGCCCCGTGCAAAAAACCGAACACTGATTGAAGACAGACCCATATAAGATTATACAGGGCGTATCTAAAATCGTGGTCACGGGCTCGTGTGCTTATACTACAAGTAAAAATAAGGCAAAAAGTACGTATAAATATTTTTCCAAAACTCGACTGCTACCGAGATACAAGGTGTTGAATTTTTTTTTTATTTTTACTTTTAATTTATTTTCTCTGGATGGGCTGAATGGAAATTAATAAAAATTATAGGGTGGGTAGTTCCCATAGTTCTTTAGCTACAACTTTTGTCTTAATTTAACACTCCAGTGGCGTAGAAACGGATTAAGGTGTCCCCTTTTTTGAATTTATTTGATACGCCACTGCAAAATTCTACAACTTTGTTTAAATTTTTAAAATCTTCATTCAATTTACCACAAAAAAGTATACCTATGAAATTTTGATATGGTTAGTGGTATTCCAGTAATTTGGTGATTTATAATCCAGTACCTTTTTTAAATCAAACCAATTTTCAAAATTTGAAACAAATTAAATTCAATTTACGAAAATTAAAATTAAAAACTCTTAGTATGACATTTTGTGATTTTGTTGGTGTATTCAATAAAAAAAAACATGTCAGAAACACCTAATTATAAATTTTAGAAAAATGTTGAAAATAGCTGCTCAATTTAATTTTTTATTAAATTTAAATTAAGTATTTCTGACTTATGTATTTATTTAAAACATAAACTAAAACCTTACTAGAAGTTATCAATTTAAATTTTGTTTATTTAATTCAAATTTGTTTAAAATTTTGAAAATTTGATTGATTTTAGCAAGGTCACTAGACCATAAAATTTGAAATTACTGAAATACCACTACTCCTATCAAAATTTAACAGGTATACTTTTTTTGGTAGATTGAATGAAGGTTTAAAAAATCCAAAGAAAATTGTAAAATATTGCAGTGGCGTATCAAATAAATTAAAAAAGGAGACACGTTAACCTGTTTCTACACCACTGGAATATAAAATTAATTCAAAAGTACAAGCCAATGATGACTACCTATGAGAAGTACTCGCCCTAAAATTTTTATTAATATTCATCCTGCCAATCAAGAGAAAATAAATAAAAAGTGAAAATTAAAAGAAATTTCAACACCCTGCATCTCGGTAACAGTTCAGTTTTGGAAAAATGTTTGTACGTACTTTTTGTTTTATTTTTACTTGTAGTATAAGAACACGAGCGCTTGACGATAATTTTAGAAACACCCTGTATTTGATAAGGAATCCGAAAATGTCATAATATATTGGGTGTTCCGTTTAAAAAAAACCTAACTTTGATCCGCCATCTTGGAATGGATACCCGGTATACTATTAAAATATTTTTAGAGTGTTGTTTTAAAGTATTGTATATTCTATGGAAAACCGAATGTCGATATCTTTTTCATTTTAGAGCAATGTTACTTCCTCGCAGAGGTGGGACATCCTGTATATCCATTTTTATCTTATAGAAACTAGATGTCCGATGTCGATCAGGTATTCATTCGGGTATTCATGAAGGGGCGATTTGGGCTAGCGCACCAAATCAGGTAAACAGATTAAACATGCTGGTGGAGCGTAAGTCATAAAACAATTGCCATTAAAAGGCTGCATTGCCTAGCGCACTTATTATAAAATACACTGGTACCGAAAGGATTACCTAAATTAAAATACACTCTGTGGTGGCCGGGTTAGGTTAGGTTTGGGTAGAGTTTGATACGTTTTGATGCGGAAAAAGTTATACATTGTAATTTGGTGTAATAAAATGTTAGAAAAATTTAGTTATTTTTTGCAAATAAATAGAAATTTTACTAAAGTTTTGAAACGCGATCTCCACATTTTTTGAAAAATATAAAGGTATGATCATTAGCGCCGCAGGTCAACCCCGAAAGTTCATGTGCGCTAGCGAACTACCGGATTAAGGTTTCGGGATAATTGGCGTCCTCTTTTCAGGTACAAGTGCGCTACCCAATGCCTGCCCTCATGAAGTCGTATCAGAATTACTTTGGTAAAGATGGGTAAAATTGAGATTGACCTACTTATAATTGTTTTAGTCATGTTTATTGCCACTTTTGTAAATTGGAGTTACTCTTGAGAATTTCAGTTTAGTTTGAAATTCTCCAAGCCGACTGTTTATTTATTATGCTTATGATAAATATTACTTAATATTTTGATTAATTTTAAGTTATCGAAACCTGCATTAGGTTTTAGTTCCTTTATTACTGATCTAATTTCTTTTCATCACTAAGTATGACCTATGTTGCTACATCAAGTTCATTTAAAATAATTTCGTAGTCAATGTTATTATTGGGAGTAATATTTGTTGGTCCCTTACTTTTTATGTCTTCTGTGAATTGTTTATTTAATATTCCTGCAATTTCATTAATATCATTTGTAATATTTCCGTTCTTATGAATTATTTGTTTTAATTAATTCAAGATTTTTTCGGCGTTTATGATAATTAAGATGAATTAATCTGAAGAAATAGTTGACATATGAATAAATTAAACTCGAGAATAATCTCCAAGTTTTTGAAGTTAGATTAACTATTTAATAGATAAAAGAAAAAGTTTAATTGCAAAACACAATATGACACTGTTGAAACTCATTTTCCACTGAATCTAACCAGGTGAACATTGCAAAAATTAAAAAGCTTGACAGTATGCATAATTAATTATAAACACACTTTCTTTTGCAAGATTATTTAGTTAGTCCTGGCTGCTATTGAATATTTTTTAAAGAACCTTTCTTTAAGAGAATTTTTTTTAATACTTGGTTAATTAATATTACATTTAAATTTTATCAATAATAAAGTATTGCAGACAGAGTATTATCGTTAAATAGTTTAGTTTCCCAAAAATTCACTTATACAATAGGTATGTTAATTTAAATGAACATTTTATTTTAAATAAAAGAAGGCAGAAGCGCAAATATCACGACACTAAGAACTTTAATTAGCTCAAATAAAAATTATAAAAAGTGATTTATTCGCGTATTGAAAATTTTGCTCACCTTTTTGTGTAGACTTGGTCGCTGCGAGCAATGATTTCGACCAATTAAGTTTGTCAAAGTCGAGGTCGAGTATTAGGAAAATCTGTTAAAATTTCGAATTTCGTGTTGTAAGGTGATTTAAGAAGTGTACTTACACGGATAAGGACTTCTTTCTATTTTTACATGTTTAACAAATTTTAAATATTTAGTTTATTACGAGAGGTGATCGTTATTAGTCAAATTAAAATAAAATTCTAAAATTTCGAAACAAGTTTTTTACATGCCATGTTTATTTGACAAAATTTTCTTCCCTAGTTTGATATCCTATAAAGACAGTTTTTCTCAAAAATTCTTTTTTTTTAAGAATAAAAAATACTTTAATACCGTTAATAAATTGAAAAATTATCCGTAGGGGACGAAACACCTGTTTAAAATGAGTACAAAAATTCCCAGGATATAATTAAAACAAAAGTGGATTATTCCAAAAAATTTGGTAATACTGACTGGTACATTTAAAAATATGAATTTTCACAACATTGAAATTTTATGATTTTCTCTATCAGAAAGCGGCGTTCAGACGATCCAAGTAGACCAGGACGCTGCGCGCGCATTGGTCGCGTATTTGACTATTTAATACTTTCAATGTCATCAATGGAATGTCCAAGTAAAGCTGCTTTTATACGACTCAAGTATACTTTGCTCTCGACTTGATTAAAAGTACACTTATGCTCATATTCGCCGCCGTTTACTAATTTTAAACGTACTATTATTTCCTTAAACAAGGTTCTCGGTTCAATTGAATTTCAGGATCTCAAGGTAAACAGAGCAATGAGTCTGTAAACCATTTTTTTTTATAATTTTATATAAAAGATTACCTTTTAACTTGAATTTTGCAATTTGAATTTTTGGTCTAGCACTTAAAATGGCTTCGCAATTAATTAACAAAGTTTATGAAATAGCGCGTCGCTACTTATTTTTCCTTGCGAGCTGAGTGACGTCATTACTTCCTAGTCGCCTCGCGCGGCAAAAGTGCTTAAACTGTGCGGCTTCGATTAGAAGATCGGCAGGTAAAAAAAATCGCGGTTTCTTGATTTGTCATCTACATACCGCGCTACATCAGGAAACGAGCGCTTTTTTTGATATCTTAATTTTTTCTGTACTTTTGGCGCTCTCGAATTTGTAGTTTGAAATTAGTGCTTTTTCGACGCCGACTTTGAAAATTCGTAACTTATGATCCCGACCGTGTATAATATTCCAATGTTTTATATTTCCCTTCTTTCTTTATTATTTATGCGAGAAAAAAATCAGCAGGATTATATTTTACCCCTGGACTTGAAAAAAAAATCCCAAGTGAAATGTTAATAAAATAGCTCAAACGCGCGCTTTGGTCAGCCCCCTCTGCAGCCGTCAATTTTTAAAATTTTCTCAATTTTACATCAGATTATCAAATAACAACAATATTTGTGGTGTAATGAGCATACTACATTTTTAAATTTTGCGCGGTTAAAAAGTTATGGCGTAAAAATGTTGAATTTAGGGGTCGGCGGCTCCCGTCGGCCTATTTTTTAACGGATTTTCATTTTCGAAAATTCTGATAAATCTACTCTTATTATTAAAACCGCCCACGCATAGGGTTTTTTAAATTTTGAAAAACAACGAAATCTTAAATTTTTTAAGATCGCATTTAAAAAAGTCGCATTTTTATTCGAGTTTCGGTTTAATCAGTCCCTCAAATTTTATTCTACCCTAACGCAATGTACATTTTCTGAAAGCTTTCATGGTCCACTTTACGACAAAAAAAGAATCACTTCACTATCTCCTTTCGTTATCGAGTTATGGCCGAAAATGTAGCAAAAATATGCAAAATCTCCGTTTGGAACCAAAATTGCGGTCTGAAATTTTTCACTTTTCACAAAATAATTAATATCTTCTAATCTGTTATAACCGCCGGGACGAGTAATAGCTTAAAATTCGCATCGTTACCTCCCCCACCAAATTGCCTGAAAATTTTAATTTTCGGTATAAAATGACGTCGTCCAGGCCCGTATTTGTACCAAAATTTTGCCAATTTTTTCCAAAAAAACTGTTTAACCAATTTTAACCAAATATTTTTTAAAACGCGTCTATCCATGGTGTTTACCTTTGGTAAAAATTTGAAATCGCTAACTTTTATAGTTTTCGAGAAAAACAATAAAAATCGATTTCCATGAAAAATTTTAAGCCTTAAAAATATCTCAAAAAATATTTTTTCGAATCTTTTCAAAATCGACCCTGCAAATGAAAGATAATAGAAAATAGATGAAATGTAGGGGGTCACTTGCCCTCTACACCCCCCTAAAAAAATTTACACCCCTAAAACTCAAACAAAACTAAATTTTTCTAGGTAATGTACCTTAAAAGATAATTAAATTTTTAAAAATTTAATAAGATAATATCGATAATTTTTACAAACTTATCTGTACGAATTTTCGTTTTTTAATTTTAGTTATTAAGCGAAATATGAATTTTTTACAATACACCTTTACTCATTTGTTAGAAAGCCATATTTTATATAAAAATTCATATCTTTTAAATAAAAAGTCGTACTGCCTTGAATTTTTTTTATTTTTTTCTTATTTCTTTATACTACAACCCAAAATAATTAACTTTCAAATTTTTAATTTGAAACGCTACACACTTGTAAAAACCACACTAAAGTTGTATAACATTTAAAGTGAAATTTCATAAGTAAAAAATTATAAAGATGTCAATTTTAAATTAATAAATAATTCTCCTACTTTAATTAATAACTAATAGTAATATTTTATGAGAGTATTAAAAGATAATAACTATAAAAACGTCTACAAGCAATCAACTGCACTATACGCGTGTACGGAACGGACAGCATTCGGAAGAAATGACGTCAGAATACATCGCGTAGTTGAAGCGGCGGGGCTAATTTTCTTAAAATTCAAATGCTTATATTTACGTTAATATTTGTCGTATCGAATTAAAACAAAAAACAACTTATTTATAATTATGATTTCTAAAACATAAGATATAAAAATATCAATTATTTTTTTCGTTTTTCTTCCTCATTACGGTAAACGAAAGGTGGTGAGTAGTGAATACGAGCTTTTGACGCCACGCACACATTATTTAGTGGACGTCTAAACACTTTCATCAAAACCAAGTTAACTTTGATCCATGTTGAGTAGGAGCCAGTGTTCTTACTTGGATCCAAATAGTAGTCTCAAAAAAGACAAATTAAAGATTTACAGACAGAGAAAACTCATGGAGTATTATAACATGTTTTTTTTTCATTTGTTTAGTCATCCTCAATCGCTACTTCAAGAAAAAATTTGGAAGAAATCCCAAGAGCCTGACGCTTTAAAACCTCTATCTGGGTTTACGACTTTTTCTTTTATTCTTTTTTCGAATTTTAAACTCTCCTCTGAGCTTATTTTCAACGAGTTATACATATACAGTAGTGGAAAAAAATAGAGCTTTTAATTTTATTTAAATTTAAATAAGTAACTAAACTTAGAACAAAATCCATTGGTTTGAATTAAACTACTCTAAAAACTATTTACTATTACCAAATTATTTCGACATTGTTAACGGTCGTTGTCCTGTTGAAAAAAGTGCTCTAGAGGCATTTTTTTCATCTGCATAAGGCACCATAATATTTGACATAATGTCCTGTACACAAATCTATCCATTTTTCCATCTATGCGATGAAGTGGACCCATCCCAAATCCTGAAAAGCAGCCCCATACCATCACGGATCCTCCACCATGCTTGACAGTTGGTCTTGTATACTTTGGGTTGAGCCTCTTGCCTATTGGACGACGCACATACTTAATTCCAACACTATTAAATAAATTAAACGTTGATTCCTCACTAAAAATTACTTTTTTCCAGTCATTTATAGTCCAGTTCAAATGCTCTCTTGTAAATGCGAGTCGGGATTTTCGAGTTTTGTTTGAAAGAAGTGGCTTTTTGGTAGGTCTTCTTCAAACAATTCACCTTCAACCACACGATTTCTTATTGTGCGGGAAGTTACAGAAATTCCCATGGTTTCCTCAATTTGTGCCCTAATACGTTCAGAAGACAAAAAAGGGTCGTTTTTGGCGATATTTAAAATTGCGCGATCCAAATGTGGGGTAGTTTTTTTTTTGGCCGTCCAGACTTCTTAATAGGCTGAAGATGACCCCTTTCTCTAAAACTTTTAATTACACGACATACAACAGATTTGTTTAGCGAATATTTTATTGCTATAACTGACTGTTTTACACCATTTTATTATAGTCATTTATCACTCTTTCTTTTAAGTCTATTGATAAGGGACAACCGCGAACCTTATTAACAAAGTAATACTGAGCAAACATTTTCAATTTAATTCGATTTAGGGCCCGTTTAAAAGATTTATTTGTAAAAGAAAATAAGTTGCTTTACTTTTTTCCAGACAATAAAGTTAGGTTATATGAATTATCAATTGAATTTGCAGATGCTTACAAAATTATTTATATACAATTTTTGGGTTTTACAAATAATACGATGTCCAAACAACAAAAATTTATCGTAAATTCGCGTTTAAAAAGTGTACAGTATGATTATTTATTTTTGTATAAAAAGTTGCTCTACTTTTTCCCACTACGTATGTACCTTCTAACTTAAATCCATTACTCGTGTGAATCTCGGTGCGAATAAATTTTGATAAAGTTCACTTGTCAAAGCAATCTTCCATCTTCCAATACTATTTTACTTGCATCATGTGAACGCTTAAATATCTAAATTGTCATTTTGTTGTAGACCACCCAGTTTAGCTCTTATATTAGGCACTACAATAAAAATGGTAACTTTGTTTTAATAATAATTTTGTCTTTGTAATGTTTTTGGCTCGGAACATTTTAGAATAGTCCGTGAGTGATAAGGTGTAGTGCTGTGTTCACATCCGTTACCACAGAGATGTCCAAAAGTAGTTTACTAACTAATTTTTCTTTTACTTAAGATCACAACATTTTAGGCCGCTTTATTTATTTAAGATAAATTATTAAAAAAACAGCTTTTTATAAACCTCTGTAAATTGGTCACTATTTAAGAGCAATTTCCTAAACGGAAAATTTAGTTCTGCAGTCATAAAAGCTAGTACGAACAACATTTTTGTATAATTTTTTTTGTAGTTGATTTAGAAGTCATTTCTTTAATTTTTGCCAGAAGGAAAAAAAATTGGAGAATGTACAAAAAAAAATAATGATCTAAAAGTACTTTGGACCCCTCTAATTAATTTTGTGCTAGGTTGCAGAAGGTAACTCTCTGGCAGGATGTAGCCTAATCAATTTAGATTATAAATCTGAAAAAGAAATAAAAATCTAAGGACGGGAACTTGAGTTATGACTGCAGAACTAATGCTCGATTTCATGATTTTTCACAATTTTTCCTCCCAAACTCGCGCGCCCTCTAGGGATTCGCATTAATTATCAGTTATTTGGTCATAATTTGCAAAGAAGGTTCAGAAAAGTGGTTGGTGCCGGCATGGGATTTTCCGAGTTAATTTTCGTTTTGTTTTTAAGAAAAATAAAAAGATATGATAATATTTTTTATTTTATTATAAAATTAAAAGAATATTCAATTTGTAGTTTCATTATGGGTGGCAATAGTGATTCAGAATCCAAACATTGTGCGAAAAAAGCACGAAAAATGTGTGTTCATTTTACGCCGATTTTTTTTACGCCGGTGTCTCTCGGAACGGAACCCCGGCGTAAAACGACCTTTAGCTGTATATTAATTTATCTGCTGCCAGTATTCTTTTGCCTTTTCGAATATTCGGCATGAATATTTAGCCTTCCAATGAATAGTTAAAAATGGCCGAATAGTTACCGAATATTCGGTGCACCTCTAGTTGTCTGCCGAATAGTAAAATTTGTGATGTTAATATGCGATAGTTGACAAACTATTAGAAACTTCCTTTATTTCTTTATCTCTTTAGCTCTTTGACACTTCCTTCTGGAAATCGAATTGGCAGTTTAGTATGAGGAGCAAAGCGTATCAAATAGGTTTTGTAAAAACGGGACAGGATTTTATTATAAATGAGTCATATACAAGTATTTTTCCAAATCAGTAATTTCCTAAAGCCAACAGCTGTTAGATGATTTACGATTTCTAATGGTCCTTGAAGAGAGCAGGGGTAATTTTATAGGAAAAGTCCTCAGTTAATTCAATGACTCTTTTGACTTAGGGGAATACACATGTCTGGGGAGTATTCTTTTAAGCAAATAACAAAAGAATAATTATTTCATTGAAGACTAGTTTTGTACTTGTATTTAGAAACCCAGAAAATATAAATTTTCTACAAAATTTTGTCATAAGTAATTTAAGAGGCTTGCTCTAATTTAGGCAAATAATAAAATTTCGCCGGAATTTTTAGGCATTTTATAATTTCCCAACCATAACATAGAAATATATCTGCAAGTTTGATACTAAACGATGCAATAGAAAAAGATGTGCTTATGTTAAAAATTAAAATCTGTATTTTTCCAAATGTCATGGAGTTATGATTTTTTAATTAGGTTTCAAAAATTTCCTTTTATGTTCAATTCCCTTTTGCTTTACTGGTCTCTAATGTACAGGGCGATGATAAAGTTTGGAACCTTATTCATAACTGCCGTATTTAATTGTTTTGAGAAAATCGCTCGGACAGGTCTATCTTAGTTTTTAAAATGCCATCTCTTGATATAAAAAAATATGAATGACGTCACTGGTGCTTTAATAATGACGCCATCAGCGATTTTTTTTAATGGAAGCCCCCACTTTATTACTCATTATCGATAGAAATTCATGTCACTTAAACAATGATATAAAAAACAATTAAATTTTTAAACAAATTTTTCAATAAAAAATCTTTTTAATTCAAAAAAGGAAATTTTTATTTTAACGAAAAAGGTTTTATAAAAATAAATTAAAATGAATTTGAAGTTATCAATAAAAACAAAAGAAAGTAAATGTTTAAATAATGCGCATTCTAATGCAAATGTAAAATGTATTTAACAAAATTTAATAAATTGTCTTGAAAAAGTAATTTTTTGATTCCATTTAAATGTAAGGAAATTTACAAAAAATAAAATTTTAAATTTACCATTTATTGAAATCGGCCAAAATAAAGCTTATAGAACATTCAAATTTTTTAAATTTAATAGTACAAATTAATGTTAAGTTTATATTAAAAAAATTTTAAACGAAAATTTGTTTACAAATGCAACAATTTTTTTATATCATCGTTTAAGTGACATAAATGTCTATCAAAAACCAGTGAAAAAAGTGGGGGTTTCCATTTAAAAAAATCGATGATGACGTCATTGCTAAATCACCAGTGACGTCATTAATATTTTTATTATACCAAGATATGGGATTTTAAAAACTAAAATTGACCTGACCGAGCGATTTTCTCAAAAAAAATAAATACGGCAGTTATGAATTAGGTTCCAAACTTTATCATCCCCTTGTATAATGGGTTTACTTATTTTCATAGTACGCACGTTTTGCATCTGAAAATAATGAGAACGAGGAAAAATAATTTATACTTGTAGTTGTTTTTTCCACGTCGCCAATTTTTTTAACACTGCAAAAACCTCAAAAAAACGAAAAATTTCGGTGGACAAAGAAAGTTTGAAAAACGAGATCAGCTTTATTGTTAATATATAAAAACTATGGTAGTGAAATAAAACGTTGGTAGAATTCGAAATACTTTTATCAATGGAAGAAGTTTTTATCATCCAGGGGAAATTATCACCCCCTTCTTTGTATTCAACACTGACTCTTATTTACCACTTACCACAACAGACCCTAGTCTAGTCACTAGTAACTAGGCTAGCTTATCTATACCTTAAATCTAAATAGGCACCTAGTTTTACCTGTAAGTAGAGTATGATGGTAGATAAAAATGTTAGTACTTTACTGGATTTTTAATTTAGGTGTATAAAACCTAATAAAACAGCAAAAGTCGAAGGTCGCTTTTTGTTTACTTCCTCTCTGTTCTATAATTAACGCTATAATAAAACGATGGAAACTAATAACTACCGCAAATTCACATAACATTCATATTATTATTTTATTATAAAACATTTTCAAATTAGAAAAATCTAGTTATAAATTTTGAAAATTCCTAGAAATGAAGTCAAGAGGCGAATTAATACCTAAATCACTTTTCGTCCTGAAACAAATTAACTTTAATTTATTAAAAAAATGCGCATATTATTACAAATTGGCGTTTAACATCTTTTAACAATAAAAATAAACATTGATTAACAGCTAGAAAATTTTTATGACATTGACCGTGATAACAGGTTGACCACATAAAATATTCGTAAATGATAAATAAGTTATTCCTAGAAATTTGAAATGGTATAAAAATGAAAAGTAACTTACAACTTTTTTATTTAAAGTTTATCCATGATAAAAACAAAAATAATTTTAATTGGGTAATAACCCTGAATTATTATAAGCACTGTTGTGTTTATTATTTATTTTAGGTGGTTATTTAATCAATGAGTGTTGAACTGTTGTGTGCTAATCGATCGATTTTTGAAACGGCGCGGCGAGGAGTACACGCAACGATCCGTCGCGACGTCAGCCAGGAACTGGCGACTGGCGAAACTGGCGGAACTGTGGAACTGGTAACTGGTGTGCTCCAAACTTCTGGGCATCTGCTGGGGCCCGTGCAGAGACCGCTAGGCTAGAATGACGCTTTTGCTTTTCAGCCGTTATCGGTTGGTGGGAGACGCTTTTCGGAAGCACGCAAGCGTCCTTTGCCTTTGCATTTATTGAAATTAATTATCCTTTGTTGTTGCCATGTTTTGTTTACCTTAAACAATAATAATTCATATCAGTACACAGCACATAATTTCAATAACTAGCATCTACTGTCATCTACTCAAATAAAATAACCAAACCAAAAAAAAAAACCCTATTAAATCTCAAATCTTATACTCGCACCTCACACTTTTTTGAAAATTTCTTTAAAGATTTTAAAAAGTTTGCTTGAAATTTAAATACAGGGTGATTGAGACCACCCGTGCCACCCATTTATCTCGAGAACGCGTTATCGTATATGGCAGAAATAAAAAAATTTATTACCAATGTAAACCTAAAGAATCCATTGGTGAACTTATTTTTTCCGGAACAATCCGGAACTATCCGGAAATTTGATTTTTTAAATGGAAACATATAGGTCGAGTTTGGTATGGTTTGATAGGTCTTTCAAATAACTTTTATTAAAATATTTTTTTAATATCTTCCATAGTTTAGAATTTATTCGAAAAACAAAAAAATGTTAAAAAAAGTAAATAAAAATTTTTGCATATTTTGAAGAATTTTGTTTAAGTATGGACAAGTTTAAAGTTGGTAAAATATTAGAATTTGTAGAAAGAGTTAATAAATTTATAAAATTCTTCAAAACATGCAATAATTTTTATTTACCTTTTTTAAGATTTTTTTTTTGTTTTTCGAATAAATTCTAAAGTATGGAAAATATTAAAAAAATATTTTTATAAAAGTTGTTTGTTCTTAAAAGACCTATCCAACCATACTTATATTTTTCCGGAACAGCCCGGAACTATCCGAAACCGGATATCGCTTTGATTTTTTAAATTTGCAACATAGGTCGAGTTTGGTGTGGTTTGATAGGTCTTTTCAAAATAAACAACTTTTATTAAAATATTTTTTTAATATTTTCCATACTTTAGAATTTATTAGAAAATCAAAAAAAATGTTAAAAAAAAGTAAATAAAAATTTTGTTGAAATATGGACAAGTGTGATATTTAAAGTTGATAAAACATTAGAATTTGTAGAAAGAGTTTATAAATTTATAAAATTCTTCAAAATATGCAATAATTTTTATTTACCTTTTTTAACATTTTTTTTTATTTTTCGAATAAATTCTAAACTATGGAAAATATTAAAAAAAATATTTTTATAAAAATTGTTTGTTCTTAATAGACCTATCAAACCATACTTATATTTTTCCGAAATAACCCGGAACTATCCGGAACCGGATATCGCTTTGATTTTTTAAATTGCAACATAGGTCGAGTTTGGTGTGGTTTGATAGGTCTTTTCAAAATAAACAACTTTTATTAAAATATTTTTTTAATATTTTACATACTTTAGAATTTATTAGAAAAACAAAAAAATGTTAAAAAAAGTAAATAATAATAATTGCATATTTTGAAGAATTTTGTTGAAATATGGACACGTGTGATATTTAAAGTTGATAAAACATTAGAATTTGTAGAAAGAGTTTATAAATTTATAAAATTCTTCAAAATATGCAATAATTTTTATTTACTTTTTTTAACAATTTTTTTTTTGTTTTTCGAATAAATTCCAAACTATGGAAAATATTTAAAAAATATTTTAATAAAAGTTATTTGTTTTTGAAAGACCTATCAAACCATATCAAATTCGACCTATGTTGCCGTTTAAAAAATCAGAGTTACCTCCGGTTCCGAATAGTTCCGGGTTGTTCCGGAAAATAATAAGTTCACCAATGGATTCTTTATTCTTTAGGTTCACTTTAATAATAAAATCTTTTGTTTCGGCCATGTACGATAACGCGTTCTCGAGATAAAAGGGTGGCACGGATGGTCGGAATCACCCTGTATTCCTGTATACAGGGTGTCCCAGCGCTACGAGGAAGTAACATTACTCTAAAATGAAAAAAGATGTCGACATGCGGTTTTCCATAGAATGTACAATACTTTTAATCGCACATTTCCAAAATATTTTAATAATATACCGGATATCCATTTCAAGATGGCAGATCAAAGTTATGTATTTTTAAATGGAACACCCAGTATCATATGACATTTTTCGATTCCTTATAAAAAAATAATTACACTAGATAAAAACTTTTATGGGTCTATCTTCGCTCGTTTTGCTGATATTTGCCATTTAAGCCAAAAATAGAACCATTTTTGAAAAATCGTTGCTCTAAAACAGATGAACATTTTCTGTTCAAATTTTGTCTAAAATTTTTCAACATCGTCTAGTCTACAACTATCATGTCAAATTAAAGTTTGTGAAATTTTTTTATCAAGGTGAATTTTGTTTTAACGCCCCTTTTGTACTTTTGATAATAACTAAACCGAAATAGTGAACTCTTCTAAAGAAGAAATTGTAAATATGCTGTAATAGTATATTAAAAAACGAGTTTCATAAGTCGCATATTGTAGCACGCGTTCAATTTTAAAATACGAGTCGCGTAGCGACGAGTATTTTTATGAACAAGTGCTACTATCGACTTATGAAACTCGTTTTTTATACTATTTTTTCTATTTTGCGCCTTTTTATCTATTTAAAATAAAATATTATAGTTTTCAATTTTAGTAACTTTTCTGGTAGTTGGCAACTCTAATGTCAGGTTTGTCAAATCATCAAATAACCTGTAAATCGCTTGGCAACTGCCACTTTAAAATCAATAAACTTCAGTGCTACCAACTTGGAAAAATAAAATTTACTACTCAGTAACGCACCGATAGCAGTGCGGTACTGGCTAGTAACGCACTGCTGTCAGTGTGTTACTAGCGACTACTAGTAACGCACCAAAATAGAAAAACAAAGTTCTGCAAAAGGGGTTTCCTTGGTAACATCAGTTGTTAAATTTTCAAAATATGCTGAGATTTAGACAGGGCCGCGTCTAAACCTTTTCGGGCCCTAGGCACAAATTTTATTCGCGGGCCCCTTGTAGTGGCGGATTTGGCACTTGAGGGTCCTACGCAAAAATTCCTATGAGGGCCCCGGGATACCTCAAAATTGGTCTAATCCCAAAATATTATCACTTCATTTTTAATTTTTTTTAAGTTGCAATTTAGCTTTTTGGGGGCCCCAAAAAAAGAGAGGTCCTATTAGTCCGAATATAAATCCGTTAAAAATTTGTACAAAAATAACCGCCTAAACTCGAATTAATTTTGGGGTTAATTTGAATAAATTAAAGGATTCTGCAATAAGTGAAACCGACATTATTGAAAAATTTTAAAGGAAACATTAAAAAGAAATGAGATTTTCTAAAAATTAGGCTATCCAACTGTTCGAAGCTGCAAGATGATTTTAAAAATTTATATAAAAAATAACCACGTGAGCTAAAATTTATTTGTCGGTTGATTTGAATAAATGAGTGAATTCTACAAAATAATAAATCCGAGTTTGTTGAAAAAATCCAAGGGAAACAATAAAAAACTAAAATTTTGTAAAAATTGCAATAAATTTACTTGTTAAAGGTATAAAATTTATAAAATAATAAATAAGCAAGCTAGAATTAATTTTGTGATTGATTTGAATAAATTAGAAAATTCTGCAAAAAATAAACTCGAGTCTGTTGAAAAAAATCCAAGGAGAAAATAAAGTAAAAATTGCAGTATTTTACTTGATGATTTTTAAAAAAATATAAAAAATAACCAATTTTGCGGTCGATTTGAATAAATTAGATAGTACTGCAAAATATAAACCCGAGTTTCTAAGAAGAACATTAGAAAAATGAGTTTTTGTAAAAATTGCACTATTTTACTTTTTGAAGCTGTAAAGTGATTTTTCAAATATTATAAACAAATAACTAAGCGCGCCAGAATTAATTTTGCGGTCCATTAAATACATATATTTGAGAATTCTACCTACTTGGGGACAAAAATTGCTATAGGAGCTCCGGGATACTACAAAACTGGTCTCATCCCGAAATGTTAGCAGTTATTTTTTATTTTTTTTAAGTTGCAATTTAGCTTTCTTGGGGGCCTCAAAAAGAAAGGGAGCCCTGGGCTCCAGCCCTATTATTTGACCGTATATAAATCCGCCCCTGGCACCTTGTTCTTTTTAAAAACACATTTTAACCATGTTGATTTAAACTTCTTATTTTATAGAAAGTTTGTTATAATTTAATTCTACTTTGTTATATTTTTTTATCATTTGTTTATATATTTTTTTATAATAGGATCTGTAAAAAATGAAAATGTATTAAAAAAATCTCAAAAACGGGCATCTGCCTAGTGGGAAACGCGGCCCTGGATTTAGAAAATCAAAATTGATAATTGAAAGTTTCGATTTTATTTGTGTTGTAAAAGAACAAAAACTGCTATTACAATATAACAACATTATTAAAAAAGCGAAATAGAGAAAAACACAAATAAATCCCCAAAAAAATTCATCAAGACTGCTCTATTTTGTCTATTTTTCACTGTTTCTCAGTTTGGATATTATAATATCCTAAACCATTGATAAGCGATCATACAAACATTATATCAATAGAAAGCTTGTAAAAAATGCAATCGATTGATGTTAAAATGTACAGGGTGTTCCATTTGAAAATTTCGTTTAATTGTTCAATTTGCGTTTCATAAGGCACCCTGATAAAAAATTATCACAAACATAAATTTGACATGATAGTTGTAGACTAGACGATGTTGAAAAATTTTTGACAAAATTTCAACCCAAAATGTTCATGTGTTTTAGAGTAGTGATTTTTCTAAAATAGATCTTTTTTTGGCTTAAATGGCAAATATCAGCAAAACGAGTGATGATAGACCCATAAAAGTTTATACAAAGTATAATTATTTATTGATAAGGAATCCAAAAATGTCATAATATACTGGGTGTTCTATTTAAAAAAACATAACTTTGGACCTTTTGTCATTTTAGAGTAATGTTACTTCCTCGCAGCGCTGGGGCACCCTGTATGTATAGCAAGGACGATACTTAAAATTAGTGATGTATAAATGGCGGCTGTATATTTTTTTGATGAATAGCATGATAAAATAAATATCAAGCAAAATTTGCTATAAATAAATTTCGTTAAAATTAACATTTTTATATTTGTCTTTTGGGACTTGTTTATATTAATTTGACACCGTAAAGCCAAAAACCAAAAAACATTGCACTAATTTTCAAAAATATAATAGTATATTGTTTTATTAGGAGTAAAAGAAGAATTTCTCAATCGTATGTATTTTAAATACTATTCGTCTTTTGTTTCAAAGCCGCCTTTAAATGATAATGCTAAAACCTATTTTTTATCACCATCTTTATTGGACTGTAGCTTCCTTAGGAAGCGAAATCGGGCTTAGTTCATAGGAAGTTTTTTTGTCTAGAATTGAATAAGGAATATTAGTATAAAATCAAAAATGATTTTATGTTAACCATAAAAAAGTTGCCGCTCTTTATAACCCCAACCCTCTTTAAAACTACCCTTCCAGAGCTTTCAAAAAATCTAAAAAAAATTGAGAAATTATATCTTAAACGTATTAGTCTTCACACCAAATTTCAAATCTTTATTACAAACCGTTATCAAATAAATTACAAAAAACCTATAGTTTTAGTCTTAATAGTTAAAGGGCTGTAGCTCCCTTAGGAAGCGAAATCGGACACATGTTTATAGGAAGTTTTTTTCTTAAAATTAGTTGTAGAATCGCCTTCTAAATTTTGGCCGCTTAATTTCTGGACACCCTGTATAATTGAACATGAAAAACTTGGACCGTTTTATTTGCAAACTGAAATCATATGATCAAAATTATCGTATATCAATTGTAACTGATAATTTATTGGGAATTTTAACTACGTAAAGAGGGCGTTATAAATGGAGGATATTCAGTACTTAACATTGTCTAAAATTGTGTTTAAATTGCTAACTAAATATTCAACAAAACTCAAGTAGATTTAAATTAGAAAAACTTGAGATGTATTTTCTTTAAGTCCAACTTTATTATTTATACTTTTTGTATAAAATAAATCTTCAGGTATTTAAGAATCTTTTTTTGTCAAGATGATAGTGACATCATGACGATGGGATTTAATAATCCCGAAATCGATAGTATTTAATTTATTTTATACAAAAAGTATAAATAATAAAGTTGGACTTAAAGAAAATACATCTCAAGCAGTCCAAATATTTGTGTCATCCTTTAATTTATTCAAGTAGATTTATTTAAAGCTTCAGTAAAGCTCAAAAAAACATGTCCCAATGCGTTAAGGGTCATTTATGTTACTCGCGCTGCGCACCGATATAAACATTAAATACCCAGTTTAAATAAATACTAGCAACAATATACACAGTTTTGCATGATAATTGAAAACTATTGTAGATATTATTTATGTTTATGAGTTTTTTTTTTGTTGCAGCGTTTAAAAAATTGTGATAAATCATGAAATCGAACATTACTGGCAACAGCATATCTCTAGTTTCTTTTGACAGATTTTTAGTTGAATGACTCTAGAATCTAAAATAAAAAAAAGTATACAAAAATAAGGTTTGCACTAGCATATCTAGTGTTATCCGTAAACTGCTATTTTTACCTATTAGAAAATGACTCTTAAATCAAAAGAGGAAGTACTGAATATAGAAGTTCATATTTTTGCCACCAGAGGGCGAGCGGAATAAAAAAATTCCCAATAAAATCAAATCAAACATAAAACACACCTGTTATTTAATATGAAACACTCTGTATAGTGATTAATAGTAGGCAACCAAGTTATCCTGAAAATAATGACCAATGAAAACTAGGGTAGCTTTAAATTTAAATATTAAAAATCCAAGTTACAATAAAATTGTATTATTCATCGTTAACACGATTAAGAAAGTCATAATATGGATACAAAAGTAACAAATTCTAACGCCATTTCTGTAAATATGTATATTATTCCACACATAACCTATTTCTTTCTTGCATTATTCACTTTTGATCAAGGAACAAACAAAACATACTTTTTAAAAAAGTTCGAAAAACATAATTAACAGAAGATTTTTAATTTAAATAATATGAATTCTAATGGCAAGTTTTTACTGTATGCATTTGCTATTTTAGTTTCACATTTTTACTTTGCCATATTTCAAGAGAAAATAACAAGAGGGAAGTATGAGTTAGTTACTACAAATGAAGCTGGGGAAACTGTGGTGGTGACTGAGAAGTATACTTTCGCTGTTGCATTATCATTTATACAGTGCTTGGTTAGTTATGTAGTAGCGAAATGTATAGTTGTTCTAAAGAAAGAGGTTGAAACTCACAATATTAATGGTTTGTATTGTGGTTCTGCCATGACTTACTTGGTGGCTATGGTTTGCTCAAATATGGCTTTGCAATGGGTTTCGTATCCTACACAAGTAAGTTTTATGGTGTTATTTTGAACAAGATACGATGTAAAATGAACATCCTTTTTATTACTATTTCAATGTACAATAAGGTATGTCAAATCTGATGGTGCGAATAAAAATAATATTCTGAACAATCCAGTTTATGGTGCAATTCTGTGCAAAACCGTAAGCCCTTACAGGAAATATCTTTAAGGTTTGTTATATGGGTTCTATTGGACGGTTTCCATAGTTACCTCATAGATACGTTTCGTAAGGGCTTACGGTTTTGCACAGAATTGACACATAATGGTGCAATTCCAAGCAAATCTGTAAGGTAACCATGAAAACCGTTCATTACAACTCGTATAACAAACTTTACAGATTTTTCCTTAAGGATTTTCACAACATTGCACCATTAGTATACAGAATAGCGTTTCTTTTACTTTTGACATCAGGAGCGTGTTCCGTTTTAGATGAATTAATTAGAGTAATCAACTGACAGGTTACTCCTCAGTTGAACAGTTTCCGAACACCTCGTTTGGAACTCTGATGATAATTTACACTATAGCGACTTGTTATAAGTTGATTATTTAAAAAATTGTACTTTTATTTCTTTTTAATGATTTTATTTCGAGATATAAGATACATTAAAACTTATGTAGATTTCAAGTTTGTGACTAATTATGTGAATTGGCAACGTATTTTGATGTTGGAAGCTTAAAGTTAATTAAAATTGAAAATAAGCTGATTATTTTAAACAATTCGAACTATATAGCTATAAGCAATTTCCACATTATTTTCGATTTTCCTCTAAATTTCCTATTTAAAGCTTGATCTCAAATATTAAAAATTTGGTTAAAGAGCATTAACAATAAACTTGACAAAAGTTCTGCGCATATCGAGTAACTTCTTCACGACCAAAATTGGTCGTGAGATTCCAGACTCCTCCGGGGAACGAAAAATGTTTCCGAACAGGGTGACATTCAAGTTTAACAGCGCTGTTAATGCTGATATTTTTTATTCAGAATAACACACCATAAGATGGATTGTTCAGAATACAATTTTTTACTCGTGCTGTCAGTTTTAACAAAAGTTATGTCACATAACATTGAAATATTGACAACAGCGATGTTAAATTATTTACAGCGTTTGTTCATCCCAATAATACCATTAAGGGTGGGTCGCATGAAAAAGTTTAAACTCGGTTTTAGCTAAAACCAAGCTTAAACAGACAAGTATGATATTTTTTGCCTGTATTTTGTCATACTTTTCAGTTTAAAACTGGTTTTAACTAAAACTTTTCCGTGCAACCCACTCTAAATATTTAAATGTAATGTTACTAATATAGTTATTTAAATCCATACAAGAACAAGAAACATTCTAGAGAGTTTGATAATACTACAAATGGGAAGAGCGGGATTTGTTACTAATTTTAATTGTAATATTTTTGTGGAGTAACCTGTCCGGATCAACACATTTACTTTGGCATCTTTCAAAACTTTAAATATCTATATCCACAATCTGGATACAAATTCACATTTTCTGCCATTCACTCTGTAAGTTTGTCAACGCTGAAACAGGCAGGATGACAAGTTCCCTGGTTTCGTGGTTTAAGGTTTAACTATAAAAGTTTATGAACCAGTTCTTCTTTACAATTTCTACAAAAACTGCTAAAAACATTGCATAAAAACCAATTTTTAAGAAACAAAATATTTAATGAAGTGCTTGTCTTGCAAATAAACATTTAAAAACACCACGGTCTTTAAAAATTGAGGATTGTAGGTCTTGCCAAAATAAACAGATGAAAACAATATTAAATATACATTTTTAAAATACTTATATAGACCTTAAGGCTAATTTACACGAATCCAGAATCCACCATGTTGATACGCGATTGATTCAACCAAATAAGTAAAGCATGTAAACGTGTAATTCAACGAGATCGGTTTTTCCGGGGGCCCCTGGAAGGAAGTATTGACTTGTAAGCTCTACTTCCCATAAAACATCATTCGATGTATCGGGTATTGTCACACACACAATCACAGTATTAATGACTGTGATGTGTGGCAATCCACAGCTCGGCTTTTAATTTACTATCTCCGGATTCGTCGCACAGAACTTGGGAAACTGTGGAAAACCAAGCTGAGATAGCGGTCGTAAGTCCAAATACCCCCAGAATCTTTACTAACTAACTAACTTAGTTAAATGTGATAGATTTACTACATTGAATCAACCGAAAATAGAAAATATCCGTTTAAACAAACAATTTCCCAAGCGTTGAATGTATAATTTTCTATTTTCACTATTACTGACGTGTGCCCACTGATGGTACCGTGTGCGGTGAAAAGACCGGGTGGCGGGAGTGCGAGTTTTCGTGGGAATAGTTGTGCCACATAGCGACTTGTTTTGCTTCTTGTGGTAATTCTTCCCGCCATTAGAGACGTGACTTCGGTAAGAAAAGCACCCTGCCTGTGCCAATTCACGGTCCTATTTAACAGGGTCCACATTTTATGCAACCGCACCCTGGTAACTGGTAACCTCTCGTCTGAGAGCCAATGTTAAGAGAGCGAGAGCGTGAAGTCGATTTCGCAAGCACGCATACATATATCCCTATATTGAAGGATTCTGAGTTGCATGGGTGGAGGTCATTCTCTGGGTAATTTTTCCAACCTGCGACTTTCTTGAGGAGGATCTCCACGTGGTTTCCCACGGGCGCCCCGATCTTTGGTTCGGAGTGGCCGACTCTCCGATGATGGATGGTCGCAGGATTGGTTATGGTCGCTAATAGTAGGCAGGAAGTACCCGATGCCCGGATTTAAAAGCCTGGGTAAAGGTAACCTGACTGCACCCTCGAACGAGCTTCATGGCGAAAGCTTGGTAAGCCGATGCATTTGGCCTCATATCCCCGCTTGATGTAAACCGTGTTCCGTGTTAACAAATTTGGTTCAGCCAATGAATTCAATTCAACCAAAGTGATCAGGTTTAATTCAAGTAGAGTGTAATCAACGGAGGTGATAGTTAAACAAAGTAGGCGGCGTCCAATCGTTTAACTCGGTGTGGATTCATTTCGTTGAATCAACCAAATATACCATTGTAAACAATCTACTTCTGGAACGTCGAATCAGGAATCAGGGATTCTAAAGGCTAAAGGCCGCATGACACTTGCGACTTTACTGTATAAAATATAAAATCTTCAGCTATTTTCTCGTGAGTTTTCTATAGTAAAAACTCGCAAGTATCATACACGTTTTCTTAATATATTAACAATATATATTAGATGTTAGTGTCCAAAACATAATACAACTTACATACACCTTGCACAGATAAGCAAGATAATTAAAGCACAACAATTATTATTGTAATGTTTGTTTTTTACATTTTTAAAATAAATTATTTTATAAAAATAATGTATTTTCAGTTGAAGTGTCAGGAAAATAAAAGACCTTGAAATGAAAAAAAAGTCAAATTTTTTTGATCCCCTCCCCCCCATCAGGTCAAGGTCACCGGCAGCGGCCCATTATTAACATTTTCCCAGCGCACCACTAGGTGAGGCCAGTAAAAAGGTCACCACACTGCCCCAGTGAGCTCTACAGTACGGTATGCGCCTGGTCTAAGACCCATTGTTTTACCAAAACTATATGACAAATGTGTAACAAGAAATGTAGTGTTTTTTGTTTTTTTTAATACTTACACATATAAATATAAATTCTAAAAGGAAAACATTTTTTTCAATTTAAAATTATCATCAAACGTATTGCATTATGATTATGAGTTTTGTACTTGTACAGAAGTGAATTTTATACAGGATGTTCCAAAAATGAAACCTTCGACCCTTGAAAAGTATTAAAAATATGAATTGGTAAAATGTTAAACTTTTGAAAGTTTCTGGGACAATGCAAATAAAAAAATTACAGACAGGGGTGGCCCTAGTTTCATGGACACCCAGTATATTCAAAGCTGACTTTGAATTCCAGGAAGTTCTTCCATTTGTAAAGGCCGCATGACACTTGCGAGTTTTGTTAAATTTAAATTTATTTATGTTTTGAGGACTTGTTTGTACTCGCAAGTGTCATACGGCCTTAAAGTAAAAACCAACGAAATTTACAAGAAATTTGTAATTTCTGTTTCAACAACCGTTTATTATTTATTGGAAATTACTTTTTTGAAAAATTTGGGCTCCGGTTGTGAATATAAAGGATAGCCAGAGAGAAACAAAAAAGAAGCGGTCATCCAAATGAAAACGGATACAGAAATAGTATTTAATAGTAGGCAACCAATTTATCCTCAAAATAATAACCAATGAAATCTAGGATAGATTTAAATTTAAATATTAATAATTCAAATTGCGATAAAGTTTTATTATTCATCATTAACACGAACACTAAAGCCATAATATGCACATAAAATACAATTTGCAACAACAATTTTTTGGTAAAAGTTGTTAAAATACGTGTCTTTTAAACATAACCTCTTTCTTCATTGAACTATATTAGGAACAAGTAATAACATACAAACCATATTTTAAAAATATATTTAAAAGAAGACATTTATTTTAAATAATATGAATACTAATGGCAAGTTTTTACTGTATGCAGCTGCTATTTTTGTTTCATATTTTTACTTTGGAATATTGCAAGAGAAAATAACAAGAGGGAAGTATGAATTAGTTAGTACAAATGAAGCGGGTGAAAATGTGATAGTAACTGAAAAGTATACTTACGCACTTGCATTAGTATTTATACAGTGCTTGGTTAGTTATGTAGTCGCTAAATGCATAGTCGTTCTGAAGAATGAGGTTGAAGACAAAACCCACAATATTAATGGTTTATATTGTGGTTCTGCTATGACTTACTTGCTGGCTATGGTTTGCTCAAATATGGCTTTGCAATGGGTTCCATATCCTACACAAGTAAGGCAAAATTTTAAAATATTTATCTGAAATGTAATGTTAGTTATTTATAAGTGTAGTCAAACCACAAAAAGTAAGCTATTTGACACCACTACAAATTTTATTGAAATTTGGTGGATTTCATAATAATAATTGTACTTTTACGGTTGGCTCTGTCCAATATTTCGAATATCAACAAATCTGCTTTGACCATGTAAAGTTCATAGGTAAAGTTGCCTTATTTTGTGATTAGACTATAATAGTTTTTTGTACAGCCCTTTTCAATTTTTTAAATTGGGGGTGCTTTTAATGGAAGGCATAGATGGAGGGTAGTCAGTACTTATCAATATCAAATATCAACAATTCAATTCTGTTTAAAAGACATTATTGTATCTAATAGGCTTAATAAAAAGAAAATAAAAAAAAACTAATAATGCCTGTGATGTAACGAGTATTAACAGCAATATTCCAAAATTACAAATAAGCGACCTGTTGTACCGTCGGTTGTACCCCTACTCCTTAGACTGTAAGCCATACTCAAAATTTTAAATGACAATTTTTTCATTGCATTTCTGTCAATTTTAAAATTTAGGTACAACATATACTTATGCCCGTTTTCACCAACGATTCCTAAAACTTAGCCATTGCTTATAGCATTAGTTGCTTGGTATTTTTTATTAAATGATTAAAAATACCTAGCAACCAGCGCTATAAACAATGCCTAAATTTTAGGAATCGTTGGTGAAAACGGGCATTAGAAGTTTAAGGAAAAGGGGTGAAATTGGCAACTGTGTTCTTAAAATTTTAACTGGCAATTTATTTAACAAAAAAGATCTAAAGATCCATTTATGACTGAATGTGAAAAGGCCAACAAATTTGTCGATATTTATGTTTGTAGTGTTTATAGATTTCTCTTTTGTTTATTTTAAGATGTTTTTTGTTTTTTTTTTAAATCGCGATTTCGGAGATCATAGGTGGAAGTTTGTAACGAACGAGTTAATCTCGAAACGAGATAAAAATCGTAACCATAGTAATGCAGTAAACAATCCTCCGTTCTTGGTACGTTAGGAGTTACAAACTTCCATCTCAGATACGACCTCTGGTGGTTAATTTAAAAGCTAGAAGTGAAGTAAAAAATGAAAACCTATGTATGTAAATTTTGTGTGTAGGTACTTATAAATCAATTTTTTAGTAACCAAAAATGTTATAAACGCTAGTGCAGTTACTAAAACCAATGAAAACTCAAAGCCCAACAAAGCCTTTACTCACCTTCCTCCATTTTTTGACAAAATTCATGTCGAAATAGCGCCATCTATACGTATTCCAAATTCCCAATATTTTTTATTTTTAAATTGTAACATTTAAATTAAAAAAAAATATTTAAAATGAAAAATATTCAGTTTGAATCTTTATAAACCTACTACTTAATGTGGTATTTGTAAAATGAAGTCTCATAAAAGTGATGCAAATTGAATATCTGAATATACAGGGTCCGCCAAAAAAATGAAAACACCTCAATATTTTTTGAACCGTATTGAATTAAAAAAAAATGTTTAGACAAAAGTTTATTGAATTTAACCAAGCTACCATTTAAACATATTTTTAATATACAGGGTGTTCGTTCTATTACTGTTACAGCACCTAACTTTCGTTTTTTAAATGTCACACCCTGTATATTTTTGGATTCTACGATTAAAATGAGTAAACTTTTCTAGAAATCATTTTTTTATAAAACTCATCGTACTGAGTTACAAACAATTGTTTAATGTTAAGTTCGGCAATAAGGATGACATATTTTTAACTTTTTATAAATATTAAACAGCTCTAACAAAGTCAATCCTCTTTTTAAAGTTTAAGTAACAAAAATTTAATTAATTCATTTATACTTTTGTTTAATCAATTTATTAAATTCAATAAATTAACCTAACCTAACCTAACTTATTTTAATTAAAAAAATAGTTTAAACAAAAGTATAAGTGAATTAATTTTAAATGTATGTTACTTAAACTGAAAAAAAATGATTGAGCTTTGTTAAAACTCTTAAATATTTATAAAAAGTTAATAATACCTTATCTTTATGGACGAACTCAACATTAAAGAATTGCTTGTAACTTGACAACAAAGAGTTTTATACAAAAATTTTTTCTACAAAAGTTTACTCAAATTAAACGTAGAATCCAAAAATAAAAATATACAGGGTGTTCTATTTAAAAAACTAGTTAAGTGCCGTACCACTAATAAAACGAACCCCCTGTATATTAAAAATATGTTTAAATGGAAGCTTATTTAAATTGAATAAACTTTTGTTTGTACTTTTTTTATAAATTCAATATGGTTCAAAATTTTTAAAATATTTTTGACAACATACAAAAAGACTTAGAAAATCATCTTTTTTTTTTCTATTTCAATAATTTTAGAATTTTTCTAATATCTTAGTGGATAATTTTTTTTCATTTTTCAGGTTGTTGGAAAATCTGCAAAACCGATACCAGTAATGATACTAGGAGTACTTATAGGGAACAAGTCTTATCCTGCAAAAAAATATATTTGTGTCCTAATGGTAGTAGTTGGTGTTGTTTTGTTTATGTACAAAGATCAAACTGGAGGTAAAAGTGACCAATCTTCAATGGGTTTTGGAGAGTTATTATTGCTTCTATCATTATTTATGGACGGATTGACTGGAGCTATGCAGGTAAAATTATTTCATTTATGAATGTTAAATTTATAGTGTCATTTGGGTCCCAGAATCTAGGTACCTTTCCTAATTTTTTTAAATATTTACTTCCCTCGGGTTAAATTGATAATTTCTAATTCAAAAATAATTGAAGGGGCAAGAGGTTTTTAAGAAATTTTTAGTTTTATTTCTTTAAAAAATATTTGCTAAGTAATCTCGAAACGAAAATCTCTAGTGGTCTGGTGAATCATAATGAAACAAGGAAACCCTTTTATACCAAACACCATCAATGTTACACTGTAATAAAACCTTATTTTTCTAATGCATTTCGAAATCCAATAACTTCATCTTCAGAGAACACATACTTCAGAGCTACAATTATATTATAAAATAATAATAATTATTAATTTTTTAAGGAATTAATGAGAGCAAAAGCCAAACCTTCAGGTGAACAAATGATGTTACATATGAACTTTTGGTCATGTGTCTTCCTTTCAATTGGGCTTGTTTTAAGTGGCGAAGGATACTCATTCATCGAATTTGTATCAAGACATCCATACGTTTTAGGAAATATATCGTTATTTGCAATAGCTGGTTCTATTGGACAACATTTCATTTATTTAATGGTAGGTAAAAGTTTTGATAATTTTATTACAGGAATAAGAGGAAATGTTTCCAAAATTAACGTATTCTACAAAAAATATTTCAAATATATTTTTTTTTGAAAGTGGGGTTTTTTCTTAAAATGGTATAAGTAAAAAGACTTCAACTAAAATCATGTTATATTCTTTTTTCTTTACAAGTGATACATTTTTTACTTTCAAAGAAAATGTTCAACTAAATAATTCACTGTATTTTTTTTATACATGTATGTAATAACTAAATACTTTCTAGTAATAATTAATTTTATTCTTTTTAGGTTTCTGGATTTGGTCCTCTGCCAGTATCAATTGTAACAACAATCAGAAAGTTTGTCACTGTTTTAGCTTCAGTTCTCATCTTTGGAAATGTTTTGATGCCAAAGCAGTGGATTGGTGCCTTTATTGTTTTTTCTGCATTATTTATTGATGCATTATCAAAATCACCTCCAAAAAAGAAAGAGATTAGTTAAGGCTATGAAATTTAAATTTTATTTGTGATGTCTAGAAGAAAATATGTTTTTTGTATACTGTTATTATTTATTAATAAATGTATTAGAAAAAAGGTATTGAAATTTTAACTACCTGTAGGGGGCGCTGTTTCGCGAGTTTCCGGTGTATTCCTAGTATGTTTGGGACAAAAAAAATTATTTTGTTAATTTTTATAAATAAAATCTATTAAAACTACTCTTAAATAATTTAAATAGGTAAAATAAATTTTGAGTTATGAAATTCATTTGGCCGGTTTTGAGAAATTAATATCTATAATTTTTAAAATGAATTTTTTGGAAATATCTTTATTTTTCAAATGGCATGATAGTGGGGCCACCCCCTATTTAGATACAGGATTTTTTTTTCGACTAAAGTGATACCCAAGATGTAGGTAGAATCCTGAAGTTTACTTACTTACATATTTAAACAGCTGTTGATAAATTAATAAAATAAAAAGATTTAAAAAAATGAGTACCTGCATGCAGGGGCGGATTGGCCCATCTGGACGTTGGGACGTTTCCCGGTGGGCCGGTTGTTTTTTAGGCCCCTGATAAAATATCAAACTAAATGCACAAAAAAACAAAAAACACGTGATAACGTTTGGCACGGCGGAGGGATATTGTCTGCAAATGTGTTTATTTAATTTCCACATAAATTTATACAGGGTACCACAAATAACTGTGACAATTTTTTTGTGGCAATAGAGGAAGTGAAAAAATTATGTAAAATTTTAAGAAATTTTTGGACAGCTGTAAAAACTTTAAAAATATACTTAAAACAAAAAACGCAACGTCGAACTCTTCGTTTATACCTTAACTTTTTGCTAGCGTTGGAAAAAAAATATTAATTCAATTATTGAATAATCCATTATATAGTTATTTGTATTAATAAATTTATTATAAATAAATAAAGGTGTATCTGTATACAAATAACGTTTTTATAAATCAACAAGCTAGCGCACTTTCGAATTAAGACTAATTCATCATCAGGCTAAAAAGCAAATGGTTTTATGTTATTAATAAAATAAATAAATAATTAAATATGTAATATAAGAAAAATATTTACCAAAAAAGTTTAAAAATATGACCGTTAATCAAAAAATTGATTGACAATAAAATTTTTTGTTTTATTAAAACATTAAAATGGTATTAAAAACAGACTACTTATAGATTAATTTTACTAAAGAATTTGGTTGAATTAAAATTTTCAATATCGTTTAAATTATTTCCCTTACGTTTTGAAATATTAATTTCAAAAGATTCAGCTACATTCAATTTCTTTCCCTTGTCTAAATTATGTAAAATTGTAGCGAATGATTTTGGTTTGAAATTGTGATTATGATTGTTTACATGTTCTGCAAATTTTGAATCATTTTTGAATTTTCTGATTGAGTTTAGGTGTTCTTTAATTCTAACATCAAAATTTCGCCCAGTTTGCCCACAATATTCCGCGCCACAATCACAAGTCAGTAAATAAACTCCACTTTTTTGTAATTTATCAATTTTGTCTTTATTATTTCCTAAAATTTGTTGTAAATTTGTTGGTCTACTAAATGAAAAATGAAACTTCTGTTCTTTATTTGATTTTTCGACCACTTTTTTAATTTTGAATGAAAGATTATTTATAAATGGGATTGATAAAAATTAGGAAATAATAAAGACAAAATTGATAAATTACAAAAAAGTGGAGTTTATTTACTGACTTGTGATTGTGGCGCGGAATATTGTGGGCAAACTGGGCGAAATTTTGATGTTAGAATTAAAGAACACCTAAACTCAATCAGAAAATTCAAAAATGATTCAAAATTTGCAGAACATGTAAACAATCATAATCACAATTTCAAACCAAAATCATTCGCTACAATTTTACATAATTTAGACAAGGGAAAGAAATTGAATGTAGCTGAATCTTTTGAAATTAATATTTCAAAACGTAAGGGAAATAATTTAAACGATATTGAAAATTTTAATTCAACCAAATTCTTTAGTAAAATTAATCTATAAGTAGTCTGTTTTTAATACCATTTTAATGTTTTAATAAAACAAAAAATTTTTTATTGTCAATCAATTTTTTGATTAACGGTCATATTTTTAAACTTTTTTGGTAAATATTTTTCTTATATTACATATTTAATTATTTATTTATTTTATTAATAACATAAAACCATTTGCTTTTTAGCCTGATGATGAATTAGTCTTAATTCGAAAGTGCGCTAGCTTGTTAATTTATAAAAACGTTATTTGTATACAGATACACCTTTATTTATTTATAATAAATTTAAAAAAATATTATTTTAATTAGTTTCTTTTATTTTTGGGAAAGCGCCGCTAAGAACGTTTTTTAAAAAGAGCCCGTTTTACTGCTGCCGTATGAGTATTTGGTTTGACTTACAAAAACAAAACCAGAAGAAATTCGTAGCCATAAGACTCTTCTGTGTACCAAAAAAAGAAATTTTAAAATAGCTTAAATAGAAAAAAATTTATGAGCAAAACCGCAAATATCAAGCGAATTTCAAAATCAAGCGCTCACATTTGCCGACTATCGCCTTAAAGAAAAAAAATGAAAATGGCATCTTAAGATTGGTAAATACCAATAATTTTTTTAGAATGATATTATGAGGTATAAGTGCTGTCGTTCAAAGCACTTTTTGATTTATATTTTTATCTCTTCAAATAACTGACATTTCCTGGGAAGTAAAATCTGGACCAACCTGTACAGGGTGATTTTTTTAACCTGGAAAATGGAATTATCTCGAAAAATACGCATCGCACAGAAAAATTTGCCAGGTCTAAATTTTATCTCTCCGAGGGAGGCATATGTTAGTACTAAATTACTCCCATCCCGACACCCACTGGGGGCAGGGCCGGCGGCAACTTTGAATCTTAAATACGAACACCCATTTTTTATCGCAGATTCGGATTCAACGTCAAAAGGTACGTACGATTTGTCCGAAAAATTTTTTTCCATTCGCGACAGACGGAGCTGTAATCACAAAAAATGAACAGAAATCAAAAGAATCAAAAATCAGATAAACATGCATTTATTATTTTTCGACGGGCTATTCAATGATAATACGGTTGCTGGTATGTTAAAAAACTACATTTAGCATAACCCAGGAACAACGACGGGGACGTAGTAGTTTTCTGTTCCCTTCGGGGTGCTTGATTAATGTGAGTCCCCTTGCCTCTCATCTTTTGGGGTGCTTCATTAGCGTGAGTCCCCTTGCCTCTCACTATTCAAGTAAATGCTCGAAATGGTGACCTAGAACTTCAATACATCGTACGTCTCCAGGAATATGGTCACAAGCATTCCTGATTCGTTCAATCATATTAGCACGAGTTGTTGGTACTTGTTCATACACTTTATCTTTCAGGTACCCCCACAAAAAAAATCCGGTGAAGTAAGATCTGGTGATCTGGCAGGCCAATTTATCGGACCAGCTCTACCAATCCAGCGACCGTGGAAAACACGATCAAGTACTTCGCGTGATAATACCGAATAATGCGCCGGACAACCATCATGTTGAAACCACATGTTCCGTCGCACTCTTAAACTTACGTCTTCTAGTAACTGTGGCAGTTCATTTTCCAAGAAGTCTCGATACATTTTACCGTTTAAATTCCCTTCAAAGATGTGGGGACCTATGAGTTTGCTACCAATTATCCCGCACCAGACATTGACAGACCAAGGACGCTGATGCTCAACCTGACGCAGCCAGTGTGGGTTTTCAATACTCCAGTAATGCATGTTATGTCGATTAACAGCTCCATGGTTTGTAAATGTTGATTCGTCAGAAAATAATACCCAATGAAATAAATTAAGATTCATTAATATTTTTCCCGTGCCCACTGACAAAATGTCAAGCGATTTTCGAAATCAACGCCATGAAGATCTTGGTGAAGAGATACGTCGTAAGGATGATGTTTATTGTGCTTTAAAATTGTCCAAACACTGGTTTGGGACATTCCGCTATCGCGAGCTATTTCTCGTGTGCTGACGTGGGGATTATGAGCCACTGCGGCTAACACATCAATTGTATTTTCTGCTCCAGTTACTGTTTTTTGACGGATCCTTTTCTTCGGTTGAACACTTCCTTCGCGAGTAAACTGTTGGACAACACGGAAAAACGAAGTGCATGATCGCGGCCGGTCTGGAAAACGCTGAGCATAAAGGTTGACAGCATTCTCTAAATTTCTGCCCGCTTCTCCATAAACAAGAATCATTTCAATTTTTTCTTGTATGGTTATTAACACCTCCATTTTCACAAAAATTGTTCCTAATTAATTTTTAGTAGGTACAAGTGTCTACAACCCAGTAAACCAATTTGTAACTTATATATAAAATACACATAGATAGCTGGTAAATTCTCCTATGTAGCTAATTTAACGTAAAATATATGTATATTTTACATATATAATATTATATTATTTTCTCTATGTAAGTAATAAGTAAAATTTATAATGTGTTATTTATATAGAATTATTTACATATACAATTCATAAGTTCGTATACTGTATATTTTATATATAAATAATTATTTATTATTAATGTAAAATATCGCCTGTGTTATTTACATTAGACATTTAATTTAAAATATACCTACATAAATTATTTACTTATATTCTTTATGCAAATAATTCATACATAAAATATAAAATAAAATAACTTATTAGAAAAATGTATGGAATAAGTTGGGTTAGAATTTATTTATTTTGTTATAAATAATTTTAACTACTTAATTTTTATATTTAATGTCTTTATTTTGAATATTTTTAAAGTTTAGAATTTTTTCTTAATTTTTTCTGCAAAATTGCGCTTACCAAAGAAATACAACATTCAACACCGACATTATTAGAAAAAAGTTGAGTTATAATTTATAATTTATTTATTTTGTTAAAAATAATTTTAATTACTTAATTTTTATATATAATTGAACTTCTTTTAACTTCACTAATTTATTTTTAATTTTTTTTTATTTGTATTAAAACAAATATAATATTTATTTAATGTGGAATTGCTTTAAAACAATGTTTTTGTGTATACATTTCATGAAGCCTCGATGGTCGAACGGTTAGGTGGCTTGATTCGACAATTTGCGACTGCAACGGCGTGGGTTCGAATCCCGCAAATCCCACTTTAAGTTTAACATGGTTTAAGTTAAGATAATATTAATTTATTATACTTGTGATTGCTTACTAGAAATGGCCTGGTTGCTGCTAATTACTACATTGTACCGTCCAAGCAAAAAAATGATATTTTTTGTTTTTATTTACTTATATCTGATATATATTTTGTATATAAAAATTTACATAATTTACACATAATAACCTATCCCCAAATATGGCTGACATCCTTACATGATTTATCCCTAATTTCTCTCTAGATTTTACATAAGTTTTCTTACATGTTATATATATTTTACATATATAATACCTCTTTTGGTTTACTGGGAACTAAGGTAATGTAGGTAACGTTCGTAAGCTGAGACGGGTTAATAACTACAAATGCAAGCGAATGAACACAAGAAAAGTTTAATTATGAAAGAGAATTATTTAGGTCTCGAGAAGAGACATGTGGCGAGAGTTACATTTGTGTACAATCATTTGCAAAGGCGAATCGACAAATGTATTGCAGTTCAAGGTCACCATTTCGAGCATTTATTTGAATAGTGAGAAGCAAGGGGACTCACGTTAATGAAGCACCGCAAAAGATGAGAGACAAGGGGACTCACGTTAATCAAGAACACCAAAGGGAACAGAAAACTACTACGACCCCGTCGTTGTTCCTGGGTTATGCTAAATGTAGTTTATTAACAAACCAGTAACCGTATTATCATTGAATAGCCCGTCGAAAAATAATAAATGCATGTTTATCTGATTTTTGATTCTTTTGATTTTGTTCATTTTTTGAATGAATGAATGGAAAAAATGGGTGTTCGTATTTAAGATTCAAAGTTGCCGCCGGCCCTGCCCCAGTGGGTGTCGGGATGGGAGTAATTTAGTACTAACATATGCCTCCCTCGGAGAGATAAAGTTTTGATCTGGCAAATTTTTCTGTGCGATGCGTATTTTTCGAGATAATTCCATTTTCCAGGTTAAAAAAATCACCCTGATACAGGGTGTTTCTAAATATATGCGAAGAAATTCTACAGGCGATTCCTTGACCAATTCTAAGACAAAAGTAAAGAATAAAAATTTTCTCAAAAGTGCTCTATTTTTTAGTTATGGGGTGTCAAACTTTCTATATTTTTTTCATTTTTTGAGTATAACTTCTTTATTTTTTAAGATAATTTGATCAAATTTGAAACACACTCTAGTTATTATAGTCTTAAAAAGATAAAAATATCAAATATCGAAATAAAATACAGGGGGATGTATTTTGGGGGTATAGACCCCATTTTTTATGCCAGAACTTTTTTGTGCGACCCCACTTAACATTTTAAATGAGATATTCTAATTCCTTGCTTTTTTCTGAAAATTTTTGATCTGTTTAATCTTTTCACAGCTGGTACGGTTTAGAAGTTATTTAAAAACATGTACGAAGTTGTATGCGAATTTTGCATTAAACAGGGGTGACTTCCTAGAAGACTATTTGACCAATTTTAAGACGAAAACAGAGAATAAATATTTTCTCTAAAATGCTTCGTTTTTAATTTAAATTAAAATAAAATTATACTAATAAAAAAAACAAGAATTCCTTGTATCCAACTTTATTATAACTTTAAACGACTAGTTTCGGGCTAACCCATCATCAGGTATAAATAATTCTAAAATTTAATTACATAACTAAATGGTGATAAACTTAATCTTTAACAAAGGAACAATTAATCACCAATGTTCAATAATAAAATACTTACATATTCATAAAATTATCAATATTCAAGCATCTCATTGTTGAATTAAATTGAATCATATATTTATGATTATAATTATTTAAATATAAATATATAGTTCATAGTGAACGAAAGTATATTTGCCTATTTGTATTGTTAGAGATATCACTTTAACGCATTTTAAAAATTAATCTCTCAAAAACTGCCGAATGAATTTCATAATTTATTTTACCTATTTAAATTATTTAAAAGTAATAGATTTTATTAAAAAAATTACCAAAAAAAATCCAATTTTTTTTTTGAAAGTTCAGAAAATATAATTTTTTTTTGTCACAAACATACTTGGAACTTACCAATGTTTGATAATAAGTACAAAGAAATAGGGTGTTACATTTAAAATAAGAAAGTTGATGTCATTTCCGGTGAACCCAGAAGTGAAATTGAAAATTGTTTTATGTCAATAAATGGGATTTGTCATGCCATATTATATACCAAAATTTAAAATTTTTATTTTCGTAAATAAAGAAATTACAGGGGTGGCCCTAGTTTTGTGGACACCCGGTATAGTCAAAGAAAAATTTTCGTTTACCCTGACGTCTGACGTTTACGTTTAAACTGGCTGAAAATACATGCAAAAGCTGCTGTACTTGTCAGTTTAAGCTTGGTTTTCGCTTAAACCATTTTTACCGTTTTGTGCAACCGACAGTAAAATGGGGTGAAATTTTTACTCATATCAAAACAGCGCCCTCTATAGAACTTTGCAGTCTGTGTTTGCAGTTCTTTAATTTGAAGACCACAGAATTATTCCGTCACTTTCCGTACACTTCCGTTATTATAACCTCAAAATATAGCCATAAAAACAAACCGCTGTTTGCCCGGATTTGCCTTTGCCGTGTTCGGTCAGCTGTCACCACCCGAATAGTTTTCCTTATTTTCTTAAACATCCAGGCCACGCAGCCAATATTTCAACGTAAGTTTTGCTTATAAAAAGTTAAGTTAATTACATTACTTCAATATGTATATGACACTATTAAACCTTAATCAGAAATAATTTAATCTAATTATAATTTTACATATTATTCGCAGGAAATGTCTGGAAATATTTCGAAACGAATTATAGTCGAAACTAAAAACTTATCAAAAGACCCTCCACCAGGAATTAGTGCTTATCCTGATGAACAAAATCTACGATATTTCCATGTCATAATGGCAGGCCCTAGCGAATCACCGTATGAAGGTGGATTATTCGAATTAGAACTTTTTTTACCAGAAAATTACCCGTTAAACCCACCCAACGTGCGTTTCCTAACGAAAATTTATCATCCTAATATCGATAAGTTGGGAAGAATCTGCCTCGATATTTTGAAAGAGCAATGGAGCCCCGCCTTACAAATCCGAACAGTTCTACTATCTGTACAAGCACTATTAGCCAGCCCAAATCCGGATGATCCACTAGATAACGATGTGGCAAAGATGTGGAAGACAAATATGAGGGAAGCAATTTCAAAAGCAAAAGAATGGACTAGGACACACGCCATGACGAAAAAGTAATATTATTTTTAACAAAAGTTAGAATTGACTATTTTTTTTATCTTAAAATTTAATTGTTTTAAACTTTGCAAGGCATCTTACTGTTTTTTTTTACTCGAGATTCTTGATGCCTTTTAATTTTGCAAACAAATATTTTTGTGCTTTAATGGCCTGTGATACAATAGGGTATTTTTATTCTACCAAGATACAAATAAGGAACAGTAAAATTTGATCAGTATGATTTACTGAATGTTTTTTCAGTACAAATTTGCTACCAGAATTTTTTTTTGTTTTGTAAATATTTTGAATAAATTTTTTTTAAGGCCGCTGTATTTTAGAAAATTAAAATACTCCATATAAAATTGGCTGCATTTTTATTTTTGTTCCAAAATTAAAGAAAAATTTTACAAAATAAATACTATCTATTTAGGCATTGTATCAAGTTCCTGTTGAAATTGGGAGCCATTTTTGTGCGACACTATTCTCTTCAATTTAAAGTGTAAAAGACAGTTTAACACTCGAGCAGGAGCATTATTGTTTTTATGAAAATGTATACAGAGGGGTGGTCAAAAAACGGCCAACCATGTATATGTGATATGTCAAATAAATGGTTTGAAGAATACTACCTACTATCAGAAAATAAAAGATTAATTTTATTTTTGAAAACATCAGAGGAGGAAGAGGCACCTTTTCTTTTTCAAATGACAACATATTTTTTCGATTGAAAAAAATCATTAACAAAAATAATCTAAACGAATTATAGCAATAATTTTTTTTAAAATTTTTTTTATTATTTTTTTTTAATTTAATTTAATTGTTTTTTTTTTAGTTTTTGAGTTTTTAATTTTTTTTTAATTTTTGTTTTTTAATTTATTATTAATAAATTAAAAAATTAATAATAAATTAAAAATTATTGGTATAATTGGTTTAGATTATTTTTTTCAATAGAAAAAAATATGTTGCCGTTTGGAAAAGAAAAGTTGAATCCTCCTCCTCTGATGTTTTCAAAAATAAAATTAATCTTATTATTTGATAGTAGTATTCTTCAAACCATTTAATTTGACATATCACTTATTAAAATCCGATAAGAAATAACGAAGCTACATCGTTGGCCGTTTTTTGTGCACCCCTCGGTATACTTACATCCTAGAACAAACTTAGAGCAGAAATGTTTAATTATGTGAGAAAATAATTTTGAAGGAAGGAAAGAAATCATAACAGGAATAATTATCATCTCAGGTGCACTATCATGTGTTCTTTCCTTCGGGATTTAACTTTCCCTTGGGATAAACGTCTGCTTATGGATCTCTAATAGTGCCTTTCCATTGTTATGCCTGAACTGTTTCTGGAACTTCTGAAGTGGTCCTATGACCCATGAGGTGCACGAACGGAACACACCAGGAACAGTTCAGGTGCAGTAATGGAAAGGCACTAATGTGTGCTGGCAGGTATGTTCAGAAGGCAGCACTTCCAGGACAGTGACCTACAGGTGGACAACAATGCCACAATGACATAAAATTGTATGTTACAGTCCAGATGCTCTTGATTTTTTAGAATGTTACCTTTCTCAAACTTAAACTCGTGATGAAATGCTCCTGTCGAGGTTTAAAATGATGTAATTCAGCATTTTTATACAGGGTGGTCCCTAGAACTCATAAAAATTGTTTACTTTAAAAGGAGATATTGAATGGTTTTTCATCTGCAGTAGTTCATCAAGGTTATTCTAACTCCACCTCGATCTTTTCGAATGGAAACTAATTTTTTGTAATTGAATCTCAATCTAGTAAAAAAACAAAATATTGTCTGAAGCATTTTTATTTTTAGGGTTTAGTTCTTATAGATTTTCCTTTTAAAAAGTTTGAATTAAAATTTATTTTATTGATATTGTATTGATTTATTATAGCTTTACTTTGTTTTTCACGTATAATAAATAGTATTTGTATAAAGCTAATAAAAATTAAATGCTGAAAAGAAAAAAGCTTCAGGTATTATTTGATTGTTTTTTTTCTAGATTTTTTCCATTTGAAAAAGTTGGGGTTAGAATATCCCCATTTTGAGTCTGCTTTCAAATTAAACAGTTTTTACTGGAAACATTTTTTCTTAAAACTTTTACTTTTGGCGTTATTTCCACTCCTTAGGTTAAATGGACCATCTTGTATACGAAGTAATAATTTTAACAATCTGTACAGCAATTTTACTGTTACTAAACCTAAGATGCGTTCGCCCTGAATGAGTAGCCAATTTTAGGTTGCCATATCCTGCCCATTTCTGCATTTCCAACCTTTATAAAATGAATGGCAGCAAATAAGGATTGTATGTAACAACTTTATAAATTATTACAATTATAAAAATCAAAAAGTAAATTTGTTACGCCTGTACCGATCAACCAACCAAATTCTTTATAACTTGTATTACTTTTGATTTTTGAAATCCCCAGAATGTTCTTACTTTCATGGTTTGACTATAAATATAAATGCAGGTGTAATTATGAATAATATGAACTTATTTCAAAAAATTAAATTTAGTAGAAAAAGTTTGATAAATAAAAAAATGTTTTATTATTAAAACATTGCAATTGAGCCGAAAATAAAAAATATGGAACATTAATTTTATTCTTAAGAGATATTGGGTGTGTTTTATTTGCTACTTTTATCTGCAATGATTATGCTGAACCTGAAAGTTTGTAAAATCAAATAAAACACAGCTATTATATGACATTAGTAATAAAATCATTATTTCAAGTAAAATTTGCGTATGGAATTATGTGGCTTAAATATCATTAAAAACCTGGATTGTTTGTTTTAAAATAAATTAGTTATTTTAAATTTTAGGAATGTAAATATCAAATTATTGTGATTTTAAGTCATCCTAATGCAAATCAGTCTTAATTCGTAATATCAAAGAAACAACCTGCATCTATTTTTCGTACATAAAGGTATTGAACAATTACACTTTAACTATTTTATAATTGAACTTAAATTAAAGGTGTAATTGTTTAATAAAATTTGTCAATGTGTGTATGTTAGAATTAGACTATAAAATCCGCTTACCGGCATTCCAATCCTCCAAATATATGCAATATTTTAGATCATTCCATATTTTTTATTAAAAATATGTAATTAGTTTTATATTTACCTATGAAGGATAGTTACGTAGTTTTAAATAAGATGAGCTTGTTACTGTTTAGGTATTTTGTATTAAATAAACCTACAAAAATTCATTTTAATTGATTTTAATCCCTTTACTCAAGCAACGATTATTAAACTGGCAATTGGTTCAAAGTGGTGAGTTGGGTTTTATAAAAAGTCTGGTGTTTTTTTTTCTATGGATCTGATCTTACTCACACAATGCATCTTAAGAGTAATTTTTGAAGTATGCTAAATAGGGTACGATGGTCTCAGCGATAACTCATAAACTACAGTTGAACTTCCATAAAACGAATTTCTCTATATAACGAATTTTTTTGAGAATCTTCACCTTGAAGGTATTTTTAATGTATTTTTTACTCCTTATAACGAAATAAAAGTTTCCGTGTAATGAATTTTTTTTACGTAAATATTAGAATCTTTCATAAATCTTAGTCAATGGGTGGCTAATTTTTTAAATTTCGGAGAATTTTATATTGGATTAGTGTAATGAATAATAGAAACTCAGGTAGGTATTGTAGTAGGTAATTAGAATTTTTATAAATGAACGTAAATTGTGACATTTGTCAAGTATTTTTATTTTTTTGACATCGGGGTTACTGTCAAATTTAACGGTGCTGTTACGGCTAAAATTCTTGTTCAGAATCACCCCATAAATGGTAGCTTGTTTAAATTGAATAAACTTTTGTCTAAACTTTTTTAAATCCAATACGGTTCAAAAAATATTTAGGTGTTTCCATTTTTTTGGTGGACCCTGTATATCTAAAATTATGCCTTTAAAATTATTTCCTTTTCATATTTTTAGTTAAAATAAAGAGCTATTAAGTAAATAGCAAATTTTTTATATCAAAATTACGAATTGCTGTATAGCGAATTTTCTATTTAACGAAATTTCTTAAGGTTCCTGTGATAAAACGTTATATGGAAGTTCGACTACTTTATATTTAAATTTTTGTGGCGGCTATATTGGATTTACACATATTCGGAATCAGTGTATTTTTTGCGATTTCGTTAAATTAACTGTAGTTTTCTAGTTATTACTGAAGTGTATAATAATGTATGACGTATGGCTTTGATGAAAAATAAATTTATTCTTATTCTTACTTTTAAAGTGGGTTCCCATTTGAAAAAAAAGTGTTTCCTCATAAAAATTAAAAACCCATGGAACTATTAAATGTCCCCCTTGAGCTGCTACTATTTTTGTTTGAAACATTTTTAAAGAAATTGCTTATTTTTTAAGATATTCAGCTGGATTAATTAAAATGAGCATCCGGTATAAACTTCTTTTATTCCTTTTCATGAGAGGAATCTTTAGAGGATGCCGAATCACCCTGTATTAATGAATGGGATTTCATCATTGAACAAGTGTGTTAAAATAGTTAAATTTCCACAATGTTTAGTTAACATTAAAATTTAATCGTAGTGTTCATAGCACAATTTAAAAAAAATTATATAGGGTAAGTAATACCTCGTTGGAAAGATGTTTTTACCATGAGTAACAAAAGTTAAATTGATCGATTTGTTTAAAGATATTTAAAATTTAACATGTTCAATTGTGTATTTTTAATATTGAGTATCTTTAAAACGAATTGATCGATTTAACTTTTTTTTTTGTATGTTAATTTAGGTAAAAAGATCTTTCCAATAATTTTGTTTACATTTATTCTAAAGGAATTATTTACGCATTATAAACAAAGGTACCTAAACAAATAAAAAAATTGCCAGTTCAGGACTGGCTTAGTGATAATTTTTACAGTGTCGGACTGGCCCACCGGGCAAATGCCCGGTTGCCCTTCCCGATTGTTTGTTGTGGCCCCTAATACTTGCCTGTCAGTGACTCCAAAAAAAATCTAATCTTCTTGAATTTAATAATTCTCTTTTACTTTAATAAAGATTTTACAATGTATAACAGAGATGATTGAATTTTATTTTCTATTTCAATTTTTTTAATTAAATATTCGACTGTACAAATGCTGGCACATATACTTCTAAAAAATTGGACGATTTAACCAAAAGTATATCCATTAAAAATCAATGCATTAAGACGCGATTAGTCATCAAACTTCTTAAAAAATATACAGGGTGAAACAAAAGTAATGCATAATAACAGTAACTTTTTTACTATATTGGAAAAATTTTAATAACTTTAGAACATTGTAAGCGTTTTCAAAATTTCTTTATGCATCATCAACTGCAATTCAATAGGTAATTATAATCACATTTTTCAATATTTTGTAGTACCCAGTGGCGTACCATGTCGTTTTTTTGCACCTAAACTCGTAAAAAAATTATTTTGGAAAAACTTTAGAACGGTGCAAGATTTTCAAAAATTCATTATGCATCATGAAATGCAATTCAATAGGTAATTAAAGTTACATATACATTTATATTGTAATGAATGTGTTAAGGTACAGTAAATCATTTCAAAACATATTTATGACACCCCCTCCTTAAATTATAAAGAAATTCACTGATAAATATTTTTATTTTAATGTATATTCATATAACAACTGTTTATTCTACAAGACAAATATTCTTCACCATCGACGCACTTTTCCTTGCGTTGCATGTGACAATATCCAAGTATTACGTTCATCTTTCTTCATTTGCATCTGTTTATGTCTTCTGTGTGTTTTACAAATGACGTGCAAACGATCAAATCTACGTACAAAGAAGCAATCTTTGCATCGTCTTCTTAGACGAACTTTTACTTTAAATCCAGCCGATTGTATGACAGTGCTAATGGTTGGGGTTAAAAAGTTTGCATGAACATGGGGTTGCGTAAGAGAATGGAAATTATTGGTTTGATTTTGGGGGATCCACAGGTTTGTTGTTTTCAGCGCTGGAAGAAACTTTATGTTTTGTCTAATGTTGGAAAACACTCTTTGTAAAAAGGACATTTTTTGATATTCTAAAATTAAGCTAAGATTAGATTAAGGTGAAGTAAGTTTAAATTAGTTTTACCTTTTTAATAGAAATAATCTACAACTGTAGCTACAATCATACAATAGTTAAAAGTCTAAAATAAACAAAAAAAGATGTGAATTTTGAGCACTAATCATTGATGATAGAGGTTATGTTTGATCAGTGTTTGATATGCAACCAAACACACTATGTGACACTACTTCTAAAAACAACATACTGTGTGTCCCAAATTTTTACAGGCAACGGTTAACTGGAGATAAAGTGATTTCTTCTTCATATGCGTTGTTATCTTGGCAACTGAGCCATGTTGACCAGCCACATACAAAATTGAATTCACAACCAATTCAAAGATGAAAGCATTTTAAAAGAATAACACCGGAAAAGAAATCATAAAGATATGTCACAAGAGCTAAGAAAGTTAAATATACACAAATAAGTGAAAAAGCAAGCATGAGAAAACAAGGAAATAACATTATAATAGGAAAAGATTAGATTTAAGATCAAAATATAACTTTTTACATTGAACTCTAAAGTTCCCACAATCAAACAAGAGATGATGTAAATTACCAACCTCACAACAAAAGCAAAGGTCAGAATCCAGAACACCAATTTTATTCAGATGAGAGATGGTAGAACAGTGACCCAATCTCATCCTACTAATCGAAGAACTAAACCTTCTCCCATGAAATTTAGAACACCTATTAAACCACGGAGACAAAGGAATATCACTTTGAATGTTATGATATAAAAACTAAATGGAGAGACTTCAGAAGATATTAGTATATTATTCAACGAGCGAGAAATGACTTAGACCTCTTACGACACACGCCTGCCGGCTCGTGTCGCAATTTCTGTGTTCGTGACTAATGGCTATTTGCTCGAGAGTAGAATACTATACTTTTTCCACGACTTTTTTTATTTTACGGCGCTTTTATGAAAATTTGATAAGGATATTTTTCGTATGTCTGACATTTATTTACATGTAGCGCCACCTCTTGCAAGGTTAACTAAAATAGCGTGTCGGAATTGAAATGCAGCTTTCTGATTGGTCCAAAATGCGTGTGGGAATTCAAAACCGTGGCGGAAAGATATGGTATGTTGATAATGTATAGCATTACTTTTCAGAAATAAACAAACGAATAATATACGCATTATTCAATGGTCGTGGAAAAAAGCATTTACCTGCCAAATCATTATTACTTAAAATATCTACATGACTGGGAATATGACAAAGGACAAAATCAAAACCCTCATTCGTAGAAAGTTCAAAAATTAAATTTATTATTTTAGGAACCAAGTAATTAACCGAAGGAAGGTATCTTTTATTTTAAATGTCACACCCTATTTTTTAAATACTTTTTATTCGAAACTTTTAGTAGTAACTTTTCTAGTTAGGAAAATAAATTTACTTTAAAAATCAAATTTTTGTTTTTTTCCCAGTATTCTCGGAATGTCAAGCAATTTTTGATTATTTTAGATAGTGCCAAAATGAATAATGAATATATAAAGAACTTCGTAACATTGCCCATTCAATTGTCGTATTCGTAACTTATACAATAATAAAAATACCCATGGAACATCCTCTAGAACTGTAGATGAAAAGTTATAAAAAACATCCCTAACAAAAGGCTTAAGGCATTTTAAAATTTAAACAATATTAAAAACTATCTAATCAATAAGATTATGATGTTATTATTTCTTATGAAAAATATAATGCAATAATCTCTACCACAGGTTAATTAAGCGTTAAAGCGTGACAATTTTATAATCGCGGCGATTCGCTTGGAAAATTATTTTATATAATTATAAATTTCATAAATTTAGAGCATCATTAAATAATAAAAAAACTATATTTTATAATGCATATTTGTAAATATTTTCCGGGCATGCGCACTAAACGTTTAATTTAAATGTAAAAGTATGTAGGTATATATAAACGGTAAATTATTATTTTAATATAATAGTTGTCACTTAATATTTGTTTATAGATTTTTTAACCAAAAATTTAGTTTAATTAAACATTCAATTCAACTTTTTTAACTAACAATTTTTAAGAAATAATTTATTTGATTTTTTTATTAAATATTTTTATTATACGTATTTTTTTATAAACTTTGGTACTCTATAAAATTATTAAAATATAACATATATTAAGTATAACATACAGGTGTATTTGTCAAAAGTTTTGCAATGAATAATTTACTTTTTTATTTGGTGAGTGATGAATTGTTTAAATAAATAAATTGTAATTTAAATTATTTTTAAAGGGTTTACAAGTTTTATTTACATTATCAAGTACTAAAAAATTAAATGATAATGATGGATATTCATTTCATAAATTCAGTGGTCCTGTAAGTGGTGAGATACAACCAATTTATTTCCAAAATCACCATCAAGAGCAAAAGGTGGATTATATTGTAAGTAGTAATTTTTTTATAGATAAATTTTTTTTAAATTTATGTTTTTCTAAAATTCTAAATAACTATTAGATATTAGGAATCTTTATTAAATTAATATATTTTATTGTAGTTTAAAAAAATTTAAATCATAATTTATATTATACAAAGTTTGGGAAAAAGAGCCGATGCAGCACTGAGCACACTGTACATATTCACAGAGTTGGATAAAGGCCGTATGGCACTTGCGAGTTTACTGTATAAAATCTTCACATGTTTTCTCGTGAGAATTCTATGGCAAAAACTCGCAAGTATCATACACGATTTTTTAATAGATTTTTCTCGCGAGTTTCTTGCATAAAATTTGCTGTACGACACTCGTCATTTTTTATTAGAGAATAATATCGAACTTGCTCTTTTTTAAATTAAAATGTATTTACATTTTGAGGTTACTTTTGTTTGTAAAAAGAAAAAATCAAAAACTCGCGAGAAAACTCTATTAAAAAAACGTGTATGATACTTACGAGTTTTTATCATATAAAACTCACGAGAAAACTTGTGAAGTAAACTCGCAAGTGTCATATACAGCCTTAAAATACTTTTTTTTATTTTATTTGAAATACAAAATTTTATTAAAAAATCTTTACCGTTTTGGTTAATAATAAAAAAAATCTATTTAAAAAAATCAACTTTGGAGGCTTATAGAGCTCAGGGATGCATTTTTGGATATAAATAAATAGGGTCATATCCAATATTGTCACTATTCGGAACATGCCAAAGAAAATTTAGAGGAGAGTAACAATCTTAAAATGAAGAGATTGATCATAAGTTTTTAATTTTTATGTAGAAATAAGTCAATCAGAATCAAAAGCTAAACGTATTCAATACTTGATATACAGGGTGTTCCGTAAGTAATCCATAATAATGAAAGGGGTTCTTCAGGACACCAAAACAAGCAACTTTTGTTAATAAACCCATATCCGGAAATTGACCATTAAGTCACTAGGTTGAGACAAAATTTTTTAAATTTAATTTACAAAAATAGCTTTATTTTCTTTTTTTTTGTAAATAAATGTTTGCGATTTATTATCATGTCTTTACAATGGACCGTGCACAACAGATTTTTAACAAAAAACACCACACAATTTTTGTAAATTTTATTAAATAATTAACTTAAATATTTTTTATTTACCCTGGCTTAATGGTTAATTTCCGAATATGGGTTTATTAACAAAAGTTGCTTGTTTTGGTGTCCTGAACAACCCCTTTCAATATTATGCGTTACTTACGGAACACGCTGTATGTATTAGAGTTTGTAACGACTTTTAGCTAGATTTTGATAAAAACGAAAATCGAAATAATAATTTGAAATTTGTCTACATTTTATGGTTCAAAAAAACGTTTTGCCAGAAATAACATCAACGTATTCTTTTTAATGTAACACCATTTTGCTTAGTTCAAATTGAAGGTATTTAAAAAATTATATTTTTGTGAAAATCATTTTAATGTTTTGGTAAAAATTACGAAAAAACTTTTTTTCTTCATCCGGATGAGTTGATAAAAACTACCAAAACTTATTCTAAATCGTGGGCCTGCAAGCAAAAGGCACTAATAAGTCAAAAATATATAACATATTTTGGTTTAATATTTACTATTGTAAAAAAGAATTAGTTTTAATTAGTTATCTAGATTCTAGATTAATTGAAGAGTCAGGCCCGTTATATCCATTAGGTAAGGTGTGGCGGGACAGTCCCGATTTTGAACATTTGCCCCGCGTCCCGCGGAATTTTAAAAAAGTCCCGCTTTTGGTCTTGAACATTTTTTTTATATAATATTATTTGTCAAATTTATATATATTTATATACAGGATGTTCCAAAAATGAAAAAGTTATTCAATACGTTATTATTTTTCCAAGGGTTCCCAATAAAGTACTAAAGAGCTCTTCCGCCATTTATGGGACAGCTAATATATCAAATATTTTATGGTATATTTAAAAAAATGTTTCTATAGCACGATTAAAATTAAATAAAATTAAAAAAGTTCATCAAGCTTCCAGTGACTTTTAAAATAATTTTGAAAAACCTACTATTGTTGCTTAAAATTGCATGGCGCCTAAATTTATGAATAATTGAAATTACGCACTTATCGAAAAAGTCTTTGGGTTCTTGTTAATTTTTCAGGAAGCTTTGATCTTTTTAATCGGGCTATGAAAGCATTTTTTTTAAATAAACCACGAAAACTAGAAATATTAGAAAAAATTTAAAAATTTTGAAGGTTGAAAACCCCTTAATTAGTTTTCTTGAAATTTAAGAAAAAATAACATTGATAATCTTAAAATTTGATTTAATTCAATTAGACTTAAGTAAAATGTAAAACTTTTTAAAGTTTGTGAGAGTTTCACTTAAATTTAAAATAAAATGCCTATTTCAAAAATTCATGATTTCTCCAAAATTTAAGTATAAAAAATAATTCAAAGCTCATCACTTTAAATTCCAGGAAATTCTTTCCTTTCTAAAGTGAAACCAAACGAAATTTCTGTTTCAAAAACCCTCTATTATTGGAAATTACTTATGCTTTTTGAAAAATTTAAAAATTTGGGACGAGTTCTTTTTAGTTCGAAATCTCGATTTTGGGTCCGGTTAAAAAAATAAAAATTTGTGAATATAATAAACGATGCGATGGCCAGAGAGAAACAAAAAAGAAGCGATTATCCAAATAAAAACGGATAGAAATAATATCATTTTCGAAAAAATCGTTTTAGACGAAACATGTGGGGCCCGTGAAAGTATCGTGGCCTAGTGCCCTGTTAACTGATAAGACGGCACTTTAGAACTACTTTTTCGAACGCTATGAAGCTTTGAAATTCAAATTACGCAAATCTAAATTTATGACAGTACCTTTTGCTTGCTATCCCACGAAATAATAGAAATATACAACTAATGTGGATTCTGGATTATAGGACTTCAATAAAAAACGTAACTACTGAAGTCCTATAAGCCAGAATCCACATCAGTTGAATAATTTTTGGGACAATAACTAATATATTAATAGAAATATACATAATTAAAATGATTCCAGCAGTTTTTAAGATATTATTTTTTTAACGTTTTTAAGAAGCATATTATTGCAAATAATTTTTTTTTAATAAATTAAGAAGTTGGGTTCTTTCGGCCACCTGCCCGACGAGCCTCTAACCCACCGGCCCACCGGGAAAATCCCCATTTTCCCTTATGGCCCATCCGCCCCTGTGTTTACGGTTGACCCGTTAATATTTAAACCGGTGAAAGCAGAGGTCAAAAAGGTATAAAGAAATAAAAATCTGAAAAAAATAATGACAACTGATCTAAAGTAGATTAGGATTTGTACCAAATTTGAAAGCTCTAGTGTAAACGGTTTTCAAATAACCGTGTAAAAACCTTCTTTTTGGTATCCCCTTTAAAAGGGTGTAGCTCCCTTATAAAGCAACTTTTACTAAGATGATTATTTTTAATTTACCTATTTCGACCTCTACTTTCACCGGTTTAAATATTAACGGGTCTACCATAAACACGCTGTATAAAGAAAATAATACATTATGTAAAATTAAACAGATTCTTCGCCGTATGCGTTCGAAAAATTCGTTGTAAAACGATTGGTAAAACTATTGCACGTATATATTATTTATATTTTTGTTTTTTGCTGCTCTTCGCTGTTTAATTTTAGTAATTTACAGTTGAATCGTCCTATCAAAATATCTTCCTTATTTATAATCATAAAATTATTCTATAAAAAATAGCCGGTTTATTTTATTTTTTAATTTATTTTTAAGAAATTATTTGGCTAAAAAGTAACAAAATACAACTAAAATTAAATATTTGTTCCGGCTAATTTAGATAATGTTTTTTTTTTAGATTTGATTCCATTTTATTGCATTTAAAAATATTAAGAAATAAACAAGAAATCTTGGCAGGGTGGTTTAAAAATTAAACCCCCAGAAGGGCTCCAATTCATAAATAATACGCGCAACAGTTTTCAATGAATGTGAAAAAACCCTGAAAATATTTTTAAATTTTATTAGCATTAAAGTTGTATCTTCATAGAAAAAATTACCAGAAAAAATTCAAATGAATATATCTTGTAATATTTTATTTACAAAAACATATTTTTTTGTTAAATTTCAAGGTGGTACGTGGTACCTATAACTTTTTGAAGAAGCCTTTCCGGGCAATACTAGGTATGTGTTTTAAAAATGCTTAGTTCCACTCCCTCTATCACCCCAAAAAATTGGCAGTTATTCATGGCACCCTGTATAACATTTTACCGAAATAACTAAAAAGTGTAGAACCCAAAAGCTTAAGAGAATTGGGAGTCTAAGAAGAACCGCGCTCCGATAGTAAACGTATATTTTGAGCTTCTTCTTGAATTTGGGGAAGACATTTTGACCCAAAGTACATCCCACATAATTAGGCTGAAAGTACCAATAAAAATCTTCATTTCTGTTATATTTTAAAATTTGTATCACCTAGATTTCGAAGGTATTTGCTGCTTTTACAGTTAAAATGCGCGTTCAAATTTTACGAAATTTGCCTTCCAATTATTTCAAACTACTACAATATTTTGTAAATAACATTAAGCTTTATAAATGCATAGTTTAAATAACATTCATGGCTAGACTTTTTCAAAAATTAAATTATTAAGTCCAAAAAATAAGTTTAAAATAGGGCAAATTTTACGTATTTTTAATGATTTTTATTTGGCCATTTTGAATACAAAATATTCAAAAAACTGTCACATAAAGTCTTAAGCAGAGGTTCCACTTTCATATGATATTCTTATTTTGTATATAGCTCAATACATATTCGCGTAATTTGATACATAAAACCAGGGAAAAACCCATATAATTTTGTAGACTTAATATCCTCTTAAATAAAATATTTTTTATTATTGTTCAAAAAGTACACCCCTATCAATAGACTCTACATGAAAAACAAAAATACTATATGAAAACTACATTCAATTTGAATGGCACTAGGCATCGTTTTTGTTAAATTTTTAATTACAAATGCCCAAAAATCAATTTTTACTAGCGAAAAGTGCGCTTTTCAAAGATTTCGCCGACTATTTTCTTAATGTCTTATATTAGGTTTATTGCAATATTATTTCTATCTATAGTTTAATTTTTAAATGTAACAATCGAGGTAACAATGTACAAAATAATGTGTTTTATTCATGTATAAATAATTTTATTAACTAAATTTCTATTTCTAGGCCAAACCTGATTATAGTTATTCCTATGGTGTGAAAGATCCCTCAACTGGAAATAATCAGGAACATGAAGAAAGTCGAGATGGTGATTCTGTTAGTGGAAAGTATAGCGTCCTACAAGCAGATGGTATTGTTAGAATTGTCAAATATACTGCTGATTCCAAAAATGGGTTCCAAGCAGTTGTGGAATACCATTAATACAAAAATAATTGTTTCAATAATTTTACCAATTAAATTATGTTGTTATAATATTCTCTATGTAATTTATTTGTTATTACATGTGTAAAAATTTAAAAAGTAGTACATTATTTACGATAAGATTAAGATAGAGATGTCATGAAATTTCAGGTCTATACGACTTCTGAAAAAACAATTATCGCAATTTATTAAAATCGCAAAAGTTACAATTGTACCTTTGCCAAACGACAAAGGTGAAGGAAAAAAAGGGTGGATTTTTTTAATGGAATGGACATAACACATAAGATTTCTTGGTGATTCGGAGAAAACAGAAAACCTACAATAAAAGAGATAAAAACAGCTTATCAACTTAGTTAACCTGAACTTGGTTTCTGAATTAATCTAAATTCCTGTGTATAGTGTATAATATGAATCAACAGTAGGTATGTAATTAGTTTTAATAGTAATCGCTCAAGTAAAACCGCTCAAAAACTGCCTTAAAGGTCATTCCCACGCTGATTTAAATAAAAAATAGCAGCGATTGGCAAATTTTTAAACATTCATTGAAAACTATTGCGCATATTATTTATGTTTGTTGTTTGTCGGTTTAACTTGTTCGTTGCTTTTAAATTGACGCCATTTTAGGGGTATATATGTTTTAAACAGCCATGCCAAGATATCTTCTTTATTTCTTAATATTTTTAAATTCAATAAAATCGAGTCAAATCTAAAAAAATATTATCTAAATAATAGCTGGGACAAATATATATTTAAATTTAGTTGTATATTTTATTACTTTTCAACCAAATATTATTAATTAAAAAATAAAATAATCCAGCTATTTTTTAGACAACAATTTGATGATTCTATTTCATTTTATTGCACTTAAAAATATTAAAAAATAAGGAAGATATTTTGGCAGGACGATTCGACTGTAAATTATGCAAATTAAGCATCGCATGCAAAACACAAAAATATAAATAATATGTGCAATAGTTTTCAACTTTGGTATGCAAAAATTTACCATCATTGCCATTTTTATTTAAATTTAGTGTTTAAACGTTAAAACCAGCGGTGTAAGAAATGACTCTTATTAATAAGGAAAAATGAGTCTGTAAACCATTTTTTTTATAATTTTATATAAAAGAGTACCTTTTAACTTGAATTTTGCGACTATTCACTTTATTTCGACCACCCTGTATGTATGTACTTCGATTAATATTTTATTTTTTTTATACACAAAATGTACTTAAAATACTAAGTGTAGCATATCACTGTTTCTAGAATAGACTGTAGATGCAATATCAATTATAAAAAATAGGGTGTCCCATTAAAGAAAAAAAAAATGATGATGGTGTTTTAAGAGTGGTAAATATCAATAATTTTTTTAGAATGAAATTATGAGGTATAAGTGCTGCCGTTCAAAACACTTTTTGATTTATATTTTTATCTCTTCAAATAAGTGAGATATTTCCTGGGAAGTAAAACCTGGGCCACAATGTATATGTTACTGTTAAAACCCGAAATCAGTAAAAACTAGTTTTAACTAGTCAAAACTAGAAGTAACTAAAGACGTTTGTTGAAACTAGTTTTAACTAGTTAAAACGCGATCTAACAAACTACATTTGTAAAAACCCGAATAAATTGAATCTTCAATATTATTTCGGGTTTTAACTGCGAGTTTCAGTCAAAACTAGTTTTACCTGATTGTTCATTTGTTAAAACTAGTTTTGATAAATATACTAACCCAATACAAACTTTGACATTCATGTGAAATTTCAGTTTGAAAGTACCCCGCGCATACCGGGTGGAAATGAAAACCGGGTCACCTCGATAACTTTTTTATTTATGAATAAAAAAATTTGAAATTTGGCTATGTTCTATGGTTCAAAAAACAAATTTTATATGCATTTTTTATTTTCGAAATCACTTCCGGTTTCACCGGAAACACCATGAACTTTGTTTTTTGAATGTAACATCCCATATTTTTATTCATGGCTTAAAATACTTTTAATAAAAGAAGTATTTTTGAGATATTAGTTTTTATTTTTTTTGTAAAAACATGCAAAATAATACCCCTACATATGGGGTACCAAAATAATCGTTATAAAATCCTCTTTTTAAAAAGTCGAATGACCCGGCATCATTGCATTTAAAAAAAGTGAGATATTTGATAAAATCTTCATTAACTAATTTTAAAAATTAATAGATCAAAAACCACTTAAATTTTTTTTCAAATTACAATTTTATTTAGGTATTTGAATTATTTAGAATTAGTTTTGGTACTTTTCACCGACTTCGAAAACCTTTTTTTTTTTTTGAAAAAAATTTTTTTTACAAAAAAAATAAAAACTAATATCTCAAAAATACTTCTTTTTTAAAAGTATTTTAAGCCATGAATAAAAATATGGGATGTTACATTTAAAAAAACAAAGTTCATGGTGTTTCCGGTGAAACCGGAAGTGATTTCGAAAATAAAAAATGCACATAAAATTTTTTTTTTTGAACCATAGAACATAGCCAAATTTCAAATTTTTCTATTCATAAATAAAAAAGTTATAGAGGTGACCCGGTTTTTATTTCCATCCGGTATATCGAGTCTTTTAAAAGTGTGCAGGGCGTCTAAAGCACTTACATTTACTCACTATCTCGCTAGTACCATTCTAGTACTCACTAAAGAAGTATAGGACCCAGAGCCCACTCTTGAGTAGGAGTGAGATGATAGCGTGATTTACTCGAAACATGGATTTTAACTATATTTTCTGTGGGAAAACAATTCAAAAGCCTGGCAAAAAAGAACTGCGCTGTTCCAACCTTGACTCGCCTACGTTCTACACGATTTTCTTCAGATTACTTCTTTTTGGGACCCCTGTACACAAAATATTTTGCCAAACGACTTATTTTATTGAGTTTTAGATCCTGTCAAAAATAAAAAATTTGTTATGTTTGTGAGATTTTTTATTGTCATTTCTTACAATTTACACCTGTAATGTTTTTAGACAAATGTACAAATATAAAACAATAAACATACAAAACATTCAATAGAGTGCAAATAAACCAGGTATAGGTAAAACATTTTAATAATTAATGTAAATATTTATCATTTTGATTTTGGTATGTTTTTTATGTTATGGCATTCCTTATTTATGTATGTAATTAAACCTATTTTATTGCAAAAATAGGAAAATGCACATACAGCAATCTATGGCACAAAATTAGACTCATTTAAATGCACTCTATAAAATGTTAACAAAGGTACAAAAAAATACATTATAAAGACTTGGCGATATTATTTCCAGTTACATTTATATTTATACAATTTTCTGAAATATTTATTTATGTGAAATCTATTAAAAATTAAAATATTTTAAACATTACCTAATAAGTTTTTAGTTTAACAGGTAATCAGTATTTATAATATGAAAAGTATATAATATCTATTTAGGTAAAATTGACTAACATTTTTATAAAAATTGGTACGTTATTTTTAATTAATTTTAAATAGTTGACATATTCTTTAAATTAAATTTAAATATCTTTACTTTTGAAATTATTAAAGTATTGAGTTAATAAAGACGTTTTGCTTGCTGAAAAAAATATTCATAATATGTATCAAAAGTAAGTACACAAAATAGAATCAATAAAAATTTACTACTACAAATATAACTTGTGGTGAAAATAAATGTGCTGATAATAAATCACAGAAAGAAAAAAGGGGTGCTTGTATTTAAATTGACCGCACAATAGCACCGTTTTATAATAATCTGCTCCTTGAATAAAAGCAAAATGGCACCAATTTATAATAAATAATCATTAACATTGCTTTTAATTTCCAAATAAACCTGTTTTAATAGCAATAAAATATTAAAGAGAAAACATTGAAAAATAAAATTGTTTCAAAGTCAGGATTATAATATTAAAGATATTGATAATTAATCTCAGTTGAGTATACGTCAAGTAAAAGCGATCACAATGGACAACATTTTTAATTCATTAAAACATCTACTGAAATTTAGCTGAGCACAATAATTATTAAAATTTGTTTGGAAGTAAAAAATATATAAGAATTTAAATGATATGTTTCCTTTCATTTTATTACTTGAGAATTTTTCCAATATCTTTATGAAAAAAACTGTTTGCACCTTTTTATATTTTACACATCACTAATTTCATCTAACATTAATTTATACAATCGTAGATTGGACAAAACATTGTTTTTTTAAGACGCCTGCATTTCATTACAAATTATTAGTTTACAAAAGGGCGGAGGGGGTATTATTATTTTAGCTTCATAATTTATACATTCAACAATTATTTACAATAATTATGTTAATATTATTTTGTATATTTCTTTTATTTAACAATAAATTAATTTGTTTTGTTAAATTTAGTTTTAATAATTTTATGATTTTATTGTACATATAATAATTTTCGAAGATGTTATAAGTTGCTAGCTAAATAAGTTAAGAAGCCGAGAACATTTGTTTTGTTAATTAATTTATTATTTTATACCTTAACATGTTGATTTTGTGCTAGTTTTATATTTTTAGAAATACATATACATATCATTTGCTTTTGAAATATAAAAAATGCATTGTTATGCTTCATTAATGATTTAGCTAATAACTTATCACACTACCTCAAATTTATTTTAGGTAGACAAAAATAAGTTTTTGTAATTTTTACACATAAAATGTAATATGCAGAAAATATTGGTTTCAATATTTTTTCCATCATCTCGCTACTGTGCATTTATTTATTTTTATATACCGGGTGTACAAGATACTAGGGCCACCCCTGTCATTTCTTGATTTATGAAAATAAAAATTTGACATTTTACTATGTTCTATGGAAGATGCATTTATTGAAATAAAAAATAGTTCAATATCACTTCCGGTTTCACCGGAAATTACATCAATATTTTAAATGTAACACCCTATTTTTGTAACAAATTGGTGATAAAATAATTTTTGGTAAATGTAATCTTCAAATAATAAAATTAAAATAAAAACAGCTAGTGCACTTTCGGATAAAAATCCATCATCAAGCTAAAATAAAAATGGTTTAATAATACAAAATAAAATAAAAACAAAAATTTTTAGCAACTTGTCGTTTAAAACGGTCCCTGCTACATGGCTCTCGTTTTAAACTTCGACTCGTTAGAAAAGAAACCTGCCTTATGAAACTTGATCTTTAATATACATATATCAAATAACTATACCTATATTTTATTATTAAACATTGGTAAGTTATAACCTTGAAAATATATTTTTAATTCGAAATACATAGGATATTTCAAAGCAAGGGTCAGTAACTTTGGTAATTGATTTTTGCTAAATTTAAGAAGAAACGAACAAGAATATGTACATTTATTTGTTAAAAAGCTCCATTTTAAAAATACAGGATGTTAAACATTACAAATTTTTTTCAATTTTTTGCTCAAATTTTGAAAAAAGCTTCCTATTGGCAGTAGTTTTTAGATAAAATGTGAATATACAAAACAAATTTCAACATGAAGTTTTTTCGGGGCATCCACTCTTGTTACTCTATTTTTTTACTATTATTAACTTTTATATTGTAAAATGGGATATTCTACCTCCTGAGGGTCTATTGCATTTTAAATTTTAAGTGGAAATTTGCAGGGGTGGTACTAATTTCGTGTACACCCGGTATTTTATATGCATATTTGATGTCTTTATTACAACTTCAATAAATTCTTTTTTTTTCATCAATTGCTTCATTTTGTATTTATGTAGTAGATGACATTACAGTAATAAATTTTTGCACATTTCATTTACTGAAATTATTTAATTTATAATCAAAGAAAATAAATGAGTAAATTCTCTTTTCTGATTTTTCACTTTTTTTTTCTAAACTTAGTATAATATAAATTATTTATTTATGTACAACATTAATCTTAATATTATATTTTAAAAGATCACATTCATTATCGATATATATTTATATATAATATATGCAATAAAATAAAACCTAATGAGTCATTTTAAGTAGAAACGTTTAGAATTCGTTCAATATTACAAGTAACAAAAATATATACACCTCAATTTTAATGATCATTATTAAAAATTGCAATAAAAACATTTTCATTTAATTATTAACGATAAGTACGAACCTAATAAATAAATACTGTGTTTTGTGGTATAAGAGAGGTTTTGGTAAGCGATAGTTATACCGGGGAGTCAGTGAGATCATTCTGTAACCACTGGGGAACATTTCGCATTCCAATACGTTTCAAGAGCTTCACAAGGGCAGTGTTATGGCTCAAGTAGTATCTTTGCAAGAGTTTCAGAGACTTATCCTCCATAGGTGGGTAAAGTCGGCCTTTACTGCGACCTAAACACTTGGTTCTTTCACCTGCTACTATTTGGCAATAAAAGCCTTTCTTTGGTTCAAACCTGATGAAAAAATTATTTAATAGATTATTTTTAATACTGAATTTACATGTTTCAATATCAAAATTTACCATTTTATTTTATCAAATTACCTAATAAAAGTAAAATAGTCTAACAAATATCTTGAGATAAGTTTTTGTGGCAGTAGCAGAAGATAGACAATAGAAGTAAAAAATTAAGGTTACATTGTTAGAACAGCAATCTTGAAACAGTCAACACGATGTGGCCGACCACTTTTATCATTCTGTCCTCTTATTTTTTCACGGTTCAAGAATAAGGCTGCTGTTACAAGACTTTGGTATTTTTTTATCTTAGTTTATAGATTCTGTAATAATTCAAGTGCAAAAACAAAAATTATCTTACCTTAAATGGTTGGTGTAATTAAAATGTGGAGTAATTTTCAAAAATCTTTGCAGTTCATCCATAACTTCAATAGGATTAGTTTTGAGGCCTTCACCATCAATTATATGAAGCTGTTGGGGTGAAAAGTATGTCAACCACCTTTCCAAATGTTGTGCATATTTTCCAGGATTGAGACATCGGTTTCGTAATTCTCGCAAAGGTTTTGGTGCTGTGTCTGTGGCAGTGATTACTTGATGAAAGCTGTAATTGTTTGCTATTGCATCCTTGTGAGCTCTGATATGTTGGTACCAAGAATAAGCACGTTTTGCTGGGGAAATTAAAATGGTAACTAATTTCACATGAGGTAACAAAGCATGTACGCGTTTTGGAACTAAGTCGCCGTCAAAATATGTAGCACTTTTTTCAAATAAATAACGGGACGAATTCGAGTCAACTGGGAAAAAGTTCATATACCTAAAAACAAAATATAAAAATTAAGAACAACATCTTACAACATAATATTTTAATCAATATTAATATCATAACTTCGTGGTAGTTTTAAGAACTTGTGACGTTAGCGCCTTCTTCAGTGAACAAGAGTGACTTTATATACAGGATTAATCACGTTTCATGAGACGATGGGAGGCGACGGTTTAAAGCGCACTCATTTGCGCATACAGTGAATTGCTAAGCATTCTTATTCTGGCGCTGTCAGCCACTTAGTTAGAAATAATTTTTCCACGTTCAACTTTATTTCTTTAATTAACAGAATAATCATGAATCACTACAAAGTTGCAGAGAAGTCTAAAATGCTAGAATGGATGCACCAAGGAAACAGTTCACTAAAAGTCTGTGATTTATTTGCCATAAAACATCCAGATCGACCAATTCCCAAAAAGAATACTCCGTTAAGAATTTTAAGATTGTTTAAAGATACAGTTTGTGTCTATAAATTACCACAACAAGTCCCCAATGTTCGTGGTCATATTTTTTTTGAATTACAAACTCTTATGGTATGGTGTTAGCATCAATAGAAAATAACTCAGATTTGTCTCTTCGTGATAATGCTCAAGAAGTTGGCATTTCCTATTCGTCAGTCCAAAGGATTTTGAAAAGATATGGGTATACATCCAACAAATATTCTGTTTGCCAAGAATTAAAAAATCCACCCCTTTTATTTTGAGAACGCCTTGTCGTACAAGGCTGAAATAAAAAAAATTATTACCAAAGCAAACCCATTGGTGCACTTATTTTTTTCCGGAACAATCCGGAAGTAACTTTCGATTTTTAAATGGCAACATAGGTCGAGTATGGTATCGTTTGAAAGGTCTTTTAAAAAGAAACAACTTTTGTTAAAATATCTTGCATAATTAACAAATTAAACGAAAAAAAAAATATGCAAACAAGTGACCATTGGTCTCTTAAGTTATGGAAAAATTAAATCGTTACTATCATCCGCAAATGGCAAGAGAGAGATTTTTTTAAATTGAAACTCTTTTTTGCGTTTATCGCTTTATTCGTTAAAAATAATCAACTTTTTTTATTTTTTGAATTAAGGTAAATACATAACCTAAAAAAGTTGATTATTTTTAACAAGCGAAGTAAAAAATACATGTTTCCATTTGAAAAATCATAATTGCCTCTACCCTTACCCATTGAGGATGATGGTAGTGTTTTAATTTTTCCATAATTTAAGAAACCATTTGTCACTTGTTTGCTTTTTTTTTTCGTTTAATTTGTTAATTATGAAAGATATTAAAAAAATATTTTAATAAAAGTTGTTTCTTTTTAAAAGACCTTTCAAACGATACCATACTCGACCTATGTTGCCATTTAAAAATCGAAAGTTACTTCCGGTTCCGGGCACTTCCGGATTTTTCCGGAAAAAAATAAGTGCACTAATACATTCTTCAGATTTGCTTTGGTAATAATTTTTTTTATTTCAGCCATGTACGACAAGGCATTCTCAAAAGGGTTGGACGGGTTAAACTCGCATAAGGATTAGAAAGCTGAAATAAGTAATAAAATTAAAAAAAAATCAGACTGGCAAAAGCAAAAAAGATAATTTTCGATTTTGTATTTGAAATAAATTATTTTTTTAAGGAAAACCACAAAAAATTTATCATTTTGTTTAGCTCACAATCAGATCAATCAAGTCAATTCAAAAGATATCGACATAAAATCCCATGTTATCACGGGCACCAGCAAAATTATTTTGGATTTGGATTATATAGCTGCACAAACAAGCTATAGTTACATAATAATACAAAATTGCCTAGGACTCATGATAAAGTTCCATCCAAACAGTTCGACAGACCTAGGCCAACATTACTATAGTTTCTGTGATTCTGTTCAATTAAAATGTTCAATTTAAAATACGTAGGTGTATATGTATTCCACAGGTATTATAAGTGACTTATGTATTTCATTTAGCCTCCCGACGCCCATGCCTGCTATTCACCACATTTTTCCCAATTTTTTTGAATTTCTTTCACGGAAAATGTGCCCGAGTTTTATGTTATAAAAGAACTTACCAATCCAGACCTCTGTAGTAGTTATTAGCGTTGAAAAATTGTATCTCCTCAAAAGTCTCTGGACTAGGCAAATTACTAGCAATTGACGGGTGCAGAGATAAAAAGGAATAAAGCGCAGTAGTTCCAGTTTTTTGTGGTCCTATGACTAAAAATCTTGGCAGTGAATCACAAGATTTGGTCTTTGACCATATTTTTTTATGTCGTGTGTCATCACAGGGATTCTAAAAAAAATAATATTTAATAACTTAAAGTAATTATTTTGGATATTATTCATTTATAAATAATTTTATATAAAAAAATAAGATTTAATCAATTTTCTGGCATTTTTAAATAATATTTTCAAAAGTACTTACTCCCCAGATAGGATCTGTTTCTTCAGGGTATAATTTAAAGTAATTTTCAGCTAATTGTAAAGGAGGGGCCGATGTGAGTTTAATATTGGTCCAACATTGCAGGAATTTAATAACAGATTCAAAGGTGTAGAGAGCTAATCGATCATTACCATAATTAGACATGTGCGTCATGAAAATATTAATCTGAAAAATATAAAAAATTTTAGTCACATTGCCTAACTTCTTTTGAAATGTTTAAAAAGTAATAAATTTTAAATTTGATTTCCCTTTTCAGAAAATTTTTGTTTGCATTTTAGTATGATACTTGTAGAATTTTTGGTTCCGTTCTTAAAAACAACTGTTTTAATACAAAATTTTTAAAATTTAATGTTTGCTGTTTTTGATTGACCTTCTTAAAACAATATAATAATAAAACTTACTGGATTATAAACAAATGTTTGAAATAATTCTCCCCCTTGTATAGATTCATCGAGTTTCTCCCTACCACCAGGATATTTGTCAATATACATAGTGTGCGTGAATAGGCCACAAGTTTGACGTGGCAGCACCATTATTTTTCGGTGAATAAATCCTCTTCTCAGTCTAAATTATAAGTATTTTTTTAATTTTCAAATAATACATTATATTTTAGAGTTTCTTCTTACCTTGCAGGTCTAAGATGTGGATATTCTTCTGTAGAGGTCACTCTAATATTCCAAACTCTTTTCCAAGCAGTGTAAAGAAGTTCGTGAGCTGGGTAAACCCCAGAGTGATGAGGTGAAACAGAATATCCAGAATCTACAGGAATACCTGTAAGATAATACCCCAGTTAACATGTATTACAAAATATTATTGCCTATTACAAGATTTATGAATTAGATCAAAGTTTTAAATAATAAATAATTAAAATTGTTTAATACCTTTTTCTTTGGCGAAATTTTTATTTAACATCATATCATCCATTAACTGTGTGAGATTATCATACAAGTGTGGTTGTTGATGATTCCACATGTGACTAAACCACATAAATTTATCAGTATTTTCTAAAATTAAATCGTCTCCTTTATCCTCCTCAGGATTTCCATGTTGGTAATATTTCCCAGAAAATCCCAAATTAAATTTAAACCCAGAAATCATCATTTGTATTCTCCTCTGAGTTGCTAACAACGCCTTAACATCCTCAGGTTTTAATCGTGTTCCTTTATCCCCAACAAAGACATCATCTATATCTATAAGAAACTGCCGTTCAAGAGATAAGCTTAACTGCCCATGACTTAGGAAGCTTAAAGAATCTAAGAAGAGCAAACGATGTAGCCAAAATTTGAGACCCGCGCCAAAGATTACACGTTGAATGTTATCAAAATGTCCATGGTCTTGTACTATCGTTGGAAGAGGAGTTTTGATGGGTCTTTCATGGTTAAAATCATCAACCCGATGAGCCCATTCAAGAGGTTCATATGTGGAATGGTTTGCTTGAAAAATGGTCCAATCGTCGCCTGGCAGAGAACCCCAAACTGTTTCTCCAGGCCTTGTTAATCGAAGGATTTGAGATGCAGCATTTAAAGCAGCATCCTAAAAAAAATAAAATTTAATAGTTTTTAAAAATATTATAGAATGCAGTTAGGATTCCTGCCTTAAGTCAGAGTGCAAGTAATTTGCATATAGGACAATACATACCAGGAGAATAGAATTTGCACAAGAAAACAGAGTGGGGGAATTAATTTTTTTAAATGTAAGTTAAGCTCGTAAGCTGGATTACCATGCAGCAAAATTTAAAAAATCTAAACTCTGCCAGCTTCTTTTTGCTACAGGAAATGCAGTGGATCTGCGCACCATGAGTTATTGCAAAAATCCTGGTGTGGATAGTGTAAAACTAAACAAAATTTCTGCATTATTTTATTACCTTTAATTGTAAATTAGTATGAATAAATAATGGAAATCCTTTCAGCTCTGCCCCAACAAGTGTCTCCTCATTTGGATTAATAAAACCAATAACTCCAACAAAATACTCCCTACAATACTTGTCCAAAAGCTCCCTGTTCCACTTATCCATTTGCAGGTACTTATTAAAATTCTCAAAAACAATAACTCCATATTTCCCTTTATCTAAACTTGTAAGTACTGGTAAACTTTTTCCCGAAACTTCCATTTTATACTTAATTCGAGTATGGACTAGAAGTTCAGCTATATCTTTTCCCAGCTTGGAATACATGGTCTCAACAAACACTAATACTTTCGGATCGCTTCTTAGCCTTGCTTCAGTTTTGTGATCGTGATTTTGTGGAAACCTCGGCCCATTCATCATACTACAATGGATATTTGGCGTTGGTCTCGTACTTCGGCGAAAACTAAAATTGACACAACACATGCACAAATACTAAAGATAAAGAAAGAATACTTAGAACTAAATTACAAAAAAATTAAAAACAAAATTATATCAACTACTACCAAAATAAAGAGATGGGGTGAATAACCAAAGATAGAACTGTCTCCCGACCACAGTTCATATTTCAGTTAACCAAGCTTAACTTGGGTAGAACCAAACGATCTATGATTTCAAAAACTACTTATTCGAATGCGGTTGATCCAAATATGACAGACGAATCTAAGAACCAAAGCGATTCGAAATCGGTTCAAGAAATTTATATATTTGAAAAAATTAAATTTTAACTCCTATACATATTTTCCCAAAAATTTATTATTAAATTCTAATTTTTTTAAAATCCCATACCTGGTTTGCAAATCTAATTTTCATTTTCTTTAGGGAATAATAAAATGTTGCAATAAAAATTTAATTTTAATTGATTTTTGCTAAATTTAAAGCTATTATTTGAATTTAATTTTAATAAATAATGAAATAATAATTACAAGCAATACAAAATCTTAAATATTAAATTTTAAAATTGAAAGGTCACCAATGTATTTTCGTTTCTTTGAAAATTAGAAACTACAATGTACCTATAATACAGAGTATAATACTTAAACTTAATTTCAAAACGTTAAAGCGTGTAAAGTTATAATAAGTAATTTATAAAATAGAAAGCAAAATTCTTTTTCTAACGATGCAATTGCTGAAACTATAACTTGTGTGAAACTAGCAATAAAATCCAGCAATAGGTAATATTTTCAAAAATAAAAATAATTTCAAAAAAAATAATATCGTCGTATTCGTCTGGATAAAATAAAAGGGAGTAATTAAAATTATTAAATTTTAAGGGTGGAAACTACCCCTAAACGATTTTTTTAATACAATAAGGGAAGATAATTTTTTATTTTAAATTTTCTTTTGCAGTTTGATTGTTTATACAATTCTACACAAAATATCAAAAATTTGGGTGGCAAGCCCTTCCCATTTTTTCTAAATTAAATTCAAACTACAGCATAAAGCGTGGAGTGCGTTTCAAACGAACTCCAATTTCTATTTGAACATCATTTTTTATTTTCAAATTTCTTCTCCAGTTTGATTGTTTATACAATACTACACAAAACATCAAAAATTTCGGTGGCAACCACTTTCTTTTTTATCTTAAGACGGTTCAATACCAAAGGCGTTTCTCTGAAGTAAACAAACCGTTCTTTTCTTTATAATTTATATATTATTAAATAATTTACAAGGTTTCTTCCATTTTTTGTGATTTGTACAAAAAAATATATTTTTTTTTGTAATAACACATTATAAATAATATTAGTTGCCTTAGATAAGATATAAGATATAATTTATTTGATCAATCACCTACAATAAGGTACAAAATCAAAGTCACAAAGAAGATACAAACAAAAATAACAAGTAATATAGGTAGTAAATAACTCAACATCTGTATAGTTTTAAACTAATTACTCCACATTTAACATCTTTTGTACATATATATATATAACTCTATTATTTAAAATTTGATTTTAAAGTATTCATCAATCTCATATAAACAATTTTCCAAAAGAACATTAATTATGTACAATTTGAACTTTTGATGGTTAGTTTTCTTACACTAACAGGCAAATGATTGAAAAACTTAATTGCCTGGTAATCATAGCTTTTAATAGATTTACTTAGTCTTAAAACAGGTAGACTTACATCTAAACAATTTCTAGTCTCATACGCATGATTATTTGCCTGCACTACCAGAGTAGATTCTTTTTCCTTGATATTTATTTAACAATGATAAACATATAAGCCGGGTACTGTTAGCACTTGCAGTTTTGTGAAAGCATTTCTACATGAATCTCTTGATTTTAAATTTGACAGAATCCGAATAGCTTTTTTTTTGTAAGACAAAAATTCGTTTCGCAACTAGTGAGTTTCCCCAGAGGAGGATACTATATCTGATTATAGATTCAAAGTGGGAAAAGTAAACTATTTTTAAAACATCTTTTTCTATTTCATTTTCTAACTTTCTTAGAGCAAATAATGATTTATTTAACTTGGATGCCAAGTGTTCACCATGCTTGTCCCATGTTAATTTTGGTTGTAACCAAATGCCGAGAAATCTAACACATTTATCTATATTAGTATGGTTTTTTAATGAAAACGTGAGCAATTCCGTTTTTGACTCATTTAAAAATAGATCATAAGATAGAAACCAATTTTCTGTCTGCTTTATGGCATTTGATAGAGTTTCCTTACCATTTAGGCAATTTTGCACAAGTGTTGTGTCATCTGCATAAAGAGAAGTTTTTGCATCATTAATATTGCATTCAAGATCATTAATAAAGATAATAAACAGAAGTGGCCCGAGAATTGACCCCTGAGGCACACCCTTTAGCACAGTCTCTGTACATGAATTACAACCCTCGATAACTACTCTTTATTGTCTATTCGATAAGTAGGAAACAAATAATTTAAGTACCTTTCCTCTAATTCCATAAAATTCTAACTTACTTAAGAGTTTATCGTGCGAAACTGTCAAATGCCTTACTTAGGTCTATAAATGCTATTAATAAGGAACCCTTTTCTTCAAAAACCTTCTGTATATCATCATGCAAAGCACAAACAGCTCCCAATGTTGATTTTCCCACCCTATATCCAAACTGAGCTTTTGAGAAATAAATTTCAAAGTAGTTATAAAGTCTATTTTTCATAAGGACCTCCAAAATTTTATCAAATATAGGTATTATGCTGATTGGTCTATAATTGTTTAATCTTGTAAGTTCCCTTTTTTGTGTATTGGTAAAATTTTCGAGACCTTAAGTTCATAAGGAAATATACCCTCCTCAAAACATGCACTGAAAAGATGTTCTAATATTTCCGACAGCTCGTTCGATATTGATTTAACTATTTTTGAGTTAAGACCGTACACATCGGCAGCATTAGAGTTGGATAAATTTTTAATTGTGTTTTCAATCTCTACTTTTGATATGGGTGTTAGAACCTTGTTTTGTAAATTATTTGCTAATTTAAAAATTATAAAGAAAAGAACGGTTTGTTACATCAGAGAAACACATTTGGTATTGAACCGTCTTAAATTAAATTTAAAGCACAGAGCGTAATGCGCGGAACACACTTCAAATAATCTTCAATTTCTATTTGAAGATCATTTTTTATTTTCAAAGTTTTTTGCCAGTTTGATTGTTTATACAATATTGCATAAAATATCAAAAATTTGGGTGGCAACCCCTTCCCATTTTCTTTAAAATTATATTTAAAGTACAGCTTATGCAAGAATCGCACTTTAAATAATCTCCAATTTGTATTCCAAGATCATTTTTTATTTTCAAATTTCGTTTCCAGTTTGATTGTTTATACAATTTTACGCAAAATATCAAAAATTTGTGTGGCAACTCCTTCTCATTTTTATTAAAATTAAAGTCAAAGTGCATGGTGCGAGTTTCAAACAAACCCCATTTTCAATTCGAAGATCATTTTTTAATTGCAAACTTCTTCTCCAGTTTGATTATTGTTTATACAATATTACACAACATATCAAAAAACTGGAGAAGAAATTTAAAATTACTTTGAAAGTAATTTAAAAGAAACTGGGAAGGGGTTGCCATCCAAATTTTTGATATTTTGTGTAGAATTGTATAAACAAACTGGAGAAGAAATTTAAAAATAAAAAATGATCTTCGAATAGAAATTGGACATTATTTAAAGCGCGCTCTGCCCATAAGCTGCACTTTCAATATAATTTAAAAGAATCTGGGAAGGGATTGCCATCCAAATTTTTGATATTTTGTGTAGAATTGTATAAACAATCAAAAATGTAAAAGAAAATTGAAAATAAAAAACGATCTTCCCCAAATATTAAAATAATCGTTTAGGGGTACTTTTCACCCTTAAAATTTAATAATTTTTATTACACCTTTTTATTTTATCCAGAGAAATACGAGGGTACATTTTTTTTTTGAAATTATTTTTATTTTTGAAAATATTACCTATTGCTTGATTTTATTGCTAGTTTCACACAAGTGAAACACTTATGTTAGTATAAATGAACAATAACTTAAAAGAAAACAACTCACCTGTAATTTATATTCCAGCTATTACTCATTTGTGATAAGTAATAAAAGTAGATGATTATTAAAAAAAATACAACTAATATGACACTTCCTATGCACATTTTTTGAGTTGTAAGGCGCATGGGGTAGCATCGCCATGGTGAACTCAAGTTGAGGTATTTTGCTACTCTTCCCCCCCTTGATCTTAACGTCCGACCGCCCCCTAATAGTGGCGTATTCAGTGCACTCATTTTATATAAACTATTGACTTTTTTGTAAAATTTTCCTAGTTAAACTGAGATATGTATGGCACAAAACAAAAACTTATCTTAATTTTTATTTGTTTTTTACATATTTTATTGTGCACACAGTCCTCCACTTGAAATGCTTCCACAGCTCCATGCCACAAATCACATTATATGATGTGTTTTTCCCTCCCATTATAGATAAATGTGGTTAAATTCATTGGTCTCAGACTAAATTATCTGAAATTGGAAAAACAAAGAATTTTATTTACTTATTTTGATTTTATAAGTGAAAGTAAATATTTAAATTATATCTTTTAAATATATGAATTAGATTTGAATTTAAACATGATTACTGGTAAATAAAATTAAATATTTACTTGTGACTCTTAACTCAAATAAAACATAATTTTCATGTATCATTTTCAACGAATTTTAGATAGACAATTATTAATTTAAACAGGCAATATAATTTTATTTATGTATATTTAAACTTATTTTGTTTTTAATTACAATAGTTTTCAATCTTCAAGTTAACAAAAGATAAAAATGCTTAAGCCCCCATACAAGATCGAACATGCTAGCGAATATGCACGCTGTTCATAATTCACCATTGGGTTTTGTTAGAACTCTTTAAAATTTATCAAAAGTTAATAATACCTTATTCTTATGGCCGACCATAACATTAAAGAATTGCTTGTATCTCAATAATGAGTTTTATAAAAAAATGATTTCTACAAAAGTTTACTCAAATTAATCGTAGAATTCAAAAATATAAAAATATTCAGGGTGTTGCATTTAAAAAACGAAAGTTGGGTATTGTAACCTGTAACACTAATAAAATGAACACCCTGTATATTAGTAAAGTAAGGTAATTTATTTATTTATTCCTTAAAAGGTCAAACAATTGACATAGAATAAACTACATAAGTATACTTACAGATTAATAATGTTAATGCAATTATTTGACTAAAACGAACAGTTACAAATAAAAATAATGTTTAAAACAATCAAATTTTGGAGCAACAGACTCCAAAGACCGGGGCTAGTAACACTAAGATATAGTTTAAAATTTGTGGTTTAAATAATCATTAATGGTATAAAAGCAACCGTCCACGAGCAGATTATAAACCTCTCTCCTGTTAGCCTTTGAGCTTTTATATTTTATTGGTAGAGTATTAAAAATTTTTATACATTGTTATAAGGAAGATTTTTCAAAAGTTGTGGTCTTGTGCGCTGGTGGAACTAGTATGTTATTGACTACGTTTCTAGTAAAGTACTTATGGCTTGCATCACAGAGATTTGTTTTTAATGAATAGAAATTATCTTTTACATGCATTAGGCAATTGTAAATATATAATGATGGTAAAGTTTGGATGCGAAGTTATTTAAACAGTGGTCTGCAAGAGGTGAGGCGACTGACTTGCATCATTGATCTGATGATTCTCTTCTGAATAATAAGAATTGACCCAAAGAAGGAGGCGTTACCACAGCATAGAAGACCGTAGGACACCCGTGATTGTACATACCCAAAGTATATATACCTTTAACGTGTCTAAAGAAACTGACGAGCGTAATCTAAATAAGGTAAAGCAAGTTTTCCCATCTCAGTTTCATGTCAAAAGTGACACCCAAGAATTTTACATCACTTTCGCAATTGTTTTCTGATTTTTGTAACCAAGTGTCGTGATTTCGGGAAATGGTATAAGGAACACAGATAGTTTTGGAAGCGTTAAGGGCTATGTGATTATTATCTGACCACTTTTTTATTATGTTATTACAAGAACCCATTAACACATTTAGGACCTCTACTGTGTCAGCTGCCAGGATACAAGATGTGTCATCAGCATAATGAACCACTTTTCCTACTTGTGTAAGTTGTGGAGAAAGATCGTTAATATACAATATGAACAAAGCTGGACGCAGAATACTACCTTGAGGAGATATTGTTCTACACTAATGACCTCGGACTGTGCATTTCTCCACACTACTCATTAGTGTCGACCATCCAAGAAGCTTTCAATCCAGCTTATGGCTGGGCCTCTGATCCCATAAGTTTCTTCCAAAAAAGACTGATAGTGTCAAAAGCTTTGGAGTAATCAAAATACATTCCGATAACTTTCTTATTATGCTCTATACCATCGAGTATGGCTTGAAAGGCTGCCATAAAGGCCCCGCTGGTACTAAGACCCTCACGAAAGTCAAATTGCTCAGGATTTATAATTTTTTGCTTGGCGAGAAAGTAATTTAGCTGACTAAGGAAAGCCTTTTTAAGAATTTTGAAGAAAAAGGAGAGAACAGAAATAGGACGATAGTTAACGACTGAGGTCAGTTCATTTTTTTTATGAATTGGCACTTCCTTAGCAAGCTTTAGATCAGAGCGAAATTGGTCCACGATAAAAGATGTGTTTATTAGGTCGCATAGTGGTGCTGTGATGTAAACGGCTACATCCTTAACGAGCGGGTATACAGTCGACTCCACTAGAGAATTTGGTTGCACAATTGATAATGATATTGTATTATTCGCATTCGGTTAGGGGTGCTAAAAAAGGTGTAATTATTCAGTGGGATGTTTAATAAGCAGTGTGTGGTTTGTAGCACATCGAGTTTATTGGTTAATTCAATGACGGATTTAAGAGGATATGGAGTCTACAAAATTATATGCGTTTTTCTCTGTTTTTATATTTCAAACTACGCAAATATTTATTGAGCTATATACAAAATAAGAATATCATATGAAAGTGGAACCTCTGCTTAAGACTTGTGTGCGGCAGTTTTTTAATATATTATATCCAAAATGGCCAAAAAAAATCATTAAAAATACGTAAAATTTGGCCTATTTTAAACTTATTTTTTGAACTTAATAATTTAATTTTTCAAAAAGTCGTCGTATGGAAGTCTAGCCATGAATGTTATTTAAACTATGCAATTATAAAACTTAATGTTATTTACAAAATATGGTTGTAGTTTGAAATAATTGCAAGACATATTTCGTAAATTTTGAACGTGCATTTTAACTGTAAAAGCAGCAAATACCTTCGAAATCTAGGTGATACAAATTTTAAAATATAACAGAAATGAAGATTTTTATTGGTACTTTCAGCCTAATTATGTGGGATGTACTTTGGGTCAAAATTTCTTCCCCAAATTCAAGAAGAAGCTCAAAATATACCTCCTAATTAAAGAGTGGGGATGTGCCTTAGTGGATTAGTGCCCGATAAAGGTTGCCCAAGCTCACTCGAATGATTTTTACTATCAGAAAAGGTTGAAATTTGAATGAAAATAATCAGTTATGGCAATTTGCGATTCCGATGACATCATGAAAGAAGGATTGGTCTGAAGGGTCAAAATTACCCCAGGTTACATGTTTACAGTAACTCGCAAAAATAAAAACATACATAAAAAAAATCGATACTTGTTATTTAACATATTTGATATTTGCATTTTAGTAAGTTATTTAGAAAATTTTGTGAACTGATATAATCTGAAGGCCTCTATAATTTTACTTGTTTATTCTCAAATGTTAATATTGGACTTCATGTTCCTGGTTCCTGGGGGTAAGGAAATATTGGAGATTTTTATTGATAAAAACACTATTTATTCGATATTTAACACAAATAATGTTAGCAATATGTAATGCTTTAAGTATACCTACACAACTAATAAAAATAACTTGCAAAGAATTATAAAAAATCTAAACTACTTGATCAATTTTATCAGAATTTTAGTAAATCAAATAATGGTTTGATGAGCTCTTTTATAGCTATAATATTTTTATTAATATTAATAAAAAATCTTGTAGTTGTATTTATAATATCTTGTGTAAATAATATGTTTATTTTGATTCAATACAGAATAAGTATAACTTATTTAAAGTTTTAATATTTTTATTCATTAGAATTTTTGTTATCATTGATTATAAGGTTGTTATTTGTTATGTATTTGATTATATTCACATAAAATGCATGATCGATATTTGGGTCGAACTTGATAGTTGGAACATTTCGAATTTTTAATAGTTAATAGTACTGATAAACCTACACTTTTTATTGATTTTATTTTAAGTACACTATTGAATCAAGAAAAAAAATATTTCAAAAATAAAGAACTAAATGAGTCATTGGTAGCAAGAAATTATTTAATTTTCTCTTAAATTGTTACCAAATGCCAGCAATTTATTAAATTTAAAACCTTTATACCATCAAAATAAGGAGACATCTCCAACCATAAATCTATTTGAAAGCTATAAATTCAGCAAGTTCATGTAGGACTTGCGATCCACATTTCTTATAAGGCAACTTCAAAGCAATTAGTTTAAATTACAAGTGTGGTGCGTTTCAAATTTACAATTTGAAAGTTAATAATTTTGGGTTGTAGTATAAAGAAATAAGAAAAAAATAAAAAAAAATTCAAGGCTCTACGACTTTTTGTTCAAAAGATATGAATTTTTATATAAAATATGGTATTCTGATAAATTAGTACATATGTATTTTGAAAAATTCATATTTCGCTTAATAATTAAAATTAAGAACTAAAAATTCGTACAGATATGTTTGTAAAACTTATCGATATTATCTTATTAAATTTTTTAAAATTTAATTATTTTTTAAAGTACATTACCTAGAAAAGTTTTGATTTTTTTGAGTTTTTGGGGTGTAAATTTTTTTTGAGGGGTGTAGAGGGCAAGTGACCCCTACATTTCATCCATTTTCTATTATCTTTCATTTGCGGGGTCGATTTTGAAAATATTGTAAAAAAAAATTTTGGAGATATTTTTAAGGCTTTTTTCATGGAAATCGATTTTTATTGTTTTTCTCGAAAACTATGAAAGTTAGCGATTTCAAATATTTTCGAAAGGTAAACACCGTCGATAGACGCGTTTTAAAAAATATTTGGTTAAAATCGGTTAAAAAGTTTTTTTGGTAAAAATTCGCAAAGTTTTGGCAAAATTTTGGTACAAAGGCGGGCCTGGACGACGCAATTTTAAACCGAAAATTAAAATTTTCACGGAATTTGGTGGGGGAGGTGACGGTGCAAATTTTAAGCTATTAAGCGTGCCGGTGGTTCCAATAGTTTTGAAGATATTAATTATTTTGTGAAAAGTGAAAAATTTCAGACCGCAATTTTGGCTCCAAACGGAGATTTTGCATATTTTTGCTACATTTTCGGCCATAACTCGATAACGAAAAGGGATAGCGAAGTAATTTACAATTTAAAAGTTAATAATTTATAAATGTAGTGTAAAGAAATTAGAAAAAAATAAAAAAAAAATTCAAGGCTCCACGACTTTTTGTTCAAAAGATACGAATTTTTATTTAAAATATGGCATTCTGATAAATGAGTAAATGTGTATTGTTAAAAAATCATATTTAGCTTAATAACTGAAATTAAGAAGCAAAAATTAGTACAGATAAGTTTGTAAAAACTATCGATATTATTTTATTAAATTTTTTAAATTTAATAATTTTTTAAGGTACATTACCTAAAAAAAATTTTATTTTTTTTGAGTTTTTGGGGTGTAAAATCTTTTTAGGGGGTGAAGAGGGCAAGTGACCCCCTTACATTTGATACATTTTCTATTATCTTTCATTTGCGGGGTCGATTTTGAAAAAATTCGAAAAAAAATTTTTTGAAATATTTTTAAGGCTACGGGCTTGAAATTTTTCATGGAAATCGATTTTTATTGTTTTTCTCAAAAACTGTAAAAGTTAGCGATTTTAAATTTTTACCAAAGGCAAACACCATGGATAGACGCATTTTAAAAAATATTTGGTTAAAATCGGCTAAACAGTTTTTTTGGAAAAAATTCGCAAAGTTTTCGCAAAATTTTGGAACAAAGACGGCCCTGGACGACGCAATTTTAAACCGAAAATTAAAACTTTTACGGCATTTGGCGGGGGAGGTGTCGCTGCAAATTTTAAGCTATCAATCGTCTGGGTGGTGGTAATAGTTTCGAAGATATTAATTATTTTCTGAAAAGTGAAAAAATTCAGGCAGCAATTTTGGCTCCAAACGGAAATTTTGCATGTTTTAGCAACATTTTCGGCCATAACTCGATAACGAAAAGAGATAACGAAGTGATTCTTTTTTTGTCGTAAAATGAACATTGAAAGCTTTCAGAAAATGTACATTACGCTGGGGCAAAATTAAATTTGAGGGGTTGAATAGACCGAAACGCGTCAAAAATTACGACTTTTTTAAATGCGATCTTAAAAAAAATAATTTTTCGTTATTTTTTGGAAATTCAAAAAACCCTGTGCGTGGGCAATTTTAGCTCGGGAGGTAGATTTAAATGAACGTTTAAAATCGAAAATCGGTTAAAAAATGGCCCGACGGGAGCCACTCGCCTCAAAATTCAAAATTTCCAGTTGATTTAGGCATAACTTCCGAACCCCTTCGAAAATAAAAATTTCCTACGCGCTACCCGTTGTAGAAATTATTCTTTTATAAGGCAGTGTAGAAAAATTTAATGATTTTTGGAAACTGTGGGCTACAGTGGTAGTACCAATCGGCCGCGTTTAGCGCAATTTTTTGAACATTTTACGTTCGATTTTTTTCTGAAACAAAGGGTTCAAATTTTGCGGAGTTGATTTTTCTGCTTATAAATATGAATGTAAAATTGAAAATTTTTTGAAATTTTTTTGAAATTTTTTCGATTTTTTTTTTGAAAATTTTGTAAAGGTTATGAAAATTACGAAAATTTTCCAATTTTTTTGAGTTTTTGGGGTGTAAACATTTTTTTGGGGGTGTAGGGGGCAACTGACCCCCTATATTTCATGCATTTTCAATTGTCTATCATTTGAGGGATCAATCTTGAAAAAATCGGCTTGAAATTTTTCATGCGAATCGGTTTTTATTTTTTTTTCTCGAAAACTACGAAAAGTGGCGATTTCAAATTTTGACCAAAGTTAAACGGCGTCGACAGACGCATTTTAAAAAATACTCGTTTAAAATCGGTTAAATAGTTTTTTCGGAAAAAATTCCCAAAGATTTGGCAAAATTTTGATACAAATACGGTCCTGGACGGCGCAATTTTCAACCGAAAATCTACATTTTTACGGAACGCGGTGGGAGAGGTGACGGTGAGAATTTTAAGCTATTAAACGTCGCGGTGATGTTAAAACTTTCTAAAATATTAATTATTTTGTGAAAAGTGAAAAATTTCAGGCAAAAACGGAGTACTTGATGGAAAATGGTCAAAAATCGACCAATTTCGCGTGGCTCGTGCAAAGTCAGTTTTTAACCGATCGTCGTGAAATAAAATTATTCAAAATCGTCAAATTAGGCCCTTCGTCGCCACGTGTGGCGATTTTTAAGATTTTGGACGGTTTCGGAGGAGTTCGTCAATTTACGGGTCGGGGTTTTGGAAGGCGCGAAATTTAAATCTCGAATATTTAAGTCAAATTTGGGAGTTTTTGAAAAATTTTGAATGCGTTTTACTCGGCGAGCGTTTCCGAATCGATCGCGTCCTTTTACTTTTTTTGAAAAGTCAAAAATGAGCGAAATATTTCGAAAAATGTCAAAAAATCAACAACAAAAACGGAAAATTTTGATTGTGCTCGTGCGACGTTAGTTTTTAAGATGCGGCCTTCGTATATACTTTATTAGCGTCACGGAACCCGAGGGCTCGTCGCCACGTGTGGCGATTTTTCGGATTTTGAGCGCCTTCGGAGGAGATGTTTGCAATATAAACGCGATTTTTCCGAAAAAAAGTCGTATTTTTTGTTTCGACCCTGAATCCGTCCCTGTTGGAATTTTCGAACGAAAAAAAATTTTTTTAAATGCGGCTCGTCCTCCTCTTTAAGAATCCGAAGAAAAAATTGAGAAATTTTTAACAGTTTCTTTTTTATCGTCGAAAAACGGGCAAAAAAAGTTGCGGGGGCGGACTCGGAGGCCCGTTTGACCCATTAATCCAAAGGGTACGCTCTGGGCGCCGTATAGCTTCGAAAGAGATTTTTTCGCCGAAAACGCCGGTATGCGCCTTTATGTCGGATTTCGAGGGAACATATGTTTAATTTTCCCTCAAAGTGGATTTTTTATAAAAAAAAAATTTTTGTTTTGACCCTGAATCCGTCCCTGTTGGAAGTTTTGAACGAAAAAAATTTTTTTTATATGCGGCTCGTCCTCCTCTTTCAGAATCCGAAGAGAAAATTGAAAAATTTTACTTAGTTTTTATTTTATCGTCGAAAAACGGGGAAATAAATTTTGCGGGGGCGGACTCGGGAGCCCGTTTGACCCTTTAATCTAAAGGGTACGCTCTGGGCGCCGTATAGCTTCGAAAGAGATTTTTTCGCCGAAAACGCCGGTATGCGCCTTTCTGTCGGATTTCGAGGGAACATATGTTTAATTTTCCCTCAAAGTGGAGTTTTTATGAAAAAATCTTTAATCCGGTCCCGCAAAAAAACGGCGCCCCGCAGAAAAAAAAGTTTCGTATAAAAAAGATGCGGACGGATGAGGAGAAGAAAATAAAAAAAAATTTCGAAAATCGCCCCGGCCGTTTTCGAGAAATTTCAAAAAAACACTTTTTTCTTCAACGCCCTGTAGATCCGTCAAAATTTTTCCCATCGAAAAATGACAATTAAACTTTTTTCTTAGAATTTTCTCCTCCGCAAGCACGCAAATTTTCAACCCTCCCCGAAAAAAAACACCTCCCCCTTTTCTTACCGTTTTAGTATTGGAAGGCGCGAAATTTAAATCTTGAATATTTAAGTCAAATTTGGGAGTTTTTGAAAAATTTTGAATGCGTTTTACTCGGCGAGCGTTTCCGAATCGATCGCGTCCTTTTACTTTTTTTGAAAAGTCAAAAATGAGCGAAATATTTCGAAAAATGTCAAAAAATCAACAACAAAAACGGAAAATTTTGATTTTGCTCGTGCGACGTTAGTTTTTAAGATGCGGCCTTCGTATATACTTTATTAGCGTCACGGAACCCGAGGGCTCGTCGCCACGTGTGGCGATTTTTCGGATTTTGAGCGCCTTCGGAGGAGATGTTTGCAATATAAACGCGATTTTTCCGAAAAAAAGTCGTATTTTTTGTTTCGACCCTGAATCCGTCCCTGTTGGAATTTTCGAACGAAAAAAAATTTTTTTAAATGCGGCTCGTCCTCCTCTTTAAGAATCCGAAGAGAAAATTGAAAAATTTTACTTAGTTTTTATTTTATCGTCGAAAAACGGGCAAAAAAAGTTGCGGGGGCGGACTCGGAGGCCCGTTTGACCCTTGAATCTAAAGGGTACGCTCTGGGCGCCGTATAGCTTCGAAAGAGATTTTTTCGCCGAAAACGCCGGTACGCGCCTTTCTGTCGGATTCCGATATAACATATGTTTAATTTTCCCTCAAAGTGGATTTAAAAAAAAAAAAAAATTTTGTTTTGACCCTGAATCCGTCCCTGTTGGAAGTTTCGAACGAAAAAAATTTTTTTTATATGCGGCTCGTCCTCCTCTTTAAGAATCCGAAGAGAAAATTGAAAAATTTTACTTAGTTTTTATTTTATCGTCGAAAAACGGGAAAAAAAATTTTGCGGGGGCGGACTCGGGAGCCCGTTTGACCCTTTAATCTAAAGGGTACGCTCTGGGCGCCGTATAGCTTCGAAAGAGATTTTTTCGCCGAAAACGCCGGTACGCGCCTTTCTGTCGGATTCCGATATAACATATGTTTAATTTTCCCTCAAAGTGGAGTTTTTATGAAAAAATCTTTAATCCGGTCCTGCAAAAAAACGGCGCCCCGCAGAAAAAAAAGTTTCGTATAAAAAAGATGCGGACGGAGGAGGAGAAGAAAATAAAAAAAAGAATTCGAAAATCGCCCCGGCCGTTTTCGAGAAATTTCAAAAAAACACTTTTTTCTTCAACACCCTGTAGATCGGGGGAATTTTTTCCGATCGAAAAATGTCATTTAAACTTTTTTCTTAGAATTTTCTCCCCCTTCGGCTCGCAAATTTTCAACACTCCCCGAAAAAAAACACCTCCCCATTTTCTTACCGTTTTAGTATTATAGATTAAAATGAAACAAAACTATCATATGAAGAAATTTTTAACGTATGTATTTCTATATATCCATTTAAACAAAAATATACCCAACAATAACATAAAACGTTCAGAAATTAAAAAAAAATAATTATCTTTCAAGTTACTTAAATAACTATTTTCTCATTTATAACACCAAAAATTTAATAATTAATTACTGTGGTAAAGTGTTAATTGAAAAAAAAAATAATTTTGGGCATTTCGACTATGTATGGATGGCGCTATTTTGACATACATTTAGTAAAAAAATAGAGAAAGGCGAGTAAACGCTTTGTTGTGCTTTGGGTTATTAGCGTTTATAGCATTGTTGGTGATTAAAAATTGTACTATTAGTACCCACAAATAAAGTTTACATAAACAGATATTTATTTATTACACCACTAAAAGGTTTTATAAATGACCAACAGAGGTTATATCCGAAATCGTGAATACATCAATATCAAATTATGCTGTTCATTAGCTTAATTCTGCACAAACAGAAAACCTAATTCGTAATCGTTAAGGTAAAAAAAATTATTTTTATTAATATTATATAAATTGGTTTTTTTTGCTTTTATTTTAATTATTTTTCTGCTCGAGGGGGATGTGCATGTGAACCCAAAACGCCTGGGTATGCCACTGCAGCGTATCATCCTAATTTTCCAATATGTACATTTTATATTATTAATTATAAATAATGCTGTGCCAAGAATACATGGTGTTTACGGTTGATCCGTTAATATTTAAACCGGTGAAATTAGAGGTCGAAATAGGTAGATTAAGAAAATATCATCTTAGTAAAAGTTGCTTTATAAGGGAGCTTCACCCTTTTAAAGGGGATACCAAAAAGAAGGTTAGGTTAGGTAATATTCTGTGCCCCAAATACTAAATTAAAAGCATTAAAATGAGTAGCTAATAAAAACAAGTATTATTGTACGTGTTTTGTGTAGAATTGATTGGGGAATGATATTTTGACCAAATAAAAAAATAAAATTCATCTCTTAAAAAGTTATTAATACATTTACCCCCAACCCCCTCCAAAACTACCCTTTAAAAGCTTAAAAAAAATCATGACAACTGATTTAAAGTAGATTAGGATTTGTACCAAATTTGAAAGCTCTAGTGTAAGCGGTTTTCAAATAATCGTGTAAAAACCATCTTTTTGGTATCCCCTTTAAACGGGTGTAGCTCCCTTATAAAGCAACTTTTACTAAGATGATTTTTTCTTAATCTACCTATTTCGACCTCTACTTTCACCGGTTTAAATATTAACAGGTCAACCGTAAACACCCTGTATGGCCTTAAAGTATACCTACATAAATAAAATACCACTAATGTTAAGAATCTTTCTTTGTTAGAAATCAATTATTCTAGACTGAATCCTATAAAATTTAAATAAGGTTGAAACAATATGCACAATGCATTTAAATTAATTTAATTAAGTAAATCAATTCACCTTGTTGTGTAATAAAGCTAAAATGATTCATTTATGCTGGAGAATGAATAAAAATATGCAAATTACAAGGTATATTAATGTATATACTCTTTATAAACAGGATTTTATACTGCACTCTTACCCACTGCAGGACTTATTCATAAAGTGGACATATGAGAAAAATCCTTGTAATAAAATGCCGAGTAAAATGCAGACAGTACATTGGTTACAGTTAAATTATTCGAAGTTTATAGATTTGATTAGTCCTGTTGAAAAACAAAACCCCATTTAGAAAATTTTAATAAGTTTTTAATTGAAAATAAAACATGTGACTTAAGAGGATAGTCGGCAAAAACTGTAACTCTAATTTCTATGTTCCTTGGAAATGTGATGTGCGTATGAAACATATAACTTTGCGAAAGAGATGCTAATAATTGCACCTACGATTACTCGGGCATTTTGGAAAAGAGGCAGAACTTAATCAAATTAAATTTAGTAAATTAATCTTGAAAGTAAATTAAAGAGACTATCTCAGCACTTTTTAAATTTTTTAAAATAGTTTCATAATAAGGTTGTAAATTGAGTCTAAAAGCTGCTTATTTTTGGACGTTTTCAAAACGACCAAAAAGTGAAAATTAAAAAAAAAACTAAAAACTTATAAGATGAACCATAGAATCGTAAAGCAGTGCAAAAAAAATATTGGATTTCAATTAACTGTTTGTCTTTTCTGTTTCTTTTAAGAAAACGAAATCCTATACCTAATTTCACCTAATTTGACCAAAAATGAACCAAACTTGGTTTTTTCTTATTGCGCTCATATTGTATTTACTCATATTCAGAGTCGGTGCATTTTTCTGAGTAATTTTTTTCCTCGTTTTTTTCACATTTAATATTTTGAATAGTTATATTTATTATTAATAGGTACGCCCAAATTATTAATTAACTATATTGTACTGGGATTTTGGCTTTTTCGGACTGGTAAATAAAAAACTAACTAGCTTATGTAACTAAGTTTTTTATTTACCAGTCCGAAAAAGCCAAAATCCCAGTGCAATATAGTTATATTTATGTTATTGACAATTTACATCTCTTATGCCTTATGCCCGTTTTCACCAAAGATTCCTAAAACTTAGGAATTGCTTATACCGCTAGTTGCTACGTATTTTTTATAATAATAATAATATAATATTTATTTAGCCATTTTGCTGTCATGATACAAATAAATTTATCTTATTTAAAATGTTGTTAAATAAGATTTATCTAAATTTATTTGTATCATGACAGCAAAATAGCTAAATAAATATTATACTATTATTATTATAAAAAATACCTAGCAACTAGCGGTATAAGCAATTCCTAAGTTTACATATTTACATCTATTTATTGCATCAATTTGCAACTCTTAGAAATTAGAGTATCAATAAAGATATTAATAATTTTCTTTAACATATTTAAATAACTTTCCTTAAATTTATTATCATTATCAGCGTTTCTTATTATTCTTGGTAATTCATTGAATTGCGCTAGCCCTTTAGCCATTACCGTGTTTCACATCCTAGTGGTGTTATATTTATTTACATGAAAATTGTCCTTAATTCTCGTATTGTAATTGTGTATGTCAATATTTACTCTTATCTTTTCCTGCAAGTATAGTGGACCCATTCCATTTTGTATAAGATAAATGAAAGACAAAGTTTTATATATTATCCTTTGATTGATATTCATAAAGTTTTACGTATTTAACATTAGTTTGATTGGAGTGTATTTGTTATCTTTTAATATAATACGCATGGCCCTATTCTGTAAGATTTGTAGGTAATTTATTTGCGAATATGTTGAGGTAAATATAACAGTAGAGCAAAAGTCTATGTGAGGCATAACTATTGATTTAAAAATTGTTATTAATGTGCTAGTGCTAAATAGTTACTAATTCTACCCATCAGATAAATTTTTTTTTACATTTTGTTATTTATATATTGAATATGGTCTTCAAATTTTAATTTATCATCAATAATGACCCCTAAATATTTTACTTTTTTGGATATCGTTAGATATTCATTATTTATTACTATTTTATTACTTATATCTACTGACTTTTTTTGTTATGTATAAACATTGCTTGGGATTTACTTGCATTTAATATTAATTTATTGTAACTTAACCACTTTAAGAGATGTTGCATGTCTTTATTTATGAGATTTACCTTATCATTAACGTCTTCTCCCACTATACAGGGTGTCCCAGAATTAAGCGGCCAAACTTTAGGAGGCGATTCTACAACTAATTTTAAGAAAAAAACTTCCTATAAACATGTGTTCGATTTCGCTTCCTAAGGGAGCTACAGCCCTTTAACTATTGTGACTAAAACTAGGTTTTTGTCATTTATTTGAAAACGGTTTGTAATAAAGATTTGAAATTTGGTGTGAAGACTAATACGTTTAAGATATAATTTCTCAATTTTTTTCAGATTTTTTGAAAGCTCTGAAAGGGTAGTTTTAAGGAGGGTTGGGGTTATAAACAGCGGCAACTTATTTATGGTTAACATAAAATCATTTCTGTTTTTATACTAATATTCCTTATTCAATTCTAGACAAAAAACTTCCTATGAACTATGCCCGATTTAGCTTCCTAAGGGAGCTACCCAACTTTTTAATTAGAATATCTCTATTAATGGTTTTTTATTAAATAATTAAAAATACCTAGCAACAAGCTCTATAAGCAATGCCTAAATTTTAGGAATCGTTAGTGAAAACGGGCATTAAAGTAGAATGTTACTTTTTTACTTACTATACTTTATTTTTTAACCAGGAGGAGTGACAGAAAAGGACAACTTACACTATAAAAGTTACTAGAAAAATAACCAAACAGATTATGACTGGAACTCTTGGTTATTTTGGCTTTTTAATGATAAAATATGTACTAGTCTAAGATCCCGATATACAACGACCTTCACCGAGATGCTTATTTAATGAAACGTATTTTATATTTAATTTAATATGTCAATGAATATAATCCATATGGGTTGCCTAGCAAATTTCAGTCCAGAGTATGTTTAATTAATAATTTAAAAAAATTATTTTTTTAAACATTTCACCGGTATGATTATTAGATAAATTCTATACCAATCGAAAGTATGAAGCCCATAGAATATGCAAACGTTAGGTTGCCTATTCTTTTCCGGTCACAACTATTGTTGTTGCCAGGTATAAACAGGTAAATCTGTACTAGCATTTTGCAACGGTCTGTTTATTAAATGAAATTAAAGATTATTTTATTCTGAACACGGTGGTATAGGGTTGCCTGCGAAAAATCAGTCCAGAATTGCGGTTGTCGAATTTTAAAAAGTAAAATATTGCTCCGAGTGAATGTGTGCGACTGAGAGGTCCCAACCAACCATCCCATGCGATAGAAGAGGACACAGCATAGCAGCTGTTTAAAGTCGGCCCATTTAAAGAAAGAGAGTGCGCATGCTATTTGGGCTTGGAAAAGAAAAGGATAGCGATAGACTCGTATATACTATGCATCATTTTGGAGTAGTTTATTATTATTTAGTTATTTAAATTTTTTTTTTTAATCAATTAATTATTTATGTGTATATTTTTTATGTGACACTAAAGTATATATACATCTTTAGTAAAAAAGAAGGTTATAGTGATACATAATAATACTACCCTGATTAAAAATATTGATTGAAAAAAATTAAAAAACTATACTTATATATACTTGTATAATATACTTATACTTAAATGGGCCGACTTTAAACAGCTGCTATGCTGTGTCCTCTTCTATCGCATGGGATGGTTGGTTGGGACCTCTCAGTCGCACACATTCACTCGGAGCAATATTTTACTTTTTAAAATTCGACAACCGCAATTCTGGACTGATTTTTCGCAGGCAACCCTATACCACCGTGTTCAGAATAAAATAATCTTTAATTTCATTTAAATTTCATTCAATAAACAGACCGTTGCAAAATGCTAGTACAGATTTACCTGTTTATACCTGGCAACCCGATAGTTGTGACCGGAAAAGAATAGGCAACCTAACGTTTGCATATTCTATGGGCTTCATACTTTCGATTGGTATAGAATTTATCTAATAATCATACCGGTGAAATGTTTAAAAAAATAATTTTTTTAAATTATTAATTAAACATACTCTGGACTGAAATTTGCTAGGCAATCCATATGGATTATATTCATTGACATATTAAATTAAATATAAAATACGTTTAATTAAATAAGCATCTCGGTGAAGGTCGTTTTATATCGGGATCTTATACTATACAGAAAGATAATTAAATTCCCCATTTCTTTGCACTGAATACAAATTTATACATGTAAATACATTAGTAATACAAATTTTATGATTAATATTTTCAGGTTATATGTCAAAAATCATCCAAAATAATTATCCGGTGTAAATCTTGCTTACTTTTAATCAATCAGGAACGTTAATTTTTGGCATTTTAGCCCGAGAAATTTAAATCACTCCTCCTAGTTAAAAAATAAAGTATAGAATCTTAAAATTAAAATTCAGATAAAATAACATTGTTGCCAGATTCATTTTCACGATATTGGTGTCCAAAATGAAATATAATTTTTCTTAACAAATTGCAACTTATAACTATTTATTTTAATTAATAATAAACGAGATAATAAACTAAATTGCATATTTCTTTATTCATGTTTTAAAATGGTATTGTTTGGGAGATTTATGATTGCAAAAAAATTGAATTCTGCAGTTATGAATTTCTTTCCGAATTTTACCCTATATAAAATTGTAAATATGCAAATTAATAAAAAAATACTTTAGAAAAAGTTGTTTCTTTATAAAAACCTATTAAAAAATACCAAACATGACCTATGTTGCCATTTAAGAAATTAAAGTTACTTCTGATTCCAGATAGTTCCCGAAAATAATTAGTTCACCCTCGAGTTCATCAATGGATACTGTAGATTCACTTTGGTAATAAAATTATTTCAGTCATGTACAATAACGCGTTATTGAGATAAAAGGGTGGGATGGGTGGTCTGAAACACCCTGTATATTCAGTACTTATCCCGATTATTCAATCTGATTTTTAGCAATTTAAAAAATTTGAAATATTCCCAATGAAGCTCTTTTGGAAACAGATAATTTTAGTTAAATCGTCTTATTTTCGACTCTGGAGTATGTGGTATCATTTTGTACAGACCTTGTACAGACACCCTGTATAAAATTGAAATTTAAAGAATTATTCAAGCACTTTTTATTTTCCAACAGGTTTATATCTGGGATTATGCTTGCATGATAAAAACTATATTTTATTCTGTATACTGTACACTTTAATAAAAATAAAGATTATTATTATTTTAAGGCTGCCATGGGTGGTCTGAATAACCCTGTACTAAGGACTTCTGTATTATTATTATACTACTTACGCAGTTGTAAGGCACCTAAGGTGCCAGGCGCCCATTGATTATGATTTTTATTTCGATAATTGGATATTTCAATATAGCGTTACAGAGTTAGTCTGATGGTACTGCAAATTTTCCATAAACAAAAACTATTGGTACACAACATTAATAACATATTATATTTAAATACAAATACAGTTGAACTTCCCTATAATGAACTTCCATATAACGAATTTTTCTATATAACGAATTTTTTTTGAGAATCTTCACCTTGAAGGCGTTTTTAATGTATTTTTTACTCCTTATAACGAATTAAAGTTTCTGTACAACGAATTTTTTTTACGTAAATATTAGAATCTTTCATAAATTTTAGTCAATGGGTGGCTAATTTTAAAAATTTCGGAGAATTTTATATTAGATTAGTGTAAAGAATAATAGAAAAGCAGGTAGGTAATTAGAATTTTTCGAAATGAACGTAAATTCCGAGATTTGTTGAGTCTTTTTATAAGGTTTACATATAAGTTATACCTCCGACTTGAAGTAAATTTAGTTTTTGCAAAACATGCGCATTAAAAACAACGCCTTTTCATATTTTTAGTTAAATTAAAGAGCTATACAGTAAATAACAAATTTTTTATATCAAAATTACGAATTTCTATATGTATAGCGAATTTTCTGTATAACGAATTTTTTTAAGGTTTCCGTGATGAAACGTTATATGGAAGTTCGACTGTAATTGCAAACTTGACTAAATTTCAAGATTTCAAGACCTATTCCCAATTTTAGTATTAACAGTTATAAACTTTTTGAGATCTTTAAAATCGACGATCAGAAATACTTATTCGTCTAATTAAATACAATAAAAAATACAACAATAAATTAGCAAACAGGCATGACCCACTATTGTAATGATCGGTCCAATTTTAATCAAAGGCAATTGATTAATATTTGGGCCATTAAATTAATAATAAACTAAAAATTGCACTAAACACAAAACATTGGTTCAAAGTACAAAACAATAATAAACTATAAATATTTTATTTCTAACATTTAATACCTACTCAATACTCAATCACTCTTTCATTAATAAATCAATTAAATTAAAAATACATAATAAATATGTAATAAATGTATATTTTGATGATAAAAAGAAAACATTGGAAATTACCTCAAGTTTAAACCAATTTAACCACACCGTAAAAAATACATAATAAATATAATTTCCACAAATAAGACGCCGCACTTGTTACCGAAGATAAAAGAATTTTTTTTTTAAATTATTTTTACATATTTTCGTGACGGAAGAAAGTCGAAAACATACAATTTACGACTGACACATTTTTGCATTACAGAATCAAAAGAAAATAGAGAAGCAAACGGGGCGGACTAAAATGTGTAACGTAGCCAACACGCGGTAGCGATTAATCCCCACTACCTAAACTTCTGTCGTCTAACTCATAACCTTACTTTTTTGTTTATAATAGGGTATGGTTTATTTTTGAAATTCCTCAAACCAAGCAAGTTATAAATATTTTTAAAATTTTTAACAAAATGACTGAAGAAGAAAATACAATTAATGGAAAAGAACGTACTGGTGATGTTCTTGTTAAGGATAGAGTTAGTTTCGAGTACTTATTTTTATCACAAAAAACTTTAGATGGTCTCCGTTATTGCAAGTTTCATAAACCATCTCCGATTCAATTAAAAGCTATTCCTTTAGGAAAATGTGGATTTGGTAAGATAATTATGTACTACTATAAAGTACCCATTAAAATAAAATACCTTATAATTGTATCTTTCTTTTTCTAAAGAAATTTTTAATTAATTTAGACCGTTTCAAATGAATATATTTCATTGGGATAAAAGTAAGATAATATATATTTAGTTGGTAGAAAGAGTAAACTCGATTCTAAATTAAATTTTAGGTAAATAAAAAATTTTTCAAATACCAATAACTACAATGACAAAGCTTAACTGGTGATAATCAGGGGCGGATGGTCCATAAGGGAAAATGGGGATTTTCCCGGTGGGTTAGAGGCTCGTCGGGCCGGTGGCCGAAAGAACCCAAAATCTTAACTTATTAAAAAAAAATAATATCTCAAAAACTGCTGGAATCATTTTAATTATGTACAGGGTGGTGATAAAGTTTGGAACCAAGGTCATAACTTCCGTAAAAATTTTTTTTGTAAAAATCGCTCGGACAGGTCCATTTTTGTTTTAAAAATGCCATCTTTTGGAATGAAAAAAATATTCATGACGTCACTGATAACTTCACTATGACGTCATCATTAATTTTTTTAAATAGAAACCCTTACTTTTTTTACACATTTTTCATAGACCTTTTTATCATATTAATGATCATATAAAAATATTTAAAAAAATTTCAACCATTTTTGAAAAAACAAATAAATTTACTCAAAAAAAAATTATTAATTCTCAATGAAAATATTACAAAAAAAAAGTAAATTTTTAATTTACAAGTAACAAATTTTAAGGCTGTCCTTGTCGAGGCAAATCTCCTACATATCCTGTTTCTGCAAATTTGGTAACTAACTTACTTACTGTAGATCTTGAGATTTGCGGTCTATTTGGATATTGCTCATTAAACAAAGCACAAGCTTCCCCTTTTTCTATCGCCGTATCCTACCATAATTAAAATTTACACTCGAATGGGACAATGCCAAATGGTCAATGGGGAACAATTTGAACATTTTCGTTAAAATTTGTTATTTGTAAATTAAAAATTTACTTTTTTTTTGTAATATTTTCATTGAGAATTAATAATTTTTTTTTTGAGTAAATTTATTTTTTTTTTCAAAAATGGTTGAAATTTTTTTTAATATTTTTATGTGATCATTAATATGATAAAAAGGTCTATGAAAAATGTGTAAAAAAAGTAGGGGTTTCCATTTAAAAAAATTGATGATGACGTCATAGTGAAGTTATCAGTGACGTCATGAATATTTTTTTCATTCCAAAAGATGGCATTTTTAAAACAAAAATTGACCTGTCCGAGCGATTTTGACAAAAAATTTTTTTACGGAAGTTATGACCTTGGTTCCAAACTTTATCACCACCCTGTATACTTCTATTATTTCGAGGAATAGCAAGCAAAAGGTACTAAGCCAAAAAATTGGATTAGCGTAATTTGAATTTCAAAGCTTCGTAGCATTCGAAAAAGTAGTCAGGGCCGCGTTTCCCACTAGGCAAAGTAGGCACTTGCCTAGGGACCGCAAATTTAGGGGGCCCGTTTTTGAGATTTTTTAATAAATAATTTATTTTCAATTTGCACAGATCCTATTATAAAAAAAATAAATAAACAGAAATGATAAAAAAATATAACAAATTAGAATTAAATTATAACAAAATTTTCTATAAAATAACAAGTTTAAATCAACATGGTTAAAAAGTGTTTTTAAAAAGTACAAGTAGGTGCCAGGGGCGGATTTATATACGGTAAAATAATAGGGCTGAAGCCCAGGGCCCCCTCTTTTTTTCAGGCCCCCAAGAAAGCTAAATTGCAACTTAAAAAAATAAAAAAAGACCAGTTTTGTAGTATCCCGGAGCTCCTATAGCAACTTTTGTCCCCAAGTGCTAAATCCGCCCCTAGGCAGAATTCTCAAATATATTTAATCGACCGCAAAATTAATTCTGGCGCACTTAGCTATTTGTTTATTATATTTTAAAAATCACTTTAAAGCTTCAAAAAGTAAAATAGTGCAATTTTTACAAATACTCATTTTTGTAATGTTTTCTTCTTGGAAACTCGGGTTTATATTTTGCAGTACTATCTAATTTATTCAAATCGACCGCAAAATTAAATCTAGCTCTTTTGGAAATATTTTTTATAATTTTTTAAAATCATTTTATAGCTTCAACAAGTAAAATTAGTGCAATTTTTACTAAATTTTAGTTTTTTTATTGTTTCCCTTGGAATTTTTCAACAAACTCGGATTATTATTTTGCAGAATTCACTAATTTATTCAAATCAACCTACAAATAAATTTTAGCTCACATGGTTATTTTCTATATAAATTTTTAAAAATCATCATGCAGCTCCAAACAGTTAAAATGTATAATTTTTAGAAAATCTCATTTCTTTTTAATGTTTCCCTTAAAATTTTTCAATAAAGTCGGTTTCACTTATTGCAGAATTCTTTAATTTATTCAAATTAACTCCAAAATTAATTCTAGCTCACACGGTTATTTTTTTTTACAAATTTTTAACAACTTCAACAAGTAAAATAGTGCAATTTTTATCAAAGGGTTATAATGATATTATTTGTATCCGTTTTTTATTTGGATAACCGCTTCTTCTCTCGGGCCATCGGATCATTTATATTCACAAATTTTTTTTTAACCGCTCCCAAAATCGAGATTTCGAACTAAAAAGAACTCGCCCCAAATTTTTCTAAAAGAATAAAGGTTTTCTGAAACAGAAATTACGAATTTCTTGTAAATTTCGTTTCTTTTCACTTTAGAAAGGAAAGAATTTCCTGGAATTTAAAGTGATAAGCTTTGAATTATTTTTTATACTTAAATTTTGGAGAAATCATGCATTTTGAAATATGCATTTTATTGTAAATTTAAGTGAAACTCTCACAAACTTTAAAAAGTTCTACATTTTACTTAAATCTAATTGAATTTAAATCAAATTTTTAAGATTATCAATGTTTTTTCTTAAATTTCAAGAAAACTAATTAATAGAACAGGCTGTCCCATAAATGGCGGAAGACTCTTTAGTACTTTATTGGGAACCCTTGGAAAAATAATAACATATTGAACAACTTTTTCATTTTTGGAACATCCTGAATAAATTCACAAAATGCAATACATTTGAAGATAATTTTAAATTGCAAAACATCTTTTCTTTTTAGGAATTTACAACATTCGATTCGGATAGTGTAGATTTTAAATAAATGTTATATTCAAAACAAACAAAAAACACAACATTTATTGTTGGTCGGGCGTCGGGCCCTTTTTGAAAGCGGGCCATAGGCCATTGCCTTTTTGTCCTAATGGGTATAACGGGTCTGACTCTTCAATTAATCTAGATTCTAGATAACTAATTCTTTTTTACAATAGTAAATTTTGCTTGCTGGCCCACGATTTAGAATAAGTTTTGGTAGTTTCATCCGGATGAAGAAAAAAAGTTTTTTCTTAATTTACCAAAAAATTAAAATGATTTTCACAAAAATTAAATTTTTTTTAAATACCCTCAATCTGAACTAAGAAATGGTGTTACATTAAAAAAATATGTTAATGTTATTTGAGGCAAAACGTTTTCTTTTTTAACCATAAAATGTAGACAAATTTCAAATTATTTTTCGATTTTCGTTTTTATTCCAAAATCAATCTAGATAAAAGTCGTTCCAAACTTTAACACCTATATCAAGTATTTAATACGTTTAGCTTGATTCTGATTCAATCTTCATTTTAAGATTGTTACTCTCCTCTAAATTTTCTCTGACATGTTCTGAATAGTGACAATATCGGGTGGAAATGAAAACCGGGTCACCTCGATAACTTTTTTATTTATGAATAAAAAAATTTGAAATTTGGTTTTCGAAGTCGGTGAAAAGTACCAAAACTAATTCTAAATAATTCAAATACCTAAATAAAATTGTAATTTGAAAAAAAATTTAAGTGGTTCTTGAACTATTAATTTTTAAACTTAGTTAATGAAGATTTTATCAAATATCTCACTTTTTTTAAATGCAATGATGCCAGGTCATTCGACTTTTTAAAAAGAGGATTTTATAACGATTATTTTGGTACCCCATATTTGAATTATTTAGAATTAGTTTTGGTAATTTTCACCGACTTCGAAAACCTTTTTTTTTTTTTGAAAAAAATGTTTTTTTCGCAAAAAATAAAAACTAATATCTCAAAAATACTTCTTTTTAAAAAGTATTTTAAGCCATGAATAAAAATATGGGATGTTACATTTAAAAATACAAAGTTCATGGTGTTTCCGGTGAAACCGGAAGTGATTTCGAAAATAAAAAATGCACATAAAATTTGTTTTTTTGAACCATAGAACATAGCCAAATTTCAAATTTTTCTATTCATAAAAAAAAAAGTTATAGAGGTGACCCGGTTTTCATTTCCACCCGGTATATTGGATGTTCAATATATTAGAAAAAAAATAAGGGAAAAAACTGGCACTTTGTATATCCTTTTTTATTCATATCGAAAAATAAAAAATGGGCCAACAAATATTTTTTCCCGGGCCGCTAGTCAGTTGCCCATCTGCCCCTGGTGATAATAGACCTGAAAATAGTGGATTTGGTCCAATTTATGTACATCCAACAATGCACTCATAAGGCCTCTGAAGTTGATAAAAAAAATGTATTTATTGTGTCCAAAATAGTAAAAATTCTTCTTCTTAGGACTGCATTTTTGGATATAGAGAAATAGGGCATTCCCGATTTCGTAATTCGGGTCGTCATCTGGTGAAATTTTTTAAACTGGTGAAGTGAGGTAGAATTAAAAAGAAAAATTACGTTTAAATTATACTTTTGCGCTAATAAAAGGTAAAAATTACCTGTTTTATTAGTTTTGTGAGATCAAATCATTAAATCTTGGGGTTTTATGTAAGTTATAAACAAAATTGGTAAATTTTTACCTCACTTGGATCAGCTGTTTCTGTCAACACAGCGCCCCCTACAGTAAAATCGCAAACCACCAGTTACATTCATGGTGTAGTTATGGGCCACCCTGTATAATAAATAATAATAAACCGGGTGTCCACGAAACTAGGGCCACTCCTGTAATTTCTTTATTTATGAAAATAAAAATTTGAAATTTTAGTATGTTATGGCATAAGAAAACGCATTTATTGAACTAAAAGAAATTTCAATTTCACTTCCGGTTTCACCGAATATTACATCAACTTTCTTTCTTATTTTAAATGTAACACCCTATTTTTTTGTATACTTATTATTTAACCTTGGTTTGTTTGTGCAGGGGCGGACTGACACTTTTTATCGGCCCGGGAAAAATTACCTCCGGCCTCCAATTTGGGGGGGGGGTGTACTTTGGTTGTTGAAAATTTTTTCTGAGCCATATTGAATTTAAAAAAGAAATTTAAACAAAAGTTTATTCAATTTTAAACAAGCTACCATTTAAACATATTTTTAATATACAGGGTGTTCGTTTTATTAGTGATACGACACCCAACTTTCTTTTTTAAATGCAACACCCTGTATATTTTTATATTTTTGGTTTCTACGATTAATTTGAGTAAACTTTTGTAGAAATCATCTTTTATAAAACTTGTTGTTCTTGAGTTACAAGCAATTCTTTAATGTTAAGTTCATTACATAAAGATAAGTTATTAACTTTTTATAAATATTAAAGAGTTGGTTCTAACAAAAGCCAATCCTTTTTTTAAATTTAAGTAACATATATTTAAAATTAATTCACTTTTAAGTATACTTTTGTTTAAACTTTGTTTTTAATTTTAAAAAATTTTAGGTTAGGTTAGTTTATTGAATTTAAAAAAATCTTTAAACAAAAGCATAAATGAATTAATTTTAAATTTATTTTACTTAAACTTAAAAAAAAGGATTGGCTTTTGTTAGAACTCTTTAATATTTGGTACAACGAGGGTATACTTTCTTATGGAGTAAAATAAAAATACGTTTTCGCAACTAGTTTCGTCTATTAGTGAGACATCATCAGGCGAAATGAGTCAGATAACTAAAACATTACAATCATATAATATATGTATGAGTAATCCATCAACACTTTAAGTGTAGTAATAACTAACAGAGACTACTAACGACTTATTATAATTACACTTTTTACATACCATGTGATATTTATATAAAGTTAATAATAACTTATCTTTATTGCCGAACTTAACATTAAAGAATAAAAATATACAGGTTGTTGCATTTAAAAAACGAAAGTTAGGTGCTGTATCACTAATAAAACGTACACCCTGTATACCGGGTGGAAACGAAATATGTGTCACCTTTATAACTTCTTTATTTATGAAAATAAAAATTTGAAATTTGACTATGTTGTATGATTCAAGAAAACACATTTTAAACACTAAAAATTCTTTCAATAAGACTTCTGGTTATACCGGAAGTGACATCAACTTAATTTTTTTAAATATTACACCCATTTTTTTGTTCATAATATCAAATTATTTTATAAAAAGAGTATGTTTGTGATAAATTTTTTAACTTTTTTTGAATTTTGACAAAAAAAAATTTTTTTTTCTTCATCCGAAGTTGATAATAACTACCAAAACTCATTCCAAATAATACAAATACCTAAGGAAAATTGTATTTTGTAAAATTATTTAAGCAGTTTTTGAGATATTAATTTATTAACTTTTTTGAGTAACGTTTTTGCAAATAACCTTTTTTGTTAAGGGAAAGATGCCGGGTCACTTAGTTTTTTAAAAAGAAGATTTTAATACGATTATTTTGGTATCCCATATGTAGCGTGTAATTCATTTACTTGTGCCAGTTTTTCATATTTTTAGTACTCGGAATTTTTCAAAATTTCAAAAAAAATAAAATATGTTTCACAATCATACTGCTTTTCTTAAATATTCTCAAATTATGAACAAAAAAATTAGGTGTTACATTTAAAAAAATAAAGTTGATGTCACTTCCAGTAATACCGGAAGTGATATTGAAAAACTTTTTAGTGCCTAAAATGTGTTTTCTTGAAAGTTATAGACGTGACCTATGTTTCGTTTCCACCCGGTATTAAAAATATGTTTAAATGGTAGCTTGTTTAAATTGAATAAACTTTTGTTTAAACTTTTTTTTTAATTCAATATGGTTCAAAAAATATTTAGGTGTTTCCATTTTTATGGAGGACCCTGTATGTACATATGTATAATATGAGATGTACAATATATACTATATAGGGTGTCCCAAGTCCCAACAAAATTCATAAGGAGAAAAACATCTTACACTTGAATTTTTCCGCAAAAGCAAATAAGTTTTAAATGAAATTTTTAAATACATAAAAAGTTTTTGACTGTTTTATGCTTTCTTTTTCCATCCAACGCTATTTAAAAAAGTCGAGGATTAGTCAAATTTTTACTAATTGAGCATCCAGTATTCAAAAGCACGTAAACAAAAGTTCATTAAAAAGTCTTTACTGCTTTGGCTGCAATAAAAAATTCTATTTTAAAAAATCAACTTTGGAGGCTTATAACTGCTCAGGGGTTCATTTTTGGATATAGATAAATAGGGACATATCAACTTATTTTTAGAGCTACTATCTCCATTTAATCGTTGTCGATCGAATTTTGGGACACCCTGTATATTTGCATTCGCGATTTATTTTATAATGCTGTCGCTACAACAAAAATACGCCTATACTGGGTCGATAATCGACAAGTTTTTCTTTTACATGTAAGTACAAGAAGCTTCACTGAAAACTGGTACACAAAAGAAATGTTAGCGCCAATAATAAGATTTCGTGCGGCTTGAATATCCCTTAGTCTCTCCCACCCGAGGGGTAGTCACTCAATATTATAGTGTCCCAAGTATGGCATATTGCACAAGTATGGCATGGTATTTGGTTAAGTGGGTATTTATGGATCAATAAAAATTCAAAAACAATTTCAATTAAAGCCAACATTTCGAACCATATTGGTTCATTCTCAGGGCACTACATACATTTATTTTATTATATTTACTAATACTAACAGGGTCGTGGCTACCAATCTTTACAAAAAACGTTTGCTTAGGGGTGTTTATAACACTGATACAAAAGTAATTGAAATATGTAGTATTTTTTTCTAACGCTAGCAATAAGTTAAGGTATAAAAATTTAAATGTTTTTTACAGTGGTCCAAAAATATCTTAAAATTTTACTTAATTTGATTACTACAAAGACATTAATTCATTCATTATAATGTTATATCTGTATGCAAAGTTTTTATACGCAACAATTTTTTAGACCTGATATTGAAATCTAAATCTGGTACTGGAAAAACTGCTGTATTTGCAGTTATTGCTTTAGAAATGATCAACTTAGAAACTATTCTACCTCAAGTCCTCATATTAGCTCCTACGAGAGAAATTGCGTTTCAAATCACAGGAGTTATTAAGGATTTGGGAAAATTTTATGAAGGTAAGAAAAATAAATGGAAAAGTATTGATAAAAATCACAATATTTTTTTACTCAAAACTTTTCCGTTTACTCAACAAACCTGTTTCACACTATTCTAGATACTGTTAATAATTTTAAAACAAAAACTACACCTTATAAAATGTGCAAACTGCTGTAAAAATCTCATCTCATGCCTCATCTTAATGAATTTGTTAAAAAAATGTACATATTGTATACCTCTTTTAAAATTGCCAATAACTTTGTTATTTGAATGTAAACATTTTTAGCTTCTAATGCTTAGTACACGAAATTCTGTAAAAGTACTGTTGAGATTGGTGGCTAATTTTTCAGCAACACATGTATTTTAGTTAGACGTTTGCAGATATTACTTATTTTAATGCAACACTTTTTTTAGGTTTAAAAGTGGATCACTTTATTGGTGGTTTAGACGTGAAAGCAGATATTGCAAAAGTAAACAAATGTCACATAATCGTAGGAACACCTGGACGAGTTAAACATTTAGTATCTGCAAAAAATATAAACATAAACGCAATCAAATTATTAGTCCTAGATGAAGCAGATAAACTACTTTGCGACTCATTTCAAGGTGATATTAACTACATTTTTAATAGTTTACTAAAGGAGAAACAAATAATTGCTTCAAGTGCCACATATCCTGATAAATTAGATGTATTTGTATCAAAGTATATGATGTCTCCTACGTACATTAGTCCTGAAGTAGATTCACCGTTATTGCTAGGAATAAAACAATTTGTTTCAATTATTGATTCTAATTTAAACATAATTTATCAAATGAAGACTAAGAATAAAGAAATACAAAGAATTTTATCAGGCATTCAATTCTCACAATGTTTAATTTTCTGCAATTATCAATCAAGAGCTGAAAGCATGTGTAATACCCTAAACCAAACTGAGTGGAAAGCTGCTTATATAACTGCCTCTCAATCTCAAGAGGAACGCTTACAAATTTTGAAGAATCTCAAGGAGTTAAAGTGTCGAATTTTATTTTCATCCGATCTCACTGCAAGAGGAATTGATGCAGTTAATGTTGATTTGGTTATTAATTGTGATGTTCCTTATGATACAAGCACTTATTTACATCGTATGGGTAGAGCAGGAAGATATGGGACGAAAGGTGTTTGCATTACATTAGCAACAAAAGGAGACGAACTGTTGAAATTCCAAAATATTTTGGGAACAATTGGTGGAAGTGATTTATCAGTTGCAAAATTACCTAGTGAAATGTTAGAAAATATTTTAGAGAAAAAAATAGAAGATTTCGAGCAAATTCATGGTATTATTAATGAAAATTATGTTTCTGAAGAAGCTTTCATGAAAGATAATATTAAGAAATCTATTTTGGAATTGAAGAAACATAAAGTAGATACGAGTAGCAATGTTTCTGAAGAAATAATTGAAAATGAATGTGATGAGAATGTTGATGTAATTGAAGAAGTGCAAATTGAGGACACAAAGATGGATGTTGATTTACAGCAGCTTCTTATGAATCTAGCCGAAGGAAAGACACCAGAAATTTCTGACGTGGATTTGACTGATAATAAAAATAAAAGGAAACGTAATGGAAATAAATCAAAAGATGTTGATAAACGTAAAGTAAATGAAAATGTTTTACAAAAAAATATAGCTTTATTAGATGTTGCTCGAATTTTAAATGATGATGATGATATTGGTTTGCTTGCTGTAAATAGTTTAAATCATCTTATGGATGAATTTAATAAGGGCGATGAAAAACTCCAACCGAAGGAGTCTAGTGATTTAAAAAAATCAGATGTGGAAAATATTTTTGTGCATGCTTATAATTATGCTGTTAATAGTGATGTTGCACATTGGACAGATGCAATAGGTGATGTCAGTTTAATAGAAGAGAAACAGGATGAATGTATGGATCAATATAATTTTGAAGATTATCCAGAAGAAGGTGAATACAATCATGTTCATGATAATACAAATTATGATCAAAACATGGAACCTAAAACAGCAAATGATTTTGAAAATACTATTGCCAACAATTCAGATGTTAATGTAAGATTTTCCGAACAAGAACTTGAAAATATTAATTATTATAAAGGAAGTACCGTTTTTAAACAACAATATGATCAATTGAGTTCATATTTAATGGAAGAAAGTTATAAGTTTGAAAATGATGAAAGTTTTAGAGAGTGGTTCCCAAATTGGCAACATCAGGTATCCTCATTAACAAATTATGTACAACAAAATATTTATCTCCAAGAAATGAATCTTTATCAGTATTATAAGAATCAATAGAATTTTTAATAAATTTAGTTTTTTTATATTGAAATTTGTTTCTGTTATTTTATTTGAGTGTTTTAAAAAGGAAATTTAAGTTTGTTGGACGACTGAGACATGTCATAGAAGAGCTTGATGCTTTTATATGGTTGTAAAGATAAATTAAATTAAAAAAATAAAACTTCCATTTATTTCATAAAAAAACGTGCATAAAAAACATAAATATAATCATGAAATGCCACAATTATCCCATAAATAAATCTAATGACAAAATGTGTTCATATTTTTTTTGCTCTAAAATCCCTAATAATGCCCACCGTGTCCATTTCCTACTAAACCACCACCGTAACCATGGGGTGCAGCGTGTACAGAAGGTCCAATTTTCTTAACCACAGCATTAAAACCATTTACGTCATCAGCAACGTACTCTACAATCCTTACTGAACCATCAGGTTCAGCAACTGAATAAGATCCTTTAACAACATCCCCATCGCGAGTTTCATGCTGCGATTTGTTATCCCCTGTTAAACCATCAGAAACACCATAATCGTATGTGTATTTAGGGTGGGCATAAAAATCAATTTCTGATGGGTCTACACCATGTCCTCCTCTGCCATATGCTACTGGTAATGGCGCTGCAGGTCTAGGTCCAAGACCTAGAGGACCTCCTACAAAACCTCCATGACTGGCCCCAAGAGGGCCGCGTGCATATACTGGTCCATCGGCTGGTCGCAGAAGACCATGTGCGTAACCTCCATGTCCTGGTCCTAAAGGACCACCCGGATATGGACCGGGACCTGCTCCAACAGGACCAATTGCATACGTTCCAGGAACCTCTTCGTGGCCTCCAATTTCTTGAGAGAAACCTGCGTAGTTAATAGGTGGAACAACACCTCCATTTACAAAAGCTATGATCACAGAAAATATTACAACCTGAAAAATAAATATAAGTAATTAAAAATGAATTTTATTTAAAAAATTAAACATTTCTTGTAGACAGTAGACATTTTCTATTTTAAGTACAAGAACAAACTATTTTATGTAATTCTTAAAATTTGCGCGTTCACAGGTTTTAGTATTTAATTAAAATAAAATATTGTATTGAAAATTTTTGAATGAAATATATTGGCAGATTTTTTTTACTATATTTTCGTCAAGGTTTTCAAAACGAAAGGCTTCCAAAGATTTTTTAAAATAAAATTTTATTATTTTTAACACAGAATAAAACAAAAACTTTTAGAAAGAAAACAATTTTTTTTTCTTTTTTAAGGAAGGGAAGATATAAGGCTCCAAAAAGGGTTTATGTTAAGGAAAATATTAATAAATATTAAAAAATATACATAAAACAATAAAAAAATCGCCACATTTATTTTTCTCTACGCTGCTATTGATGATGAAAAATCAGACATTTTACTTCAGATGACGAATATCTTTTATAATTAAAACACTTTTTTGACACCACATTTTCAAACTGTATGGTACTTGGTACTTATATTTTTTTGATACCTATTAAAATTAAATAAAAGTACCTACGCATTTTGTTTTGTTGAGCTATTTGATCTTTATGTTTTATCTTTTTATTTAAGTATGTTTATATTTGATCAATAATATGGTAATTAAAAATTGCAATTTAAAAAATTAAGTACCTAATATACACTTTATCATTCGTGTTTCCTTGTATTATGAAAATGTAAACATTTTTAAACGGTATTATTATAACTTTAATTGGTCATGTTTAAAATATTTTGTAATTATATTTAATGTTTACTGCATAATAAACTTGCATAGTTGCTATTTGCAGTGGCCACAATTTTGAGTTTTAATATACAGAGTGCTTGGTTTATAGGCAAAATCTCCGATAATTGAAGAGTTAAAAAATCAAAAGTTTTCAATGGCATCAAATTATTGGCATTCTAATTCCGCCCTTAAAATATTAATATTGACTTATTTGAGTTTTAAGAAGCCATCATCAACTTTTTTATTCAAATGGCACCCCCTACTTTTGTAAAAAGAAAAGGGATTTCAATTGTATACTTAATACGACACAGTATGTTATTTTTAATATTTTAGATATAAGTACAGAATGAGAATGTGTATAAAACATTTTATTGGGAATTTTAACTATGCGTATATGACGCTATTTTGACATATATTTTGTACAAAAATGGAGGAATGCCACAGTAAATGCACTTTTTGTGCTTTAAGTTATTATATTGGTTTTAGTAAGTGGTAAGTGCACCGGCTTTTATATCATTTTTTGTGACACTGATGCAGGGCCGCGTCTAGACCTTTTCGGGCTCTAGGCACAAATTTTAATCGCGGGCCTCTTGTAGGGGTGGATTTGGCACTTGAGGGTCCTAGGAAAAAATTGCTATGGGGGCCCCGGGATACCACAAAATTGGTCTAATCCCAAAATATTATCACTTCATTTTTAATTTTTTTAAGTTTAAATTGCAACTTTTTGAGGTCCTATTAGACCGAATATAAATCCGTTCCTGTTCTGCCAGAAATATATCCGAGTTTATTGAAAAAATCCAAGGGAAACATTAAAAAAATTAAAATTTTGTAAAAATAGCACTATTTTACTTGTTGAAGTTGTTAAAAATTTGTGAAAAAATAATTTTGTGGTTAATTTGAATAAATTAAAGAATTCTGCAATAAGTCAAACCGACTTTATTGAAAAATTCTAAGAGAAACATTAAAAAGAAATGAGATTTTCTAAAAATTACACTATTATTTAACTCTTTGAAGCTGCAAGATGATTTTTAAAAATTTATATAAAAAATAACCATGTGAGCTAAAATTTATTTCTCGGTTGATTTGAATAAATTAGTGAATTCTGCAAAATAATAATCCGAGTTTGTTGTAAAATTCCAAGGGGAACAATAAAAATTGCACTAATTATTCTTGTGAAGCTGTAAAATGATTTAAAAAAAATTATAAAGAAACAAATAAGCAAGCTAGAATTAATTTAGTGATTGATTTGAATAAATTAGAGAATTCTGCAAAAAAATAAACTCGAGTCTGTTGAAAAAAATCCAAGGAGAAAATTAAAAAAATACGATTTTGTAAAAATTGCAGAGTATTTGACTTGATGATTTTTAAAAAATTACCAAGAGATCTAGAATAAATTTTGCGATCGATTTAAATAAATTAGATAGTTCTGCAAAATATAAACCCGAGTTTCCAGGAAGAACATTACAAAAATGAGTTTTTGTAAAAATTGCATTATTTTACTTTTTGAAGCTTTAAAGTGATTTTTAAAATATTGTAAAAAAATAAGTAAGTGCGCTAGAATTAATTTTGCGCTCGATTAAATATATTTGAGAATTCTGCCTAGGGACGGACTTGGGGATAAAAATTGCTATAGGAGCTCCGGGATACTACAAAACTGGTCTCATCCCGAAATGTTAGCAGTTACTTTAAGTTGCAATTTAGCTTTCTGGGGGGCCTCAAAAAGAGAGGGGGCCCTGGGCTTCAGCCCTATTATTTGACCGTATATAAATCCGCCCCTGGCACCTTGTACTTTTTAAAAACACTTTTTAACCATGTTGATTTAAACTTCTTATTTTATAGAAAAATTTGTTATAATTTAATTCTATTTTGTTATATTTTTTTATCATTTCAGTTTATATATATTTTTTTTATAATAGGATCTGGGAAAAATGAAAATAAATAATTTATTAAAAAATCTCAAATACGGCCCCCCTAAATTTGCGGGCCCTAGGCAAGTGCCTACTTTGCCTAGTGATAAACGCGGCCCTGCACCGATGAGAAGTTAGCAATAACTTTTCCAACAATAAAAGTTTTTATCGCTCATATCTCTGTCAAATTTATTACATCCAAATTATTTGAAAATCGCAAAGATCGTTTATTTATAATAAAGTAACATAAACACATTGAAATGTACATATTAAATTTGACTACTTTCGAACCGCCTTTTAAGACGAATTTTAAAAACATTACAATATAAAAACTACACCACTAAATAGTACACTTAAAGACGAATAAAACGACATATTACACAAAGTTAGTCTGTTCGATTTAGCCTATAAAATTTCAAAACAAAAAATGAATTAAAATATGACGAGCAAGTTGCGTGACTTCTTCTCACTTTGTCATTAAAATATTTAATACTTCTTCAACCTTTATAGTTTATAGTCTTATATACGCAGGGTAGCACAACGAAAATGAAAAGAACTAACTCAACACAACGCACGGGAAGATCAAGTTTAGTTTGAAGAGGGACATTTTTTGCAATAGAACTATAGAACTGATCTAAAAACAATGTTATTCCCTGTGCGCTGTGGACAGTGGACACAACTCCTAAGATTTGCCATGATAGGGTAAGTAATACCTCATTGTAAAGATCTTTTCACCAATAATTTTTATAAAAAACCAAAAGTTAAATCGATCGACTGGTTTAAAAGTTATTCAAAATTTAAAATGTTGATTTCTACATTTTCAATATCTTTAAAACCAGTCGATCCATTTAACTATTTAACTGTTTAACTTTTGTTTTTTTGTATGTTATTCGGGGTGAAAAATCTTTTCAATGAGGTATTACTTACTCTCTCATTCCATTTTACAGGTTGTGTCCATAGCGCATAAGGATGAACTGATTTATGCATCAGTTTTGCATTGCAAAAATGTCCCCCTTCAAACTAAACTTGGCATGTCCGAGCGTATTTTCAAAAATTTGTCCGAGCTAAATTAAAATTCGGCCATTTCGTTATCTATGGCCAGCCTGTATATGTATATGTATAGCAATGAAAGGCCATTTATTCTACTTTCGGAGGAAGAATTTCTAAAATTAGTCTTCAAACATTTTAGAGGCCAAAATGACCTTTCTGAGGTACTAGTCGTAATGGTAGAGGTAAAGTGACTACAATTTTCGAGACAATTTTTAATATTTAACTTAAAAATATGTAGATTGATTGTATATTGTCGCACATGTGCAAAGTTCCATTTCCCCTAATTAAAATTTCCGTTGTCATAACTTTTATTCGGCAATTAAACTGCCAAACTAGTCTTTCAAATCTTCAATATTAATTTGTTTCATAAATATTTCTTTTAAATTTCAAATTGTAAAATTCAAAAGGCATTAAAGAAAATTTAAATACGTAAAAAATACCAGCAGCTTTTGGGGGGTGCATATGCACATCCTGCACCCCCCCCCCACCACAATACGCCAATACGCCACTGATAATACGAGTTTTCGGACTTGCAAAAAACAGTTATTAACATCGTCTGAAATACAATTAAAATACGAATACGAGGGTATCTTATTCATATAGTTAATCCATATGCGGTTTTCATGATGAAATTTGAAATTAAAGTATGACTTGGCAGTGCGTTATTCTTTAATTAAAAGTCTCATAAGTCATAAAACCAGTTTTCGGACTTGCATAAAAAAGTTATTAACACCATCTGAAACATAGTTAAAACACCAACAAAATGTAATACTAAGGAGAATTTTTAAGTGACAGATTTTCCATTGTGTTTCTGTCAAATTTTTTTAATATAAAATATAAGTGTAAGTGGCAATGGTGCAATCGGCCGTAAGAGTGTTTAATATTAATTTTCCTTATTTGAGGTTAAATTTTTTCAAATTTTGAAAATTAGTTTGATGTTAAGAAAGGTACTGGATTATAAATCGCAAAATTACTGAATTGCCATGCACTAATCCTGTTAAAATTAATTTATTAGGTGCTTTTTTGTAGTAAAAATAATTGATTGAAGATTTTAAAAATTCAAACAAAACTGTAAAATTTTGCAGTGGCATACCCAATAAATTAAAAAAGGGAGAACCTTTTGTCCCGTTTCTACGCCACTGCATTGTTAATTTAGGATAAATAAGAAGCCTAAAATTTTATTAAGAAAAATAAAAAGAAATTTAAACTCCCCGCGTATGGGTAACATTTGAGTTTTGGACAAATGTTTATATGGACTTTTTGACTTATTTTTACTTGTAAAAACCGTAATCTCCATTTTAGAAACACCCTGTATAAAAACGAATTTTGGCTTTGGATATTACATTACTAAATTACATATTACTAATATAGGCTTAATAAAGGGCGCGTTCCAGTAATGAACACTAAAGCCCACGACGACCGCAAAGTCGTTCTACATAAGTCCGCCATTTTTTCTTTCGTGCATCGATGGCGACCGCAAGAAGCTCACAACGACCTTATTTATTCGTAGGTTTTTGTGGTTGTTTGTTGAATGGTGACCTTTTGAGCTAGTGGAATGGGAAAATTTTGCGGTCGTGGTCGTGGGCTTTAGTGTTCATTACTGGAACGCGCCCAAAGTCGAAGCAACTAAATTGTGCTCGTTTTTTCTCACATCGTTATTTACGACATCCAAAAGTTTCGTCCCTCTCCGATTAACCAAGTTTGGTTGCAGACACTGACAAAACAGAAAATGTTTCAACAATTTGTTGGAGATTTGGGGGTCAACGGAAAATACTCACGCGAAGCATTAACAATTATAAGTAAAAACACGAGACACCCGTGGGTTTTGGGAACAAGAAAAAATCATATTCACCCTTTCAAAATGTTTGATTTTGATTTAAGCACTATATTTGGAAATTTGGATAATAATATAATAATAATGTTACCTACAACTACCTGTTTTAATTAAGATTTTTAAATATTAGAAAATTAAGGAAATAATTTTTTAATTTTTTTTCAAATTTTACTGTAGACCTACCTGATCTTAAGGCAGAGCGCACACGGAGCTACTCAAAAGAAACTAATCACTGACTCAAATCACAAATCAGTCCGCGGCATGTGTATTTAAATGGGACACTGCAGACGGAGCTACTTGTTACTAACTAGTTAGTAACGCGTTAGTAATCAGTTCCAAGCTACTCAACTGCCGAGTCACTTTCGGGTTCAGTTACCATTTTCTCGTGTCAATCATATTGTAACTGATTATAACTTTCTTTAGACATATGATAGAAGCAAACAAATTCAGCACCTGAAACTTGGAGTTTTTTTGCAGCAAGGAATAATCGCTGGTTGGCATTTTTTTTTAGGTCTGGATGAATCCAAAATATTTTTCTTATTCTCTTTCTTCTATGGTGTACTGTAGTATTATAGTATCATATCATCATCAATGAAATCATTATTCGAATCCATAATAGCCACAGACGATTTCGATAAGGTTCCACTCTACATGATCAAACAGAGGAAATATGGATTTGTATCACTTTTGAGTAGCTTTTGTGTGTGCGGTGAAATGTGTAACTCCGCATTTCGCCCGCAAAAGTATTGAAAAATGGTGATTTTTTAAACCATTTGGTGAGATTACTAATTGAACAAAATAAAAATTTTTAATTGCATTAGAAAGAACATTTATTGTGTTAGTACGATAGAAGATGTTTTTTTCTACTTTTTTACTAAAAAATGTAAAAAAAATTCTGAAATGTGGAAAAATATGCTATTTTTTAGACCTTTATAGCGAAGTTAATATTTTTTTTTTTAATTTTTACCGATTTACTGGACTAGTTCTATGTATCATTTCAATGATATAGTTTGATATAATTTATATTAATAAAGATGAATATTTATTATCTTTCTTCCAAATCGCGTTTATCTTTGTTTACTGTTAGGTATTATTTTACTATTACACAATCCACAATCGATTGTCTAACCCGCGCTTTCTTTTTACAAAATAATGTCAATAGTTCTAATACACATTTTACATATGTGCATTAAAAATCCTGACCTGTAATAAATAAAGTTTACAACAGAATCGTGATATATCAAAGATTCCGCTTCCCGTTAACAAATATCATACCCACGTTTCTTGAGAAGAGCAAAATCGCAATAAAATGAAAAGAACGAGCTATATAGTAATAATAACGATCGTCTTTTAGTGTTGGCATTTGCGTAAGTTAATTATTTATACAGAAAAGAATCTTTCAGGATGCATCACTTATTGTTTGTTTATCAAATTTTGCAATAGACAAATGAAGTACTTTAATAAGGTATAATAAATTCTTGAGCTATTATGGCATCGGATATTATTATTCATTAAGATAAACATTGTTGTGAGTTTTAAAAATCAGATATTGTGTAATTGTGGATTATTTGATTATTGTTATTATTATTTACCATGTCTATTTTGATTTATTGATTGAGGATTCGGCATAAATTAGCATAATAATTTAAAATATGATATTAAGGTGTTAGAAGTATTAATTATAAACCAATTATTTATTTATCACGAGATTTTTTAAATGTTATATCTAAAGTTATAACATATCTGATAACTGAATAAGCGAATTTCTTAGTTTTCCTAATTTAAGCTCATTTACAAACATGTAAAACAAAAATTATATATGAAAAATTAGCGGTGTTCTGGTTTAAACTTTCAAACTTCAAAGGAGAAAAATATTGAAAATTTAAACACTGTACATTTCATCCAGGGCCGGATTAACGCATAGACAAAATAGACATATGTCTTGGGCCCGCATATTACAGAAGGCCCGGAAAATTGCCGAAAAAATGTGTCAGTCAAACAAAACGTGCAGCTACGAATCCCCCTATACTAATACCCTTGTTTATATAGGGTGTCCCAAATAGAAGTGCTCAGAAGAAAATCACAGAAAACAGAAAGTAGAGGAAATTTTATTGACAAAAATCCAATAGTCAGGGTCGGAAGAGCCCAGTTTTTTTGACGGGTTTTTGAATTTTGTGCTCACAGAAAATGTCGATAATTCGAAATTCTGTTATAGTCCATAAACTACTTGATCAATTTAAATGAAAGAAATTGAAAAGAAAAACTAATTAATGCCGCTTTGACTTGAAACTAAAAAAATCATCATAAAAAATTATTTTGATAGAAAAAAATATTCTTTTTTCAAAAAAGTAATGAAAATTTACTTTTATTCTTTATACTTTCGCTCATATCTTTGAAATAAGCTTCATAAAGAAACCAGTTTTTTCACGTCCGAAAGACTTCTCAGTAAACTCTATTAATTAAAAAAAGATTCAGTGTTCTATCTATTTTACTTTAGGAGCAGTGATGATAAGAAAAATACCCAGCGCGAGTGACTTGAAGTAGTAAGTCTAGTAAAAAGTTAGTAAAAAAGGCAGTGGTTAAAGAAAATGAAATGAAAATAAGATTTATGCCATAATTATGAAACAAAAACATTACATAATTAATGAATATTCAAGATGTTGACCATTACATGACCTTCAACCCCCTACGTCAAGTCAGTCGCGTAAAGTATTTTTCTTACCACCACTGGTCCTAGAGAAAAAGAGATAAGACATTGATTCTTTTTTCAATTAATTGAGTTTAATATGAAGTTCTAGGGTCATTAAAAAATTGTATCCTTATTAAGGACTTAAAAAAAGTGTTGTCGTTATGGGGTTTATTTCAAAGATATGAACAAAAATATCAAGAAAAAATGTGCATTCTCATTAGTTTTTGGACTAAAGAATATTTTTTTCTATCAAAATAATTTGTTGGTAATAATTTTGTAAGGTCCACCCAAATTGGCATTAATTAGCTTTAGTTTACATTTTTTTTCATTTAAATTGACCAAATAGTTTATGACTTATAATAGAATTTCGATTTAACGACATTTTCTGTGGGAACAAAATTTAAAGTCCCGTCAAAAATAAACTGGGCTGTTCCGACCGTGGACATTATTTTCTTGGATTTTCTTCTGAGTACTTCTTTTTGGGACACCCTGTATAAACAAGACTAATACATAGGATACTAGCGATTTCATTGGCATTTCATTATTCTAATATTTTAAAAAGTAATAAATATAATTAAGTTTTGTAAATTAATCTTGAAAGTATATTTAAGAAAGTACACAGTGACCAATTAAAAATGTTTAAATTTTTTCTTTATAAGGTTGTAAATTGAACCTAAAAGTTGCACATTTTTAGACGTTTTCGCTACGCATTTAGTATAATAAAAATTTAAAAAAATAAAATTTTGTCATGGTCAATAAATGAAATAAGGAATTCTTATACGATATCAAAAAAGAAAAATTCGATGAACCGTTTGTCCATTATTAGAAAAACACGAAATCGAAATTTGAATACTTAAATTTCACCGACTATCCACTTAATATCCTAATACGAATAAAAAAAATTGGTTAAAGTCTTTACTTCATACACCACCAGCCCCCCCCCCCCCCCTTACGAGAAAGGGCCCGTAGAGAAAAATGTCTAGGGCCCCAAAAGAGGTTAATCCGGCCCTGATTTCATCGTATTGATAAAGAAAATCATCATTATCATTTTATCCACCAATTTTTACGTCCAAATAAATTAATAATCAGTGTGTTGATATTTTAGTATACAATACAGGGTGTCTCACTTTTTTTCGAGCAAAATTTTTTTTAGATAGTAAATGTCATTCTGAACAAAAAATTTCCTATCAACTATTATGTTTCTTCGACTCTTTAAAAAGTTCTTATTTAAATCACTTATTATTTGGATTTTATCTTTGCCAAATTGGTTTTTTTTAACATTATTGGCTGTTTTTAAAATAAGCGAACGACGAAGTTAAATTTCCCTCGATAAAATTTAATTCAAATGAAATTTATACAGGGTGTCCCTCAAAAATCATTAAATTTATGAAATTTTAAAATTGCTGTAACTTTTTAAGGAGTCGAAAAAAGTCAATAGTTCATAGGAAAATTTTTGTTCAGAATGATATTTACTATTTAAAAAGATTTTGCTGGAAAAAAAGTGAGACACCCTGTATACATAAGCTTATTGTAAGGAAACGTCCCTCAATACTAAAATCCCAACACACTGATTATTACCATTTTATCATGGTCGTAGTAAGAAAATGTACCTAGATCAGATTTTTTGTTCTTCCAAAAACGTGCCCGTACAACCACTAACCATTAAAGTTAAAAATGTGTCCCAAGAAAGGCTAAGAATTAAAAATATTAAAATTTTTATCTTTTTCTCACAAATCAGACAAATGCAATCTTTTAATTTTATAGACACTTTTTGGTCATTATTTACCTCCAATCTCGGTTCTACCTCACTACGGCAATGACACTTTTACTTCCAATTGTAGGAAGAATTTATAATTTGTGTGAATTTTGGAGCATACTTACTTTTTTAGTGTAAGTACACTAAGTAAGTAAACTAAAGAAGTATAGTAAATAGTAATCTGTTATGAATATTAATATTTTACCTGCAAATCACAAAACGTTTATCTATCCAACAAATTTTAATAAAGGCGAAAATAAAAAAGTTCCGGTCTAAGTTAACGGAGTATAAAAAACCAACTAAACCGACTTTTTGTTAATCTTTAAAAACCAACAGAATTAAATAAAATTTTGGAATAATGGCATTTCTCATCAAATATTGGCTAATATTACTATATTTATTAACTATTTGTTTATTTATGAAATGCATCTAGATATCTTCTTAAAAAGGTAACCTATTTAAATTAAAAAAAATATATGTTTTCTATAATTCTGTAATTACTACTAGAAAATTGGTAACAAGAAAAACGAAACGTGTGATGCTAATTTATCATTTTTATAAGAATTCGAATCCTTCAAAAAGTGCACATTTACGTTCCATTTTTTCATGTTAAATAATCTCAATAAGAAATACTGGATAATGAATATTTCTTATTTATTGGAGATATGAAAAATCGTACCGAAAAGCACATTAGTATTTTGCAATCTAAAATCTAATTATAATTATCCTTTTCTTTAATATCTACTTTAGAGTTTTAAAACTTACGATAAATTATTAGGAGTAATAATTATTAATGATAATGACTTACATTAATTAAACTCATCATGATATTCATAATCAAAACAAACGACACAAAACAACCAGAAGCTCAAGTAATGCCTGCAAGAATCCCACCAACTCTTATATACCTCAAGCCACACTCTTCGAGCTTCGATCATTCAAGGTTCGTTGTTTCAAAAAATCCAAGAACCTTCTTGGCATTATGTTTTCATCGATTATTGCTAAAGAGAAACATGAGTTGCGCATAAAAAAAGTAATTGTTTTTATTTTTTACTTCATTCGCAAAATTACCCACTATCCCATTATGATTTAATAATTATGTCTAGGCGTGACATGGACTAAATTTGAAAGGGTTTAATTCCGGTGTACTTTGAGCACCTAAGAATTATTGTAAGAAAAATGATCAGTGATCTTTAAAATAATTGTTTAATTGTTATATTACTTTTCGCCTTCATTATTCTTGAACTTTTGATTTTGTTCTAATAAGTTGTTCTTGCATTATGAGATAATTCTCATTAATTGGAACACGATTTTTTTTAAGAATATACAAATGTATTTAGTATTTAACCTTATTTTTTATTATACATTGTTATACATACTTATTCTATAACTTTTAAAGTGACTGCTATTATTCTTAAGAAATTAGAATGTTCCTACTATTGTGAGAAATTAAAATTTAAACCTGAAGCGCGTTCTCTAAAATAAAAGCGTAAAAACTAATAAATGTATCTACTAGATAATTTTTTTAAATTAAATTTGACACAATTTGCCTAAGGATGTTTATAAAATAAACGAAACCGGTCGCAAATAAGTATCTATTTATTTAATTAATCGGTAAGTATTGTCACCAAACTATGTAACTATAATAAAAATAATTTAGTTTTAAGGATAAAAACTAACCCTTAATTTTTTTTAATATTCAAGTAGAGGTAAATTAAAGTACAGCGTATAATGTGCGGTGAAATTTTTGATATTTTGTGTAAAATTGTGTAAACAGTCAAACTGAGGAAGAAAACTGAAAATAAAAGATGATCTTCGAATAGTAATCGGGGTTTCTTTAAAATGCTTTCCGTGCATTACGTTGCTGGGTTTAATTTCAAAAACAATGAGAAGGGGTTGCCACCCAAATTTTTTGATTTTTTGTGTAAAATTGTAGAAACAAGCAATCTGGGAAATAAATTGAAAATAAAAGATGATCTTATTCGAATTTTTCGATTGGTGTTTGTTTGAAATCTTTCCGAGTTCCGGGTTTAATTTTTAAGAAATGAGAAGTTGTCTAAAAATAAAAGATGATGTTCGCATAGAAATTTGTCTGGAACGCATTATGCTATATTTTGAATTTCATTAAAAAATGTCCAAATTCAAAGATAAACAAAATAACTGAGGTACTTTAAAAAAGGCAAATGAATGGTTTGTAAAAACTGGATGATGAAATAGTTAACATAAACATTCACAATTATAGACTAGTTCATAGCTTTTCTAGAGCCACTAGCCCATATGGAGGAGCAGCCATCTTTGCATCAAATCTTTTGAATGACACCATCTCACCAATATTCAACATAAATGTACTAGCAGTAGAAAATCATGCAGAAATTAGTGCAGTGGAAATAAAAGATTGTGCTATAGTGTGTATTTACAGGCCGCCTCTGGGTAATTTTATTACTTTTTTGAACATTTTGGAAAATCTACTGTAACAGTTAAGAACTCGAAACTCGGCTACAATCTGTGGTGACTTTAATATTAACTTTGATAGTGATATTAACAATACTCACAAACTATGTGACCTATTTTATATTTATGGTTATAATAAGTGTATTACTACCCCTACTAGGGATTCACATTGTATAGATAACATTTTTGTAAAACTCCAGTCAAGCAATTTTAGTACTAACGTGTTAAACCCATATATATCTGATCATTTGGCGCAGGAGTTATTTTTTTCAATTGAACACCTTAAGCCCAACACTCAAAAAGTAGATCACCAATGTAGACCTTTAACCGAAAAAGGTTTTCATGTATTTAATAACATTCTGCATAATCTTAGCTGGGACTTTCTTGAAGCTACCAACTTGGATCCAGATGCAAAATTTAATATTTTCTTTCAAAATTATCTGGATACGTTTCATATTGCATTCCCATTAAAAACACTTAGGCCACGTAAATGCGACAATGGAGTTAACTGGTTTACTCCCGAGTTGGATTTAATGCGTAAACATTTAAAGCATATTTCCGATTTGTACAATGATTCTAAATTAGAAAATCATAGATTACAACGAAATAACTTTAGAGCATTATATAAAAAAGCTCTAAAAGATTCCAAACTTAATGCAAATGAAAAATTTATTAATAGTTCAGCAAATAAAAATGCTGCAATGTGGAAAATCGTTAATGCATGCAAAAAATCTACCAATGACTTAACTACTATTCATCCTAATGAGTTTAATATATTTTTTACTAATATTGCGCATGCGTTAAATAAAGATAGATCCTTAGATTGTTTAAATAATTACTTTAAATTAGACCATGTTCCTTCATCATTTTCGTGGTCTGCCATAAATCAAAAAAATGTTAGAGACATTATTATTTCTCTGAAAAGTAAACCTACAAAAGATATTCCTGGGCTCTCTACAGTACTCCTAAAAGGATCTATGAGCGCTATAATAGCTCCTCTAACAAAGATCATAAATGAGTGTTTTAAAAGCGGTATATTTCCAAACAATCTACAGTCAGCAGCGGTAATTCCACTGCACAAAAAAGGAGATAAAGCCAAAAAAGAAAATTATAGGCCAATATCTATCTTGCCTACATTTTCAAAAGTATTTGAAAAGGCTCTCCAGCTTCAAATATTGCAATTCTTTGAAGATAATAATCTATTCTACAAGTTTCAGTTTGGTTTTAGAAATCTTCTTTCAACTAACGACCGCCATAATTAGTTTTGTTAAAAATGCCACAGCTTGTTTTGAGGAGGGTAAATTTTATTTATCAACTTTTTGTGATCCAAGCAAGGCATTTGATTGTGTGTCACCAGATGTCTTGCAATGGAAGCTTAAACGCTATGGTTTTGATGAAACATTGTTAAACATAATTAATTCATATTTGCAAAGTCGCTATCAACAGGTCAGAATAATGAATGTTACTTCAGATAAGCTTCCTTTAACATTAGGTGTGCCCCAAGGAAGTATTCTGTGGCCACTATCATTCATTATTTATATTAATGATCTGCATAGCCATTTTGTAGACTCGGATGTGATACATTATGCCGATGACTCAAAGATATCTGTAAAAGGTGAATGTTGTGATATTGTCGTTCAAAAAATGAATGAACATCTAGAATATTTAAAATCTTGGTTCTCTGTTAATAATTTAACTTTAAATGTAGGAAAAACTGACCATGTGTTTTTCACTTTAAAAAATGTACCAAATGTACCTGTTAATTTAAATTTATCAAAGCATACAAAGTTTTTTGGCTTATATTTGGAACCTACTCTTACATGTCAATGATCTAGCAAGTAAATTAACAAAAAATATATACCTTTTGCGAAATTTAGCTAAGTCAGTAAACAAAAGCGACATCAAAACTGCTTACTATGGTCTATGTCAATCTTTATTATCTTACGCCTTAATTGTCTGGGGTCATTCGTTTGAATCAAACCGAATCTTTGCACTACAACGCAGAGCTGTTCGCATAATTGGAAATATACCATATACTGCGGATTGTAAAAATACTTTCATTCAGGAAAATATTTTGACATTGCCATCCTTATTTATTCTCGAATGTTTATTTTTTTGTTAAGAGAAACCTTCATTGTTTTCAATTGTTTACCGATATTCACGATCATGACACGAGATTTAACTCCAATATTGTAACAACATCATTTAGGTTAAAAAAATCTCAAAACGGACCAAATTATTTGGCAATCAAATTTTTTAATGCTCTTCCTAGCGTAATCAGACAAAGTTCTCTAAATACTTTTAAGTTGAAAATTAAAAAACACCTAGCGTTAAATGCGTTCTATAATTACGATGATTTTTTTAGGAGTAATTTTAATTCATTACTGTAATAGAATTAATCTTGTAACTATTATTGCAATTTTCTTTCTGACTTGTGTTAAATGCAATGTATTGTGTATGCACCAATAAAGATTATTATTATTAAAAAAAAATAATATCCTGAATTATTTTATTCCATGAAAAAAAAAATCAGCAAAATCTGCCAATTTTTTCTGTTTTTCCCAGTAAATTAGAGGTTATTTCCATTTATTCTAGAAATAAAAATTCATAAATTTTAAGGAGCGGTCTCATTTACTAATCAATAACTAAAAATGTTAGTACCTACTAATGGTACAATTCTGTATCCCGTTCTAAAACGAGACTGTACAATGATTTGTGATTTATACTAACTACGACCACATAATTGTACCATCAATCATGAATTATATATGTTACGGTAAAAGACTTTTACTTTTATTTACCGGAAAATGTACACATTTACCAATGTGGTAGGTAAATGTGAATTAAAATCTGAGATCACCTTCATTTATCTACATTTACCGGTAAATGTACACATTTTCCAACGTTTATGGGTAAAAGTAAAAATAATAAACTTAAATAATTATGATACATTTCTATTTGCTGCTATAGCACTTTCAATTACATAAAATTTTAGTTCGAGGATGGTTCGTGTTCGTATGATTTGATTGGACAAGGAACAATTTCGTAGCCTTAATCCAAGAGTATTTTTTATTTTCAAAAGTACGTTAATAAGTGGCTTTCGGGACTAATAAGTCCCCTTTTCAAGGCGGTTTAAGTGTGTTTTTGATTGAAACTATAAAATATTGTTAGATTAATGCCCGTTTTCACCAACGATTCCTAAAACTTAGGCATTGGTTATAGCTCTAGTTGCTAGGTATTTTTTATTAAATGATTAAAAATACCTAGCAACTTGCGCTATAAAAGCAATGCCTAAATTTTATAAATTTTAGGAATCGTTGGTGAAAATGGGCAATAGACTACGAAATATTATTCTATAACTATTAGCATTCAATAAAAACAAGAATATATTTCATTTAAAAATAAATACAATTTTCAAGATTATTATAAACAAGAGCTCGAGATAATTAAAAAAATAAATAAAAACCAGAAATTATTGTACATTTACTATCAAAGCTTAGATCTCTTATCTAGGATGTATTGATGACACATTTTTTTTAACCTACTTATTGATTTACCATTCTTTACATTATCTGGGAGTTGGCTATATGTGAGGGTGACTTGATGGGTTTTTCTTCTACTAGTATTTGTTGTATTTGGTAGTGTCAATTTGACCAGAGGTGGGATTTTGTTTCTATCTTGATATTTATCGAGCTTGAAAAAACTCAATAGGGGGGTTATTCTCGAATCACACGACACAACATCGTATACGACATGACAAGGACAGACTCTTATTTTTGCATTTGAATGACAAGAATAGAATGATAATGATATTGTGTCATGTGATTCGAGTATATCCCCCTATTGAGTTTTATCAAGCTTGATAAATATCAAGATAGAAACAAAATCCCACCTCAGGTCCAAGATTTGGCTTTTTTGGTAAGTGAAACTAAGCACTTTGATAAATAAATTATTGTCCGGAAATGCTTTCTTAAGAAGTTTAATCATGTTATTTTCAAAAAAAATTCTTTTGTTAATAAAATAAATATTACAACAACTATTAATTTAAAATTTTGGGGGTATTTAGTTTTTTCCCATAATGTTACATATTTAAGACCAATAAACGTCTTAAAAATATTTTCATCACCTTTTCTTGATCATATCTTTTTTCTTTACGTTTTTAGTAATTCTAAAAGTACTAAAACAATCCTCGTTCAAGGTTCTATAGAAAAGGTACTCTTATTGCTTCGTTTCGGAGAAAAAGTAGAGTTTATAATTTTCAGCTAAAATCATAAATTTAAAAAACAACACAAAGTAGACTAATTTACTTAAAATTTCATGTATTAAATGAGTATTAAATACATTATTAAAAAAACTGCTCGAAGTTATTACCGCCTTGTTTCATTATCAATCTTTGTTTGGTTAATAATTTTTATTTCCAAGCATACAAGCCAAAAATAATGGCATTGAAAAAAAAAGAATCAAACATAAAAATTTAAATCTTTGGAAAAACGTAATTTAAAAACGAATATTTCCACCTCTAACATTAATTACAGCCTGACAACGATTTCTCATTCTACAAATTAGTCTTCTAATTTGATCTTGGTTGATTTCAATCCAAATTTCTAACAACCTTCGGGAAAGATCATTTAATGTGTTTGTAGTGTTAGGAAGTCGTCTTGATCGTGTTCTTATAATATCCCACACATGTTCAATGGGATTGAGATCTGAACTCCTCTGTGGCCAAATAATGGCAGGAATTCCGACCTTTTGTCGAGCCTGTTACACAATACTAGCTACATGAGGTCAAGCATTATCTTGCATTAGTAGGAAATTGTGTCTTCAAGAATGTCTGTTATGTACCTATGTGCTGTAAGACGTCCTCCATCATTAATCACTAAGTCGGTACGAGTGTCTAATTTATTCCACCTCAAACCTTAATGGACCACCACCACAACCTACAGTTCCAACGATATTACACTGCGCGTATTTCTCATCTGGTCTTCTGTATACTGTATTCCGTCTATCATCAGAGTAAAGACAAAATCTGGACTCATCCGAGAACAAAACTCTTGCCCAATCCTCATTTTCCCAACCAACATGTTCCCTGGTGAGCAATGGACCGGTGGCTGCCCTTGCAACTCTTAGATTATGTTCTGTAAGTCTTTTCCTCTTAGTATTTTGGCTTATTCTGAAGTTGTAATGGCCCACAAATTCATTTTGCAAAAAATAACTTTTTACGAACCTTTGCCATAATATGCGAATTCTCCAAAAACGACCTTGATTGGGGGTTGTAACTCTTCTACGAACCTATTCTATTCTTCTTGTATTATGTCTAGTTTCCGCAAACCGCTTTAGTACTCTGATGCCCGTTTTCACCAACGATTCCTAAAACTTAGGCATTGCTTATATGCTAGGTATTGCCTAGTTGCTAGATATTTTTTATGCTAGGTATTTTTAATCATTTAATAAAAAATACCTAGCATATAAGCAATGCCTAAGTTTTAGGAATCGTTGGTGAAAACGGGCATGAATATGGTAGATTGGCTTACATTAAACCGCTGTGCAAGCTGAAGCTGTGTGTAGCATTCTTCGAGAAAAGTTACTATTTGAACGCAATCTGCCTCAGGAAAATTTCGATTTTGTAACTGCTGAGGATTCATTTTGACGAAACATACGTCATGATATTCGAAATTGTGATGAAAAAGCAAAATAACATGCAAAACTTGACACTGAGATTTACACGAATTCACGTAACTTTTATGAGCTACAACTTTGTCTTAACAAAACAACATATTATGCCTTGGATTTTTAACAGTAAGCAATAATTAAGAATCCAAAATAAAAGAATATACTTATAGGGTGGCCCAGATTTTACTTCCCTGTAAATATCTCGGTTATGTGAAGAGATAAAATTATATATCAAAAAGTGCTGCCACTTATACCTCATAATTTGATTCTAAAAAAAAATAATGGTATTTACCACTCTTAAGACGCTATCATCATTTTTCTTTCTTTAATGGTACACCCTATTTTTTATAATTGATATTGTATCTACAATTTATTCTAGAAACAGTGATATGCTACACTTAGTATTCTAAGTACATTTTGTGTATAAAAAAAATAAAATATTGATAGCATGCAAAATTATTTATTTAGTTTTTTTAACATTTGTTTTTTAAATCTAAACTAACATAACTTAACCTAATCTAACTGAATCTATCTGTAATTTACAAATTTTGTTCAAATTGTTGTCCATTTACATAAATACACTCATGAAAAGGTCTTATAACTTATTCTCTTGTACATGCCGATTTTATTCTTCAAGTCTTCTAAATTTGTTGGTTGAGTTACATAAGCAGTGTCTTAGATAACCCCACAGAAAAAAATCTAACGGTCCGGAGAACGTGCATGGCCATCTAATGGACCCATTTCTATCTATCCAAGAATTTTGAAATGTTCTATGCGAATAGGCGCCCGTACCCCCAAAACACCGTAGACGAATAGTATTCGAAGTTAACACAGAACACAGAACATTCTATTCAAAATATTTCTAAAAAGAACCTGCGTAATGACAATAACTAGAAATTCATTTTTCATATCCATTTTTTTGTTTCTCATCAGTTTATAGAATACATTTATAAACTGTCTTACAACATAACAATATGTGTATAGCATCGAAACTACATCAGTGTTACAAATATTTTATTTCAACCTTATGCATTTCGAAGTGATCCTCAACTTCAGAGATACATACATTGTATACTTCAATTGTAGATTATTTGATAACGATTTTTTTTTCAAAAAAAATAAACGCGTCGATTTTTGTATATACTATATGTTCGAGATGTTTTCCAGAACTTTCCAAGCAGAAATACATTTTCACAAAGAAATTTATTTGTTGCCATTTTGCAATTAAATTAAAATGTTCATGAAAACCAAATTGGACATCATTTTTTTGTTCAGTATTTAATAATTTGCTAATTAGAAAAATATTTTATGGTGGCAAGGATTAATTTAACATTTTTTAAATTTATTTATTGCAATGAATTTTTCTTTTTTTTTCTTTAAAACGAATCGATCACATTTAATTTGATTTATAGCGTTGAATTCCAATTAGGAGCAGTTTTCAAATCATATATTACTCAACCCCTCTCTTAAATTTCAATTACTTAAAATAAACAAAAAAGGCGAACGGTTAATTGAAATCGAAAAAATTTTTATACTGCTTAACGATTCCATAGTTCACCTTTCGACGTTTTCGCGTTTTTATTTTTTTTTTAATTTTCACTTTTTCGTTGTGTTGAAAACTTCCAAAAATATGCAACTTTTAGGCTTAATTTATAACCTTATTATGAAACTATTTAAAAAAATTAAAAACGTCATTTGGTAATCCCTATAATTTACTTCCAGGATTAATTTACAAAATTTAATTCGATTAATTCTTAATTAAGTTATATTTGTTATTAGGTCGTTATCTCCACTTAGGACGAAATAAGTATCACATAAATTTCATTACAGTGGTATCATATAAACACGACTGTAACCAAAATGTGATATAATAAAATAGTGCAAATTAGTGCTTGTAGCTAAACTGCATTGTTGAGTGAAAACTTCAATGAATTTAACAAATAGGTTTTGACAACGTATAGATTGTCTACTATCATATATTATACAATATCTAATTTTCCAAGAAGATGTGGAGGCTTAAAATGCAAGCAAAGAATACACAGAATACAATTTTCATGTAAATAATGTAAATTCCTCCTTATTTAACAAGGGAGTACTAGAGCTATGTGTTTCAGATGACAATGTGATTTCTTATAAAATTGTAATTATAGAAAATATTCAGCTTGAGATTTGAGATCTATAAAATAGTTGTTCCATCATACTGTTGTACAATTATGGTCTTTTAACTAATTACACTGGTCAACACTGTTTCTGTCACAAGAACTCTGTTATGTGATTTGGCCACATTTAGGTGTCCGTAGAATAAAATGGCAAAAAGTATTTTCCTATCACCCTCAAATTTTTTTGTGACAGTCACATGGTTTTACCTACATTCCCATGCGAAATCAATGATTAAGATTTACAATCAGGATATTTAAAAGCAAAAATATTTTTAAATAATACAGTTAATACAAATATTTATTAAATGAAATTAAAAAAAAAAACACTAGAGAAGTTTTGTCAATGTCGTTAAAAAGTACCCACAGAATAGAAAATTTTGACAACATCTAAAGCATTGGGGTGCAAAATGTCCTTAAAGATACATGACCTGGACTCACATCTCGATTTTTGCGAAAACGTGCTTGCAGTCAGTGACGAAGACGGGATATTTGCCAAATGGAAAAAGGATATCAATGAAAATTTAATCCTAGCATGGTTAATGATTATTAATCCTGGGGAATGAAGAGGAACTATCGGAAGTTAAGTACTCGCGAAAATCATAAATATCTAGAATTACCGAAAAAAATAAACATAGGTGTATTTTTGGCTATTTTTTGTAAAAAAGTATATTATAGAAAAAATATTTTTTAAACACGTCTTTAACGTTAAAGGCGTCTCTTTCATCACAGTCCCTGAATACATGCTAAAATGTTTATAGAAAGTTTTTTCCTTAAGAGGATATGGAGCCTACAAAATTATATGAGTGTTTACCTGTTTCAATCTACGCGAATATTTATTGGTATAGGACTTGGCAATGTAAATTTCGATTACTTTAAAAAAACAGCACAGACGAAGGGTTAATTGAAATCGAATAATTTTTTTATGCTGCTTAATGAGTCCATAGTTCAGTCGATGATGTTTTTAGTTTTAATTTTTTTTAATTTTCACCTTTTGGTTGGGCCCAAAAATATGCAACTTTCATTTCCAAGAGACAGAGTAATCAGAGTTACACATTTTGCCGACTATCCTCTTAAGACTTGTGTGTGAGAGTTTTTTAATATTTTATATCCAAAATGGTAAAAAAAATCATTAAAAATACGTAAAATTATTTTAAACTTATTTTTTGAACTTAATAAGTTAATTTTTGAAGAAGTCGTGCTTTAGAAGTCTAGCCTTGAATGTTATTTAAACTATGCAATTATAAAACTGAATGTTATTTACAAAATATGGTTGTAGTTTGTAATAATTTTTAACTGTAAAAGCAGCTAATACCTTCGTAGTCTAGGTGATAGAAATTTTAAAATATAACAGAAATGAAGATTTTTATTGGTACTTTCAGCCCAATTATGTGGGATGTACTGTGGGTCAAGATTTCTTCCCCAAATTCAAGAAGAAGCTCAAAATATACGTTTACTATCGGTGCGTGGTTCTACTTAGACTCCAAATCCTCTTAAAATTAGTTTTAGAATCGCCTCCTAATATTAATTTTTGAACTTTTTCAATGAGCTATTTTGCAAATATCTTTTTTAAATGCAAAGATGCCGGGTCACTCGGTTTTTCAAAAAGTAGATTTTATAACGATTATTTTGTTATCCTATATGAAAAAAATTTAGTGCATAAAATTTGATTCGTTGAACCATATACCATAGTCAAATTTTTATTTTCAAAAGTAAAGAAATTATAGAGGTGACCCATGTTTCGTTTATATCCGGTATGTACCTCTGAAGATGAGGAACACCTCGAAATCCATAAAATTGAAAGAAACCGTTTGTAACACTGATGAAGTTCGAGGCGTTTATCCACATCTTATAATGAATCACGAAACGTTACGAAATGTTCGTTTAAGAATGCTTTACATTAATGCAACTGTGAATAAAACTACTTGTTAGTATTTTCATATCAAAGGAAGATTGAAGACAATATAGGTGGAAATATTGATTTTTATTTTTAGAAAGGTTTACAAAAATTATAATAAAAAGTGCACATTAGATTATTTTATAAAACAAAAAAAAATAAATATTGTATTAAGAAGTAGCTTCAGGAACTAGAAAATAATTCTCTCGTTACTTTTCATCCACTGGTGCAACGGTGAGACCATGAATCTGAAATAAGAAAATTTAAAATTTATTAACAATAAATATTGGAAATTTTAACTACGTATAGAGGACAGAATTCGCTATAAATGGAGGATACTCGGTACTTGTCAGTGTCAAAAATTGTGTTTAAAATACATTTTCTTGTACTTGTACTTTATACCTCCATATTCAACAAAACATAAATAGGTTTATTATATATAAAGCTTCAGTAAAGTTCAAAAAACATCAATACGTGAAATCAAAAAAGTATGTACTATGTACCGAATATAAAAGTTCATATTTTTGCCACCAGGGAGTGAGCAGAATTTTAAAATTCGCAATAGATTATATTATTTTAGCTATAGTGCATTAATGATGTTTCTAACGTATAGTTCAATACTAATTAATGTCCATATTTGAAATTTGGTAAGAACCATAATACAAGTGGGATATGTTTTCGAATTTTTTTAAATTTTTCTCCATGCTTTGGTGGGGATAAAAATGGGTATAACGATTTTGTGGTAAACTATTAAAACATTTTTTTAAATTAGACTGCGTTGTTTTGAAAGAAAATGTAAAATGTACCTACTTTACTATTGTGGACAATCTGTCTACATAATTTTAAAAATGATAATTCTATTTCAATCTATATAAAATAATTATCGAGAGTGTAATGCTGTTCAAATCAAAGACCTTAAAGGAAAAATCTAGGAACTTCGTCATATGGGCTTCAATGGTTACCTTACAGATATTTCCTCTAAAGACAGTTTTGCACAGAATTGCACCATTTAGATTTTTAAATTTTTTTATTTCTTCTGGTTGTTAAAAGTTGAAGTAGTTAATTGCCGTTTCTACCGACTATATTATGAACACCATATTTGTTTAGGACTAAGTATCAGAGAGGCGGGAGTGTGGATTCAATGGAGACATGTGGTCGGAAAATCGCCTCTTAAACTCTACTAGTGTTTTAAAAATGTTTTGGTCATGTAAAGAGTTGCCGTCGATCGTCGATGTAGTGTTTGAGCAGTTTCTGAAGTTTCTTTCAAGTCTTTCTGGTAGCTACCGGTATATCTATTCACGAATGTAGTTCTTTAGCGTTTTCAGGGTTATGATACGGATGTTGAAAACAATAGATTTAAAATAAACAAATTTTCCAACCACAACTCTCCTTCTAGACCGCCAACATGTTTCTTCTTGCATCACTTCCCTCATTGAAAAAGGGAAGTTTCTCTGCCGCGCCCTTTTTAGTACTTTACGACAGTCTATAAAATTATTATTTAAATCATAAAAAATAAATATTGATTTAATTTTGTTATCCAACTTTAACTTTTTTGGACTGTCGCAAATTACAAAAAATAACCTTTACTCCCTGTATGTACAGTATTTCAAGATGTTTCATTTTAAATACCATTATACATATATTATAATAACTAATCTTTAATCTTAAAAAAAAAATAAAAGTACATATTTCTATTACATAATCAAACGAAAACTTATGAAAATAAAATATTCTAAGAAACTCAAAAAGATATAGGTATATCTATCTTACTAAAAATAAGCAAATATTTGACTTTGGAGCATTTTAGATTGCCGGAATATATTTCCTAAACACTCGAAACTAGTCGAAAAAAAAAAAACGAAGGAAATAAATTTAATGTCAGAAATTGTGTTAAGGCCCATCAAGTTGCCAATGCAATATTTGCAAAGCTCGAATGATAGTCTAAGCGGCGGCGACACTAAGTCTAGTGTGATAAAACTTTTCAAGGTCGTACATATAATTCGTTACGTCATTGAGGTGGGAACACAAAATGGCACTGCTGCCACGTGTAGACCGAACGCTACTATAAAAAAAAAATTTCAAAATTTTTATTATTTTTTTTATATCTAGTATCATAAAACTTTAGGATTCTGATTTCTTCTCGCGACAGGGGAGGGTTAGGGGTATAAAAAAATGCGGTGCTATCAGTCAGTGGCAGCAAGAAAATAAGAGATCCCACAAATTCGATTTTCACAAATTGGCAACCACTTTTACTGACGTCTCGTAAAAGTGGTTGCTTATTACTGACTTTTCGTAAAAGTGGTTGCTTATTTTTGAAAATTATATCCACTTTAGGGGTTGCTGCCTCGGTTCCTGTCACATTTGGGGGCATTTCTTTATAGCTCTAACCCTCCCCTGTCGAGAGGAATAATCAGAATCCTGAAGTTTGATGATACCAGATATTAAAAAAAATTAAAATTTTGAAAAAAAAATTTTAATAGTGGCGTTCGGTCTACACGTGGCAGCAGTGCCATTTTGTGTTCCCCCCTCACTGACGTAACGAATTATATGCAACACCTTGAAAAGTTTTATCACACTAGACTTAGTGTCGCCGCCGCTTCTACTATGAAAATAAAATATGTATCTAAGCCTAGTGTCAGGCCACTTATGGCCCTTAGCTTGTATTCAACGCCGATGCTTTGCCGACATAAAACCGCCAATCGGCCAATGTACTGTGTTAGCTGGGTTACCTTGCCGGGCAACATGTTAAGAGCCATCGAAGGCCCTAATCTTCCAATCGACGCCGACACTTTGCCGACCGTGCCGTAATAAAACCGCCAATTGGCCGATGTTACTGTGTTTGTTGGGAATGGTTCAATTCTATGCAAAAGTGTAAGTGCTTATAGTAATGGTTTTGTGGGTTGTAATGAGTTTTTTCCACGGTTATCTTACAAATAATACCTTACGGGTTTTCATAGAATCGACACATTATTCTCAGAATAAAAGTCAAATTTGGTAATAAAAATAAAATAAAAGTATGTACTAACTTGCACGTGTGATGGTATAGTAATAGCGTAGATTATAGCATTGGCCACATCTTCTGGGTCCCAAAGAATAAGTCTGGAATTATCATTTCGCTTTGGGTCGATGTCTGACACCCTAATACTTGGACGAATACACTGAAACATTAATGAATTTTAGTATTTGGTACAAATATAGTCTTAATTCAAATCAATGCGACGGCCGACGGCTTCTTAGAAAATTTAAGAGAAAAGTTGGGAATAAAAATTTACTCAAAAATTCTGTCATACAGAATAATGCAGGATGCTAAAATTTCTTTGTCGCAAAATGAAATAGCTGCTGGATTTGCTTTCATTTTCGTGTTTGATACAAAAATTTTGACTTGTTTATTAATCTCCCTAAAATAAACTCGAGGTTGAGTTTTTTTCGGATGTTGTTGATTTTAAACGACAGTTTGGTTGTCCAGGTAATGACTAGAGAATCGAAGATCGCTCCAGCTACGCTGTCACGATTTTTTCTACGATCTTTGAATCGATAGTTATTACCAAAGGGACAACCAAACTTGAGTTGATTAAAAGCAACAACATCCAAGAAAAAAACTCAACCTCGAGTTTATTTTAGGGAGATTAATAAACAACTCAAGATTTTTGTATCAAACACGAAAATGAAAGCAGCTAGGTGACGGAGGGGAATACAAGCCACACGTAAGTTAGAACCATTCATTGCATTCTATGTTCTATGAGCGAAAAATACGCATGTGTATTTTTCGCTCATAAAATGTAGTTAGCTTTTTGTCGTTGTAATATGTCATCTCTGACATTTTTCAGTATAAACGTCATATTATTTGACAAGACAAATCAAATCTCGTATTTTGATTGTTTCTAAAATGAGGTGTTTATTAATCGAAAACAAAAAACCTTTTGGGGCCACAGCATTTTAAAATTTAAATCACCGATTTTTGTAAAATATCAGAAAATTTCTAATAATAAATTAACCAAAATACGTACAGATTTAAAAAAATATCACTTGAAGGCTTAAACCATCCTTATTCAATTGGTAAAAACTGCAATGGAGAAATAGTTTTTGAAAAAAAAGGAAAAAAATAAAAGTTTTTATTGATAATTTGCTGAAATTTTGAACATACTCTAGTTTTAGTTTTGAAGATTTGTGTTCGTAGTGTTGTTGGTTGATGAAAACAAATTGAGTGCCCTTTTCGAACGTTTTATCTAGAATGAACATACATAGGTATTGGGAATTTTAACTACGTATAGAGGGCGCTGTAAATGCAGGATATTCGGTGCTTGTCAGTGTCAAAAATTCTGTTTAAAATGCACTATTGTACCTTATAACTACATATTCAACAAAACAAAAAATAGATTTATTATTTAAAGCTTTAGTAAAGCTAAAAAAACTGTACTAATGCGTTAAATCGAAAAAGTAAGTACCGAATATGGAAGTTCATATTTTGCCACCAGAGGCCAAGGGGGATCTAAAAATTTCAAATCATAGAACACATAATATTATGTATGTTTATTCTAAATAAGACGTTCGAAAAATTTATTTTCATCAACCATACTCTAGCTTATGCATTCAAAGTAAAATTAACAAAATTGAAAAAAAATATTAAAAGCGTAAAAATTAAAGAATCTTTAATATCCTGTATTATTCTGTATGACAGAATTTTTGAGTAAATTTTTATTCTCAACTTTCATCTTAGATTTTCTCAAGAAGCTATGGCGCGCCGTTGGCACATTTAATCCATGTATACGGATATCTAAAAGTTATCTAAAATTGGTCACAAGATGCACTTGGTCGCCAAAATAAACTTAAAATTATCGATGAGAGCAAAAATAAAGCAACCCCAAAAATCAATTTCTAAACCAAGGAAAAATATTACTAAATTTTTTCCATGTTTTAAACATTTAGATTTAATTTTGGAGATATATTATCTTTGAGAGCATCGTGATTTAAATTTTAGCGTAACTTTATATTTGAGACCATCATCGTATTTTTTTAATTTCGGCGTTTGTTAATTTTTGAGACCACCGAGATATTCAAAACTAATTTCAGCGTTACTTTATTTTTGAGACCATCGACTGCTTTATTTCGGAGAATGTTTAATTTTTGCCAACAGATATATAAATCTTAAATGAATTAAATCGTTTATTTGATTTTCGTGGACGTTGAATTTTAGCGGTTGTTGAATTTAAGACCAAGTTTAATTTTGGAGACCTCGAATAAAAGGCCTCTTGGCTGTTGGCGTGTCAACCAGGCACGCCGTTGGCACATTTAATCCGCATTTGCGGATAACGAAAACAGCACCAAAGTCAAACTTGGTCTTAAATTCAACACCTCAAAAATAAAAAACCTCAGAAGCTAATTTCGGCGTAACTTTATGTTTGCTGGCATCGATCAGTTAATTTCTGAGGTTTTTTATTTTTGAGGTGTTGAATTTAAGACCAAGTTTGACTTTGGTGCTGTTTTCGTTATCCGCAAATGCGGATTAAATGTGCCAACGGCGTGCCTGATTGACACGCCAACAGGCCTTTTATTCGAGGTCTCCAAAATTAAACTAGGTCTTAAATTCAACAACCGCTAAAATTCAACGTCCACGAAAATCAAATAAACGATTTAATTCATTTAAGATTTATATATCTGTTGGCAAAAATTAAACATTCTCCGAAATAAAGCAGTCGATGGTCTCAAAAATAAAGTAACGCTGAAATTAGTTTTGAATATCTCGGTGGTCTCAAAACTTAACAAACGTAGAAATTAAAAAAATACGATGATGGTCTCAAATATAAAGTTACGCTAAAATTTAAATCACGATGCTCTCAAAGATAATATATCTCCAAAATTAAATCTAAATGTTTAAAACATGGAAAAAATTTAGTAATATTTTTCCTTGGTTTAGAAATTGATTTTTGGCGTTGCTTTATTTTTGCTCTCATCGATAATTTTAAGTTTATTTTGGAGACTTTTTGATTTAAGAAATATTTCCGATGACTTTGATTTTAAAATAAAAATGTACCTACAGTTATAATTTCATTTCGGCGGATGTTAATACTTTGAGAATAATTTTGGAGATACTTTCAATTTGAGTTAGAATTAAAAAGACCTCGGCATTTGTTTGTACCAAAGGACCGCACACTACAATAAAAAGTTAGGCAATTTCCTGTAATTTTGGAGACCTTTTATAGGATGAAGTTTATTTTAGCGACCAAGTGCATCTTGTGACCAATTTTAGATAACTTTTAGATATCCGTATACATGGATTAAATGTGCCAAAGGCGCGCCATAAGAAGCCGTTTCTGATTTTTTAAGTATATACTTGAATTTGTATATCAGAAAGCGTAAATCAGAATTCGTCAATTTCAGAAATTTTCATTTTATTAAATTAAAAAATACTTTTCTGAATTGATACTACCGGGTGTCCCAAAATTCGATCGACAACGATTAACTGTAGATCGTAGATCTAAAAATAAGTTGATATGACCCTATTTATCAATATCCAAAAATGCATTAATTATTTCTGGAAAAAAAACGTTTTTGAATTCCCGATTTTAGAATTCTAGACGCCCTCTGGAGGCGGAAATATAAACTAAATTCTGTGGTAGTATGACAGGCGGCAATTTGTGTTTTCATGTGTTTCACGCAGTTTAGCTTTAATTCGAACTTTGAGAGAGACATTCATGTACAGGGTGGCCCAGATTTTACTTCCCAGAAAATATCTCGGTTATTTGAAGAGATAAATATATAAATCAAAAAGGGCTTTGAATGGCATCACTTATACCTCTTAATTTCATTCTAAAATAATTATTTTTATTTACCACTCTTAAGACGGCATCATCATCTTTTTTTTTCTTTAATGGGACACCCTATATTTTATAATTGATATTGCATCTACAATTTATTCTAGGAAAAATGATATGCTACATTTAGTATTTTAAGTACATTTTGTGAATAAAAAAATTAAAATATTGATCGAAGTAGTATGCAAAATTATTTATTTCGTTTTTTTAAGAAAATTTTTTAAATCTAAACTAAGTTAACTTAACCTAATCTAACTGAATATCAATTATAAAAAATAGGGTGTCCCATTAAAGAAAACAATGATGATGGCATCTTAAGAGTGGTAAATACCAATAATTTTTTTAGAATGAAATTATGAAGTACGAGTGCTGCCATTCAAAGCACTTTTTGATTTATATTTTTATCTCTTCAAATAACTGAGATATATCCTAGGAAGTAAAATCTGGGCTACTCTGTATATTAGTTTATCAACCTTTATTTACAATGGGAAAAACAACAATTGTAGTATTTATGGCTGCCATACGCCATACACACCTTAAAAATGAACCAAACATTTACTTTCACGAATATCCAGCACCCAACAGTAATACAGTAAATATTGTAAATTGTTTCGGTATTGTGGAAAAAATCGATAGAAGAAAAGCTTGGGCAATTAAATTAATAATGGGAAAGTTAAAAATTGGAAAAGGTGCGTGTGTGTTTTAGAAGCATTTCAATTTTTAAAATTCGTCGAAAAAAACACAATTTTCGGGGCTACGCGCAAAAAACGTCCGATTTTGTGGGAAAACACAAAAGGGGTTGTATGTTGTTGTTGTTGTATCTCCACCCCCTTAACAGATGAGTACAGGCGGGACGAAATCGCCTACTTCAGAATATTACTATTTTGGTGCATTTCGGGGTGAAACTGAAATTAGCTTCTGGGCCGAATAACGTTTTTCGATGTGGTCCATCGAAAAGTGGCTTTTACACTTTTGTCTTGGAATTTTATCGTCCATCTATCAACAAAATTACAACTCTCTGCACAAAAAACAGTATTATATTGATGAATCCAAAAGACAGATTAGGGGACCTTTTTTTTTGAATTCTTTTAATTCTAATTTCTTAATTACAAGAATTAAAAATACCTGCATCCTTCATAAAGTTATTTTAAGAAAATAAGTACTTTCATTTATATTTACCATAAAAAACAAGATATTGCTAAATTTGAATGGAGAATAGTTTAATATTTTGCTTCAACACAAGACACAAAAATACAAATATTCTTAAATATCACTAAATTAAATAAAAACCGGATTAAAAGCAATTACAACTAGCAGAAAACACGTAAACGTTTACTACAGAATTTAGTTCAAATTTTCGCCACAGAGGGCGAACAGCGCCATATGTTAGTAGTTAAAATTGACAATAGCTAAAATTACTTACAGTTATATTGATTTCTGGTTTGCTTGTGTTGAATTCAGTCCTTATCTGCTGGGTTAAGTTAACTATATCGAAATTTTCAGGCCCATAAACGGTAGTTTCGTCCGAACGAATAACTACATGTCCATCAATGGTGTTCATATGTACAATATGGCCCGGAATATTATTATCCTTCATAATATTGATAGCTTCCCGAGTCGCAATGGCAATACCCATCACAACATCCTCCCACATTTTATTCCAAGCCTCGGTGCCGGCGTCTCCATCCGTTAAACAGTCATCATTAATGACTACTCCGCCACTATTAACTAAAATGCTAACTGGGCCTACTTCTTTTAAGCTCCACTTGAAGGCGGCCTTAATTTCTTTTTCTTTGGTAATGTTCATTTTGTAGGGGAAAAAATTTCTACTATTCAATTTTTTTTTTAATTTTTCCATTTGCTTTACATGTACTGCTAACCCAACAACCTAATAAGAATTTTTTTAAATATTAAAAAGAGGTAAATATACAGGGTGTTGCAAAATTCGAACGACGACCCTTAACTGGAGATAGACCTAACAATAGTTTGGTATGGTTAAATGCATTTAAATAAAAAAATGCACCCCTGAAGAGTTATAAGCCTTTAAAATTGATTTTTAAAAAACTATTTTTTTAATTACGGCCAAAGTAGCAAAGATTTTTTAATGAAATTTTGTATATGTACATTCGAACACTGAACGCCCAATTGGTAAAAATTTGGCTAATCCTCGATTTTTGTGAGTGTAAATTTCATTAAAAAATCTTTACTGTTTTGGCTGCAATAAAAATAATCTATTTTAAAAATCTGCTTTTGAGGCTTCAGCGGTGCATTTTTTGTATAAATGAATTTCGTCATATTGACTTATTTTTTGGTCTACTATGCCCAGTTAGGCGTTATCCTGTATATTTTATTTCGTAAGTACAACATCATAAGGGACTAAGGGAGCATCCGTCTATTCCAATTTCGATACAATTTTTAAAATTTAAATCATGGTTTAGCCAAAAAATTTAAAATAGTTTTTGCCAAATATCCCCATTAAGTATAGGCTCATGGGTAAGACCATTATAATTATCATTACGAGAATCAATGAATTCCACAAAATCTTCCATACATTTCCAAGTAATCAGAATCAGATTTCAAATATCTTATTACAAGAGACATTTGTGAAATATGCCCAATATCAGTGGTTTAATCGAACATTATGCTGAAATATTTCGATTTTTTTAAAATAGTGTTTTTAATTTCTCCTCCATATAAAGCAATTAACTCATTTTAAGTCGTGTTACTTATGTGGGTGGTATGTGGCATTTGAATGATTGTTTTCCAAATGATTTTTTAAAGTTATGTCACCAGCTGATATTCTAAAACTTAGAATTTCACGAGAATTTCCCAAAAAAATTATACTTTCGATTATTGGTTTTAGGGCCGCTTTATTCACCTTTCAGTAAAATCTTCGGTAGTATTACCAGGGAGTTATTTACATGTAAAAGTGTTCAGTAAATTAAACTATTCAATATACTCAAATTACTGAAAGCTTTTCACTACTGGAAGATGATTAAATGGTTATTTTTATGAATAAATACATTATAAATTGAGATTACCAAATAATTTAATTTATTGATGACTTTTACATATAAATAACTCCCTAGCAACACTACTGAACACTTTACTGAATGGTGCGAATAAACCTACCCTAATGGGGTGATTCTGAACAAAAATGTTAGCCGTAACAGCGTAACTGTTAAATTGACAGTCGTCCTGATGTCAAAAAAACGCTATTCTGTAAAGTTTATTGTAACTTAACGCCGATGTAAAATAACATTTTCGGTGTTAAAATAATATCTACCAAAATAATAATACTACATTAACATATAGTCGATCAAAATAATATATTTTATTGATGTATGTACAATGTATTTTATCACCGAAAATGTTATTTTAGATAGCCGTTAAGTTACAGTAAAGTTTACAGAATAGCGTTTTTTTGACATCAGGGTGACTGTCAAACTTAACATCGCAGTTACGGCTAACATTTTTTGTTCAGAATTACCCCATCAATCTGCTTCTAGTTTATCGAAGTCTTTCAATATTTATTGCATTTCTTATATCTCGCGAGGGGTTTATTTTGAATGATTTTATAAAATTTTACGCACAAATGAATTTTTGTGGAAAATTCTTAGGGGGGGTAATTACCCAATTACCCCCTCCCCCCTGAAACCGCCACTGCATTTTCGTCAAACTTGAATAAAAGAAAAATAAATTGAAAAATTTAAGATTAATACAGGGCCTAAAAATCTGGAGAATTTGTTCACTTCAAGATCATGGTAAAACGAAATCATGTCAAAATTATAACAAAGTAACTAGACTACACAAAAGCAGAAGCGTAGGCCGAATTTTTACCGTTGTGTCAATACTTCGGATTTTTGTATTTAGTTATTATATGGTTATTATGCCTTCTGTTTCATAAATATCAGTTATTGTCAATACTACTTTGTGTAAATATTTGTTTTGTGTTAGCATCTGCCTAGAAAATGATGGTCATCATTTTCAACATTTGTTGTAAAACTAAAGAGCTAATTCTACGTTTTTTATTTTCAAAAACACAAGACTTTTAATTAATAGTCAAAGTTTCTGAAATTCCCGATCTGGGGATAGTTTGGTCGCCCTACCAGATTACCTACGTCGATGCAATTGAACGCGTCCAAAGAAAATTTCTACGCAATACTGCCTTCAAATACAATCTTGTTGGTCAAATTAATCAGGTTATGGTATCTCTTAATCTTCAACATTTATCGGCAAGGAGATATTTTTACTATGCAAGTTTTATTTACAAAATCATGAATTCATCGATGAACTGCAAAGAACTTGTCGCGCTGTTAAATTTCCATGTACCTTGTAGAGATTTAAGGCACACTTCTGTATTTGCACTGGATACTGGATGTACATACTATGTTTTAATTTGTAATTGGCTTGGCCATGATTAATTAAATACAGGGTGTCTCTGAAAGGTCTGTACAAAACGATACCATATACTCCTGAGATATTGAATATTTTTTAGAGTGTTATGAGTTGACAAATTTAATTTGTAGAAACTATAGTAATTAAAATACTCTTAAATTTAAAAGAAAAATAATTTCAGATATTTTTATAGTTACATATTAATGTTTACCTTCATTCCATGTTCAATCAACTTTTCAGTAATCCTTGACCCCATCCCGCTATTTGCGTCTGTCACAATGGCTACTTTGCCTACCCAACGGTCCATTCTGCAAAAAATATTAAAATTAAGTAATTAAATATGCATTGTTTAGATACAGGGTGACCCAGTGCTGCGAGGAAGTAATATTACTCTAAAATGAAAAAAGATATCGACATGCGGTTTTCGATAGAATGTTCCATACTTTCAAGCGTACATTTTCAAAATATTTTAATAATATATCGGGTGTTCATTTCGAGGTAACGGACCAAAGTTATGTTTTTTAAATGGAACACCCAGTATATTATGACATTTTTCGATTACTTATCAAAAAATAATTACACTTTGTATAAACTTTTATGGGTCTATCTTCACTCGTTTTGCTGATATTTGCCATTTAAGCCAAAAAAAGATGCATTTTTGAAAAATCAATGCTCTAAAACTGATGAAAATTTTGGGTTGAAATTTTGTCAAAAAAATTTCAACATCGTCTAGTCTACAACTATCATGTCAAATTTAAGTTTGTGATAATTTTTTATCAGGATGCCTTATGAAACGCAAATTGAACAATTAAACGAAATTTTCAACTGGAACACCCTGTATATTTTAACATCATTTTATGGCATTTTTTATATGTTTTCTACTGATATAATGGTTGTATGGTCGCAGTCAATGGTTTAGGAGATATTAATATCCAAACTGAGAAACGGTGAAAAATTCACCAGTGCTATTTTGTCTATTTTTCACTGTATCTCAGTTGATAAACAACCACGCAAACGTTATATCAATAGAAAGCTTGTAAAAAATGCCATCGATTGATGTTAAAATATATAGGGTGTTCCGTTTGAAAATTTCGATTAATTGTTCAATTTGCGTTTCATAAGGCATCCTGATAAAAAAATATCACAAACTTAAATTTGACATGATAGTTGTACCTGGACGATGTTGAAAATTTTTTGAATTTTTCGAAAAATTATCTTTTTTTGGCTTAATGGCAAATATCGGCGAAACGAGTTTTGATAGACTCATAAAAGTTTATACAAAGTATAATTATTTTTTGATAAGGAATCCAAAAATGTCCTAATATACTGGGTGTTTTAAAAAAACATACCTTTGGTCCGCCATCTTGGAATGGACACTCGGTAAATTACTGAAATATTTTTAAAATATGCGCTTAAAGGTATTCTGTTGAAAACCACATGTCGATATCTTTTTTCATTTTAGAGTAATGCTACTTCCTCGCAGCGCTGAGACATCCTGTATGTGTAGATATCAAGACATTGGGAAAATTAAAGATGATATTACAAAATCATCTAAAATTCTGTTTTGATGGAATATTAATTAAAACTAAATTTAGGAGTACGAAATTTAACATTATTTAATTCTATTTTCGAATACCTAATAACTACAATAATTGTGTCTAAAGCTGCGTTTCCACCAAAGCAACATTGAGGAACTTTTGTGTTTCTGTTGCTTGTTTCCAAAAATGTTCCACAAAGTTCCATAAAATTCCTAAATGTTTCTCGATGTTTCCGAAACAAATGCCGACTGTTTCTTCTTGTCGACGGTTTCCATTTCGAGCGGTAAACTTCAAAAGAAAATCGGCAACAAAAGGAACACAAATTTGTTGCTTTTTGCTTTACTTGTTTTATTTGGTATCTGCGCAGTGGTAAGAATCGCCTTGCAAGGAATCGCAAAGTGGCAAGCAATCGTTCTATTGGGGAAATAGCTGGCCTAAAATTTGTACATTCTTTTTGAATACGTGGAGCAAAATGACACAATAGCCATTCTATGTCAGAATTGGACAATCTTAAAAAATTTTGAACACTTCCATTTTTTATTTTTCCAGAGGTAATATCGTCTACTTTGAGGGTGCTAAGCAGGCGTATGCCACCATGATTTTGCCTTTCTTGAAGCCTCACTTCTATCCAAAATTTGTGAGGCTTTTATTTTGTTTTTTTCTAGACAATACAATGTAGGCAGCCGTTGCCAGCGCAATTTCTTCATCTTGATCCATGTTTCACCACTTCACAATACACCAAATTTAGCTCGGTTAACTCGGCGACATCCGACATCGACCACCAGTGGAAACACTGTGTTGCGCGTTTCTTATTTGCCTGAAACAACGTGCGACTACTGACGATTTAGTTGCGTTAATGGAAACAATAAGTTTATTAATGTTTCTTAAAGTTTCTTTTTGAAGCAACAAGAAGAAACAAAACGAAACAAAAAGTTCCTCAATGTTGCTTTGGTGGAAACGCAGTTTTATACTACAAAAAGTTTAGTTCTTCTAATAAATTCAACCAATTTATGGAAAGTTGCTTAAAAATCAACAAGTAAATACTTTTTAGGTAACAAAATGATTAATTTTTATTTTCTGAAAAAATTACAGTGGTCCACAAAATTCACGCTTCATCTCTCGTTTAAACATCCCGAAAAACTTTTTGTATGATTACATTGATAATTAATTGATATTAGAAAATAGTTTCTAATTGCTCTCATGTTTAATCAGCTATAGTTCAATTGTAATTTATCGTTTGAAAAATTGATTTTATTCGTTGCATATTAAAAAAAAATATTCTTTAATATGGCGTTATTTAATTAATTTCAATTGTAAATTTACTATGAAATTATAATATAATAAAACCATAAATTTTTATAATAAAAATTTGAAATTATTTTAAAAAATTCATTATAATAGGTAATCTTAAAATATTATTTTATACGCCACGTGGAACCCAAGAATTAGATAAATTGTAATGAATTATGCATAATTTTGGAGTAAAATAAAACAAAGTAGGTACAATAAAAAACAGCGTGATGAAGAAAAAATATAAATGATTAACAAGTAATAAATAAAAAATTCGAATTTCATTAATTTACATTTAAATTACTAGTTAAATTATTTTATATAAATTTTAAATAATTTTACTTAAATATTAAAAAATAATGTTTAAAAATTTAAACTAATTCTAAGTATAACTTACTTAATGTAATTTTTTTAGAATTGCTAAGCTGAATTTCTGGTGTTACGGTCGTCACTAGTACAATAATTTTTATTTCTGGTTGAATAAAAATCAAACATGAAATTTTTCTTAGCCTTTCCAGATGTAAGCAAAGCATGCGCTGTTGCAATAAGTATAAACATCAAAAGCAACAACAAAATAATTTTTAAAGGAAGTAAATTTTTGAAAGAAATTTTAACAAATTCATTACAAAATGAAATAATCTGCTGGACAATTGAAGTGGACCACTTGGTTTAAATGAATGTATTTCGTATAACTTGCAGTTTTCCTTAATATTATTTTTTTATCATTTACATAAAAAGGCCCTACACGTTATTAGAAATCTGGACAGTGCTTGTAATATGAAATTCAGATTATTTAAAGTACATTATTTATTAATTTTGAATGCGCTAAATCGAATTTGTTTTCTTCTGTTTTTTTTTTAATATGGCAATCCTATTACTTATATTTTTGTAATTAATTTATTAATTACATAATGTGATTATTATTATTTAAATTTCATAATAGTATATTAAGCAACGAGTTTCATAAGTCAAGTATTATTGAACGCGTCCAAGTTTAAAAAACGAAACGCGTAGCGGCGAGTTTTTTAATGGACGAGTGCAATAATTGACTTATGAACGAGTTGCTTATACTATTTTTTATAATTTGCGCAAAAATTAAATAAATTTGGAAATTATTTGAGGTACAAATATTTCTTTATTTTTTTAGCAGTTGGTGACAATGATTTCTTATTGAATCGTTGTTATAACAACAGAAAACATAGAAGTCTTGACAGTGGCAGTTTAATTTAAGGTTTCAATTTTTAGATTTTAAGTTGCAGATTTTTAGTGTAAAACTAGTGATAAGTTATCGTGTATCCTACCAGATATTCCGAAAATAGCAAAAAATAGTAAGCCCTTAATTTTTGATAAATCTTTTCATATCTTCACAAAAATTAATACCACATATTTGACTTTCCTTATTTGACAGTTAAATTTAAAGATTATTATTTAATTTTTTGTTGGAAATTAATAATTTAAAAGGAGTGAGGAATTATTCTGTATCCTATAAAAAATATAGGAGACATAAAAAACATAGCAAGTACTTTAAATCTTGAAATTTATTTACGATAATCAATACCACAAATTTGACAGATCAATGCTACCAACTTCGTAAGCGGGTGCTATAATGATTGCGCTATGGCCCATTATGGTTTCGCTAGCGGTGTTTTAAAAGGAATATTATAGACGCAAATTATAAAAATATATTATTAGTTACATAAATTTAAAATTAAACCGAATTAATTCGATGGTCCACTTCAATTGTCCAGTAGTTTATTTGAGAATCAATTGCGTAGCAACAATTTTTGGGGCTTTAATATGTCTTCAAAAATGATTGATACGGCTGAAATTTCATGGTAGGAAACCTAAGTTTCCCACAGTTGGCTACACTGAAGTGAATGCGTTGTGGTCCGCTGAAAAACCATCGCGAATATTTTAACAGCACTAATTTTAGTTTTGAAAAAAACTGTTTTTTATGAAATTTGCAACACATTGAGAAAAAATACCCGAAAATAAACTACTGAGAGACGCATTGGTTAAAGTGACAAATCAGATTTATATTTGAATGAAAATTAAGATGTACACCAACTTATCAAGTCAAAAATCACTACAGAGTGTGTTTGTTTGCATAGTTGCGGTATCAATTACTCGCTCGTTGAATAATATACTATTAAACAGTTTTTTATTTGAAAACTCTATATTAATTTATTAATTACACAAATTAATATTTGAGTAATTATTCTATTTAAGATTTCGTTCAAATACGTTCAGTAACGTTACAAATATCAAAAATTCATAAAAAAATGCGTATTAAAAAATATTAGTCCTGATGAGTCTGTCTTGTTATATTTTTTTTATTTGCTACTTGTTTGGAAATAACTATAAGCCCTGTATAAACAATAACTTCACCCTTCACCGCAGTGACAATGATCTAGTCCAGCGTTTCCCAAACTTTTTTGACCGCGACCCGAGGTGGAAGTTTATAACCTTACCGAGTTGAGGCGGTTGTCATTTTTCCCGTTAGCTCGATTTCGTTAGTTACGTGTTTTTGGTAGTTTATAACACACACCGAGTTACGAATCGGGACGAAATTGCAAACGAGAACCGTTGCAATTTTGCCGTCATTATTTTAATGATTTTCTCTATGGTTTTCCTTATTTGTGATGATTTTCGAATGCTACCAGACTCTACTAATCATAAACATAACCTTGAATCTGTTGTGTGTAATCGATTATACTGTGGTGATAAATTCTGATTAATAAAATATCGCTCGAAAATTATTTTGGAAAACGTTATAGGCCGGGTGCGCACTGAGGTGGTGTGGTGGTTGTGGTGGTGTGGCCAGTGGCATTTTTGAAACGCCTTACAACTAGTACTGTGACGCTCTTAGGGCGGTGAGGCAGTGGGGTGGCATTTTTCCAGTGGCACCCCACTGCGTGACGACTTTAGTTCGCGCTATTGTATTTGTTATAAACTATTTTGGAGATTATGCCATTTATCACTTTATTGCCACGTCACTTCGGGCCAATTTGGTGCGCGCCCGGCCTCAGAGAACGAACCAATTGACCAACATGACCCAGGGCCTATTAACCCTGGCGAAATAACAATATCTTGAATAGTCAGTTTTTTTTTTATTTCCCTACATTTTTTTTTGATCAAATAAAAAAGTGGTGGGTTAATTTTAGTTAAATTTTTCACTTTGGTATGGTGGTTTCTTGAAGTAAATAATTATTACTGTCTATGGAGTTTCGAATTTTAATCCAAGGCCAAGGCATAGTCTTTAATTAACTTTTGTGTCATTGGATGCAATATGCATGGTACCATTTTGTACAGACATAAAACTAAGTACATTTGGGTTCATTTTTTGCTAAAGAGGTTTAAAAAATCTTTTATACAGACCACCTCCTCGTAATTATACGATTCTACGCAGGTGGTACTGGCGGAATCTCCATAAAACTGGACTCGTCAAATAACCCTATCCTCTTTACCCTCGCAGGAGCGGGTATCACTTCGGTATTATCCTCAGCTTCCTACTATCAAAAAATTATACATCTCCATCTTACACCTCTTACGAATTGTTAGTCCCATTTCGTCCTTTTTTGGTAGTTTAATTAAATATTTGGATAGGCAATATACGGTAAAATTATTTTAAAAGACTTGATATTGTCGTTTTAATCAAATTTCGAAGTTAGTTTTACCTTCCCGTTTCTAACTCGGTTGCCTCCCCCCAGCCGACTCAATGTCGTTATCAAAATCACGTTACTAACAAGATTGAAGCTTATAAACTACCAAATTTTTCGATGTCGGTTATGAACGTAAACGATGACGTGACAACAAAAAAATAATGACGTTTAACCGAGTCATGTCGGTACGTTAGAGTTATAAACTTCCAGCTGGAAGTCTGTAACAGCTAACGTCTCGACTTTTCGCGTTAGCACGTCATTATTTGTTTGTTTTGACGTCATTAGTTTCGTTCCTAACCGAGATTGACAAAAATGGTAGTCTGTAAGCTTAAATTTCGTTAGTTACGTGTTTTTGATAACGAGTTTCAGTTGTTTGGGGGGAGGCAACCGTGTTTGAAGCGTTGTTAACGTAAATGAAAATAAGTAATAATAAAAATTACTAAAAGAAAATTATAAACTTCTAGAAAGGCATATAAATGCCATGGAAAAATTAGTAAATTTATTTACAAAAAAATCATGATGAAATTACGATGTAGTATTTAATCTAGGTATACAAATCAAGATTGCAGCTTAATCACATTGTAGATAAAATACAATTTTACCATGCAGCCAAAAGGACTTATCTCTGCTTTCATGTCTTCTTCTTAATTCTTTTTTACGCGGTTTCGCCGTTTTTTTCTGGAGCAAATCGGTAAAAATTCGAACTCTTTGGGCCTTGTTATTGTATGAATAAGCTTGTGCGGGAAAATCCGGTTAATTTCCACATCTTGCCGAATTTACAGAGATAAAATGATCGATATTTAAGTTCTCAGCCAGTATTCTAGAGGTGCAACGTTTGTCCTCCTCCATAACCGCTAGAAGGACGTAGATAGCAAAATCCGAAGATCGACCTCTTCCTGACTTATATCGTTCCTTCGCCGAAAAAATCGTTGAAATCGAGAAATTACTTTCCACCCTTTCTCAAAGTGCTACAGCATAACTGAAGCATATAGATATGTGGTTTTGGATGCGCATTTCTATTTCCTAACCATATTGAAGAATTGTAGGTACTATGAAAAATGTCAATTTAAGCTACAAATTCAAATAACAGAACGCTTAAAACTGGAACAAGGCATTTACTAAGACTATACACTAGTTTATTGTTTTTATTAAAAAGACCACTTTAAACTTTGTTATTTTTTACGTCAATTAATTACATGCCAAAATCAGTTTGTGTGTTTTATTCAAAATGCGTTCAAAAACTGCTAAACCATAGACAAATTTCGTAAAATAATGTCGGCAATGTTGTAAGCCTTGTTGGTGGTAATTTCGTCCCGTTTCGTAAGTCGTTAGGTGTTATGGACTACCAAAAACTAGTAACTAACGACTCAGCTAACGTGAAAATTTGACAACCGAGATTAACTCGTTAGAGTTACAGACTTCCACCTCTGAGGTGGAAGTCTGCAATGCCTAACGTAACGAGAACGGCCAATTGTTTACTGCATTACTATGGTTATGAATTTTGTCTCATTTCCTCATTATGGACATTTTTGAGTGTAAAAGAGAGATATAAAATGTCTAACGGGTCAACTCTCATCCGAGATTAACTCGTTAGGGTTATAGACTTCCACCTCTGAGGTGGAAGTCTGTAACAGCTAACGTCTCGACTTTTCACGTTAGCACGTCATTATTTGTTTGTTTTGACGTCATTAGTTTCGTTCCTAACCTAGATTGACAAAAATGGTAGTCTGTAAGCTTAAATCTCGTTAGTAACGTGTTTTTGATAACGAGTTTCAGTCGTTTGGGGGGAGGCAACCGTGTTTGAAGCGTTGTTAACGTAAATGAAAATAAATAATAATAAAAATTACTAAAAGAAAATTATAAACTTCTAGAAAGGCATATAAATGCCATGGAAAAATTAGTAAATTTATTTACAAAAAAAATCATAATGAAATTACGATGTAGTATTTAATCTAGGTATACAAATGAAGATTGCAGCTTAATCACATTGTAGATAGAATACAATTTTACCATGCGGCCAAAAGGACTCTTCTCTACTTTCATGTCTTCTTCTTAATTCTTTTTTACGCGGTTTCACCGCTTTTTTCTGGAGCAAATCGGTAAAAATTCGAACTCTTTGGGCCTTGTTATTGTATGAACAAGCTTGTGCGGGAAAATCCGGTTAATTTCCACATCTTGCCGAATTTACAGAGATAAAATGATCGATATTTAAGTTCTCAGCCAGTGTTCTAGAGGTGCAACGTTTGTCCTCCTCCATAACCGCTAGAAGGACGTAGATAGCAAAATCCGAAGATCGACCTTTCTGACTTATATCGTTCCTTCGCCGAAAAAATCGTTGAAATCGAGAAATTACTTTCCACTCTTTCTCAAAGTGCCAGAGCATAACTGAAGCATATAGATATGTGGTTTTGGATGCGCATTTCTATTTCCTAACCATATTGAAGAATTATAGGTACCATGAAAAATGTCAATGTAAGCTACAAATTCAAATAACAGAACGCTTAAAACTGGAACAAGGCATTTACAAAGACTATACACTAGTTTATTGTTTTTATTAAAAAGACCACTTTAAACTTTGTTATTTTTTTACGTCAATTAATTACCTGCCAAAATCAGTTTGTGTGTTTTATTCAAAATGCGTTCAAAAACTGCTAAACCATAGACAAATTTCGTAAAATAATGTCGGCAACGTTGTAAGCCTTGTCGGTTGTAATTTCGTCCCATTTCGTAAGTCGTTAGGTGTTATAGACTACCAAAAACTAGTAACTTACGACTCAGCTAACGTGAAAATTTGACAACCGAGATCAACTCGTTAGGGTTACAGACTTCCACCTCTGGTACGAGGTTTTAAAATTTATTTACAAAACAAATTTTATTTTTTAATAAAAATCAAGTTATTTGTTCATTTCATACTCATACATAAAATTTTTTACAATTTTTGCCGCGGCCCAGCAGAATTTTTCTGCGACCCGGTGCCGGGGAAAGGCTGATCTAGTCTACGTTTTCAGAACGTCCTTCTGTTACTTTACTGTATGATTGATTCCACCGATTTACGATTCGGCCAATCCACGGTTCGGCCAAACTACGTTTCGACCAATATAGGGTTCGGCCAATTCACGTTTCGGCTGAACTACGGTTCATCTATTTCACTTTCGGCTACTTTACGGTTTTTGATTAGACCAATCTACTATTCGGCCAGTTTACGTTTCGGCTACTTCACTTTCGGCTTTTCTCCATTATATTTCTTCACCTGTTACATTTAGTTGAGGGTTCTAGGTGGTTGTTAGTTGTTACTTGAATTTTTAGGTTCCATTGTAATAATTTTTAACTGTTCGAAATGTTTTTTTTGTTAACTGCTACTAATAAAAAGTACAATCAATAAACGCTGGACTGCGTTCTAAAAATGAGAGTGATAGGTAAGACTTACGCTAAACCGTTCGTAAACGCGAGGTAACTCCGCCCACTCCCGCATTACCTTTACTTTACGAACGCTTTTGGAGACACTCAGAGTTTGCCCATCTTAACCCACTAGGATAAATAGGGTAAAACGTTACCCGTCATGCGCAATGGTACTTTTTGGCTTTAAAGCACGAGTCGAAAGTGGTAACGAATAAACATTACCAAACATATCGTGCCTAACGTGCTTGAGTCCTTGAGTGGTTTATATTATTATCAATAATTTTCCATTATATTAATAATTTGTGAATAAAATTGTGAATATTGACAGTTTAAAAATCAGCTGGTATATGTGTCCCCAAAATCCGTTCTTAGCTACTCTTGGCCGCTCTGGACTACTCAGAGCGGTTACCTGGAATGCACCTTTTGTGTAGTCTAAAAACAAAACAAAAAATAATACCTATTTAGTTTTTTGATATTTTGTTTAGAATACATATTGGATTATGTTTATACCAAAATAAAAAAAATAAAAAGTGATGTGCACCATATTTTAATCGTTTTTCTCCAATAACGGCCGCGCCGTCTTATACAAGGCTTTCATTAGTTACTGTTCGGTCAAGGTCACGAATCTAGGCAACCAAGTATACGATGCAATCATTTTTAGGCAAAGCGTCACTTTCAAGTTTCCTCCGGGTTTTGTGTTAAATTCAAATTATTTCTCATTTTCTTGAAACTAAAAGTAACAACAGTACTGAAATTTATTACGATGGCTTTTTCGCCGCATTTTGATGGCTCACTTCCGAAGTGGAGAGCAGATTGATGGCACTTGGTCTTACAACTTGCAATCGTGTATTAACCAATTTAGGGAAGCATTTCCTGAATTTCCCTTTGCTTATGATAATTTTAGAATTCATAAGTCTACAATCATTCAGCGATTTGAAACTCGCCATTGCATCTGCAAAGGTAAAAGTACCGGTGCTCCTACAAAATTGACCGATGAAGTATTAGAGGACGTACATACGTGTTCGCATGGCACAAAGTCCAAACAAATCAGTGCCAAAACTTTCTGCACAAACAGGTTAGTTACAGCAATTAAGTGTTGCAAAACAATTTATTAATTTTTATGATTTTTAGGGTTATCTGTTGGGACTTGTCACAAAGCCTTAACAAAAAAAAAACTGCATATGCATGCGTATAAAATAAGCGTAGTGCAAGAATTACTTCCAACGGATTATCAGCGAAGGTTACAATATTATAATTGGTTTAATAATCACATAAATAACAACGATAAGCTACACTTGACTTTCTTTTCGGATGAAGCATGGTTTCACTTGTCTGGTTATGTAAATAGCCAAAATTATCAAACTTGGTCGGCCGAAAATCCTCATACCTATATGGAAAGTAGCTTGCATCTACAGAAAATTGGTGTCTGGATAGCTATTTCACGGAGAATAATAATTGGGCCAATTTTTTTTTCATGAAACGATAAATGCTGAGAGATACCAGAATTTGATTTTACAACCTTTTATTGAACAGCTTCACGATGACGAATTACAAAATGGGTATATGCAACAAGATGGTGCAAGAGGACAGAGCCGGATCAACACATTTTGTCACCCTGGGCAACATGCAAATTTGGCGTCCCCCCCCACACACAAAAAATTATAACAAACATAGTTTTCATTATAAAAAATAAAACAACAAAGAATAAAGAATAAAGAATAAAGACTTTTAAAAAATAATACTGTATACAGGGTGTCCAGAAATGAAGCGCCAAAACTTTAGGAGGCGATTCTACAACTAATTTTAAGAAAAAAACTTCTTATAAACTTGTTTTAATTAAAAAAGTTGTCTTTTTTCACGCCCCCCTTTGACATTCGCCCTGGGCGAGTGCCCCACTCGCTCCACCCTAGATCTGGCTCTGCAAGAGGACATACTGCAAGAACATCACCTAATAACCCAAAATCGATGGCCTCCACGGTCTCCATATTTAACTCCACTAAATTTTTATTTATTCGGAAAAATTAAAAACAATGTTTTTAAAAAACGATTACACGATCTTGTTGAATTGGTGGATGCAAAAAAAGAAGAAATAAATCTAATATCACCAGATGAACTGCAATCCCTTTTGAAAATATGAAACGAAGAGTTGCTATTTGTATAGAAAATGAAGAAAATCAATTAAATTTTACAAATAAATATTGTTTATTGCAAATGAATTATTTTTTCAGTTTATTATTTTTTAATAAATACACTCACCGGCACAAAATTCGATCCATGCAATTTATTTGGTTTTACTCATTTATTACTTCTTGTTTGTATTCATAATATTTTATTTTCACATATATAATTATTTAAGAGCGTACGTAGAACAATAATAATGCATTATAACCAAAGGTAACATTTATTTTTAAAAATAAAGAAAATAATGGCAAATTTCTTAATTATTTCCAAAACAAAAAACGAAAATGTCTCAGAAAATGATACAGCAACAACAAAATTGCTTGCTCGGGCTCTAATTACGGCTTCAATTCTTCTTGGCATGCCCTCAATAAGCGTTTGAATAGTATCAAGAGGAATTTCTTCCCATTCTTGCAAAACTGCTGCAGTTAGTTCTTGTAGGGTGTCAGGAGCGGGAATTCGAGCACGAATTCGTCTTCCAATCATGTCCCAAACATGTTCGATCGGATTAAGATCGGGACTTCTGGCAGGCCAAATCATACGATTGATTTGGACTTCATTCAAGTACTCCTTGATGACGCGAGCAACATGAGCGCGAACATGATCATGCATTAGCATGAAATTATTGCCAACAAACGTAGCAAAAGGTACAACATGTGGATCCAGAATATCAGTAATGTATCTGTCTGCAGTCATTGCTCGTCCATTTACAATTACCAGGTCTGTACAAGCGTTCATGTTAATACCGCCTCACACCATGATCGAGCCACCACCAAAATTCAATCTTGGTACAATATTGCACTGGGCAAACCTTTCGCCAGTCCTTCGCCATACTCGTTGACGTCCATCCGGAGATCTGAGAGAAAACCTTGACTCATCCGTGAAAAGGACATTGCTCCATTACGGATCACCCCAGTTTTGGTGTTCACGACCAAAGCGTAGACGTTATACCCGATGTTCCCTGGTAATTGTGGGCCATTTGCGGGTCTTCTAGCATGTAATCCATGTTCCTGTAACCTTCTTCTGACGGTTCTTTCACTTACTGCTACTCTGCGTACATGTTCCAACTCATTCCTTTCTGTAATTGCAGTAGTGTCTCTATTTCGCAAGACTCTTAATCTAAGAGCAGTTGCACACCGTAGTCCGCCTGATCCAACTCTTCTAGAATAATTTCCAGTTTCATTAAAACGTTCTACAGCTCTTTGGACACTACATCTTGAAACGCCAAGAACCCGAGCTGCGTAGTACTGTGACCGCCCATCTTGGATAAGAGCAATAGCTCTGGCACTATCAGTTGGGCTTAAAACCATTTTTTTAGTTTAAGAAAGACTTTAACTTTAATTTTAACTTTACTCGACCCTATTAGGAACATTACTGTTGAAAATTTTAAAAGAACTTCACTTTAAAAATTCTTAAAAATTCATAACAATTGTGTTAACATACAATTGTTGGATTTAAAAGAAATCTTTTATATCAAAATATTGTATAAAAATGTGCATAATTTCATATTTATATGATAATTAAACATTACATTACATAAGGTCAAAATTAAATGAGTAAAATCAAATAAATCGCATGGATCGAATTTTGTGCCGGTGAGTGTATTTTGTTACTATTATTAAAAATAAATTATTATAGAAAAAGTTATTTTTCTAAGGACGCCACTATTAAAAGGCCAGGCCAGCCAACTGTAGTATGTTAAGGTTTGCTAGCCTGACGAACAGTCATTAATGAAAGCCCTGTACAAACCTGAAACTTTGGGGGTTTGTAGTTTAAAAACAAAATATAATACACCTTCAGTTTTTTAGTATTTTGTTTAGAATACATATGGGATTAGATTTATATCAAAATAATAAAAATAAAAAGTGATGCTCATGCGTTTCATAATAATTTCTCATCGCCCGCAATACACGCTAATAGAGCTAACTTTAAGGCGTAATAAATAATAAACAAAAAATACTTCCAATTTAGTTTTTCGATATTTTGTTCATAATAAAATATATTTCAATTCCCAAAAATAAAAAATTAGAAAATCGGTGTACTATCAAAAAAATTTGATTTTCGCCAATTTTACCCTAGATTTTTTAGGGGTTGTTTTAGAGAAGGGGTTGTTTTAGTGAAACCCCTTTAGAAATATGTACTTATAAAATTATATTTGAGTTAATTTTTTTGTTTATATTTTGCATACATATATTTTGAAATACAATGGATGAAATCTATTGCTACCGTCCTACAAGTAAAGATGAAAGAGAAAAATATAAGGTCTGTCCGTTTTGCAAACGGAATTCTTTTCTCGCTTGCACTTATGAACGGTTCCTACACCTGCATTATGTAATAGTACAAACATGGTTTTCTATTGCACTTTTACATACTGCAGGTATACGAACCATCTATAAGTCCGAGTGAGAGAAAAAGAATATTGTTTTCAAAATAGTTAATAAATAATGTTGACAAATGAGAACAAAAAATTTCGGGTTGTGCCCCGGTTCCTGTCAGGTTTGGGGGTGGCAGCATTACGAGGGACAAACTTTTTCAAAAAGAGGTACCGGAAGTGGTCATTTTTTAATACTTCGGTCAAGTTTCAGAACATAAATAAGATGGCACACTCTTTATTAAAAAACTGCCATCTCAACAGAAAACCCCGCTATATTCTATGAGGGAGACTTTAATGCGTTCGGCTCTCCTACTACTACTACTACTTTGTCTATTAAACCGACATTCTATCTCCAATAATAAGAAAGATACAGCCCAACGTCAAGTGGGACACCCTTTATAGTCCATTTTGCAGGAAAAAGTAATTTAAACTATGTTTAAAATTCGTGAAAATTTTTGATAATATCGGCTGTAAGTGGCACTAGTAATACTTAGAATTGTCCTTTATGTTTTTCACAAGAAACGCATATTTAAATATTATATTAATTGTTCAAGGTTGATACAGTGAATTCAAATAAGATTGATACCGTAACTATGCAAACAAACATACTCTGTAGTGGTTTTTGACATGCTAAGTTGGTATACATGTTAATTTTCATTCAAAATAAAATCTGATTTGTCACTTTAACCAATGCGTCTCTCAGTAGTTTATCTTCGGGTATTTTTTCAAATGATTTCATAAAAAACAGTTTTTTTTCAAAACTAAAATTAGTGCTGTTAAAATATTCGCGATGGTTTTTCAGCGGACCAATTGAAGTGGACCATCGAATTAATTCGGTTTAATTTTAAATTTATGTGACTAATAATATATTTATGAAATTTAAATAATAATAATCACATTATGTAATTAATAAATTAATTACAAAAATATAACTAATGGGTTTGCCAAATTAAAAAAAAAAACAGAAGAAAACAAATTCTATACAGCTCATTCAAAATTAATAAATAATGTACTTTAAATAACCTGAATTTCATATTAGAAGCACTGTCCAGATTTCTAATAACGTGTAGGGCCTTTTTATGTAAATGATAAAAAAATAACATTAAGGAAAACTGCAAGTTATTCGAAATACATTCATTTAAACCAAGTGGTCCACTTCAATTGTCCAGCAGATTATTTCATTTTGTAATGAATTTGTTAAAATTTCTTTCAAAAATTTACTTCCTTTAAAAATTATTTTGTTGTTGCTTTCGATGTTTATACTTATTGCAACAGCACATGCTTTGCTTACATCTGGAAAGGCTAAGAAAAATTTCATGTTTGTTTTTTATTCAACCAGAAATAAAAATTATTGTACTAGTGACGACCGTAACACCAGAAATTCAGCTTAGCAATTCTAAAAAAATTACATCAAGTAAGTATACTTAGAATTAGATTTAATTTCTAAACTAATATTTAAATAAAATTATTTAAAATTTAAATGAGATAATTTAACTAGTAACTTAAAGGTAAAATAATAAAATTCGAATTAATGATCTATTAAATTTAATTTTTTATTTATTACCTAATTGATTAATCATTTATATTTTTACTTCATCACGCTGTTTTTTATTGTACCTACTTTGTTTTATTTTACTCCAAAATTATGCATAATTCATTACAATTTATCTAATTCTTGGGTTCCACGTGGCGTATAAAATAATATTTTAAGATTACCTATTATAATGATTTTTTAAAAATAATTTCAATTGTACTGTAACTGATTAAACATGAGAGCAATTAGAAACTATTTTCTAATATCAATTAATTATCAATGTAATCATACAAAAAGTTTTTCGGGATGTTTAAACGAGAGATGAAGCGTGAATTTTGTGGACCACTGTAATTTTTTCAGAAAATAAAAATTAATCATTTTGTTATCAAAAAACTATTTACTTGTTGATTTTTTAAGCAACTTTCCATAAATTGGATGAATTTATTAGAAGAACTAAACTTTTTGTTGTATAAGACACAATTATTGTAGGTATTAGGCGCATATTTTAAAAATATTTCAGTAATATACCGAGTGTCCATTCCAAGATAGCGGACCAAAGGTATGTTTTTTAAATGAAACACCCAGTATATTAGGACATTTTTGGATTCCTTATCAAAAAATAATTATACTTTGTATAAACTTTTATGGGTCTATCACCACTCGTTTCGCCGATATTTGCCATTTAAGCCAAAAAAAGATCATTTTACGAAAAATCTGCTCTAAAACAGATGAACATTTTGGGTTGAAATTTAGTCAAAAAAATTTCAACATCGTCTAGGCTACAACTATGATGTCAAATTTAAGTTTGTGATATTTTTTTATCAGGATGCCTTATGAAACGCAAATTGGACGAAATTTTCAAATGGAACACCCTATATATTTTAACATCAATCGATGGCATTTTTTACATGCTTTCAATTGATATAATGTTTGCGTGGTTGCTTATCAACTGAGATACAGTGAAAAATAGACAAAATAGCACTCTTAATGAATTTTTTGAAGATTTTTTTGTTAATTTGCCGAAGACTTATTTGTGTCTTTCTCTATTTTGCGTTTTTAATAATGTTGTTATATTACAATAGCAGTTTTGGTTGTTTTACAACACAAATAAAAGCGAAACTTGCAATTATCAATTTTGGTTTTCTAAATCTCAGTATGTTTTGAAAATTTAATAATTGATGTTACCAAAGGAACCCCCCCTATTTTGTTGAATTTCGTTTTTACGCTCTCTTCTGATAGCTAGAAGCGGATTTCTTTCAGCTTCACCAAGCGCTTTGGTAGCATATTTGCCATTCCTTCTTTAGAAGAGTTAACTATTTCGGTTTAATTATTATCAAAAGTACAGAAAAAGGCATTAAAACAAAATTCACGAAAATAAGGGTTTATCTAGTAACATCAGTTGCAAAATTTTCAAAGCATACTGAGACTTATGGGGTAATTCTGAACAAAAATGTTAGCCGTAACATCGCTGTTAAATTTGACAGTCACCCCGATGTCAAAAAAATTGCCATTCTGTAACCTTTACTGTAATTTAACGGCGATGTAAAATAACATTTTCAGGGTTAAAATAACATCAATCAAAATAATAATTTTACATTATTGTATAATTGATCAAAATACTAACATTACATTGATGTAAAATGTATATTAAGACTGAAAATGTTATTTTACATCGCCGTTAAGTTACAGCAAAGTTTACAGAATAGCGATTTTTTTGACATCGGGGTGACTGTCAAATATAACAGCGCTGTTACGGCTAACATTTTTGTTCAGAATCACCCCATTAGAAAACCAAAATTGATAATTGCAAGTTTCGATTTTATTTTTGTTATAAAACTACAAAATCTACTATTGTAATAAAATAACATTATAAAAAATCAAAATAGAGAAAGACAGAAATAAATTTTAGGCAAATTAAAAAAAAATCCTCAACAAAATTCATCAAGAGCGCTATTTTGTCTATTTTTCACCGTTTCTCAGTTCGGATATTACCTAATATCTCCTAAACCATTGACTGCGGCCATACAACCATTCTATCAGTAGAAAGCTTATAAAAAACGCCATCAAATGATGTTAAAATATACATGGTGTTCCATTTGAAAATTTCGTTTAATTGTTCAATTTGCGTTTCATAAGGCACCCAAAAAAAAATTATCACAAACTTAAATTTAGCATGATAGTTGTAGACTAGACGATGTTGAAAAATTTTTGACAACATTTCAACCCAAAACGTTCATCTGTTTTAGAGCATTGATTTTTCAAAAATGCACCTTTTTTTGGCTTAAATGGCAAATATCAGCGAAACGAGTGAAGATAAACCCATAAAAGTTTATACAAAGTATAATTATTTTTTGATAAGTAATCGAAAAATGTCATAATATACTGGGTGTTCCATTTAAAAAACATAACTTTGGTCCGTCATCTCGAAATGGACACTCGGTATATTATTAAAATATTTTGAAAATGTACGCCTAAAAGTATGGAACATTCTATCGAAAACCGCATGTCGATATCTTTTTTCATTTTAGAGTAATATTACTTCTTCGCAGCACTGGGTCACCCTGTATCTAATGGGGTAATTCTGAACAAAAAATGTTAGCCGTAACAGCGATGTTAATTTTGACAGTCACCCCGATGTCAAAAAAAAGCTATTCTGTAAACTTTAGTGTAACTTAACGACAATATAAAGTAACATTTTCGATATTAAAATGCATTGTACTTTTATATAATGTATTATTTTGATCAATAATACATTAATGTATTATTATTACTTTGCTGTATGTTATTTTAACACCGAAATTTTATTTTAAATAACCGTTAAGTTGCAGTAAATTTTACAAAATTGCGTTTTTTTTTGACATCAGGGTGACTGTCAAATTTAACATCGCTGTTACGGCTAACATTTTTGTTCAGAATCACCCCATAAACAATGCATATTTAATTACTTTTAATATTTTTTGCAGAATGAACCGTTGGGTAGGCAAAGTAGCCATTGTGACAGACGCAAATAGCGGGATGGGGTCAAGGATTACTGAAAAGTTGATTGAACATGGAATGAAGGTAAACATTAATATGTAACTATAAAAATATCTGAAATTATTTTTCTTTTAAATTTAAGAGTATTTTATTAACTATAGTTTCTACAAATTAAATTTGTCAACTCATAACACTCTAAAAAATATTCAATAACTCAGGAGTATATGGTATCGTTTTGTACAGACCTTTCAGAGACACCCTGTATTTAATTAATCATGGCCAAGCCAATTACAAATTAAAACATAGTATGTACATCCAGTATCCAGTGCAAATACAGAAGTGTGCCTTAAATCTCTACAAGGTACATGGAAATTTAACAACGCGACAAGTTCTTTGCAGTTCATCGATGAATTCATGATTTTGTAAATAAAACTTGCATAGTAAAAATATCTCCTTGCCGATAAATGTTGAAGATTAAGAGATACCATAACCTGATTAATTTCACCAACAAGATTGTATTTGAAGGCAGTATTGCGTAAAAATTTTCTTTGGACGCGACCAAACTATCCCCAGATCGCGAATTTCAGAAACTTTGACTATTAATTAAAAGTCTTGTGTTTTTGAAAATAAAACACGTAGAATTAGCTCTTTAGTTTTACAACAAATGTTGAAAATGATGACCATCATTTTCTAGGCAGATGCTAACACAAAACAAATATTTACGCAAAGTAGTATTGACAATAACTGATATTTATGAAACAGAAGGCATAATAACCATATAATAACTAAATACAAAAATCCGAAGTATTGACACAACGGTAAAAATTCGGCCTACGCTTCTGCTTTTGTGTAGTCTAGTTATTTTGTTATAATTTTGACATGATTTCGTTTTACCATGATCTTGAAGTGAACAAATTCTCCAGATTTTTAGGCCCTGTATTAATCTTAAATTTTTCAATTTATTTTTCTTTTATTCAAGTTTGACGAAAATGCAGTGGCGGTTTCAGGGGGGGGGGGGGGTGGTAATTGGGTAATTACCCCCCCCTAAGAATTTTCCACAAAAATTCATTTGTGCGTAAAATTTTATAAAATCATTCAAAATAAACCCCTCACGAGATATAAGAAATGCAATAAATATTGAAAGACTTCGATAAATTGATGGGGTAATTCTGAACAAAAAATGTTAGCCGTAACAGCGATGTTAAGTTTGACAGTCACCCTGATGTCAAAAAAACGCTATTCTGTAAACTTTACTGTAACTTAAATCTAAAATAACATTTTCGGTGATAAAATACATTGTACATCAATATAATATATTATTTTGATCGACTATATGTTAATGTAGTATTATTATTTTGGTAGATATTATTTTAACACCGAAAATGTTATTTTACATCGGCGTTAAGTTACAATAAAGTTTACAGAATAGCGTTTTTTTGACATCAGGACGACTGTCAATTTAACAGTTACGCTGTTACGGCTAACATTTTTGTTCAGAATCACCCCATTAGGGTAGGTTTATTCGCACCTTTCAGTAAAGTGTTCAGTAGTGTTGCTAGGGAGTTATTTATATGTAAAAGTCATCAATAAATTAAATTATTTGGTAATCTCAATTTATAATGTATTTATTCATAAAAATAACCATTTAATCATCTTCCAGTAGTGAAAAGCTTTCAGTAATTTGAGTATATTGAATAGTTTAATTTACTGAACACTTTTACATGTAAATAACTCCCTGGTAATACTACCGAAGATTTTACTGAAAGGTGAATAAAGCGGCCCTAAAACCAATAATCGAAAGTATAATTTTTTTGGGAAATTCTCGTGAAATTCTAAGTTTTAGAATATCAGCTGGTGACATAACTTTAAAAAATCATTTGGAAAACAATCATTCAAATGCCACATACCACCCACATAAGTAACACGACTTAAAATGAGTTAATTGCTTTATATGGAGGAGAAATTAAAAACACTATTTTAAAAAAATCGAAATATTTCAGCATAATGTTCGATTAAACCACTGATATTGGGCATATTTCACAAATGTCTCTTGTAATAAGATATTTGAAATCTGATTCTGATTACTTGGAAATGTATGGAAGATTTTGTGGAATTCATTGATTCTCGTAATGATAATTATAATGGTCTTACCCATGATCCTATACTTAATGGGGATATTTGGCAAAAACTATTTTAAATTTTTTGGCTAAACGCTAAACCATGATTTAAATTTTAAAAATTGTATCGAAATTGGAATAGACGGATGCTCCCTTAGTCCCTTATGATGTTGTACTTACGAAATAAAATATACAGGATAACGCCTAACTGGGCATAGTATACCAAAAAATAAGTCAATATGACCAAATTCATTTATACAAAAAATGCACCGCTGAAGCCTCAAAAGCAGATTTTTAAAATAGATTATTTTTATTGCAGCCAAAACAGTAAAGATTTTTTAATGAAATTTACACTCACAAAAATCGAGGATTAGCCAAATTTTTACCAATTGGGCGTTCAGTGTTCGAATGTACATATACAAAATTTCATTAAAAAATCTTTGCTACTTTGGCCGTAATTAAAAAAATAGTTTTTTAAAAATCAATTTTAAAGGCTTATAACTTATAACTCTTCAGGGGTGCATTTTTTTATTTAAATGCATTTAACCATACCGACCTATTGTTAGGTCTATCTCCAGTTAAGGGTTGTCGTTCGAATTTTGCAACACCCTGTATATTTACCTCTTTTTAATATTTAAAAAATTCTTATTAGGTTGTTGGGTTGGCAGTACATGTAAAGCAAATGGAAAAATTAAAAAAAAAATTGAATAGTAGAAATTTTTTCCCCTACAAAATGAACATTACCAAAGAAGATGAAATTAAGGCCGCCTTCAAGTGGAGCTTAAAAGAAGTAGGCCCAGTTAGCATTTTAGTTAATAGTGGCGGAGTAGTCATTAATGATGACTGTTTAACGGATGGAGACGCCGCGCCGGCACCGAGGCTTGGAATAAAATGTGGGAGGATGTTGTGATGTGTATTGCCATTGCGACTCGGGAAGCTATCAATATTATGAAGGATAATAATATTCCGGGCCATATTGTACATATGAACACCATTGATGGACATGTAGTTATTCGTTCGAACGAAACTACCGTTTATGGGCCTGAAAATTTCGATATAGTTAACTTAACCCAGCAGATAAGGACTGAATTCAATACAAGCAAACCAGAAATCAATATAACTGTAAGTAATTTTAGCTATTGTCAATTTTAACTACTAACATATGGCGCTGTTCGCCCTCTGTGGCGAAAATTTGAACTAAATTCTGTAGTAAACTTTCAAATGTTTGAATATACCGCAAACAGATTTACGTGTTTTCTGCTAGTTGTAATTGCTTTTAATCCGGTTTTTATTTAATTTAGTGATATTTAAGAATATTTGTATTTTTGTGTGCACCAAAATAGTAATATTCTGAAGAAGGCGATTTCGTCCCGCCTGTACTCATCTGTTAAGGGGGTGGAGATACAACATACAACCCCTTTTGTGTTTTCCCACAAAATCGGACGTTTTTTGCGCGTAGCCCCGAAAATTGTTTTTTTCGACGAATTTTAAAAATTGAAATGCTTCTAAAACACACAAGCACCTTTTCCAATTTTTAACTTTACCATTATTAATTTAATTGCCCAAGCTTTTCTTCTATCGATTTTTCCACAATACCGAAACAATTTACAACATTTACTGCATTACTGTTGGGTGCTGGATATTCGTGAAAGTAAATGTTTGGTTCATTTTTAAGGTGTGTATTGTATGGCGTATGGCAGCCATAAATACTACAATTGTTGTTTTTCCCATTGTAAATAAAGGTAGATAAACTATTATACAGAGTAGCCCAGATTTTACTTCCCAGGATATATCTCAGTTATTTGAGGAGATAAAAATATAAATCAAAAAGTGCTTTGAATGGCAGCACTCATAATTCATAATTTCATTCTAAAAAAAATATTGGTATTTACCACTCTTAAGATGCCATCATCATTTTTTTCTTTAATGGGACACCCTATTTTTTATAATTGATATTGCATCTACAATTTATTCGAGCAACAGTGATATGCTACACTTAGTGTTTTAAGTACATTTTGTGAATAAAAAAAATTAAAATATTGATCGAAGTATGTATTATGGAAAATTATTTATTTAGTTTTTTCAGTTAGATTAGGTTAAGTTAAGTTAGTTTAGATTTAAAAATTTTTCTTAAAAAAACTAAATAAATAATTTTGCATACTACGTCGATCAATATTTTAATATTTTTATTCACAAAATGTACTTAAAATACTAAGTGTAGCATATCATTTTTCCTAGAATAAATTGTAGATGCAATATCAATTATAAAAAATAGGGTGTCCCATTAAAGAAGAAAAAGATGATGATGGCGTCTTAAGAGTGGTAAATAAAAATAATTTTTTTAGAATGAAATTATGAGGTATAAGTGATGCCATTCAAAGCACTTTTTGATTTATATATTTATCTCTTCAAATGACCGAGATATTTTCTGGGAAGTAAAATCTGGGCCACCCTGTGTATGTACGTCTCTCTCAAAGTTCGAATTAAGGCTAAACTGCGCCTGCGTGAAACACATGAAAACACAAATCGCCGCCTTTCATACTACTACATACTTGATATTTCCGCCTCCAGAGGGCGTCTAGAGTCTAGAATTCAAAAATCGGGAATTCAAAAACGTCATATTTCCAGAAATAATTAATGCATTTTTGGATACAGATAAATAGGGTCATATCAACTTATTTTTAGATCTACGATCTACAGTTAATCGTTGTCGGTCGAATTTTGGGACACCCGGTAGTATAAATTCAGAAAAGTATTTTTTAATTTAATAAAATGAAAATTTCTGAAATTGACGAATTCTGATTTACGCTTTCTGATATACAAATTCAAGTATATACTTAAAAAATCAGAAACGGCTTCTTGAGAAAATCTAAGATGAAAGTTGAGAATAAAAATTTACTCAAAAATTCTGTCATACAGAATAATACAAGATATTAAAGTTTCTTTAATTTTTGCGCTTTTAATATTTTTTTTTCAATTTTGTTAATTTTACTTTGAATGCATAAGCTAGAGTATGGTTGATGAAAATAAATTAAGTGGCCTTTTTCGAACGTCTTATTTAGAATAAACATACATATATTATGTGTTCTATGATTTGAAATTTTTAGATCCCGCTTGCCCTCTGGTGGCAAAATATGAACTTCCATATTCGGTACTTACTTTTTCGATTTAAAGCATTAATACAGTTTTTTTAGCTTTACTGAAGCTTTAAATAATAAATCTATTTTTTGTTTTGTTGAATATGTAGTTATAAGGTACAATAATGCATTTTAAACAGAATTTTTGACACTGACAAGCACCGAATATCCTCCATTTACAGCGCCCTCTATACGTAGTTAAAATTTCCAATACCTATGTATGTTCATTCTAGATAAGACGTTCGAAAAGGGCACTCAATTTGTTTTCATCAACCAACAACACTACGAACACAAATCTTCAAAACTAAAACTAGAGTATGTTCAAAATTTCAGCAAATTATCAATAAAAACTTTTATTTTTTTGCTTTTTTTTTCAAAAACTATTTCTCCATTGCAGTTTTTACCAATTGAATAAGGATGGTTTAAGCCTTCAAGTGATATTTTTTTTAAATCTGTACGTATTTTGGTTAATTTATTATTAGAAATTTTCTGATATTTTACAAAAATGGTTCTAACTTACGTGTGACATGTATTCCCCTCCTTCACCTAGCTGCTTTCATTTTCGTGTTTGATACAAAAATGTTGAGTTGTTTATTAATATCCCTAAAATAAACTCGAGGTTGAGTTTTCTTCTTGGATGTTGTTGCTTTTAATCAACTCAAGTTTGGTTGTCCCTTTGGTAATAACTATCGAATCAAAGATCGTAGAAAAAATCGCGATAGCGTAGCTGAGGTGAAAGTCTGTAAGCTATACGATTGTTTTCGTACAACGAAAATATCGTATTGTTGAATATGTTGCTATGGTGACGAATTTTATCTTTTTTCAATGAATACAAAACGTGCATAAGGAAGAGATATAGAAAATCTGTTACCAAGCAACTTAGTCAACAAACGGTTTTTTCGTTGTACGAAAACTATCGTATAGCTGTACAGACTTCCACCTCTGGAGCGATCTTTGATTCTCTAGTCATTACCTGGACAACCAAACTGTCGTTTAAAATCAACAACATCCGAAAAAAACTCAACCTCGAGTTTATTTTAGGGAGATTAATAAACAAGTCAAAATTTTTGTATCAAACACGAAAATGAAAGCAAATCCAGCAACTATTTCATTTTGCGACAAAGAAATTTTAGCATCCTGCATTATTCTGTATGACAGAATTTTTGAGTAAATTTTTATTCCCAACTTTTCTCTTAAATTTTCTAAGAAGCCGTCGGCCGTCGCATTGATTTGAATCAAGACTATATTTGTACCAAATACTAAAATTCATTAATGTTTCAGTGTATTCGTCCAAGTATTAGGGTGTCAGACATCGACCCAAAGCGAAATGATAATTCCAGACTTATTCTTTGGGACCCAGAAGATGTGGCCAATGCTATAATCTACGCTATTACTATACCATCACACGTGCAAGTTAGTACATACTTTTATTTTATTTTTATTACCAAATTTGACTTTTATTCTGAGAATAATGTGTCGATTCTATGAAAACCCGTAAGGTATTATTTGTAAGATAACCGTGGAAAAAACTCATTACAACCCACAAAACCATTACTATAAGCACTTACACTTTTGCATAGAATTGAATCATTAAAATATATGTATAATGGTATTTAAAATGAAACATCTTGAAATACTATACATACAGGGAGCAAAGGCTATTTTTTGTTATTAGCAACAGTCCAAAAAAGTTAAAGTTGGATAACAAAATTAAATCAATATTTATTTTTTATGATTTAAATAATAATTTTATAGACTGTCGTAAAGTACTAAAAAGGGTGCGGCAGAGAAACTTCCCTTTTTCAATGAGGGAAGTGATGCAAGAAGAAACATGTTGGCGGTCTAGAAGGAGAGTTGTGGTTGGAAAATTTGTTTATTTTAAATCTATTGTTTTCAACATCCGTATCATAACCCTGAAAACGCTAAAGAACTACATTCGTGAATAGATATACCGGTAGCTACCAGAAAGACTTAAAAGAAACTTCAGAAACTGCTCAAACACTACATCGACGATCGACGGCAACTCTTTACATGACCAAAACATTTTTAAAACACTGGTAGAGTTTAAGAGGCGATTTTCCGACCACATGTCTCCATTGAATCCACACTCCCGCCTCTCTGATACTTAGTCCTAAACAAATATGGTGTTCATAATATACTCGGTAGAAACGGCAATTAACTACTTCAACTTTTAACAACCAGAAGAAATAAAAAAACTTAAAAATCTAAATGCTGCAATTCTGTGCAAAACTGTCTTTAGAGGAAATATCTGTAAGGTAACCATTGAAGCCCATATAACGAAGTTCCTAGATTTTTCCTTTAAGGTCTTTGATTTGAACAGCATTACACTCTCGATAATTATTTTATATAGATTGAAATAGAATTATCATTTTTCAAATTATGTAGAAAGTGCAAGATTGTCAACAATAGTAAAGTAGGTACATTTTACATTTTCTTTCAAAAAAACGCATTCTAATTTAAAAAAAAATGTTTTAATAGTTTACCACAAAATCGTTATACCCATGTTAATCTCCAATAAAGCATGGAGAAAAATTTAAAAAAATTCGAAAACATATCCCTCTTGTATTATGGTTCTTACGAAATTTCAAATATGGACATTAATTAGTATTGAACTATACGATAGAAACATCCTTAATGCACTATAGCTAAAATAATATAATCTATTGCGAATTTTAAAAGTCTGCTCACCCCCTGGTGGCAAAAATATGACCTTTTATATTCGGTACATAGTACATACTTTTTTGATTTCACGTATTGGTGTTTTTTGAACTTTATTGAAGCTTTATATAATAAACCTATTTATGTTTTGTTGAATATGGAGGTATAAAGTACAAGTACAAGAAAATGTATTTTAAACACAATTTTTGACACTGACATGTACCGAATATCCTCCATTTATAGCGAATTCTGTCCTCTATACGTAGTTAAAATTTCCAATATTTATTGTTAGTAAATTTCAAATTTTCTTATTTCAGGTTCATGGTCTCACCGTTGCACCAGTGGATGAAAAGTAACGAGAGAATTATTTTCTAGTTCCTGAAGCTACTTCTTAATACAATATTTATTTTTTTTTGTTTTATAAAATAATCTAATGTGCACTTTTTATTATAATTTTTGTAAACCTTTCTAAAAATAAAAATCAATATTTCCACCTATATTGTCTTCAATCTTCCTTTGATATGAAAATACTAACAAGTAGTTTTATTCACAGTTGCATTAATGTAAAGCATTCTTAAACGAAAATTTCGTAACGTTTGGTGATTCATGATAAGATGTGGATAAACGCCTCAAACTTCATCAGTGTCACAAACGGTTTCTTTCAATTTTATGGATTTCGAGGTGTTCCTCATCTTCAGAGGTACATACCGGATGTAAACGAAACATGGGTCACCTCTATAATTTCTTTACTTTTGAAAATAAAAATTTGACTATGGGATATGGTTCAACGAATCAAATTTTATGCACTAAATTTTTTTCCAATATCTCTTCCGGTTTTACCGGAAATAACTTAAACTTATTTTAAAATACAATGCCCCTTTTTTGTTCATAGTTTAAAACAATTTTGGGTCAAATCAGTTTGAAAAATAGGCACATGCAAATTGATTTGACCCTACATATAGGATAACAAAATAATCGTTATAAAATCTACTTTTTGAAAAACCGAGTGACCCGGCATCTTTGCATTTAAAAAAGATATTTGCAAAAATGCTCATTGAAAAAGTTCAAAAATTAATATTAGGAGGCGATTCTAAAACTAATTTTAAGAGGATTGGGAGTCTAACCGCGCTACGATAGTAAACGTATATTATGAGCTTCTTCTTGAATTTGGGAAAGAAATCTTGACCCACAGTACATCCCACATAATTAGGCTGAAAGTACCAATAAAAATCTACATTTCTGTTATATTTTAAAATTTCAATCACCTAGACTACGAAGGTATTAGCTGCTTATACAGTTAAAATGCGCGTTCAAAATTTATGAAATATGCCTTGCAATTATTACAAACTGAATGTTATTTACAAAATATGGTTGTAATTTTGTAAATAACATTCAGTTTTATAATTGCATAGTTAAAATAACATTCAAGGCTAGACTTCTAAAGCACGACTTTTTCAAAAATTAGCTTATTAAGTTCAAAAAATAAGTTTAAAATAATTTTACGTATTTTTAATAATTTTTTTTACCAGTTTGGATATAAAATAATAAAAAACTCTCACACACAAGTCTTAAGAGGATAGTCGCCAAAATGTGTAACTCCGATTTCTCTGACCCTTGGAAATGCGATGGGAGAATGAAACATATAACTGTGCAAAAGAGATGCCACTAGAATTTTAGGCGATTATACGGAGGTTTTTTAAATAAACATAACTTCATTAAGAGTTAATCGAATTTAAATTTTGTAAATTAATCCTGAAAGTATATTAAAGGGACTAGCAGATGATGTTTTTTATTTTTTTCAAATAGTTTCATAATAAGGTTGTAAATTGAGTGTAAAAGTTGCATATTTTTGCGCCCAACTAAACGGTGAAAATTAAAAAAAAAATCAAAACTAAAAACATCATCGACTGAACTATGGACTCATTGAGCAGCATAAAAGAAATTATTCGATTTCAATTAACCGTTCGTCTGTGCTGTTTCTTTAAAGTAATCGAAATTTACATTGCCAAGTCCTATACCAATAAATATTCGCGTAGATTGAAACAGGTAAAAACCCATATAATTTTGTAGACTCAATATCCTCTTAAGGAAAAAACTTTCTATAAACATTTTAGCATGTATTCAGGGACTGTGATGAAAATTTGGAGACGTCATTAATGTTAAAGACGTGTTTAAAAAATATTTCTTCTATAATAATATACTTTTTTACAAAAAATAGCCAAAAATTCACCTATGTTTATTTTTTTCGGTAATTCTAGATATTTATGATTTTCGCGAGTACTTAACTTCCGATAGTTCCTCTTCAGTCGTCAGGAATAATAATCATTAAACATGCTAGGATTCCATTTTCCTTGATATCCTTTTTCCATTTGGCAAATATCCCGTGTTCGTCACTGACTGCAACCACGTTTTCGCAAAAATCGAGAGTGAGTCCAGGTAATGTATCTTCAAGGACATTTTGCACCCCAGTGCTTTATATGTTGTCAAAATTTTCTATCCTGTGGGTACTTTTTAACGACTTTGACAAAACTTGTCTAGTGTTTTTTTTTAATTTCATTTAATAAACATTTGTATTAACTGTACTAACTATTTAAAAATATTTTTGCTTTTAAATATCCTGATTGTAAATCTTAATCATTGATTTCGCATGGGAATGTAGGTAAAACTATGTGACTGTCACAAAAAATCTGAGGGTGATAGGAAACAACTTTTTGCAATTTTATTCTAAGGATATCTATGTAAATGTGGCCAAATCACATAACAGAGTTCTTGTGACAGAAACAGTGTTGATCAGTGTAATTAGTTAAAAGGCCATAATTGTACAACAGTCTGATGGAACAACTATTTTATAGATCTCAAATCGCAAGCTGAATATTTTCTATAATTACAATTTTATAAGAAAGCACATGGTCATCTGAAACACATAGCTCTAGCACTCCCTTGTTAAATAAGGAGGAATTTACATTATTTAGCGGACTATACTCCATGAAAATTGTATTCTGTGTATTCTTTGCTTGCATTCAAACCTCCAAATATTCTTGGAAATGTCATGGTTAAATCGTCTTTTTTCAAAAAATTGGATATTGTATATATGATAGTAGACAATCTATACGTTGTCAAAATCTATTTGTTAAATTCATTGAAGTTTTCACTCAACAATGCAGTTTAGTTTTTTTAGTTTTTTTTTCAAAATTCTTATTTTTTTAATATATAGTATCATAAAACTTCAGGATTCTGATTATTCCTCGCGACAGGGGAAATCACCATGCCATACCGTTTCGACGGTTCTAAATAGTCGCCACATCAAAACGATTTTTTACAGCCTATAATTTTTTTTACCAGATATATTCTAAAATAAGAAATATTAATGTAATTACGCCATACCCGTGGTATGGGTCAAATAAGTACGATGTGATTACAAAATTGTAGGATTTTTACGGAATTGAAATGATTTTTTACAGTATGGCACAATTTGTTTCTGAAAATTCAAGGTGTAAAAAACCGTAAATAAAATTTGTTGGGGCAATTTCTATTTTTCTCTTTTTTGAAATTAAAATTTATTTTAGTTTACAACTTTTGAAGTTTTAAAATAATGATAATTTATATACAGGGTGATTCATATTTAGGTGCAAATCTCTCGGGTGGTGATTCCTTAGATAAAAATAAGAAAAAAGTTCATATAACATATGTCTTATTCAAGTTCAAAGGTGTTAACAGAGAAGAGGTTTTAGGCCATTATTTCAGAGCGGATACTAGATTACTAGCATTCAAATTTGGCATATCTCTTAATATGCATTGGACTCAAGTCCTAGATTTTTTTGAACATTTTTTATTGGTTCTATGTGATTTTAAGAGATCATTGGTGGTAAAAACAATGGTAACTTTTTTAGTACTGTATTTTTATGACAATTTTTTTCAAAATATCATTCTGTAATCAAATTTACACAAAAAAAGTGCTCTTATACAAATTCGATAGAATGAGCCATTTAAGAGAACAGTGCATCTAAAGATCTGCTTGTCGGGACTGTTTTCATAGGTACCATTCTAAAATTTTTTGTAGACCAAAATTATTCCATTAGTTACAAAGAAACCTTTTTTCATAAATTATGGAATATTTTTGGGTAAAATAATAGGTCTATAAAAAATTGTAAAAACAATCTCATAAAAACGCAGTACTAAAAAAGTTACCTTTGTTGTCACCACCATCGATCTCACAAAATACCACTTAGAACCAATAAAAAAAATTCAAAAAAATCGGAGTAAAAGTAGGTTTTATAATTTTTAGCAAAAATTATAAATTTAAAAAACAACATCAAAGATCAAATATCAAAGTAGGCGAACTACCAAAATATTTTGTTTATTCTAAGTTCCAAGTAGCGCCAGAGTTTTATATTTACTAATTGGTGTTTTATATTTAGTCCTATTATTGCAATATTAAAAATGCGTAGATTTTCAAATGCGGAATAAGCACACATCACACATGCATCTTGCATACGGAGCAGCCCTCATATTTAGTACATACAATTTTAAATAAATTTGCCTACTTTGTTGTTGTTTTTTAAATTTATATTTTTAGCTAAAAAATATAAAATCTATTTTAATTACTTACAATAAGAGTACCTTTTCTGTAGAACATTGATCAAGGATTATTTTAGTAGTATTAAAATTATTAAAAACGTAAAGAAAAAAGATATGATTAAAAAAAGTTGATGACCCCCCCACATGTTACGCCCCTGAAAATATTTTTAAAACCTTTATTGACCGTAAATGGGTATCCTTGTATGATAAAACTATCGCCAACATTTCAAATTAATATGTGTTGTATGTTGTAGTATTTATTTTATTTAGAAAAAAATATATTTTTTGAAAAATATTGAAGTGGTATAACTTTTTAAGAAAGCATTTCGGACAATACTTTAGGAGTCAAAAATGCTTAGTTTCACTTCCTCCACCACCTCAAAAATTTTTATGAATTGAGAGGAAACAGCCTGAAAAGCCATAGAGTTATAAATTATTAGATGAGGTGAATTGTTAAGATGTTTTATCAGTATGGCATATGCTTTGGAGCTGTAAAACTATAGGAAGTATTTTATTTTTATTTACCAGACAGTTTCTATTCTCTCCGTTTTGCGGTATCAGCTATTTTTCTAAGAAAAAATATATAGCAAATTTGGTAACAATTTAGCGCGTGTGTGGCAGTCTTTTGCCCCATCGTCATAGTATGGGCTATTTTTTTTTAGTTATAATCATATCGAAATAAACTGAATACAATAACGCCATACTGTAATAAATAATTTTACGTCTTATACAGTCGTGTTTTAAAACAGTTTCCCCAAAGCAGTTTTTAGAGCACCACTTTTGCACTTCGCTATAAGTATTGCAAATATATTAATGATTACATCTTATCATAAACTTTCCAACAACCCATTGCCATACTGTAAAATCTCGATTCGATGTGGTAAAAATATCGACTTATTTGCGGCAGTGTGGCGACTATTTTGAACCGTCGCGTCGAAAGGGTATGGCATGGTAAATTTCGTGAATGGCTACTTAAAAATAATTAGTTAGAAAAAATGTGAACCTGTAAAAAATAGTTTTGAAAAATTTAAAAAAATAACCTCTTTAAGTTAGTTTGGCGGGCTATTAGCCCCACTCGATTAGTATGGCATTCCGCTTCCGCCGAATTATTTTTTATTGTCTTCCTGACGTTTGAAATCCGTTCGATTGATCGTCTTGCGATTACGCCCCGACGGCCAGAGGAAAGGATAAGGGTACGTTTATAGAAATAATGAAAGAGCAATAAAGCCATGCATAGAGCAATGAAGTAAAGCAATAAAGCAAAGCATGCCCGGCCATACTGAAAAACACGACCAGTGATGAACGCTATAAATATTCCGTGATAAATGTAAAAGCAATTATACAGGGTGAGTTTTTAGTGCGGCAACGGTCGATATATCTTTTATTTTAAGAGATAGGGAAAAAACTTAAATTACAAAATTGCATGGTTCATTGATGCGCATAACCAGAAATTAGTTTTGTCTATACAGAGTGTTTCGTAGTTAAAGCGCAGGCTATCCCACCTTTTTTTTAATGGAACACCCTGCATATTTTTTGATTTTTGCATTAACACTAAGTTAGAGAATACAACGATATGTTTTTTTGAAAATTTGAGTAGGTACGCCCTTAATTTTTATTTTACGTTTTCTACAAAATTTATCACATGTAAACATATTTTTAGAAAATGGTGGTGACCTTATTATGAAAACTTAAAAAACAATTTTTATGCCATTTAGTACTATTAACCTTGAGGTATTTTTCGTATATTTTTTTTTAGAATTATATCATAAATTCGGGCAGCTACGGAGGCGTGAAATATGAAAACTCGAGAGGGGTGTATTTTAATTTTTTTAAATGGAACACCCTGTATTTTTTCACAAAAAAATGTTCCTTTTTAAGAGGTCCTTAACTTTTATTAAAATAATTTTTTAAATAATTTTGCCGATTCTGTGTTATTTAATATGTTTTATGGAATTCCATTTCATGAGAAAAAAATTTGCATTTTTTTAGAAATGTGTTGTTAGATTTAATAAAGAACTCTCTTTTAGATTTCTCTACAAATTTTATTATCACGTGTTTTTATAGTATTGCTATAAATGTTTAGCTCATTTATTTATTCATATTTTGTGTAAGATCTAGTCGGTTTTTAATTTCGTTAAAAATGGATTATTCCCTCAACGAATTAATACAAATGGTTTACGTATTAGGTGAAAGTGAGCAAAATTGTTTATTGGCGTCAAAAATTTATGAACAACGGTACCCAGAAAGAAGACGAAATGAAGTTGCGTTTAAGCGTTTAAAAGAAAGGTTTGAAAGGACAGGTTACGACAGTATGAAAAAACAAATCGCCAAAAAACGGCCCGTGCTGAAGAAAATGAATTGTCAGTTTTATTGGCAGTAACTGAGGATCCGCATATTGGTACTCGAAAATTAAGTGACCAAATTGAAATTTCTCAATCGAGTATATCCAAGATTTTAAGGACAAATAAGTTCCATCCCTATCACATTCAACCGTTGCAAGAGCTTGGTGAAAATGATTTTGAAAATCGTAGGATCTTCTGTGAATGGGCCGAAAATCAACAAACTCAAAACAACCGATTTTTTGATTATTTTTTATTTACGGACGAGGCTACATTTCATAAAAATGGATTTGTAAATAGACATAATTTTCATTATTATGATACAGAAAATCCACACTTTACAAGAACTCTAGACTCTAGATCACCAACATCGATAGTCACTTAATGTTTGGGGAGTTATTGTAGGAAACTACCTCATAGGCCCACACTTTTTTGAGGAACATTTAAATGGCCAAATTTATTATAATTTTCTTCGGAACGAATTCCCTGAGCTTCTCAACAATATTCCGGAAATTATTAGAAGAAGGATGAGGTTTCAGCATGATGGCGCCCCAGCGCATTATAGCAATATTGTACGTGGACACCACAACGAATTTCGTGACCGTTGGATTGGAAGAGGAGGACCTGTTTTATGGCCTGCAAGATCTCCTGACCTGACAAAATTAGATTTTTTCCTTTGGGGGTATGTTAAAAATTTGGTGTATCAACTTCCTCCTACTTCTAAGGATGATATGAAAATACGCATTCGGCAAGCATTTCGAATCGTAAACGAGAATATGTTACGAAATGTTGGCAGTTCATTTCTACGAAGAGTTGAGTTATGTAATCAAGTAAATGGGGAACATATTGAGCATATTTTATAATTATTTGCTTGTATGGTAAAAATACATTTACATTTATTAATAAAAAATTATAATGCCTTCAAATACGTTGTTTTTAATTTTAGCGAAAAATGATTCGTATAAATGTTAAAGAACACTTAAAGAGGAACAATATTTTGTCAAAAAGTACAGGGTGTTCCATTTAAAAAAATTAAAATACAGCCCTCTCGAGTTTTCACAATTCACGCCTCCGTAGCTGTCACAATTTATCATATAATACTAAAAAAATATACGAAAAATACCTCACGGTTAATACTACTAAATGTCATAAAAATTGATTTTTAAGTTTTGATAATAAGGTCAACATCATTTTCCAAAACTATGTCGACACGTAATAAATTTTGTAGAAAACATATCGATGTATTCTCTAACTTAGTGTTAATGCAAACATCAAAAAATCTACAGGGTATTCTATTAAAAAAAGGGTGGGACAGGCTGCGCTCCAATGACAAAACACCCTGTATAGACAAAACTAATTTCTGGTTATGCGCATCAATGAATCATGCAATTTTGTAATTTAAGTTTTTTCCCTATCTCTTAAAATAAAAGATATATCGACCGTTGCTGCACTAAAAACTCACCCTGTATAATTTAGTATTAATTTGGGCAGTGCATTGAAAATAATTATTTCTATGTAATTACTCTCGTACTTTAAATTCTATTTTATTAGAATAGGTTAGGGGTTAGGGGATTGGAAATAAATAAAAGACATAAAATTTTAAATTTGTAGTACGATATAATTATTATAAGGATAATAGTTTATTTTAAATTACTAGCTAAGTAAATTTAACTAAAAATCCGAAGAATTACAACCGCGTACTGCCGGCCGACCAATCAGAGACCTCCGCACAGTGATCAGAGTCAAGATAAAGCAAACCATAAAGTAAACCGATTTGCTTTATGAAAATGCATCATTGATCGTGCTGCATCACTATGCGCGCTCGTATTTGAAATACATTGGTTTGCTTTTTGATCATTGCTCTACTACTTGCTTTACGAAAAGATTACTTTACTGCTTTATCAAATGCTTTATTACTATAAACGTGCCTTTACTATAATCGTACCTTTAAAATTAACGTTTCATTCGTTATGATATTAAACATCTGAGGGGGTGCCATACCTGTAAAAAATGACTCCCATTTTTCTGTCACTATCTCACGGTCTATAAGCTCACAATAAACCTAAAAAGCAGACAAACTCCAAATTGAAAAAAATGGATTTACTGCCTTTTAAGTTAGGACGGCAGATTACAGATGAGAAAGGTGTAAATCACCGTTTATGCTGCGTTTTAGCCTTTCCAATTTACAAGAATGTACAACTCTACAACTGTGCACTTTCGAAAAATAACGCTTTTAATAAAAATGAGTGGAAAATTATTCTAAAAAAAAAATAAATAGCTAAAGAGTAAAATATAGGGTTTTTATTAAAAATTTTAAAAAGTTTGGTATTTAATAAAAGATGAGAGATTTTATACACGTTAAAAAATATCTGTATTTTTTTGCAAACAACCCTGTGCTTACAAAATGCTTTTTCGGTAATATCGTAACGGATAATTTGTTTAAATATTATAATAATACAAATTATAAATTGGGGTAATTATAATAATTGATATTATGTTGATGGTAGGCAACTTCTTTCTTAGTATAGCCAGTAGAATAAAGCATAAAGTAATACATGGTAATACGCAAACAATATCCATACATGATATTATATAGGATCAGGTAATAGTCCCGGTAAAGCAGTATATTTTTTGATTGCGTGAATATTTTTTTTTCAAAAATTTGCATATGTATAGAGTGTCATAAAAACTTTATTCTGAGGATGTTCCCCATCTTTTGGACGTGTCTTGTGGGGAGAACCCTACTTTTTAAATTTCAACCCCTATCTACTTTTAATTTATGTTAAAGGGAATAAAAAAAGAATCGAAATCCTGCAAACCAGAATTATGCTGGTTTGTTTGAAAATTATGAAGAATTGACTACGAACTTTTGTCACTTTTTGTTACCGGAAAAGCATTCTAATTTTTTAACTGATGGAAGAAAATAATTGAAATGTTTGCTTTAATTATTATAGACAGTAAAAAAATTTTGAAGCTTTTAGAATAATTTTTTATTATTCCTAGCATTTTCAAATATTTTTATTAGTTTATTATTCAAATTCGGTGAACAATTAATCACCCCTAAAAAATCGTAGAGGGACACCCTGTATAACCAAGAAGTGGTGGACTTATGAGATGGAATATAAAGCAATTTTCATATTTTTTTTTAATTTTTAATTTAACTGACAATTACGCATGAGTGGTGTAGCGTATATTTAATATATCTATATCTAATAATTTTATGATTTTTTATTATAAATGAAAATTTTATTTATAAAAATAAATTTATCCAGAAAATTTTCGATTCCCTAGACTCGAGACAACTGTTCATTATATTCCCTGAAATTCTCAGGATTCTTAAAACTAAAAATACAGGGTGTCTGTAAACAGTATATTACGCAACGAGCTAAAAAGTGACGAGTTTTGTGTGAGTGTGAATATAGCCGAACGAGGCGCTAGCCGATCACACGAGCACAAAATTCACTTTCTTGCTAGTTGCGTACGCAATTGTTCCAAAAACTACGAAGATTTTGCGACCATTAATAATCTTTTATAGTAACATCTCAAAAGTCATAACATAACCTTTGATGGCATCAGTTGACATTGAAGTTACTCGAATATTTTTAGTTAAATGTACCTAATTGTAGTTGGCGCTGTTTTGACGGAAGCAACTGATCGAAACGAATAAAAAAAATTCATCTGTCCTTATTTTGCAAGTTCAAAAAAATCCGGGAGATGGCTTTCGAAATTCCTTTGCAGCGCTTCTATCGAAAATTACAAGAATATCTCAGAGTTACACAACAGAAACCCAAACTCACTAATGTTGGAATGATATATATTCGAAACTACTAATATGAATGACATATACGATTTTCTCATATGGTCGCCGGAAAAGGTCTTTACAATGGCTTTGAAGTTACAATTTTGAAAGTGTTTTTGTTTAAAATGGCTTATGCGATTTTGTTCAAAATCGGTAGGTTGGCATAGTTTTAAAAGACAAAAAACGCATATCAAAATGTTGATTAGAATCAATCCAGGGGCGTAGAACTTGTTTTTTTTTAAGCAATAAATGTTTCAAATTTCTATGCCAATGGAAGAAAAGGGGTTTAGGAATGGTTTTTAGATTAAATAACTTATTTACTAAACAATAGGTACTCTTGATAAGACTCGATTACTCTCGCAGCTTTCGAGAAATTTGTAATTTAATAATTTGCAGTAAATTTAAAAAAATATATATTTACCAAAACACAATACTAATATTAAAAAAATCATAAAAATTGTTCAAAATGTCCACCATTTTTCTTTGTCCAATCAAAACATACGAACACGAACCATCCTCGAACTAAAGTTTTATTTAATACAAAATGCTATAGCAGCAAATAGAAATATATCATAATTTTAAGTTTATTATTTTTACTTTTAGGTATAAACGTTGGAAAATGTGTACATTTACCGGTAAATGTAGATGTATCTCAAATTTTACCTCATATTTACCTACCAAATTGGCAAATGTGTACATTTACTCCGATTTTGTACTTTTACATAATACACAGGTCTAAAAATGATACAAAACAGTAAAAATCCATAAAAGAACAATATAGTACAACTTAAATTATTAGACAATATTTACATTACAAATATACAAATTAAAACTTTGATTAAGGTAATCTTCTTCTAGGTTTTGTAACTCACACAGAACACTTCGCTCCATTGGTATTTTTATTTAACCGATATGATATGGGACCTCTAATGGCCGATCTCACCGACACAACTTAAAATTTAAGAACTCCTTTAATATCTTAATTGACATGAACACAATGCAAATTCTGTCAATTCAAAATTTAAGTACTACTTAGGGGCCTAAGTCGTGTCGGTGAGATCGGCCATAAGTCATATTTATTACGTGTGTTATTTTATAATTATGAGTTTAAATCTAGTGGAGTAATTGATTAAATTTTGCTTGACTTATAAAATGCTTATAAATGACATTGTAAAATAAATACACCGGGTAACGTAAAATTTTTTAATTTTTTAAAAATAGGAACAGCATCATCCTGGTATCCTTTTCCCGCTATTGCCGCCCTCTAAAAGCGAAAAAAATCTTTTGGAGGCTGATGAGTGGCCCCAAATTATAATTCCATAGCTCATTATCGAGTGGAATAAACCGTGTAATAAGCGGTTATCACCACATATTCAGGTACTGATGTTTGGAGAGCTCTAAATTTATCTATGGCTCTAAATAAAGAAAACCAGGGATGATAACCTATTTGACAAAAATCGTCAGAATGACTCGACTACGTTAATTTGGGATCGTTGTTAGCCCTAGCAGTTTTATCGGAACATTTCCTACGATATTATCCAAATATTTTGTTAGCATAATGATACAATTAATTTTAGATTCATTAAGTGATAATTTATTGGTACTAGTCCAATTTTTAACACAGCATCTTGCAAAGAAATTTAAGGTCTTCAAGAATTTCGCTTGAATTAGAGCATACCAAATATTGCTGGCATTTAAAACTATTTATCAGGACCAAATTATCGTATAAGAAAAAAAAAATATTAAAACTGTATTTTTTAAGGGTCTTAGAGTACTCCTACTTTATAGAAAAATAATTCAAAAGCGAATCAAAGCATGAAGTTATAATTTGTATTTCAGAAGTAATCAATTGTATTTCAGAAAGAATCATTGACTTTCGTCCAAAGTAAATTTTGCTGCAGAAATTTTGGATTGCCTAAATATAATATCTTAGCCACCAAGAGCCATCTCTTCCATTGATAAAACAGCTGTATAAGCGATTCACGGGGAATTTAAGTAGAATTGATACCCAAACTAGGCAACCAAATAAATTTTGTAGTATTTTTTCTGGGATTTTAATGTTACTTGGTTTGAATACCTGTTGAAATCCAACTAAACTTCATTTCTGATTTTTTATTTTAACTAAAAAACCTCTCAGCAGCTTCATTTTTGGGTTTCACCAACTTAAATAATAAATAAGAAAAAGTGGTATTAAAATTCACCTCATTTTGTTTTTTTAACTTCAATGAAGTACTTATTTTTTATTTCACTGCGGCCAACTGTGCCAAATTTTGGTTTCCTACCATGCACGACCACAATCACCACCAAAAATTGTATTTTTGGTTTCCTCAATAATTGTTCCTAAGTAAGCCAATATTTTCTTCATGATCCATGATAATATTTGCCTACACCAATTTTTATAATTTCTGAAAGTAAATTCATTTTTCTGAAATACAATTGATACTTTCTGAAACAAAATTGATTTATCTGAAATACAATTTGAAAAGGTGTAGTTTTCAGACTTTTTTCTATGTTCTAGGAAATAAAGATTTTGTGATTTAGAAAATTTAGGAGTTAAAAGAGCATTTTATTATAAACGAATTATAAAATTTCTGTAAAATCACAAAAATAAGTTAAGGTATAATCGAAGACATTGTATAATTCTTTTTTTAATTTAATTTTTTTTTTTAACTTTTTACAGCGCTCCCAAAATTAGGTAAAATTTGAAGACATTTTTGGAGCGCTGCAAAAAAGTTAAAAAAAAATTTAAATTAAAAAAACAATTTATACGATTTCTTCGTTCATATCTTAACTAATTGCTGTCGTGGAAAGACAAATATTATTTCAAACAGTTTCAAATCTGTATTGTAAACGCCGCTAAGCGAAGGTTTTTTTTATAAAGAGCCCGTTTACTGCTGCCGTATGATTATTTGGTTTGACTTACAAAAACAAAAAATGAAGAAATTGATAGCTACAAGATTCTTCTATATACCAAAAAAAGAAATTTTAAAAAAGCTCCACTGGTGAAAAAATTATGACCAAAACCACAAATATCAAGCGAATTTCAAAATCAAGCGCTCAAATTTGCCGACTATCCTCTTAAGTGTTATATAGTAGAAATATTTAATGATTTTAATTCAAAACCACCAATATTATTGTAAATAAATTAATTTTAATAAATATTTTATATAGTTTAAACGCTATTTATTAAGGTTAATAGCTCGTCTTATAGATTCATGGTTGTTGCCAAGGATAATTAACCTGTTCTGATATCAAGAAGCAGAAAACAAGAAGGTATACAAGGAAATATAAATAAAATTGGCTTAAAAACAAATGATATCATTAAAGGTGCAACTGTAATTTTAAGTAATGAAATAATGAAAGCTTTTGCAATTGTTTAAAAAACAGACCTTTTAAATAATTTTCCTAAAGATCAAATTATAAGTCGTTTTAAATTTGCTCTTATAAATATTTCGAAATAAAAATGTACCTAATTGTATTTATAATTGTTATTTTGATTTAGTAATTTTTCGAAGTATCAATAACTCATTTGTAACATGGTAGCTGGCGACCTTTTGTTAATCATGCCTTAATTTTAATAAGGCGCCTGCACACCTCTTTCTTAACTACAATATTTAGTTCACTCGTCCATTTGACATTTTCTTCATCCAAAACAAGTCCCACTTACATGTTGTATCAAAAATATCATCAAATTGATACATAAGTTTATTTTTACATATTGCGCAAGGTAATTTTATCGGCAAAAATAGAAATTAATGAGTTATAAAAGTCAAATATTTATTTCTTTGTTAATTAAAAATTCGCAAAATATTAAGTAACGAATAAGTATCACGTTTAACACATAAATTATTAATTTTCTTGGAATATCTACGTTTTGTAATTCAACTCGATTATTGAATTTGTTGAAAATCTTTTTAGATACGTACCTACACCTACATAGCTATATTTGTAATTTTGTAATTTAGCATAAGTAATTCAAATAAAGTGGTTATTATTTTTATTGAAATTAAATATAAAAGTCGATGATTGAAGATACATAATTGTAAATTAATTGCGTGTCATTTTGATATTTAAATTATCTAATAATTGCATTAAGACCTGAGTACAATTAAATTTATTTACCCACTTGTTTAATCCAAGAATTTAACGAGTTTTTTTGTAAAAAAAGTTATGTAAAAAATGCAATTAATCAATTTTCTGCATTAACATTTCATATAATCTCCAAGGATTAATCCTCCAAGTCGTTTATTTTTGTTATTTAAATTTTTAATTCTATTTTTCAACGTCGGGCTTAATTAACGCCGCTAAAAACGTTTAAAACGCGATAGGAGTTATTAAATAATTACACTAACTGTAATTATCCCAGTTATTACTTTGCCTCGCCTCGCCTCGCTTCTCCTCAACTTGCAACAATGTTATTAAATTCAATTAATTATTCCTACCCATAGATTTTCTTTCATAAATTATTTTACATGTGTTTTATTAACACTTTTTTGTTCATGTATTTTGATTTACGACTTTGTAGAATGTTTAGCAAAAACTGGAAAATGCGAAGTAAGATACAATAAGATACAATCAATGCTCACTGTAAATTATTGTTAAAAACTTTAATAATCAAAAGACTATTAGTAGGTTGATTCTGAGGAAATTTCTTTTAATAACCGCAATTATTCAAAATTGCCACGAGCTTTTTTTATCACAAAAAATGTAAGACCATAATATAATATACACCTGTTCAATATTAACACACCACTCAATTTTTCTGATATTTTTATTATTGAATGGATTACTGGAAGTATATAACAAATTATAGGTGGCTTATGTCATGATAAGTCAATTTTGACGAAAAAACTAAGAAGGAAGTTCTTGTTTGGGTTTGCTGAAAAGGGGGTATAGGTTCATTCATTCATTTCATTCTCGGAATAGTTGAAATAAAAAAGTGTCTATTAGAAGTAAAAAACCTTACGGATTCTAATTCACCTGCGAGTTAGGATAAAAGAAACACCATTTAAAAATTAGATTATTATTTTTATTTTATCTTTTTTGTGGATAATACAAACAGTGAAATTTCCCAGCTAGAAAAAAAAAATAAAATTTTTACTTTACAATAAATTTTTACTTGAACAAGTTGATAATACGAATTATTCTTCCTATGTTTTTTATTAAACGTTTTAACAAATCGTCGTCAATTCTTCAAACTTTATTATTTTGCTTTTGTAATTTTATTACCTAGTGCCTAATGCTGCAATTCTGTGCAAACCTGTCATAACAAGGAAATATCTCTAAGGTAATCAAGGAAACCGTCCATTACAACCCATATAACCCTTATAACATTTGTAAGTATACCGCAGAATAATGGGTTAATTTTTCCGGTCATTTCTACCGACAATACCAGATTTATTTCTGGTTGAAGTTTCTCGTTTTTGTTTGACAATAGAAAAGTATTACATCAACCTTTACGTTCTCATTTTACGGGAAAAGGGTAAGCAGATATGTCTGATCTGTGCACTTTACTGAAAGCGAATCTGATGAAGAGATTGTATTTAGAAGACGCTTATTAAAGGAGGTTTCTGAGAAGTTACCATCAATTACAGATCAGATATATCTGCTTACCCTTTTCAAGCAGATATGTCTGATCTGTAATTGATGGTAACTTCTCAGAAACCTCCTTTAATAAGCGTCTTCTAAATACAATCTCTTCATCAGATTCGCTTTCAGTAAAGTGCATAGGTGAAGAATCTGATTTGTGCATGGTGAAATTATCGGATAAATTTGTGGAATCATTTTTTATAACACTTCTTTTATTCCTAGTAGGACGTTGACTTTAATTCTTTTTTCATGTTTCATCTATTTCCAAGGTGTCGGCTTGCTGATTGGTTTTATAAAGAAGTGGAATAAGTAATACATGGGCTAGGGCTTAGTGGAATAATGCCATATTTTTTGAAACCAGCACAGTACTTTCTCGGATGTGAAGTCCATTAGCTAGTTTAGGAGCCTCGAAAATTTGTCCTTGGGTAAACTTTTTTCGTTTTTTTTCCAGAATTAGTCTTCAATTTCTCAATAAAACTTTCAATGGGTGGAAAAGAGCCACATCTATATAGAGGCTATGTTAGATGTATATAATTTGCAGGAAGAAATATACGATCAAGTTTGTTTTCTTTACATAACCTTATTACCTCTACGGTCAGGTGTGATGACAGATTATCTTCAATCAAAATTCTCTTTCCGGGTTGCTTCTTCAAGTATGGAATAGCTACTGACTCAACCCAATCTGCTAATCAGTAGTCGTCGAATAATTCCGACTTCGTGTGATTGTATCGGGGCCTACTTAGGACCACCTTCACTCCACTAATTGTACATGTGAATGGCCATCACATATGGGGGTAATATTATACCATCTCCAACAGCACTGAACATTACCGAAATCGATGATTTTGTGCTATTCATCGGCCTCACAGAATATTTGCAACCTCTTCGGTTATTACCTCTAATCTATCAAAATATTCATTGACTACGTTTATCTCGAGCAACTCAAAAACCAGCTTGAATTCGGCTTAGCTTGACCTCTACCATTTGAAGTACATGTAAAAGGTCAAATCAAGCCAATTTCAAGCTGGCTTGACCTGCTCGACCTTTTTATATTTTGACATATTCTGTGTGATAATTCGTTGTTATGCCGTTTCAAAAACGAATAAATAAATTCCTTTCCTGTTCAGAAACTCCTTGATGATCGTTCTCAATGTAATGGCGCCAATCAGATAACCTCATTCTGAACAAATTATAAGCCTATCAACGAGAATACGTTCTTCATCCATGTGTATCCTCCCTGAGACTTAATGTTTGTTTTCTTTATTTTGTGGCGATATATGAATGTATATTGTACTTAGTCGCTACATTCCTTAATTATTCACCATTGATTACTTCTACTTCTACCCCTTTTTTTCAATGTATCCATATTTGCCATATTTTTGGTAGGGCTTTTTTGACGTCGATTGGTACACAAGAAAAACAAAATTATGAAAAAAAGCTAACCTTACTTTCAAAATCACGAATATTGAATAATTCAATAATTATTGAATTGAAATGGAAAAATCCTATTGGTCGCATTGAAATAATACATAGTTAAACAACTGACTTGGATTGAGACCTAAATTTTTGATAAACTGAATATTTTACCCATAAATCTGTCAAGTATCATTTCAAAGGGACAAACACGTACGGGTATTACCTTTGTAAGGTTCATAAGTACTAAAAACAATGCTACCAACTCACAATACCTTTATTTCACTTCTTTCGATCATCAAAGAAGGGGGAAAATATATACAGGATGATGATAAAGTTTGGAACAAAATTCATAACAATTTTAGTTTATAAAATGCCATCCCGTGGAATAAAAAAAACATTAATGATATTACTGGTGATTTAGCAATGACGTCATAATCCATTTTTTAAATGAAAACCCCCACTTTTTACTCGTTTTTTATAGACATTTATGTCACTTAAACGATGATATAAAAAAATGAGTAACATTTGAAAACAAATTTTCGAATTTCACCGCATCACACATTGTATGACGATTAAGATTCTTCATAAATCAGGAGACGACTGGAAGCGAATTTTGTTTACCGATGAAACCAGAAATGTCCAAATGGCCGTGATAGAGTGAATCAAAGACCCGAAGAAAGATTTCCTGCATGTATGTACTAACACTCCAAGGGAATTGTTTGGTTGAGGGTCTAAAATGTTCTGCGGAGGAATTTGTTTAGATGGTCGTACAGAGTTAATCCCTATTCACCCTAGGTCAATTAATATTCAGTTCTATCTGGAAAAGGTTACGCAGGATCATGTGCCATTTATAGGGGATCAGTTCATTTTAATGCAAGATAATGTCAGGCCTCATATCGCACGACCGGTAATAGATTAATTATGGTGCAAATATCTACAGGGTGTCCCTGAATAACTGTGACAATTTTTTTGGTGATAGAGGAAGTGCACCTAAGCATTTTTGACTTATAAAGTATTGTCCGGAAATGCTTCCGTAAAAAGTTATACCACTGCAAAAATTTTCAAAAAATATATTTTTTTGTAAATAAAATAAATATTATAAGAGATATTAATTTGAAATATTGGGCACAGTTTTTTCACATAAGGATACAAATTTTCGGCCAATAAAAGTTTAAAAAATATTTTCAGGGGCGTTACATGTGGGGGTCATCACTTTTTTTGATCATATCTTTAATTTCTTTGCGTTTATGATAATTTTAAAAGTACTAAAATAATCCTTGATCAATGTTCTACAGAAAAGGTACTCTTATAGTTCCGGTGCTTCATTTCGGAGTAAAAGTAGATTTTATAATTTTGAGCTGAAAACATGAATTTAAACATTGTATATGGTTTGATATATGGGTTGTAATGGACTGTTTCCATAGTTACCTCATAGATACGTTTCCCAGACCTGAGGTGGAAGTCTGTAAGCTATACGATTGTTTTCGTACAACGAAAAAATCGTTTGTTGAATATGTTGCTAAGGTAACGCATTTTGTCTTCTTTCAACAAATACAAAACGTGCATAAGGAAGGGTGATAGAAAATCGGTCACCAAGCAACTTAGTAAACAAACGATTTTTTTCGTTGTACGAAAAGTATCGTATAGCTTACAGACTTCCACCTCTGAGGTGGAAGTCTGTAAGCTATACGATTGTTTTCGTATAACGAAAAGATCGTTTGTTGACGTAAGTTGCTTGGTGACAGATTTTCTATCACCCTTCCTTATGGACGTTTTGTATTTGTTAAAAGAAGGCAAAATCCGTCACTATAGCAACAGATTCAATAAACGATTTTTTCGTTGTACGAAAATAATCGTATAGCTTACGGACTTCCACCTCTGAATCTGATAGAAGATAGAGCATTTTTGGGAGATGCTCTGAAAAAATCAGTAAGGCATCAAGAAACCATCCGAAACAGAGATGGAAGTCTGTAAGCTATACGATAGTTTTCGTGCAACGAAAAAATCGTTTGTTGACCAAGATCCTTGATGACAGATTTTCTATATCTCTTCCTTATGCACGTTTTCTATTTGTTGAAAAAACATACGTCACAGATACGAATAATAATTTTAAGGCATATACGATTTAAGTTCTTTATTATACTTTAACAACATTTTTTGCAATATAGAATCTCTGTTAAAAATACAAAACAACTTAATACTACTCCAAAACCAATAACACACAATGCTGGCTGAATATGTACAATTGTTAAAGTTAAAAAATCAACCTTCTCTTCGTAAACTTGTACATTCTTCTCATTAAACAAAAACAATCCAGCTTCATTAATATACTTCAACCAGTCATTAACTTTATAAATAAAAGGCGAAGATTTATGAAAATAAAACGCTTCAAATCCAGGTACTAAAGTCTCTTCAACAATTCTAAAAATTCCATCACCGTTAATATTAATCAAATTTCTGATCAAACCTTCAGCTGTACTCCTCATCAAAGCATATGCGTAATTCGTATCACCACTAACAATTCTCGTGATCAAATCATTTCGATCTAAAATTTTAGTGTTCCCTTGCAATTCTTGAGGTATTAAATGTTGAATTTCTTCCAAAGTAATTAAAGTAATTTTAGAATCTTTTAGTTCTCGCAATGTATTAATTGGCTCATAAAATTGTTTCGAAATAAGCGCAGATAAAAGAAAAGCCAAATGAGCTGATATAAAAAGAAAGCAATAAAAAGCCCAGCTCACAACAATCCTTTGTATTAAATCGCTTTTTCCACCCACACTTCCACCTACATTCCAGAACAAACCAAATAATATCAAGATCACCAACGAATTATCATCCGTATCATCAAATTTGCAAATTATTACCCAAATCAACACCAAAACAAACAAGGTTAAAACCCAAATTTTATAATTCAAAACATTTAACAATTTAAACAATACCGACATTTTTTGTGGCTTACTTATAATAACCACGATATCATCACGCTTAAAAGGTTCACTGAATTTAACACCCTTATAAATACCATAAAATTGTCCCACAAAACAAAATTGCGTTTTAAGATGCTTAACATCACTTAAACCTTCCTGAAATGTTTCTGCTGGTATTACTTCTAGAGTTCCATTCATTCTCGAAACAATTTCAATAAGTATTTTCATGTAATTACCCAAAAATTGACCATTACCATAAGTTATTTTTGGAAAATCAACCATCATGCTCACTTTTATTCTATAATTAAATAAATTTTTAAATTTATCAATTTGAAAATACATTGTTTTTAAATCTACTAATTCTTTTGTAAAAGGGTTGTAAATATAATCATAAAATATATTTGTGATTGGAACATAATATGCTACATTTGCGTTCCAAATATTCATTTTCCATAAGTCTTGCAATATTTTTATTACCTCGTTAGTGGTTATGTTAGGTGGTTGAATGAAAGACACAACGAATTTTTTAAATCTATTAAATTCAGTTAAATCTTTATAAATATCCAGGATTTGGTCTACATTTTCACCAATTGGAATTAAACAAATATCCATGGACACGATTTTATCTAATTTTTTAATTGAATGGTAGTTTTTCGTGAAAATCATTACCTCACCTGGTTTTGATTCGGTTCTTCTGAAAGCATAAGTCATGGCGTTGTTTTCTCCGATAAGAATAGGATTAGTAAATAGTACAAAAGTGGTAAAGGGACTATCACGAATTACTTTATTTGATTTGCTAAAATCTTGACCGGTGACAGGAAGAAGTTTTGCGTTTGTAAAAACATTGTAGATTAATAAATTTATTATTATTTCATAAATTATTAACATCGTGCTTAGAAAAGCGAGCAGGAGAACCTTTAGTTTTGTTCTTTCTGTAGAAATGAAGAGAATATTTTTTCCATCCTATTTTATATTGCATAAATACAATATAATTTTTCTAAAACATTTAAGAAGTTTTATTGATACCAAGTAAATTACAAATGAAACTAATGTTTTTTTTTTCAATTGATAAAAATAAAGGTTTTATTTTATTCAAGACCAAATGCCTAATTACTTAACTTATACATAACTTATACATTTTAACTATTATTGTTAATGTTTTTATATGCATCCTCCATAACTTTCCCAACTTTTATAATATAATTTTGCTTTTTTTTTATTCAGATTAACAATTTACAATTTTGTTAACTATTTTTGGGGTTAGTAGTTAGGGGCGATTCCAAACTCTTCCAATAATCAGGTAAAGGGATTAAAAATGCGGTAAAGTCCGCCAGACACAAACTTTTGACCGCAAAAGGGGTAGCGAAAAGGCCGCCACACTACTACCTGAAAGGATGAAAATAATGATCCATATTTTAGAAAATAAATTTTAGACATTTTTTAACGAAATTCAAAAAATCGCACCCGCCAAACGACGCATCCTATTTTAACGAAACGTAGCTTATATTGTGCCTTTAGGTACCCTTAATACATAAAAAAATACTCAGATTTGTTCGGCCCTTTCGGCGGCGTCGAGATTTTTTTTTCCAAAAGCCTAGAAAAAATCGATAAAAAACGGTGCGTAGAGAAAATCGGCGGAGGAAATGAGGCCCAAACGAATCCAAAAATTAAAAATCGCTACGCGTGACCTTTAAAAGGATTCTTTGAACGAGGTCGGTTTGAAGGTTTAAAATCTCCATCCTTTTATTTGGCTTTACGTCGACTCACCAAAGTAGAAATTGCGATTTTTCAATCCCTCGCGACCAAAATTATTGCTGTAAGGTAAGAAAATATCGGATCGTCAAACTAAAATATGTTTTGGAAAGGGTTTTTCAAGCTCTACGATCGTACGTGTGGATTTTATTCAATTTCTTAAAAAAATCATAAATTTTAATCCCGCAAAAAACCCCTCTTTCCCTTAATCGATTTTAACAAATAACAGCTCATTTTAAAGGTCTTCGGGTAAGCTTTCAAATAAAAATAGTTTTGATACCTTTTTTTCGTTTAGAAGTTATGATCGAATAACTGTTGAAATTTTGAAAATCTCACTTTTGGACGAAGAAATTGCCATAAAATTTTTGATTAATTGGAAAATAATCAATTTTGGCCGAACCGCTCGATCGATTTTAACGATTTATGAGTTAAAATTTTCAGAATACGTTTTGCCATCGAACTGTGCAAAACCGAATCGTGTAGAGTTAAAAATGCACCCTTCGGGGCCGTATTTGTACTCGAAATTCACAAAAACTTTGGAATTTTTTTCGAAAAAACTATTTTTACGATTTTCATCAATTCAGACGTAAAATACTCCCATTATGGGCGTCTGTGTTGGCTAAACTTTTTAGTTTGCTATTGTGAATACTTTTTGAGAAAATTAAGAAAAACGAAAATCCTGAAAAAAAATCAAGCCTTCAAAAAATATGAAAAATTTCTTTTTCGAATTTTTGCAAAATCGACCCCCCAAATGAAAGATAATTAAAAACTGATTAAAATTGATCACTCAGTTCCACTATTGGTCCATTATTTCTGTGCCACCAGCTCTAAAAACACTACAATTTTGAGAATCGCACGCGATTTAAATTTTTGTAACTTCTTTACCTTGCAGCCATTTTATATCTTTTTACCTTATTTTAAAGCCCTTTAATCCCTCTTAAATAAGAAAAAAGATTCGTATCGAAATGTTTATTCGTTTTTAAGATATAAGCCAAAAATCTAATAATTTTGAAAAATTGAGCTTTGTTGTTTTTAATATTCCACGAAGCTTAACTAAATAAAATCTTAAGAATTCTTTTAATTATAAAATTATGTTTGCAATATTTTGATTTACCTTAAAGTAATGACAAAAACATTAGCAAACAGTACAAATTTTTAACAATAATTTTGAGTATTTTAGGAAATAATTTAAATGCCTTTTTGACTGACTATGATGTTTTAAGTTCTTTTAAAGTAACGACACCTAATTCTATAAATATTTAGGTAAAACTTTTAACATGTTTACGATAAATGACGCCAGGCAACTATTCCGTTTGATGCGGGAAAAAAACTTCTTTTCGACAACTATTATTTTTTAGTGAGAATAATTTTCAAATTTAATTTGAAATAACGCCAACTAGTTAGTACCTAATTCTTTTATTCAAAATTTCTGCTTTCTTTGTCGAAAGTCCCAAAATAAATTTTATATAAAATATTAGAAAAATCTATTAATTTTATTTTTCTTTACTTATTTTTTTAAATAAAATATTATTCTATGGATATTAAAAACAAATTAATTAGGTGTTAAAACTTTCCTTCGTTATAAGTATTAATTCTTTTTTAGTAAACGTGTTAGTATGGATAAATTTGTATTTTAAGTTTTTTTAAAGAAAGTCATAATAAATAAAAAGTATAAAACTTGGAAGTGTAAAAGCACAAATTAAACTTTTGAATCAACATATTATATTTTCTAAGAGAAATTTTGAAAATAGGATAAGTACTAGGCGTTAACGTGAGTTTTATGTATTTTTTTTAAATTTAATGAAATAGTTACTAGGTATCAACTTGGTAATTTTATTTCAATTTCTATAGGGTAAAAAGTAAATAGTTTTTTCGAAATTTGAAGCCTCTAGATTATCACCTTAACAAGCGGTAATTATTAATTTTCTCCATGAACAGTTAAAGTAAAGGCATGAGGCATGAAAGAAAATCCTGGTGAACTGTTGGCATTTTTCATGGCGCGCCGCGTTATTTGAAAATGAAAAGTATCACTTGCACTCTCTGTAATTAGTGGCCGAGAATTAAATCATTCATAAACATTCATTCCGTTTCGTAACGAGATTCCCGCTCGAGTTGTTACGCGCTCAGCCTGCAAAACAAAACAGGATTTTTTATCGCGCATCGTTTCTCGTAACGAATAACGAAACAGGAGGCACCGGAGCCTCCTTGATTCTTGATTCTCTCCTCCGGAGGCTTAACATAAGCTTAGTTTATTTGACAGCTCCAAGCGATGCGCACGCTTTTTTTAAATACCCGGGCCATTGTTACTTAATACACGCGACGCTTGTTTCATAGCTGTACACATTGTTTTTAAGCCTACTAACTTTTTTGTTTTTTTTTTATTTTTTTTTAATTCATTAAGCAAGGATTTTTTAAAATGTTTGCCGGAATATTATTAACGGTGAGTTGAATTTTATTTTAATTTTTAATATATTTTATGTATTTAATTATTTTTTATTTTATTTTTTTACAAATCTGTAAATTTCTTCTAATTATAAATTTTTAATTTTCTAAAAATAATTAAAATAATATTATGTTACTGATCCCAAGAGACAAGCGAGTTTTTTTATTTTTTTTCTTATATTTTTCCAACATATTTATTTATTTTACTTTTTTTTACATTTAATTTTTTTGTGTTTTTACTCATTGGTGTTTTACACAAATCGCCAATTAATATTCGGTACATTACGCAAAAAATAAAAATGAAATAAAAAATTTAAAAAATATTATTATTTGTATCAGTACTAAAAATAAATTCTAAAAAACGAAGAAAAATAAAAAAAATATATTCGTTTTGGCAATGCCTGGGCTGTAACCCTGTTAGACCTTACACAGGGTATGTCGCTTTTTTTTTCAGCAAAAACTTTTTTTAGATTGTAAATGCAATCATCTTAACAAAAATTGAGATACTCATGCCAAAAAAATCATAAAAAATGTAAAAACATATAAAATTCATTTTTTTAATTAGCAAAGAAATGTATTTCTGGTATTAGTTGTTTGGCTAAAATATCATCAAAATTAGAATAAAACTATGATATATATTTTTTATATTTTTTTGTTTGGCCGTTACAACGCTTCAATCTGAAGGGTCATTTATGTTACTCGCGCCGCGCACCGATATAAACATTAAATACCCAGTTTAAATAAATACTAGCAACAATATACACAGTTTTGCATGATAATTGAAAATTATTGTACATATTTTTTATGTTTATGAGTTTTTTTTTTGTTGCTGCGTTTAAAAAATTGTGAAAAATCGTGAAATCGAACATTACTGGCAACAGCATATCTCAAGTTTTTCTTGACATATTTTCAAATTTTTTCCTGATTTGTAAACTAGATTAATTAAACTAAAACTGGTCAACAGCTTTTGTGTTGCAATTTTATCCAAAATGAATTATAAGTGACCAAAGTTAAGGTACTTTTGGGTAATTATATTTTTTTTATAGATTCTCCATTTTTTTTCCTTCTGTCCATATTTATGGCTCTAGAATCGGAAATAAAAAAAAGTATGCAAAAATATTGTTTGCACTAGCATATCTAGTGTTGCCCGTAAACTGCTATTTTTGCCTATTAGAAAATGACTCTTAAAGACTCTTGAAAATACAGCAACAAGTTACAAAAAAAAAACATAAAAAATGAGAAAAAAGACCGACTGATCAAATTGGGAATTGCACGCCGTTTGCGGTCTTCTGTTTCCTCTAAAAAATTGTGTAATTAATTTATATTTTCTAAAAAAATTTTTATCGTGATGTGCCTCCCTGATTGGACGGTGCCATAAAGACCATGCCTAAATCCGCCCCTGAAAGTACAAGGGCTTGTAATTACCGAAATATCGAATTGAAAAAGTTCTATTACAGGTAAAAACCGGTATTACCGGTAATAGTAAAACTTGTACTTTGTAAAATTATTCAATAGATTCAGTGATATTAATTTTATAACTTATTTGAGAAGTATTTTTGTAAATAACTCTGTTTTTTTAAATGCAAAAACCCAGGTCACTGGGTTTTTCATAAAGTAGATTTTATAACAATTATTTTGGTACCGCATATGTAATTACCCATATGGCTATTTTAAATTTCTAGTGAAAATGAAAAAATAAAAACTTGACAAATTTATCTGACCCTACATATGGGGTACCAAAATAATTGTTATAAAATCTACTTTTTGAAAAAATAAGTGACCCGGCATCTTTACATTTGAAAAACAGAGTTATTTTCTAAAGTGCTCCTCAAAAAAGTTCAAAAATCAATATCTCAAGAACCTACATTTAACATTTTAATGTGATTTTTTAAGCAAGTTGCGCACCGATTTTTAATAAAAACACTGTAACTTATTTTTGTGCGTTTTTTCCCTTATTGCCATTTGAAATTATTAAGGTGAAATAAACCCCCAACCCCCGATTAAAGGCTGAAAGTAGATTATTTAAAAATCAGTCCCCCCGAAGTCCAAAATCGACCTACCCGACGATTTATCAAAAAACTGAATTTGAATTCCGAAAAAATGGATTGTCAAGTTTTAGTAGATAATATAATACAGTTTCCCAAACACCTGTATATTGCGAAAAGATTTTGTCGTACATTGATGAGAAAACCACCAAAATGAACCCAAAGAATCTTTTGGTGTAATTCGTAATTTCCAAAACAAACCGGAAGTATTCGAAACCAGAAGTAACTTTGTAGTTTTAAATGGTAACCTCGGTAGAGTGTGGTTTTGTTGGAAAGCTCTTTTAAAAATATATAGCATTTATAAAAATATTTTTTTAATATCTTGCATAATTAAGAAATTAAACTATAAATAAATGCAAACAAGTGACAAATGGTTTCATAAATTATGGAAAAATGAAAACACTACCATCATCCTCAATGGGCAACTGTAGATCTGACTATGATTTTTTTAACTCGTTCATTAAAAATAATCAACTTTTTTAAGTTAGGTCTCTCCCTTTAAATATTAATAAAAAAATATAAAAAATTAAATATTTTTAACTAATGAAAGGATACATTTCCATTTAAAAAATTTTCTCTCGCCCATTGCGAATGACGACAAAGGGTTCTCGAGATAAAGAAGTGGTTTACACCAAAATATTTTTTAGGTTCATTTTGGTGATAAATTTTTTTATCATCAATATATGACGAAGGATCCTCAAAATAAAGATGTGGTACGGATAATCTGGGACCTTTGCCTTGATTAAAATTTGTAAATTCTAAAATATAGTAAATTGGGTGTGATTAGTTTCATTGCGATGAATTTTCTCCACCAAAAATTATCCAGCGATGAATTTTTACGATAAAAACCCAATAGTTTTTAATATAAATTCGTGATATTTTAATTTTTAATCTCATTTAGTAAAATTATAGTCAAAAATACAATAAAACTTTAAAAACACTAATGAAATATCCTCGGAAATATCTTAAAACTAAGTTTGATGAAATGAAAAATGAATTTTCTTTTGCATGGTCAAAATTAATTAGAACGAAAACTTCGTAGGTGTCACCAAAGGAAAGTGGGTGACATCAAGGGTAAAGTTTTCTGGGTGGGTCGTTTTCAAATGATCACTCAATATAATAGTTATACCTACAGGGTAGTCCATTTAACATGAAGAGTGGATATATCTCTAAAAGTTAGACTTTTAAGGGTTTGTGACACGCTATATTTCTTTGCCACAGATTGTCAGAGACGTGTAAACCCATGACAAAGTGACTACTAGAGTAAGGAAAAGCTTTTTCTTACTCTGGCGACAGAGACTTTTATTTACCATGTAAACAACGTGATATCTCCTTTGGCACTGTTTCACATTGGTTGTTAGCTTTACCAGAGTTTTTACTCTAGGCGCAGAGTTTGTGTTTTGTTGTGTAATTATATAATACCTATATTAATGGAAATGACAAACGAGCAATCCATCAGTTGAAGGAAGAAAAACAAGATTCATTTTCCATTTTTGCACCGTAGTCAAAATAAGAAACCAAGATAACATAACATTAGTCGAAGCAAACACTATTTCGTGGGCTGGCAAGCAAAAGGCACCAAGTCCAAAATTGTTAATATGTTTTTGTTCACTATTTAACTATTGTAAAAAAGAATTCGTTTTGATTAGGAATGTAGAAGCTAGATTAATAGATTCTAGATTATGCAACTAATTTAAATAACACTTTTTCGAATGCTATCAACCTTTAAAATTGAAATTACGACAATTTCATTTTTTGGACTTAGTGCCTTTTGCTTGCTTGCCCATGAATTTGTGGACGTAACCCTCCAAGAATATAGGAATATACGTAAATAACTAAATATTAAAATTACTTCTTCATACTCTTCCAATAATGAATAAACCTTAACAGCAGCTGCAATTCTGGTTTGGATGGTTATGTTTATTCTATAACTAATTTTTTGCAAAAGATTTATGTCCAGAGAAACGAATTTTAGGTGTCAGGTGTAAACAGTCACCAAAGTTTGCGACAGAGATACTTTCCAGAACTCTTTGGCAAAGCCGCTGTCAGAGTTTCATGAACTCGCTAAAAAGTCATCATTTTCCGCCAATTATTTACATTGGTCTCTTCGCCTGAATGATGACTTTTTGGAGTTTTAGAATCCGCCACAGAAACAAAATCTCACCTCAGCTCTGTCATAAAACGTCTAGCGTGTACCAATCCCTTTAGAAAAAAAAATTGAAGAAAAAATTGTTAGTTTGAAAATGGTTTGAAAGGAACCTTAAACCGGGCATAATCATTTTTTACTCGGAGGACTTCTTTTGATTATTCTAACCCTAACTTTTTGTTAATTATAAACCCTATTTTTTAATAGAATCTGAATCTAGCAAAAAATCTAAAATATTGTGTATATAAGTATTTTTCGTTTTAGCGTTTAGTTTTGACAGGTTATATTTTTAAAAAGTTTGGATTTTAATTTTTATTAAAAATTTTTAATACGAATATTCATCTTTATTTATCATAAATCAAAGTAAAGCAATCCAAAAATTAAATTATTTAAATACACAGAAAGGGATAAAAGGTTCATCATCCAGCACTATTAACCAGATCTGTGTATTTGTTACCACCAGTATAACTCCCAACTTATGCATGATAGTTACTAATATTAAATATATTAATAATTATTACGCTAATTGTAATATAGTACCTATAGTATTCCACGAGCGAGAATTGATAGTCATTATCCACAAAGACCGAAATGGCGAGAGTCGTAATAGGTCTGACAATTCTATAGAGTACTATACTTTTTCTACGACTTTTTTTATTTTACAGAGCTTTGATGCAAATCTTTTGAGGTTATTTTTCGTATTTTTAATATTCCTTGATTTTTTCTATATAAATTTTATTCTGTGGTTGAAATTACCAATAATCAATAGGTTACCCAGTGATTAATGAAATTACCCATAATCTGCAGTTTTGGTCCATTGGTCCGCACACGGTCTGAGGATGTCAAAAATTTAGTAATGAATTTCGTTACTTATAAAAAAATTCAAATGTAATGAATCGTTTATTCATTAGTCGTGGAAAAATTATTATAAAAAAAATTTAAGTTAAAAACAAAAATTCTTCAGACAGTATTTCTATTGTTTTTTCCTATAGATTCAGAATGTATTAAAAAATATAGCTTTACATTTAAAAAAACTGATTTTGGGTTATAATGACCATACAGATGTCCTCCTTGTAAAAAAATTATACATTGGTATAATGGTATCTGACGCTTTTCAAAATAAAATATCACTGTAATCGGAAAAAAATCCTTTACCTAAATAGAAGGGTGTGTACAAATCATGCTATTTGAAAAAATAAAGAAATATCAAACTTTTACTTTCATAAATAGAGAAATTAAAAACTACAGGGGTGGACCTACTTTCGTGGACACCCGGTATATTACGGAAGCAACCAGATATAGATAATTTAATTTGTAAATCAGAAAAAATTCAATTCCTGAGTCTTTTTAATATATGGAACAAAACGGAAGAATTTGTAGAGTTTAAAATGTCGCCGACATAATTGTTTAACGTCTTTATGAAGTCATCTGCATTTTTGTTAGAAAGAGACACGGTTTTGTAATATCTTATCATAAAATGTGTACAATAGGTAGTTATAGTTTTTTTTATAGTGTAGTTTTCCTTGGGTATGCTAACATAATTACATTATTTGCAAATATAGCACAATATGGGTAAATTTCGTAGATTTTACGGTGATTAGGACTTGCGCATGTGCTTTATGATATTTTATTTAATGGATGTACTGACGAAGTCCTGAGGAAGATGACTGTTGGTCGAAACGTTAGTTAAAAATAAATAATCTAGTTAAAGGTTTATTATGATCAATCGAAATGAAGAAACTTATTACAAATCAATTATGACCAATCACCATAGTAATTTTTATAAATCATCCTCCGGCCATTCCTTATCGTCACAGTTATAAAGTAATTTTCCCGTTAATGAGTTGACATTTACCCGACATTTAATTCAATAATAAATGCAGCATTGTAAAATATAACTCAATATGCTTACAAGATGCTTCTGAATGATGAAACTGCGACATTAATATGCGCCAATGAATAATGAATAAAATATGAAGCAAGAAAAATGAAACTAATTTACATGTGCAGGTGGCGCGCTGATCGCTACAAAATACAGGAAAAAGTGGGCCAAACATGACTGAATTAAAGCAATGACTTAGGTTAAACAATTGCAATTGTCCTCGTCGCGTATAAATTATGTCATAAAAGTGAATGACTTAATTAGCATTCATATATTTGTGTTTTATTAATCTGCGTTACGAATTTTTATTCTTAAATTAATTTCCTGTGTGGTCTTCTCTGAGATTTTTCAGATTACCGTTCAGAAATGCATTTCTAATTACATAACATGATTAATTATTAATATAATTAAAATTACATCTGAATCTGAAATTGCTTAGATTTATTATTTAAAACGTTCATTGTTTTAATATGCGAATGATCGCATGCATTGCTAATTATTTCTCTTTGTAATAAAAATCCACGTTATTTTTATTTTTATGGCTCAATTATAAACGTATATATTTATTTTATGACATTTTTTTATTTGTAATTATTATTGAAAGTATTGCATATAATCGTGATAAAATAATATTTCAGAATTCTTGGTTATTATTGGTTATTAGTGATTCTAATCTACCTTTATTATTTTATATGTCAGTGATTACTTCGAAATACTTAATTCAAAAAAAAATTGAAAAATTTATATTTTAAAAATTTTTAGTGATTTAGCTTCTGATACTTTTAACTTCTGTGTTACGTTATATCATAATAATTATGTTGAAACATTTATTTCACATGATATAAAGATGCAATTTATTTCAAAATTTGAAAAGCTCAAATCTTTATCCCTAAGGCATATACTTTATAAGCTCTTCTTCATTGCATACCTACATTGTTCTTTAAATGTCAGAAAGGTAACACATTAAAATTATACTTAACTACATAATAATTTTTGTTAATATTACTTCATTTACTTCAGGCATTATGATTTGTATTTAACTTATAATAATGCTCAGGTGTAACGATCCTATAAAATGAAATTTATGCAATTAATAATATTATTTATTTCAAACAAAGCCCGTCGGTTTAAACTACTCAATTAAAATCCAGCCGCGAATAGTTATCTTTTAATTTATAAGCAAATAAACATAAATCTTACACAACTTATTTATTATTACATTAAGCAACTTAAATACAAAATTATAATAAATATTTTAAAATTACCACTTGTCATTTTTTTGATCAAATCAATAATAAAAATATCATTTTTATAATTATTTGTTATTTTATTAAATTAGGAAATGTGTTCTAATATTTTAATGATTTTGGTCACATGTAATAAAATAAGTATTTCGTAATTTTCTTTGAAAGCTTAAGAGGATACTCGGTGAAATGTGTAACTCTGCATTTCGGCCGCAAAACTATTGAAAAATGGCTTACTTCTATGCAATAATTTGGTCACATCTTTATAAATATTAATTAATTTCAAACTATATCATTGAAATGATACATAGAACTAGTCCGGTAAATCGGTAAAAATTTGAAAAAAAAAATTATTAACTTCGCTATAAAGGCGAAAAGCATATTTTTGCACATTTCAAGATTTTTTTTTTAAATTTTGAGTAAAAAAATAGAAAAAATCGTCTTCCATCGTACTAACACAATAAACGTTCTTTCTAATGCAATTAAAATGTTTTATTTTGTTCAATTAGTAATCTCACCAAATGGTTTAAAAAATCACCATTTTTCAATACTTTTGCAGGCGAAATGCGGAGTTACACATTTCCTCTTAAATATAGATTGGCGGGAAATATTGTCAAAAAGCGAAAATTACCTTGACCATTGACTAAGATATAATGAAGGGACAAAAATTTGGGAATTCAACTTCTTTGTTATTATTTTTGAAAAATCGTGCTATGAAGTTTAGCGTCTCTTTTATCGTTTACTAACAAATTAAATTTAAATCATACTTTATTGAGGAGCAACTTATTGGACCCTGGGCCAAAATTACTATTGGCTGCTACAAAACTTGCCTTATCCCGAAATATTACCACCAATCTTTTATTTTTATTGGAAGTATTTTCCGATTTAGCCTTTTTGGGAGGAGAGCAATTAGAAAGGGAGCCTTGGGCTGCAGTCCTATTATAGACCGTAAACTTCCTTTTAATATTATTCAAAAACAGTATTGAGCCGATTTTTTTGTTTTGAAACGATTGAAATCATTAAATCAGATGACAATAGCGAATCATTGAAGAAAGCAAATTTATTATTAAATGGCTTGAGAACGTTTTCTTTCCTAATAGCTATTTTAGTGGAAGCTGGAAGTAAATTGCTCTCACTAACTTATACGGAGATCAGATACGATCTCTGGTGATCACTTATAAAGTGGAGTATAAAAGCATAAAGTACAACAAAAGTTTTGCTCGCCTTCTTCCATTTTTTTACAAAATGTATGTCAAAATAGTGCCAAATACTTAAAAACCAAAGAAATTGATCTAGTTGTTGCTGAAACTTAAAAATTGAATTCAAAATATTTATGATAAAGTCAGAGAAAATGTTCATCGAATAGTCAGTTTCATCAGTGTGCAGAAAACGAAAATAGAAATAATACTCCATTTGATAGAAACGTGAAGAGCATTACAGAAGGTTTATAACTCATGTAGAGTTTATAATTATGAAGTCTGTAAAATTTTGTCACAATTTTATGGACCACCAGAAGAATATTGTCTGTGGAAGCAGAAATGGAGTTTAGATAAAGAAAATTTACCAACCACTGCAGTTGTGATTGTGTGAAAAGCTCAACTCATAATGCTCCCCTGTTCTAGGATTCACAGTTCTTAATAATTAAATAAAAGATGACGCAGATTTCCAATATACGCCTTTATTTATTTCTTACAAAATTATTTAACTCTAACGACTATCCATAACCAATGTTAAACTGGAACTCTCGTAGACCATCGTCCATCAAGTCTAACTTGGAATTCTAAAACTATTACTCTAAGCTCTAATTGTAAACCGTAAACCTAAACTCTCATTCTAAACTTCGACTCTTCCCCTTTCGGGTTCTTCCAGAATTCCTCTTGGTATTCGAAAGTAAGACATGATAATCCCTTATTTAAGAATTCGCATGTAGGAGACAATCCGGTCCTCTGATCGGATTAACCTTGATGGCAATACATTAGGAAATATTGGACAAATATGCCAGTAGCAGAGAAAATAGAAATGTAAATTTAATTTTATAAATTTTCTATTTTTTATTTTTGTGATTTTTTGTAATATTTGTTTAAGAATTCGTTTCCTGTTTTTAATTTTACTGAATTTAAAAAAATGGCTCTGTTAATCTGACAATTCTAATTATGCGATTCTAAATTGAATTGATGGATAATGTATTTACCTACAGAGTATACTCTAATAGGGACACTCTGGTCAAAATTAAAATTTTTTAATTAGAAACCATTGTCCATTACAATCCATATTATAAATTAAAAGTCCAATTTAACTGATTTGACCAGAATCTGGGTATTAATATGATCATTTTGAATAAAATTTACTTAATTATTTCAGATTTGTGACAGGTCTATTAATATTGGATGAGTTCGTGTTCGTAGATATGTGAATAAATAAAATAATAGCCTTTCGAACCAATTTTATTCCAAAAATCCAATGTACAACATCGTCAACGTTTCGGAGATAGATTTTCTCCTTCTTCAGGACAAAAAATTACAATTTTAAACGTCACTAATTTATATGTCAATTGTTAAAAAAAGCTCTATTAATATATACCTCATAAAGAAAAATCGATTAGATCAAAGATTTTTTTACATTTTGTAAGAGTCCACAACAACGAATTGGAGAACGTATCAGGTATTTTAAGGACACCCTGTATAAAAATAAATATATTATTTATCATGAATTTTAACAGTAAAAAAGATTTTTTAATTTAAGCTTTCACTTACTACTTTATGAAGATTTTTAAACTTTTTTGTTTTAAATGAATTTGTGATTGTAAAAATTATAATGGAAATATTAAATAATCAAGTTCTATTCAATTGCATATTTGAGTCGTATTTTTGTTTTTTTGGACTTTTAAAATAATAACAAAAATAGTTGGATATGTAATGACTATAATTATGCATCCTTGTTATTATATAAATAGGATGAGTAATTTTAAATTTAATCTTTTGTGAACATAAAGTAAGAGTCTATTAAAATAATTGTGGTATAATTAGATAGCAATAATTATGGTTACTGATTGCAAAAATTTGTAAACTATAATTTAGTATTAGCGTTGAAAGTTAAACTAGTTATCTTATTTTAAAGTAACTGCAACACTTACAATTTCTTAATTTAATAATAATTTTAGTTTTCTAAATTTGTATTAAACTAAAATAAAAATAAATAATAGTTATATGACGAATATTTTAAAGTTTGACATATTAAAAATTATTAAAAAAAATTTCAGTCATCTTTTCACTTCAATTATAATAAAATCATCATTTTTTAAGTTATGGATTTTGGGAAAATCGGCAAAATTCACGTTCAAATTTATAAGCATGTATTCAGCGACCGTGATGAAAATTTTAGAGACGTTGTTAAAGTTAATCACGTCTTTAAGAAAATATTTCTTATGAAGAAATATTTTTTAATCACGTGATTAACGATAATGACGTCTCTAAATTTTTCATCATGGTTGCTGAATACACGCTATCGTCTCTACATTTTAGCATCAATTTTTGCAGTTATTAATGTATACTTTTGTAACTTAATTTTATATAACGGTTTTTTTAATAACAAAAATAAGATCATCTGAAAGTTGAATAGTAACTGTGTATAATTCGTTTTCTTATTAAATTAAATTGGTTTTGAAGCATATTATTTAATGATAAATATCAAGAATGTATTCAGATATTTCTATAAATTTTAAGATAAAATTATTTATCATTTAAATACTTTCGCAAGTATAGAGCATAATTAAAATATAAAATAATTATTAGTGTGGATAACTGCTTTAAAACTAAAAAAGTGATGAAGCAGAAAGATAATTAGTTATTGTTTACAGGCGCCTGATTTAAATACTTAACACCTACTTATTACAAAGGACTTAGATAAAAAAGGAAAGTTTTTAATAAGCCTGACCGTGCCTTCATTTAACAAATCATGTAGTTGTAATTGTTAAATAATAATACGATTCTGCTAATGATTATTAGATTATTTAGTATTAAGTATTATACGTTACAAAACATTAAATATTCAAGAAAAACTTTTATCATTAATGTTATTATATCATAGCTCATAGGTATTTTAAGGCGATTAATTTAATACTTTGTGAAATAGAATTTGTGTAAAAAGTTTTTTATGTAATTTGTAGCTTTTTAAAGTCAATTTAAATATATTTTTGTTTTATTAAAATTACAAAAAACCTTAAATAATGAATAAATTGGTACTAAATGATGAAAATTCTACTGTTACTTTTTATAATTATACCGGGTGGAAATGAAAACCGGGTCACCTCTATAACTTTTTTATTTGTGAATAGAAAAATTTTAAATTTGGCTATGTTCTATGGTTCAAAAAAACAAATTTTATGTGGATTTTTTATTTTCGAAATCACTTCCGGTTTCACCGGAAACACCATGAACTTTGTTTTTTTAAATGTAACATCCCATATTTTTATTCATGACTTAAAATACTTTTAAAAAAGAAGTATTTCTGAGATATTAGTTTTTATTTTTTTTTGTAAAAAAAATTTTTTTCATAAAAAAAAAGGTTTTCGAAGTCGGTGAAAAGTACCAAAACTAATTCTAAATAATTCAAATACCTAAATAAAAATGTAATTTGAAAAAAAATTTAAGTGGTTTTTGAAGGGGTAGGGGTATGTGTTTGTGATACATTTTTAATTTTGAAAAATCCCGAGTACAAAAAATATGATAAATTGGGACAAGTAAATTGATTGCACCCTACATATGGGGTACCAAAATAATCGTTATAAAATCCTCTTTTTAAAAAGTCGAATGACCCGGCATCATTGCATTTAAAAAAAGTGAGATATTTGATAAAATCTTCATTAACTAAGTTTAAAAATTAATAGTTCAAAAGCCACTTAAATTTTTTTTCAAATTACAATTTTATTTAGGTATTTGAATTATTAAGAATTAGTTTTGGTACTTTTCACCGACTTCGAAAACCTTTTTTTTTTTGAAAAAAATTTTTTTTACAAAAAATAAAAATAAAAACTAATATCTCAAAAATACTTCTTTTTTAAAAGTATTTTAAGCCATGAATAAAAATATGGGATGTTACATTTAAAAAAACAAAGTTCATGGTGTTTCCGGTGAAACCGGAAGTGATTTCGAAAATAAAAAATGCACATAAAATTTGTTTTTTTGAACCATAGAACATATCCAAATTTAAAATTTTTTTATTCATAAATAAAAAAGTTATCGAGGTGACCCGGTTTTCATTTCCACCCGGTATGACTAATGCACCATTATATTCAAAATTAAAATCAAGACTTCCAGTTAATTTAGTTAAAAATGTAGTCTATAATATTCCATGTTTAAATTGTGATCAAATGTATATTGGACAAACAAAGAAATATAATAAAGATAGAATTTACAATCATTCTTATGATTGTAAACTAAATAATATTAATAGGCAAAATAAGACTGCATTAAGTATTCACCATTTTAACATGAATCATGATTTTGATAATTATAAAATTTTGGACAAAGAGCCTAACTATCATAAAAGATTTATCAGTGAAATGATTTTTATTAAAAAGTTTCAAGATAACTGTGTTAATTTAAAAACTGATACAGATAGTTTAAGTAAAGTTTATTCTTTTTTAATAGCAAAATTATAGTTATTTAATAAAGTTTTATCTTCTTTGATAGCAAAATTATAGTAATTTTCAATTTATTTTATCTAGCAATTTTCTAAATTTTTTTCAAGTTTGTTTACATCAGTGTCATTTTCTATTTTGAATTTTACTATTTTTGTCTTTAAATATTGAGATCAAGTATTATCCATTTTTACCATTTATTTTTATAATTTTATTGAAAATATTATTTTTATCTTCATTTTGTCAAACAATTTTAATAAGGTGATCACACAAATTCAAGTAATAATTATTTTTAACTTTTTATTTATTGTTTTACCAATTTTTTGTATATAATATATGTTTCTTTTAGTCATGATTAAGGCAAGAATTGTTGCCGAAACGTCGCCTCATTTTTGTAAATGATTATCTAATAAATATTGTTCGATAAAACTGTTATTTTTTGGAATCTTTAATTAAACAAAGAACGAACGTAAACTTTATATTTAAAAAACCTTAGAAAAAATCTAAAACAATTTTATCAACCTCTCTTTTTAAGATATTAATAAAAAATAAAACGTAAATTTGGCAAAATTGCTGCCTAAAATTAGGTATTTCACAAATTTCAATAATCTCAAAAGAAGAACTAATTAAAACGAAATAAATTTAAACATGAGGACAAACCGTAAAAACCAGTAGTGTTACTAGGGAGTTGTTTACATGTAAAAGTGATCAGTAAATTAAACTACTAAATGTACTCAATTCACTGAAACGTTTTTACTTCTGGTTGGTCAATAAATAGTTATTTTTATGTATATAGATATATTATAAATTGACCTCTCAGTAGCAAAATCCTCACAGCGAATTGAGATTACCGAATATTTTAATTTACTGATCACTTTTATATGTAAATATAAGTCCTTAGCAACACTACTGAACACTTTTCTAGAAGGTGAATAAACCGCCCCTAAAGAAGATAGTCGGTGAAACTGGGTATAAATTTCGATTTCTGCAAAGAAGCAGAAAAGACGAACGGTTAGTTGAAATCGAATAATTTTTTATGCTGCTTAATGATTCCATAGTTCAGTCGATGATGTTTTTAGTTTTTAATTTTTTTTTTTAATTTTCACCTTTTGGTTGGGCCCAAAAATATGCAACTTTTAGGCTCAATTTACAACCTTATTATGAAACTATTTAAAAAAAATAAAAACATCATCTGCTAGTCCCTTTAATATACTTTCAGGATAAATTTGCCAAATTCAAATCGATTAACTCTTAATGAAGTTATGTTTATTTAAAAAAACCTCCGAATAATCGCCTAAAATTTCTTTCGCACAGTTATATGTTTCATTCTCCCATCGCATTTCTAAGGGACAGAGAAGTCGTAGTTAAACATTTTGCCGCCTATCTTAACCTACAAATTTCATAAAATTACATCTACTTTTTTTCAAGCCACTACAAAAAATCAAAAAAATACCAAACGCCAAATAGATGAAAATTAAAAAACTATATAGTTTCAATGCATCAAAAACGAAATGTCAACAATGCACGATTAACTCAATTATAAACTGAATTTTTAAATTAAGTGTTAATGCATAGTAATTTATGTTATTAATTTTATAAAAAATATATTATTATTATTAGAAGAATGTAATTATATGTAAATTATATACACGCTCTTAATAAACGTAAAATATTAATTTTGTATTGGAAGTCTGATAAAAAATTATTATTTCATAAGTAGGTATAGGACATAAACTGATTCAAATGTACTTAAATTTAGAATCAAAAAAATTAAACCGAATTTTACTACTAGTTAGTAATCAAAAATCAAAAGCATTAATTAATTTTGCATATATAACTAAAGAAATCTTCGAATATCAAAACGCTGAGGTTTTCGGTAAAATCTTTATAGGTAAAAGTTGTTTTTCCTTACTTAAAAGTAGTTCTTTTTTTCATAAAATATTATCTGTAAAAAAATGATGCGCTCAATTTAAAAAGCAGAAGTTTACCTTCAATTGACTTTATTAACCAACATTACCATTTTGTTTAAAAATTGAAAATAAAGTTTCATCGACACGTCGGCGAAATAACGGGTGTGCTCGGCACATGGTCCCGAGCCCCAAAGGGCCCATTCAGCAAGTAGGAAATTAGTTATTTTAAATTTTTGTTTCTAAGAGCTATTCAGGAAAGTGGGACCAAAAATAACCTTACATAATTTTTAAAGATAATTTTAAACTAATATATTAGAATATGAACATTCTCTAATAACATTTGTATAATTGCATTAATATAAGACCTTATATACAGGGTGAGTCGGGGGGAGTGCGTCAAATTTCAGGAGTGTATTCTACAAGTCAATGTAAGGCAAAAAACCAAAATTTTGTTATCCAATTTTTATTAGTTTTCAAGTTATGGCATATTAAAAATGTAAGTAGCAGATTTAACTTTATTCATGGAACATTTTGAAAGATATTCCCACGCGTCTATACACATTTTTATGCTCTGCTATGAACACCAGCCATTACTCTTCTAAGTTCCTATAGTTTTTTTTATTAGAGCTACATCACACATAATACCTCGAATTAGTACATTCCGAATACCATCCTATTCTTTATAAATCTTAATTTTTAAGCAGTTCTTCAAGCAAAAATCCTGATTGAAGGTCTGAGGACCTTGAGGACCATTTAAAACTATGGCAACCAATCCATGACCAAAGAAAAAAGTTATGCAAGTATTGCAAACTTTAATTTTTAAAACACTATAATTCAAAAACGAATAAAAATTGGATAGCAACATTTTTGTTTTTTTTACCTAGTATTCATGAGTAGATTACACTCCTGGAATTTGATGCACTACTCCCAACTCACCCTGTATATTAAAAAAATCACACAAGGCGCTTTTCCTGGGGACTCAGTTTTTAGCAACGTCCTGTTTGCACGCGGCCCCAGTCACCTCTAGGCAGAGGTGGGCAAAATACCTTTTTTTTAAGTATTTGAAATACAAAATACTTTGTTTTTAGGTTTATTTGAAATACTTTGACCAAAATACGAGTTTAAAATAAAAAATAAAATCAGAAAAGTTTTTTCTGATTTTATATAAAACCTACAGAAAAATGTTGAAATAGGAAAATATTTTCAAAAACTGTTTTAGACGAATAATTAATAAATTAAAACTGCAATAAGTACGTGAATTCCAACGATTTGTCTTAAAAAAATAAAGATTCAATATATAAGGTTGGATGAAAATGTGTAATACAAAAAATTGATTTTAAAAACTTAAAAATTAATTGAAATACTTTTTGCTACTTGAAAATACAAAATCCTTTTTAAGAAAGTTTTTCAAATACAAAATAAAAAGTACTAAAAGTATTTCAAATACTATTTCAAATAGATACTTTTATTTCCTATGCCTCTAGGTACGCCACTGCTTCGACACCACTTTTTTAGTGACGAAGACGTTTTTCATTGACGTCAATTTTATCACCATTATGGAACCGGGCCAAAAGCCGATAGGGGCAAAACGTCAAAGGAAAATAGGTCCAACAACAAAAGACCAACGTGGACAAAAGGCCGAAAGAAAAACTGACGAATGTTCAAAGAAAAGACCGAACAATAAATGGCATTAACCTAAAATTTACTTAAAAAACGTACTTAAACTGTTTACACTTTGATACCAAGCACTTTTTAGTTTATTCTTCGTACAATCGTACAAAATTTTCAGCTACGTCAGGTTAGGTGGGCTTTTTTCGTTTATCTACTTAGGTTCAATTCGGATTTTATTGTTCGGCCTTTGGATATTTGGCCTTGTGGGATAGATCCTAATACTACCTTTCCACCGACAGACCTATTTATCGACACATATCAAATTACCTTTTTATCGACAAGACGAACAATACTTTTTCATCAACATAGGCCTTTCACATAAACTACCTTTTTGTCGATGACCTTTTGATCTTCCATAGACACTATCTGTCGACAAAGTCGTTTGATCGACTACAGTTACATCGACATTATAAATGTGTACTTTTGATTTTTTCGTTTGGTACCTCAAGGTACATTATTAATGGATAATAACAACAATACTTACGACAATTTCACCTTTGAAGTAAAATATTAATTCGCAGAATCCTTAAAATCGACTGATCAGTCGACGAACTCTATTTTGGCATCTATGCATTTATTTTCTCATTTTTGAACATATTTATAAAATATAGATTTTATCGCTTTTAAAAGTTTTAAGTTTATGCAGGATGTTCCGGAATAACCGTGCTAAATACTTTATATTTCAAAAATACTTCCTGTATCACCTCAAAAATGTTGGCACAGTTATTCAGAGACACCCCATATAACTTTATAAATTTGTTTTAGAAAAAAGTATTCATGAGTTTTATTTAAAATTTAAATAATCATGAATGTGTGTTACTATACACTACTTTGATTGATGTTTTATGTTAAGGAATATATAATTTTCTACTTATACGCAGAAAATTATTCATTCCTTTTGTTGCTGCAAAAAATAGTGAATGGGTTAAAAAATCCACTGCAGAATTTTAAACCTACAACCTTGTGATATTTGACGTATACACTTTCTACCTTTGTATTATTTTACTTTTTTTAAAGAGTTTTTAGACATTTATTAAAAAAAATATTTTTTTTTAATAACGAATAAATGTTTTTATCAAAATAAAATTTTATTAAATCTAATTCTGGGAGTTTCAGCTACCAGTAGATGGCGCTTTAAATTGCATAACATGGCGGATAACAGGTACTTGTCAGTGTCAAAAATTGTTCCTAATAGGTACATATTCAACAAAACTCAAATAGATTTATTATTTAAATCTTAAGGCGATAGTCGGCAAATTTGAGCGCTTGAGTTTGAAATTCTCTTGATATTTGCGATTTTGGTCATAACTTTTTTTCTAGTGGAGCTTTTTTAAAATTTCTTTTTTTGGTATAAAGAAGAGTCTTGTGGCTACCAATTTCTTCTTTTTTTGTTTTGGTAAGTCAAACCAAATAATCATACGGCAGCAGTAAAACGGGCTCTTTACAAAAAATGTTCGCTTAGCGGCTCCTTGAAACATTCTAAAAAACTAATTGAAATAATATTTTTTTCCAACGCTAGAAATAAGTTAAGATATAAACGAAGACATTAATGTTGCGTTTTCTTGTTTTAAATATATTTTTAAATTTTTTACAGCATCCCAAAAATTTCTTAAAATTTTACTTAATTTTTGGGATGCTGTAAATAGTTTAAAAATATATTTAAAACAAAAAACGCAACATCAAAGTCTTCATTTATATCTTCACTTATTTCTAGCGTTGGAAAAGAAATATTATTTCAATTAGTTTTTTTAGAATGTTTCAAAAAGCCGCTAAGCGAACATTTTTTGTAAAGAACCCGTTTTACTGCTGCCGTATGATTATTTGGTTTGACTTACCAAAACAAAAAAAGAAGAAATTGGTAGCCACAAGACTCTTCTCTGTACCAAAAAAAGAAATTTTAAAAAAGCTTCAATGAAAAAAAAAATATGACCAAAACCACAAATATCAAGCGAATTTCAAAATCAAGCGCTCAAATTTGCCGACTATCCTCTTAACTAATGCTTGAAATCAAATATAAATCACCTATTTTCTAGGTTCGTACTTTTCCCACCAGAGAAATTTTTAATAGTTTTAAAGGCTTTTGTATATTCCACCTAAAATTGATACAAAATTTAATCATAATAATTTAGTATCCCGTTTTGGTCATAACTTTTTTTCTACTAAAGCTTTTTTAAATTTTCTTGTGGCTATTTTTTGTCTTTATCGGGCAAATCAAACAGTTTTAATGTTATAAGCAATCAGAGCACTTTGTAAAAATTGCGCGCTTTTGACTGATTTAGAAAATTCGATAAAACAAAAAGTTAGAACATATTTTTTTATGCCACTTTAAAGAAAATGCTTAAAATAAAAACTTGTGCATCCTGTTATGTTTTATGTATTTTTGTTGTATTTTTATAACAACATGATTTTTCTTCTAAATTTTGCCTCATTTTCAAATCACCATATAAACTTAATAAAAGCGCTCAAAACAAAACAGGATAGCAAACGATGTCATTTTAAGCATTTTGTTCAAAGCGGCAAAAAAACGAATAATATGTTATCACCTTTTGATTTATCGTAGTTTCTATTAAAACTATCAAAGGCGCGAAACTTTTACGTTTTACTCAATAAAGACAAAATTTTCAACAAATGATAGCTGCAAGTCTTTGTAATCCAGGAAAAAAAGTAATTTAGAAAAAAAATTGGGTGAAATTTTTTTTATGAAATGCAAGTATCAACTGCATTTCAAAATCAACTTATTTGTACTTTTTTGATATAATATTAAAATCTAAAAATCGGCAGCTTGCATTGTTTGAGTATTTTTTTAAATTCGGATTTAAAGTACGAGGACGATATTGTGGCATAAGAATTTTCCGGCCACTTCCGGATTTCTCCTGATGTCGACCATTTAATTTTTGAGAAAAATATCCTTCTTTTAAATTTTGTCAATTTTTGAATTGTAATTGATGAAAAAATAAGAGGAAATAATAACAAAAAAAGTACAGTTCTTGTAATTTTATAAACCTAATACAACAAAAATACCTTAAACCATTGTAATATGATTAAAATGGTACTACAATGTAAACATTTGTTATTTTAATTTATGTCTATTTTTTGCATAATTTGTATAAAGTTATATTAGAAATAATTACCAAGTACTTATGTTTAATTTATGACTTTAATTTATATACGAATAATCAAATATAAGCTTAATATCCCTATTATTAAATGTTAATCGGTGCATTAATTAAAATCTTTAAGTCTTGACAACTTCTATTTAACTTGATCCTGTCTTATTAATAAACATTAAACATCAACTCAACGAAGAAGTGATTTTTAAATTAATTTAAACTTCCCATACCCGATTCAATGACAAAGATCTTCAGTACATCGCAGAAAAAGTAAAAATAATACTTCACTATGGAGGCCTGGCCAAGGCTACTCAAAACAGTTATTAGATCAGAATTTTAAATAAATTTAAATAAATTAATGAAAGCAAAATATAGATAGGTATGTAGTTTTATTATACAGGGAGCTTTCGCTAGGTGATTTCTTTCATTGTAGGCGATAAATGGAAATTAATGAAATTACCTGCAATTAGTAACTAATATAATATTATAGATATTCAAGTTGATTAATCTAACAATATTAACGCCATAGGCCCTTGGCTCCTTCGTTCATCGCCTCCACGGCATGTTGCGCAACATACAACAGAAAATGTTTCAAGTTGTGTCATCGTTGTTGATTAAATGTAATTGAATAATTAATAACCGAAGTTGCTGTGATAAATGGTGGTGTTGTAAGAAAAGTAGCGCTTCCGGATTATTCTAACGTCTTGTTCTTTACATTTTCCATCACACTCGTTACATTTAAGTCGTAAAATAGTTACTTTTACTGATTTAAGTATTATTGATTTTCCATTATTAATGAGTTCATTATAAATTTTACACGCTGACTTACTTTCAAATAAAAAATATACGAGTGACACTAAACATTATATTATTACAATGATATTGTATATGAATCATTTATACACAATATGAATGACATATCTCAAATATCGAAATCTCCGAGATTGATATTGATGGTATGTAAGTTATAGTAATTTTATCATGTGTTTCATAAAAGAACCAACATATTCGCTAGTTTAATAGTTTAAACAATATTTTTATACAGGGTATAACAAAACTAACGCATAATAGTCTTTTTAATTTAAAGAGTTACATAGGAAAGTTAAATACAAAAGTTTTTCGGTTAAATTTAGGAGATATTCTGGCATTTTTAATTTTATTATTATACTTATAACTTTCTCTATTTTGTTGCTAAAGTAACCAACTATTGATTTTAAATGGCATTAATATGGTTTTTTGAATCTTTTAAAAGACCTAACTTCTCTGTGTTTGGCAATGCTATTTTATAATAAAAAAAAATAAAATTTTGAAAATTTTTATCAACTTTTAAATAGATAGATAGATTTTTTAGATATATTTTTTTGGATAGTAAATAACCTTCTGAAAAAAAAGTTTTCAACAATTTAAAAATTTTATTAACTTTTACGTTATATGTATAACTTCATAAGGATTTAAAAAAATTCTAGTTCTTAAGAAATTATTTCATAATGATATTTACAATCCAAATTAATTTTTCTTCAATTTTTTTTAATTTTTTTATTTATCATAATATAGCATTGCCGAATACAGAAAAATGCGCTCTTTTAAAAGGTACAAGAAAACACAGTAATGCTATTTAAAAAACAATATTTGGATGCTCTAAAAAAAACTAAAAATACCAAAATATGCATCGAAATTAACTGAAAAACTATTGTGTTAAATTTTTTTATGTAACTCTTTAAACCAAAAAGTTATAGCTATTGTGCGTTACTTTTGTTACACCCTGTATAATTTTGTTCATAGAAAATTAAAGTCAATGATCTAAATTTAAATGGTTGAAAACAAACATCGAGAATGGCCTAAAAGTACCTTAACTTTGGAACTCTCTAATTAAATCAGCGCAAATATACAATAAATATACAATAACACCCTTAAGACCTCTTTAGACGGGCGTAATTTGTTACTAAAATTTTGTTCCCAAATCGACTGCGCAATGTGCAGGCCTTTAATCACATACATGGCATAAATTTATCGATTCAAGAGTGACAACAATTTCTGCACAAAGTACCGTTAGTTGTGATACTTATGTATTATTTTATAAGGTAGAGGAGGAAGATTGCCACATCAGTTATGAGACACTTTTATTTGTTTTTTCATATATTTGTTTCTTTGTTTATTCTTTCATATAAATTAATTGTAGCCTATAGAATCGGCGGGAAACATTTTGGCAATAGTAGTTTTGTTTTTTTAAACAAAATTTGACTAATTTGTTCGAGCAAATCACTTTCTTCTCTTTTTAGATCTATGGGAGATAATGAGACGGAATATGATTTGCTCAGATTTGATCGAGTGTTTGTTTTCATGTTTTCCGTTTAAATGGACAACGTCGGTCGATTTTATCGGAAATTTCCATTGAAAGAAGTTCCTCAATATCGAATGTAGTCACTCTTAACAAAATTACAAAAGGAGCTACCATCATTTAAGAGAAATTACAACACTAGCTTTATTTAGCTATATTTTTGGTAATTGGGAAGCTATAATAATAAAAGCAGTGCAGCAGTAGGTACTAATACCGGCAACAGTTGGAATATCCACCTCGCACTGAATTTGGTTTGGAGTTTGGTCACCCAACGCTGTTGGCCACATGTTTGCAGATTAAGGAGTTAGGCCACTCTAGAGGCAGAAATAATAGACTTATTACTTATTATGGAGATTTATTTCAGAGGATCAATGAAATAAATCGAAATTCTAAGAAGAGGTCTTTGTTAAACAAATAACAAACTATAAAATGTAATATTTTTGAAGCCATACAGTTAAAAATGGCGAGCTGTACAGCATCTCTACCAAGACGCCTTCATTTCTGGTGGGAAAACGGCCTGACCAGCAGCTCCTGTAAATTTTAAGTTACTACGAAAACCTATTTTTTTTTTGATATATTGATTTTTGCAAAAATGGCACCTTTCTGAAGTAAAAAGGTAAAAAATGCCATGAAAAATACCTATAAAATTACCTATAACAAAAGAACTATTCAATGTAATGAAAAAATCTTACGTACTTCTATAGGGAATGTAATTTTAAATATGCAGTTAAATTTTGAAGTCAATCGGTCAAGAATTGTATGAGTTAGGAGTCCGCCCGATTTGAGAAATGTGGTTTCGAAAAAAACGCCTTCAAAGTTTTTTTATATACCTATCTTCAATCTGCGATGCCTGCATTATACAATTGGCTTTCCACATTAGAAATATTGTTCAACAATAACCTTTTGTCGCGTAATTTTTGAGATATAATTTCGATTTTTTTAAAATCCTAGAGTGGCCTAACCCCTTAAAGTAACTGTATCCAAGAAATTTGTTGTCAACATCTTGCCAAAAATGTTGGCAATAGTTTATCTATTGCAACTAGCAACAGTTGCAACAAATGTTGTCCGGTGTATACTTAGGATTCTCCTCAGAAATTATTTTTTAAAGATTTGACACTTTTCTTGTATCTACTTTTTTTACAATCCCCGTCTTTTATTATTAGGTAGATAATACAATCTACGTCTTTATTTTATTATTTTTTATGTTTTCATTAAATTAATGGCATTATTTTATTTTTGTAACTTGTTTTTTCTCACAACCTTTGAAAGACTGTAGTCCTCTTAGAAAACGAAATCAGAGAGGTTAATTCGAAGTTTTTATCTTAAAATTAGTGGTAGAATCGGCTTAAAAAATTGGCGGTTTAATTTCGACTCACCCTGTATAAATTGTATTTATATCAGCAACATTTAGATTAGATGAAGCCATTGAAATATCTGTACTTCATTTTCAAACTAGTAAGTAAGTAATTTATTTATGTTTACAGAAAGAAGTTTACACAGGTCAAAAATACAAAAGTACAAAAACTAAAACTATACAGATACAGATACAGATACAATTTACATATCATTAAAATTAAATAGACAGAATTCACTTAAAGAAATAAAAAGCATTTGATATAAGAAAATCCTTAATTACTGACTTAAACTTCAAAGAACTGAGCGATCTGATCTCAACTGGCAGAAGATTAAAAAACTTTATACTGTAATAATTTGCGCCATCTTGGTTTCTGGTAAGACGAAACCTGTTTGGATACAAATGTGTTTTATTTCTGGTGTTGTACTCATGTATATCCTGGTGGGTAAGGAATGAATTTTCATTTTCTTTTATAAGAAGTAGGCACTCTAGTATATACATGCATGGTAATGTCATCACATTTAAACTTATGAAGGAACCCCTACAGTCACTTCTATACCCCAGATTATCAATAATTCTGATTATTTTTCTTTGGAGGGCGAACAATCTATTTAAAATTACCGAGTGACCCCAAACAAGAAGACCATATTTAAGGTAGCAATTGAAAAGGGCAAAGTAACTAGTACGAAGGATCTCCTTCGGGACATTGTTTGACAAACTTCTAAAGAGAAAAACCACTTTATTTAATTTTGCCGCTGTTGTCTCACCATGTTCATGAAAATTGTACATACCAATTTTTGTAAAATGTGTAGATGTAGTTTTCTCGGACCTAGCCTTCGATATATTAAATTCAGCATTTAGCATCAAAGCACGATGGTCCGAAAAACATACACCTATGAGACTTGTATCTAAAATATCCTCCCCGATGTTAGTAAAAATGTTGTCGAGAAGATTCTCATTTCTGGTAGGTAAGTAAACACATGAGTACAACCCAAAACCTTCCATAAAATCTTTCAGCTGACATCTAGGCTCATCTTTCAAAAGATAATTAATGTTGAAATCACCTGTAATTATAGCATTAAAATCATGAAGATGAATTTTACATAAAATATTATTTAAAATTTCGTAAAAAATCTAGGAGGAGTGACAGGAAAAAACAGCTTACACTAGAAAAATAAGCAAACAGGTTTTGGTAGAAATTTTAGGTTATTTTGGCTTATATTGAGGGTGTCCCAAAATTCATTTTATAGGCCATATTATCTCCGTTAGTTGAAAAGATAAAAAATCAAATCAAAAAAGCTTTTAATGGCATCACCCTTAAAATACTAAAGACTTGGCCTTCTTTAAGACGGGGGTGAAAAAAAAGTTGATGATGGCCACTTAAGGATAGTAAAAGCCAATAATATTTTAAGGCCAGAATTGGAATGCCAATTTAATATCATTAAAAACTTTATTGATTTGATTTATCTTTTCAACTAACGGAGATATAGCCTGTAAACTGAATCTTGGGACACCCTGTATATTATGCCTAGTTTACTTCATAGATCTTATAGAAATAGCCCGCCCAAATTTTGTATTATGCAGTATTTTGTAGTTTAGGTCGAATGGTATAACGTCCACCCTCTAATTAGCGAGAGGATTTTTCCCGATTACTGTGGTACCAAATATGAAGGTATAAACCTCAAGTTTACTGTTTTTTTTTCAAAAAAAAATCCAACATCATTTTTTGTAAAAGAGTTTTTTATCACTAACATAACTCAATGTTTGATAAACGCATAAAACTATTTGGTATCATTTCCGGTAAATATCAATAAATGTGTTTTCTTATTAGTCCATATAACATATTAACCCTTTATTGCATGAATTTTTTTTAGCGTAGAAAAAAAATTAGGAGGTATAAACACTCACACAAATTAGTGAAAAAATATTTAAAAAAATATATTTAAATTTTTAGTATGAAAAAACTACAAAATATGGTGCGTATCAAATATGGTACAGTATGCATTAAATACTAATATTATTAATTTCACTCCGTGTGGAAACGAGCTAAACAATTTCTTTCTTTGTTCAAACACAGAGCCACTTGACATTTTCTGCAATAGATATAAGATTGTGAGTGGCAGTCAGGATATTTCTCTGAGCTGTTCTCCATTCAGGTAGATGGTTAATCAGCGGGCCCACGTTTCTTTTTTCTTGCATAGGCATCTTCAATGTTGCTACTAGGTCTACCTCTTTTTCGCTCAATTCTCGGCTTTCCAGATTTACATAAAGCTTGAGCCGTAGCTATTTTGAAATCTGCAAGTGGCATGTAAGTATCATTTTGCCTTCTCCATAATAGCCAACTATTTACAACAGTCGTATCTAACATGTGGAAGAATATTCGTAGATACCACTTCTTGGATCTTATTTTGATACGACAGTGTCCAAGCATAGAATCTAACAGATCTGCACCTCCCATAAATTCATTATATTTCAATATACTTTCAGGACAGTCTATTATTTTATAACATCTGTCCTTTCTAAAAAACCTTTTTTTGGTGCCAGCTGGTTGGGAGCCTACGTAGGTTGATAAAATTGTAACAACTTTATTGTCATACCAAGATACAACACTAGTTTTGACACCATTTATGTGAGCAATTTTTGCTTCAAATGCCCCTCTTCCCCTTTTTTTAAACTGTTTTTCCGATAACATTTGGCAGCCATGTACTCGATTCAGGCGCACGGTACCAAGAGGAAGTATATCATTTTTTGTTAAATAAACCATCAATGGAATGCTAATAAACCAATTATCAAAAAAACTTTATGGTTTACATGTTTTGGTATAACTTCAGCAAGTTTCACTACAACATTGCTGCTACTTCCAAAATCTGGACCGTCTGTAGAAACAGCATTATTTTGAGAGCCAACATAAATGTAAAAGTTGTAGCTAAAGCCAGTGATACCGCTTAGAACGAATACTTTGTATCCCCATTTATGAGGTTTTTTCGGATTGTATTGTTTGATCGTAGATCTTGATTTTGTAGGAATTATTTGTTCATCTACTGCAATGTTCTCTTCTATTGGAATCAAACTCAATCTCTTTTGTATATTTTTTAGTAGAGGGCTTATCTTGAACAATTTATCATGTCCTTCTATACCCTGGGCTATGAAATTCTCGTTGTTATTAAAATGAATAAAACGTTTTATTTCTTCCCATCTATTGCAAGTCATTACAGAAGACACAGCAGGATGGCCCAGATGTATAAGTATAAGTATAAGTATGTATAAGTTTGTTTGGGCAGTTATTTCCGAAATTATTTCTTTTGTAAATATAAATTTAAAAAACTCATACGGGATGTCTAAATCTAACACCTCTTGTGGCATATTTTGAAATTGTACAAATTTTATTTCATCCGGATCTTTCGTCAGGTATCCAGTTCTCCAAGTGCCTTGGTTCAACTTTTTCGCTAGTTCATTTAAAGGAATATTATCGTCATGATCGGATTCTGTATCTGATTTATAATCGTTAGGTTCATCCTCGATGTCATTATCATAGATCGAAATTTGGGCCTCAGCGTCCTCATCTTCAGAAAGATTTGAATCGTCACTTTCATTATCAGTTGGTATTTCTTGCACATATTTGATATTCCCATAAAAAGAATTTGGGTTCATCTGAAATTTACCATTTTTTTAACGTTGTTTTCCAACTGCATCACCAATAATTTATATGCATAGTATCCCATATATGACACAAAGTAATTATTGGAAACAGCTTGATAAAAAATGAAAATAGTATTACAAACTTACCTTCATGTAAAGTAGCAATACGTCTGCCATATAATAATATTTTTTGCATGCGATTATACATTGATCCCAGATGTGGTACACCATACACTTTTTGATTTATTTAATTTTAACATAAGAAATAAAATAAAAATGCGGTATGTATCAAATATGACTCACAATGCAATAAAGGGTTAACAGTTTTATATTTTCATAAATAAAGAAATGACAGTATTGGCTAGTTTAATATACACCTGGTATATGATTATTTCATTAAAATATTTTTTTCTACCACAAACCATTGCTTTACCACTTTCAGCGTATGCTTCAGATTATTGTTGCGCTGAATGCAATATCCCAATAGAAGATAACTGTCTGCATATGGACATATAACTTATTCAAGGATTCTAAATATCGTTCCCTTCCTGCAAAAAGTCACTAACTGACTTAAATGTAACTAATTAGTTCAATTGAACTTAATACCTAGGTTTTATCGTATCTTTCGATTATAAAAGTCTCTGACTCCTGAAAGGACATAGGTGCAATAAATATGTAAAACAAAAGTTAAAATGCGGTTTTACAAATTTCTAATTTATCTACCGGGTTTAATACTTTTTGCAGGAAGGGGACGAAATGCTGTTCCTCGTGCAGTAAAGCATGTTGCTCTATCTTTAATGTTGCGGGGATGCTTTCTGGTTTCTGGATGTGTCCCATTCTTGTGAAAAAAAGACAAGAGGAATCACTTTATAAAGAAAACGATTTTAAGAAAGTTTATGGTCCCCTATCTAGATAGATCTCATTTCATTCAATAATATAGTAACCCGAACCGTATGTATATTGCTCAATGAAGTGACATTCACAATCTTTTGATATTGTTATCCGACATAATATTATTTTACAATTTCATTTTTTCATTTTTAATGAAATAATAAGAAATTTCTAGATGTTGCTCTAATTATTTTAGTATAATAAGTTAATTTCTTACTAATTTTTGTAGCCGGTAATTTAAAAAAATATGTTGCTCTACTGTTTTCCAATACTTGCTGCATTTTACTCTAAAAAATCTATTGAATATCTTATAACTATTTTATTAATCACTGTTAGCTTATTTCATAAATTCTTAATAAATACACGTTTTACGATTTATTTTAATAAAATTATCTCATATATATTAAAGAAAAATGTAAACTCACTCCCAGCTAATAAAATTTTTCCGACTTTCCACCCGAGTAGTTCGATTGAATGCAGCTTAAAGCTCAAAGCCTTCTTTATCATTACGTAAAGATGATTTAACGTCTTCAATAATTACGTGGCTCAATAGTTACGTAAATTAACAATTTTAATAAATTAATAAAATGCAACGAAACGTAATTTATTGTTCAACTTGTTCTACCTTATTAAGGCAAATTTCAGGCATGGCTTTATTATAGCAGGATTCATAATAAAACCGTGTTAACTTCAAAAGGAAAATTTCTCATAAATTAATCTCAGTAATGACAAATTTACTATTTGTGTACATTCGTTTGGATGTAATTACTTTATGTTTTTTGTTCTAAACGTTTTAATAGGTGTAACTAGAGTTACAAAACAAGTATGTAAATTCATAAACTTAAGAGGAGGTCGTCTTTTTTATGTTAATGTAATTTTAAAGCAAATATCAGGGCCGTAATTTGGAGCAACTTTTAAAATTGTTTGGGCGTAACATGAATATGTATGCATATGGCTTTTTTGGGTCGAAAAAAAGTTGTTTAGGTGCGATTGGAAGTTAGTAAATCATGTGGTACTTCCTGATTGTTCAGACAACAATAGAAATATATTGGTTTGATATTTATTACCTACCTAATACTTAATTAAAAACCAAACTTGTTGGTTTTAATCTATTTTATACATCAATTTGTGTGTATATGTTAATTGGTTCCTTTCTATGGAAATATATTTCGTAACATACCTATAAGATTATTGTTCACCTATCAACGTTGTTCTTTAATTAAATTGTTGATTTTTTATTTACTCATATTTTTTGTACATTTATAATATTAATATAAATATACAGGGTGTCCCACTTTTTTCTAGCAGATACAGGGTGAGCTAAAATGATTGTAGTCAATTCAAATTTCCCGCCTAAAAATCTGAGGAATTTGTATGCTTCAAGTTCTTAGTAAAACAAAATCATGTCAAAAGGCGTAGGTGTAATTTTTACCGTTGTGTCAAAACTTCAGATTTTTGAATTTCGTTATTGTGCCTTCTATTTCATAAACGTCAGTTTTTATCAAAATTAATTTGCGTAAATCTTTGTTTTGTGTTAGCATCTGCCTCGAAAATGAAGAAAAACATTTTCAATATTTGACATTTGCTGTGAAATCAGAGATTTTGGAAAAAAATTTTGCTACGCCATTGGATTACTAGGGGATTTTCTTTTGAAGATTTCAGTTATAGGTTGGTGTAACTGAAATCTTAAAAAGAAAATCCCGTATTTGGTTGACTACATACGAAATCACAATCATTTTACCTCACCCTGTAGTAAAAGTCATTCAAAGCAATTTGAAAATTTTAAACTTTCAAAACTCTAACGATTTTTTGGGACACTCTCACAAATTCCATTTTTTATCTGAATCAAGGAGGTTTTCGATTTTGTTCTTAATTCTAAGCCAATCAAATTCGTTAATTTTTGAGTGGAAATTTATAACGCTCCTCTTTAGTTCAAGGCAAAGACAAAATCTAAATTATAATTATCGATTTAAAAAGATGATAATATGAAAGAAAATTATGCAGGTTGTTTCACAAAAATCATGAAACTTTTACAATTTTGATGTAATTCGCAAGGAATTTATTTTTTTCAGATTCACATTTTCTATCTAAAAAAATGCTGAAAAACAAGTTGAACAATCTATACAATTATATTAGGGATTATGCAATAATCGATTTATATTAAAGACTTAAAGATTTATTTTACAAAATAAATTTTTTTGATGCAAATAATATAGATCTTCTATTTAAAAAAGTAATAAATTAAATATTTTGAGGGTCTACCTTTTTTAACGAGTTGATTTAATCTTTAAAATAATCTTAATTCGGTTTAAGTTCATTTAATTAAAAAACATAGCATTCACTTCACCTGATTGAAGTAAAGAAGACTAATAAATATTTAACAAAAGGGCGTTTCAAGCTTACCTTAAACATGTTATCAATAAATAAAAAACTTCAAAATAATTACAACAGGTGCTTGAAGTGCTTTCCGCTTACTTCCGGCCATTAATAAGTGCTTTGGATAAAGGTTTTGTTCCTTATTAGTACAATTGCAATTTCCTTATATTCTTAGATTTGTCAAATTTTCATATTGAGTCACGAGACCTTTTGATTATCCTTTTCTAATTACGTAACTTTTCAAATATTTGAATTAGAATTACAAAGTTATAATAATTCCACATAAGTATAGTTATAAATTTCAATATTTGTGGTTTGTTTTAAAAAAGAATCCAGCTAAAAATAGTCTACTAAAATTGGCTGCTGCAAAAGTTGATCATATTTAAGATATCAAATTTCTTGGATGCCCCGAAGTTTTGTTATAAGGACTATAATTTTCCATAATCAAGTTCCAAATAAGTATGTAACATTAAGAGCATAAACGTCAAATTATGGGTGAATGTAATTTGTGCTATTTAAAATGTTTAAATTTTGAAAACGACACGCATTGTCTTAAACTAAGAATTCCATAAAAAAATCTTTTTCATCTATACCTAAGTGAACTTATAAAAAAAACTACTACTACTCACTGATTCTTCATTGTTGTTAAGTTGTTATTCTTGTAAAACTATTACAAATATTTGACCAAAAGTTTTTGTTAAATTTCAAACGGCGTCGGCCGAACCTTTTAAAAAAAAATGTCTGATTTCTGGATAATGTATTTATTTCAAGCTTTTTCAAGAGACATACCTTCTGGTTATAATAATTATAAAAAAAGTATATGTGGTGTAAACGAAATATGGCTCTCTTCCACATTCAATATTACTTTCGGTTTTAGCCAAATTCTAGGAAAAATCATCCGTATGTTTATTATACATATAATATACACAGGGCGCCCCACATTTTTTTCATCAAAAATTTTTTTTAGATACCTAGTAAATGTCATTCTGAACAAAAATCTTTCTATGAACTATGTATTATGTTTTATCGACTCCTTAAAATGTTACAGCAATTTTAAAATTGTAAATTTTCATGATTTTTGTGAAACACCCTGTATAATATACTTTCTATTTAAATCAATTATTATTTGAATTTTTCTTTGCCAAATTGGTTTTTTGAACATTATTGGCTGTATTTAAAATAACTGAACGACGAGGTTAACCTTACTGAGGGAAATTTAAATTTCCCTCAGTAAAATTTTGCATCTTAAAGATAAACAAAATCTGAAGAATACTTGATTTAAATAAAAAAATTAAATTATGCAGGGTGTCCCACAAAAATCATTAAATTTTTGAAATTTTAAAATTGCTGTAATTTTATAAGGAGTCGAAAAAAACATAATAGTTTATAGGAAATTTTTTGTTCAGAATGGCATTTACTATCTAAAAAAAAATTTGCTGGAAAAAAAGTGGAGCACCCTGTATACTCTATTTTGTACTTCTGATAATAGTAATAGCTAAACTGAAATATTGGACCTTTCTAAAGAAGAATTGGTGAATATGGCGTTTAGCTATTATCAAAAGTACAGGGAGGAGCATAAATACGAAATTTAACAAAATAAGGGTTTCCTTGGTAATATCAGTTGTTAAATTTTCAAAGGATTCTGAGTCTAAGAAATTAAAAATTGACCTTTCCCCGATTTTTTAATTTTTGTTTCATTGGATAGACGAAGTTTGACTAAATCTTAAAATGTAATTACTTTTTTTCACTCGTTTATATAAACGCTAAAAAATTAAAATTTTCGTGACGTCATAGTTGTGAATAAGCGACCTGGCAACGTTGGTGCATTCTACTCTTGGCTAACCCCCACCGCGAAGACCGATAAACTGATTTGGCAGCTGATAGTGATAATATTTATGTCATAATATTTACAAATAAAGGTTAAAATAATTTCCAAAAGCAAATACTTCTATGTTATAACAATAGAAAACATAGAATACTTTCCTCAACAAAAGTCTAAAAAGTTCTATTTTGTCTACTTTTCACTGTTTCTCTATTTAGATGTTAATATCTCCTAACCATTGACATATGACCATACAAAAATTATATCAATAGAAAGCTTCTTAAAAATGCCATCGATTGATGTTAAAATATACAGGGTGTACTATTTGAAAATTTTGATTATTTGGTCAATTTGCATTTCATAAGGCATCCTGATAAAAACTTTAAATTTGACATGATAGCTGTAAATTAGATGATATTCAAAATTGTTTGTCAAAATTTCAACCCAAAATTGTCATTTGTTTTAGAGCAGTGATTTTTCAAAAATTGATTTTTTTTTCTCCTAAATTGCATAATATATTCCGCCCTTTAATTATAACCTTCTCGGCTATTCACAAAATTTGAAATAGATTCATTTAGAAAGTGTTTATTGTTCGAAATTCTTTTCCAATGTACATCATCAGTCACAATTCTAATAATCGGTTTTCGGACGTGGTGGATATTTTTGGATATTGTATGTTATGGTTTTTCAGTGGGGCCAAAATTAATGGCTTGTGAAATTAAAGCATAATTCTTTTTGGACTTATCTAACAAGGATACTTTAAAAATAAAAATGATCGTCTGTAACTCTTGATTAGTATTATTGGCCATTCGTTTTACTAAATGAGACAATTTAAAATATGTGAAATAATCTGCGACCACTTCCAGGTTAAAGAAGACGCCTGTAAATAATGTGAGGGGTAGGAATTTATTTTAGAATAAATTTTGCATAACTTTTGAAAATTTTCTGGCGGTGATGATTACTTTATATGCAAAAAGATAAGAAAGTTTTAACATATTTTAAAAACTTAAATAATTTTAAAATACTTTTGGTTAATGGCACCAGCCATAAAATTTTGAAAATGTGCAAAATTTTCAAGTAGAATTCTGCTTCCAATTAAGTTATTCTTTTCTTTATTGATGAAAAATAATCTGAAGACTTAGGGCAACTAGAATCTCAGAATCAATAATAAAAATGGTCCATCAACCATGAATCAAACAATATTGATTTTGTTAAAAATATATACAGGGTGTCCCGTTCGTGGTTCACCAAACATCAAGGTTAGAAAGTAGAGCAAATTTTATCAAGAAAAAACCAAAAAAGTAGGGGTCTATCTTTTATGGTTTGAAAGTTACAGGGGTTTGAATTTGGCATTGCCCGTTTTTGCCAGAAATTAAATACAGTTGAACTTCCATAACTCGAACTTCTATAACACGAAATTTTCTATATTTCGATTTTTTACGAAATTTGAGCATTTTACATGAAAATTTGATTCTATATCTCGAATTTCTATAACTCGAATTTTTCTACATCTCGAAGAAATACATATTTGGAAATTTTGAGGTTGATTAACTTCCATAACTCTAATTTCATGCCTTGATATTGTGTATTTATTCATTTCCCTAATATTCCTATTGTTGGCCACTTACAATAAGTACCTGCTTTAATTATCTTTAAGACCGATGTGCCATTAACAATGCGCGGCAAGTCATTACAACTCATAACAATGAATCTTCGTGGAAACTCCAGCAGTCATAAAATGCAAGCGTACCATAAGTTAAAGAAATTAGTACATATTCATTTAGCATTTTATTCAACAGCATACGTAATAGTCGTGAAAATGAGTGATTGTAAAAGAAAGATGAATGCGCTATCGTTGTCAGACAAAATGAGGGTGATCAGTAAAATTGACAAAGGTGTGAAGAAGAAGAAGGATATTGCCGCAGATTTTGGATTCCTGCAAGTACTCTTTCGACAATTATCAAATGTCGTGAAAAAATCTTGGCCATAGCTGCAAATGGTGCAAGCAGTGAGCGGAAACGTATCAAAACCTGCACTTATGAAGATGTCGACGAAGCTGTTCTGGAATGGTTTAAAATGATTCGCGATAAGAACATTTCTATTTCTGGAAATTTTCGAGAAAAGGATATTTTCTTTGCGCAATCATTGGGTTACCCTGATTTCATCGCCAGTGTCGGTTGGCTCGATAAATTTAAAAAAAGGCATAACTTAATTCACAAAGTAATGAGCGGAGAAAGTGCAAGTGTTAATAACCATGACTGTGAAGATTGGAGAAACAATATTTTACCAAAACTCATAAGGCCATATCACGAAAAAGACATTTTTAATGCAGACGAAACTGGTTTATTTTTTAAATGCTTACCCGATACAACACTAACATTTAAAAACGAAAAGTGTTTTGGTGGGAAGAATAGCAAGGAAAGAGTTACCGTCATGATCGGTGCTAACATGTGTGGTACCGAGAAACTAAAACCATTGGTTATTGGAAAATCAAAAAATCCAAGATGTTTCAAAGGGAAATTTTTTTTACCCGTTACATACAGAAGTAACAAGAAAGCTTGGATGACAAGCGCTCTTTATGAAGAATGGCTTTTGAATTTGGATAAAAAATTTGTTTGTGGATAACTGTCCAGCACATCCCAGGATAACCAAGACGCTTACATCTATCAATGTTGTTTTTCTTCCACCAAACATGACATTAAAGCTTCAACCCAAAGACCAGGGAATTATTAATAATATCAAATTACACTACCGTAAAAAAATACTTAAACATATTCTAATTGCTCTAGAAGATGGAGATGAAACTAGTCAGATTACTCTATAGGACGCGCTAACAAATTTATCTAAAGCGTGGAACAATGATCTACAGCAGGCAACTATAAAAAATTGTTTTGCAAAGGCTGGTTTCAAGAAAGAAAGTGAAAATAATTGGAGTGACGAAGATGATACGCCTTTATCACAAATGAAAACATTGTTTCAGTTGTACACGAAAAAAGTTGAGAGTAATGTGTCTTTGGATGAATATTTGGGTATAGATTATGAGGTAATTGTGGCGGACTATCCAACCAACGAATGTCGACATTTTAGACAAAATCAGACAACAAGAAGGAGATGAAGATGCTTCATCTGATGAGACAACTACAACAGTTCAAATTCCACATCCACCTTCCAATAAAGAAATGAGGAATATTCTTAAGAAGTGCAGCGAATATGTATATTCTAAAGACAGAACAACGGATAATGTGTATCACGCTTTACAAACTTTGGAAAACTTTGTAGATAATGATTTTTTTTAATCTAACGCAATCAAAATTTACAGATTTTTTTAAAAATTAATGTTTTGTGTAAGAATGTTGCCTCTATTTTGATTATACTTAGAATATTATATGTACATATTTATGTATACAATTTTTAAAAATAAATGTTTATTTCTACAAGGTTTCTCAGTTTTGATATTAATATCTCCTAAATCTTTGATAAGCGACCATACAAACATTATATCAATAGAAAGCTTGTAAAAAATGCCATCGATTGATGTTAAAATAAACAGGGTGATCCATTTGAAAATTTCGTTTAATTGTTCAATTTGCGTTTCATAAGGCACCCTGATAAAAAATATCACAAACTTAAATTTGACATGATAGTTGTAGACTAGACGATGTTGAAAAATTGTTGACAAAATTTCAAGCCAAAATGTTCATCTGTTTTAGAGCAGTGATTTTTCAAATAAAATAAAAATATATCTTTGGTTCAGTAGGCAGTAGGCCATGATGGGACACCCTTTATATATCGAAAGTATTTTTAAATTGTAGGGCATGCATGTATCTATATGTTGGTGAAAATCGCAAGTCGATATGTTTTATAGCAAAGAAGCTATAGACCTTGGGCATATGACTAGGTCACCCTGTATAACTCGAATTTTCTATATCTCGAATATTTTTTAAATCCCTTGAAGATTTGAGTTAGGGAAGTTTGACTGTATTTAGATGAATAATAAGTTAAAAATATAAGTTGCAAAAAGTGTTTTACTTTTAAAAATTGCTTGTTGTTACATATTTACATTTTTATTGATTAAATATCAAGAAAAAAGGCAATTTTATTATTAAATTTTAAGCCAAAGCGATTGCTGATTTTTTTATTCACCTGATAAGATTAATAATATTCAGTAAAAACTCACCTGTATTTCCTGGTTAAAAAACACTTTTTTATCTTTACATACAACAATTTGCCGAAAATCAGTGTTTGGATGTAATATTATCAAATAGAATTTATGGTTAAAGATCGTGCTTTTATTTTTTTAACTCGAAAAAAATCCTAAATAACGATAATTGGTAATTATACTTCTTCACGAGTCTAAACGCGTGCAAATTTTGGAGTGTAAAATTCTGACCTTACAAATCATCCAAACCAAAATAAATAAAATCTAAAAAGTACGCTTTTCAAACATTTCGCCGACTATCTTCTTAAGGTTATTAAATTTGGTTAAACTGCAGGAGTTTTAAATTCTTTACCAATCAATGTTCAAGAATTTATCAACGGAATATACACAGTCCATCAATACAGGGTGGTGATAAAGTTTGGAACCAAGGTCATAACTTCCGTAAAAAATTTTTTTGTAAAAATCGCTCGGACAGGTCAATTTTTGTTTTAAAAATGCTTTTGGAATGAAAAAAATATTCATGACGTCACTGATAACTTCACTATGACGTCATCATCAATTTTTTTAAATGGAAACCCCTACTTTTGTTACCAATTTTTCATAGACTTTTTTATCATATTAATGATCACATAAAAATATTTAAAAAAATTTCAACCATTTTTGAAAAAAAAAAATTTACTCAAAAAAAAAATTATTAATTCTCAATGAAAATATTACAAAAAAAAAGTAAATTTTTAATTTACAAGTAACAAATTTTAACGAAAATGTTCAAATTGTTCCCCATTGACCATTTGGCATTGTCCCATTCGAGTGTAGACACTCTGAATACTATTGTTAATAGCTTCTTCGTCAATTTGTTGCAATTCCGTCCTATTTCTAAGCTCCAATTCTTGTAAATTATTAGGTCTATTGAAATAAACTTTTGATTTTAAATGTCCCCACAAAAAAAAAACTAAGGGCGTTAGGTCGGGAGATCGCGGAGGCCACTCAATTGGTCCCCTCCGACCTATCCATTTGTTGGGAAACGTGGTGTTAAGGAATTCACGCACCGCCCTGCCAAAGTGTCGAGGAGCCCCATCTTGTTGAAACCAAATGTTTTGGTTAGGAATGTTGCGATTTTCATAATTGGGGAAAATACGAAGTAAAACTGGTAGCAAATCAGTCGTAAAAAATTCAAGTATCTTTCGGCAGTAAGGTTTTCATTAAAAAAGTAAGGTCGTATAAAACGTCTGCCAATCATTCCTACCCATACATTTAACTTTCCCTGTCTTTGACTATGGGATTCTACTGCCCATTGAGGATTTTCCTGTGACCAATACCTACAATTATGTCGATTCACTGATCCATTCAATTGAAAGGTAGCTTCATCGGAGAAAATTATACTACTTAAAAAATTTGGATTTTGATCACATCGCGCCATCATTTCTTCACAAAATTGCAGTCGGCGATCGGGATCATCTTCATTTAACTCTTGTATGAGTTTTATTTTGTATGGGTGATACTTTTCCTTTTTTAATAATTTTGCGACATAGGAATGATCCACATTATTATTTCTTGAAATATCTCTTGTTGAAATATTGGGATTTTCTTCAATCGCAAGTAATAAATTTAATTTGGTTTCTTCATTCACTTGAGGCCGTCCTTCTCGAGGCAAATCTCCTACAGATCCTGTTTCTGCAAATTTGGTAACTAACTTACTTACTGTAGATCTTGAGATTTGCGGTCTATTTGGATATTGCTCATTAAACAAAGCACAAGCTTCCCCATGGGTTCTTTTTCTATCGCCGTATCCTACCATAATTAAAATTTCGATTCTTTCGCGTTCGCTTAAACGAGGCATTTTTAATTTCGCAAAACTTAATAATTGTTGATTATTATTAAACAAACGAAGTAAGCTATCCAAGTATTGGTAAACGGATTTAAAATTTTATTTGCCATACAAAATAACGTCAACTAAAGCACTTTTATAAAGGCAATTTTTATTTCAATAAATTTTGAATATCAAAAGCTTTTTCAAATTTATAATAAATTACAATTTTATTTAAAGTTTATTATTACTCAAACATTTTATTTTAATTACCTTTTTCATTAAAAGTTATTTAAAATTAGTTTTAAGAAAATTCCAATTGTGTAAAGAAGAACAATTCGAATATTTTCAATAATAATTTGTTATTTTTAAACTAAAAATTAGTTTAATTTATTTTTCTTGCCATATTTTCATTGAGAATTAATAATTTTTTTTTTGAGTAAATTTATTTTTTTTTTCAAAAACGGTTGAAATTTTTTTAAATATTTTTATGTGATCATTAATATGATAAAAAGGTCTATGAAAAATGTGTAAAAAAAGTAGGGGTTTCGGTTTAAATAAATTGATGATGACGTCATAGTGAAGTTATCAATGACGTCATGAATATTTTTTCATTCCAAAAGATGGCATTTTTAAAACAAAAATTGACCTGTCCGAGCGATTTTTATAAAAAAAAAATTTACGGAAGTTATGACCTTGGTTCCAAACTTTATCACCACCCTGTATACATATGTATAGAACCAAATCCACCTCCTAGCCGAATTAAGAACATTAATGTTCGTTAATAAGATAATACCTAGAGTATTAGTGTGTTTGATATCAAAGGTCTTGGATGTAAAACAGTATACTAAAGCAATTTGGAACACTATTTGAAATTCGCACTTCCGATGACGTCATCAAACTGGCATTTCGCACAGTTTCTCAGAACGAAAAAGTAGATTTTTTGAGATTTTTTCTGAATCGCTAGGTATAAATTTGACCGATATACAGGGTGTTGAAAAAAAGTTTATTTTTTCGATTTTTTGAAAACGGTTAGTGTAGTCGTAAGTAAAAATAAAAAAAGCTGGTGAAAATTAAATCCATTGTAAGTAACCTTTTAACCTGTTACAATTATACCTACATGATGCATATAGGTATTATTTTTCAATTGTGGTTATATGAAAAGGATGCGTGGGAATAGAGTGATGTGTGATGTAACACAAAATTTTATTATACAGGATGTTCGAATATTCAAAATAAAAAATCTTGTGTGGTCTATTTTTAATCCAAACGTATTGAATTATTAAAATTTACAGTAAATCTAAAGGTTAATTATGATATATCCGTTTGGTTTTAATAAAATATGATTAAAAAAAATTAAAAATGCACTATTAACACGGATACGAAAGCAAGTATTAATTTACCACGCATAAATTGAAAGTGATGACAATTATACATGAATTACTAATAATAAAATCCAGTTTATTTAATACGATAGCTCAACCAAGCGATAATTACATGAATAAATCCGGCTCTTTTAACCAATAAAGTGCAAACCCATAAACTTCACGTTCATAGAAAATTACGGACATTACATAGATCCTTGCGAGTAACTAGTTACGAGATCATACAACAACCATTTTTAGAATATTAAACCAAACCCATTTCTTTTTCATTCATGTCGATTTTATTAAACGAGTGAATTATGCAAAATGGCCCAGGTTTCATATCAAATAAAGCATTTTTACTTCCACCACACCCAAACAGGTCAGCATTGTTTCTCTAAATACGCGTATTTCCGCCCGAATTCTGCGCCTGATAAGGTCATCAAGTACTGAAAATGTTATAAAAAATATTTACGCAATTCTTTTGAAACGGCAATTTTATACTTTTTAATGAAATTAATTTTGGAAAATTAAATAGGAATTTAAAAGAGAGAAATTTTATTTGTAACGTAACCAATATTTTCGGAAGGTTAAAGTTGAGGATTCGTGAATTTCGCAAAGTGTGAGATCGTTGAGGAGTTTATTAATCTACAATCGTGTCTTCCTATTACATAATTGACCAATTATTTATTTTTGGTTATTTATTAACTTTCCTAAAAATTTTAATTATTTTTATTGCTACATAAATATTTCTTTTAAATTAATTTATAATAACACACATTATTATTTAATACTTTATATTAGAACATACATATTTATCAAATAACTTTTTTTGCAATAGATTACAATTACGATGTTATGTTTAAATTTAAAATGGAAATAAAATCATTTGCTCATCTTGAAATGATGACGAAAGTAATTTGCAACATCTTGAATAAGAACCGACCTAGAATAATGAGCTTGAAAACAAAAACTTCACGCGTGCACTCCTTGTTTGAATGCAAATCTTGTAGCTTGCTCCACATAAGCGTAATTATTACAAAATCTTCCATATTTACGAGACTTAATGCTAAGTGCAATTATTGGCGTATTACATTAATTAATTTATAAAATTATTATGCTAATTCTCAGCTTCAATTTGGTTTTTGCATTGGGTAAGAAGTGAGAATCGAGTTGATTTGCGCAAAGTTGGATTATTATAAATCACTTAATGAACATGGCCGAAATGAAGCGTGACTTGGGAATTATTTTATTGGGTGCTTAATAAGCGGATTAATGTGCAGGGATTACGTTATTTTATCTTTTGTGCTTCTTTGCAATTTTTTAATTATTTGTTTTGAATTTCTGCTTCGTAATTAAAGGTGTCCTTGGTCCTTGGAGAGGTTGCAACGACCTCTTCAATGTGCAAGGAATTGCGATTGAATTAAAGGCTTCTTTATAGAAGACAAAAATTAAAAAATTTAGCAATTTCCATTTTTTAATAATAAGTTTGGAAAAATTCTTCAATTGAAAAAAAATGATGTTGACATCTTGTGTATTGATACACGCCTCAAAAGTTTTTATTTCTCAATGTCAGCTTATGTTAATTTATAAACTCAGTGGCAAATTAGGAGGAAGTGTAGGCTACAAATTTTCACACCTAACAAACTTTCGCTTTCAAAGAATTAAAATTCCCAATGATCCTACTCCTATTTGAAGCGCCTTATCAAACAATTGTTTGAAAATCGGAAATATTTCACAATAATCCCATAATAGCATTCCAAAGGATTAAAAAAAATAAGTCGTTACCATTTCGCTTAGCTCCACAATTAGTATAAAAAATATGGCATTAATTACGACAAGTAATTAGATATTAAGTTTGTAGTAATTACAATAAAAAGTCAATAATTTCACACACAGACTAACAGATCCAATTTAAATTTTAAATAATGTTGTTTTTAAAGTACCCAACCATAACCGCTAATTATAATTATTAATCTTAATTTCGCAATTATGAAAATTTATTCTCAGATCGTAAATATTTGGCTTCAAGAATTAAATGAGCGTGCTTTAAATGAGATAAGTTGTAAATTCTTCGAGTTGCTTCAATTTGGACCTAAGGCAACTTATTTTAATATTCAAGGTTAGATACAGGTGCTGTTATTGAGCAAGGTTGTTTTGTAAATAAAAATATTAATCGTTTATTAAAGACGTGTTTAATTTTCCATTTTTTATCGGCATTTTTTTTGCTCCAGCACAAGCTCAAGCAATTAAGTCTTCCCATGTATGATTCATTTTATATTAGACTATGATTAATGATGCCAAATTTGATTTGAATCCTTGCAAAAATAGTAAACGAATCGTGTATGATAGTGTCATCAAAGAATATATTCCAAATATCATAATGCCCTGTTAGTAATTCATCACTATAAAAACTTCAATGAAAAAACCACAAACCACACTGCAAATTATAAGGTTTAGCGTTTAGCTGTACGTACTGTAATTTTGAAATTGAAGACCTTGGTGCAGTAACCGCTAAGTCCAAGGGCTATAGCCGGGTAAGCATGGGCAATGTGCCTATGCACCGATTTTGCTAAATTTTTTTTCATCGATGCCTTATTAACTAACATTAAGTTTCCTCAAATTTTGGCTTCGAAATGTACATGGTCTTATTTAAAAAAATAATATTGATTTTTTGAAGTAATTAATTTTCTGGGTAATAGTTGTTGGTAATTTTCCTGGATTGAAATATACAGGGTGAGTCAGACCACCCGTAACAGCCCTTTATCTCGAAAACAGTTTGTCGCACATAGATAGAATAAAAATTATAATTACCAAAGTGAAGCCAAAGAATCCATTGGTGCACTTATTATTTTCCGGAACAAACCGGAAGTGCCCGGAACCGGAGGTAACTTGGATTTTTTAAATGGCAACATAGGTCGAGTATGGTATCGTTTGAAAGGTCTTTTAAAAAGAAACAACTTTTATTAAAATATTTTTTTAATATCTTACATAATTAACAAATTAAACGAAAAAACATAAGCAAACAAGTGACAAATGGTTTCTTAAATTATGGAAAAATTAAAGCACTACCATCATCCTTAATATGGGTAAGGGTAGAGGCAATTATGAAATTTAAATGGAAATTTGTAACTTTTGCATTTTTCGTTTCGTTTGTTAAAAATAATCAACTTTTTTAGGTTATGTATTTTCCTTAATTCAAAAAAAAAAAGTTGATTATTTTTAACGAATAAAGCGATAATAACTGCAAAAATGAGTTACTATTTAAAAAAATCCCTCTTGCCCATTTGCCGATGATGGTAACGATTTAATTTTTCCCTTTAAGAGACCAATGGTCACTTGTTTGCATATTTTTTTTCGTTTAATTTGTAAATTATCCAAGATATTACATAAATATTTTAATAAAAGTTGTTTCTTTTTACAATACCTTTCGAACGAAACCATACCCGACCTATGTTGCCATTTGAAATTTCAAAGTAACTTCCGATTCCGGGCACATTCGGATTGTTCAGGAAAATAATAAGTGCACCAAGGAATCCATACAAACAAAAGATATGATCAAAAAATGATGATGACCCCCCCACATGTAACACCCCTGAAAATATTGTTTAAACTTTTATTGCCCCAAAATGTGTATCCTTAAGTGAAAAAACTGTGGCCAAAATTTCAAATTAATATCTCTTATAATATTTATTGTATTTACAAAAAAAAAATTTTTGAAGAGAATACTTTATAAGTCAAAAATGCTTAGTTTCACTTCCTCTATCACAGTTATTCCGGGACACCCTGTATAAATGATTTTAATTCAGAAAATTTTCAAGACCAAACTTTTATAAATATTATCATGTTATACCCAACGGACAATTTTGAGATTAATACATATTATAGAAGTACATATGAGGAATATTTGACAAAAAAATGGTGATTGTCCCCCTAGTATAAAATATATTTTTTTTATTTTTGAATTTTTATTTTGAATTTTTTTTTATTTCCCTGTAAACCAAAAATCGTAAGAAAATACCACTTATAAGTATTTAGCATCTCTATAATATATTTCATTCCAGGAAAATTTCCAACAACTGTTACCCAGAAAATTAAATTTTTCAAAAAATCAATATTATTTTTTTTAAAGAAGACCATGTACATTTCGAAGCCAAAATTTAAGGAACCTTAATGTTAGTTAATAAGGCATCTCTGAAAAAAAATTAGCAAAATCTGTGCATAGGCACATTGCCCATGCTTACCCGGCTACAGCCTTTAAATAGTTGTGGAAAAACGATAAAAACTTTCCAGATAACAACTCATATTAGTACAGTCAAAATGGTAGATAATAGATGCAATACTCCTGGTAGAAGATGGTTTTCTGGTTTCCTGGTTTCTTATGGCAAAGCCAATAAGAGGAATTTATATGTATGTGTAGTTTCCCAGCAAATATCTCTAGACTAAACTTTCTGGAGCTAAATATCCACGAAAAATTTGGACTTTTTTCAGTTTCTTCGTTATAGTTTGGCAACGAGCAATCTTAGCGTTCTGAACAAAAAACTTTTAGAGAACATGAAATGCTTCACAAACTTCATTCCAATGTTTTTTCTACAACCATTACTAAGCGCGCTGTAGGTCTTTAAAAATGAAGCATTTTTCTATCTTTATGAAAAACTAACATTTAGCCTCATTTTAACGATATTTTACCTTATTATACGTTACCTATACCTGTGAATAAATAATTACGAAGTTAGTCTGTGGGTACAAGAAACCAGAGGCTAATAATAGCACTATACCTACAGAGTGTCCCACTTTTTTTCCAGCAAATTTTTTTTAAGTTAGTAAATGTCATTCCGAACAAAAATTTTCCCATGAACTATTATACTTTTTCGACTCCTTAAAAAATTACAGCATTTTTTAAATTTCAAAAACATAATGATTTTTGTGGGACATCCTGTATAAATTTCATTTAATTTTAATTTTTTTTATTTAAATTAAGTATGCTTTGGATTTTGTATATCTTTAAGCCAATAGATACTAAATTTTACTGAGGGAAATTTAACCTCGTCGTTCGTTTATTTTAAATACAGCCAATAATGTTCAAAAAAATCAATTCTGCTAAGTAAAATCCAAATAATAATTGATTTAAATAAAAAAAATATAATAAGAAAGAATATTATACAGGATGCTCCACAAAAATCATGAAAATTTATCAATTTTAAAATTGCTGTAACTTTTTAAGGACCCGAAAACAACATAATAGTTCATAGGAAAATTTTTGTTCAGAATGATACTTACTATCTAAAATAAATTTTTACTGGAATAAAAGTGGAACACCCTGTATACAGTATACATTACGGTTCTAGTTATTTGCAAAATCTGTCACTGAAAGCAAGCTCTGAATCTTGACTAGCTTGCTAGTGCTATGACCACTCTGAACACTTTAAGGAGCATACAATTCTTTACAAATTTGACTTCAAAGTTTTTTTTCTACGCCCAATTCTAAGCGCTCTATGTAGCTCTTTGAAAACTTTGTGATTTGTGGAAAATCGCAAAAACCAGCTTTTCATCCATTTTTACTTCATTTTACTCTGTTTATTGTAACTTTTAGATGGGGAAATTATTAGACTAACATGTTTCACTTAAGTAATTTCGCCATTCTCAGCTTGTCGAACTCATTGCCGTTGTCAGTTTCCTCAAGGATGTCCCAGATGTCAGCTTCATCATCGTCTATATGTCTATAATGTCGGCCACATTTTCGCAATTGACCCCGTACCCCGTTACAATTTTTACAGATTGATGACCACTTGAGACCCGCAGTTACATACCTTGGTGCAACCTATTTTACAGTTGCATAAAACACCATCTACAAGGATTTAGCAGCTGAGTTTGGCTCATTTTAATGGACTGAGGGAATCCGTCCACATTCCTCAGAAGGGATGTTGTTTCCCAGCCACCAGCCATGATTGCACTTGATAGTAACATCTCAAGAAATGTTGCTACACGGCTCTTGCGTTGATTACCACCTTTAGAGATTAAGTTTGCTTTTTGTGGCATCCACTGTTTAGTGCTATTATGAGTTCTACAGAAACCCTGATGATTTTTTTACGGGTAGCCTCTGGTACATTGTGCACACAGACTATCTTCGCAATTATTTATTCACAGGTATTAACAAGGTAAAATAACGTAAAACTGGGGTCACAGGTTGGTTTTTGCAATTTTTCACAAAGTTAAAAAAAATGTTTCATTTTCAGAAAGATCTATAGTGCGCTTAATAGTAATAGTTGTAAAACAAAATCCTTGAAATGAAATTTGTAAAGCGTTTTATGCTCTCTAAAAATGTTTAAAATGGTGAGAAAGCTAGGATGGCTCGATTCCGAACTAAAGCAAAAAAGCTTTAAAAAAATCCAAAAATTTCGTGGGTTTATGCCTTTAGAAAGTTTACCCACAACATATTTGTCGAGAAACAATAAATAACTCTTACTAGCATCGCCCTAAACACTCAACTATTTAAAAGCAAAAAATCTTCTACCAGGATGGTTGCAACTATCAGCTTTTATTCTTCGTACTACTGGATTGGAGTGTATTTAGGATTAAGCCAATATTATTTTAAAGATAGACATGTGTCAGTAAAACTAAAAAGACAAATAAAAAGAAAACTTGCGGTTTATTCAATTTTGAAAATTTGGATGATTTTTTTCGATTTTTGCACCAAAATATTTTCATTTATAACGAATACAGGAAAAACAGTAGTTTATTTTTTTAATTTGTTAAATACATGTACATTATTTCAATATTAACTTAGTAGTGCATTTAATTAAATATCTATGTATACTAAAGAAGAAACAGATTCAAATATTTCTTTATCTTCAACATCAATTTCTTCTTGATTATGTTCTTCAGTTTTTGCTTCTCCAAATATTTGCTTATAATATCACTGATCTTTCGTTTTTTTTTTTCAAAGACGGATTTCAACTTGCTACATCACAATTTTGTTTTTGGTTGACTGTTTTTTTATTTCCTACACAAACTATGTATTAGGTTGATCCTCATTATCAGGGCCGGATTTAGGCATGGGTTTCATGGGCTACAGCCCAGGGGCCCCCAGTTGAATGTTGAAAGCCCTCACCCAATTAGAAAAACGACCAAACCTTATTTTTTATAATCTTAATTATAATAGGAGCAGATTTTATTTAGTTATGTTATACAGAAATACAATGGGCAATGAATGATTAAATCATTTACATTTGATGAATCTCTTGGACAATTTGCTCATTTGAAAGATAGAAAATGTCCACTATATGTTTTATGCAATTTCGAAAATATTTTTTGTTTCATTATTTGTGCAATAGATAACTATGCAAATACTTGACTGATGATATTAGACCTCAAAATTAGTAGATTTGACCCTATTATTATCTATATCAAAAAAATGCACCTCTAATGAGTTTCTAAAGTTGGTTTAAAAAAATATTTTTTATTGTGGCCTATAAGTACTAAAGTTTAATGTTTATAAGAAATCCCCATTTAGTAAAAATTTTACCAATCCTTGATTACTCGAAATGGTATTAATTGGTTGAGAAGACATTAAAAACTTAAAAACTTTTTAGGTATTGTAATTTTAATTTAAAACTTATTTTCTTTTGCAGAGAAATAAAAGAGAAAGATTTTTTGTCAATTATAAATTTTGCATAGGACTTTTGAATAAAATTTAGAAAATGATTTAGTAAATGGTAAGAAACAAAACTTTTCAAACATCTAAAAAATAATCATCAACTAAAATGTACTGTAATTCACACCAAATTTCAATATTCAATATTCAAATAAATGTCAAAAAAAACCTTCATTAAGACACAATATTTTCTTAAAATTGATCTTAGAGTCGCTTCCTAAAATTCGGCTGCTTTATTTCGGAACACCCTGTATATAGGTAAATAGGACCAAATCGACTTATTTTTAGGTATATTGTCAACAGTTAAGCCTTGTCGGTGTAGTTACGGGATTTATGTGTCCAAGAATTATTTTTTGATTAAAAAACCGTAAATAATGTTATTTGTATTTTTACAAAATAAAGGGGCCCCTAAATTTCTTCAGCCCAGGACCCTGAAAAGCATTTATCCGGCGCTGCTCATCATATGTGGAACATAATATTTAGTTCCAGAAGACTGAAACGTTTTTTTCGCTACAAATCATTGTTGCACTACTCAAAACATATCAAAATTAAAACAAAAATAACAAAACTACACATTACGCCATTCCGAAAAAACCAAGTAATAATTTAAAATACTAAATATGTACAGTCGGAAAAGTTCTCGATCGGCGGTACTCAAAATATTGGTTTTCCAGAAAAAAATTACAAAAAATGGACTTTATTACACCAAAGTCTTCAATTATTGTAATTTCAACTTTTAAATTGTTATAGAGGCATCTCTCATTTAATATAAACAAAAAATAGCTAGGTACTCTTTAGGAACATTCATGTAGCCGACAAAATCCTGGGGGGAATAAAATTTCAAAAAATCGTGGGACCGTTGATTATGACAAAAAATAAGTGATCTTCTAACAGTTGACAAAAACAAGAAATTTTTATGGGTAGCACAGAATTATCATTTAGAAAAAATCGACTCTGGTAAATTGCAGAGTCATTGATTTCTTATTAAAAGATGTAAAATATGAAAGAAAAAAACCCTGTGGATTAAGTACAATAACGCGATAATACACTATCACGTTTTTAATCTTTATAACTTAATTTTATTATTTCATTCTTGACTTCAAGAAATTATTGGTACTTGAAAGTCTCAATGACGATGATCTTTACGAATTGCAATTAACAAACATCACGGAGGAAGCGCTTAATTTCGATAATTAACAACATTTTTGACTGGTTCGTAATAGACCTTGACTCAAAATTACCTATTTTAAAGTCCATCCTTGACAGCAAAGTTTTAAAGATGATATAAAATAGGATGTACTCATATGATTCTATTACCTTGCGTCAAATTGATTTAAAAACACCTCATAATGATGGTAATCGTAAATAAAAATAGATATACATGAACATGCACATCCGCACACAAAAATTATGATAATAATCATTTTCATTTTATAAGTACATATTTAATTACTCATGAAAGATCCTGTTTGATTTTTTAATAGTCATTTGAGTTATGTTTCTTCAACATCATTACATTAGTCAACAAATTTCAAATTCTTTAATCTTTAATGGTAAATTTGTTTTAGTTACTTCGTAATCCTTACAGAATTCTCAAACTAATAAATTTATTACTCGTTTATTCAGTCAAATAAAATATTAGCAAATAACGATTACCCAATAGCAAATAATAAAACATTTCCAATCTAATTATTAACAATAAAAAAAGACATTGACAAAAATCATTAAACATCCTGTTTTATTCACACACATCACAAAATACGTAAATATTTTGTAATAACCACCTACTTTAAATATTTTAAACCCAAAAATTTATATGCAGTTACAAAAATATTTAAATAATTCGTAACTTTCTTACAATTATCTACAAGAGATTTTGAGCAAGGTAAAAATTTCATTGTTTGCGAGGCAGGCGCTTTTTCGGAGCAATAAATTTAAAATCGTTGCATAAGAATGTTTTATGTAAATTATAAACAATAAGAAGCAGCAGAACTAAACGATTGTAATTAAAAGATTATGTGCTTTTAAGGAAATTTTAACAATAATGTTTTATGGTTTATTAAATGCTATTATCATTACTATTGTTGCTATTAAGTAATTAATTATTAATATGCATACATACAATAATAAATTTCTAATGATACCGTCTTCATAATTTTACCGTAGTAAGATTTTTAAGGAAATATTTTTTTGGTTACAGATCGTGGCAGTTTTATCTGAAGCCGCATCCAAACCAATCATGGTGTCATTTGGCACGAGGCAAGGTCCTATTCAACCAGCTGAACCAAGGTCCACAACTCTAAATCCTTTAGCGCCAAGAAATCCAGCTCCAGTTTATGAAAAAGTGGATGATATTCCCAATCCTAACCAATACCGACCACCAACACCCAACGCTTACCGAAAACAAATCAATTCATACAAACCAAACCCTAACTTAATCCTTGGAACACCTTTGGATATTAAGTATAGCTTGAGTCAAGATAAGTTCGAGTTGTTTGCGAAGAAGAAGCAATATGAAAAATCGGTTGGGCCTAACTATAGAGGACCACAAGAATTTGGTTTGCAAGATTATGAAATTGAAAAGTTGAAAAAGAATAAAGCAAAAAAATTCTACGGAAATTACAAGTATCAACAAACAAGAACAAGCAGAGATGGACAGAGTGATTATGGCAACCAACAAGTAAATTATAACAATCAAAACAAACAATCCAATCAAAAACTGGCCGTTCAAAATAACCAACAAAACTATAAGGTTTATGAGAACCAAGATTATAACAACTATGACCAACTGTATAATAATAACAAAAACATTCCTGCTTTTGGAATTGTCTATTCTTCAGGTTTAAGATATTACGTGCCTCAATTTTACGCTTATCAAAATGAAGGAGAAAATTCAGTCTACGATCGTAATGATTACAAGTATGTCCAGTTCCAACCAATCAATTCCAGCCAGTAGTGTCATATCTAGTCCTTTAATTAACAATATTGGTGCCAATGAGATTCTTAACTTTTCAGACAATCCTCTTCCTACAAAAATGACTGATTAAAATGATTTAATATTCAATTTTATTAAGATCAGATAATAAGTGAATTAGAAATTTGAATTTACTACGGTACCATTTTTTATGTAATAATTTCTGTTTCGTGTTTGGTTATATCAAACAATTTTAAATAAAGCAAATTTGAGTGAACCATCAATATTTTCAATAGAAAATATTGATGGTGATCATGAACGACTAAATTTAGTTTGGCTTTTATTTATGTTTAGAGTAATTTAGTTTACGCTTTAATTGTATATACCTATGTATTACTATAAATGTCTGAATGTGAATTTCAATTTTTCATCATGTGCAGTTTGTAATTAGTTGTAAATACATATTTTAATTAAAATGTGTTTTATTTATCTTCTGACATTTCATTTGGACCAAACAACTGTAAGTTAAAATCCTTAGAGAAATTTCCACTCGAAAATTTGTAAAAATACCTTTAAAATTATTTATATTATTAAAAAGTGTATTCATTCTAAAAACTGAAAGTCTATATTCGTTACATATCAGCAATAATTCATGTAATTCAAGTTTTTTTTGCTGTTATTTCCTTATAGTAGCCTTTTTAGGTCTGTAACTTCATTAATTCAATTTTTCGCTTGCAAAATTGTTATTACTTTATAAATGCTTCTCAAAACGCTTGATATGCAATGAAACTGTTGATAAATTATTATTGTTAATAAAAAGTAAGAAGTAATGCTTTAAAAGAACATAAAACGAATTAATCCTTTTCACGTTAGCACCATAAAAGCTTTGAAAATAAATCCTCATCTCCATTTATCGCTAAATAAAATCTTTTTGATCCCAAATTCGTAAGAAAACAAGACAACACACATACCTCCTTCAAGGCCCCAAAGTGCGTGTGGTTATGGATTTAATTTGGATCAAGATTGCGTAAAATAAGTTAGTTCAATTGACATTTAATAAAACGTGCGTTGCCCAATGCTAAGAGAGTTGATTGAACATCTGCGATCCACGATATTTGATGCGTATTCAAAGAATCTGTAAATAAGCTTCGGGCTCTTCGGCTCTTGGATTTATTGACTGCTAATTGGAGGTGCTTGAGATTAATAAATGCCTTGCTTTAGAACTATTTAATTTGGATTAGTTTCAACGACAGCGAGCGTTGCAACCTTGATATTTAGATATTAAGTAAGGTCTGTGACACTAATAGGTGTTTAATGCCAAGGACAAAGAAATTATTTATTGGTTTAAGAAGCGATGTATTTTTTATAAATTTCAATTTTGAATATGATTATTATCGGTGTTTTTAAAATGTATGGACGAATTCAGGAAAAATATGTAATATTCTCATCTTATAAATAGTTTTTTTCCAGTAGAGCTTTTTTGAAATTTCTTTTTTAGGTACACAGAAAAGGCTTGTTACTACCAATTTCTTCCTTTTTTGTTTTTATAAGTCAAACCAAATAGTCATACGGCAGTAGCAAAAGGGGCTCCTTACAAAAAACGTTTGCTTAGTGTCGTTTATAATAACACTAATAAAAAACTAATTGAAATAAAATTGTTCACCAACGCTAGCTATTGCTAATTTACTAGTTAGGTATAAACGAAGAGTTAAGAGTTCCCACATTCATTTTTTGTTTTAATAAGATTATTTTTAAACTTTTTACAGCGCTCCAAAAATTAAGTAAAATAAAGTAAAATTTTTGGAGCGCTGTAAAAGGTTTTAAACTACCTTAACTTATTACTAGCGTTGGAAAAATATTATTTCAATTAGTTTTTTATCAGTGTTATAATCGCCTCTAAGTGAACGTTTTTTGTAAAGTCCCAATTCGCCTTAGAAAAACAAAAAACCAAGAAATTAGTAGCCCCGAGACTCTTTTGTGTACCAAAAAAAATAAATTTTAAAAAAGATGCATTGGAAAAAAATTATAACCAAAACCCATTTTGTAATTATTTTTTCAGTTTATAATTTAATTTATAATAAAATCCGCTCATCGTAAATTTAAAACCACAAATAATTTAAACGATTTTTTACACTTTCAATGACTACGTTTAGCTCGAGCAGATCGAGCCAGCTTGAATTCGGGCTTGATTTGACCTTTTATATGTACTTCAAATAGTAGAGGTCAAGCCAAGCCGAATTCAAGCTGGCTTGAGTTGCTCCAGATAAACGTAGTCAATATGTTGGAACAAAATGTAAATATTTGAGTTAAGCGATATACAGAGTGGCCCACCGAAAACTTCAACAGCCGGATTTTGGTATTTTACTTCAATTTTTGTAAAAACGATCGGATAGGTCGATTTTGGTTTTCAGGGGGACGCATTATGAGATAGATTTAGGTACTCTCACGTCCCACCCTTAAGCGGGGGGCGATAACCCCCACATTTCTTAAATGGCAAGAGGGGTTGAGTAATATATCATTTGAAAGCTGCTTAAATCTGGAATTCAACTGTATGAATTAAATGAAAATCTATCGATTCGTTTAAAAAAATATAAAAATCAAATTCAAAAAGTATTTGAAATAATCGGTAAAAATAAATTAATTAAAAATGCAGTGACAGATTATTTTTCTTTCAGATAGTGAAACTTAAAGTCCTTTAAAAGTTTGCCACGAATGTCATCCCTTTTACTTGAACCACCCTGAATCTAAAAGCACAATAATAATTATTTTAACTACAAAAATTATTATTCATTTAAGATTTAAAATCCAAATATTCATTTCTGTAAATTTCAAACATTTTACACTGGTTTTGTTCATGGGATATTAAAGAAAAAAGAAAGAAATGAGCAAAAAGTAAAATGTAATTGTGTTTTAACAGATAAAAAGGAACTTTTAAATAATAATTTACTTTTCAATGAATTAATTGTTCGAAATGACTACCACCAACTTCCATACAAAAATAAAAATTTTGTTCAACATGCCGTCGAACATTCTGCAGCATTTCAGGCGTGATACGACGGCATTCATTGACAATACGCTGTCTTAAATCATCCAAAGATGCTGGTTCAGTAGCGTAGATTGTGTTCTTTAAGTGGCCCCACAGAAAAAAATCCAAATCTGGAGATCTTGCTGGCCATTCAATGGTGCCACGCCTACCAATCCCTCGAAGAAATCTGTGGTTTAAATACTGACGTACCGGCAGCGCAAAATGTGGCGGAGCTCCATCCTGTTGAAATACCAACTGATCCTCGAGGTAGCCCTCACCATTTTCCATTATGTCAGTAAGAAATGGATCAATGAGGTCTTGTAGCAACTCCAAATACTTTGCTCCATTTAAATTATCGGGCAAGAACAAAGGGCCAACGATTCGATCACCATAAATGCCCGCCCAAAACATTTAGTTTCTGTGGATATTGGGTATGTACTTCTTGGAATATCCCAGGTTTGCTATCTGCCCAATATCGACAGTTGTGGCAATTAACTGTACCATTTAAAAAAAAGTGCTTTCATCCGAAAAGTAAATGTTAAATAAAAAATTTGGATTTGTAGCGGCGCTTTCCGACATTATTTCACAAAACTCTAAGCGGCGGTCATTCGGTTTCTGAGCTAGTTGAATTTTATATGGGTGGAATTTATGGTGTTTCAAAATTCGCTGAATGCTGGTTCTACTAATATCTGTTACAATAGCCAATTTTCCCGTGCTTAATGTTGGATCAATGGCCACTTGTCCCAAAACCCCTACTTCATTATCTTCGTTCCGTACTGGGTTTTCAGCACGCCTCTTTTTATTTTTGACGGACCCAGTTTCTTGAAATTTTCCGATTAAATCCAAACCATATCTTACACTTGTTTGTTTGTCTTCATGTTGTTGATTAAACACATCGATCGCTCTTTGGGCACAGTTATTATTTCCATAAAAGAGGGCTACAATTTCAACCTTTTCTGCAATTGAATATACCATAATTTTTAATTTAAAATTATTAAATGCCGAATGCTTGTTTGGTTTAAAAGTAGTTGATAAGCACAATTTTTAAGTAAAGTGGCTATAGCCATAAAACGTCTGCTAAAATAAATTTAATTTTTGGCTATTGTTGTTAAAGTACAATAACATTTTACTTTTTTCTAATTTCTTTCTTTTTTCTTTAATATCCTATGAACATAATCAGTGTAAAATTTTTGAAATTTACAGAAATGAATATTTGGACTTTAAATCTGAAATGAATAATAATTTTTGTAGTTAAGATAATTATTATTGTGCTTTTAGATTCAGGGTGGTTGAAGCAAAAGGGATGACATTTGTGTAAAACTTTTATAGGACTTTCCTTGAAAACCAAAATCGACCTATCCGAGCGTTTTTCCAAAAATTGAAGTAAAATACCAAAACCGGGCTGTTGAAGTTTTCGGTGGGCCACTCTGTATGGTAATTATATACACACTACATGACTACATCGAAAATGATTTAAAATGTAATCCGTAATCCCAAATCCCAAGAATTACTGGCAAATTGTGAACGACAAAAAGAAAATAAATAACCTACCTAATAATAATACTCAATATCAGAATCGGTTAACTTATTTGCCAAGTTTTTCTCTCAAGTTTATTTTACTAATAGTTTACTAATAATTTAATTTTCATATTGATTTTCAAACCATTTATAAAAGCATTACTGATCTAAAGGTTTCTTTATCCTACGGGTCTGACTTTTACCAAACACGTTCTTGAAAAATTGTATTTGTACCATATCTAAACCACTATTTGAGATTTTGTTCAGCCGTTCTCTGACTAAAAACACATTTCCTGAAAAGTGGAAATCAATTTTCTTGACTCCTAGCTCCTATACATAAATAGGACGATAGATCGGATATATCGAATTATAGTGCAGTTTTCATCCAGTCTGCAATTCCAAAACTTTTTGACTACCTTATTGCTGAACAATGTAAATATCTGTCGAAAAATATTATTATAGATCAGCAACATGGTTTCCATTCAGGTAGATCGACGAGTTTCAATCGATTTATAGAGATTTCTCCATGGCCTTTGATCGTGCCAATCACGATATTTTAACATATAAATTGGGATGCTTGCGTTTTGGAGAGGTTATATTGTCCAGTTGATAGCTTCCTCAATGGTAGAAAACAATTTGTTAGACTGAATGGCAACCAGGAGAAATAAACGTTACCTCGGGGGTCCCCTAAATTCTGAATTTCTTTTCTATTCCGGGGAGCTTAGCTTAAACTTGTTAGAATACAATAAATTTCTGATTTGGGTTTAACCTGTCCGAGAGTTTTTAGGGGGCTGGATTTTTTAATATTTACCGTTTACCTATTTTTAACCCCTAACGGAGGGTTGATATCAACTTCACAATTTCAAGCTTTAAAAGCCTTTTTAACGTGAAAATGCTATAACTTCTCAAATATTCAATCAAATTAAAAAAATATGACAGCTGTATAGAGAATAGTAGGAGCTTTACAATGATGGATCACTCAACTCCAATTGCCATTTAAGATTTCTGAAATGGTAGTTTCCCTGCATAACTGGGTGAGGGGTTGTCCCTTGCGTTACCATAAAAATTTGTCCCCCACTAAATAAAAATTGACCGGTTTCAGAGATTTTTTCAAAAATTATTTGTTTTCAAAATAACTTGGGTGGTAACTCTTAGTTAGGGCAACCTGTATATAAAATTGTTGTGCAAACGGTAGAAATTTAAAACAGAAAAAAATACCTTAATACTAAAAAAAGATATGATTTTGGGGACAAAACCAAGTTTTTAAAATTAAAAAACTTTTTTTATAAAAAATGTTAATTTTATTTTATTATTTTTTTATTTTATTTGGATACGTCTCAAAACTATAAAATAAATTTCAGCAATGAAAATATTATTGACTTTTTACTTTATACAAAAATTTTATGAAACAAAAATAACAATGTAAATAAGGTTGACCCCAAAAGACCCAAAGTGACAAAAGACGAAAAGGCCAAAATGGACAAACCGCTGACGCATTCAGAAGCCCGAAAGAAATACATATAACTCCGACTTTGGTAAAATGTCGAAAAAAATAATCAAAACAAACTCCACCTGAAAGTTTAAAATATTTCGAAAACTAAACACTCTATTAAATTAATAAAGAGCGTTTGGTTTTAAAAGGTACAATGTACAATGGACATACCTATTTGATTTAACCAAGTTTTTTTATAAAATAAATTTTCGGTTTGTTTGTATATCAATATTTTGTCCATTTCGGCATTTTATCATAGTGCCTTTTGTCCAATTCGGCCATTTTTCAGTAGGTCTTTTGTCCTATTCGCCCATTTAACGTTCGGCCTATTGTCCAAGTCGGCCTTCTATCTTTCGGTTTTTTTCTTTCTACCATTTGCCCATGCCCATATCAGCCTTTTACCGTTCAGTTTTTTTTTCTTTCGGACATTATTCCGCTTCGACCTTTTGTCCAGCTCCCACAATGCAGGGAAGCAATTATAAAGGAGCCAGAACGCAACCTTGATATAGTTTGTTTCGTTTATATTGAATGAGAAACATAATTATTAAATTCGAATAAACCATTTTTAAAATATCTTTCAGTTGACTTTTGGGGTGAGTGATACCGCTACGTACCGTTTAGTGTTTGATTTGATGACATGTTTACATCATAAATGATTTCACTGTTTCCTTTCTGTTTTCTGTTAATAATTCTATAAATATACAAAAGCACGAATCTGACCTAAGTTTTGCGCACTTGCCGTAATTTGTGGGGTATAAGTGCGTAAGAAGTATTTATTTTAAGTTTGCTTTATTTAATTGAGATATTGAGGTATTTTTATGTACATAAAAATACCTCAATAAAAAAATTGGCATGCGGCCCTCGTTGGCTTAAGGATGGAAAATTTAGAAAAACTATTGTGGAATGACACTGAAGTTTAAAATTTTCACCAAACTTCAGTGTCATTCCACAAAACTTTTCCTAAATTTCCACCCATGAGCCAACGAGGGGCGCATGCCAATTTTTTTATGGGGGTTTTATAACACAAACTTTAATTCTTTTCATTGGCATGCAGTATGAAAACACGGAAAATCATATTTTTTATTACAAGATCAAATGACCGCTTGAGCCCTTTGGGACCATGCGAATCGCATGCCTATAATTTCCTAGACTTAAATTTATTTTAACTATCTTTTGCTAAAAGGGCATACAATATTAAATCAGAGAAACACACCAAATTTTTGTGAAAATGGAAATGCAATTTTCCATATGATCGGAAAGCGTGGAGGAGTTTAGTACCCGCTTTTCTTTGTTCTTATAGTGTAAATATTCTCTCCTCCAAAAGGCATGCTGTATGAAATCGGAGACCAAAAATGTCGCGAGATACCGGTCTAATACTTGAATTAAATAAAAAAAATTAAAAGAAAAAGAAATTTATACAGGGTGTCCCAAAAAAATCTGACTTACTATGTAAAAAAAATGCTGAAAAAAAGTGAGAGACCCTGTACCCTGTATACAGGGTGTTCCATTTCACGTTGGACTGTATGGGTATCTTTGTTATTATTGGACATAAAAAGTGGGTTAAATGGACAAACATTTGTATATCGCATCGTTCCAGAGGTGGGATTTTGTTTCTACAGGGTGTCTCACTTTTTTTCCAGCAAAAATTTTTTTTAGATAGTAAATGTCATTCTGAACAAAAAATTTCCTATGAACTAATATTTTTTCGACTCCTTAAGAAATTACAGCAATTTTAAAATTTCAAAATATTAATGATTTTTTGGGACACCCTGTATAAATTTCATTTTATTTAAATTTTTAAATTTAAATCAAGTACACTTTGGATTTTGACATTATCTGTACGCCAATCAGTTAGGTTAATTCGTGGTTAATAATTTTCTTGCCAAAAATTTTAAAGGAGTCCACTTAATTTAAAAACAGCCAATAATGTTCAAAAAGGCAAGTTGGAGAGACAAAATCCAAACCATAAATCTTTTAAATAAAAACATGATGATAAGAATGAAAAACTATACAGGGTTTTACAAAAAATCATTAATATTTTGAAATTTTAAAATTGTTGTAACTTCTTAAGGAGTCGAAAAAAAATATTAGTTTATAGGAATATTTTTGTTCAGAATGACATTTACTATCTAAAAAAAATTTGCTGGAAAAAAAGTGAGACACCCTGTATATTGATATTTATCAAGCTTGGTAAAACTCATTAGGGGATTATTCTTAAATTACACCACTCGACATCGTATACGACTTTTATGTCATTCTATATCCTTGTCATTCAAATGCAAAAATAAGACTTGTCCTTGTCATATCATATACGATGTTATGTCGAGTGATTCAAGAATAATCCCCTATTGAGTTTTATCAAGCTTCATAAATATCAAGATAGAAAAAAAATTCCACCTCAGATGCGCTATCTTGAAAAAACAAGTAAATGCGATTTTCAAAATGTGGCTATAACATCTTTATTTTAGGTGGTACCAAAAAGTTTTTTGACATTATGCAGGTACGTTCTTGTGTACAAAATGCAGTAAGATAAATGAATATATTTTTTCGCCAACGGATTGACCGTGTCAATTCACCAATTATAAATAATTCACGTGAGCACAAAATCACTAAGCTGCTAATAAGTCTCCTTCAATCCTCTAATATCTCATGTGAATTAACAATGAAAATGAACTAAATTATTTAATATTCTGTTAGTCCAGTAAAGTGTATTAAACCAGTACCAGTATTAAACTCAAGATAATAATGAAATCAGGAAAAAGGTGTCTAGGAAAATATGTATGAATTTACAGGATGTTCCATTTAAAATAAGAATGTGTTAGAGATATTTCCATAGATCAAAACGCTACTCTTAATATTTTTATTCAAACTAAAATTTTATTATAACTTTTATAATTATCATTCCAATATAAAATATATTAATATATAAATTCATTCTGGCTTTTTCCTTCATCATCATCGAATGGCATAACTAGGCATACATTTTCTGGATCCATATTAACATATTCCAATTTATTTGCATCAAAAATAGCCTGTTTGTTCTTTGATTTATAGAGAGTGCTGCTTAGAACTTCAACTTTATTGCATGTGCTTAGTTTTAAAGGAGCGGTTGCTTTAGAAGTTGAGTTATTCTCCTGTGAAAATAATAAATTTTAAAAAATCCATTTAGATTCCACCACTTCCACTTAAAATTTAAGTGAGATATAAATCAAGAATTTGACGGAAATACAATGGAAAATCTGTCACTTAAAAATCTTAAGTTTCCCCTAAGATTTAAGCAAGTGGTGCAAAAGTTATGAAAGTTTACCTCATGATCATTTCCAAAAATGATGCTCTTTCCATCTGTGCTTAAATTTAGGGGAATTAATGTTCCGTCGTTCATAAGGCCTTGAAGGGTTGGTTCATTGTCAATGATAGTTGATACCACTTTAATTTTTTCACCATCATCTGTCGTAAATACAACAGAATTTCCATCATTATCAATAAGATGCTAAAATATAAAATGTTTACTTAACTTAAAAAAGTTTAAATATACAGCAGACTTATTTCTTTGAGTAAAGTTTATACAGTGAGCGGCAAAATTATGGAATAAATTCATTAAAACTGAAACCATGTATTGTTTGAAAAAAAGTTTTAGATAAAAGTTTTGACTTAAAGCGAGGTTTCAAGGTCAACATTGTTTTTTTTTTTTAAATGCAAATCTATACATATGTTTCTTTTAAAGAGAATTTTATTCCTCTGTGAAAAACAACAACTTTTGTCTAAATCATTTTTTCATAACTTAATAAAATTCTTTTTAAAAAATATTGGCGATTTCTAAGATCAGATACGCCCTCTGGTGTGAATTTATGAACTAAAAGATACAGTAATCCTAACCAGGTAAAATTTGACAATTACTGTATCTTTTAGTTCAAAAACTGGCATAGAGGGCCAAACAGTGCCATCTCTTGGTAATCGAAATTCCCAATAGGTTCGTATTAAAAAAAAACATCGTTTACCTTGAAAACAAATTTAAAATAAAAAGTCTCCCTTTAAATCAAACAAATTTTATCCGAAGCTTTAAAATCATATTTCCGGTTTTAATGAATTTATTCCATAAATTTGCCACACAATTATATACGTAAATTAAAATTTATTACGGCAATTACATACATGAGTACATCCATTAATTTGGTAATATTTACTTGTATTTGCAGCTCCGAAGAAATTTCATCATTACTGGAGTGGATCTGTGCATCATCCAATAATATCTGTTGGTCGTCCTCTGAATTTACAATTTGCACTAATGTATCTTCCTTGCCTTCATCCGCGTTGTAGTAAAGTTGCAAAGACACCTGTTGAGGAAGCTCTTTGTCACTAGAACTACCTTTTTCTACTTCAACTTTAATTAAAGGAGCTATATCTCGGTGGATTTTTTTATGTTTTCTTAAATTTGAACAATCAGCAAAACATTTCTGGCAAACATCACATTTGTAAGGCTTTTCACCAGTATGCAATCTTTGATGTTTTCTCAACGACCATTGATCAGAGAAAGATCTTAAACACTGCAAATAATGATTAAGTAATAGTTAACAAAGAAATACAAAAATTAATTCATTTTAATTACTACTCTTCTTCTTACACCGTAAAAGTTATTCCACTATAAAGCAAATTTTGGTCTCATTCTCCCTTTCATCTAATTTTTAAGTAAAAATTAGATTTTAAATATTCAAACAAAACTGTAAAATTTTGCAGTGGCGTACCAAATAAATTCAAATAAGGGGGCACCTTGACCGGTTTCTTTGCCACTGGATTGTTAAATTAGGACAAAAGTAATAGCCAAAGGGGGCTACCCGTGAAATTTTGTTAATTTTTATTCAGCCGATCCAGAGAAAATAAATAAAAAGAAAGTAAAGATAAAAAGAAATTTCAACACCCCGCATCTCGGTAACAGTCGAGTTTTCTACAAATGTTTATATGGACGTTTCGTCTTATTTTTACATGTAGTATAAGTACATCAATTTTTGATCATTTCATATTTTATCTTAGGAACTGTGTTACTTTTCATTTAAAAATATTCAATTGGCGATTCAAATTAATTTTTGTCGACAAAAATGACGTCAGAAGTAGGTCAGTGCAAAGCGGTGAAAGATCGGTGGGGGAGATCGCATAGATTGAAAAGCCAATAGTTCAAAATAAGTAAGAATGAACTAGACCGTTAGCCATTAAAATATTACATATTATTTACCTGTTTGCACTGGAAAGGAGTTTCATTTCTGTGTCTTCGAGTATGACAAGCCCAAGTTTCTTTATGAAGGAATGTTTTATAGCAGTACTCACATTTCCATGGTTTTTCCCCTGTATGTCTCTTGATATGAAGAAAGCATTGAGAGGAAGTTGTAAATTTGCGCCCACAATATGAACAGACGTACGGTTTCTCGCCTAAAAATTAAAAAAAATTATACAAAAGGAGATTTGTTTACATTAAATATGAAATGTTTTTTACCTGTGTGAATTCTTTTATGTTCTGCTAAATTACCCTTTTGTGAAAAGCTTTTTGAGCAAACATCACACTTAAATGGTTTATCACCATTGTGCATTCTCATGTGCAATGACAAAGAGGTTTTATGTGAAAATCGTTGACCACACTCAGTGCACACAAAATTCTTTTCCCCAGAGTGTATTAACATATGTTTCAACAAATTTGCTCTAGTTTTAAATGTAGCACTGCATTGGGTACAGATATGTGGTCGTTCATCCGAATGCACATGTTGATGTTTTAACAGCAGCTGCTTGTGTTTGAATGGTTTCTTGCATTTTAAACAAATATACTTTTTACCACCATTATGGTCTGCGTCACGATGGTAGATCAAACTGCTCGGGTGGTAAAAGACACGTGGGCATTCTTCACATTGGTAGGTTTTGTTTTTGTGTGTACTTATATTATGCTCTTCTAAACTTGGTAAATCATTAAACTCAATGTTGCACTTTTTACATGAAGAATTAGAAATTTGATTTTCTGTACCAGGCTTTGATTCAAGAATCTGTTTGGTTTTAGGTTCGATCATCAATGGAGTTTCGAGTTCATTTTCTAATGTATTCTCCAAGTTATCCACTTCGTTATTCTGCCAAACAAATTTTTATTATTTTTTAAATGCGGTAAAATTAGGTGTTTATTCTAAAAATTTTATAATCAAGGACACAAGTGGATAAAGGTGTCATGTTGCAAATAATTATTTTAAGAAAAATGACTTTAAACATTTTTTGCTGAAACTGTTTTTTTCTAAATAAATTTATAATTTTTGTTTTATTATTATTTAGTAGGCACTGTAAAGTACGAGTAGTTTTTCTCCTATATTTAATAGTCCGGAAGCTAGTGACCGTTTTTGATGACCAACAGCAGCAAAGCTAATTTTTATTCACATGATTGATTTAGTGTTAAAAGTAAGCAAAAGGACCCTCAGCTGGCGCGCAAATGGGGGGTTTGGCGGCGGCAGCATCCCAAATGGGGATATCAAACTTCAAAGTTTTTAGCTGTCAAAATTTTTACGTTTTTGCTGATATTTCTAGTTTTCATGGTTTATTTAAAAATACAGTTCCATAGGCTGATTAAAAAGATTTGGGTTTTTTTAAATAAATTCTAAAAACTAGAAATATTAGCAAAAACGGAAATATTTTGACATTTAAAAACTTTGAAACTCCCGAGGAAACCCCCATAAAAATTCTAGAAGTCAAGAGAAGAATAATTGCATATTTTTCAAGTGTCTAGTAGTCTGCTAGCCAGAGACCGAAAAGTATGCAATTTCTGGGATTTTTATGGGGTGTCACAGGTGTCAATCTTTAAAGTTTTTAACTGTCAAAATGTTTACGTTTTTGCTAATATTTCTAGTTTTTATGGCTTATTTAAAAAAAACCTGAACTTTTTAATCAGGCTATAGAAGCGTATTTTTAAATAAACCATGAAAATTAGAAATATCAGCAAAAACGTAAAAATTTTGACAGTTAAACTTTGAAGTTTGATATCCCCATTTGGAATGCTGCCGCAGGCAAACCCCCTTTAGCGCGTCAGCTGAGGGTCATTTGGCTTACTTTTAACACTAAATCAATCATGTGAATAAAAATTAGCTTTGCTGTTGTTGGTCATCAAAAATGGTCACTGGCTCCCGGACTATAAGACTTTAGTAAAAATTACTTACCTACTCCAATAGAAGAAAAAAACCACATGACACCTTAATCCAAAAAAAAATTTGGCCAAAAAGGGGTTTTTGAAATATATTAAGCACACTCAGCACAGAATACAAATATAGCATATTTTGTAACATTTTATAAAAAAAAATCAATTAAAAAAAAATGTGACATGACCTTTATCCACTTGTGTCTTCATTTCTACAGGGTGTCCCATTTTAATCTTGTTATGGAAATTTCTCGAAACGAGTACATCAGACAAAAAAAGTAACTCTAGACTAAGAAGATTTGTTTGAATAATACCTGACTGAAGTAAATTAAATTATTGTATTATAGTTAAATTAATTAATTAATTAAGTTAATTAAATAAATTAATTAATTAAATTAATTGATTTCTAGAGTTCTTGTGACTACTCATTTTAAGAATTTTGGGTTTTTTGTGTAGTAATCAAACTTTGTTCGATACCCCGCCTCCAAAGGGTTAAAAAAGAGTTCATTTAAAGCGATCATGACATTTTTTTAATTGTAAATTGCCATCAAAACCTTAATCTTACGTTTCACGAAAAAAACAAGTTTTAGCGATTACAGCGCCACCTGTTGCGAAAGAAAAAAGTTCCTGGATAAAACCTACATAGTTTTTGATGGTCTTTTCGAATCTGTAATAAAAAATAGGGGGTTCCATTTAAGATTTAAAAGTCATCCCCTTATCCACCCGCTGGGGGGTTTGGGGGTGAAATTTGTTACAGCATCGAACGTCCCCCTCCAAACCATCAAACTTTTATTTGGAAACTTTTTTGTCTGATGTACTCGTTTCGAGAAATTCCCCTGACAAGATTAAAATGGGACACCCTGTATAATAATAATAATAAAATTACTAAGTATGTACATATAAAATCAAAATTGTATTTATTTTGGTTAAAAATTAAATTTAAATAACAAGGACAAAAACAAAAAAACTACAAAAAGCGTTTATACAAATCAGTCCCAATTTCTTAGTTAGTCATTTAGAATACAAGATTGTGAATAGCCAACGGATGTAGTATTCACATTTTAATTCTTATTAGATTACTTACATTCACAAGTACTTCCTCAAATTTATAGCCAAAATGATTTGCTATCTTTTGATGTTCGTCCAGAGCAATTTTCGTTTCAAAGTTTTCTGAACAAGATTTACAACGATAAAAGAATGATTTATGAAATTCTAAATGCATGCTTAGTTGGTTATTATGTTTAAATTCTAATCCACAAATATCACATTTATATACTTGTTTATCAATAGTTTCTAAAAAACAAAGTATTTTAAAACAAATTATTTGAAAATACTACCAGTATATTTTACCTTTAACATATATGGAATGTTTTTTGATCAATTTACATTTGTTTTTCACAGTTATCAACTGCCCTAAATTCTCTCCATTTTCACCTTCGACCATACCTATTACATTTTCATATTTTCCTTTAGTTTTAGTTTCCTCTCCTTTATTTTCTACATCAGGTACAAAATTTTCATCATCAGAAATACCTTCTTTTCTAAACAAATCCTCAAACTCCTTGCCCTAAAAATCAAGAAAGGAGTTATATTATTAGATAATTTAAATTGCCTATATTAATATTTTAATAACTCAAAATAATAAATTAACTAATTTACCTCCAATAACTCAATATACCTAGATGGTTTCTTTATTCTTCGTTTCCCTTCCAAATCACTTTTGGGTTCCTCTTTGGGAACTTTTTCCTTTATCAATTCATCTTCCTCCTTTGGAGGAGATTTATGTGGACGTCCTCTTTTCTTCTTTGGCTTTTCTACTTCATCATTTTTCAAGAAAGTTTCTTGATCCGCTGTAAATATAGACTCTTCTGGAAAAACTACAACAAATAAAAAATATAGGAACATAAAACATGTGAATACTATAAGGGGACTTTAGTTTGAGTAAGTCAATCCCGGCATTTACCAAAAATGTTTGGTTTTAAGTTTAGATTTTAGATCAAATAAGTTATTATTTTTATACCACCAAAACAAATTTACTCAATATACAGGGTGTATCATTATATGTGGGACAAAATTTACTAGTGGGTTTTGAAAAAAATTAAAAATGTTCCCAGAAACGTATGTCCGATTTTGTTTCCTAAGGGATCTGCAGTTCTTCAGAGGTGATGACAAATAAGTCGTTATATCAAAACAGATCCTAGTAGAGCAACTAAATTTTGTACAGTACCTAATTTACACTTAACAAAACTTCTATGATTTTATTCCGGTGATTTCTCGATTCAAGTGGTACTTTAAGAGATCTTTGGTATCAAAAACAATGGAAATATTTTAAGCAATAGGTTTTTATAAGATTTTTTCCAAAACAGTATTCTTGAATCAAATTTACATAAAAAAAGTTGCTCTTGTAGAAATCCAATAGAATGCTCCGTTTAAAAGAAAAATGCCATTAAATATAGGCATTCGTAGATAGTTGTCATGGCTACCATACTAATATTTCTTGTAAAGGCTATTATTTTACCATTATTGCGGAAATTAAAAAAAAAAATTCCTAGATAATTTCAAAGTGGAATATTCACTTTTAATAAATTATAACCGAAATTAATTACAAACAAAAATATTTTCAATTTTGTCCTACATATTAAGATACACCCTGTATACATTTTGAGACTTATTTCAGCTGACCCTTCTGTTATAATAAATTAAAAAAGAATAATATAATAAAAAATGTGAGATGTTTTATATGTCCATAAAAGCCAAAATCCCACATCTTACATCAATTAATATTGGAAGTTTAGTGAATCATAATAAATAATATAATATTTACTTTGGTAAAAAAAGTTTTCTCCACTTTCCTCATTTCCCAATTCATAAGATTGGACTGAAGTGCTTGAATTAACCAATTTGAGAGCATTTTCCAGTTTTTCCTTTTCTTCAATTTGTAACTTAAGTGCTTTGTGCTGGGAAAGAATTAAATTTCTTATTTTAGTTTGACCTTCAATAATAAGATCAAAAAATGATTTTGTGGCTTCCAATTGAATTGTACATCCGGGACATAACATCGATGGAACTTTCTCATCTTTTTCTACCTATTTTATTTAAAAAAAAAAAGATTTCAATATCAAGATATTTAATAACATGGTTAAATAAATGATAAACTTTCAACAATGATATACTTACACATTTCCGCATGATAATTGAAAAGTACTGTACATACATATTACATAGTATCTATGTTTCTGAGGTTTCTATTTTTGCGTTTAAAGGCCTTTTTAGACGGGCCAAAATGAGTCGATTTGGGAATAAATATTTGGAATGGAACTGCACATTGCACAGTTGTATCCAAGTCAGTTTGGGAACAAAATATTTGGAATGGAACTGCACATTGCACAGTTGTATCCGAGTCGGTTAGGGAACAAAATTTTGGTAACAAATTGTGCCTGTCTAAAACTGCCTTTAATTGGGCAAAAACATCATTTCATAGCTGCCTCATAACTAGTCACAAAAATTTTTGTTTTTCATATTTATGATACCAATTGATTAATTTTTCATGGCTTAGCAAATTCGGAGAAACATAACATCGTCCTTTGATTTGTTTTTGAATCATTTTACTGTGAAGTAGGAGTACTTTAAGGGCCTTAAAAAATCCATACACTTACGGTTATTATTTTTAATTCTTTTCTCCGATATTCCTCATTATAAATATTTTTAAATTCTACCAAAATTTGGTACAAAAATATAAAGTAGATTTCAGCCACTAGCAATCTACTTAGTATACTTCAAAAATTACTCTTAATAATGGTAGAGTTCTTTAATAAAATAATAAAAGCTGATAACGTGGATCTGAATTAATATATTTTATACATGATAGTGAACTTTATTTAATAGACATAGTATTTTTTATTGGCCACATTAACTTTTATCTTAGTGAATGTTAAAAATACCTACTGACAGTTTAGATTCCTTAGTAATAATAGAATCCAAATTCTTTAAATGAATTGATTTTAAACTTTCACGGATTTCGGTGTCACAAAATTTGACCGACAACGCTTAAGTGGAGATAGTAGACCTAAAAAGAAGTTTATATAACCATATTTATTTGTATCCAAAAATACACCCCTGAGGAGTTATAAGCCTCTAAAGTTGATTCTTAAAAAAAAACATTTTTAATTTTGGCCAAAGTAGCAAATATTTTTTAATGAAATTTCGTATACCGGGTGGAAATGAAACTAGGGCCACCCCTGGCATTTCTTTATTTATGAAAATAAAAAATTAGAATTTTAGTATCTTATATGATCTAAGAAAACAAATTTTATGGATCGAATAAATCTTTCATTTTACTTCCGGTTTATCAGGAAATGGCACCCACTTTCTTATTTTAAATGTAACCTCCTGATTTTTTCTACGTAAAATCAAACATTGGTTAGTTTTAAGTATGTTTATGACAAAAAAAATTTTTTTTTCAAAACTTTAAGCAAAAATGTTGAATTTTTTTTTTGGTAAAAAATTTGAGTAAAACCTACAAAAACTATTTTTAAATAATACAAATATATGGCGCGCCGTTGGCACATTTAATCCATGTATACGGATATCTAAAAGTTATCTAAAATTGGTCACAAGATGCACTTGGTCGCCAAAATAAACTTAAAATTATCGATGAGAGCAAAAATAAAGCAACGCCAAAAATCAATTTCTAAACCAAGGAAAAATATTACTAAATTTTTTCCATGTTTTAAACATTTAGATTTAATTTTGGAGATATATTATCTTTGAGAGCATCGTGATTTAAATTTTAGCGTAACTTTATATTTGAGACCATCATCGTATTTTTTTAATTTCGGCGTTTGTTAATTTTGGAGACCACCGAGATATTCAAAACTAATTTCAGCGTTACTTTATTTTTGAGACCATCGACTGCTTTATTTCGGAGAATGTTTAATTTTTGCCAACAGATATATAAATCTTAAATGAATTAAATCGTTTATTTGATTTTCGTGGACGTTGAATTTTAGCGGTTGTTGAATTTAAGACCAAGTTTAATTTTGGAGACCTCGAATAAAAGGCCTGTTGGCGTGTCAACCAGGCACGCTGTTGGCACATTTAATCCGCATTTGCGGATAACGAAAACCGCACCAAAGTCAAACTTGGCCTTAAATTCAACACCTCTATTATATATAATATAATGATGTGAAAGTTGTAGGTTGTTACCATGGATATTGTTTTAAATAGACCTTAAATAATGCATAAATAAAACAAAGCTGGTTGGGTTGTCTAAATTTCTTACCATTTATTTAAAATATTATTCAAAAGTAACAGGACGTATAGAAATTTATAACAGACAAAAAATTTTTCTCTTGAAATTCTCTAGTGAAAATCTGCCGGTATCAGTCGCCATTATCACACACGGGCGTATGCCTTAAGGAGATAGTCGGCGAAATGTTTGAAAAGCGTACTTTTCGCTAGTAAAAATTGATTTTTGGGCATTTGTAATCAAAAATTTAACAAAAACGCTATTGTTTGCCTTTTAAATTGAATTTAGTTTTCATATAGAATTTTTGTTTTTCATGTAGAGTCTATGATAGGGGTGTACTTTTTGAACAATGATAAAAAATGCGTTTTTATTTTTATTCAAAAAGTACGCCCTATCATGGACTCTACAGGAAAAACAAAAATTCTATATGTAAACTAAATTCAATTTGAAAGACAAAAACAATAGCGTTTTTGTTAAATTTTTGATTACAAATGCCCAAAAATCAATTTTTACTATCTTCTTAATAGTATATTATTCAACAAGAACAATATTAGGTATACATTTTCCACGACTTTTTATATTTTACTGGTAAGTACTGGGATTTTAACCTTATCTCTAGTCTTACTACTAGACTAGAGATAATTTTGTTAGCATAAAGGTAATTATAACATTATAACATCCTGGTTACCATACTAATATTTCTTGTAGATCCTAATATTTTACCAAAATTACCGTAAAAATTTTAAATTAAGATTCCTAGGTAATATTCACTTTTAATAAAACATAAATTATATTGATTACACACAAAAAACGATCAATTTTGGTCCACATATTAAGATACACCATGTACAGTGGTGTAAATTAAAATAGGGTTGTGAAATTTTTCTTATTAAGTTGTTAAAAACCGGCAAATAGAATTATAAAAGAATATAAAATGTGGTGTGCATTGAAATGCCAAACTAAATAATGTTGGCTATCAAGTTTTATTTATTTTCTGTACAACATAGTATCAATACATTAAGATTTATGAAAATAAATTTTAACTAGGTGTGAAAAATAAATAGGTGCAACAAACATTATTTGATTGAAGAAAGAAGTAACTTGTAATTTCAATCTCATAAGTAAATTGATTGAATAGTAAGTTAGTTATTTGAAAGTTAGGTTTATCATTTGTCACAAAACGCATGATTTTAAGATTTTCTTGTCAAAATGGGTGGAGAACATTGTAAACTGGAGGAACGCCGATTGAATCAAAAACTACGAGTAATTGGTAAGACTAACAAAAAAATGAGTGGTATCATGAGCTGCTCTCAAAATATTCTGGTGACAAACATCTCCCACGAAAAGAAAACAGAGCTCGGAAGAGAAAAATTACAGAAAAAATGGAACGTAGGATTGTGAATCTTCTAAAAAAATCCATTTATGACAACGACTGCTCTAAAAAAGAATTTAAATTTATAAGTTACAACAACAGCTATCAGAAAATTTCTGTCTTCAATTCGAATTTAAAAAAAATTAGGCATATGTTCTCCAAATTTTTGCTATTTGTTGAAAAATTTTGTCAGCTATAGTCTACAAGAAAAAAAAAATACAAAAAAGCAGGGGCCTTACCCTTATTTTGATAGCATTGTTGTTTTGGGGGTAGTTTTCACCCCCTATTAGGGAGGCAACGTTTGTTTTTGCATTTTTCCTTCTTATTAAGCTTAGAGAGTTATAATTCAAGAAAAAAAATTCATAAAAACCTTATATTTACGAAAAAAATTATTGCTGGAATCTATTGCTAGTTTCACACAAGTGAAACGGAGGATCATCATCCCCATGTGACTTTTTGAAACCCAGGTTAAAAACTGGATGAATAGAAAAAAATAAGTTTTGGAACCTATAGTTTTAAATCGAGAAAGTAAATCATCCAGAAGAAACATTTGATTCTCCAAAAACTCCTTGACCAATAAAGGAGACTCTTTAAGACGCCAATAAGAATAATTAAAAATGACTTTCAGTGGAAGTTGATTTCTTAGCACCTGTTATAATGCTTAAAGCTGAGAAAAAGATAGGACCAAAATCTAACATCTAGGCCTAATGAAAGCTCTGTAATCTCGTCTGTAATATAATTTTAGGATAAGATCCCCACCATGTCCTGGCTATAGATCTGAGAATATTTAAAGACCTAAGACAACATCAGTTAGTTAAAAAAACTGTCTACATAAACGGTTTAGACTATATTGATACACAAATATCTCTAAAAAGAAACACAAGGAATAATTTCCCTCTGAAATTTAGCTTGTAAGTGTTGTTTCGTGATTTGTTACATCTATAGAAAACCAGACCTTACACTTTTCCGGAGAAAGAGAGAGACCTAAATTCCACAACCATTTAGCCAGTTCCATCAAACCTTGATTAATTCTATTAAAAATATGTTAATGATCAGGGTGAGTGAAAGAGAGACAAATATAATATAATCCCAGGTGTGCAAGTGGTACGTAGGTAACGTGGTTGGTGCCATTTTTAAAACACATTATAATAAATACAATACCGCCCATTGAAATGATGAGGCAGTGGCAGTCCATTATGCAAGTGACAATAAGGCACCAGTCGCTCGTCACTCGTCTCCAAAAAGTGGAAGGTACCACTTCGGTACTATTCTCAAAGTACTTAGGACGCAATTTTTCTTTCAAAATTTGAAAAGTAGCCTTATCAGTAAAATATTCTAAACTTTTTTTTTGTATAGATTGAATTTGTTTTTACAGGCATTTTGAATATTCCATATTTTAAATTTTTATTTACCATAGCGTAATATAGGTTTTCACCATTGTTTTTATGCTTTCTTGTATGTTCAAGTACATACTAATCCTCCGATGAAGACATTTTCTTTAAACTTAAATAAACTAATGAATGAATTCAATGCACGTTAATCCACTTTGACACCACGCCATCTCCACCTTACTTGTCTACGACTTCCTTGCCACCTACCATTTCAAAACAATGCCTTACCACTTTGGTGCGTGCACGGCCTGAAAAGCCTTTATTTGTAAACAAATGACGTCTACTTAAAATTCACTATCAGAAATATAAAAGCCGTTTTTTTTTTATATTGTAAGTGAAACTGGTTAAGTTGTTAACTGAAATTGTTTTTTTTTATTCTTTAAAAACCATAACCCAAACTGCATTAGAAGTAATTTATTAACAAAACCATTAAGTTTGGTTATATTTATAGTTTATCAGTTAATTTCAATTTAATCCTAAATATCTATAAAAATACTAATAAAATTTTTTAAGAAGTAAATTTTAAAAGGAATCATGAGTCAAATTGGTTTCCAAAATGAAATTTCAACTTACTGTTATGGGTAAATATTTATTAATTACAGATGCTAAATCTTCAGAGGGGTCTTCTGGATTAAATAAGTTTATCCCGTTCTCATTTTCTTCGCCACAAAGACGACAAATTGTTGATTTACTCAACAAAATATTTAACTCCACCTTCACCATTTTCTCTCTTTCTATACTACAGAATATAAAATTAATAGACTATTTTATTTAGATCTCTCAGCTAATTTGTTAATACAGGGCGAAATATAAGATAAGTAGTAAACACATGGCAAACACTTTTTTTTTATTTATTTATATAGTAATCAAAAGACCACGAAGGGTCATAACAATTACATTTTATTATACATACAGAGTGCTCACTTTTTTTCCAGCAAATTTTTTTTTAGATAGTAAATGTCATTCTGAACAAAAAATTTCCTATGAACTATGAACTATTATAGTAATATATTTATTGAGTTATAAAAAAAGAATACAATTATTTTTTATAACATTCTTTAAAGAACACAAAACAGCAATTTGCTGATAACATGATCAATGGTCAACGAATTAATGGGGTAATTCTGAACAAAAAATGTTAGCCGTAACAGCGATGTTAAATTTGACAGTCACCATGATGTCAAAAAAACGTTATTCTGTAAACTTTAGTGTAACTTAATGACAATATAAAATAACATTTTCGGTATCAAAATTCATTGTACATTTATATAATGTATTATTTTGATCAATTATACATTAATATATTATTATTACTTTGCTGTATGTTATATTAACACCGAAAATTTTATTTTAAATAACCGTTAAGTTGCAGTAAAGTTTACAAAATTGCGTTTTCTTGACATCAGGGTGACTGTCAAATTTAACATCGCTGTTACGGCTAACATTTTTGTTCAGAATCACCCCATAAATTAAACAATAATATAAAATATAATAAAACTAATAAAAATTAAAATGATAACAATATAAAGTTAAATGAGATAGATGTGATGTTAATTAAAGTCTTTAATAAGTTTTTTAAATAGATTGAAGTTTTTTTCGTTTTGAGTTTCATTTGGCAATTAATTAAATTTATAAAATGCATTATTTAAAGTACTGAAATAATGCATTTTATAAATTTAATTAATTGCCAAATGAAACTCAAAACTCATATGTTTTTCGACTCCTTAAAAAGTTACAGCAATTTTAAAATTGACAAATTTTCATGATTTTATGAATAAAATAATTTAATTTACTTCAGTCAAGTATTATTCAAACAAATCTTCTTAGTATAGAGTTACTTGTGACTATTCATTTTAAGAATTTCGGGTTTTTTGTGTAGTAATCAAACTTTGTTCGATACCCCACCTCCAAAGGGTTAAAAAAGTGTATATTTGAAGCGATCATGACATTTTTTTAATTGTAAATTGCCATCAAAACCTTTATTCTTACGTTTCACGAAAAAAAACAAGTTTTAGCGATTACAGCTACACCTGTTGCGAAACAAAAAAGTTCCTGGATAAAACCTACATAGTTTTTGATGCTCTTTTCGAATCTGTAATAAAAAATAGGGGGTTCCATTTACGATTTTAAAGTCACCCCCTTATCCACCTCCTGGGGGGTTTGGGGGTGAAATTTGTTCCAGCATCGAACGTCCCCCTCCAAACCATCAAACTTTTATTCGGAAACTTTTTTTGTCTGATGTACTCGTTTCGAGAAATTCCACTGACAAGATTAAAATGGGACACCCTGTATAATTTAATTTGAAAAAAACTGAATTCTAGCCTTTCTCATTGTTCTTTGTTCTGTGCTCACTCCTGCCAAGCTGTCGCATTTTTGTCGTCAAACCTCAAAACTGACAGATGGGTAATAAAAATAAAAATTTGTTGTTGGCAAGTTGAATAGAAAAATATACTAATTTACACGTATTCTGGAATTTTTTTACTTTTACATTATTAGAATATAATAACAATTCCAAATATGGAGGAAAATTCAAAGCTTCTTAAAGTAGAAGCTGCCCGAAAAAAAGTAAGAATAAATTTTTAAGAGCGTTTAGACTATATTTTAATATTTTTCGTGTCTTGTGATAATTATTAATGATGTTACAATTTTCGTTCTGCTACATTTCGTTCTACAACATTTTGATCTAACACTTTACGTTCTATGAATTCAATGATAAACTTTAAACGAGTATTGAGTTCATATGATCAATATCTCGATATTTCATTTGTACTTGATGCATGATCTTGATAATCTGAACGAACACCCCCCCCCCCCATTCCAATAGTCCGAAATACCACTCGTTAAATCACTATATTGGAATTCTTTAAAAAAGTGTGGCTAATAGCAATACATTTATGTACATACTATAATTGTAAAACATTTTTGCATAATTAAAACATACATTTAATTAAAAAAACTTTGTTTTATTTTGAAAAATGACATTCAAAATATGTACATACAGTAAAAATTCACTATTGGGAATTTTAACTATGTATAGATGGCGCTATAAGTGAAGGATATTCGTTACTTGTGAGCAGGTTCTTAAAATTCCCAATAGGGTGTGGGCGTATTCTATTCAAAAAAGTTTGTCGTTACCATAGTTTAGAATGAGTGCCTATCGTCAAATGTCAAAACAATGAAGGAGAAAGGAATAATAACTCTGTTGAAGTTATAATTATTATTTATTATAAAAACTAAAGTAAAACTAACCATCGCCATCGTAGATCCGAACAGGGTGTAAATTTTGGGTGTTCGGATTATCGAGGTCGTGCTGTAATATAGAAGTATTTCAAATACTATTTATATTCCAAATACTTTTTTGGTGTAGTATTTTAGAGAAAGTATTTCAAATAAAATTCAGTAAAAAAAGAACTTTGTATTTTGCCTTTCAAATAAAATAAGCAAGTATTTTACCAAACTCTGGTAACTATTATTTTCAAATACAAAAGACTCAAAAACGCGTAAATTGCAGTTCTTTTAGGAAAACCTAATTGGCCAATTTTAATAAAATATTTTTTTATGCTTTGCTATGTTAATACATTTCGAGCACTCTTCATTATATCCTGGCAATCCAGTGACTCAAGAAAATTGTGATTGGCTTATTGAATTTTAGATAAAAAACTGCCTCTATGTTAACAAAGTTTTTTATTATGGCCTATAATAATTAAGTTACAGTCATAATTTGAAAATTGCACTTTTTGGTTTTTTCAAGATGGCGCCGAAACGATGCAAAATTCAACTGTTTTGTCAACGAATTATTATTGGAGATACAAAAATGCACTACTTTGTCCATTTAACCGACTTTCTATCTCCAATAATAACAAAGATACCCATACAGTCCAACGTCAAATGGGACACCTTGTATATGTATAGACACAACCTTGGCAAGTTTAAGAGCAGATGGATTTCCCTTAAGATAATTGCAGAGAGTTTATCACTTTACAAGAAAATAAATAAAACTCAAATTTTTATTTTTCCACGGTTGACTACCACATAAATTACAATAAAAAATGGACGAAATATAACTGGTCTACTCCAATATTTTTTTTGTTAATCCAAGATCTTAAAAAATCAAAATTTTTAGGAAGGGCTTTAAAATTGTTTTGTTTGAAGTACATATAAAATATTTTGATTATTATTATTATTATTACAAAACAATATTTTTTTAAAGAAACCAATGCCCGTTTTCACTAATGATTCTTAAACTTAGTTTATTTATTAAATAATAAAAAATACCTAGCAACTAGCACTATAAGCAATACCGAAGTTTTATTTATTTATTAACAAAAATCTCAACGAGATCGCCATGTGGTTTTTTTAAATTTTTATTAATTCTTGTTTCCTTTTAGCTGAAAAACTATCAACAAAGTAAAAATAAAACCAAAACTAAACAGCATGAAGATGATTCCTCTGATAAAAATTCACATACTGAGGAAGTATCACAAATGGAAGTTCCTAAAGGTGTTACACACGAGGCTACACAGATACAATCTTACTTTTCGCAACCTTTTCCTGAGGTCTCCAATCCAGTACAATTTTTTGATCAAGTCACTTTGGGGTCCACGAACATACAATCTTATAATCAAACATGCATTGACGATCCTGAAATTAAGCAAAATGAAGTGTATGAATACGCAAATAATACATACAATGAAGCAGATAAAAAAGAAAATGAATGGTTGTCTTTATATGAAACAGAGAAATCGAATCATTCTGAAACTAAATCTCAATTACTAGAATTTAAAGCACAGGTAGAATTTTTACAAAAAGAACTTGAAAACTCAATTAAATCTTGTGAGATTCGAATGAGTCAGGAATTGGGTCCTATGCAGGAGCAACTTCAAACCCATATGCAAACAGTTGGAATTTTAGTGAGTGAAAAGACTGAATTATCGGCTGAAGTAAGTCAATTACAATTAATTAATAAGCAAAAAACAGCAGAGTGTGAAGAAATGCAGGCAAGATTAAAAACTTCAAGATCCCGAGTTGCTGATTTGGAAAAAGAGTTACACGCATTTAAAGAACATAAAATAAATAATGATAAAAAAGAAATTGAAGTTAGTTTAGAACAGAATAATTTATTACAAGAAAATACAAAACTTAAAGATACTGTTAATGAAATAAACCAAGACATTGTGGAATTGCGTGAAAAATTACGATTGGTTTCTGATGAAAATAAATTGTTAAAAGACACCAATAAGGATATCACCTCCCAACTAAACTTGGCTAATGTAAGGGTACAGCAATTATCTATAGATGTATCATCAGGGGATAATACTATTATTGAAAAATTATCTGCCGAGAAAATGGAATTGGAAAAGCAAGTAGAAGAATTAAACGTTAATCTAAAAAATGCCATAAGTGATCGTGATCAAGCCAGCAATCACTATCAACAGTATGTCCAACAATTAAATTTAAACGTTAGTAGTTTAGCTCAAAAAATGGAAATTACAATAGCTGAAAATGAAAACTTGGTTAAACGCGAAGCAGAGCTTGTGCACCACATAGGAGAACTTGAGAAACATTTACAAACAATTCAAAATGAAAGCGTTAATTTTAATAAAAATAATTTAGATACTCCGAATAAAAATACTGAAAATGAGCTGATTGGAAAATTGGAATCTTTAACAATTGATTACAATAATTTAGGTGAAAAGTTTACTAATATTGTAGGTGAAAGAGACGATTTATTAAAAGAAGTAGCAATGAGTAAAGAAATTGTAAATAATTTAGAAAGTGAGATTGAAAGACAAAAAATGGTGCAAGGAGATAATAATGCTTTGTTAGCTACAATCGAAAGTGATAAAACGGCAGCATCTAGAGCTGTACAACAAAATAGTGAGCTAAAACAACAGCTTACAGAAATGCAAGAAGCTTTTATTAAAATGGTTAGTAATTTTTCTATTTTACTAGTGTACTTTACTCTAATAATTTTATAATTTCAGACAAATGATAAAGCTGATTTGGCTAACCAATTATCATCAGAAGAATATAAAACCAGGGAATTGGAAGAAAAGATTGCTATAGTAAGTCACCAGTTGCAGACTTTAACTGAAGCAATTAATATCAAAGATTCGGAACTAACAAAAATGCGAGAGGATTATGAAAATATTAATAGAAGAATCACTAAAGATAATCAACTAGAAGATAGATTAAGGCATTATGAAGCTCATGAACACAGCTCCCAGGTTTTAAACGTACAAGATGTCGTTAATGAAAACCAAGCCATAATAAAAGACTTACAGGATAAATTAAATAAAGAAGTTGAAAAAAGTAATCAACTTGAAACAGAAATATTAAATTTACAAAAACTTGAATTAAATACACAAGGAAGTATTGATGGAAATAAAAATGATATACAATATAGCAACTCGTTTGTTAATAATGATAGTAAAGAAATAGCAATGAGGCAATTGGAATCCAAATTTATGAGGACCATGCAAGAAATTGCAAATTTAGAAGATGAGAAACAAATGTTGGAACATTTAGTAACTCAGTTACAAGGCGAAACTGAAACTATCGGCGAATACATTGCTTTATATCAACATCAAAGAGGTATACTAAGACAGCGTTCACTCGAAAAAGAGGCACAGCTAAAGCAGTTAGCAAAAGATCGACAACAAATGAAAGAAATGTTAAATCAATTAAATGAGTTAATTCAAAAGTTTTTTATTGGTAAAGGTATTCCAGGTGATATGTTAGAACATGCATCATTAAGCAAAAAATCTGAGCAGTTGTGTCAGGAGCATGCAGAAAAGCACAAGAAAATGTCAGATGAACTTAGTGATGATACAAAAGGAGCAGCAGAAGTAATTATGGGGTTATTATCAGAAATTAAAACTAGCAATTTAGTGCAGCCTTCGGATGTAAGTGATACTTTTCATCCATGTCCTTGGTGCTCCGGACAGTTAATTACAGTGTAAAATATCTATTTTATATATTTATATTTTTGTTTCTGTAAATATTTATATTTAAATGGTGAAATCGTACTGTTATTATATTTTGTTTTTAATATTTTATTAAAATTTAAGCTTACAATTCTGAAATAAATAATTTGGTACTTGTTACAAGATGTTTATGTTGGACCTAGTTAAATGCTGATACAGGTACAGGGTACCCAAAGAGAGAGATGACATTACTTTGCTAGTCCCGCGGATACATGTGAGCTATTTTTTCTTCAAACGTCGAAATTTTTAAAATAGTAATACAGGGTGTTTATAAATACGTGTCCACAAATTATAGGACGTATTCTTGGTAAAATTTGAAAGTTAAAATCTTAATACAAAAATATTGTATTGGGCTCCAAAAATCTTCAGGAGCTGTTTAAAAGAAATTTATAAATTGCAACATTGTAAAATAATAAGAAGACTAGATTTACTTTATTTTATATGAGCCAATAAAAAAAACATATCAACAGAGAAAACGAGATGTGATTTTTTAAATTCTTGGAATTCTTACCAATAATAATGATAGAATAAATCAAATTTATTTAATAAATACAAGTACAAAAATACATTCTTTTAAGTTTAAGTTTAGCAGAATACCTAAAAGACTGGCGAAAATGAAAATTTAACAAAAATGTTCAAATTGTCCACCGTTGGCATCTAAGCAATGCTGCAAGCGAGTTGGTAAACAAGTTAATACTTTTTCCAATTGTTCCGGAGTTATTAAAAGGACAGCAGTTTATATTCTTTTCCTAAGTTCTTGATTATTTTGTGGAGGTGAGGCATACACAATTTCCTTTAAATAACCCCCAAACAAAAAAAATCTAGTGGGTTAAAATCAGGCGATCTCGGAGGCCATGGAATCGGACCATAGTTAGCAAATCTAAGTTATCAAAAACTATTTCCAAAACATCCAAATATGCTTCCGCATTTAATCTATTTGGAAGAAATACTGGTCCAACAACAGAGTTATTAACAATACCCAACCATACGTTAATGGAAAACCTCCGCTGGTGTGCAAATTCACGACTTAACTTTGGATTTTTTTCAGCCCATTGTGACTGTTAAAAATACCATCCCTTGTGAATGTACATTCGTCACTCCACAAATTCGTCGTAAATGTTAATGTCGTTTTGTATACGACGGCGAGTTTGCTGGCAAAATGTTATTCTTTTGGCTTTATCTCCTTCATATAGGGGTTGTACCTTTGTATAATGGTAAGGATATAAATTATTTTCTGTAAGAACTGGTTGAACAGTTGTATGGCTACGAATGTTAAGTTCTCTAGAAATTTCCCGAGTACTTCGATTAGGATCCTCATTAACAGCCTCCAAAATATGTTCTTCTAATTGTACAGTTGGTACCAGCTGGAAGTAGGATAAAAGTAATCACGATCGCGTATTCTTTGTCCTACTTCTAGCTGGGAGCAACTTTACAGTGCGTCGATGTCTCGGCCTTCCACCATTCTGGTGTTGGGGAACAACCTGACCGGTTTCTCGAATCCGCTGGTCAAGCCACTGAAACGTCTTATCGCAGGGATGTCGCCGATTGGGATAAGTTATTTGGTACTCCTCTTTTGCCAATTGAGCATTTCCTTCACAGCGACCATGTCAGCGTATTCATTGAAAGAGTTATCCATTTTAATAAATATCGAAAACACAAAAAACTATTTAAATTAATATTGACACTGACGTTTTTAATAATTTTTTTTTTAATTTTTAACACTGTTGCCATGTTTAATTTATTTAAAATAAATTGATTTTTTTATAAAGAAGATTCATTATTACGCGTTAAAAACACTGTAGTAGTAATAAAACATTATCATTTAATTCTTGAAGGCATAAAGCATGCATTTGATGTAATAATCTTTAAATTATAAGGCAATTTTAATAGTCGATATTTGCTACTTTAAAGACCTCTTGCAGGCAAACGGCGATGAATACAACATTTGTGTATTAGGATTTTAACTTTCAAATTTTACCAAGAATGCGTCCTATAATTTGTGGACATGTATTTATAAACACCCTGTATAATAAATAATTTTAAAATTTGACATTAAATTTACATACAACACACAATACAATGTTAGTGTATATTGGGTTGCCTTAAAATTTAATTTCTACTCCTAGGCAGTACAAAGTGACAATAGAATCAACGAACATAAAAAGTGACATTTTAAAACCTGTCAGACGTCACAGAAGACTGTACTTTATTGACCTTAGAAGAAAAAATTTATTGAAAGCTTACTGACATCAATTTGGAGCCCATAAAGTAATCATTATGGGCGTTTTCGTTTTCTATGATATATGACCTATAATGAAATCGTTACCATGGTGATTTCCTTTATGGGTCTCAATCCGAAAAGGACATCATTATGGTATGCAAGCAGATAAAAGTTTTTTAATACAACTACTAAAAAAGTAGCTACAAACATTTTTTATATAAATATTAATAATTTACAATATAGATATTAACAAATTAAACATTTTTATAACCATAATTTGCTGCAATTTTTGTTTTTTTAGGATTAACGATTGCGTGTTGAACCAAACAATTACACGAGAATAATGAAAAAAGTACTTGGTAAAATTTACGCGCTTATTTAAAAAAATGACAAAGATAAAACAAAATCATTTTAAAAATGTTTTTTGTGATAGTAGAAAAGGCACACACTTTGTAAATTGTACAGTTGCTCTCAGCTGAAAGTAGGACAAAACTAATAGGTATGTTTGGAAGATTTGGCACTATTGGGAATTTTAACGACGTATAGATGGCGCTATAAATGGAGGATATTTGGTACTTGTCAGTGTCAAAAATTGTGTTTAAAATGCATTATTTTACCTTATTACCACACATTTAACAAAACACAAATAGATTTATAATTTCAAGTTTCAGTAAGGCTCAAAAAACATGCACCAATGCATTAAATCGAAAAAGCAAGTACCGAATATAGAAGTTCATATTTTTGCCACTAGAGGGCGAGCGGGTACTTAAAATTCCCAATTATAGGCATTTTTAAGTTATAAATAAAATAAGAAACATAACCATAATTTTAAAATGAATTTTTAACTATCTTTCAGTGTATTTAAATTAAAGATAGGTACGTCGTTTGGTTATTTTTTGACTGGTTTAAAACAATTTCATCCCTCTCTCACCGAACCTCCAAAGTTAAGATTTTGAATCCATACATTTTGACGATCAACAAAACGTATTAAAAAGAATTATTAAGAGACGTATAGTACAATACTTTTTTAAATTTAATTTCCGATATTCATTTTTAATTAAAAATTTTTATAGAGCACGTAAATTTTTGAAACATCTTGTATTAAAATGAAGTGTGTTCTTTTCACCAAAATTTAACTGATTTCGACCTTCTACTGTATTTGTAGTCTGTGTTACAAAACCAATGTCAAAATCTTTTATGTCAAAATCAGCATGTTTACCCAAACTTAACCTAAAAAGTAACTGTCGTGTGTTTTGATTGTATTTATATTAATTCTTATTAAATAAAAACTAGTAAAGTTGAAACTATGGACAAAAAAAAATACAATTGGAAGGCGCGAAAAGTAGTCAATACAGACATTGATAATTCGGAGACAAAAAGAGTAAGTTTACAATATTTTTATTACTACAATTTTATAAGTAGTCCGGGAGCCCCCTATACTAAAAATATTTATTATTCTGATAAAAAATCTTTGGTAAATATACATATATACAATTTAATAATTATCTTGCACCATCTGGCATTTGTGGTTAGTTACTTAAACCAAAAAATGATAATCCGAAAAATTGAAAGCATACAGAATAAATTTCTTAGGTTCATTGGGTTTAGAGAAAACATATTAAGAGATAAGTATGACTATGAATTGCTTCTGAATCACACTAATTTAGTTACACTGGAAAAGCGACAGGAAATGTTTGATATTATTCTGGTCTTTAAATTGATAAATGGTATGCTAGATGCACCTTCACTGCTACAATCAATAAATTTTCACGTACCTTCAAAACCAACTAGACAGAAATGTCTGTTCCATGTTGATTTTCACAGATCTAACTTGGACCGGAGTTACTCTATTGATCGTCTACTTATTGAAGCAAATAAACACTGATATTGATCTGTTTAATATATCAATTACTAAAAAATGTTATATGTTCTTCATGGTTTGTTCCTAGAACCAATAATTTTATATTAAATGTTTTACTTGCGTCATTGTAATCTTGTCATGTATTATTGAAAATGGCGTTGCCGTTTATATGTAAAATAAAATAAAAATTTCGCCATACATTTTAGTTGGGTACAAATGACTATAGAGCTGTTTAAATTAGGTGGTGCGATGTTATACAAAAGATACTTTATTAGAATCTGTTCAATTTTGTTAGCCAACAATATTGTATCTAGTATGTTTCACGTTTCATGGAACAATTAGATTTCAACCACACTTTTTTACGCATAACGCCGCGATCATACTTGGCCAACAAAATCTTTTAACAATGCTTTCTGCACTTAGATTTCTCATTTGATATTGATGAATGCTTGCGTTTAGTGAAATGAAATGTTGCAAGAATTTTATAAATAAAAAAGCAAACCAAAATTCAAATTGAAAAATTAAACACAATTAAAGAATAATGGAACAAAAAAAACAAAATTTAAAAACCAAATTATCCAACAATATTAAAAATAAAACTCATAACAAATATAATCAAGGTGTTATTCGCAAATGATACGTTTTAAATTGTTGCATTCCATCGTCCCATGAAACGTGAATCATACTGTATAAGAAAATTATGCAGGGTGTATCATAATATGTGGGATAAAATTTTTTGTTGGATAAAAGACATCAAAATAATGAAAAAAGTTCCTATAAACATATGTCCGATTTCATTTCCTAACGGAGCTGCAGTTCTTCAAAGGTGTTTACTGAAAAGTGGTTTTTGGTCCTTAATTTCAGAACATATCCTAGTAGTGTCTCTAAATTTTGTATAGTGCTTAATTTACACTTAACTCACTTCCATGATTTTTTTCTTGACTTTTTTGCTTCATTTTAAATGATACTTTAAGAAGACTTTGGTACTAAAAACAATGACAAATTTTTAAGCAACACGTTTTTATAAGATTTTTTTTCCAAAATAGTATTCTGGAATCAAATTTACACAAAAAAGTTGCTTTTATAGAAACAAAATTATAAATGTCGTTAAAAAAGTGGCAAATCGTCAAAAAAAATGAATCTTAGAGTCATCTGTACTCATCCAAAATATATGGCGATTAATTTCAGTTGAACATTTTTATTGTTTAAGTAATTTAAAACAAATGCCAAGTGGTGCATGCTGATTTAAAAATTGTATACATATGTATTTTATTTTTCAAAATTTTTATTGTCAGGTATAAAAACCACTAGCCAGAAAATTTCTCTGGTGAAGCAATTTTTTCAATCTACAACAGATGTAAACGAAACATGGGTCACCTCTATAATTTCTTTATTTATACAAATAAAAATGTGATATATAACTAATATATTTTTTGTTCATAGTTTAAAACAATTTAAAAATATATTTTTTTGGAAAATTAATAAAAAAATAATAGTACATAAAAAAAATGTTGAGATACAATTTTTTAATTTTAACAAAATAGCGACAAATATGTAACAAATTCCCCACACTTTTTTTACAGGTTGTTACAAATGTATCTAGAATAAGTTTTGTTAGTTTTTATCAACATTTGGATAAAGAAAAAAACTTTAATAAATAATTTTTTTAATTTTCAAAAAACTTACTTTCAAATTTTTATTTTCATAAATAAATAAATTATGGAGGTGGCGCATATTTCGTTTATTTCAGGTAGATCTTTTATCTTTAGAAAAATTATTTAATATTTTACATATTTTGAAAGTCTACCTTTTGAGAAGATTTGGTTTTATCATTTAATCCTCCGCGTATCTCATACATACACGTCAAGATCAAATGTATCTAGATTGAGCTAGATTGAGGGTGGGGTGACGCTTCTAATAATAATAAGTAACAATTCAGCATAAGCCGGCGAAAGCGGATCACCCGCTCCGACCCACCGAAACCCGCTTCAGTGTAAGAGCCTCGATGAGAAAAATTGTGTTGTTTAAACTTTTCCGCGGCGACCCGCCACGTTCAAAAAACGCTAGCCTTAAAGTAGCCTAAACCAATCTTATTTCAGTTTATTAAAATTCATTTAATTAAAAAAATGCATTCACTTCACCTGGTTGAGGTAAATGAAAACTAATAAATATTTAACCAAAGGGCCTTTCAAGTCAAGCTTACATTAAGCATGTTATCAATAAATAAAAACTATCTGGTGTAGGAATTAATTCGTGCGGTTTTTAATCAAAAATTAGAGCTTATTTTAAAAACAAAATGAATGAATACCTTAATGAAAGTATTGTCCATCGCCAGTCACTACTTTCTCCCATCTTTCAGGTAATTTACGGATTCCGCGTCGAAAAAATTCCTCACCTTTTGAAGCGATCCATTCAGAGACCCATTTTTCGATATCTTCTAAACAAGTGAATCGCTGTCTAGTCAAATCATTATTCATACAATCGAAAAGGTAGTAGTCCGAAGGAGCAATGTCTGGTGAATACGGCGGGTGGGGTAACACTTCCCATCCGACATTTTCTAAATAGTTTTTGACCGGTTTTGCGACATGTGGTCGAGCGTTATCATGTTGAAAAATCAATTTGTCATGTCTGTTATCCCATTCTGGGCGTTTCATGGCTAGAGCTTGCTTCAAACGCATCAGTTGTCGTCGATATCTTTCTCCATTAATAGTTTCACCAGTTTTAAGAAGCTCATGGTACACCACACCTTTCATATCCCACCATATGCACAGCATAACCTTTGCACAGTGAATATCTCGTTTTGGTTGTGATGGACCTGGTTCACCTGGCCTAACCCAGGCCTTTTTTCGTTTAGGATTCTCGTAATGAATCCACTTTTCATCACCAGTAACAATTCTATGCAAAAATCCTTTTCTTTTCTGTCTTTCAAGCAGCAATTCGCAAATGGTTTTTCTTCTTTCAACGTCTCTTTCTTTCAATTCATGTGGAACCCAATGTGACATCTTTTGAATCATTCCCATGGCTTTAAGGCGTCTGGAAACTGTTGTTTGCTCAACTCCTAATGATTTTGCAAGCTCTTCTTGTGTTTGACACGAATCTTGGTCAAGCAATGCTGCCAATTCTTCATCTTCAAATTTTTTTGGCTGCCCAGGTCGCTCTTGATCTTCCAAGCAAAAATCACCACTTTTAAACCGTGCAAACCACTTCTGGCACGTTCGCTCAGCTAGAGCAAAGTCTCCATAAACTTCCACCAAAATTTTATGACTTTCGGTAGCACTTTTCTTCATGTTGAAGTAATGAAGAAGAACTCCCCGCAAAAACATTTTGTCAGGCACAAAATTAGACATTTTGAGTTAAATAAAAAAAGTTGTTGTTTACGCTTTAACCAAACGATATATACTGTAACAGATGCGCAAGGACAGTCACTTTCAAACGCATGTTTGGGTAAACGGAACGATGGAATCTTCATCTATTTACGCTATCTCTTGTAAAACCGCACGAATTAATTCCTAGACCAGATACAAAATAATTACAATAGCTGCTTGAAGTACTTTCCACTTACTTCCTGGCTTTGGAATTTTTCTATCTAAAATATTAATACTTTTAAAATTGGATTAAGCTGATCTGTAGAATATTGTGTTCCAAATGTATGTGTACAATTTCATCACGATTAGTGAATTAATTAATATTCTACAGAGCGTGAACTGTTTGATGTCCCAGAGTAACTAATATTGACAGTAATGTATTAAGATAAAAAATATTATTTTCTTACAACCCCGAAAATGCTAAATAACAAAAAAATTTGTTCACATTTTATTTCAGTATTTTTTTTGTGATTGTATGTTTTAGGTATTTAATAATAATAATATATAAAAAAATTAAAACAATCTTTTACCATAATACATTAGTTATGGAAGACAAGCTTTTGTTATTAATAGCCTGCTTTCAGCGACTGTGATGAAAAATTTAGAGACGTCAGTATGTATCGTTAAAGATGTCTTTATAAAAATATTTCTTATGAACAAAAATATTAAAGACATCTCTAAATTTTTCATCACGTTCCGTTTGCTGAATACAAGCTAATGTGTCTAAATATCAAAATAAAGAGAATAAGTATATGAGAAAATTTAAATTAGAACAGTTTAAATACTGATTTTAGAAAACCGAATTTAAGTACTAAAATATTACTTATTCCTCACCCTCTAGTTCTATCTATTATTTCATTAGTGAACCACCAATGTTTTAATACTTAAGGAATTCTTATTATTTTCTACTATAATATGTAATATTTATACATTTTTATTTTTTAGATTAAACTTGATATAAAAGTTGATGGTCACTATGACACAAGCAATGAACTGGTTCTGCCTTCAACGAAGAGGAAAACGAAAGTTAAAAAAGACAAGAGTGAACCTACGAAAATTCTTTCAAGCAAAGTTAAAAAACGCCTTCTAAAAATTGTAGATAAGAAAAATAAAAAGCAAAATGTAAGTATCAATTTTATAGCAATTTATATAGAAGTGCTTTATAAATTTTTTATTCATATAATTCCCGAGTACTACCTCTATTTAATAATCAGTAATTAATTGAGTAACTTACTAATTAATGATTAAAATTCAGATGTGACTGAGTTTATTTCTAAACAAACACTATTAATACTGAGATTAATACCAAACTTTTCATTTTACAAACATTTAACTATGTAATACATTGTTTTAGGTTTATGCAAATGTTATTAAATGCATGGTAACAAAATAGAAATTTTCAATTCCTAACATATTACCTAGTATTTTAGTATTAAGGCCTGTTCATAGACGCATTTGACCGGCAGCGTGTAACTGCAGCGCCGAAGCTGGCATAAATTAGACCATGTTCACGTTCGCAGTTCACCGGAGCCAGCGACTGAATAAATTAACTATTTTTGAGAAGGGAGTATGCAACTCCAGCTCTAAGTTTGATTTTTTTTAGTTTTTGGGTTAGCAAAAAAATTTTGGGGTAGACCTTTCATATTTCGTCAATTTTTTAATACCATTTATTAGGAGACGACCATGGAAACATTTAAAAGAAAATCAGAACTGTTTTTCAAGATTTATTTATTTTCTCATAAACCATATAAGTTTACCACTTTAAAATGTTATCTAAGGTAAATACAATGGTAAATCGCTTAAAATTACATATTTTGTTAAAATCGACTAATTGATTTCCCTAAAAAAAATAGGAGTCACCGATCGACCGTACTTTGCGCGTATTTTTTAGGATTTTGCAAGCGAATTTTTTTAGAAACCCAAGTTTGAAATAAATAAACGCCAAATTTTTAGGATGTAGTAATAAAAGTAGCCATTTTTTGTATCTGAAAGTCAGACATATTTTGTATAAATTGCAAATTAAATAAGTATTATTGAGTCTCAGGGGAGTGGGCAAATGAAACTTTTATAATTAATTTATCTGAAATCATATGAAAATCAATTAAATTTATTGAGAGTAATGATTAATAAAAAATGGCAAACAATGCAATAAAAATAAAGTAATAAGTAATTTATTGTTAAATTTTGGTTTATTTGGTGAACGTGAACAGGTCCCATTTGAATGCATGTAATTGAATGGCCCTGGCTGGTTTAGCGCTGGAAATATTCCAGCTCCCATCCAGTCAGGGCTCGAGCTGGGCCCGAGCGTGTTTTTCCGGCAGAGCAGGCGAAATGCGTGTATGAACAGCCTTCATGTTAAAAAAGAGCCCTGGCAGTTACACGCTCCCTGCCAACTGCGTGTATGAACAGGCCTTTAGTTTGCTTTTACGTTTTAAATATTCATAATCAAAAGTAATTAAAGTAAAAATAATAAAAAAGTACAAAATAACAAAAAACTTCAAACTTGTTTATTTTTTAGAACATTAACTTAAATCCAAAACTTTTAGCTGTTAAAGTTATAATAAAAATAAATACAACAATACATTAGTGCCCCACTAAATAATAATTAATCGGTTTCAGGCTATTTTTTTAAAATTACCTGGTTTTAAAATAACCTTTTTGGGAACTAAAAGTATTTTGATAACAAAGTCTGAAGCCGGCCAATCCTTATTTGGTGGGGAACCAAAGTATGGTTGTAATTATATTTAACAGAATCAAGCTTTAAAAGCCTTTTTAACCCATGTCACCTGTTAAGAACACGTTTTACATGTCTATTGTGAAAATGTAATAACTTTTTTTAATCATATCTTTTTTTTCTTTACATTTTTAATAATAAATTAAAATAAAATACAGAATAGGTACTCTTACGTTAGTTGATGTACCTCACATTTTTTTTTAATTTCTCGTTCGGAAATAGATGAATTTATTTCATACTTTTAATGAACCTGAGGTGGTATTTTATTTCTAAGCTTGATAAAACTCAATAAGTTTTATTAAGCCTGATAAATATCAAGTTAAAAACAAAATGCCACCTCTGGATGTCTTTATTTATGATTATTATTATTTTGAATACCATTAGGCCAATGTTGATATGTATACACACTATTCGAAAGATAATTGACAAAGATTTTGTTCTAACCCCCTACATTTCATCCATTTTCTATTGTCTTTCATTTGGGTGGTCGATTTTGAAAAAGAAATAAAAAGAAAATTGTTTGCCATATTTTTAATGGGGTAATTCTGAACAAAAAATGTTAGCCGTAACAGCGATGTTAAATTTGACAGTCACCACGATGTCAAAAAAACGCTATTCTGTAAACTTTAGTGTAACTTAACGACAATATAAAATAACATTTTCGGTATTAAAATGCATTGTACATTTATATAATGTATTATTTTGATCAATTATACATTAATGTATTATTATTACTTTGCTGTATGTTATTTTAACACCGAAAATTTTATTTTAAATAACCGTTGCAGTAAAGTTTACAAAATTGGGTTTTTTTTGACATCAGGTTGACTGTCAAATTTAACATCGCTGTTACGGCTAACATTTTTGTTCAGAATCACCCCATTAAGCTTGAAATTTTTCATGGAAATCGGTTTTTATTGTTTTTCTCGAAAACTATAAAAATTAGCGATTTCAAATTTTTGCCAATGGTAAACACCGTTTTTTTTGGAAAAAATTCGCAAAGTTTTGGGAAAATTTTGGTACAAATACGGCCCTGGACGACGCAATTTTAAACCGAAAATTACAATTTTCACGGAATTTGGTGGGGGAGGTGAAGGTGCGAATTTTAAGCTATTAATCGTCCCGGTGGTTCTAATAGTTTCGAAGATATAAATTATTTTGTGAAAACTGATAATTTTTGGCTCTAAACGGAGATTTTGCATATTTTTGCTACATTTTCGATCATAACTCGATAACGAAAAGAGATAGCGAAGTGATTCTGGTGGTGTGATGGCACCGCGACACCCCACCATCGCGCCTGGAGACTTAAAAACGGCTATCCGCAGGGGGGTGCGATTTTTCGATAGGTTCGGGGTTCGGGCGGGTCAAAACCCCCCTCTTCAGAATCCGGTCCTCCATAACATACTAAAATTTGATGCGATTCCGGGTGAATTTCGGACACTTGGGGGATGAACTCGATTTTTCGTTCATGGTGGAATAACTTTTTTCGGTGTGGTCCGATCGAAAAGGGACATTTACACTTTTATCGTAAAATGTTCTCCTCCGTACGTATACAAAATTTCAACTCTACGAAAAAAAACACCTTCCCCGTTACTTAAAGTTATATACGACATAAAGTGCGTTCCACTAAAGACTCACAAAGCCTACGCCCACTACCGCGATTTTTACCGTTCCACTAAGCCGCAAACGCCACCGTCGAAATGTTTAGTGGAACGGATATTTGGGTTTGCTGGTGGTTATTTACATTTACATAACCGCTCAGTTTCCTTCTTCGCATCAATCATACATCAATAAATGATATTCATGAATTATTAATTTATTACGACTATTTGGTACCGTTATAAATTTAACTATTTTTCGGTGTTTATTTGTATTAAAACCTGACGATTTTATTACTTATCCCTATTAGCACTTGCCGCCTCTTCTGGTGTTTCTTACATTTCTATTACAGAGTTATTTTTATGGTCTAATTATGTGCATTAATTTATTTTCGAAAACGCGCACGAAATGAAAACGACCACGGAGACCCTCGTCTAAACGCGGTCGTTGTGGGATCGGCGTGGTAGATATCCGTGACGTCACTGATGACGTTTTAGCCCACGACCGCGGCGACGATGGCTATAAGTGGAACGACTTGACGGTCGTTGGCGGCGTTGCGAGTCTTTAGTGGAACGCAGGGATAGTGTCGTGTGATTCGAGAATAACTCCCTATAGTTTAAGTTACTCAAAGAACCTGCTACTGGCTTAAAAAATAACGCTTATTTATCAGAAATGTTGGATTGTCGCGCTTCTGCGAAACCACCCAGTTGCCAGGCCCTGCCGCGAATTTATGTTTTCGAAAAATTCCCTTTGCTTAGGTATTTATTTACTGACTCAACCAAGAACTGCGTCAGTTGAAGGGTAATAATTTTTTCCGTTTAATTCTGAAACTTGGAATTGCGGCTTTACACGGCAGTAAGCATTAATAAATGGATCGCGCAAAGTACAATGAGTGAAATCCCTGGGAATAATAAAAGATGGCGCAAGGATTAAAAAATGGTCGACATATTATATGCGATATTATGCGATCCAAGTTACCGGTGCACGTGCATGAAGTTCTTTCAAAACAAAGATATTATAACCTATGGTAAGATATAAAATTTACCTAAGAGCTGAGACGTTATCATCGCTGCTATTACTACTAACTAGAGGTAAGTAGTTGAATTTATTTTACAAAACACGCGATTGACATATATTTGTATATTTTACACAATTTACTTTATTCTTGAATTATTTAATTTTATTATTAGTAGGTACCTATATTGGGAATTTTAACTACGTATAGATGGCGCTAAAAATGGAGGATATTCGGTACTTGTCAATGTCAAAAATTGTGTTTAAAATGCATTATTGTATCTTATAACTACGTATTCAACAAAACATAAATAGATTTATCATTTAAAGCTTCAGTTAAGGTGAGTTTATGCTCAACTAACCACTAACAATTAGCCACTAACCACTAGCGTAAAATGTGAGTGTTTATACTCCACTAAGCATTAAGAAATTTGACATATGCGACACAATATTCAAATTGTCGTAAAGGTTTCACTATCCATTATATGATATTATATTCGCCAGAGGCAAAAATTTAAACAGACACTGTCAACTTTAAAGATCAAGCATGCGTATTTCTAGATTCACTAACCTCTAGCAACTCCTATTTATAAATTCGAAATTTTGCCCATTAGTGGCTAATTGTTAATGCTTAATGGTTAGTTGTTAGTGGCAGTATAGACAGTCAATGCAATTGTATGTATTTATCTTTTTAATTGTTAGTGGCTAATTGTTAGTGGTTAGTTGTTAGTTGAGCATAAACTCACCTTAAATCTCAAAAAAAATATACCAATGCGTTAAATCAAAAACGTAAGTACCAAATATCGAAGGTCATATTTTGCCACCAGAGGGCGAGCGGAATCTAAAAATTCCCAATATAAATATTTACAAATTCTTGTCAACCTTTTTTTATAATAATACATTAATTTCAGTACATATTTACATAATTTTAATGATTAACTGAAGTTTCTGAATCAAGTTGATTGATTTCAGGTGAAATTTCAAAATGGGTAAACGTTATGCTTTTGAAGATACCTCTGGAAAAACCGTTGTCCGTGCTATGTGTAATAATATGCGAGTTCACTTCAAAAATACAGTCGAAACAGCCAATGCTCTAAAGGGAATGTCTGTAGAAAGGGCATTAAATTACTTGCAAAATGTAATACTAAAAAAGGAGTGCATTCCCTTTAGAAAATATAAGGGAGGAGTTGGAAGATGCGCTCAAGCAAAGCAGTTTAATACAACTCAGGTAAGCTAAAATACAGAACTAAAAGAATCAATAATGCTTGTTTAAGTTCTTCCAAATTTGGAAAAAAAATTATAATTTGTTTTATTTTTAGGGACGCTGGCCAAAGAAGTCAGTTGATTTCTTACGTAATTTATTGAAAAATGCTATAAGCAATGCAGATTATTCTGGGGTAGATAGTGAAAAGCTGGCGATTCATAGGATCCAAGTAAACCAAGCCCCTAAAAATAGGCGCCGCACATACAGAGCCCATGGTGTTATCAATCCTTACGTATCCCATAACTGTCACGCAGAAATTGTTCTTGTAGAGATGGAAACCTAAAACCTTTTTTAATGAAAATGTATACTTACATGTGTTTTTATTAAATAAACCATATTAATATTTTTTAATGTTTTACTTTTTATGGAAATAAATTCATTTTAAGACAGTTTTCAAAAGCAAATTATATTACTTATTCATCGTCCGGTCATCGTTTTGATGATATGTTTTCATAAATTGTGGAAAATACTTTGTTAATATTTTTGTTTCATTTACTTTTTTTAGCGTGCAGCTCTTTTTGAAGCACTTTCTCAAGTTCAAGCAACACCAGAAGAATTGGATAAACTTACATCGATAGCATCCATACAAACTAAAGGACTTAAAAAATATTTTTTAGAAGAAAAGTATCCCCAAAAAAAGATTCCTAAAAGAGATGCTGATATTTTAGCTGGAGATGTAAAAATAAATAGTTTAGCTGGCTCTAAACGAAAACGTCTTGACTTATTGGCATCTGGAAAAAATTCCTGTGACAATGTTAACGTTGTTGGTTTTGAAAATAGTTCATCGGAGGATGAAGAAAATAATGTTGATGAAAATATTGAAGAATCTACAAAAAATGAACAGGAAGTTATTGTTAAAGAAAGTAAAGAAACCTCTTCCAATTCAAGTACTGCTGAAAAAGATTTAATAGATTCCAGTGGTGGTTTAAATAAAGATTCAATTGAAGACGTTACCACAGTAAATACTACTAAAAATAATAATAATAAGGCCAAAAAAACAAATGCTAAAACTAAAGAAGTAAAGAAGACTTTAGTTCCTAGCAAACCAGCTGTTTTTGTAAGTGTGGAAAGATCTGAAGAAATACAAACTGCCCGACTAAAATTGCCAATTTTAGCTGAAGAACAGGAAATAATGGAGACAATTAATGAAAATCCTGTTGTTATTATTGCAGGAGAAACAGGTAAACTTATTATTAATTTAAACTTGGTTCCGTCAGATTTTTATTGGTTCAACCCTATTCAATTTTCAAATTAATATATTAATTTATGCTTTTTGTATTTTATAGGTAGTGGAAAAACAACACAAATTCCACAATTTCTTTATGAAGCTGGATACACCAATGAAAAAATGATAGCAGTAACCGAACCAAGAAGAGTCGCTGCAATTTCAATGTCTAAGCGAGTTGGAGAAGAATTGAATTTACAAAATAATGTATCTTATCTCATAAGATTTGAAGGAAATGTTACAGATGAAACAAAAATTAAATTTATGACTGATGGTGTGCTTCTTAAGGAAATCCAGAAGGATTTTCTTTTGATGAATTATTCAGTTGTAATTTTGGATGAAGCCCATGAACGTAGCGTTTATACAGATATTCTTATCGGGTTATTGTCTCGAATAGTACCATTGCGATATAAAAAAGGAGTGCCACTTAAACTCTTAGTTATGTCTGCTACATTACGATTGGAAGATTTTACTCAAAATAATAGATTATTTAAAACACCACCGCCGGTCATTAAAGTTGAAGCTCGTCAGTTTCCTGTTACAATTCATTTTAATAAACGGACTAATGAAAATTATTTAAAGGAAGCATATAGTAAAGCTATTAAAATTCACACCAAATTACCAGAAGGTGGGATTTTAATATTCGTTACTGGACAACAAGAGCTGAATTCTTTGGTTAAGAAGTTGAGAAGGCGTTTTCCTGTTAAAAAAAAGCATCTTGTTGAAGATAAGTTTGAAGAAGAAATGGATAAATGTTTAAAAAAATCTGTCAATAAAAGAAAGAAAGTCCAATTTGTTCCCAAAGTTAATTTAGATGATTATGGATTACCTGGCGATACAGAGGACTTAAAAATGTAAGTATATTTTGTTATTACTGAACTCGAAATTAATAAATATAATCATTAACAGATCAGATGAAGAGATTGAAAGTGAAGATTCTGACATAGATGTAGATATAGATGCAAATTCAAATTGCGATCCTTTATGGGTTTTACCTCTTTACTCGCTTCTACCATCACAAAAACAACAAGAGGTGTTTAAACCACCTCCTCCAGGTTGTAGGCTTTGTGTTGTAAGCACAAACGTTGCCGAAACTAGTTTGACTATACCAAATATCAAATATGTTATTGACACTGGTAAATCCAAAGTAAAAATGTATGATAAAACTACTGGTGTTACAACGTATTTCGTTACATGGACAAGCCAAGCTTCCGCAGATCAGAGAGCGGGACGTGCTGGAAGAACAGGCCCAGGGCATTGCTACCGTCTTTATTCAAGTGCAATATTTAACGACACTTTTGTAAAATTCTCAGTACCTGAAATTCAACAGAAACCAGTTGATGATCTTTATTTGCAAATGAAATGTATGAATATAGACAAAGTGGTTAATTTTCCATTCCCAACTGCCCCTGATTTATTACAACTTAAAAGTGCGGAAAGTAGGTTGGAAACTTTAGGGGCTTTGAAAAACGGGGCAGTTACACCTTTGGGTAAGGCTATTTCAAAGTTTCCAGTTTTACCGAGGTATGGGAAAATGTTAGCGCTGAGTCATCAACAAGGTTTATTGCCTTATACTATTTGCATGGTCGCTGCTTTAAGCGTACAGGAAGTTTTGTTAGAAGTTCCAGTACAACCAGTTGGCAGTGATGTTTTAAAAGAACTTAGGCAAAAGTGGATGATTATTCGAAGACAATGGGCTGGACTTGGAAACTCACTATTATTAGGTAAGGCTTGTTCTTAAGCACTTAGTACCTAGCTACTTCAAATAATTTCTGTATAAAATAAACAAATGTATTTTAGGCGACCCAATGGTTTTAATTCGTGCTGTGGGAGCTGCTGAATATGCCAATTCTGAAGGTAAATTAGAGTCATTTTGTAATGAAAATGGTCTTCGTCATAAAGCAGTAATTGAAATTCGTAAATTGCGGATTCAGTTAACAAATGAAATTCGAGCGAATGTTGAAAATATTGATATAACTGTTGATGCGAAATTGGCCCCACCAACAGATTTACAAGCTAAACTTTTAAGACAAATTTTATTATCTGGTATGGGAGATCAGCTTGCTAGAAAAGTTATGTTGGAGGAATTAAAAGAAAATGATGATAAAGCGAAATTTAAATATGCATACAGGGCTAATAATATGGAAGACCCTGTTTTCCTTCATCAAGGTTCTGTTTTAAGGAAAACTTTACCAGAATTTGTTGTTTATCAGGAAATATATGAGACGAACAAAATGTATATGAGAGGAGTTACAGCAGTAGAACCTGAATGGTTGGCGAAATATGTTCCACATTTATGTAATTTAGGGGAACCGTTAGTTGACCCAGCTCCAAGGTAAATTATTTCAAAATACTCTAGTTGCTCATTTACACAAATCTACATGGGAGTTACAGTTATAAAGAAAAAAATCTTACTAAAATTACAAATTACCTTTAGTGTCTTAGATTGAATGAGCCATTAGACTTTAAAGTCAAGAATAACTTTTTTACAATTGTACTTTGTAGATATGATCCAACATCCGGGAAAGTTTTATGTACAGTGTCAGGAACATTTGGGCAACAAGCATGGCCATTACCAAATGTAGAAATTGATTTTCCAAACAATGAAGATAGTTTTCGTTGGTTTGCCTCCTTTTTCTTGGAGGGTATTGTATTTCCAAAATTACAGAAGTATAAAATAAGTCTTTTAAGTACACCGAGTACTATGGTAAAATCATGGGCAAGACTAAAAGCTCGAACAGAAATAATCTTAAAAGCACTTATTAAAACTAATTCTAATTCAAAGAAAGCTGTCGAAAACTGTTGGGCTGCTGATCCGAATTGTAAGTAGCTAAAATTTTATCCAAGTAAAAATTATATCATGCTGAACAGTATTTATGCACCAAATGAATGTTTTGCGTCGCTTTGTTCCACATTGTAAACTTTGAAAGGAAAAGGTTTGAGCAAGAATTTACATACATTTTCTGTTTCAGATCTACTGAATGAATATTTAAAATGGTTACCTGAATCAGCTCACGAAGAAGTAAAACTAATGTGGCCACCTTTAGAATAAGAAAAGTTTATTGTAAGTTTAAATACATATTTTATAAACTGTTTAAAAAGAAATTTAGACATTTATTATGACTACGTTTACCTCACGTAACTCGATCCGGATTGGTATGAATAGCGATTGACTCGACCCGCACTTTTTCCGAAATAAATACGTCGAATTGTACCCAAAAAGTGAATCCAATCCGACGTGTTTATTTCGGATAAAATGGGGATCGAACCAATCGCTATTCAATCCAATATCCGAACGGATCGAGTTACGCGAGATAAACGTAGTCATTGTTCATTTTCCTTAAATCCTATAGCGAAAAGCTACAGTTTTATTTTATTCAAGCGTAAATTGGACTCGAGAGATAATCAGTGGCTGATTAAGCATATGCCAACCTAGGCTATGGCGCCGGATTGTCGAAGGGCCCCATTAATCAATTTGAAGCAAATTATTTAAAAATATAAAAATATTTACGACAAAAAAATTATTAAAATTTATTAACAAATCTCAGTGAATGTGATGAGTTTTTAAAATGTCATTTACAGAAGTATGGTTGGGGTACAGGCAACATTAGTTATTTACCTCATACTGTTGTCGATGAATTTATTCTCATACAACAAAAGCCCTTACTTTACTTATTTTAGCTCATAAAACATATTAAACACCTTTTGTCAGCGAAAGTATATAAGTTAAACGTAATTTTTTTGACTTTTACTCCTTTCGCGTAGTTCTTAAAATTCCACCAGATGGCGTCTAGAATCTAAAAATCACCAATTCCATCGAAATGTTATGTGCATATGTTGGAAAATTAATTAATTTTCCCAATTTGGAAATTCGTATTAAGAGTCATTTTTTGAGTATGCTAAATAGGGTACCACGCCCGGGTAAATAACTCTTAAACTACTTAATATTTGTGTACCAAATTTTGGTAGCATTTAAAAATATTTATAATAAAATGATCTTAATTTTGACGGAATAAAAATATATTAACAGTAAGTGTATTTTTTAAAGCCTTTAAAATACTCCCACTTTACAGTAAAGTTATTGAATAACCAATTAAAGCATAATGTTGACGCAAAATGAAGATCTGAAGGCATAAAATATGAATCGGTTGGTACCATAAACATGCCAAAGAAAAATTTCTTTAATTAGTTATTCGTGCGGTACGAAACGTTGTTTTGGAACAAAAGTTGCCCAATTTAAACGCAGCTACAAAAAAACTCATAAACATAAATAATATGTACAATAGTTTTCAATTATTATGTAAAACTGGGTATATTGTTGTTATTATTTATTTAAATTGGGTATTTAGTCCTTGCGAGGCATCCCGGTGCATTTTTAAACGTTTGCTGGCGTAGTTCTGGACGCTTTATTTTTTAATATTTTTTCATTTTCTTTTTTTTTATAATAAAGTACGTTCATCGACCTTTCGAACGGACAGACTTTTTAAAAAAGTTAAAATTATCGTAGATATGTTTCATCAAAAAGTTTTAATTTTACACGTAATATAAGAGTGAAAGAATATTAAAAAATAACGCGCCCAGGACTACGCAAGCAAACTAAGTTTTTTTTTCGGCTGGGAGCTATTTCAGCGCTCCTGTATAAAGAGTGGGGGTATGCCTTAGTGGAATAGTGGCCGATGAAGTCCCAAATTTATACGAATTACTTTTACTATCAGAATATTGAAATTTGAATGCAAATAATCAGTTTTTGCGATTCCTTTGACGTCACAAAAGAAGGATTGGTCTTAAGAGGCTATTTCTTTTGGGAGTGGTAAGCGGAGTAGTAAGTGAATTTGACATACCATTCATTTTCGCTTGAAGTGGTAAGTGATCGTGGTATGTCAAATCGCTAACCATCCTCTGTGTATATTAAGTGGGAGTGGTATGTCAGATGATGTCAGTTACTTACTACTCACTTACTACCATACCACAATTCACTAAATATTATGCTCAAAAGAAATAGCCTAAGGATATTTCTTTCAATTCCAATAAGTAACGCTTCTAGTGAACGACCATTTTCCGTTTAGAAATATAAAAAAATATTATAGAAATACCATATTAATCAAGAAAGACTGTCTTCTTTGGCTTTACTTAACATTTCAGCATTGAAAAGTACAGACTGTGAGGAAATGATAAATACATGTACGCTCACCGGCACAAAATTCGATCCATAACGTTTTCAACAGTAACGTTCCTAATAGAGTCGAGAATAGTTAAAGTAGTGTCCCTTAAACTAAAAAAATGGTTTTAAACCCAACTGATAGCACCAAAACTGGGTTGTTCCAGAATGGAGCAATATCGTTTTCATTGATGAGTCGAGGTTTTGACTTAGATCTCCGGATGGACGTCAAAGAGTATGAAGAAGGACTGGCGAAAGGTTTGCCTAGTGCAATATTGTGCCAAGCTTAAATTTTGGTGGTGGCTCGATCATGTTTTGGGGCGGTATTAACATGGACGCTGGTGGTTGTAAATGGAGGAGCAATGACTGCAGACAGGTCTATTACCCATATTCTGGAACCACATGTTGTACCTTTGGCTCCGTTTGTTGGCAATAATTTCATGTTAATGCTCGTCCTCATGTTGCTCGCGTTGCGTCAACGAGTACTTGAATGAAGTCCAAACAAATCGTATGATTTGGCCTTAATCCGATCGAACCTGTTTGGGACATGATGGGAAGATAAATTCGAGCTCGAATTCCCGCTCCTGATACCTTAGGAGAGCTAAGTGCAGCAGTGGTGCAAGAATGGGAAGACATTCCTCAGGATGCTATTCAAACGCTTATTGAGGGCATGCAAAGAAGAATTAAGGCCGTAATTAGTGCCCGAGGAAGCAATATACGATACTGTTTGTGTTTTTTTGCATCATCTTCTGAGACATATTCGCTTTTTGTTTTCGAAGTTTTTAAGAAATTTGCCATTATTTTTAAAAATAAATGCTACATTTGGTTAAAATGCATTAATTATACAGGGTGAGTCGAAATTAAACGGCCAAAAATTTTAAGCAGATTCTATGATTAATTTTAAGATAAAATCTTCATATAAACACATGTCCGATTTCGCTTCCTAAGGGAGCTACAGCCCTTCAAAGGTGGTGTCAAAAAGGTTTTTGCACGTTTATTTGAAAACGCTTTGTACTAGAAACTTCAAATTTTGTGTGAAACATAATACACTTCAGATATGCTTTCATGAATTTTTTTGCAGGCTTTTAAAGGGTAGGTAATAAAAACAGTCATAACTTTTTAGGGGTTCATTTTTTTAGATTTTTTTCTCAAAATAATGTTTACCAAACAGTTTCAGACAAAAAAGGTATTCTTGTGCGAACTCTGTAGAATGCACCATTATGGAGAAAAATGCGCTTGCCATTTTAAAGATTGTGATTAATTTTTGTGCGTAGGTATTTATACCCAGATTCTGGTCAAATCATTTAAATTTAGAGCCCTACATTATTTGTTTTAAATTAAAGGCCATTAATTTTGACCAGAATCTGCCCATTAATTTTTTCCACATTACATTTTAAAAAATACATATTTAATTTAAAATGGTATTTGATTGATTTTTACATTATTTGTTTATTTTGACAAGATTGGAGTAAATGCTCAAAATGCCTTCCTCTGGCTAAACGACATGCCCGTGCTCTTCGAGAAATTGTTCGTTGAACTCTTTGAAGCCAAATTTGTGATGCCCTTATTTCTACGAAAGCTTCTTGAATTTTTAAAATAAGGTCATCGCGGGTGTGTATAGGATGTCTGTAAACTTTGTCTTTAACAAAACCTCACAAAAAGAAGTCAAGCGGGGTCAGGTCGGGTGATCTGGGGGCCAAGGTATTGGTCCTCCACGACCTATCCATCTATCTTCGAAATTATTGTTCAATCATTCCCTTACGAAACGTCCATAATGTGGAGGTGCACCATCTTGTTAAGCAACATACCTTGCCTTAAGTCGGCAAATTTGAGCGCTTGATTTTGAAATTCGCTTGATATTTGTGGTTTTGGTCATATTTTTTTTCCATTAAAGCTTTTTTAAAATTTCTTTTTTTGGTACACAGAAGAATCTTGTGGCTACCAATTTCTTCTTTTTTTGTTTTGGTAAATCAAACCAAATAATCATACGGCAGCAGTAAAACGGGCTCTTTACAAAAAATGTTCGCTTAGCGGCTCTTTGAAACATTCTAAAAAACTAATTGAAATTATATTTTTTTTTAAACGCTAGAAATAAGTTCAGATATAGTCGAAGACTTTGATGTTGCGTTTTTTTGTTTTAAATATATTTTTAAATTTTTTACAGTATCCCAAAAATTTTACTTAATTTTTGGGATGCTGTAAATTCGTAGCGACAAGACTCTTCTTTATACCAAAAAAAGAAATTTTAAAAAAGCTCCGCTGGAAAAAAAGTTATAACAAAAATCACAAATATCAAGAGAATTTCAAAATCAAGCGCTTAAATTTGCCGACTATCGCGAGCATTCCTTCCTTGGCATTGTAAAGGCTATTTTGAGGTTTACTGGACTAATTCTACAGCTCTTATAAATTAGTATTTTAATATAATTCTTTCAGAATTTTAAAATGCGATAATTATTCTACAAAACGGCGCAAAGCTATTTTTTAAAAAAAAATACACATTTTTTATAGTTCATGTTTAAAAATGGCATTTTTATGCAATTTTTATTGGAATATTGTAGCGGAACTTTTTGAGATATTGAAAATCGGGTTGCGCCGTTTTGTATTTTTTTATGATAATTGATTAAATAATAAAAGTACTGCATGTAGTCCAGTATTTGTCGTTTTGCACATAAAATTTTGTTTATTGGATTTTATTCAGTTTGTGGGTGGCGGAAAGGGGCGGCAAGATATGCATTGTTTTTAATTTTTTTTGTGTTATTATAGGGTACTAGTTCTAAAAGGATATAGCTTATTTTGAGGAAGACGATTTTGAACACAAGGTTGATGAAATAATGCTCTTAAGAAGATACTCGGCGAAATGTTTGAAAAGCATACTTTTCGCTAGTAAAAATTTATTTTTAGGCTTTTGTAATCAAAAATTTAACAAAAACGATGCCTAGTGCCATTCAAATTAAATTTAGTTTTCATAAAGAATTTTTGTTTTTCATATAGTCTATGATAGAATACTTTTTGAACAATGATAAAAAAATGCGTTTTTATTTTTATTCATAAAGTACGCCCCTACATGAAAAACAAAAATTCTTTATGAAAACTAAACTCAATTTTAATGGCACTAGGCATCGTTTTTGTTAAATTTTTGATTTCAAATGCCCAAAAATCAATTTTTACTAGCGAAAAGTACGCTTTTCAAACATTTCACTGACTATCTTCTTAAGTTAAAGAAGTATTAAATAATAGGTTTATAATTGTAATTTTAACGGAACATTTTCCAACAACTCGGGTAAGTTTTCTTGCAGAAATCGCAGATAAGTTGTTTATTGAGTAGATACGTGATGTACGTTCATCCATAATCCATAATATTATTTATGCCATACCGATCGCATAGTATCTACTGTTTTAAAAATGATTAAAAAATATCTTTAAGTTTTATTTTATTTGAAATTTATTTAGTTGTATTTTTTTAGTAAAAAATATTGAAATTACATTTTTTTATTTTAATAGTTTTCAGGAAAAATATGCCTAAAAAATTGGGGCTTGGTTACATAGGGCCCCCAAATGTCTTAGTTCGCCACTGGAAATAATTCAATTTTTGAAAAAAAGAACGCCCATAGTTTTTATAAAATTCGATTCCTAAATTTATCTTTATGAATAAATGCCTCAAGTCGTAGCACTGAAGTTTGTGGATTTTAAAATGTCAGTTGCTGAGGCTCATACCACGATCACTTACCACGGCACGCGAAAATGAATAGTATGTGAAATACACTTACTGCTCCACTTACCCCTACCAATCGAATAAGCCTTTGATGATTTAACAAACCTCAGTTGCCAACTACCAGAAAATTTACTAAAAATTTACAATATTTTATTTTAAAAGATAAGATAAGATAAAGACACAAAATAGAAAAATAATATAAAAAACTCGTTTCATAAGTCGTGGTACTTGTTCATTAAAATAGTCGCCGCTACGCGGCTCGTTTTTTTTTTTTAATTGAACGCGTGCTAAAATATGCGACTTATGAAACTCGTGTTTTAATATACAATTGGAAAACGCGATTTAGTAATACGCTTTCTATAATTCGGATTCTTTACCTACTTTCTGTTGAAGTTCGATAATAGTATCAAGGTTCATTTTTTAATTCGAGTTAGCCAATTAAAATAATGAGAAGTGCCAAGTAGTAAAAACAAAAAAATGCTTTATTTGTAAAAAATAATAAAAATAACTTCAAACATCACAAATAAAAATTACATTATATAATAAACTTATAATTCCAAATGCACTGAAGAATCCATTGTGCACTAACATGTTTTAGTTCTGCCAAATTGTATAACAAATCAGGTCGCTTATTTTTATCGTAAATAATATAAGTGCTACAACTTTTTAACGTTTGACAGTCACGCAAATGAAACGGGTACAAAAATATTTTATCAACTGTTCGCTCTGCTGGAGCACGAGCCAATATTTTCCCGCCGCCCATTGTTAAAAGTTTTACCAAATCTTCCTTAAGAATTTTAACATCACCCATCGTAATGTATTTGTCCTTAATGACGACGTAAAAGTTCATCCCATCAAAAAATTGCGGATTTCTTGACAAGTTATTATGAATTGACTTTGTTAATGATGTCTGTATTTCGGCAGGAATTAATTTGGGTTGTATCGGATGTCCAACAGTTACAAAGGTTTGTAAATCTAAAAAAACAAGTTTTTTTGTTTTTCAGTAGGTAATTCTTTATGTTTAAAATGTATGCTTAAAAATAAATTTTAATAATATAGTAAATTTACAAGCTGCATTACACGGATTTTGCGCCATTTTTAAGTCATTGCGGAAACGCTACAATAAATCGGACGACAACCTAAAGGTGCTTGGTCCTATATACAGGTTGTCCCATTTTAATTCTTGAAAACCAAGCGATTTCCTTAAAAATGTTTCAGTCAAAAATTGTAGCGGCTCGAGGGTGACATTTAATAGTCTATACATACGTTTATAATATTTATGAGGAAATTATTTTTTTTTCAAATTTTGATTCTAGTTTCGTAATTTATGATATTTGCCATAATGAAGATATTTTGGAATTTTCGATACTAGAAAACTAAAGTTTCAAAAAAACGAAACCTCTTGGGATTTTTCTTAAAAACTTTAGTTTTCTAGTAAAACCGAATCAGAAGCCCAAAATTTCCGTTAAGTTTGGCAAATCCCATGAAAACTTGTGATTTTCTAAAATAATGTTTTAATTTTCAACCAAATATTGCGAATTATTTTTCATAGATTACGAATCTACAATAAAATTTATGAGTTTCCATTTGAAAAAATCTTTGCCCATAAAAATTAAAAACCCATGGCACTATCAACTGTCCCCCTCGAGCCGCTAATATTTTTGTCTGAAATATTTTTAAGGAAATCCCTTAGTTTTCAAGTTACATTAATTAAAATGGCACACCCTGTAGTTTAACTATACATATATTTAAAAATTATTACCTTTATTTTGAATCACCATGACTGAATTTACAATTGCCATTAAAAGAATTGTACTGTAAGTAAATTTTTCTTCATTGTCCACAATTACAAGATGGAGATTATCTTGTTTGGTTTGCTTTCTATGCACCGTTAATCCCAAACTAGCTAATTGTTTTAAAATTTGTTCATCACTTCCTCTGTATAACACATTGGATATCGGATTTACAAAGAATTTTTCCTTACTTGTAGTGTCTTTGGCAACAGTTTTATTCAGAATTTCCTTCGTGGCTTCGGACGAAAAGTCTCTGAAAAAAACTATCGTTATTTAAATTTAAAATTATTAATTATAAGTTCTGTTATAATTTTCAACTACACTTAAAATTTTAACATTATTAGGGGACTCTATTCGATCAAGAATGTTATTGGATGTCCAATAAATTTAATACTTAGTTTCTCATCATAGATGGCATAACGTACTTTTTAAAATAAACACATTCGATATTCATCTTTTACTAGTTATATTCACAATTAAATAATTTGAGATGAAATGTATTTAGTATTTCTAATTAATCAAACAAATACAACGTAAATTTTTTATCCTCTAACCTTGGTTATTGGTTTTATCCTTTAACATACCGACAACGTGCAATAAAAACTGGCCCTAGATGATTCATACAAATACTAGTTTAATTATAAAATAATTAAGATTTTTTTTACGTCTTATAAAGCTTTTACTATTAATTTACTTACATAAAAACATCTAGACACTTATTTTAACAATAAACAATTTATTAGCTTGTGGGAAATTAAAAATTAATTAAAATAAAATGTGCGAAAGCGGAAATAAATGGATTTATTTTAAACATTAGCATCGACATAGAATATTCCTTTATATTTCCTATCGATATCTTCTTCGAAAATAACCTTTTCATTATTCATACAAGACTTGAATTTTAAAGATGGACACTGGTAACCAACAAATTTATATCCCCCAAGACTCATTATTTTAAACTTTGGAGATTTATAATGGCTACAAAAGACTAAAACAAAGGATTAGACAAAATGATGGTAAATAATAATAATCGATTTTGAGTCTAATATTTTTGTAGCACTTACGCTTTTTTGCATTTTCTACAATAGAAAGTGTTGGTTTAAACAAATTAAAAATGCAATTGGTTTGTAACAGCCCTCCGTTAAGATAGAAGTCTATTCTACCTAAAGCCTTTCTAGTGCCGAGATAGCTTGAATGAACTACTATAACATCTTCAGCATCGTCTGATGATAATCTCTGATCTTTTGGTTTGTCTTCAAATCCTGGCCCAACAACATCCAACCCTGTTATTTTACTCAAAAGTCTACCTGTTTTATTTTTTACTTCCTGTCCTAAAATTACGGCCAAAATAATAAAAATACAACTATAAATTGTGTTGATACTTGATCATTGTTGTATGTATTCTTTATATTAACCAACTAAATTAAAATGATGTTGTCTTTAAGCATAGGCGTCGACTTTTCATTTTCACCACCGGGGCAAGATTTAAAAAAAATACCTTTCAAACTATACGCGAATATGTATTGAGCTATATACAAAATAAGAATATCATATGAAAGTAGAACTCTACTTTAATTTTTAAGAAAATCGTCCTTTAGAAGTCTAGTCTTTAATGTTATTTTAACTATGCAATTATAAAACTTAATGTTATTTAACAAATATGGCTATAGTTTGTACGAAATGCAAATCCATAAATTTTGAACACCCATTTTACTTTAAATGCAGTTAATACCATCCTAGGTGATGAACATTTTTATTGGTACTTTGAACCCAATTATGTGTGGGGTGTACTGTGGTCTGTGGTTCTTGATTTCTTCCTCAAATTCAAGAAGAAGTTCAAAATATACGCGGTCCTACTTAGACTCTCAATCATCTTAATAATCAGTACTGGGTACTGGTCTGATTTATTTAATTTGGACTAATTTGTTAAGCAATTAAAAGTTGATAATAATGAGTTACGTCAACGCCAGTTAGGTTTCCAATGAATTTTTGAGTTACGTTAAATTTTGTTAGCTCTTTCAAGTGCTATCATTTTAGATGTAACTATTTTAGTATACACGGTATCTCACGGGACATTAAACTGCATTGGTATCTTTGTTAAAGCCTTACTCATAAAGTAATATATTTTGAAAATCGGATTTTCTTATTTTTGAAGATAGCACAGAAACGATGCGAAATGTTTTATCAACTAATTATTAATACAGGGTAACTAAATTGATGCGAAAAAATTTAGGAGGTGATTCTACGATTAATTTTAAGAAAAAACTTCCTAACTTTTTAATGGCTGAATAAAGATTCACATAACTTTACTTGTAGCTAAACGGTGTATTTATAAACTTTTTTTTATCTCTTACATTTTTTTTCTATCTCCTGTATTTTAGGCAGAAAAAAATAATTTCCATGTGGTACATAACCTAACTTTAGAGAATATTATTTAGGTTCACTTTAGACTTAAAAAGTACCTTTTAATCCCAGTAATGTTCGACAAAACATTCTCGAAATAAAACCATTTCCTCTATAGGAAATGGTAAAATACAAGGTAGGTTAGTATCTTGTTACAGGACAAAAATTTATGGCGAACGTTAAATTTGAATTTAAGGCGATCTAATTTATTACGCCACCATATACTGTTATATAAGCAAACAGATTTGCCATTTTGTTGCTTCCATATCAAACAACCTTGATTCACTTATAAATCTGCTCTGTGACTCTCTTTATATTTAAATTTAGAACATTTGCATTCGTTTTAATTTCCTTACCAATAAATCCTGCAACTTGTGCTCCAAGTGAAAATGCAACAATATGGGTATTTTTAAAATCAATTTTATCACTTTTTTCTAAATCTACGAAAAAATTGCCAATCTCTTCCCCGACCAAAGGGGCATTACAACTAGCTGAGAATAAATTTCTGTTACTATAAAATGTCCAATCAACTAACACTACGTCTGCATCTGGAAAAACTTTCAAATAAGCATCTTTCATATCTAATGGCCACCGATCTAGGTTAATTGTTTCAACAAAACTAGAAATAAATAAATTACAAAAATATAAGTTTAAGGCAAAGCATTTTAGCCCTTAAGGAGATAGGGAGTCAAATGTGACGAGAAATATTGGTTCCCATTCGCCGGAAGTTAATAGACTCCTAAACGATGTCCCAAACACAATGGAAAAATGGTCAGTTATTAATAAACAATTCTTCTTACCTTCGAGACGATATCAGCAATTTTTATTGCAAAAACCCGAAAAGTTTTGATTTTGCTCGATTAATAACCGAATAGTAACGTTTAGCAAACATCTAAATTTGATACCCCTTATTTTGACTCTCTATCGCCTTAATCAACTTTATTTATTTATTGGAATTACCCATTGATGATAAATATTGTTTCAGTTGTTGTATTTACAGAAGTTACACTAGACGTTAATATTTCCCCTTTTGGCGAATTCGCATTATAAAGGGTAAATAATATTTTATCAATTGATACATCTGGAGAAAACAAACAATTTGATTTAATGCTGTAGCATAAAGGTGATAAAAAACCTGCAATATGTTAAGCTATTAAGTAATTTATTTGAAATTGATATTAAAGCGGAAATCGCAACCAATTTATTTCTTGCGTGCAAAACTTTAAATAACTTTGCGAGTATGCAATAATTATAAGCAAAAAAATATCGTCTTAAATAATGAGTATTAAAAAAATTAAAGCACCTCAAACAGTAATCAAGCATTGAATATGTTTTTAGTTCCAATACTTACTCAGAACTAAAAAGTAATCGTAAAATTTGCACATTTTAATTGATGTACCTGGCAGTACATATGTACAAGCATCTACTTTAGGAACAAAACAAGTTTTTATTTATATACATGCAAAATGTAAATGTTTATAAATTAAATGCATTGAATGTAAGGAAAAATACGTAACATTCTGGAAGTCCTAGAGTAAATTAAATTGAAAAAATTCCGTCGAAAAATGCTGATAAATTTTTATTAATAACAATAATCACGTTTTCAAACTTAATTTCCTAGATAAAATACACGAATGGTTGTTATTTATGGTAATCAGTTGTATTTATACAGAGTTTTCATGTTTAAAATACTTAAAATTAGTTCTAAATAACTTTCTGTAATGCTTTTTGTAAATAAGATAGTATTGTCCATCTAAGTATTTACAATACCAGGATAAATATTTGCACAGTTCCTATTAGTATGGGATTCGTGTTTTGTAAAAGTTGTTTAAGTTAAAAAGAAATGTTTAGAATTGTTTTTAATGAGATATAGTTTAAAAATGACAACGTATTTTTTAAACGGCAAAAAATTTCATGGAATGGAAAAAAATTAGTACGTAATCAGCTTTACGAATTTATAAAAAAATACCTCAGATTGGGTTAACGATTTTAATCATTTTTCATTTAAGATTCAAATTTCATACATGCACTTACCCGATCTGAATCTAACTTGGTAGAAATTATAGATTTAAGGGTCATACCTAATTACGAAGACGAAAAAAAAAACGATTTTTTTAGCGAAACTGTTCGTGATATAAAATATTTCAATCATAAGATTTTACTAAATTTTATTGCAGTCTTTAGATTTTTTAAAGGAGGTTATTGGTTATCGGGTTTTGGGCAAATGTTGTACATGAATGAAACTTATACCACATACCGGGTGGAAATGAAACTAGGGCCACCCCTGGCATTTCTTTATATATGAAAATAAAAAATTTAAATTTTAGTAAATTATATGATCTTAGAAAACAAATCTTATGGATCGAATAAATTTTTAATTTTACTTCCGGTTTATCAGGAAATGGCATCCACTTTCTTATTTTAAATATAACCCCCTGATTTTTTCTACGTAAAATCAAACCTTGGTTAATTTTAAGTATGTTTATGACAAAAAAATATTTTTTTTCAAATAAATTGATGTTAAATTAATTCGATAAAAAATTTATTACAGGTATAAATTTGAAATTAATACATACATATGGGATATCACAGTAACTGGAAAAAAAACCCTCTATTTAATTAGGGGGTGGCCCTTATATCATCCCATTTAAAAAAGTAAAGATATTTCCAAAAAACGCTTCTTGAAAATTAAAAAAAATAATATCTCAAGAACGGTGAAATAAATTTTATAAATTACAATGTATTTTACGTATTTGTATTATTTAAAAATAGTTTTTGTAGGTTTTACTCAAATTTTTTACCAAAAAAAAACATTTTTTCTTAAAGTTTTGAAAAAAAAATTTTTTTGTCATAAACATACTTAAAACTAAACAATGTTTGATTTTACGTAGAAAAAATCAGGGGGTTACATTTAAAATAAGAAAGTGGGTGCCATTTCCTGATAAACCGGAAGTAAAATGAAAGATTTATTCGATCCATAAAATTTGTTTTCTTAGATCATATAAGATACTAAAATTCTAATTATTTATTTTAATAAATAAAGAAATGCCAGGGGTGGCCCTAGTTTCATTTCCACCCGGTATACAGGGTGAGTTTTTAGTGCGACAACGGTCGATATATCTTTTATTTTAAGAGATAGAAAAAAAACTTAAATTAACATTAATTACATAACCAGAAATTAGTTTTGTCTATACAGGGTGTTTTGTAGTTGGAGCGCAGGCTGTCCCACCCTTTTTTTTAATGGAATACCCTGTATATTTTTTGATGTTTGCATTAACACTAAGTTAGAGAATACATCGATATGCTTATTTGAAAATTTGAGTGCGCCCTTAATTTTTTATCGTACATTTTCTACAAAATTTATTACGTGTCGACATAGTTTTGGAAAATGATGTTGACCTTATTATGAAAACTTATAAATCAATTTTTATGACATTTAGTAGTATTAACCGTGAGGTATTTTTCGTAATTTTTTTTAGAATTATATCATAAATTGTGACAGCTACGGAGGCGTGAAATGTGAAAACTCGAGAGGGCTGTATTTTAATTTTTTTAAACGGAACACCCTGTACTTTTTGACAAAATATTGTTCCTCTTTAAGTGTTCTTTAACATTTATACGAATCATTTTTCGCTAAAATTAAAAACAACGTGTTTGAAGGCATTCTAATTTTTTATTAATAAAAAATATGATGTATTTTTACCATACAAGTCAATAATTATAAAATATGCTCAATATGTTCCCCATTTACTTGATTTCATAAATGAACTACCAACATTTCGTAACATATTCTCGTTTACGTTTCGAAATGCTTGCCGAATGCGTATTTTCATATCATCCTTAGAAGTAGGAGGAAGTTGATACACCAAATTTTTAACATATCCCCAAAGGAAAAAATCTAATTTTGTCAGGTCAGGAGATCTTGCAGGCCATAAAACAGGTCCTCCTCTTCCAATCCAACGGTCACGAAATTCGTTGTGGTGTCCACGTACAATATTGCTATAATGCGCTGGAGCGCCATCATGCTGAAACCTCATCCTTCTTCTAATAATTTCCGGAATATTGTTGAGAAGCTCAGGGAATTCGTTCCGAAGAAAATTATAATAAATTTGCCCATTTAAATGTTCCTCAAAAAAGTGTGGGCCTATGAGGTAGTTTCCTACAATACCTCCCCAAACATTAAGTGACCATCGATGTTGGTGATCTATAGTCTAGAGTTCTTGTAAAGTGTGGATTTTCTGTATCATAATAATGAAAATTATGTCTATTTACAAATCCATTTTTATGAAATGTAGCCTCGTCCGTAAATAAAACATAATCAAAAAATCGGTTGTTTTGAGTTTGTTGATTTTCGGCCCATTCACAGAAGATCCTACGATTTTCAAAATCATTTTCACCAAGCTCTTGTAACGGTTGAATGTGAAAGGGATGGAACTTATTTGTCCTTAAAATCTTGGATATACTCGATTGAGAAATTTCAAATTTTTGACGCCAATAAACAATTTCACCTTAGGCGTAAACCATTTGTATTAATTCGTTGAGGGAATAATCCATTTTTAACGAAATTAAAAACCGACTAGCTCTTACACAAAATATCAGAGGTGGGCAAAATACTTTTTTTTAAGTATTTGAAATTCAAAATACTTTAATTTTTAGATTTATTTGAAATACTTTGACCAAAATACTTAGTTATAAAGTATTTCAAATACTTTGTAATTGAAATACTTTTTTATTTGAAATAAAAATGAAGGTTAAATTTAATGTAAAATAACATTTAATTGGTGCCATTCTGAACAAAAATGTTGGTAACAGAGCTGTTAATTTCGAATGTCGTCATATTATATATAAAAAATGCTATTTTGAACACTTATTTACTCATTTACTGTAAGTTAACACCGATGTAAAGTAAGATTTTCGGTGTTAAAATAACGTCGATCTAAACAATAAATAGTTGACAATAATTAATAAATTTAAAATGCAATAAGTACGAAAATTCTAACAATTTGTAATAATATGAATACACTAAAGATTCAATATCTATAAAAGGTTGGATCAAAATGTGTAATACAAAAGATTGATTTTAAAAACCCAAAAAGTAATTGAAATACAATTTGGTACTTGAAAATATAAAATACAAAATACTTTTTAGGAAATTTGTTCAAATACAAAATACTAAAAGTATTTCAAATACTATTTCAATTACTTTTATTTCAAATACTACCCACCTCTGCAAAATATGAATAAATAAATGAGCTAAACATTTATAGCAATACTATAAAAACACGTGATAATAAAATTTGTAAAGAAATCTAAAAGAGAGTTCTTTATTAAATCTAACAACACATTTCTAAAAAAATGCAAATTTTTTTCTCATGAACAGGAATTCCATAAAACATATTAAATAACACAGAATCGCCAAAATTATTTAAAAAATTATTTTAATAAAAGTTAAGGACCACTTAAAAAGGAACATTTTTTTGTGAAAAAATACAGGGTGTTCCATTTAAAAAAAAAAAAAAATACACCCCTCTCGAGTTTTCATATTTCACGCCTCCGTAGCTGCCTGAATTTAAGATATAATTCTAAAAAAAATATACGAAAAATACCTCAAGGTTAATATTACTAAATGGCATAAAAATTGTTTTTTAAATTTTCATAATAAGGTCACCATTTTCTAAAAATATGTCTACATGTGATAAATTTTGTAGAAAACGTACGATAAAAAATTAAGGGCGTACTCAAATTTTCAAAAAAATATATCGTTGTATTCTCTAACTTAGTGTTAATGCTAATATCAAAAAATATGCAGGGTGTTCCATTAAAAAAATGGTGGGATAGCGCTTTAACTACGAAACACCCTGTATAGACAAAACTAATTTCTGGTTATGCGCAACAATGAACCATGCAATTTTGTAATTTAAGTTTTTTCCCTATCTCTTAAAATAAAAGATATATCGACCGCTGCCGCACTAAAAACTCACCCTGTATAAGAAACAAATATACAATTGTGTAAAATATTTCGCTCGGTGTAGCCTTCTTTCGCCAAATTTTTTTTTCTGAACAATAAAAAAATTTTGGATTTTTTTTGGTAATTTTTTTTAATAAAATCTATTAAAACTACTCTTAAATAATTTAAATAGGTAAAATAAATTGTAAATTATGAAATTCATTCGGCCGTTTCTGAGAAATTAATATTTATAATTTTTAAAATGCGTTTTTTTGCAAATATCTTTATTTTTTCAAATGGCATGATAGTGGGGCCACCCCGTATTTACATATTTTCAGGATTACAGTGATATCCAAGATGTAGGTTGAATCCTTAAGTTTAGAATCCTAGTTTCGTGGACACCCGGTATACATTCATTAGAACTGTACCCGTAGTGCTTCATATAAGACCAAATTCAAAAAAATTTGGCAAGGCTGCATTAAGTTTAAAGTTTTGAAAAAAAATGTGTTTTCTAACAAACTTACTTTAAACTGTCTAATGTTTAAAAGAAAATAGGGTGTTATGAACATTTCTATCATTTCCAGTGAAACAGGAAATATCTTTATAGTTTAATAGGAGTGTTTTCTAAGCCCATATTAATAATTTCGCGTTAATGTTAATTTTTCTTTGACCTGTACTAACCTGTACTCATTTCGCGAGTTCAAAAAAATCCCCGAGAGGGCTTTCAGATTTCCTACCCGCTTCTATCAGAAATTAGTTGAAGTAGATTTAAAAATATTATCAGTGGCGTTACATTGGGGGGTGGGGGGTTTATGCTTCACTGACTTTGATCATATCTTTTCATTCTAAAGCGACTGAAATAATCCTTGTTCAATGTTCTACAGTTTTTATATCATCAAAGTATACTAAATTTACTTAAAATTTCATGTATTAAAAGTATGTATTAAGAAAATTAAACGCTAAACACACTTAAAAAACTGTTGGTATGTGTCGTAATTTCAGTCTTCTTGAATAATGGCCATTTTCGCGCGAATAGAGTACTGTATTTTTTCCACGACTTTTTTATTTTACGCCGCTTTTATATAAAGTCGAGGTTATTTTTCGTATTCTTGACATTATTTCTTCTATGTATATTTTATTCTGTGGTTAAAATTACACCACACGTAAACGTAAGCCATTGCTCATTACCGAATAGGGTGCCCATTGAATAATGAGATGCCGCCTTGTGATTGGTCCGCACCCGGCCTGGGCATGTTGAATAATCGCAAAAATTTAGTAATGAATTTCATTACTTATCAAAAAATTCAAATGAAATGAACAGTTTATTTATTATTTAAAGCCGTGAAAAAAACATTTTTTTCTATCTTTAGTTTTATTCTAGGAAATACTGGATATTAATATTTTAATATAAAAATCAAAGACTTACAGAATATTCTTCCCAAAGTAATCTTCACAATTTATAGTAGCACCATATGAAATTAAAAGCTGACACAATATTGGATAGTTGAGATCCACAGCTTGATACAGAGGCGTGATATAGTTTTCTCCTGGTGCGTTGACTAGGGCCCCAGAGTTTAATAATTTTTCCACACAATCATAGGCATTTTTATGCACAGCGTCATGCTAAAGAAAATATAAATTTATTAGTAGTAAATAATTAACAAAATGATTCAGTGGTAGCATTTCTAAATATTACCCATTTTCAAAACTCCCGAAAAAATTTCCAGGTAACCTCTTTTTAAAACCAAATGACTGGGCTATTTTAACAAAAGTATTTTTTATGTAGAAAGGACAAGAAAGAAAATTTCTTCGAATCCATTATATTATTATAAATTTACATAGCGGTAAATTTATTTTGAGCATTATTGAAAACAAATTCATTATGCATGTAGCATGGAAATAACAGCTTGGAAATAACCTATTGTCTACTCGTCTACTGCATATGTAGAATCGATTTAAAAAATAAAATAAATTGTAATTATTATCTATGATTGTAACAAACACATAACATGTGTATCAAGGATTCTAACCGAACGGTTTTATTAACGAAAATTCGGTTAAAACCGTTTCATTTGGATTAACTGTAACCGAAACCGTTTTTAAAAACCGTAACCGAAACCTTTTTTAAAACCGTAACCGAAACCAGTTCTTAACTGATTTTTAACCGTTTACTAACCGGTTTTTAACCGCTTTACTAACCGGTTTTCACCGCTTTACTAACCGATTTTTAACCGGTTTTTAATCGTTAAACTATAGGTTTTACAATCAAAATTAAAAAAAAATATGTAACACTTTTTTTAAACCGTAACCGAAACCGATTTTTTCGGTTAACCGAAACCGTTTTTTTTTCGGTTAACGGAAACCAAAACCGAAATCGTTTTTTGAAATTTTTAAAAACCGTAACCGAAACCGTTTTTAGAAAAAATTGTTAACCGTAACCGTTTTGAAATTTTAAACGGTTAGAATCCCTGATGTGTATTGACAGTTTACAACTGTTCATTTTTTTATTCTTTGTTATGTTAATAAGTTTCGAGCGCTCCATGAAATGCGTCTTATTAACTATCCCAGTTTCCGTAAAATATTTTTTCTATTTTGAATCGTTACTATGGCTAGTAACGCACTGACAGCGGTGCGTTACTAGCTAATACCGCACCGCTATCGGTGCGTTACTGAGTATTAAAATTTATTTTTCGAAGTTGGTAGCACTGAAGTTTGTTGATTTTAAAGCGATTTACAGGTTATTTGATGATTTGACAAACCTGACATTAGAGTTGCCTACTACGAAAAAATTTACTAAAATTGAAAACTATATTTTATTTTAAATAGATAAAAAGGCGCAAAATAGAAAAAATAGTATAAAGAACTCGTTTCATAAGTCGATAGTAGCACTTGTTCATTAAAATACTCGCGGCTCATATTTTAAAATTAAACGCGTGCTATAATATGCGAATTATGAAACTCGTTTTTTACATGTGGTATATCAAAATTCTCAGAAAAAACACCGATTCCAAATATGTGTAATTCCAATATGGCCGCCATAAAAAAATAAAGTTTGGATTATTTCCTGGCAAATTAAGACGTTACCATTTATCGTGTCTCCTTCTAACACAAACAATAAACGAGAGTATATTGTACTTGACTTTTAAAAATGTTAGAAGGAATCAGAATAAAAAGTAACGTCGTAATTTGAACCAGAGTCCAGTTGCCATCCACATCCTAGCTTTACACAGCCTGTAGCTTATTGAATTTTTGATAAAAAAACTGCCTCTATGTTGTTAACAAAGTTTTTTGGTATGGCCTACATTATTGTAGGCCATACCAAAATCTTTATAGATGTTACAGTCATATTTTGAAAATGGCACTTTTTGTTTTTTTCAAGATGGTGCCGAAACGATGCAAAATTTCAACTGTTTTGTCAACGAATTATTATTGGACATATAAATATGCAGTACTTTGTCCACCTAACTAGAGTCCAACATCAAATGTATACCCAGAAAGTAACTTTTCTCGCTTAAATGATGGAAAAAAATCATTTATAAACATTCCTGACAACACATCATAATGCAAAATAATACTGCATTGGAAACTGAATGATTCTGCTAAAAAAACGGAGTTAGATTTGCCTTACTGCGAGCGGTTCGTTAGGAAAACGCTCGCAGGAAGCGCAGGTTTGAGCCACTGTGCCGAGGGTTAGCAACCACTGGAAGGCTTGCAGAGTTGATTTTTCTTGTAAAGATGATTCTTACTACTTACCTTTAATTTTTGTTAAGGGTCACTTATGTTACTCGGGCCGCGCACCAATATAAACAGTAGTTGTGTTTTTTTTTACATACTTTGCTCGAGCAAATATGAGCAAATAATATTCTGTCTCATTTTCTCCTATAGAACTAAAAGGAGAAGGAAGTGATTTGCTCGAGCAAATACAGGGTGTTCCATTTAAAAGGAGCCATCCTGAATAACTTTTGTAAAAAAAAATGTAATAAAAAAACCCTGTGACAGGTCGATTTTTTTGGAAGGGGGACATATTTTTATGGTAAAATGACATTGTAACCCCCTCCCCTGCAACACCACCCTTACAGTTTTTTTAATAGGGAAGAGAGGTCGAGTGATACATCATTTAAAAGCTCTTTTTGGTTTACTGATTAACAGGAATGCAGGAAATGTAAGGCGATGATTGGAATTCTTGTAAATAATAATTTTTTGACAATGTAAGTTTTAGCAATTAACCTGTGGTCAATTTAAAAATTTATTTCAATGTCGCATTACAAAATGTAATGAATGATTTATGATTTGTTATATTTTTTGTTTATTTTACATTACTTTTAACCAATCACTATTATCATTTCGTGCAATTCAGGAAATCAAAAAGATGCAAAAAAGTATTAATCTCATTATCACTCCAAAAAGACTTTTTAAATGAATTGTCACTCGACCCCTCTTCCCTATTAATTAAAGTGTAAGGGTTAAGGGTGGTGTTGCAGGGGAGGGGGTTACAATGACAAATGTTATTTTATCGTAAAAATATGTCCCCCTTCCAATAAAAATCGACCTGTCACTGCGTTTTTTTATTAATGTTTTTGTACAAAAGTTATTTAGGGTGGCTCCTTTTAAATGGAACACCCTGTATACACAGTTTTGCACGATAATTGAAAACTATTGTACGTATTATTTATGTTATGAGTTTTTTTGTTGCTGCATTTAAAAAATTGTAAAAAATCATGAAATCGAGCATTACGGCTGCCACTGTATCTCAAGTTTTTCTTGACAGATTTTCAAATTTCTTTCTGATTTGTAAACTAGATTAATTAAACTAAAACTGGGAAGAAGCTTTTGTGTTGTAATTTTATGCAGAATTAATTATAACCGACCAAAGTTAAGGTACTTTTGGGTAATTATATTTATTTTTTAAATTCTCCAATTTTTTTTCCCGCTTCCCAAATTTAATAGAATGACTCTAGAATCTAAAATAAAAAAAAATATTGTTTGCACTAACATATCTAGTGGCAGCCGTAAACCGCTATTTTTGCCTATTAAGAAGTGACTCTTAAGGTTTTTTTGACTTCCTCGTAAAGGTAGATAACTCTTTTTTAGCACTACTTCGAATTAACTGTGCATGGGTTAGCAACTGATTTGGGTTGCACAGTGGTTAATTCTGACAGCGTTCATTACTATAAATGAGCTGGAACAATTTTTTTTGGTTGCCTTGAATTGGTAGATATTGCAAAAAATAAGCACAAATTTTGATTAATTTCGGGAAATCATAACTGGATTTAGGCCGGCACAGTTTTGATTCTATACCTTATGGGTCACTCTAAATCGGATTCTATTATTTTAAAACGGCCTCTCCTTCAAGGTATATATCATGCGGCTGGTTCTCATACTATACCGGGTGGAAATGAAAACCGGGTCACCTCGATAACTTTTTTATTTATGAATAAAAAAATTTGAAATTTGGCTATGTTCTATGGTTCAAAAAAACAAATTTTATGTGCATTTTTTATTTTCGAAATCACTTCCGGTTTCACCGGAAACACCATGAACTTTGTTTTTTTAAATGTAACATCCCATATTTTTATTCATGGCTTAAAATACTTTTAAAAAAGAAGTATGTAGGGTGCAATCAATTTACTTGTCCCAGTTTATCATATTTTTTGTACTCGGGATTTTTCAAAATTAAAAAAAAATTAAAAATGTATCACAAACACATACCCCTACATATGGGGTACCAAAATAATCGTTATAAAATCCTCTTTTTAAAAAGTCGAATGACCCGGCATCATTGCATTTAAAAAAAGTGAGATATTTGATAAAATCTTCATTAACTAAGTTTAAAAATTAATAGTTCAAAAACCACTTAAATTTTTTTTCAAATTACAATTTTATTTAGGTATTTGAATTATTTAGAATTAGTTTTGGTTCTTTTCACCGACTTCGAAAACCTTTTTTTTTTTTTGAAAAAAATTTTTTTTACAAAAAAAATAAAAACAAATATCTCAAAAATACTTCTTTTTTAAAAGTATTTTAAGCAATGAATAAAAATATGGGATGTTACATTTAAAAAAACAAAGTTCATGGTGTTTACGGTGAAACCGGAAGTGATTTCGAAAATAAAAAATGCACATAAAATTTGTTTTTTTGAACCATAGAACATAGCCAAATTTCAAATTTTTCTATTCATAAATAAAAAAGTTATAGAGGTGACCCGGTTTTCATTTCCACCCGGTATGTTTTATTTTCACTTTTAAAAAAGCTTTTCTGTGTTTGGCACTACTATTTGTTAATAAAAAAATTTTTGAAAAAATATTAAGAATATGTCCTTTTAATTAACACTTAAACATTTATTTGGGCGGTAAATATCATTCGGAAGAAAAAAATTCCTGTGGACGACTATTTTTTTAGATTCTTTAAGAAGTTAAACATATGAACATTTGAAAATTTCATTTATTTTTACATCACATTCTCATAACTTCTTAATGAGTCGAAAAAAATACTATTCTATAAAAAATGATTTATTCAGAATAATATTTACAATCCAAATAAATTTTTTTCGGATTAATAAATTGGACACCCTTAATTTTATTCCAAAATATTTTTTTATATTTTATTTATAATAAAATCGCAACACCAAATACAGAAAAATACGCCCTTTTAAAAGGTACAACGAAAATATACTAATGCTGTTTAAAATACAACAGTTGATTGCTCTAGCAACAAAATAGATAGGGATATACAGAAACTAAAAATGTCAAAATATGCACTGAATTTAAATGAAACGCTTTTGTCTTTAACTTTCTTATGTAACTCCTTAAATTAAAAAGTTACAGCCATTACTTTTCATACACCCTCTATGTACCGTACTTAATTTTACATTATGTATGTAAAGTTGCTCCCAGCTGGAAGTAGGACAAAGAATACGCGATCGTGATTACTTTTGTTCTATTTCCAGCTGGGACCAACTGTACCTGTAAACCCATACAACCAATACTTGTCAAGAAAATAACAGTCAACTACAAACCATATAACAAACAAGAGTTCGGAGAGGGATTATATTTCTACGAAGGTTTCTAAAATGCAATAAAACATCATCATTTGTAGGAAAACAAGAATGAAAGTGAAGGATTTACGGAAAACGATGTTGACACAATCTGCGGTAGAAAGAAAATCCTGCCTTTGGTTTTGTACAGAACTCAGTATTAGAGGAATCATGGGATAATAAATTTAAAAATACTTACTAATGGTGTCCAATTTCCAAAATCTTTAATATTAATATCAATCCCTGAATTGACTAGTGCTGTCACTTTAATAATATCTCTTTTATGGCATGCAACATGAAGTGGAGTTTCGCCTTTGTGATTCCTTCTTGATGGGGCAGTCACAACACATATTTCATTCATACCAATTTCATGGCATACAAAACTTTTATCGTTATTTAAGTTGCTAAATTGTGTAATTGTGTCTGTTTCTGCTGAGCTCAAAGATCCATTTATGGAATTAACACCATTCTCTGTCAAATTTATTCCTCCTTTAGTTACATCCAAAAGATTCAAGGGCAAGTTTTCAATTCTATACTTTGTTTCTGAAGCTTCATACAGCTTTTGTAATTTTTTAATTTTGTCAACGTTCACTCTAGTACTTTCCTTGGTTTTTATAAGGCTCGGTATAATGCTCGAATTACATGTTGGACAATTTTCAATATTATTGATACATTCTAAACAGAACACATCAGAGCATGTGTTTAGATCTACAGGATTTTCATAAAGTTTATTGCTAAAATTAAAAATATATTATAATTATTAATCTATCCTGAGAGGGATTAGAAATATAATTATTAAATTCAAAAACAGGTATAAGGTACACGCTGGGAATTTAATTAACTCCAAGTTAAATTGAGATTTTTCTTATTCTCTAAAAACATGCCGCCCCTAGAAATGTTAATATTTTTAATTTTAAATATTTAAATAAATTATAGACTACGTTTATCTCGAGCAACTCAACCCACCAGCTTGAATTCGACTTTGCTTGACCTCTACCATTTGAAGTGTAAAAGGTCACATCAAGCCCGAATTCAAGCTGGCTTGACCTATCCGAAATACTAATTTAATTGACTGTATTCAGTCTACCAAAAGTTACAACACAATTTTCCTTAACTCTTCGGAGGTAGTGGTTTATGTGTGTTTATCTGAGAAATACCAACAAAATGAGATGAGAACTTGACGATGATTTGGGAGAGTAATTAATAAAGGTAAAGGTCAATTATTCAAACAAAATGGATTTTTCAATGTTATTGAATTTAGTTTTACTTGAGTGTAAGTTTGCATTAGTTGTTTAGTTTAGATTGCAACCCACAATAAATAATCTCTTAAAACATTTGCAGTTATTTATAACAAGTCTTTCCAATGTTAGTGCATTCTCATAAAGAATCTGAAGTGCTAACCCGGAAGCAGTGGCCGCTGCAGCTCACCTAACCGGTGGTGTGGGAGAATTTTATTCCATTCTGAATTTTTGTGGAGTGTAATAAATGTAAAACTCAACTTAAAAAACAAGCATTCAGAAATAATATTATGTATTGCAATTATCACAAATTAAAGCAAAATGGTCTTTACAAATTACTTGTTTACATCGGATGCAATATTTTGTAGCCATTTTATCAAATTGTCGAGGACATATGTAACAAATTCTGCATCTTGAAAATCTCTGGAGGTGCAGCAAAAATGCAGTGTCACGTACAACTAAAGTAAGGTAGCCAGATTTTGGCGGGACAGTCCTGATTTTTTAACATTTGTCCTGCGTCCCGTGGAATTTTAAAAAAGTTCCGCTTTTTGTTTTGAACATTTTATTTTATTACTTGTCAAATTTGTTTCTTGATGATTTTTAAGAGGATAGAGAGTCAAATTAAATTGTAGCAAATTTAGCGGTTTATTTTGCAAGGATTGTACCAATATGGGTTCAGATTAAAAAAAAAAGAAAAATCAAATGTGAAAGTAGAATGATTTCTTAAGGGCCGTAGAAAGCGATGTTTTTTGTATTTTAACTTTAAACACCCCAAAATAAAATCTCCAATAAGGCAAAATAATTGAGTTTTTAACGTTCCATTTCACAGCGAAAATGTTATGATTTTAAAATTGTCTTCTTCGAGGGCCCTAGAATATACTATTATTTAACTAATCCAAAATGAAAACTTGAATAATGGCTTGTGCGTTAGTATCAGTAAAGAAAATGACTATAATGTATACCAGTGTGATCTCTGTATAAAAAGGATTACCAAAGTTGCTCCTTGCTTAATGCATCGGAAATCAAAGTAATGGATGAAAAGTGTCTTGACTGGATTACCCAGCAACATGGAAAAACAAATTGTATCGATAACACTGTCTCTAATACCAAAACAGCTGCAAAAACAGTTACAACCCAAAGCCAAAACAAGGAAGAGCATAATTATGATGACAAACAAAAACCAGAATATACAGGGTGCTGGAAAATTCGCGGACCAACGCAATGGTGCGATGTTGAGGAACTCTTAGAGAACAAGGGAAAAATATTTAAAAAAATTTTTGTTGCTTTACCTCGAAGATATATGTGTTTTTAAAATCTTAAATTTGGCAACTCTGTGTTAATTTTAGTTATTTAAATTAAAATGCCATGATCAGGTGTAATTCGTTCGTATTTAATTTTTCCATAACAACCAATGGCATGCATAAATAACTAAAAACATTTAAAAAACTTACTTTAAATAATACACAAAAACCTGCAAACTTAAAGGATTACTAACAAAAAGTTCGAACTAATAACAAGAGAAACTACGCGATTCAGAAAATAATAAATTAAACTAAAGGAACTGCTCAAAATTACGTCCTTCTGCATCTAAACAAATCTCAGCTCTTCTTACAATATAATTTTGGACTCGATCTAGCATGGCTGCATTAACTAATTGTGCAGCCTGGTAAATACGGTTAGTAAGTTCCTCCACATTGTGGACTTTAGTACGATACACGTATTTTTTTACAAATGACCAGAAAAAAAAAATCGAGAGGGGTCAAATCAGGACTTCTTGGAGGCCAAGCAATGGGACCTCTGTGACCAATCCATCTCCCAATTTTAATTTAACCAGCCCCTCACCTGTAGCGCTTAATGCGCTGGGGCACCATCAAATTGTAACCAGGTGTTACGTACTACTGCTAGTGGGATATCATCCACGAAATTATCTAATTGGTTTTCTAAAAATTGAAGGAAATTTTCTCCTCCCAATCGATCTGGTATAATGAAAGGTCCAATTAATCGATTCCCTAATATTCCGGCCCAAACATTTACACTAAAACGATGTTGATGTCCTCTTTCATGTGTAAGGTATGGATTGTTTGTAGCGTAATAGTGATTATTATGTTGGTTAAACATTCCATCCCTACTGAAATTTGCCTCGTCAGTCCAAATCACCCTTGACGTAAAATTTCGATCCTCCTCAACTTTTCTAAGTAACCAATTTCAATAAATTAGTCGGTGATTGTAATCTTGAGGTAACAATTCGTGTACCTTGCAGTAATGATATGGATGGTACTGTTCTTGTTTCAAAACGTCCCAAACTAATTTTCTATCAGCACCTAATTCGTCTGCAATTCCTCTGGTGCTTCGTGTAGGGTCTTCTTCGACGCACTGAAGAATATTGTCTTCCATTTCTGGATTTCTCACATTTCTTCCTCGACCACGATCTGTTCCTATTAATAGGAAGCTACCGGTTTCTCTTACTCTTTGTTCCAATCTTCTAATACCATTTTTATTCGGATGTCTTCTCCCAACATATCTCTCTTCATATAGCCTGGAAGCTGCTGTAGCATTATTTCTACATTCGCCCAATATTAAAAACATATCAGCATATTCATTGTTACTATACATTTTACTACTTTTTTTGACAAATTCGTGTGACCAGTCAGATCAGTTTGACACTGACAATTGTACCTATTTGTAATTAAGCTACAACGTTGACATGTTTATTTATGTGCAAAATTCAAATATTTAAAATGTAAAATAGCACGTTTAACAATACCATTCTTAAGTAGGATGGACAAGGCTAAATATCTTTGCATTTCTATATAATTTACGTGTCATACCAAAGCATAAATATGGGAATATTGCAAATTAAAAGAGTAAAAAATTGAAAGTTTAACTTTCCATAACTTCGAGCTAAAGCAACAAAGAATTTTTTAATTATTTTTCCCTTGTTCTCTAAGAGTTCCTCAACATCGCACCATTGCGTTGGTCCGCGAATTTTCCAGCACCCTGTATAAATAAAGAAAACCAAAAGATGAAGATAAACCTAAAACAATTAAATGACGAAATAATAGTTCTCCAAAAACAATTGGAAGGGAAATATGAAGAAAATAAACGCAATGAATTACATATTAATCATGAAATCGCGTCTCTTAAGGAGAAAGTTCAGTTGAAAGACTTGCTAATAGTTGAACTTAATGATAAAATAGCCATAATGAAAGATTACATTGTGTTATTAAAGTCCACCAAACAAAATGAGATCACAAACGTCTGGAAAACTCAACCATCTCACTTGTAAAGGATAGCCCCAATCAAGAGCCCATAACACATCCTGTAATACAATCTCCCAGGAATGTAATCAAAACACGAGAAATGAATAACATCGTTAAGTCAATTGCTAATGAAATTAAAACCATTAACAAAAAAGGGAAAAAAACATCCACGATTGTTGGCTCAGGGATAGAATGCACGGATGTCATATACTCCCCAGACATTAAGGCTCACATACACGTTGGTAAATTTATAATTGACTATCAGGATGAAAACATCTACTAATTATTAAAGCAACACTTACCTGGCATAAGCTTCACGGTGGAAGCAATTCAGCAATTTGATCATGCAACAAAAAATATGTATAAGTGCTACAAGATAAGTGCACCTAAAAAGAAGAAAGTAAGCTCCTTAGACCAGAAATCTGGCCTCTGAACACTACAATTGAACCATTTCGTTTTTTTTCGAGGGAGACCAAATAAATACTGGAAGCCAGGGAGTGGCCAGCGAATATTCAGAAGTAGACGTCAGTATTAACAGCATTAAATTGCACATTGGAAAAGACTCCACAAATTCGTCTCTTGAAAACTTAAAAGTAATGTTATATAATATAAGAAGTCTTCGTCATAAAATAGACAATCTTAATATTTTTTTGTTAAGTGAATACCAGCCGAGTGTTATACTTTTAAATGAACATTGGCTTGAAAAGGATGAAATAACCTATTACATCCCTAATAATTATAAACTAATTAGTTCTTATAACAGAACAGATAAAAGAGGTGGTGGATTTTCTATCTACATCTTGGATCATATTCGGTTGAATATATTAAATTGTAAAATTCAAACTTTAAATTTTGTATCTTTTGAACATTGCTGTGGTTTAATCTCCTTGAACAAGGAAATGTATTTATTAGTGTTTCTATATAGACCACCTGAGGGTGCATTAACCTTGTTTGTAAATGAACTGGAGCAGCTTTTAAGCAATAAGCTTGATTTCGACCTCACTATTATACTGGGAGGTGATTTTAATGTTGATTTCAGTAACCCAACCAATAGTAATGACATAACTAATGTTTTGAATTCATATGGGCTGTACTCAGGTCTTCATGAAGGCACAAGAAAAATCAGGGCTGCTTCTATTCAACTGATGAGTACGTTGAGTTGTACGGTCAAAATATATAAATTGTGTAAGCGTAAAATTCAATGTTCTTTTTTAACATTTTTTAAATTCAACTATTGTACCTATATGTATTCGATAATGATGTAATTTTAATTGTTTAACTGCTTATTTTAACTTGTAATAATTTGATTTAAATTTGTGTATGGTGACCCACCCTTCATGTTATGTTATGTAACCAAATGGGAAATAAAGATATATTATATTATAAAAAAATATCAAAGATGCGGATGTAATTAGTGTAAAATGATACCCATTTTTACAGTAAAATTACTGATATTCGCTTCAACTTTTAAAGAATTTGTTTATTAATGATAGATTCTTTTTTCCATTGTTTGGGACATCATTTTAGGAATAAATAAGGTCTGTTAACTTGCGGGGATTAGAAACTAATATTTCTTGTCACATTTGACTCTCTATCGCCTTAAATTTCATGAAAGTGTAGCAATTTTTTTGATTTTTTTAATAACAAACCCACCCCCCCCCCCACCGTCATGTTTTATTGTCTTGTCCCACCTTAGAAAATTAAAATCTGGCCACCTTAAACTAAAGGCTAATAACAAGAAAATCTCACATGCCACCGGTCCCGGGTTACGCCAAGTGTGTGGTAAAATCAATTTTTGGATTATAAAGTTAACATCCAATGAAAGTAACTGTTTACAAAACTCTTTAGATTCATTAAGGGTGAGGAAAATCAATGACCATAAAGATTTAAAAAATGTTTGCCTACGGTTCATTTTAGGGCAACATAAGTGATTATTTAAAAATCATGGATTTCGGAGAGATACGACAACAAAAAGGAAAAGTTGTGATAGAAAATAAAATAGAGAGGTAATTTTTTTAAAGGGTCCTTGAAATCATAAGGTGTAAAAAAACTCTTGATGCAGTCCTGGCAGGCGGAGAATACTGACTATAATACATTTATTCCTTGAAAGTGAATGGAAACCAATTAAATAACTTTTAAGTTACTAGTAATAATCTGTAACGACAGAATGATTCGATACATCATACTTATACACGAATAAAATTAATAAAATGTGGAAAAAATTAAAAAACAAATGTTTGTATATTGAGGTTATGTTCAAAATGAATTTTAAAAATGTACTTACCAGATACTACAAGTAAAAAACTTGATTAAAGAAGTAAAAGATTCTGAAAAATCAAATGCTGCCATTGTTACAAATTCTTGATACCAGTTTAGGATGTTTTTGCAAATATCGTGATTTGGCGCCAAAATAAACTTACATATGACCATAGAATAACCACGAAAAGAGACACGGCACCGTACACCGTACATTTTATACAGCGTGATCAAAATGCAAAAAGTTCCCTATCGTTATTTTGATACCAATTTCTAAAAAAATAACACAAATTTAGATTTTTGATCGCTCCTGTAAACATAAAACTCTATTTCTATGAATAGAATATATTTATTATATTCATTTTTACTTGTTGGTTGGTATCTAATATAATACATAACCACAAGGATAAGGGATAACTCAAAGCGATTTCAGATGGCTTTCTTGAGGCGTTTTTTCGCGACTAAAGGAGAGTTTATGCTCAACGCTCAACTAACAACTAACCACTAACAATTAGCTACTAACAATTAAAAAAGATAAATGCATTCAATTGCATTTGACTGTTTATAATAACAACTAATAACCATTAAGCATTAACAATTAGCCACTAATGGGCCAAATTTCGAATTTATAATTAGGAGTTGCTAGTGGTTAGTGAATCTCAGTGAATCTAGAAATACGCATGCTTGATCTTTAAAGTTGACACTGTCGGTTTAAATTTTTCCCTCTGGCGAATATTATATAATATCATATAATGGATAGTGAAACCTTCAATGGAAATGCTGAGGAGTTGGTGAAACTTTTTCAACTCTTTGATAATCAAATCGACAATTTGAAATATCGCGTCGAATATGTCAAACTTTAACGCTTACTCGCTTACTGGACTATAAACGTTCACATTTTACGCTAGTTGTTGACTGTTAGTGGTTAGTTGCGCATAAACTCACCTTAACTATAGTTACGAGAGTTGTTAGCAAATTCAATAACTATGAGTAACAACACTCTTACTCTGACGAACAAAATTAGGCTCTAGTGACGTCATGACCTTAACTACAGTTACAGAATTCATAACCAACTGCAAGGAGGTATGTTAGGGATAGTTAGTGCTTGTTTATGCTAACTTAAGACTGCTTCTCTAAGGTGTCATTTTTGAAATAACCCACTTTTACGGTTCGTTTTTTTGGGATTATTTTATTTTTAAACAAAATCGGGATTAACACTAGACCTACACAATATCGAAGCATCCTTATTGCTTCTAAATTTTTGGGAATGTGAAATTTTAAATAAAATGCAATGAATTTACGTTTTTCTTTCGATTATTTAGATTTATGGCGTGATTCTGAACAAAAATGTTATCCCTAACAGCGCTGTTAAATTTGACAGTCACTTACAGTAAAAAGTTTACATGAGTTTACAGAGGGCGCGTTCCACTAAAGACTCGCAATGCCCACGACGACCGCAAAGTCGTTCCATATAAGACCGCGGTTGTTTCTTTCATGCATAAAAACGTCATCGATTGTGACCGCAAGAAGCTCACAACGACCGTATTTATTAGTGGGTTTCTGTGGTCGTTTGTTGAATGGTGACCTTTTGAGCTACGGCAAAATTTTGCGGTCGTGGGCTTTAGTGTTCATTAATGGAACGCGCCCAGAATAGCGTTTTTTTGACATCAGGGCGACCGTCAAATTTAACAGCGCTGTTAGGGCTAACATTTTTGTTCAGAATTACAACATTAGATTTATATAACGAAGTTTTGAGACATTTTATTTAGAATGGTGATAAATATTGATAAATTCAATTTTTAAAAACTAAAGTATAGAGGAGAAAATCATCCACTAGAATCGAAAAAAATTTCATCATTTATTTGGTATTTGGCAAAAAAAGATTGCCTTTTGTGCAGACCCATTACATCTTTCCTAATACTGTCCTCCATTTTTATCATCAAAAAGCAGGGGTTCACGACGCACATAACCTAGACTAACCACGGTTTTTTTCGGATCTTATCTTTCCATTTGAATGAGGTTGGAAAACGAAAAATAAAATTTGGATTTTTTTTTATTACCTGTTAGGCTTAATTTTTAGAAACATTCGTTTTTATTTCATTTCGATATAATAAATATGTATTAACGAAAATACAAGCATTTCAATTATAGGAAAAATTGCTTCGGTTTATCTGACTAACGTTGGTGAGGTCACATCATACTCTGGGAATTTTGCTGCGCAGAAGCTTATTTAGAACAAATTTATTATGTACTATTAACTATTACAGAATAGATAAAGAAACGTTCTAGAGAAATCACGTCCATCCGCAACTGCACTACTTTTTGACCAACTTTGGAAATTAAAATTGTGAAGCCAATTGAAGTGCTATAGAAGAAAAAACTGAAAATTCAAGTGGAGGGATGCTCTTTCATTAAAAATTATTAAAATGTAAATTTTTGTTGACTTCAAAGACAAAGCACAGATATACCAATCAAGAAAATCAAAATCGGTTTTTACATATCTTTTCTAGTCATTTAAGAGAATTTTTAGATTTCCCTTTTTTCGTATATTTATAATTAAAACTGTATTTGAAAGAAGAAAAACATAATAAGAATTTTGTCTTTTCAGTATTATAATTGAAATATAAATTAAAAAAAAATATTTTTAATAATTATATTTTAAGAATAGTAGCGATAAATAATTTACACCTTGGTTAAAATTTAATTATAAACTTTATTTTTTACAAATATTTACAAGAATAGCTTAATAGTACGGGGTGATTCGGGAGGAGTGCGTCAAACTCCGGGAGTGTATTCTACACGCTAATAAAAGGTAAAAAAAATTGAAATCTTGTTATCCAATTTTTATTAGTTTTCGAGTTACGGCGTTTTAAAAATTTAAGTAGGCTTAGGTACAATCACGCGCAATGATATCGAGGACACAAAAGAAATATTGTGACCCAATAACAAACCTTCGCAAACTCGAAATCACTCGAAATTTGAAAGAACAAAGAACTCCGCACGCATCATAAGTCGTATTCATTTCTTTCAAATTTCGTGTCATCTCGTGTCTTTGATCGCTTGCTATTGGGTCAGAAATATTTATTTTGTATCCTCGATATCTTTACGCGTGGTTGTACAGCAGCACATTTAGGTTTTTTTTTATTCATAAAATATTTTGAAAAATATCCCCACGTTCCTGTAAACATTTTTGCGCTCTTGTATGGACATTATAGCCATTGCTCTTCTAAGTTCTTATAGTTTTTCTTTTATTAGAGCTGCACAATTTAAAATACTTCAATTTAGTGCATCCCGAACATCAACCTTTTCTTTATAAACCTTAATTTTTAACCAGTTCCATAAGCTAAAATGTAATGGTGGAAGGTGTGAGGACTTTGAGGGCAGGTTAAAACCACCGTGACTATCGATCGTCCAAGAGAAGAGTTATGGAAGTATTGCCAATTTTTAATACTCTATAATTCGAAGACTAATATAAATTTCATAACATTTTGATTTTTTTAACGTGTAGAAAGGCTACCGCAATTTGAAGCACTCCTCCCGACTCACCCTGTATTGTAGTAAATTATAAATTAAAGCTTATAGTGATATTGTACATGATATTATATACTCAAAGAATTCTTAATGCGGGGTAAGGTTGCTAAAGTGGTACACCCTAAGAAAATATCAAGCACAGAAAACTTTTGAGAATATTGTTAATAATTTATTTAACCAACTATCGAAACATTGAAATTGAACGTTTTCACCAGTGCATATGTCAACGCAAGTAATCCGAAAATGCAATAAATATCATAGTTGCGATATTTCACTCAAAACTTTAAAGGTACGATGTACAATTTAGGAAGTACTTGAGCAACCTTACCCTATTTTTTTGTTGAAGTAAATTAGGAATTTTCAGAAAATGTTTTGTTAAAATTTCATTTCCTAGTGGAATTGTGAAACTTTACATATCTTATAACATTTGGACTTTCATCAAAAATCTACATAAATTTATTGATATGTTAATGGCATACCAATGACAAATAATTTGTTTAAAATGAAATACAGTTCCTTACAAAAGGTAAACTATTAAAGATAAGCGATAAGTGACATTTTTTATTGAAAAATACTTATGGTGTTTAAAAAAATCACAAAATCGTTGACATTAATTAACATGTCGCTTACAACATTATGAATGAGATATGCAGATAAAATTTTATAACAAATAAGTACCTGCTTTAAAAACTGAAAACCTTCTTATAATTTACTTATGAACTAATAATGTAACAAAATACATTAGGAACATATGTTTTACCTATTTAAGGGGCAGCCGCAAATTATTTTTAATTGACTTTTCACAAAACAACTAAGTAAATTTTATTTTTTTTGTATCCGTAGTTGCTTATCCACAATATCATTTCATTAAAGTATTTATTAAAATTAGCTAGGCAGCAGTATTCATTAAAGTGAAGACTTTCAGAAAAAAAATGTTTTGAAGTATTTTCAAAATAATTTTTTTATTTAGAAAATACGTTTCGAAAGCGATCTACTTTAGTTCGTTAGCAAAAACAACAGGAGAATTTATTAATTATAGTAGTCTCGGCTTAAAATGATCTAAAATAAATTTTTGTCTTCCGGCTGCCTCTTAAAATCATCTAATTTAAAAATTATTTACTAAATGGGTAAATGAAGTCTCCAGGTGGGTGATTATGCTGTTCTGATGCAAGAGATATTTTGCCGTGTTTTGTTACACATCTTGCTCTACATCTCATCTTTACATAATAACAACACTTCCAAAATACGCTATCATTATGTCGCCTCTCTAAATAAAATCGAAAATTTTTGTAAATTAAATTGGTGTGTCCTTTTCGTGTAGGCATAAACCAAAAATCTGAAATGTAAATTGAATGGAATTATATTAAATAAAAAATAATTATATTGAAAGTAATTGCTTTCGTTTTAATGTAAGAACTAAAAGGATATATTTTTTAGAAGAAGTTTAAAACGAATCAAATTGTTAAAAGCAATTTTTAAATATATGCAAAGGCATCATAATACAATAATATTCTCTTTTCACACATACGAAACTAGATGCAATAGCAAGTACAATCTGGTACAATCATATAGTGACGTAAAGTTGCTCACAGCTGGAAGTAGGACAAATAATACGCGATCGTGATTACTTTTGTCCTACTTCCAGCTGAGAGCAACTGTACAGCGTCAAATTTGGGGCCCCTCCGCGAAATTCTGTCTACGATATTCTACCATAAGTAAGTTGGTAATAAAACGGGTCTCTTATTTTGTATGCGAAAATCGAAAATCCGTCGGCTTGGGCTCCAAAATGTCTTTCGCATTCATTGCTGGAAACTGGAATACTATCCACAGCTTTCAACAAGATTTTTATAAGAACTTGAGACTTGAGCTTAGAAAAAAATGGTTTTGAAAAAAATGTGTCAAATAAAAATTGTTAGGTTTAAATGGAGGAAAATAAAGACTAATTTTTTCGTCAAGAGTAATTTTTTTTTGAAATTTAAAATGTGTCAAATAAAAAATGATTTATATAAAAGTTTTTTTTTGAGTAAATTTTAAAATTTCTAAAAAATTATAGGTTTTCATTGAAATTAACACAAAACACATCGTTTTCCCTCTTTAAACCAAAAAACTTTTATTTGAAACTTTTTTCTCCAAACCTTTTTTATGGTGCAATTCTGGGTAAATCTGTAAGTTCTTTCAGGAAACCTGTAAGGTTTGTTATATGGGTTGTAATGGAGGATTTGCTTAGAATTGAACCATTAGTTTTTCAATTATTCGCTTGTCTCAAATTAAAAGGTCCACCCGGTATAATTGTTATTATTTATTAAATTAGTTAATATTTAATGTTTATAATTACTGTGTCTTCTATCTTATCTTTTAAATTGATATTTGAAATGTTATGATATAAATCGTACAGGCTCGCCAGTGACATCTTATCGATTAACCGGGCACTAGGCCACGATACTTTTTGGGCCCCTCGTTAGGGGTTGTATTTTTCGGAAATGATAGAATATGTTTTGTCTTAGAAATTTACGCCATAAGATTCGGATAGTGTAGATTTTAAATAAGTGTTTTTTACAAATCAAACAGAAAATACTAAAATATATAACTGTGATTTGTGTAAAGGTCCATTTATGCTCAAAGATTATGATTTTAGAAAATTATAGGATTTATGCAACCGGTTTTAAGAAATGGTAAATCCTAAATTTTAAATCTTAGGTCTTAAATCTCTGAGCATAAATAGACTCTTAAGTAAAATTTATGCACAGATGAGATTTAATTTTAAAATCTTAAGACTGGGGAATTGTGAAAAAGAGGGGGAAACACAGCAAACGTTTGTTATTTTAATATTTTTACATAGTAATCATAAAAAATAATAAATAAAAACTATCTGACCCTTATAATTATAAGTAGTACTTTAAGTTTTACCTAATTTTTCTTCTAAATAAAATTCTGGGAAAGCGTTGAAGTGGAAATACGATGAAATGTGGAAAAATGTGCTAGTTCCACTTCTACTCTCTTCCCGGGGCACATATTTAAAAAAAATATGCAGGAACCCAAAGAGTTATTTATAAGGAAGGGGATCATGTAAATTTTATTTAGTTTTGTTAATGGTTACTATGCAAAAAAATAAAATTACCCATGGTTGCTATACTTCTCTCTCTTTCTCACAATTTCCCCATCTTAAATCATAAATCTTTGAGCATAAATGGACCTAAATAACATAGAAGAGTATACATGTATATGTATGGCGCAATAACAAAAGCGCACAACGAAAAAAATGACATAAGAGCGCAGAACAAAAGCGGACAACGACAATAAAAACAATAATAGGTATGTTCTAATAAATATAAATTTATTCATATACATTGGTAATACAACTTTAAATTTAGAGGTTGCAACGATCCTTCGCAATTCACAAGTAATCCATTAATGGTACTCTTCCGTACGTTGGTACCAATGTATGTAACCGTTCTTCAATTCCCAGTGATCTTGTTCTTGACGTAAGTGCTCGATAAGTCAGTAGATCAATGGATGATACCAATGTACAATCTGTTGGTACGAGGAAGGTTGTTGGTTACACGATGTCGGACGTTCCATGGCGGTAAATCAAATCTTGGATTTATACGTTCTTTCTTCGTTCTCTGCCGATGTAGTTATCTTCCCAGTAGTCCACCAGTATCACCCATATCAAGAGAAAAACTTAAGAAATCAAAAGCAGGAGGAACATCAGCTACCGAAACGAAACTTAAAACTAATAGTACGGGAGCCCGTAATAGATAAAGAATGTATTAAACAGAACAAATAGAAACTCTCAAAATCTTAATTTGTAGAACACGTATATCGTAAAAATTGATTCACCAGACAAATTCGCTGGGTTAATTAACCCTTAAAGTTGTAAAAAGAAGTACAAATTCAGGTCATTTACGCAGAGTTGAAATTTTGACAGATTGTCTATTATACCATTTGAAGATTGTATCCAAAAAGGCAGAACAAAATTCCGATCGAAACCCAAGACAGAACGTCATAAATGCAAAAAACTCGGCCTACTCAAATCTACTTGTGTTTACTTAAAAAAATAATTTTTAAGATTAATTTGCAATGATGGTAAATTTTTGCATACCAATTGAAAACTATATTGCATATATTGGACTAATCTGTAACGGTACCCGCCCAAAATGTGTGGTGCAAGTTGATTTAAAATTATAAAACCATTAGCCAACGAATTCGTCTGGCGAATCAATTTTTACGATTTCTACAAATTAAGATTTTGGGGGTTTGAAATGTTTCTATTTAATGCACTTCTCTTCTATTACTGGTTCCCGGACTATAAAAACATTTTTACATTAAGGCGCAAGATTTTGTTGTCACGATATGCCGTTGTCATATTTAAATATTGAACTTTGCGCCACAAATTCTGACCAAGATGTAACAAGCACAAACATACAACTAAACTTACTTCGGGAAAGATGTATACGCAAGCATATTGACTAGCTTTCTTATAGTCTGTCATTATACTAGTCGGATTCAGCATAGGTTGAATTTCTTCCAGTTTGTGAAGAACATTAGTATGTTGTATGTAGACGAGAGGATATAATATATAGAGTTGGTGAAACTTTGAATGTGCCATCAATGAACCACATTGCTGAAGAAGATTCAAATTCGGCATTGTGCCAAACATCAGAATTCGTTTTAAATTCTCTGCACCAGAATCCTAAAGCACGAAATTTTCATTTCTGGTCGTGGTAAGTGTCCTGATTCACTTGACGATATGGGCGATAGAATTCACTGGATCATATGGCGTTGAATTTGTAATCGATTCCGGTAAAAGACTGTCTATCTCCAATGGAATGTAAGCTATACTTTCTTAGATAACCTGCCGAGGTCTTTTAAGAGTGATCACAGCTCGACGAATTTATGCCACAATCTTAAGGCCGCTTTAGACTAAGTATCAAATTTTGTGTAATAAAATTGTGTCGAAATCCACTCAGGGGGCTTATTCTTGGGCCGGTCGAGATCGTGTCGTCGACGAGACAGGATAAAAACGACAGAACAATAAAAGTTGTTGGCGTCATCGTGTCGACTGGTTCAAGAATAAAGGTAAGCGCACACCGCACACTATGTCGGGGCGCAGCGCATCGCATCGCACTGCAAACCTTCAATTAAAAAATGACAATTGACATTCTTTAAATTAGGATATGAATGGAGTCAAATGCAATGATGTAACTGAACAAGTGATCCCCCTCTAGAGCAAGTGCACTTAGGGGAAATGGGGGAGGAAAATCGTTCAATTCGTTCAGTGATACCGAAGTGATCGAGTAAAAAGTACAGACACAAATTGTAAATTGAACTTAACAACTGATTTATTTAAACGGATCATGCTAAAAGAACACAATTATTAGCAGTGGCGTAGCCAGGACTCATTTATCGGTGGGGGGAGGGGGGTTCTACAAATTGGCAAAAAAATTAATTAAAAATAAAATACAGGGTGTCCCAGGAGGAATCGAAAAAAAATTAGGAGGTGATAGTATGGAATATTTTAAGTAAAAAAGTTCAAATAAACATGTGTCCGATTCTCAATGGTTACGGAGATACACTTGTTTGAATGTTGTTATTCAGAGATAACATAACAGACTTATCCATGAATTCGTTAACGTCCTTGAACTTAATGTAAATCTAAGTATTTTCCCTCGATTTAGGACAAAAATAAAAACCCTATCTGTTGTTGTAGCTAACGTTTCGTTTATTTTTTATAAACTTCATCAGAGCTACAAATTATTAGTTTAAAATACATAAACAAATCACAATTAAAATCTTACCTTTAACAACTTTTTAGGCAGGTAAATGAAAAAACTACATCTAAAATATGCCATGAACTAATTGTTCGCATAACAAATAGTGTTGCTCTCATCAAGGAACGACAAGACTACCTCGGAAGAGCTTTTATGTTTTCTCTGGATAAAAACATTCAAACAAGTGTATTTCGGTAACCATTGAGAATCGGACATATGTTTATTTGAACTTTTTTACTTAAAATATTTCATACTATCACCTCCTAATTTTTTTTCGATTCCTCCTGGGACACCCTGTATACTATTTATTTGTGTAAAAAATCATGAAAATAAAAACAAACGTTAATTCTTTGACTAATCTAAAAATAAATATCACATCCATCATAAATCATATATGAAACAAAATATTATCATTTAATCTTAAAAATAAATTGTGTGGGAAATGTTTCAAAGGGGCACGTGCCCCCTCCCCTCCGGCTACGGCACTGATTAGTAGTGTGCGATAGTCCATACAAAATGCATTGAAACGATCGATTGCGGATTTTGCAGGGCGATGCGATGCAACTACACATTACGCAGAACCATCCGAGTCGATTTTAACACAATTTTATTACACAAAATGAGCTACTCTAATTTGGCCTTTAGTTCCTTTATTATTGTACGGATCTGGTGGATGATTGTGTTCTGTTATGACCCTTACATCATCAGCTTCATTGACTTTAATACGCCCAGAACAGTTTCGTTTCGAACATCTCCATGATGTACAACCATCAGCCGTAGTCCTATCTTTGCGTAGTCTGTATCCTTCATGCAACAGATGATCTTTCTGCTTCCGCGATTTCGTTTTCTCCATGACTACAAATAATTTTACAATTAGATTATGAATAATAAAAAGGAAGTACCTCAGCTGGCGAAAGCGACAATGAATTCGTATGCCGAGAACGGCAATGTATTCAGATGCCGAGAGCTATATGAGTTTTGAGCCCGCTGCACAATTGACGGAAAGGATCTGCAGCCTAAAGCCCGCTGCACAATTGACGGAACGGATACGATTACAAAATAAGAGATAGAACATCCGAGTTCCCTGTAAGTGAGTGAGTGAACAGGAAAATTACAATGTGGATGCTCACTCGCTCTCTAACTGGGAACTCTGATGTTCTATCTATCATTGTGTAATAGTATCGGATCCGTTCCGTCAATTGTGCAGCGGGCTTTATTCTTGGGCCGGGCGAGATCGTGTCGCCGACGAGACTAGAAGGACACACTCTTATTTTTTCATGTGATTGAAAAGGACAGAATGATGAAAGTCGCCGATGATGCGATCTCGACCGGCCCAAGAATAAGCCTCCTGATGCGATTACAAAATGAGAGATAGAACATCAGAGTGAGTGAGCATGCAGTTTGTAATTTTCATGCTCACTCACTCACTCCCAAGGAACTGGGATGTTCTATCTCTTATTTTGTAATCGTATCGTATCCGTCCGTCAATTGTGCAGCCGGCTTTATTTATACTTCAAAAAATTACGTTAAGCCAGGCATAAGGTGGCGCAGTTGTAGAATGCTCCCTTGTTATTCAATAGGTCCGAATCATCTGCAATTAATTTTTCTTTTTTTTTTCTTTAAGTGAAATTTAATTATTAAAGGTGATTTTGATTCGGGTTAAGTTAGGTTTGGTTACGAAAACTATTAAAAAACTTTTTAAAATAAATCAGTAGTTTGTTCTTTATTTCTTACAGGCAATTAATTTTGCTTTTATTCGGTCGGATTTTGGGCGCCGGCAGTGCAGGCACAGGGATGTTTAAGGTTGGCCGATTTCGGCAGGGGAGACGAGTACCGAAAGAGTGTTAAGCTTAAAACTGGCTGCTTCTCTCGGCAGCTGAGGCACTTCCTAATAAAAATATTTACAGTACCTTTTAAAGCGTGGCGAGTGGATCTTTACGCCATAGTATCAGCCAATTCTCTAAATCTATTCGGATCTTGCTTTTAAGGAGGCCTTACTCCCTCCTTAATTCCATACAAAAAAGCGTATTTTCGATCATTTTTTTGACAACACAGTTAATATAATATATTTATTTCTATAATTACTACATAGTAAAGTAACATTTGAAGAATATTCTATGAAATTTTCATTAATTTATATGAAGAAATGAGCCATTGACACTGAATCTCAGTGGACGTATGAAAAAAAGTTTCATTGCGGTGCCCCTCATCAGTGGATCATCGGAAATCAAGAAACCAAAATGATTCGAGTTTTTAAATTGATTTTTCAATTTTTAACAGAACTTAGAAGTCAAAACACTGATTTTTCATGAAAAAATTGAAAATTTTGCCATTTTAAAATACGTTATAATTAAAAAAAATGCAGAAACTTATCAACAAATAAAATAATTTTGGTTTTTTTATTTCAGATGATCCAGTGAGATGAGCTATGACGGGCATCGTAATGAAACTGAGACGTCCGCGGAGATTCGCTGTCAATGGCTCATTTCTTCATGAAAATTAATGAAAATTTCATAGAACATTCTCAAATGTTACTTTATTATGTAGTAATTATAGAAATAAATATATTATATTAACTGTGTTGTCAAAAAAATTATCGAAAATATGCTTTTTTTGTATGGAATTTTATAGAAATAAATATACCGGGTGTCCACGAAACTTGGGACACTTCTCTAACTTCTTTATTTATAAAAATAAAAATTTAAATTTTGCTGTTATCCGGAATAAGAAAACGAATTTATTGAACTAAAAAAAATTAAATTTCACTTCCGGTTTCACCGGATATGACTTTTTTTTAACACCCTATTTTTTGTACTTAATTTTAGACACTGGCAACTTCTAAGTTTCGTCAATTTTTTTTTTCGAAAATATGCTTTTTTGTATCGAATTAACTTTACTCCCCCCTTAAGTTTTGCGAACAAAGATTGTTGCGAAATAATAAGGGTTATTTACGTTTATGCCGTTGGGCGCTTATGTCATTGTGCGTTTTTATCATTGCGCGCTTTTGTCGTTGCGCGTTTTTGACCTGTGCGCTTTTGTCGAGTCACCATAAAGGGTGTCTCAAAATTTATTATAATTTATTTTAGTACTTTTGGCCGACTTCAGTATATACAGGGTGAGTCAGACCACCCATAACAGCCTTTTATCTCGAAAACAGTTTGTCGCACCAGAGGTGGAAGTCTGTAAGCTATACGATTTGTTTTCGTACAACGAAAAAACCGTTTGTTGAATATGTTGCTATTGCGACGGATTTTATCTTTTTTCGACAAATACAAAACGTGCATAAGGAAGAGATATAGAAAATCTGTCACCAAGCAACTTTAGTCAACAAACGATATTTTCGTTGTACGAAAACAATCGTATAGCTTACAGACTTCCACCTCTGAGGTTTTTATTCTATCCATAGGTGGAAGTCTGTAAGCTATACGATTGTTTTCGTATAACGAAAAAATCGTTTGTTGGCTAAGTTGCTTGGTGACAGATTTTCTATCACCCTTCCTTATGCACGTTTTGTATTTGTTGAAAGAAGAAAAAATTCGTCACTATAGCAACATGTTCAACAAACGATTTTTTCGTTGTACGAATATAATCGTATAGCTTACAGACTTCCACCTATGGATAGAATAAAATTTTAATTACCAAAGTGAACCCAAAGAATCCATTGGTGCACTTATTATTTTTCGTAACAAACCGGAAGTGCCCGGAATCGGGAGTTACTTTGAAATTTCAAATGGCAACATAGGTCGAGTATGGTATCATTTGAAAGGTATTTTAAAAAGAAACAACTTTTATCAAAATATTTTTTAATATCTTGCATAATAAATAAATTAAATGAAAAAACAAAAGCAAAAAAGTGACAACTGGTTTCTTAAATTATGGAAAAATTGAAACACTGCCATCATCCTCAATGGGTACGGATAGAGGCAATTATGATTTTTTAAATGGAAACTTGTATTTTTTGCATTTTTCGCTTCGCTTGTTAAAAATAATCAACTTTTTTGGTTATGTATTTTCCTTAATTCAAAAAATAAAAAAAAGTTGATTATTTTTAACGAGAATAAAGCGATAAATGCAAAAAAGAGTATCTATTTAAAAAATTGCCCATTTGCGGATGATGGTAAAGATTTTATTTTTCCATAATTTAAGAGCCAATGGTCACTTGTTTGCATATTTGTTTTTCGTTTAATTTGTTAATTATGGAAGATATACAAAAATATTTTAATAAAAGTTGTTTCTTTTTAAAAGACCTTTCAAACGATACCATACTCGACCTATGTTGCCATTTGAAATTTCAAAGTAATATCCGATTCCGGGCACTTCCGGTTTGTTTCGGAAAATAATAAGTGCACCAATGGATTCTTTGGGTTCACTTTAGTAATTAAAAATTTATTTTATCTATGTGCGACAAACTGTTTTCGAGATAAAAGGCTGTTACGGGTGGTCTGACTCACCCTGTATAAACAAGGGCAGTACTTAAATGATTTGACATATTTTGTATTGTGTTTCTGTCAATTTAGACATTAAAGTAATTCTTAAATTTTAAGTCGTGTCGGTGAGATCGGCCAATACTCTATTATAAAATAACAAATAGCTTAATTTTATACCATTGTTTTTTAAGTGAGTAACGTGTTGACGATGGTTTCTTACAGAGGGCCCAAACCAATAGAATTTTAAGGGTGGAAGTGTAATGTCGATTTGATGGCATTAAATACTTTTTTAATTTATTTTTTTTTCTTTCCAATTAACGGAGATATGGCCTGTAAACTGAGTCTTGGGACACCTTGTATACAGGGTGTTCATTTTAAAAAGAGCCACCCTAAATAAATCAAAAAATAATATAATGCAAAAATGCCGTGATAGATCCATTTTTATTTTCAGGGAGACATATTTTTATAATAAAATTAAAGTTGTCAACCCCGTTCCCTATAGAACCACCGTTTCAATTTTTTAAAAGGGGGAATAGGGGTCAAGTGATACATCATTTAAAAGCATTTTTTACCCTGACAATGGCAGTCATAATTTTGTGGCAACTTTTTGATTCCTAATCTACTTACAAGTTTACCTAATATAGTTTGTCCGCCGAATAAATGTATGTCATATGAACTACCGAAAGAAAAGCAAACAGTTTTGGTAATTTTTTAGCAAGACAACTTTTTTGTGTACGGATCTTGGGCTAATAAAAACAATACGGGTTCAGTTGAGATGGCAGAAATTGAGAAATTAACAACAACCCAGAGAGTCAACTGTTACGTGTCATGTTAGGTTGGAAAAGGAATTTATTCTGCGTATGTACTATAATGGTATTATTTATGTACTTTTAAATCACATTTGGACAAATCGTTAAATCAGTGGCGGATTTAGGTATTTGGGGGCTCCTGACGCTAATAAAAATGGGGCCCTATAAATTTAAAACGTTTTCTTTCATATATTGACTGTCATCTTGCTCCATTTAGAGAAAACTCAAAAACCTTTCATTAACTTTTCCATTAGGAAGAAATTACCTTCTCAATAAAAGTAATTTGATCTACATGTGAAATGTTGTTGAATCAAAAATTCACAATTAATATATGCTTCAATATGTGATCCTGCAAAAGTAATATAAATTCATCGCAAATTGAATGAGATAAATATTATTACTCTCGTCATGACCCCTAAAAACCACTACCAAACTAGTTAATAATTTTATTGTCGAAATTCTGTGTAGTAGTTTCTTTTTCAATAATTTTCATTTGCATCAGAAATTGTTTGTCAACTGTGTTAACTTTTGAACTCAGCGCCATCTGAATAAAATACACGTAGCAAATATGTGACTGTATGGAACTTCGTAACTCTCCAAAGAAGCGGAAATACTTTTCTAATTTGGAAACCGATTATAAAGTGAGATCTCTTTTTTCTTTTTTTTATTATGATGATAGAAATAATTCTCTGTAATAACTTCTTTTTCTGTCGTTATACATTGTTTTTAAGGAAGTTATGTCCCCAACATTTCTTGGCTTGTTAATTACAAAATGCTCAATAGTGGACAGATTAACAGTTTTTGAACTCCGTTGTAAATCTAGTTCATATTATCTTGATCATTTTTAAATTAAAGTACTGTTATAAAACTAGTTCTCTTTCTATTTTTACTAATGTACATTTTGACTTTGTGTGCTGTTTAAAATTCTTGAGTTGATATCGTTCCCCCTTAGGGGTTTTACCTAGGCAAAGGTTGATTTAAAAAAATATGCTCTGCTGGAAACTAAAATTTTAGTTTAGTTTAATCGACTTATCTGAGATCAGTTTTTCAAAAAACTAGAAATACTGAAAAAGGGAATTGGATAAGTTCATTTACATTAATTACTTCATTAAAAATTGAATCTCAGCACATTAAGCACCGATTTTTAAAATAAAAGCACTTGTTGTAAATCTTGTACTTCGTACTTTTTCTTTTTATGCATTTTAACCCTTATTGCATTTTAAAATTATTAAGTTGATATCAAGGCCCCGCTAGGGGTTGAAAGTAGATAACGAGTAATTATTTAAAAATCTGTACTTGCTTGGTATATGTATAGAAAATGTGCTCAATTGAACTAAAGTATAAAAACGTCGTTTTCGAAATTTTTTTAGATACGTATTTTTGGCTTAGGATGGCAGTATAGGTACTGTGAAAAATTTAAATGCTTTACAAGGAACCGTTCTCAAATAAATACCAAAAACCTCTCTTTTCCAAGTCCTTTAATGAACTTACAGATCGGACATAGGTATGTTTATAGGAACTTTTTTGTTATCAAGATCAAAGGAATCACCTTCAGAATTTTTGATATATAAATATGAAATACCCTGTATATTGAAATTTGACAGCTGTTTCCCTTGACCGATTTTGGAGAGCGAAAAATTTTGCACGCTCTTGCGCAATTTCGATATAAATAATAGGTTTTTCCCATGTACCCTCTTCAAATTGGTTAAATATTTGTAGCTTTTAATTATGACAGTTACCGTATTTATGGTTTTATCTTCGTGTTAATGTAAAAAATGTATTTGAAATGAGTAAATTTAATTTTGAAGTCTGTATATTTAAAGTATTAATAATTACAAAATATTTACAATAGTTACTTAAAAATAAATTCGAGTAAAACTAAAACTACTTTCTTAGCCAACGTTTTTCTTGGCATAGAATATCCCAGACATGGTCAGCTTGCTCTGGTGGATGCGTGTGATCGCCACATAATATTATACAGTTATCATAACTTAATATACACCTGGCTTTACAGGTGCCAGTATCATAAGTGTGGCATTTCCAATAGGTAGCAACAGGTCCACTTCTATGCTTAACATATCTGTAATTTCGAACTACTAGGTGTGAATATTGTCTTTTTCCTCTAACATATGTGATAATTTCTAGAACAAAAATAATCTTCATGTACCTATTTAATTTGTACTTTAAAATCCAAAATATATTCTTTTTATTATTACTGTTATGTTACAAATTATTGTGCAAAGATGCATTTTTCATTTACTCATTTATCAAGGATTTAGAATATTATATTAGAGCGGTCCAAAAAATATTCTTCCAGTTTTCTACTAAGGGACCTACTAAAACCACAAAAAAGTAACAAAATTTAATCATAAAAAACAGCGTTCGTAAGAAAATGGAAAATGCCTAAATAATTATTAAGTATAGATATTATTTGTATACTCCATTAACCATAAATAAATACAGGGGCCGGAGCAATCAATATATAAAAAAAGATGAAAGTATGAACAAAACTAAATAAGAAAATGAAAAAATATCAACTAATTTTAACAAAAATTTGAAGCAATTCCAACAAAGAATATTTAGCGATATTGCAGTTATTTCTCTAGGACAAAAAAATGTCCATTTAGTCTTTTAAAATTCTAAACAAATAGGTATTACTATTCGCGATTTCGGAATTCTATGCGCCTTCTGGATTTAGCGTTTTGAACTAAATCGGTGAGTGCTTGTCAGTAATATTAAATAACGTTGTACGCCGATCGTAAGTATTTTCGCAGTTTTCGTTTGAAATAAAAGGATTTATAGTGTTTTGTGACTTTAACTGTTATTTAAATGATAACAATGACAAGTACTCATCAATAATCAGATAGTGGTGCCGCCTACAGGTAATCCAAGTCTCGATTTTTAGAAAAATGAAGTAATCTAAAGAACAACTACATATAGAACAGCGTTCTCCAAACTATACAGGGTGTCCGGAAATTCTTGCATATACATACATGGAAGGAGTTGTAAAGGACATCAAAATAAGGAACTATTCTCAATAGACCCATGTACGGAAATAAGCCATTTAGTCACTAAGCTGAAAATAACAATTGCTCATAAATTTTCCCATTGCGTTCGATACCCAAGGAAGAACGGTGATTCATGGATTTTGAGCGATGTTTAAAATTTTCACCAAACTTCATTATCATTCCAAAAAACTTTTCCTAAATGTCCACCCATGAGCCAACGAGGGGCGCATGCCAATTTTTTTATGGGTGTTTTATGACACAAACTTTAATTCTTTTCATTGGCATGCATTATGAAAACGCGGAAAATCATATTTTTTTTATACAAGATCACATGACCATTTGAGCCCTTCGGGACCGTGCGAATCGCATGCTTATAATCTTCAAGACTTAAATTTATTTTAACTATCTTTTGCTAAAAGGGCATGCAATATTGAGTTAGAGAAAAACACCAAATTTTTGTGAAAATGGTTTAGTACCCGATTTTCTTTGTTCTTATAGTGTAAATATTCTATTCTCCAAAAGGCATGCTGTATGAAATCGGAGACCAAAAATGTCGCGAGCTCCCGTTCTAAAAATATGAATTTTTATAAAATGAAATCAAAGATATGAACGAACTCCGACCCCTGTAAATATGAACTATTATTATCAAAATTACTGGAATAAGAAAATAAAAAGAAAACAACTTTTAATAAACTAAATTTTAAAGTAAAAATTATGACTAAACTTTACATAAACTATCCTATAGGTAAAAAAAACATTGAATGAATTTAGTGATGATAAAAGTTTTGAGTTAGTAAATTACTTCTGTAGTAGAGATAAACTGCTAATTAAATAAACTTTTTTATTTCAATGTTGGATTGATCTTTTCCAAAAACAATCCCAGAAATTTTCTTCTTTCACAAGCCAATACTGCTAACATAGAACTCAAAATTTTTGAGATTCTTTAGTTTTTTTTTACAAAATTAACTGGTGCTAAAAAATTTATCGATTTTCAAAGCATACCCAATTTTAATGAATTTAAATTCAAAAAAGTGGTCTTTTAAAACAAATATGCTATTTTAATACAAAAGTTGTTTGCTACAACAAAAAAAAATAAAAAGAATTCGAAACAAATGAAAATCCAAATGACAGATTGTAGAGGTACTATCAATCTTCGGTTTAGATTCAATCCAATTTAAAAAATGCACGTTTACTGAATATTTAGAAACACACTTTAAAATTAAATATGGTAACAGTGTTACCGTAACACCATCTAGTTTTTATTGACTATTTCTTTCTTCCAGCGATTCATTTTATCTTTGACAGTTGAATATGGTGTTTCTTTAGCAGCATTTGGATACCTTAAAACCGAAATATTAAAAATAAAGAAAAGAACAAAAGTTTTTGGTACTCACAAGGGACTCAAAAAATCATAAACTTGTTTGCTAGTAAGGTTTTCATGTAATAACATAAGCGATTTCAATTTTCGCAAGAAAATTATTTTCTCTTCAGCTGCATAATCTGGAGGATGATTGTGAGGTTGGTTTACTTTAATATCATTAATAGTTCCATTATTTGGAATCACTGCTCTGGCATGGCAACCCAACCTTTTATATTCCAAACAACGCAAATAACTAAAATATTTAATTTCTGAGTAATTTATTGGTTTTTACTTGAAAACATACGTCATTGGAGGCGAGCCCTTTATAATGTTAATATGAAAGACAAAACCATCCACAATGTACCTAGGCATATCAACTTTTCTTTTTCCTTTCGATGATGAGTTATCAAAAGCTTCCACTAAAACAAAATTTTGAATAATTAAAATGAAATGGGTTATTTTTTGCTTTCTTTGCCCTCTCATCACAAATTTGATTCAATTAATTTATAAGGTACAAGGTACATTCTTATTCTTATGTCTAAGTGATTATCTTAGAAATTTTAATTGTATTAAAGCACATGTTTTGTAAGTAATCCAAAGTGATTACTGAAACCGAAAAAATCCACAAGAAAATGAATATAATCCAACAACTATAAAACTAAAAACTGAAAACACCCAGAAATGGGGCTCTCAGCTATTGCATGTGTATATTACTACTGATAGAATTATATTTCATTACTTTCAAAATAGTTAAGTTCAAAATGTTTCTTGTATTACGATAAATATAAAAAAGGGCTAAGGCTAAATGACCGCCGGCGGTATTATGTTTTCAAACCAAAAAATCCGCCGTTGTGCCGTAGACTATCACACGTATTTTACACGGATATTCTACGCGTAGACTTGTTTACATGGGCAATATTTCATGTAGACTATGTAAACAACGTAAATTAAAAATAAATAATAAATAACATTAACTGATCAAAACACTTATTTTTTTCTCGCGGCATAGTATCAAATTATTAAAGGTCTATTTATGATCAAAGATTTAGGACTTAAGATTTAGATTATTAGAGAGATTAATGCACGTTTTCACCAACTATTCCTAACACAATGAATATTCTGCCAAAATCGCTTTTATGCTTTGTTTAGGTTTGTGGTTATTTCGATTATGTTTGGCTGTTTTTTTCTTACCGATAATATATTTAACAGGTATATTATTGTTAATTTTGGTTAGAAATTAATCAAACCATAGAATCAAACTTATTACTGAGTAAATTACCGTTAACACTAGATTGATACTGGGTTATTGGGAATTTCGACTACGTATAGATGGTGCTGTTTTTACAAAACTTTTGTAAAAAAATGGAGAATTAACAATAACTTTTTTGGCAATATGTTTTATCGCTCATTTCTCTGTCAAATTAGATCCAAATTAATTGAAAAGGGTATCATCCCAAAGATCATTTCAAAAGTGATACAACGGCACAAACTTCATAGTTAGTTCGTCTATAATTTGGGAGAAATTCTTAATAAAGTAACATCAAAACTGCTTACTTTAGAACCCCCTTTTAAGGCGGATTTTAAAAACATTACCAAATAAAAACCACTAAATAGTACACTTAAAGACGAATAAAACGGTATATAACAAAAAGTTAGTCCGTTCGATTAGGCCTATAAAATTTCAAAACAAAAAATGCCCTCGTTCCACATAAACTAAAAAATGAAATAATAATTTACACAAACACTCATTTTTTCCCTAATGCATAAAGAAGCTAATTGCACCATCTAAAACACAATTAAAATACGAATCCGACGGTATGTAACTTATAGTTAGTTCGTGCGGTTTTAATGGTGAAATTTGCAATTAAAATATTACTTCAAAGCTGCATTACTCTTTTTGACGCTTTAATTAAATACGTCATAAAACGAGTTTTTGGACTTGAATAAAAATGTTATCAACATCGTCTGAAAGATAGCTAAAATACGAATACGAGGGTATCTTACTCATAGTTAGTCCGGATTTAATGATGAAATCGTATCTGAGGTGGAAGTCTCTAAGCTATACGATTGTTGACTAAAGTTGCTTAGTGACAGATTTTCTATATCTCTTCCTTATGCACGTTTTTCATTTATTGAAAAAAGATAAAATCCGTCACAATAGCAACGTCGGTCTTTAACGTCCATTTATGCTCAGAGATTTAATTCTATAAATCTTAAGTTTTAAGGTCTATTTCTGCTCAAAGATATAAGACTTAAAATCGGGTGCATAGATCTTATAATTTTTCAAAAATCTTAAATCTGAAGTCTTAAATCTTTGAGCATAAATTGACCTTAAATGATGCTACTTTCTAATTTTTGCAAGTTGCGCATGCGCGTGCTTATAGTTTACACAAAGTCTATACAGGGTGTCCCGTAAGTGGACGATAAAACGAAATGAGCTGACAGAGACGGTAATTTCCAATTTAAATAACCATATTTTTTGTTATGAAATTGTTGATGGTTCAAGAGTTATTTCAGTTTTTTTATTTTTTCAGTAAGCGCGTACTGTATTCATTAAATGATTGATTAAGAAAATACTATGAGTTGTTTGATTATTTTTAATTATCATTACGAACCTCAAAGGGTCCATCTTTTCAGTAATAGCACTTTTATAAACTCATTGATCTTTTATCAAACAAAAAAATATATTTTGCGAAAACTTTTTGTTCGTATAAAATTTTAGTTGATTTTAAAATCACCCTGACAGAAAATAATGTACGAACATAAAGTTGAACAACTATTAGAAAAAGTTGTCCATTTCTCGTAGAATCAGAAATGGTATAACTCATAAAAGCAAATCCAACCGTTTTTTTTTAATAATTTTTTATGAGAAGTAATTCGTATTTTTGAGAAAAGAAATTGTACTAGAGTTTTAAGTTATGGTCAAAAATTAAACGAAACGAGTCAAACAATGATTTTTATTACCAAAAATTTACAAAAGGTGCTCAAAATCAACTAAAATTTTATACGAACTAAAAGTTTTCGCAAAATATTTTTTTTTGTTTGATAAAAGATAAATGAGTATTATTGAAAAGGTGAACCCTTTCACCCCTGAGGTTCATAATGATAATTAAAAAAGAACAAACAACTCATAGTATTTTTTTAATCAATTATTTAATGAACACAGTACAGGCTTACTAAAAAAATACAAAAACTGAAATAACTCTTGAACCATCAACAATTTCATAACAAAAAATGTAGTTATTTACATTGGAAATTACCTCCTCTATCAGCCCATTTCGTTTTATCGTCCACTTACGGGACACCCTGTATAGATTACATATTCTACATAGTATACACATTGTCTATGTCAAAACGTCTACAGTCTACATCAAAACGTAGACAGACTTTGTTGACGCATAGATACCAGAGGTGGAAGTCTGTACAGCTATACGATAGTTTTCGTACAACGAAAAAACCGTTTGTTGACTAAGTTGCTTGGTAACAGATTTTCTATATCTCTTCCTTATGCACGTTTTGTATTCATTGAAAAAAGATAAAATCCGTCACAATAGCAACATATTCAACAATAAACAATACGATATTTTCGTTGTACGAAAACAATCGTATAGCTTACAGACTTCCACCTCAGATACCCAACCACTGGTTTTCGTAATTAAACCTAACCTAACCCGAATCTCAATTACCTATGAATATTAAATATGTATCACTAAAACAAAAAAAAATTAATTGCGCCGCAAGAAATAAACAATTAACTACCGATTCATTTGAAAAGATTTTTAATAGATTTCGTAACGAAACCTGACCTAACCTAACCCGAATCAAACTCACCTTTTTATATCTTTCCCTTAAACAAAAAAAAATAAACAAGAGCAAAATAATAGCTGATGAGGTTTTATCCTCGGACCTACCGAACAACAAGCAAGCACACTACCCTCAGCGCTACCGTTAACCAAATTAACTTACTAACCAAATAACTAAATTTTCGAGGTATAAACTTCTTATACATATGTATAGGTTTTTCCGGCGGATTTCGTTCCACAGGGAAGAATTCCGTGGTACTCAAAATAAAACTATGCTAATACCGCTGCGTATGCCCAATAGTTTTGTTTTTTTTCGTCGGTTTTTTTATTGCAATAATAATAATAATACCGCTGTCACCGTCGCTGGTTATTGAGACACTTCGTATAAAAATCTAGGTAATTCGATTGAAAATGCAAAGTTTGTATAAACCCAATCGTTTAAGGCAATCCATTTATGAAACGTCAAGGCCCAGAACCAGAAACACTACCACTAGGAAACTCACTAGACAGTTCTAGTACAACAGCAGATTATATTACGCTGGCAGATCTCAAAACTAAATCTTCAAATAGGATCCCATAAAAAGGTAAGTGCATTTAAAGTTGATTATTAAAAATTTTAAATTAAGGTTAAATATATATTTAACAATAAACCTTTTGTTCCTAAATAATAGTTTATTAAGACCAAACATTATTTAAATAAGAAAATAAAATTTTATTCAGATTTAATATCTGGAAAAAAATCATTGATAAAATTTCTCCTAACTTCGTCTCCTATTCCTCGTATTTGGATGTGTTCTACCGGTGGGATGTGACCATTAATAATGAATTGATTGAACTCTAATTCATCCACATTATCAAGAGGAGGTTCTTCTTCATTAAACGATACTGCAATATTGTATAACACTGCAGTAGCAACAATGAGAGCTTGGGTATTTTCTAATTTCAGTCTAGACCCATAAGCCAATCTAGGAAATCTCTTTTTCCATAAGCAAAATAAATTATCAACAATTGCTTGTGCTTTTAAAAATGATTCATTATATCGTCACTCACCAGGTCATTCGGGATTTTGTATAGGAGTTAACAAATATGCCCGTATATTGTATGAACTACCACCTTAAATATAAATGAAACATTGAACAACTTCAACTTCATTGATAATAAGTGACAAACCTAGAAGTAATCCATTTCCAAATTCATGATTTTCAAAACGAGTTTTTATTCTTAAATTATTGAATATTGTAGCATCATGTGTTGCACCTGGCCACCTCGCAACTAAATCGAGTATTTTCATTTTTGGATCAGAAATTGCTTGTATAATAATGGAAAAATAATTATTTTTATTGCGAAAAATATCTGCATTGCTCCCACCTTTAAACACAATAAAAATATTAATTTTTGTTTGGTATAACTAATATGTATATGTATCATATTACCAGGTGACTGTATTTTAATGTGAGTACAATCTATAATTCCTACTATTTTTGGAAATGCAGCAAATTCTAAAAACTGTTGCTGAATTTGTGTTAATCCAAAATTAGTGCCTGGGAATTTTATGAACTTTGGATATAACTTGGCCAGGGCAACAGACACCCGTTTAATAATTCTAAATACAGTAGATACATGGGTTCCTCCAAAATCAGCAATGCTGAGTAACAGGTTTCCAGTTGCATAGAACCTTAACGCAATTAAAATCTGGTTAATCGGTGAAACTGAATTGTTTCTAAAAACAAACTAAAAATATTTTTTTCGGTATATTTATGAGGGTATATTAATACTTATCATATGGATATTCTAAATTATGTTCAATTTCTGTGAGAATAAAAAGTACAGTGTCTCTTGTTAAGCGAAACTTTTTAAAAAAAGTTTGTTCGTCCATTGATTGAAAATAATTATTTTTAACATTTATACTTCGAGGAAATGCAATTCAAATTCATCATACGGTTTTTAGTTTTGTTATTTTTAGATTCATGTCAAAACTAAAGACCTGTTGCAATAAAAAAAGAGAAACTTGCATATCTTGAACTACAAACTAAAAATGTTAAAAATACAAAATTACTCTGATTTAGACTAAAAAACTTAATATTCACACTCGCGATAAACCTAGTCCGCCTCCTGAATTGCAGGACCCCGATAAAATAAATAACTTCTTTACTTCAAGTATCCCTCAATCGAATTTTTTTCCAACGGAGGCCCTTGCGTATTACGATAATTTATCGGCTAATTCCAATATTCAATTTCATACCTGTTACCATCAAGAATCTTGAGAAAGTTATTTAATCAATTAAAACTAAGGCATCAGGTGTAGATCGAATTTTCATTCAACTTATAAACTTATGTTTTAACTAAAGGAATATTTACGGAAATATGGAAAGAAGCCTATACCAAAAGTCTACAATCCTTCCTCATGTAAAGACCTTAGACCAATTAGTCTTCTCCCAATGTTATCAAAAATTGTCGAAAAAATCGCCGAGTTTCAATTTTGTGACTTTCTGGATTCAAACAATATTATATCTTGTTCCCAATCTGGTTTCAGAAAGTGCTGTAGCTGCGAAACTGCTTTAAGTAATATTATCGTCGACATTGTACGTAATACTGAAGATGGAAAACTTACGGCCTTGGTACCAATAGACTTCAGCAAGGCCTTTGACACTCTGGATCTAATTCTACTTTTAGGTATATTAAAGGCTAATGGTGTTTGTCCCAAAGGTCTTAACTTTTTCCACTCCTATCTCACAAATAGATGCCAAAGAGTAAAGATAGGTGACTCTATTTCTGGTATATCGAATCTAAAACGCGGTGTCCCTCAAGGGTCATTCCTTGGACCGTTATTATTTGCGATCTATACAAACCACCTAAAGAGCTGTTTACAATTCTGTACGTATCACTCATATGCTGATGGTACACAGATATATCTAGGATTCGAGGAACCTCACTTATCTAATGCCATACGAGAAATTAACCGAGATCTTGTTAACTTAAATAACTTTGCTCTAACACATCAACTTATAATTAATAAAAAAAAAAACGGAACTAAGATGAAGTAAAGAATTTAGGCTTAACAATTTATTCAAGACTAGACAGATTTTGACAGAATATAAATTATGTTAAGAAAACTCCTGGAAGCTTGGTTCTTTATAATCAAACGAATAGTTTTATTTAAAAACCAAACAAAAAGTATGTTACAATTTTAATATTTTTTTTTTCAAATATAAATGCCAATTCGTTCATATTCGGAACCATTCAGAACCACAAATGAACTACCAACTAATTTCACTCCCATTTACTGCGCGTGTGCAGAAATACCTAGGACCCAGAAATAAAATATGTAAATTCATTTCTTATGTCGGGGATTTTATGTTGTATGTTATAAATGAAAGGATTAAAATTGTATATTTGATATTTGCGGGTTTTTGGTCCTAGGTTATTGGTAGAGTTATAAATCCATTTCTGGTTCCGTTTCTTGGGTTATTGGTAAAGTTGTAATTCGGCCTTTAAGGTATATTTCTGCCCAAAGATATAAGACTTAATATTTATAAAAATAATAATAAAGTTTATTGCCCAACAGTACAAATAACGTACAAATTACAGGGTAATATAAAAGTATAAATAGATGTGCAGAGAAAAAGAAAATTGAGAAAGTACAATGTATAAACGAAAACAATATAGTAAAGATTAAGATTGTAAAATAGATATCTTATAACAAAAGGATAATAATGTTAATACATACATAGAATACATAAATTAGACAGACAAGTTACACGTGACAATCAAGGACGCACTTTTTAAACGCGTTAAAGTTATCTATAAAAATATCACAGTTATTTTGGAAAAGTTCAAACGATTTAAACAATTTTAATAATGGCGAGTTTGAATGGTGATTTGTTCGAGGACATACATACGAGAACAATAATGAGTTTCTAACAGATTTAAGAGGGAATGATTTAAATCTCTGAGCATATACCTTAAAAGTCTATTTATGCTCAGAAAATGTAGACCTATTATTTAAGATTTAAAATTTCTTAAAACCGGGTGCATTTCCAAAAATCTTAAATCGGAAATCTTTGAACAGAAATATAAATTAAATGATGCTACTTTTTCTAATTTTTGCAACACGAAGTCTACATAGATTATATTATATTCTACATAGTCTACACCATTGTCTACGTCAAAACGTAGACAAACTTTGTTGACGCTTAGCTGCTCAACACTGTTTTTCGTAACCAAACCTAATCTAACCTAACCCGAATCTCAATTACCTATGTATATTAAATATCAACAAAAAAATTAATTGTGCCGCAAGAAACAAACAATAAACTACTGATTCATTTGAAAAGTTTTTTATAGATTTTGTAACGAAACCCGACCTAACCTAACCCGAGTCAAAATCACCTTTGTATAACTTTCACCATAACAAAAAAATTAAACAAGAGCAAAATTGCAGCTGATGAGGTTTGATCTACGCTACCGTATCTTGGCATTAACTAAATTTTCGAGGTATAAAATTCTTATACATTATTTTTCGGCGGATTTCGTTCCACGGGGAAGAATACCGCGGTACTGCAAAATAAAACTATGCTCATACCGCTGCGTATGCCCAATATTTTTGTTTTTTCGGCAGTTTTTTTATTGCAATAATGATAATACCGCTGCCGCTGTCCGGCGGTCTTTCGATTGAAAATGCAAAGTTTGTATAAACCCAACTGTTTAAGGCAATCCATTTATGAAACGTTAAGACCCAGAAACACTACCACTAGGAAACTCACTACACAGTTCTAGTACAAAAGCAGATTATATTACGCTGGCAGATCTCAAAACTGAGTCTTCAAATAGGATCCCATAAAAAGGTAAGTGCATTTAAAGTTCATTATTAAAAATTTTAAATTAAGATTAAGTATGTATTTAACAATAAACCTCTTGTTCCTAAATAATAGTTTATTTCTTCCTAACATTATTTAAATAATAAAATAAAATTTTATTCAGATTTAATATCTGGAAAAAATTCATTGATAAAATTTCTCCTAACTTCGTCTCCTATTCCTCTTATTTGGATGTGTTCCACTGGTGGAATGTGACCATTAATAATGAATTGATTGAACTCTAATTCATCCACATTATCAAGAGGAGGTTCTTCTTCATTAAACGATACTGCAATATTGTGCAACACTGCAGTAGCAACAATGAGAGCTTGGGTATTTTCTAATTTCAGTCTAGACCCATAAGCCAATATAGGAAATCTTCTTTTCCATAAGCGAAATAAATTTTCAACAATTGCTCGTGCTTTTAAAAATGATTCATTATATCGTTGCTCACCAGGTCCTTCGGGATTTTGTACAGGAGTTAACAAATATGGCCGTATATTATATGAACTACCACCTTAAATATAAATGAAACATTGAAAAACTTTAACTTCATTGATAATAAGTGACAAACCTAGAAGTAATCCATTTCCAAATTCATGATTTTCAAAACGAGTTTTTATTCTTGAATTATTGAATATTGTGGCATCATGTGCTGCTCCTGGCCATCTCGCAACTAAATCGAGTATTTTCATTTTTGGGTCAGAAATTGCTTGTACATTAATTGAAGAATAATTACTTTTATTGCGAAAAATATCTGCATTGCTCCCACCTTTAAGCACAATAAAAATATAAATTTTTATTTGGTATAACTATGTATATGTATCATATTACCAGGTGACTGTATTTTAATGTGAGTACAATCTATAACTCCTACTATCTTTGGAAATGCAGCAATTTCTAAAAACTGTTGCTGAATTTGTGTTAATCCAAAATTAGTGTCCGGGAATTTTATGAACTTTGGACACAACTTGGCCAGGGCAACAGACACCCGTTTAATAATTCTACATACAGTAGATACATGGGTTCCTCCAAAATCAGCAATGCTGAGTAACTGGTTTCCGGTTGCATAGAACCTTAACGCAATTAAAATCTGGTTAATCGGAGAAACAGAATTGTTTCTAAAAACAAACTTAAAATAAATTTTTCGGTATATTTATGTGGGTATATTAATACTTATCATATGGATATTCTAAATTGCGTTCAATTTCTGTGAGAATAAAAAGTACAGTGTCTCTTGTTAAGCGAAACTTTTTAAAAAAAGTTTGTTCATCCATTGATTGAAAATAATTACTTTGAACATTTATTCTTCGAGGAATTCCTACTCGTAAATTCTCCAATCCATCATCTAAAAGTAAATGCAATTCAAATTCATCATACTGTTTTTAGTTTTGTTATTTTTAGATTCGTGTCAAAACTAAATATCTTATAGGTAAATTATAACTAAACGAAGTGATGAGAATTTTAAGTAAATCTTGGTATTTAAGGAGCAGCATTGGTCGAAACGGGCCGAAACAAAATACAGTTAAGAAAAACTATTTTATTGAAATTAAAAATAAACAAAACCAATGAAGGTTTTTAAGATAACATTTACTGATTCCCAAAACAAGAATATAACTTTTGAATAATAAATAAAAAAACAATAGATAAAATAAAAAAAAACGTTTAGGATTAATTTTTTAAAGGTTTTAAGAATGTATAAATTTTTAGTTTGAAATAAAAATAAAACCAAACATAATAGCCTTTAATAAGTCGAATAATTTTTTTTTAGAAAAAACATCAGGTTTTATTATCAGTGATGAAATTAGTATTTATTATAATATTTTCAAGTAGTTTAATTAAGGTGACCAGAGGTCCCGGTTCCTAAGCAATTATCACAGCGTCCCGAAAGAAGCCTCTTTTGTCCTGATTTAAAAAATGGTCTCTTTGCTGAAACAGAATATCAATAGCTCCTAGGATATATGTAGTTCTACATGTTGGTTGGCCATGTTACCTGCCGTAAGAAGAATTATAGACATTTATCCAGGACTTTTTTTCTTCGGAAATGTTATGTTCAATTTCAATTAAAATTTTTTTGAAGACCCTTCGGAACTATGGCTATTGAAAAAATAATAAACCAACTACATATATTTCAACAAAGCAGAGGCTTAGCCAGGAGGGGGGGGGGGGGCATGTGCCCCCTTGAAACTTTTGCCACAAACTTTATTTTTAAGATTAAATGACAATATTTTGTTTCACATTTATAAAATATTTATACAAATCGTAAAAAAATTTATGGTGACTGAAAAGTCTGAAAACGGCACGAGAAGGTTAACGCTTATGTCACACAGCTACGCACTGTGGTTAGGAGGAATTAAGGATAGCAATCTTTGTAATAGGCTAATTCGAGTCAGCAAGTAGTCAAAGGTATTTCTACTCTGCTTATGAATTCAAAAATTGAATTAATTTCGCAAACCTAGTTAGATTTATTTTAAAACTAAAATATACATAAAATTATTTAATTTTATTGTTATAGATAATATGGGAAAACGAAAAAATCAACCATTCATAATCGATTTTTTTTTCAAAAAAAAACCAAAATTAAATCATAGCAACGATCCAAACCCAAACGAAAATGATTCACTTAATATAAATCACGAAAATATCGCGTCTTCATCTGCTCTGTACAATTAACAGATGATAATGATGATCATGTCCCAACCGGCTCAACCATTCCATATTATAACATATCCAAGTATTCTGCATACTGCATGCATTGAACCTGAGAACACTTAAAGCTGAAGAAAAAATTTTGGAAACCCCCAAGCAATTTTCAATTTCCCTCGACGACCATGGCAAACAAAACAAGAAAATTCAATTTAAAATGGTTGTCAAGAAAATATGGGGAATTTGGGCAACTTGCCAACAAACCTTTTAAAAATTGAAAAAACTCCATAGAAAAGTTTGAAAGTTATAATAAATCAGATCACCATAAGTGGTCATTATTAGTGCGCGCTGCAAACCTAAAAGTTGAATTAGCCGATTGCGTACATAGAAACAATAAAAGAAAACCGCTTAAAATTGACCCCTATCATAAAAACAGTAATATTTTGTGGGTACAATGGGGTTACCTTTAAGAGGTCATCGTGATTATGGTCTATTAAGTGCTGAAAGTAATGATGGAAATTTTCGTCAACTTCTAAAATTTCGGGTGGATGCAGAACACAGCGTTTTCAAAAAATCATTTAGGCCATTGTAGAGAAAGTTAAGAGCAATTTCCTAAACGGAAAATATAGTGGTTTAGTTCTGCAGTCATAAAAGCTAGTACGAACAACATTTTTGTATAATTTTTTTTGTAGATGATTTAGAAGTCATTTCTTTAATATTTGCCAGAAAGAAAAAAAAATAAAGAATCTACCAAAAAAAAATATAATGACCTAAAAGTACCTTAACTTTGGACCCCTCTAATTAATTTTGGGCTAGGTTGCAGAAGGTAACTCTCTGGCAAGATGTAGCCTAATCAATGTAGATTATAAATCTGAAAAAAAAAATTGAAAATCTAACTAGGGAAACTTGAGTTATGACTGCAGAACTAATGGCTTGATTTCATGATTTTTCACAATTTTTCCTCCCAAACTCGCGCGCCCTCTAGGGATTCGAATTAATTATCAGTTATTTGGTCATAATTTGCAAAGAAGCTCCAGAAAAGTGGGATGGTTTTTCTATTCCTTGTTATTAACTCCAACGGAAAATTTATCGCGGGTGTCTAGGAAGATGCTCTTAATAAAAGCAAGTGTTTTTCAATTTTGGCAGACGAAACCAGAGATATTGGCAATGTGGAACAGTTTTCTTTATGCGTTCGTTTTGTTGAAGATTTGGAAGAAAACAAAAAGGTGGAAGACTATTTTTTTACAGTTTGTACCAGTTTTGCAAACATCTGGAGAAAATTAGGCAAATACAATGCTGGAAAGTTTAAAAGAATTTGGATTATCTTAGAGGTCAAGGTTATGATGGTGCTGGACACAGGACATATAAAAGGTTTAAAAACATGTGTGCTTGAAAAGTACAGTACTCATTGGCCATTTACGTTCACTGTGCTTCTCATTCGTGAAAAAGACATGAGAAAATGCATTGGGGTTTCTCCAAAAAGAAATGGTCGGTCTTCTTTTAAAATATATCGAGGAATTGTGTCCAGCTTCAAAAAGAATAAAGCTAAAACAATTGTGCCCAACACGATGGATAGAAAACCACTGAGCAATATTTGTCTTCATAGAATAATTTAAACCAGTAATTTAAAGAAACGACAACAAAAGTAACTTTATTATTCTGTGCACAATTCGACATTTCTTCTCTCCTTATTGCCAATGGAAAAATTATATTAATTAACTCTTCCTTTAAGTAGGCTTTTACAAACGATTTCAATGGACTTAGTAGAAGCTGTTAAGTTGGCCGAAGTCACAATTGAAAATTTAAAAACAATAAGATCAAACGTGGAATCTGTATTTACAAAAAGGCATTGGGAATTCTACAAGCTATTCATGAAGATCACTTTGAAATCCCAATTCCTCGAATAACCCAAAATCCAAAACCATCGCAGTAATATTCAAGCAGACAATTCAGAAATATTCTATCGAGTTTCTTTATTCTTACCATTTCTGGATCTGGACACAGTGATTGATCAAATAGTATCGCGTTTTATTCAGCATAATTTATGATGGATGTGATATTTATTTTTATATTAGTCAAAGAATTAACATTTGTTATTTTTCCTGATTTTTTACACAAATAAATACTCCTAGTATATTTACTTTTAATTAAATTATTTTTGCCAATTTGTGCAAAATATTTGCCAACACCTGGAATAATGCCATCAATTTTTTGTGATTTACAATTTATGTGCGATTGTTTATTTAATTTCGTTTATTTATAGGCAGTGCCTCCGCTTCCGGCGCCGGTTGCGAATTTGGGTGCCGGCACCGGTTACGAATCGAGTGCCAGTAGTTACTTCCTACTTATATTCGGTTAAGTGAACAGCTTTAGCTGGACTTCGCCGAAGTTAAAATAAAGACCTTTTATTATTATTATTATATGTATAGGGTGTTCCGAAATTAAGCAACCAAATTTTAGGAAGCGATTCTACGATTAATTTTAAGAAAAAACTTACTATCAACATATCTCCGATTTCGCTTCGTAATGAAGCTACAGCCCTTAAAATATTGTGTCTAAAAGTAGATTTGAAATATGGTGTGTGAATCATAATACACTTCAGATATAATTTCATAATGTTTTTTAGATCGTTTGGAAGCTTCGAAAGGATAATTAAGGAGGGTTGGTTAAAGTTAAATGATATTTTTTTCGTAATCTTGTTCCGTATTTAATTTCAGACAAAAAATGTACTCTAATGCCAATTCGGTAAAATGCACCGTTTGCGATTACGTCCGCTTTTGTTGGTATTCAATTGTTCCAGCATCTCTAATCCAAAACTCATTATTAACACCTTTTTTACACTTCTAGGGCACTACGTATTAGCATGTAACTGTTTGAGGTTGTGGTTTGGCGGCTGCGGATACAATTGCCGGCACTGGTGCTTGATTTCGTTGGAACCGGCGCCAGCAGCGGACCTTATTTAAAATTTGTGATTTTTGTACAATTCTTTGTTTTTTTAATTTTTAATGTACGTTTTTGGTTATTTTTTTGTGTACCTACCTATTGTTTATTATTTTTTATGTTGAGAAACATTTTTTTTGTTTTTTTTATTGATTTAAAATTTTTATTTGAGATTGAAAATTTAATACTAAACTACTGATACCTAATAAGGGTAGTCACCTTAAGTTTAGTGAAACTTCAATCCGATATGTATGAAAAATCTCACAAAACACTTATCGTGATATTCCGTATTGAAAATAAGTCAAGCGTAAATATTTGCCTAAGCTATACATGTTTGTTCTATTAAAAAGTGAATATTACCAATTTTATTTTTGTTCTCTGTCCAGGCAAAATAGCCAAAAAAGGCGTCAGTTATGAAAACAATAGCAACAATTGTTCATTTAACCATTTTATTAATACATTAATAACATACTAAAAGTCCCAAAGTCGAAAAGATATTAGAAAATTCACCAGCTAATAGATTTGACAATTTTTTGCACTTAACATGGCACAAATTCATTATTTCCCCCTATAAGAAACATGAATTTAAACAGACATAAAAATTTCAGATTGTTACTATTTTTTTTCACAATTAAATCCTAATTTACCTGGACTATAAAATACCTAATTAAGTTTTATTTAAATTCTAAATATGTAGATTGATTGGTTGAAATATAGTAAATTCTGGGACCAAATCTGGATTTAAATAACAAGTATTAAAATTAATAATAATTAATTAATAATAAAAAAAAAAAAAAAAAAAAAAGTATTAAAATAGTTTTTTTCTATAAAAGTGTAAAAAATGGCACTTTTGACACTCATGACAAACGTTAAGAACGTAATTTTTTTGATAAGTGTACAAAGTAACACCAGTCATTACTTTCTACACTAGTGCAGAATGTATGTAACATATTATTACTTTTTGGAAAAGTGGTGCATATAAACCACAACAAATCAATATTTTAAAATTAAGAATTAAGGGTCTTAATTTTTTGTCATTACTTACGTAAGTATTTAAATGTTGCCCTGTATCTGTAGTTACCACCACACAACTGTAAACAATGTGACACTTATTGATGTTGATAGAAATTCAGCGAATCTTCAATAAATCCTGATGAGACAGGCAAAACCCGAGTTGAATTAAACAAAAATTTTACAGGTACGGTACGTACATAGCAAAAGAAAATTAATTTTTACTTAGTTATACCGACAACAGTGTAGAGCAATTAAAAATGGTTATAAAAATCGACTACTATAAAATCATTTTAGTCATATAGGTTTATCTAATAAATATTTTATTATTGTGAAGTGTGTAACAGTATCAATTTTTCTATTGTCTTAGGCAGTGCTTCCCAGCCTCTAATACGCAACACTGAGCTAGGTGGTAGAGGCAAAATAAGAAATCTAAATCAAATTTTTAAATCTTTTCTACATTATTTTTTCATTTTGGCCCTTGAGTCAAAATTTCCATCAAAAGTAAACTTTTAATGGGTTTAATTTAACAAACAAAGGATTGACTGGAGCCACTAGGGCCAATACTTATAAAAATATTAACTAAAGCCACTGTTATTTTTGCGCCGCGATTAACAAAACTTATTTTTAACTGCTTTAAAATCTTTATTCATATTATTGGTAAATTAATTCCGTGTCTTTAAATAAATGTAATTTAAAAATATTTTATGACTGGGAACAGGACAATCCGAAAATACTTCACTAATAATTATTCTCCCACACTTTAATTGTGTCCTTCATGACCAACAGTTTTATGCACAATGAGGTTCTTTCCATCTTTATCTGCTATTAATTTTACCATAAATGGGCAATCTATCTTCATTGTCCTAAATATTAGAGTTTTTAAATAAAATTTGTATGCATTTATTGTCAATCACTCACCGAGTATTTCTTAAACCCGTAGATCGGCTCTTAAATTTCATCCCGCCATGAATACAAGTTAAAGTAATTGAATAATATACAAGACTTTCATCAACTACTCTTTTTATTCCTCTTTTTTTAGCCGTTTCGATTTTTAGGGAGTCTCTTATCCACAGTTTTTGCTTGGTTGACTCTTCATACTTTTGAATTATTTTTTTTAGATTTTCAAATGATGTGAAGTTTTCACCAACATCAAATAAGTTAGATTTAGAATCTAGAAAATAGACGCAAAAATACATGAAAATTGCTGTTGACACTAGGACAATTATAAGATATTTGAATTATATCATTTTCTTACCTTTATGCTCCACGATTAAACTTTTATAACTAAATAAAAAATAAAGTCATATAACTAATTTTTTCATAATCCGTAATATTATGAGTTACAATTACCTTCAATAAATTATTTTATTTGAAGTTTTACAACTCTATTTTTACATGGTTACGCAGAAATCGCAGTGACTTATTTCAATTTTAATAGTGTTTTCAGATTAAATATACTGAATGCATTTTTACATTGCACCAGTTCATTTCCAATCAAAAGTGAGAAACTGGTAAGTTTAAAAATCTAATGTAGTGCAAATAACCTTAACTTAAAATTTTAACAAAGCAATTGTCACAGTAGCTCCAGTCAAAGCGTAGACTTAGATTAATTTAGGCTGGCGTATCTAACTACAGTTATAATCTTTTAAAAGACAAAACACAATTTTAACTTCATATTGTGGGTAAACAAATTTAGCCACTATCAGTGCAAAGAAGGTCACATTGTGGGCAATTAAGTCTATTGCGAAAAACATTATACATACCTTGAGTTTGATCAGCTTGGCTGGCTCCTGGCTTAGAATCAACAGTGTCAAAAAATTCACAGTTATCACCTCCCATATTGTCTTGGTAAACCTCTTCAGTATAAGTTTCATCAAATACATTGTTTTCGTCTTGTTCATTTTCATTATGGTAAAATTGCTCCATTTTAGGCTGAATCTGAATACATTCTATGGCATTTTCATCACTGTTAGTTGGATTTTGAGGTTGTTGCGACACCAAATGTTGAATATTGCTATCTGTTTTACTATCTAATGAAGAAGTTGGAACGTCCAATGGATTACTTTCAATTAATTTTACTTTCTTTGGTAATGGGCATGAAGACTTCTTTTGTTTATTATCATCGGAATGAGATCTTTTGGACTTGGACTTTGATTCTGTTGACTTAATTTTTTCATTCTAAAATGAAAATATTTTAAACACTGGATTGAATTACATTGATGTAACTATGTACATTTTTTTAACTTTTCATTTATTTTTATATTTACAGACAAATTATAGATGGTAAATGGTAAATGGTTTTTTTTAGAGACATTTAAAATATTTTATAGACTTGGTGATTTTTAGATTACAACCTTTATGTACAAAATTAATTGTCTCAGTTATCTAGAAATACCTACCTCGTTATTTGTTAAACCTTTTATTTGTAAAGCCTCTGCAGTGGCAATAAAACTTGCTAGGTCCTCTTGTCCAACTTGTACCTCTCCTTTGTATATGAAAGTTAACAAATAGTTCATAACATCATAACTAACATCTTTTAAAAAAACTATTGGATGTTTACATGGATTATCATTAAACAATGTTCGAAAGTATGTGCTGCATACTGAAAGTACTATTTTGTGAGCTTTAAGATATTTTCCATCAATTGCCAAGGTGACATCAACTAAATTTTCATTTTCATAAAGTGAATTCATTCCAGAACTCAACGTCTTATGGAAGTCATCCCAAGAGAGGGAGAACTGCTCCGACCCCATGATTCGTTTTGCTTCCTAAAAAAGAATATGTTATTATTTTTTCAGTCGAATAATTTTTCGTTATTAGGAATTTTAGCTACTGACTTTTAATGGAGGATAATATCCAGCTTCTTAGTTTCAAAAATTGTATTTAAAACATACTGATTTGACAAAACAAATAGATTTATTATTTAACCTGTAATTGCAGTTAGCTGGTCAATTTTATCTTTGTAATATCAGAATTTTGATTTACTTCTCTCACTTTGCAGTTATTCATAAGCACTACTGTATTTTCATACGTCAGTAATGCAAATCAAATGGTGTAAACAGTGTCGCTGTATGGCGGCATTCGACTTGTTGAGAATATTTGTAATGTCACGAGTATGGCGGCATTCGAGCGTTAAAGGTTAATCTTAAATTATTTTGGAAAAACTTCAATATGTTAATATTTAGTGATATATAAATAAACGCTTTCTAAGTGAATTATCCAGATTCTGCATTAGACAGAAGAAATATTTTTCCAAATTTTCGAAAAATTAACGATAGGTAATGAAAAAAAAGTTTTGTCTTTGGCACATTTTTTAAATTTAAAACTTGGAATTACAAAGAGCGAAAACAAAAATTCTTACAGCTCAATTTTTGGCCCACGAAGATTATATTGTAAAAACTTTTTTATAAACCATTGTTACTGTATAAAGTTATAAAAATTATGGATTAATACTTAAAAAAGGGTTTCTCCATTTTCCAGAAATGCCCAATAAAACCCCACAAAACGTTCCTATTTTTATATTCATCAGCTGGATTAATTATAATGAAACACCCTGTATACTTAACATGCATTGGACTCAAGTCCATGATTTTTTTGAAATTTTTTTATTGGTTTTAAATGGCATTTTAAGAGATCATTGGTTGTAAAAAAAATGGTAATTTTTTTGTTACTGAATTTTTATCAGATTTTTTTTCAAAATATCATTCTGTAATCAAATTTACACAAAAAAGGTGCTCTTATACAAATTCAATAGGATGACCCGTTTGAGAGAAAAGTGCATCTAAAGATGTGCTTGCCGGGACTGTTGTCATGGTTACCATACTAAAATTTTTTGTAGACCCTATTTTTTTACCAAAATTATTTCATAAGTTACAAAGGAACCGTTTAAATTTGATTACAGAATGATATTTTGAAAAAAATCTCATGAAAATCTAGTAATAAAAAAGTTACCATTGTTTTTACCACCAACGATCTCTTAAAATGCTACTTGGAAGCAATTTTCAAAAAAATCATGGACTTGAGTCCAATGAATATTAAGGGTTATGCTTTACTAATATCCATTCTGAAATAAATGGCCAAAAACCTCTTCTCTGTCTGCACCTTTGAAGACCTGTAACTCACGTAGAAAGCGGAATCGGACATATGTTTATTTGAACTTTTTTTCTAATTTTTATCTAAGGAATCACCGCCCAAGAGATTTTCACATAAATGTGAATCATCCTGTATAATAAAGAATAGGTCCAGATAGGGGCGAGATTTCCAAAAGGTTTAAATGAACTTTCAACAAAATAAACACTACAAATTACATTGTGTTTCTTTGGTTTCCAAACTCCACCACATCAGGTCTAGAATAAATAATATAATAAAAATTTCAAATATACCACTAATAAAATATAAAATCTTATGCTTATCATTTTCATTTATCGGTTTTAATCAACGCTTTGTGTCTTTCTACCTCATAAAACTCTCAAGGAAATTTATAAAATTTTATATCTCAGTTTATGTTGAAATAATTTTTTTGGCATCCAACAACAGGACAAGTATGAGATGCTCTCTTATAGTTATTTGTAGTATTCATAACAAGAACTTTGAATAAATAACACAAAACTTTATATTCAAGTATTTGACGTCCTTGTATGTTTTGCCAATTAATTACTACCACAGGGGCGCTGAAGTAAAATTCGCTCATCGCCTATACTGGTTTCGATAGTTCATTAATTTGCCACAGAGGGCCAACAGCATCAAGTAGTTAAAATTCTCAATAGTTTATAATTAGAAATAGTACAAAAATATTTTGTGCATTTCAAAACTTATTTTCACTCCTTTTCTAAATTTCATAAGAAAATAATATGTTAGGTTAAGGGCCGACTCAAGGTATGTTCTTGTAGGGCTTAGTGCGGCCAAACAGGCTGCTTATTTTTGGGGCGGTCGAGATCGTGTCGTCAACGAGACTACAAGGACAGACTCTTATTTTTTCGTGTAAATAAAATGGACAGGATGATAAAAGTCGTTAGCGGCATCGTGTAGACTGGTTAAATAATAAGGCTGCAGGGCGCCATAAATTTAGGGGTCCCCAAGAATTTCTCGAACAGGAAGCCAAAAGAGCTCGAGCCCGCCCTTATAGTGAGCGAAAGAACTTTAATAAACAAGGAAAGTCATTCAATTCCAATTAAAAAAATGTATTTTACCTTAATTTATGAAATATAAACAACTTTTTACTTACAGTAAACAACTATGAATTTTTTCCAAAATAAAGCCGTTCCTCCAGTTGTATGTCTTTAGAGTTGTAGGATACGATGGTCGGTTTACAACAAAGTCTTTAATACACAATAAATATTTATAATTTATTCTTCTTCTTCGGGCAAATTTCTTTGGTCTAAGGTTCGAAACCCTGTTGACCAGCCACAATTAGATAAAATTATTCAGTTTAACAAAGAAAAATCAATTAAAAAAACAAACGTAAGCTTTATAGCGGCATTTATAATTTATAGTTTATTATAAACATATCTACTTAAATAAATTGACTTATTTGAGATTTGACTTTTGACAATTAGTGCGAATGACCACAGAATAATAACTATGGGAATGACCTTGGATTCACAGAATAAGAGTAGATAGATTTTAAATTGTACAGGGTCACTGGTAACTGTGAAAGCACAGAAATTTGAAAGTACGTTGGGGTGCCCAAAGACTAATTTTTTGTTTTGTCTCATGATTTTTCATTTGATTTTAAAGGCCGTATGACACTTGCGAGTTTACTGTATAAAATCTTCACACGTTTTCTCGTCAGTTTTCTACGGTATAAACTCGTAAGTATCATACATGTTTTTCAAATATGTAGTGTTTTCTCGGGAGAAGACTCTCACTTGCTCTTTGTTAAATTAAAATTTATTTACATTTTGAAGTTACTTGTTTGTAAAAAAAAGCTCGCGAGAAAACTCTAATAAAAAAAGGGGTACGACACTTGTGATATCACTACTTCCTTTGTTCAGAAATAAGTGTATACAGGGTGTCGTTTAAGTTACTAAAACGTCCTCTAAACGATCCGGCAAACGTCCACGAATGTTGGCGTTCGTCAACTTGTCCACGTCTGGGCCAACATTCGCCGAGTTTGTCGAACGTAACGTTTGCCTCTCATCATGGAGTCATGATACAATGCGTCCAACGTTGGTGTTGGTCATGGCATAAATATATCAGGCATGCTCTTCCCGAGAACGATTTTCGTTCGGTTCTGCGCCGGTACGTCACTTGGGGCAAATATGCAAATATGCCCCGAAGCGTTCCGAAGCATTTCCGAAGGCCATCCTAAAGCGTCCTTTCAAACATGGTGTTGGTAGCTGGTTGGTAGTTTTAGCGAACTTTGCACTAACGTAATCACGAACCTAGAGGGTATGTTCGAGTACCAAAAACCAACTCATTGATCATTGGTCCATTCTAAAATGGTAATTCTTCCATTTCAGAATAAAATTAGATAAATATGACGTCCTTTTTAGTTGAAAACTCAACTAAATAATGCTTAAACCAATATTAAATTCTGTACAAATCATAACAAGTCTAGTCGCATAATCTGGAAGGAATTGCGAATGAATTCGTGCCAACATTCGTCTTGTCCTTTGATATGTGGTAGATTTACCGCAAGAGAAAATGAATGGTATGTCAAACCACTTATGCGGCTTCCAGACGATACGGCAAACGTTCACGAATGTTGGACATCGTCAACTTGTCCAAGTCTGGGCCAACAGTCGTAACATTTGCCCTTCACACGATGCGTCCAACCTGGGCGTTGGTAGTTTATGATACCTATTCTGCACTTTCCACCGGTGGAGTCGTGCGGTCGAAGCCGGGATTTTCGGCAGTCATTAGAGTTTTTGGTATTCACTAACAATTTCGACCGCACGAATCAATCCCTTTGCAGCCGAAGGTCACTCGCTTGGGTCTTGGCAGGAGAAAGGAAGCTCGGCTGATGGAATTGGACAAATACGGTGTTGCATTTACTATCAAAATGATCAGCAACAATGTAATAAAAATTATTAATTAGCAAAATTGAACATTTTTTGAACCAAGAAACGTTGCAAATGAAGATTTGTTGAGGGCAAGGAATATTCGTACACAATTGGTTCGAAATAACTTCCACAATTAAATTTAACCCTTGATATTTTTTTATCAATGAAAGATTTGTTTTTTAATTTTTATGTACTTCTAATTTTTTGCTTGTGAAATAAAGTAGATTTTTTTAAATGACAGTGTTTTTATTTATTACATATTTAAATAAACATAAAATTCTCCAAAAATAAAAAATATCTGTTAAGAACTTGTATTATTATTATCACATAAACCAATAAAAAATAATATTAATATATTATTAATAATTAATATAATTAATTATCTAACTAACATAAACAAACTGCAACCGTTGAAGCAACAAACATCGAACATATGATCGGATTAAAGAATCCCTGCCTTCTTATTGGTTAAGAAGCAAATTAAACATCGTCAACGCTTTAAGAAAAAGGCATTGCAGAATACCAATCCGAGTGACCGAACTCGAGCGAGAGGAACTCGTAGCGGAGTCGAACATCTTTCGCTTATGACTTTTATCATTCTGTCCTTTTCATTTATATCAAAAAATAAGAGTTTCTACTCTTAAAATGACGGGAGGTACTATTTTAGAATGGACCAATGAGATGGTTTTTGGTACTGGAACTTACGCTCTGGTATCGTGATTACGTTGATGCAAAGTTCGCTTAAAACTACCAACGTCAACGTTGAACACATCGTATGAAGGGCAAACTCGTCGTTCGGCAAACTCGAGGAATGTTTGGTCCAGACTCCAGACTTGGACAAGTTGAGGGACGCCAACATTCGTGGAAGTTTGCCTTATCGTCTGGAAGCTGCTTCAAATGGTAATTTTTCCATTTCAGATCAAAGTTAGTATAAATTTTTAATTGAAAACTTAACTAAATAATAGTTAAACTGAGTTAAACCAATACAAAATATTGTACAAATCATTACAAGTCTAGGCGCATCGTCTGGAGGGAATTAATGTTTTCGTGCATTCGGGCCTACATTCGTTTAGACCTTTGATATGTGGTAGGTGGTAGATTTACCGCCAGCGAGGCGAACCTCCACAAAAGCCAACACGAATCCCAACATTCGTGATGCGTCGACCCTCAACACGATATGGCAATCGTACATTCGGCCAACGTTGGCCCACGTTCGTTGCATCGTCTGGAGGCCGCTTAATACAAGTTAAAGTATCAACATCACAACAGTGAACTGATTTACATCCGATTTACTCACCCTATCCGATCAAATCGGATCGTGTAGGCCCTATAAAACACCATATGTTCTATTGTTTGTATACAGGGTGTCGAAAAATACGACCGACAACACTTAACTGGAGATAGTACACAGTACACTAAAAAATAAGTAGATATAACCAAATTCCTTTTGTATTAAAAATGCACCCCTGAAGAGTTATAAGCCTCAAAAGAAGCGTTGTCGGTCGAATTTTGCGACACCCTGTGTACTCTGTATAATTAATATTTATTTAGAAAAATATTTTACATTGTACAATGAAAATTCAATATCTTAGGAATAAACTGAACTTTCAATTACTTCTTCCCTTGAGAGATAAAATAGTAAAGTTAATATTTTTGGATTCCTCCTAAGTGTCTGAATAAACTGTCAGCTAGTTCGATTTTCAAATAAAACACAAAAATCGCAATTTTGGTTTTTTTGAGAGATTCTGAAAACTAAGAATGACAGATGAAATTTCTTTTCATATTAATAATTAGCATAAAAATACGCAACTTTGCGCCAATTCAACGACTTAGTATCTTTTAAGATAACTGAGATAAACATATCGAGGAAGATGTTTGGAGGAATGAGACGCAAAACGAATTCGACATTGCATTTATTTTAATTTAAATACAATATCCAATATCCCAGTCCTCCACGTTTTACCCTATAGCTTCGAAAAACGAACACCCTGTATAGAACAAAAAAATCTTTCTCTACATTATTCTTACAAAACAAATGATTTTTAATAGGTGAGCACCTTTAAATGAATAGTTTGTACCCTCTCTGCTTACCCTTACAGAGGTCACCCCCAATACCATTTACAGAAGTCAAGAACTGCTAAAATTTTTATTACTTGGACATAAAATAAAATATAGAACCGTTGAATTAAAAATATTGTTGATTCATACTGGTCACTAGATTCTAGATATACTTCCGGACTATTATTCAATTGGAATTTGTATGGTGCATGTTTTTTTTGTTCCGATGTTTGGCTATGAAAAATAATACCTGATCAGTTGAGGTGGCAGAAATTAACAATCCAGATAGGCAAGTGCTACGTTTCATGTTAGGTTGGAAAAGGAATTTATTCGGCGTATATGTATAAGTACCATTAGGTGGTATTAATTTAAACCTTCTCAATTTAGAAGGGTCTATAATTATGCAATTCACCAAAAAATAGGGGGAAAGATAAACAATTTTATCAAGTTCTTTTTATAAAACAAAACAAAATAAAATCATTTTAAAATTAAAATCGTTTTAATTCTAACTGGAAAACTACAACTTGAATATGTAAATTTAGTTATTGACAATTTATTGTTTGGTCTCAAAAAATCAGTTCGCAGCATATGTATGTACATACATTTTATGAAAAAAATATTTATATTGTTAAAAATCTTTAAAATAAAGAGGTTCTCAAAACATAATATAAAGTAAAATAAAAATTAAAAACTTTATTTACAATAAAAATATAAATAAAGAATTCCTAAAAAAATACACAATAATTTATGAACGTAATAAATAAAGAATTCACTTATTTATTTGAAAATTGAAAACATCACCTTAAAATGTCCCTAGCATTATGCAGAGACCATATTTGTCACCTAATATTTACTACAGTTTGGACGAAAATTTACAATTGATTCAATAAAAATTCACTTGCAAATGGACATTTTAAAAATTATAAATAAAAAGCATTTAGGCCAATTTCTGCTGAAATAAAAACCCATTAAATTCGAAATACGCTTATTAAAATGAAATATTTGCATAGTGACTTTTACAATTGCTCTCAATTCTACATCTATAATGGGTCTATTTCTTTTTACCATTTATAATTTAATTGAACTAAATCACAAATTATTGACGAAAGTCAAAGAGATTTCATAAACACATATGAAATGAAATGATTATAATAAGTTTTTAAAATCAATAAAATAGTCGATCTCTAAGTGAGTCTTAAATAACAATATATATACAGAGTAGGTAATAAATATTTATGTTTTGAAAACTGGCAAATATAGAACATAAAAATAAATAATAAATTTTTTCCATATACACTACAAAAATTAAAATAAACTAAAACTTTCAATTAAATGGTAAATGCTATTTAACAGGGTCCAACATATCTTTTATCCTCTTCATGACATGAGAACCGATATCTTGAACCTCTGGCCATTGTCTTAGCACAAATATTCCAATAAATACAATACCCAACGTGGTTAATATTCTCACTCTGCAAAAAAAATAAAAAATTACCATAAACAATACACTTATTTGTATTCAATGTTGATTAAAATACAAATAATAAGTCGGTCTAGGTAAATGTTAGCAAACTAATGAAAAAGAAAGTTAGTAAAGATACCGAAAATAAGTCTGTTACCCATCACGTTTTTGAAAATGTCCTTGCCATTATTGAAGATCTAGATGGAGTGAGTGTAATTTTATTTCTTGTTGCTTGGACTACCTCAGTGACTGTTACTGTCCTATAGCTACTCCTAACATAAAATAACAATTATGTAAATAAAAATGATGTACTAAAATCTACTACTCATGCACAAAATATGGTGTTTAATGAAGGACACCCAGACCGACACATTATTTCATCTATAGATAATACAAAAGAGTTGTTTTATTACAAATTTGAAAAATATGATTGCACGGACAATTTGTGTGAAATGACTACAAAAATTATTGAAACATTTTTAAAAATTGTATTTATAAATATTATTTAATTAAAGTAATAGATCGTGTAAATAGAGCTGAAGAGAATTTAAAATTATTATCATGCTTTTTTATTACATAAAATTTAAAATAAATACTGCTAATATTTACCTTGTTCGTAGAAAAGGCATGATTATACCAGCGCATGTGGCAACCAATAGTAAAATTACTTGTAAAACAGTCAATAAAACATTTATCAACTTAACAGCAAAGGCCCTAGCATTTGAATTATCCAATCCCTCTAAAGTAACATACTGTTGCTGTTGTAGAGCTTGGTGTTCCATTTTCTGAATCTAAATTATTGAATATTTAAAATCTGTAAATAAATATAATATGATAATTAATCTTACTTTTGTTTGGCAATGTTCTAAAATCTCATGTATATCTCTCAGTCTTTCTTCGCTTTGATATTGCACTTTTTCCTCCATATCTGCCATGGCTTGTTTCAGGTTCTCAACTTCATTTTGATGTAGTTCAGTAAGATCGTTGATTTGTTCTTCTAGTCTTTCGGATTTAAATCTTTCTTCCTAAAATTATAGATCATAAAATATTACAGCACGATTGTCTGAGAGAAAATCGACATTCAAATATTCTAAGGAAGCGAATTTTTTAATATAAAAAATTACCTGTAGTGCTGCACTTAAGAATTGGAGTTCCTGTTGTAATGTGTTAACATTGTCAAACTTTTTCCTTACTGAACTTATTTCATCATGAACTTGTTTGAACATGGAGTTGTATTTTCCTTCCTGACTTGATGACACACCATCTGCATTTCTACCATGATACCTAAGATTACAAAAATCATAAAAATTAAAAACATTCTTTAAGATGCAAATTTAATAATTTAAGCACTTTTGAAATTCTCTTGATTTTTGGGGTTTTAGTCTCGTGGGTATCAATTTCTTCATATTTTGTTTTTGTAAGTTAAAACTAGAGGTGCACCAAATAGTCATTTGGCCAAATACCGAATATTCGGCTCCCTCTCCAATGTCCCACTTAATTATTTTGGTTTAGCCAGGTGTTTCGCATGAAAAAACGTAAAACGCAGTAAAACCGGCACTTTACAAAAAAGTTTAGCGCCGTTCAAAACACTGATAGAAAACTAATTGAAATAATATTTTTTTCAAATCTAACAATAAGTTAAGGTATAAACGAAGAGTTCCCGCATTCTTTTTTTGTTTTAAGTATATTTTTAACTTTTTACAGAACCCTAAAAATTAAGTAAAATTTTAAGAAAATGAAAAAACATTTAAAAAAAATTATTTGATATAAGTACCATCGAAAAGTATTAATTTTGAACCGTTCCAAAGGATATTTATTCACCTTTCTAAATGAAAAATTTAATTTTTTTTTAATAAGTAATAATAATTACAGAGAACTTTTTGAAGGCAAATTTTACTTTCGGGTGGGAGCTGCATGTGCTCCTGCATAGAGAGTAGGGACGTATCTTTGCTCTTTGCGGATTAGTGCCCGGTACAGTTCCACATGAATGATTTTTACTATCAGAATGAAATTTGAATGCAAATGATGTCACGAAAGATGGATTGGTGTTGAGTTAGAAGTTTCAACGTATATGTGAATTCGAAAATTAGGTTAATACATCTTTGTTACAATTCCTTTTTATAAAATTTACCACTAGGTTTGGTTGGGTAATAATAACTAAAAACAAGTTTTACCTCTCGATACTTTCACTTGTAACACTACTGCATTCGCTGCCTTCGTCACTAGGAAATTTTTGAGGCATACTTTGGCCCATGGATGTGTTGGAAGCAGCTGAATGTAGTGTAGCTGGTAAAGTAGCTGATCCATGATGTATTTTTTCTCCTTGTTCGCTTCCTGCTCCACCATTTGTCCCACTTCCCTCGGATCCAGTTGTTCCGGGCCCTATGTACCACGCTACAAATATTATTTAAGATGTTACAGTGAGGTGCAGGATCATGCTATGAACCAAGTGCATGTTAAAGTGTCCTTCCTTTACCTCAATTTTGTTAGTAAAATAATAAAAAATAAACTATTTAATACTAGTTTTAAATTGTAAATTAAAATGTAAGCACAATAACATGCATTTTGGCAATAAATTAATTAATAAAATAAATGTTGATTGTGGTTTGTGGTGCTAATGAGTATGTGGCTTACTTATGAACTTAAAGTATATAAAATAAATTGTTTGTTGCATTTACTTTGTTAAAATTTTATTTATTTATGTGAATATTCCACAAATAGTAGTGTAAAAAAAACCAACAAACAATTTATTATTGATTTTGCTAATTTCCAAAAATCGTGATATAAGTGGATTATGTGAAAAACCAGTATAGCTTGCAGTAAATTTCTAACTGCTAGTGCTAATTGCTTTTTTATTATACATATTTAATTTTTTAAAGCCCTAGTCTAAGTTACTAAAAGGCTACCAAAAATCAAGCCTTTTACAAAAATTTACAAAATATATAAAGCGGTCATAGTGGATAATTATGGTGTAGAGAAATGTATATTATACTTCTTCATGTCATTTTTAATTGGAAATAGATTTAAATAAAGAATCAAAAATTATTGTATTAGTAATGAAAAACTAACAATAATAAACATACTATTTTAGGTAAAGAAGATGAAACTATTCAACTTATTATACAGAGTCCATCAAAAAAACGGAAATATTTTTTGAACCGTATTGAAATTAAAAAAAAGTTTAGATAAACTTTATTTAATTTAAACAAGCTACCATTATACATATTTTTAATATACAGGGTGTTCGTTTTATTACTGGTATGGCACATAACTTTCGTTTTATAATCGCAACACCCTGTATATTTTTATTTTTTTGAATTCTACAATTAATTTGAGTAAACTTTTGTAAAAATAATTTTTTTATAAAACTCGTTCTTCAGTTACAAGCAATTGTTTAATGTTAAGTTTGGCAATAAGGATAACATATTATATATTATTAACTTTTTATAAATATTAAAGGGTTCTAACAAAATCCAATCCTTTTTTTTTAAATTAGGAGAAACATAAATTTAAAATTAATTCACTTATACTTTTGTTTAAGACAATGTTTTAAATTCAATAAACTAAACTAATGTAATTAATATGTGATAGATCCATCTAAAATTAATTAATTAGTATTTAATATTAAAATAAAAAACTCATTAAATATCTTTAAAAAGAGTGAGTTTTTTATTTTAATATTAAATACTAAATAAACTAATGTAACCAAAATTTTTTTAAAATTAAAAAAAAAAAGTTTAAACAAAAGTATAAGTGAAATAATTTTAAATGTATGTTATGTAAATATGCGATATCCCATATTTATTATTTTTTGAATTTTTGAACATTAGGAAATGGAGCGTCTAGGTTTTTTTATCGTAATTTTAAGGTTTAATCAGTTTATTGTAGACGACAGACACAATAAACTAATTTTCATCCGTCTGGTTGCCATTTTTTCTTGGTATTTATATTTTATTGTAGAATCGTGAGGAATTTTGATAATAAACAATATAATCGCTTGGATACAGACAAATAAAATGCAATTATGTTTCGTTTAAATAGCGTGGGATTAACCCAAAAGGACCGGAAGGGTCCCCACTGATGGTACTAAACATGGTGCAGCAGAATTTTATTGTTAAACAGTACCGATTTAATTAATAAAAAATTACTGACTTCATCAAGAGATTGAGAATTGTAGCATTTTTCGAAGCAGAATTATTTGTAAATTTTAATATACATAAGTCACTATCTGGTAGGAGCCAGATAACAGAAGAAAATAAAGAATAGACCATCCATTTCCGAAAATGAAATTCGTTCCAAATATTGGTGTTTTAAATTTTAGTATTTTTAATCTTCGAATCTGGTTTTATTGAGTTTTTTGCCAAATTTATTTTTGTAATTTGTTTTTTTTATATTGTAATTAGGAATAGAATGTACCCTAAGGTATCCCTATTTGATATAGGATTTATCATAACTCCCTCGAATGGAACACACAAGTACTACATACTTGAATTCCGCACCCTGATTGGACGGTTTTATCCCCACTATCACTGTTTCGCGAAGATACAAAATCTGGATATTTCCAAAATTTCCGCTCAGTTCAGATAGTTTCGTGTATATTTTGATTTTAATTAGTTTCTGTTTACAAGTGCTTGCTTGTGTCTGATAAGAGGTATTTGCTAGGTTACATTCTAAAGTTAGTTTTTTTTATATTTGTTTTGGTGTTGACCAAAAGCAGAATTTTATGTTTATTTTGCTCTTTTCTTTGAATTTTGGTCAGTTTATTTATTAGATTTTTTGATTTGGGTAATTCAGTAATTCTTATTTTCAGTTAACACGTTGAATGCGTTGAACACGGCTCCCGTGTCCATATTCCGGGTGGAAATGAAACCAGGGCCACCCCTGGCATTTCTTTATTTATGAAAATAAAAAATTAGAATTTTAGTATCTTATATGATCTAAGAAAACAAATTTTATGGATCGAATAAATCTTTCATTTTACTTCCGGTTTATCAGGAAATGGCACCCACTTTCTTATTTTAAATGTAACCCCCTGATTTTTTCTACGTAAAATCGAACAATGGTTAGTTTAAAGTATGTTTATGACAAAAAAAATTTTTTTTTCAAAACTTTAAGAAAAGAAAGATTTTAAATTGATTCGATAAAAAATTAATTACAGGTATAAATTTGAAATTTATACATACATGTGGGATATCACAGTAACTGGAAACAAACCCTCTATTTAATTAGGGGGTGGCCCTTATATCATGCCATTTAAAAAAGTAAAGATATTTCCAAAAAACGCTTCTTGAAAATTAAAAAAAATAATATCTCAAGAACGGCGGAATAAATTTTATAAATTACAATTTATTTTACGTATTTCTATTATTTAAAAATAGTTTTTGTAGGTTTTACTCAAATTTTTTACCAAAAAAAAATTCAAATTTTTTTCTTAAAGTTTTGAAAAGAAATATTTCTTTGTCATAAACATACTTAAAATTAACCAATGTTCGATTTTACGTAGAAAAAATCAGGGGGTTATATTTAAAATAAGAAAGTGGATGCCATTTCCTGATAAACCGGAAGAAAAATTAAAAATTTATTCGATCCATAAGATTTGTTTTCTTAGATCATATAATATACTCAAATTTTAATTTTTTATTTCCATAAATAGAGAAATGCCAGGGGTGGCCCTAGTTTCATTTCCACCCGGTATACATTATAGCCACACTACACTGTCTTTTTTGCGGGTTGATTTTTGCAGATCCGCACGAATGTTTAACATTTGAATACGCATTGAACATGTTAAGACTTTCATTTTTATAATTATTTCTCTAATTTTAATTTTAATATAGATTTTTAATTTTTAAGCTCAATTAAAGTGCCTAATTTCGAAACCTAGCTAATCCTTCTTTCAGCTACTTAAGTCATAAGTGCACGATTTTAAGTAGATTAAAGACAGCAGGAGCTGAGCAGTAAGGGCGGAACAAAGAGGCTCTAATATTCTATATGCTATATGAAAAGGTAAGTGAGAACATTTAACTATAATTAGCAAACTTCTGACTTCTGAGTTGCGGATTTCTAATTTCAATTACATCAAAGGGGTGGACTTTTCAGCCATCCATCTAACATCATTTAAAATTGGTCAAATTTATTATTTATGTAAAACCCGGTCTGCCTTTAGGAAAAATTCCTATTTATTAATTGATACGCCAATTAACATTCCTTTTAAATAATAATTTAGAACAACTTTAAAAATTTCATTTTTTTATTATTTTATTCAATTTATAAGTTGATAGACCAATTAAAGAGGCGAGGCTGAAAAACGGGATAAAATTTACAGTTAGTTATACTTAAAAAAATTGATTCGCTTTTGTTATAACCTTTAAATATTTACAAAAACTTAATAATACCTTATCTTTATGGCCGAAATTAAGATTAAAGAATTGCTCGTAACTCGATGCCAATGAGTTATATAAAAAAATGATTCCTACAAAAGTTAACTCAAATTGAACGTAGAATCCAAAAATATACAGGGTGTTGCATTTAAAAAACGTTAGGTGCTGTATCACTAATAAAACGAACACCCTGTATATTAAAAACATGTTTAAATGGTAGCTTGTTTAAATTGAATAAACTTTTGTTTAAACTTTTTTTTTTAATTCAATATGGTTCAAAAAATATTTAGTTGTTCCATTTTCTTTATTTAGCGTGGTAAATAACTGCAGTCAATATAACTCTACAAAGGGTAATTTATTTATATTAAGATTTAAATAAAGGAAAAAGTAGAGGAAAACTTTTCACAGCATGAATAGAAGAAGTACATAGTGCTTTTGTAAAACGCTTGATGCAATTTCCAAATTTTATTCTACCTTCCACTTCAATAGCAATAACTGCCCCAAACAAATCCAGAGAGGAACAATGTTTTTAAAAATATAGAGAAAATATCAGTAAACTTATATTATAATACTTTGTCAACAATTAAAAATCGAATATTGATAATGTAAATAAAATATTGATAACATTTTAAAGACTGTTAAATGGGATTCATTTATTCTTAATCAAGTAAATACAATTTTAATGGAGTTTCTTTATATTATGTATTATTAAATGTTTATATAAATAAATGCAAAATTTTAGCTTTGTTGCAATTTCCAATATTTTAAAGTGTGCAAACATATTTATTTATTATGAAGATAATAACTCACAAAACAATGTCTACTTTAAAGCTTCAAAGTAATCTTTTTATGAAGTCATTGATGAATGTGAATTTCTAGTAGGTACTTATGATTAATGTTATGTAGGTACTTTAAATTATTTGCACATCTTTTCATTAACAGCAATTTTTAGTAATGTAAATTTTAGATAAAATTACCATTCACCTTACAATGATTTATTAGTTAATAAAACTTACTTGACAATTGGCTGATATTGTCGGCACTTCCAAATTTATTTTTAATTAAATGAGCAAATTCTCTTGGTTTAGACATTACTGAGCCACTAAATCCTGTTATACCATCCCTAATATTGCCCCCAACATTCCTAAAATGTTAAGAATTAAATTAAAGTAAGTTACCACAACTTTATTTTTACAAACATATTTTTTAGAATTTTTACTAATATTTGCGTTAATGCCCACAGTAAATTTTGAATTTTTGGCCATTAATCTTGGATCAATTAATAATGCATAAAAATTATTTATTTTAAATTCAAATAATTTTGTTAAAAATAATAAACTAATAAATTAAAAATACTTACTTAAGCCCTTGTCCCATGTCCCGAAGGACCTCTCTTGGCGGCCTATGAACTGGCATAACACCATGTTTTTCCAGTTCGTGAAGTCGTTTTTGGTAATTGTCTAATTTTTTTTGGAGTTGTGAAATAACTTGGGCACTTTTTTGGTTTTTCTTTTCAAACACAGCCTTTATACGTTGAACTTGTTGCTTATCTGCGTTTGCTGCCAGTTTAAGGTACTCGTTAACATTATCTATAAGATAAAAATGTTCAAATATTTTAAAATAATTACTGCCTTGAATACATACCGTCTCTAAGTTTTTGTTCAGTGCGTATAAGATCCCTTACTCTAATAATTTTATTTCCTAAGTGTTCAATAGTTGTGTTCAATCTTGTGTTTCCGCTATTCCCATCCGCATCATCATCTTGTTTGACATGCTCTGAGCTTCCGTTGGAAATAAAGGATGATGGATAGCATAGGTCGGATGTATCAGCTGCTTCAGGTGGTTCTTTATCCTTATCTTCTAAATTGTGCGAGTCATCCATTTCAATACGGTTGGAACTGGTTGTTGGTGATCTGTGACGATGATGTGAGCGATGTGAATGAGTTACGCCATCAGACTAAAATTAAAAAGCAAAATATTTTACCATTAATATCTTTCAAAATGACAAACACTTTCAAGTTTGTATAATAATATTTAAAATATTTAAGTCCATGGTATTCTGTATCTTTTAATTAATTAGGAGATAATTTTTTAATAAACCACAGATATTATTTTTGACCAAACTCAAAAGGGTGCCTTAAAAAACATATATATTTTCAGCCCTTAGGCTTGAAACATCTTCAGGGTTTTAAAAAAAATTGAAATTAATCAATACATACATGAATTAGTCAATACAGGTGATTTATAATGAGGTGTAAAAAAATCGTACACATATTCCACATAATATTTGGAACAATAAAGTGTTAAGAATTTTTTTTCTATCTAGCTTCCTAACAAAGTTATTTAAGTTAAAAAATACGAAAAACCGCTTTCATATTTAGATGGTATTTCCATGGAAACACATCATACAATGGTCAAAATAGTCGCTTTTAAAGTTCCTTGGTGAAAAATCTCCCATTGTATAAATATTTCTGGGTAAGGAACTTTAAAAACAACGAGTTTGACCATTGTATGATATTTGTTACCATGGAAATATCAGGAAATATACTGGGTGTCCACGGAACTAGGGCTGTAACTTCTTTATTTATGAAAATAAAAATTTAAAATTTTACTAAGTTATATGGCATAAGAAAACGAATATATTGGACTAAAAAAAATTTTCACCGGAAATGACATCAACTTTTTTTTTAATGTAAACGTGTGGTTCTTTTTTATATATTTACGGCCTTAAAAAAGGCGAGTAAAAAAGTTACAAAAAACTGCTCAAAACGATCATTAAAAAAACGAGTAAAATAAAATAAGTATGTATACGTAAAAGTTGATGTCATTTCCGGTGAAACAGGAAGTGAAATTGAAATTTTTTTAGTCCAATAAATTCGTTTTTTTATGCCATACAACCTAGTGAAATTTCAAATTTTTATTTTCATAAATAAAGAATTTACAGGGGTGGCCCTAGTTTCGTGGACACCCGGTACACCATAATAAATTATCTTTTGAATATGAAAGCAGTTCGATTTTTCTTATCTTTGAACTTAAATAACTTTGTTAGGAAGATAGCTTGAAACACACTTTATTGTTCCAAATATTATGTAGAATATGTGTACGATTTTCTTACACCCCATTATAAATCACCCTGTAAAAACATTAAAAATTAATAATATCACAGTTCTAAACCCTGATCGATGATTAAGTAAATAAAAATAGTAAAAATTATTTAAATACAAAAATCAAATTAAAACTTCTGTATCTAAAATTTTACTGTTTCAAGTATGATAATTTTATATTGTCGAAGTAATTTGCCGAATTTTTTAATTTAAAAGTGATTTCCTAAGAGGGTATAGAAATTCAATACCACTTTTCTGAAGCTTCGTTGCAAACTATCAGAGAATCACGCATAATTAATGCGGACCGCTAGAGGACGCGCGAGTTTGCGAAGAAAAATTACGATAAATCATGAAATTGACCATGTTAGTTTTTCTTGTCAGATTTTCAAATATTTTTCTGATTTATAAACTAGATTAATTAGAGTACAACTGGTCAGTTGTTTATGTTTTGCAATTTTATGCATAATTAATTATAAGGTACGAAAGTTAAGCCGCTTTTAGCACATTATATACTTTTTTATGCATTCTACATTTTTTTCTGTTTAGATAAAGATATTCAAAATTTTACATGTTAAATTGTGCATATTTCCTTTTGAATGTCTTTAATACGAATCGACCGATTTTACTTTTGTTTTTTTGTATGTTACTCTATTTAAAACGAGGCATTAGTTACCCCACAATGCCTATTAAAATTTTTGGGGTTGTGTTCATAGCGCACAGGAATGGATGAATTTTTACATCAGCTCTATTATAAAATATGCCCTCCTAGAAATTAAAGTTGACCTATCCGAGCGTTTTTTTCAAACAATTTTTATTAACAATTTTAAAACACTTCAGTTCGTATTTGTTGGCCCACCCTGTATAAAAAAAACTATATAAAAATATTGTTTGAGCTAGCGTTTCTAATGGCAGCCATAGACTGCTATTTTTGCCTATTAGGAAAACACAAAGGCAATAGAGAATTAACAAAATATTTTATTAAAATAAAAAATTAAATTTCTAGTTTCTATTTTGGGAACTGTTACGTTTTGGCAATTAAATCATAAAAATATTTCCTTGCTTTTTTGGAATCAAGGCTAAAGTTCTATCTGTAAACTTTTAAAAGTAAAAAAACGTATTTTTATATATATTGGCCATTGTTCAAAAATTATAATTTTTTAAACCAGATACAATAAATATGATTTATTTTATGTGCAATATTATTGTTATATTAATAAGTAGGTAATGAAAAATAGAAGCTCTTGATGTTACGTTTTTGTTTTATCCTTGATCGTGAACCTAGCAGGATCCTAATAATGGATCACAACTTGCGCGGTCCAATTTTATTTATAATATATTACATCCTAATAATAAGACATGTATTATGAAGGTAACCCAACTTTAAAGAAATTAATTTGTTTTCAAGGAAATTTTATCTCACTCTAATTTTACTCCTATTTATTAATTATTCTAATTAGGGTATACAAATTCATGCGGTAATAACGCATATTACTGCATTATATTTTTATGCCGCATAATGAATAGGTACAAATCATGCACTAAACATTTTAAATTAAACAAAAAATTGGGTGTGAAAATCAATTGTTTAAGATTTTTTCCTGTACATTCGAACCACTTCTACTAAGAAATTTAAAAAATGAACAGAACACTGTGCCAAAATTGTTAGGTTTAAAATAATGTTAACACTTTTTTAAACTCTTTTAATGGCCTATTCGCGCTGATGTCAGAAAACAATTGCCAAACTTTCGAAGTAATACCTCTAATAACTTTTTTTATTAACAAAAATAACATTATTTGGTGTCCCTGTTTGAGTTGAAATATCTCCCTAATCGGACCTATACAGGGTGGTGATTATTTCGATGCTCACCATTGGTATCTTTTAAAGTGGAGGAGATACGAGGTCGGTTAAATTAGAGAAAAGTTGCTCATTTTTATGACCATTAAAAATCCGAAAGAAAATTTAGGATATTTAAACTCGTTGTAAAATTATGGCCAGAAAAAACAAAAAATGTGATTTTGGAAAATAATTTATATTTGCCAAACCATTACTGCTACATCAATGAAATTTGGTACCTTTAAATTGTTGACTATTCTGAGTTAAATGACGTAAAAAAAATTTTTTTTGGGATTCGAAGCCGCGATATTCATCATTTTTATTTCTTATGGCCGCCATGTTGGATTTTTACATCATCGGATAATAAATAATAATACATTTTCAGAATGCTAATTAACTTTAATATATTCCTTTAGAAAATGTGTTAAACTTAAGAATTTGTATAAAAAACAAATGAATGCAATGCTTTATGGACAGTTTCCATGGTTACCATAAAAATATCTCCTCAAAATTGATCTAATAATAAAGAAAATAATAATAATAAACAAATGACCTGCAATAAGAGTATTTTATGTAAATAACAGATGTCTTTATAATATTAAACAAATAAAATGATTAAAGTATTTGCGTTTTTATTATTAGAATTTTGATCAAATTTAAAGTTTCATTTGAGGCAATATTTTTATGGTAACCATGGAAACTGTCTATAAAACATTGATTTCATTTGTTTTTTATGCACATTTTCAAATTTAACACATTTTCTAGGGGAACATATTAATGTTAATTAGCAATCTGGAATTGTATTATTATTTATTATTTGATGAGGTAAAAATCCAATATGGCGGCCATAAGAAATAAAAAAAGTTGAATATCGCGGCTTCGAATCTAGGGGGCCAAAAAATTATTTTTAGACGTCATTTAACTCAAAATAGTCAACAATTTAAAGGTACCAAATTTCATTGATGTAGCAGTAATGGTTAGAAAAATATAAATTATTTTCTTAAATCACATTTTTTAGATTTTTGGCCATCATTTTGCAATGAGTTTAAATATCTTAAATTTTCTTTCAGATTTTTAATGGGCATAAAAATGTGCAACTTTTCTTTAATTTAACCGACCTCGTATCTCTTCCACTTTAAAAGATACCAATGGTGAGCATCGAAATAATCACCACCCTGTATATCTAGGATTTTTTTTATTTTGACGCATTTTTTGCGGCTTTGAAGGAGTTCTTTAATTTAATAATCCCATGTTTTTGAAAACAGTGTAACTTTTTGTTTTGTGTTTTGAGCCTGAAATTTTTGATATTTTTCGAATTTTAAGTGAAATTTGTGCATAAATACCTTTTAGCATTATTTATTGTTGTTTTTTTAAGAATACCCAATTATATTTATACTAAAAATGAAACCTTACCACACATAGGAATTTCATGTTGGGCATTTTGAATTCAATACTGGAAAATAATTTTACACAATGTATGGAAGGGTAGGTGATTTTAAATATCTACAAGTCGCATTGTCAACTGATATCGGTTGAACTGTTTCCGTCGTGGAAGCGCTTAAAATCTCAAGGTTAAATATTCCTATTAAATTTTCACATGAGAAAATTCACATCGGATATAAAGGTTTTACTTATTAATGATAGCTGTAATATAAAACAATTTTATTTTTAAACATTATGTATGCTCTATTTAAACAATTTTCCGATATCAATTACCAATTATAAAGCAGAAAAGTCTATGTATAATTAATTTAAGTAACTTAATTATAAAATGGAATGACAAAAAAGGTAGAACACGGTAATTTTATAAAAAAAAATGATTGAAAAAATAAACTAAAGAATATATTTTGAGGTACATATACAGGGTATTCCGTAAGTAATGCATAATAATGAAAGGGGTTGTTCAGGACACCAAAACAAGCAACTTTTGTTCATAAACCCATAACCGGAAATTAACCATTAAGTCACTAGGTTGAGACAAAATTTTTTAAATTTAATTTACAAAAATAGCATTTTCTTTTTTTTGTAAATAAATGTTTGCGATTTATTATCATGTCTTTACAATGGACCGTGAACAACAGATTTTTAAAAAAACACGACACAAATTTGGAGTGAACAACTTTAAATACGATAGTAGTAAATCAACATCGGTTTATTCTGTTGTGCTATTTTAAGATCAATTACGTTTGTTATTAAAGTTAACTACTTTCGAAAATGGTGAATTATTCCAATGCGGAATTAGCTGATATGCATCTCATTTATGGGGAAGCTCTTTGTAACTCTTTGAGAGCTGCGCGCCCGTACCAGCAAAGATTTCCTCAACGTCGTCAACCGCATTATTTTAAGATCAAACGAACTTACCTGAAGTGAAGTTCGATCTTGATTATGTGGGCGTCTCGCTCGAACAATTACTTACACTGTAGTATACTTTCTTCCCTGCCAGAGTGCACGTTCCAGAGAATCAAAACTTTTTTCCTTTTCTCCGTTCCTGTGGCCCGCGTTACCTACCATCATTGTTTCATCTAGCTTCTTGATGCTTGGGGTTTTTTGGGAATTGGGAGGGAGTAATTGTTCGAGCGAGACGCCCACATAATCAAGATCGAACTTCACTTCAGGTAAGTTCGTTTGATCTTAAAATTATGTGTGGCGTCTCGCTCTTCACAATTACTTACACTGTAGACTTTCAGAGTTAGGCATCAAGAATTTGTTTCATAACGATTTTTATTTGTGAACTAAAAACTCTTATAACTCAACAGAATGCCATAATAAACAACCTAAATCTAAAAAAAAAATAATTTTCCAGAACTCTAAACATTAAAAACTGTTTTTGCAAAATTATCTTGCGATATAATTGGTCTTTTATAGAAATTTGCAAACGTTTCAGATTTCTTTGTCCATCCAGCCTTGTTTCGTATTTCGTCGATGCTGATCCCCTGTAAGTCTGCTGCTGATGTGCTTGCATGCCGTGTACTGTGTGCACCAAACACTGACACATCTATACCACTTTGTTTCAGCACGTCCTTTATCCATCGGCTGATGGTTTGTGTTCCCACTGCTCTATAAGGTTTTTTTGTAGAAATGAATAAACTATCAATATTTCCTCTTAAGGATTTTGTTCTATTCAAATATTCCTTTAAACATGTTCCCACACAGACATCAGGCCTTTCCTCAAAGAAAGGCACCCATATCACTGGTTGATAGCGGTTGTATTTTGTTGTTTTTATTCTGTCCGATATTAATATCTCCATTCCAGTCTCTTTCTGTTTTATGTTTGAAACTTTAATTGACTGTAATGTTTGTACTCGCTGAGCAGAAGCTAATGCGAGCAAGGTAACCAGTTTTTTTCCCAATGCAGCAAATTCTGATTCATTTGATGTTTCTAAAGTGGACAGAAATTCAACTACAACACCAGGATCCCAAGTAGTCCTATACTTGGGTTTTTTTGGTCTTAATTTTTCTATGCCTTGAAAAAATCTTTTGAGTATTTTATCCTCACTTCTTGAGGTTACACTAATTAAATTTATTGCAGCGCGATGATTATTTAGTGTACCATATGATGATCCTTTCTCATAACACTTGGTTAAAAACTGAATAATATGTGAAGTTTCACTTTTGAAGATCGAGATTTTTTCTGATGTACAAAAGTCCCACCAAAGCTTAAGGCTTGAAGTGTATTGCTTTAATGTGTTGGTACTCAAGGAAGCTGTCAAAATTTCCGCTGACTCCGTTGACATGCTTCCTATTCCAAATGCTTCCCTGATAATTTTCCTGCAACCAGGGAAAGTTGCGCTGCTAGGTGATGTTTCCTACCCAGGCAAGATAAAAGATTTTCATTAGGTTCGAAAATTATAGGCTCTCCTTTCAACATTGTTAAAAATTTTGGATACCAGGGTTGTGTTGGCCAAAAAGGTATCACTACAACGCCTTCCGCTTTGTCATAATCAATTTTTTCCAATGTTCTCAAAATCATAGAAAAGGGTGGGAATGCAAAAAATTTCCAGTCTGCCCATGAGATTGTAAAAGCGTCTATTGCAAAGGCTTCTGGATCTTGCCTCCAGGACACGAATTTTTGACATTTTTTATTATTTCGAGACGCAAATAAATCTATATCAGGTTTTCCGAATTTTCTCGAAATTTCATTGAAAGCGTACTCTGCTAATTCACTTTCAATATCAGGTGATAAGATCCTGCGTGATTCTTTATCAGCTAATAAGTTTTCCTTTGTGGGTATGTAGGAAGCCTGTAACCAATTATTTCTTGTTTCTGCCCATTCCCATATTTTCCTTGCAGTCTCATTTAATGTTTTATACTTTATTCCCCCCATACGGTTTATATAAGCCACCGCTGTTGTGTTATCTACTCTTAATAGTATTTTACTATTATATAAATCTGATGCCAAGCATTTTAATCCAAAAAGGATAGCCAAGAGCTCTAAATTATTTATGTGAAGCTTCTTTTCGCTTAGACTCCAGAACCCACTAGTTCTGGACCCATCCGAATATGCCCCCCAACCTGTCAAGGAAGCATCAGTAAAAATTATCCGATCAAATTTATCTTTTTTAAACTTGCACTTGGCTTTGCCAATGTTATTTAACCACCAGATTATTTCCCTATGTGAGTCTTTTGAAATAGTCATGATAGCATCGTAGTTTCCAGCGTTTGCTTTAAGAGACAAAAATTTGTTGCGTTCGAGTGCCTTCGTATGAAGCCATCCGTACTCTAACGCCGGACAAACAGAAACTAAAGTACCAAGTGGTCTTGCGAAACTTAGTATTTTACATTTTGAAGCTGATGTCATTTTATTTAATTGTTTTATTATATTTGAAACTTTTGGTTCTGGCAACGTTAATTCCATATTTATTGAATCATAAACAAACCCCAAAAACTGTATTTTTTGCTTTGGCACCAATTCTGATTTTTTACGATTGATTACAAATCCCATATCTTCCAGGATTTTCATTGTTTCATTTATATTATTATTACATTCTTCAAAATTTTTTCCCATTAACAAAAAATCGTCCAAATAGACGACAGATGTTAATCCGTTTTCCCTTAATATGTTAACTATTGGCTTCATTAACTTAGTGAAGACATAAGGGGCTGAGCAAAGTCCCATGGGCAGACAGGTAAATTCATAAAGCTTCCCTTTAAATTTAAATCTGAGGAATTTCCTGTCTCTTTTGTGTACCTTTATTAAATAATAAGCATTCTCTATATCTATTGACGCATAGTAGCAACCTTGCCTTGTTAGCCGGGATGCTGTGCGCCAGTCTTCTAATTTGAAGTGTTTCGTGTCAATAAATTTATTTAGACCTTTAAGATTTATAATAAGTCTATAAGACCCATCTTTTTTTGGTCTTAGGAAAATATTTGAAATAAATTGACCACTTTTTCTTTTGCATTGCCGAATAACCCCTGCTTTTTTGAAGGTAATAATTTTTTGTTGAATATGTCTGCTTTCTGTTACAGACCAATTCCTTTCTTTTGGCGCAAGACGTTGCGTGACCCTTTTTACAAACGGAATCTTATAACTTTTTATCCATGATAATATAACTTTATCATTAGTTATTTGTTCCCAATTTTTAACAAGGTTGCTAAGACGGCCGCCGTATGTTCTCACCTCTACTGCTGGCTCCGGTATTTCCCTGATGTTGGGTTCCTCCTCGGGGCATTGTTTTTCCAACTCCTTTGTTGTCCACTCAACCTGCCCTTGTTTGATTTGGTTGGTGGACGCCGGTAGTTTAAAGGCTGCTTATTTTCTCCTGTTTTGGCGATCTTCTTTTTTTCTGATAGCTTTAGTTCCTGAGATGAACGTTGACACGCCTTTGAAGCCTTTAATTGTTCATCTAGGTTTTCCCCAAAAAGGAAAGAATCGATGCTGGATTTTTCGAGAATATCCCGAAAATCTTTATTAATTAAAGACACAGCCAGCCCTCTCCTTGTGTTTGACATCGCATGCTGGACATCGCACCATAATCTCCCTGCATCTCCAATGCATTCCACCAGAGCTAAGCGTTCCTTAACGCTTCCTTCGCTTTCCTTTTTGCATACAATGGACAGCGCTTTTCCAATTGCAGCAATTCCAGCTCCCATTTGGCCTTGTAATTGTGCCAATTTCTCATCCCTTTTAACACCTTGTGGGTTTAGGGCTGCTCTAACCTCTGGGTTTAGTTTTGGAGCGTCTAAAATACGAAGGTTATTGGGAGCGGGATATTTTTCCACCAATTCTTTGGTCGCCTCCCTGCTACCTTCTTTTAAAATAGGCAACCATCTCCCAACAATTTCATTGTTTATTTCAGGAGAGTAGATTTTTTTATTATCTACACAGGGTCCCAAAACCTCAAGAACTTCGGTGTCCAATTCATTCATTTCGTTATTTTCAGCATTGTTTTCTGTAAGAAAACAAATAGCATTTATTTACTATTTTTGCTGATTTTCTTTAAATTAAAGCAAATACATATTTGCTTGACCAATTTGGTTAACACATGTTCCCCAAAATAGGTCCCGGCCAATTATGAACGTATCTGCGTACGTTACGTTGCCATTTCTGAAAGTACATACTTTCTGAAAGCTTGGGAGTTGTTATTAGATATAACATGGCAACGTCCGGAAACACATGTTTCCATTTTTGTTAAAAACAAATACATATTTGTTTTTGACCTGACTTGGCGAACACATGTTTTCCAAGCAGGCCTGGCCAGTCTCACGCCTGCTCACGCCACATCCCCCCCCCCTTTTTAAGCAAGGCAGGTGCGAGGCGTGCGAGCGTGGAACTCAATGCGAGCGTTGTATTGAAATAAAAACACAACTTACGCTGAACACCAAAGTTTTCACATTAATCATACCTAATGAAGAAATTAAAATTTTACCCCCCTCACTGTCTTCTCCACTTTCTGACGACAGAAGTCTCAACCGCCTTCCCTTGGGAGGCGATCTTGACCGGGATCTCGAACTCGATGACTCCGACTCCGATACTCGCGCCCTTTTCTTTGAGCGACGTTTTGCTTTCCCATGCTTCCCTTTATTTATCCTTCCTTCCATCCTCTCCAATCTTTCCCTTATTTTGCTCATATTATCATCCATTGTTCACTTTTTACTTTTATGTAATTCGCGGGCACTTCGCACCACGCTCCCTTTTTGCGTGACCGGGCACTTCTGGCACGAAAACAGCAATGATGGTAGGTAACGCGGGCCACAGGAACGGAGAAAAGGAAAAAAGTTTTGATTCTCTGGAACGTGCACTCTGGCAGGGAAGAAAGTATACTACAGTGTAAGTAATTGTGAAGAGCGAGACGCCACACATAATTCTATCTTTGCTAGGATTCATATTCGTATTCGAGAAACTGGATCTGTCGAACCTCGTAGAGCTGTTGGTCGTCCACGTTCAATTCGCACTATCCAATTTAAGGAAGAAGTGCTCAACCGTATAGAGGAAGAATCAAGCACAAGTATTCGTGCCATTGCACATAACATGGGAGCAAGGCAAACAACTGTTTGGAGAGTTCTCCATGAACAGTTGCTACACCATTATTCAATTCAACGTGTCCAGCAGATTATCCATCTCGAGTAAATTTTTCCCGCAGGTGTTTCAACCTAATGTTGGCAGTTTCGTGTTATTTACGGATGAAGGGACGGCTTTTATAATAGCCGAAATAGTCACATTTGGGATGATGAAAATCCTCATGCTGTATCCCGTCGGCGAAATCAACACCAATTTTCTATTAATATTTGGGCTCGAATTTTGGGAGACAATTTAATTGGTCCATACCTACTACCACCACGTTTGAATGGTGTAATGTATCACCATTTCTTGGAGGAAGTTTTACCTGAGCTCTTGGAGGAAGTGCCGCTTATTATTAGACAAGGTATGTGGTTTCAACACGATGGGTGTCCTCATTTTTCTTTAAACGTACGCCAATTTCTGGATGAAGCTTTTCCCAACCGTTGGATTGGTCGTGGCGGACCTGTTAATTGGCCTGCATGTTCCCCTGATCTCACAAGCTTAGATATTTTTTCCTTTGGGGATATTTGAAAAGTCTGGTGTACGAGACGCCTGTTGCTACAGAAGAAGAACTTCTTGCAAGACTTATGGCTGCTTGTACCATTGTCCAAGACATCCCTGGGATATTCCAGAGGGTTCGAACATCTATGAACCAGTGTGCAACCTTGTGGATTGAACAAAATTCGAACAATTTTTGTAAATTTTATTAAATAATTAACTTAATTACCTTAAATCGTTTTTGTTTACCCTGGCTTAATGGTTAATTTCCGAATATGGGTTTATTAACAAAAGTTGGTTGTTTTGGTGTCCTGAACAACCCCTTTCATTATTATGCATTACTTACGAAACACCCTGTATAATGATTTATTTCCTTAAAAAGTGCATTTAAAGAAAAGAAACTAAAAAAATTAAATGCTAGACCAATTTATTACATTCTTTTTTAAAAAAGCCTAAAAAACAGCATTAAAAAATATTAACCAAAGTTCAAATGAAAAGGCAAACAAATAGAAAAGATTATTGAGTAGCAATTAGGATAAGTCTCGCCTAAAATATATGGAAAGTCAAGTTTTGACTTCCGGCTGCCCCTTAATTGAGCGTTAAAAAGATTATTTGAAAATAGAAAATAAATAGCAATTACAAAAAATATCAATTTTTTTCTGCAAAATAAATGATTGTAAAAAGTTAATTTGCGGCTATAATGACACACTCAGTTATTGGTTTTTATAGTCTTGTGGAGTTTAATTATAAAAAATTCCTCTTTGCGTCTACATTAGGTTAATATTATGAAAAAATATCACTACTGCAATTAAATAACATAATTGATCAAATTAAAAATAAAGATTCATTGGAAAATTATATTAATTAATTCCAACTATCATAAATTAGTGTAAAAACTAACCCAGGCGACCTTTGTTCAACATAAAACTATAAATCTTATCAAATTGACATATAAGTGAACCGCAAAAGTAACTAAGAGATACTTCTTAAAATACTGAAATATTATTGTTGAATTGTTTATAGGTTATCAAATTAAAAAAAATGAGCAAAAATAAATCAATCAAGTTATTAATTATAATTATATTTCAATTCTAGAATTTAAATATAAAAAATCTTTTCACACTTTTATGATTTTAATAATAGTTTTGTCAAAATTGATTTAATTATGTCCTTGTTCCTCGTTATTTCACTTTCCCCATCGTTTATGTAATTAAAAATGATTTTGCTGCTTCTATGTTATTGCTTTAATTATCGACCAAGAACTCTCTAATTAAAAGCAGATATGTAATATAAAAGCTCTCTTTTATTAAATGACAATGACCAACCATAGTAAACTAATATGTTGTAATTTAAAAGAAAATCATTACTAAAATTCAATGCTATTCGCGATTTTACAATTCTAGACGCCCTATGCAGACAAAATTCTGTAGAAATCTGACAGGAAGCGATTTGTGTTTTCTTGAGTTTCGCGCATTTTACCCTTATTTCGAACTTTGAGAGAGACATAAAAGTAAATTAGTTTTTCATCAATAAGCGAATTTTTTTATGAATATTTTTTAACATATTGCAGAAAATTTATGAATTTGTTTATTTAGAAATAAAAATAAGACCAAGCTTTCTTACAATTTACTAAATATTTTTTTAAAATTTATTCAAAAGTAGAACAACTTACAAAAATTTATAAGGGACATAAAATTATTATCTTAAATTTCTTTACAAAAGCAAATAATATTTAATTAAAATTTTTGTATGCCTAAAAGGTTCTGAAGTATTTCTGTTCTCTGCTAGCCTCCAAAAGCATTTACGAAAATCGGGTATTGGTTAAATCTTTAACAAATAAGCGTTTATTATTTAAATATATGTATACAAAATTTCATCATAAAATCTTTGAAACTTTGGCTGCAATTAAAAAAAATATATTTCTTAAAATTCAACTTAAGAGGCTAATAAGTGTGTTTCGTTTCAAATTAAAAAAATTGAAAGTTAATAATTTATATTTAAAAGAAAGTGAAAAAAAATGAAGTCCCTACGATGTTTCTTTCGAAAGTTATGAATTTTTATATAAAATGTCGCATTGGTAAATGAGTAAAGGTGTATTTTGAAAAATTCATATCATCCCGGTGCATTTTTAGACTTTTGCTTGCGTAGTCCTGGACGCTTTATTTTTTAATATTTTTTCATTTTCTTTTTTTTTATAATAAAGTACAGACTCGATTTTTAAAAGAGTTAAAATTATGTTAGATATGTTTAATCAAAAAGTGTTAATTTTACACACAATTAAAGAGTGTATTACGAGAGTATAAATCAAAATATCAAAAAAGGAGTCTGTCCGTTCGAAAGGTTGACGAATTTGCTTTATTATAAAAAAAGAAAATGAAAAAATATTAAAAAATAACGCGTCCAGGATTACGCAAGCAAACTAAGTTTTTCTTTCGGCTGGGCCTTAGTGGAATAGTGAATAGTGGCCGATGAAGTACCAAACTTATATGAATTACTTTTACTATCAGAATATTGAAATTTGAATGGACATAATCAGTTTTTGCGATTTGCGATTCCTATGACGTCACGAAAGAGGGATTGGTCTTTAACCAAAATTAAAACAAAAATTCGTACAGATAAGTTTTTAAAAATTACCGATATTATTTTATTCATTTTTCTAAAATTTAATTATTGTTTAAGGTACATTACTTAAAAAAATTTAGATTTTTTTGAGTTTTTGGGGTGAAAAATTTGTTTGGGGTGTGTAGAAGGCAAGTGACCCCCACATTTCACCCATTTTCTATTATCTTTCATTTGCAGGATCAATTTTAAAAAAATTCGAAAAAAAATATTTTGAGATATTTTTTAGGCTTGAAATTTTTACGGAAATCGGTTTTTCTCAAAAACTATAAAAGTTACCGATTTCAAATTTTTACCAAAGGTAAACACCGTGAATAGACGTATTTTAAAAAATATTTCGTTAAAATCGGTTAAATAGTTTTTTTGGAAAAACGTTTTGGCAATATTTTGATACAAATACGGCCTTGCACTGCTCAATTTTTAACCGAAAATTATAATTTTCACGGAGTTTGGTGGAGCATGTGACAGTACGAATTTTAAGCTATTAAACGTCTCGGTGGTGCTAATAGTTTCGAAAATATTAATTATTTTGTAAAAAGTAAAAAATTTCAGACCGAAATTTTGGCTTCAAAAGGAGATTACGCTTCTTATTTTAGCTACATTAGCAGTCATAACTCAATAACGAAAAAAGTTAGCGAAATGATTCTTTTTTTGTCTTAAAGTGGATCTAAAGAGCTTTTAGGGTAGGTGCAATTAGTGGAATTTGAGGGGTTGATTAGAGCGAAACGCGTCAAAAATTGCGACTTTTTTAAATGCGACCTTAAAAATTTTTTTGATTGTTTTTTTAATCAAATTCAAAAACCATTCTAATAGTAGATTCGGCAGAGTTTTTAAAAATAAAAATCCGTTAAAAAATAGCTGGACGGGAGCAACCCAGCCCTAATTTCAAAAATTCTGCTTTAGTTTCCCAACCCCTTCGAGTATAAAAACAAAAAATAGCCTATGCAGTGTAGAAATTACACTTTTAAAGTGAAATGAAGCGAAAGTTGAAAATTTTTAAAAACTGTGGGCGCCAGTAGTACAAAACGGTTTTTTGAACATTTTATGTTCGATTTTTTTCTGAAGCAAAGGTCGAAAACTTAGAACTGTTAATTTTTTTGCTGATAAATGTTAATGTAATAAGCAAAATGAAAAATATTGCACCGTAATAGCCGACTCCTACAAATTTTCAAAGTCCGCGTCGAAAAAGCAAGAAAAACGAAATGCAAATTTAAAGGCCCAAAATTAATATAAAAAATCAAGATATCAAAAAAGGGCTCGGATAGGCACAATAACGGGTATCTTCTTTGTAAATCAAAAACTGCGATTTTTTGCACAGGTGGATCTTGAGATCGAAGCGGTACCAATTTGGTACTTTTGCAGCCCGAAAAAAACGCTAAATTTGCACAATATAAGTCTCGGCGCCTTGAAGTCACATCGTTGCACCTGGAGGCTTAAAAATTGTACCGGTTAATCCTCAGGATGTGAGAATAAAGGGGGCCATATTTTATCGCTTCGGGGGTGCGATTATTCAAAGTTAACGCTGACGAAAACCGAAAAAACGGCAAGAATTTTTGAATTTCAGAGTGTTAGGGTGCTTTGAAAGTTTTGGAATTCGAACCTCGCTTAGAATCGACATCCCTTTTCACGATGCAACAGGAATTTTTAAAATCTGAGGAAAAAATCTGCCCTTTTCGGGGCTCCGCGCAAAAAACGTTTGATATCGGCCTCCTTAATAGATAGGTCCGGGCAGGTCAAAACAACCGTCTTCAGAATCCAGTCCAGAGGTGGAATAACTTTTTTCGGGGTGGTCCGATCGAAAAGTGACATTTATATTTTTTCCTAAAATTTTCTCCTCCGTACACCTGATATAAATAAATATGGTCATATCGACTTTTTTTGGGTTTACTATCTCCAGTTAAGCGTTGGCGGTCGAATTTTGCGACATCCTGTATATTAATGCAAAATATTACTCCATCCGTCCGGAAATACCGTATACATTTTGAGCTATTTTGTTGTCCAAAAATAGGATATAAATTTTTCATTTAGGTAATTAGAATGATTTGTTTTATGAAATATTATAAATATTTCTGTAGTATAACGAAGAATAATACAAAAAATACTGGAAAACAGCTTATAGCCCTTAATTTTCCACATTTTATCACATTATGAGAATAAAAAATTACCAAAAATGAAGGCTTTAAAGTCGTTTTCCAGTAATTATTACCAGGTTATTAAGGGTTAATTTCTTCGATTTGGAATTTCTTCTGTTCATTTCAACACAACTTTAATTCGGCATATTCTAATAAAACTAGGAGTTATTATATTTTTCAACAATAAGCGACTTTTAAATCTATGAATAATTTTTAACTCATTGCAGAATATTTATGTTTATTTTATTTATTTGCTGCTTCACAGTCACATATTTAGAAATAAAAATAAAAAAGACCAAATTTACTTTCGTCAATCCCAATATTATTTTCAAAATGTATACCATAGTTTTGGACAGAGGGAAATTCCTAAATTTTATTAAAGTTACTTTACATTTAATAAAACATTTATTAATTAGGAAAATCATAAATCTTTATTTAATTTTAAGTATTTAATAAATTTATTGAACTTAGTGCCAGGACACAGGATATACTAGCGGTTGTTGGACTTCAAGTCCAAATTTGTAATGTGTCGGCCCATTTGAACGTGTAATTAATTATTAATTAAACCAGCTTATATCAAATGTCGAGGGAAGGAAGCACCTCCTGTTCACCGAATATAAAATACAAACATAATTGGAAGATTTTTTATTATTGAATTTGAATTTATTCTATGTAGGTATACATGGAATAAATTCAAGAAGTCAGAAACGCTTCGATTTTCAGAAAAACGGATTGACACAACCCAAATTATGCTTGCAATTATGGATATTTTGCATCATTTCAAATTATATTATGGTGTCATCATAAAACGCCCACGTGACGTCATCACTGTTTCTTTAAACGGAAACCCGCAATTTTGAAAGAACATAATATAAACTTGTGTACATATGCAAATTTCATTGACTTATCTCCTCTGGTTCCAAAGATATGATCAATCAAAAAATGTAAATTGTGTTTGTAACATATGCAATAAATTCCAAATTCCCAAAACAGTTAGACAACAAAAATGGCTGCACATGTAAAGTAATGTTAGTTAATACGGTCATTTTAAATTTATGTGACGTCATCTCATAATACCCCCATGACAGATCGTAATTTTTAATAAAAACTATAACTTTTAAGTCCATAAATTAAAAGGACGTCTAATCCTGTTAATCCATGCAAAATTTTCCTTCCGAAGATATGGTAAATCGAAAATTAAGAATTGGCTGTTTTTGATTAATTATTGGTGCAATTTTGAGCAAATCTGTAAGCTCTTTCAGGAGATATTTGTAAGGTAACCAAGGAAACCGACCATTACAGCCCATATAACAAACCTTACAGATTCTTCCTGTAAGGACTTGCAGACTTACCCAGAATTGCACCATATATCCTCGGAACTAGAGGAGATAAGTCAATTAAATTTTGCATGAGTACTGATATTCAGATGTCCTTCCAAATTTTTTACTAAAAATTGGGGGTTTCCATTCGAAAAAGATTTAAATGACGCAAAACGTCCGCTATTACAAACATTATTTGACGTGTCAGGTCTTTTTTGAAAATCGAACCGTCTCTGGGTTTTTGAATTTATTTCATGTTACAGACTCACCCTGTAGGCCTGTATAATTAAGATGTAGGTGTTCATGTCATTATTACAAAAACTTCTAGTAGATTCAATAATCATTACAATTTCGCCAACACGTTCTTCTGAATTTTGTGATATCATACCTGCGTCGATAAATAAAAATAGTTTAATAAAAAAATCCCACTGCTTCGTCGTTGCATTAGCAAATTTTGTCCCTGCATATCAATGTGGGACAAAATAAAAAAGTTTCGTATAAACATATCCGATTTCGATTCCTAAAGTAGCTGCAGCTCGTAAAAGGTGCTGACAAAGAAGACGTTTTTGGTCATTTATTACATAAAGCTTCCTAGTGAAGCATTCAAATTTTGCCCAGTACACTTGTTTCACTTCCATGATTTTTTTGAGATTTTTTGGTTTCTTGTAAACGGCATTTTAAGACATCTTTGGTGTTAAAAATTTTTAAGCATTATATTGTCATTCATTGATTTTTTTCAAAAAAGTATTCTTCAATCTTTATACAAAAAGGTTACTCTACGAATTCGATAGAATGCTGCGTTTAAAACGTGCCATACTAAAATGGCCAATTGTTTTACAAACTAATGGTGCAATTCTGGGCAAAACTGTAAGTCCTTACAGGAAATATCTGTAAGATAACCATAGAAACCGTCCATTACAACCTATATTACAAACCTTATAGATTTCTCCTGTAAGGAGTTACAGATTTGGACAGAATTGCTCCATAAGTTTATTAATTTCGAAGTGACAGATTGAATTATAACTAAACATTACTGAAATTAATTAAAAAAAAAGAAGTTAAAACCCCATCGGTGGGGCTACATTGAAAATGCGAAAAGGATATCTTGGACTTAAAAAAATAACAGTAAATTCATTTACTGAATCTAAAAAAAAATCATAGTTATATGTATACAAAGTTTTATTACCTGTAGAAAAATAATAATAACATAAAAAATACTCTTTCTAACATAAGTCTATATAACTGTTTAATACTTTTGCAAAAAATGATACTTTCCTCTTATGAAAGATGTAACATGAATTTGTTTACCTACATACCGGGTGGAAATGAAAACCTCGATAACTTTTTTATTTATGAATAAAAAAATTTGAAATTTGGCTATGTTCTATGGTTCAAAAAAACAAATTTTATGTGCATTTTTTATTTTCGAAATCACTTCCGGTTTCACCGGAAACACCATGAACTTTGTTTTTTTAAATGTAACATCCCATATTTTTATTCATGGCTTAAAATACTTTTAAAAAAGAAGTATTTTTGAGATATTAGTTTTTATTTTTTTTGTAAAAAAAATTTTTTTCAAAAAAAAAAAAGGTTTTCGAAGTCGGTGAAAAGTACCAAAACTAATTCTAAATAATTCAAATACCTAAATAAAATTGTAATTTGATAAAAAATTTAAGTGGTTTTTGAACTATTAATTTTTAAACTTAGTTAATGAAGATTTTATCAAATATCTCACTTTTTTTAAATGCAATGATGGCGGGTCATTCGAATTTTTAAAAAGAGGATTTTATAACGATTATTTTGGTACCCCATACGTAGGGGTATTATTTTGCATGTGCCTGTAATAAAGATACTTAATAGCTAGTATCTTTATTACAGGCACATGCAAAATAATACCCCTACATATGGGGTACCAAAATAATCGTTATAAAATCCTCTTTTTAAAAAGTCAAATGACCAGGCATCATTGCATTTAAAAAAAGTGAGATATTTGATAAAATCTTCATTAACTAAGTTTAAAAATTAATAGTTCAAAAACCACTTAAATTTTTTTTCAAATTACAATTTTATTTAGGTGTTTGAATTACTTAGAATTAGTTTTGGAACTTTTCACCGACTTCGAAAACCCTTTTGTTTTTTTGAAAAAAAAATTTTTTACAAAAAAAATAAAAACTAATATCTCAAAAATACTTCTTTTTTAAAAGTATTTTAAGCCATGAATAAAAATATGGGACGTTACATTTAAAAAAACAAAGTTCATGGTGTTTCCGGTGAAACCGGAAGTGATTTCGAAAATAAAAAATGCACATAAAATGTGTTTTTTTGAACCATAGAACATAGCCAAATTTCAAATTTTTCTATTCATAAATAAAAAAGTTATAGAGGTTACCCGGTTTTCATTTCCACCCGGTATATCCTCAAATAAAATTACAGATTATCTTCAACTGTAGGATAAACGAAAGCATCGGTTCCATTTCTCTGTAAAAAATTCACAGTGCGCGATACATTGGACTATTGTACTACAGTACTAAACAAAACAATATGTAGATTTTTCTGAAGTTATTTATCTTATATTTACTTATCTTGAAAATATTATAAACCCTTTCAGTTATAGCATGGGACACAAAAAAATATATACAGGGTGTCCTATAATATGTGGGACCCACTTCTATGGTGGGTAGTAGATGTCAAAAGAATAAGAAAAATTTATATAAATTTATGTCCAATTTCGCCTCATAAGGGAGCTAACAGCCCTTTAAAGGTGTTGTTAAAAAGTAAGTTTTTGCTCGTTTATTTGAAAACAAATTGGAGTTTTGATTTGAAAGGTGTGAATCATAATACACCTAGGATACATTTTTTTGAATTTTTTCAAATTTTTTGCTTGCTTTGAAAGGGTAGATTCGGGGAGAGTTGAGGTTAAAATTGTCATAACTTTTCTGTATTTAACTTTTACAAAATTTTTTCTTCAAATTAATGTTCCCCATTTAATTCTAAACAAAAAAGGTACTCTTCTTTATAGTCAGTCGAAGAAAATGCATTTTTTTATTTTATTGATGGTCAACACAATTAAAATTTAAAAAAATCATGTTAGCCATGGATTATTTTATTTTATTGTATTACCCAAAACTGTTTAAGAAATTGAAAAAAATCACGAAAACGAATCCTAACTGTAATATGATTCATACCAAATATCAAATCTGTTCTTTGTACTTTTGAAATAACCAGAAAAAAACCTACTTTTTGACAACACCTTTAAAGAGCTGTAGCTCCTCAATGAGGTGAAACTGGACCTAAGTTTATATGAACTTTTCTTATTCTCTTGAGATCTACTACCCACCCTAGAAGTGGGTCCCACATATTATGGGACACCCTGTATATAAATTATTAATGGGTTAATCACTATCAACAGTATCCTTGATTCTTACATCCAAACGTGAGGAAATAGAAATACTAGACTGATCTCTTTACTAATGAACATAACCTGCCGTTTTCAATATCACATGTTTTTATTTCATTTCATTTCATATACTATAGAAAAACTTCTTTATGAAAATCGCCACTAAGGTGGGAAATTTCACACTGTCCAATATTACCTCGTGTCCAATGTATCCCCGATCCCCCCTACCGTATAAAGCACCTCTTTGGTATAAAGTTATGTACTTCAAAAGCATTATTTTGAAAAAAGAAAACGTAAAACAGTATTTAATTAATATTATTTTGAAGTTTTCTACCTAGTGGCTAACTTTGTCCTTTTCATTTTTTTTATGAAAATTGTGTATCTCAAAACTTTTTAAGAAATTGTAAAATTTAAAAATATTTTTAATTAAAAAATGCAATGAGAAAATTTCGAAACAAATAATAAGAAAAGGAAATCACTTTCACATTTTAAAACAACACTCTCACTCGTACAAAAATTTGATTGACATTATTTATCCATTATCCAGAGGTAAATATAAATGTCGGTACCTACATTATGTTGGTTTATAAAGGCTAAACTATTGTTAAAAATTAATAGCGTTACTAAACTTCCATAGAAAGTTAAACATTCTCCGGAAAATCAATGTTCTTGCGTGTATAATTAGGGTATCTAATCTCAATACTCACAACTGGCTAAGATAGACCAATTCTATAAACTTTATAATTTCCTTATCTTACCTTGGTGCTATCAGCGGACCCGTGACTTAATGATTTTGTATGATGGGGGTGTGGTGGATGGTGGTGATCCCCGCGGGGTCGACAGGGCGACGTACTTCTACTGGACGTCTTGCTACTAGCCTGCTGTTGTTGCCCCGACACGTGCAGGCTATCCATTCCGCCAAGACTGCAAAAAAAATTTATTACATTTTAATAAAATGTGTTTTTAATTAAAATCACGAAGTGATTTTTTTAACCATCGTGGTCAATGGCGTTGACCTATAATCTGACCTTTTTAATCTTTAATCAAACACTACAAATAATGCTCTATAAAAATAAAAAGGGTCACTTATAAGGATTTATTTAATATCATTACAACCAATAAGGTTTTTATTAATGTGCTGGGTCTATTTATATAACAAGATTTATTTATTTCTTCTTCTTCATTATTTAATGATTATTTTAAATAATATTCTAGTTTATATACAATATAAAAATATTTTGAGGAGGCATAATTATTCGAGTGGCACAAAAATAACATTTTTACAAAAAAATCAGGCCATATCTAAATACAAAAATATCGATTCAATCATTAACTAGTAAAATATATTATTTGGAACAAAGGTATAAATAATAAACGGCGAAAGACAATACTGTATGTATTTCAACGTTATTAAAGTGGCTTACAACCAATGGCGAACGCACGATATAAACAAGAGGGGGCAACTCACATTCGTTTTGAGGAAGGGTGCCAGGGGTTATTTTAAGGAAAATTTAGAATTGCACAAATAAGACTTTCTCATGTAGGCGTATAGGAGGCGGTTATGTGGAACTAGATGGATGTTCTTTCAAAAAAATATCCAAAAATTAAAAAAAAAATAAGAAATGATTATTTGCAAAACTGCGAGATGCGAATCCGGCATCATTGCATTTTCAAAAAAGGCCTATTAGCAGAAATACTCCTCAAAAAAGTTCAAAAATTAATATTTAAAAAAGTATTTAAATAATTTTACGAATTATATTTTAATTGGGTATTTAATAATAATTTAGAATGAATTTCATAAATAAAACAATATTATTAGAGGTGATATTAGAACTAAAAAGCACCAAAACGATTTAACATAACAGATCTTGAATCTAATAAGATTCTTAGAAAATTTTGCACACTCCTGGCCCATTCATCCTAATGTACCTAATTTTTATTACCGACTTTGTTTTACATTTAATTTAGTTTTCTCATCATATTAGAGTATATTTTTCGTGAATAATGAATTTTATGTAAAACCAAATTTATACAGTGGCGAAAATTTAAATAAAACCGTTTTGAAAGTGACATTTCCCAACCTGTTATGTTAAAAACAAAAATAAATAATCCTTCTGTACACTTTTTAAACGCGAATTTGCGATAAATTTTTGTATTGTATTAAAGTTTAGACATCGTATTATATGTAAAACCCAAAAATCGTACATAAATAATTTTGTAAACATCTGAAAATTCATTTAACTTTAATGTCTGGAAAAAAGTAAAGCAACTTATTTTTCTTTTACAAAAAAATATTTTAAACAGGCCTTAAATCGAATGAAAATGAAAATGTTTGCTCAGTATTACTTTGTTAATATGGCTCGCGGTTGTCCCTTATCAATAGACTCAAAAGAAAGACTGATAAATGACTATAATAATGGTGTAAAACAATCAGTTATAGGAACAAAATATTCGCTAAACAAATCTGTTGTATCGCGTGTAATTAAAAGTTTCAGCCTATTAAGAAGTCTGGACGGCCAAAAAAAAAACTACCCCACGTTTGGATCGCGCAATTTTAAATATCGCCAATAACGATAGTTTCTTGTCTTCTGGTCGTATTAGGGCACAAATTGGGGAAACTATGGGAATTTCTGTAACTTCCCGCACAATAAGAAATCGTCTAATTGAAGGTGAATGAGGAAGAAAAACGAAAAAAATAATTGATATTTTTATATCTTATATTTTAGAAATCATAATTATAAATAAGTTGTTTTTTGTTTCAATTCGATACGACAAATATTAACGTAAATATAAGCGTTTGAATTTTAAGAAAATTAGCCCCTCCGCTTCAACAAGTGATGCGATGTATTCTGACGTCATTTCTTCCGAACGCTGTCCGTTCCGTACACGCGTACAGTGCACTTGATTGTTTCTAGACGTTTTTATAGTTACTATCTTTTAATACTCTGATAAAATATTACTATTAGTTATTAATTAAAGTAGGAGAATTATTTATTAATTTAAAATATACATCTTTATAATTTTTACTTATGAAATTTCACTTTAAATGTTATACAACTTTAGTGTGGATTTTACAAGTGTGTAGCGTTTCAAATTAAAAATTTGAAAGTTAATAATTTTGGGTTGTAATATAAAGAAATAAGAAAAAAATAAAAAAAAATTCAAGGCAGTACGACTTTTTGTTCAAAAGATATGAATTTTTATATAAAATATGGCTTTCTAACAAATGAGTAAAGGTTAAAAATTAATATTTGGCTTAATAACTAAAATTAAGAAACGAAAATTCGTACAGATAAGTTTGTACATTACCTAGAAAAATTATGTTTTGTTTGCGTTTTTGGGGTGTAAATTTTTTTGGGGGGGGGGGGGGTGTAGAAGGCGTGTGACCCCCTACATTTCATCTATTTTCTATTATCTTTCATTTGCGGGGTCGATTTTGAAAAGATTCGAAAAAATATTTTTTGAGATATTTTTAAGGCTTAAAATTTTTCATGGAAATCGATTTTTATTGTTTTTCTCGAAAACTATAAAAACTATAAAAGTTAGCGATTTCAAATTTTTACCAAAAGTAAACACCATGGATAGACGCGTTTTAAAAAATATTTGGTTAAAATCGGTTAAACAGTTTTTTTGGAAAAAAAAGTTTTGACAAAATTTTGGTACAAATACGGGCCTGAACGACGTAATTTTAAACCGAAAATTAAAATGTTCACGGAATTTGGTGGGGGAGGTAACGGTGCGAATTTTAAGCTATTACTCGTCCCGTCGGTTCTAATAGATTAGAAGATATTAATTATTTTGTGAAAAGTGAAAAATTTCAGACCGCAATTTTGGTTCCAAACGGAGATTTTGCATATTTTGGCTACATTTTCGGCCATAACTCGATAACGAAAGGAGATAACGAAAATCCGTTAGGGTAGAATAAAATTTGAGGGGCTGATTAAACCTAAACTCGAATAAAAATGCGACTTTTTTAAATGCGATCTTAAAAAAATTAAGATTTCGTTGTTTTTTCAAAATTTAAAAAACCCTATGCATGGGCGGTTTTAGTACCAAGAGTAGATTTATCAGAATTTTTAAAAATGAAAATCCGTTAAAAAATAGGCTGACGGGAGCCGCCGACCCCTAAATTCAACATTTTTACATTTTTACGCCATAACTTTTTAACCGCGCAAAATTTAAAAATGCACTATGCTCATTACACCACAAATATTGTTGTTCTTTGATAATCTGATGTAAAATTGAGAAAATTTTAAAAATTGACGGTTGCAGAGGGAGCTGACCAAAGAGCGCGTTTGAGCTATTTTATTAACATTTCACTTGGGATTTTTTTTTTTCAAGTCCACGGGTAAAATATAATCGTGCTGATTTTTTCTCGCATAAATAATAAAGAAACAAGGGAAATAAAAAACATTGAAATATTATACACGGTGGGGATCATAAGTTACGAATTTTCAAAGTCGGCGTCAAAAAAGCACTAATTTCAAACTACAAATTCGAGGGCGCCAAAAGTACAGAAAAAATTAAGATATCAAAAAAGCGCTCGTTTCCTGATGTAGCGCGGTATGTGGATGACAAATCAAGAAACCGCGATTTTTTTTTCACCTGCCGATCTTCTAATCGAAGCCGCACAGTTTTAGCACTTTTGCCTTTTGCCGAGCGTATAACCCGCGCGAGGCGACTAGGAAGTAATGACGTCACTCAGCTCGAAAGGAAAAAAAGTAGCGCTGCGCGATTTCATAAACTTTGTTAATTAATTGCGAAGCCATTTTAAGTGCTAGACCAAAAATTCAAATTGCAAAATTCAAGTTAAAAGGTACTCTTTTATATAAAATTATAAAAAAAAATGGTTTACAGACTCATTGTTTGGAAGAAGACCTGCCAAAAAGCCACTTCTTTCAAACAAAAATCGCAAAGCCCGACTTGCATTTGCAAGAGAGCATTTGAACTGGACTATAAATTACTGGAAAAAAATAATTTTTAGTGATGAATCAAAGTTTAATTTATTTAATAGTGATGGAATTAAGTAAGTGCGTCGTCCAATAGGCAAGAGACTCAATCCAAAGTATACAAGACCAACTGTCAAGCATGGTGGAGGATCGATCCGTGATGGTATGGGGCTGCTTTTCAGGATTTGAGATGGGTCCACTTCATCGCATAGATGGAAAAATGGATAGATTTGTGTACAGGACATTATGTCAAATATTATGGTGCCCTATGCAGATGAAAAAATGCCTCTACAGCACTTTTTCAACAGGATAACGACCCCAAACACAAATCCAAGTTTGTGTGTCAGTGGTTTAGTGATGAAAAGATACGCTTACTACCATGCCCATCTCAATCTCCCGACCTAAATCCAATTGAGAATCTATGGGATAGTCTGACCGCTCTATACGGCACAAATCGTATAAAAATTTAGTAGATCTCTTTAGTGCTTAAAAAAATGATTGGGCGGAGATAACACGAAGAAGATGTCATCAAGTTATTAAAAATAAGGGATACTTCACAAAATATTATGAGTAACTAATTAAATAATATTATTAAGAAGTAGTGTATGAATAAATAATAAAGTTGCTCTACTTTTTTCCAACACATATCGCATATTTTTTTATAAAACCTTGATGCATGTTACAATGTCGAAATAATTTGGTAATAGTAAATAGTTTTTAGAGTACTTTAATTCAAGCCAATGGATTTTGTTCTAGGTTTACTTACTTATTTAAATTTAAAAGTTGCTCTACTTTTTTCCACTACTGTATATTAGTTCTATGGATGTGAAAGGTGATCCATGTTTCGTTTACAACCGGCATAATAAGAATCCGAAATTATAGAGGATGTCACAAAATATAATTAAAACTTTGCAATTTTAAATCTGCTATAAAACTTTTCAAGGAGTCGAAAAAAATCGTCATAGATCATAAAAAAAATTGTTCAGAATGGATTACCTGTCTAAAAATTGTTTTTTTCTGGAAAACAAGTGGGACACCCTATACCGGGTGGAAATGAAACTAGGGCCACCCCTGGAATTTCTTTATTTATGGAAATAAAAAATTTAAATTTTAGTATATTATATGATCTAAGAAAACAAATCTTATGGATCGAATAAATTTTTAATTTTACTTCCGGTTTATCAGGAATTGGCATCCACTTTCTTATTTTAAATATAACCCCCTGATTTTTTCTACGTAAAACCAAACATTGGTTAATTTTAAGTATGTTTTTGACAAAAAAATATTATTTTTTTCAAAACTTTTGATGTCAAATTAATTCGATAAAAAATTAATTACAGGTATAAAGTTGAAACTAATACATACATATGGGATATCACAGTAACCGGAAAAAAACCCCTCTATTTAATTAGGGGGTGGCCCTTATATCATCCCATTTAAAAAAGTAAAGATATTTCCAAAAAACGCTTCTTGAAAATTAAAAAAAATAATATCTCAAGAACGGTGAAATAAATTTTATAAATTACAATTTATTTTACGTATTTGTATTATTTAAAAATAGTTTTTGTAGGTTTTACTCAAATTTTTTTACCAAAAAAAAATTCAACATTTTTTCTTAAAGTTTTGAAAAAAAATTTTTTTTGTCATAAACATACTTAAAACTATCCAATGTTTGATTTTACGTAGAAAAAATCAGGGGGTTACATTTAAAATAAGAAAGTGGGTGCCATTTCCTGATAAACCGGAAGTAAAATGAAATATTTATTCGATCCATAAAATTTGTTTTCTTAGATCATATAAGATACTAAAATTCTAATTTTTTATTTTCATAAATAAAGAAATGCCAGAGGTGGCCCTAGTTTCATTTCCACCCGGTATACAAAATGATTTTAAACAATCTATACCTCTTTTAATGAATGGCTCACAAACACGTACAAGGTTTCTACATCAAATTTTTACATGCAATTAAGTTAGATAAGGTTATTTGTCGCAAAAACTTTAAATCGTGTCTATCAATAATTAAAATAGTTCCTACTCCTACATATGTGTATTCAAGCCGAAGGACATCACTTGGAACATTTATTAAATTAAATTTACATTAAAATGAGTAATGAATTATGTATGTTTTAATTTATTAAAAACAATAAAACATTCTAGAGTTTTTATCAAAACACGAATATGGTAAAAAACAGCATATTATCTCTTGAATTAAAAAAATATTTTTTTCTAAAATGCCACTTTTCTTTGTTATTAAGAAATGAAAGGGTAAAAGCCTCACCCTCTAAGCACATAAAATAATAAAAATTCACGTAAATTCTGCTAAATGATAAAAAAGTCATTGCTGTAAATACTAAAGCAGTTAATTTTTAAATTTCGATAAAAAAAACTCCAATTAATATTTTTTTACGATTCGGAATGATAAGACATATTCCGTCTTGTTCTTGAATGTTATCAAATTTTGTAATAGTTATTCATACATTTAGATCGTGATTTGTATATTGGTAAATGGTATTTATAAAAGTTACAGTAAACAATTTGTCTGTGTTAAAGAATTAAGACAAAAAGGGGCTAGAAAATTATAGGCGTTTTTAATTATTTTTATTAATAAAACTACGCGAATGTGTACTGAGCTATAGATTACGTTTATCCAGCGATAGTTAAAGAGGTTTATTCGAATCGGTACTCTCCAATCGAAAACTCCAAAGTATTTATTCCGCTAAAAGTTCAATCGGATTACTCAAACCTAGTTACAAACGAGACGTAATATATAGGTAAAAAGAGATAAATGTGATTTACTAAATTTAATTCTAAAATATTATTATATAAATTAATCTCGAAAAAATCGTAAACTAAATTTAGTAAATAATAATAATTAAGCAAAGAAAGTTGTATTTTTAGCCAAGTAAGAACCAGATATAATATAAATCCCTAGTAACTGTCACTTCAGTCAATCGCGTTTATTCCGCAAAATTTTTGGCACGGTATCCGATCAAGGATTTCAAACCTGTAATTTTAGAGATTTGTACAAAGAGGTTAAAGGGCGTTAATCCGTTGCTACAATCCGATCCGGACGTGTTCGTACTGCAAAATTTTCAGCCTTGAGGATTACCGATTCGTGCAAAACTCTTTAACTAATGCGGTATAAACGTAGTCATATACAAAATAACAATATCATGTGAAAGTAGAAACGGCTTTTAGGATTTGTATAGAATTGTTTATAATTTTATATACCTACAATGGTCAAAATAGTTTGAATGTATAATTAAATAAACATTTATGAAGAAGCTGAATATACAGGGTGTCCCACATTTTATCCAGCAAATTTTAAATGTCATCATTTTTGTGGAACACTCTATATAATATTCTTTCTTATTATTTTTTTTTTATTTAAATCAATTATTATTTGGATTTTTTCTTAGCCAAATTGTTTTATTTAACATAATTGGCTCTATTCGGAATTATTAGATTCCGTTCGCCCTCTGGTGGCAAAAATATGAACTTCTATATTCAGTACTTCCTCTTTTAATTTAACGCTTTGGTACATCTTTTTTGAGCTTTATTGGAGCTTTAAATAATAAATCTATTTGTTGAATATGTAGTTATAAGGTACAATAATGCAATTTTTGACACTGACAAGTACCGAATATCCTCCATTTACAGCGCTCTCTACACGTAGTTAAAATTCCCAATTTAAAATAAGTGAATGACGAGGTTAAATTTCCCTCCGTAAAATTTAGCATCTTATTGGCTTAAAGATATACAAAATCCAAAGCATACTTGATTTAAATAAATGAAAATTAATATAAAATGAAATTACAGCGTGTCCCACAAAAATCATTAACTTTTTGATATTTTAAAATTGCTGTAACTTTTTAAGGAGTCGAAAAACATGATAGTTCATAGGAAATTTTTTGTTCAGAATGACATTTACTATCTAAAAAAATTTATGCTGGAAAAAAAGTGGAACAACCTGTATACGTTTGACTAAATATCCTCTTAAAAAGTTATCATTTATTCCAAGAAATTAAATTGAATAACAAAAGGGAAACTTTGGTGCTTTGGATTAATAACGATCGGTTTCGGGGTGTTTGGTCCCATCATTAGGAAAAGAATATAAGAATCTAAAGATTACTGATGAAGCAATTCTGCGCAAATCTTTAAGTTCTTACAGGAAATATACAACCAATATATCAAACCATACAGATATTTCCTGTAAGGGTTTACATACTTGCACCAAATATTAGAAGAAATCTTGTAAATATCTAAAAATTCAAACTTGTAATGAGGAAATAAAGTGAATTATAAAACGTTAAACGTTAGTAGGATATTTTAAAAAGTGAGGGAGTATTAATTAAAATTTAAAAAATCTGATGTTACTACAAAGGCAATGAGCAACTTTGGAGCACGTTTCTGTAACTATTGGACGAGGCTTCGCCTTTTAAAGACGTTTCAAGATTTTAATCGTCAAAAGGTTGTTAGTTTTTTGATAAGTTTTTTTATGATTTTTAATAAATGATTTTGATCCAACTGTAATGTTAGTTGATCCCTCATTTTTGATTATCTTCAAATTTCAAAATCGTTTTTCATCACAGATAGTTTTTAATTGTTATAAAAGTACATGCATTGTCGTTATTTGGGCAAACTTCTATTCTTTTAAAACAGTTTTTTGAAACAATGTAAATGGTTCTGAATATTTGAACAAAGTTGAGCATTGCCTTTTTTTGCCTTTTTAAGTATACAGGATGAATCATTTAACGTGAGACAAACAAATATCTAAGAAATTAAGTAGTTTTAAATAAAAGTTACTTCATTTTGAAGGGGAAATAGAACGCTTTAGTAATCTTTAGATTTTTTTATTTTTACCTGATGATGAGTCGAAACGCCCAGAAATCGTTCGTTGTTGAATGAACCGTTAAAAGGATTAGGACCGCATTCCGACTGTAAACGTATATTTTGAGCTATTTACTGAATTTGGGGAAGAAATCTAGAATCACAATACACCCCGCATAATCAAGTTGAAAGTACCAATAAAAATCTTCATTTCTGCAATATTTAAAAATTTGTATCACCTAGACTAAAATTTACGAAACATGCCTTGCATTTCTTACATATTTTGTAATTAACATTGAGTTTAATAATTGCATAATTTAAATAACAGTCAAGACTGGACTTCTAAAAAATTAAATTATTAAGTCCAAAAAGTCAGTATAAAATAGGTCATAGTTTAAGTATTTTTAATATTATTTTTTGGCCATTTTGGACATAAAATATTAAAAACTATCTTTTATAAGTCTTAAACAGAGGTTCTAGTTTCACATGTTATTCTTATTTTGTATATAGCTCAATACATATTTGCGTAGTTTCATAAATAAAAACGGGTAAAATGGTTAATAAAGTTGTATTCAAGATTAAAGAAATATTTCTTTATTACCTTGTAAATTGAATAACACTGGCCAACACACATTTTGGTGCCGGCGATTTTTTAACTGTTTCTAGGAGAATTTTGGGTGTAGAATCCGAAATAGCTGTCAGATTTGTTCTATCTGCTCTAGTTTTTGAGATACCCCATATAGGGCTCTTTTATTTTATTCAATTATTACTATTTACTATTTGCTCCAACCGCCAGTTAAAAAAAAACAAAAAATACAGAGGAAGGTATTTATTTTATAAAATTTACATTTATCACTAATCTATTATAAATTCTCTTTTATAGGACTTTCTAGCATACAGTTTATGAGGACAGTCTCGCTGAAGACTCCAACAGTAGTCGACCATCATGTGACTATCCCATCTTCCTAACTGAAACTGGCTGATTATATTCTAATTTTAGGTACAAAATTTTAATTTTGACGTGTATAGATACCTATACCTAATTATTTCATTATTTTTGGTTTTTATCAGAACTACCTACAATCAATTACCCTGAATTTCAAAAACTAGAGCTGATACGAAAAAAAGCCATGTATTTTTGGAATCAGCACATCAGAAATATCTAAAATCAGTTCTTACTTTTCCGGCACCAATTTTTTTTTCATTTTGCTGGCCTGTGTAATCTTAGGAATTTAAAAATAGACATAAACTCTAAGAATTTAAAGAAAGTTCATGATTATTTTGACATTTTCTAAACAAATTTAAAAATGATGAAAAAATGTACAATTTTAAAGGATCTTAAATCAAAAGAGGCCATAAAAAATTATACACTTAATTCTCCCTAAATGCATCATCCTTAGAATCAATTTATTTTTCAACGATACAGTCGAGGTTTGCAGGAAATTACTGGCATTTACGGATTTTTTTTAAAGAAATACATTTAAAGAGCGAGTTTTTTATTTTACAGCTTAATATTAACGATTTGTATCTTATCAATAATAAAAAATATTGATTTAATTAAAGATTCGAATCAGTTCTTTAATTATTGCTTATTTGTGACCTTTTCTTATCAGTTTGACACAATTTTCAAGCGAAATAGTAAACACATATGTACATATATTTAAGATAATTTGATGATTAAATGTGTTTTCTTTCCTTTATATCATTAGCAAAAGTAAACTGCTGCCTTTTCGGTAGGCGTTTGATGATTTTATATAAGTATCTTTTATTAATGAGATTTAGATTACAAACATAAACATACAGATACATAAGCGATATGGAGTCTTCTGGTACACAAAAGATTATATAATATTAAAAAATTTAAGCTCCAAATGAATATCCTGTATTTTAATTATTTTTTTAGGATTTTTGTAAATTATTTTGAAACAACAGTTTTGGGACTTCAGGAATAAAGAAAGTTTTCTATTGGATTTAAGAGAAAATTTAAAAATGCCATTATTATTTTTTTAAATACAAATTTTTATTCTTTTTGCGTTATAAATCTACTTAAAAAATATTCAGGACTCTTGGGTACACAATTTTTTGTTATCAACGAAAATAAATATTCCCTGTAATATTGTTTTAATTTGTAAGATTAATGGGGTGATTCTGAACAAAAATGTTAGCCGTAACCGCGATGTTAAATTTGACAGTCACCCTGATGTCAAAAAACTTTACTGTAACTTAACAGTTATTTAAAATAACATTTTCGGTGTTAAAATAACATCGACCAAAATAATAATAATACATTAATGTATAATTGATCAAAATAATACATTCTATAGATATACAATGCATTTTAACACCGAAAATATTATTTTACATTGCCGTTAAGTTACAGCAAAGTTTACAGAATACCGTTTTTTGGCACCATTGTGACTGTCAAATTTAGCATCGCTGTTACGGCTAACATTTTTTGTTCAGAATTCAGAATTACCCCATAAAGGTGAAATATACCTCTTCATAAGCTACTTACAAATCACAAGAATACTCATGGCATAAACAAAGAAATTTAATTAAATATCAATAGTCGTATAATATAAACCATTACCGCAAACTGTATTTATGTAATTTATTGAGGTTTTCATCAATTTATATTTAATAAAACTTAAAATAATAAAAAGCCTATAAAACGGGAAAAATACTTTTCAACCATTTTTATTGGATTGCATAAATTAGATTATTGATTAAAAACACAAAATTAATAATGTCAGATAAAACCGTGGCTTCTTTGAACTTAAATTTATTAAAATTTCATTATTGTTGCAACATTTTTTAGATAAAACCACTAAAATCACGTTTAGTTTTAAATATATCTCAACCAATAAATATTATACAGGGTGAGCTAAAATGATTGTGGTCAATTCAAATTTCCCGCCTAAAAATCTGGGGAATTTGTTTGCTTCAAGTTCATAGTAACACAAAATCATGTCAAAATCAAAACAAAGTAACCAGACTTCACAAAAGCAGAGGTGTAGGTGTAATTTTTACGGTTGTGTCAAAACTTCAGATTTTAGAATTTGGTTATTGTGCCTTCTATTTCATTATCTTCAGTTTTTATCAAAATTAATTTGCGTAAATCTTTGTTTTGTGTTAGCATCTGCCTCGGAAATGAAGAAAAACATTTTCAATACTTGACATTTGCTGTGAAATTAGAGATTTTAGAAAAAAAATTTGCTACGCCAATGGATTACTAGGAGATTTTCTTTTTAAGATTTCATGTGTACCAACCTGTGTATTTCGTTGCCTACATATCAAACCACAATCATTTTAGCTCACCCTGTAATACCTATACATTATGACAAGAAAAACTTTGTAAAGCCCAATAGTCTTTTAGTGCTTAGGCTTAGGTAGAATTCATGTTTAATTTTTTGTCCAATCAAAATATACAAGATTCCTTTAATTAACTCTACTAATTTAACTTATTTTATCATTATGTTATATTTTAACAACTTTTCCGAAAATTACAGGTATATATTTTTTTATTATATTTTGTAAAATTAACAAAAAATATATACGGAGTCCATTTGAAAATAAAAATCGACCTGGCACCGCATTATTTCATTAAATTATATTTTGGACAGTAATTTATGGTGGCTAGATTGAAAATGAACACCCTGTATAAAAATTCAAAATGTAGGTAAATACCATGATTAGTAAAACTTTAGTAAAATCTTTAAATTTTTTATCAACCAACTTCTAATAGATATTAATTTTATTGTATTTTACCTACATGAACATAAATCGTCCTAATAATTTTATTATTAAAGTACAAATTCGTAAAATTACTAAATAATTTCAATGTTAATGTAATTAGAAAAATATAGATCAGAAATCACATAAGTAATTCAAAATATTACGTTGTACCTTATTAAAAAGTAGATTATGTAAACTAAGTGAATTATAATTGGTATACCTCCTTCATATTCGTAACTCAAATTAAAAAATACGCTACATAATAAAAACTTTCATTTCCGTTTTTTAGGTAACTTAAAACATGTTTGATAAAACCCAATATTTGCGCTAGAATTAAAGTTTCAGAGGACAACTATTAAACCTACTGTTCATCAAAATCTGATTATATCTTTTTTGCCAATAAAATTTAGTCATGCGCTTTTGTTAGTTTTATTTCTCTGAACAATGTTGGAAACCAAATAATTTCTTTAATTAAAAATTTGCATTCGATATTTTAACATAGACTACGTTTATCTCGTGTAACTCGATCCGGATTGAATTGAAAAGCAATTGACTCAGTCCGCATTTTTTGCGGTGATTATTTCGATGCTCACCATTGGTATTCTTTAAAGTGGAAGAGATACGAGGTCGGTTAAATTAAAAAAAAGGTGCGCATTTTTATAGCCATTAAAAATCTGAAAGAAAATTTAAGATATTTAAATTCATTGCAAAATTATAGCCAAAAATCTAAAGAAATGTGATTATAGAAAATAATTTATATTTTCCAAACCATTACTGCTACATCAATGAAATTTGGTACCTTTAAATTGTTGACTATTTTGAGTTAAATGACGTCAAAAAATAATTTTTTGGCCTCCTAGATTCGAAACCGCGATATTCAACTTTTTTTATTTCTTATGGCCGCCATATTGGATTTTTACCTCATCAGATAAAAAATAATAATACATTTCCAGATTGCTAATTAACATTAATGTGTTCCCTTAGAAAATGTGTTAAATTTGAAAATTTGTATATAAAACAAATGAAATCAATGTTTTATGAACAATTTCCATGGTTAACATAAAAATATCGCCTCAAATGAAACTTTAAATTTGGTCAAAATTCTAATAATAGCAAATACTTTAATCATTTTATTTGTTTAATATTATAAAGACACCTGTTATTTACATAAAATGCTTATTCCAGGTCATTTGATTATTTTATTTTCTTTATTATTAAATCAATTTTGAGGAGACATTTTTATGGTAACCATGGAAACTGTCCATAAAGCATTGCTTTCATTTGTTTTTATACAAATTCTTAAGTTTAACACATTTTCTAAAGGAACATATTAAAGTTAATTAGCAATTTGAGAATGTATTATTATTTATTATCTGATGATGTAAAAATCCTAAATGGCGGCCATAAGAAATAAAAAAGTTGAATATCGCGGCTTAGAATCTAGGAGGCCAAAAAAAATTTTTTTACGTCATTTAAAAGTACCAAATTTCATTGATGTAGCAGTAATGGTTTGGCAAATATAAATTATTTTCCAAAATCACATTTTTTGTTTTTTGGCCATAATTTTACAACGAGTTTAAATATCCTAGATTTTCTTTCAGATTTTTAATGGCCATAAAAATGAGTAACTTTTCTCTAATTTAACCGACCTCGTATCTTCTCCACTTTAAAAGATAACAATGGTGAGCATCGAAATAATCACCACCCTGTATACCCAGATTCTGGTCAAATCATTTAAGTTTAAAGGCCTTTAAATTTGTTATATGGGTTATAATCGACAATTTCCATGGTTACATTATTTGTGTCTAATTATACCCAGATTCTGGTCAAATCATTTAAGTTAAAGGCCTTTAAATTTAAATTTGTTATATGCGTTGTAATGGACAATTTCCATGGTTACCTTATTTGTTTCTATTTAAAGGCCTTTAATTTTGACCAGAATCTGCCTATAAAGGCCTTTTATTTTGACCTGGATCTGCCTAGTAAACAAGTAGGATTGGATTCACTTTCAGGATTCAGTTTAATAATCCAATCCTATAAAATCGTGGGATTGGACTTTGTAATCGCGATTGAATAAAAATTTGTAACGACATAAACGCGATTGACTAAACAAAAGTTACTAGTAAATTATATTATCGAAGTTGGCATATATTTGACTGCTTCAGCTGTTACTGTGATGCATTCATAATTGCAAAATACACGTAATTTTCTTCCAGTTTCCTTGTTTTATACGTTTTTAATTAACATAACCTCTTCAATAAAATACGAAACAACAGAGATAAAATCAAAGTGAACAGACCACAGACCACTAAAAGTCAACGCAAAAACTATTTTAGAAATTTTCTTTCTCTTTAGTTGGTAACTAGGATTAATCATGGATTGGAAAATTTAATCCAGACCAAATGAACTCTGTCGTGATAAATGCGTTGTTTACGTGATTGACTGAATCCCGTCATAATCTTATTTTCAATCCAATCCGGATCAAGTTAAGCGTGTAACTCATGACTACGTTTATCTCGTGTAACTCGATCCGGATTGGATTTAATAGGGATTGACGCGATCCGCATTTTTTTTCTCGAAATAAACACGTCGGATTGAATATTGAATTAGTGAATCCAATCCGACTTATTTATTTCGAAAAAAAAAAATCCGAATCGAGTTCCTCAAGAGTAATCATAATATAAAAATTGCATTATTAGATATTTCAAGAATAATAATCAATTTTTCTCCCGTAAGATTATTAGATACAAAAATTTTGTTGTTGTTTTACAAACGCTGTGATTGTTCAAAGAACACAATTTATTACTAAATTCAAAAACTGCTTCTATTTTGGGGCTTTGGGGGTTGGGGGAATAAAATAGTGTGATTTGTAAAAATTTCTGGAAAAAATCTATTTTTCTAACAGATTCAAGCAAAGAATAGGTTAGTCATGTAAACGTTTTAAAAATATAACTCACAAAAATATGCTAAAAACAACAACTAAATTTATAATGATGTGTAGACGATTATTTCGCCAAATCAGCTTCGTAAAAAAATTTAGGTTTATATTTGGGTTTAAAACTAGGCTTTGAAATGTTATTTTTTACATAATTAAAAAAAATATTTTAGCCAGACTCGCTTTTATCTAAAAATGTATATGTACATGAGCATTAATGAATACGTTTCAGAAATTCGAAAATTGTTAAAATTTTTTGCAGCTCCGCTATTGTAAATTCTGAAGTTGTAAAATTTATTAAACTTCCTCAAAAATAACTAAAAGAACTAGATACTTTTTGCGTTTTATTAAAATTTCTTGCATACACGTTTTTGATTAATGTATACTAAGAATTAAACCGGAATTACTTAAACATAAACAATAAACAAAATCATAAACCGTCAAAAAATAGAATTTCACTTACGCAAAAAGATTTAAAAAAGTAAGTTGCATCTTCCAAAAAATATAATAGGCACTAAACAATGAACACACAAAACAATACACAATGTTAGTGATGGCACAAGTTAAATGACGAAAAAGCTCACTTCATTCATCGAGGATAGTCATATCCACAATGCGACCAGAGAGTGATTACACGATAAAACATTGAACTGTTAATCAGTGTTTACAATTAGTGTCCACAGTACAAAACTACACAAAATAAGCGTTTCGCAATATTCTCAAAAATACCCACAAGATACTATTCACTATTCGCAGAGGTTTTAAAATTAGATAGTGCAGTCATTAACGTAATTCACAGGGATTGCCTTTGAATATATTCATCTAAATATACCTGGTATGTGACTAAGTGACAAAACAAAGACGCGGTTTTACAGAAATAAGAGTGTAGTTTAACTTTTCGGAACTAATAAGTTTAAACATTATGTAGTGAAATTAACAGGAAATAATTAAAAAACGAACTCGTAAATATCGAACGTATATAATTTTACTAGAAATTTCACTTTCAATACCAAAGCATGAAATTCCAGGCACCCGGCGTAAACTAAAAGTAAACACAAGTAATACTCCAATGTTAGACGTGATAGTAGTGGTAACCCCCACGATATGTCAGCAATTATTGCAGGAAACGTTCTAAAGACAAGCAAAAGTAAATTTCCTAATGCAGTCTCGTGAATGGAGAGGACGATGATCTTATCCTAAATCTGTTACAAGAAAAGGAAACAATTTTCGTCTTCGTTTTGTTACATAAAGTACTTAGGCGCCATCGCCCGTCCCAGTAATATGCTCGAGTACCATAAAATCATTAAGATAATTTCAAAATAGGTTTGTACTTTGGCAATAACAGCATTGACAATATACATAAATTTAATTATGAGTTCAAGTGGGAAAATTACTATGAGTAATTAAAACCTATCGGATTTCCAACTTTATCAGATTGTTGATAAAGTGAAATTACACTCGTATCAAAATATTGATTAATCGTTTGCAATAACCAAGATATGAAGTTTGACTAAATAATTTCAAATGTGATACTCGGGACGGGGGTAGGTAAAATACAACAAAAGTATGTAATGTACTTGAAAATACTTAGGTACTAAAAAATAGGACCATAGCCATACATTAAAAGTTAAAGGCTTTCCCAATATTATTAAAATTGTAGTTTATTCCGAAAGATCAAAAATTTATTAGTTTACTTTACTGATTCTTACAAGTCAAACCTCAAGCATGTTTATCTAGATTTTCGGAGAAAAGAGAGTTATCATTGATAAGTACAGTTGCTCCCAGCTGGAAGTAGGACAAAAGTAATCACGATCGCGTATTCTTTGTCCTACTTCCAGCTGGGAGCAACTTTACCTACCTACTCCCCCAGTATTTACCTGCCGATCTGATAACTTTAGGCGTGGTCACCTTAGAAAATAACATTATTCAAGGGAAGTCCCACTTTTTTCCCGCAATTTTTTTTATTAGATAGAACTCCTTAAAAAGTTAGATACAGTAATTTAAATTTTTGGAAATTAGGTATTTTGATTTGTTTCGGGGGCAAATAAACAAGAGGTTGAGCTTTATTCGGAGATTGTTGCTTTTAAGACGCCTCAATGCCAAATGCGTTTTTCCGATGTAAACAAACCGTTACCGTTCTTTTCTATATATTTTTTTTGTTTGCAAATAAATTCCAAACAACTGAACATACTTGCAAAGCAATTAATGTGAGATATACAGGGTGTTCCGTAAGTAATGCATAATAATGAAAGGGGTTGTTCAGGACACCAAAACAAGCAACTTTTGTTAATAAACCCATATTCGGAAATTAACCATTAAGCCAGGGTAAATAAAAAGATTTAAGGTAATTAAGTGAATTATTTAATAAAATTTACAAAAATTGTTCGAAATTTCGTGCATTTTGTTCAATGCACAAGGTTGCACGCTGGTTCAAAGATGTTCGAACCCTCTGGAATATCTCAGGAATGTCTTGGGCAATGGTACAAGCAGCCATAAGTCTTGCGAGAAGTTCTTCTTCTGTAGTAACAGGCGTCTCGTACACCAGACTTTTCAAATATCCCTAAAGGAAAAAATCTAAGCTTGTCAGATCAGGGGAACGTGCAGGCCAATTAACAGGTCCGCCACGACCAATCCAACGGTTGGGAAAAACTTCATCCAGAAATTGGAGTACATTTAAAGAAAAATTTGTGTCGTGTTTTTTTAAAAATCTGTTGTGCACGGTCCATTGTAAACACATGACAATAAATCGCAAACATTTATTTCCAAAAAAAAGAAAATAAAGCTATTTTTGTAAATTAAATTTAAAAAAGTTTGTCTCAACCTAGTGACTTAATGGTTAATTTCCGGATATGGGTTTATTAAAGAAAGTTGCTTGTTTTGGTGTCCTGAACAACCCCTTTCATTATTATGCATTACTTACGGAACACCCTGTATGATATGATAAAAAATTGTTTCTATTTTTTTGCAAAAAATCACAAAAAATCAAACTTTGGGAGTGTATTCTACACATTCAATACAAGGTAATAGTCTAAGCGGCGGCGACACTAGTTGTAAGTCTAGTAAGATAAAACTTTTCAAGGTCGTACATATAATTCGTTACGTCATTGAGGGGGGAACACAAAATTGCACTGCTGCCACGTGTAGACCGAACGCCACTATAAAAAAAAATTATCAATTTTTTTTTTTTTGTAATATCTAGTATCATAAAACTTCAGGATTCTGATTTCTTCTCGCGACAGGGGAGGATTAGGGGTATAAAAAAATGCGGTGCTGTCAGTCGGAGGCAGCAGGAAAATAAGAGATCCCACAAATTCGATTTTCAAAAATTGGCAACCACTTTTACTGAGGTCTCGTAAAAGTGGTTGCTTATTACTGACCTCTCGTAAAAGTGGTTGCTTATTTTTGAAAATGATTCCCACTTTAGGGGTTGCCCTAACCCTCCCCTGTCGCGAGGAATAATCAGAAGCCTGAAGTATCATGATACTAGATATTTAAAAAAATTAAAATTTTGAAAAAAAAAAAAAAAAAATTATAGTGGCGTTCGGTCTACACGAGGCAGCAGTGCCATTTTGTGTTCCCCCCTCAATGACGTAACGAATTATATGCAACACCTTGAAAAGTTTTATCACACTAGACCTAGTGTAGCCGCCGCTTCTACTATAAAAAAAACAAAATCTTGTTATCCAATTTTTATTAGTGTTCAAGTTATGGAGTTAAGTAGGCTTAGGTATAGCAGCTTATTTTTAATTCTTAGAACATTTTGAAATCTCCACGTGCCTGTAAACGTTTTCATGAGCACTAGCCTAATGGCTCTTATAGTTTTTTTATTAGAGCTGGAGCATTCAAAATACGTGGAGATATGCAAGTATTGCCAACTGTAATTTTTAAAACGCTATAACTCGAAAACTAATAACAATTGAAGACCTTGGTGCAAGAAGGAGGTAAGTCAACTTTTCGTAGTTCTGAGAAAATTGATTAAAACGGTTTACTTTTAAAAATTTTAATATATTATTAATATAATCAGCACAATATATTTGTTCATCCTCAAAATATTTACATACCCCTTTATGTAATAACTAAGTAAGGAAATATGTTCATTTTAAATTTTTTTTATTTGGACTTACCTCTTTCTTGCCCTAAATATCTCAAATGTTGATGAAAAGGCGAACAAATCTGGCCAAATCCATAGAAATAAATACTTTTTTAATTAATTTATTATGTAGAAATATCAAACAAGAATTAGCAACAAAAAATGGCCCTATAGTATCAATACTAATCATCTGATCCGGTAACACATCGTCAGTGTAATCTGTCTCATTAGTTTCTTAACCGTTAAATTTTAAGTTACGATAGTATTTCATTCAGTTTTCAGATGCATATTTTAATCTTACCCCATTATCACGTGGTCATTTTACCCCATATTTGCTTAAAATGGCTGCTAAGGATAAGTTAATGTTTAAATTAAACAACTAAATATTCATCATACTCACATCCTTTTTACACAATTCGATTGGGCTTTTAAAATTGTAAGTGTTGACGTAAAAAACTCATTTTGCCCCAAAAGTGGACTTACCTCCTTCTTGCACCAAGGTCTTCAATTGGCAATTGGAAACAACATTTTCATTTTTTTTTTACCTTGTATTAATGTGTAGATTACACTCCCCGAGTTTGACGCACTTCTCTCGACTCACCCTGAATACCACAAATAAAATAGTAAATCTTATGCTTAAGATTTTCTTTTATCGCTTTTAATCTACGCTTTGCGCCTTTCTACCTCATTAGACTCTCAAGAAAATTTATAAAATTATATCCATGTTTATGTTGAAATAGGATTTTGTCATCCAACAACAGAACAAGTATGAGATGCTCTCTTATAGTTATTTGTAGTATTCATAACGAAAAACTTTGAATAAATAACACGAAGCTTTAAATTCAAATATTTAACGTTCCTGTCTCTTTTGCCAATTACTGCCATAGGGGCGCTGCGGTAAAATTCGCTCGTCGCCATTAGTGCGCCACATTCCGCAAATTGTCGTCGAGGCGCAAACGTAGTTTTTTTATGGCTGAGAAAAAAATATTTGCTGGGAAAAGTGGGATAAATTTTACTTTTAGAAGAGTTGGTTTTTTAAACTTGTCAAAAATGTCAAAATAAATGATGATAAATGAATCCAATCATTAAAAAAAGTGTGAAAATAATTATTTTCGATTATATTTTTTGTGTTCTATTTTTTCATTAAATTTATCTGGATTCGATCAAGAAATTCTCTTTCTTCCTTATTCAATTATTCTATAGAAGGAAATGAGTTGGAATAAGATTTGTTCGAAGATTGTAAATAATTTACATTTTAAAGTGGTTTCGCTCGTAATTACATGCAAATGATGTTTTTTTGCAAAATAGGTACATAATAGGATCTATCAATACCTTAATTAAAAAATCACGCTACTGATAACTTTTCATTCATTCATAAATTAAAAAGAAATGCGTTGTATTTAATACTTAGAATATCAAACTTCCCTACCCCCAAAGAGATTTTATTTAAACGGCTACTATAAAATTAAAAAATGAATTTAAATTTTTTTTAGTAAAATTACTGGGATTTATTTGGATTTTCACCATTTACATTTTGCCTCCCCGCTAACTAAAATAACAATAATCTGGTTTAGTAAAATAGGATATAGGGTCAACGGATCAATTGATATAATCAAATTTATACATTGTGTGGGCAGGAAATTTATTGCACAAAATTTGCATTGTGATGCATGCTGCATCACGAAACTTCCTTGTTATATCTGCACAAGTTTTCATTTTTAATTAATAAAACTTCTTTACATTAGTTACAAAATTTTATGTACTTATATACAGAGTGTTTCTAAATATGTGCGAAAAAATTCAGCAGGCGATTCCTTGACCAAATCTAAGATAAAAGTAAAGAATAATATTTTTCTCATTTTTTAATTATGGAGTGTCAAACTTTCTCCAAAAATACATCCCCCCTGTATTTTATTTCGATATTTCATATTTTTATCTTGTTACGACTGTAATAACTGTTTCAATTATCATAAAAATAAAGAAGTTATACTCAAAAAATGGAAAAAATATAGAAAGTTTGACACCCCGTAATTAAAAAATAGAGCACTTTTGAGAAAAAAATTATTCTTTACTTTTATCTTAAAATTGGTCAAGGTGATTTTTTTCGCATATATTTAGGAACACCCTGTGTATTATAAGGCTCTTAAAAAGAGTTGAAAGTAATAAATATGATACAATACACAGTCTAAATAATAATGGGTAACCAAGAACTAAGATGATATTGGACCAGTTCAGACCTTATTCTAACGTGCAGCTGGACACAAAGTGTGTAGTGGGAATTTAAAACTGTGCAGTGGGAATCATAAAATTGTACAGTTAAAAAATTTAAAAAAAGCATCGAGAATCAAAAATCGAAGGTAGAATGCATCTTGAAAACCTAAAAAATCTGGGAGAATAGTATTTTACCAAACTCTAGAAATTTCAAATAAAGTAGTGTGATTGGGGAGGTTATCTAATTTGTTGATAAAAATATCATCTGTCTGAATTAATCTTCTTATTTATTGATTTTTATATACTTTTAGCGAGACCTTTAGTTACACACAACATTTTTATTTAGAGATTTCGTGTGACATTTTTCGGCCGAATAAGGAGCCAACTTGGAAAACGATTGAAAGCAAAAAAGAAAGAAATGAAACCTTACCGAAAAAAAGATGCTGGCCAAAAGAAAAAAAAACTTAATGATAAATTTCCATTTTGAACAAGGAGCAATATAGAAAAAAAAGGAGACACGTTAAAAATAAGTAGTAGGAGCCCTTCACAAGATCTACAAACAATTAAAATGCAATTTTACTTAATTAAGGTATTACTTTTTTGCACAAGTCGTCTATTTTAGTGTCATCATTTTTCTTTTAGTTTCATAGAAGGCTTCCCTATATCCCTATTCCCTATTTGTATATTCCATCCTATTTTAATGCCGTCTTTGGAGTGGACCTTTGAAGTATGTATTTCTTTCAATCTCATTTTAAAACATACAATATTTTAGAAAACTAGAAAATTGAAATTTCTTTTCCAAACATCGCAAATATTATACTTGGAACAATACATAACGCATAACATTAGATATTAATAGGTTATAATCTCCAAAACAGCAATAATTTTTTAACTAAAATAAATGTAATCATATTTTTCCGCAAGCAAGTTTTCTTCCACTTCCACTTTATTTTTATTACTGAAATATTATGTTCAATTTTATTTAAGTAGTGCCATAAATATTTAATAAAATTCTTGATTTAGATTTAGATGTTGATGTCGCAAAATAAATTCCTGCTGTTTTCGTTCCTTTTTGGTCTATACTCGTATTACACACGAAGTGCTTTCGTTTTATCGCAAGCTAATGTAGTATTGATTTAACATAGAAGCAGGTGTTGGAAATCGTGCCACTTGCAAAATTTCTGTTTTTGTGATAAATCTTTCTATACAATGAAATGTTTTGGCCTTTCGCGTGTTGTAATTTTATTATTTGCAACGTTTTAACAATTCGATTGGAATTACCGGAATTTGGGGAAATACACCGATCAGAATACAGGAAATGGTTTTATAGCAAGGATTAATTTATGATCACAATACAATAGGAATAATTTGGTAAAATAGTATTTGGAAACAACGCGATTTTGATTTTAAAATATCACAGAAACATGAATTAAATAGATTCGATTATTTTTAGAAGGCTTTTGATACCGGACACTCTTCATTTTAATAGAAATTGTGTATTTATTTTACTGAGAACATAATATTTTCATTTAAATAAGTAGGTATTAAAAATTTATAATAAAATATAAGATTTCTTTATAGGCAACTGCATTTTCTGGAGGTCTTCAATAACATCAAAATCCATTTTATATTTTATTCAGCATAAATAGTAAAGTATGATAAGGAAAAGGTTGGTCCTCGATTTATAGCGCCATTCAAACCCTTTCACAATCTTTCGTTGTAAGAGTAAGCTGAATCATGGAATTTGAATGTATTTTCATCTGAAGAATCACACTAGGAAGTAAATTGAGCATTCTTGCTTTTCAATAAATTTTCCTTTAATTCCACCCCTTCTCAAAACATAATATTTTGTTTTAGGTTTACTAATCATTCTGAAATTATTTGCAATATCGTAATCATTCTGCATAACTGACAAAAAACGCGCAGTAAGTATTTAAAATAAAATTGCTTTTTTGTATTTTACAATGGAAGATGGATACGATAAGAGAAACAGTTTATGTATTCATACTAATATGCTACCACCTAGTGACATTAGGTTTAACTTATTGGTTTACAGAGTTCTACAGTTGAAACCAATATTTCGTACTTCTTGAAACGCTCCAAACAAACGTCTGGTTATTATTTTAAATATTTAAATTGAGACCATTAAGGTGCCGATTTGAATTATTTTTAAAATAAATTAATGGCCACCTTTCGGCTAGTCCTAGAACACCATAAAAATCCTGGTGCCGGAAGTTTTGGCGATACGCAAACACTTTTGAAAACTGGCTCAATTATTGTATCCATACTCCATGATTTTACAAAATAAAATTGCTTTTTTTGTATTTTACAAAATCAAATCAAAGTTTTTTAATTACAATTGCTTATACAGGGTGGCCCACGACGAGCTATCCAGGGCATATCTCGAAAACGATTAATACGATCTAAATGAAATTTGGTACATTACTATAGTTTCAGACAGGGTCCATTTTAGTATAATAATAATTTACTTCCGGTTTATTGTTTCCGGTTACTTGACATCAACTTTAAAATATTTAATGGAACACCCTGTATATTAATGCGTTTTTGAGAAGATTATTTCAATACAAATTTAACGATACCATGTTTTATTTTAAGGTAATGGGAATATCCTCAATTTAACTAAAAATAAAAAATATTTTATTGATAAATGATAATTGTTTGAAATACAAAAAAAATATTCTAGCTAACAATTATGAACAAAAACTGGCCAATCTGGAATTTAAATGTAGGTGAACAAATAAAAATAAATAAAGATGAAATTTACATTTACAACTGCCTCATGTTGCTGTTGTGCACATGAGCATTGACTTATTTTTGATATTTTTGGCGTTGGATTGTCGAGTGGTCTTCTGTTGTTTTTCAAAATTATTCCAAAATGCCTACTCATTTTACTTATGATGAATATGTAGACATGCTCCTTGTTTATGGCGAATGCCGAAAAAATAAGAGACTTGCTCGAGATGTGTATAGAATTCCATATCCAAATCGTATAGCTCCAAATGAAAATACTTTTGCCCACATCGAAAATAAATTACGAAATGGTTCGCTACCAAATGGCAAACTGGCAACACCTAGAAGACAATTAATTCAAACGGAAAACAACATAATTAATATTTTGGCTTATGTTCAAGTGAACCCACGTGCATCCACCAGACTTCTTTCACAAGAATTAGGATTAAGCAGAACTCTTATTCAAAGAGTGCTAAAAAATAATAAGTATCATCCCTACAAAATACATTTAGTGCAAGGTTTAATACCGGGTGATTTCGAACGAAGATTAAATTTTATTGCTGAAATATCAATTAAACTTGAACATGATCCATTTTTCCTTAAAAATATTTTATGGAGTGATGAATCCAAATTTCATAACAATGGTTCTGTTAACCACCACAACAGTCACTATTGGTCACCCGAAAATCCGCACTGGGTCAAAGAAACAAATTTCCAGCAAGTTTGGAGTATAAATGTATGGTGTGGTTTATTCAAGTTATGGGCCCCTACTTTTACAATGGTACATTGACTGGTCCCAGATATTTAAATTTCCTCCAAAAAGTACTTCCAGAATTGCTAGAAGATATTCCACTAAATGAAAGGGCTGAAATGTGGTGGCAACAAGATGGTGCTCCCCCACATTTTTCTCGTCAAGTTACGGAATACCTTAATGTTACCTTCCCAGAACGCTGGATTGGCCGCAATGGTCCTATAAATTGACCTGCGAGATCACCAGATCTTACACCCCTAGATTTTTTTCTGTGGGGATACTTAAAGGAAATCGTGTATACCACACAACCTCTTGACATACAAGACTTACAGAACAGGATCATGGAAGCATGTTATAGAATTACACCAAATATGATTAGAGCGTCTTGCACCAGGAAGTCAATTTGAACAACTCTTATAGTAGTACGTACTGTTGGTAAAATTTTGTTCATAATTATTAGTTAGAATAATTTTTTTTTGTATTTTGAATAATTTTTATTTAACAATAAAGTAATTTTTTATTTTTGTTTAAACTGAGAATATTCCCATTACCTTAAAATAAAACATAGAGTGTATGGTATCGTTGAATTTATATTGAAATTATTTTCTCAAAAATGCATTAATATACAGGGTGTTCCATTAAATATTTTAAAGTTGATTTCACGTAACCGGAAACAATAAACCGGAAGTAAATTATTATTATACTAAAATGGACCCTGTCTGAACAAAAATTTTCCTATGAACTATTATGTTTTTTCGACTCCTTAAAAAGTTACAGCAATTTTAAAATTGATAAATTTTCATGATTTTTGTGGAACACCCTGTATAATAATCTTTCTTAATATATATTTTTTTATTTAAATCAATTTTTATTTGGATCTTTTCTTTGCCAAATTAGTTTTTTTGAACATTATTGGCTGTTTTTAAAATAAGTAAACGACAGGTTAAAGTTCCCTCAATAAAATTTAGCATTTTATTGGCTTAAAGATATACAAAATCCAAAGCATACTTGATTTAAATAAAAAAATTAAAATTAAATAAAATTTATACAGGGTGTCCCACAAAAATCATTACATTTATTAAATTTTAAAATTGCTTTAATTTTTTAAGGAGTCGAAAAAACATAATAGTTCATAGGAAAATTTTTGTTCAGAATGACATTTACTATCTAAAAAAATTTTTGCTGGAAAAAAAGTGAGACACCCTGTATATAAATTGGATAAAAAGAATACTTTATTTTTTAAACTTTTATATTGAAATATCCAAATCTTTGCAAGTTTTATATTATTTTCGAAATCTAATCGTTTAAATTTCTACATATATTTATGTATAATGTATGTTGGAAAATTGCAAATTGTTAACATTATAATCGGTTGTTCATTGCTCCTTGGAAATGTAGCCGATTTTGCTCGGTTATTATCTCTTGTAATTCACATAAATAAATTTTAAAATTTACAATGTACTTATCTTTACTGAAGACGTTGGGGATTATTTTATATTTTCTTTTATTCGTAATTTTGCTCATAATACTAAATTCCGTATGGGAAACAATAAAAAACTGGCTTGATTTTTGTAGTTACATATAACTGTAAAATACAGCATTAAAATATGCTCAAACATCAAGCAAAATTTTTACAGCTCATTCCGTTAAACATAAAACAGTATAATTAAAGTCTTTTTCGTAATAAACCTTTATAAATGTAACTGAAATTATAGCCAAAATAAAAAAGAACTTTAAAAATGGCTGGGAAAATGATTAAAACTAAAAATACCATTATTTACAATGATAATTATTATTTTAAATAGTTGTTAATTAGTAATATTTGCTTAAATTTGTAACATTTAGACATATTAAAGCAAGATATAAAACAATTATAGCGTGTTAAACTATACGAGGTTGTTTCCGCCGAAAATGGTTATTTTATTGTTTGTTGGTAATTTGCGATAAGTTTTGTTGTTTGTTATAATAATCTAGTTATCTTAAAAAAAAAGATATATAAAATGTCATAATAACTCAATAGTTTGTACAAAATACACTTATTTTAGAAAATAACAATTATTTTCTTTTACAAAATAATCTTTATCCTATAATCCATCAGTAATTTTTTAAAGAGTGTTTTTGACCTATACTACGGTGTAAAGACCCACTCGCATCATTTGGTCCTTCGAACCGGATTTGGATAAAGATTATATGGTTCATCATCAATAAACAAGCCAATCTGCATGTCCAGAAGAGGATTTGTTACTGCTAGTCCAGAAAACAATTCTTCAAGATTCAACAGTCGTCAGTTCATCGAATATTTTCCATGTGAGCACCAAAATAGTTTTTAATTTGATATTGCTTATTATTTGTACCACTTACATTAAATTAAATTAAATATGAGTAATGCCGAAAAATTAAAGGTATTAAAGGGAAAACGTGGAGTTAAAAAAGGTGAATTAACGCGATTCATAAATTTTTTAATAAAATTTAATGCTTCTGAAATTGACACAATCGAATTGTCAGAAAATGATTTATCACAACTAAAAACGCGACTTTTAAATTTAAATGTCGTTTTTGAACAATTTAACAGTATTCAAGAAGAAATTGATCTTCTAATAGATTCAAATGAAAATTATGATATTGAAAATTCCGAAAGGGAATTATTTGAAAATCAATATTATGAAGCTATTGCTCAAGCAGATGTATTAATAAAAAATGCTTCCAAAACTACAATTTTAAATTCTAGTATTTTGGAAGTTGTTAACAAAAGTGATACCATTTCGAAGGAGTTTGACATTAATGCTTCCCAATCAGTCAAATTTCCTGAGATACGTTTACCTCAATTTAATGGGGATTTTGATAATTTTTTATCATTTCGTGATCTTTTTTCGAGTTTAGTTCATAACAACGAGCGTATGACAAATCTTCAAAAATTACATTATCTAAAAACTTCTTTAACGGGAATCGCTTTAGAATTGCTGGATAATATTGAAACAAGTTCAGATAATTATGAGGAAGCATGGAATACATTGTGCGAAAATTTTGAAAATAAGGAAATTTTAGCACAAAATCATTTTGATAAAATACTTAATGTAAAAACAATTACACAAGAATCGTCTTTTGAAATTCGTGCATTGGTACGAATTATTCAAAATAATTTAAAATCATTAAAAATATTAAAATTGCCTATAGAGAGTTGGGATTTTATGATCATACATCTTACTAAGTCCAAGTTAGATGCAATAACTCTTCGTGAATGGGAGAGCTTTAAAAAAACAGGGGAATATCCGACCTTAGATGAATTTATTAATTTTTTAAAGGATAAGGCTAATATGCTTCTTAAAATACAATCCTTACCAAAAAATAATTTTTCTGATGGTTCCTCTACTTCTGAAAAGCACCAATCATTTAAAAATAAGAAATTCCAAACATCTAATACATTCATATCGACATCTGAAAATTGTTTGCATTGCAATGGTGCACATAAAATTTATATTTGTCCTGAGTTTCTTAAATTAAATTCAAAACAAAGGTACAATAGAGTAAAGGTACTTAAGCTCTGTACGAATTGTCTTTATCAAAATCATTCTAATCGCGATTGTAAATCAAAATTATGTAAATTTTGTAACCAAAGGCATCATACATTGTTACATTTTGATAAACCCAAGCCAAAACGTATTTCTGAAACTTCAATTAATGAGGTATCTACAAATGATAAAGAAGGCATACAAAGGGTTTTATCAAATTCGACTTCTAATATTCAAAATCAAATGCTATTATCAACTGCAATAGTTCTTGTGGCGAATAAAAATGGATATCTTGAATCGTGTAGGGTTCTCTTGGATTCTGGATCACAATCCAATTTTATTACTGCGGAATTTGTTACTAAATTAGGTTTAAAACAAGATCCCGTTAACATCAATGTTGTTGGAATTAATCAAATTAGAACTAATTTCAAAACAAAATGTGAAGTCGAAGTTACGTCGCTTCAAGATGATTTTTCGTTTAATATGTCTTGTATAGTTATTCCTAAAATATCTGATGATCTTCCAAATGTCATATTTAATTCTACAAGATTAAATATTCCAAATCATGTTGCTTTAGCAGATCCTGAATTTTACAAACCTTCACAAATTGACATGTTAATAGGTGTTGAAATATTTTGGCATCTTATAATCTCTGGTAAAATCGAATTGGGTTGCAGTTTACCAATTTTACAAAAAACTAAGCTTGGTTGGGTGATATCTGGTTCAATACCTTCTACTCGAATCCATATGACTATTTGTAATTTTTCTACTGATACTGTTCAAGATCAATTAATGAAATTTTGGGAAATAGAGGAAGTGTCACCTCAGACAATTCTTTTTGATGATTGTGAGCAACATTTTATTGCTAGCACAAGAAGGGACATTTCAGGTAGATTCATCGTTTCAATTCCATTAAAGGACGATGTATCTAAGTTAGGTCATTCCAAAACTCAAGCAATTAATAGATTTTATTCCATGGAAAGAAGATTTCATTCAAATTCAAGATTAAAGCATATGTATATTGAATTTATGGAGGAATATAAAAATCTAAATCATATGACTAAATTAAAAAATCCAGAATTCATAAAAGATATTTATTATTTGCCTCATCATGGTGTCTTAAAAGAATGTAGTATCACTACCAAATTACGTGTAGTTTTTGATGCATCATGCACCACTTCAACTGGAGTTTCTTTGAATGATATTCAATCAGTTGGTCCTATCATTCAAGAAGATATTTTTTCAATTTTGTTACGATTTAGACGTCATTTAATAGCGTTTTCAGCTGACATTGGAAAAATGTATAGACAGGTATTAATTAATCCAGAGCAACGTCATATGCAGTGCATTCTTTGGTGTGCAGATCAATCACATCCTCTCGAAACGTACGAATTAAATACAGTTACTTATGGTACGGCTTCAGCTTCATTTCTAGCAATTAGATGTCTTCATCAATTGGCTAAGGAGAATCAAGATAAATTTCCTGAAGTTTCGGAAATAATAAAAAGAGATTTTTATGTGGATGATTTACTTTCTGGATCGGAATCATCATCTCATGCTATTTTTTTAATTCAACAAATTTCTGATGTTTTAAGTCAAGGTTGTTTTGATTTACGCAAATGGATTTCTAATGATCCCGAAGTAATTAAAATATTTTCAAATAGCAATGATAGTATAAAAATAATGCCCATAAATTTTGGTGAATGCGCTAAAACTCTTGGGGTATATTGGAATCCCGGTGAAGACGTTATACAATACAAAATACCTGAAATAAATTTACCAACAGAAATTTGCAAAAGAACTATATTATCTACAATTTCACAAATATTTGATCCATTAGGGTTACTTGGTCCTGTTATAATTGTGAGTAAGGTTTTATTGCAACAACTTTGGTTGGAGAAATTGTCTTGGGATGAACCTGTTTCTTGTAATATAAGGAAAAATTGGGTAGATTTTATTTCCAATCTCATGTCATTAAATTCTTTCCAGATTCCTAGGCATGTCTTGTTAAAAAATACTGTTGCAATAAATATTCACGGTTTTTCTGATGCCTCCACTACAGCTTATGGAGCCTGTATTTATATACAGAGCATTAATGATCAGGGTAAATCAAACATAAAGCTTTTATGTGCAAAATCTAGGGTGGCACCAATAAAATCCACAAGTATTCCTCGCCTTGAATTGTGTGCATCTTTAGTCCTTTCAAGATTGGTAAATAAAGTAATTAAATCTTTAAGTTTGAATAATTTAATTAATAATTGTTATTTATGGACAGATTCATCAATCGTTTTATATTGGTTAAGGTCAAATCCTTCTAGTTTAAAACAATTTGTGGGTAATAGAATAGCGGAAATTCAAAACTTGACAACCAATTGCAAATGGGGACACGTCAGGTCCAACGATAATCCTGCGGATTTAATTTCCAGGGGTGTGACTGCTAAGGTGTTAGTTGATAGCCTCTTATGGTGGAATGGTCCATCGTGGTTAATGTCAGATACATCAAAATGGCCAACTTTTCTCAGATCTCAGATTCCAAATGATTTACCTGAGATGAAAACAAATACAGTATTGATCGCATCCATCAGTTATACTTTCGAAATCAGTCTTCTCAATAAATATTCCTCTTTTATTAAATTGCAAAGGGTATTCTCTTTTATGAAGAGATTCTTACATAATTGTAAAATCCCAAAGCAGAATCGCATTTTAGGGCCAATATCGGTAATTGAACTTAGAGATGCTACTAATCAATTATTTAAAATGCATCAAAAAATTTCTTTTAATGCGGAATACAAATTTCTCAAAAGAAGGAAAATAGTACATCATTCGAGTAAAATTGCCAAATTAAATCCTTTTATTGACGATCTTGGTTTAATTCGCGTAGGTGGTAGGCTAGAAAATGCCGATTTGCCTTTTAATAAAAAGCATCCAATAGTAATTGATGCTAAACAAGGGTTTATCAAAATACTTTTTAATTATTATCATAAGAAATATATGCACGCTGGTCCTCAGTTGCTTCTTTCAAATATTCGTGAATTATTTTGGCCTATTGGCGGAAGAGATCTTGCTAGAAGAACATGTCATGAATGTATTAAATGTTTTAAGGCCAAGCCAATTTCAATTGATCAATTTATGGGTAATTTACCAAAAAAGAGGTTAATTCCAAATTTACCTTTTACTATTTGCGGAATAGATTATGCAGGCCCATTTCAAGTCAAAGATAGAAAGGGACGTGGGTGTAAACTTAGCAAGGCATATGCTTGTTTAATTGTCTGTTTTAATACTCGTGCAATTCATATTGAACTTGTTTCAAATTTAACCACAGATTGTTTCATATCTGCATTAAAAAGATTTATCTCAAGAAGGGGTCTCCCTGCTGAAATATTTTCTGATAATGGTACCACATTTGTAGGGGCAAATAACGAAATGCGCGAATTAATAACATTTTTAAAAACTAACCAGTTAAATTTTCAAAACGAAATATCAAAGTTAGATATTAAATGGCATTATATACCTCCTCAAGCACCTCATTTTGGAGGTCTTTGGGAAGCAGGAGTACGTTCAATGAAATTTCATATGAAACGCGTAATAGGTAATTGTTTACTTACTTATGAAGATTTAAATTCTGTTCTGGTGCAAATAGAGGCAATATTAAATTCTAGACCCATTGGTCCACTTTCTATGGATCCTTCAGATTTGAATCCTTTAACTCCTTCGCATTTTCTTCTTGGGCGTCATCAAAATGCATTACCGGAAATGAATTTATCTTCAATTCCTGAGAATCGGTTAAGTACATACCAGCATTTGCAAAAACTTCGTCAAGATTTTTGGATAAGATGGTCAAAGGAATATTTATGTGAACTTCAACAAAGAAAGAAGTGGAACAGGTCCAGCAAGATCATCAAAATCGGGGATTTGGTTTTAATAAAGGATGATAATCTCCCTCCTCTATTTTGGAAATTGGGACGAATCATCGAGGTTTTTAAAGGAAAAGATGAAGTTGTTAGAGTAGTTTCCATCAAAATCAACACTGGTGTTATAAAACGTGCGGCCACCAAGATTTGTCCGTTGCCTACATCTCAGAACTGTGAATAATTTTTTGAAAACTTTCATTTTCAAGGCCGGGAGTATGTTTCCGCCGAAAATGGTTATTTTATTGTTTGTTGGTAATTTGCGATAAGTTTTGTTGTTTGTTATAATAATCTAGTTATCTTAAAAAAAAAGATATATAAAATGTCATAATAACTCAATAGTTTGTACAAAATACACTTATTTTAGAAAATAACAATTATTTTCTTTTACAAAATAATCTTTATCCTATAATCCATCAGTAATTTTTTAAAGAGTGTTTTTGACCTATACTACGGTGTAAAGACCCACTCGCATCAGAGGTCCTTGAAACGTTCTATTTTGCTACCTTGTACCTCGTTATTAATTTATTATTTTATAATAACTATAAATATTACGTGTCTAGAAACGAGCTTACCTCTTCTGGTTAAATAACATTAAAAAATAATTAATTATTATTTTTAAAGAAGCTTACCTGAAACAAAAAAAAACGGATTATTTGCGTGAATTCCTTTTAAAACATTATGTACAATAAATAAATTACGAAAGAAATAATATATTTATTAACCTGTCATTGTAAAAATAATTTATGAGTTGCCCTATAATAAAAATTTTATTTTTTTATTAGTAGGTATATTTTAGAAAAAAACAAGCTTTTAAATTCTTAAATTCATAAACAACTATAATACATTAAATTTATAAAAATTACTAAAAATTTAATTAAAAATATGGTAGTGTTTTTGAAAGGATAAAGTACCTAGTTCATTGAAACAAAATTTAAGATTTGTCATCAAGTTAAATGAAAATATAATTAATGAATCACTGGATTATATTCGTCCTGCGTCCTGCCAGATTAATGCACTCAAGCAATACAAATATAAACCAATGTAGGATTTCCGTTTGATTTGGGTGTTTCGTGTTTCAACTATAATTGATTAAAATAAACAAAAAAACGATCAATACAAAGCACTGAATTTATAAATAATTTATCTTGGGTTAGATGTATGTAAATAAAACATAAGTCTTAAATGTGATCACCAGACATACATTTTAACTGAATAGAAATTATTTATTTGGGCTCAACAAATTCATACAATTTTAATGAGAGCAATAAAGGCTGCTATAAATTTTGTAGACAAGAATTTTTAAAAATAAACATCTTCTTGTTAAAATTTAAACCTACTCCTGAAATATTTATATTTATGTGACTGAAATGATAGGTATTGCTACTTTTTAAAATTAAAAACAATAAGAAAAGCTTTTGCTTTTAACACTTACGTGTATTAAAAGTGTGATCGATACTGAACAGTTTTCTTTGTTTTAAAAATAAAATATGAAAACGGAGCTATTTATTTTCAACTTTTCTGAATTAGATTTTATAGTCTTGTATTATACAGGGTGCTGGGAAAGGTGATCTACAGCAACCGCTGCGGTAGGTAAAGGTTGAACGACTTTTTAAAAATTTCAGTTTTTCATTCAATCTAATCAAGTTTTTTGGTAAAAAACCTCCGTGGGAATAATTTAGACCAAAACTTTTTTAGATTTCATTTAAAAAACTTTATTTCTACCCCTGTTAAAAATAAAATGTGGTGGAAAAAATGGCGAACGGTGGATGAATAATTTGAATGAAAATTGACATTTTTTAAAAGCCGATCAGAAGACATTTTTGGTACCGATACCTAACGTATTCTTTTGAACATTTCCCAACATAATCTACATCGACTGAAGGGCCTTAATTAAGGCCTTTAGTCGAACTATTGGATATCATGAATCACCAAACTACTGGAACCTTCAATTGTGAAAAAAAAATAATCTACATGCTTCTTCTATACGGTTAATAATTTTTTTTTTCGATTTCTAACAGGAATTGATAACAATGTCCTTGATATGACCCCGAAGAAAGAAATCAACTGGTGTTAAATCTGGCAATTTTGCAGGCCGGGAATTTTACCTACACGACCAATCCATATATTGAGATAATTTTCATCCAACCAAGCACGAACATTTATAAAATAATGCAGAGGAGCCCCGTCTAATTGGAAACACACATTATTTATTTGCGCCAAATGAATATTATCCACAGTGCCTTCAACATTTGTTTGCGGAAATTCTAAAAAGTTCTCTCCCGTAAGTCTGTTTGGAATAATTATTGGACCAGCCGATTACCTAATCTATTTCAGTCCATATGTTCATATTGAAAAGGTGTTGATTGAAAACTTTGTATAGTTATAACAATGGGATTTACACTCAAATAATGATAATTTTCCTTGTTAAATATACCATCTCTACTAAAATTAGCTTCCTCTGTCCAAATAATTCTTGATGTAAAATGAGGATCACCACCAATTTGTTGCAGCAACCAGTTACAATAAATTACTCTATTTTCGTGGTCTTGTGGAAGCAACGCTTGTACCTTTATGTAAAGAAAAGGGTGTAATCCTTCATTGTTCAAAACATCCCAAATTAATTTTCTTTCCAACCCCAATTCTTGCAGAATAATCCCTGTACTTCATTTTTGGTTCTCTTCAATGATCACCTCTTCCGTTGCTACGTGTCCACGTATTACCTCAATTTTGCAAAATAGTCATAAATGATCCTACCTCTCTCAACCCAACCCACTACGTAATATTAGGTGCATGTCTGAGTATTCAATACTTGTATACCTTTTGGAATTTATTTTTATTAGAAATTATTTTTATAAGAATTTAATTCAAAATTATTGATTTAAGGTCATTAATGTTAACAAACAACTTCTCACCTTGGCTACAAACTTTATTGGTAATTAGATAGCTTGATAAGTAAATCATCTTGCCATATTTTTGCAAAAAAATTACTTTTAACAGTTAATTAACTTGACAGTTTAAAGAAAACTTAAGAGTTCTTTGAGGCTATTACGTTAATAGCGCACCTATTTTTTCACAAATGGTGTAAACGTATATAACATGTAAGGCTCAAAATATACCCTAATGTTTTCTCGTTTTTGATGCTATTTTTTTTATTCTAATCTAAAGTGAAACACTAAAAAAAGTGGAAAAGCTTTTTATTCCTAACGTTTATAGGTATTTAAACAACAAGTGAGGTAATAAGGGCGATTAAAAAGATAGACGTTTGCTGTCGAGCTTTTTAATCGGCCATTACCTCACGAGTTGGATAAAATACTTTTCCCCGTTGACCGCTTCTCGCTAAAACTAAACAAAAGTCATTTTATTTCTTCAAGAAATTAAATTAGTAACTCCCGCAGAAATCAAAGGAGAAATTAAGAATAACATAAACCGTAAAAAGGCACCAGGATTTGACTTAATAACCGGAGAAATTCTGCACCAGCTGCCTAGAAAAGCCATTGTTAAAATAACTAACCTAGTAAATGCTGCATTCAGATTAAAATACGTACCCAGCTTATGGAAAATCGCGGAAGTTATAATGATACCAAAGCCTGGAAAGCCACCCCATGAGAAGACATTCTACCGACCAATATCGCTTTTGCTAAGTCTGTCAAAACTCTTTGAAAAATTACTACTTAAAAGGCTTAAACTCATCATAGAAAACAAAAACTTAATCCTCAATCATCAATTCGGGTTTAGGAATAAACATTCGACGATTGATCAAGTCCATAGAATAACGAACGTAATCGAAAAAGCGATTAAAGAGAAAAAAATCTGCTCTGCGGTCTTCCTAGATGTGGCAAAGGCCCTTGACAAGGTCTGGCATGAGGGACTTATTTATAAGTTAAGATCTACTCTTCCAAAACAATTCTCAAAACTACTGGAATCCCACATAACCGAAAGATTCTTCACAATTAAACAAGAAGACGTCTACTCGACCACAAGGGAGTGTACTTGGACCAGTTCTATATTTATTATACACATCTGATCTCCCACAGCAAGAAAATAAAATATTAGCAACTTTCGCAGATGATACTCCCATACTATCGGTTGGAGATACCAATGAGGAAGCAACGCAGGTGTTACAGTCGGCCATAAACCAAATTGAAGATTGGACGAAAAAGTGGAGAATTACCCTAAACAAAGATAAATCAGTTTATATAAATTTCACCAATAAATGAATCCAAAATATTCCAGTAAATATAAATATCACATAGTGCCCTATGCAAACACAGCTAAATACCTTGGTATGACGTTGGATACAAAACTTCGTTGGAAAGCTCATGTCAAAAAGAAACTACAAGAATTAGGACTCAGATATAGTAAAATGTATTGGCTAATAGGAAGAAATTCTTCTTTATCCATTCATAATAAACTTTTTGTTTATAATAATAAACAAATTCTAAAACCAGTTTGGACGTACGGAATTCAGTTATGGGGCTGCACAAAACCAACTAACATAGATATAATACAAAGGTTCCAAAATAAAGTACTAAGAAACATCGTTGATGCTCCATGGTACATCAGAAATAACGATCTTCACAGAGATCTACACGTAGAGCCTGTAGTCAATGAAGTCCAGAGGTTCGCCCAGAAACATGAAGAAAGACTACACAAACATGAAAATAATGAAGTCATGCAACTCCTCGACAACATAAATCTAGTAAGAAGACTGAAGCGAACAAAACCATTTGAATTAGTGTAATTACTAGTGAAAAGCAGAGTCAGTGCAAGTGTAAGTGCGCAATAAAATAGTGTATTAATTCAAACTATGATAAACTAAAAAAAGCTGATGGGTGAACTCTTAGTTCAAATTTTTCATTTAATAAGTTATGTTAAAATAAAATTGTTCATTAGTTTAATTGGACTAGATTGTAATACCATAAAGCTATGTAATGTAATATGTTTTATTTAAATTAAAAAAAATCTTCAATTTTAACCTATGATTTTTAAAATATTGACACTGACATTTATCATTTTTATTTAACTGTTAAAAGATTTGCGTCGGGGAATGTATATAAAATCGTATTGTAATATATGGTCACCTTGGAAACATAAAAAATAGTTATGTAATGAAATGTCATTTAGGAATAGAGGTAATTACTTTATAATTTTCATATTTCAGAAATGCTCGACAGTAGAAAGCAAGTGGATGTGATCTATACAGACATGACTAAGGCATTCGATCGCATACAACATCATCTTCTCCTGGATAAACTCTGTGAATATGGAACTAAACATAATATTGTTAGAGTGCTTGAGTCATACTTGAAAGAGCGTACTCAAATTGTAGAATTTCAAGGTCTTAAATCTTTTCAATACATAGCGACAAGTGGAATACCTCAGGGATCTAACCTGGGTCCCCTGCTTTTCAACGTATTTATAAATAGTGTTTGTGATATATTTACATGTTCAGTTTTACTATATGCGGATGATCTGAAGATTTATAGGGTAATTGAGGATGATAATGACTGTGGTGTACTTCAGGAAGATATTGATGAATTCGTAAAGTCGTGTGAATGTAATGGTCTTGACCTAAATGTTAATAAGTGTTGCGTTATGTCCTTTACAAGAAAACCTGTAATTGTCCATAATAATTATAATATTAAAGGAGTTTTGCTCAACAGAGTTTCTGAGTTTAAGGATCTTGGTGTGATTTTTGACACAAAACTAACTTTCAATCTACACATAAATCAACTTCAGAAAGATTGTAACCGCATTATGGGTTTTATTGTTAGAACTGGTCGTGATTTTAGATCAACTGAAACACTTAAGATCCTTTTCTCAGCCTATATTAGAAGTAAACTAGACTACTGCGCTCTTGTATGGTCACCTTGTTATTTAAAGTATATTAACATACTTGAATCTATTCAAAAACGTTTTCTGCGTTATTTGTATTACTTCAAGTATAATCAGGATCCTTCGGATAGTGTATCTTACCTCAATCTGTTGGATGAATTTAATTTTAAGAGTGTTGTGAATCAACATATGATAATTGCAGCTTCCTACTTACATAAACTGATTCACAACAATATTGATGATTCTCAAATATTATCCCAACTACAATTCAGGGTGCCACAATTTTATGTTAGAAATTGCCGTACTTTTATATGTAATATACCGCATACTAGTTACTTCACTAACTCTCCTGTTTATAGAATGTGTTCAATTTATAATGAACTTAATGTCGATGCTGATATTTTTGCCTTAACCTATCTCAGTTTAATCACATATTAGGAAATGTTATTTAAAACGCGTTAAGTGTTGAGCTCTACGAATATTTTATATTTTATTATATTTTATTATATTTTATTATATTTTATTATATTTTATTATATTTTATTATATTTTATTATATTTTATTATATTTTATTATATTTTATTATATTTTATTAAATTTTATTTTATTATATTTTATAATTTAATAATGTTAATGTTACATTATAATTATTTACTATTCTTGTTGTTTATTAATTACTGTTATACTTGTTTATATTTACTCTGTCATTGGCCCTTGGGCTGTTGGGTGAATAAAGATATTATTATTATTATTATTCATTTTGATTGCAGTAATGACAACTTATGATTTACGATTTTAGAATAAAATCTCTAAGCATAAATAGACCTTATAGAGACTTTATGCTCCCAGATTTCAGAATTACGATTTAAAATTTCTGATTTGCCATTTCTTAAAACAGGGAACATAAATCCTACAATTTTAAAAATTTTTAAATCTTAAATCGTTGAGCATTGATAGACATTAAGTAGCGCAACTATAAAAATAACTTTTCCAAGAGTCCATTTTGACCCTGCCATGGCAAGTGTTAATAGGCAGATTCTGGTCAAATCATTTAAGTTTAAAGGCCTTTAAATTTAAATTTGTTATATGGGTTGTAATGGACAATTTCCATGGTTACATTATTTGCTTCTAATTAAAGGCCTTTAACTTTGACCAGAATCTGCCTATTAATACCCAGATTCTGGTCAAATCATTTAAGTTTAAAGGCCTTTAAATTTAAATTTGTTATATGGGTTGTAATGGACAATTTCCATGGATACATTATTTGTTTTAAATTAAAGGCCTTAAATTCTGACCAGAATCTGCCCATAAGACCTAAGACTTTAGATTTAAAATTTATTATTTAACATTTGTTAAAACAGGGTGCATAAATCATACAATTTTCTAAAATCTTAAATCTTTGAGCATAAATAGACTTTTAAAGATATGGTCAGATGGAATTTTTTAAATATTTTTCCCAATCTATTAGTTGCATCCTAACAAAGAATAATGGATCGTTTGTGCACCATTTTTCCAGCACCCTGTATAAGAAAACATTAAGTTGTACATTAAAATGAAATCCTTCCGTCTTCTCTGGAGCTTCGTTGCAAATTATCAGAGAATCATTGATACTTAATGCGGACCGCTAGAGGACACGAGAGTTTGAAACGAAAATTCGCAAAATCGACCAGTACACCTGCCGCATCTCATGTTTATTTTGGAAGATTCTCAAATTCTCAACTCGTCGAAACGTCTTCAAAGTGTTAAACTGGTACAACCGAAATTGTCCGATCATCACGAAATTTCAGTATGTGTCAGTCGTGTAGAATCTAAAATTTCGTTTTAAAACGTCAAATCGACGCTAGTTTGTAATCGATATGCTAACGGATATTTCTATTTCTTCCCTCTTCAAAACTCCGGTCCCATCTTAAAAGTCACTTTTGAAGTATACTAAATAGGGTGCTATGGGAACTCCAATAACTCATAAACCACGTTATACTTTTGTACCAATTTTTAGTAGCATTTATTAAAACTATTTATCAAGACCAAATTATCGCAAAAGAATTAAATAATATTAACAGTAAGTATATTTTTAAGGTCCTTAAAGTACTCCTATATTACAGAAAAATTTCTCAAAAACCAATCAAAGTATGAAGTTAATTTCGGTATAAAAACATGAAATATGAATCGATTGGTATCATAAACATGACAATCAAAAATTTCTTTGACCAATTCTACGAAACGTTGTTTTTGCGCAAATTTCTTGCGTAATTTTCCAACAACTCTTGGTCTATTAATTAAGTTATACTTTATAGTTTATGGCTAAAAAATGTTGCAATTACTTTACGTTTAACTTCAATACTTGCAAATTTTTAGTAAACTGGAACACGAAAATGAAACAATCTGAAAGAGATTAGATTTATTTTTGTTTATAAGACTCAGTTTTAATTTAATTTAATCCAAAAAGAGGCCGATTTCGGTGAAAATCACTTTGTGATAATATATCAACAAATGCGATATGAGCACTTGTAAAGAATGAAGGTGAAGGAACTGAATGAAAAATATCATCATGAGTCATACTAATGTTTTTAATAAAATCCTCCATTCCATGACGAAATAAAATTGAGAAATATCAATCATTTATCAAAAATTACTTCAGCTTGCAGTAAAGCGTTGAAAAAATAAAATAAAGAAAAAACGCAAAACATTCTTGATTTGAATCCATAAATATATCGTACATGATCGTACTCAATTAGTGAGATTAACTCTCACTTTAAATATTTGCCAAAAACGCAAATCATAAAAATAAAGCTACTGTTTAAAAAAATCTTTAGAAATTATTTATGAGCTTGTTAACTTGCGCTTTGTTTGGGCACGAAACTTTTCTATTTTATCTCTTTTGAGATGAATCAGATAAGATACCTACTTGGATCAAAAAATACTCAACTAATATCGAATTATGTATATTTTTACAAATATTAAACATAGAACGTACCTCATAATATTTTGATATATCATTTCACAAATTAAAAATGTTTATAATAAACTCGTAACTATTAAAAATTAGGAACAATTCAATAGCCTAGTACTAACAGGCACGATATCGTGATGATACTGCTTCTCGGATACAGGTTATATCAATCAAAATATGTGTATGTGTAAGTATTGTATTTATTTATTTACGTCCATGCGTGAATCATTGGGTGACACAAGGCCACTATCTTATCAGAGAAGCTGCAGGTTCCGAATCAATTTGTATACTCTATACACGATTGTGTTTATGTCAACCTACTTCTCATTGCTCAATAAATTAGATATTATTACATAACTATGTTGGTATAAAATACGCGATTGTCATTTATCATACCCCTATTTTTAGCATCCGTTTTGTAAACATAAATCAGTTTAAAACTAAACAATTTCCTTTAAATGATCACTGGGGAGGTTAATGATTTATACCCCTTAAAAAGTTATTTTCGTTTAGGGTATGAAAATAAACATGTCTGGTGGGTCCTAAAAATATTTTTAAAGTACAGGAAATTATCAAGTCTTGCAGCTGTAGCGTAAAAAAAATGAAAGTTTAAATAATTATGTTTGTAATACATATTTGCACTTAATGATTGATAAGTATATGTACATAATTTTGTTTGTAAATTAACTCTGTGAAATGCAACTTCCATACATGAACAATTTATTGGAAGATTTATTATAGTTTGAAAACATCAAGATCACTTTTAATTTCTTTAAAAGGTAGTGATCTTGTCCTTGACGTTTGATCTGTAATACAAGGTTCTGACGTAAGTTTTAATTGATACGTTTAGGGTTTTGTGCCTAGCGCAAGCTTACACCTGCACACAATTTATGATAAAAAGTAAATTACATGAATTAATTTTATGATAGTTTTTTCAACAAAGTATAAAATCTTTTAATAGCTACGCATAAAAAGCTTCGCTATGGTCAATTTCTTTTATAAATCACCCTTTCTATCCCGCTTACCCATTATAAATATAGGACCAATTCGTGAGTGAAAGTGAGATGAAAGGGTGATTTATAAAAGAAATGTAATTGCATATGTATTGATACATATGTAATTTTAATGTTTTGCAGTAAACGAGTAATTTTCGAGTCTGCTAAAAGTCATTACGAAAAACTGTTGACTCCTTAAAATACTAGATAAATTTTTGGTATTTTTATAAAAACCAAACAATTTTAAGACGATTAATTTTCATTTTAATGGATTTTTATTTAACTTTGGGAAGGCATTTTTTTTTAAATTATAAACGGTCGTATATTCACTTTTTTTAAATGTTAAATTAATAGTTTCGTTCTTATACAAATTGTTAGAATTTTATATTCCTGAAAAACACATCTTGTTATTTCCTTACACTGTATTTAGAAGGATTCTAATTTTTTAAAGTTTTATTGGTGTAAATGGTTGAATCTCCTTAAAATTAATAAAATGATAAAAGTTTAAGATTTGCAATTTTTTTCACTAACTGCGAAATAATATACAGGGAGTCACTAAAAGGTCTGTAGAAAATTATATCACATAGTCCTGAGACCAAAATTAGGCGAATTAACCGAACTTATCTCTATCCAAAAATGTTTCATTGGAAAGCTACAGACCATTAAAGTTCTTCTAGATTCCAGCAATAGATTATTTTTGGTAAAATATCCAAAAATAAAACTAAAAAAACAGTTCCCCTAGTATATTTTTGATATTACTAAGAGGGTAAAGCAAAACCAACCCTTAATCGGCTCCTACCCCTAAATTTTGGGCGTAAAATTGAAAAAAAAATATATTTTTTTGCGAAGTTCACTTTTTTTTAAGTTTTTATTTTTCAGAACTAAACTTAACAGTATTATCAACAAAATGTGCGAAAATTAAAATGATACTATTTTTTAATACTATCAAGAATAGTCAGTTTATCAGACAAACTATTTATTATTCTCACATCAATAAATAAGTTAACGTTTCGCCTTCAACGTAGGCTTCATCAGATTGCCTAATAAGTGTTTTAAAAATCTCAGTAAATTAATGTACTTGATGCAGCACTCGTTGCTATGTTGTTGTGACAGTATTGTTCTCGAACTAGTAAAAAGTTCTGATGAAGCCTACGTTGAAGGCGAAACGTTAACTTATTTATTGATGTGAGAATAATAAATAGTTTGTCTGATAAACTGACTATTCTTGATAGTATTAATTCTATACACAGACGCTACTTTATCCAATACTATTTTTTGTTTTCTATTTATGGCGCCTCAAAGTTAGCTCGTATAGCGCCGACTAATGCTAATTCGTGCAGTTAGCAAAATCTTCACAAAATATGCAGTTCACCTTTTATTTTAATTTTTTTTTCAAATATGCATTCCCAATAATATTCTTAACAAATTTTGAGAAAATAAAATTGATACTATTTTTCGTTTTTAAATTACAACCCTTCAAAGTTGATAAATTTGTCTTTTCCGTGAGTGCGCTACCAGAAAAACTTACATAAAATGTGGAGTTCACCTTTTATTTTTAATTTTATTTCATATAAGCATTCCTAATAATATTCTAAACAAATTTTAAAAAAATAAAATTGATACTATTTTTTGTTTTTAAATTACAACCCTTCAAAGTTGATAAATTTGTCTTTTCGTGAGTGCGTTACCAGAAAAAGTTACATAAAATGTGGAGTTCACCTTTTATTTCTAATTTTATTTCATATAAGCATTCCAGTAAAAAAAATTCTAAACCAGTTTTAAGAAAACAAAATTGATACTATTTTTCGTTTTTAAATTACAACACTCCAAAGTTGATAAATTTTTACTCTTATTGGTGTCATTTTTACATTACATCAACAAATAAAGTGTGTATCTATAAAAATGACTTGATGAAATTATAAACTTTAACGAGTAAGTATTAATTTTATTTTTTTTTTAAATTTGTTTAGAATATTATTAGGAATACTTATATAAAATAAAATTAAAAATAAAAGGTGAACTCCACATTTTATGTAAGTTTTTCTGGTAGCGCACTCACGGAAAAGACAAATTTATCAACTTTGAATAGTTGTAATTTAAAAACAAAAAATAGTATCAATTTTATTTTTTTTAAATTTGTTTAGAATATTATTAGGAAAGCTTATATGAAATAAAATTAAAAATAAAAGGTGAACTCCACATTTTATATAAGTTTTTCTGGTAGCGCACTCACGGAAAAGACAAATTTATCAACTTTGAAGGGTTGTAATTTAAAAACAAAAAAATAGTATCAATTTTATTTTCCCAAAATTTGTAAAGAATATTATTGGGAATGCATATTTGAAAAAAAAAAATAAAATAAAAGGTGAACTGCATATTTTGTGAAGATTTTGCTAACTGCGCGAATTAGCATTAGTCGGCGCTATACGAGCTAACTTTGAGGCGCCATAAATAGAAAACAAAAAATAGTATCATCTTAATTTTCGCACATTTTGTTGATAATACTGTTAAGTTTAGTTCTGAAAAATAAAAACTTAAAAAAAAAGTGAACTTCGCCAAAAAAATATATTTTTTTTTCAATTTTACGCCCAAAATTTAGGGGTAGGAGCCGATTTGCTTTACCCTCTTAGTAATATCAAAAATATACTATGGGAACTGTTTTTTTAGTTTTATTTTTGGATATTTTACCAAAAATAATCTATTGCTGGAATCTATTGCTAACTTCACATAAGTATATTTTTAAATTACTAAAATTCGGTTTGAACGATCGGGACAAAATTTGGTATGTGAATTTGTAATGAAAAAAGGTATATCTTGATAATATGTTTTTGCATTTAGACATTACGTAAGTGGTCAATAGTCCATCGATATTCAAAATATCTTGTAACTTTGTAATGTCTGCACAAATGAGGATAACACTTTATTTGTAGCAAAACAGTCAAATTATAAACATTTTTTATCTCCTCTGAAATTTTTCTATCTGCATTAATTTAGGTAAAAAAAATAAACTCCCTTTGATGCACGATGCACAACATAACCTCAAATTGTTTTTCAAAAATTTCGCTAAAAGGTCTGTACAAAATAACACTACATATTTTTAAAACTAAAATAAAACGATTGAACTAAATTTATTTTAATACAAAAGCCTCTATTGACCGTAAACAAATTTATCTTTTTAAATGTTAAATATTTTTCACGCTCGATGCAGGTTTTAGGAAAAATTTTTGGATAAAGATAAAAATACTTAAATAAATTTATTTTGGTATCGAAATTATGTAGTTTTTTTGTACAAAACTTTCAGTGAAAATTTTGACTCTTTTTAATGTTATGCTATGCATCAAAAAAAATTATTATTTTTTGCTTAAACTAAGGTAGATAGAAAAAATATGTAAAAGACAAAAAATGTCCTTGTTTAGATACACATAAAATTTTAAGCATTTTTATTCAACCATTAAAAAGTTAGAAGACATTTTGGATGTTGACAAGCTACTTTTGACCATTTATGTAACATGCAACAGTAAAAACATGCTGTCCAAAAATACCTTTTTCCTGTATAAATTTTTATACCCAATTTAATCCCGATCGTTCAAACCTATTGTTAATTTTAAAAATCGAAATCTTTCAAGAACTTTGATATTCTGTACTGTAGCACCTTAATGAAACATTTTTGGATAGAGATAAGTTTGGTTAACTCATCTTATCATTTTGTATAGACCTTTCAGGGACACCCTGTATATTTATAGTAAAACTGAGAGGAAAAGCTTATTAAAACATTATCACATAGCAATTAAGAGAAATATTAGAGGAATTTTTTGTATTAAAAAACTTAGTCATTATGCAGGACTTTTTCCGCACCCTGTATACGGTTGGATTTCAAAATATTAGAAAAATAGATAGATAATCTGCGAGTAAGCATATTTTATGTAATTGTTTTTTTTTAATATTTTAGTAGAAATGCTCGGTTTAAACTTTATCTACGTATGAATTACATCTAAATTATTATTTTTTAAATGTGGTATGTCAAAGAATATCTTTTTCCTAAACCATTACATATGAAGGAAACTGGGATGGAAATCGCAAATCATTGAGGATTCCCTAGCGTTAAACGTGCAATGTTTATAAAGTGCCCATTTTATTAATAATAATTCCGTATAAATATGTAATAAATCTTTATATTTATACCCAATGGTTTAACTTACAAACATACAACATACAAAAAAAATTATCCAAAATTCAATTATTAAGAGAATTTGAAAATCAACCGCAAAATCTATCCTTTTAAGTTAATATGTCAAAAACCACAACACGTAAAAAAGAAGCGGTCAGAGTCAAGATAATCCTTACTTGTTCTTGAGGTCGATAAAGATATTTTCATTTAGTATGTAACAGCTGCCACGCGAATTACTTTAAAGGCATTTTTAATGGTTTTTTGACATAGTTTTTATTTGTTTTTTTTTTAATAATTTTTCCCAAAATGTTGATTTTTGTTTATTAATTGTATGGTTTTTGGTTTTTTATTTAGTTATTTTTTTTATTTTGATTATAGTTTATATTATATTATCTACATTTTCGGGATATGTATTTATAATTTTAATATAATTATACAAAATGTTCGAAAAAAAACAAAAAGTTGTGAATAATGCATCGATAAAACGGACACTTCCAAAAATTATATGGAATTATTGGAGTGTAAATAATGCTAAAAGCCAAATACCTACTCGACAAAAAATAAATTAAATAAAAAGAATATTTTGTTAAAAACACATTTTCTCAATCCACTATTGATTAACGTCGCCTTCACCGACTACGTTTATTTCGTGTAACTCAAACCGGATTGAATTGAAAACTGATTGACTCAGTCCGCATTTTTTGCGATATTAACACGTAGGATTGGATTCACTTTCAGGATTCAGTTTAATAATCCAATCCTATAAAATCATGGGATTGGACTTTGTAATTGCGATTGAATAGAAATTTGTAACGACATAAACGCGATTGGCACATCTGACTGCTGTTACTGTGCTGCATACATAACCTAACCTAACCATGAACCTTGCTATAACCTATAACTCTTGAGTGTTTGAGAAGCTATTTTATTAAATTTAATACTCCTAAATTAAACATAATGAGTGATATTGAGATTAAAAAAAGGAAACGTCGGAATGTTTCTTTCTGTTTAGTTGGTAACAAGGACTAATGATGGATTTTTCAATCCAATGCAGGCCAAATGAACTCTGTCGAAATAAACGCGTTGTTTACGTGATGAATGATGAATCCTGTCATAATCCTATATTCAATCCAATTTGGATCGAGTTACACGAGATAAACGTAGTCACCGTTTAAATGACAAAAAAATGTATTTCAAATACGAGTAAAAAGTTTTAATTTAAAAAAATCGATGATGAGGTCATTGCGAAATCACCAGTGACGTCATCAATATTTTTTATACCAAATGGCATTTTAAAAACTGAAATTGACCTGTGCGAGCGATTTTCTCAAAAAAATCACCCTGTATAAAATTGTAAATATGCAAAATAATAAAACATATTTTAGTAGAAGTTGTTTCGTTTTAAAAGACAAAATTCGAACTATGTTGCCTTTTAAAAAATCAAAGTTACTTCCGGTTTCGGAAAGTTGCGGGCTGTTAAAAAGCCAACAAAGTGAGAAAAAAATCAAAAGGCTTTTCTAAATTTTAAATTCTCATGTTGACATTTCCTTCTTGAGTAGTCAAATTATTTATGATGGCTCCAAGAAATTTACTAATTTTTAATATAGCACAAACCGAGGTTTACACTTATTACAAATTGAATCCCAATAAAGAAGATTTAATTTTAGTCTTATCGAGGTTCCCCCTTTTTCTACTTTTGAAATCTGACTACCTGCAAGGTTCAAGACGACAAATTTTATGCATTATTTTTTTCACAGTAACATAATGTCAACTTTTTTCAATGATCAACTTTATTTTTTTTAAATGTAACATCCCATTTTTTATCTATATCCAAAAATGCACCCCTAAGAAGTTATAAGCTTCTGAAGTTTATTTTTAAAAAAATATTTTTTTTAATTGCTGCCAAACTAATAAAAATTTTATGATGAAATTTTAAATGCATGCATTTTTATAAAAATCGCTCATTTGGTAAAAATTTTACCAATCCTTGATTACCGGAAATGGTCTTAGATGGTACGAGAGGAGATAAAACACTTAAAAACTTTTTTGCTATTTAAAATTTTATTTTAAATATTATTGCTTCATGTAAATAAATTCAAGAGAAAGATTTTTTGTCTCTTATAAATTTTGTGTAGGATGTGCTATTTTCGAATAAAATTTAAAAAATGATTTAATTTTAGGTGTTTTTAAAACCGCATCCATGGTAACAAGCTACATTTTCAACTTTTCAACTGGATTTCCTAATTTTAAAATTTAAATTCGAGTTTAATGAGTATGCGAATATGCATTTAATATGGGGTAAACGCAATGGTAATATTTAGGCTATAAATAAATATTTTCTTAAAAATGTATGTTAAAAAGCCTAACTTACTTACCATTTATTAAAATATTTTTTTAATGTTACTCAGACACTGCACTTCCTACGCAAAATTTGTAAGGGACAAAAAAAATTTCTCTTGAATTTCTCTACAAAAACAAATAATATTTTACTAAAATTTTTTAATACCAAAAAAAGTTCTTAAGTGATTTATGTCCTTTGGCACCATATAAGACCATTTCCAGTAATCGAGGATTGGTAAAATTTTTACCAAATGAGCGTTTTTTATAAAAATGCACGTATACAAAATTTCATCATAAAATTTTTATTACTTTGGCAGCAATTAAAAAAAATATATTTTTTTAAATGAACTTCAGAGGCTTATAACTTTTTAGGGGTCCATTTTTGGATATAGATAAATAGGGTCAAATCGACTTATTTTCACGTCTACTATCACCAGTTATCGGTGTAGTTACAGGACACCCTGTATGTAGTTTAAAACAATTTTAGAAAATAAGTTTGGAATATTTTTTTTAGAAAATTAAATAAATGCGAATAAATAATTAGTATCCCGAGTACAAAAAATATGAAAAACAGGCATATGAAAAATCATTTGACCCTACTATGGTGTACCAAAATAATCGTGATAACATCTAGGTACTTAAACAAAAACGAGTGAACCGGCATCTTTGCATTAAAAAAGAGTTTAAAAAAATACTCGTCATTATTAAGAATGAGTTTTGATGATTTTGTAAAAACAAAATTGCTCTAAACTATAAACAAAAATGAGTGTTGCATTTAACAAAATAAAGTTGATTGAATTTTTTTTAGTACTTGAAATGTGTTTTTCTTGAACCATACAAGTTAAATTTCAAATTTTTGTTTTGATAAACAAAGAAGTTATAGAGGTGACCCAAATTTCGTTTACACCCGGTATTTAAAAATATTCTAAATTTTCTGCAAAAAAATTATTTTATATTTAATGTAAGTTTCCCAAAAACCAATTAAAATGAAATGGTTTATTTTTTATCATTATGTATTTGAAAAATATGATTTTAAGTAGGAACCTATCTGAAATAATTAATGAAGTGGTAATAAATGTTGACACGTAGTTTTAAAGAAGATGCAACCCAATCAGATTTTTATTGATTAGTTTTTTACATATGAGCCGTTGATTTTGAAAGCGAGACAAGTCCATTTTTCGATAATGTTTAGCAAAATCAATGCATTTGAAATATTATTGACGATATAAACAAAAGTAATAAATTTGTACTGATATAGAGTCGATTTTTATTATAAATGATTAAAAACATGAAGTTAATCTTAATTTGAAATAGGTAAGATGTAACATCAACTCATATTTTTAACAAAATGAATTAAAATTTTTGAAAAGTCATAAATCAATACTGGTATATCAATTTTTGAAACGGGGATACCGGTATTAATACCGGCACTGTAACCTTGAAATTTTGTCTTTGAAGATTATTATTCGCGATTTTGGAAATTCAGACGTCGATCTGTCGTACCCAGGCTAGGAGGGCTGTATGAATAAAATACATGCAATATGCAATAAACAAAAGGTGATGCAGACACGTGTTATACGAAATACCGGTATCTGTCTTCCAATACCGGCATTGGTCTTCCAATATCTGTATTTCTCTTCCAATGCCGATATTTCTCTTCTAATAGCGGTTTTATAATACCCGATCAAAATAATCGCAAATCCGGTATTCGGACTACCGGGATTCCGGTATCGTAATCCCTATAGGACACAAAAGAGTTAACTGTCGGTAGAGCACATGCTGTTCGGGATTCGTTTTGTCCTACTTTTGACTGGGACTATCTATACCATAAAGCTAGCCATAATGTAGGTCTCAACTTGAGTTGTATTACATGGGTACCTGTGTTTTTATTTCCAAATATCTTCTCCAGTTTGATTGTTTATACAATTCTACAGAAAATATCAAAAATTTGGGCAGCAACTCCTTCCTACTTTTTTTAAAATTAAAGTCCAAAGTGCTGCATAATACGCGGTGTGAGTTTCAAACTAATTTCAATTTCAAGATCATGTTTTATTTTCAAATTATACATATACATATATTATAATACATCGTTGTAATCAGAAAAAAAAATATAATTTAAGTATTGAAAAATTCAATATGGCATCAATTTAAAACAAAAAAGTTGCTATTGATATCTTAAAAACTGAGTTTGTGATATATTTTTGTGATAAACATGTTTATATCCGTCTTTACGAATCGAATAACTTTTATCCGAAACATTTTTTGTAACTATTGTAGTTAATGAAATAATAAGTATCAAAAACTGCAAGACATTGTCCATTTAACGAAATCTGTAACTTTATTAATTACAATGGGTATCTTTGTAATGCAACTCAAATTGGGACACCCTGTATTATATTATTTTCTTGAAAATAATATTTAAATTCCTCTAAACAAAATACAAGACTTTTACCCAAAACGTTTTTTGTAAAATTTATAGTTATCGAAATAATTGACTTTTTCAAAATTTGCATTTTTCGGTTTTATGCGTTTATCTCTGGAATGGCTCCGAATTTCTGATTTTTTTTAGATAGCATCTAAATGAATATAAAAAATTGCACAACATTTCCTATTTAACCTATTCTATAACTTCCTATAACTGGGAAAATCCATGCCACTTTTCTGGACCTTCTTTGCAAATTATCAGCGAATCACTGATAATATTAAAGTTATTATGCTACACGCATAAAAATAAAACTTATTTCCTGGTAAATAGTGATTATCACAACTCGACAAAATAACCGAATAAGTAAATATAAACTAACAACATGTATGTACTAAATCGCCCATAGCGCTGGGAATTACATATTACAATTTACTTCCATCGGATTTAGTAAAAAAATGAAAAATGATTTTAATCAGATTTAAAAATTAATCTAACAAACCTGTGTCCTTATTCATTGGAAGAGTTTAGAAATAAAATAAAAAATAATAAAAAAGAGAGTGGTATTTGTCTGAATTGCTCTACTAACTGTAATTGTAATTGCGACTATACAGGGTGACTGGTAAGTGGCCGTATTTCTTTCAGGAGGTGATAGACAAGCTCATTTGCAACAAATTTAACCATTACATGCATTATCCAAATCCTCATCGTTTTCGAGATATTTCAGGATTTAAGTTTTTTTTTAATTTCAATACCAGCTATCCCTATTTTGCATTTTTTTAGAAAAGTATAAAGTTTTTTTTTAATATTTCGGTTCACCTTATCAGTTTAAATAATAGTACCTGTTATGTAACAAAAATTATGTAAATTGCTTACATGGAAAAAAAATTACACGAGGTAAAAGTCACATCTGTTTCAAAACAATTCAATTCAGTTATTCTGCGCCATCAATTATTTCCAAAATTCGATGATATTAAACGTACAAATGGTTTTAAAAACTTCTTTACATTATTATCTTTCAATAAAATAAAAAAAAATTAAAAAAAAAATCTTTCATTTACGTGAACATTAAAATATTACTTCTGAGTATGTATTATTTTAAGTGATAAATCAGGGCCTGTTTCCTTTAAATATTCATAACAATCTAAAATCGAGCATTTGTTTTTTGTCAAGTACTTCTTGTTCGTTTTGATAGTTCAAGTTTTTAACGTTCAATATTTCTACTTGATAATGGCAACGTTTACAAACACTGAGTATGCTGATATTTTGTTTATTTATGGGTTTTGCAACGGAAATGCAGCTGAAGCCAAAAGGGAATATTTACGTCGTTTTCCAAATAGACGGACTCCACACGTAAGTGTATTTGGTACAACCTACCAACGTAAATCTGAAACTGGCACTGTTCAAAAAATTGAACGTGAAGTAGGAGGTGCCGTTCACAATGTTAATATGGATGAAGAAATTTTGAGAAGTTTCGAAGAAGACCCCAAAACTAGTACCAGGAAAGTAGGCGACGATCTGGGTATTTCACAGTGGAAGATTTGGTCAGTTCTTCAAAAATCGCATCAGCATCCGTACCATTATACCTACGTCCAAGGGTTGAATGTGGGCGATCTTGCAAGAAGAGTTGAATTTTGCCGATTCATACTAAATGCCGATATTGATGATCCTACTTATTTAAAAAGAATTTTGTGGACTGACGAGTCGAAATTCAGCAGAGAAGGTATTACGAATCTTCATAATTTACATTATTGGACAGAAAACAATCCACAGTTAGTAAGAGAAACTACTTTCCAAACAAAATTTAGCGTAAATGTATGGATGGGAGTTATTGGAAATAATTTACTCGGTCCTCACTTTTTGCCTGATAATCTAAACGGTGCAGGCTATCTACATTTTTTAAACAACAATTTGTTTGAGTTTCTTGATGATGTTCCTCTAGAAAATAGACGTCAAATGATATTTCAGCATGACGGATGCCCTGCACACTATTTTAGAAATGTTCGAGATTATCTCGATAGGAGGTTTCCAAATCGTTGGATTGGGAGAGGGGGGGCGATACAATGGCCTGCCAGGAGCCCCGATCTTACGCCTTTAGATTTTAATGTATGGGGGCATATGAAAGAAATTGTCTATGCAGAAGAAATAAATTCGCGAGATGCATTAATCAACAGGATAGAAGCGACAGCAATAACTCTAAGAAACAGTTTTTCCAAGAAAATAACAAAATCCGAAATAATAAAAAGGGCTCGTCTTTGTTTAAGAAATAGAGGGAGTCATTTTGAAAATCAATTATGAAATAAATTGTAATCTAAATTATTTATTTTTATTTCCTTAGTCTACTTTTTTAAACTAAGCAAGACTAAAATTTCTGTACGGGTGTGACATCTTTTGTTTTATTTATGTTAATAATAGACATTTTTTTAAACTTTTTAATTTTATTAAAAAGATAATAATGTAGAGTAGTTTTAAAGATCATTTGTACGTTTAATGTATCATCAAATTTTGGAAAAAATTGAGGACGAAAAACAACTTCATTAAATCGTTTTGCAATAAATGTGACTTTATCTCGTGTATTTTTTTTCATATGAAGCAATTTAAACAATTTTTGCTACATGACTGGTGCCAATAACTAAATTGATGAGGCGAACCGAAATATTAGAAAAAAACCTTATACTTTCCTAAAAAATTGCAAAATAGGCATAGCAGGTAGTGAAATTAAAAAAAACTTAAATCCTGGAATATCTCGAAAACGATGAGGATTTGGATAATGCATGTAATGATTAAATTTGTTGCAAATGTGCTTGGCTATCATCTCCTGAAAGAAATACGGCCACTTACCAGTCACCCTGTATTTGTATTTTCGTTTGTTATAGTTGACGTTTAATTTAGTTAAAGTTTAGGTTTAGGTATTTTTAAATAATGACATTGTTATGTACAATATGTTTTTTTAAACAAATAAAGAATATGAATTAATGGGAATCCCTAGAGAGAGCTTGGGTTGGAAAAATTGTGAAAATTCAAGAAATGGAGCATCGGTCAAATCTCAAGTTTCCTATGTTAGATTTTGATTTTTTCAGATTTATAAGCTAAATTTATCTCGAAATTTATTAGGGAACAATCAGGGTTATATTCACCTTTTGCAACCTGCCACAGAATTAATTAGAGGAGTACTAAGGTAAGGTACTTTTAGGTCATTATATTTTTTTGTACATTCTCGAATTTTTTTTTCATACCCCAGAATTTAGTGCCATGATTTTAAGAAGATAGTCGCCGAAATGTTTGAAAAGCGTACTTTTCACTAGTAAAAATTGATTTTTGGGCATTTGTAATAAAAAATTTAACAAAAACCATACCTAGTGCCATTCAAATTGAATTTAGTTTGCATATAGAATTTTTGTTTTTCATGTAGAGTGTATGATACTTTTTGAACAATGATAAAAAAATGCGTTTTTATAATTGTTCAAAAAGTACGCCCCTATCATAGACTCTACATGAAAAACAAAAATTCTATATGAAAACTAAATTCAATTTGAATGGCACTAGGCATCGTTTTTGTTAAATTTTTGATTACAAATGTGCAAAAAGTCCCCTGTAACTTTGTTATTAATAAACAAAAAAAATTGAAATTTTGCAAATACAAAGTTGAATATGTGCTCCTTCGAACGGACAGACTCCTTTTTTGATATTTTGATTTATAGTCTCTTAATTCACTCTTTAATTGTGTTTAAAATTAAGTCTTTTTGATGAAACATATCTAACATAATTTTAACTTATTTAAAAATTGAGTCTGGCCGTTTAAAAAGTTGGTGAATGTACTTTACTATAAAAAAAAGAAAATGAAAAAATATTTAGAAATAACGCGTCCAAGGGTCCCCAAGCAAAGGTCTAAAAATGCACCGGGATGATTGCTCTTAAAAAGCACTCGCTAGACAAGGAAAAATTTTTCAAAAAAATCCTTCTAGCAGGTTATTTACAACTCAAGAGTCAAGAAATTAAAAATAATGAAAAAATTCACATTTCTACACTGGGGTCGAAAAATTGAAAATTTAATGTGAAAAAGTGACTGAATTTTTTCATTCTTTTTTAAATATTTTGACTCCTGGTCTGATTAAAAAAATACTTTTTACGCAGTTTTACAAAGGACTGTACACGTAACAAAATATAAAAAAATTAAGCCCTTACATTTTTTTGTTTTCGCTAAAAAAAATAAAAAAGTGACTATTTTTTAATTTTCTTTTTTAATTTCTTGACTCCTGGTCTGATTTTGAAAAAACTTTTTATGCAGTTTTACTAAGAACTGTATGTGTAACAAAATATAAAAAAATTGAGCCCTTACATTGTTTTGTTTTCCATTAAAATAATAAAATGTGAAAAAGTGACTCAATATTTTCATTCTTTTTTAAATATTTTGACTGATTTAAAAAAAACCTTTTATGCAGTTTTACTAAAGACTGTATCTGTAACAAAATATAAAAAAATTGAGTCCTTATATTTTTTTGTTTTCGATTAAAAAAAATTAAATGTGAAAAAGTGACTGATTATTTTCATTCTTTTTTAAATATTTTGACTCCTGGCCTGATTAAAAAAAAAACATTTTATGCAGTTTTACAATGGACTGTACACGTAACAAAATATAAAAAAATTGAGCCCTTACATTTTTTGTTTTCCATTAAAAAAATAAAATGTGAAAAAGTGACCGAATATTTTCATTCTTTTTTAAATATTTTGACTCCTGGTCTGATTTTGAAAAAACTTTTTATGCAGTTTTACTAAAGACTGTATCTGTAACAAAATATAAAAAAAATGAGCCCTTACATTTTTTTGTTTTCGATAAAAAAAATAAAATCTGAAAAAGTGACTATTTTTTTAATTTTCTTTTTTAATTTCTTGACTCAGGAGTCTGATTTTCAAAAAAACTTTTTATGCAGTTTTACTAAGGACTGTATGTGTAACAAAATATAAAAAAATTGAGCCCATACATTGTTTTTTTTTCCATTAAAAAAATAAAATGTGAAAAAGTGACTGATTTTTTTAATTTTTTTTTTTAATTTCTTGACTCCTGGTCTGATTTTGAAAAAACTTTTTATGGAATTTTACTAAAGACTGTATCTGTAACAAAATATAAAAAAAAATGAGCCCTTACATTTTTTTGTTTTCGATTAAAAAAATTAAATGTGAAAAAGTGACTGATTATTTTCATACTTTTTTAAATTTTTTGACTCATGGTCTGATTTTGAAACTTTTTATGTAGTTTTAATAAGGACTGTATATGTAAAAAAATATAAAAAAATTAAGCCCTTACATTTTTCTTTTCCAATAAAAAAAATATGAATGTAAAAATGAATGCATTTAAATGTAACTTCAGCCCGGTATAAATCAAAATATATTTGTTTGTTGGCATTTCTATATTTCTGACTTACTTTTGATCTTTTTTAAAATGATATTCGCAGGCCATCAATCACACAAAAAATGTGTTTAAAAAACAATTTGCAAAAGTTTTAAATCGCTTCAAACAAGTCTTCTAAAATTGTATAAAAAAACTTTCAAGAAATTTGTTAAAAACACTATTATTTAGTACAATTTTTTCCAACTAAATAATAATATTAAATAACAATTAAAAGATGATAAATTAAACTCTATAAAAATTATTATAATAACTATGTAATTACAGTTACTTGGGATGGTAAAAATACTCAAGGCGTTTATAAAACAATGACAATGATGAACTTGTTTCTTTATCTTTGCATCTTTATGAAACCAATAACCTTTTAGTAAAATGAAAGCAGTAAAATTATTCTTTTTACTTTACAAATAAGAAGCACTGAAAACTAAATATTTCAAACTGATTACTTTCAAAATTTTCAATGTTTATTTTCAGTGAAGGTACAATAACAAAATTTATAAATATTTAATCATCAAACCAATAAATCTTGAACTATTTTTGGGGTTCCAAATTCAAAATAAATTAATTACGACGATCTCTTAGTGAGTTAATACATGTAAACAATATAGGCCGAAATATATTTTAAAAGAATTATTACAAAATAAAACAATACACTTACCTAATTATCAAGAACCATTATAATAAAATGGTGCTGCCGTAAAACTTATGTATTATATACGACTCAATTTATATAAAAGTAAAAACACAAACAGGGTCTCTTTATAGAAGTTTTGCCTCATTTAAATTGTTCATTTAAACGCACTTTTATTCACAATTTCGTTCATGTGCTGTAATCCAAATAATCATTACAGAGAAACGTCAGATTTGTGTCATTCGTTCATTCATTGTGATACAAGAGTGAAGTTGTATACAAGTTGATGACAAAGGGAGCAGGGACACCAACACCAATTTTATTGGTGCCAAATTTTAAAACACAAATGTAAAATTGTTATTTATTTAAATTAGATAATTTACTAATTAAAACATTTCCAAATGATTCGCTGAACATGGGACTTATTTTATTCAGTAAACTGTAGGGTGTTTCATAGTATTCTTCTGGCGAATCTTTATTGGAATCATGTTGAGCATTGTCGACTATTCTAAAACCGCAGCCAGATAATTCTATGCAATAATTTTTATTCTCCAAAGTTGTTAAATTTAAGTAAATGCAGCTATTGTTACTCAATAATTTTTCACTCAAAGAAATGTACGTAACGTGTTGTTTAACATCATTTATAACTGCTTGTGCTTCCAATTTCCACTGTTCTTCATCCAGCACACTTTCTTCATTTGAATTATCCATTATTACTTTTTAATAAAACAAAATTTATTATTATTTGAATTCATTTATATTATTATAATACATAACCTAAAAAACAAACAAGTTTTTCTTTATGATGAAACCAACTATGCTTGTAAAAGGTTGCCTATTGAACAATTTTAAATCTAATTGCATGACATAGGCAACTCAATTAACAAATAATAAAGAAGATAATGGCCCAATATTTTAGTCTCTAAGGTATTTGAATGATTTTGTCACTTTGTGGGTATTAATTACAATTTAAAACCAAAAATTAAATATTTTACGTTTTACGTACGTGATTTATACAGGGTGTCCCATAAATCTTCAGTACCTACCTAAGCCCGAAGCCATGAAAATCATTGAAAATTGGCTAGAGCCTCCTAAGAGCATAACGCGCCACTGATCTTATTCGAAAGAACTAGGTTTAGGCAATTCTTAATTCTTGGTACCCTCATCTGCAACAAATTGATCACCAAGAATATGGTTCGCAAACGAAATTTCCATTGGATCCCATTCTTCTAACTGGTATCTTGTGTGTATTGGATATTATAACGACTATACTATAAAAATAAATATTATAATAAAATTTTAATGTTTACTTATTACTTATTTTGCTTTTAAATTTTCGATATTGTAAGTTTTAACTATACAATAAACTATAAATTCCAGTACCAAAGGTACCAACGACCAACTCATTGGTTCATTCTGAAATGGTAATTTTTTCATTTTAAAATAAAATTAGATAAATGACGACCTTTTTAGTTCAAAATTCAACTAAATAATAATCAAACCAGTACTAAATTCTATACAAATCATAACAAGTCTAGGCGCATCGTCTGGAAGGAATTTTTTGCGAATGCATTTGTGCCAACATTCGTCTTGTCGTTTGATGTGTGGTAGATTTACCGCAATAATTCCTTTTTATCCATGTACTTTTCAAAATAAGGGCCCCTGCACACTAGACTAAAAATGGCGGGAGGTACTATTTTAGAATGGACCAATGAGTTGGTTTTTGGTACTGAAATTTACGCTCTAGGTTCGTGATTACGTTGGTGCAAAGTTCGCTTAAAACTACCAACGCCGACGTTGGAGCAATCTCGACGAATGTTGGTCCAGACTTGGACAAGTTGACGAACACCAACATTCTTGGAAGTTTGCCTTATCATCTGGAGGCCGCTTCAAATGGTAATTTTTCCTTTTCAGATCAAAGTTAGTATAAACATAAATGACGTCCTTTTTAGTTGAAAACTCAACTAAATAATAGTTAAACCAATACTAAATTTTGTACAAATCATTACAAGTCTAGGCCAGGGTTCATACCAGATAGATAAACCAAAAGTAGCTAAAGTAGCTACGACAAATTAAAATAAAGCAAAAAAGCTAAAATTAAGAATATTAATTATTTGATCAATTTAACCCTAAATTTCAAAGAATATGCAATTATTTTGTGTACAGGGTGGTCCAACTAAGAGTTCCCACCCAGGTTATTTCGAAAACCAATAATTAAAAAAAAAACAAAACCGGTCAATTTTTATTTGGCGGGGGACCAATTTTTATGGTATCGCAAGGGACAACCCCTCACCCAGTTATGCAGGGAAACTACCCCTTCAGAAATCTTAAATGGCAATTGGGGTCGAGTGATACATTATTGTAAATTTCCTACTATACTCTCTACAACTGTCATATGTTTTTAATTTGATGGAATATTTGAGAAGTTATAGCATTATCACGACATTTAAAACGTGTTTTTAACAGGTGACATGGGCTAAAAAGGGTTTTAAAGCTTGATTTTGTTAAAAATCATACTTTGATTCCCCATGTCCCATGTAATAAGGATTGAAAGCCTGAAACTGATCAATTGTTATTTAGTGGGGGACCAATGTATGGTTGTATTTATTTTTATTGCAACTTTTAACAAAATCAAGCTTTAAAAGCCTTTTTAACCCATGTTACCTGTTAAAAATTAAAAAAAGTATGACAGCTGTATAGAGAATAGTAGGAGCTTTGATATATCACTTGACCCCTATTGCCATTTAAGATTTCTGAAGGGGTAGTTTCCCTGCATAACTGGGTGAGGGGTTGTCCCTTGCGTTACCATAAAAATTGGTCCCCCGCCAAATAAAAATTGAGCGGTTTCAGGTTTTTTTTTTAAATTATTGGTTTTCGAAATAACCTGGGTGGGAACTCTTAGTTGGGCGATCTTGTATATTGTGTTTATTAGTTTATACAGTTTTTCTAGTTCATGAGATATATGCTATAAATACTTTTATTAAATTTACATCATATTTAATTTGTAATAGGCAACAAATTATGAAAATCATTAATTATAACAGATAAAGAAAAAATTAAATAACATGTATTGTAAATAAATCAGCAGAAAAAATAAAAAATATTCTCAATTAATAATAAAATAAGTAAAATATTCTCAAGTAAAATAAATAAATTAAATATTCCCAAACTATTACAAAAAATTATATAGAGGGTGTCCAGAAAAATAGTTTTAAAAATCCTCTTGACTAATTTAAGAGTCCAATGCTAGAACCAGAGTCAAGTCCAATTTTAGTAATTGTTGAGGAGAAAAGAAAATTTTTCAGAAAAACCTGTTAAAAGCAGCGATTTTAAGTGCAATAAAGATCATAAAATCTGCAAAGTTCCGCATATTATAAGAACCGCTTTTGAAGAGCATGATAAAGCATTGTCAACTGCACATGATACCATCAAAATGTATTTTTTTTAATGGACTTGTCCGGTTTTTGTAGTGGACGCGCCCCAATTGACCAAGATATGAAGAGTCAAAGCTTGAAATACAACTTCTTTTTTATCATGAATTTTGAAAAACCACTAGTAACTTGTAAATTTGGCCTTTTTTTAGTCGTTTAGTTTTTTTTTGGCCGGGGCTCGGGCGAGAAGGACGCGCGCGGCCCGGAAAACCCGTGCGCGCCCTTATTAATAAAAATTTTTCCTGAGGATCCCTGATGAGTCCCCAACAACATACTGGGGCTGGATTCAGGAATCCACGTCCAGGGGCTGGATTCCTGAAATCTCAGACAGTGAATTCACCTTCCTCGAAGCGCATGCGTCAAAATCTCATCAGCGAATCCAAATTCACTTGGTCTGAACCAGGCGAATCAAGATATACGAGTGAAAGTTTGCGCATGCGCTCGAGGAAGGTGAATTTAACATTCACTAGTTGTGTTTTTTTTACATACTTTGCTCGAGCAAATCATATTCTGTCTCATTTTCTCCTATAGAACTAAAACGAGAAAGAATTGATTTGCTCGAGCAAATCAGTCAAATTTTGGTAAAAGAAACACACCTACTGTGTGAAAGTTCAGGAATCCACGTCGTTAGGTTAGGGGTGGTTCAAAATTATGGTTAGATTTTGTTTTCAATTTCATCATCAACATATTAAATATAATATATTATATTCATATATTTTGCAAGTATGTATTTGAATTTATATTGTTATTGATTTTATTGTTTTAATAAACTCGTACCATTTTTTATCGACTCAAAATTGTTTTAGGAGTATTTTCTCTATTTTCCATTTTTCTTAATAAAACTTTCCAATTTTGTCCACTATTTTTATATTCATTTCATTCGTCTGTTAACACAATTTGAGAAAAACAATTGCAAATTAGTAACAATTCATCAGATAATTTGTCAATTTCAACTTGCAGATTTAAGCAATTCACAACTAGAATTAAATTCAGGAAATGCATTTTTTTTCAAATTTTAGAACTGAAACAACATGAAGCCAATTCTTCATTGTTAAGCGCAAAACCCTTTCTTCTAAGTAGCGTAAACTTGTTTTACAAAAGTTAAGAAAGTCAGATTCTATTTTTAATTTCAGTACGAGGACATTTTAGCAAGAGAGAGGATATTATAGGCAAAAGGAGGATTGTCCTCCCAAAAGGACGGTTGGTAACCCTACATTTTGATTTGTGGTAGATTTACCGCCACCAAGGCGAACCTCTACAAACGCCAATACACGAGTCTCAACATTCTCGCGATGTGTTGACCTCCACACAATGCGGCAAACGTACATTTAACCCAAATCATATTCTCAATAATAAAAAAAACTAGAAATATTCAATGTTACATTTTATTTTAAAATAAAAAACAACTTAATAAATTGTACTGTAAAAATAGACAATGATATACCTATAAAGAAAATTATTTGAGAATAAAACAACAACATTGATATTCTTTTGTATTGAATTCCAATGATTCTAATATAATGCTCTATTAATGACGAACTGAAAATGATACTTTGATCAGTTTGTATCGATGAGTCTTATTTGAATTTCAATTCTGCAGTGAAATGTATTAATTTCATCGAATTAATATTTGAAAAATATTACTTTAATTTTCTAATGGCCAAAATGTATTTAACATTATTTATAAAAATATAGATGTAAAAAATGATGAATGACACTGATGTATTGAGTGTATGGTGCTTCCCTGTTACAGGCCGTAAATATTAAAAAACTTTAATTCTTGCATCAAATTTTATTACAGTTTGAATATAAACGGTATAAAATAAGTATACAAGAATTAAAGTTTTTCTTTATACGGAGTTGAATTTTTTAAATAATTTTAAACATTGTTTCTCTTGGCATTATTTTGATTTCTTCTTCGGCGGCACATCTTCTCAAAATGGTTTGGTTGTTTACAAAGTTTGCAAGTATTTCCATATGCTGGGCATTTACGAGCAGGATGTACACCACCACAATATCCACAACCATTACCCCGAGAACCCTGTCGAGAACTACTAACAGAATTTGTACTACCCGACTTTTCTCTATCCAATGTACCAGTAGGTAAATTTTCACTACCCTTCTTTAAATTCTCCAACATTATGCAATAATTAATAGCATCCTGTAAATTCATTTGGTCATTACGCAGGAGTTGAGATCGAACAACATGATCTTCAATTCCAGAAATTAGGGCAATTTTAATTAAATCATCTTTCAAATCCCCAAGATTACAATTCTCTGCCTTCTCCTTAAGAATTTTAATAAATTTTTCTACAGGAACACCAGGATGCTGTTTGCAGCTAAATAGCTTAAAACGTTCATAAGTGTAATTCTTCTTGCGTGTAAACAAATTTTCAAATTGCTCTAATAGACCTTCTAAACTATCATTCGTTGCATCATCACTTTCAATTTTTTCATGGTAAGTTTTAAATGCTTCGTCTCCTATCATAGTTAATGCCAATGCGCATAAACGTTCCTGAGATTCATTTAGTAAATCATTAGCAGTTAAGTACAGTTCAAATTTCTTTCGCCATAACTTCCAATTCTCTTCAAGGTTTCCGGTCATGAGCATCGGCCTTGTTTCCATTTTGCTGTAATAAAAACAAATAGTAAAGAAATAGAAAATTACTATAGGAACGTAATAGATGAAAATAGACACGACAATAGAAAAATGTGGAAGAATCATTATTGCCAAGAATAAAGGCGAAAGAAAGAGGGAAAATATAAGATTTGGAAATGAAGAAATTGAAGATGAAATAGCAGATAGGTTCAACTATTAGTTCAGAGATAGTGTTGTGGATATCTTAGATAAGTTAAATATATCAATCATGAAGTTATCATAAAAGATGTAAGGTACTTTGCAAATTTCAGTAAAATAAAAAAATGGAGATGAAAGAAGTTAGATCTGTGATAAAGAATATGACAAGGAAAACAGGAACTGACGAAGGTGTGTCAACGACGATATTAATAGTCACTTTTGAAGTTATAGGCGACAAATATTTGGACCTTCTAAATTCATCTTTACAGGAGGGAATATTCCCTTAGCACGAAAAATTAATAAAAATAAGGGGGGAGTAAGGTTAATTCGATACAAAAAAAAAGCATAATTTCAATAATTTTTTTTTGACGACACAGTTAATATGTATTTATTTCTATAATTACTACACAATAAAGTAACATTTGAAGAATATTCTATGAAATTTTCATTAATTTTTATGAAGAAATGTGCCATCGACAGTGAATCTCCGTGAACGTCTCAAAAAAAAGTTTCATTGCGGTGCCCCTCATAACTCATTACTGAATCATTAGAAATCAAAAAACCAAAATGATTTTATTAGTTGATAAGTTTCTGCAAGTAATGACGTCGAGTTTTTTTTCTTTTATTGATTTTTAAATTTTTTATAGCACTTAGAATCCAAAATACTGATTTTTCATCAAAAAAATTGAAAATTTTGCCATTTTAAAACATGTTAAAATTAAAAAAAAAATTAAAAAACTCGACGTCATTACCTGCAAAAACTTATTAACTAATAAATTCATTTTGGTTTTTTGATTTCCGATGATGCAGTAATCAGTTATGAGGGGCACCGCAATGAAACAGAGACGTCCACGGAGATTCGCTGTCAATGGCTTATTTCTTCATAAAAATTAAAGAAAATTTCATAGAATATTCTTCAAATGTTACTTTATTATGTAGTAATTATAGAAATAAATACATATTAACTGTGTCGTCAAAAAAAATTATTGAAAATATGCTTTTTTTTGTATCGAATTAACCTTACTCCCCCCTTAATAGTTAAAAAACAGATGATAGAATACTGTGATGAAAATAGTGTTATAGTTAAAAATCAATCGGGATTTAGAAAGGACCATTCTTGCGAAAAAGTACTAGTTAACATTGTTGACAAATGGGGGAAAGCACTAGATCAAGGGAAAGTGATAATAACTGTGTTCCTTGACTTCAAAAGGGCGTTCGAAACAATCAATAGAAAAATTCTAATTGCAAAGTTAAAGAAAATGGGTTGTAAAGGATCAGTACTACAGTGGTGCGAGTCATACTTGCAAGATAGGAAACAAAAAGTGAGATACAATAACACAACATCAGAGGAAATACCTATAAACGAAGTAGTGCCGCAGGGGACAGTATTGGGACCGCTGCTGTTTATTCTATATACAGGGTGAGTCAGACCACCCGCAACAGCCTTTTATCTCGAAAACAGTTTGTCGCACACAGATAAAATAAAAATTTTAAGTACCAAAGTTAAGCCAAAGAATCCATTGGTGCACTTATTATTTTCCGGAACAAACCGGAAGTGCCCAGAATCGGAAGTTACTTTGAAATTTCAAATGGCAACATAGGTCGAGTATGGTATCGTTTGAAAGGTCTTTTAAAAAGAAACAACTTTTATAAAAACATTTTTGTAATATCTTGCATAATTAACAAATTAAACGAAAAAAAATATGCCAACAAGTGACCATTGGTCTCTTAAATTATGGAAAAATTAAATCTTTCGCAAATAGGCAATTTTTTAAATAGATACTCTTTTTTGCATTTATCGCTTTAAGTATTCGTTAAAAATAATCAACTTTTTTTATTTTTTGAATTAAGGAAAATGTATAACCTAAAAAAGTTGATTATTTTTAACAAGCAAAAAATTAAAAAAAAAACATGTTTCCATTTAAAAAATCATAATTGCCTCTATCCGTATCCATTAATAATAATAATAATTTATTATCCAACAGACGTGTACAGCCCAATTACAGGATAACTTATGATATCTACAAATAGTATACAAAAAATATATAAATATAAAAAAAATAATTAATCGTATTATATACGTAATTAACTTATTGATTCAAATATTAGGTTCTTGAATGTCTTAAGTCGTTCACCAAATATGTCAGCAGTGTGTTGATGTTCGTTGTAGTTGATAGATAATTTCCAAATGGGAGAGTTCATGTGATGGTATGTATTTGAAGTGGCGTAAGAAAAAGTTTGTAGATGTCTAGCTTCCGGTCTGGGTACGTGGATCTTGATTTTATTAAGCTTTACTGAGTCGTCTATTAAGTTATTTATTAATTTATATAAGTAAAGAATACAGTTTATCTTCTGTTTTTTATGGATAGTTATAAACTCAAATTCAGTTAGTAAACTCTGGTAACTTATATTCATATCCGGATAGGTACCATGTTTGAAGTAATATAAATATTTAAAAAAACGTTTTTGAACCGATTCCATTACTTTTATGTGATTTTGTTGATATGGTGACCACACAATACAACAATATTCCAACTTTGAAAATATAAACGAATTGTACAAAAGAATAATTGCCTCAATTGAGTTGAAAAGTTTGCAGTTTCTTAAAATAAATCCAAGTAAACGAAAACACTCACTTACTAGGAGGTTAATGTGCTGGTCAAATTTCAGTTTGGAATCGAAAATAACACCAAGATCTTTGATTTTACAGTCTCTGTTTAGCGACTTGTTTTTGATTTTATAATCGTATTCAAAAATGTTAACCTTTCCAGAGTAGGACACTATAAAACATTTTTTAATATTTAATTTCAGGTAATTCGCCTCAGCCCACTGTTGAACTGCATTGAGGTCTTTCTGAATAATAATACAATCATCTTCTGTTACAATATTCTTGTAAATTTTCAAATCATCAGCGTAGATTAGGTGTGGAGATTGTAATATTGAAGTTATACTGTTGATATAGATTAAAAATAAAAGAGGCCCCAGGTTTGAACCCTGAGGTACCCCACTAGTTGCTATGTAGCCTTTAGATTTAGAACCTTGGACTTCAACATACTGGATTCTATTATGTAGGTAGGACTTTACAATATTTACAATTGTGCCATTAACTCCAAGTTCAATGAGTCTTTCAATGAGTAGCCTGTGTAATATTAGATCAAAAGCTTTACTAAAATCAGTATACACCATGTCTACTTGTTGCTGGGCGTCCATAGCATCTGATATGTATTGAGTAACATTACTGAGATTAGAACAGGTAGATTTTTTAGATAGAAATCCATGTTGATAAATTGACAGCTCAGGTTGGACCGTAGCTAAGACATGCTCAGACATGATTGTTTCCAAAAGTTTTGAAAAATTACTAAGAATAGCAATTAGACGGTAATTACTTACGTCATTTTTGTTACCATTTTTAAAAATTGGGCATACTTTCACTAATTTCCATTTGTCAGGAAAAATGGAAACTCTTAGTATTAAGTTAAATATGTAACAAAGAGGTGCAGACAAGACTGGAGCACAATCCTTTAAAATAACAGATGGAATTCCATCGAAGCCCATTGTAAGTTTGGATGAAAGTTTCTTTGCAACTTTTATGATATCTTCCTCTTGTATTTGAAAGTCTCCCATATTAACGTCTTTCTGGAATGATGTGTGTACAATTTCAGGGTCATTGTAAACTTGACTGAAGTGATTAGCAAAACTGTTGACGATTTCCTGAGGGTTAGAACTTTCATTCCCATTGAATTTCATGATACCAGGTATGGTTGTGGTGTTTTTCATGGAGTTTATATATGACCAAATCATTTTAGGATTAGAATTTATTTCACTTTCGGATTTCTTCACAAATTCATTTCTTGCTTCTTTCGTTAGTTTTTTAACTTTCTCTCTCGACTTAGAAAATTGTATCTTATCTTCTGCTCTACCGTGCTTAGAATATTTCTTCCGCCAGACTTCCTTCTCCTTAATCGCCTTCTCTATAGACTTATTAAACCAAGATGGATTTTGTTTTATAGTTCTCCTAGTCTTGGGAACACAGAGATCGAAAATAGTATAAATTGATTTACATCAACACATAAATACAGCTCGTCCCAGTTTACATGGCAAAAGGCATCATACATTTTATTAAAATCAGCTTTTTTTAAATTGTGGCTTTCATGGAAACTTTTAAATTTGGGAGGCGAATTATTCTTTATTGAAATCGATATACATAATACTGGATGATGCTGGTCTATCTTTACTAGAGTTTCATCTTAATTTTCCACCATACATTCCAGATTCTCTGAGGCTACTACTAGATCTAATAGTCTACCATTTGGATTTCTAATGAAATTGTGTTGAGTTAAATTATTATAGTTTAAGAAATTATTAAGTAGTCCAAGGTTGTTATTGATTATGATTATGATTAAGGATGATGCTAGTGTTTTAATTTTTCCATAATTTAAGAAACCTTTTGTCACTTTTTTGCTTTTGTTTTTTCATTCAATTTGTTATTTATGCAAGATATTAAAAGCATATTTTAATAAAAGTTGTTTCTTTTTAAAAGACCTTTCAAACAATACCATACTCGACCTATGTTGCCATTTGAAATTTCAAAGTATCTTCCGATTCCAGGCACTTCTAATAAGCGCACCAATGGAGTCTTTGGCTTCACTTTGGTACTTAAAATTTTTATTTTATCTGTGTGCGACAAACTGTTTTCGAGATAAAAGGCTGTTACGGGTGGTCTGACTCACCCAGTATATAGAATAAACAGCAGCGGTCCCAATACTGTCCCCTGCGGCACTACTTCGTTTATAGGTATGTCCTCTGATGTTGTGTTATTGTATCTCACTTTTTGTTTCCTATCTTGCAAGTATGACTCGAACCACTGTAGTACTGATCCTTTACAACCCATTTTCTTTAACTTTGCAATTAGAATTTTTCTATTGATTGTTTCGAACGCCCTTTTGAAGTCAAGGAACACAGTTATTATCACTTTCCCTTGATCTAGTGCTTTCCCCCATTTGTCAACAATGTTAACTAGTACTTTTTCGCAAGAATGGTCCTTTCTAAATCCCGATTGATTTTTAACTATAACACTATTTTCATCACAGTATTCACAATCACCAACTGATTCTTTGGGTTCACTTTGGTTATTAAAATTTTTATTCTATCCATGTGCGACAAACTGTTTTCGAGATAAAAGGCTGTTACGGGTGGTCTGATTCACCCTGTATAAACGATATGGTAAAGTGAATAAAATTCTGTGAAATCCAGTTGTTTGCAGATGATACTATGGTCTATATAGTAGGAACAGATGTTAAAACAATGACTAGACAATTAAATGAAGATCTTAAACATATAGTGGAGTGGTTAAATAATAATAAATTAGTATTAAATGTAGATAAGTCGCAATGCATGGTAATACATAATAAACAGCAAGCTATAGATATTACCAATAGTATATTGCTCAATGGGGCATATTTAAAAGTATCAAACAATGTAAAATATCTAGGAGTAATTATTGATGATAAGTTAAATTGTAATGAACACGCTAAATATGTTAAAAACAAAATGTCAAAAAAATATACTTATTGGGAAGACTGGGTAAATTAGAGAGTACAAATACTCTGGTCACTATATACAATTCTATAATAAAACCACACATTGAATACTGTGTATCGCTATTATTTACACTAATGAGGGACAATTTGGGGAGATACAAAAAAAATTTGATTTTAACCTAAATTTTTCAAAATTACAAAAACTGGTAATTAAAGAAAATGAGGATTTGAGGTTTGTACCTACATATTTAATTTTTTATGTGTACTCACTCTTCTTCCTCTTACAAATTTTTCAATCACAACTTAACCTAAAATTTTAAGTTTGAATCATAGAACAAAATATGACATATCACAGTCATATGACATATCACAGGCATATGATAGAGACAGAAGATAAACTGTGGGTGCGTTCCGTATTAGGTACATACAGGGTGCGTTCCTTATTAGGTATATACCGCATATTGAGCATTTTATGTGTTCCGAATTAGACATAAACAGTATATACTCCTGCTGGGTCCCGCCTTCCTACAAGCATAGTTGAGTATAGTGTGCACCACCTTTAGAGCTGGTACACGATATGCGGTTGACAGTTAATATTTGTTTATCTATTAACGCAATTTACTTTTAAAATGGAAAGCAATTTTATTAAATTACCGATATTGGTAGGAGAAGATGTTATTTTTTTGGAGATTGAAGCTAAAGATGCCGAACGAGCAATAAAAGGTAAATAATTATTACAAATGTTTTTAATTATAACCGAAAAAATAACGTTTTTATTATAATTAAATGATTAAGTAATCAAAAACCAAAAATAAACAAACAAAAAATAAACAGCTGATTTTTCATTTTGACAAGTGAGATTTCACTCACTAGACCCAACCGTTCCGATTTACGAGCGCGTATCTAATTCGGAACGCTAAAAACGCTTTTTCCTGCTCTACTGTATATACGTAAACGGAACGCACCCACTGTATATGTCTAAATCGGAAAACTTAAAATGCTCAATATGCGGTATATACCTAATACGGAACGCACCCGGAGTATATACTGTGGGTGCCTTCCGAGTGGAACATATTCTGCATATGTCGCATATGCGTATGTTGCGTTCCGAGTGAAATGCGCGCATATGCAGGAAATTGATGCCGAACGCTTTTTTAAAATTTTGAACTGTCAATCATCACCTGTTTATTCCTTGTAGTTTTTATTATAAGCATTTAACAAAAAAACATTTCTCGAATCGCGAACAGTTAATAATTATTTAAATGGAACCTAAAAATTCTACTAATAACCACCTAGAACCCTCAACTAACTGTAACAGGTGAAGAAATAGAATGAAGAAATAGTAAGTGTGCAGTGCGCATGCTTGCATACAGTGCATCACCTCAGGAGGTAGTGCACGGTATGTACGAAACCTTGAAACCTACCGTATGCTGCAAATGCGCCACACGGAACGCATAGGAGACTACATATGCAGCATATGCTCCGCTCGGAAGGCACCCTGTATATGTCTAATTCGGAACACTTATAGCGTTTTCGGCTTAAGTGCACTTGGTGCGAACTTGCATTGCCCCAGTTTATCATCCAGGGCACCTCTAGTGCAACTCCACCAAACCAGTGCACGTTATAAGCCGAACACCTTTTAGTGAACCGGTGCTGAATTTAACATAACTTAACAAGTCACTAAAGTCTCAAAAAAAGAATTCATGAATATGGACGACCCAAGGAATATTACTCAACAAACTCAAGAACTATATATCCATGAAACTTTTAATTTTTGGGACGTTTTTTTAAATTTTCCCAGCTTAAATGAAAAATTTATCGTCATCCGAAGAAGAGATGATAAAATATTTGGGAACATTTCCATTTTTGTAATTTTTTTTATTTTTTGAGCTTTGTTATTATCGTTATTATCTTGGAATAAGTCCGCCATATTTGCACTAAAACCAGCACGAGCTCTTGGAGCCGGTGCGAGAAAAGCTGCACTCAGTGCACAACTGGTGCACTTTTCGCTCTAAGTCGAACACTCGGCACCGAGAAAATGCGAGTTGAAATAATAAGCCGAACACCCGAAATGCACTCAGTGCAACGCAGTGCAGGCCAGTGCAAGTAAGCCGAAAACGCTATTAAAATGCTCAACATGCGGTATATACCTAATACGGAACGCATCCTATGTCAATTTAATGGTATTTTTTGTGGTATTTTTATGGAGAACACGAAAATGTAAAAATATATTGGGTGTTCCATGTAAAATAAGAAAGTTGCCATCCACTTCCGGTATAACCGGAAGTTCCACAAAGGGCGCGTTCCAGTAATGAACACTAAAGCCCACGACCACGACCGCCAAATTTTCCCGTTCCATTAGCTCAAAAGGTCACCATTCAACAAACAACCACAGAAACCCACGAATAAATACGGTCGTTGTGAGCTTCTTGCAGTCGCCATCGATGCACGAAAGAAAAAATCGCGGTCTTATGTAGAACGATTTTGCGGTCGTCGTGGGCTTTAGTGTTCATTACTGGAACGCGCCCAAAATCGAAAATACTTTTATTAGAAAGTTCGCAATTAAATACTTTAGTGGACAAATTTTAAGAATCGAAAACATAACCGTTCAAAAGTTAGCAGGGGGGGGGGGGGGTATTTTCTTTATGTCCGCACTGTATAATTGCTAACCAATGCCGTGCCCGCAGAAATAAATGCATATATTACACAACCATTATATATTCCCAGTAAACCAAAAGATGTATTATTTATGTAAAATACATATAACATGTAAGAAAATATATGTAAAATCTAGAGAGAAATTAGGGATAAATCATGTCAGTATGTCAGCCATATTTGGGGATAAGTAATTATGTCTAAATTATGTAAATTTTTATATATAAAATATATATCAGATATAAGTAAATAAAAACAAAAAATATCTGTTTTTTGCTTAGACGATAAATGTAGTAATTAGCTGCTACCAGACCATTTCTAGTAATCACAAGTATTATACATTAATATTATCTTAACTTACACTTAAAGTGGGATTTGTGGGATTCGAACCCACGCAGTTGCAGTCGCAAATTCTCGAATCAAGCCACCTAACCGTTCGACCATCGAGGCTTCACGAAATGAAGATACAAAAACATTTTTTTAAAGCAATTCCACATTAAATAAATATTGTATTTGTTTTAATACAAATAAAAAAAAATTAAATATAAATTAGTGAAGTTAAAAAAAGTTATAACAAAATAAACAATAAATTTTAACCCTTCTCGTATAATTAAAAAAAATTAACAAAAAATTCTAAACTTTAAAAACATTCAAAATAAAAGCAATTAAATATAAAAATTAAGTAGGCAAAATTATTTATAACAAAATAAATAAATTATAACTCAACTTCCATAAATTTTTCTAATAAAAGTGTCGGTGTTGAATGTTGGATTTCTTTGGTAAGCGCAATTTTGCAGTATATTTTGCTTTTATTATTTTATGCATATTATCCTTGGCCAGGATTTTTATATATTAATATTTTCATAAATATATTGAATATAATATGTACACGTCTATATTACATTAAATGTTTAATATAAATAATAATTGCGATATTTTACATTAATAATACATTAGTATTTTTCTAGAAATTAATATTTAATATTTTATGTATGAATTATTTACATAAAGAATATATGTAATCAATTTATATATATTTTACATTAATAATACATTATTATTTATATATAAAATATACATATACGAACTTATGTATTGTGTATGTAAATAATTCTATATAAATAATACATTATAAATTTTACTTATTATTTACATAGAGAAAATAATATGATAGTATATATGTAAAATCTACATATATATATTACGTTAAATTAGCTACATAGAAGAATTTACGAGCTATCTATGTATATTTTATATATAAGTTACAAATTGGTTTACTGGGTTATCTAAACATATAATCATTGGGTAAGGTGTTTTTAGGAAAGTACTGTTGATAAATACGAAGGAGAAAGAAGAAAGGTAAAGCATTATTAAACAGTACAAAGAATTTATTCATATGAATTTTTTTGTTCAGAATGGCATTTACTATCTAAATAAATTATTTGCTGTAAAAAAAGTGAGTCACCATATATTATTTTCGGTATGAAGCGAACTATAAAACAATTATTGAGTGTTTTTTTAACTGCAAAACACATTACATATTTTTATTCATAAAATTACAGGACATACGGTGTTTACCCTCAAAAGGAGGAAAGGGACAAAATGCCCAATGAAAAAAGGCCGAACGATAAAAGCGCGACTAGGACAAAAGGTTGAAGTAGATGAAAAGACCGAATGGCAAAAAGCCGACATGGACAAAAGACTGAAACAAAAAAAGGCCGAATGACAAAAGGCAGACGTGAATAAAAGGCCGAAGGAGAAATTGCCGAATGAAAAAAGGCCGTATTAAACAAATGGCCGACCCGACGCAGATAAAAAAGCTGAAAGGAAAAAGGCCGAAAGAAAAATGGCCGACGAAAAGAAAAATTGCCGACGAAAAGAAAATGCCGAAGGATGTTTATGCCTAGATTTTATTTCGTTCGGGTCTTTTGCTGCGTTAATTGCGGATAGCTATGTGTTTATTTTATAAATATAAAATTTTTAATAATCATGAAATTAATTAAGAAATTATTTGTCTCGCCTTATACCTTTTTCTTGTTTGAAGACTTATATGCAAAATATTTTTCCAAATGACTTAGTACATTCAGTTTTACATCCTGTCGAAAAGTGACACAACCTGAAAGATGAAAATATTTCCATACCTAACGATTTTATGAAATAATGTTTCAAATAAACATTTGTTTCCAAAGGTGAAACGGAATGAACATTTTTTTTAATTTTGTGCACATTAACCTTTATTATCGGCCTTTTGTCTATGGCGGCCCTTTGTCCAGCTCCAGGACATACCCTATGAACATGTTATAAATAAATAAAAAGATAAACACTAAAAAAATCTATTTATTTAAGCAAGTAACAACTACAACAATCTAAATTTTTTGGTTAATCTGTCAATTTCTTCAGTACTATTAGGGCCCAATCCTAAAACTGTAAGCGTATTTGATTCGAGTTGTGTTTTTCCAGCATCATAAATCAAGCACGCATTTAAATTCATGTCTTTGGCAGTTTTAAATAAGTTTTTGAGAGTTTCTTCACTTTCATAGTCCACGCGTAAAACAACTTTAGGTTGCCCACTTCTAACCCAAGATGTTAAATAGTCTGATTTGCTTTTAAGTGCAGATTGGTATAATGTTACTGCTGCATGCGAGCACTGTGAAGCAACTTTCCCTGTTCCCATTTTCAGGTCACCTCTAACTAATATAGTCATTTTAGTAGGCCCAGCATAAATAAATTTTTTTAAAAATGATTTAAACATTTTTTTATATTATTGTATATTAATTTTCTCTCTTTGTTTTTCTACGTATTTATTCATGCAAGATTTAAATTCCGCTACTTTATCTTGACACTTTCTCCAATCTTGAGTTCCTGCTATGCACTCCTAGAAATATAATAATGGTGATAAAGTAAATTCCAAGAGTTAAGAGTTAATGATTTGAAATTAACATGTTGAGAAGGACTTTATCACTTTATGTATCTAAAGATACATGCCAGTTAATGTATTAATTCTATTTCTCAAAAGCATTACCATACATCCCCAAAAATTATTGTGGAAGTAAGTATCGGGATAAGGACAAATAATAGACATCTACAATTTCTTTAACTGACAACTGTATTCCAAAACTGGTTAGCATTTAAATAAAACAAAGACAGGGATGCAATAAGGAAATTTTGCGCCTGGGGCAAATTAGTGCACCCCCCCCCAAATGGAAAATCATTTTACAGGGTGTCTTGTAACTACACCGACAACGCTTAACTGGTGATAGTAGACCTGAAATTAAGTCGATTTCGCCCTATTTATCTATATCTAAAAGTGCACCCCTAAGAGGTTATAAGCTTCTGAAGAGATTTTTAAGAAATATATTTTTTTTTATTCCTGCCAAAGTAATAAAAAATTTATAATGAAATTTTGTATGCACGCATTTTTACAAAAACCGGTCATTTCATCTTCTATCTATAATATTAAAACCGTAAGAAACGTGGAAGGTTTTTTTTTTCGTATCGACTTGAAATTTTGGAGTGGGAAGGAGAATAAAATTTTAAGAAAAAAGTTTCAATGTACCTTTTGGATCGGACAACCCCGAAAAAGTTATTCCTCCCCGAACGAAAAATCGAATTCATCCCCCAAGTGTCCGAAATTCACCCCGAATCGCATCAAATTTTAGTATGTTATGGGGGACCGGATTCTGAAGACGGTGGTTTTGACCCGTCCGAACCTATCTATTAAGGGGGCGAAGATACAGCCCCTTTTGTATTTTTACCCCGAAATCCGACGTTTTTTGCGACAAGCCGCGAAAAGGGCAATATTTTAGTCAGATTTTAAAAATTCCGGTTGAATCGTGAATAGGGATGCGAAATATAAGTGGGGTTCGAATTTAAATTTTTTCCAAGCACGCTAACATTCTGAAAAAAATCCTCGAAAATGGTCGATTTTTCGTGCCTTTTTTCCGGGTTTCGTCGGCGTCAACTTTGAAAAATCACACACCCGTCCGGTTTTAAAGGGGAGCAACAAAATTTGGCCCCTTTTATTCTCACATCCTGGGAATAGACCCTGGTCAGTTTTAAGTCTTCAGGCGCAACCGTGTGGCGAATTGTACAAATTTAACGTTTTTTCGGGCGGCAAAAGTGCTCAAACTGTACCCCTTATATTTGAGGATCGGCAGGTGCAAAAAAATAGCGGGTTTTTGATTTAGAAAGTAGATACCCTTTATTATAGCCATACGAGCAATTTTTTGAAATATTGATTTTTTATATTAATTTGGGGCCTTTAAATTTGCATTTAGTTTTTCTTGCTTTTTCGACGCGGACTTTGAAAATTCGTAACTTTTGATAGGGGTTGGATATTACGGAGCAATATTTTTTATTTTGCTTATTACATTAATATTTATAAGCCAAAAAATCGACACCTCTAAATTTCCTCCCTTTGCTTCAGAAAAAAATCGAACGTAAAATGTTCAAAAAATCAAACAAACGCGATCGGACGGTTGTACCACTGGCGCCCACAGTTTTTAAAAAATTACAAATTTTATTCCATTTTCCTTAAAAAAAGTAACTTTTACAGCTAATAGGCTATTTTTTGTTTTAATACTCGAAGGGGTTGGGAAAATAAAGCAGAATTTTTGAATTTTAGGGTGAACGGCTCCCGTCCGGCCATTTTTAACTGATTTTCAGTTTTAAAATTTCTGCCGAATCTACTCTTAGAACGGAAATCGCCCACGCATAGGGTTTTTTAAATTTCGAAAAAATAATTTTTTTAAAGTCCCATTAAAAAAAGTCGCAATTTTTGACGCTTTTCGGTCTAATCAACCCCTCAAATTCTATTCGACCCCCATGCAATATACCTTTTCTGAAAGCTTTCAAAGTCCGCTTGACGGTAAAAAAAGAATCACTTCGCTATTTCTTTTCGTTATCGAGTTATGACTGAAAATGTAGCAATATTAAGTAAAATATTCCTTTGAAGGCAAAATTTCGGTCTGAAATTTTTCACTTTTCACAAAATAAATAATATCTTCAACACTTTTAGCACCACCGGGAGGATTAATAGCTTAAAATTCGCACCGTCACCTCCCCCACCAAATTCCGTGAAAATTGTAATTTTCGGTTTAAAATTGCGTCGTCCAGGGCCGTATTTGTACCAAAATTTTGCCAAAACTTTACGAATTTTTTCCAAAAAAACTATTTAACCGACTTTAACCAAATATTTTTTAAAACGCGTCTATCCACAGTGTTTACCTTTGGTAAAAGTTTGAAATCGCTAACTTTTATGGTTTTCGAGAAAAACAATAAAAACCGATTTCCATGAAAAATTAAAAATATCTCAAAAATTCTTTTTTCGAATTTTTTTCAAAATCGACCCCGCAAATGAAAGATAATAGAAAATGGATTAAATGTAGGGGGTTACTTGCAGTCTACACCCTTCCAAAAAATCTTTTACATCCCAAAAACTCAAAAAAGTGAAATTTTTTTAGGTAAAGTACCTTAAAAAATAATTAAATTTTAAAAGATTTAATAAGATAATATCGATAATTTTTAGAAACTTATCTGTACGAATTATTGTTTTTTAATTTTAGTTATTTAGCAAAATATGAATTTTTAACAATACACCTTTACTCATTTATCAGAGTTTTATATAAAAATTCATAACTTTTGAACAAAAAATCATACTGCCCTGAATTTTATTTTTTTCTTATTTCTTTATACTACAATCCAAAATTATTACCTTTAAAATTTTAATTTGAAACATTGCACCCTTGTTTCTACTATCACCAGGTAAGCTTTGTAGTTATGGGACACCCTGTATGTGGATTTTAAAAAAGAAGTACCAATTTTTTATTTACAATTTACAAGACAGAAAAAGTTATTCCTACATTAAATATTTCAAATATTTTACCTGTACTTGATAATGAAGATTGATACAACCAGTTCTTTTTAACATTTCTTCTACGGGATCAGAAACTTCAACAGATCCATGTTTATTCATATTAAAAAAGCTAAAAATTTTAAATATAAATACAATATAAGTACAATTATTTTATTGTATTATTACTTATTCCTACGAAAAGTGCTGTTTTATCATATAAAAGCAAACATAGCAGAGATTATTTTAAAAAATTCTTTAGAAAATAACCTCAAACTTCAAAACAGATCATACGTTCAAATAACCATAAAATTAGAGAAACGTAGACACAAGCTACAGAACTCAAACACATCTTCCAGGGAAGTAACATACAGTGTGTTAAGCTAAAGCCAAAATCTTTCCGGTTTTTACCTCCAAAAATGCGTAGAGCCTACCGATAGAGTCGCTGATCACAATTATTCGCTCGCCGCGTATAGTGAGCCCTTGCCCAATTTACAAATTAATATGTAAAATTTAATTATAAATATAAAGAGAAAACGTTAAAATCGTTTTATAGCATATTTTTAAAATCTTAACTTTATTGATATTAATGTTTTTTCTTTTTTAAATAAAAATACAGAATTTTAATGTAGCAATAGAACTATAAAGATCATAATTTTAATAATAACTTTGAAAGTTTTAGGAAAAAACGAATTTAAAAAATTCCTAGATGGCGCTTCCACTGTTTTTATGGCACAGAATAACAATTTCAGGAGCCTTAGGAACTGCTAAAACTGAAAACCTAAAAAATTTTAAGGTTATGGTACACTCTGTTAAAATCGAAATAATTGTTAAGCATTTGCATTTATAAATACTTAGCTTGAATTAGAATGAAACGAATTAATTAAACTTGTAAAAATATCTTCAAATTTAAAATATATGGATACTATTATGAAGCACTTAAATTTCCAAGAAATGTGACTAATTTCTAACCCCTATATTATTTTTACAAAAGGTAATTGTGGTACTAAAGGTTGAATGGATTTAATAAAGTAGTTTGTGTCTCAAAGGCTTAAAACATTAGCATTTTAAGGCTTCTGAAATGCTGCCAATTTGTACCTGTTTTATCACCTCTGGCAAAAAACTAATGAATGTCAACCTTTTAACACTTTAATGTTCTGACCTTACTTTCTCTATTTTGATTTGATTATAAATTTGTTACCATAGGTAAGCTCGAAACATATTTTAAGTACCATTAAAAATATTGACGTTCAAAATTAGATCACTCTATAATTTAATAAATTGAAAATGTTTATTCGAAGTAATTTATTCAATTAGACACAAATACGCTATACTAATGATGTAACAATAATAATAGTAAGTAATTATATAACTAAAAAAGTAGTTACATAATTTATTTAAATTTTTCATTTGAAAATATTTCTATTGACATGTAAAATATTAATAAACATTAGATTAATCTTTAATTATTGTGAGCATAAGATGTAATAAATGTAATATTATTTAAATATTTCAATTTTTTTTCAAAAATTACAGTTCAGTTTAAATTAAATAGTTTTAATAATAAATTCAGTATAGATACTTTAGATGTAAGTGTTTACTCAATGAATTGGATGATGATAATATATGAACACATAGTGTAAATATTTGTTCAACTATTTAATTCATGAGAAACTAAATTACTTTTACATCATAAATTACAAGCCTCAATTGAAATTATCTAATCAACCTAAATAATTACCTACTATCTGTGTTAAACATTGAACCTTGTTTTTTCTGGCAGGTGCATATATGGTAAATAAATTTTTTTGAAATAAATCTAGAAAATGCCATCAACTAATGATGATGAACAGAAGGAACCACTAATTGGTGTTATCGATGCAGGAACTAGAACTATAAAATTTTGTGTTTTTCGAGCTAAACAAACTAAGGAACTTCATGAATATGCAGTCGATATAAATCCCATTGTGCCAGAGGAAGGTTGGCATGAACAAAATCCCAAAGAAATTTTGCAGGCTATTGAAACATGCATTGAAAATGTTACAAAAAGTATGGTTTTATATTTTTGATATGTTGGGAAGATTAAAATTTTTTATTTTAGAGTGCAATGTATCTGATATTGTTACAATTGGTGTTACAAATCAAAGAGAAACGATTGTTGTTTGGGATAAGCAAACCGGACAACCTTTACACAATGCAATTGGTAATAATTTGATTTATATTATTTTTATTATAATAAAACCAGTTAGATTTAGTTTTTAAGAACACTTTAGGATTCTTGTCATAAAATTCAAATTTTTGAATAGACTAATATTAGAGATTTTTTTCAATTTTTGTACAAAAGCTGTTTCCAAGTTAAGGACAAAACTGTAGAAAAAAGCAACTTTCAACTAATATACAGGGTGTCCCATTTTATTTGATCTAGCTAAATATCATATCTTGAAAACTAAGTGATTTCCTTAAAAATGTAGTGTTTTGAAGGGAACATTTAATAATGCTAATTAATTTTTATGGGGTTTCATGGGGGACAAATTGATAAAAAAACATCTAAATGAAATAAAAAAGTTACAGCACGTTTTGTGTTATTTAAAAAAAACGTTTTTTTTTGTAAAATATAACGTTTTTTGTGATAACTTCGGAATAAATCAATAGAAAAATTTCAAAATGGTCTTATTTTTTGGAATTCATGAACATACAACTAAAAAACTTTTCAATTTTTTTATCAAGAAATTAAAAAGTTACGGCACGTTTTGTGGTATTTAAAAAAACGTGTTTTTCGTAAACGGTCTTATTTATAGGTAGTATTAAGTATTTGCACTGCGCAGAAACTTGAAATTGCATTTCCTTGTTTTTGATTGGCCGGGCGCTTGTATTACTCATTCTAACTTCAGATGTGTTGTTAAAATAAAAAAATTGTGTATTTTCAGTCACTTTATTATGTAAAAAAATTTAATTAATTTTCTTCATGTAAAAAATACGACAAATTTTATTGTCGACTATACTTCTTTAATGTTAAATATTTTTTAATATTTTTATTAACATATCATTTGCGATAAAATAACAAAATTCAAATACACCCAACAAAAAATATCTATTTCACATATTAAAACGCAACTTATGTGATGATGTATTTAGTTGCATTAATATATAAAATCGATGTTTTTAGGTTTAATACTAACGGCTCGGTTTAAAGTTCGCACAGCGCATAAAGCGATTTCGAATGGCTTCTTTGGTTGGTTAGTAGTTAACCAAAAATTTGACAACTTCTTCGGTTCTTTCTTTCCCATTCGAACCGATAGAAAGAGATCAAAGGTTGAACTCTGTTCTCGACCACGGTTGGTATTTTGGTTTACCAAGCTTAAATTGGCTATAGGTAGTTTCATATGATATGGGACATAGTATTCAACCTGAAAACATCAGTTATACATTTTTAGGCAACTAAATACAACGTTACACTAGTTGCGGTTTAGTGTATGAAAAAACTTCAGGCATTAATTGCCACTTTTTATTATTTAAAGTAAAAAAATAAAAGTAAAATTTAATAAGAATTAACAAATATGGGAGTATTAAAAAATTAGACCTTCATAGCTTGTGTTAAGCAACTAAAATTTCATCCTTGTATGTATATATAGAAGTATAGAGTCGGCAAAAAAACAATTATATTAATATTTGGAATAAAATTACTGGCGTATTTTTAACGTGATCAAGAAAATTAATTAGATTTTTTAAATAGTAAAGTCACTAAAAATACACAATTTTTTATTTTAACAACAATTCTCAAGTAGAATGAATAATACAAGCGCCCAGGCCAAAGAGGAACAAGGACATGGAAAATGGCAATTCCGAGTTTCTGCGTAGTGCCATATCAGATGATAACTACTCTAGAACCAAACGATCTATGATGTCAAAAATTAGTCATTCGAATGCGGTTGGTCTAAATATAAGAGACCAATCTAAGAACTAAAGACGAACCAAAGCCATTCGAAATCGCTTTAGATTGGTCTGTCATATTTGGACCAACCGCATTCGAATGATATCTTAGATCGTTTGGTTCTAGCTAATTTAAGCTTGGTTAACCAAAATATGAACCATTCTCAGGACCACGGTTCAATCTTTGGTTATTCGCCCCATCTCTGTCTATCGGTTTTAATGGGGAAGAAAGAACCAAAGAAGCTGTCAAATTTTTGGTTAACCACTAACGAACCAAAGAAGCCATTCGAAATCCTTTTTATAGTGTGCCACCTCAGATGGTATAATACAATCATTTGCAAAAATATCGAGGGCACAATAGAAATATTCTGACCAAATAAAAAGCCTTCACAAACACGAGATCACACGAAATTTGAAAGGATCCCGGCCGCATCTTAAGTGGTATTCATTTCTTTCAAATTTCGTGTCATCTCTTGTCTTCGATCTCTTGCTATTGGGTCAAAATATTTTTTTGTGTCTTCGATATCTTTGCACGTGATTGTACATACGCCGAATAAATTCCTTTTCCAACCTAACATGACACATAACAATTGCCCATATGGATTGTTAATTTCTGCCATCTCAACCGAACCCCCTTGTGTTTGTTAGCCCAACACCCGTGCACAAAAAAGTTGCTTTGCTTACGTTTTAAACGTAAAAGAAATTGAACAAAACTGTTTGCTTTTCTTTCGGTAATCCAGACAACATCAATTTATTTGGCGGACAAACTATACTACCTATGGTCATGAAAACCGCACACGAAAAGAGCGCATTAGAAAAATGAGCACAGAAAAAACGGCAATAAGAAATAAGCACACAGGGAAAACAGCGCACACGTAAATAAGCGCACACCGAAAAAAGCACACAACAAAAAGGTGCACATCGAATAGAGCGCATGTTGAAAAATGCGCATACGCAAATAGGCAATTTCACATGAAACTTGTGCTTTATGCTAGTGTAAGTAAAAATTTTGTGACGATTTAATTGAAATTAATCATTGTAATATCATGAGCATTAAATAATACTGTCATTTTCTAATTTGAATTACACTATTGACCTGGAACACTGAACACATCTTAAGTACTGCCGTATATTCCAAATTTTAAATATTTTTGATAATTTGAGAATTACATAAAACTCAAGTAACTCGCCTTTTGTATTTCATTGTAAAATTATTGCTACAGCAATTTATATCTTTATTCACTGTGATATTTCTTTAATGTAAGTTAAATACGTTTTGGTAATTATAAAATTGAAAAGAGATAGCCAGAGTGGCGTATCAAGAAATTTCTTTCGGGGGGTGCGCATAGTCATAAAAAAACAATACTTCTTCTTCTTCTACCTTTATAGTCCCATACAGAGTGCGAAAATGAAAAGGACGAATTTTTTATTAGTTTAGTTTAAATTTTGAAAACGCTCAGGAATAAACAGACTTATAAGCTTCAGTTACATTGCAAAAAATGTCCCGTTTCAAACCAATGGTGCAGTTCTGAGCAAATCTGTAAGCCCTTACAGGAAATATCTGCAAGGTAACCATGGAAACCATCCATTACAACCCATATAACAAACCTTACAGATTTTTCCTGTAAGGACTTACAGATTTACCCAGAATTGCACTATAAAATTGACCTGTACAAGCGTATTTTAAAATTTAAAAAATTTAAATTCGCCGTTTTCGCTAGGCCTTTGGTCATTCTGTATATGTACATCAATGAAAGGCAATTTAATCTACTTTCTGATGTAGAATATCATAAATAGTTCTTCTGAGGTACAAGTTGTAATGGGTAAAGGTAAAGTGAATTTTTAATATTTATCTTTATGTGAAACGTGAATATTTTCTATTGCATAAGCACTTCCTGCATTAACCCCCTCCCCCCCTGAATAAGCCACTGGGTACCTACCGTACCCAGAGCATTGCGAGCGTTTAAACGTAAGTCAACAATATTTAAAATAATATTCAGAAAGTAATAAAATGCTAATGCCTATTTTAGACGGACGTGTTTTGTAAAAAAATGTCCACATATCGACTCAGAGAGTGTCTGTGCAATGAGTTAATTTTACATAAGATTTGTTATAAGAATATAGAATATGATCTTCTGTAAAATCTCAAACATTATGATAATTATTTTCATGAGAAATATTCGCTTTTTTCAGCGTGTGCTTTTTTCTGTGCGCTTTTTTCCTGTTCCTTTTTTTTCTTGTGCGCTTTTTTCGTGCGCGTTTATCGTGTGCGCTTTTTTCTGGTCACACTACCTACATATATCAGATTTCATGAAAATACAACAAAGAAAAAATTTACGAATAGAATAAGCTGTCAAACAATCCTCGAATCCTCTAATCAAAATATTTATTTTACGATTTTTCATCTTCAAGAAAGTACTTTAAACGAAAACTTAACTGGTTCCTGAGTTAAGGGTCGCACAACTCGTTCATAAAAAATGTAGCTCTGTTTTACGAGCAAAAGTCATGGATTCAGGAAACTTTAAGATGCTGTTTTTGCCAATTTGATTTTTTATTTCTGAGTTTTGGAAAACGCCACTTTTAATTTAACTGAAATTCAAAAAAATCATAAATCTTCCATTCATAAATTTTTATTTTAGAAGCTGTTTTATATTTTTAGTTTGGAATGATATTCGGACTTCAGAAACAGTGGATCATGTTTTAGCAAAACTTCCAGATAATAACAAAAACTATTTTAAACATATATGTGGACTTCCAGTCTCACCATATTTTAGTGCATTTAAATTAAAATGGTTAATGGATAATGTAAAAACCGTCCGACAAGCTATTAAAAAGAAAACTTGTTTGGTTGGTACAATTGATACTTGGATAATTTGGGTATAAATAAATTTAAATAGAGTTTTGTAGATTTTATAATACTTACATTTTACAGAACCTAACAGGTGGCGTTGATGGTGGACTTCACATAACAGATGTAACAAATGCATCTCGTACATTCCTTATGAATATTGAAACTTTGCATTGGGACCCACAGTTATTAAATACATTCAATATTAATTCCAATATTCTGCCAGAAATTCGAACCAGTTCTGAAATTTATGGCAAGGTTACATGCACAAATTTGAAAGGAATATATATCTCAGGGGTATGTTTATCTTAAAGGATCATATAAGTTATAAGCTCGCCATTCACTTAACATTTTGTTGATATAATTTGTTTGCGCCAGAATGTTTTAAATACATGTAATGTAGCGACCACACACTAAACGATTTAAGAAAATACAAGTATTATTAAAATTTGAATTAAATACATGTTGTTAGGTGTGTGTCTTTTACATGTTTGTCTACCTTTATTTTATTTGTACAAATAAAATGTAAAATTCTTAATCTCCAACGTGCCAATACTCAATGTGTATCAAGAAAAATGTGCAAAAAAACGTGAAACTCGCTTGTGCTGTTATGATAGTTGCAAAAATTATAAGTGATAGAACAAAAAATAAGAGAAACGAAAAATTTTGTTCAAGAGAAAGGAAATTCAACAAATTCAACGAAATATCAAATGAATTTAGTATTAAAAGTCCTACTTATGTCTGTTTCAATACACTTTACAATGAAGAAAGTTCGCTCGTCTTAGTTAATTTTTATAAAAGTGAAATATTTTATTATAAAAAATTGCGTTCGTCTGTGGAAAATTTTTGTATTCCATACAAATTTACGAAAGCACGAATAACAAACATATTAAAAGGTGTGTGCTGTAACAAATTCCTTCACAAACATGTATATGTATGCGCAAACAAATTATACAAACAAGATGTTACATGAGTGGTGCGCTATAGTTTAATAAAATTTATTACAAAAAACATTGTCCTAAATTTTTTCTAATTTTCGCATTTTTATCCAATGAGAATGAAATGGCAAAATTTGAGTAAATTATCATTAAAAATGTAGAAGGTATATAAAAAAAGGGTATTGAAAATACATATTTTTATCATTTCCCTTAAAATTAAAATCGTTCCCAAAAATTATGTAAAATTTATATAGAAATATTTGTTAATTTTGTGTTTGTTAACTTGCAGATTTTAGGTAACCAACAATCTGCCTTGGTAGGTCAAAACTGTTTGAAGGAAGGGCAAGCTAAAAACACTTATCGAAGTGGTTGTTTTTTGTTATATAACACTGGAAAAATGGTAATTTTTTGTTATACAAAACAAATTATTTGAATTAATATTACCAATACTAAGTACATGCCAAAATTAATTTAATTATTTTAAAAATAAGTGTGTTCTATTTTAATGATATATTAGTTGCTATATTTTTAGAGAGTTCAATCTACACATGGCCTTGTCACCACAGTTGCTTATAAATTTGGAGACTCTCCACCATCATACGCTCTTGAAGGTATACATTTGATTTCGATAAATAAAAATTTAAACAAAAGATTTGAAATTGAAGATTTTTCTGAATTCTACTAAAAAAAGGTTAAAAGTAGAAATTCTACCTAATATTTTTAAAATTTAATACTGGATTAAGTATAGTTTAAGAAAACGTTTAAAACTAAAATAGAAAAAGTAGATAGTGAATTTACCAAGTAGTAAATAAACCAAGTAGTGAATAATAAACAGTTTATAAAGTTTTCTGTTTTTCATTCAGGAAGTGTGGCAGTAGCAGGGGAGGCATTAAATTGGCTGAGAGATAATATGGGTTTAATAAAAAATGTTCAAGATGATACAGAGAATTTAGCCAAAGGAGTGTTTAATACAGGAGATGTATATTTTGTTCCCGCTTTTAAAGGATTATTTGCTCCATATTGGCGAAAAGATGCTAGAGGGTGTGTAAGTTTCTTTATACTATTTTCTGTAGTGCAAAATGTAAGTGGGACAACTAAGCGCTTCATTTCAAAATTTGGTTGATAATTGCTTTTTTCGTTGTGAAGAAAATAATTTGTATGACAAAAATCCACAATTATCACCCGATTGACATTTAAGATCAATTTATTTAAATAAAATAAGAGAAATGTTTACTGATCTTTGGTATATAATTTATTAATTTTTGGTATATTAATAAATTTTTATACAGGGTGTCCCACTTAAATTGTCAAATGAAGACATTTTGAAAAAAATTTGAAATAAAATTTATTGTTTCAAGAGGGAAATATAATACAAACCATTTGTTAGATTTTAAGTATGTATACAAGGTCATTTCAAGGTGACCTTTTTTTCAATCCATTATCGAACAGCATCCTAATTTAGGCGGGTGGTTGGTGAATCTGTGCACTTGATTTTAAAATTCTGTCAGTACTTTTTCCTTTTTTTTTTGCTATACCAAAACGTCTTGAACCTATTGTTTGTTGCAAATTTTGTTTTTCTAGGGTAAACGAAACAAATGATAGCTGCAAGACTTTAAATTTTAGAAAACGTTGGGTGGAAAATTTATTATGACCAAGTATAGAGTATTCGCCAAATAAATCATAAATAGCATTTCCAATCTAGCATGACACTGAATCAAGTCAGCAACAATGAATTTTCCCACTGCTAATGGAGAGTTGTAGTAGGAACCCCCCTACACTCTCCTAAGAGCAGTGGGTAATGCAAGTTAAATGAAGGGGATCGCTGTACTACGATTGGTTAATTTCGGATTGACTCACGCCTCTTTCTAGGTGCGACATACGTTACTACTAATTGCCTTTCTATGATTTTCTTAGTTAATCATTCGTTCACTAGGAAGTTGCCTTGCAGTTTGCTTGCCTAGCCATAGTCCACACGACACCTATGTATTGGGTGAATACTCTATATCAAACGTATTTCAGAATCAACTAGTTAATCTGATTAGGTTTGCCGACTATCCTCTTACGCTTCAACCTAACAAAAAATAAATTATGCACTAATGGGTAACGCACATGGTTTTCATTAAATAATCTTATAATACAATGAAAAATAATCACATTTTTTTTATTGTCTTTTAAGTTTTAAACAAATTTAAAATATACCCCCTTGAATAACATTTCTTATTTTTGGTTTTAGAATAATTTGTGGATTAACAGCTTACACAACAAAACAACACATAATAAGAGCGGCGCTTGAAGCAGTGTGCTTTCAAACAAGGGACATATTAGAAGCCATGACCAAAGATTGTGGAATAGCATTGAGTAAATTACATGTCGATGGAAAGCTAACAACGAATAATTTACTTATGCAGTTACAGGTAATAATAATAAAGTATAAAGTTTTACATAACATTCCTCTACTTTACAATGATTTATTTGTAAATTAATTAGCTGCTGCTAAATTAAAAAATTTACATTATAGGCTGACATAAGTGGAATTCAAGTTCTTAGAGCTCAATCACAAGATATAACTGCTTTAGGTGTAGCAATGGCAGCCGGTCAAGCAAAGGGAATTGAAGTTTGGGATCTTTCTGATAAACACAAGGAGGTAGTTAAAAGTGACGAGTTCTCACCCACAATAACTGATGATGGTCAGTAAAATTTTTGTTTATCCAGGGAGTTTTCTAAAAAGAATTTTATTGCTTTAAAAATACAACTGACTGGACTTCGAACTTTGGACTTTCAAAAAGAAAGCTTATTCATTATTTGACTTAAATACTAAATAATATTGTTAGTGTTATTATTCAATTGGGCGAAAAAAGGCAATAGTTTTATATTTTTTCGAAAACGCCCTCTATTAGTGTTTGTTTAAATCACACATATACTTCTACTATTTCTTTAATTTACAGAAAGGAATGCAAGATATACAAAGTGGAAAATGGCAGTACACAGATCTTTGGGTTGGGCTACTACTAAAAAATCACCTGATATGACAGGTAACAAAACAATTAACATATTTATCGATATTTCCAGTTTCATTTGCTTAAAGATATCTGCAAAATTAAATACCTAAAAAGCTAAAGGTACAATTAAATTTATTAATGAACCTAAATAATAAGTATTTTTATGCCCACCTTTCCTGGGGGCTTATTCTTGGGCCGGTCGGGACCGTGTCGTCTACAAGACTACAAAGACAGATTCTTATTTTTTTATGTAAATGAAAAGGACAGAATGATGATTGTCGTCGACGACACCATCTCGACCGGTCCAAGAATAAGCCCACTGCTCTATTGCAAAGGTTTTTTGGAATAAACTCACCACTGATGATATTTTTTATAATCACTCGTGCTTCTTTGAAACTATAAGCAGAGCTTAAATTATTCTTTTTTATTTTATGTAATTATTGATTTAATAAAATTTCTTTCTTAAATGTTTCAATTAAAAAATTTTCAGATGAAAGATATAGACTTCTAGCAAGTGTTCCAGCAGGTCTTTTCCTTATTGGAAGCTTTGGCATGCTTGTTCTAGCAACTCATTACCAGAATGGTACCTAGCAGTGAAACTTTGAACTTACCTTAATCAATTTAAAACACTCAGGTTTAAGCTAAAATTTATTAATTGCTAAGAAAAATTTAATGCTGCGGAAGTGTGATAAGAGATTAGGTTTTTAAGTGGAGGCCTTGTAGGAAGCCTATTTTGTTATTGTGGTCTTTTATTGTAACACTTTCGCAATCTTAAAATCTATTATGAGAAAATAATTTACAAAACGGTACTTAATTTTTATTCTATTGGGCTTATTTTTATATTTGTTTATTTATATTTGTTATATTGTGCAAATTTTACACTTTGTATAAAATACGAATGTATTGTTGTTGGGTTTTTAATAAAAACAATTTAAAAAACTAATTTTCTTTTAATAAATTAAATATTTAAGTACATTAATATTAAAATTCAAGTAATAATGTCAGAATTCTTTATTGTAGGTTTGGTTTTTTATAACAATTTTCAGCAAAAAACGATAATATTTATCAGTATGAACATCACAAAAATGTTAATAGATTGGGAAATATGAAATCATGGAGTATGGATACTATTGTATCCATACTCCATGATGAAATCCAATTGCACTATTGAAAAGCCTACATATTTGAAACTAAATGGTTAGGTTAGGTTAGGTATGGTTATTTCATACAGGGTTAACAAAAAGTTCGCCAACGCCCGTTTATTTTTGAAACAAAGCATTTTTGAAAAAAGAAATGTTTCAAATAAAAGTTGTACGATTCTTAGCGACGCACTATCTGGAAATATTGCCCATGGGTGGTTGCTATTTAAAAAAAGTTAAGTGATTATCGCCTGACCTTCAAAAACCGAGATATGCTCGACTAATATAAACATTAGGGTAAGTAAAAAAACGCCCTTTTTAATCCAGGCCTGTGGTTTACACTTTACATTGGTCGAGTAAACGAGAGAGTAAAAGTGGGCGAGCAGGATATATTTGACTAATATAAACAGTAGGGTGAGTAAAAAGGGCGCTTTTTACTCAGCCTACTGTTTATTTTGGTCGAGTATATCTCGGTATTTGAACTCGCCAGATAACTCGACCAATGTAAACTAGGCTTAAGAATCGTACAACTTTTATTTGAAACATTTTTCTGTAAAATGCTTCCAAAATGAAGCATGGTTGCCAAACTTAGTGTATTGAAAATTTAAACCCTTGTAACTTCTAAACTATTTACTTTAGAAATAATATGCAAAAAAAATGGGGGGTTGCTATTTAAAAAAAGATAAGTTGTTATCGTCTGACCTTCAACTTGAGGTTCAAGGTCATGGCAGTATTCTCAAATGGTGTGTCACTAAGAACAAGAACGGTACAACTTTTATATTAAACATTTTTCTCAAAAATGCTTCATTTCAAAAATAAACGGGCGTTGCTGAACTTTTTGTTCACCCTGTATGTTCTAAGAACTTGTTTCAAAGATGTTGGCCGAAAAATGAAAGGGTAGAGGGCGGATGAGTATCCAGTAGTGGATTATGTCATTGAGGGGTCAGAGGCGGAACAATATTTCGAGACCAACTGTAAATTTTACCAGAAAATTTTTACAGGGTGTCAGGTTCGTGTTTGGTTTATGTTGGAGTCTGACTTTTATAATATGTATAACTAGTTTTTCAGTTTTTGGTTTTACTTGAGCGATTTTAGGGAGGATAAAAATTAAAAAATGGTAAACTTTTAAGGCAGGTACAATTAAAAAAAAACAATTTTTGATAAATTAATATACTTACACTCACAGTCATAAAATTCGATCCATTGAAATTTTGGCAACAGTTTTTTATTACAACCATACACACTTGCGACCAATAAAAATTTTAAAAATATTTTCAGGGGCTTTACATCTGGGGGGTCATCAACTTTTCTTGATCATATCTTTTGTTTCTTTACGTTTTTGATAATTTTAAAACTACAAAAATAATCCTTTATAAATTTTCTGCAGAAAAGGTACTCTTATTGTATGTGGGTCCGGTGTTTCGTTTCGGAGTAAAAGTAGATTTTATAATTTTTAGCTAAAAATATAAATTTAAAAAACAGCATCAAAGTAGTCTTTTTAATGAAATTTTCGTGATTTATCTGAAAACATACAAAGATCAAATATCAGAGTAGGAGAATTACCACAATATTTTGTTAATTCTAAGTTCTAATTACCCTTTTATTTTTACTAGATAGGTTGTCGTATTATTGCAATATTAAAAATATTCCCACTTTCGGGTTGCACATATTTTTATCAATTTGGTTAACACTCTTCATCGACTGGCACAATTGTTGAGCTATGTTTTATGAAAGTTCAAAAAGAGGTACCGGAAGTGGTATTTTTTTAATACTTCGGTCAAGTTTCAGCGCATAAAAAAGATGGCACACTCTTGAGTACATAAAAAACTAACCGATTCAACAAAAAACCCCGCTATATTCTATGAGGGACACTTTAGTGCGGTCGGCTCTCCTACTATTATTGTAGTTTCACTTCCTCTATCACCCAAAAAAATCTATCACAGTTATTCAGAGACACCCTGTATAATTAATTTAGAGGGCATGTAGAAGAATATTAATGCATTTTAACCAAATGTAACATTTATTTTTAAAAATAATGGCAAATTTCTTAAATGAGACAGAAATAACAAAATTAGTATCGTGTGTATTGCTTCTTCGGGTTCTAATTACGGCCTCAATTCTTCTTGGCATGCACTCAATAAGCATATGAATAGCATCCTGAGGAGTTTCTTCCCATTCTTGCACCACTGCTGCACTTATCTCTCCTAAAAGGTACCAGGAGCGGAAATTCAAGCTCGAATTTGTCTTCCCATCAGGTTCCAAACATGTTCTATCGGAATAAGATCGGGACTTCTGGAAGGCCAAATCATACGTTTTGTTGGGTCTCGTTAACGACGCGACGCGAGCAACATGAGGACGAGCAACCGCCAGCTCTGTACGAGCGTTTATGTTAATACCGCCCCACACCATGATCGAGCCACCACCAAAATTTAATCTTGGCACAATATTGCACTGGACAAACCTTTGGCCAGTCTTTCGCCATACTCTTTGACGTCCATACGGAGATCTAAGATAAAACCTCGACTCATCCAGTGGCGAATTAAGCCATTTTGAGGCCTGAGGCGCAACCTTATTTTGAGGCCGCTATTTTTTTAGAAATAAAATAAGATGACCTTTACAGTTGACATCAGTTTCAGACATTTCAGGGGTTAGTTTAAGGAAAACTTAAAGATGCATGAGTTTGTGATTTTAGACATTATTGTGAAGGAAGCTGTAGCTGCAGCCTCCTATTATATCGCAGTAAATTTTTAGAAAATGGCAAGGTCAATAATTTCCAGACATCTTGGAAACACAATTCTGTATTCCCTTTTTCAAAAAATATGGTATTAGATGAACGTTTATGAAAAATACCCAATAGTAAAAAATAAAGAAGAAACAAAATCTTCAGGGTGTCCGGTGTCCCAAAAAGAAGTGCTCAGAAGAAAATCCTAGAAAGTAGATGAGATTTCATCGTCAAAACACCCAATAGACAGGTTTGGAACAGCCCCGTTTTTTACGGGTCTTTGAATTTTGTTTCCACAGAAAATGTAGTTAATTTAACTTCAAGATTGAAATTTCCAAGAGTTTGGTGATCCATAATAGAATCGGTATTAAATTAATACCGATTCTATTAATTAATTTAAAATTCTGATATAGCCCATAAAGTATTTGGTTCTTCTCTGAAAAAATTAATGAGAGATTTTTTTTTTATATTTTCGCTCTAATCTTTGAAATAACTTGGGCTGTTCGCTGTTCCCACCCTGACTAATAGTTTTCTTGTCGATGAAATATCGTCTATTCTTCTATTTTCTTTTGGGCACTTCTTTTTGGGACACCTTGTAGATGTACAACCGGTTCGTTCGAACCGAGAAATTTTAAGAAGGCTAGTTTCAAAACTTTCAAGAAAGAGAATCTTATTTTAAAGTCTGCTTGCTTGAAACTGCACCTTTCCCAATTGTATTTCAGAAGAGATCAATTCGATTTCAGAATAGTCAATTATTATACCAGAAAAGATCAATTCGATTTCTGAATAGTCAATTGTATTTCAGAAAGCATCAATTGTATTTCAGAAAAGTGAAATGTATTTTAGAAAAGAGATCAATTGCATTTCAGAAAGCATCAACTGTATTTCAGAAAAATCAATTTAATTTCAGAAAGGACCAAGTATAAAAAAATGAGGTAGTCAAGAGTTTTAGGCGGTGATTGTGCACGTGAACCACAACAAAATCTGCCAAAAACTCTTGGCTTCCTCAATATTTTACAAAAGGTCTTTACTAAAATTAAATACATTTTTCTGAAAAACAATTGATGCATTCTGAAATACGATTGATCTTTCCTGAATTATACAATTGATACTTTCTGAAATTAAATTGATTATTCTGAAATACAATTGACTATTCTGAATTACAATTGATGATTTCTGAAATTGAATTGATCTCTTCTGAATTACAATTGATGATTTCTAAAATTGAAGTGATCTCTTCTGAAATACAATTGGAGAAGGTGTAGAAAGGAAAGCCCCATTCTATAATTATTAGGTTAGGTTTGTGGTTTATTTGAATACAAGTTTTCAAAAACGACCATGACTGGTAAAAATTAAAAAAAAATGTGATTTTTATGGGTTTCTACGGGTAAGGTTACTCTACTCTACTCATTACTATACCCGTGTAAACTAGGCTTTATAGTCATCCGACACTGTGAGTAGTGAGTATCTAAAAAAATTGTATAATAAAATAAAATGTAAGTTTTTTTTAAATAAAACTAACTTAAGTAAAAGACATTTTATTAATTATGATGGCATGATATCTGTTTACATTTTATTCTCATATATTACACTTAGAATAAATTATGGTAAAATATTTACATCAGTGTTAAAAACCAGAAATAATGTTATTTTAATGCAGACTTTCATTTCATGAGGAAATTATACAGGGTGTCCCATTTGACGTTGGCTTGTATGGGCATCTTTGTTATTGTTGGAGAAGGAAAGTTGGTTAAATGGACAAAGTAGTAGAGAAATGTTCGTATATTAATAACTCTTCTTTATTTTCGGTAGTTTTTTTGACATTATACAGGCACTTTTTTGTGTACAATGCAGTAAGACAAATGAATATTTTTTTCGTAAACGGATTGACCGAAAATTAACCAAACTTATTTTTTTCTTAAGGTGGCCATATTGGATTTACATACACATATTCGGAATCAGTGCATTTTTCTGAGTAATTTGGTATATGTATATTACATATTACATGTAATATTTTACGAAAAATAGAAATTATTTTATTTTACTAACCAAAATGGCCTTGAATAGATGTAAAATGTCAATACCTACATATGTGTTAAGATTTATATTAAATTAAATATTTTAAATAGTTACACTTACGTTATTAACGATTTACATCTCTTTAAGTCCAATGTTTCTAAAATAAAATAATAAAATTTTAAATATGACATATGGTATACCTAATTACTCAGAAAAAAAACACTGATTCCAAATATGTGTAAATTTGGTACCACCCAAAATAAAAAAGTTATAGCCATATTTTAAAATTCGCATTTTCTTGTTTTTTTTCAAGACATCGCAGGAACAATGCAAAATGTTTGAAAAGCGTACTTTTCACTAGTAAAAATTGATTTTTGGGCATTTGTAATTTTTGTTTTTCGTGTATAGTCAAATGCCCAAAAATAAATTTTTACTAGCGAAACGCTTTTCAAACATTTTGCCGACTTTCTATCTCCAATAATAACAAAGATTTACCCATTACCCATGCAATCCAACCTCAAATGGGACATACAATAATTTCTTTCAATTGATTCTAAAGCATCTTTTTTTACAACAAAAGCTTATCTTCATCAATAAACCACATTTCTAGAAATAATAATAATTTCATGCCTAGTATTGATTGTATAAATTATAAAATAATGGGTACAAAATGCCCAAGAAATTTTTTTATGTCATGAGAAAAAATATAAAATAGAGAACGCAAAAACTTTTCACATTGTAAGATTATGTTGGTATATCATCGATACCTCTATGATAAAAAAATAAAAACATTGTTAGCAGGCTAATTAAGCAAGAATTTAACAAGTTTCTTTCTAATTATACTCAACTAAAATTGTTAATATTTTTTTATAAATTTCAATAATCATTCTTTCTGAGCATAATTTTTTTATAATTCAGCTTTTTACAACTTGTTTTGCCACAAACTTTAATAATTTAATAAAAATAGAACTTCTTTTTAAACTGTAATTTTTGTTTGTTTTTTACTTCTTTTCACTGTCTAAAACAAAGTACCTATAATAAAAATTACCACCGATGAAATAATCCCAGAAAAGTAGAAGATTTCTGTACATATGCTCACATTCGCCGAAATTAAAAGTTTACGTCTTAAACGATGCCCCAAACAATGGAAAAACGTGATCTATTAATTATTGATAAACAGGCGATTGTGGTTTTGTATTGAAATTTTAAATATTCTAAAAACAGAATTGTTACTTTGTATGACAAGTGTATTCCATGTAATTGCTTTTTTCAAAACTGTTCCCTCAACTCAATTTTTTAAATTTTAATTGTCATTATAGCAATAATTTTCCCATTTATGGTTTGACCAAATTAGTAGTAGTAAAAATATTAAAATTTTTACCTTGTCTCTTAAGTATTGAGTAATCTTTTTACATTTGTTCCCTATAATTCATATTATAAATTAATAAATTCAATCTCGCTTGGTTAGTTTGCAAGTAATTTGCTACAAATTTCCTTGTAGCTTATCACAGCTGGCAAGTAAAGTATAAAATAATTTTGTGCTGGCGAATAAAGGGATTAGATGTTGTAAGGTAACTGTTACACAGCCGAATAAAATGAAATTTTTGTTTATCGGAAAAGTAAGAACTGATTTTGGAAATTTTTGATGTGCCGAAATCAAAAATACCTGTCTTTTTTCTTAGGAGTTAGCAGCTCTACGTTTTGAGATGGAGACTAATTGATTTTATCAAATTATAAAAGGTCGCCAATAACAAAACTATATTATTTTTAAATTTTATTATTTAAATACTATTTACAAAACTAGTTTTCAGAATTTTATCCATCATCAGAGTAACTCTAAAATACAAATCGGAATTAAACAACAAAATGAAATAAAACAAAATGCAATGAATTACATTAATTATAAATTTAAATAAAATAAGTTGAATTTAATAAAAATCACAGACAAACAATCAAATTTTTAATTCCGATTTGTATTTTAGAGTTACCCTGATAATGGATAAAATTCCGAAAACTAGTTTGGTAAATAATATTTAAATAATCACATTTAAAAATAATATGGTTTTGTTATTGGCTACACCTTTTTATAATTTGACAGAGTGAAATCCACGATTCTAAAAACAATAAATATTCAAAACCATGACACCCAAGGCATTTCCTTTCTTTAATTATAAATAATAATTGATTTTTTAGTTTTGAATTATATTGTTTAGAGGTCAAAATTGTATATTGTAAAATAAATCTTACTTTGAGTTTTTTTGATTTTTTTTAACCGGTATACTTGGAGCAAAAATTAATAATAATAAATTTTTCCTTTAGAAAATTACACAATTGCGTTACAAAAGGTTTGCTATCTTACTGAAAAAATTTTAATAAAATGTTAAACCAATTATTACCTTACGATCCTTAAAATGTTTAAGATTTAGTCAAGGCCAGTAAATTCGGCTAATTGTATTTACAGATACTTTCCCAAATTTTTTAATATTGGTGTTCAAATATACAACATGATCATCTTATCAACAGAAGTTTTAAAAGTGTTATTTATGTCAAAGCATAATTAACATACAACTTTTATCTTACATTTATAAGAACATTTTTTATAAAAAAAACATTTTTTTATTTATAATAAATTAGAAAATATTTCCACAGGTTAGTTATAGTTTTAAACGATTTAACAATGCATCATCAACTTATAAGAAGTCATATTTTTTGGTACTTACCCTATTAAGTTTAAATTATTTAGATTAGCAAATCGATGTACTACTTAGATTACATTTTGATATGTCGCATTATTTTTAAAGCGTATTTATATTGCGTACAGTTAATAAGCATATTGTTTTAATTCAATATTAAATAACATTTCAAAACTGAAATTTGGTGTCAATTATTTACTAGAAGGAAAATTTACTTTGGTTTTGGTAATGCTATAACAAAAAATATTGATGATTTATTTTAATAAATAAATAATTTATGATTAAATGTGGGAAAAAATCCGAGTTGAAAATTAAAATTGGTGAGTTTTTTAATTAACCGATGCTTTGTTAAAAATGTGACATTAAAAATATCTCCAATTAGTTACAATTATCATAAAAATCAACAATTTTTTCCTTCAAGCTGCTTAAAATATTGGTTTTCTTTAAACTAAGTAAATAAAAATGTGAAAATTGAACAATATTGTGGTCATCAAAAGACAAATAAAACTTCTTGCAATGAAGAAAAGTTAAAATATAATTTTTATTGCATGCTGTTTGTTTGGTCTTAATTAGATAATATAATTTTGAAATGTGGATTTATTAATAGGCCCGTTCATCTTACATAATAATATTATAAGTTTAATATTAATAATGCATGTAAATTGTAAATTATACCAGCAAAATATAAAACGTCCGTAAAATATTATTCTTTGGCACATTTTGTAAAATTAGATGATTTCTAAAAAGGTATTATAATATTTTTATTACACATCATTACAGAAATTTTTATTTTACGTTGTAATATTCTTAACATTTAGAAAATTTTATTAAAATATAACTTATTAGAACAAAATCACCTGATTTTATATTTACATTATAATTAGTGATAAATTTTACATTTCCACTTGTTAGAAGTTAAAACGTTAGTATTAGTAATACATAATTAATTTTCTAGTTCGGTCTTTTTCTATAAGCTAACCAGCAAAAAATAAATTACCTTAAATGTAGTTCCACAATGCATACAATAGATTTTGAAAATAATTATAAATATAAATGTGAAATAAATTTTGGAAGTCTAAATCTCATTTAACTTTTGGAAAATCAAAAGAATTTTAGGCTTAATTTATAATTCCCTTGCTAACTCTAGTTAATAAAAAATATATCTAGCAATATACCCTCACCTCACATGGTCTGGAAGCGCATATAAAAACGTATTTATTAAATCTTGTGAGTGATTAAATATTCTTTTCTCTTATCCTCCCAGCGTATGCTTATAAAATCCAACACTAATTATTAATATAAATGTTATATAAATATTCAATAAATATATTAAAACGCTAGAGAATTATTTTAGATTATTACAAAAATATTTATAATTTAATCCGTCATACTTATTTATACTCTCTGTGCTATCCATGTTTTGTACCAAATTCATGTAAAATATCACAAGCCATATCTATATCGTTTTTTGTAATACCTAAAGCTTTAATAACAGCTTCTTTGGAATAACCTTCGCTTACTAATTTCTTGATATAATCTATGTTAAGATTTTCGTAATAAACTTTATTATCTTTAGCAGTAAGGGGATTATATTTTGGTTTGGGAAGTACTCCCATTTGCATGTTTTCGTACAAATGTTCATCATCAGTGGTACTAAAATTAGGAGTTGTACTTGATTTAACAGGAACGTTTACAGTGCTTGGTTTAATTTTTGATGGATAGCTTTGATGTCTAGTTTGAGGTTTTAAAGTTATATTATTGACACAATTGGTAGAACTAATAAAACCGCAAATTGTTTCAGGAGAACTTAACTCTATTGTTTGCTCGGGTTCTATTATTTCTCGATGCATTTCGTGCATAGAACTGCTTTTGGATATTTGAGGTATATCTATGTGGTGGGATAGATTTGTTACTGATTGTGCTTCGTTTAGTGTTTTTTGAATTTTCGAGCCGTTTATATTTCCATTCGACCTTGAACTTGATGTAGTTGGAATAACAACCTGCTCTAATGTTGGAGAACTTTTCCTTGGAGGTAATGGCGGTGGAACAGTTACTGGTGGTATGAGAATAGTTGGTGTTGTGCTTCTTCTTACAACTCTTGGACTATTGCGTGGTGAAATTAGGGGACTTACAGAAGACTGAAATTAACAAATATAAGACATTAGTAATTGACACACCTCATACTTCATAAAATCATCTTACCGTAATATCACATAAAGGCAATAATGAGGGAAAGCTGTTGCTACTTAGATTCCACATTTCACCAGCATCCTGAAATTTATCAAATTTTGTACAAAATATTAAACATATTTTATTGTTTGCTTATTTTCTATGCTATCATGCAATTGCAAATTTCCATGTAAATTAAATGACAAAGTTAGGATTTTTGTTGAAAATCTTAATAAATGTTTTTTGCAAAACTTTGAGCAAAATTCTTGTTTTCCCTAAAAGCAAGATGTGTCTTAAAAATGTAACAAATAATAAACTGTGGATTTTTTAAAATTATTTATTTTTACAAATTTCACGCAAAAAACTCAGGATTATTTTTAGATTTTTAAGTAAAAATCAAGATTTCTTTTGCAATTTTTAAGGAAACCTTTAACCTGTAGCAAAAATCAAGATTGTTTTTTTCTTAATATTTGAAGCAAAATTCAAGTATTTTTTCCTATTTTTAAGGAACAATTAAGATTTGTTTTGCAAAATGTTCAAGAAAAACCTTAATTTGTAGTTTCTAGCAGAAGTCATCAGGGCCGCGTTTCCCACTAGGCACAGACCGAATATTTAGGGGCCCGTATTTGAGATTTTTTAATAAATTTTTTATTTTCATTTTGCCCAGATCCTATTATAAAAAAAGTAGAACTAAATTATCCAAGAATTCGTTACGTTCGTTTAGGTAATTGTAGTGAAAAAGGAGTTGATTAACGAAATCAGCTGTTACGAACAATTTATTTTCAAAAAACTCGAAAAATTACATATTTGCCTAAAGAACTAAATTATATCAAATTTTTCTATAAAAAATGAGAATTTTAAATAAACATGGTTAAAAAGTGTTTTTAAAAAGAACATAGGGCCAGGGGCGGATTTACATTCGGTTTAATAGGGCTGCAGCCCAGGGCCACCTCTCTTATTAAGGCCCCCAAGAAAGCTAAATTACAAAACTTTAAAAAAATAACTGCTAACATTTCGGGACGAGACCAGTTTTGTAGTATCCCGGGGACTCCATAGCAATTTTTGCCCCCAAGTGCTAAATGCGTCCCTGGATATATTCAAATCGACCGCAAAATTAATTCTGCTTCTTATTTTTTTTTAATTTTTTAAAATTATTTTCAGCTTCAACAAGTAAAATTGTGCAATTTTTACAAAATCTTAGTTTTTTTATGGTTTCCCTTGGAATTTTTCAACAAACTCAAATTATTTTTTTGCAGAATTCTCTATTTTATTCAAATCAATCGAAAAATATTTTTTTTATAAATATTTAAAAATCCTCTTGCAACTTCAACATGTTAAATATTGTAATTTTTAGAAAATCTCATTTTTTTTAATGTTCACCTTAGAATTTTTCAATAAACCCGGTTTCACTTTTTGCAGATATTTTTAATTCATTCAAATCAACCGTAAAATTAATTCTAGCTCACGTGGTTATTTTTTACAAATTTTTGAAAGTCAGCTTACAACTTCAAGAAGTAAAATAGTGAAATTTTTACAAAACCTTAATTTTTTTAATGTTCCCCTTGGAATTTTTCAATATACTCGGATTTATTTCTAGCAGAACAGGCACGGATTTATATAGGGTCTAATAGGCCCCCTTTCTTTTTGGGGCCCTCAAAAACGAAATTGCAACTTTTTTAAAAAAATTAAAAAATAAGTGCTAACATATTGGGATTAGACCAGTTTTGTGGTTTCTCGGGGCCCCCATGCCAATTTTTGCTCAGGCCCCCCAAGTGCTAAATCCGCCCCTGCAAGGGTCCCGTGATTAAAATTTGTGCTAGGGTCCGAAAAGGTCTAGACGCGTCCCGGGAATCATGATTTTTCTTAAAATTCGAGACTTCGTAAAATTATTCATTTCCTAGAAATTTTCAAGCAAAACCTTAATTTTTATTAAAAACCAATTAAATTTGAAGCAAAATCAAGTTTTCTTTTTGCAATTTGAATCAAAAGTCTTTTTTTTGGATTTTTCAAGCAAAATACATGTATAAAAACGAGTTTTTGTTAAAATTATCCAATTGATTTATTAATTTACTAAGTTTTAAAATTCTTCAAATTTTTTTCATGATATCAAAACTAATATTTAATATACCAGTTTTAGCTACATAAAAGCCATCAAGCGCATAGTGGAGCCACCGCAACTAATAATTTCTGGCCAAAAATATTTTAACGGTTGTTTTATGATTTTCTACAATTTATTAGATTTTTACTACAACAAACTAATGTACCGAGTATAAACGAAACATGGGTCACCTTTGTAATCTCCTTATTTATGAGAATAAAAATTTAAAATTTGACTATATTGTATGATTCAATAAAACATATTTTAAGCACTAAAAATGTTATCAATGTCACTTCCAGTTTTTTTTTTTTTTTTTATTTTATTTGTTTTATTTAGGTATTTGTTGTATTTAGAAAGTTTAGGTTGTTTTTGACACCTTTGGATGAAGAAAAAACAAAAAATATTAACCGAAAGTGATTTAAAAAAATTCAGTGACTAAAATGTGATTTCTTTAACCATATACAACATGGCAAATTTCAAATTTTTTTTTAACAAATAAACACCCTGCGTTACCGACCTATTTTATGTAAACGTTTTTAGATCCGTTTACTCCCTAATCTCAAATTTCATATAGACCAATTCAAATTGACGTTTGGAAAAACGGGCAAATTTGGGGATTTTTTTTTGTCATTTACCCATCAACTAGAATGTATAATAAATACAGCAAAAGAGGAATGAGGCTTCATACTGATTTAGAACCTAATTAAAAGTCAACGGATATAAAAAGTTATTTCAAATTTTATGACTATTTTGAGAGTTTTTAAATATTCAAAACAGGATTTTTTGTCGTTTGCACTTATGAACTTCTTGGTTTTGAAACGTTTGGTCCTTGGGGTTCTTCTTCAAAATCTTTAATTACTGCAATGGGAAAATTAATTTCAAAAAGAACTGGTGAAGATCGTGCCGCGGAATATCTTCGTCAAAGAATCTGAATCGAAATTCAACGAGGAAATTCTTCAACTATATTAAATACTATTTCTAATTCGGGAGGTTTAGATGAAATATTTTATTCCTTAAATATAAATAAGAGTAAAAACATAAAAGAAATTAATAAACCTAATGCGAATGGTGTTGTTTCAATTAAAGAAACTAAGGATCTTTTATCATCTCCAAGACTAAATTGTTCATCAATATCCCAAAATACGAGAAACACTGAAAGTTCCCAGCGAAATTCAACTGAGAAAGAAGCTTTTAATATTCTGTCAAGCAGGAGGAATTTGGACGAGGAGAAAGAACTAAATATCCGCGCTAGTCCAATGAATCAGAAGGAACTAAATGGTTTAAAAAATATCGGAAATACCTGCTTCATGAATTCTGTCATTCAGTGCCTTTCCAATACGAAGCCCCTACTAGAATATCTTAAAAAAGATGTATATGTAAGTGATATTAACACCACCATCTCGGGGATGAAAGAAGCATTAATCAAAGCATTCGCGCAAGTCATAAAAGAATTGTGGTCAGAGGATTCATCGAATCATGTTGTAAATACAACGTTTTGCACCTCGCTTTATAGGGTACTCACACCAGGATGCTCAAGAATTTCTCAGGAATTTATTAGAAGGTTTACACGAAGATGTCAATAGGGTCACCACCAAACTAACACCTATTCTGGTGGATATTTTTGTTGGGCAGTTTAAGTCGACACTTAACTGCACATACTATGGTCACTGCTCAGTTTCATTTGATCCATTCTGGGACTTGTCGCTTCCCATACCTCAAAAAAAAGAGGCTATAGGACTTTTACAGTGCCTTGATAGTTTTACCAGAGAGGAAACCTTGGATGGTGATGAAAAACCTACATGTTTGAAGTGTAAAAAGCGAAGAAAATGTACAAAAATTTTTAAGATTCACAAGTTCCCTAAAATATTAGTAATCCATTTGAAAAGATTTTCGCCAACAGAAAGGTTTAGGAGAAAATTGAATGTTACAGTTGATTTTCCCCTGGAGAGTTTGGATATGACGAATTACGCTGCTGAACCACATACACAATGCCGATACAATTTATATGCTCTGAGTAACCACAGCGGTACAACATACAGTGGGCATTACACTGCTTATTGTCGTCACTCTTATTCACAAAAATTGCATAAATATAATGATTCAAGAGTAACGACCATTTCTGCGAAAAACACAGTTAGTGGTGAGGCATACATATTATTTTATGAGCTGGAAGGGAACTACTAGATTTTTATTTATTTATAATAATTATTTGTAATTTTTGCTTGTTCGTTTCTAGATTTAATTTGTATTAAAAAATTCTGCAATAAGTGAAAAAACTTATGAACGTGTCCTATATTTGTAAAATGTAAGAGTGCTATACAAAATCGTGTTTGCAAAAAGGGCAGACCATATTAGTTCTCATTTCATTTTTCTTATTCCAATTACTAATATTTATGTAGTTAAAACAGAGATTTCATAAAAAGCTTAGTTATATGACTTGATTTTCAAATAATTAAAAAATATCGAATCCTTATATGTATTTTCAAATTTTAAATTCAACGATTAATTTAAAAAATGAAACCTAAAGACTTTAGAACCGTTTGCATTACATACTTAATTTAATTAAAACATACCGATTGTAAGCGAAACACAGTTTACCTCTTTATTTTATTTATTCATGAATATAAACATTTCAAAACTTAGGTATATCTTTAATGAGCCAAAATTACTTTTTTTGAACTATAGTTTTTTCGGTATCACTTTCAGTTTTATTTTCAATTGTTTAGGTATTTTTGTTTTTTAGATGACGTAGGTACGAATATTTTGCAAAATAAATTAAAAAACTTCCTATAAATTGGTACTTTTGTTTCACCCTGTATAAAGTGTTTACAATACCAGACTAACATGAAAGACTATTTTTGTTACTTACTTAAGTAATATAAGTTAATTTGAGATTTAAATATTTTTTAATGCCAACTTAAAATTAACACGCAGATGCCCAAGTTGATTTTTAAATAATCTGTTTCAAAGGTTTAATTTTTTTTAATAAAAAAAATATTCACATAATGATTTTTTGGACTCCTGTGTTATTTCAGTACGAGGGGTTCCCAAAAAACTATCGTAGCAGAGTATTTATTTTCTTAAGTTTAAATACCGCATGATATCGGGTTTTCACTCCCCTTAGTCGCCCAACCCAGCCGACTTTGTATTCCCAAGTATAAAGAAAAACCTAAAGCCTAAAGGGAAAACATTTTGAGAAGATTAAGTAAAACTGCTCCCAGCAGCATTAATTCAGAAGAATATAAAAATGTTTAAAGTATAGATTTGTCAAATTTTGTTGAAAAAAGTTTTATCATCATTCACACTAGTCAATAGTCAAAGGAAAACTAAAATTAATTCCGTAATTTAGCTTCATTATTTTTTATTATTTACCAGCATCATTATTTTGCCTGCATCACCGCTTTTATTTTAAAATTTCAATTGTATATTTACAAGAAGCTCAAAGTGAATTAAAGTTAAAAATGTTAACAAAATGGTTCACAAGACTATCGAGGTGTGTCAGTAGACACATCTTGAATTTCTCAAAATGTTCCAAGACGTTCACTTCTGATGATGACTTTGTCGAAACCGGTCAAAAGTGGGATAATAATATAAAAAATATAAGGAAAATTACATCATATCTTTATTTTCTTCGATTATTTCTAAAAGGGCCAATAAAGAGTGTTTTTTATCTTTTAAAAAATCAAGTAAATTTTAATATTCTAGTTCTTTGCCTTCACCTACCAAAACATTCTCAAATTAACTGGATTAATTATGTTTTGTATGATTTTTCAGTAATTTGTAAGTTAAAATACAACAAATTTGTTTCATTTTATTTTTTTGCGCTTTGGTAGGTAAAAGAAAAAACGCGGAATTCAGAATTTTCATGATTTGTAGTGATATTTTGGTTTCAGATGACAAATGAACATAGGTACTCTTTATTTGGATTTTTTTGAAAAATAATCGAAAAACTGAAAAAAAATAATTATTGTTTTCCTTGCGATTTTGTTGTAGTTACCAATTGAAAAAGACTGGGTTTAGCTATCTTGTGTACTAATGTTTCGCAGAAATTGCTGACCAAAAATTCACAAAACTTTTACTTTAAAGTAAAAATAAAATAAAATGTTAGATCTACTTTCTAACACTGAAGTATGCTTTCACGAACATTCTGTATATTTAACTAAACATAAAGTTTACTATTTTATCTAAAATAAATATTGTATTAGTCGAGAAATCTGGTCCTGCAAGGGGGGTGCATATGCACCCTCCCTGGTTGCGCCACTGCTTAACTCCTGGAAGAAGTTCTGATAAATACAGGGTGAGTCAGGAGGAGTGCGTCAAATTTCGGGAATGTATTCTACAGGTAAACAAACCAAATTGTTGTTATTCATTTTTTATTAGTTTTCAAGTTATGGCGTTTTAAAAATTTAACTAGATCATATAATGTACATTATATGACTTAGGTATAGCATAGTACATTTAGCTTATTTTTAATTCACAGAACATTTTGAAAGATATCTCTCCATTAACATTTTTACGCTCTTCTATGAACATTAGCTATTGCTCTTCTAAGTTCTTGTTTTTTTATTACAGCTGAAGCATTCAAAATACGTCGAATTAGTACATCCCGAATTTTTCTTTATAAATCTTAGTTTCTTTACCAGTTCTTCAAGCAAAAATCTAATGTTTAGAGGTCTGAACTCGAGGGCAAGTAAAAACTGCTGCGACCAATCCATGGTCCAGGAAAGAAATTATGCAAGTACTGCCAACTTTAATTTTTAAAACGCTATAACTCGAAAAGTAATAAAAATTGGAAAACAACATTTTCGTTTTTTTACCTTGGGCTATTTCTTTTGACCGTAATATTTAGTGGTTTGTGGTATGGTAGTAAGTGTTTTATGACGTCATGATAACGTCAACTACGAAAAATTACTAACCACACACGGAAACAAAAATTTAAGGCAACCTCACTTTTCAAATGTTTCACATATTACTACATTTAACTAACCACCTTTGGAGCATGGTTACTGATTGGACAAACCATGAACAATCCCCACTCCAACTATGACGTCATTAATTCCAACCGAAAATGAATGGTATGTCAAATTCACTCACTATCACACTTTTACCACTCTCAAATGAAATAGCCTCTTGTATTAATGTGTAGATTACATTGCAAAATTATCAATAAATCTGTAGAAAGCGGCTGTTATGCAGATCATCTAAAAAGATCATTAGTAGTTCCCATACCCAAAAATAAGGGTAATAATAATGACATTTATAATCACCTCCTCATATCGTTAATTAGCGGATTCTCAAAAATTATTGAAAAAGCAGTTTTTAATAAGATAACGAACTTTTTAAACAAATTTGGCAAGATTGCATAAAACCAACATGGTTACGGGGGAAGGGTGCTCTTCTGAAATAGCTATGACTGATACAGCACAATTCATCTTCAATAAAATGAACAACAAATTACTTCTTCGAACTTTGTTGCGATATTTTACATATCGACTTTATAGTTTAGAAATTGGATTGTCTAGGTATAATAAGTTATTTATACAATTGGATAGTCATATTTAGTGGCAGAACTATGGCCGTCTTAGTAGACCAGCACCACTAAGAACATTTTGACATAAATTCCCGCAGGGAAGCGTCGTCGGTCCAATCATTCTTATACTGTTCATGAATGATTTGGCGGAGTATCTAAAGCCTAGTTTTCATTAGTAGAGTAAACGGTCGAGTTGTACTATCCTTGCAACTCATCCAATAAAACTGGAATTTTATTGGTCGAGTTGCAAGGGTAGTATTTACTCGCCCTTCTACTTGACCGTTTACTCTACTAACGAGAACTAGGCTGAAAGGATGATCACGCCTATGTTAATATGTTGACAACATTACCATTAGGGTAAGTCCCGACTGTGTCAAAACGTGTCAAACGAAAGCAAATAACATAATTTCAAAGTTCCAATCTCGTTGTAACGAAAAAAATAAACAAATCTGAAACTACAGGGTGTCTTTTGTTTAAACAAACCCCATTTTGCTATTAAAAATTTAACTTCATGTCTTATAGCCTTGAGTCGAATAACTGCGTACTATGGTCTCGTGTATCCCTTATTATCATATACATAGAGTAGCACTATGCGGATAATTCAACTCGTGTATTAACAGTGCAGAGTAGAATAATTTGATTTACCAACCAGGACATCTTGTAGAAAAACATTTCTAACAGTAACAGCTAACTAACGATAATTTAAATTTACACAGTTGTTACCAACTACACATGAACATTCACTATTCATACACGTAATACGCGGAAGAAAACTAATAATTGGTACCGGAAGTAAATTATGAATTTTACAGAACACAGAACCTTCTCAATTTATGCAGGTAAAATAATTTACAACATCAGTCTACATTAGACATTGCCAGACTGTTGTGAATTATATTGATGCCACAAATATTTAGAATACAATTCTTTCAAGCACAAAATTAAAGTGGTCTTCGTCTCGGAATGTATTTGTATCTTCAATGATTATATTTTCCCTCTTCCCTATATTTTAATATAAAAAGAGTTTTCTGGATTTTTTCTTCAAATTGTGTTTAATAAATTTGATTTTTGTCATATTCAAGTTTTGTAGAAAAAAAGTATGGAAACTTATTTCAATTTTTACTTAAATCGCTTTATTTTACATAAATTGTTCAAAACAATCACATTAGTAAATTAGATATTTGCTTTAAAATGCCTAAAAGCAGTTATTTTTCCAAAGATTTTAAACAAAAAATAATTCTTCACTAACAAAGTGGTAAAAAACAAGGTTAAATTGAAAAATCATTACCTAAATATTAAGTACTAAATGTGCTGTGCCGACAACTATATTGAAATACCATAGACGTGGTGTTGCCGAAACGGCACATAAGTCAGGAGAAGACCATCGCCAGGATGAATAAAAGTATCAAGAGGATATCCGAAAAAGATCCTCGTACAGTGGAAAATGGCGAGGTAAATTCAAGAGCAGTTTTTGGACCAATTCAACATTATGGTAGTTAGTTTTGGAAGTTTCCAAAACCATTAGAAATCACTTTATAGCTGTAGATTTAAATGAACGTGTTATTGTAAAAAATCCTGGTTATTTCCAAGTTCCAAGAAATATACAGGGTGAGTTTTTAGTGCGAAATTGGAAGATATATTTTAAGAGATAGGAAAAAACCTCAAATTAGAAAATTGCATGGTTTATGGATGCGCATAACCAGAAATTATTTTTGTCTATAGTGGGTGTTTCGTAACTGGAGCACAAGCTATTCCACCTTTTTTTAAATGGAACACCCTGTATATTGTTTCATATTTGGATTAACATTAACTTTAAGAATACAACGATATTTTTTGTTTTCTGAAAATTTGAATGCACACTTATTTTTTTGGGCATTTTCTATAAAATTTATCAAATTTTGGCATATTTTTACAAAATTTTAGCGAAAAATAATAATTTGTATAAAAGTTAAAGAACACTTAAAGAGGAACGATATTTTGTAAAAAAATACAGGGTGTTCCATTTAAAAAAATTAAAATACCTACATCCCTATCAAGTTTTCATATTTCACGCCTTCATATCTGCCACCATTTATAATAGAATTCGAAAAAAAATGTACAAAAAATATTACAAAATGACATAAAAATTGTTTTTTAAATGTTCATAATAAAGCCAGTATAAATTTATAAAAGCATTCAACTTTTCAAAAAAAATATCGTTGTATTCTTTAACTTAAAGTTAATTCAAATATCAAAAAATATATAGGGTGTTCCATTTAAAAAAAGATGGAATAGCCTGGGTTCGAGTTACGAAACACCCGCCATATACAAAAATAATTTCTGCTTATGCGCATCCATAAACCATACAATTTTGTAATTTAAGTTTATTTCTTATCTCTTAAAATAAAAGATATATCTTCCGATTTCGCACTAAAAACTCACCCTGTATACAGGGTGTTCCGTTCATGGTTCACCAAACGTCACAGGGTTAGAAACTACAGCAAATTTAATCGATAAAAAACGAAAAAAGTAGGTGGATCTTTTTTTAGTTATGGAGCTACAGGATTTTGAACTTTGGTTCACCAATTTTTGCCAAAAATCACAAAATCGCTAATTACTTTTTAACCAATATATGTACTTAGAATTTAAAGAAAATTATCACTAGAAAACTGAAACCATCTTCTTTCAATTAGTAACAACAGTAATACATAAATGGTTGATATAATGTATTTTTTTAAATTTTCTTAAAGTTCTTCAGATTTATAACAAATTAAGGAAAAATTTGAGGCCATAGCTCTTTTGCTTCTCCTAGAAGTATTCTGAACACAGTCTGTTACCATCGGCAGGTAACTGACGTGAAACTGTTAGAAAATATTTGGAATTCCATCAGGTATCCCTTATAGCCTAATTGACAAACTATTCACCCCTCATGATATACAGTATACTGCCTATTTGACATACTATGCTCAGGACTACTTCTGATAGAAGTAACTTCAGAAGTCTTTACTAAGTGAAGGAAAACAGCTACGGTTTCAAAATTTTCCCTGGTGCATTGAAAATATGAATAAGTGTCAAAAAATTAAAAAAAAACGTAACCGTAATGGGTCTTATCTAGGAGAAAATTTTAAAAAACTGAAAAAAAATAAGTTACCTATTTTTATTTTATTCACTTTTTGATTTTTTTTCAACATTTTAACAATTGTTTTTTTTATTATTGTTATTACCGATTGAAAGAGAATGGTTTCAGCTTTTTATTGATATTTATTTGATCTCTAAACACATTGGTTAAGATGTAATTAGCGATTTTGTGATTTGTGATAAAACTCGGTGACGTAAAATTCAAAGGGCTATAGCTCGAAACCTAAAATCTAGACCCCCACTTTTTTGTCGATTTTTAGTCTAGTTTCTAACCCTAATGTTTGGTGAACCATGAACGTAAGACCCTGTATAAGAGTCCGAATGGAATTTGCCAGATCGCATTTGACATGAACCATGAAAAAGTGGAAAACGGTCCTTTGGAGCTATGAAAATAAGTTTATGTTATTTGGTTCAGGTAGTAGACAGTATTTTTGGCGAACCATAAAAATGCCGACAATTAACCATGGTGATGGGTCTATTATATGAGGTTGTTTTTCTCGATCTGGGGTTGTCCCAATTACGCAAGCAGGGGGTAAAATGGAACATTTTCATTATAGAAATAATTTAGAAAACCAAATATAATTTTCTTCAAAATAAATACCACTGAAGTGGATATTTTGGCAGCATAACGATCCAAAGAACTTTGACAAATTAGTGAAATAATGCTTTTCCCCAAAAAATGTCAATCTACTTGAATGGATAGATTCTCTCATTCGACAAGGAAAAATTAAAAATAAAGGAGATTTATCGAAGTTTGAATGGAACCACATTCCCCTAGATGCACTACGTAAATTAGAAGATTCAATAGCCAAAAGATGGCAAGCTTTATTAGATGCAAAAGGATAAGCACCAAAATATTAAATTATTTTCAAATTTTGTTTTCTTTAAGTAAGAAAAATAAAAATTTCCAAACTTTTTTCCAGATGTTTATATTTTTAATGAAGTTATTGCCTCTCATTGGTTATTTATATAATTTTAATGACAATCATGAGAATATTCAATCACAATAATTTTAAGTATTTGCAAATTTTCCATACTTTTTTCACCACTGTAGATCAATGAAGGTGTAATACTATTCTAATAATTCTCATTTTTTGGGTCTCATAATTCATAAAATTGATAAATAAACAGCTATTTCATAAAACCATTTTTTTTAAATAAAATATTGAAATAAAGTTAAACTTTCAGATATGATTAGATTCCTAGTTTGAAATTGTAAAAAAAATATCCAAATAGTTTATTTATTTGTAACATTTTTGTGTGTAGCCTGGTTCACTTTATTAAAAATATATTTGAAACATAGAAAAACAAAAGCAAAAGCTTACTTACCTTATCAAAAAGCATGAATTAGTGCAAAAAATACACAAAAGCAGGCATTAACAAAAAAGAGACAGTGCTTTTTAAAAATGTAACTTGTTTATGTTCCTTATAATTTAATAAACAAACATGTTTGTAAACATTACATTTTGTAATTAATACAACATAATGTAATTCAATAAGTGTAAAAATAATGAAATTCTATAAATTAAACTGTTATGTACGATAACATAATACTGTAGCCATAATTAATTATATTTACACGAAGATTTTTAGTAATAAATAGATACAGCAATTTTATTTAAGTATGGTTGAAGTTTTAAAGCATGCATCTCTATGTAAATAAAATAATGCTCATTAAAGTCCTTTACATGCAGCTCAGGGGGTGGAAATTTAAATAAAATAAAATAACACAAATCTCAAGCACAGCCCAGGAATAAAAACAATGCAAAATCAATCAGTGTAATCATTATTTGTGCAATGTTTTGGCTGTACCTCAAGATCAAAATCATCGTCATCCAGATTACTTGTGTTTGTAGAACTAACTGTCCCCTTTGGACGATTGTGTGATTTTTTCGGATCGAAGGGATCCACTACAATTTGTTCGGTGCCTTTAATTTCCGCCCTGCAAAAAGGACAACCTTGACCTTCAGAATCCTAAAAAAATATATTAGTATTTCTTTTATATGTTTTTATAATTATTACAATTTGCCAAGCTGTAAGACAGGGAGTACAGAGGAGATGTCCACAAGGCTCAATTCTCACATCTTTATCATTCTCGGCACAAATTTTACATAACTGGAATGTGCTACCCATTTCACAATAGAGTTCGTATTGTTCTTGTGTTACTGCTATGTGATCTTCAGGAGTAGGCTGCACTGCCCAAGAAAGATCAGGATTGTTCGACCTACCATCAGGAAATTGATAACTGAAAATTAAAAATTGCATTAGTATTTTTCACGCTTAATTTTTTTATTGAGCCACTAAATGTGTCATTTTCTAATCCAGCCACAGGTCAGCACTTAGGTAAGATTTTTGCGGTGTGAAGTGACATTAATAAATAAGCTACAAAGAAAATACTTACAATCCTTCCCGATATCCATCTAATAAAGCCTGAATTAAACTTTTATTCTGAGGTATAGTTTGAAGAATTTCTCCATCAGAGGTCACATAGCCTATTGCCCATTGACCTAACCTGGTACAAGAAAGTCGGAAGACGTAACTTCCAGCTTTGTTAATGTACCTTTGCAGTCTTGCTTTAACTTCATCGTAAGTAAGGAATGCAACATAACCGGGATGCGTAACAGCTAATATTTTCCAGTTCCTTAAAAGTGTCGCCCAAGGTTGAAATAATCTGGAAGAATAATAGGAATTAAAACATGATTATGGCTTAAAATTTTCTAAATGTTTTTTGGTATAAAAATACCTGGCGATGAGCAAAATAATTTATTTTCACTTAGTTTAGGGACTAAAATCTATAAATACAATATACATCTTAAAGGCGTGTTTTGGTAGCGACGGAAATTTTCCGTCGCGGTCGACGAAATCGTCGAGCGGAATACTTTGCTTAGAAACATGTCCTCTGATATGTTGCTAATCAAAGTATTCCGGCCGGTGTTTTTGTCGTCCGCGATGGAAAACTTCCGCCGCTAGCAAAATGCATCTTTACCGATAGATCTTCAAGTTTAGATCTGTTGTTTTTGTCCCCCAGAAGATTGTAAAATTCGTATCAACTTCTAAAATTTATTTGGGGACGACAGTTTTTTCTTCAGGAGTAGATAACGGCTTTGATGTAGGAGGAGGAAAACAACCTTGCTTCTAATTTTATCCTTTAACATATACATTTTTTTATATTTGCTAAATTATTTGGTTAGTTCCAAAAAAGTGCGTAGTGCGGATGGGGCGGGAAATGGATGATTTTCCGTCAGATAAACAAAATGATGGACGAAAGCGTGTGCTTAAAATTTGGATTTTAGCACGTGGTGTTCGATCCATAAAGATAAAGTAATGCGGGTGCGTATGTTCGTAAGAAGTGGTACCCAAGCAGGGTGAAGTTTGGAGAGTTTTGGAATGGTTCAGCGCAAATCTGAAATTGCCGAAAACTGTAAATTTTGTAAATACCTCTAGACTCTAGAGAGGAAATCATTAGACTTTAAAAGCTGTTAGTTAATAAAGAAGTGTATACAGGGTGGGTCAACGAAAACGACAGGGTTGAGTTTTAAAATAGTTAATAGTTAGTTTCGAGGGGGGCATATTTTGTAATAGAACTGACGCAAAAAATGCATTCATTCCTGCGTGCTATGTACCAACCCCTAAAATTATAATGGTGGGGTAAGTAATACATCATTGGAAAGATCTTTTTACCTCAAGTAACATACAAAGGTAAATCGATCGATTTGTTTTAAAGATATTTCAAATTAAAAATGCAGAATGTAACATGTTAAATTTTAAATATCTTTAAAACTAATCTATTTATTTAACTTTTGTTTTTTTTGCATGTTATTCGACGTAAAAAGATCTATCCAACAAGGTATTATTATTTACCCTATCATGGGTATTAATGTACACTACCCCTTAAATTTTAATTGCCTTGATTGGGTGAGTAATGCCTCATTGGAAACATCCTTTTCCCCGGAGTAACATACAAAAAACAAAAGATCAAACGATTTGTTTTAAAGATATTTAAAATTTATCATATTATATTGTGCATTTCTAATTTAAAATATCTCTCTAAAACGATCGATTTAACTTTTGTTTTTTGTATATTTGTATCTTTTCAACCAGGTATTACTTATAGACGGAGAGCTGCAGTAAAATAACATGTTTTATAATGTTGTATAAACAACACGAAATTGCAATTCTGCCTCGCCGTCTCCAGTCGTTATTAGGGGTAATTAACACTTAAAGTTGTAAAAAGAAGTACAAATTCAAGTCATTTCTGCAGAGTTGAAATTTCGACAGATTGTCTATTGCACCATTTAGAGATTGTATCCAAAAAGGCAGAACAAAATTACAGTCGAAACCCAAGGCAGAACGTAATAAATCCAAGAAACACGGCCTACTCTGTAGTTGCAAATCTACTTGTTTTTATGGAAATAAAAAATTAAAATTTTAGTATATTATATGATCTAAGAAAACAAATCTAATGGATCGAATAAATTTTTAATTTTACTTCCGGTTTATCAGGAAATGGCATCCACTTTCTTATTTTAAATATAACCCCCCTGATTTTTTCTACGTAAAATCAAACATTGGTTAATTTTAAGTATGTTTATGACAAAAAAATATTTTTTTCAAAACTTTAAGAAAAACATACAAATGGGATATTACAGTAACCGGAAAAAACCCTCTATTTAATTAGGGGGTGACCCTTATATCATCCCATTTAAAAAAGTAAAGATATTTCCAAAAAACGCTTCTTGAAAATTAATAAAAATAATATCTCAAGAACGGTGAAATAAATTTTTTAAATTACAATTTATTTTAGGTATTTGTATTATTTAAAAATAGAGGTTGTTACATTTAAAATAAGAAAGTGGGTGCCATTTCCTGATAAACCGGAAGTAACATGAAAGATTTATTCGATCCATAAAATTTGTTTTCTTAGATCATATAAGATTCTAAAATTCTAATTTTTTATTTTCATAAATAAAAAAATGCCAGGGGTGGCCCTAGTTTCATTTCCACCCGGTATACAGGGTGTATCAAAATTCGACCCACGACTGGAGATAGTAGACCTAAAAATAAGTCGATATAACCTGATTTATCTATATCCAAAAATGCAATCCTGAAGAGTTATATAGGCCTCTAAAGATGATTTTTAAAAAAATATTTTTTTATATTGCGGCCAAAGTAGTCAATATTTTTTAATGAAATTTTGTATACATGCATTTTTATAGTGAACATTCATTTAGTAAAAGTTTAACCAACCCTCGACATCTGTAAATGATGTTTGATGGCACGAGAGGACTTAAAACGTTAAAGAACTTTTTAGGTATTGAAAATTTTTAGTTAAAAATGAGTTGACTTCGTAGAGAAAATCAGAAGGAAAATTTTTTGCCTCTTGTAAATTTTGGGAAAGTTGTGCCATTCTTAAATAAAATTAAAAAAATGATTTTAAACTTGCTAAGTAAAACAGGCAACCAAACATACATTTTTAATTTAAAATTTATTTAATGTCATAACCAACGTAGAAAGCTTGAGTTGAGGCTAAATTATTGCTAAATGCAAATTAAAGTGACAGCTTTGCACCTTGATTTTTTTGATTTTCTACTTTTAAAGTTTAAATTTAAAAAATGAACCAATCGTATAGCTTGAATGAATACGCTGATATGCATTTAGTGTTGGATGAATGTTATGGTAATTCTAGGGCTGCTGCAAGGAGATATGCAGTTAAAATTCCCAATCGTCAAACACTTTCTGCCGTGGACCGCCGTTTAAGAGAAATGGGAAAGTTGCAACCAGATAGGAAAACAGCTGGGCGTCCAAGACATCATGGAAATCTGGAGAAGAGGAAATTTTGGAATTTGTCGAAGTGAATCCTAGTGTAAGAAAGCTTTCTGAGCAATTGAATATCAGTAAAATTAAAGTTCACAGAACTTTAAAGAAACAATTGTTATATCCTTACCATATGCAAAGAGTTCAGGAATTGCTGCCCATTGATTTCGACAAGCGACTGGAATTTTGCGAATGCGTTTGACACAAACATAATAGGAATCCGAATTTTATTAAAGCAATTTTGTATACCGACGAATCATGTTTAACGCGAAATGGGGTTATCAATTTACATAACTCCCATGAATGGGCTAACGAAAACCCGCACGAATTACTACTTACTAGTCACCAAAGGCAATTTTCCATCAATGTTTGGGCTGGTATAGTTGATAATTTTGTCATAGGGCCATTTGAATTGCCTCAAAGGCTTAATGGAGAGGGCTATTTAGATTTCTTAAGAAATAATTTACCGGAGTTGTTGGAAGAAATACCACTAGCATTTAGAAAAAAAAATAGTTCATGCAAGAAGGACCACCACCTCATTTTGCACGTGGAGTGAGAACTTTTTTAACACGAAAGTTTCCCCGCCGTTGGATTGGTCGAGGACCTGACTCTCCAGTTACTTGGCCTCCACGATCGCCGGATCTTAATCCACTGGATTTTTTTTCTAGGGAGCCTTAAAGTAAAAAGTTTATAAAACTTCAGTTGAGAGCAGGGATGACCTTTGGAGACGGATGGTAAATGCTACTTATGAAATACGTCAAATCCCGAGAGTATTGGATTCAGTGAGATTCTCATTTTTGCGGCGAGTTAATTGCTGTCGTCGTTCAGAAGGGAACCATTTTGAGCACCCAATAATTTTATTTTAAATAAATGTTTAATTACAAAAACTATGCTAGGTTGCCTAAGTTAGTTAATGATTATTAAATCATTTTTTAAAATTTAATTTAAGAATGGCACAACGTATAAGAGGCAAAAAATCTTCCTTATGATTTTCTCTACGAAGTCAACTCATTTTTAAATAAAAATTTTCAATACCTAAAAAGTTCATTAACGTTTTAAGTCCTCTCGTGCCATCAAACACCATTTACAGAACTCGAGGGTTGGTTAAAACGACTTATTTTTAGGTCTGCTATCTCCAGTTAAACGTTGTCGGCCGAATTTTGGGACACCCTGTATTTATAAATATTAATAAATAAAAAGATAATTAGAAAATGAAATATTTTGAATTGTAGGAAAAAATATCACTATCATCATCGTTTTCGACGTCTTCATCATTCTCTTCATCGTTGTCGTCATGAACATCATCGCCACTGCCTCGGCTCCGCGACTCATGAATTGTGAAATATAAAATTTATCCGGAATTACAATTTCGCGTCCGTGAATTGGAATAATGAAAAAAGGAAAATAGCCGGTACTCGCTAACTTATACTTTCGGCACTCATCAACGGATTTTGAAGTCTCGTCCATTTAATGAAAATGTTCAGGGGGTTATTTTTGAATCACTCGAAACGATGTCGTATACGAGATGACTCGGACAGACTCTTATTTTTGCATTTGAATGACAAGAATAGAATGATGAAAGTCGTATAAGACTTCGTGTCGAATGGTTCAAAAATATGCCCCCACAAGACCCAGATTGGAGAACGCATTTTGATATCTAAGGGTGCCTTCCGAGTGGAACATATTCTGCATATGTCGCATATGCGTATGTTGCGTTCCGAGTGAAATGTGCGCATATGCAGGAAATTCACTCGGAACGCTTTTTTAAAATTTTGAACTGTCAATCATCACCTGTTTATTCCTTGTAGTTTTTATTATAAGCAAGTAACAAAATTTCTCGAATCGCGAACAGTTAATAATTATTTAAATGAAACCTAAAAATTCTAGTAATCTAGTAAGATAATATAGTTTTACTGGATGTGATTAGAACCTAGCGTTTTATCGAAATGGAAAGTGGAAATTGCTAGAAAAATACCAAAAAGATCAAAGTATGTTCTGCAATTTGGGGTCATTGAACATTTTCATTTAATGAATGAAACTTTTAAAATCCTTGAAGAGTTTGTGTGCCGAATTTATAAATAATGTGCAAATAGTAGATAAAGTAAATTAAGTTGAAAATATGTCAGCTACATTCAATAAATATAAATTGCCCAACAGACTCTATATTATTTTATATTTCATAAATAATGAGTCGAGGAGTCTGGACGAAGAAAACGGCACTAGCGATGATGATGACGTTGGAGATAAAGATGATGACATAGAAGGCGATGATGATAGTGACATTATTAATAAGATATATTTTATTAAATATTTTTTCCAACAATTAAAAATATTTGACTTTCTAATAATTTTTTTTATTTATTAATATTTATAAATACTTATTATTTATTAAGAATTAATTCATAATAAGACGTCCAAATTAATCTTAAAAATTATCAAACATAAACTACGCGACATCCACGGTGTAGCAAGCAGCATTGCACCTTAGGAAGAGGACTCAAGTGAGCAGTATGTGATTCTGATGAGTGCTAATAAGCATGAAACGTCGGGTCCATCACTCTGCAAACTTGTGAAGTTGCTGTTTGGTACACCTTGCCAGTAATAAAGGTAGATCAAAGGAATTATCCTTCAGTTGAGTATATCGTAAAAATTATATTTTTAAAGAAGGCAGAATTGCAATTTCATTGCTTGTGTTGTTCACACAACATTATAAAATATGTTATTTTACTACAGAAATAACCTTCCTAATAAGATCAGTAGCTCTTAGACTATTACCCCACCATGCCTATTATAATTTTAGGGGTTCATACCAGGTCAATCCGAGTGTTTTTTCAAATTTTTTATTAACTATTTTAAAACTCAACCGTTTCATTTTCGTTGGCCCACCCTGTATAAGAAATTTAAGAACTTATGGGTTTCTTTCCTTTCCCAACGGAAAGTGGCGGCCTTACAACTGCTGGTAACTAACGTCGAACCACATAGTCGGGACGACCCTACACGTACTTTAAATTCCCCCAAGCATGTGGACAAAGGCTGTAACCGGGTAAGCATGGGCAACGAGATGGGGAATTTGCCTATGCACCGATTTCGCAATTTTTTTTTTCAGAGATGCCTTATTAACTAATATTAAGTTCCCTCAAATTTTGGCTTCGAAATGTACATGGTCTTCTTTAAAAAAAAATAATATTGATTTTTTGAAAAAATAAATTTTCTCTGTAATGTCTATTGGAAATTTTCCTGGAATGAAATATATTATAGAGATGCTAAATACTTATACTAGGGAGACAATCACCATTTTTTGTCAAATATATCTCCTATGTACTTCTATAATATGTATTAATCTCAAATTGTCCGTTGGGTATAACATAATAATATTTATAAAAGTTTGGTCTTGAAATTTTTTTAGTTCTAAGCAGCTTTTAATATTATCTAATTAATGTTTGATAGTCGTATTATTGCAATATTAAATGCATAGATTTTCAAATGCTGAATCACCAGACATGCATCTTGCATATGGAGCAGGCTACATATTTAGTACATTATATTTTAGGTAAATTTAGCCTACTTTGAAGTTGTTTTTTGTATTCATATTTTCAGGTAAAAATTATAAAATTCACTTTTACTCCGATTATTTTAGTACTTTTAAAATTATCAAAAACGTAAAGAAACAAAAGATATGATCAAAAAAAGGTGATAAAAAATGCTTAGTTTCACTTCCTCTATCACCATAAAAAATTGTCACAGTTATTCCGGGACACCCTGTATAAATAATTTAAATTCAGACAATTTTCAAGACCAAACTTTTCTAAAAATTATTAAGTTATACCCAATGGACAATTTTAAGATTCATACAAGTTATAGAAGTAGATTTGAGGAATATTTGACAAAAAATGGTGATTGTCCCCCTAGTATAAAATTTTTTTATTTTTGAATTTTTATTTTGATTTTTTTTTTCCTGTAAACCAAAAATCGTAAAAAAATACCACTTATAAGTATTTAGCATATCTATAATATATTTCATTCCAGGAAAATTTCCAACAACTATTACCCAGAAATTTCTTTTTTTCAAAAAATCAATATTATTTTTTTTAAAGAAGACCATGTACATTTCGAAGCCAAAATTTGATGAAACTTAATGTTGGTTAATAAGGCATCTCTGAAAAAAAAATTAGCAAAATCGGTGCATAGGCACATTGTCCATGCTCCATGCTTACCCGGCTACAGCCTTTTTACCAAAAAAGTCCTTTGAATTTCTTGCTAAAAAATGTAGTCGGCGAAAATCAAATTTCCCGGTCCTTGATGATAATGTATACCAGTAGTGAGTGTGTTAATAATACAATATTATAAAGTTTTTTTTTTGATAAAAATAAAAAAAAAAACGCAGCGGTATCAATAGAAGTTTATATTGTAAGTTCTGCTCATTTAATGAGTTTAGATCCATTTAAAATTTAAACCAAAGGATTTTTTCCATTTTTTTCAGTGGAACTTGCACGCACTTGAAATAAAAGGGTGCAAGAAATGTGTGAAATGATTCGAATCTTTGATGAGGAACTGGAAAATTAGGATAAACACATGACAAGTTTATTTCTCCAAATAATACGCAATATGTCTATCGCTAAAAAGTGTTAATTTTAGAGATTTTAAAATAGTAATTGGAAACTAATTAAAATAAAAATAATCTTGCAATGATTTGGAGAAACTATTTAATTAAGTTGGATACAGTTAGAAATTAATTATTGTTACCTTGTGAAAACATCAAATTCGAAATTAGATATGTAGTCGTTACAAGTTAAATCTATTGTGGATTTGAGTGCCATTGCTTCTAAACCAGTACTAATTGAATGGATTTTATTTAATTCTTGACGAAAACACTTCCATGGAACCAATGTGCTGAAAAGAAAATAACGGTCAAAATATTTATGCAATTAATCAATTTATTATGATCTTAGATTTTTTTATGATAATGTTTCAAAAACATGTAAAAATTCTAACAGGGTCGAAGTTACATTTAAATGCATTCATTTTTGCATTAATATTTTTTTTTAGAAAAAAAAAATGTAAGAGCTCAATTTTTTTATATTTTGTTACAAATACAGTCCTTAGTAAAACTACATAAAAAGTTGTTTCAAAATTAGACCATGAGTCAAAAAATTTAAAAAAAGAATGAAAATAATCAGTCACTTTTTCACATTTTATTTATTTTATCGAAAACAAAAAATTGTAAGGGCTCAATTTTTTTTTATATTTTGTTACAGGTACAGTCTTTAGTAAAACTGCATAAAAAGTTTTTTCAAAATCAGACCAGAGGTGGAAGTTTGTAAGCTATACGATTGTTTTCGTACAACGAAAAAATCGTTTGTTGAATATGTTGCTAAGGTAACGCATTTTGTTTTCTTTCAACAAATACAAAACGTGCATAAGGAAGGGTGCTAGAAAATCGGTCACCAAGCAACTTAGTAAATAAACGATTTTTTTCGTTGTACGAAAAGTATCGTATAGCTTACAGACTTCCACCTCAGGAGTCAAGAAATTAAAAAAAAAATTTAAAAAATAGTCACTTTTTCAGATTTTATTTCTTTTATCGAAAACAAAAAAATGTAAAGGCTCAATTTTTTTATATTTTGTTAAAAATACAGTCCTTAGTAAAACGGCATAAAAAGTTTTTTTCAAATCAGACCATGAGTCAAAAAATTTAAAAAAAGAATGAAAATAATCAGTCACTTTTTCACATTTTATTTATTTTATCGAAAACAAAAAATTGTAAGGGCTCAATTTTTTTTATATTTTGTTACAGGTACAGTCTTTAGTAAAACTGCATAAAAAGTTTTTTCAAAATCAGACCAGGAGTCAAGAAATTACAAATTTTTTTTAAAAAATAGTCACTTTTTCTGATTTTATTTCTTTTATCGAAAACAAAAAAATGTAAGGGCTCAATTTTTTTTATATTTTGTTAAAAATACAGTCCTTAGTAAAACGGCATAAAAAGTTTTTTTCAAATCAGACCAGGAGTCAAAAATTAAAAAAAATAGTCACTTTTTCAGATTTTATTTCTTTTATCGAAAACAAAAAAATGTAAGGGCTCAATTTTTTTATACTTTGTTAAAAATGCAGTGCTTAGTAAAACGGCATAAAAAGTTTTTTCAAAATCAGACCAGGAGTAAAGAAATTAAAAAATTTTATTAAAAAATAGTCACTTTTTCAGATTTTATTTCTTTTATCGAAAACAAAAAAATGAAAGGGCTCAATTTTTTTATATTTTGTTAAAAATGCTGTCCTTAGTAAAACGGCATAAAAAGTTTTTTTCAAATCAGACCAGAAGTCAAGATATTTAAAAAAAATAGTCATTTTTCAGATTTTATTTTTTTTATCGAAAACAAAAAATTGTAAGGGTTCAATTTTTTTATATTTTGTTACAGATACAGTCTTTAGTAAAACTGCATAAAAAGTTTTTTCAAAACCAGACCAGGAGTCAAGAAATTAAAAAAAAAATTTAAAAAATAGTCACTTTTTCAGATTTTATTTTTTTTTATCGAAAACAAAAAATGTAAGGGCTCAATTTTTTTATATTTTGTCACAGATACACTTTTTAGTAAAACTGCATAAAAAGTTTTTTCAAAATCAGACCAGGAGTCAAGAAATTAAAAAAATAGTCACTTTTTCAGATTTTATTTCTTTTAACGAAAACAAAAAAATGTAAGGGCTCAATTTTCTTATAGATACAGTCTTTAGTAAAACTGCATAAAAAGTTTTTTTTTAATCAGACCAGGAGTCAAAATATTTAAAAAAGAATGAAAATAATCAGTCACTTTTTCACATTAAATTTTTTTACTATATATTAACTAATACTCCTGGTCTGATTTTGAAACAACTTTTTATGTAGTTTGACTAAGGACTGTATCTGTAACAAAATATAAAAAAAATTGAGCCCTTACATTTTTCTGTTTTCGATAAAAAAAAATAAAATCTGTAAGTGACTATTTTTTTAATTTCTTGACTCCTGGTCTGATTTTGAAAAAACTTTTTATGCAGTTTTACTAAAAACTGTATCTGTAACAAAATATAAAAAAATTGAGCCCATACATTTTTTTGTTTTCGATTAAAAAAATTAAATGTGAAAAAGTGACTGATTATTTTCATTCTTTTTTAAATTTTTTGACTCATGGTCTGAATATGAAACAACTTTTTATGTAGTTTTACTAAGGACTGTATTTGTAACAAAATATAAAAAATTGAGCCCTTACATTTTTTTTTTTTCAACAAAAAATACGAATGTAAAAATGAATGCATTTAAATGTAACTTCAACCCGGTAAAATTCTACATAAAAAATTATCAATTTTTGTTGTAAAATGTTAAAATTGATTTAAAATAGTTATTGGAATTGGAATTAATTGCAAATTTTATGAATGAACTAATTTTAATTAGCTTGTCAAAATTAACCAATTGAAATCTTAAATATTTCTGGGAATTATTTATAAGCTTTGAAAAATTACCTAGCAATCAATTAGATAAAAAGCGAGCTATTTAATTGATAGGTTTCAAGGACATGGCAATTCATTAATAGATCCTGGTTGAGTCATAAAAAATTATTTATGTAGCACTTAAAATTGCCTCAAACTGATATTAAAAATGATAATAAAATTGCATAATTTTTGATATTATACATTATATTATTAATTGTTTTTAATTACGTATATAAATTTCAGGACGTAATCGTTATTCTAAGAATATAGCTTTATCAGTAGTGAATTACATTCATAGTTATAAAAGGGGATTAAAGTGTAAAATAATTATAGTTTTATGGTATTAATTGCTACTTTTACCGTAAATTTACCTTGCGTTTTATCAAAATTACTTTTTGCGCTTCCGGGATACGTGAATTGATTAAATAAACTCATTTCCTTGATGAGGGTGTCTGATGTATGCACGTATGTACGTGCATGTATATTCATGCACACAATAATTACAAGTAGCATAGCTCACGTGCTTCGTACTTCCTACGAAATAATTGAACGAAGTTTTAAGGGGTTGAGGAGAAAAGAAGAACCACCCCTATATAATTTTTATGAAAATAATCTCCAAGTTTTAGCTTTTATTTAAAACTTTGATTCAAATTTACATAGCAAAAACGTAAACATATTTTTTTGTATTTTGATGAACTTTTTAAAAGCTGACGTAGCTCGGGACGTAATTTTAATGGAAATTTATAAATTAGCCTTACAAAACAGTAATAATATATTATAAATTCAAAATATTAAAACTATTTAATGATGGTGTATTTTAATAATTTTCTACGTTTTACTTCAAGATTGTTTTTTTCATTTTTGTTTTTTTAAGTATGAATATTTAGTGGTAGTATACAGGGTGTCCCGAAATTAAGCGGCCAAACTTTAGAAGGCGATTCTACAACTAATTTTAAGAAAAAAACTTCCTATAAACATGTGTCCGATTTCGCTTCCTAAGGAAGCTACAGCCCTTTAACTATTGTGACTAAAACTAGTTTTTTGACATTTATTTGAAAACGGTTTCTAATAAAGATTTGAAATTTGGTGTGAAGACTAATAAGTTTAAGATATAATTTCTCAATTTTTTTCAGATTTTTTGAAAGCTCGGAAAGGGTAGTTTTAAGGACGGTTGGGGTTATAAACAGCAGCAACTTTTTTATGGTTAATATAAAATCATTTTTGTTTTTATACTAAATTCCTTATTCAGTTTTTGAAGTTTTTTTTTCTATAAGTTTTTTTCTTAAAATTAGTTGTAGAATCGCCTCCTAAAGTTTGATGGATTAATTTCTGGACACCCTGTCTACAGGATTTTTTGGAAAAATCTCACCTAAAAAGATAAACCTAGGCACAGATTGTAAAACAAAATTATTTGTTTAAAAACGAATATTTTTATTTAGTTTTGTATTACTATATTCTGTATTTAGGGAAATAAATAAATAGGCGTTGGTGCTTTTGAGGCAATATTTCTTGTGAAATCATGATGATAAAATAGTCCCTACAGAATATACCCTTCCAACTTTTCCACAGTTGTTTTTCTCGCGAAGCATATTTCAAATTTGATGATGCCTATTCCAAAAGAACATAAATTGAGGTTCTTATGAATATTCTAATATCTTTTTATCTGTACGTTTACAATTACATCTGCACTGCAGTTGCCTTTGATTTTAATGCCACTCCGTTACACAGTATAAAATATTGCTCTATTAACTTTGTAATTACGCGACATTACCTTTAAATTAGTTTAGCTAATCTAACTGATTAATCCCCCGTCTTTCAGAAGAGATCAGTAGATAAGAATTTAGTTTAAATAGTTTAATAGTAATTAATGAAATTCTTAAATCATTAAAAGAAGAAATAATTAAAACAAAACGTTTAAATTGTATGTTGGGTTTTTCCAATAATTCAAACTTATGTAAGTACCCTGCAAAGAAGAACAATAACAGTAACATGTAGTGGAGAATGGCGAAGGAAAACAGCGCCTTAAAACTTGTTGGAAAACTTTGTAAACTTCACTGAAGCTATAGCGTTGTGTTATTATTTTTAATGAAGTACTTCATCACAGTTACATCTGTAAAATATGTATGAATATAAAATAAGATGCATTTTTTGGTATAAAACGTTACATTAAAGTACAGTATGTAATACATTAATAGTAAGATTGATACTTTTATAATTTTCTTCATTAAAAATACAAACCCGTAAAATAATAATTCGTTACTGTTATCTTAATTTTTTTATGAATAGTATAATGCAAGGTAATCTTTAAATTAGTTTAATTATAATTAAATACAAGAGTGTGTAAAAAGTGGATCTATTTGCATCTAGACATGTGCTGATGTTGATAATTTAATTAAATTAATTTAATAATTATACCTGTAACCGACACTTTAAGTTCATTAATTTCTTCCGTTCCAGAAATTTTCAATAATTAATATAATACAAAAAAATGTTAAACGTTAAAAACAAACGAGATAATAATGTAAAGCGGGTATTTTTCACATGATACAGGATACAGCTATTTTAATATTTATTTCACGTAAAACGTGTCAAAAAATACTTAAAATAATAACCGATAATAACTTTTAATATACGCGGAATAGTTTTCTTTAAGAACAAGAAAATTGAGCAGATACGTAGGATCGCCAATTACAAAATCGACCGTCATTATATTATTAAATTAAATTAACTGTAAAATTGAAAACATTGTTTTTCGTGTTTCTTACTAAATACATTTATGGATAAAACACTATATTGTAGTTTAATTTTTTAAAGGGGTGGGATTTCTAAAGAGGCCCCGCCACCAAAAATCGTAATATAATTTTAATGGGGAAAAAGAATGAAAATAATCAGTCACTTTTTCACATTTTATTTTTTTAATGGAAAACAAAACAATGTAAGGGCTCAAATTTTTTATATGTTGTTACACATACAGTCCTTAGCAAAACTACATAAAAAGTTGTTTCAAAATCAGACGATGAGTCAAAAAATTTAAAAAAGAATGAAAATAATCAGTCTCTTTTTCACATTTAATTTTTTTAATCGAAAACAAAAAAATGTAAGAACTCAATTTTTTTATATTTTGTTACAGATACAGTCTTTAGTAAAACTGCATAAAAGGTTTTTTTTAAATCAGACCAGGAGTCAAAATATTTAAAAAAAGAATGAAAATATTCAGTCACTTTTTCACATTTTATTTTTTTAATGGAAAACAAAAAAATGTAAGGGCTCAATTTTTTTTTATATTTTGTTAGAGATACAATCCTTAGTAAAACTGAGGAAAAAGTTTTTTTTAAATCAGACCAGGAGTCAAAATATTTAAAAAAAGAATGAAAATATTCAGTCACTTTTTCACATTTTATTATTTTAATGGAAAACAAAACAATGTAAGGGCTCAATTTTTTTATATTTTGTTACACATACAGTTCTTAGTAAAACTGCATAAAAAGTTTTTTCAAAATCAGACCAGGAGTCAAGAAATTAAAAAAGAAAATTAAAAAAATAGTCATTTTTTTAATTTTTTTTATCGAAAACAAAAAAATGTAAGGGCTCAATTTTTTTACATTTTGTTACGTGTACAGCCCTTTGTAAAACTGCGTAAAAAGTATTTTTTTAATCAGACCAGGAGTCAAAATATATAAAAAAGAATGAAAATAATCAGTCTCTTTTTCACATTAAATTTTCAATTTTTCGACCCCAGTGTAGAAATGTGAATTTTTTCATTATTTTTAATTTCTTGACTCTTGAGTTGTAAATAACCTGCTAGAAGGATTTTTTTGAATTTTTTTTCCTTGTCTAGCGAGTGCTTCTTAAGAGCAATCATCCCGGTGCATTTTTAAACCTTTGCTTGGGGACCCTTGGACGCGTTATTTCTAAATATTTTTTCATTTTCTTTTTTTATAGTAAAGTACATTCATCAACCTTTCGAACGGACAGATTCAATTTTTAAATAAGTTAAAATTATGTTAGATATGTTTCATCAAAAAGAGTTAATTTTAAACACAATTAAAGAGTGAATTAAGAGACTATAAATCAAAATATCAAAAAAGGAGTCTGTCCGTTCGAAGGAGCACATATTCAACTTTGTATGTGCAAAATTTCAATTTTTTTTGTTTATTAATAACAAAGTTACAGGGGACTTTTTGCACATTTGTAATCACAAATTTAACAAAAACGATACATAGTGCCATTCAAATTGAATTTAGTTTTCGTATAGAATTTTTATTTTTCATGTAGTCTATGATAGGGGCATACTTTTTGAACAATGACAAAAAAATGTGATTTTGTTCAAATTTGGTAGGTTGGCATAGTTTTAGGAGACAAAAAGCCATATCAAAATTTTGATTAAAATCAATCCAGGGGCGAAGAACGTAGTTTTTTTAATAAATAAATGTTTCAAATTTCTACGCCAATGGAAAAATAGGGGTTTAGGTATAGTTTTTAGATTAAATAACTTACTTACTAAACAAAAGGTACTCTTGATAAGACTCGACTCACGGTTTCCGAAAAATTTGTAATTTAATAATTAGCAGTAAATTTTAGAAAAAAAAAATTACTAAAACATAGTACACAGTAGATATTAAAAATAAAAAAATCATAAAAACTGTTCAAAATTTCCACCATTTACAAGAATGCAATAATTTACAAGACGTAGAAAATTAAGATCATTTGTTGCAATTTGAATACATTTCCACAGTTGTTCTTCATTATTTATAGGTGACATGTAAACCATGAATTTAAGATGTACCCATTAAAAATAATCCATTGGCGTTAAGTCGGGTGATCGTGCTGGCCAATTTACAGGTGCATCATTTCCTCCATATGTTTGGGTACTGTTGATTTAAATGATTTCGAACATCTAATGTAAAATGTGATGGAAAACCGCGCTGCATTGACCTTAAGTATAAACAATTCTTTCATTTACAATTTTTTCTTTATAAAGCGGCCCATAAACTATCGAACATGTTGACGAGCATGTGCGGGCGTACTTGTACGCGCGTCAATGTTTGTCCGTGTGTCCATGCTAGTCAACATGTTCGATAGTGTATGGACCCCTATAGAGTTTTGCCTTTTGCCACACATCAGTATATCGGTAATAACAATGTAACCAAGTCGTGTAGATATTAAAGAATATTATCACTAGAAGAAAACCAAAACCTCCCTCTTTCAATTAATGATAACAAAACAAAATAAATCGTTGATAATAAGATGGTAAATAAAAAGGACACAAAAAAAAAATAATTTTTTCAATTATCTGGTAATTTTTGAAAATAAAGCCAATTAAGGGGGAGTTTTTCTTCTCTTCTGAAACTACATTATTATCATTACAAATCATAAAAGTTTTGAGTTCACAGTTATTTTCCTTCACTTACCAAATCAGTGCCAAAATACCCTTTCAAGTTGTAAGTACATGTTTATAAATTTTATATAATTTTTTTTATTAATATTTGTCAAAAAACTGAAAAACAAAAATTATTTTTATTTTTTTTTATTAAACATTTGTCATCTATTTCTGTTGTTTTGTTATTACTAATTGAAAAAGCACAATCGGACAATCAAATTTGTTCTAACTCTGAACTTTTATTATACCCACTACGAACGAGAAACCTTGTATATCACCTCAGTTTAAGGACGTATGACACTTGCGAGTTTAGTGTATAAAATCTTCACATGTTTTCTCGTGAGATTTCTACTATGGTTTTCTATGATAAAAAGTCGCAAGTATCGTACACGTTTTTTTAATAGATGAGTTTTCTCGCGAGTTTTTTTTATTATAAACAAGTAACCTCAAAATGTAAATAAATTTTAATTTAACAAAGAGCAAGTGCGAGTCTGAGTCGTCGCCATCATAGTTGCTATCGTCGATGTTGGTACCATCATCGCATTTGTAATCATCTTCGTCGTCGTCATAGCCAAAAAAATTCTTGCTTAATATTTGCGATAATTTTTTTTGTTCTTTACATGTTCGGCATCATCGATAGTTATACCTTTTGTTATATAGATTTAAAATAACCTTTTTAAGGCACATGGAAAATGGCATTAAAAACAAACTGGTCATAATGTGTTTCTGCAACTTTATGAATTATTTTTAATATGAAAGCCATTCCTGACACTTATGCCATATTACATATTAAACATTTACCTCATAAAACTAGTATTGCACTTCATTTTGTTGACGAGAAAATCATCTAAAAACCTTGGAAATTTCCACAAAATTTTCCGGCACTTAACCTCACTTCGGCATTCGCTGACCTTATGCTATTGTTTTTGTGGGCGTTTCATGATGAAAACTTTCATACTTTCAATTGGCAACAACGAGAAAATCGCCGAAAATTTCCATTTTCCTTGACAACTTCTGGTCATCATTTCAACCCTTTGGTCACCTGCAACCCTTATGCCTATAATTTTCCGCTGCTAGCGTGTATTTTAACTTGTGTTAATGCATATGGCAGCGGCGACAAAATCGTCTCAAAATAAATATTTTTTGCGCAAAATGAATTTTCCATATGATAGTCACGCAGGGACCGCTCAAATTTTTCCTCATTATTATCTGCACTTTTATACCTTTCAGTCCTCTCAAAGGCATAAACGAGAAAATCGTCACTTGAAATCTGTTACCATCTCCCGGTCTAACAGCAACTGTTCTTGAAGCACTTTATGAAAGATGAAAGACATCTTTTCCTACTTCTAATTCCCTGCCTATTCGCCTAGTACTTAGTTCTGGATCTTCTTTAACACGTTTTGAAATTTCTTCTTCTGTATCTGTAACTCTTACAAAACGCTGCCTTCCATAGTTAGTGGTCAGAAGAATAAAGCTACCAGTCTCTCGACGAGGACAAATTTTGGGTAGCTTGGTGTGCGACGATTTGGAAATCTTTCGGCGTACACTCTAAAGGCCGATTTAGACGAGCACATAAATCTTGTACAAGATGTTGCTGCACAATACGCATTTCTACTGCGGAATGTACAGTAGCCTCTGAGTCGATCTTGTACAAGATTTATGTGCTCGTCTAAATTAACCTTAACACACTCCCGCCCATTTCCTTGACAAAATCCATATACCAATAACATATCGGTATATTCTGCATTTGTGTACTGCACACTGCACGGCCATGATCAATTACGTAAATTTAATAACTAATAACTCAAAATACTTTTGGAATATCCCGAAACGAATAAACGTCTTACTAAAGTAAAGAATATGAATTTTAAATAAAATTTTATTTCAATATGTCTATTCGAAAAAATACTGTTCAATAGGTTGAGACACATTTGACGCTGTTAATTATTGTATTCGTGTAAATGGAGGACATTAGTATTGGGTTTTGGTAAATATTTTTTTTGTAAAATTTACTGCAAATTATTAAATTACAAATTTCTCGAAAACCGTGAGAGTAATCGAGTCATATTAAGAGTAAATTTTGTTTAGTAAATAAGTCTTTTAATCTAAAAACCATACCAAAACCCCTATTATTCCATTGGTGTAGAAATTTGAAACATTTATTTATTAAAAAAACTACGTTCTTCGCCCCTGGATTGATTTTAATCAAAATTTTGATATGGCTTTTTGTCTCCTAAAACTATGCCAACCTACCAAATTTGAACAAAATTGCATAAGGCGTTTTATAACAGAAAAACAATTTCAAAATTGCATCTTCAAAGCCATATAGCGTCCAAACCGAGGTCCAAACTAAGCAACCTTATACTATCTTACTTACATCGATTTATTTTGGTCTAAGGAATATGCGGTAAGCGGGAGAAAAGGCCGAATGACAAAAGGTCGACGTGAAAAAAGGCCGACTAGCACAAAAGGCCGAAGAAGAAAAGGCCGACAGAAAAAAGCCGAACGATATAAGACCGACGCAGACAAAAGACTGAAGGAGAAAAGGTCGAATGGCAAAAGGCCGACATGGACCAATGGGTTGAACGGTAAAAGGCCGAACCGCACAAAGGGCCGATGCGGACAAAGGGCGGATAATAAAAGTATTAATGTGCACAAAATTAAAAAATATGTTTATTCTGTTTCTCCTTTGAAAACAAATGTTTATTTGAAACATTTTTTCATAAAATCCCTAGTTTCGGAAATATTTTCATCTTTCAGGTTGTGTGACTCACCTTCACCATGTACAGGGTGATTTTTAAGTTGATACTTTTTTTCGACGGGATGAAAAACTCAATGTACTAAGTCATTTAGAAAAATATTTTCCATATAAGTCTTTAATTAAACAAGAATGGTATAATAATAATAATAATCTTTATTTACGGACATGCCTTTAAAAACATAACAGAAATATTAACAATACATACTTAAGAATACGAACTAAAATAAATAAATAGTTTACGTTTAAAAAGCTGAAAAGAACAATTAAAAATATCGATGAATAAAATAAATAATTTCTTAATTAATTTCATGTTTACTATTAATTTTATATATATATTTATAAACTAAACAAATAGCTATAGTTAACACAACAAAAGACCCGGGCGAAATAAAATCTGCGCATAAACATCTTTCAACCTTTTCTTTTCGTCGGCTATTTGTCCAGGTCGGCCTTTTTCCTTTCGGCTTTTTGTATGCGTCGGCCATTTGTTTAATTCGGCCATTTCTCCTACGGCCTTTGGTCCTCGTCGACCTTTTGTCATTCGGCACTTTGTCCATGTCGACCTTTTGCCATTCGGTCTTTTAACCTAGTCGGCCTTTTGTGCAAGTTGGCCTTTTCTCATTCGTCCTTTTGTCCATGTCGGGCTTTTGTCCCTTTCGGCCTTTTGGGGTAGACCCGCGGTAAGCTGTTGTAAAGACCTATCATAGACAGATGAATAATACTTGTGTGAAGTTAGCAATAGATTCCAGCAATTACTTTTTTTTCCTAAAATATTTCATATTTTTTACTTAAATTGAAAAAAAATAATAAAATGTATTAATTTGTGGAGGGATTCCTAAAATTTGCGCCTTTATCAACCCCCAAATGACAACATCCCCTAATCAAAGCCTTTGTATACACATCTCAAAAAAGAGCACTTTTAAGTTTCGATTTAATAGGGTTAATTTGTTCTTTATAAGTGTAGGAACAAAATATAAAAAATCCAGGAGACTTATTTTTTTTGTTTTCGAGTTACAGCCCTCCAAAGATACAAGTTTTTTTAACGCGCGCAGCGTCAGTGTTTAACAAATTGCTTAAATTTATTAAAAAGAGCACTTTTAATTTTTAATTTGATAGAGTTAATTTGTTCCTTATAAGTGTAAGAACAAAATATAAAAAATCCAGGAGACTTGTTTTTTTTGTTTTCGAGTTTCAACCATCCAAAGATGTGGGATTTTTTAACGCGCGCAGCGTCAGTATTTAACAAATTGCTTAAAATTATTAAAAAGAGCACTTTTAATTTTTAATTTAATAGGGTTAATATGTTCTTTATTAGTGTAAGAACAAAATATAAAAAATCCAGGAGACTTATTTTTTTTGTTTTCGACTTACAGCCCTCCAAAAATACAAGTTTTTTTAACGCGCGCAGCGTCAGTGTTTAACAAATTGCTTAAATTTATTAAAAAGAGCACTTTTAATTTTTAATTTGATAGAGTTAATTTGTTCCTTATAAGTGTAAGAACAAAATATAAAAAATCCAGGAGACTTGTTTTTTTTGTTTTCGAGTTTCAACCATCCAAAGATGTGGGATTTTTTAACGCGCGCAGCGTCAGTATTTAACAAATTGCTTAAAATTATTAAAAAGAGCACTTTTAATTTTTAATTTAATAGGGTTAATATGTTCTTTATTAGTGTAAGAACAAAATATAAAAAATCCAGGAGACTTATTTTTTTTGTTTTCGACTTACAGCCCTCCAAAAATACAAGTTTTTTTAACGCGCGCAGCGTCAGTGTTTAACAAATTGCTTAAAATTATTAAAAAGAGCACTTTTAATTTTTAAGTTAATAGGGTTCATTTGTACTTTATAAGTGTAAGAACAAAATATAAAAAATCCAGAAGACTTATTTTTTTTGTTTTCGAGTTACAGCCCTCTAAAGATACAAGTTTTTTTAAAGCGCGCAGCATCAGTGTTTAACAAATTGCTTAAAATTATTAAAAAGAGCACTTTTAATTTTTAAGTTAATAGGGTTCATTTGTACTTTATAAGTATAAGAACAAAAGTAAAAAAATCCAGAAGACTTATTTTTTTTGTTTTCGAGTTACAGCCCTCTAAAGATACAAGTTTTTTTAAAGCGCGCAGCGTCAGTGTTTAACAAATTGCTTAAAATTATTAAAAAGAGCACTTTTAATTTTTAATTTAATAGGGTTAATTTGTTCCTTATAAGTGTAAGAACAAAATATAAAAAATCCAGGAGACTTATTTTTTTTGTTTTCGAGTTTCAACCATCCAAATTGCTTCTTTGGAGGGCTGTAAGTCGAAAACAAAAAAAATAAGTCTTCTGGATTTTTTATATTTTGTTCTTACACTTATAAAGTACAAATTAACCCAATTAAATTAAAAATTAAAAGTGCTCTTTTTAATAATTTTAAGCAATTTGTTAAACACTGACGCTGCACGCGTTAAAAATCTTGTATCTTTGGAGGGCTGTAAGTCGAAAACAAAAAAAATAAGTCTCCTGGATTTTTTATATTTTGTTCCTACACTTATAAAGAACAAATTAACCCTATTAAATTAAAAATTAAAAGTGCTCTTTTTAATAATTTTAAGCAATTTGTTAAACACTGACGCTGTGCGCGTTAAAAAAACTTGCATCTTTGGAGGGCCGTAACTCGAAAACAAAAAAAATAAGTCTCCTGGATTTTTTATATTTTGTTCCTATACTTATAAAGAACAAATTAACCCTATTAAATTAAAAATTAAAAGTGCTCTTTTTAATAATTTTAAGCAATTTGTTAAACACTGACGCTGCGCGCGTTAAGAAAACTTGCATCTTTGGAGGGCCGTAACTCGAAAACAAAAAAAATAAGTCTCCTGGATTTTTTATATTTTGTTCTTACACTTATAAAGAACATATTAACCCTATTAAATTAAAAATTAAAAGTGCTCTTTTTAATAATTTTAAGCAATTTGTTAAATACTGACGCTGCGCGCGTTAAAAAATCCCACATATTTGGATGGTTGAAACTCGAAAACAAAAAAAACAAGTCTCCTGGATTTTTTATACTTTGTTCTTACACTTATAAGGAACAAATTAACTCTATCAAATTAAAAATTAAAAGTGCTCTTTTTAATAATTTTAAGCAATTTGTTAAACACTGACGCTGCGCGCGTTAAAAAAACTTGTATCTTTGGAGGGCTGTAACTCGAAAACAAAAAAAATAAGTCTCCTGGATTTTTTATATTTTGTTCCTACACTTATAAAGAACAAATTAACCCTATTAAATCGAAACTTAAAAGTGCTCTTTTTTGAGATGTGTATACAAAGGCTTTGATTAGGGGATGTTGTCATTTGGGGGTTGATAAAGGCGTAAATTTTAGGAATCCCTCCACAAATTAATATATTTTATTATTTTTTTTCAATTTAAGTAAAAAATATGAAATATTTTAGGAAAAAATATTAATTGCTGGAATCTATTGCTAACTTCACACAAGTATGAATAATATAAAATAAATAAAGTAAACAACAATATTTATAATTTTTTATACTTTATAGTTGTTTACTTCTTTTATTCTATTTTATATTATTAATACTTAAGAAAATAGTCGGCGAAATGTTTGAAAGGGTACTTTTCGCTAGTAAAAATTGATTTTTGGGCATTTGTAATAAAAAATTTAACCAAAACGATGCCTAGTGCCATTCAAATTGAATTTAGTTTTCATATAGAATTTTTGTTTTTCATGTAGAGTCTATGATAGGGGCCTACTTTTTGAATAAAAATAAAAACGCATTTTTTATCATTGTTCAAAAAGGAAGTCCCATCGCTGTACCAAACTGACTTATAACTTCTCATGTCCATTTATGCGATTAGCATTTTCCTTAAAATAATACCTGGAGGGGGCGCCACATTCAGACGTCGCCCCTGGCCTAAAGCCATAGTCGTAGCCAGGGGGGTGTAATTGCACCCCCCTAAAATAGACGAAAAAATGAAAAATTTATTTTCACATATCTTATAACTTTCAACATTAAAAAACTTATAAAATCGATACGAAATTGTGTATATTTTTTTTGTGTTATACTAGTATTGTAAGTCGTGATAAATAGCAAAATGGCATATATCATTTTCCCTGTATTCTTTAAAGAATTTGAGGTTAACTTCGAAATATTATTTACATTAACGAGATTTATTTATAGAAAATTTTGGTTGATATTTATAATGCTATACAGGGTGTTCCATTTGACGTTGGACTGTATGGGATCTTTGTTATTACTGGAGATAGAAAGTCGGTTAAATGGACAAAGTAGTAGAGATTTTTTCGAATAATAATTCATTTACAAAAAATTTGAATATCGCATCGTTCCAACGCTATCTTGAAAAACAAGAAAATGTGATTTTCAAAATATGGCTATAACTTCTTTATTTTCTGTGGTACCAAAAAAGTTTTTTGACTTAATACAGACAATTTTTTGTGTACAATGCAGTAAAACAAATGAATATTTTTTTTCGCCAACGGATTGACCGGAAATGAACCAAACTTATTTTTTCTTGTGGCAGCCATATTGGTTTTACACATATTCGGAGTTAGTGTCCATTTAACCGACTTTCTATCTCCAATAATAACAAAGATACCCATACAGTCCAACATCAAATGGGACACCCTGTATATCATGCTATTTATCAAAAAAAATAGCCGCAATATGCATCACTATATTATACAATGTTGTGTAAAAAAATGCACCCCCTGGGATGGAAGCTGGCTACGCCCCTGCCTAAAGCGTACTTTTTTTCGCACGGCCCTGGTTTAGTACGTTGGTTTTATGTTTAGAGTAATCCCGAAATTTTTAAGGATAAAGTTTCTCATAATTATTTCTTATTTTCGCAATAAAACATAAAAGATTCATTTTATTACCTTTTTAATATTTAAATGAAAAGCATATGAGCGTAAAAACGATATTAGGAGAGTTTTTCAACACCGTTTTTTAATAAATAAAGCACATGTGACACCAATATAGGTTTACAAATAAGTTTTTCGTATGGTGTCAAGGAGAATCCATATTTGTCCTTTGGGAAAATACCTTCCTGGTTTAGTGGGATCATGTGCGTGGGAAATGAATGAAATATTGATTTTGTCCTAAAATACCGTGTCAATTCAGTTCTGGCTTTATATCCATAAACAATAGCTACTTTAAGGAAATGTCAAATATTAAGGTCTATTTAAAATTCGACCTAATTCGCAATCAATTACAAAGTACATTTTAAAGCAATAAGTATTGGTATAAAAAGTTTAAACATACTTTATGAGCTAAAAAGTGCTTCAGAAAGTTGTACCGCTCGAATTTAAGCAGCTGCACTATTAAAAGTCAATTTTAAATAGCACGAAAACAATGTTTAATCAAATGGCTTTATATTGTTTTGTATAAGTTATGAAGTCAAACTTCGATCCGGCTATACGTCAAAGTTCTGGGCACCAGGCTGAAGTTACATTCGGATTCGTTTTTAGCTTCTTTTTACATTCGTTTTTGTATTCGATTTTTTTTTCAGAAAAGGTATACCCGCTAATTTTTTTATATTATGTTAATATAAAGGTAAACAATAAACGTTAGTAAAAAAATTGATCTAGGTAGGGTCTCACTTGAAAAAATCAATAAACTATTAATAGGTAGGCCTATTCTGTAACCACACGAATCGAAATTCGCATGCGGAAAAAGAGTAGGAAAATGTCAATCATAAAGTGCAAGATAAAGACAGAACAAAATTCTCTCGGTCGAAAAAGTTACAGAATAGGTAGACTTAGAGTCGCGACTTTTATTTTTTCAATTTTGATCCAAGTAGGGTGTAACATAGACAAAATTTGGAAAAATCGATAATTTATGACGAGATTTATGAAGTCGCGATTGTTAATTAATTTTTTAGTTTGTTAATATAAGCCATAAAAACTACTCAAAAAATTTGATCCAAGTTGGGAAACTCTACTCAACTTTAGACTTATAGATCGATTCTGTGCACTCTCGTAGGACCCGTAAGGAAACGTCCGTAAGGTTTGTTATATAGGTTGTAATGGACGGTTATCGTATAGATACGTTTCTCTATGCAGTAACCGTCCATTACAACCCTGAAGGAACCAAAATGTTTTATAATAAGGAAAATTCTTGCATTTTCTTCATTTGAAAATAACCACAATTAATAACAGTTACATTTCCCATAATTTAATCAAGACGTCCTGAAAGTACGTCTTACATAGCTCAAATTTCCTTGTCCACTTTATTTCGTTATTTCTTATCCGATTTTAATAAGTGATATGTCAAATTAAATGGTTTGAAGTATACTACTATCAAATAATAAAAGATTAATTTTTTTTTGAAAACATCAGGAGGAGGCAACTTTTCTTTTTGAAATAGCAACATATTTTTTCTATTGAAAAAAATCATTAACAAAAATAATCTAAACCAATTATACCAATACAGTCGAACTTCTATATAACGTTTCATCACGGGAACCTTAAAAAAATTCGTTATATAGAAAATTCGCTATATAGAAATTCGTAATTTTGATATAAAAAATTTGTTATTTACTTTATAGCTCTTTATTTTAACTAAAAATGTGAAAAGGCGTTGTTTTTAATGCGCATGTTTTACAAAAACTAAATTTGCTCCAAGTCGAAGGTATAACTTATAAGTAAACCTTATAAAAAGACTCGACAAATCTCGGAATTTACGTTCATTTCTAAAAATTCTATTTACCTACCTGATTTTCTATTATTCTTTACACTAATCTAATATAAAATTCTCCGAAATTTTTAAAATTAGCCACCCATTGACTAAAATTTATGAAAAATTCTAATATTGACGTAAAAAAAATTCGTTATACGGAAACTTTAATTCGTTATAAGGAGTAAAAAATACATTAGAAAAGCCTTCAAGGTGAAGATTCTCAAAAAAAATTCGTTATATGGAAGTTCGTTATAGGGAAGTTCAACTGTATTTTTTTTTATTTTTTTATTACTGTTAATTTTTTTTAATTTAATTCAATTGTTTTTTATGTTATTGAGTAAAGAAAAATTAAAAAAAAATTATTGGTATAAGTGGTTTAGATTATTTTTGTTAATAATTGCAATCGAAAAAAATATGTTGCCATTTGAAAAAGAAAAGTTGCCTCCTCCTCCGATGTTTTCAAAAATAAAATTAATCTTTTATTATCTGATAGTAGTATTCTTCAAATCATTTAATTTGACATACCATTTATTAGAATCGGATAAGAAATAACGAAACTACATCGTTGGCCGTTATTTGTGCACCCCTCTGTATACATAGAGGGTGATGCATTTAAAAAATGAAAGTTGGATGCCGTATTACTAATAAAACGAACGCCCTGTATATTAAAAATATTTTTAAATCTATGCTTTAAATGGTGGCTTATTTAAATTGAAAAAACTTTTGTCTAAAATTTCTTTTAATTCAAAATATTTAGGTGTTTCCATTTTTTTGGCGGACCCTGTATAACAGAATAATGGAATATGTTTCTTTTATTAGCAGAAGTACAAATACAGTAATAATATCTAAAATAGTATATTAAGCAACGAGTTTCGTAAGTCAAGATTTATTGCACGCGTCCAAGTTTAACAATCGAGTTTTTTAATGGGCGAGTGCAATAATTGATTTATGAACGAGATGCTTATACTATTTTTTATAATTTGTGCCAAAATTAAATAAATTTGGAAATCATTTGACGTACAAATGTTTCTATATTTTTTTACCAGTTGCAGTCATAGGTTGGTGACAATGATTTCTTATTGATTGGTTGTTATAACTACAGAAAACATAGAACTCTTTGACAGTGACAGTTTAATTTGAAGTTTCAGTTTTCAGACTTTAAGTGGCAGATTTTTAGTTGAAACTAGTGAAAAGTTATCATATATCCTACCAGATATTCCGAAATTTTTAAAAAATATAGTAAGATCTTAATTTTTAATAAATCTTAATATATCTTCACAAAAATTATTATTACATACAGGGTGACTGGTAAGTGGGCGTATTTCCTTCAGGGGGTGATAGACAAGCTCATTTGCAACAAATTTAGCCATTACATGCATTATCCAAATCGTCATCGTTTTCGAGATATTCCAGAACAACTTCATTAAATCGTTTTGCAACTTTTACGTCGTGTATTTTTTTCCTATGAAGCAATTTACATAATTTTTGCTACATAACTGGTACCAATAATTAATTAAACTGATGAGATAAACCGAAATATTAGAAAAAAACTTTATACTTTTCTAAAAATTTGCAAAATGGCGATAGCAGGTAGTGAAATTCTAAGAAAACTTAAATCCTGGAATATCTCGAAACCGATGAAGATTTGGATAATGCATGTAATGATAAAATTTGTTGCAAATGTGCTTGGCTCCTGAAAGAAATACGGCCACTTACCAGTCACCCTGTATTTGACTTTTCTGATTTGACAGTCAAATATAAATTTTATTTAATTTTTTGTTGGAAATTAGTAATTTAAAACGAATGAGGAATTATTCTGTATTATACCAAAAATTTAGGAAAAATAAAAAACATAGCAAATACTTAAATCTTGACATTTATTTACGATAATCAATATAACAAATTTGAGACATCAATGCTACCAACTTCGTAAGCGGGTGCTGAAATAAGCGCGCTATGGCCCATTTCGACACCGCTAGCTAGCGGTGTCGAAATGAGATGAGATGGTTGAATATTGATTATGAATATAATTATTTATACCTGATGATGGGTTAGCCCGAAACTAGTCGTTTAAAGTTATAATAAAGTTGGATACAAGGAATTCTTGTTTTTTTTTATTAGTATAATTAACGATCCAAATATTTAACATCAATCTTCAAGTTTGTTTATTAAAAAATATAACCAGCAGTGCCCCCTAGCTTCTCTATCTCTGTTAAAAACGTTCGATTATCGTTACCTTTCATTTAAAGGTCGACTTACGAACGAGTGGTGATATAGAATTTTAACGATTGTCGTAACACGGAACGTTAACATTTTTCTCAACGACTATCGTTCGTGAGCGACTCGTTCACCAACGTCAATTTAGAGAATAATGGGGTTAGTATGCATATGTATTATTATTTCAGACGTTTTATTCTAGTTGACAGTTTCACAAATTCGCCGACAGGGGGAGAGTTCTTTCTTCTGCTGCTGAAAAATATATAAAAAAAATAAAACGTTGCGCTCGCTTTTCTGATAGTTCTTAGTGCTAGAAGAACCTCGAGAAGAACTCAACTCAAAAAAGCTCAAACAAAGTGTGTGTCTCAAAACATCTAGAGCATCAAAGAGCTGCTGTTAAAAAATATACCAAAAACATCTGGAGGTTAATAGAAAAGCTGAATGCATGTTATGATCCTTTCAACGAAAACATAATTGAAAGAAGGGTACTTTCTTGGTTAAAAAAAATTCTGGGTTTTGCTATGATTCACATATTGCAAATGAAGATGATTTAACTACACAAATCGAGATACAAATCTTAAGTGGAAGTAAGAGACACCACCTACCATATGTGCTGTTGCTTTTTATTTTAGGATCATTAGTCCCAGGCTATTCTGGGTAACTTTTGCTTAGCTGACCCCGGAGCACCCTATTTAGCGTACTTCAAATTTGACTATTAAAGCATGGAAGAAATAAATTTGCCTTTCTTAGCATTGAGAGTTACATCTTTCAGCTTTCACCAACTTACTAGAGAATTAAGGTCCCGTTGCAAAAGATCAATGTTGTTTTGAGATTGAACAGTTCTATAAAACTTCAAATCATCTGTAAACAAAAGAAATTTTGAATTTTTAGAGACTAAAGATCTAAAGAAATATCATTAATGAACAAAAATAAAATCGGCTCCAAGTGAGTCCTCGAGTTTCCCCAGTGGGCAATACCATATAACTGGAGTATTTAAACTTCAGTTGAACTCACTGAAGCCTGTTCAGAAATGACTAAATCCAGGAGAGGGCAGGGTTTCCAATACTTTCCACGATTTTTTAATTTGTGAAACTCTCGGTGAAACTCGGCATATTCTGGGAGCCAGTAATAGAAAAAAAATGTATTAAACAGCACCAATACAAACCCCAATAATTTGTTTTTTGATTTCAAAAATTGATTCACCAGATAAATTCACTGACTAGTGTCTTTCGGGGGTAAATAAACCGTTTTTAAAATGCTTTTAAACGCAACTTTGGTTGTCCCGGTAATGACTAGAGAAACAAAGTCATGAAAAAATCGCGACAGTGTAGCTGGAGCGATTTTTTCTATGATCTTTGATTCGATAGTTATTACCAAAGGGACAACCAAACTTGAGATGATTACAAGCAACAATATCCAAGAAAAAAGCTCAAGCTCGAGTTTATTTTAGGAGGATTAATAAACAACTCAAAATTTTTGAATGAAACATGTAAACGAAAGCAGGAGGGGAATACAAGTCACATATCAGTTAGAACCAATCATTGCATTCTATGAGCGAAAAATACGCATATGCACATGGACATTTTTCGCTGATAAAATGTAGGTAGCTTTTTGTCGCTGTAATATGTCATCTCAGACATTTTTCAGTATAAACGTCATATTATTGGACAAGACAAATCAAATCTCGTATTTTGATTGGTTCTAAAATGAGGTATTTATTAATCGCTGATAAAATGCAGGTAGCTATTTGTCTCTGTAAAATGTCATCTCTGACATATTTCAGTACAAACGTCATATTATTGGACAAGACAAACCAAATCTCGTATTTTGATTGGTTCTAAAATGAGGTGTTTATTAACTAGTATTAACGTCATATTATTGGACAAGAAAAACCAAATCTCGTATTTTGATTGGTTCTAAAATGTGGTGTTTATCACCCCCTGATTCTGATGAAATCATTTACGTTTAAAGGCCTTTAATTTAGTTTGTAATATGGGTTGTAATCAAAGACTTCTGTTTTCTGTTGTTATACATAGACCGGATACGCTTGACACCCCCATAAAATAGGTGTTTTTTATTTGCCACTTTTACCTGCTAATAAGCTAACTTTGGAGGTACAACTTTTACGATTCAATAATAATTAATAATTTGACCAGAATCTGGGTACAAAGGTCTTTAATTTTGACCAGAATCGGTCTATTAATCTATCAAAACACCTCATAAACTAATCAAAATTCCCTAGCCTTATATCATAGAGATGACTAAATATTTTATCGTGGATTTCCAGTGAATCCAACTTCATGGCAAGTAGATTATGACTAGGTTGCTCAGACTACTATTTAAAGCTTTCCCGGAAATTCTCGGGACATGGGAAATTTAAAAAAATAATGTAAAAAATCAATAAATGGTATATTTAATAGTATTTTATTCAACGAGCGAGAAATGATAGCCATTATTATTCACAAAGACGGAAATTGTGACATGAGCCGGCAGGCGAGTGTCGTAATAGGTCTGAGTGAATAATGGTTATTTTCTCGCAAGAAGAATACTATACTTTTTCCACGACTTTTATATTTTACGGTGCTTTTATGAAAATTTGTTAAGATTATTTTCATACTTCTGACATTTCTTTATACACAGCACCACTTTTATATTGCGAGGTTAACTGAAATACTGTGTCGGAATTGAAATGCAGCTGTGTGATTGGTCCAAAATCTGTGTGGGAAAGTAAAACCGTGGCGGAAAGGTAGGGTATGTTGATAATGTAGAGTAAAGCATTACTTTTCGGAAAACAAACAAATAATATAAGTACTATTCAATGGTCATGGAAAAAGGTTTTATTATTATTATTTTGAATTAAAAACAATGATTTTTCAGTTGTGTCACTTTTTTTCTGGACCGTCAATATTTTTTTCTATTTTGTTGCTATAGCAAAAAAATTCAGCGTCTTCAACTGAATCAAATCTGACAAGAAAAACATGAGATACAGCGGCACACGTAATGGTAAATACCCGGTCGATATCATGACTTATCACGATTCTTCTTCCCAAACTCAAATGCAGTCCTTATTATAAGTGATAATTTGCAACAAAGCTCCACAAAAGTGAAATGAATTTTCTATCCCCTTTTATAATTTTTAGGAAAAATTGATCAGACATCTATGAAGACGCTCTTAACCCTCTGTCAGGTGCAATTCTGGCCACTCGAGTTCAGGCGCAATGTCCTGGCAGGCACAGGTATGAAAATGAACGCTATTAACTACCTACATTAATTTTATCACTACAAAATTAATCACTGACCTTTATAGGAATGGATACTAATGGAATAAGTAAAAGATCATGTAAAAAAATACGTTTAATTAGTGTAAAGGTATAATAACTAATAGTAATAATGAAGGGGCAAATAAAAGTTTACCATCTGTGCCTGTCCGAGGGGTGGTTCACCTATCGAAGTAGGTGTACATTTTTTAAAAAAGTACTTCGAAGTACATTAAAAGTACCCGAAGTACAAGAAATACATTCGAAGTATCTTAGAAGTACTCGAAGTACATTCCTGAAATACTCGAAATACATTGCTGAAGTACTCGAAGTACATCGGAAATACTCGCTTCAAGACGAGTTGATAACAGAGTGGTCTTGCAATTGGTATAAAGCAGACTCTTTTTTATTCAAAGATTTCAATGATTTATCCAATGATAATGATGTGGAAGACAATTATGACGAAAATGTAAACTTATTTCAAAGCATCTCACAAAGCAGTGCAGACGTTATTGACATTTCTGAGAATATTCCAGAAGAAGTAGTTAAAGATTTAAACGAAGATTTGAAATATGTTTTGCCTAATTTTTGGGAAACAAATTCTTTACAAAAAATTAATTTATCGGAAGAGTTAATAGAAAATCCGAGAGTAAATCAAGAGTTCTTTGATAAAAGCCCTTACACCAAAATAATAATAAAAAATCAATTATTATTAGAAAATCAACTCTGTGCTGGATATTAGACAATAATGACCATTTTCACCAACAATTCCTAAATTTTAGGCATTGCTTATACCGCTGGTTGCTAGGTATTTTTAATCATTTAATAAAAAATACCTAGCAACTAGCGCTATAAGCAATGCCTAAGTTTTAAGAATCGTTGGTGAAAACGGGCATAAGAACCCTAAATTAAGTAGCGATCGACTTTTAAGAATACAACAAGATCCAATAAACCGCAATGTTCTTCACACTAATAAGAGTAAGGTAACACAAAAGTTAAAAAAAATCTAGATAGGAGATTGGTGTGCTTTTTAGTTTGGGAACCAGTGACCGTTTTTAATGACCAACAACAACAAAGCTAATTTTTATTCACATGATTGATTTAGTGTTAAAAGTAAGCAAAATAACCCTCAGCTGGGGCACAAATGGGAGGTTTGCCTGTGGCAGCATCCCAAATGGGGATATCAAACTTCAAAGTTTTTAGCTGTCAAAATTTTTACGTTTTTGCTGATATTTCTAGTTTTCATGGTTTATTTAAAAATACGCTTCCATAGCCTGATTAAAAAGTTTTTTTAAATAAATTCTAAATACAGTTGAACTTCCCTACAACAAACTTCCATATAACAAATTTCTCTATATAACGAATTTTTTTTGAGAATCTTCACCTTGAAGGCCTTTTTAATGTATTTTTTACTCCTTATAACGAATTAAAGTTTCCGTATAACGAATTTTTTTTACGTAAATATTAGAATCTTTCATAAATTTTAGTTAATTTTAAAAATTTCGGAGAATTTTATATTAGATTGGTGTAAAGAATAATAGAAAATCAGGTAGGTAATTAGAATTTTTAGAAATGAACGTAAATTCCGAGATTTGTCAAGTCTTTTTATAAGGATTACTTATAAGTTATACCTGCGACTTGGAGCAAATTTAGTTTTTGTAAAACATGCGCATTAAAAACAACGCCTTTTCATATTTTTAGTTAAAAAAAGAGCTATAAAGTAAATAACAAATTTTTTATATCAAAATTACGAATTTCTATATAGCGAATTTTCTATATAACGAATTTTTTTAAGGTTCCCGTGATGAAACGTTATATAGAAGTTCGACTGTACTAGAAATATTAGCAAAAATGTAAAAATTTTGACATTTAAAAACTTTGAAACTCCTGAGGAAACCCCCATAAAAATTCTGGAATTCAAGAGAAGAATAATTGCATATTTTTCAAGTGTCTAGTAGTCCGCTAGCCAGATACTGAAAAGCAAAAACGTAAAAATTTGGACCCCGATTTTGACAGTTATGATATGCCCATTTGGGATGCTGCCACAGACAAACCCCCCATTTGCACGCCAGCTGAGGGTCATTTTGATTACTTTTAACACTATATCAATCATGTAAATAATAATTAGCTTTGCAGTTGTTGCTCATCAAAAACGGTCACTGGCTCCTGGACTATTTAGAGAAGGTAGAAATACTAACAACTTTTATGTTTGCAAAATACTAGCTTTTTCTTATTTAAATGGTAAAACCTTAGGTAAAACGACCAAAGAAAAACAGTATACCAAAGATAATTGCGACACTTCTTTAGGTAACCTTAAAGCCTAGTTTTCATTGGTAGAGTAAGTGGGCGAGTACACTTGCCTACTTTTTAGTCAGGAAAGTCAACTCTACCGAATTTGGTCGAGTACCCGTCCGCACGCATTTTAAAATATGTGGTAGAGAAGAGTCGTTCAGTGCAAAATTCAAAGATCAACGATGAACATCGAGCAGCACCAAATTTTGAGAAAGTCTTTGAGAAAAGTTTCTGGAATTTTGCTAAAGGAATTAACTTTAGCTGTTGAGGAACAAATAACTAAACAATAGAAAATAAGGATTAGAAATTAGTTAAAAAGAAGGGATCCGTTGCAACCGTACCTCTTATATACCGAGTAAATTAAAGTTTTATTGTTTCCGCCTCAGAACACTTAATTTTCGAATTTTTAATCAAAATAATCAAATAAAAATATCAAAAAAGCAAATATTAGGGATTTTTATTTACTGGACTATCTCAAATGCGTTTTCATTGGGAGAGTTGCGGTTGAGTAGAGTAGAGTAACGTAAAAATTGGTAGTAGGAGAAGGCAAGTTAACTCTACCACTGTGCAATCCTACTCTACTCTACCAAAATCTAGTCAAATTTACTACTCTACTCTACCAATTTCAAATCTTTATTACAAACCGTTTTCAAATAAATGACAAAAAAACCTAGTATAATACCCAGATTCTGGTCTTTAAATTTAAATTTGTTATATGGGTTGTAATGGACATTTTCCATGGTTACATTATTTATTTCTAATTAAAGGCCTTTAATTTTGACCATAATCTGCCTATTAGTGACAATATTTAAAGACCTGTATCTCTCTTAGGAAGCAAAATCGGACACATGTTTATAGGAAGTTTTTTTCTTAAAATTAGTTGTAGAATCGCCTTATATAGTTTGGCCGCTTAATTTCGGGACACCCTGTATAAGTACAATATGTAAAGAAGATATTATTATTAATGAGAAAGGTGATATAAGTATAGATAAAAATACTTTCAAAAAGATAGAAATGATCATAAATAAAAAAATCAACAAAAAAGTTTCAAAAAAAGCTTGGAAAAAAGCAGCAAAAAAAATGAAAAACTATAATATCTTCGTCTGAAGAAAGTGGCGAGGAAAGTTAGTTTGAAAATGAAGATGACGAAGACGAGTTAAGTAGTGTTGAAGAAATTGATGAGGATTCTGAATCGGATATTGACTTGCAATTAGAACGCTACTATGCGATTTACTATAAAGAAGGGCAAAGCAGCACCTGCGCTTGGTTTCTTGGCCAATTTATTAAAAAAATTACCAAAAATCTTGTTCAAGTAAAAGTTTTATCTAGAGATCTAGATAGATTTGTGTGGCCAAGGGATAATGATATTCAGAAAGTTGACACTAAATTTATTTTTTACGGTCCAGTCGAGCTTTCTGGTATTGGTCCATTTTTATTAAAAAGAGCAGACGAGCTTGAAATTGAAAAAAAACTTCAAATAATTAAGAAAGAGAAAATTATAGTTATAGATTAAGACCATTTTTTTATTTTTTAAAGATATTTACAAGGATATTTACTACTTTTATTAGAATATTTATTATTTTATTACGTATGTGTACTTTATTTACATAAAATGTTTTATTGTTTTTTTAAAGTTCTGTTAACTACTTTTCTAGAATATTTATTATTTTATTGTGTTCTTAAAATGTTTTTTTAAGTTTTTATATTTCAATATTTTTTTTGTAAATAAATGAGTTTTTGCTCTTTTTTTATTTCTTTATAAAATTTACCTAAATACAAAATTTTTCTTACAAAAATATGTTGTGATTAAAACAAAAATAAGATCCACAGTACATTCAAAGTATCTTAGAACTACCCGAAGTACCTGAAGTATTTCCGAAGTACTTCTGAAGTACATAAGGTAAGTTCAAAGTACCCGAAGTACATTAAAAATACTAATGTACTTCGGGTAAAACCGAAGTAGGTGTAAATATTTTGGGTAGTGAACCACCCCTTGTGCCTGTCAGATCAGGTGCACCCGACAGAGGGTTAAATTATACAACCAAATTTTGAATCTTGCAAAACATGCTTGCAGATCACATCAAAATAAAACAAACAGTACTAAATGTAAAGTAAATACACTTAATAACACTGACATTAATGTGCTTCTATGTTGGTCGGCTCTATTAAAAGGTCATCACACCAACTAATCGCACTATCCCACTTTTCCTTTAAAGTAATTCACATTTAAATACTTTTGTTATGTTGTTTTTTTAGTATTAGATGCAAAGATAATAAAACCTTACCTATTTCCAAAGTTAGTTTTCCAAAATTCAGCGGCATCCGATTTGGTAATACGAAATTGATCACCGGCAAAAACACCATTTGGGAATAAAGCTTTTAGTTCACTTAACATATGACTAAAGACTAAACTAAGTTTTGTTAAATTCCGTCTGTAATGAGAGTTTTCATCAAACATTTTCTCCTTGCCTTCTTTAAAAAGTTTAATAGCTTGTTTACACTTCCGCATAAGATTGATAATAAATACGTTAAAATGTTCGTTGTTATGTAATTGAACCATGTTATCTTCATATTTTGAATAAATAAGTTTAAGTCTTTGATAGGTATCAGGTAAAATATCTAAAATAAAAGGGGGCGAGTTTTTTAGGTTCATTTTTTGATGTTGACACAATTTCACTACTTTGTCCATTAACTTCCATGTTTTGTCTAAAGTCCGTTTATCAGTTGCGTATTTTGGATGTGTGCAGGCATCAGAAAAAGCTCCTTGTAATTTTGAAAATATTGTGCAAAGATTTTTGTGTTGTATGGGCCTGTTTCTGCCTGCCATTTTGATGATAAAATTAAACTATAACTAAATATTTATTGCGGCACTATGATTTCACTTAAATAATAAACACATTTATTTTTTATTTATTTTACCATTATATTCGCGATAAAACCACCAATATTAGGGGTTTTTCACGGCACGTAACTTTACTGACAGACCGAGTTGACATTTTGTTTTTATGTGATACGTGTGAAGTTCGTCAGAACTGAACTGACGGTAATTCAGGTTAGCCAATGAGGTTCGTAAAACTTAACGGAACTGTTAGGTCACCAGGATAATTGATTTTCTTAAATATAGGATACATTCATAAACTGTTTTATAACAGCTTCATTCATAAAGGTAGTTCATTAATAAAGTTATTTTACGAAATACTAATTTAATGATCAAAGTCTAAATAGCTAAGATATTTTAAAATCAGCTTCCATTTCTAAAAATGTATCAAACGATACTAAAGCATATGCAACCATATCTTCTTAATATTTAAAAATATTTTTATTTTGTTTCAATTCTTTTTTATAAACAGGGTGTCCCACTTTTTTTCCAATAAAAATTTTTTTTAGATAGTAAATGTCATTCTGAACAAAAATTTTCCTATGAACTATTATCTTTTTTCGACTTCTTAAAAAGTTACAGGAATTTTAAAATTTCATAGATTTTATGATTTTTGTGGATTACCCTGTATAATATTCTTTCTTATTATATTTTTTTTATTTAAATTAATTATTATTTGGATTTATTCTTTGCCAAATGGAATTTGTATTTAAAATAAGTTAAATTTCCCTTGGTAATATCTTGCATCTTATTGGCTTAAGGCTGTACAAAATTCAAAGCATACTTGATTTAAATAAATAAAATGAAATGAAATTTATGCAGGGTGTCCCACAAAAATCATTATATTTTTGAAATTTTAAAATTGCTGGAACTTTTTAAGGAGTCGAAAAAACATAATAGTTCATAGGGAAATTTTCGTTCAGAATGACATTTACTATCTAAAAAAATTTTTGCTGGAAAGAAAGTGGGACACCCTGTATATGTACCTTATTACTAAGTTAATATAATTTTTTAAAACTACCTTTAATATAATAAGCGAGAGGTGAGTATACAGGGTGGTCTCTCTTACGGTGCACACCATTGGGATCTTGTGAACCTAAAGAGTTAGAAAGTTGCATAAATTAGAAAAAAGTTGCCCCTTTTTAAACTCCTTTAGAATCTATTTAGAAATCCGAGATATCTTGCTGTAGTCCTGAAATATCATGAAAAATCTGAAATTTCGCATTTTCGTTATCCTTCCATATTTTTGTAATCGCTTAACTTTTTCGATTGTAATTTGCCAGTTTTACATAATTTGACATTCTCTATCGATTGGCATTGAATGGATAGTGAAAAAAATACAATTTAAATGATGTAACACACATTGCGTTCTTTTATTTTAATTTAAAAAAAATTTAAAAAAAATATTAAATTTTTATTTACAAAATCAAGTTGGCATAAAATAAACATCTGTTTATTTTTAAATAAAATAACAAAATTATTCTTTTTGTATTTTATGCCAACTTGATTTTGTAAATAAAAATTTAATATTTTTTAATTTTTTTTTTAAATTAAAGTAAAAGAACAATGTGTGTTACATCATTTAAATTGTATTTTTTTTCTCTATCCAATGGTATAAAAATCAAATATCGCACCCATAAGAAAATCAAAAGTTGGTTTAATGCAATCGAAAAAGTTAAGCGATTACAGAAATATGGAAGGAAAACGAAAATGCGAAATTTCAGATTTTTCATGATATTTCAGGACTAGAACAAGATATCTCGGATTTCTAAATAGATTCTAAAGGAGTTTGAAAAGGGGCAACTTTTTTCTAATTTAAGCAACCTTGTAACTCTTTAGGATCACAAGATCCCAATGGTGTGCACCGTAAGAGTGACCACCCTGTATAGTTTGTCCCTAGATTTATGCAACGATTGCAAAGGGGTATTTAATTCTTCCAACACCTCTCGCCTCTCTAAGTCTTTGTGGAACCAACTATGAAATTTACTATGAGGTATATTTATTTAGTAATATCTCGTGAATTAAATAAACAGGAAAATATTACAATAGTTATTTAATAAACAAGTGTAAAAAGTGGACAATATTTGCACGCGACGTAAACATTGTACAATCTACTCCACCTAGATGTGGGGCACAGAAGAAATGCTAAGGCAGCCAATAAGCAGACGTTTTCGTGCGGCTTGGAACACCCCTTAATCTTGCCCAACCTTTAGTCGGTGGTGAGATTAACCAAGCACTCCCCGACTATGCGATCAAACTACTTTACTTAGAATTTTCCTTTATTAAGCTTTACTCAAAATCGATGTACGTTGGAAATACACAGCCAGGGATTGTCCGGCCATTCCCACTACTGAATAGCGGTGGGCGAGACTAAGGGATATTAAAGTCACATGAAAGCTTCTTATTTTCGCTAGCGCTAACATTTCTTTTGTGTCCCACATTTAGGTGGAGTACTTGTACAACGAGGCCGAAGGCCCTAGGCCGAGTTTGATAATACGCATTCAGTGCAAATATGCTTTTTGCACGAGTTGCTTATGTCGTAGGCCGTAGGCTATTTGAAAAATCTGGCTTTTATTGAAAAGAGCGCCGTCAATTTGCAATGCGCCCGGCTGATTGGAAAATAATCGAGCAGTTTCTAATGAGCCTGGTATTTTTTAGGCTTATTGCAATAAGCCCATACGTTTTTAGGCTAATTAGAAAAGCAGGGCCGTAGCCAGCTATGGGCCAGGGCAGGCAATGCCTGCTCTGGAAAAAGAAATGCCCGCCCTGAAAAATTTTCGACTGTCGAAAGTTTTTGAGGTACTGATAACTGCGATTTTTTAAAAACCTAACCTATATGTATTTATATACATATACCTATATTATATTAAATTTGAAGTGAAAAAAATCAAAAAGAAATCCTAACAGACTAACTATTCGCGATTTCAGAATTCTAGATGCCCTCTGGAGGATTTTTTTGAACTACGCGAAACAGCTAAAAGTCAAAGAATAAAATACTCTTAAATTATACTATCGCGCTTATAAAAAGCTAATATTGGGTATTTTATTTGTTTTATGAATTAACAGAGGTGGGGAAAATACTTTTTTTTGAGTATTTGAAATACAAAATAATTCATTTTTTAGGTTTATTTGAAATACTTTATCCAAAATACTTATGTTTCGTAATTAAAATACTTCATTTGAAATACTTTTCTATTTGAAATAAAAAAAATGGTTTAAGTTTAAGGTATTAGCAATAACAGTAATATGTTTGGTGTCCAAAGAATTAAAGATTCAGTATAAAAAATTGGATAAAAATCTATAATAGAAAAGTTTGGTTTTAAAAACTTAAAATGTAATTGAAATTCAATTTGGTACTTAAAAATACAAAATACTTTTTAGGAAAGTGCTTCAAATACAAAATACTAAAAGTATTTCAAATACTCTATTTCAATTACTTTTATTTCAAATACTACCCACCTCTGTGAATTAAAAAAATTAAATAGGATATTTTTGTTCCAATTATAATTATATTGTGAACAATTTTCGATTTTTACCTGTTTTCGATCAGCTGCTTCTTTCAAAACAGCGCCCCCTTTTAGGTAGTTAAAATTCCCAATGGTTGAGATACTTTTGCTTATATTTCAAATATAAGATGTTTTAAACATAATTGAAATATAGGACTAATATAAATTATAGTTGAGTGAAATTTTTTTTTCCAATTTTAAAGTTATATTTTATTTTGTTTTATATTTTAAGATATTTTTTTTTATACTTCGAAGTTATATTTTGAAGTTATTTTTTAAAATATAAAAAATGTTTGCCCGCCCAAAAATTCTTCATGCCTGCCCTAACATTTGATTCTGGCTACGGCCCTGTAGAAAAGTGGTTCCTCAAACAGCCTAACTTCATCAAAGCTTTGGCAACATGTAGTATGAACCTTCATTGTACACTAAGAGCAAGACAGAAACGACATTTCATTAAAATTTTGGGAACAAATGGGACATATTTCTTCTTCAAAATTAACAACATGATTTTCTTCTTCTTTTTCTTCAGGTGTTGCGTTTCCATTTTCCTTGCTTCTTTCTTTAAACCTCTCCAAATTTTCTTCGCTATAAATTTTTTCTAATAATGTTTCTGGAATATTCGTTGAGCATGATATAATATGCTTTTTCCACGAGTTGCTTATGTCGTAGGCTATTTGAAAAATCTGGCTTATTGAAAAGAGCGTCGTCATTTTGCAATGCGCCCGAATGATTGGAAAATAATCTAGGACTTTCTAATCAGCCGGTTTATTTTAAGCTTATTACAATAAGCTCATACATTTTTAGGCTAATTGGAAAATGTACTACCTGTTTCTCTTAAATAGACTCAAATAAATAAAAATGGAGCCGAATGAAGTACAGGCAAATAATGAATCTGATTGTTTTAAGGGAAAATATGCAATAGATGGTTCCATATTGTGTGTATAAAGATTAGTGAAGTTAAATATAACAAAATATGTAAAATTCAAGATACAATTTTATTGTTGTGTTCAGAATGTAAAAAACAATTCTAAATAATATCATGGAGTATGGATACAATAAAACTGAAAATGTTGCTAAATTAAATATAATAGAAGAAAAAGAAATTAATATATTATAAAAAAACTTAGACCTAGCTAATGAAAATGTTAATACAGTGCGGACATAAAGTAAATACCCCCCCCCCCTCTAACTTTTGAACGGTTATATTTCTGATTCTGAAAATTTGTCTACGGATGAATCTAATTACGAACTTTCTAATAAAGGTATTTTTGATTTTGTGGAATTTCCGGTTATACCGGAAGTCGATGGCCACTTTCTTATTTTAAATGGAACACCCAGTATATTTTTGTATTTTCGTATTCTCCATAAAAATACCATTAAATTGACCTAGCATAGTGTGCTCTACGATTAATGCTTTCGGATTTACGCCAATTTGAAAATAGCATTTTTATCATTTATGTTGTGTGAACTACCCCCGATTGTAAAAGTAAGATGTTAGTTTGAAAGGGAGACTTTAATAATTTCTGAATTGTTAAATTCAGAAACCAACCGAGGATAATACGACATATTTAAATTGAGTGGGTTCGTTGGGATTACGCCGGTTATTGATACAAATTCAAACACTTCATTTTAACATAACACTTAAACTATTTATTTACAAAATTAAACATACAAGAAATAATACATTTTTGGACTTACCCAAAATAAACACAATCACTATCATTCACAAAACACAAAAATAATTAATAGTTAGAGTGACTCTTCAATTGTCTTGATTGCCCTCATTGACTTAAAATTCAGCCCTTTTATTACTTAAACCCAACCCAAAAACGCGTCATACCCCTAGAAGTTTTACTTAAGTATTTCTAACAACCAATGACAACAAAACTTAAGAATATTATAAACTCCCTTTTCTAACTGAATTAGAACGACCCTCGCAAGGTTTAAAATTTATTAGTTTTACTCTGCATGTTTTAATGCACCCATAATGTTATCCACATGTTCCAAAATATTACTAATTTATTACTACTCTTTAAGCAACACTATTTTAGAATTAAGTGTATTTGAGTTCTTTATTACTTCCAAAAATATTGAATTACTGAAAATAAATATCTCCCTGCAGATTTATTATTAAGAACTTGCGAGAACCTTTCTACTAGCTTACAATCTTCAACGAAATTAATTTACTAAGTAAACATTGATTAAATTTTGAAAAACCCCAAATAATTACAAGTCGCTAATTTAAGGATGCTCACAGTTGATTTTGGCATTTACTATATGTCCGCACTGTATTTAAGTCTAAATAACCTACAAAGTACAAAATTGAAAATACATGTAATAATGAACTGTACTCAAATAAAGACTTTATTATAAAGTAAAGATGAACAGACACTGTAGTAATTTTCCGTTAAATGCTCCTTGTTTAAAAGTTAAACCAAATAAGCCACCAAAACGCGAGGAAACGGAACTTGATATAAAAAGTAATATAAATCCTGGAAGAATAGGAGTAGTGATTAAGAAATTTAAAAAAATAAGTAATGGGGGAATATTAATTAAAACAAATAAAATAAAGTTAAATGAAAAACCTAAGAAAAGATAGTCGGTAAAATGTGCAACTCCGAATTCTAATATTAATTTTCCTGCACGCTAAAACCTTTTAGAGTTGTAAGACGAAGATGCAATTGAAAGCTATATTTGAGTTGGAATTCCATCTGAAAAGGTGATCTATTAATGAAATTGACTATACACCGCATTTTCATTCATAAACACTGAATTTTTCAATACCGAAAAAATCATATTACTGTAAAACCACTCATATAGTAGGATCGACCAGTAAACAGGAATTGCACAACCTAACTGACAATGCATTAAATTAGAGACGCTGAATTTTCTTATCCATGCTGGAGAGTTGTATTAATAGTAGTCCCTACTACAACCCTCCAACTAGTACTAGTAGTCCCTACTACAACCCTCCAACTAGTACTAGTAGTCCCTACTACCCCCATCATGGGTAGGAAAATTCAGCATTGCAGATTTGATCAATTTAAGTTAGGTTGGAATTCCTGTTTGCTGGCCGATCCTACTATATCTAAAACACTTTAATCTCAATTCTACTGTACTAAATCGTGTTCCTAATATAATTACTTAAAAAATTTCATTTTACACACAAAAGGGGTGATTTTTCGTTGAACAGTGATTTTATTAGTTAAGAGGATATGGAGTCTACAAAATTATATGGGTTTTTCCCTGTTTTTATATTTCAAAAGAAGTCTAGCCATGAATGTTATTTAAACTCTGCAATTATAAAACTTAATGTTATTTACAAAATATGGTTGTAGTTTGAAATAATTGCAAGGCATATTTCGTAAAATTTGAACGCGCATTAAAAGCAGCACATACCTTCGTAGTCTAGGTAATACAAATTTTAAAATATAACAGAAATGAAGATTTTTATTGGTATTTTCAGCCTAATTATGTGGGATGTACTTTGGGTCAAAATTTCTTCGCTAAATTCAAGAAGAAGCTCAAAATATACGTTTACTATCGGAGCGCGGTTCTACTTAGACTCCCAATCCTCTTAATGTCAAATCTATAAAAGTGTGTACCGTAATCTGGAATCTGGAATATAGATGAGATGAGCTGAAGATATTGGATGGTAATTTAGAGAAAGCTGCAAGAGTGTAGATTGAAAGGTATCCAACAAATTATTAGACTCATCACGTACAAATTTGCCTAGAGGTGCAAGAGCAAAATTTTGAACAAATAATATAGATGTTTTTTTAGTAGAAACAATCATTTTATTAGAATTAACTCCAATACACGCCAAAAATAAATTTTTATAATAAAATTAGTTTAGTTACTTATCATACTTTCTATTATCAAATTTACATTTAATTACTAACCTGTACCAATATTGCCAAATTACGTAAAATTTTAAGAAATTTTGGAGCACTGTACGTAATTTAAAAATACTCTAAAAACAAAAATAAAACGAAAGTGTAAACTCTTTATTCATACTTGAATTTATTGATAGCGTTGGAAAAAATATGTATTCAGGGGCGGATTTAGCCATTGTAGAATCCTGGGCTAAAATTTGCTACCGAGGACCCTGGGTATTAAAAAACTGGTCTTTTCCGGAAATATTAGCACTTATTTTTTAATTAAAAAAAAAATTTAATTTAGCTTTTTGAGGACCCCAATAAGATAGCAGCCAGCAGCCCTATTAGACCGTATCATATAAATCCGCCCCTGCCTGTATTATTTCAATTCGTTTTTTATAACTTTTGCAAGGTGCCCGTTTTACTGCTGCTGTTTGAGTAATTGGATTAACTTACAAAAACAAAATATTAAGAAATTGATAACCACAAGGCCCTTCTGTGTACCAAAGAAAATACATTTTAGAAAAGCTCCTCTGGTAAGTGAAATTATGACAAAACCGCAAATATCAAGCGAATTTTAGAATGGAGCACTTAAATTTACCAAGCATCCATTAAGATATTTTAAAATCAACCGCCACTTCTACAAATGTTTCAAAAGATAGTAAAGTTTATGTAACTATATTTTCATAGTAATAAAAATTTAATTGGAGACAACAATGTCCAATAAATCACGAAGAACTTCTCCAGAGGCTCATGATTATGTTAATTATAAATTAAAAATACCAATAAAACTATTTGTTAGTACTTTCATATAACAGGAAGACTGAAGATAAAAAAATAAGTAATAAGTACCTAATAAAAGTAATAAGTTTTGACTTTTATTTTTAGAAAATTATAAAAAATTATAATGAAAAAGTTACATTAGATTATATTTTAGATTGTATTATAGATTATATTGTGAAATAAAAAAAATGAAAAAAAATCTTGTACTAAGAAATATGCGATCAAAAAATAATCTTCTTATAATATTTCACCCGTTGGTTTAATGATGAGATCATGAATCTGAAACAAAAATATTTGAAATTACTAACAATCAAAATATATTAAAGTGTATGTAAGATTCACATTGTTAAAAATACAGTAATACTTTCCAAATACTGAGTGCTTCAAAATTATACCACAAATTTTTCTTTGGAAATTAAAAAACTAATTTTGAGAGTCAAATCGACTTGTATGTGCCTATTTTTCTTATTTTTATTTTTTGATACTAGAAATTTAAAAATAGGCACAGGCAAATTAATTTGAGCCAACATATCAGGTACCAAAATAATCCTTATAAAATCAACTTTGTAAAAAACCGAGTTTACACCCGGTGTACATACATTTATAACAATCGCCTTTAAATTTCAGAAAAGACAAAAATTTAAAGTCAAATTTGGTAATACAAAAAAAAAAAAAAAATTTGTACTAACTTGTACGTGTGGTGGTCTAGAAATAGCGTACATTATAGCATCGATCACATCTGCTGGATTCAAAACGGGACTATTTTTCAAACAATCAACTACATCTGGGCTGATGTTATTACTAACGTTGGACCCCACAAGTCCTGGACTAATAATCTGAAACATCAACGAATTTTAGTATTTGGTGTAAAAATAACCTTATTGATTCATATTAAAAGCTTGTTATTCCCAAAATTGATAAAAAACGAAAAAAATAGTCTATCTGAATTTTATGATTTCTGAAGAAATAGACGTTTTTGGATTATTGTTTTTGAAACTAAATCGATTTCTTCTAAAATATATAAAAGAAGTTGTAAAATATAAGTAAAAATTGATGGTGTAATTTCTTAATAAGTTAAAATTACTTACAGTTACTTTGATTTCAGTTTTGCTTCTATTAAGTTCAGTTCTTAACTGCTCGGTTAAATAAGTTAGAGCGAATTTTTCAGGCCCATAAAAACTAGTAAGTGAATGCCCATGAATGCTGTTGATATGAACAATGTGGCCCTTTCCATTTTCTTCCTTCATAATGTTGATAGCTTCCCGGGTCGCAATGGAAAGACCCAACACATTAGTCTCCCACATTTGTTTCCAAGCCTCAATGGGTCCATCCATTAAACTCGATTTAATAACTACTTCACCACAGTTAACTAAAATGTTAACTGGGCCTATTTTATCTAAGCTCCACTTGAAGGCGGCCTTAATTTCATCTTCTTTTGTAAGGTCCACGTTGTAAGCGTACAATTTTCCTTTTTTACCAGCCATTGATTTTGATAACTTTTCCAATTTCTTCTCATCTTTTGCCAATCCAACAACCTTATAATAATTTTAAAAATATTAAATTAGCTTTTTACAAAGGTAATAATTTTAATTTTAGCGTTTCATTTGAACTGGTAAAAAGTTCAATGTAATATGATTGAGCAAAGAAATATTTATAAAATATGACATATTAGGCAACCAAAATTACATTATGCAAAAATTATTTTTATTTTTATTATTATATTATTTACCTTCATTCCATGTACAACCAATATTTCAGCAGTTTTTAACCCAATCGCGCTACTTGCGCCTGTTATAATAGCAAGTTTGCCGATCCAACGTTCCATTCTGCAAAAAACATTATTATTAAATATAAGCAATTAAATATGCATTGTTTAAATATTATGTGTTAGGTATGCCGATGTAAAAACATTAGGAAAAGTAAAAATGATCAAAAAACATTTTTTGTTGCAATATTAATTAAATTTAAATGTACAAATGAATTTTACACTAACTCCTCCTTGGAGTTGACTTTATAAGTACGGGAGTCCGACAAAAATGTTGCGGACGAGCATTTTCTCAAAAATATAGTTTCAAAAGTAAAGTAAGTTTTTCTCATTTTTATTAAAAATTTCGTGATAAATTCACTTTTTCGGGAGGGACCAATACCTACTCAAACCCCCCCCCCCCCTCCCCTGGGGTGCGTAAACTTTTCAGACGCTCTTTTGCGATATTTTTGGATATTTTTTGGATTTTTGATTTCCCGAAGTCTGCAACACTTCGGAAATTTTGAGACTCTAAATTTTTATTAGGAGACTTTTTTAGTATTACAGAAACATTTAAAACGAAAATCGAATGCTCAAAACATGATTTTAACCATGTTCTGTTAAGTATTGCCAAAAAATTATTAGTCATTAAAATAGCAATATTTAAGATGCACTATTTTTATTGCACCCGCATAATTGTTTGGCTTACCCGAATAAAGATAAGAAGACACAAGACTTTCGTACATTAAAAAAGAAATTATAAGAAAATTTAATCGCCAAAATATTTTATAGAAAATTTTATTTTATTTTTTACTCATACGTCATAAATGCAATAAAATGAATAAAAATAGAATAAAACAGAATTGTAAAAAACGCCAAAGCCCTAAAACTAATTTTAGTATACTTACTTAATGTAATTTTTTTAGAATTGCTAAGCGGGATTTTTGGTTTTATGAGGACGATCACAAGTAAAATAATTTTTGTTTCAGGTTGAATAAAAATAATACTAAACAAGAAATTTATCTTGGTCTTTCCAGATGTGAACTAAGGCTTGCACTGTTGCAAGATGCAATAAGCATATACAATGAAAGAAAGCAACAACAAAATTATTTTTAAAGGAAGTAAATTTTTAAAAGAAATTTGAATATACTCATTACAAATTTAAATATTTTATAATTATTAAAGTTGTAGCAATACATTTTGGGCCTAAAATATTCATTTATTTTAATTTTTAGTCGATTTCAAGTACAGCCATACCAATCAAAAGCAAAATCGGTTTTCACAAACATATCTTTTCTAGACATTTAAGAAAATGTCGAGATTCCCATTTCTTTCATATACATATTTTTGTTTTAGATATATGTAATTATTTATGGTGATTTTTATTAGTGCATTATTTATGTTTTAAATTTAATACAAAACATGCGTTGGGGTATCCTTTTCTAAATAAACTTTGAAAAAATCGAAAACCAGTTGTAGTTTTCTTGGGGTTTGTCTTTAAAGAAAATAGTAAAATACGCGCAATTTTTACTTCACAAAGAAAAAAATTACTAGAAATTATTTCCTGGAAAGAATCCCAAAAAATTACCAGTTACGAAATTTTTTTGAAATGATTTCACTGGTCAACACTGTTTTTGTTAGAAGATCTCTGCTATGTGATTTGACTACATTTAGGTATCCTTATTATAAAATTACAAAAAGTTTTTTTCTATCACCCTCAGATTTATAGTTTTATCATGTTTTACCTAAATTCCCACGCGAAATCAACGATTTATAATCGGGATATTTAAAAGCAAAAATATTTTAAAATAAAACTGTTACTTAATACAAATGTTTATTAAATGAAATTAAAAAAAACACTCCTAGAGAAGTTTTGTGAATGCCGTTAAACATTGTTTGAGTAACAACAGCACAGAAAATTACAAGGTTTAATAAATAAATGAACGAATGAACATATAATGCATTGGGGTGCAACATGTTCTTGAAAATACATTTCCTGGATTCACATCTGGATTTTTTGAGGAATACCTGGGTGTAGTCAGCGATGAACTCGGGAAAGGTTTCACCAAGATATTTGCCAAATGAAAAAAACGTTATCGACGAAAATGAAATCCTAGAATGTTGACTGATTATTCCTGGGGACTGAAGAGGGAACTATCGGAAAACAAAAATAAACATAAGTGTATTTTTGGCTATTTTTTGTAAAAAAAGTATATTATTAAATTTAAAAATGTGTCAATTTTCTTTTTTTCTTTAGTTGTTGTTAGGAGAGACCTGTGCGTATTTACTGTTAAAAAATGATGGAAGAAAAGTTGTACTACCCCGTATAACAATAACCCTAAACATTCACAAATTTGTGTTTCTTATGATGAACATTATTAAAATTACTAGTGACATTTTCACACCACAATCGAAAACGCATAATGGTTATAACTTTTTTTTATCAAAAAATGTTTCATATAAATGTTGTAAAGTTTAAAAATTGACATTTATCCAATGATACCTCATAAGTGACTCCTTCTTTTAAATAATGTAAATTTGAGATTTTATGTGATAAAATTCATAAAAATCCTTTTTTTCAAAAAACCTTAAAACCTTAAATTAAATGAAAAATATGACCCTTTATCTCAGTCACGTGATCTACAAAACAAAACCAAAACCACAGATAAATGTCAATTTTTACTGCAGCATGCACTTTTAACTTATGTACTTAATTAGGGAAAAGTTATAATTAATAACACCTTGAGAGGGTTTGTTATTACTACATTATTTTTTAAATGTTTGAAGGTTTAATCTAAATCCTTGTTCAAAATCTATAAGGAAAATACGTACTTAGATATTTTGAAAAGTTTTTCGATAATAATTTCGCAAGTTGTACCATGGGCTTCATTACACCTTTGTTTATTAGGACACGAGTTAGGTCCTTATAGTCAAAGTAGATAAAAATACAATATGATTAGAGCTATCATCTTCTTCAATTCAGTATTTTTAAGTAAACGTTTTGTTCAAGAACTTGGTTATTGTTCAAATTTGTAGAAAAATAATTTTTTGTTTTATAGCTATAATGAATCGGTTTAATAAAAACTTATACATATATTATTTACTACTTTCAGGTTTCTGTATCATATATTGATATTCCAAATTCCAAACCTTACTAAAGTAGATGCAATCTGTGAACATCATTCATGCATTCGATTATTTTTGTAAATAATTTATTGTAAATAGATATCAGTGGCGGATTAAGCCATTTCTCGGCCTGATGCGCAACCTGATTTTGAAATAAAATCAGACGATCTTTTCAGTTGATATCAATTTAAGACGTTTCAGGGGTTAGTTTAAGTTTAACGAAAACTTAGAAGTCTAAGTTTTCGTTAAACTTAAAAAATTTTGCACTTCTAAGTAGAAGTGCAAAATTTTTGAGTTTGTGATGTTATGGTGAAGGATGCTATAGCTGCAGCCTCCTGATACAGCGCCGTAGGTGAAATTTTTAAAAAATGGCGAGGTCACCTTGGAAACCTTGGAAACACCTTGGAAACACCTTGGAAACACAACTCCGTATTCCCTTATTCAAAAAAATCATAGAATTAGAGGAACGTTTGTGAAAAATACCCAAAAGTTAAAAATAAAGAAACAAAATTATACAGGGTGTCACAAAAAGAAGTGCTCAGAAGAAAACTATAGAAAATAGACGTTTTAAATATTTTTCCCACAGAAAATGTCGTTAATTTGAACTTCTCATTTAACTCATAAACTATTTGGTCAATTTGAATGGAAAAAATTGTAAAGTAAAGTTGCGAATTAGGTTTAAAGTTATAAAACTATCATCAAAAAATATTTTGATAGAAATAATTATTCTTCCATGAAAAAATTGATGAGAATTCACTTTTTTTGATATTTTCGATCATATGTGTAAAATAAGCTCCATAAAGGTGCCACTTTTTTAAGTCCGAAAAAATTCACATTAAACTATCAAATATTAAATATTCAGTGTTTTATCTCTTTTTCTCTAGGAGCAGTGATAGTAATAAGAAAGTAACTCCCATTTTCACCAAGGATTCCTAAAACTTAGGCATTGCTTATAGCGCTATATTAGCAATGCTTAAATAAAAGATAAGCCTAAATTTTAGGAATAGTTGATGAGAACGGTCACGCAGGGTATTTTTCTTACCAGCACGCGCCCCTCGTTGGCTGATGGGTGGAAATTTAGGAAACGTTTAAAATTTTCACCAAACTTCAGTGTCATTCGACAAAAATTTACCGGTTCGTTAGATTTATGGTTTATTTGAATAGAAGTTTTGAAAAACGGCCATTACTGGTAAAAATTTAAAAAAAAAATGTTACTGCATAATTTTTTTTAGATTTTTTGAGGCCGGTTCAATTAGGAGGTCACAGGCATGGGCCTCCTGTGCGATAACGATAATCCACCACCCACCACTGAAGTATATCTTTAAACAAATAACATCAATTAATATAAATACTGGACTTTCGAATCAACTTCGATTTATCATCAGGGTAAAAAGCAAATGGTTTAATAAAATAAATAAAATAATTAAATATGAAATATAAGAAAAATATTTACCAAAAAAGCTATGTATAAAAAATATGCTCAATAATCAAAAATTGATTGACAATAAAAAAATTTTGTTCAATTAAAACATTAAAATTGTATTAAAAACAGACTACTTATTTTTCACAAAAAATTTAAATTATTGAAAGAAAATAATTTTCAAGCGGAGACAAACGTTCGGTTAATCTTCAAGGGTAGGAAAAAAACAGCATTAACGAACTCAACTCTTTATTGCTTTGTTAAACAATTAGGCCAACGTTTCGACGGTTAGTTGCCGTCTTTATCAAGGCTACAAAAATTCAAAAAAAAAAAAAAACAACATTACATTTTACAAATTTTTCAAAAAATATTTAAAATTTTTTTTGGAGAGTGGTATTGATTATTATTTCACATTCAAAATTACAAAGTATGTAGTAATTTAACTAATTAATTACCTCTTGCAAGTCTCGCAATAGTGTCGTGATTCTCCTTAAATTCGAACACATCAAAAAAATGGTTCACCATCAAAATAAAGTATCGGAAACAAAGTAACTTCCATGTAGACGAACGCAAAATCTATAATTTTTGATTGATTAAAAATAAAAAATTAAAAGGATTGATTATTTAATCAAGGATTACTTTTTGGCAACGATTAGGAATGTTATTCACCACCATTAACATCTGATGTTTGACATACAAGATTACCAACTCAATAAATCTAAAATCCAAAAATTTCCATTACCAATCCTTTTAAGTCACATGAAGTTCACAACAGAACGTATTAAGTTATGTAAGCGTAAGTAATGTACAACGTTAAATTGGTGGTCTAATCCAACTATCAATCAAATATGAGTAGATTCTACTGAGATTCTGCGTGTCTGTCTTCAAGTTAACTGCATTATGACCTGCTTTTTTAATGTGAATCATCTCCGCTTGAATATTTCACCGGCATTATGGGTTTTTACAACGAAACAAGGACATTTTATGGAGATGGAGCAGTGGATGAATTGAAGAGTTGGCAAAGGAATAACAAGAAATTGGCGAAGTTAAATAGTCAACATGATTTTCTCATCAAATGCAGACAGGAAAAGGTATTCCCCGCGCACATACAGCGGAATTATAAATTTATAAGTTCATCGTTAGTTAACAACCACCCGTACAGGAATAAAGTGCAACGCATAGTTAACACATTCAAACAAAAAGTACTTAACATAGAGATTAAAATCATTTGTTTTACTATTAAACAGACTAAGAAAAATATTGACACCTTAAAAGAGAGTTTAAATAAGACTCTTCCTAGTATAATTGTAAATAATTTTGAGAGCCATTTAATTAGTCTATATGGGTCGGTGAATAAAGTTAATAAAAAAATTCACAAGAATAAATTTAACAGATTAATTGTCAATAAAATAAGTACTCCTTCAATGGAAGAAAATAACATCAGAAAAGGTTTCACAATTAATTTAACTGATATTGTAATACCAGATTTTGTCAGTCTTCAACTTGCATTGGGACCAAAGTTCGCTTTAGAACCTTCAGTTCAGGAATTTCCTATACTGGAATTTCTCAAGGACATTGAATTTTGTATATCCTCTAATGATAACTATGAAAATAAAGATCGTGTAAGAGCCAAATGTACGAACATTTTAACCAACCACTTGCATAAAAATACTGTTAATAAAAAACCAACTTTTGAACAACGCAATTTTGATAATACTAAAAGTTTCTTAAATAACCATAAACAATTGTTGATAACAAAAACGGATAAAGGTAAACGCACCGTAATTATGAACGAAGAAGATTATATTAACAAAATGAACGACATTGTATTAGACACTAAGTACTATAAATTGCTAAAACGGGACCCAACTGCTAAATATTCAAACTCTTTAAAATTATTGATACAGGAACTGAAAATTAATGACAACATAGATGATAAACAGAAAACGTTTCTAACCAATAACAATCCTTTACCACCAAGGATATACGGATTGCCTAAAATCCATAAGGAGAATGTTCCACTGCGACCGATAGTATCTTGTATAGATTCATTAAATTACAATTTACAAAAGATGTTGGCTTCCGTTTTAAGTAACTTAACACCTTCACTTAAATATAGCATTAAGAATAGCATAGGTTTAAAAGAACTACTAAGTAAGACTGTAATACCGGAAAATAGGGTACTTATTTCACTGGATGTTAAATCCCTATATACTAATGTAAGAAAGGAACTAGCACTGGAAGTTGTCACTGAACGGTGGAGTCAAATTGAACCATTCACCTCTATCAATAGAGAGTTATTTTTTCGATTGCTTGAAAGTGTGTTCGATTCTAGTTACTTTTACTATAATGGAGAATACTATCAACAAGTGTTAGGATGCCCAATGGGTGCTCCGTTGAGCCCAATCATAGCAAATATTGTGATGGATCATGTAATAAGTAAAGCAATTGAAAGGATGGCCTTCACAATTGATTTCTTTGTGATATATGTAGACGACTGTCTTACAATGGTGCCACTAGATAAAGTGGATGAAACTCTACTAATTTTTAATAGTGTTAACCCTGATATTCAGTTTACGGTTGAGAGAGAAGTAGCAGGGAAGTTACCATTTTTAGATATCCTTCTAATTAAAAATAATAATCGTATCATCACAGATCTTTATAAAAAACCTACGGACTCAGACAGGTTCTTAGACTTTTACTCACACCATCCTCTCAACCAAAAACTGAATATTATCACTCAATGTTTAAGTAAAATAAGTCTTTTATCCGATCCCATGTTCCATAAATCAAACATCGTGAAATTAACTAAAACACTCAGACTCAATAACTACCCTACAAACCTTGTCAAGTCAATTGTGAATCAATTTAAGTTTAGTAAACCTCCTGAGGATGTACCATCCGAAGAGGTTGTAACAAAACCTAGTTTCTTTAAATGTCCCTACATCCAAGGGGTGTCACAAAAGATTAAAAAGGTTTTAAGTATAAATAACACTAAAATAGCGTGTTATAATTTGAAATGTAATGATCAATTGTATTCTAAGTTAAAAACTAAGTTGCCACCAGGCAAAAGGAAAAATGTAATCTATTCCATTAATTGCAAAGACTGTTCGAAAATATACATAGGACAGACTAAACAACATGTAGAGGATAGGATAAAAAACCACATATACGACTGTAAACCGGCTAACACTAAGAAACTGAACAAAACTGCTCTTAGTTTGCATCATTTCACTGATAACCACAATTTTAACTTTGAAAAATATAAAGTTTGTGACTATGAGAGTAATTATAGGAAAAGGTTACTAAGTGAGATGATTCACATTAAAAAAGCAGGTCATAATGCAGTTAACTTGAAGACAGACACGCAGAATCTCAGTAGAATCTACTCATATTTGATTGATAGTTGGATTAGACCACCAATTTAACGTTGTACATTACTTACGCTTACATAACTTAATACGTTCTGTTGTGAACTTCATGTGACTTAAAAGGATTGGTAATGGAAATTTTTGGATTTTAGATTTATTGAGTTGGTAATCTTGTATGTCAAACATCAGATGTTAATGGTGGTGAATAACCTTCCTAATTAGTAAATTAGCTATCGTCCGTGGTTGGAAATTCATAAAAACAACTATCGGCTTTCGGACACTTTATTATATTTCAGGTTAATCTTTGGTTGACGTTTCGCCTAGCAATTCGCAGGCTTCATCAGAACTCAGATAGGATAGAAATAATCGTCAAAAATACTTAAACTATTAGCCATTCATTGACATTTACAAACTTGTTGTATATAAACATACTCAATTTGGCGATGGATTGCTTTATTGAAAACAGATTATATTAGAATTATATCACCAACTAACGCAGTTGTGTACGAGAATACTCATGGTATTCTCGTACACAACTGCGTTAGTTGGTGATATAATTCTAATATAATCTGTTTTCAATAAAGCAATCCATCGCCAAATTGAGTATGTTTATATACAACAAGTTTGTAAATGTCAATGAATGGCTAATAGTTTAAGTATTTTTGACGATTATTTCTATCCTATCTGAGTTCTGATGAAGCCTGCGAATTGCTAGGCGAAACGTCAACCAAAGATTAACCTGAAATATAATAAAGTGTCCGAAAGCCGATAGTTGTTTTTATTAACCTTCCTAATCGTTGCCAAAAAGTAATCCTTGATTAAATAATCAATCCTTTTAATTTTTTATTTTTAATCAATCAAAAATTATAGATTTTGCGTTCGTCTACATGGAAGTTACTTTGTTTCCGATACTTTATTTTGATGGTGAACCATTTTTTTGATGTGTTCGAATTTAAGGAGAATCACGACACTATTGCGAGACTTGCAAGAGGTAATTAATTAGTTAAATTACTACATACTTTGTAATTTTGAATGTGAAATAATAATCAATACCACTCTCCAAAAAAAATTTTAAATATTTTTTGAAAAATTTGTAAAATGTAATGTTTTTTTTTTTTTTTTTGAATTTTTGTAGCCTTGATAAAGACGGCAACTAACCGTCGAAACGTTGGCCTAATTGTTTAACAAAGCAATAAAGAGTTGAGTTCGTTAATGCTGTTTTTTTCCTACCCTTGAAAATAATTTTTCAAATGATTCTAGGGCATCCAGGTTATGTTCAATGACTATGAGCTCAAATACTTTAAAAATATACTACTTAATTTTTAAATTTTAAAGCGTTTTTAGGTTAAGGCGAACTTTAACGTGTTCCTTGTCTAGATAAGTGTTCCTTAAAAAATGGTGCAAACTGTCACTTAGAACTTTAAAGTGTTACTTAAAAATCGTTCCTTGGTGGTGCAAAGGGCCCTTAACCTTACAACATTTATATGAAATATTTTTTTCTCAAACCAATATTAAAAAAGTTACAACTAATTATGCAGGACTATTTGCGTACCCTATACAGGGTGTCCCCGAATAACTGTGCCAATTTTTTTGGGTAAGTGAAACTAAGCACTTTTGATAAATAAAAAATTTAGGGGTAGTTTTTTTCCATAAAGATACATATTTAAGGCCAATAAAAGTTTTAAAAATATTTTCAGGGGCGATAGATGTGATCGGGTCATCACCTTTTCTTGATCATATCTTTTTTCTTTACGTTTTAAGTAATTCTAAAAGTACTAAAACAATCCTTGTTGAAGGTTTTACAGAAAAGGTACTCTTATTGCTTCGTTTCGGAGAAAAAGTAGAGTTTATAATTTTTAGCTAAAATTATAAATTTAAAAAACAATATCAAAGCAGGCTAATTTACTTATAATTTCGTGTATTAAATGAGTATTAAACACATTTTATTAAAAAAAAAAACTGCTCGAAGTTATTACCTCCTTGTTTCAATAACAATCTTTAGAAGAATTTCAAAAAGTTATTAATTTTTAAGGAAACATTGCCGGTCAATACTTTATAATTCAAAAACGCTTAGCTTTACTTCCTCAGTCACCCCAAAAAAATTTGCACAGTTATTCACGGACACCATGTATATTGCTATTCATGCACTTTACTAATTACCCTTTATGAATGTACAGAATTAATTTCAATTCAAAATTATTTGAAAATATTTAAGTATTTAGGTTTACTAATTAACATAAATAAGGTAATTATTATTTAAAAGAAATCCTATTTAACTGCACCAATTAATATTGCTGCGAAATATGACCAAATAGTCAGAGTGTTATTTTATTAAATTAACGCAGTATCCAGAACTATTATTTTTTACGTGTTCAGTGTCCCGAATTATTTCCGGTCATCTCGACACTGTCCGGAGATTTGAAATTATTAATTATTGATTTTAATAGATAGGCTTTATTTATTGGTACGAAAACACGTAAACTTGTCCTATATTTATTATAGGTTCTAGTTTTTTAATAATTAAATTTTGATTATTAAAAATAAAAAAAAAATATTTTAATATACACTCTGCGCTTCAAAATTAACGCATATTTGCATTTTTACATGTAACTTTCTTTTCACTTGTCGTTATAAAAATTTTGAAGCTGCATACCTTATTGTCAAACATTTTTGATAAACGGATGCAGTTTGGTTAATAATTGTTATTTCCAAGCAAAAAAATAATGGCATTGAAAAAAAAAGAATCAAACATAAAAATTTAAATCAATGGCAAAGCGTAACTTAGAAACGAATATTTCCACCTATAACATTAATTACGCCTTGACAATGATCTCTCATACTACAAATTAGTCTTCTAATTTGTTCTTGATCGATTTCAATCCAAATTTCTAACAACCTTCAGGAAGGATCATTTCGTAGTGTTCAATGGGGTGAGATCTGGACTCCTCGGTCGCCAAGTCATGGCATGAATTCCGACCTTTTGCACAATACTAGCTACATGAGCATTATCTTGCATTAGTAGAAATGGGACCACATACTCTTCAAGAATGTCTGTTATGTACCTATTTGCTGTTAAACGTACTCCATCATTAATCACTAATTGTAAGTCGGTACGAGTCTCTAATTTATTCCACCTCAAACCATAACTGACCCAACACCATAACCTACAATTCCAGCGATATTACACTGCGCGTATTTCTCATCTGGTCTTCTGTACACTCTATTCCGCCTCTCATCAGAGTAAAGACAAAACCTAGACTCATCCGAGAACAAACCTCTTGCCTAATCCTCATTTTCCCAACCAATATGTTGCCTGGTGAGCAATGGACCGGTAGCTGCCCTTGCAAGTCTTAGATTATGTTCTGCAAGTCTTTTCCTCTTAGTATTTTCGCTTATTCTGAAGCTGTCACGGCCCACAAATTCATTTTGCAAAAAATAACTTTTTACGAACCTTTGCCATAATATGCGAATTCTCCAAAAAACGGCCTTGATTGGGGGTTGTAACTCATCCACGACCCTGTTCTATTTCTCTTGTATTATGTCTAGTTTCCACAAACCGCTTTAGTACTCTGAATATGGTAGATTGGCTTACATTAAACCGCTGTGCAAGCTGAAGCTGTGTGTAGCATTCTTCGGGAAAAGTTACTATTCGTACGCAATCTTGCAATCTACCTCAGATAAAATTCGATTTTGTACCTGTTGAGGATTCATTTTGACGAAACAATCGTCATGATATTCAAAATTGTGATGAAAAGCAAAATAACATGCACAGCTTGACACTGAGATTTACACGAATTCACGTAACTTTTATGAGCTAAAACTTGGTCTTAACAAAACAACATATGGCTTTTAATAATAAGCAATAATAAAGAATCCAAAATAAAAGAATATACATGTTTCTGTAAAAGGCCGAAAACCGGCAAATGCAACTGTACAAAGAAGTGTACTACGAAGTAGTGTTTGTGCAAATCAGCCAACTTACTCTGTAACTCAAAATGCCATAACAATCAACCTTGTTGGTTTTGATAATGTTGAAGGACACTCATACTTTTATTTAATTAACATGATAGTACATTAATTAAATGTAGTGAAATTTTAATATACTTATTTCATAATATAATGCTGTATTCGTTTTCTATTCCATTTACACAATTTCTAAATAAAGTTTGAAAGAATAATTATTAAAAATTAAAAAAAAACAAGCTTACCTATAATTAAAACACATTCATAATGAAACAAAACTAAATTTACAAGTGACTTGGTAAAAGCCCGAAATGGAAGCTTCACTGTGGTAAATGCTAGGATTTGCCGGTTTTCGGACTTTTACAGTAACATACATATAGGGTGGCCCAGATTTTACTTCCCAGTAAATATTTCGGTTATTTGAAGAGATAAAAATATAAATCAAAAAGTGCTGCCACTTATACCTCATAATTTGATTCTAAAAAAATTAGTGATATGCTACACTTATCCCCGTTTTCACCAACGATTCCTGAAACTTAGGCATTGCTTATAGCGCTAGTTGCTCTATAAGCAATGCCTAAATTCATTGTTTTTTAAATCTAAACTAACTTAACTTAACCTAATCTAATTGAACCTAACCGTAATTTAAAAATTTTGTTCAATTTGTTGTCCATTACGATTTACGTAAATGTACTCATGAAAATGTCTTATAACTTCTCTTGTACATGCCGATTTTATTCTTCAAGTCTTCTAAATTTGTTGATTGAGTTACATAAACAGTGTCTTTTAGATCACCCCACAGAAAGAAATCCAACGGAGAACGTGCGGGCCTCCTAATGGGCCCATTTGTACCTATCCAAGAATTAAGAAATGTTCTATCCAAATAATCTTTCAGGATTCTGGAAATATGTGCCAGAGAACCATCTTGTTCCCACCACATAGTTCTATGTTCTTCCAAGGGAATATTTTCCATTGTCCAAAAAAATCCAAATATCTTTGTCCTTCAAAAAAGTAAGGACCTATAACTCTACCATTAAATAATCATAATCTATGGGTTGTAGACTTTGTACTAAATGAATCTTAAAAGGATGCAACTTGTTCTCTTTTAAAACTCTTTGGATATAAGTTCTGCTTATTTCTAATTCTTCTGCCAATTGTCTAGTAGAAACATGAGGATATATATTAACATATGCAAGAACATTAATTACCATTTCTTGGGTTCTAGCAGGAGCTTGGTGTTGAGTATGTTTGTTTTTACATGGAAATGTACCGGTTCGTAATTTCGCTTCAACCATGGGAAAAGTTCTGTAGGAAGAAGTTTGTCTTTCAGGAAAACGTTGTTGATATAATCGCCTTGCTTCTCTTCCAGATTTTCTGCACTCGCCATAGATCAGTGTAACATATGAACATATTCGTTAGGCGTAAATACAGAAGGCATTTTCGTTTTCTAGTCAAATGTGATTAATATACAGGGTGATTCACATTTATGTTAAAATTTCTCGGGTGGCGATTCCTTGAATAAAAATAAGAAAAAATATTCCTAAAAAAATTGGGTCCGGAAATGCATCGTTAGGGAGATATTTTAACTCAAAGAATTACGCAAGAAATGTTATTTTTGGTAATTAAAAAGTTATTATAAGATCTATTACTTTAAAAGTTTGGCAGTTGTTTTCTGATATAAGAGTCCATTAAAAGAGTCGAAAAAAGTTTTCGGGGATGGTAAAGTCGAGGATGACTACTATTATTTTAAGTCTAACAAATTTTCCTCTAACTTCTTAGAGATTTTAACTTAACTATAATAATTCCTGCTCATTTCTTCACAGAAAAGGTCATTTGACTCATGTCACCAATGTTCTTTGTTTTCTTGTAAATGCGGATTTTATTCCACTACGTAAGGTGCTGACATTTTTAATTTTCTAGAAATTCACAAAGTAGGCGTGACAAATATTAAAAAACGATAATCAACTTTTTAGAAAATCACATAAGGTGGCAAGCTGAGGCAATTGCCACGCCTACTTTGTAATTTTCTAAAAAATAGAAAGTACGTTATTGTTTTCATATGGGTTTTTCGGTAAAAAATACACTAAACTTATCAAAATGAACTAATATACTCCAAATATTAATTAGATACTTAATTCCTGTAAAAAATTACCTTATAAACAGTTTTATTAGATTTTACATTATTTTAAAAATTATTTTTATCTCTGCATGAGTGGACGCTAAAATTCAAATTTTGACAAGTTTGACAAAACTTCTGTCAGATAAATAAATCTTTATTCTTAATTTAAGTTTAAATTAAAAGAAAGGTAATAATTTTAAAATATCGGTTTTAAATTCTATTAATAAATTCGATTTTTAAATTTTAATTTTAACGTATAATTTTAAAAGGTAAAAAGTTCAATTTTGCATGATTGTGCAAAAAAGTCTTGAGATTTCCTGTAAAAATGATTTTATTTTTATTTGGCCCCGTATTTCTAATTACAACTATTAGAACCGTAACTACTTAATTTACCGTAAAAATATTAGAGCTCCAGGAAACTGGAAAAGTCTTTGTTTATTAAAAAAATTAAAAACTGCAAAAAATGGCAACAGTGGAATAATTGTATAATTAAAAAAATAAATTATTAATGGTGCAATTCTGAGCAAATCTGTAAGCCCTTATATTAAATATCTGTAAGGTAACCAAGGAAATCGTCCATTACAACCCATATAACAAACCTGACAGATTTTTCCTGTAAGGACTTACAGATTTTCCCAGAATTGCACCATAAATATCCGTATATTTTGACACAAATATATACTTAAAAATAAATATTCAATGAAGTTTTTATAAATATGTATTTAATTGTATAATTTTTATTGTATTATTGTTGATAATTCAAAGTAAAAGTATGACATAGGCAACCATTTGCTAGAAAACAATGACATCGTTATCTAATTGTGCAAAAATTAATTAATTTCAAATTCGTTATTTGGCCGTGAACAGCCACTGTCAAGCTTAATATGTCTTCAAAATTGTATACTTGAGTGATATTTACATATTAGTATAAGGTTCGTCGCTGGAGGAAATCTACCCAAAATCCGATAAGGTCCTTTGAGTACCCGACGTAGTGGAATAAAATCCGCATTTACAAGAAAACGAAGAACATTGGTGACATGAGTCAAGAGACTTTTTCTGTGGAGAATTGAGCAGGGGTTATTTTAGTTTAGTTAAAAATTCCAAAAACTTAGAGGGATAATTGTTACGTTTAAAATAATGGTAGTCATCGACGAAGCATTTCCGGACCCATCTTTATAGGAATATTTTTTCTTATTTTTATCCAAGGAATCACCCTGTATATTAATGATATTGTGCAGATGTTTTAGTTGTACAGGGTGAGCTAAAATGATTGTGGTCAATTCAAATTTCGCACCTAAATATCTGGGGAATTTGTTCGCGTCAAGTTCCTAGTCATACAAAATCATGTCAAAATTATAACAAAAGCAGAGGCGTAGGTCGAATTTTTACCGTTGTGACAATACTTGGGATATCCCAATATACCATATTGAAATTGGTTATCGTGCCTTCTGTTTCATAAACATCAGTTTTCATCAAAACTAGTTTAAATCTTGGTTTTGGGTTAGTATCTGCCTCGTAAATGAATGTATTTGTTGTAAAATTAGAGAGCTAAAATTCTTCGTTTTTATTTTCAAAAACACAAAACCTTAATAAATAACTAAATTTGAATATTTGTTTGAAATTCTTGACATGTTATGATCATATTATATTCATTTTGGAAAAAAATATTTGCTACGCGATTGGATTACTAGAAGATTTTCTTTTTAAATTTTTAGTTTACCATCCTGCTTATTTGGTTGTCTACATATCAAACCATAATCATTTTAGCTCACCCTGTATTATGAATTCATTGGCAATACAATAAACAAATACTACGTTTCCATGCAGTATGCAGTATTGAAAACCAGAATCCGTGTTTTTGATCACATCAGCCAATCAAAAACACAGATTCGGGTTTTCAATCCTGCGTGGAAACGTAGTAAATATTAGACAATATGCTCTGAACAAATTTTGTTAAAAAAACTAAATAAATAATTTTGCACACTACTTCGATGTTTCTGGAATAAATTGTAGGTGCAATATCAATTACCTATAAAAAATAGGGTAACCCATTAAAGAAACAAAATGACGATGACGTCTTAAGAGTGGTAAATATATAATAAATAAAATTATGAGATATAAGTGGTAGCACTTTTTGATTTATATTTTTATCTCTTCAAATAACTGAGATATTTCCCTGGAAGTAAAATCTGGGCCTCCCTGTATATTAAGAAATTCATGAAAACAAATGTTTCTTACTTTAAAACGATAATTTAGAATTATGCGTTAATTTTGGACCGCGATGTATTTCAAAACCCCCCAAAATACCGTAGAAGACTAGTATTCGAAGTGAACACAGAACATTCTATTCAAAATATTTCTAAAAAGAGTCTGCGAAATGACAATAACTAGATTTTTTCATATCCATTTTTTTGTTTCTCATCAGTTTATGGAATATTTTACTTTTTCGTTGTGTTGAAAACTTCCAAAAATATGCTACTTTTAAGCTCAATTTATAACCTTATTAGGAAATTATTTAAAAAAATTAAAAATGGCATTTGGTACTCCCTATAATTTACTTTCAGGATTAATTTACAAAATTTAATTCGATTAATTCCTAATTAAGTTATGTTTGTTATTAGGTCGTTATTGGCTCTCAGGACGAAATAAGTAACTAAATTTTCTTATGTAACACTTAATTCTTATAAGCAACGTTTCGGGCAACTGCATTGTTGAGTGAAAAATTCAATGAATTTAACAAATAGGTTTTGACAACGTATAGATTGTTTATTATCATATATAAACAATATCCAATTTTTTTGAAAAAAGACGATTTAACCATGAATACACAGAATACAGTTTTCATGGAGTATATAGTCCGCTAAATAATATAAATTCCTCCTTATGTAACAAGGGAATATTACAGCTATGTATTTCAGATGACCATGTATTTTCTTATAAAATTGTAATTATAGAAAATATTCAGCTTGGAATTTGAGATCTATAAAACAGTTGTTCCATCATACTGTTGTACAATTATGGTCGTTTAACTAATTACACTGGTCAACACTGTTTTTGTCACAAGAACTCTGTTATGTGATTTGGCCACATTTAGGTATCCTTAGAATAAAATTACAAAAAGTTTATAGTTTTACCTACATTCCCATGCGAAATCAATGATTAAAATTTACAATCAGGATATTTAAAAGCAAAAATATTTTTAAATAATACAGTTAATACAAATGTTTATTAAATGAAATTAAAAAAAACACTAGAAAAGTTTTGTCAATGTCGTTAAAAAGTACCCACAGATTAGAAAATTTTGACAACATATACGTTGGCGTGCAAACTGTCCTTGAAGATACAATTCCTGGAGTCACATCAGAATTTTTGCGAAAACGTGGTTGCATTCAGTGACGAATACGGGGAAAGGTTTCACCAGGATATTTGCTAAATGGAAAAAGGATATCAAGGAAAATGGAATCCCAGCATGAAAATCATAAATATCTAGAATTACTGAAAAAAATAAACATACATGTATTTTTGGCTCTTATATTATTAAATTTCTTAAAAACGTTACGTGATTAAGAAATATTTCTTATGAATAAATATATTTTAAACACGTCTTTAACGTTAAAGACGTCTCTAAAATTTTCATCACAGTCGCTAAATACATACTAAAATGTTTATAGGAAGTTTTTTCCTTAAGAGGATATGGGTTCTACAAAATTATATGGGTTTTTACCTGTTTCAATCTATCAAACTACACGAATATGTATTTAGGGTATACAAAATATGAATATCATATGAAAGTGGAACCTCTTCTTATGACTTGTGTGTGACAGTTTTTTAATATACCGGGTGGAAATGAAACTAGGGCCACCCCTGGCATTTCTTTATTTATGAAAATAAAAAATTAGAATTTTAGTATCTTATATGATCAAAGAAAACAAATTTTATGGATCGAATAAATTTTTCACTTTACTTCCGGTTTATCAGGAAATGGCACCCACTTTCTTATTTTCAATGTAACCCCCTGATTTTTTCTACGTAAAATCAAACATTAGTTAGTTTTAAGTATGTTAATGACAAAAAAAAATTTTTTTCAAAACTTTAAGAAAAAATGTTGAATTTTTTTTTGGTAAAAAATTTGAGTAAAACCTACAAAAAGTATTTTTAAATAACTCAAATACGTAAAATAAATTGTAATTTATAAAATTTATTTCACCGTTCTTGAGATATTTTTTTTTTAATTTTCAAGAAGCGTTTTTTGGAAATATCTTTACTTTTTTAAATGGGATGATATAAGGGCCACCCCCTAATTAAATAGAGGGTTTTTTTTCGGTTACTGTGATATCCCATATGTATGTTTAAAAATAGTTTTTGTAGGTTTTACTCAAATTTTTTACCAAAAATTTTTTTCATAAAGTTTTGAAAAAAAATATTTTTTTGTCATAAACATACTTAAAATTTACCAATGTTTGATTTTACGTAGAAAAAATCAGGGGGTTATATTTAAAATAAGAAAGTGGATGCCATTTCCTGATAAACCGGAAGTTAAATTAAAAATTTATTCGATCCATAAGATTTGTTTTCTAAGATCATATAATATATTAAAATTTTAATCTACTTATTTCCATAAATAAAGAAATGCCAGAGGTGGCCCTAGTTTAAGTTCCACCCGGTATTATATCCAAAATGGTAAGAAAATACGTAAAATTTTTGTACTTAATAATTTAATTTTTGAAAAAGTCCTTTAGAAGTCTAGCCTTGAATGTTATTTAAACTATGCAATTATAAAACTGAATGTTATTTACAAAATATGGTTGTAGTTTCAAATAACTGCAAGGCATATTTCGTAAATTTTGAACGCGCATTTTAACTGTAAATGCAGCTAATACCTTCATAGTCTTGGTGATACAAACTTTAAAATATAACCGAAATGAAGATTTTTATTGTTACTTTCAGCCTAATTATGTTGGATGTAATGTGGGTCAAGATTTCTCCCCCGAATTCAAGAAGAAGCTCAAAATATACGTTTACTATCGGTGCGCGGTTCTACTTAGACTCCAAATCCTCTTAAAATTAGTTTTAGAATCGCCTCCTAATATTATTTTTTGAACTTTTTCAATGAGCATTCTTGCAAATATCTTTTTTAAATGCAAAGATGCCGGGTCACTGGGGTTTTCAAAAAGTAGATTTTATAACGATTATTTTGTTACCCCAAATGTAGGGTCAAATCAATTTGCATGTGTCTATTTTTCAAACTGATTTGACCCAAAATTGTTTTTAACTATGAACAAAAAAATGGGGTAAAACCGGAAGTGATATTGGAAAAAATTTTAGTGCATAAAATGTGTTTCGTTGAACCATAACTCATAGTCAAATTTTTATTTTCAGAAGTATAAAAATTATAGAGGTGACCCATGTTTCGTTTACACCCGATATGTACCTCTGAAGATGAGGGTCACCTCGAAAGCCATAAAATTGAAATAAACTATTTGTTACACTGATGAAGTTTGGGGCGTTGACGCACATCTTATTATGAATCACCAAACGTTACGAAATTTTCGTTTAGGAATTCTTTACATAAAGGTAACTATCAATAAAACTACTTGATAGTATTTTCATATCAAAGGAAGATTGAAGACAATATAGGTGGAACTATTGATTTTTATTTTTAGAAAAATTATAATAAAAAGTATACATTACATTACTTTATGAAACAAAAAAATATATTGTACTTAGAAGTAGCTTCAGGAACTAGAAAATAATTCTCTCATAACTCTTTAACCATTGGGTAAACGGAGAGATCACAAACCTGAAACAAGAAAATTTGAAATTCACTAACAATAAATATTGGAAATTTTAACTACGTATAGAAGAAAGAGTTCGCTATAAATGGAGGATATTTGGTACTTGTCAGTGTCAAAAATAGTGTTTAAAATGCATTCTTGTACCTTACACCTCCATATTCAATAAAACATAAATAGGTTTATTATATAAAACATCAATACGTGAAATCAAAAAAGTATGTACCGAATATAAAAGTTCATATTTTTGTTTCTATCGTATAGTTCAATACTAATTTATATCCATATTTGAAATTTGGTGAGAACCATAATACAAGTGGGATAGGTTTTCGAATTTTTTTATATTTTTCTCCATGCTTTAGTGGGGATAAAAACGTCTATAACGATTTTGTGGTAAACTATTAAAACATTTTTTTAATTAGAATGCCTTGTTTTGAATGAAAATGTAAAATGTACCTACTTTACTATTGTGGATAATCTTAAACTTTCTACATAATTTTAAAAATAATAATTCTATTTCAATCTATACATATAAAATAATTATCAAGGGTGTAATTCTGTTCAAATCTGTAAGTCCTTACAAGTTACAGGAAAAAACTAGGAACTTCGTTATATGGGTTGGCATGGTTACCTTACTGATATTTCCTCTAAAGACAGTTTTGCACAGAATTGCACCATTTAAATTTTTAAGTTTTTTTTTATTTCTTCTGGTGGTAAAAAGTTGAAGTAGTTAATTGCGGTTTCTACCGACTATATTATGAACACCATATTTGTTTAGGACTAAGTATCAGAGAGGCGGGAGTGTGGATTCAATGGAGACATGTGGTCGGAAAATCGCCTCTTAAACTCTACCAGTGTTTTAAAAATGTTTTGGTCATGTAAAGAGTTGCCGTCGATCGTCGATGTAGTGTTTGCGCAGTTTCTGAAGTTTCTTTCAAGTCTTTCTGGTAGCTACCGGTATATCTATTCATAAATGTAGTTCTTTAGCGTTTTCAGGGTTATGATACGGATGTTGAAAACAATAGATTCAAAATAATCTCAGAGGAAATATTCTCAACACGTTCTGCTTTCTTGACCAAAACATTATTATGACTTTGGGCGAGTTAACAAATTTTCCAACCACAACTCTCCTTCTAGACCGCCAACATGCTTCTTCTTGCATCACTTCCCCTCATTGAAAAAGGGAAGTTTCTCTGCCGCACCCTTTTTTAGTACTTTACGACAGTCTATAAAATTATTATTTAAATCATAAAAAATAAACATTGATAAAATTTTGTTATCCAACTTTAACTTTTTTGGGCTGTCGCAAAATACAAAAACTCACTGTATTGTATAGTATTTCAAGATGTTTCATTTTAAATACCATTATGTATTTGAATGGTGCAATTCTGTTCAAAAGTGTTAGTGCTTATAGTAATATAGTAATATGGGTTGTAATGGGTTTTTTCCACGGTTACCTTACAAATAATACCTTACGGGTTTTCATAGAATTATTCTCAGAAAAAAAGTCAAATTTGGTAATAAAAATAAAATAAAAGTATGTACTAACTTGTATGTGTGATGGTGTAGAAATAGCGTAGATTATAGCTTTGGCCACAGTTGCTGGATCAAAAAGAGAATATTCCAAATTATGATCTCCGTTTGGGCCGAAGTTTGATACCACAACGTTTGGACGAATACTCTGTAACATTAATGAATTTTAGTATTTGGTATAAATATAGCCTTGATTCAGATTAATGCGACGGCCTCTTGAGAAAATCTAACATAAAAGTTGGGAATAAAAGTTTACTCATACAGAATAATGCAGGGTGCTAAAATTTCTTTGTCGCAAAATAAAATAGCTGCTGGATTTGATTTGTTTATACAGGTTTTTCTGTTCGTGGTTCACCAAACTAGAGAAAATTTAATCGGGGGTAAATAAACAAGAGGTTGAGTTTTTTTCGGATGTTGTTGATTTTAAACGATTAATAAACACTTAGAAACATCCTGAACACCCTGAATACCACAGAATTTTATAAATGAAATTTTAGAGAGTAGTTAAAAAATGAATTTGTATATCAGAAAGAGTAAATCAGAATTCGTCAATTTCAGAAATTTCAGAAATTTTCATTTTATTAAATTATAAATTACTTTATGAAATACAATTTACTTTTCTGAATTGATACTACTGGGTGTCCCAAAATTCGACCGACAACAATTAACTGGAGATAGTTGACCTAAAAATAAAGTTGATATGATACTATTTATATACATATATCCAAAAATGCATCCCCGAGAAGCCTCCAAAGTTAATTTTTTAAAATAGAATTATTTTTACTACAGCCATAGCAATAAAGATTTTGTAATGAAACTTTGTATACGTGCTTTTGAATACTAGACGCTCAATTAGTAAAAATTTGACTAATCCTCGACTTTTGTAAATGGCGTTGGATGGAAGAAGAAGACACAAAACAGTCAAAAACTCTTTAGGTATTTAAAAATTTTATTTAAAAATTATTTTTTCATGTATAAAACTGCAAATCGAAGGTTTTCTGTCCTCTATAAATTTTTCGTAAGCTGAATCGTTTTTGAATAAAATTAAAAAAACGGTAGGTGAGTTAGGCCACTCAACATACATTTTTAATAAAATACTTTTTTATAGTTGAAAAAAATCATTGCATTTTCTCGATATTAATGGCTTATTAGCATATTCCTTAAACGTGAATTTAATTATTAAAATTAGGACAATTTTTTAAATTTATTCAAAAGCAGCACAATTTACCAAAAATTCATAAGGGGCGAAAATCTCACGCTTGAGTTTCTCCACAAAAGCAAATAAGTTTTCAATAAAAGTTTTAAATACCAAAAACGTTTTTTAATGTTTTAGAAGGCACTTCTTTTTCCATTCAACACTATTTACAAAAGTCGAGGATTTGCCAAAATTTTTACCAATTGAGCATCGAGTATTCAAAATTACGTATACAAAATTTCATTAAATAATCTTTACTGCTTTGGTTGCAATAAAAAAATTCTATTTTAAAATTGCTCAGGGGTGAATTTTTGGATATAGATAAATAGGGTCATATCAACTTATTTTAAGGTCTTCTATCTCCAGTTAATCGTTGTCGGTTGAATTTTGGGACACACTGTATATTAGTTTATGAACTTTTATTTCCAATGGGAAAAACATCCATTGTAATATTTATGGCTGCCATACACACCTTAAAAATGAACCAAACATTTACTTTCAGGAAGATCCAGCACCCAACAGTAATACAATAAATATTGTAAATTGTTTCGGTATTGTGGAAAAAAATGACAGAAGAAGAGCTTGGGCAATTAAGTTAAGAATAGGAAAGTTAAAAATTGGAAACGGTGTGTGTATGTTTTCGAAGCATTTCAATTTTTAAAATTCGTCGAAAAAAACACAATTTTCGGGGCTACGCGCAAAAAACGTCCGATTTTGTGGGAAAACACCAAAGGGGTTGTATCTTGTATCTCCACCCCCTTAACAGATGAGTACAGGCGGGACGAAATCGCCTTCTTCAGAATATTACTATTTTGGCGCATTTCGGGGTGAATCTGAAATTAGCTTTTGGGCCGAATAACGTTTTTCGGTATGGTCCATCGAAAAGTGGCTTTTACACTTTTGTCTTGGAATTTTATCGTCCATCTATCAACAAAATTACAACTCTCTGCGCAAAAAACAGTATTATATTGATGAATCCAAAAGACAGATTAGGACACATTTTTAAATGATTTGTTAATGAATTCTTTTAATTCTAATTTCTTAATTACAAGAATTAAAAGTACCTGCATACTACATAAAGTACTTTTATATTTATTTACCAGAAAAAACATGATATTGCTAAATTTGAATGAAGAATAGTTTAATATTTCTTCAACACAAGACACAAAAATACAAATATTCTTAAATAACACCAAATTAAATAAAAACCGGATTAAAAACAATTACAACTAGCAGAAAACACGTAAATCTGTTTGCTGTATATTCAAACATTTGAAAGTTTACTACAGAATTTAGTTCAAATTTTCGCCACAGAGGGCGAACAGTTTTAGTAGTTAAAATTGCCAATAGCTAAAATTACTTACAGTTACATTGATTTCTTTTTTGTTTGTATTGAATTCAGTCCTTATCTGCTGGGTTAAGTTAGTTATTTCGATACTTTCAGGCCCATAAAAGGTAGTATTGGGCACACAAATAACTGCATGTCCCTGACCGGTGTTCATATGTACAATGTGGCCCGGAATATCATTATTCTTCATAATATCGATAGCTTCCCGAGTCGCAATGGCAATACCCAGCACAACAGCCCCCCACATTTTTTTCCAAGCATCGGTGCTGGTGGGTTCACCGATTAACTTCGAATTAAGGACTACTCCGCCAGTATTAACTAAAATGCTAACTGGCCCTACTTCTTCGAAGCTCCACTTGAAGGCGTCCTTAATTTCATCTTCTTTGGTAATGTCCATTTTGTGAGTGTAAAAATTGCTACTAGTGAATTTTTTACTTAAGTTTTCCATTTGCTTTGCATCTACTGCCAACCCAACAACCTAATAAGAATTTTTAAAATATTAAATTAGCTTTTCATATTTCGTCAAACTTAAATAAAAGAAAAATAAATTGAAAAATTTAATTTTAATACAGGGTGAGCTAAAATGATTGTGGCCAATTCAAGATCCCGCCTAAAAATATGGGGAATTTGTTCACTTCAAGATCAAGGTAACACAAAATCATGTCAAAATTATAACAATTATAACTAGAATACAGAAGGCAGAAGCGTAGTTCGAATTTTTACCCTTGTGTCAATACTTCCAATTTTTGTATTTAGTTATTATATGATTATTATGCCTTCTGTTTCATAAATATCAGTTTTTGTCAATATTACTTTGCAAATATCTTTGTTTTATGTTAGCATCTGCCTAGATAATAAAGGTCATTATTTTCAACATTTGTTGTAAAACTAGAGGCCTAATTCTACGTTTTTTATTTTCAAAAACACAAAACATTTAAGAGATCTATATGAAGTTATTTCAAAGTCTTATAGAATGCTGGCCTCATACTCGTGCCAATAGTGTTTTTATTAATGTCAACGCCTGTATGTGAGCAAGGTTAGATCCTTATTGGAATATGCCTCGATAGTTTGGTCGCCCTACCAGATTACCTATGTCGATGCAATTGAACGAGCCCAAAGAAAATTTCTACGAAATACTGCCTTCAAATACAATCTTGTTGGTGAAATTAATCAGGTTATGGTATCTCTTAATCTTCAACATCTATCGGCAAGGAGATATTTTTACTATTATATGTAAGTGTTATTTACAAAATCATGAATTCATCGATATACTGCAATGAACTTGTAGCGCTGTTAAATTTCCATGTACCTTGTAGATATTTAAGGCACACTTCTGTATTTGCACTGGATACTGGATGTACATACTATGTTTTAATTTGTAATTGGCTTGACCGTGATTAAATAAATATAATAGCTTAAATTTGTATATGTCGTAAGTAAATGGTAATTTCAGGCAAATAGCATTTTCCTAGGAAAATAGTATGTGCCTCGGCAAATAACTTTAATTTATATTTTCCTAGGTTAATAGTATTTAACTAGGCAAATAGTATTTGACTGGACACTTTTTAGGCAAATAGTAAATGGATTAATTTAATTTTATGCCGTTTTTATGAAGGAAATAGATAACTATTATATTATCATTTTAGTGTCATTTTAAATAAATTTAAATATTTTGAATGCGTATACCAAATTTATACAGGGTGGGTTTAAAGTAACACATTAAATTTATAACTTTTTTATTAGAGTAATTTCTTTCTAAATTCATACTCCAATGCAATATTTAGTTTCGAAGTTTGCAAATCGAAGATATTAAAATAATTTTTTTTTATAAATAATTTGACAGAAATCTTAATTATGTACAATAAAACAAGATTCAATCCAACTTAAAGTAGGTACTTATTTATCTAAAATTAGATTTAAAATCAGAAAATATTTATGAAATTTTTAATATTTTATTGTTTTGTTTAATAAGTGATATTTTAAGTGTACTTTAAATGTGTTCTTTAAAAATTGATTCTTTTTACTTCGTAAAGGCAACAATTTTCTAAAACTGAAACGTAGAAAAATACATTGTTTTTAAGGACGTTGCATTTTTGGAATATTGAGAATTTTCAAAAATATTGCAAACGTATCGAATAGTATTTGAAAAAGTTTATTTTGAAATTATATTTTTTTTTACCTTTTTATGAAAATTGCCATAAAGCTTTTATGAATTTTTTTGCGTAACTTTAAAATTACCCTCTGTGTAAATTGGGTGCCTATGTGTATATAAAGATATAAATTTATTGAAAATAACAGGTGCTTTATATTAATATGCATATATTTGCAAAACAACAGCATTAAATATTAACCAATGCTATTAGCCTAAAAACTGTTTCGTCAAATACTATTTGCCTAGGTAAATACTATTGCTTATAGCGCTAGTTGCTAGGTATTTTTATAAAATTATTAAAAATACCTAGCAACTAGCGCTATAAGCAATACCTTTTTAGGAATCGTTGGTGAAAACGGTCATTAATTTCTTATGATTATTATTTATTATATTCATTTTGAAGAAAAATATTTGCTACGCCATTGGATTACCAGTAAGGCCTATTCTGTAACGACACGAATCGAAATTCGCATGCGAAAAAAGAGTAGGAAAATGTCAATAATAAAGTGCAAGACAAAGTCAGAATACAATTCTCTCTGTCGAAAAGGTTACAGAATAGGTATCTATTAAGGGGTTTTCTTTTAATTTTTTTTTTGTACCAACTTGCGTATTTGGTTGTCTACATATCAAACCAGAATCATTTTAGCTCAACCTGTATTAAATATTTCTTAACTTTCTTGAAGATTTCATCAATAATTTTTTAAATTTACATGAGGTAAATTGAAAAAGATTATAAAATGCTGGAGTATATTGAAATAAAATACATCAAAGAAAATGAAGGTAAAAAGAGCTAAATGATCAAAAAACAGGGTTTGAGTTATTAAATAATTTTTAGAGTGTTATGAGTTGACAAATTTAATTTGTAGAAACTATAGTTCATAAAACACTATAGTTTAAAATGTGGAAACGTGTTTTTTATCAACTTAATGAATGAAATTTCAAATTAAATTTAAAAGAAAAATAATTTAAGATATTTCTATAGTTACATATTATTACCTTCATTCCAAGTTCCATCAACATTTCAGTAATCTTTAACCCAATCCCGCCACATGCATCTGTCACAATGGCTACTTTGCCGTTCCAACGATCCATTCTGCAAAAAATATTAAAATTAAGTAATTAAATATGCATTGTTTAGATATGTAGATATCAAGACATTGGGAAAATTAAAGATGATATTATAAAATCATCTAAAATTGTGTTTTGTTGGAATATTAATTAAAACTAAATTTAGGACTACGAAATTTTACAGAAAAACCGAAAAATATAGCATTATTTAATTCTATTTTCAAATGCCTACAATAATTGTGTCTTATACTACAAAAAGTTTAGTTCTTCTAATAAATTCATCCAATTTATGCAAAGTTGCTTACAAAATCAACAAGTACCTACTTTTTTCTAACAAAATGATTTATTTTTATTTTCTGAAAAAATTACTTTAGTCCCCAAAATTCACGCTTCATCTCTCGTTTAAACATCTCGAAAAACATAGTTTTTTGTATGATAACATTGATAATTGATATTAAAAAATAGTTTCTAATTGCACTGACAGGTCCTTTACAGCACATTATTTGGCCATTTTCTGGAAAATCCTTGAAATTAACCATTGCCGACAAAGGCAAAAAACCGAACAGGTCAGGCAAATTTAATTTCTACATCGAGAAAATGCAAGTTAAAATTTAAATTTGACATTTAAAATTGCACCAGTACATGCCAGAGCAAGTAATCCGAAAACGCTATTACAATATTATTTTATACGCCACGTGAAACCCAAGAATTAGATAAATTGTAATGAATTATGCATAATTTTTAAGTAAAATAAAACAAAGTACAATAAAAAACAGCGTGATGAAGTAAGAATATAAATGATTAATCAAGTAATAAACAAAAAATTAAATTTACTAGATCATTAATTGGAATTTCATTAATTTATATTTAAATAACTAGTTAAATTATTTTATATAAATTTTAAATAATTTTATTTAAATATTAAAAAATAATGTTTAAAAATTTAAACTAATTCTAAGTATAACTTACTTAATTTAATTTTTTTAGAATTGCTAAGCTGAATTTCTGGTGTTACGGTCGTCACTAGTACAATAATTTTTATTTCTGGTTGAATAAAAATCAAACATGAAATTTTTCTTAGCCTTTCCAGATGTAAGCTAGTGCATGCGCTGTTGAAATAAGTATAAACAGCGAAAGCAACATCAAAAGAATTTTTAAAGCAAATTCATTACAAAATGAAATATTTGAGAATCAAAGGCGTAGCATCAATTTTTGGGCCTTTAATACGTAAAATTGCCAAATATTAATTTCCTTTATTTTTTATAAAATTACGGGATATGATTTATTTTTTTAATTTTTTACAAAAATGTATTATCTTAATACACTGGTTTCAAAAATGATTGATACTGCTGACATTGCATGATAGGAAACCTAAGTTTCCCATAGTTGGCTACACTGAAATGAATGCGATGTACTCCGGCGAAAAACCATCGCGAATATTTTAACAGCGCTAATTTAAATTTTGAAAAAACGGTTTTTTATGAAGTTTGCAACACACAGAGAAGCCGATATTACAAAATCATCTAAAATTGTGTGTTGTTGGAATTTTAATTAAAACTAAATTTAGGACTACGAAATTTTACAGAAAACAGAAAAATATAGCATTATTTAATTCTATTTTCAAATGCCTACAATAATTGTGTCTTATACTAAATTCATCCAATTTATGTAAAGTTGCTTATAAAATCAACAAGTACCTACTTTTTTTGTAACAAAATGATTTATTTTTATTTTCTGAAAAAAATACTTTGGTCCCCAAAATTCACGCTTCATCTCTCGTTTAAACATCCCGAAAAACATTGTTTTTTGTATGATAACATTGATAATTGATATTAGAAAATAGTTTCTAATTGCTCTCATATTTAATCAGCTACAGTTTAATTGCAATTTATCGTTTGAAAAATTGATTTTATTCGTTGCATATTAAAAAAAACTTGCCTCTTTAATATGGCGTTATTTAATTAATTTAAATTGTAAATTTACTTTGAAGTTATAATATAATAAAACCATAAATTTTTATAATAAAAATTTGAAATTATTTTTAAAAATTCATTATAATAGGTAATCTTAAAATATTATTTTATAAGCCACGTGGAACCCAAGAATTAGATAAATTGTAATGAATTATGCATAATTTTGGAGTAAAATAAAACAAAGTAGGTACAATAAAAAACAGCGTGATGAAGTAAAAATATAAATGTATCAAGAAATAAATAAAAAATTAAATTTACTAGATCATTAATTCAAATTTCATTAATTTACATTTAAATTACTAGTTCAATTATTATAAACTAATTCTAAGTATACTTACTTGATTTAATTTTTTTTAGAATTCCTAAGCTGAATTTCTGGTGTTACGGTCGTCACTAGTACAATAATTTTTATTTCTGGTTGAATAAAAATCAAACATGGAATTTTTCTTAACCTTTCCAGATGTAAGCTAGTGCATGCGCTGTTGAAATAAGTATAAACAGCGAAAGCAACAACAAAAGAATTTTTAAAGCAAATTCATTACAAAATGAAATATTTGAGAATTAATGGCGTAGCAACAATTTTTGGGCCCTTAATACTAATTAATATTAATTTCCTTTATTTTTTTATAAAATTAGGGGATATGATTTATTTTTTAGTCTTAATTTATTTACAAAAATGTATTATCTTAATCACTGTCTTCAAAAATGATTGATACTGCTGACATTGCATGGTAGGAAACCTAAGTTTCCCACAGTTTGCTACAATGAAATGAATGCGTTGTGCTCCGACGAAAAACCATCGCGAATATTTTAAAAGCACTAATTTTAGTTTTGAAAAAACACACTGAGAAATAACTTGAAAAAATACCGGAAGATAAACTACTGAGAGAAACATTGGTTAAAGTGACAGATCAGATTTAAATTTCAATGAAAATTAACATGAACACCAACTTAGCAAGTCTAAAATCACTACAGAGTACGTTTGGTTGCATAGTTGCGGTATCAATCTTATTTGAATTCACTGTATCAACCTAGAACAATCAATATAATAATATTATAATATGCGTTTCTTGTGAATAACATAAAGGACCATTCTAAGAATTACTAGTGCCACTTACAGCCGATATTATCAAAAATTTTCACGAATTTTAAACATAGTTTAAATGATTTTTAGCTGCTAAATGGGTTATAAAGGGTGTCTCATTCAGAGGTGGGCAAAATACTTTTTTTTATGTATTTGAAATACAAAATACTTTAATTTTTAGATTTATTTGATATTCTTTGACCAAAATACTTAGTTATAAAGTATTTAAAATACTTTGTAATTGAATTACTTTATTTGAATTTGAAATACTTTTTTATTTGAAATAAAGATGAAGGTTAAATTTAAATGTAAAATAATATTTAATTGGTGCCATTCTGAACAAAAATGTTGGTAACAGAGGTGTTAATTTCGAATGTCGTCATATTATATAAAAAATGCTATTTTGAACACTTAAATACTCATTTACTGTAAGTTAACACCGATGTGAAGTAACATTTTCGGTGTTAAAATAATCAAAACAATAAATAGTTGACAATAATTATTAAATTTAAAATGCAATAAGTACGAAAATTCTAACAATTTGTCATAATATGAATACACTATAGATTCAATATCTATAAAAGGTCGGATCAAAATCTGTAATACAAAAGATTGATTTTAAAAACCTAAAGAGTAATTGAAATACAATTTGGTACTTGAAAATATAAAATACAAAATACTTTTTAAGAAATTTGTTCAAATACAAAATACTAAAAGTATTTCAAATACTAGTTTGTTAATATTAGCCGATATTCTTATATTTATACAGAGTGATCTAAAATGATTGTGGTTTCATATGTTGGCAACCAAATACGCAGGTTGGTACAACTGAAATCTTAAAAAGAAAATCTCCTAGTAATCCAATGGCGTAGCAAAAATGTTTTCCAAAATCTCTAATTTCACAGCAAATGTCAAATATTGAAAATGTTTTTCTTCATTTTCGAGGCAGATGCTAACACAAATCAAAGATTTACGCAAATTAATTTTGATGAAAACTGACGTTTATGAAATAGAAGGCACAATAACAAAATTAAAAAAATCTGAAGTTTTGACACAACGGTAAAAATTACACCTACGCCTCTGCTTTTGTGAAGTGTAGTTACTTTGTTTTGATTTTGACATGATTTTGTGTTACTATGAACTTGAAGCATACAAATTCCCCAGATTTTTAGGCGGGAAATTTGAATTGACAACAATCATTTTAGCTCACCCTGTAATAAGTTGACAAAACATTTGAATATCGCATCGTTCCTGCGGTATCTTGCAAAAACAAGAAAATCCGATCTTCAAAATATTGCTATAACGTTATTTTCGGTGGTACCAAAAAAGTTTCTTGACATTACCATATACAGGCACTTTTTTGTGTAGAATGCAGTAAGATAAATGAAATTTTTTGTCGCCAACGGATTGACCGAAAATAGACAAAATTTATTTTTTTCTAATGGCGGCCATATTGGATTTACACATAACGGAAACAGTGCATTTTTCTGATTAATTTGGTAGGTATTTAAACAACAAATAATACATTCAAACACAAACAAAGAAAGCATTTATTGTGGTAATATAGTATGTTAAAACAGTGTACACAGATTCGCTTTAAATTTTGTGTTCTCATTTGTTAATATTATTTACCTATTAACTATTTTGAAAACAATATTATTTTTCTCTCGCTCGGACTTATGGATGGTTCGTATACCTGCAGTGTGTAAAAGTGCATTAGAAAACCATGCTTCACTTTTACATAATGCAGGTGTAGGGACCGTTCATAAGTGCAAGGGACAAAAGAATCCTGTTTGCAAAACGGACAGACCTTATATTTTTCTCTTTCATCTTTAAATATTCTATTGGTTTTATCGTATATGTTTGGCTCTCTCCGGAAGTCATTACAATAAATTAATGAAATTAAATTCCAAATTTTCTAACTTTTTTATTTTGTTTGTTCATTGCACAACTTTCCAAATATCTAATATTTGCTTTCTGAATTTTATAGTAAATGCTCAAATTGTCGGCCTTCTTCAATTTCGCAGATACCTAAGTGGTATTAATTTGATTGATCTCGTCAAGGATCCGATTTTCCAATTCATTTAATGTTTCAGACTTTGTTGTGTGCACTCGATTTTTCAAAAAAACCCTAATAGAAAAAATCAAGAGGGGTTAAATCAGGTAATCTTGGATGCCATTCGATTTCGCCCCTCCTGCCGATCCACCTATTTGGAAAAGTTACATTTAAAAAATTCCGTACTTCAAGAGTAAAATGCGGGGGTGCACCATCCTGTTGAAACCAAACCATATTAAATAGGTCACATATAATATAAAACACGAAGAGCTGGAATTATACTGTTGTATAATAAATGGAGGTATCCTTGTGAATCCAAGTTACCTTGAATCACAGAAGGCTCAATTATGTTCAATCCAATAACACCAGCCCATATATTTAGTTTCTGAGGACGTTGAGTGTGATACTCCTACATCTATCTTAGATTTTCATCACCCCAATATCGAAAATTATGTCGATTAACTTGACCAATTACATAAAAAGTGGCTTCGTCCGAAAAAACTTGAAGAAAATTTGGGTCACAGAATTCTTGCCTTCTATATAAGAGGATGCTCTGACAATTCTTGTACTAAATGGCACTGATACGGAGAATATTGACTGGTTTTCAAAATTCTACGGAAGGAACTTTCACTAACGTCATGGAGCTGCCTTTGTTAAAGTGGTGTGAGGATCTTTAATAAAGGACAAAAGTACTTCTTCCGAATTTTCTTCACTAGTTGCAGACTTCGGTCTACCACTTCTTAGTCTGTCTTTTGCAGTGCTTTCTTCTTCAAACCTTCTTAAAGTTCTTTCAACAGTTGACTTTGAAATTGGGGGGCGTTCGTCGAAAAAGGCGTTAAAAAACTGAAGAATTTGAGTGTACGACCTAACTGTCTCTAAAACCACGAATCATTAACAGTTATTCCATTTTCACTTAACTTTTGCGTAATTTTTAACTAAAGTTCTAACCATCTCAGAATGTAGTTTTGACGATACTGTATAAGTATGTAAATTTTTGAAAAAATATATTCACACAATCAAGAAATACTGATCTGTCCTGGGACTTTTGGCGGACCCTGTACATGATAAATAAATTGGTAAATTTTTAATTACTATAGTTTAGGTATTCCTATAAATTATTTAGACTAAATATTTAGTAACCTCAAAAATTTAAGGAATAAAAAATTTCTTAGATATTAAATGCTAAATCTAAAATATTTAATGTGAAGTATAAATATCTCCATATAAATATACAGATTTAATTCTAAAAATTTGTAGGTTAAATTAATAAATCTTAAAATTATGATAAATATGTGTGCATAAATCCACATCAAGTTTTAGGTTTTTTAAATAACATAAGTAAGGTAATAATTATTATTTAAAAAGAGTAACATTTAATTGTACCAATTAATATTGATTTCAGATATGACTAAATTATTATCAGCGCCAGCGTTCAGCGCGTTTTTATATTAAATTATAATAGTAGCCAGGGCTACCATTTTAACGTTTTATCAGTTCCGAATTATTTCCGGCCTTCTCGAAACTGTCCGGAGATTTGAAATTATTAACTCTTTCACTCCCGAATTTTTATTTTTTTAGGAAAATTTGTTTAGACTGCTGATCTTAAGTTCTTAATTATTTATATTTTACACAATTCTACTGTACATATTACAAACACGTTATTTTTCATCCCATTTAAATAAATGCATATCAAATTAACTTAGTGATTAAAAATATACAATAACTGGATATTAAAAGATTTTTCGTTTTTCTGAACACATCCGAGAAACAATGGCAACATAAGTAAAAAAAATAATTCCATTTTAAATTTCAGCTAATAAAACAAATACGTTTATCCATTTTCGTGATTAAAAGTTGTATTTTTTCAGCTGAATTTAGTCTTTTATTGACAAGTGAGCTAAAATCTTTTGCGCAGACAAAAGAGTTGAAAAAATGTTGGTTGCCTAGCAATGCATGCAAAAAACTTTAATTATAAATTTATAAAGAATTTAAGTACCTACTATTTCAAAGAAATAGTTAAAAGTTATAAGAAATTTTAATTTTAATGTTAACAGCAAAAAATTTAAAGAAGTTATAATATTTCATAACTTTATTCAAACAAATAACAATTCTGTGGTCAAGTGCGTAGGTTGACATAACCTAAAATTATGAAATTAAAAATGTGTACCTCTTCTGTTACAATTTAATTAATATAAAAATGAAAACTCAAAATAGTAAAAATGATATGAATGTAAGAGTGCTCCTCCTGATATTTTGGATATGGATATGGATAGGGTTGGCAATAAAATTTTCTAAGCTCCAGTATTATCAATAGTATATTATTCAACGAGCGAGTAATCATAGCCATTACACACGAAGGCCGAAATTGCGTAACAGGCCTTAATAATTGTTTGAATTTGGTAACAGAGATTCACTACTGAGTAATAGCTATCATTGCTTATTCAGAAACGCGTTCATAAAGGTCCCATTATACAATAGTCATAGAAAAACACGTTTAACGGTCATTTATTTTTAAATGAGGTTTAATTTGACATATATAGCCTATTTTGCAGTTAAACGTCATTTGAACCATATTCAAACTTCATGAGATATTCCCCCTTATTCGCTAAATTGACGTTTCTTATAACGACAATCGTTAAAATTGTATTCTCTATCGCCGCTTGTTCGTAAGTCGACCTTTAAACGAACGGTTACGATATTCGAACGTTTTTAATAAGAATAGTAGCTTGTAGTAGCTAGAGGGTGCTGTTAGTTATAATTGTCAGTGCCAAATTGTGTGTTTAAATTGCAATTTTATACCTAATATGCAATATAATCAAAAAGGTATTCATCGGCTTTAGAGGTTCCTATTTTCGCCACCAGGGGGCGCACAGAATTTTAAAATCGCGTAATTATTTTATTGAAATTAATCCGATTAAGCGTTGTTTATAAACTTAAAAACGAGTGAGTTCTTTGCAAAAAAGTTGAAAGTGCTGTTAAAATCATAGATAGAAGTTATAATGAATATTGAAAAAAATGGAAAAAAGTACGCTATATTTAAACAACGTATCAGCAGTATGAACTCTATTTGGATGAATTGGAGAAAAATCCTCTGTTTTATTACCAAGGAATGTGTTAATCTCACTCATCATCTAAATTGCCGAATCATGAACTGATCCAGGGTATCGTGCATTCATATTCAAAATTTTTAAATCAGAATCACATATAATTTGTACGTTTATACTGTAGAACGATTTTCTATTAATAAATAAATTTTCTGGGTAATTTGCATCATTAGCTGGTGGAGGAACTATTGCAATGTGAGTACCATCGCTGCACCCAATTAATCCTGAAAACTGATACTTTTCGAAAAATCCCTGTTTCACTCTAGTAATATTTTGTAAAGTAGTGGGAAATTTAATATAGTTATTCGCTAGGTGCTCGTTTATTACATTTGTTACTTCAGATATAGATCTACTCTCTGAAGCCTGAGATAATGCACATTGGTACATTGGTACTCCTACACTTTTTTGATAACTGCCATGGGCAAAAAAATGCATAGCGGTAACAAATTTTATAACAGGTGGAATTTTCGTTCTTCTTTTTGTTGGTTGTAAATAAGGTTGAATCTCATTAAATAATTGAAAACACAGATATTTGGGGAGTCTATTCAGTTGACGAAAAATATTCTCTGGTAATTCAAATGGATTTGAATTATCCCTCATTTGCCTTTTCAAATTGATAGATTCTTCTCTAAAGAAAATATTATTTTTTTTTAATTTAAGGTAAAGCCACAAAAAAGAAATAAACTTAATCTTTAATCTTAATTGTTCATCTGCCGGTTTAAATAAGTTTAGTGTGAAATCAGGATTGATTACGTGCAAATGTGAAGTTTCTGCAGATAATTTTTTGTGATAGGTTTGTCAGAGGTGGCGTGGGTTGGTTTTTTGAAGTGGTGTTGCTGACTAGAAAAAAGAATTTTGAAAATTTTTTGGCGCTGAAAAGTGAACATTTACCGATACACGTGGTGTTACAATAAAACGGGTCTGATTTTTTTAATTTGTTGTTCTCGGGTATCTGGGTATTTTTGTGGGCGATTTTAAAATTTAAATCTCCATTTTTTATATAATATAATTAATGGGGTAATTCTGAACAAAAAATGTTAGCCGTAACAGCGATGTTAAATTTGACAGTCACCCCTATGTCAAAAAAACGCTATTCTGTAAACTTTAGTGTAACTTAACGACAATATAAAATAACATTTTCGGTATTAAAATGCATTGTACATTTATATAATGTATTATTTTGATCAATTATACATTAATGTATTATTATTACTTTGCTGTATGTTATTTTAACACGAAAATTTTATTTTAAATAACCGTTAAGTTGCAGTAAAGTTTACAAAATTGCGTTTTTTTTGACATCAGGGTGACTGTCAAATTTAACATCGCTGTTACGGTTAACATTTTTGTTCAGAATCACCCCATAAGACAACAAAGTAGATTTATTTATTTTTGTTTAATGAAAATACGTTATTCTTTACAAGTTCTATTGGAAGCAATTCCAATGAAACAATCGTCTAATTTTATCAATTGAAATATTACTGGGGATAAAAATAACATTATAATAATAAATTATTTTTCTGAATTTTATAATTTTAATCTATCCAGTCTAATTGTAGAAAAATAATTTATTATTTGTATAAAACTCTTATTAATGCTACCCGCATTGCAGTTCTTTATATTCCGAAAAAGAGGATCTTATCATGTGGTATTTGAAACTCTAAACAGCGAAGAGGATAACAAATGTTAACCCCAATAAATTAGTGTGGTGTCATGCAGTTTAGTCTCGGTGCGACAAAAAATCTGGATGTACTTACTTTTAAAACTTAAGCTCACATAATATTATTTTAAAGAAAAACTTTTATAAAGTTCTAACATAATAAAATAATTCAAATCGGGAAATTACAAAAATGATTAATGTCCGTAGTAATAATTGTTAAAAAATGAAGAATGTGTATAGCCCAAACTGAAATAACCATAAAAGTACTCCATTACGTGTGAAATAATACTTTAACAAGAGCAGTCAGAGCACCTTTATATTTAGAGAGGCTTTATAGGAATAGCCAGTGTATGAATTTTTTTATTTTTTTACGAGAATCGTAAATTTTTTAGGCTCCAATTTATTTCTCGTGTAGTTTTTTTTGTGAGATATTCATTTCACATTGCTCCATTTTCAGCACCAAACATAAATCCTAGGGAAACGACCGGAAAGTATCTCCATAAACTCTACCCACCTTAATGTGACATATCCCAAAACTTAATAAACCGCAAATTTAGCCATATACTAGGCGGATCAGATAAGACCCACTGAGAATTTAGTCGCAAATATTAAATTGTTATTGGAATATAGCCAGTTTATTAGTTAGCCTAAGGTGAGAGATTATTGTTGCGAAATTTAACTACCCATAAAGATGATTGTTAAGTTCAATGTATACGTATAAATATGAAAATACTAAATGAACATTGGTTATTTTTTATGTATTATTTTTTTAATTGCGATTTTGATTTATTAATCAATTTGACATTAATACATGCAAAATGCATAACATTATTTTATTATTTATTTAACACATTTTTATAGCAATAGTAATTAAACATGTATTGTGATAAATCTAAAGAAGAAAAAGCAGAAATATTTCAAATCGTCCCATCATACAGCCTTCCTGTGCGGATTGGAGATTGGAATAACCAATTGGCGATAGAAGAAGCTGAGCTAGAATTAAATGAGTACAAACGGAACAAATGTCAGTTATTGGTGGCTAAGACAAGAACCATGTTAAAAAATCTTCTTAGTCCTATAACAATTAGCATGGCAATTGAAGATATCAAATTTGGTTCTTTGTACCAAATTATGGCTTCTGAAGTTCCCAATTCGCGAGATACAAAAGGTAAATCTTCAAAGGGATTAATATTGTCAGGTTTAATTAATGAGAGGGATTTGGAGTTTAGTAGTGATTTTAGACCTGGGTGCATGGTAACTGCATCTCCTGATAAAACTGCATGTCGAAGAAATTCTTTTATGTTAATTTCCTCATGCAATAGGCAAGGTTCTATTTCTTATGGAGATGATTTTTTTATTCAAATCCATACTCCACCTGGAGCAACACCGCTTTATTTACAAGCTGAAAATAGTACTTTAGACACGTTTGGTGATCATCTTTATGTAAAGTTGTCTGCTGCACCAAATTTTTATTGTCATTTTAAAATTCTTCATTGGCAACCAGGTTTACGTAAAGATTTTATGGGTGGCAAAGTACTTCCTGATAGTACTGTTATTATTCAACATATTTCATCGGGTAGAAATTTAGCTGTAGAAACAATGAAGTGGATACCAACGTTCTTCGGAAATGAGTGCGTCGTTACTTGCCACTCGTTTAAAAATGCTAACAAAGTGGAGACTCGGGAAAATATGTGGAAATTTGTTGGGCGACGTGAGCCGGATACAGGAATGCTTATCAGAGCTGCAAAAGGAGAAGATATACCGGCTGAATTTTTAGAATAAATTTTGTAAAATAAAATTTGACTTACAAAAAATATACTTAAGTGTATTGATTAAAGCTATTTTAACTAAAACTTAATTTACGTTTGAAGATCTTATCATAAATTTTACGTTGAAAATTGAAAATAAAGTAAACTCCTTTTCTTGTGCCACTCTTTCTTGCCTGTATTTTTATCACATGTTGTTTTAAATTTTAGATCGAATTTTCAGTGGCGGAATAATTTTCTATTTTCACGTCGAATTTTTACAGTAGACCCCTAGGCACCGTATTTGTGCTACACCTGTGAAGCGTAAACTACGACAGTTTGCATTTCTTTATTATTAAATTCACCAATGTACCTACTTTACGTGCTCTAGAAATAAATAATACGAAACATAGGGAAATTAAATAAGTACGAATATTTTTATAACTTCCTTAACATTTCATTTACAAAAATATATCTTTAAAATTAAGAAACATAGTAGTATACAGGGCAGTGAAACTAAAACCATTAGAAATTAATAGACTCATGTATAAAACATTGAATTTGAAAGAGAAATTTTGATTTTCTTAAAAGAAAAACTGCATGCACCAATTTCAGTCAACGTTATATATGTCACATTTCCATTGTCCACTTTTATCCAGAAAATGCTTTGATAAAAATTCGGAGTTTTATATGATTAATAAACATCTCGTTTTAGAACCAATCAATAATATGGCGATTATACTGAGTAATAAACACCTCATTATAGAACCAATCAAAATACGAAATTTGGTTTGTCTTATCCAATAATATGACGCTTATACTAAAAAATGTCAGAGATGACATTTTAGGGCGACAAAAAGCTACTTGCATTTTATCAGCGAAAAAACGCGTATATGATTTCCTCGAAATTAACCATTGCTGACAAAGGCGAAAAACCGAACAGGTCAGGCAAATTTAATTTCTACATCGAGAATTACACCAGTGCATGCCAGTACAAGTAATCCGAAAACGCTATAAGAAAACTTGTTTCTTTGACCATTATTAGCTATTTTTGAACTAAGTGAACCAATTAAAATTTCTATGATTAAAGATAAAGACACAATCCAAAGTATACTTGATTTAAATAAAAACAATCAAAATAAAATGAAATTTTAGAGGGTGTACCAAAAAATCTTTAAAATTGTGAAATTTTAAAATTGCTTTACTTTTTAAGGAGTCGAAAAAAAATATTATTTTTTGTTCAGAATGACTTTTTCCATCTAAAAAAGTGAGAAACCTTGTACATAGATTAGAGTTTGTAAAATTTTTTATTGTCGATGCCGATTTATACGAGTACATTTAGAACTGCGTAATGTGTCGTAGTATCTGAGTCGATCTTGTACAAGATTTATGTGTTCGTCTAAATCCGTCCTTAAACCTTAGTACATATATTTTTGTTATGTTTAATAAATACATGCTTTGATATATTTTTCGTGTTTTAAAAGTTATTCCACCAAAAAAAACTAATAAAATATACATGTTTCCACATTATCAGTACATTTTGAAAATCTGATTAAGGGTCGGTTTATTCACCTTCCAGTAAAGTTTTGATTGGTGTTACTTACAAATAAAAGTGATCAGTAAATTAAAAAAAATAGGTAATCTCAATTCCCTCAAAGGGTTTCACTACTGTGAGGTCAATTTATAATATACTTATAAATAAAAATAACTCCTTATTCACCACCCAGTAGCTAAGACCTTACAGTAAATTGAGTATATTTATTAATTTAATTTACTGATCACTTTTACATCCAAATAAAACACTACTGGAAACTTTATTGGAAGGTGAATAAACCGACCCTTCGTGTCGCTGATTTAAAAAACATATACAGGGTGTCCCTGAAAGGTCAGTACAAAACAATACCTCATACTCCTGAGACCAAAATAAGACGATTTAACCAAACTTATCTCTATCCAAAAGTTCTTCGTTAAGGCGCTACAAACCATTAATGTTCTTAAAACTATAGTTTTGTTTTTTTTTTTTAAATTACTAAAAATTGGTTCATACGATCATAACAAAATTACCAAATTTGTGGCTATCTAATGAAAAAAGGTATTTTTAGACAATTTGTTTTTACTTTTTCACGTTATGAAAGTGGTCAAAAATAGGTCCTCGACAGGCAAATTTTCTTGTAACTTTTTAATGACCGAATAAAAATTCATAAAACTGTACTTGTAGTTAAACAGTGTAATTATAAAACTTTTTTTGTCTCATACAATTTTTCTAACTCCTTTAGTTTAGGCAGAAAAAAAATATTTCCATGTGGTGCATAACCTAACTTCAGAAAAATATTTAAATTTTTCGCCAAAAGTTCTGTACAAAGTAACACCACATATTCTTGAAACCAAAATAAAATGATTTAACCAAACTTATTTTAATCGAAAAGTACTTCGTTAAGTGTCTAGCGACCGTGAAAAATCTTATCTTTTTAAATAACTTTCATGATCAATAGAGGCTTAAGGAAGCACTTTTGGATAAAAATAAAATGGGTTATATTGTTCCATTTTGGTCTCAGGAATATACTGTGTTAATTTGTACTGACCTTTTAACGAAAAATTTTAATATTTTTCCAAAGTTAGGTTATGTACCACATAGAAATAATTTTTTTCTACCTAAAATAAAGGAGATAGGAAAATTTTGTAGGAGATAAAAAAAGTTTATAATCACACTGTTTAGCTACTTATAAAGTTTTATGAATTTTTATTCGGTCATTAAAAAGTTATAAGAAATGTTGCATGTGGATGACATATTTTTGACCACTTACATAACGTGAAAAAGTAAAAACAAATTGTCTAAAAATACCTTTTTTCATTACATAGCCACATACCAAATTTTGTTATGGTTTGGTATGAACCAATTTTTAGTAATTTAAAAAAACAAAATAGTTTTAAGAACTTTAATTGTCTGTAGCGCCTTAACGAAGAACTTTTGGATAGAGATAAGTTTGGTTAAATAGTCTTATTTTGGCCTCAGGTCTCAGGAGTACGAGGTATTGTTTTCTACAAACCTTTCAAGGACACCCTGTATACTATTTTAATTAAATTATTATTTGATGCTAAAACTAAAAACAGTTATTGTTAATAACAGGGCTTCCACATTTGCACCACTTCCTCTATACTATGCCTAGGTAGGTTACAAATCCGCCTTTATTTTATTGAGTTTTACATCCTGTCAAAATAAAAGTATTAACATAAAAATCTCCCAGTGTTCAGATAATATAAAATGAAGACTCCTATGTTTTCTATTGTTATACATAGATCACAGTATTCGCGAATTCGGAGATCAGCTACGATCTCTGTTGGTCATTTGAAAAGTTAGAAGAGGAGTAAAAAATAAAAAACCTATTTATGTACATTTTAGGTGTAGTTACTTATAGATCAATTTTTTAGTCACCAAAAATGCTATAAAAGCTAATGCACTTACTAAAACCAATAAAAACTAAATGCACAACAAAGTCTTTACTCACACTGCTTTGTCAATGTGAGTCTATATTTTTTTTCTTTTTTTATTATAAAAACATCTATAAAATTCAAATAAAGAACATAGACGAGTCACAGAATACAAAATTAATTATATAAATTTCCATCGTCTTTGATTTTTGGTAACCTTGAGAATGACTGCCCATCTGGTACCATTGAGTTTAAAACGACAAATTGATTTATGAATTATGTAGTTGACAAATAATAAAATAAAACAATGAGTCTGTAAACCATTTTTTTTTTATAATTTTATATAAAAGACTACCTTTTAACTTGAATTTTGCAATTTGAATTTTTGGTCTAGCACTTAAAATGGCTTCGCAATTAATTAACAAAGTTTATGAAATAGCGCGTCGCTACTTTTTGTCCTTGCGAGCTGAGTGACGTCATTACTTCCTAGTCGCCTCGCGCGGCTTCGATTAGAAGATCGGCAGGTAAAAAAAAATCGCGGTTTCTTGATTTGTCATCTACATACCGCGCTACATTGAAATTAGTGCTTTTTCGACGCCGACTTTGAAAATTCGTAACTTATGATCCCGACCGTGTATAATATTCCAATGTTTTATATTTCCCTTCTTTCTTTATTATTTGTGCGAGAAAAAATCAGCACGATTATATTTTACCCATGGACTTGAAAAAAAAATCCCAAATGAAATGTTAATAAAATAGCTCAAACGCGCGCTTTGGTCAGCCCCCTCTGCAGCCGTCAATTTTTAAAATTTTCTCAATTTTACCTCAGATTATCATAGAACAACAATATTTGTGGTGCAATGAGCATAGTGCATTTTTAAATTTTGCGCGGTTAAAAAGTTATGGCGTAAAAATGTAAAAATGTTGAATTTAGGGGTCGGCGGCTCCCGTCGGCCTATTTTTTAACGGATTTTCATTTTCGAAAATTCTGATAAATCTACTCTTATTATTAAAACCGCCCACGCATAGGGTTTTTTAAATTTTGAAAAACAACGAAATCTTAAGTTTTTTAGGATCGTATTTAAAAAAGTCGCATTTTATTCGAGTTTCGGTTTAATCAGTCCCTCAAATTTTATTCTACCCTAACGCAATGTACAGTTTCTGAAAGCTTTCATGGTCCACTTTACGACAAAAAAGAATCACTTCGGTATCTCCTTTCGTTATCGAGTTATGGCCGAAAATGTAGCAAAAATATGCAAAATCTTCGTTTGCGGTCTGAAATTTTTCACTTTTCACAAAATAATTAATATCTTCTGATCTATTATAACCGCCGGGACGAGTAATAGCTTAAAATTCGCACCGTTACCTCCCCCACCAAATTCCCTGAAAGTTTTAATTTTCGGTATAAAATTACGTCGTCCAGGCCCGTATTTGTACCAAAATTTTGCCAAAACTTTGCCAATTTTTTCCAAAAAAACTGTTTAACTGATTTTAACCAAATATTTTTTAAAACGCGTCAATCCATGGTGTTTACCTTTGGTAAAAATTTGAAAACGCTAACTTTTATAATTTTCGAGAAAAACAACAAAAATCGATTTACATGAAAAATTTTAAGCCTTAAAAATATCTCAAAAAATATTTTTTCGAATCTTTCAAAATGGACCCCGCAAATGAAAGATAATAGAAAATAGATGAAATGTAGGGGGTCACTTGTCCTCTACACCCCCCAAAAAAATTTTAACACCCCAAAAACTCAAACAAAACAAAATTTTTCTAGGTAATGTACCCTAAAAAATAATTAAATTTTAAAAAATTTAATAAGATAATTCGATAGTTTTTACAAACTTATCTGTACAAATTTTCGTTTTTTAATTTTAGTTATTAAGCGAAATATGAATTTTTTACAATACACCTTTACTCATTTGTTAGAAAGCCATATTTTATATAAAAATTCATATCTTTTGAATAAAAAGTCGTACTGCCTTGAATTTTTTTTATTTTTTTCTTATTTCTTTATACTACAACCTAAAATAATTAACTTTCAAATTTTTAATTTGAAACGCTACACACTTGTAAAAACCACATAAAGTTGTATAATATTTAAAGTGAAATTTCATAAGTAAAAAATTATAAAGATCTAAATTTTAAATTAATAAATAATTCTCCTACTTTAATTAATAACTAATAGTAATATTTTATCAGAGTATTAAAAGATAATAACTATAAAAAGTCTAGAAACAATCAAGTGCACTATACGCGTATACGGAACGGACAGCGTTCGGAAGAAATGACGTCAGAATATATCACGTAGTTGAAGCGGCGCGGCGGGGCTAATTTTCTTAAAATTCAAACGCTTATATTTACGTTAATATTTGTCGTATCGAATTGAAACAAAAAACAACTTATTTATAATTATGATTTCTAAAATATAAGATATAAAAATATCAATTATTTTTTTCGTTTTTCTTCCTCATTGTACCGTTGCCGTTTTTTTTTTGCAATTTTTAAAATATAAAAAAAAAGAGTTCTCCAGTTCTCTGGAGCTCCGAAACTTTTACTATATCTTAGATAGTTTTAATAGTTTTATTAGTTATAATAACATTTGTATTAAGTTAATACTATTAACGTGGGGGCAACAAAAATAAAATATTGTCAATGTTACTCTAAGGAATGCCCTTAAGCATGCCAAATCAATAGTTGGATCACTTTATTACTTAAAAGTAAAATATTTATGTAAATTATTTAAAATTTGTTTACATGACCATTAAAACCATACAATGCACGATGTTGCATATTTGCATCACAGTCCATTTATAGGAATAATTCTATTTTGAACTAATTGCTAGCTCGGCATAGGAGTATATGGATAAATCGCCCATTTATTACATGTGTTTCCATACGTGGAAAATAGATTAGTTTTCATTCTGGTTTGTATAAACTTACGTAAATGATGCCATTACTGATTTAATTAGTTTGTGCTATTTTATAATCTAACATCTAACCAATCTACGCAATGTAAAACAATCATCTTAGAAAATTAAACGTTTAAAATGCCCCTTCTTCATTTTTGGAATTCCGCCGATAAAACAAAACTGCATGATGGTACTATCATAATAGAATACACCCTAGCATAATAAATATCTTACTTTTACCCACACCCCATAATAATAGAAAACCGTACAAATGAGAACAAATTATAAAATATAGGGTAATTTGAAATGATTGTGATTTGATATGTAGGCAACCAAATATGGAGGTTGGTAGTACTGAAAATTTAAAAAGAAAATCCCATAGTAATCTAATGCCGCATCAAATATTTAAGACTAAAATGAATACAATATTTAATCACATCCACAGTATAATCAAAATATACACATTATTGTTATTTATTAAGATTTTGTGTATTTGAAAACAAAAACGTAGAATTATCTCCATAATTTTACAACAAATGTCAAATGTTGAAAATGACAAAGACTGACGAAAATTCGAAAAATTAACCCAACTGAAAACATTCGACCCACGCCCCTGCTGTTGTGTAGTCTAGTTACTTTGTTATAATTTTGACATGATTTTATGTTACTATGAACTTGAAGCGAACAAATTACCAAGATTTTTAGGCGGGGAAATCACCCTGTATAATATTTTGTACATACAGTGTGTAACAAAAGTAACGCATAATACCTGTAACTTTTTAGTTTATCGAGTTATATAGTGCGGACATAAAGTAAAACCTCTCCCCTGTTAACTTTTGAACGGTCATGTTTTCGATTCTGAAAATTTGTCTACGAAAGTATTTAATTGCGAACTTTTTCTAATAAAGGCATTTTTGATTTTGTGGAACTTCCGGTTATACCGGAAGTGGATGGCACTTTTAAGCACTTTATGTCCGCACTGTATAGAAAAGTTAAATAATAAAGTTTTTCAGGTAACTATAGGACATATTTTGTTATTTTTAGATTTTGTATAAGTTTCTCTATTTTTTTGCCAGAGTAACCAACTATTGTTGTTTAAATACCATTAGTATGTTTTCTTTGCACTTTTTAAAAGAGCTTATTCTTCTGTATTTGCCAATGCTACTTTATAATAAAAAAATATTATTAAAAAAATTAAAATGTTGAGAAATAAATGAGAGTGCTTGGTTATTAACCCCCAATAATTTATTTGGATAGTAAATATTGTTCTGAAGAAAAAGTTCCCTATGGATCACTATTTTTTTTGATTACTTAAAAAGTTACAACAATTTGAAGTAGTTATTTAACCAACGAGTTGGTTAAAAGGGGCTATTAATAATCGAGAAATTTTAAAGCACGAGCGGTACGCGAGTGCGTTAATTTTCGAGATTATTTATCGCTTTTTAACCTACGAGTTGGTTACAATATTTTCACGTTGATCGTGCATTTGATTCAATAGAAAAAAACTATGATTTTTAAAAGACTTTCTCGAAATGTCATTATTAAAAAATACGAACCCGATCGATCATAACCGAAGTCGAATTAAACGAACAGGGTTGTCTATTATCAGAGAGTTTTATAGTCAATTAATGATTACTTGATGTGTACATAACCTCACTTTTATAAAATACATATAAAATGTATTGGCATACCAATTATTTGAAGTATATTTAAAATTACATGTATTTATTTTATTTATAATTTTAATTAGGTTAAAACAAATTAAAATAATTTATATTCACAATTGCCGTATACTTCGTAGAAAATTTCGGTAGAAACGTCATCAATAGAGGGCACCTCCAAAATCATTCATTAAACAAAATCATGCATTAATAGGGGTCATTAATGAATGATTTTGTATACAATTCTCCATAATAAACGATCAACGAAAAATTGTATTAATTTTTTCGCCATATTGGCATAAGCTCATAAGGAGTCGAAAAAATACTAGTCCATAAGGAATAATTTGTTCAGAATGATATTTACCATCCAAATAAATTTTTTTGGGTTTATACAGGGTGTCCCAGCGCTGCGAGGAAGTAATTTTACTCTAAAATGAAAAAAGATATCGGCATGCGGTTTTCAATAGAATATACAATACCTTTAAGAGCACATTTTAAAAATATCTTAGTAATATATCGGGTATCCATTCCAAGATGGCGGACCAAAGTTATGTTTTTTTTTATGGAACACCCAGTATATTATGACATTTTTGGATTCCTTATAAAAAAATAATTATACATTGTATAAACTTTTATGGGTCTATCATCACTCGTTTTGCTGAAATTTGTCATTTAAGCCAAAAAAAGATCTATTTTTGAAAAATCACTGCTCTAAAACAGATGAACATTTTGAGTTGAAATTTTCTCAAAAAATTTTCAACATCTTCTAGTCTTCAACTGTCATGTCAAATTTAAGTTTGTGATAAGTTTTTCTCAGGCTGCCTTATGAAACGCAAATTGAACAATTAAACGAAATTTTCAAATGGAACACCCTGTATATTTTAACATCATTCGATGGCATTTTTAACAAGCTTTCTACTGATATAATGGTTTTATGGTCGAATGTCTATGGTTTAGGAGATATTTATATCCAAACTGAGAAACATTGAAAAATACACAAAATAGCCCTCTTGATGAATTTTGTTGTAATTTTTTTTGTTAATTTGCCTAACATTTATTTCTGTCTTTCTCTATTTTGGTTTTCTATAATGTTGTTTTATTACAATAGTAGTTTTTCTTCTTTTACAACAAAAATAAAATCGAAACTTGCAATTATCAATTTTGGTTTTCTAAGTCTCAGCATGCTTTAATAATTTAGCTACTGATGTTACCAAGGAAACCCTTATTTTGTGGAATTTTGTTTTAACGCCCTTTTCTGTACTTTTGATAATAATTAAATCGAAATAATGAAAATATGCTGTAAGCGCTTAGTGAAGCTGAAAGAAATCCGCTTCTGGTTATCAAAAAAGAGCGTAAAAACGATATTCAACAAAATAAGGGATTCCTTGGTAACATTAATCGTTAAAATTTGAAAATATACTGAGATTTAGAAAATCAAAATTGATAATTGCAAGTTTCGATTTTATTTGTGTTGTAAAACAACAAAAATTGTTACTATAATATAAAAACATTATTAAAAAAGCAAAATAGAGAATGACACAAATAAGTATTAGGCAAATTAAAAAAAAAACCTTAAAAAATTCATGAAGAGTGCTATTTTGTGTATTTTTCGCTGTTTCTCAGTTTGGATATTAATATCTCCCAAACCATTGATAAGCGACCATACAAACATGATATCAATAGAAAGCTTGTAAAAAATGATATCGATTGTTGTTATAATATACAGGGTGTTCCATTTGAAAATTTCGTTTAATTGTTCAATTTGCGTTTCATAAGGCACTCTGAGAAAAAATTATCACAAACTTAAATTTGAAATGATAGTTGTAGACTACACGATGTTGAAAAATTTTGGAGAAAATTTCAACCCAAAATATTCATTTGTTTTAGAGCAGTGATCTTTCAAAAATGGATCTTTTGATGGCTTAAATAGCAATTATCAGCAAAAGGAGTGATGATAGACCCATAAAAGTTTATACAAAGTATAAATATTTTTTTATAAGGAATCTAAAAATGTCATAATAGACTGGGTGTTCCATTTAAAAAAACATAACTTTGGTCCGCCATCTTGGAATGGACACCCGGTATATTACTAAAATATTTTAAAATGTGCGCTTAAAGGTGTTGTATATTCTATCGAAAACCGCATGCCGATATCTTTTTTTCATTTTAGAGTAAAGTTACTTCCTCGCAGCGCTGGGACACCCTGTATATAGGACTCCCTTAATTTATCTACAAAATTGTTATTTTTTATTTATCATAAAATAGCATTGCCAAATACAGAAAAATGCTTTCTCTTTTATATAATGTTCACAGAAAACATACTAATGGTAAAAAACAATAGTTGGTTGCTTTAGCAACAATATAGAGAAAGATATACAAAAACTAAAAATGCTAAAATATGAACTGAAACGTTGGAATTTAACATTTTTATGTAACTCTTTAAATTAAGAAATTACACCTAAAAAACAATAGTTGGTTGCTCTAGCAACAATATAGAGAAAGATATACAAAATCTAAAAATACTAAAATATGAACTGAAACTGAAACATTGTTATTTAACATTTTTATGTAACTCTTTATATTAAAAAGTTACAGCTATTATCCTTTACTTTTATTACACCCTGTATAAGTAGACATGAAGTAAAGAAAGAAACAGACTTCCACCTCGTATTGGGAATTTTAAGTACCAATAGATGGTGCCCGTTGTTTACTAGCTTATTAGTTTCATAAATTCGCTGACAGAGAGAGAGCTCCTTCCTAAAATTGAGTTAGAAGATATTTTTCCAAATCATTAGGTATTCATTTCAATGATTGAAGGGTCAAGGTATCTTCAAATATTGATATTGATATTTTCTATGATTTAACCAAGGTTTTGATGTAGGTTGTATAACTATTGGGAATTTTAACTACCAATAGATGGCGCACTTTTATACTATCTTAATTATTTCAGAAATTCGCCGATAGGAGAGAACTCTTTCGTAAAATAGTTTATCTTTCACTATTTCGCCCACGTTTCAAAAATCGCACATTTGCGACAAGTGCGTCACAACTGAAAAAAAACATTTCAAAAAAATGGTGATTGAAATATTTTGGGAATGAAAAATGCTAATAACTTTTTAAACACTATCAAGAAACTTACGAACTTGTATTTGTAAATACTTTTCATTTATTTGCAGAAATAATTAAAATAAATATACATATTCTCGCAATAACAAAAACAAAATTGGTTTAGCTGCCATGAGCCATGATGTAACTTGTGACTTGTGACACTGTAGAAGAAAATGTAGGTACATTTTTCCACAGAACCCAGTCCCAATTAAACTTGTTCCGATTTTCTTGCAAAACTAATGAACATGTTTAAATGCGGTAGTTTTTAAAGGTTTATCATTAAAATATTGAATATATCACTTGAGGCGGTGTTCCAGCATAAAAAGGAGCAAAAATTATATTAGCATACACTTAAACCGAAATTTTGGGATTTTTAGACTTGTGACTTTTATCGCAAACGTCTTACTTTTCGGTTGAACTTTTGCACCATAACTTGCCTAACCAGCCACTCACAATTAAACAAACTGTACAATTTTAGGAACAAAGGTTTGGGTTTTAAGTTACCGTTACTTCTATAGTTATTGAAACATATGCTGAAGTTAGGTTGCATAATTTAATCGATCATGCGGTTACGCAGTTAAGTTTGTGTATAACAGAAATTGTAAATGTAAATGGCTTTGTAACGGGTCACAACAAAACCAGTTAAAACAAAAATTTGAAAAAGATGCCGATTCAAGCGCAAATACATTTCAAAGTTCTTTCGTACCTACTCAGCTATTTTGTGATTTGAACAAGCAGGTAATATGGTTAAGTCTAACACTCTCCTCGCCCCGATACTATCATCCGATTAGGATTAGGATAAGATTCGTTAAAGAAAGTGTTGATATTACCAATGATGAAATATCCTATACAAAATTCGGAAACCTTATTAGAGGTAACAAAAGTAACATTGGATGATAAATGTTTCTCTGTTAATGCTTACAATGATTGTTGCAAAGGTGCTGCCATACTAACTATGATGTGCTACATTTGTGGATCAACATCCAAAGATTTTAATAAATAATTTATCATTAACGAAACAAATAAAGAAGAAACACAAAAAATTTGCTTTTACACGCAAGAATTCGTATATTTGAAAGTTTATTGCATGTCTCCTAGAAGTTACCTATTAAAAAATGGCATGTGCGATCAGAAAATGAAAAAAAGCTTGTCAAAGAACTAAAGCTGCACATTCAAAAAGCTTGTAGATCAAACCTGGGTCTGATAGTTGATGTACCAAAGCCGGGCCTTGGTAATACAAATGATGGGAACACCAGTCGAAGGTTTCTCGTTGGCCTAGTTATTGCTTCAGAAATATTATGTGTTGATGCAGATCTAATATATCGTTTTTAAGTGATACTAGAAACGATATCTTGTGGACATAAAATTGTCATAACATTATTTTATGAATATGCCTCGGAAATTGCAAAACTATATGTCGACTTGTATTCTTGGTCCCCTAAGACCCCCATAATGCACCAAATATTAGTTCACGGTCACACAGTTATAAAAGTAGTTTGCTGCCTATTGGACAGCTTTCAGAAGAGGCTGCTGAAGCCAGAAAACATTCGCCAATATCGTTAAACTTTTGCGAGAAAATTTTCAAGAACTTCGTGCAATCTGGACGTTTTAAACATATTACTTCTTACTTCAGACCCTCTTCTATCTAGCATAAGACCAACACCAAGGAAAAATTCTCTACCGTTTTTAAAGGAATCCATTAAAATGCTACTTCCTACTGAAGCTCCAAACTTTAACATGACATCAGGAGCTTCTTAGCCCCCATGGCGGTTTTTTCAAAAAAAATAAAGAAGTTATACTGAAAAAATGAAAAAAAATATAGAAAGTTTGACACCCCATAACTAAAAAATAGAGCACTTTTGAGAAAATTTTTATTCTTTACTTTTGTCTTAGAATTGGTCAAGGAATCGCTGGTATAATTTCTTCGCATTTATTTAGAAACACCCTGTATATAAACGATGCTACTACCACCACGTCATATTCGTATCTTGGATTTGCTGATGATTTTAAGTTTTTTCGTATAATAAATACCCTAGAGGACTGTGTTCAACTGGAGGATGATCCCAACAAGTTCAGTAAATACTGTGATCAGAATGGTCTTGCAGTTAACGTGAAAAAGTAAGCACTTTTCACAAAGCTGTGATGTCATTTTCGCGTAAAGTGCAAACAATAACTTATGATTACTAGATTACTCCATCAAGAGTAATATTCTTAATCGCGTTAATGAACTCAAGGACTTGGGTGTTGTCTTTGATATTAAATTAAACTTTAATTGTCTTATCCAAGCATTGGTGTCTCAGTGCTATCGTATGCTTGGTTTTATTATGCGAAACTCTAAGGCATTTACTGATATTAATACCATCATTACGCTATTTAATGCATATATCTTGAGTAGGATTAATTATTGTGTACATAAGATATACATATAAACATGTTGGAGAGTGTTCAAAAAAGATTCCTAAAATACCTTTATAAAATTAAATATAATATTTATCCCGATCGCTATGTGTTATATAGGAGTCTCTTAAATGAGTTTAAGTTTGTGTCTATTGCTGATAAACATCAAATTATACATGCACTCTATTTTTACAAAATTATTCACAATTTCATTGATGATCCCTCCACTCTGTCCTCTATAAACTTTCATATTACTGTCAAAGCTACCAGGAACTGTCTTACCTTTTCGTACACTACTCCTCACACTAATAATCACCTCCACTCACCCTTGAACAAATTATACCATGCATACCACTACTTTCAAAACAATGCGGACATATTCACCTGTAGTCTAGTGCATTATAAAAAATCTATTTTGTCTTGCACTTAATTTTTATCTATATCGTTATCTATATGTCTCTATTTATAATGTTACTGTTTTTATATAATAGTTTTTCTAATATCTATTTTATCTATTTATAATTTTAACAATTAATTTAATTTTTACTTTATCTATTTATGTTGCCCTGTTATAGTATTTAAGTCTGTTGGAAAATAAAGATATTTATTTATTTATGATTTTTATGCGTTACTTTAAACTCACCCTGTTTATTTTACACATTATGGTCTTGATAGTCTTAAAGCAAATAACCATAAAATTATTTGCTATAAAACTCTTATTAGTTCGCCCTAAATATTTAAACTACGTTTTCTGCTGGCATCTGGCAGAATTCTCACTGAAAGCATATATTTTAGATTTTCACGAAATCTTACATGATAACATGGCTGTTTTTTTAAAACTTGAGATTAAAAACATATTTTTGTGGTTGAAAAAGATAATATCAAAATTTGAGGAAAGGTCAGTATTATCAATTATTACCATTAGTTAATAGTTAATATCACATCTTTTATACCTCCCATTTTGTAGGTACTATTATTTTTTATTACAAATAAGAAAATTGTTTAATTTATAATAATCTATATAATTATGTACATAGCATATTACTGGTAAATTAAATATAAAATAGACTTCATTTGGTATGCATCATTGTAGCATTGTTTGTAGCGTTCGCATTTAACGAGACAAGTCCTCAACATTTCGTCCTAATTTGCAAGCCTCCACACACGCACACATTATGGGCCTTTATCCTCGATCCTGCAAGAAGGATGTAGAGCTCATTTCCTGGTGCGTCTGCGCAACTTACCCCTGCTGCGCCACTTCTATCGTGGGTCTGGTAGAGTGCGTGTTAACGGCTACCCCTAGTGATATGCAACCGCGCTGACTCGTGTGATTCTGTTACAAGTTACAAACATGGGAAAGAAAAATTCCAAACTAAAGCAAGAAACCATCGATAATCTCACATCAGTTACATACTGTAAGTTTTATCTTATAAAAATAATTTTCTTTTCAAAACTCGAGATGAGCATTTATTTGTTTACATAACTAAGTATTCACACTTAGAAATAAAGTAATTTATTTAAATATAAATAAAAAACATTTTAATTATTTCATGATTACGTTACTAATTTGAAATGCTCTATATTTATATCCTCTAATCTAATATTATTACACCAATTTTATAAAAATATTTGTTTTTGAACTTATAAATTCTAACTATAAAGTTTATCACGATTAAAACTGGAAACATCAATAAAATGCGACTTACAATTTATAAATATATGTAAATGGATATTTAAGAATACTGTTCATTAAAATTTAAATTTTTAGATAATTTTTTTAAATATTTTTTTTATCTAACAAAAATTATATTTAAATTTGTTCAAACTTTCATCATTTTGAATCTTGAAATATACAAATATAAAATTATTGTTTATTGAAAGAATTATATTTTATTTTATCGAATATATTGTTAATATTCGTAAGTAAGCATGAAATTACCCTAAATTCGACTATTGATTTTATTTTCTTTAATTATTTTTTTCTATTGCATCCTGTTAACCACCTGCACGCTTCGTTAGGATTGTTCACCAAATTGAAGGAGTTGAGAATAAAGGAATTTAAAGATTTTTTTGCTCCAAATGGCGAAAGGTTGAAAAAGTATTAATGTATTGTATTTTTCCTATTCTTTTCCTATTTTAATCCGAAATCCGAACAGTTTAGTGATAAGAAAAATGATGTGTGTAAACAAAATTAATCTTTTTTCTTGTCAGCATAAATGTTATCTTCTATATAATTCGTGATTGGCAACGATAAATGATAAAATGGTCTATTTAACATGATTCCTTTATTTTCATTACCTAATCTATGACGATGATATCTAAGTTTTTATAATTTATTATTTACAAAATTTGCATGTCAAAAGGAAATTATTTATACTTAGGATCTTCGTTGTTCACCAATTATTTTTGAAAATTAAACTGCATTTGTAATTATAATTAGAATTTTACAATTATCCCATCATTATTACGATTACTTGGAAAATGAAAATACAGTAGGAAAAAAAGTAGAACAAGTTTATGGCAAAAGTAAATAATTATACTCTATACTTGAGAATATACAGAGTGATTATAAAGTTTGGAATATAATTCATAACTGCCGTATTTAATTTTTTTGAGAAAATCGCTCGGACAGGTCAATTTTAGTTTTTAAAATCCCATCTCTTGGTATAATAAAAATATTAATGACGTCACTGGTGATTTAGCAATAACGTTATCAGCGATTTTTTTTAAATGGAAGCCTCCACTTTTTTCACTGATTTTTGACATTTATGTCACTTAAACGATGATATAAAAAAAAATTTTCGTTTAAAAATTTTTTAATATAAACTTAAAATTAATTTGTACTATTAAATTTGAAAAATTTGAATGTTGTATAAGATTTATTTTGGCTGATTTTAATAAATGGTAAATTTAAAATTTTATTTTTTGTAAATTTCCTTACATTTAAATGGAACCAAAAAATTAGTTTTTCAAGACTATTTATTAAATTTTGTTAAATACGTTTAACATTTTACATTCGCATTAGAATGAGCATTATTTAAACATTTACTTTCTTTTGTTATTACAAGTAACTTCAAATTCATTTTAATTTATTTTTATAAAACTTCTTTCGTTAAAATAAAAATTTCCTTTTTCGAATTAAAGATTTTTTTCAAAAATTTGTTTAAACATTTAATTGTTTTTTATATCATCGCTTAAGTAACATGAATTTATATCAAAAACGAGTAAAAAAAAGTCGGGGCTTCCATTTAAAAAAATCGCTGATGACGTCATTGCTAAAGCACCAGTGACCTCATTAATATTTTTTTATACCAAGAGATGGCATTTTAAAAACTAAAATTGACCTGTCCGAGCGATTTTCTCAAAACAATCAAATACGGCAGTTATAAATTATTTTTCAAACTTTATCATCATCCTGTATATTTATTATAAATTTTAATACAGGGTGAGTTTTTAGTGCGAAATCAGAAGATATATCTTTTATTTTAAGAGATAGGAAAGAAACTTAAATTACAAAGTTGCATGGTTTATGGCTACGCATATCAAGAAATTATTTTTGTCTATACTGGGTGTTTCATAACTGGAGCGCAGGTTATTCAATCTTTTTTTTGAATGGAACACTATAGATTTTTTGATATTTGCATTAACATTAAGTTAAAGAATACAACGATTTTTTTTTGAAAATTTGAGTGTGCCCTTAATTTTTTATTGGAAATTTTCTATAAAATTTATGACATTTAGACATATTTTTAGAAATTTATACCGGCATTATTATAAACATTTGAAAAACAATTTTTATGTCATTTGATGTATATTTAGTACATTTTCTTTTTAATTTTATTATAAATGGTGACAGCTATGGAGGTGTGAAATATGAAAACTAGATAGGGATGTATTTTAATTTTTTTAAATGGAACACCCTGTATTTTTTACAAAATATTGTTCCTCTTTAAATGTTCTTTAACTTTTATACAAATCATTTTTCGCTAAAATGTTGTAAAAATATGTCGAAATTTCATAAATTTTATAGAAAATTCCCGAAAAAATTAAGTGCACGTTCAAATTTTCAAAAAACAAAAAATATCGTGGTATTCTTTAAATTAGTGTTAATCCAAATATGAAAAAATATACAGGGTGTCCCATTTAAAAAAAGGGAAATAGCTTTTTCACTTCAGTTACGAAACACCCAGTACAGACAAAAATAATTTCTGGTTATGCAGATTCATAAACCATGCAATTTTGTAATTTAATTTTTTTCCTATCTCTTAAAATAAAAGATATATCTTCCGATTTCGCATTAAAAACTCACCCTATATTAAATTAATTATATTAAAATTTAGACATCTGAATAAAGTAAAGCAACTTCTTTAGAAGTAAATATTGTAACAGGCCAAGCCAAATTTAGATGGAAATGTTTGCTCAATATTATTTCGTTTAATATGATGTGTTCTCTTATCAATAAAAAGTAATAAATGACTATAAAATGTTGGAATAGGTGAAAAAAGACTACGTTGACAAATTTGTTGTAACGCGTGTATTTAAAAGATTTAGGGGTAGGAGACATATCTTCGGTCGATTAAGGATTCTGGGTCACTAAAAAAACTATCCTACATTTGAATTTATCTTTTTTTTTATCTTCTGGCCGAATTAGGGCATAAATTTAGGAAACTACGAGAATGTTTGTATCTTCTCGTACCATAAGAAATCGTGTGATTGAAAATTTATTGTTTGAAAGCCCTTTTTTTTAAGAGCTCATTTTATCTGCTCTGTAAACGTCTAAGTTTGCTCAAGTTCATGCTGAGAAAATGTGATCAAGTTATAAAAAATAATGGATATTTTACTAATATTAGGAGTACCTAATTTAATTAATCCATCAAGAACCCATTTAATGTGTTAGGCCCAGTTGTTTAAGTTTTAGTTAAGCTATGAGGGTTGGCGGAAATTCTGATGTAAAAAATACGAAATTAGCAAGTTTACGAGGATATATTTTCATATAGGCAAGGTTTGTTTAAATTTATTTTTCATAATTAATTAACATTTAAAAGTATCTTTTCCAAATTACTATTTATTAAAATAAACTTTGTGTAAGCAGAGCATGATGGTTGGAATTGGTGTTCTTTAACTTTGGACCCATTAAAACTAAACGTGTACCTACCACTTTCGAAACTGCCAAACAAAGAATATTGCTGATAAGCCAAACTTACGAGATCGTTAATAGCTTATTTAAGGAAGATAATTCTAATTGGGATAGTTTTTTAGATGAGTATCCAAAATTTAAAGTTTGATGAAGTTAACCAAGATTGAAACAATTGTAGAAGAATTTCATGTAAGAAATTAGAGAAATTTGTAAGATACACTACCGTCTATAAGTATTTGCCCACCCCAATATGTGGCAATTTTGAAAATTCAAAGTGCATTTAAGTAAAAATAAACTAATTTGATAATCTTTTTAGTCTTTTGGTATTAAAATATGACTTATTTGAAAAACAAAACATCTCAAGTCAAGAATATGTTTCCATTATATGTAAATACCGCTAGTTTGATGTTTTCGAGTTGAACTTTAAAATTTTTTATTTAATGGGAATTGATTGATAAGAATCTAACACATACAAATTCATATTTATTTAATCATTATTTGAAAAACAAAACATCTTAAGTCAAGAATATGTTTCCATTATATGTAAATACCGCTAGTTTGATGTTTTCGAGTTGAACTTTAAAATTTTTTATTTAATGGGAATTGATTGATAAGAATCTAACACATACAAATTCATATTTATTTAATCATTATTTGTCTAATCCAAGTCTCACTTCAATTTTGTCTCTCATTGAATGTTGCGATAATTGATATTCTTAATTTGTCCAGGTAATAATTTTCATAAACAAAATAATTGAAAAAAGTACCTATATTATACGCTGATGCAGTAGATACAAGAATGGGACACAGATTTATTAAATTTTGAAACATATTCGTTGCGGAATGTTTCATTATTTTTCTTAGGAATAGTTCCTACATTTTGAGGTGGGCAAATACTTATGGGCGGTAGAGTAAGTAATTTGTTAAATAAAAGATTGTATTAAAGAGTAAGTCCGTAATTCTACTTATATTTTGTAAATCTTACCGAATAATAAATATTTTTGTTAACTTTAAAACCTATCTTTCCTATCTAGTCATTCCTCCATGAATGCTAAACACCCAGGTGTTTATCCTCTGAATTCAATTCAAACATTTCAAGCAAAACAGCTACTCTATAGGATTGTTAGTTGTACATCTCCTCTGAAAGAAATTAATGGATCTGAAGAAAGCACAATAAAAGAATTAGCATAGCACCATATTCGAAAAAGAACGGCACAGATTTATTGATTGTTAAAAGTAGTATGCGATCATATCAAAGAAATTGAAAATAATTGCTCATCGTGGACGAAATACAATTCTACTATATTAAAAACACCAAAGAATACCTTTCTTCTATCAAAAAGAGCACCAATGGCTTATTGTAGCAAAAAAGACCTCTGAAGACCCTAATACCTTTAAGAAAATGTAAAATCCAGCAAGAGAGGTGAGAAATGGAGAAGAAAAACATGACCTAAACAGCTGCTTAATCTAAAATTTGTAGAATAATAAAAGTAGCTGTAAGATTTAATACAAATTTACTTTTTAAAGTTCAAAATAGCTATCATGGATTTGCAATATACAGGGTGGTCGAGATAAAGTGAATAGTCGAAATATCTTCAAAAGTAAGAATTAAAAAAAAAACGTTTCAAATAAAAATTATTTGGTCTTAAAGGGGCCACAGAATGAGAACAGTTAGTCCTGGAGGACTTCTTCATGGTCATTCTAACCCTAACTCAGTCTTTTCAAATGGAAACCTACATTTTTTTTATTTGAATCTGAATCCAGAAAAAAAAGAAGAAATTATTGTCTAAAGCAATTTTCTTTTTAGCCTTTAGTTTTAGCACAATTTGTGTCTTAAGTTTTTCTACTTTTGGGTTTATTCCTTACATTTGTGAATATCTGGTCGAATACATTTTTGATTGTTATTTATTACAATATTAAATATGCAAATACAAGAAGAAAAAGTTCCAAAATTCGCGGAAAAGAAAATCGAATTTTGGAACATTTTCTTCTTCTTCTTCTTCTTCTTCTTGTAATTGCATAGGTATTTAATATTGAAATAAATAACAATAAAAAATGTATTCAACAAGATATTCGCAAATGTAAGGAATAAGTCTAAAAGTAGAAAAACTTAAGACACAAATTGTGCTAAAACTAAAGGCTAAAAAGAAAAATGCGAATTTAGACAAAAATTTCTTCTTTTTTTTGCTGGATTCAGATTCAAATAAAAAAATATGGGTTTCCATTTGAAAAAACTGAGTTAGGGTTAGAATGACCGTGAAGAAGTCCTCCAGGTGAAAAATAACTGTTCTCATTCTGTGGCCCCTTTAAAACGAAATAATTTTTATTTGAAACGTTTTTTTCTAAAACTCTTACTTTTGGAGATATTTCGACTATTAACTTTATCTCGACCACCCTGTAGACATATAATAAAGCATTCCTAATCTATTGTTTGCATTAAGTTTAAACCATAAACTTAACGTCTGCAATACATAAACTTTAAGCATATTTGCTGAAACTAAACTAAACTAAAAAATAGCTTAAGCATCAACTATGCAACTGGACCTGTAGTAACTCTGTATTTTTCCATATACATATGTATATCAGAGTTTTTTTTAATAAAACTTTGATGCCTAAATAAATTGGAGATAGTAAATAGTTTTTAAAGTCACGTTAATAGATTTTGTTCTGGATTTATGTTTTGATTTAAAATTAAATAAAAATAGAAAGTTGGTTTACGTTTTTCCAGTACTATATGAAATTTTTTATGTAACACTCACAACCAATACCTAATTAAACATTTTGTTGTGGAGGTCACTATTTCTCTGTAATAGATTTCATATAAAAAATAGAAAACCTAAAACTTGCTTTTATAAAAAAACTCAGTTTTGTATAACTTTAATTTACTTTCAAAAATAAACGAAATTTCAATTATGTCTATTAAATATAGGAACCGTTCCCAAGTCCAAGTGAGAGAAAAATCCTGTTTGCAAAACGGACATATTTTATCACAATTTTTTTCTTGGGATTAGAACTTTTTTTAAATCATCGGAATACATTAGATAGGTATCATATTTTTGGTGCAGGGTGAGCTAAAATGATTGTGGTCAATTCAAAATTCCCGCCTAAAAATCTGGGGAATTTGTTCGCTTCAATTTCATAGTAACACAAAATCATGTCAAAATTGTAACAAAATAACTAGACTACACAAAAGCAGAGTCGTGTCAATTCTTCGGATTTTTGTATTTGGCTATTGTGCCTTCTGTTTCATAAACATCTATTTTTATCAAGACTATTTTGCGTATATATTTCTTTTGTGTTAGCATCTGCCTCGAAAATAAAGGTTATCACTTTCAACATTTGACATTTGATGTAAAATTAGTCGTTTTTTATTTTTAAAAACACAACACCTTAATAAATAACTTAAATTTGTATATTTGATTAGAATTCTTGATTTCTTATAATTATTGTACTCATTTTGGAAAATAAAATTTGCAAAGCCATTAGGCTACTAGGGGATTTTCTATAAAAAATTTTAGTTGTACCAACGTATTTGGTTGCCTACATATTAAACCACAATCATTTTAGCTCACCCTGTATAACTTTTGGAGCTATGCTCTTTGTAAATAACATTGACGATAATATTGCTATTCATAACTCCAAAAATCAAGAGCATTGGAAAAACTGCTCAAAAGGTAAACGTTTATTCGTTGGGAAAATTAGTTGATATTTTCACCCTCTTGTAAATGATAATTATAAGATTCATTTTAAGTAATAGCTTGTATTAGTTATTAATTTTTTTGACAAGTTTTATGTATCAAATAACTGGTAGATAAAGGTGATTCCTAATTTTCCACCTTTATTAATACAGATTTTTGCTACGCTACCCAACCCATTTTTATGTATCATCCAAAGGTAAAAAAAAATGCATAGTATTTAAATGATTTCTTTATAAATAACAAGTTACTTAATATTGTTCTAAAAATATACTATAAAATGGTAATTATACATATGATAACTTAATAATTTGCCGTTCTATAAAATTAATTAAAGCAAGTTTATAATTAATAAAGCATTACAAGAAAATTTATGTCTAATTCGCACGTAATAAAGCTAATTTCGTGTTTTCATTAAAAATATTAAACTGGTATGAAATGCTCCATTGTTGGAATTAAACTTAATGAAATAAATGAAATCTAAAATGACCCTTGCGAAAAATGGCCATTGGATGTTAATAAAATTATACACATGTTATTGTTTTTACGAAGAGATTTTCAATTACGGCAATGAACGTGTGAAATTATATTAGTCATAAAATCTAATACAAATGGACACTACGGTTGCACAGCTTGGAAATAAACACCGTATTTGCATTGGATGGGAAAAATAATACATAAAAGCAAACTAAAATATGTATTTTCAGTGGTTAAATTTTATGAATAAAATTATTTAATTGAGTTCATAGCGTTTATAGTGCGTTGCTGTCAATTTAAGGAGTAATTTGTCATAAAAACCACGGTGCCATTTTAATCATAGCGTTTTAATTTATAGAACGTTAACTGCTAGAACGTAAATTGCTAGAACCGTAATGTGGTTGAATCGGAAATTGATAGAATCGGAAACTGCTAGAACCGTAAATTGATAGAACCGTTAAGTGATAGATCGTTTACTGCTAGAACGTTAATTGATAGAATCGTTCGGGCGGCTTCGGTCTCGCCATACATATTATGCGGAGATGAGTTGCGCGGACCGAAGCCGCCCGAACGATTCTATCAATTAACGTTCTAGCAGTTAACGTTCTATCACTTATAGGCCAGTCAAATTAGCATTCTACTTCGAAAAAATTAGAGGAAAGCTGGAAATCGTTTTAATCACTTCATAAAAAAAGAACATATTGAGTTTGCCTCAATTTTCGTGCAATGCTCTATGTGCTGTGTAAAAAAAACCAAGAAATTTTCGACCATTTTGCAGTTTTTTCAAAATACAGCCAAAATTATGCGTCTGCAGGAAAATACTATTCTTTAAATTCTGCGTCGATTGAGTACCTAACTTTTAAATTTAAGTGTCAAGATGTTGCAGAAAACTAGAATCAAAAATTACACGCTTGGAGAAACAAAAATTTTCTTTCATATATACCGATATTTAGCACCAGATAACTTTCTAATGACAAACACACATTGTAAATGTCTCTAAACAGTTGTTGTTCACGAAAAGTGTAGAAAAGCATAGAACAAGGAATTAAACATCAATGCTGTAATTTCCGTAGAAGTTCCCAGTAAGAGAGCTAGTCAACCGAGTTCGATTTTAAGAAGAATTGTGTGCTTAGTGGTGAAGATGCTGTATCTGATTTTGAAAAAAAAAAACTGCTGAAAATGAATAAAGAATTGCGCAAAAACAATCTTCTGGAAGTTGCGACAAACAGTAGTGATGCATGGGGTGAACAAGTTAGTAGTACCATTGGAATTGTATCGGATCTTGTTGCTTCTGAAGCCAAGTATCATGAGGCATGTGGAAAACGATTCTTGAAACCTCTCGCATCTAGCAGTAGCAGAGGGCGTCCCCTAGATGATGATGTTACAGTTGCATTCGATTATACAGGGTGATTTTTTTAACCGTATTATCATTGAATAGGCCGCCGAAAAATAATAAATGCATGTTTATCTGATTTTTTATTTCTGCTCATTTTTTGTGATTACAGCGCCATCTGTCGCGGAGATTGGTTGAATCCGAATCTGCGATAAAAAATGGGTGTTCGTATTTAAGATTCAAAGTTGCCGCCGGCCCTGCCCGCAGTGGGTTTCGGAATGGGAGTAATTTAGTACTAACATATGCCTTCCTCGGAGATATAAAGTTTCGATCTGGCAAATTTTTCTGTGCGATGCGTATTTTTCGAGATAATTCCATTTTCCAGGTTAAAAAAATCACCCTGTATAATCGGCTACATGGAGGAAGATGAATGCCAGTTTAACCTGACTGAAATCCTTCAGGGCTATTAACAGTACGTTCCGCCGATAGCAACAATCAAAAAACGACTTTTCGAGAAATATGACGATAATATAATTATACCCAGGATTTCAGCAGGAAATAAACATAAAAGTACAATAGTATGTATCAAAAATACTGGGTACTCAATACTGTCGGACAACTGGTACAGTTAGTCCAAGCTGGAAGTAGGACAAAAGTAATCACGATCGCGTATTCTTCGCGTCCTACTTCCAGCTGGGAGCAACTTTACGCCTCAAGGAAACAACAAACAAGAAGGTCTTCGCGTGACTCAAGCTTGTGCAGACTACGTAAGAGTTAAAGTTCTTTTAAAAGCATACGATCTCAAAAATAATCCTAAACCCGTTGGTTTCTTGGATTACATTGATGACGATATTCCTGAATGCTGCTTCTGCAAATAATAACTGTCCCAAGATCCTGAAGGAATAAAAACGTGGATAAAGGAGTAGAAGCCAAAACTGCTGTACGTGTCAAAGCAATCGCTCACGAAATTATCGCTGCTACAAGGCCAAGATCATTCATGTCTCCTCTGAAGATCGGACTTGGAGCATTTCTGCATAGAAAATATGATTCGCGAGATTTACTGGATGTTCTATCAGCGCTAGGATTTTGCAGCTCATATATGAATGTAAAAAACTTGGAATTATCTTGCATGCAACAACCTACGTCAGATGTGCCAAGAAACAGTTTTCACCAGTTTGTGTTTCTGTGTTTGATAATGCCGATGTGAACATAGACACGATTGATGGTTTGAATACTTTTCATGCGATGATTGGCATCCAGTGCATTACTCCAGAACCTCAGACTGCTTCCTTTGGAAAAGCTATTAAAAAATTATTCAGTATATACAGAATAAAAAAATTTACATAGGCAATTTTTTACTCTAGTTTTCTCGAACATCTTGAGGTTTAAGTTTAAAAGTCAGGTACTCAATCGATGCGGAATTTAACGCTATTAAATTTATATTATAGCCATTTTTAATTTGTTACACTTATTAGAAAGTTATCCGGTGCTAAATATCGGTATATCCGAAAGAACATTTTTGTTTCTCCAAGGGGGCAATTTTTGACTCTAGTTTTCTAAAACTTCTTGAGGCTTAAATTTAAAAGTTGGGTACTCACGTCACGCCAGTACAGAGACACTCCCATAATTTTTCGACTTACATCAAAATTTCATGATTTTAAAACTTGATCATGTATCAAAATGAAAAAATACAGAGTTGTACCGAGATTCTGGTCAAATCATTTAAGTATAAAGGCCTTTAGATTTAAATTTCTTATAAGGGTTGTATTGTAATAATCTCTATGGTTACCTTAAATGTTTCTAATTAAATGCCTTTAATTTTGATCATAATCAGCCTATTAATCCGAGTTTTATTAATGGTGGATTTTATTTCCGCAATTCCATCACTTTTTAATAGTATTTTTGTAGTTTTTTCATTCTTAAAAACTTTGGTAATGGCAGCTGAATGAAAAGTAAGAGCTACACGAAATCGATACTGATAGTATTGGACAAAACAAAAGTCAATGAACCGAAAAAGCATGTGGATAAGAAAGCAGTAAAAAGAGCTTTTCAAAACGCTTTGCAACACGAGCCTCCACTGAATGAAACTGATTCCGAGGAAAATGAAAAATGAACTTGATATAAGGCGATTTTCTTTTACTTTTAGTTTAAACTAACTTTTAGAAAAATTCTAAGCGAAATAATGCTTTTAAAATAAGAAAAAGTCTATAATACTTTTAGAGTTGGTATAATTGTATTGTTGTGGATAGCAGAAATCCAAAATTTATTTTCTTATGAGAAATTAACATTTATATTTTAAATACAATTCTATAAATATTAATTAGATCCATAGTTATTAAGAAAATAATGAAAACTAAAAATAAAAAAAATAAATCTTTTTTATTATTAAATACATACATACATTTATTTATTAAGAGCACTAAGAAAGTAAAGTTCTTTTTATTAATTGAAATTAAATAATAACTATCTCTTGAAGTTTTGTGTTTCATTCCAGTTTTACTGTTATTATCAAAATCTATAGAAAAATTAATGTATCTAATAGCAACACCCGAGAAGTGTTTTATATTAATAATAATTATTCCTTACCTATTCAAAGAAATAGCGAATTAGTTCATATCAGTACGATTGAATTTTTACTTCCAACCAATTCTGAAGTAAAACAAACCATTTCTACTCTTAATGAATAGCCAAGTTTAGTAAATGCAAAAAGCATACCTACTTTTGTCTATGAAGCATTCATCAAAAGAAGACAAACAAAATTATTATAACTGTGCCTTTACACGTTTTCCCTTTAATTAAAGTCGTTATAATTAATTTATTTGAAGACGCCAGAGTTTTATATAATTAATCTCATGGTAGTTGCTAAATTTAGTCGGGAATATTTTAATTACCCTAATAAGAGTAGGTACTATTTCCAACCCCTTAGAAAGTATTGATTAATCCTTAGGTTAACACAAATTTAATATTAAACACCAACATTCTCCATAATTTCAAAGAAAATGTTCTTACTGTCTCTCATTATTAGTTCAAGAATCATTAAAATTTCATTACTTTGAAGATTAAAGTTGGACAAAAAGTTTAAATTAATAATAGTATGCATTCGAGTTGCAGACAAAACAATTCACTTTTGGGACTTAAGTTTTTTAAAAGAAAATATAAAGCTGCACTTTAGTGTACTTCATATTCACTTGGGACTTCCCAATCGTAATACTTTATGTATTTATTGCTCTACTTGCACATCTTTCAGTCTTTTCAAAAACCGCAATGGCAGAATTGCGACTTGTTTCCCAGATCATTATCATATGTTGCAACTAAATGAAAAAAAAAACAACGATACTATTTTACCAGTGTAGTTGAAAATAAAAAAAAGACTAATTTAATATTTATTTTTTTATACAAAATGTTGAAATTCTAATATTTATAATAGACATAATCGATGTTATTAGTTTATTTATTTAAGGTTGCAGTTAGTTTAAATCATTGAACAGAACTTTAGGGTTTGTCGAGGCGTTACCACAATATGTAATTAGTTTGAAAGATTTATGATTATTAAATAGTAAACAATGTCACAACTGCTTAATTGTAATAAACGCATTGTAGTTACTAATTATAATTTCATTTAAATAATTTCTAATTAAGTTTTAGATTAAATGCAGTTAAGTTAAGAGTAATGATGTTAAAAATATTAGTTTAAATAGAAAATATTATGTAAATTGGAACAATTTTTAAATGCACTTTAAAGATTTTACTCAAACGAAAATACATTTTTTTTCTCTTCAGTATACAATTATGTCTAATTATGTGAAATAAAAATTAATACCTTTATTCAATTTTATTTCCACAAGCATTAACGGTAGAAATTAAATGTGTAAAATTATAGCAAAAAGACTAAATTGATTGATTGATTGAGTCGTGAAAGCTACAGTTTTACCAAGTTTTTTTTTCCTAAATCGAAATAAGATTTGCTAATTTGATAAGTTCTTATGATGAACTACATTTTTTCGGTATTAAAATATAAGGTAAAAGTTTGTTCTACAGTTTCAAAAAAGGCAAAGATTTATTTTTAATGTAATTTAATAAGTGTATATTTAATAAAAATTTATAAATTTCAAAATGATTGATATTAAACATGAGTTTATAAATCAATTGACATAATAAAATCATCTACTTCAATTTTATTTTTTCAGCTATATTTTTATTATTACAGACACTTGTGTTTATTTTGTTGATTTTAATTGTTCATTTTATAAAAATATTTTATCCGTTATAAATAATGACTTAAAATTTCTAGTACTGAATTTATGCTTTAAATTATACGAATAAATATTCACTTTAATTTACGTAATGAATAAATAAATTGTATTATTCAACCCTTTAATACTTTATTTTGAGAATAGCGGCGAATATAAATTTGTTATGGTCTGGTGCAAAGAGAAAAATGAATTAAAGTTATAAAACGTTCCACCCATTTAATCTAGGTATAAATAATACAGGTTATGATAGATATAAAATAGTTATTTAATATAATTCAACGTAAATAAGTGGTAATAAAAAGAAAAATGCACTTATTACTATTTTTATACATATACAAAGTTGGGGGTAATAATATTTTATGATGAAGCTAACTATCATAAAATATGTATCATAATAATAAAAAAAGTTGCAAATACGTTTATAGGTAGTGAAACCAATATACTGTGTTTGCGAAAGATCACAGATGATTCAAGTTTTTCGTTGTATTTCAAAGTTAACTAATTATATTTTGGAAATTATACAGGTTGATGGATCCAAGGTGATCATGCCTAAATGGCTGGATAAAAAAAATTGAGATTTGGTGCGATCAAATGGGACCTTGGTTCAGATATTTTGAGACGAAAAAAAATTTATTGTCGTTCGGATTTTTGACACGGCAGCCATCTTGAACATTTTTAAATGACAATATATACGCCGACTGTGTACGCACTCATAGGCCAACATTGGTCTTCTCCTTTGATGTGTGGAACATTTACCTCCTAATAAGCGAACGTTCCCAAACGCCAACATTTGTCCATATTTGTCATGCGTTGAGCCTCCACACGATGTGGCAAATGCGCCAACGCCAACGTTGGCCGACGTTTGCCATGTCGTGTGGAGGGCGCTTTACAATCGTAAAATTTGATAAAACCCAGGTACTTGGTTCAATTGAATTAATTCGATACATTTGATCAAAAAAGTCAGCTAGTAACTTTTTGAAGTAAGGGGACGTAGTATGTAATTAAAAACAAGTCTATTTGCAAAAATAGGAAATTATTGCCCTTATAGAAACTTTGTTGGTCCGGAAATTGTAAATTAGGTACAAAATAATAGACACATAATTGAGTAGTGACTTATTACTTATTACCGTTTATGAAGATTGAAGATTTGCAAAGGACCTGCACTTTATTGAAGTTTGTAGAAAAAATAACATAAAAATAAAATAAGAGAAATTTTAAATATTTTCAGTTTTTTACTTACCAAACATATTCGACGTGACTAGAAATCAGCCAGACCGCTTTTTTTAATTAGGATTTTCATTATAGAAAAAGTGGCATGCATTTGTATTTTCCAAGGTATTTTAGGTCGTAATCCACCGCAAAACCTCTTACAGAATTAATATGTATAGGATTTTTTATTTAAAATCACTCACTGGAAAATTGGCACTTACAAAATTCACTAGTTCATGAACTAAGTGTTAGGGACACATATTTAGAAAATCGCTGTACAGGGTGGTGCTAACATTTGGAAACGGGCAAATGGGACTAATCGATTTTTATTTTAAAAATAGCATCAAAAATAGCTTCATCAATATTCATCAGAAATGTTGGTATAATGACGTCATCACCATTTTTTTAAATGGCAGCGATGATATAAAAATTGGTACCTTAGATAACAATTTTCTTGAAAAAAAAATCATCTAATTTGAAAAATTTAAATTCAATTTTTAATATTAAAATTAAAATATGCAATAAACCTGAATTAGTTCAAACTAATTTTAATATTATTTTGACTATTCAACTCACAAGTGATTATTTTGTGTGACAAGTAAAACCTCAAAAATATCAGCTATTATTTTGTGACGTTAAGGTCAAATTTCAATAAGTTTGAAGTTGGTGTCAACTTTGTACAAAAAAGAGAAAAATGTTGGTTAAATAGTCCCTTAAATAAGCACTCTTGTTCAAATTATTCGCGATTTCTGAATTCCATTCGCCCTCTGGTGGAATTTTTTAAACTACTGAAATGAGTAACGTCAAAAAGAAAAATTACGTTTAAATTATAATTTAACGCTTTTATAAAGCGAAAATTACCTGCTTTATTAGTTTCGTGAGCTGAAATCATTAAATTATGGAATTTTATGTAACTTATAATCAAAATAAATAAATTTCTACCTTACTTGGATCAGCTGTTTCTGTCAAAACAGCGTCCCTTACAGGTAACCAAAATCACGAATAAGTCGAATATTTTTCATATATTAGGTACCACTCATGTCATTTGGGGTTAAAAATTAAAATTTAACCTCAAATGACATTCGTGGTAATGACAGTGAAAAATATTCGACTTAAATTTGACCACTCGTGATATTACATATGACTTGTCAACTCACAAGTAATTATTTTTTGACTAGTAAAACGTCAAAAATATAAGCGATTATTTTATGACGTTTATGTCAAATTTTAATAAATGTAAAGATACCAGTAAAATTTTGAAAAAAAAAAAGTGAAAAATGTTCGTTAAATATTCCCTTAAATATTTATTCTTGTTCAAATTGTAAGTCTAAATTATAAACTAACCCCAAACGAAAAATATTAGACTTACATTTGATCACTTGTGATATTACATAAACAGGGTGTTTCAAAAATGGTGTTCACGGCTTCGTGTGCTCATACTAGAAGTAAAAATAAGACCAAAAGTCCATATAAACATTTGTTCAAAACTCAACTGTTTCCGAGATACAGGGTGTTGAAATTTCTTTTTAGTTTTACTTTTTATTTATTTTCTCTGAATGAAAATTAATAAAATATTAAAAGTGATTACTTCTCCTAAATAGCCACCTTTGGATATTACTTTTGTCTTAATTTAACAATCCAGTGGCGTAGAAACGGGTCAGAGTGTCACATTTTTTTGAATTTATTTGGTACGCCAATGCAAAATTTTACGATATTGTTTGAATTTTTAATATCTTCATTTAATTTACCTTAAAAAAGTATACTTGTTAAATTTTGATAGGATTATTTCTAAAATTTCTAAAATTTCCAATTTTATTGTCCAGAGAACTAAAATCAAACTAAATTTCAAAATTTTAAACAAATTTAAATTGAACAAACAAAATTTAAATTAATGATTAGTAAGATTCTTAGTTGGCGTTTTAAATAAATGAGCAAGCAGAAACACTATTTCAAATTTAATAAAAAAATGAGTAAGGGAGTTTTTTTGGCCATTTTTCTAGAATTGGGTATTTCTGATATGTTTTTTTATTTAAAACACCGACGAAATGTTATACTAAGACTTTTTAATTTTTATTTTCTTTATTTGAAGTTAAATTGTTTCAAATTTTGAAAATTAGTTTAATGTTACAAAGGTACTGGATTATAAAACGCAAGATTACCGAAATACCACTAATCCTATCAAAATTTAATAGGTGTACTTTTTTGTGGTAAATTGAATGAACATTTTAAAAATTCAAACATAGCTGTAAAATTTTGTAGCGGCGTAACACATAAATTTAAAAAAAGGGGGCACCATGACCGGTTTCTACGCCATTGTTAAATTAAGAACAAAATAATAGCCAAAGGTGGCTAGCCATGAGAAGTACTCTCCCCTAGAATTTTATTAATTTATTACATTTAGCCGATCCAGAGGAAATAAATAAAAATCCAAAGAAATTTCAACAACCTGTATCTCGGTAACAATTGAGTTTTGGATAAATGTTTATATGGACTTTTTGACTTATTTTTACTTGTAGTATAAGCACACGAAGCCGTGAGCCGTGACCACCATTTTAGAAACACCCTGTATATGATAATTATTAAATTATAAATAATGATAACATATAGTTACTCTTACTCTTTACTCTTACTCTTTAATTCCAATCAGGCTAAAAAATTCTTGAATGAACATTAAATGTCCTATCATGATACTTGAGGCCTTAAAGCGCATAATATGTACATATGTATACTCCCCCATGCACTTCTGAACTTTCTCATATTCATGTAAATTAAAATTGTTTCCTTTATTTATTTTTAATTTCTATGAAAAAAGTTTTAAAGACATTTTAAAGCATTTTTTAATAAATTCATGACAGCTTTAATATTTTTATCGAACACAACTTTAAGTTTCCTATTCATGTATGTATTGAAGAAATTCTTTATGACAATTTAACGGTTAATAAAAAACCTAATTTTTAAAATAATCGATTATTTTACATAACATGAGAAAAGTTTTTATATGGTTTTAATTATTTCTTGGAAAATGGAATTAAATTATAAATTTCAACGTATAATATTATAATAAAAAATGCTTTAATAGAGCTTTTTTATTTGGTTAATAAAATGATACTACTACAAGTTTTTATATGAAATTTAAAATTGAAGTTTAAGCAAACTCGATAAATTTATAATCAAATAAAAACTACCCGTAAAATGAGTTTATAAGTACATAAATGCAATTAATTTTACACGAAATTTGTTTAACCTTAAATCCAATTATTGTTGTAATTAAATTTTTCTGTTAATTATTTTCTAAAATTGTATTAAAAATATAGTAGACTCGATTATCCGGTGACGGGTAAGGCAAAAGCAAATTTACAAAATAATACAAAAGTAGAAGCTTTATTTTATTTAGAAGATCCACAAACAAAATTGTTAACAACATGCAGAATTTTATAATTGCAAAAAATTTATATAGAGGTAGCAGTACACAACAAAACAAGTAAATTTTATTAACAAAAAAAGTACTGTTTAGGCACTTGAGTGTGATTATTTAAAAATTAGGCTATATTTTGTTGTTGAAAAAAATTCTTAAAATATTGCCTCTTCTACTCGATACATAAAGTCTTAACCCTAATTTACGATATACATTTTCCGAATCTATATTAATATCTGGTCTACTATCAGCTTGGTGCAATATTTGAAGTTTGTAGGACAACATGTATATTTATAGTACCTATGTATTTACAAATAGAAATTAAACGTGATAGTAAGAAGTAAGTCCCAAAAATATTATTTATAATTTTTTCCACGACTATTGAATAAGAAATTCATTACGTTTGCATTTTTACTAAATGATTGACATTAATCAATATACTCGGACCGTATGCGGACCAATCACAAAGCTGCATTTGCCAACCTATTAGGTAATGAGCAATGGATTATGGGTATTTGAATCACAGAATAAAGCGAAAAAATAGCCATTATTCACTCACAATCAGACCAATTACGCAATTTCGGTCTTCGTGAACAGTGGCTAGCATTTCTCGCTCATTCAACAATATGCTATTAAAATGTACCTAAGGGTATTTTACGATAATAAATTTAAACAAACATGGTGTCTCGCATGACGTAGGCATGCACGGGTATTCTGGTAATCATTAGAGATAGGAAATCGGTTAAATAGACAAAGTAGTACAGATATGTTGGTATATTCACAATTAAATTTCGCTTCGTTTCTGGACTATCTTAAAAAAACAAGAAAATGCGATTTTAAAAATATATCTATAATAGAATTTTTAAAATTTGGCAAAAATTCTTGATTTGGACTCATACAAAATTGTTTTTTGACATACATGCACTTTTTCGTGTAGAATTGTATAGAGCGATTATGCTGATTCAGTTCGCCAGGTCCAGTTGGGTGTATGATCCTGTTGTTATGCTTACCTTTCATAAAGCTTTCATCTATTCGAGAGTTGATTAAGCCAGAATTTTTCTGACTTTTGGAAACAAAGCTGCTTTTGCTATTGGCAACAAAATTCTATACCAAACCTTTGGTATTTCCTTTAGTTCTATAAAATCCTATTGCAGCAAGCGATTGCTTTTAGAATTTTCGGAGTTGCCTCTATAAATTCGTAGGACATGTTTGCCATTTAGATTCCTTTTAAGAAATTTGTTGGTCCAAGAGAATTTTGTCATTGAACTATTAAAATGGCATATCAGGAGTCTATTCTTGTCTAGTAAAGATTTTCTTCTATTGTTTTGGATGTTCAGAAGATGTTAATGGAGTTTTTTTTTGTAATTTAATTAATAGTTATAGGTCTCCTTTTTGTTTTAAGCGAAAGTCGTTCATTTTGCCGATATTCGTGAGTTATCTTCTTGTAATCGTAAATAGAGCGTTTGATGATTAAATCATTCAGAAAATGTTCCTTGAGTATAAACATGGATGTGGGGAGGGATTGGCTTGAGGTTAACATGGATAGATCGTCAGTTCCTCGGGAAGTGTGCCCCAGCTTGTTCAGTCTATTCTGCCGAACTTTATGAATTGTTTTGGCTATCTCCTAATGTGCTCAACTTCGTGTCTACAATGCAGTTATATTTTTTGATTCTCGTAGTGCACTGGATTGTATGAGAGCCTACTGCACTAAAGTCTCCCTCACATAATATAGAGAGGTTTCATGTTAAAACGGTAGTTTTCTTTATATTCAGGAATGTGCCATTTTTTTAGATGTCAAAACTTGACCGAAGTATTAAAAAGTAGCTACCTCCTGTATCTCATTTGAAACCTTTAATCCTCAATATAACATAAAGTCGAAAGTTGCGTTATTTGATGAAGAGTTTCAAGCAAATTTATAAAAAGTTTAGGTGTAGGTGGATGGCAGCACTTTTTTATCAATTTGCTTGACACTCTTCACCGACTGGCACAGCTTTCGACTTTTTATGTTCCTTTTAAACCTGAAATCCGTTATAGAACATAATATTACGGATTTGGGGTTTAAAAAGATATACCGGAGGTAGCGATTTTTTTAATACTTCTGTCAAGTTTCATCATATGATGATGGATGATGGCACATTCTTGGATACAACGAAAACTGCTATTTCAACAAGAAACCTCTCTATGTTATGTGAGGGAGACATTAGTACAGTTGGCTCTTGGAGTATGATAGTTTGAGCAGATGTATATTACTGAACCAATTACCTCATATTAATGATAGGGGATGTTATTTAGGCCATCAGAGATCATGTTAAAATTCCAAGTTATAAGGACATTATAGGCAATGAGGAGGCGGACATCTTAGCTGAGGAAGCTTTGCAACAAAATGTTGCTTCATTTTACAGAATTTATCAAAGTTTGCAATAATATTATGGTTAAAGGCCAAGCGATTTTGATGAGTCCAGTACATTAAAACAAAATAAAGTCATCAAGCAGCCATGGTTTTAAAATATCCCCTTTAATTCGAGGGATTTTATTAATACTTTTCAAATTTACATTTATACAGAATTGTGGTAGACTTGTAGCGAAAGTCATTCAATTGATCACATCTTTTTGGTGTGTGCACATAGTGTTCAGAATGTGAACGTCTTGCTCTAAAGTTTGATTGTCTAAGTTGAGTACATTTTTTCTTTATTTATTACAATATTAAATATGCAATTACAAGAAGAAAAAGGTCCAAAATTCTCGAAAAAAAAATTGCTCATAATTTTTTTAAAATTATTTGGGAGGTGATCGCGAATTTGGAACTTTTTCTTCATGTAATAGCATATTTAATATTGAAATAAATAACAATAAAAAATGTATTCAACGAGATATTCGCAAATGTAAGGAATAAGCCTAAAAGTAGAAAAACTTAAGAGACAAATTCTGCTAAAACTAAAGGTTAAAAAGAAAAATGCTTTAAAAAATAATTTCTTCTTTTTTTTTGCTGGATTCAGATTCAAATAAAAAAATTATGGGTTTCCCTTTGAAAAAACTGAGTTGGGGTTAGAATGACCATGAAGAAGTCCTACAGGTGAAAACTAACTGTTCTCATTCTGTGGCCCCTTTTAGTCCAAATAATTTTTAGTTGAAAAGTTTTTTTCTAAATTTCTTACTTTTGGAGATATTTTGACTATTCACTTTATCTCCATCACCCTGTATAATTAATTAAAAATACCTAGCAACTAACGCTATAAGCATTGCTTAATTTTAGGAATCGTTGATGAAACGGCCATTAGTAGTTTAAATTAATTTGGGTTGAAAAAAAATTTCAATTTTTTAAATTAAAAAATACTAATTTTCTAAACATGTCATAAACTTCATCAAAATAATGGGATGTTATATTTATAAATATAAAATACTTAGATGTTATTTCCGGTGAAACTGGAAGTTTTTTTAATATTTCTTTTCATAAATAAAGAAATTACAGAGGTGACCCAAGTTTCGTTTACCGATGTATCAAAGAGATTATACTTTATACAGGGTGGTGATAAAGTTTGGAACCAAGGTCATATCTTCCGTAAAAATTTTTTTTGTAAAAATCGCTCGGACAGGTCAATTTTTGTTTTAAAAATGCCATCTTTTGGAATGAAAAAATATTCATGACGTCACTGATAACTTCACTATGACGTCATCATCAATTTTTTTAAATGGAAACCCCTACTTTTTTTAAACATTTTTCATATTAATGATCACATAAAAGTATTTAAAAAAATTTCAACCATTTTTGAAAAAAAAAATAAATTTACTCAAAAAAAAAATTATTAATTCTCAATGAAAATATGGCAAGAAAAATAAATTAAACTAATTTTTAGTTTAAAAATAACAAATTATTATTGAAAATATTCGAATTGTTCTTCTTTACACAATTGGAATTTTCTTAAAACTGATTTTAAATAACTTTTAATGAAAAAGGTAATTAAAATAAAATGTTTGAGTAATAATAAACTTTAAATAAAATTGTAATTTATTATAAATTTGAAAAAGCTTTTGATATTCAAAATTTATTGAAATAAAAATTGCCTTTATAAAAGTGGACGTTATTTTGTATGGCAAATAAAATTTTAAATCCATTTACCAATGCTTGAATAGCTAACTTCGTTTGTTTAATAATAATCAACAATTATTAAGTTTTGCGAAATGGAAAATGCGAACGCGAAAGAATCGAAATTTTAATTATGGTAGGATACGGCGATAGAAAAAGAACCCATGGGGAAGCTTGTGCTTTGTTTAATGAGCAATATCCAAATAGACCGCAAATCTCAAGATCTACAGTAAGTAAGTTAGTTACCAAATTTGCAAAAACAAGATCTGTAGGAGATTTGCCTCGACAAGGACGGCCTCAAGTGAATGAAGAAACCAAATTAAATTTATTACTTGCGATTGAAGAAAATCCCAATATTTCAACAAGAGATATTTCAAGAAATAATAATGTGGATCATTCCTATGTCGCAAAATTATTAAAAAATGAAAAGTATCTCCCATACAAAATAAAACTCATACAAGAGTTAATTGAAGATGATCCTGATCGCCAACTGCAATTTTGAGAAGAAATGATGGCGCGATGTGATCAAAATCCAAATTTTTTAAGTAGTATAATTTTCTCCGATGAAGCTACCTTTCAATTGAATGGATCAGTGAATCGACATAATTGTAGGTATTGGTCACAGGAAAATCTTCATTGGGCCGTAGAATCCCATAGTCAAAGACAGGGAAAGTTAAATGTATGGGTGGGAATGATTGGCAGACGTTTTATAGGACCTTACTTTTTTAATGAAAACCTTAGTGCCGAAAGATACTTGAATTTTTTGCGGACTGATTTGCTACCAGTTTTACTTAGTATTTTCCCCAATTATGAAAATCGCAACATTCCTAACCAAAACATTTGGTTTCAACAAGATGGGGCTCCTCCACACTTTGGCAGGGCGGTGCGAGAATTCCTTAACACCACGTTTCCCAACAAATGGATAGGTCGGAGGGGACCAATTGAGTGGCCTCCGCGATCTCCCGACCTAACGCCCTTAGATTTTTTTGTGGGGACATTTAAAATCAAAAGTTTATTTCAATAGACCTCATAATTTACAAGGATTGGAGCTTAGAATTAGGACGGAATTGCAACAAATTGACGAAGAAGCTATTAACAATAGTATTCAGAGTGTCTACACTCGAATGGGACAATGCCAAATGGTCAATGGGGAACAATTTGAACATTTTCGTTAAAATTTGTTACTTGTAATTTAAAAATGTCCTTTTTTTTGTAATATTTTCATTGAGAATTTTTACGGAAGTTTTGGCCTTGGTTCCAAACTTTATCACCACCCTGTATATGGCGGCTATATTGAATTTATACGTATTCGAAATCTGTATTTTTTGAGTAGTTAGTTACACCTACCACATGAAATATTTTAAGAAAAATAGAAATTATTTCATTTCCAAACTAAAATTTCCCGTATATTTTTATTACGAACTAAAATAAATACGTAACAGTCATATTTTGAAAATGGTATTTTCTTGTTTTTTCAAGATGGAAATACAATTGCTTTCAACGAGTTATTAATATACCAAGAGATTTGCACTATTTGTCTATTTATTCGAATTTTTATCTCCAATAATATAGAAGATGCCCATGCAGCTCAACGTCCCATGAGACACCCGTATATTTTAATATAAATTTCGAATTTTCTCTCTCCGGTTGGATTTTCTTGTCATCTGCAGGGATTATACCCCTCCCCTTCGCACCGCCATGGATTTAAACCTCATAATCTGCAGTCTTCCTATATTTTTTATAATTTTTAAAACCAATTAAATATTAAAATTAGTTCACAAAGTTCAAATTTTTTAAACACTCAACAAATAAATTTTTAATTATAAGTTTTCAGATAAATATTTTACAACTACTAGTTTGTTATAAAAAAAGTCAAGTTTAAATACTCGCAATTAAAGTTTATTAATTCCATTCTTTCTGTACAAACTTAGTGGAATAATTGACGGGGGCACTAATTACATTTTGTAAATAAAATTCTAGTTCTGAAGAAACTTACTCTTTTCTATTCTGTTGGCTACAGTTTCAATAAAAATACAGAGAAGTTTTTAGAGTTGGAAAAACTTTACAAATAATAGGAAACTAACTTTAAAAAATAAATTTATATTAAATAAGTTTGATTTATGAAATTATTTGAAAAATATTTTATACATCACGTATATGTAAGCAGGAGGTACATAAAATTATTCATAAAGAGGATAAATTTAGCATGTTTTATACAGACATATTATTAAAATAATTGACAATATTATATGACAGTAAAGTACTAAAATATTTATAATAATAAGAGACAGGTGGTGTTTTAAAATGGAAATTGGCAAATTTCTGAGATAATAAACCTAAAAATTAATCAGAACTTATAATATATAAATTGGGAATTCAAAAAAAATCTGCCTTCCTGGATACAATAATTTGCTTTGAAGCAAAAAACGAAACATATTGTTAGGGGGCGTGTTTATCCAACCGCACCCTTGATTTCATGTTTAGTATACCAAACACCAAACTCAGTTTGGATATTTAGAGGCGTACAAAGTTGTAAATTATTCCACATTCTCTAAGCCTCCCATTCTTAACAAAAATACTCGTTTCGAAAGGGGAACTTTGTATTTATTTTCCAAAAAGGTAATGGCTTTTTATATGCTTTGTGAGAACAGGAAAATTATTATGCATGTATTGTATTTTAAAATAAATACAGGAGTTTAAGAAATGTCGCATGTTTGTTTTTTAGAATTCCTTGCAAATATACATATTTACCTAAGAAATTGCTCGAGACTATTGTTGCAAAAGAATTTACTTTAATTTTATACGAATTTTGATTTACAATCTCAATTTGGATAATATGATTTAAATATCTGTGTTGGTATGATCATTTATTATTTCACTCCATTAATATTATCTTACATGAATATTTAGGTTATAATTCAAATGTCATGTACTATAATAAACCATACGCATTGATATTATACCTAATATCCTAAAGTGACAGTAATGTAACAATAAAATCCTTGTGACAAGTAAAAAAGGCAAAGTGACAAGAATAATCTTTTTTTGCGTTATCATTCTGATATCATCAGGTTGATTGGATTTTCTAAAAAGGGTTGTAAAAATAATGTAGCATTTAGGTCGACATTTGAACATATCGCCTCGAGCTTTTAGGGGTGATACCATTATTTTTAGATCAAGAGCCACAAGTCATGACCGCCCCCAGAAGCTCATTCATATATTTTACCTGTAGGAAAGTATAATTGCTCCTCTATCTTAACGATCCCTCAATAGACTTCATTTTTTCACCCTTGGCATTTGTTGTGTGAAAATTTATTATTTTTATATTTATTACTTCATAAATCTTATCAGAACTTTATATTTTTGTGAAACCTTATTTTATTGATTCCTTAAAATTACTTCTAAGGTCACCTTACAAATTTTCTATTTTAAATTAAATATCTTTAAGGGACATAAATCAAGTTACCTTATAGAAAGTAGAGAAGTAATTTAATTAATTTTTGGCTACAGTCATTTATTAAAGCTATCAGCCAATATACATATAGAGTTTGTTACACACCTGAGTGTTAAAGTATGAGATGATAAAGTAAGCAATAAAAAGAATCTACGAAAAAATTATTATTATATTCTCATTTTCTTTAAACTAAATTTGAAAAAAAAATAATTTTAAGTAGGTAATATTTTTTTTTAATTTATTGTTTTTTTAGTGAACGTATGTCTTTAGTGGATGTTATCAGTAAAGTAATGGCCTGACATTTAGTAACACGTCTTTAATAAAAGCTTCTGTTATATTGCTAAATCAATACTTTCATGTATATTAGAGAATAGAGAAGAAAATAACAGACCAGCATGTTTCTGTATAAATGCAGAAGTAAAATTACATTTCAAGATTGCGCCATTCTGTTTTACTAAAAAAGTACAATAATATTAAAAAACGTAAGCTATAGAAATAACGAGCTAAAAATAAAAAAATATAAACGTAAGCTGCAAAAATAATAAAATTTTATTTTTATAATAAGTTTTTTGAGATAAATAAAACATAATTTAAGAAAATATATAAAAATAACAAAAACCTAAGTATTTTAATAAAATCAGAAACCAAGTTTCCATTGGAATAATTTTAGAAGAAGTAATGAAAATCAGTCCGTAATTTTTAAATCATTTATATAATATTAATTTACATCCCTTTAATGTATTTTAAAAGTAACAATAGAAATAATTCAACATCAACCTTTAAAAAAACTAGTTTACTTTCCAAGATTAATGGTTTAAAAGTTATAAACTGGGTAATTTTATTAAAAGTGAAAAATAAACATCAAGTTTTGCCATATTTTAAATCATTTGAAAGTAGGTAAACACTTTGATCGAAGTTGTTTTCCTGAAATATTTTAAATTGCGGTCGTTTTAGACTGAACTTTTGCTTGCAGCTCTAATTACAGAAGGAATTTTCTAAATTGGGTTAATCAGGAATATAATAATAATTATCATTAAAAATTTAACCTAAAAAACTGAATATGAGTGAAATGGTCGATTTCCTAAAAATTTACATTTTACAGTTTATATTTAATAATATAGTATTTATAAATTTTATGTATTTATTTAAAATATAGGATTAAAATCAATGATTAGCAGTTAATCGGTAAATTTAAGCCTTGCATTTTGTGGTTTATAGAAAAAAACTTTTTTTACATTTTTGTACATATTTCATTGACTATATAACTCATTTAATTCTAAGCCAATCAGAATGCTTCATTTTGACGTCAACTCGTTGCACAATTTCATTCGTAAATTATTCAAAAATCTTTATGACAATTGACTCATGAAATTAACAGCAACGCAGTTTCTCGATTCAATAAATTTTACTGAGAAAATTTAACCACTTGTAATATTATACAGGGTGCTCAAAAATTCGCGAAAAATATTTAAAAAATCCTTCTAGCAGATTAATCAAGATATGACTGCTCCAACTTAAAAATGTTATTTATACATTTTTAGTTATTTTTACTCTTTATAGGGCGCGTTCCAGTAATGAACACTAAAGCCCACGACGCCGACGACCGCAAAGTCGTTCTACATAAGACCGCGATTTTTTCTTTCGTGCATCGATGGCGACCGCAAGAAGCTCACAACGACCGTATTTATTCGTAGGTTTTTGTGGTTGTTTGTTGAATGGTGATCTTTTGAGCTAGTGGAACGGGAAAATTTTGCGGTCGTGGTCGTGGGCTTTAGTGTTCATTACTGGAACGCGCCCATAGTACAGAACATAAAGATAATTGTTTTGTTATTGCATTTCTCAACAATAAATTTTAATTTATGTTGAGAATGTAAAGATATTTGCATTTTAAAATTTATAATTTATCATAATATTGATAAAAATTACATATGGCAAAAATGTAAAAATAATACAATTATTTCTTGGTTTCCTGGAACTTTAATTTGAAAAAAATAACTTCGATCATCTACTTAAAATTTAATTTTTTTTATTTGTTTTAAATAAAAGTTACTAATAATAAAATGGTCAATATTTTGACTAATTAAATCTTGCACTTTCAACTTTATCACCTTCATTAGATTGTAATCGTAACTTACCAAACATTTGCATTAAATACTAAGAGGTAAATAATATCTTCAGTCTACTTTGAAAACAATGTTGTCAAGTTTACTTCTTTAAAACATACCAATAACTTCGTAATTTCTATCCAAATGTTTTTTAATTATTTTACTCCTGTTTGACGATTGCTTTCACCCTGTATATGAAAAGACAATTAATAAAATTTAAGCAGTTGAGTTGGTCGGAAATTATTTTCGTCTAATCATGAACAAGAAGAATATATTTCAATGATTTTTTTTTTGTATATAGGTCTAAGGAAAATGATTTTAATGTACCTAATCACTTATTAATTAGTGCAGTGGAAATTTTTTTATTTTAATATTTTTTAATTCGTGACGTCATACCTGTGATTTTGAATAGCAACGCTGAATATTAACTTTCTTTTTAAATTTAGAATGCCATTTTATTTATTTCAACATTTGAGACACGTATTTGGCGTCTAGGGCCTTTGATTTAATCACTTTTTTGTCAAAGTATTCTATGTTTTCTATTGTTATTACAGCAGAAAACACAAAAGTCTTTGCTTTTTGAAATTATTTTAAACTTTGTTTGTAAACAGTATGTCATATACAGGGTGAGTCAGACCACCCGTAACAGCCATTTATCTCGAAAACAGTTTGTCGCACATAGATAGAATAAAAATTTTAATTACCAATGTGAACCCAAAGAATCCATTGGTTCACTTATTATTTTCGGGAACAAACCGGAAGTGTCCGGAACCGGAGATTTTTTAAACGGCAACATAGGTCGAGTATGGTATCGTTTGAAAGGACCTTTAAAAAGAAACAGCTTTTATTCAAATATTTTTTTAATATCTTGCATAATTAACAAATTAAACGAAAAAACACAAGCAAACAAGTGACAAATGGTTTCTTAAATTATGGAAAAATTAAAACACTACCATCATCCTTGATATGGGTAAGGGTAGAGGCAATTATGAATTTTAAATTTAAACGTGTAACTTTTGCATTTTTCGTTTCGCTTGTTAAAAATAATTAACTTTTTTAGGTTATGTATTTTCCTTAATTCAAAAATTAAAAAAAAGTTGATTATTTTTAACGAATTAAACGATAATAACTGCAAAAAAGAGTTTCTATTTAAAAAATCTCTCTTGACCATTTGCCGATTATGGTAACGATTTAATTTTTCCCTTTAAGAGACCAATGGTCACTTGTTTGCATATTTTTTTTTTTCGTTTAATTTGTTAATTATGCAAGATATTACAAAAATATTTTAATAAAAGTTGTTTCTTTTTAAAAGACCTTTCAAACGATACCATACTCGACCTATGTTGCCGTTTAAAAAATCAAAGTTACCTCCGGTTCCAGGCACTTCCGGTTTGTTCCGGAAAATAATAAGTGCATCAATGGATTCTTTGGGTTCACTTTGGTATTTAAAATCTTTATTCTATCTATGTGCGAGAACCTGTTTTCGAGATAAAGAGGTGTTACGGTTGGTCTGACTCACCCTGTATATTATCACTGTCAGCTACCAAATCAGTTTAAGGCCCTCCGCGGTGGGCGAGACGACAGGGGAATGCACCAACGTTGCCAGTTGGTTTATTCACAACTATGACGTCACGAAATTTTAAATTTTAATTTTTTAGCGTTTAATAAACGATATATAAAAAGTAATTACATATTAAGATTTAGTTAAACTTCGTCGATTTAACAAAACAAAAATTAATAAATCGGGGAAATGTCAATTGTAGTTCAATTATTTTTATATAATTTCGTAATTTTTCATATTTTTTAGTCAAAATGCAACAAAAATAAAATTAAATATTATTTTGATTTCTATCTTCAATTTTTATTTTTTTACTTAACAGTATGACTTGAATAAATTATTTAATTCAGATGTGATCACATATTATTTTATAGGCCATTAGTGTCTTTTTCACAACATTAATATTTTACTAAATTCCATTTTAATGCTCTCATTAGTCAAGACTCTAACTCCAAATAGTTAACCATTGTCCTGAATAATTGCTGATTTATAAAACTTGGAGTAACATAAAAAATATAAATCGATTTTCGAGCTAAGAATACAAATACGAGAAATTAGTATTATTTCATACTTTGGAATTATATCTTCATGTTGATTAAATAATTAAACAATAAAAAAATATAATTAACTAATGTTATTTTTTTTTGTTTTAGGTAAGTGGAAAATATTACACAATGAGCAAACTTTGATTGCACTTTTATCAAAATAAGGTACGGTATAAAGTAAAAATGGTTCACTGTAAGTTTTTATTTATATAGGGTGATTATGCAAGGAACCAAAGCGATCATGCCCAAATGGCTGTATAAAAATAAATTGAAATTTGTTGCAATCAAATGGGGCCTTGTACAAATATTTTAAGATGGAAACAATAAAAAATATCACCCGGATTTTGACAGAACAGCCATCTTGAATTTTTTGGCAACATATGTTAAGCAATACATCATGGGAAAGCTAATTTTTAGTACTTTACTATAGTCTATAAAATTATTATTTAAATCATAAAAAATAAACATTGATAAAATTTTGTTATCGAACTTTAACTTTGTTGGAAATTACAAAAAATAGCCTTTTTACTATTTTCCTTTCAAAATAAAAATATTTTACCCTCAAAAAAGGGCCAAAACATTTTTTAAATAAAACAATATTTAAATTATAGTTAATAGAATTCATTAACATATCATTAAAAATGTGTCATAATCTGTCTTTTGGAGTCATCAATATAATGTTTTTTGCGCAGAGAGTTGTAATTTTGTAGGTAGATGGGTGAGAAAATTCCAAAACAAAACTATTAAAACCACTTTTCGATAGACCACATCGAAAAGCGTTATTCGGCCCCAAAGCTAATTTCAGTTTCACCCCGACATACACCAAATTTTAGTAAAATTCTGAAAAAGGCGATTTCGCCCATCGTTTAAGGGGGTGGAGATACAACATACAACCCCTTTTGTATTTTCTCAAAAAATCGGATGATTTTTGCGCAAATCCCCGAAAATTGTGTTTTTTAGACGAATTTGAAAAATTGAAATGCTTTGAAAACACACACACGTTTTCTAATTTTTATCTTTCCCATTCTTAACTGAATTGTCCAAGCTTTTCTTCTGTCGATTTTTGACTAAATTGCACGAAACACACGAAAACACAAATCGATGCCTGTCAGATTACTACAGAATTTAGTTGACATTACCGCCTGCAAAGGGCGTCTACAATTCTAAAATCGCGAATATTTTTCATTACCAAAGCTAACTGATTGGCTTGCCTGGATTTTCTTTTAATTAATGAAATTCTATTGAAACTTTACATGCTCATACCTTCAAAACTAAAACGAAAAACAGATGAATGTTCATAGGACATTTTTTCTTAAAATAGCATCAACTTTCATATGGCAACGTCACAATTCTGAATAAATGTATAAATAAATGTTAATTGATCAGAAAATACATGATTTTTTTTGAATTAGAAAAGATATTGTATACTAACAATATTTTTTTCATTTACTTAAAATCATTTATTTCATTTCCATTTTATTTCATTCATGCATCATTAATATCAAAATTAAAAGTCTAAAGATTTTTTTAAATAATTCCTTAAAAAGTTAGAGATTCGACAAAAAACTTTTTTAAAAGTAATTTTTTTTACTTACAATATGAATCTGTAAGAAATAATATAGCTAAATAGCTCAATATTGTTTGGAAGTGCAAAAATTACTTCTTCTTTCGTTTGAAAAATAAGCTAGCTACTTTTAACGGAACTCTTGGCAATTTTCAATGGCCTGTTTACCGATCTCGAACTTGAATTATTTCATTTAGCCGTCGTGGCATATAATTGATCAAATTGGAAATACGGAATTGCTTCGAATTGTTCCTGTAGGAAAAATCGAAGTTCTTGTAGTCTGGCATAGATGGAGGATGTCGAATACGTCTCTGGAGTCAACTAAATGGATTTAGATATGTGCTACGTGCTGGCCAATTCAGTTTTTGAATATCTTAATCGACTCGTGTAATATGTGCATTGGAACAAAACCATCTCCAGTAAAATTAGAAAATGAAACTATAGATCTTTAAAGAATAATTTTCTAAAAATATGAATTCGGTATGTGTCTCTGCTGAAATAAAATTATCTTTTCAGAGATGATTTATTCCGCATGTAGTTCGTCTTCCACAAACTCTTTCTCGACCATTCGTCGGTGATGATAATTTCATCTCATTTGTAAAAAATGCCATTCATTGATGTTAAAATATACAGGATTTTCCATTTGAAAATTTCGTATAATTGATCAATTTGCGTTTTATGAGACACCCTGATAAGAGCTCTCACAAATTTAAATTTGACATGATAGCAACAGTTAACCACATTGTTATCGCCCCAATTTTTGTATTATCTATTAAACTCAATTCCATATACGCCTAATTATAATTAAGTGTGTTATAATGAAAAAAAAATACCTTAGCTGTCATTTGAATTCTTACTCTAAGACATCGAAGCTTTTGTAAAGTCTCTGGCTTATTAAAAAAGGGTTAAGAGGGTCCTTCTAAATATTTCAGTGTGGGCGATTTTTCTGCCGGTCAATGTATATAGAAAAGTAAGAATCTAAATCAAATGAAAACTTTGGATGCTCATAACTTTTGAATGAATAAAATATCGATTCCCAATAAATTGCGTACTATCTAAAAATTTAGTTGAATGGAAACGTAGTTTAATTAGATTTTCCAATTTACAACCCCTTATAAAATCGACCCACTCTACTTTGGTTGAGCGAATAAAATGTCTTGGAATACAACTTCTAAGAAGAAAAAGTGGATATCCCTAAAATCTTGATTAGAAAAAATTTATTTATACAACTTTTTTATTTCAAAATTTTTAAAACGAGAATACAATAATACTTCAAGAATAAAAGTGGATTGCTCTTTTTAATAGTTATTAAATGTCTATTAACTTGTTAAAATCTTATTTTAAGTTTTATAAAAAATTTTAACCATAGGCACCTAAAAATAGATGAGATATCAAAGGTATTTAAAAAAAAGATGTTTTTTAGTAGTTAAGACTTACTTGCACAATTTAATTGATTTACTTTCTAGATTTTACTTTAAAAAATTGGGCGACCATTCATATTCAGTAGAAAAGCTGCAAAGTTGCCAGGAAATGCAATTTATTCGACTCGACATCTCGATGTTAAAGTTTATAGTGGGAAATCACGTACATTTATTGTGAGGATTTTCAGAGCAGGTTGTTTTTAAAGTCGTTCATTTAAAAAAACACTGTCTGATTAAATGCCACGCCATAGAAAAAAATGAGAAGAACAACTGAAGCAATAAACTGTTTTTATCTACAATTTTATTAATTTTTAAGACCTACGTATGATAAAAATTTAATTTCAGCAGAGACAATACTGTACATTAGTCATTAATCATTTTAATCCCTTTTAAAATACGAAATACTTTATGTCTGTTTCTGAATTTAAAAAAGTTGATACTCAACGAATTGATTTTTATAGAACATATCAATTTTTTTTAATACTAATCTAATTTAGAATTGAAAATTATATTTTTTTAGATATGCAAACAAAGTTTTTTGTAAATAAAAAATGGAATTAATGATAATACAATTACTTTTCCCGCCTGTAGGTGGAATATCGATATCGTGATAAAACATAATTTATATTACTGAAGGGTGCACACGCGAATAATAATTAAGCTGTTACTTCATGAGCTTTTATTAAATAATAAGTTTAATGTTATACTTTGGCAGTTAAAATTAAACCGGTAATTTTTGTTAATTAACTTTTCTTTATAATTATTATTTTTTTAATTTTCATATGGACATTTAAATTACTTTTTAAAATAATTTACGTTTTTCATTTCCCTCCAGAGAAAGTAATTAAAGCTATGAGATTTATGGACCGTTAGTTACAACAAATGACTAAACTAAATACATTTGTCGTAAAATTTAAAATTAATTTATAAAATATTACCATGGGAGTGATTTTATGTTAAAATTATTGAATAAAATCTACCAGTGATTAAAATTTGTTTACGGCTGAGTGATTTTTCACAAATTCACGCTTTTGCATATGACGCTTTTAAGCTTTTAGTAAATTGCTTTAAAATTATACAAAAAAACTTGAATTTGCATGATACAAGCACGCTTTTAGAAAAAAAAATAGATTTTATTTAACGCACTTTGATATTAATTACTATGGGCAAAACTGTCACAAACTTGAACTTTCACAAAATTTATAATGAAGGGTACTTAAAATAAAATTTATTTATTAAAGGTAATTTAGACGTTATGTATACGACATACGATTTTTGACAAAAAAATTAAAATTCCATTTTTTTACTCTTAATAGATTAAATTATTAATTTTTAAAGATTAGTTTATAATTACGCTATGTTAAAAATTCCTCTTTTTAATAAGATGAAGTTGTATGATAAATATTTTAATGCGTTCTGAATTTTTTATTTCCTACTCAACAAACAACTTTGTACAAAAACAATACGTGTACTCTACTGTGAATTTTTTAAATTTAAATTTTATGTACTTTACTTACTTTAGTTAAAATATAAGTACTTCGCTATTCAAATTTAATCTTCAGGAGTAGAAGGATGCTTTTTATAAACAATAGAAATATGCGGATGTTGTTTTACTTTAAACTATTTTTGTAAGATAGATTTACATGATTTAAAACTGCAAATACTATTTTTGTAAGATATATTTACATGATTTAAAACTGCAAATACTATTTACATAACTTCAAAAACAGCACGAAAAATATTTTGCATCAATTTCGGGGTATATTTACAAACTTTACGTAAAATCCATGTCATTTAAGAGTACACCTTTAGTGAGTAAGAGGAAGATATAAAAGCTGACTTATTCGTAAGATGAATCATATACACAATGTGTGTGCTAATAAATACAGGGTGGCACAGCGCTGCGAGTAAGTTACATTACTTTTAAATGAAAAAATGACATGCGGTTTTCGACAGAATATAATATACATTTGGGCGAAAAAAGATCAATTTTTGAAAAATCACTACACTTAAACAAATGACATTTTTGGTTTGAAATTTTGGCAAAAAATTTCAATATCGTCTAGTTAACAGCTATGATGTCAAATTTAAATTTGTGATAAGATTTATCAGGGTGCTTCATATAACGCATATTGACCAATTAAACGAAATTTTCAATTGGAAAACCTTGTATATTTTAATATCAATGGATGCCATTTTTTACAAGCTTTCTATGGATATGTTTGTATGGTCGCATGATTTAGGATATGTTACTATCGAAACACAGAAAAAGTGAAAAATATACAAACTAGCTCTTTTGATGAGCTTTGTTGAAGATTTTTTTGCATTTGTTTGTATTTCTCTATTTTGCTTTTTTAATAATAATATTTTATCACAATATCAGTTTTTGTTGTTTTACTACATAAATAATCCTATTTTCTGTACTTTTGGTAATACTTAAGCCGAAATAATGAACTTTTCTAAAGAAGTAAAAATACTGCGCTTGGTGAAGCTCAAAAAAATCATCTTCAGCAGGCTATCAAAAAGAAAGTTATCCAAACGCCAGACAACCAGGAATTGAAACAGTGAGAAAATTGATGGAGTTCTGAAAATTCGGGAACAATAGAACATTTTATTGATTATTGAAGAAAATCCGTCGATTAGTACAAGAGAATTATCCGCCCAGAATTTTGTTTCTGTGCGCTTTTATCGGATTGTTAGGCAATATTTAAATAATTGTCTACCTATACACTGGATTGGCAGAAATGGGTCTGTAACTTGGTCAGCCAGTTCTCCTGACTTAGCCACGCTAGGTTTTTTCTTTGGGGCCATGTAAAATGTTGTAGTGTATCAGATTCAACCCACAACATATGATGCCATGGTAGACAGAATAAGATTTTAAGAGAATTCATCGTATTTCCACTTCTACGCCCTTAGCTAAACTTAAAAACTACTTATATGCCTGTTTGGTTTAATGTTACATCTTCTCTAATACCATGACATGTTACAGCGATTGATGTAGGTTCGTTGGTTGGTTTGCAAAAAACCTCCAGTTGTTTGTCATGTAGAGTTATGGAACTGATTTTTTTTCATGATCGTAACATTTGCTGTGTTCTGATTTTTGAAAGATTTTATCTATTGCATAGTTGGGGCAGTTATCGATGCTTTAAGCAACCGTTGGTGACCACAAAAAGTTGCCTGGTGAAAGGATAATGGTGTTTTTTCGAATTGTTGTCTCATGGTTTAAACAGTTGTAGTTTTAGTTTTCGCTCATTGACTGCTACTATTTTTGCTTGAACTTGAAGATCCTTGAAGGTCTGGCATACCTAGAGGTTCGATGTTGTTGGTTACAATATTTACAATTCTGTTTGGTCTGACTCTTGTGTCCCATTGTTGGAGTTGATTGAGTATTGGTATGTCTTTTCGTTTCAGACATAGCTTCCAATGATTGATACCTATTTTTTAGAAGCTCTGTTAATTCTTGGAATTTCGTTGGGGCTCTTTAAAGATTTTTCGTACAATTTATTTGTTTTAACATTCCATTTTATTTTGATGAGTTTTCCTATAATTGGTCTCGAGGAAGTGGTGTCGATCTTAAGATTAAAGATGGGTTTCAAACATTCGTGCGTTGTATCGTTTATTAGTTGTGCAGATTCACGTTGAATAATCGGATTTAATATTTTGTCTATAAGTTTAGACAGCAGCAGTCTAGTGTTGTGGTACCTTATCTGGGGATGAGCCCTGGCGGTTTCATAGTTTACTTCTGCAATGTTTATATGTTGAATTAATCTGCTGGCTTCTCTCTTGGCGTGAATTTTCAAATATTGCATATTTTCAATTTTTGTTGAGTTGTTGTTGGAGTTGACGAATCTTGTAAAAATGTCATAAAAAGGGGCTTTGGTGGAACGCTGCTAGTAGTGGAAACATTTGTGGAGATTCGTTCCATAAATGTGTCATAGTCATTTTCTGTTGTGTTGAACATATCCCGTTCAGCTTGGCACCCCATTGTTTCAGTATCCCATTTTGTTTTATGGCATTATTGTACAGTATTTCATAACGTAGCTTTGTCTTGTCGCTACTTCTTAGTTCATGGCTGATTTGATCCAGAAGCTGAGTCAGTTTCTGAATTCTTACTTGTTGTTGTTTCACTCGTAATGTTTGGTTTTCATCTTCGTCGTTATCGATTTTTTCTTGGAGTTTTTTCTGTTCTTCGTCCAGTTGTTAACGGATGTCATTGTAGATTTTTTCAATTTTGCCAAAGTAGTCGTCTTTATTGTAATTATGTTCTGGCTTGTCGAGTTCTTGGATTCGGGCGTGATAACTTTGAGTTTATTTTCATATTGGTTTTACGATGTCTTGGCGAATGTTAATCTAAGTTTTTGTTTTCGTAGCTGCGGAGTATTTTTCATGTTTCTGCTCGAAATAGTTTTGCTTGATGGCAAGCTGGTTCATATTCTCCATGTTTTCCTTAATATTTTAATGGATTTGAGGTGACTTGGAGAGGCGTCACAGTCAGCAATCAACCGAAAGGTCATTATTGCAGGTATTAGGGAAAGCCTGAAGAGGCAATTCAGTGGCAATGAAGCAAAGATTGAACCAAGTTTTTTTTGGTGACTTGTGAATTTTCGCTGGTTTGTTGAGATACCACTGGAGCGCAGTCTCACAACCCTGATTATAGGCTTTGAAGGTGGTATTCATAGTTGAGTAAAGAAGATTGTGCAATACTATTTTTAACGAGAAATAGGGCTTATATACAAAAAAATCCTTATTATTATGACGTATGTTTACAAAACATAATTAACAGTTTTATTAATTTCTTCGTTGGTTGTAGAATTTGGCTGTGCTGCAAGTCATTGGTGTGGCGGTGAATTCCACTATTTTTAATGCGCCTAAAGATACTGTATATTCTGTTGAATACCGCATCTCGATATCTTTTTTTTACGTAATGTTACTTCCTCGAAGCGCTGAGACGCCCTGTATAAGTACTAAGTAGTATATAATTTTAGAGTCATTTTTTGAGTATGCTAAATAGGGTGCCACGCCCGCGTAAATAACTCATAAACTACTTAATTTTTTTGTACCAAATTTTAATAGCGTTAAAAAATATTTCTAATGAACAAAATCGGAGAAAAGAATTTAAAAATAATCACTTTAAACCTAAAAATATTAACACTAAGTGTATTTTTAAGGTTTACTCAAAAACCAATCAAAGCCCGATCTTACACTTCTCCGAATTTATTAAGCCATAAAATATGAATCGATTGGTACCATAAACATGCCAAAGAAAAATTTCTTTAATTAGTTATTCGTGCGGTACGAAACGTTGTTTTTGAACAAAAGTTGCCCAATTTAAACGCGGCAACAAAAAATAAACTCATAAACATAAATAATATGTACAATAGTTTTCAATAATTATGTAAAACTGTGTATATTGTTGTTATTATTTATTAAAATTGTGTATAGCTTTTAAATTGGTGCGCGGCGGGAGTATCACAAATGACCCTTAACTAAAAAGTATTAATTTACCAGGTATTAAAATATTAAAAAAAAAGTATTTTATTTTTATTATAATTTGATTGTAAGGCTTGAGACTAGTTTAAAAAGCGATGAAAAGAGCTTCGCGTGGAATATAAATGTTTAAAGTAAAATTTAGTTTACTCTGCGATTTCATATTTTTGTTGAAAGTTTAATATTATTAAAAGAGTTTACGATAAACTTCACAAACTTGTTGTATGTGGACTTCATTCTATTATAAACTTTTATATTACCTACTTCTGCTTTATATAAATATATTGCTTAAATGAAAATTAGTGGGGTGTTAAGAATGATATATCTTTGTAATAAAAAAGGAGTATATGTATAAAACCAGATAGCATTGCAGAGTTTTTTTAAGCTACATTTATCACTTTAATGTAAATTCAAAGATTATTCAAAAAGTCAAAGTCTGACATATGGCATCAAAGTTATACCTACCTTTATCAAATGAATAAAATTATTTCGTTGTTCAAACATTGGTTTTCAATATATTTTTATTTTCCGTTTCCATATTTTTACTAAAATTTCGTTATTTCCATAACCGTTTTCTTTTTTTCTAACCAAACATTAAATGTTATTGCAAGTCATTAGAATATTCTAACGACATTCAGTTGAATGCTTGCTTTTGTTATCGTGGGTATTTGTTTAAGCTCAACTGAATTGAATTTCGTGGTTTTGGATTATTGATCGAGGTTTGGTAGGTTCCAAGACAAGCGGTGAATTAATAAACTTGAAAAAGGAGAAGGTCGGAATATCAGTAACATTTTGTATAAATTTAAATTAATTATAATATTATTAATAAAATATTGGGCCATGCACTTACGATGCAACTTCTATTTATTAATAACTGACCCGACTATAAAATAGAATTACTATTTTTTACTTACATCACAATTTATAAAATAATAAAAATTGATAAATTCAAATAAAATCTTAGGAGTATGCCCTAAATTTACAGATGTGGTAATTTGGGCCATGTCATGCAATTAATTCAACTGCTTCATCCAAGTAGTCATTGAGGTTTCAAGATGCGTAAAGATGGAAACTTCTAAGTAAATCCACAAAACTTTTGCCAAGAAATTGGCGAAGGCCAGAATATCTTTAGTTAAGATGTTTAAAAAATTTAACCGCAAAAATAAAATTAGTGTTTATTGGGAAATATAGTACAACAAAAACTTTTCACTAATTTTACATTATATTCATTGATTTTCTAGAATTAATGATCCTGGAGAAAAACTCAATTTTCTACTTAAAATAAACTTCGTAATCATTCTTTCTACAGATCCCCTACTTACTTTAGTAAAATTTAAATATCTATTGCTAAAATTATTATAGACACATTTGCTTCACAAAGAGCTATTTTTCGATGGTAAATGTAATTTTTTGGTAAAGTTTTTGCAGGTGAATTTATCACTGCTAACATATTGCTAAGCTTAATTTTCAAAAATTAGTTCGATTGATTTTAATATTTTAGCGCATACTTGAAATAAAATTTGCGATCTTTACCTATTTAAAAGAACGAACATTTTAACAACATTTTTAAAAAGTACATCAATACTAAAAACTTGTATATAAAAATAAATTACACTCAAAATTTACATATGCAAATTAAACACACGCATGAAGTTTTATTGGTTTATTTTTTCCTTCCTCTTTTATATGACTGGAAATGTTATTGGGGTGGCCTTTGGGAATATTTTATTTTTGTTATTATGTAAGATACAAGCCGTGAGAATTGAATAGATACGGCGAATATAGGTTACATTCCCTAATGCAGGAAAGTGTCGTAAAAACATCACAATTTTGACGAAAATATTACAGTTAATCCGTCCTTTGAGTAAAAGCCCGGCGCATGTTTTAAAATGAGTTTCTAATCTGCATATAAATCCACATTATTCAAGGCGCTAAACTACTTTTATACTTAGAAAAAGTTGAGATTAAAATCGAAAAAAACCTTTTAATTTTAATATTAGGCAATTTTATTTTTACTGAAGGCATTGTTTTTATAGTAGAACAAAAACCATTAGTTATTCGATTGTACTTTTTTTAAATATTAAATGATCTATGACCTGGACCCCCGGGAAAAGAAAAACATGCGTTGTTTATCACAGTTTGTATAAGGATTGATTTTATAGCCGTTTGGAGTTAGGACTGAACTTTTTCAATTTATAAAATATTGCAGGGTTTTGTTTGAATTTAATTGAATGTATAGCCGAATTAATTATGATCCCCAAACAAATTATAAATCAATAAAAAATTCTTTGAAATAGCCTAAATATTTTTCTCTTATAAATAGTGCATATAATACAAAAAAGGATAAATTAGAAATTAATAATTATAAAATTTTAAATTTTGGTATACCTATTTATAACTTTTTGGAAATTTCTTCCGACGAAAATACAGGGTGTCCTATTTTAATTCATCCAGCTGAATATCTTAAAAACGAAGCGATTTCCTTAAAATTGTTTCAGACAAAAATTGTTGCGACTCGAGGGGGATATTTAATAGTGCCATGGGTTTTTAATTGTTATGGGGTTTTATGGGGGTATTATGGGAAAACATTTTTTTTCAAATGGGAACCCCCATTTTTTATTGTAGATTCGTAATCTAGGGAAAATAATAAGAAAGTTTTGGTTGAAACTTTTTTTTCTAAAATTTCAATTTTTCGCTATATTCACCAAAATGAACACAAATTTTGGGATTTTCGATACAGTTTTACTAAAAAACTAAAGGTCTATAAGAAAACTCGCAGGAGTCAAAAAGTGCTTAAATTAAGGCAAGGATGAATAAAAAATATTATTTTACTTTAATAAAAAAAATAAATTTAAAAAAAGTTTATTTTATTTTTATTATTTTTTAAGAAAAATATTATTTTTTTTACTTATAAAATTTAAAATAAAGTCAAAGGTAATTAATTAACACACTTAAAGATATTTGGATCTGTTCTTAAATTACGAGAGCTGGTCTAAATAAGATGTTCGAATATTCCTCCATTTTGTTCAATACACATGTTTACTCGTGTGCGAAAAGACAATGATACATTTCTCAATATTTTAGGAGTGATACTTCGAAAAGCGTCCGTAATTCGAATCATAATATCCTCTCTAGTTTTAGTTGGTCGTTCATAAACCTTATCTTTTATGTAACCCCATAAAAAATAATCCATTTTTGTAAGATCCGGAGATCTTGCTGGCCATTCGTGTACTTCACTACCAATTCCAATTCACATATTAGGGAATTGATTATGTAAAAATGTTTTAACAATTCTGGCAGTGTGGGGTCTACCTCCGTCCTGTTGAAATCACATTCGCTGTCTTAAATCTAGAGGTACATCTTCTAAAAGAGTAGGCATTTCGTTTTGAATTATATTCAAATAAACATGTTGGTTAAGATTTTCTTCATAAAAAAATGGTCCCACAAGATACTCATCCACTATTCCAGCCCAAACGTTTATAGACCAACGCCACTGTAATCTATGATCTCTTTGCCAATGTGGATTATTTTCAGAATAATAATGAGCACTATGAAGATTTACTACACCCATGTTGTCAAATTTTGCTTTATCAGTAAAAAGTACGCGATCAAAAAAAGGGGATCTCTTCTAACTTGATTCGTAGCCCATTTTCAAAAATTAAGTCGGCGGATGTAGTCATCTTCTTTAATTTGTTGGGTTAAATGAACATGATATGGGTGTGATTTATGGTGTTTTAAAATTCTGTTGGCAGAAGATTTAGGAAGTCCATGAAGACGCTGAATTTTTCTTGTAGATGTATGTGGATCTTCATTTACGGAAGCTAATGCTATCAATGAGGGGAGCATCTTAGGACCAGTTTTACTACGTTTTCTTCTAAGAGAACCGTTTTCCGCTCTTTTCACGAGCCTCCTAATATTTGTATTATTTGGATGACGCAATTGTGGAAACCTCTCAGCATAAAGACGTGCTGCGTGCCGATAGTTATCATGGCATTCGCCCAAAACTTTTATAATATTCACGATTTCTCTAGGTGAATAATCAGCCATTTTATGAGAGACTGATTTTAAATAATCACAGTGGCTTCAATAACAATTAGCTTCTACAAAAAACTTATTTGTCACAATATAACAATTATGTGCGAAAGACAAAGTAGGCTTAAAATTCCTTTATTTTTAGAAGCCTTCTTCTTGAAAAATATTATTTAACATATTAAATAAAATTGAAAAATCGTTTTGACACCTATTGTTTCCAACCTTTGTCTTTATTTTAAATTTTATAAGTAAAAAAAAATTAATATTTTTCTTAAAAAATATTAAAAATAAAACAAACTTTTTTTTAAAATTTATTTTTTTTAATAAAATAAAATAATATTTTTATCAATCCTTGCCTTGATATAAGTACTTTTTGTCTCTTACGATTTTTCTTATAAAGCTTTAGTTTTCTAGTAAAACTGTATCGAAAATTCCAAAATTTGTGTTCATTTTGGTGAATATAGCGAAAAATTGAAATTTTAGAAAAAAAAGTTTCATTCAAAACTTTCTTATTATTTTCCATAGATTACGAATCTACAATAAAAAATGTGGGTACCCATTTGAAAAAAAAATGTTTTTCCATAAAACCCCATAAAAATTAAAAACCCAATAGTGCCAAATGTCCCCCTCGAGCCGCTACAATTTTTGTCTAAAACATTTTTGAGGAAATCGCTTCGTTTTCAAGAAATTTTAGATTACAGTTTAAAAATAATTATTAGATAACATTTTTACAAATATTTTTAAGTAAAATGAAAAAATATACGAATATAATGAGTTGTCAAACAATCCTTTAATCAAAATACTTATTTTACGAATTTTCATCTTTAAGAAAGTACTTTAAAAGAAAATTAAAACAAAAGTAAAAACATTTTAACCTATATCTTTAACGAATTTGACATTTCTTATCCAAATGCGTTCGACAAAGTTGTGTGAGATGAAATCACATGACCTTATCCTAGTGTTACCCATCACTACCTTATACTTATACGCTTGGATATATTTTCGAACGCCCTCCTGAAGTTGGTCGCAATCCTCCCTACTCACCCTGTATTTTCCCATAGAAACCTTATACGATTTTTTTTTTAATTTTTCTGGTACTCTACCAAGGGCTCCGACAATGTAGCGAGAGCTTTTGCGTCAGTTTTGTGATACCCTCTAAAAACGTAATTTGTAAATTTTTAAAATTTTATTTATAGTTATATTCATAATTAGACATTTTTTTGGAGGAGGAAGTTATTTATAACATTTTCTAGGAATTTAAAAAAAATAAATTACCTACCTACTCTTCTTTATAAAATGATTGCTAGATTAAAATTAGGTATTTAATATATTCATAACAACAAATTACCCTGTCTAGTAAAATTAATGACTAGTTTAAAAGGGATAATAAATTAATGTTCAAAATTGGGACACCAACTTTATGGAGGAATAAAAACTAGAGTCGTTTGTAATGCACCATATGGGTTAGGTCTATTTTTACAAATATGTGCTAAATTAGAGTTCGTCCTAATGATAATAGGCTTTTAATTACTTATTTAATGTTAAATATTAAAAGTGATTAAATCCAACGTTTGGGCCTACCAGATTCCTTAAATAATATTAATCTTTAGTATTAATTAAATGCTTAAATTTATACAGGGAAAGCTAAAGTCAAAAATTATTTGGATTTAAAAAATATTTTTACTATTACTGGAATTTCACGGACATTTTAACAAAAATTATCTATTTTTATTTTATTATATACAAAAATTTCAATTAACTTGTTAACTTGCTAAAAATCACACATTAGGCAAAGGAAAAATATTCAAAAAAAATCTTCATGCAAACTATTTAAGATATGAGTGCACAGAGATAAAAAATTTAGCGTTGAAAATGACTGAAATGCAGTCGAAACGTTGGCAATTACATTTTAATTGAGTTGGAAAGCCGTTTATTTTGCATCCTGAATAAAAATTTTATTTATAGATTTTTTGTTATTTTTGCTCAATATATGTAGTACAGAAAATAAAGATAATTGAATTTTTATTACATTTCTCAACAAAAAATATTAATTTTTGTTGAAAATGTAAAGATATTTGCGTTTTAAAATTTATAACTTATTATAAAATTGAGAAAAATGAGATATGGCAACAATGTAAAAATATTAAAATTATTTCTTTGTTTTCCTGGAAGTTTAATTTCAATTTTATCACTTTATTATTAAGAGGTATTAGTATCTTCAAAGTTTACTTTGAAAACAATGTTGCCAAGTTTACTTCTTTGAAAGATCCAAATAACTTTGGAATTTCCATCCAAATATGTTTTGACTTATTTTATCCTTGTTTAACGGTTGCTTCCAAACAACGTAGCGTGGAGCCTGTACTCGACTTTTTGAACCCCCTGTATATTTATATAATTTTACTGAACAATTTTTCTAAAATTCCTAGGTTACTTTGTTTTGGAAAAATTATTCCATTCAAATTTAAAAATACAGTAGGAGTCTGTATTTTATTAAAAATAAATGTATGAATATTATGTATTTTTTTGAAGAAAATATTTTATGGATTAAATAAAACAGTATATTGTACTTTAAAAATTGTGTTAAGTACCTTACTTATCTATTTTTAATAACCGCAAATCTAAAAGAAAAAAATAATTTGGGAATAAAACTACACAAATTGTAGTAAATCGATTCGATGTATAGGAAATACTACTAAAAGACCATGTTTGTTTGTAGTCAGGTTAATTCCTGGACATGCAAATCAATGCAATGTGCTTCAGGCACTACACTTTTTTATTTATTTAAAGAAACTACATAAATCGCTTACAAAACAAAGCATTTACATACATTGCATCACATTACATTTAGTATTTTATAATATTAAAATTCTAATTCTAAAGGTTTTATATCGAGAGAGCTTCCCAACTTTGTCAAATTACTATCAGTATCGAGTTGGGTATCATTTTAAATTGGGGAAACCTTACCCCAGAACATCCTTTTACTACAAAAAATTCCAAAATATCACAAATTGTAATTTCAAGACCATGTACATATTAAAAAATTTTCAATTTTTTTGTTGACAGGAGCATATGCATGCCTTGATTTCAAATACAGGCTATCCAGCAATACCCAGTCTACGATTGCATAGTAAACATTTTGCCCAAAAATCCTTCCCTGGAAACTTACACCTAGTTGAAATTCACTTAAATAAAAATCCACATAACTTCTTCCTATTAATGTACCTCGATAAAAATCGCCATATGGATCCAATTAGCCATTTCTCATTCTATTACTAGGCCTAAACTCTAAATTTAAGTCTTATCATAACTTTTTTTCTGTATTTGTTTTTACAATTAGAACTGATTCTTTTATAAAACAAATAATTTACTATGAAAAGGGTATACCTAGTTGTTTATAATCGATTACCTTCAAAAATATTGAATTTATCGACTATAAATTAGTATAAATTTTTCATAAGTTATTTGTTTTATAAGAAAATCAGCTTACATTGTATACAAAAAGGCAATAAAAAACTTATGGTAAAATGACAATACATTATGTGGGTTCCTTTCTAAGAAAGCATTTTTGTGCAGTGTTAGAGGGACTGGTCATCGTAGGTGAAAGGTGATAAACTTATTCTATAGCTACTTGTTGTTACCATGTTACGGGACACCCTGCATATTGCAATAATAGTTTTTGAAGGAAGAACAAATGAACCACAATTCGCTCTTTTAATAATTATAATGCATGGACATTTCTTAATAAACATGCGTGAACATTTCTGGAGTAGTTTAAATATATTATAATTTTTTTTGATATCACAAGTGATAGCAGCAATCAAATGCCACAAATATTTTAATATACCACTAGAAATCTCTTGTTCCAAAATATTTAATAACTATTAAATACATAAATATTACAATAAAATAGTAACCAATAAACGATGAAAGAAATAAAAATATAATTATATAGGGTGGAGTACCGTAAACGGTTACATTATGTAGTTTTAATGTTTAATACCTTTAAAACGAATCGATTGATTTAACTTTTGTTTTTTGTATGTTACTCGAGGTAAAAAGATCTTTCCACCGAGATATTATTTACCCCACAATGCCTATTATAATTTAGGGGTTGTGTCCTTGGTACACAGGAGTGAATGGATTTTTGCATCAGCTTTATTGCAAAATATGTCCCTCTCGAAAACAAAGTTGACCTGTCCTAGAGTTTTTTTCAAATTAGTTATTAATTATTTTTTTCGTTGATCGTTTATTAAGGAGTATTTTTAATGTATACAAAATCATTCATTAATGACCCCTATTAATGCATGATTTTTGTTTAACGAATGATTTTGGAGGTGCCCTCAGTTGATGACGTTTCTAACGAAATTTTCTACGAAGTATACTACAATTGTGAATATAAAGGTAATTTAATTTGTTTTAACCTAATTAAAATTATAAATAAAATAAATACCTTTAATTTTAAAAACACTTCCAATAATTGGTACGCCAATACATTTTATATTTATTTTATAAAAGCGAGGTTATGTACACATCAAGTCATCATTAATTGACTATAGAACTTTCTGATAATAGACAACACTGTTCGTTTAATTCGACTTCGGTTATGGTCGATCGGGTTCGTATTTTTTAATGGTGACATTACGAAAAAGTCTTGTAAAAATGATAGTTTTTTCTAGTTGATCACATGCACGATCAACGAAAAAATATTGTAACCAACTCGTATGTTAAAAAGCGATTAATAATCTCGAAAATTAACGCACTCGCGTTCCGCTCGTGCTTTAAAATTTCTCGATTATTAATTACACCTTTTAACCAACTCGTGGGTTAAATAACTATAAAACTCAACCGTTTATAATAGGTATACATTTAATAAATCCTGTATACCTAGTAGGTATTGCTATTTTAAGTTCATTTTAACTATTAGTGATCCCAACAGTGGCACTAAAAATGTTTGTGATTAGTTTAATTTAGTTTAACTTACAGACAGGGAAACTTTTGATTAAGGTTTGAAACTTGACTTCTAAACAGGTGGATGTAGAAACTGTTTATCATTCCTGGACTCTGGACAAAACTTCAAGACAACAATGCTTAATTTATTACCTGATTAAATAAGTAAACCAAATTCAACAATAAATTTAGATATGAGTAAATATTTATTTCAATAATATTAGAATTATTACAGTAATTATTCTTGATGCTCTAAGGGTTTTCACTTTGCTAAATGGAATTGTTTATTGATTTTTATTTTTAACGCTAAAATTATTTTATCATCGCCATGTTTGTTGAATATAGATATTGTAATTTTAATAAATGTGTGTATGTATCTACTGTAGAATTTATGATGCACTAAATGAAGCTTTACTACATTGAAACCTGCTTGTTTATATACCATTCTATATTTTTTCGATAAAATACTTCCACTGGAAAAGATATTATTTTATTACAATGAAAAGTGTATATTTAAACATTTCCTCTTGATCCTTTATTTTTTAATGAGCTGAACGTTTAACAGATGTTTTAACCTAATATTGATATTTAGAATCATTTAGCAATGTTCAGATTTGGAAAAATAATTATTAATTTCGCTTTAAGAAGATAGTCGGTGAAATTTGATATAGGACTTGGCAATGTAAATTTCGATTACTTTAAAGAATCAGAAAAGACGAACGGTTAATTGAAATCAAATAATTTTTTTATGCTGCTTAACAATTCCATAGTTCAGTCAATGGCGTTTTTACTTTTTAATTTTTTTTTAATTTCCACCTTTTGGTTGGGGCCAAAAATATGCAAATAAGCACTATTTACAACCTTATTATGAAAATATTTAAAAAAATTAAAAACGCTATTTGGTAATCCCTTTAATATTTTTTTACGTTGATCGTTTATTAAGGAGTATTTTTAATGTATACAAAGTCATTTATTAATGGCCCCAATTACTGCATGATTTTTGTTTAATGAACGATTTTGGAGGTGCCGTCTGTTGATGACGTTTCAAATGAAATTTTCTACGAAGTAAACGACAACTGTGAATATAAAGTTAATTTAATTTGTTTTAACCTAATTAAAATTATAAATAAAATAAATACATGTAATTTTAAATAAACTTCAAATAATTGGTACGCCAATACATTTTATATTTATTTTATAAAAGTGAGGTTATGCTCACATAAAGTCATCATTAATTGACTATAGAACTCTCTGATAATAGACAACCCTGTTCGTTTAATTTGACTTCCGTTATGATCGATCGGGTTCGTATTTTTTAATGGTGACATTTCGAAAAATCTTGTAGAAATGATAGTTTTTTCTAGTTAATCAAATGCACGATCAACGAAAAAATATTGTAACCAACTCGTAGGTTAAAAAGCGATTAATAATCTCGAAAATTAACGCACTCGCGTTCCGCTCGTGCTTTAAAATTTCTTAATTATTAATCGCCCCTTTTAACCAACTCGTTGGTTAAATAACTCTTCATGATTAATTTAAAAATTTATATCCATTAACTCTTAATTAAGTTATGATTATTTAAAAACCTCCGTGTAATCGCCTAAAATTCTAGCGGGATCTCTTTCCCACAGTTGTATGTTTCATTCGCCCATCGCATTTTCAAGGGACAGAGAAATCGGAGTTACACATTTTGCCGACTATCCTCTTAACTTTAATTGTTATACCTAAAAAAATGATTTAAAAGTTGCACATTTTTTTAGAAAGAACCAGTTTCAGAAGGCGGTTTTTTTCTAACGAGTCTAAGTTTAAAATCCGAGCCGCGTAGCGGAGGCGTTTTAATAGCCGAGTTAGAAAATATTTGTCACAAGTGCGAAGGTAATGTATCTAGAGAATGAACTGATATTTACTCATCTTAGGTTGACAGCAATTTGACATATAAACAAAAACTTTTTTCATGGAAAGTGTTATAAATATACCTCACTATTGTTTTCTTCTTTTAACATGATCCGTTCAAATAAGTTGTTCAGTTCAATTTACAATTTGTGTCTGTCCTTTTTACTCGATCACTTGGGGATTGCTTTGAAGGAATTGAACGATTTTCCCCCTTTTCCCCAAGTGCTCATGCTGTAGAGGGGGATCACTTGTTCAATTAGTGTTCACTCCATTTGACTCCATTCATAACCTAACTTAAAGAATGTAAATTGTTGCTTTTTAATCGAATTTACCAATAAACTGTTTTTTTAAATGAATCAGTTCACGTTTGATCACCTTTCTAAGTGAACTTGAGCTGAAAGAGAAATGAACCAGAGTTATAAAAAAACACAACTTATGTTTTACGTTTTTTCTTATACAGGGTGATTTTTATGTATGGAACCAAAGCTATCATGCCCAAATGGCTGGATAAACAAATTTGAATTATTGTGGGATCAAATGGGGCCTTGGTACAAATATTTGAAGATGAAAAATGATTTTTGTTCTCGCTCAAATTTTTGACACGGCAATCATGCAATACATCATTGCAAAGCTAATTTTTAGTACTTTACAACAGTCTATAAAATTATTATTTAAATCATAAAAAATAAATATTGACAAAATTTTGTTATCCAACTTTGGTCTGCCGGAAATTACAAAAATAGCCTTTTTATTATTTTCTTTTCAAAATAAAAATTTTTTCCCTTCAAAAAAGACCTAAAACATTTTTTTAAATAAAATATTTTATTTAAATAAAACAATAAAATGTTTTAGCAGTCAAAAAATGTTTTAAGTCAGAGAAATATCTCAATATTATTATATTTTTTGAGGTTCAGAAACAGTTATATTTATTATGCATTTGAATAGTCACTTTTGACTGAAATTTACGTACTACCAACTTAAAAAAAAATTACCACTTAGTAAAGCACCGAAAGCGGTTCTATTCAGGTTTAATACATGTTGTATAACATAAACATTTTGTTACTTTTTCATTATTTTTAGTCCAATCAAGGTTAGTATTGGTCTTCCAGGGACCGTATCCTCATTTCGGGGATAAAATACCCTATTAATATACGTGTGTATTAATACGTGGTCAAACAAAATACTTGTTACTTATTGGTTGGTTTGAAAAATTTCCATAGAAACATACTGTTTTTTGTACTTTAACTTCTTAACTCAAAACTGCAATTTATTGACTCGTTCTGATCTTGAACTCATCAAGTTGACTTCTTAACTTAGTTTCTTCATATTTAGTGAGTTGGCTAGGAGGATCTTTAAAACTATTTTTCTGGGGATCCTTGAAACAAAAACATACCGGAGAATTTTTCAGGATACAGTATATAAAACTCCATAATTATAATATGAATATTAGGTAATTTTATTGTTAAAATTGAGATAACACAATTTTAGAGCCCGGTATTTTTGCGGCGTTTTTATAAATTTTAAATTAAAATGGGAGTTCTAAAAATTATAATATAAATTCAAGATAAAATTATTATCTCCATGCACAAAGCGCTTGGGCACATTGATATATCGTGCTATGGAAAATCTATTATGAGCAAACATCAACTATATTATTAATTTTGTCATTCATAAAATATCGGAATTGTTATTTTTATCCCTTATTAAATATTGACATAGTTAAGAATTAATGTTACCCTTTGCCTTTTTGAATCATTCTATGCTGCGTGTGTAAAAGAATGATAAGGTTCAATAGGGTCAAGCTCCGATTAAGCTTTTTGTTTAAGTACTTGTCTCACTAGCTCCTGTAGTAAATGACTCAATGATCCTTGTAACCGAGTTTAAGAGGATTATAGACGGTTTGTATTGAATAATATATTACAGAGGTTAATTTTATTTGGGTTGATAAAAAGTAATCTATTGGAAATAAATTTAATTTTTCCACTTTTATACATTCATTTTCAACTTAATGGGTTAATTAAATAAATTATTTTCCCAAATGGTTTCAGACATTAATTAAAAAAAAATACAAGAAAGTGGAGAATTTTTATTTACAATAAGAGCTTGATTTTGCTTTATTATACGAATCTTGCACCATCATCAATTAAAAGCTCGTTAATTTATAACTGATCGGTAGACTTTGTACTTCCTTATTGGAAATTTTCTAAAGTTCATTGCTTTTGGGGTGAAGTATAATTAAAATGATTTATATGAAATTTCAAAGGAGACAAATGATGATAAACGATGATTTGACCTAGTAGTTTATTAATTTTTATAAGTTATATTTAAGGACAATGTTTTTATTGTTCACAAACTAACTTACAAAGGAAGTAGGTAGGTATGTAAATAAAATAAAATTTTTTTAGACGCGAAAAGGAATACTCTGGCATTTTTCTTCAAACAAAACATGAATAGGACTTTGTTTTATAAAAAGATAATAGTAAGTGTATTTGTTAATGTGGTACTAAAATATGTGCCTATTTTTACACAATGACTTTCCATCTTGGAATAAAGTTCCAAATAAATTTATTAGTCAACTAATTCTAAAGTTTGTCCTTCCTCCTTCCGATAACTTATATTTGTATAATAGATAATAGCACTTTTCGTTTTCTGATAAAGTAATCTTCGAGGTAGATATTCGGAAATAGAAAGACCTGCCCTTAGAATCCTATTAATATCATTTATTTATCTTTCTGCTAATGGATCTATTACAGAGTAAACATATATAAATATCAAACCCTTGCTTATATATACTTAGAGTCAATCAATCGAATTATTCTCCCAACTAAAAAACCTCATAGATTTTTTAGATATATCATAGATAAATGATTTTTTTTTATTAATTGTTATTGTACAAGTTGTATATTTTTAAATATAAATTGATTGGCCAACCTGTGTAACGAAAACGGCGTATTTTAAATTAGTTAATGTAATATTTTGAAGAACGCTCGGACACGTTTAGTTTATAAGGAGGGCTATATTTAAAATAGAGCTGACGTAAAATTATGTTTATCCCTGTGCGCTATGAACATGCAGTGGCGGAGTTGCGATTTTGCCGCCGGTAGGTTGATACATTTTCCTGCAGTCATACAGCAAAAAAGAATCTTTTACAGGACTCGGATCATATAAAATATGTATTAAATTTTAAAATATATATCCACCAAATTATGCCGTCGTATGCTATAGACACTTAGCCTACCCTTAAATCCGCCCCTGTGAATATAACTCCTAAAATGTTAAATGGAATCGTAGGGTAAGTAATATCTTCTTGAAAATAACTTCTCGCTCTGAGTAATATACAAAAAACAAAAGCAAAGTCCATGTATTTATATAATATTCAAAATTTAACATCTGCAATTTAACAACTTAAATTTTGAATATCTTTGAAATAAATCGACAGATTTCACATTTTCTGTTAAAACTTAAGAGCATCTTTCTAGACGCTCGGGATAAACTTTTCATTGAAGACAATAACAGGGAATATAGAAAATCGATCCCACTTTTCTGAAGCTTCTTTCCAAATTACTGATAATTAATGCGAATCGCTAGAAGGGTCCCGAGTTTGGGAGTAAAAATTGTAAAAAATCATGAAATCAAGTAAAACGCCTGCCGGTGTATCTCAAGTTTTTTCTGTCAGATTTTCAAATTTCTTTCTGATTTGTAAACTGGATTTTTTAAACTAAAACTGGTCTCCTGATTTTGTAGTGCAATTTTATGCAGAATTAATTATCATGTTAACTGATTTTTCCACATTTCCACATTTTGTAGAATGACTCTAAAACCTGAAAAAAGATATAAAATCATTGTTTGCACTAGCATATTTAGTGGCAGCCAGAAACTGCTATTTTGCCTATTAGGAAATAGTATAATACGCAACGAGCTAGAAAGTGACGAATTTTGTGCGAGTGTGAAAATAGCCGAACGAGGCGCTAGCCGAGTGAGGATATTACACGAGCAACGAAATTCGCTTTCTGCGAGTTGTGTACGCTATTTTTCCGACGACCACGGAGATTTTGCGACCATTATTAATATTTTGTAGTAACAACATAACATAACCTATGTTAACAGCAGCTGACATTGAAGTTATTGATTATTTTTAGTTAAATGTAAATAATTGTAGGTGGCGCTGTTTTGACGGAAGCAACTTATCGAAACGAATAAAAAATGTTCCTATTTTATTTAAAATCTACAGAAAAGTGAATTATATAATGATTTTAATAATAAAATTAGTAATATTGGCGGGGTTAAATATAAATTTTTATTTGAACTATCCTTTTTTTGCAAGTTCAAAAAATCCAAGAGAGGGCTTTCGGAATTCCTTCGCAGCGCCTCTATCGAAAATTACAAGAACTATTTGACAGTTACAACATGGAAACTTAAAGTCACTAGTGTTGAAATGAACGAGTTTCTAAACTACTAATATGAATGACATATACGATTTTCTCATATGGTCGTCGGAAAACACTCTTTAAGTATTGCACAGAATTGACTAAAATTGAGACAATTTTTTTAAGATATAAAATTGTGTAAATCCAAATTTGAAGTTAAAGTGATAAAATCTTTAATTCTAAAAACATACTCGTGTTTATTTATTTTTCAAGACTCTAGATCGTAAAATAAACGATTGGCGTACTCGTAATATATCTAAAGAAACTTGGTTTTGTCAGCACAAAGCATCACTGTGTGGCATTTGTTCCAAGTTAAATTATTGTAGTTGGAGTTATATTCACACTGAAAACCGTTTTAATTCATCATTTTGCACTACCAAAAATATACATTCTTTTGTTTTGTCACCAAATAAATAATAACTAAGTGATTAATTGTAAAATTACTAAAGCGACGAAAATGTACGTTATGTAAATTATACCTCTTATTAAAAACACTTTTCAAAGAATTTATATGATGGATTGACAATAATGTTTGAATGAGATAGCAATTTCCACACTAGATGCTCCTTGAACCTCTTTTTGTACGAGTTTTCTTTACATGCCATCATCGATTACCTACATGTTGTGACACGTTTCTGTAGATATTTTATATTTATTTTAAATTTTTACAGCTAAATAACTCATGTATAAATAAAATATTTATTGTCAAAATATTTAGATAAGGGATGTAAATTAAATCTGGGTCTATACTAGGGTTAAGGTGGTTTTCTGGTAATTTAATACACTTCTCTTGAAATTATGTGATCCCAAAATTCCCTTCACCTAAAATGCCTTTGAATAACTTACATTGTAATGATATTTAGCGTGTTAAAATATATATAAGTGTATAAAATTATGCAATAACTTAATAATCGCTAAAAAAATTTAACCATAGGTAAATGTAATAATAGATATTTTTCATGTTAAAAATTAAAAACAAAATTTGCCATTAATAATGAGTTATGTCCAATTTTAGAGTATAATTATAATTTATTTTGTGTTTATATACATACAATGGTACAATACAGGGTGTTCTGTTCGTGGTTCACCAAACGTCAGGGTTGGAAACTAGAACAAATTTAAACGCAAAAAAGAAAAAATGGGGATCTATCTGTTTTAATTTTGGAGTTACAGAGTTTGGAATTTAAGCTAACCGATTTTTGTCAAATACTTAGTACTAATGATATTTTTTTGAATCCCTACGCACTTGGGTCAGAATGCAATTAGCGTTTTTTGTGATTACCTTTATTGATATCTTTTTGCGTTTAGAAGTTCTGACACACAATGTACAACATTTCTTAGTGGTTGTTCAAAATGTGCAACACTAAACACTTTATTTTCAAAAAAATTTATAATTCTTTCTAAACGCAAAGATAACGGGGCAAAACGTTTTTAGGAATATGAAAATTTCGCAGTTTTATTCAATGACGATTGATAAAAGTGAGCTCTTTGCAAAGTTCACCAAATTATCTTTAGTAATACAGAAGCTATCTCAAAAAATAAAAAAAATAAATGAAGAAAATTTAATACTCTGTATTTCGAAAATCGAGCTTTTTAGCTAAAATGTTTTATCTTCAAATGGATCAAACAACATATTCCTGAAATTAGGGATACATGTTAAAAAACACCCTGTAGATACGTGTATATTCGACTAGAATATGTACATTTGGTTTTTAAAAATTTTATTTTGAACTCAACAATAAGATTTTTTCGGTTGACATGACATCATTACGATGTCATCAATTTTTTTTTAATAGAATTATATGGTTTTTATATCATATAACAATACCTTATTAAGAGTGTTTTACAACGGTACCAAAAAGTTTATACTAGCGCCATCTAGATGTCATTAAAAAATTTATTAAATTTCACCTTAAAGTCTAGTTTAAAGTAACGTCACGTCATGTCAACCGATAATTTTTTTTTTGATTTCTTAATAAAGGTTTTCAAAAACAATGATTTATGATTTTTATGCGTTACATTAAACTAAACTATCGTTTGCGGGAAAATTTAATAATTTTTTTAAATACATCTAGATAGTGCTAATATAAACTATAAACCTTTCGGTACCATTGTAAAACAATCTTAATAAGGTATTGTTTTATGATATAAAAACCATATCAATCTATTTAAAAAAATTGATGACGTCGTAGTAACATCACTTCAGCCGAGAATTTTTTTTGTTGAGTTCAAAATAAAGTTTTTTAAATACAATGCGACACGTCTTTCACCATTTTTAAAAATTCTAAAAAATAAGATAGCTATGATTTTTATGCGTTACTTTAAACTCACCTTGTATAAGTAATACATTTTGGTACCTACAAACAAGTTAGAGCAAGCAAACCCAATTGATGGAAAATCGTTTTTTATATCACGTCTGTGCTAGTGCTTCTCTAATTGCTCTTTGTTGAACACAAACGATTCTTTGAATACAAGTTAAAATTTTTATGGATTTTGTGGATGCATAAAAGGTCAAGAATTAAATTTAATCCATTGTTTCAAGCCAACGTTTCGAAACTTTATTGTTTCATCTTCAGGGCAAAAAACTAAGTGTTCAAATTAGTTTCTTTTGCACTTGAAAATTTTACACAAATTACAGTTTTTACTGTCAACACTTTTGGCGATAACCACATTTTTTTGGCCTGAAGATGAAACAATAAAGTTTCGAAAGTGTGTGGTTGTGTCACAGTGTACAATGTCATTGACGTACATTAGATACGTAGCGGTCCTAATCTAAAACCTTGGGGTACACCACTTCTTATATCCAAATCAAAAGATAAATTATTTTTAAAGAAAGTTATTGGTGACGACTTATCATATACAACATAAATAGTTCTAGAGATTCATTTGTTGATTTGTTAATCCGAAATATTTGAGTTTATTGATAAGAATATCATGAATCACGCAGCTTTTAACAAGTCATAAATAAAACTTAGGTAGAAATCTAAAGCCAAATTGACAGTTTATTAAGATATAATTTTCCTCATTTTGAGAATCCGTTCATTTAAGAATGCTTCAATTAATTTTACCAGAATTGGTATTACCGACATTGGTCTACTCAACCTGGATCTGCTTGGTTTACTTTTTCTCTTGGTTGGAGTAGAGTTTTACGCCAAATAAAATAAATCTTTTATGATGGGGCAGATTTGTACGCTGACCATTTTCACCACAAAAAAGGGTAGGAACGCATATTTCTACCCTAACAAGCGGGAGCAGAACTGTACGCGAATTTAGAAAAAACATAAAGGAATACCCACTTTCCTGAAAATTATCGAAAGTTTTTTTGATAGTAATTTTTTCATGTATGAAGGTACATATTACCAACAAGCTTTTGGCTGCCCGATGGGAGCTCCAATTAGCCCCATTTTCGCAAACCTAGTTATGCATGTTGTTATTAGAAAAGCCATAAACAATTTGGACTTTGATATTGAATTTTTTGTTAATGTGGATGATTGCTTAACAATTATTCCTGATAATAAAATTAACCATCTATTACATACTTTTGATTTATTTGTAATAATATACAACGAATTCAAAAAAGACTGAAACTGCCACTGTGCAACCAAACATAATCTGTAGTGATTTTAGACTTGCTAAGTTGGTGTACTTGTTAATTTTCATTCAAATTCAAATCTGAGCTGTCACTTTAACCAAAGCGTCTCTCAAGAATTAATCTTTGGGTATTTTTTTCAAGTTATTTCTCAGTGTATTGCAAATTTTATAAAACACAGTTTTTTTTCAAAACTAAAATGAGTGCAGTTAAAATATTCGCGATTTTTTTTTCAGCGGAGCACAATGCTTTCATTTCAGTATAGCCAACTGTAGGACACTTAGGTTTCCTACCTTGCAATGTCAGTGGTTTCAATCTTATTTGAATTCACTATACAATTTACTTTTGAAGTTCGAAAAAACAATAAACTACCATTTCTGGAAATAATGTTGATTAATAATAATCAAAAACTCGTTTTTGACTTATGTATATTCGAAACCAACTGACACCACAAGGTTACTAAATTTCTATTCATCCCATCCGTTAATACAAAAAATTAACATTGTCAAACAAGAATATAAGAAAATTCTTGTCCTTGGTGATACTCAATTCCATGAAAAAAACAAGAATTTAATTATACAAAAATTACAGGATAACAATTATCCCAATAAGTTAATAAACGGATTAATGTTTAAATACAACCCACTTGACAATCTAACAATTCGGACTATGACTCCGACACAAGTCAATACTATAAAATTCCATACATAGAGGGGTTATCCCAAAAAATACGGAAAATTATCCAACCTTATATATGTATAAAAGAAGTTGTAAAGATTGTCCATTGTTCTACATTGGACAAACTAAACAATATGTGAAAAAACATTTATACCAACATCAAAACGATTGCAAGAAAACTAATTAAAGTATATCAGAGAAAACTGCCTTATCAACACATCACATGGAACTAGGTTTCGATTTAAAAAAACTATTAATTTTGGACACTGAGCTGGATTGACTAAAATTTACTATTATTTAATTAGATTACACTGAGGTAGAAATTCTATACAAATATTATTCTGTGGTAATAATTTTGTTATAACCTTGTCAATCACATGATCGAAGTCAATTGCTTTTTAACCAATAATTTAAGCACGAGGTTCCTAAAGAAATTAATATTAAAACTACTAATTAAATGTGTTACGGTCCTACTAAAATCATCTTATTCCGTCTAATATTTTGTTTTACGTATTCCGATTTTGGAAAAAATATTAGTAGACATGGTACTTCAAATCACAAAAATATTGATATTCCCATAGTCCATGGGTGTTACCCTAATTTTGATGTTAAATAAATATTGTAGTAGAAATAATATACAAGGTGTCCCGTTATTCGACCGACAACGTTTAACTGAAGATTCCTCACCTAAAAATAAGTCGATATGTCCCTACTTATCTATTACCAAAAGTGAACCCCTGAGGAGTTATAAGCTTTTGAAGTTGGACTAAAAAAATACATTTTTCTTTATTGCGTCCAAACCAATGAAGATTTTATGACGAAATTTGGTGTACTTGAGTTTTTATAAGAAACGCGCACTTTGTAAAAATAGACAAAATTTTACATCTGCAAAGGGTTTAAATTGAAGAGGATGGGCATAAACCTCCTTATAAGTTTTTAGTCTCTTAAGATATTAACATTAAAGTTACCAATTCCCATTTAATCATTCAATTGTAAGATTTTTTGTCTCTTATGTCTTCCAAATAAATTATGCCGTTCCTGCGAAAAACTTAAAAAAGAAATTCGGTGAAAGACTAATTTAATTAATAACTTCACATTATGTAAGTGAAGTTGCATAAACTTAAATTTTAATTTTTTGGAGAATATCTAATGTATTGTTAAAGTTTACCAGTTTAAACGCTATTAATTTAAAATAAAACAAATGAAGAAGAAATAATTTAACAGTTTTATTAAAAAAACTATTGTAATAAATTAAGTGCATGTTCAACGCCATCTGAACGAATATAAGAATTAATACGGCGCAAAAATGAAAATCGAATAGATTCAAAGACGTTTGGGATTTCACGTATCTCATTAGTTGCGTTGACGATTCGTACCCAAAGATCTTCTCTGCTTTCGACTGAAGTACTGTAAACTTTATCTTTTAAACGACCCCAAAAAGAAAAATCTAGAGGATTTAGATCCGGTGATCGCGGTAGCCAAGTGACTGGAGCATCAGCACCCCGAACAATCCATCGGCGAGGAAATGTTTCATTTAAATAATTTCTCACATTTATTGAAAATTGAGGGGGGAGCTCCGTCTTGCATAAACCATATCTGTGCTCTGATGGCATGAGGTCCTTCTTCTAGTAGTCCAGTACGATTATTTCTTAGAAAATCTAAATACGACACACCATTCAGTCTTGGTGGTAATTCAAATGGCCCTATAATATGATTGTCGATTATACCTGCCCACAGGTTAATGGAAAACTGCCTTTGATAATTGGCTACAATTTTCTCATGGGGATTTTCATCCGACCAGCTATGCAAATTATGCAAATTAATCATTCCGCTTCTTGAGAAGCAAGATTCGTCAGTAAACAAAATTATTCTGGCCATATTTGGATTTTGGTCGTATTTGCGTTTGAACCATTGGCAGAATAACAATCTATTGTTCAAATCAATCGGCAGCAATTCTTGAACTTTGCGAAAGTGGTATGGATGAAGTAACTGTTCTTGAAGTGTTCTGTGTACGGCATTTTTTTGAATTTGTAATTGCGTAGAAATCTCTCTTACACTTAGTCTGCGATTCTCCTCCACATATCCCAATATTTGTTCTTCTGCCTCTACTGTTCTTATTGTTCGTAGGCGCCCTACATTTCTACTATCAGTTTCCAGTTTACCATATTCACGCAAACGACGATCTACGTTAGCAAATGTTGTATGATGAGGAGTTTGACGATTTGGATACTTCTCAGCATATCTTCTAGCAGCAGCTCTACCATTACTGTGACATTCACCGAATACTAGGTGCATGTCGGCATATTCATTAAATAAACAGATTGCATCCATTTTATAAGTAATTTTTATAAATTGAAATTTACTGTATTACCTATTATGACATCAATCTTGTTACAATGGTTTTGGTTTCAAAGGGCGAATTAATATTGAAACAATAGGAAAACGTACTTTGTGTTGCCTATCTTTGCTGTTTTACACTAGTTTTATTTCTCTCATTTTCTGCAAGAATGGCATAATTTATTTGGAAGACATAAGAGACAAAAAATCTTACAATTGAATGATTAAATGGGAATTGGTAACTTTAATGTTAATATCTTAAGAGACTAAAAACTTATAATGAAGTTTATACCCATCCTCTTCCATTTAAACCCTTTGCAGATGTTAAATTTTGTCTAATTTTTTACAAAGTGCGCGTTTCTTATAAAAATTCAAGTACACCAAATTTCGTCATAAAATCTTCATTGGTTTGGACGCAATATAGAAAAATGTATTTTTTTTTAGTTCAACTTCAAAAGCTTATAACTCCTCAGGGGTCCCATTTTGGTAATAGATAAATAGGGTCATATCGACTAATTTTGAGGTGACAAATCTTCAGTTAAGCGTTGTTGGTCGAATAACGGGACACCTTGTATATCTTAATAATTACAAAATTTTAATTTTTTTAATAATTTGTAAAATGTCTTGTTTTTAATGTTTTTTGTTTTTAAAATAAGAAAAAAAGTATCTTGTATATAATAATAATATGTCTAGCTTATACGTTTTTCTATTCTTTGTGGTCCTGAAGAAGGGAGGAAACAACTCCCGAAACGTCGACTCTATGAAATAAAGTGTTTATTTGAAAATTTTTTGAAAGTTCGAAGAAGGCTTTTATTTATCCTTAATATAAACAATAAGTAGGAACGGGATCCCACATCTTAAACATATTTACATTGTAAAAACTTTTGCCTTGCATTTTCCATTAGTGCAACGCCAATAAAATTCACTGGATTTTAGAACCTTATCTTTAAAAAAATTAAAATTGTTAACTTATAACAAATCTTTGCCGCGATAACTTTGTATAACTTGTATCCAAGATTTGTAACTAAACATATGACTTATAAAGAACTTGATTAAAATTGAATGAAAGCTGTAAGCGTTTTTAGAAAAACGCGAGTAAATTAAGAATTTTTTCTACATGCTAATTATTTACCGTGATCCATGTAATTAAGAATTTTTCTACTTGCTACCTACCCTTAACAAGCAGCGTACACATCTGCTCCATATTTATTCAACCATCTTACGGTTAGCGTACATTTCTGTTCTCAACCTAAGACAAGGTTGGGTTGATTTTTCAAAAATGCAAATCTACCCCAATCACTTTTTAAGTAATTACTTTTAAGGTTTATTTTATACACGGTCTTCAAAAATAGTTGATACTGTTGACATTGCATGGTAGGAAACCTAAGTTTCCCACAGTTGGCTATACTGAAAGGAATAAGTTGTGCTCCGGTGAAAATACCATCGCGAATATTTTAACTGCATTAATGTTAGTTTAAAAAAAATGTTTTTTTATTAAATTTGCACTGAGAAATACATAAGTAAGTTGAAAAAATAAACCCCGCTTCCAATTACGATAATTGTAAAAAATGGGGAACAATTTTGCTTGACTTAGGTCATTTGGCTTACCTAAGTTATTTGAGTTTTTCATTTACGTAGGCGATTTAAAATTTTGTCAGCTGCCAAATAATTTTTTTTATAAATAACATAAAATTCAATTTCGTTTAATTTTTTTTTGTTATTATACAATTTGACGAATTATTATTTAAAACTGTTATTTCAAAATCTAGAATCTGCTTTTGTCATTACAGACACCTGAAAGAATATTACTTTAGTGAGCTTTGTTGTAAATCCGAGACAAGGATTTTTTAAAATTCCAACCGTTGATCACAGAACCCTTTCGTCAGAGATGACTCTTGATCCCTATTGTTGCGTAATTTTTCATGAAACTATGTCTGAAAAGATATAACGTGTAGATTAAAAAAATCTTTATATTCACCAACCAGCAACATGTTAGTAGTGCCACATATGCTAAATTAATATCTCAAAAACATTAAATTATTTGTTAGGAGTATAAATTATGGTAAATAAATATAGTTTTGCTAAAAAATACGATTATTATATTATAAATTTGACTACATTATATTATTTTTATAATTAAACCCATATTATTCAGGTCATTAGAGATTTTAATTGCAATTTATTCCAAATAACATGCGGTGAGTCAAATCGATTACATTCATGAGATATTTTAACACTCATTACCATGATGTCTATCAATTTTATGTCGCCTCGCAAGGTTAAATCGATATTTTATCCTTCTTCTGAACTATTTTAGTTTCAATTCACAAACATTTTACCTTCAAAGCACCCCGCTCACGTAATGATTGATGTTATATTTATTTTGGGAACTTTTAAACTAGCGAAAAGGATATTAGAAAACTTCTCTGCAATTAATGTATAATCATTTATACTCTACAGTTAACGTGAGTATAATGATTATGAGGTAAACATTTAAAATTTCGTATCATCAAGTTTTTTAATAAAGTTTTAATTAAATGATTAGAACATAATCAATGTTAATAAATCAACAACACTCGAATTAAAGTAATGATGATAAAGTTTTAGACATTGGAAAAACATTTATGTTTAGAAAGTTCGTTTCCTAATTTAAAAATGCTCTTTTGAGATCAAATGTGTTATTTCGCTTTCTGCAGACCTCGAAACATTTGAATTATTCTTCAAAAGTTAATTTGTAAATAGACTTAAATTTTCCTTCTTGGTCATTGTTTGGAGGTAGCAAGTTTTTATCAGTATAATTTATTGAATCTTAAGTGCGTTGATGTCAATTTATTCACGAGGAAATTGACATACTTTACAGTGATTTGTACGGAATTTACACTTACTAGGTTAGTATACCCGTTGAATTCTTTTAAATTTAAATCATAGATAAATTTAAATTTGATGTGTCATTTTAAGCAAAGCTTGTCTCAGCAGTTTTTCTATGGGTAATTTTGAAGAATTATTTCTCAATCTCTTGTAAATTTTATGTAATTTAATTTTTTTAAAACTAAAATCAGTTGAAACTTTAAAATTTGCGCTCTGGGGGTTAATTTCGAGTCGTTCGAAGTTTATTCGCAACGATCTTATGTCAAAAGTTCAAATGAAAAGTAAATAGTGATTTTTCATGCAGTCGAAAATTCGAACTTTCCGATAAAAAATTGCGAGTGGGTGGGAATATATGGTAATAGTATATTGTTTTATTAGGAGTAAAAGAAGTACTTTTTGTGGCAAGCATGTAGATTTGCGGGACGAGCTCTGCGAGTCCAGTGGATACATGCGAGCCACAAAAAGTTCTTTTACTCTGAATAAACGCTGAATGCTAGTGTATATTGGGTTACCTAAAATGCGTTTCTACTCCGCCTTTCTAATTCTTGTCAATGCAAAGTATACCGGATTGTAACCGATTTACTTCGGAAATGCACGAACATGACCATAGATTCAAGGAACATAATAATGACTTGTTAAAGCTTGGCAAACGTCACATATGGCTGTACTTTTATGACGTTTGAAGAAAAAACTGTTTTTGCATATTGATTTTTTTGTTTGTTATTTTAGGTATCAATCCAAGTTTTTCATTTTCAGGTTAAAGTACTTGGATATTATTTCATAATAAATTTGTTCTTCATTGTATCTAAAGGTTTTAAGTTACCACACTTGTATTTTCTAATCTCTTAGTTTTTGTTGGTTTCCTTTCAATTTTTTTTGTGGTAGTAGGAGTGGTACTATTTGCATCAGACATGTGGTCTTTCTCAGTGAGTTTCCAGAAATGAAGATATATTTCGATCATAAAATTCAATTGCGTTTAAATCCATTAATAATGCTCGAGTTTGTGGATGTCCTACAACAGCGGCTATAATAGTTAAGAGTTTTGTCTTCGGTTCAGGTTAACCTGTTAACATTTGACTACGCATAAGGGTTGTACTTTTCATTTATGAATTAGATTTATATTTTGCCATGTCTAAAAAGATATAAATAATTAATTGCTATAAAAGTATAATAAATAAAATATAAGTTTAACTTTCTCCATTGTCCCTATTTTTTTCTTACACTTGGTATAGTCTTTAGGGAATTGGTTAATTCTTCCCATAATTGCTGGCCTTGAAGGTAAAATCTTTACTAAACTCTTCAATTCGGGATACGGGATGATTTATTCGAATGCAATCAGGTGTTCCTTCTAATACTCGTTCTCATAGGAATTAAACTGAATTTTGATTATTACTAATAGGGTTTTCGGGTTTACTGCACTCGGTGCGCACTTGTATTGCCCCAGTTTATCATCCAGGGCACCTCCAACTCAGTGCACGTTATAAGCCGAACCAGTGCAGAGTTTATCATAACCTAACCTGCGACAAAGTCTAAAAAAATGAATTTACGAATATGGACTATCCAAGGAATATTACAAATAATCAAATTTAAACATTATATCGGTGACATTTTTAATTTTTGGGACTTTCTTAAAAATGTTCTCAGTGTAAATAAAAATTTCATCTGCATCCAATGAAAACAATAATAAAATATTTGGAAACATTTCCATTTTTGTAATTTTTTTTTCAATTTTTGAGCTTTGTTATAATCGTTATTATCTTGGAATAAGTCCGCCATCCGCCATATTTGCACTGAAACCAGCTCGAGCTTTTGGAGCCGGTGCGAGAAAAGCTGCACTCAGAGCATTCCTAGTGCACATTTCGCTTTAAGTCGAACACTCTGCACTGAGAAAATGCGAGCTGAAACTTTAAGCCGAACACCCGAAACGCACTAAGTGCAACGTAGTGCAGGCCAGTGCAAGTAAGCCGAAAACGTAATAAGTATTAGCAATCTAACTTTACTTCCATACATACGAACAAGTTCGATTGAGTTCAAAAATACATCACCTAGTTTTTTCCCTATCTTAATTCCTTTAAAAGCCTCAGGGATATTTTGGAAAATGCAATTCTTCATAAAACGATCAAAATTCTGATGAATCCGATGTTAGCCAACAAACTTTTGAAATCTGTGTCCAAAAGATATCCTGATATTAAAAAAAAAAACAATAGTTATTTGACAAAATAATGATATACCTTTCAATTCTTGTATTTTTTATGAATAAGTAGGAAATTCCTAAATTATGCTTTAATTTTTTCAGCCCAAATACATTTCTTTATACGAGAAATTATTTTAGAATTACTATACATATGTATACAGGATGATAATAAAGTTGGAACATAGTTCGTAACAGCCGTATTTAATTTTTTTGAGAAAAACGCTCGGACAGGCTAGTTTTGGTATAAAAAAATATTAATTACGTCACTGGTGATTTATCAATGACGTCGTAAAATTTTTGAATAAAATTTTTTTAACGTAAACTTAAATTGTAATATTAAATTTGAAAGATTTGAATATTGTATAAGGTTTATTTTAACTAATTTTAATAAATGGTAAATGGTAAATTGGAAATTTTATTTTTTGTAAATTTTCTCACCTTTAAATAGACTCAAAAACTTTTTTGGTGCCTCCGTGGGCGGCTGCAAAAGTAGTTTGACAGCTTAGGCATTTAAGTCTTAAGAAGATACTTGGCGAAATGTTTAAAAAGCGTACTTTTCGCTAGTAAACATTGTTTTTTTTTTAAATTGATGTAATATTAAAACAAATAACCATCTTCAACAAGTATTTTGAAGAATTTGACTTTAATAAACAATACTGTCTAGGTAAGGTTAAGCACATGTTTCTTGGTTATATTAATTGTTTTTACAACGTCTTGATTTAATGATTACATTCTTAATTGTTGATGTGTTTGTAAATTTTAATATAATTTTTAGTTCTGAAGAAGGACTTAACAAAGTTCGATTAAAATAATTGTTTGGTGTTGCCAAAAAAGTTTGTTATATAAAACTAATCCATGAACACCTCATTTATCAGTTTAAAGTTTGATGTAATGTTCAAACCAAACCATTTTCAATGAATATTTTAAGATTTTTGACTCAAAGAAACAATACTAACTAGGTAAGGTTGAGCACATATTTTAATTTTTAATTTTTAATTTTGTTATATTATTGTCGTTACAACGTCTGAATTAATGATTACTTTGTCATTGTTGATATCTTTGTTAATTGTAATATCTTTTTAGCTCTGAAGATGGACTCAATAAAAGTTCGAAACCGGTCAGCAGACAGTACATGTTTTCTTTTTAAAAACCAAGTCCTAATTCCCAAAAAAACTTTCACTTACAATAATTCACTAGAGGACGTACTTAAAATTTATAAAATTGTTTTTTGGGCATTTGTAATCAAAAATTTAACAAAAACGATGCCTAGTTCCAATCAAATTGAATTTAGTTTTCATATAGAATTTTTGTTTTTCATGTACAGTCTATGATAGGGGCGTACTTTATGAACAATTATTAAAAAATGCGTTTTTATTTTTATTCATAAAGTACGCCACTATCATGACTCTACATGTGACATGAATATCTACTAAAAACGATTAAAAAAAGTGGGTGTTTCCATTTAAAAAAATCGATGATGACGTAATTGCTAAATCACCAGTGATGTTTTAAATACTAAAATTGACCTGTCGAATTATGTGCCAAATTTTATCATCACCCTGTATTTAAATACTATTTATTATTGGGAATTTTAACTACGAATAGATGGCGCTATAAATAGAGGTACTTGTCATTGTCAAAAATTGTGTTTAAAATGCATACTTGTACCTTATAAGTACGTATTTAACAAAACACAAATAGATTTATCATTTAAGGCTTCCGTAAATCTCAAAAAACATGTACCAATACGTTAAATGAAAAACATAAATACCGAATATCGAAGTTCATATTTTGCCACCAGACGGCGAGCGGAATCTAAAAATTCCCAATAAAATATTAAATTTATTTATTAATTACTATTCAGAAATATAAGTTTTAAAAAATTATAGTTTCTCTACTTTTTCGATTGAGTTCGAAAATACATCACCTGGTTTTTTAGCCCCAGACCAATGCCTTCATTTTGTTGTCTCATTTTCAAAATGGAATACTAATCAATAGAACACGGTTTTATAATTTACAATCGTGTTTAGAATAATTTAGGGAAGCATTCCCAGAGTTTCCGTTAGTTTATGAAAAATTTAAGATACACAAGTTTTGAATATACGTAGATTCGAGAATAAAACTGCATTTGTAAAAGCAAAAGAACTCTGGCTCCTAAAAAATTGACCGATAACGTTTAAGGGGTCACAATGCTCAGCCCAATCAGTGGACTATCGAACAAGTTGGGCAAAACAATTGTTGTCCCATGGAACTTGCTACACAGCACTGAAAAAACTTCATAATATTCATGTATTTAAAGTGAGCATAATGCAAGATCTGTTACCACCTGATTATGAATGAATATTAGAATATTGCCAATGGTGTAGTAATACCAATTTGAATACTGATAGACCTAATTGATGTATCTCTTTTTCTGTTGAAATGTTGTTTCACTTATCAGGTTATGTGAATACCTAAAATTTTAGTCTATACGAAATCCACATATATTTTTCCGAGAAAAATGTTGTGTTGGTGGTTTTGTCACGACGAAAAGCAATAGAACTATTATTTTTTCAAGACACATTTAGTGATGCTATATTGTATTAAAAAATAAAATTAAAAAAATTAAACTTTTGAAAAAAATTAAAGGTCTCCATTTTATTAACCCTAAAAATTCTTTTGAATATAGTAAATATCATTCTAAAACTAACTATTTTTTTAGATTTCTTAAAAGGTTATAACAATTTGAACTGTAATCGAAAAAAGAATCCTCTTTCTAAATAGGGGGTGGCACAACTATCATGCCATTTGAAAAAATAAAGATATTTGCAAAAAACGGTCCAATGAATTTCATAATTTCATAATTTTCAATTTATTTTACCTAGTTAAATTATTTAAGAGTAGTTTTAATAGATTTTGTTTAAAAAATTAAAGACCGGAAAAATAAGCTTAAAAAATTAAAAAAGGCATCTAAAAAGGCACAAAATTTTGCTTAAAAGGGCATTTAAAAGGCATCAAAATCTAAAAAAAGGCATATAAAAGGCATATAAAAGGAACCAAAATTTAAAAAAGCTTACAATATGAAAAAATAAATAGGAAATAATTCTAGTTTGAATAAATTATTAATTATTGTTTTCTGAAAACTAATGATATACATTATCAAAATACCCTATCTTTCCGCCAGGGTTTTACTTTCCCACACGCATTTTTGGACCAATCAGAAAGCTGCATTTCAACTCCTACACAGTATTTTAGTTAACCTTGCAATATAGAGGTGGCGCTACGTGTAAAGACATGTCAGAAATACGAAAAATAACCTTATCAAATTTTCGTAAAATAAAAAAGTAATGGAAAAAGTATAGTATTCTACTCGCGGGAAAATAGCCATTATTCACTCAGACGTCAGACCTCTTACGTAATTTCGGTCTTCGTGAATAATGGCTAACATTTCTCGCTCGTTGAATAATATACTATTATTTGATAATTGAACACAAAATTTACATAAGAGAAACAGTTTTTATAATACAAGAACAAGAAAGAAAAAGAATAGCAGTAAGAAAAGAACGGCAAATGGAACAGAACTATTCTTTGTTGAATCAGTTAATAATTATGTACTGTTCAAGAAGTTAAATTCTTCTTTTGTCGCTTGAAATATTCTTATATGCTGAAAAATTTCTTTCAACATCTACGCTAGTTATTGGCGCATATTTAAAGGAATCTATTCGAATATTAATTTCAAAGTCATCTACTCTTAGAATAATAATTATTTTAGTAACAACAAAACAAATTTTTTAATAAAATATTCAAAAATAGCACAAATACGCATAAAAATTAAAAATAGGCACTAAATAAGCATGAAAATTAAAAATAAGCGCAAAACATAAAAATAGGCATTAAAAAAATCGTCAAATAATAGAGTTTTTTTTAAATTCATGCAATTATACAAGAAAAAAATTAATGCTTACAATATTGGAAAAAATATTAATTCTTAAAATCCGCTCTCTAATTATAACTATGGTTATCATACTGCATTTTCATGGAGATTGACAAAATTCTTGACAATACTAACAAAATCACTTCTGGCAGAATTGTCATTAGTTAAAATAACATCGGTGCCGGATTCAGTCTCATCACATGTCATTTCAAAATATTAATTTGAAAAATCCTTATTTCTTAATAATTTTGAACTGTTTCAATTAAATATTATTTAGGTACTTGACAATTTAGCGAGAGCTTATTTGACAGTTTGGGACACTCTGTATAGTCAATTTTATAAAACCTCTCGATTCTCGCTAATTTATAAAAAACCTACTAAAAATACCATAAAAAAGTATGATCGAATGGAATGCAGAATCGAATGTTTTAATTCTAGCAAATAAAAAACAATATTTTACTTGTTGTTTTTAATAGCTAATAAAAGCCTATCGCGTGTAACACCTAGACCATTAAAAGAAATTTAATAGAGAAGTATATAGGTTATTTTATTTCTAGATATACAGTATTTGAAAAAAGTAGAGCAACTTTTATTTTTTGAAAATTATAATAAATTAATATTAAATAAATAAATTTAATTGCATAATAAATAGTATTTAAATTATAGTAATTCTGAAATAATTTCCTCAATGAAAATAAGAAATGCTTCTGTTATAAAAAAATTAAATATTTGCATTGGAAAAAAATAGAGGAACATTTAAGAATTTTCTATTTATTCATAAAAAAATATAGAAATTAAAAGGTAAATGATTATTTTGTCAAATAATTATTGTTTTTTAAAACATCAGGGTAGGATATCTTTGGGCATACATTTCAAAATATTGTTAGTTGGATCCATTTTATTTCAAGAATTTTTATGCGCTGTAAATAATTCATCAAAATTTTGATCGTTTTATGAGACGTTACATTTTCAAAATCATGCCTAACCCACAACATTATCAAACACGTTACACCAATTTTAAAATTTTATTAATTTTTACCTCATATTACCATAACTTCATAAAGAGTCTAAAAAATACAAATTTGTAGGAAATTGTTTGTTCGAAATAATATTTACAATCCAAATCAAATTCTTCGGGTTTATAAACGGGATATCCTTTTTTGTCATAAAATAGCATTGCCGAACACAGAGAAATACGCTATTTTAAAATGTGCAAAGAAATCACACTAATGCTACTTAAAGAAACAATAGTTGGTTGCTCCAGCAACAAAATGGAGAAAGGTGTAGAAAAATTAAAAATGCCAAAATATGCACTGAAATTAACTGAAAAAGTTTTGTTTTTAAGTTCATTATGTAACTCTTTAAATTAAAAATTTGCAGATATTATGCATTACTTTTGTTACACCCTCCATATGTTAAATTAAATCTTATTTATCAAAATTGCTCTATTTTTTTCCAGCCCAATTAGGTATATAATTATTACACAATTCACAATATACAATACATGCATATTTAACATTAATTTAATAAAATACTTAAAAAATAATAGATATTGAAAAATAATGATAATTTTACGATATTAAGTTTATTTCTTACAAATTATTGTAATATGTATTGTATTATGATAATTAAAAAAAAAATGTTGCTCTATTTGTTTCCAATACTATATGTACTCGTATAGTTCTTAAGAAATATGTTTTAAGAATAGTCTATGTGCAAAACAAGATCGTTTAGTGTCGAACCTAATCTAAAAGTGCTTGTGGCAACAATAGTATTACGAGAAAATGAATTTTTCAAAAAAGTAACGTTTAATAAAACCCTTGTTATAAATGAGTTGGCGTAGGTTAAATTATGCAGTTTTATGATAATTTATAAAAAAAAGTGTGAATCGATTATTAATTTTGCAAGTTGTTATTCAAATCATTACTACATCTTTTATTTTTTAAAGAATGAAAAACATAATTTGTGCTTTAATGGTGACAAGATCTTGCAGATTTGTTCCAACTTTTCTACGTGGACTGCATATATTTTCTTTGAACATTTAAATTTATTGAAACAATCAATACGAATTTTATAAAGAAGGGAAAGCAGCAGTTTTTTAAAATTACTACTAGGAATTGTAACAAATTAAGGAAATAAATAAAATGCTTTTAAAATATGTAAATATTTTTTTTTAATTAATTAAATAAATTAGGTACAAAGATTTATTTAATTTTTAAAATACTCTATACTTCTAGCTTCAAAGCTAATGCACTTCCGGTATTTAGGACATTGTCATGCTTTTAAAATTATTTTCAAAATATAATGTTTTAAAATATTATTATCAGAAAAACTAATATATTTTCTATTATAAAACTGAAAGGTTTAAAAATGAGTTGTTTATAAACATTAGGTTCACTTCATAGACGATTTGCGACCCTGTATAAATAACAGATGTCGTGAAATCACTCCTGGAATTATTCAGAAAGTGCGAAGAGAGACATAAATTTGATTTTATTGATATATGGAGGCTCAGCCATTTGGAACGTTTATGGCGAATAAAATTTAAGCAATTCTTTTATTTTTTACAATTTATTTTCACACATAATTTCCACTAAAATAAGTTTTTCTTTATAATTTTACATTTTTGTTGAGTATTAAAATTTTATGATTTATGAATCAAATTTTTACATTAAGTAAGTGTTTTCTTAGATTTATTGAAAACTGTATTTCTTAAATTTGTATAATATTATGTGGATACTTGTTTAATAATTAGGCTATAAATATTATAAAACGAACACTATTTTTTTCTAAAAATGATTTAAGATCTTAGCTTTTATTTTTTAAAACGTATATCATGTTATAAGATTTATCAATAAATGGTATGTAAAATAAGGGCCTGGGAAACAAAAGATTTATGTATGCATGATATATCAGAAACATGTGGGGTCAGAAAAATGCTGTTTCTATTTTAATATATTTATTTTTTCAACATAACTTATAGTTTTATTTATTTTACCGAATACTAAATTAAATTTATTCATTTTATTAATATTTACTATACAGGGTGAGTTTAAAGTAACGCATAAAATATTAGTTAGTATTATAAAAAAAAACACTAAAATATCTGTCGAATTATTATTGAAAAACTTTATTTTGAACGTAAACTAATCGATTGATATGATGTCCCTCTGATGTCATCATTTTTTTTTAAATGGGTTAATATGACTTTTAAAGCAGAGAAATTATATGATAAAATAATATACCTTATGAAAATTGTTTTGCAACTGTACCAAAAGGTTTATAGTTGCATCCTCTAGGTGTATTTAATACATGATTAAATATCACCTCAAAGCATAGTTTAGTTTTATCTAGTTTAAAATAAAGTTTTTCAATAACACTTCTTTTACTGTTCTTAAAAATTCAAGTAATAAGGTAGTTATGAATTTTATGCTTGACTCTAAACTCACCCTGTATATTTTAAATTAAAAAGTCGTAAATAGTTAAACATTTATCATGTATAAATATACAATAAATTATTTTATTATATTCCCTGTTTTATATTTAAAATAAAATATGATAGATAGTAATTATTATTAATAAGCTGTTAAATTATTAATTACAAAACGCAGCCAGTAGAGAATAAAATGAATAAATTAAATTCTCAATGGTGACCACAAATTGGAAAGTTAGCAATGTAGAATTATTGCATGACTAAATACGTTAACAAGAATCGTGTACTAAAACATACCGGATATAAACGGAAATAAGGGAAACCTAATTTTATTTTATTTAAAATAAGGTAACGAAATTTGGTATATTTAACTGAAAGTGGTTTTAATTTTTTTAATTCAAATCCTTTTTTGTTATTACTTAAATCTTATTGTAGAATCAGGTATTTTTATCGATTTAAGGTGAAATAAGAATGAAAACAAGTATACTCATGGTTTTATTGAATTTGTGATGTTGGACAACCAATTTTGAGGACATGCATAATTAGAATTCATAGATATTTTTTTATTAAATTTAAATAGATAACGCTAAAATATAGCAAAAATATAATTTAATAATTTACTTCTTTAAAATGAAAATTTCAAATTTGACTGAAAAATGTTTTTAATTTAAAAAATCGTGTTTTAAGAAATTGATTTATATAAAATTTCGCTATATCTTCATGATTTTTCCCAAACTCAGCGTTATAGCTTAATGTTATTGTCGGAAAAAATTCTGTTGATCAATCAATGCTTCTATGAAGTTTGGTAAAAGACGCTTAACAAAAATTATAGCAAATTTCTTTGTTTTTATTTTATAACATACTTTTATTTAATTTTTATTTTTTTCAATCACAAAAGACAAAACACCTTACTCGTCCTCAGATTTCTAAATTATTCAAATTTTTCAACTATTAATTTATCGTCTCTATCAATTTTAGCATTTAACATTCAATCTTCTGTTTTGGTATCTAGGTACAATATATTTACCTAAGACTTTTGTAAACATATTTAACCATATCAAAATAAGCTCTGTTTTGTTTCTGTTTACGTTAATGTTAGTGTTGTACATGGTCAATATTTAATTGCGACAATTCACCTCACCAAATTTATAGCCGAAAAGTACTTACATAAACCTATATATCTTCTACATATATTAAACTAAAACTGTGAAATTTGTCTATAGTTTAAAGCCTGTTTTTAGCGGTCGTGATGAAAATTTTAGAGACGTCGTTAACGTTAAACACGTGATTAAAAAATATTTCTTCATAAGAAATATTTCTTTAAAGACGTGATTAACTTTAACGACGTCTCTAAATTTTTTATCACGGTCGCTGAATACAGGTTAAGTCTCTAAACAAAATACTAAAATAATGAAAAAATCTTATATTCCTTGGTGTGTACTTTCAGTCTGTCTTATATTCCTTTGAGACGATGTTATGATATTTTTAATAAGATATATCGACGAATATTTAGCAACAGGTCAGAAAACACGACCCATAAAACCTTATTAAAAATAATATCCTGTTTACTAGTAATGATTTCTCATGTGACGTTACACTCAAATTATAACAATGGTAATCGGGATAAACAGTTATTAGTTGCTAATTAATAAAGGTTTAATGAGTGCAAATTTATGCATTTTAAATGAGTTTATGTTTCACTAATTAAACGTGCATTTCAAATTTAGATTAGGATGTATAATTAAAATAAGCATTAAAATGTGCATAACGATGCAGTAGTATAAATAAATGTTGGTTTATTTTAATTTTACCTGAATAAACACAAAAGATATTTTTCTGTGGTGTATAACTGTACTTCCAATTTTAATAGTATATTATGGCGCGTCCACACATAAGCTCGTACGCGAACGCGGCAAGCCGAGGCAATGCTTTTTCTCCTTTCTGTTTTTGAGAAAAATCATTGCCTCGCCTTGCCTCCTTCCTGTACGTTCTCTGATGTGGACGTGCCTTTAAGAAATGATTTACATAAGTCTCGTATTTTGTGAACCACACTGGAATAGAAATAGGAGCCGCGTAGCGGTGCGTATTTTAACGAAGAATTGTTAATATTGACTTATGAAACGACTATTTGACATAAGTCAAAAGTTGATAGTTATGATTGAGTGAAATATATAAGAAAAAAAGGATTGGGAATTTCGACTACGTATCCCAGGAGGAATCGAAAAACATTTAGGAGGTGATAGTATGAAATATTTTAAGTAAAAAACTTCCAATAAACATGTGTCCGATTCTTTTTTGAATGTTTTTATTCAGAGAAAACATAATTTATTCCATTTATTTATTATTTAGGTACTATAAAAGATGAATGTATTAAGAATAATTGGCTTAGTTTAAAATTTGTCATATCGCAAGTAAATCGCCCAAAAGTTCTTAATAAATTTAAGAAATACCGCATACTTTAAAAAAATTTATAAAATAATTATAAATAATTATAAGATTTTATAAAATATATTATGAATATTTAAACATTACTCATCTTTTATAGCACATGAATAATAAATAATTAGAATAAATAAGTCTTATAATATGTTTTCTCTGGATAAAAACATTCAAACAAGTGTATCTCCGTAACCATTGATAATCGGACACGTGTTTATTTCAACTTTTTTACTTAAAATATTCCTATCACCTCCTAAATTCTTTTAGATTTCTCCTGGGACACCCTGTATACGTATATTTTGATATAAATTTTGTAACAAATGGAGGAAGACGAGTAAAGACTTTGTTGTGCTTTGAGTTTTTATTAGTTCTAGTAACTGTATTAGCTTTTTTGGCATTTTTGATACTAAAGAATTGAGTATAAGTATTATTCACACATAAATTGTAGATCAATAGGTTTTCATTTTTTACTCCCCTTCTAGATTTTCAAATCAGCAGAGATTGTATGTGATCTTCGAAATCGCAAATATAACAGGTTTTTTTGCAAAGTACTGACAAAGATTTCTAACCTGTATTGTCTAGATTAAAATGCTATTCATAGATTGGTTATAAAATTTGCACTTGCTACGGACAATCTGACAACCTTATATGCGGAAACCAACGAGTTTATTGAGGACGCAAATTTAAAATTGCCCAATCGCGTTACAACTGACTTTGACTGGTGTAGTTCTTTTGTTAATGGAGATTGGGATATAAAGAAATCCACTTGACTACTGGAGTGGAGTGCGACAGAGAAAAAACATAAATGGAAAGTAACAGAGACGCAAAACCATAAGTTTAGACAGAAATATGGCGTCATAGTTGCTTCTTGACCTTAGATAACTAAATATCAGTTAACTATTAATTATTTCCAAAGATTGATTTGAACTCATGCCTAATACATTATTTTTCGCACTTGTCACATAAATAACTATTTTAAAACCTATAAATATTGCATGAACATTTTATATACAATAAATTTAAATTAATAATAAACGTACTAGTATGAATTATATTCGATAAATATTGATTAGATTGACTTTTACTATTTATTTTGTTAATAAAATACGAATACAAGTTAAATTATCCGCTTTAAATTAAAACTTCGCCGTGTTTGTTTTGCCTTTTATGACTTTTTTAAACATCAATCACAAATACAATAATTCTTAAAGTAGATTATACCAAAATAAGTATTAAAAATTAAAGATTTTATTTAAAAAAAAAAGAACAATGTTTTTAAGGTTTTTTTGTCAGGGTAATGGAGTTCTTTAAAGCAATAAAATTATGGAAAAGTTATACCGTGCGGACATAAAGTTTACTTTTTATTTATCCCCCCCTGCTAACTTTTGAACGGTTATCTTTTGATTCTGAAAACTTGTCTACCCAGGAATCTAATTGCGAAATTTCTAATAAAGGTATTTTTGATTTCGTGGAACTTGTGGTTATACCGGAAGTGGATGGCAACTTTCATATTTTAAATGGAACACCCAGTATATTTTTATATTTTCGTGTTCTCCATAAAAATACCATTAAATTGACCTAGCATAGTGTGGTCTACGATTAATACTTTCGGAATACGTCCATTTGAAAATCGCATTTTTATGCAACTTCATTTACACCAGAAGTTGGACCCAAGTGCCCCAACTTCGTTATTTTCAATGAAATATTTTGAAATTAAGTTAATAATATTAAATTTAAACAAAATCATGTTTAATAGTAGGTTCGTTAATTTTGCTGATTAACATAACCACCTTCAACCTCTTGACAGTAATAAAATCTACAGGAAATCTCTTGGATAAAAATTTTGTTTAAATTAAATGTTATTAACTTAATTGCAAAAAAAATCATTTAAAATAAGGAAGTTGGGGCACTTGGGTCCAACTTCTGGTGTAAATGAAGTTGCATAAAAATGCGATTTTGAAATAGGCGTAATTCCGAAAGTATTAATCCTAGACCACACTATACTAGGTCTATTTAATAGTATTTTTGTGGAGAACACGAAAATGCAAAAATATACTGGGTGTTCCATTTAAAATAAGGAAGTTGCCATCCAGTTTCGGTATAACCGGAAGTTCAACAAAATCAAAAATACCTATTATTAGAAAGTTCGCAATTAGATTCCTAGGTAGACAAATTTTCAGAATTAAAAACATAACCGTTAAAAAGTTAGCAGGGGGGGGGGGGGGGATTTATTTTATGACCGCACTGTATAACAATAAAAAAATTTAAATAATAATGATCAGTTTGAAATATATTTGGTCACTCAAAATATATTTTCAGATGTAATATCAGTAAAAATAATTTGAATTAGGGTTATAGGAACCTGTGGAACCTAGTAGGCGCAAATAAATTGTTTTTACTGAAATTAATACTAAAAATATCTTTTGGGTAACTAAATATATTCCAAATCTATCGTTATTGTTTATAGTTACTTATCGTAATTATACTGCTTTAATTAACAACGAAATGTAAATGGCAACTTTAGTTATTCCGAAAAGAGAGTCTTAAGTAAACATTGTGAAAACTTCATCATAATTAGAACTCTTTTTTATTTTTAAAGAAGTTACGAAATTTTCTTGTGTCGATGACGATATGCTAAAGAACCCTATCATTTTCTTATGAGTTTATGGGTAAAAATAAAACTACATAAAACTTATCAAAATGAACAAATATACTCCTAATATCCTAGGTGGGCAAAGTTAATCTAAAACTTGCCTTCGTTAACCATTATTCTATTACTCAAAACGGTAACTTCGTTCAATAGCTTTATTCCGACAACGAGTTTTGTGACCGTCATGAAACTGTAACAATACTGATTGGATCGAGTTTATGATCGTGAATGTACGGTTTTTCTGGCTGGCGTAACAAACTTATTATATTATGATATGAATACACATGTATAGGGTGTCCCCAAAATGCTCTTGTATTCGAAAATTTAAAAAAAATCCATCAACCAATCTGTTCACCAAGGAACGCTACATCATTAAAAGAGTATTTGACCATGTATGTAAACTTTACTTTGTAGAGATGACTTATGGCCTTCTCTTCTGACCAAGTGATAGTATTGAATAAATCTTCTCCATCTTCCTCATTGTTGTTACTGTTACTTTCGCTAAATCTAGTGCTATCCTTTTCATCGTAGAAGTAAATAAGTAACGATTAACGGACTTATCTATACTATACCTATGTTAAGAGGATAGTCGGCAAATGTGAGCGCTTGATTTGCGGTTTTACTCATATTTTTTTCCATCGACGCCTTTTTAAATTTTTTTTTGTACACAACTACAAGTTTGTTCGTTTTTTGTTTTTGTAAGTCATCCTTCATTCAATACTCATACGGCAGCAGTGACACGGGCTCTTTACAGAATACGTTTGCTAAGCGGCGCCGGCGTTCTCCACACAGATAAAAAAACTAATTTAATTAATTTTTTTTTTCTAACGGTCGAAATAAGTTAAGGTATAGTCGAAGAGCTTCTCGTTTCGTTTTTTGTTTTAAGTATATTTTTAAACTTTTCCGAGCACCCCAAAAATTAGGCAAAATTTTAAGAAATATTTGGGATGCTGTAAAAAGTTTAAAAATATACCTAAAACAAAAAACGAAACGGGAAACTCTTCGTTTATATCTTAACTTATTGCTATCGTTGGAAAAACAAATTATTTTAATTAGTTTTTTATCTATGTGGAGAACGCCGTTAAGCGAACGTATTTTGTAAAGAGCCCGTTTTACTGCTGCCGAATGATTAGTTACTAAAACAAAGAAAGAAGAAATTGGTAGCCACAAAACTCATCTGTAGACCAAAAATAGAAATTTTAAAAAGCTTCTCTGGAAAAAGAGTTATGACCAAAAACGCAAATATCAAAAGAATTTCAAAATCAAGCGCTCAAATTTGCCGACTATCGCCTTAACGGAAGTTGATAAAACCGTTAATCGTTTTTGAGATTAACTTAAGAGTTAATTCGTTAAACAAAATGTTAACTTCGTTAATTGACGATTAACGGATTAACGGTTTTCTGCCCAGTTATGCCTAATATTAATTATATATTTAATTTCTGTAAAAAGTATGTCACGTTATATTAAAAAATGACTTTTACCTTTGCCACAGTGGATGCGAAAATTCAAAGGTCTACACAACTACTGTCAAATAAATATTGATTATCTCTACGTTTTAAATTGAAAGAAATATAATAATTTTAAAACATCGGTTGTAAATTCTATTAATAAATGCAATTTCAAATTTAAATTTTGGCATTTAATTTGAGCAGGTTAAAAGTTTAATGTGCAAAAAAATTATTGGATTTCCTGTAAAAATTATTTTTATTTGACCCCGTATTATTACAAATCTTATTAAAACTTTGAGAACCGTTAACTACTTAATTTACAGAGAACTCTTTTTTTCCTGAAATGTTTTAAAAATTGCAGAAAAAATGGCAACAGCGCATTAATAATTGTTTAAGATAAAAAAATAATTTATTAAAATATGTGCATATTTGACAACAGTAAATACTTAAAAATCTGACATCGTTGTCTAATTGTGCCGAGAACAGCTACTATCAAGCTTAAAATTTCCCCAAAATTTAGTAATGGAGTGGTATTTACTTATAGTATAAGTTTCTACCCAAAATACGATAAGGTCCTTTATTTATTTTCTTTAGATGAATTGTGGCGAATGCGCCGGGTTTTTATAATTTATAAAAATCTTAAACAAAACAAATTTCAGTTATTAAGTAATTAATGGCATTAAAAATAGTTTATCTAGATAAACATAGAACCACTGTTTAAAAAGTCAACTTTATTTTTCGATTATAAACTAAAAAACGTAAACGGTAGATATTTTAATTGTAATATTCACAATAGGTAATTACTATTTAGGTAGATCGAAAATTAAAAATTTATTAGTAACATTTAGGAATTTAACCGCCGCGTGCATAATTAAATTTTGTGACCGTATCTGTCGTAATTTAGTGTCGGTTTTTAACCAGATAATGTAGGAAATTACATGCTTAAGATATAACATCATCTTTATTTAACAAATATTTAAAATTTATGTGCACGAAAAATAAAAGATTATTTACTTTTTTAGTTTAATTTATTAGAGTATATCAAGATTTTTTTTCTGAAAAATGAAATCGCTCAAGTCATATACAGGGTGATTCACATTTATGTTAAAATCTCTCGGGTGGTGATTCCTTAGATAAAAATAAGAAAAAATTCATATAGGCGACGAGCGTATTTTACTGCAGCGCCCCCTGTGGCAGTAATTTGCATTTTTGGTGGGAAAACAAATTGTTGGTTAGGTAGTTCTTATTTACAATTACTTGATTAAAAGTAAATTGTAAATAGTTAGTACTACAATTAATATGAATAGAAAGTCAAACATATCTTGTTGTATTGTTGGATGCCATAATAGTTACTCCAATACACAGGAAAATAGAAAATTTTGTAGATTTCTTGTAAAGTTGTATGCGGTAAAAAGACCAAAAATTTGGATAAATAGGATTAAGAGAAGATCGTAAGTATAAAAATTAGTGTTGCATATTAATGTTATATTTTACGATAATACCTTTATTTCTAAAATGTTTATTTTAGATCCATTGATGGAAACCAACAAATAATGATATGATTTGTAGTGCTCAATTCATTGGAAATGAAAAATAAAACTTCCTAAGGAAATATTTATAATTTGTTGACAATACGTTTAATTTAAAATACATATTTTATGGTATTAGGAATATAAAATTCCTACAGAACCGAATAGTCCAAACTCAACCGATTTGAGAGGTTAAAAAATCCAGAATCAATTTCTTCATGAACCGTCCAAGTTCAAGAATTTTCACCAGAAATCTCTTCATACTTAACTACGGAAGATTTTAGTTGTTAAGCTAATTTTGGCGAAGATTTTAAAGAAGAAGAAATTTGCTTTTCGTTTGAATGTCATTTCTAAAAAGCTTCAAATAATATTGAAACTACTGCATATATCCCAAATAGTCATCTGGTTAAACGAACTAGTGATAAGTGTGTTAGCAATACTGATAATATTGAATGTGACGGTTTTCATGAGTTTAATTCAATGAAGACGATGAAAATTTGAATAGAATTCTACTCGAAAAAATCAAAAGTATGTTATTGTATCCATTTACTGTTTATACACTAAGTTTTTTGTATAATAATGCTATATTACTAGAATAAAATCTTAAGAAAGCTAAAATATATATTTATTTATATTTTATTTTCCCTGAAATAACGCTGAAATCAAATCACATAACCTAAGTTTTTAACTTGACAGTTCCAACCATAGAAATTTTACCTCCAAAAATGCATAGAGCCGACCGATAGAGGCGCTGATCGCAATTATTCGCTCGCCGCGTATAAACATATGTCCGATTCCGCTTCCTAAGACAGTTACAAACTTTGTTCGATACCCCGCCTCCAAAGGGTTAAAAAAGAGTTCATTTGAAGCGATCATGACATTTTTTTCATTGTAAATTGCCATCAAAACCTTAATCTTACGTTTCACGAAAAAAATAAGTTTTAGCGATTACAGCGCCACCTGTTGCGAAAAACAAAAAAGTTCCTGGATAAACCCTACATAGTTTTTGATGCTCTTTTCGAATCTGTAATAAATAATAGGGAGTTTCAATTAAGATTTTAAAGTCACCCCCCTTATCCATCCCCTGGGGGGTTTGGGGGTGAAATTTGTTACAGCATCGAACGTCTCCCTCCATACCATCAAACTTTTATTCGGAAACTTTTTTGTTCTGATGTACTGGTTTCGAGAAATTCCCCTGACAAGATTAAAATGGGACACCCTGTATATTAATTTATTAATTAGATTATTATCTGGGGTTTGGTAATTAAGTGTACTACAACATCACTGCTTAATTTCTGTATCTGATTACAAATAGCTTTTAAACCTTTAGAATTTTTGTCAGGAAATTTCAAACATTCCAACTGTAATTCCAACGGATTGCAAGTAAAAGGCAGTAAAATATCTTTTTCTAAGGTTTTTTTTACTTTTATTTTATTCCACCAGTTTTGCAACAAGTTACGTGCTTATACTATCTAAATTTCATAACATAGGTGTGATAGGTACATGTAGTTGTAGTGTGGAAATAAAAATATAAAGAAGGTCAATGAAAGTCTGAGGACTTTCCACAATCAACAATAAAACAAAAAGGTCAAATGGCAAAAACCTAACAGGTAGATGACAAAGGACAAATGAAAGCGGAAAGTGTTGACTGGGTATCATTCGGAGAGTGTTGCACTTTGAAACGGAATTGGCGCCCGGCGTCTCGGCGCCTAGACAACCGGCGACAAACACCATCCGAATGATAATAACGCACCGGCAATCCCATTTGATCATGTATCGACCTCTTCGGAATATTATTTTACAAACGTATATAGCTCTGTTATGTATAATACTTTATGATTAGGTACTTCAAATTTTCTACCAATAAATTTTAAATAGCCTTTAAACAATTATTTATGCGACTTTATTCGTATTTTCGTTTCTTCAAATATTTATTAAATTATTGATTTTGTAATTTTGTTCGAAAAATTGTCAGGTGTTGCCTCGATTGTAGGTGTTGTATTAGCGATGATTGATTATATCAACAAGTTCTGATTACGTAATTAATTTCTTTATAAATTTCTTTCAGAAAAATTCAATTAAATTCCACAATTATGCAAATATATGATTATATCAGGATTTTATTAAAATTATTAAAGGCAATTTTCTATTATTTGCGGATAAAAGCTTTGCGATAAAACTTTTTAAGTGTTTTATTTTTACCCAGAGTCTATTTATATTATAATTTTTCCTTTGTAAAAGTCGACGAATAAAGATATAGTAGGTACTAAAAAATATTACTCAAGATAAAACTATAAATTAACCTAATTTGATATAATCAGTCAGAAATATGATTTTGTTATATTTATTTGTTATAAATGAAAAAAAAACAATTTCCTCTTAAAAGGTTTCTCTTCTTTTGTTTCCTGGGGAGTTTCGTTTAAATTTAAAGCGTTTCGAATCTCACTTCCTCTCTTATTTGGAGCTCTTGGGAACAGTAACGAGATCACAATTATTTTTTGTATTATGACCATTAACAAAGCTTTTTCACAAAAAATCCTTTAGGGAAATATGAAAATCCTTTGAGATAACAATTTACTTCTAAAAGCCTTAAATAAATATAACACGTTCAATTTGAAATACAAATACAAAGATACTAAAAACTTACGTACATTATTTTTTTTTTAAATTAGACCTCCATATTTCTTACCGTCTTTAGAAATTTTACACGTACGGGTGAAAAATTTAATGTCGATATTAGTAAATCGGATCGAAATAAAATCAGAAACCGAAATTACCGAAATTGTAATCAAAACTTAAAATTGAAAAACTGAAACCGTACCAGTAATGTTATTTTTAATTTCGGTTTTTGATGGTGTATTTCCCTTCTTCAACTTTAACGTCTTATATTTCAATAATAGTCAAACAAATCTGTCAATAGAGTAGTTTTTGCGTTGGTTCGAAGTTAGAAGTAAACACTGCAACAGTTGCCCTGCTGTGTTTAGTTAAATATTACAGAGGTTGTCACACTAAATTATTACCGTTAATAGTGCCAGAGAACCTAAAACTACTAATATATTAACGTATTGGTCAGTAAAAAACAGTATTTTCCCGGAAATGGCAAATTTTCCTAAAATAATATTAACTGTAAGGGCTACACAAGTAAGTCTGAAGTTTTTCGGTGTTAAGGTTGACGTTCGCAGTTTTTGAGAAATATTGGTAGAGTTCCTCACTCCGCCCAAAAGGTGCGCTTTAAATTTACATTAAACAACATCACAAGTTGTACAAGTACAATATTTGTAAAACAATAAAATGTGCCGTTAACTGAGTTAACTTTGGCCCTTAAAAATAACTTTGGCTCAAATCTTGCAAAAAATAGTTTGATCTATTATTAGTTACATAGTTACCAAATACAGCTTGGATCCTGTGATAAACGACAGGCAACAGCACTGGCTAGACTCCAATGGCAAGAACGTAGTAGTTCCATCTATTGCCACCGCTACAGTGCTTCTCCATCTTCACCATTACTTGTTGTGAATATTTTGTTACACACCAACTTGTGTTTTCACATCAAGAATTACATCCAGTAGTACAGTAAAATTAGCACAAAAACAGACTGAATAAAATTTGGCTTATTTGTAGCTTAAATCATGTGCATTTAGGATCTAAAGAGTCCCGAGTTGTGGGGTACCTGCTTCTGGAGTTATAGGGGAAGAAAGGGGGATGAAAATGGTTTTTTCCCAATATCTCGGTTTCTATCAATCCTACGATTAAATTATTTATAATCAATCTTGTAGAGTATCAAATTTCCTACAACTTTTGTTCGAAACTTTTTTTTGTAGGGTGGACTTATTTTTAGTTAAAGTGGCGCGAATGTCCTATACATACTTCAGATGAAAGAGAATAAGGTGAAACTGATCTAATTATTAAGATAAAATTATGCTTCATTTTCCCAACCCCTTCGAGTATAAAAACAAAAAATAGGCTATTAGCTGTAAAAGTTACTCTCTTTAAGGGATATGAAGTAAAATTTGAAATTTTTTAAGAACTATGGGCGCTACAGTGGTACAACTGTCCGACCGCGTTTGTGCGATGTTTTGAACATTTTACGTTCGATTTTTTTCTGAAGCAAAGGGAAAAAATTTAGAGGTGCCGATTTTTTTGCTTATAAATATTAATGTAATAAGCAAAATAAAAAATATCGCACCATAATATCCAACCTCTATCAAAAGTTACGAATTTTTCAAGTCCGCGTCGAAAAAGCAAAAAAAAACGAAATGCAAATTTAAAGGCCTCAATTTAATATAAAAAGTGAAGATATCCAAAAAAGTGCTCGGATGGCCATAATAACGGGTATCTACTTTAGAAATCAAAAAGCCGCTATTTTTTGCACCTGTAGATCCTCAAATATAAGGAGTACAGTTTAAGCACTTTTGCCGCCCGAAAAAATGCTAAATTTGTACATTTCGCGTCTCGTAGCGGCGCGGGGGTCCAACAAGGTTGCGCCTGGAGACTTAAAAATTGCCACGGTCTATCCCCAGGATGTGAGAATAAAAGGAGCCAAATTTCGTCGCTTCCCTTTATGACCGGACGGGGCTTCGATTTTTTAAAGTTGACGCCGGCGAAAACCGAAAAAAAGTAAGAAAAATCGAAGGACTTTGGAAATTTTTTCAGTGTTAGAGTGCTTTGAAAAATTTGAAATTTGAACCTCGCTTAGAATCCATATCCCTCTTCACGATGTAACCGGAATTTTTAAAATCTGACGAAAAAAGCTACCCTTTTCGTGGCTCCGCGCAGAAAACGTCCGAATTCGGGGTAAAAATACAAAATGGGTCGTATCTCTGCCCCCTTAATAGATAGGACCGGGCGGGTCAAATCCACCGTCTTCAAAATCGGGTCCTCCATAACATACTAAAATTTAATGCGATTCGGGGTGAATTTCGGACACTGAGGGGATGAATTCCATTTTTCGTTCGGGGCGGAATAACTTTTTTCGGGGCCGTCCGATCGAAAAGGGACATTTAAACTTTTTTCTTAAAATTTTCTTCTTCGTACACTTACAAAATTTTAACTCTACGAAAAATAATACCTTTCCGTTTCGAGACCCTATTTTCTTTCATCTGTAGTATGTATAGGTTATTCGCGCCACTTTAACTAAAAATAATTTCACCCTACAAAAAAAAGTTTCCAACAAAAGTTGTAGGAAATTTTATGCTCTAAAAGATTGATAATTTATAATTTTATCGTAGGATTGATAGAAACCGAGATATTTGAAAAAAAAACATTTTCATCACCCTGTCCACCCCTATAACTCCAGAAGCAGGTACCCCACAACTCGGGACTCTTTAGATCCTAAATGTACATGATTTAAGCTACAAATAAGCCGAGTTTCATTAACTCCGCAAGTTTTTTCTTATTGAAACCTAATTTTACTGTTTTTGAATGATAAGTACATGACGACTTTCATATAATACGGATTCAAAGTAGGTGTGTTGGTCAAGTAACGGAATTGCTCGAAAATTATGAATTTGAAGTTAAATTTCTACGTCATTGCAAAAACAAGTTCACATTTCCTTCTGCAGACGACATTACCATTGTTTCTCGAGCTGAAATTTATTCCAAGCTACCAAAGCCTTCTACCAACGCTAAAACATCTAGATTAGCGGGATTCTATAAATTTAATATTAGTTTCACAGGACTAAATTTAAAATAAATTATAATCTTCGTTTGTAAAAAGAATTAAAAACTTGTTCATTTGATGTTTTCGTATTATTTTAGTCATCCTACTCCAATTGTTATGGATGTCCGAAACTACCCCAAGCGTGTCCGTAAGTGCCCCATGATGGGGCACATTCGGACAATTGTCAATTTTTTTTCTAATGCTTTTTTCGAAATGAAAACATATATTCAAAAAATCAATTAAGCTCTAGTTAAAGTTTTACTAAATGTCAAAGTATGTGTTGACATACTTGGCCTTCATAATGCTTGATAACGTTGCTTTATATCGCTACTTGAATAAAAGTGTCCGAACCTGCCCCCCTCTACCCTATTTTAATTCTGTTTTTTCTGATACTTTTCTTGTTTATTTGTAAATTTCCATTTTCTAAGTTAGGCTAAGTTGGGACCAAGTATTGGGTCAAGATTGGCCCTACACGGAGATTGGCCCAAAAAGCCAAAATTGTAGTTGTAGTTGTATTAGAGTCTGTTGAAGTTAGTGAAACCTTATCAGACCTTGAAGATGGAATTCAAGAACATGAAGTCCCCCCTCTCAATTTCTTAGTCTCTTGTCGACCAGTTGCAGTTTGTTGTTGCGAATTGTATTGGCCAAAAGCACCCTGGAAAGATTATAAGTATTTCTAGCAGTGGCCTTACATCAGTTTAATGCATGAAAATAAGTTTTAGTTTTGGCGCTGGCCCGAAAACAGAGACACTTTTTTTATGACTGGGAAGATGTATCTCTTAAAATAAAACCACCAAAAATAGTTTCAAAACGAAACCAGTTCATTGTATCTGAGCTGAATTTTACTTAGTATTGTTGTTCAATTTTTTACCATTTCAATGAAGAGTAATGTATGTAACATTAACATTAACAGTAACATTTTCGAAATACATGTTTATTGCTTTTATAAGATTTTTAGTTTCATTTTTTTTATCTCCTACTCATTGTAGAGTACCTACCTACATAAAATCTTATTATGACATTTTATATCTGGGACAATGTTACCCCAATTAAAGACAAGATTGGTCCAAATTTACAAAAAATCTTAGAAAAAAATTACTACTCAATATCAAATACTTTTAAAGACGCAGGGTTAAATAGCAAATAGTATGTGGAAGTTAATTAAATATACTTATATGAGGAATATAGGCAATGTTTAAAAACACCTGGCCAAAGTTATCCCGGTTGACTGTACTAAAAAATAAAACAAAATTCCTTCTTTTCTTCTTTGAATAGCCAAAATTATACAGGAAAATCTTTTGAAGACAACTTTTAAAAGCAAAATCCAAATTTTTGCAAGCATAAATGTATACCAAGTTTATTATAACTTGACTATACAAATTTTTTATTTTGTAATGTATATGTTACGGGTAATGATGTTATACCGGTTAATAAGATGAATAGCCGGTTATTCACGATATACCTTATACAGTATACAGTGCGGACATAAAGTAAATAGCCCCCGCCCCCCCTGTTAACTTTTGAACGGTTATGTTTTTGATTCTGAAAATTTGTCTACTGAGGAATCTAATTCCGAACTTTCTAATAAGTAAAGCTATTTTTGATTTTGTGGAACTTCCGGTTTACCGGAAGTGGAATGCAACTTTCTTATTCTTAAACTTAAAATCTAAAAACTGAAACCTTAAATTAAACTGTCACTGTCAAGACTTCTATGTTTTCTGTTGTTATAACAACGATTCAATAAGAAATCATTGTCACCAACTGCTAAAAAAATAAAGAAGTATTTGTACGTCGAATAATTTCCAAATTTATTTAATTTTTGCGCAAATTATAAAAAATAGTATAAGCAACACAAGTCAACTATTGCACTCGTCCAAACTTAGACGCCTGCAATAATACTTGACTTATGAAACTCGTTGCTTAATATACTATGATAAAATAGTATACAGTAGTATAAAATTAAATTATTAATTTAATGTTATTGTTATTTCTATAAATAGTATATTGTTCTATTAAGAGTAAAATAAGTACTTTTTGTGGCGAGCATGTGGGTTTGCGGGACGAGCTCTGCGAGTCCGCGGATACATGCGAGCCACAAAAAGTTCTTTTACTCATAATAAATTTACATACAACACTCAATACAATGTTAGTGTATATTGGGTTTTCTAAGCATTTTTACTCCGTCTTTCTAATCCTTATCAATGCAAAGTAGACCCGATTGTAACCGATTTACTTTGGAAATGCACGAATATGACCATAGAGCCAAGGAACATAAGAATTACTTGTTAAAGCCTGTCAAGCTTCACATAATGACGTTTGAAGAAAAAAATTGTTTTTTATTGTTTTATTATTTTCATACCATAAAGGCTAGCCGCCGTTAATTATTAAATTCGATAAAATAAACAAAAAGAAAATAAAATTATCTAATTTATATTTTTTGTTTTAGGTAAGTGGAAAATATTACACAATGAGAAAACTTAAATTGCGCTACTATCAAAATAAGGTACAGTATAAAGTTAAAATGGTTCACTGTATTGTATTATTTCTTATAAATTAATACGATATACAGGGTCTTACATTTGACGTTGGACTCTATGGGTATCTTTGTTATGACTGGAGACAGAAAGACGGTTAAAAGGACATTGTAGAGATTTGTTCGTATATTAATAATTCGTTGACAAAACATTTAAATACCGCATTGTTCTTGCGCTATCTTGAAAAAACAAGAAAATTTTTAAAAATATGGTTATAACTTCTTTATTTTCGGTGGTACCAAAAATGTTATTCGACATTATGCAGGCACTCTTTTATGTATTGGAACGTTTTTCAAATAAACCATAAAAACTAGAAAAATTAGCAATAATGTAAACATTTTGACAGCAAAAAATTTTGAAGTTTGTAACCCGTATAAAAACTAATGACCTCAAGAACAAAAAATGCACATTTTCGGGTTTCTAGGAGGACCCCTCTGTATCCTGTATCCGTCACTGTCGCTAAGAATTAGGGTGAAATAATTTTTGACTATTCTGCATGATTGTACAATTATGTATTAGGAGTCATTGATATAAAATAAACTAGTATATATAGAAAGAAGAAACGTCACCGCTTTGATTTTAAGAGGATTAAAAACCGTTTAGTACAAATTTGTTAATTATGCAAAGATAATCCTTATTCAGCTACCGGTAGTTACTGCTTATGCTTATCAATAGACTTTTATTCAAAGCGATGTTTTCGGATTTTTTTTTCCAATTTTCTTCGATGATGATGACTTCATTACTCCAACGTCCTTCACCACTTTCATATCCTGTGCTAAAAGCTTCCGCCACCTTTCCTCATTTAGATCTCACGTAACCGTATCTTTTAACTTCATCCTTAAACCTTAATTATTTTCTTTTTTTTGTTTTGTTTGTTCACTCTTATTAATTTTTAAATATCCATAGTTATAACTGTATACAGGTCCTTTTATCAGTTTTTTTCCAAATCTCAAATATTAATTACTTAATAAGTTAATCGAAAGAATACATTTAATTAAAGTTAATGACCTACATTTTGCCATAAATGAATTTCGCCTGCGATTTGATTTTCTACGGTGATTTTTTAACAGACCTGAGTGTAGTCTTTAGATAAGTTTTGGTAAAAAATTCCTTAACCCCGAAAAAATAAAATATCATGATAAACTCACTTTAAATTGTTCACTCCTCCGGGAGCTTACATGATGCTCTAAAAAGTGATTCGTTTTTATCAGATTTGCTTGTAAAAAGCGCTTTTATTCGCCCTAAAAATGTTAAATAGTTTTTGATTTACATATTTATTTCACATGTTAAAGCATAATGTTTGGTTTCTTACGTTTTCCCTAAATACGATAAAATTTTATTCAGTGGAGTGCAATCCCTACGATCAATAATTTCTTAAACTCCAGTGTAAAATTCTAAACGTGCAAATATTTCCCGAGGTCGTAAAGCACGTCGCGCTCTCTTTTTAGATATAAATTTCAGATTAAATTGTTATTTAATGTACCATAAGTAAATCGGACAAGGTTTAAAGTTATAATAAAGCTAAGAGGATTTCGTTGAATGAAATCAATGCAAAAGCACTTTTTGTCTTACGACTTTTTCGACGTTTACGAATTTACTTTTAGGAATTCTGGGCTATTTATGCTTTTTATTTGGGCAAATGTTGCGCACGAAACGATCCTTTCGTGTTTTGGTTTGAAATTTAAGTTAAAACCTATAAAAGTTTAATAACAGACAGTTAATGTTAGTTTTAGAAAATTTATGTTTTACCACACACCAGTTATGTTATTTCATAGTTATTTTATGATCTTTTAATGATCAGTAAAATTGATACCATAAACAGGTCTTTTAAAACTTCACCCAAATTGTAAAATTTATCTAATTTATTGAACAAAATTTATAGAACCAAAATATTGGTGGTTTATTTTTAAAAGAAATAAATGAGATGGTTTCTTTTTAATTTAGAGATGCTCTACATTGCATTCGTGTTAATGAATAATTTTATTTCATTGGTCTGTGGGTATGAAAACCTCTGACGTCAATACAAAAATAGTCAATACTGCACAGTGCACAGTAAGTTTGAGGTTTGAGTCATCCTTTGGGTTCGAGCTTCAGATGCTATTTTACAGGTAATGAAATTTTAAAAAAAGCATTTTTTATGTATTTTTGAAAATAAATAAATAAGTATAGTTTTATATTTATGTCTATATTTTTGTATAGATTTTTGTGACAATTTATTCAACTAGAGTTTAAGATTAAGGTTTTATAAGTGGAAAATTATACGTAAAATATTTTTGCTGTTTATGTTATTGCGAAAGTTTTTCAGTCACTTTTAAACTTTATGAACATAATTTATTAGACAGGGGTATGCAATTTATTAAAACGTTTATCTCAGAAGTGCATACTGCTATTCAGGCAACAAAAAATGTCTAATGAATAAAAAATATCTATGCATTTAATATTTTTTCCTGCATTATTAGAAAAAAATAATCTTTTAAAATTAATTTATTTGAAATTATTAAAATAATTTGTAAAAAACTATAATTTTCCATTCTCCAAATGATTTTCTTAGCATAAAATTATAAGTAATTACTTCTGAAGCAAACATTTCACTCTAATTAGAGGTTTAAATAAATACCAAAGTAGCAGCATTAACATTCAACATTAAAGTTATAAAGTTATAACCTAAAGCATACAAATAAAGTAGGCAAATCAGTAAATGTAAGCTCACACGATGGTGGGCAAATCTGAATTGATAACATGTCTAAAGCTATATTATAGCAAAGTAAACTTGTAGTGTATGTACTTGAATACTGATGCACTATACCCCCAAAGTTTTCCTATTGCAATTACTTTAAAGTTATGTAATTTGAACTTGAACTAAACTACAAAAATAATAGAAATTTCTTATTGCGGAATTTACCTTTATAAATTTTGAACTAAATTCTTATTCAGACTCACTTCATATTTTTACACTTCTTTCTTTCAAGGAAATGTAGAGTTATTTTAGGAGTATAAAGATAAATACAAGTATACAGGGTATCCCATAAATGACGCAAGAGCTTTTCAGTACTTTGTTCAGTACCCTTGGAAAAATAGTAAAAAAAATCCTCTTTATTATTCTTCGACATACGAAGAGTTAAAGTTGAAAATGCAACTTTTTTATTAATGTAAATTTTCGAAAATCGTAATATTTTTCATCGTTTTGTAATAAATTATCGTACTCAATTAACTTCGCATTTTTCTTTTAAAACTTGAAAATTAGCTTTAATAAATCCAAAAAATGAATTTGCCAACAGTGTTTAAAAACTAATTTGGTAATTTATACTGATTTAAATAATCATAAAAGTTCTTTCACACATTGAATTCCCATCCTAATTTTAAAGTCTTTTTTTTTTCGTTTTGAGTAGTAAAGGCTATGGGATTTCATATGCTGCTACAAGTTATACCATCTTGTTTCAAATAAAAATCTTAAGTGATTATTATAGATTATAGTCTTAATCTTCGATCAATAACCTACTCAAAGTAAAGAAAATAAGTACGGATGTTAAGAGGCGAATAATAGAAATTCAAAATATTATATGAAAAAAAGCTCTAGCTTTAAATTTAGGATGATTTGATGCAGGAGAGAAATTGCCTTCATCATATAAACCAATTTTAGAGCCATTAAAAAAATCTTACATCAGTCAGATAAACTTTGTCTTAAAACTGATCCGAAAGAGGAAAATCCCAGTGACTAGTAAGTTGAAGAATATAAAGCAAGGACTTTAAGTTATAAAAGAAAGGTCGCTGATCAATACAGAGCCCTCGTAAATTCACTTAAACTACAAGATGTATATGATAATTTGATTTACCTTGATGAAGGACATGAAGCAGGCGGTTCAAATGTAAATGAAGACAATGTTGTTTTTATAGTAGATAGATCATATTATTAATCATTTATTGAGGAAAATACATTGAAGTTATGAAGATAAGTAATTTATAATTGAGTGTAAAAAATCGTACACATATTCTACTTAATACATAAGTGTTAAGATTTTATTCTATCGTCCTAAGAAAGTTATTTAATTTCAAAATAAAAATATACTCGAACTGTTTTTATATTTAAAAGATAATTTATTTTGGTATTTCCATGGAAACAAATATCATACAATGGGCCTTTCCACGATTTTTTAATTTTTATTTAGTCTTAAAGATAAAGTTAAAATTAAAAATAATATCCAATAAATTTTTTGATATCTTTTGTGTAAGAGCTAAAAATTTGAATTTATGAATCCGTGACATCATAATGTTCAAAAGTTCCAGTCCGGCAACGTTGTTGGTATTCCCTTCCGTCTCGTCCACCGCAAAGCTCGATAAACTTTGTTATCACAGATGACGGTTACACAAGCTAACGAACAAGAAAATAAATTTGACATTTACAATCTGTCATCACCGATCACAGACTCTTCAAAAGAATCCTTCTAGTAGATTATTCAAGATATCCTAAAAGTCCTAAAAGTTAATATCTGCATTTGAAAATTTTTAATTTATCATAAAATTGACAAAAAGGACATATGGCATCAATGTAAAAATATTACAATTATATCTTCTTTTCCTGGAACTTTAATATGATAAAATTAACTTTGAACACATACTTTAAATTTAAGTTTTTTAATTTTTTTAATTAAATATTACTATTAATAAAATAGTTTGAATTTAACTAATTAATTCTTGAACTTTTTAAAAATGTTAATTTCAACTTATTACCTTTATTATATTGTATTCATAACTTACCAATAATCACCTCAAATTAAGACACTTTACCCAAAAATGCTTCCTTGTAAAGTTACACCCAGTTAAAATTAACTTTAAAAAAAATTAAAATACACATAGCTTTTCTTCCTATGAAGCTATCTCGATAAAAAGTGCCATGGGGGGCTAATTTTAAGTGCTTTATGATATGGTATACTAGTTTTGCAAATTCTCATTCATTTACTATTAGCACTATTAGTTTACCTAAACTTAGAATCTAAGATTTACCACACCTTTTTCTGTTGTCACTTTTTTTTGCAATTTTAACTGATTTTCTCATAAAATAAATAATTTACTACGAAAAAGGTATACTTGTTTACAATCGCTAAATCTAACCGTTTTCGAGATAATCTCACTTAAAATTTAAAAATAAAAATAGAAATGTGGTTTTACTGTTAAATCAAGTAGCACATTCCCTAAATAAAATTATTAAAAGAATTCTTTAAAAATATTAAATGTCTGGCTATTTGATTTAATAAAATATAAATTTTACAATGAATTATGAAACTTTAATTGAGATTATCTTTAAAACTATTAAATTTATCGATTTTTAACATGTATACCTTTTTCATAGTAAATTATCTGTCTTATGAGAGAATAAGTTGAAATTGCAAAAAAGTAACACCAAAAGAAGTTATGGAGAAACTTAAATTCTAAGTTTAGGTTAACTGGTAGTAAATGAATGCGAAATATCAAAACTGCAATACCCAATTATAAAGAACTTAAAACTAGCCTCCTGTGCCGATTTTTATCGAGTTACCTTCATAAAAAGAAAAGTTATGTGGGTTTTTATTTTTTGAAAAGTGAACTTAACATTTTTGGGCAAAGTGTTAGAGGAACTTGTCCTCTTAATTTGAGGCGATAAACCCGTTCTACTGTCCACGTTATTACGGGCCACCCTGTATAATAATTATTCTAAATAATAGTTTGTACCACCTTAAAATATTGCATTACTTATAATATTAAAAATAAAATCACATAATAAATAATATCCATTATTTAATCAAAATAATTTAAATTAATATTCCAATTTACTACATAGGTATACTTAGTGTACTTTAAGAGAATAAAATTATCCCTTGAGTTGACCATCCTAAAATTCCTCTTGACCTTAATAGGTTGTAAGAGCTCAGTAGGGAGTTTGGGGGAAATGTTTATGCATAAAGATTCATAAGACCACGTGTATTACAAATTCTCATCAAGATCTACAGATTTAATTAACTGCCCTGTGTAACATAACGTACCACTAATGAAGTTAATAATTTGGTAAAGTAAACTAGTAGTCCAACATTTCAATCGTAAATCAGTTAATAATACGAATTTACTTTACAGATATACTAAATGGGTCTTGTTTTAGCCCTCCTGTAGTTTAATTATTTAATTTATAATAATTTTGACTACTAATCATTATAAGTAATTAAGTGGTTTTGAGTAATATGTACTATGATTATTAATTATTATTAATTGGACTCCAAAGAGAAAACGCATTTTAATTATGTTTGCTACCGAAATTATTTTTTTAATAGCAAATAGATTTTTTTTCTAAAGCGAAAATCCAAATATGTAATAATACTTTTAGTTTTAATTTAAAAAAGGTAAATTTCTACTATATTTTCCAAGGTGCCTAAAAACATAACAAAAGTAAAAATATTTTTTTTAAATAAAATAGTATATTTTTTTATTGGGAGATACATTATTAAGATCTCATTAATCATTTTTAAAATGTATAAAAAAAGTGCATTGAATTTGATAGGCACCATTTTGAATATTTGTTAAAATAGATTTAAAAAAATTGATTTCATTTAATTGTCTTTTTTAATACATTTGTGGAAAATTTAAGCCTTGTATTAAGTTATGTTATTTGTCCTAATACCTGAAGATTTTCAGTGCATTGTAAACTAAAATTTTGACTTGTGTCAGCATAAACAGTGTAATCAAATGTTATGAAATAAAATTACCTTAAAATATTCAAAACTCGGAAGAGATACATTTCTTCGAAAAATTGCAAACAATAAACGATAAATATTTTACCTTAAAGAATACGAATTTCATACAAAAAATTTAGGTTTCCATTTGAAGAAATCAAGTTAAACTTGAAATGACCTTTAAAAATGACCTTGACATTAAAATGACTTAGAGCATTTCCCCTTAAAACGAATTGACTTTTGTTTGAAATATTTTTTTTCTAACACATAGTTTTGCAGATATTTAGTTGCCTCAAGTTAAATGATTTACCCTGTATACTACTTGTCCGATTTATAACGTTACCAATAACCAAGGACACAGAACCCTATCTTCGAGGTCAACATAATGATTTTTTCTTATTTAGAACGTTACCTAAAACCCAGTGTCAATCTAGTGTCAACTGTCATTCTCTCAATAGTTAGTTTGATTATTTTGTAACCTAAATAAACAATAATATACCAATTAAATACATAAATTGTTAAAAAAAACAGCCAAACTTGATATACCAAATTACTCAGAAAAATGCACCGATTACAAATATGTGTAAATCATTCAATTCATTTTCAGTTATTTCGTTGGCGAAAAAAAATATTTATTTATCTTATTGCATTGTACACAAAAAAAGTGCCTCTATAATGACAAAAAACTTTTTTAGTACCACCGAAAATAAAGAAGTTGTAGCCATATTTTGAAAATCGCATTTTATCAACTAATTATTAATATACGAAGAAATCTCTACTAATTTTTAAGAACTTTGATAGTAGATGGCAACTTAAAGAAGCACTTTTTGATAAAAATAAGTTTGGTTAAATTGTCTTATTTTTGCCTTAAGAATATGTGGTATCATTTTGTACAGAGCTTTATGCAGAATACTGTTTTATTATCTTCTTTGTTTCAAAACTAGCTGAAGAGCACGAATAAAATTAGAGCTTTGTCCTTTGCTATAATTCTTCATGTGCAAAGAAAATTGAAACTCCATTATAAATCGATTTTTAGCTGTGCCATCAGACACGCATTTTTTAAAATCTGACATTTTTTTTCACGATTTTACATCAGCAATTGGTCGTAAATAGTGTAATATTATTTATTAATTTTTTCTTAGAAATTACAACTAAAATAATGAAATTACGAATACATGCAAATATGCTTGGGTTTATTTTTACTTGCTGAAGGTCACATTTTTGATAGTGTACATGAATTTCTTATTGATTTATCATTAATGAAAATAATGTTTCCAAATTAAAAATTTTCAAGCCTAATTTTTTTGAGGTTTACAAAATAGGCGAAAAAACCTCACCAATTAAAATTTTTTGAATCTATTGATTATATTACTATGTACATATTTCAATGAAAAAGCTTTTTTAGTAAAATTCATTAAATAAAAATTCCTGAAAATTAAGATATATTGTATCAACTTTCGTTTAAATTTATAAAGAGTTCATCTTCATAAAGTAGTTACCTAACAGTTCATGTTAACTACTTTTAAATTAATGAATTGTTCATACTTTAATCAAAAGTATTAACAAACTTACTACTTAACTAATTAAAATTCTAAATTTGATATCACACGTAAGGTGAATTCGTTGTTATTAGAGCTGTCGAGGTCGTCAAAAACTTTGTGTAATGAGTAAAAGTACCCTTAAGGTAAAATTGGTTGTAAAACTTTTACTGCTAATAATATTTTAATTAAGAAAGTTTTTTACATTTTAAGAAATTACTTACATGCAGTAAAAAAAATTTTAATAAATTATACGATTATTCTGAATAACTTTATAATATAGCCAATCATGGTTTGATTTTTGAATAAAAGGCATTGGTTTCATAAATAATTAGAGATCGATCACCAGCTGCTCTGAACTGATTATGCATAAATGAGATTTTGTACTCCAACCAATCATTAAAATTCATTAATGAAACAAACAAACCCTCAGTTGGGGATTGATTTTATTATTCGTGAATATGTAAAATCGAAAAACGTTGAGGTCGTATTACTTTTAATGAATGGTTGTTTCACTGAATAAATATGGAAACTTAAAAAAATGCAATAATACTATAACTAGGAAAAATACCAATTTCTAAATTTCATTACTGTTTGTAAAGAGGAACTCTTTAAAAATTTAATAGAATTTTTCTTTGGTAAAATTAAATTAAAATAAAGTAGCTTATTATCAAATGTTTGAAGATAAAACATCAATTAAAGTTTTTCTGTTTTTTTAATTGATAGTATTTTTTTAACAATTTTATTTTTAGTTAACAAACTTTTCTATCTTAATATTCTTTAAATTTTGAGAGAGAAGATTCGGTAATATAAATTTACCTATTTAACGGCTTCACATAAAAAACTTAGATGTACAAGTTGTATGTACAATCACTCGCAAAGATATCGAGGACACAAAAGAAAAATTCTGACCCAATAGCAAGCGATCGCAGACACGAGATGACATGAAATTTGAAACAAATGAACAAGGCTTTGCAAAAATATAATATGATAATCATGAAATTTTCAATTTCTATATGTAAAATACACTGGGGTCTATATTTTACATATAGAAATTAGAAATTCGTAAGAAAATAGTATATAATAGAATAGCAACATCACGCAATACATATATCTCAAATATTGTGGATATACAACAACAAGTAGATGTTGTTTATGCTGACTTTTTCAAAGCATTCGATTTGATAACTCACGATAAAGTTAAAAGACATGGCTCTTAGTGATAATATAATTGGTGTAATTAGGTCGTGCCTATATAACAGAGCTCAATTTGTACAAATAGATGGTATTAAATCGGATGTTAAGTTCCTACGAGTGAGGTCCCGCAGGAATCAAACATAGGACCCGTATTGTTCCTTATTTACGTTAATAGTATTGGATCCATTATTAAGTCTCCATTTTTGCTTTACGCAGACGATCTCAAGATTTTTAGAAAAGTTGCTTCTGTTGAGGATTGTATTGAATTACAGGAGGATGTAAACGCAGTTTTAGAGTGGGCTTGCAATCATTCTTTAAAACTTAACATTAAGAAATCTTTTGTGGTTACATACACCAGAAAATCGAACTTCGTCAAATTTGAATACAAAATTAACAGTACACAAATTAAGAGAGATTCAATAATAAAAGATCTAGGGGTAACTTTTGATGCTAAGTTGAAGTTTGATGTCCACGTAAGTCAACTTGCGAACGATTGCTACCGTTCAATAGGATTTATATTATAGTAAGAAACAGTAAACAATTCACTTCAATAAATACTTTTAAATTGTTGTTTAATTCCTACATTCTTTCTAAACTTGAATATTGCTCCAAAGTCTGGTCACCATTTCAACAAAATCACCTGAAAATAATGGAATCAATTCAAAAACGATATATAAAACACACGAAAGTGTATCCTGATTACTTTATGCTTATAAACTTGCAAACGACATGATCGATGATCATGTAATGTTGAGTCAGCTAGATTTTCACGTCCCTCGGACTCGAAGCAGACATTTCTTCATTTACTTATTCGACCCCGAATACAAACCACCATTTGAACTCTTCTATAATAATACTAAGCAGGACTATTAACATCAACACATTGCAGATATCTTTAGTTCAAATTATTACAGTTTTAAGAACTTAATCAACGGTGAATAGTTTAATGTAGTGTTTTATTATGAAAGTTCTATTTTATTTATATGTTTTATATATCTATGTATGTTAAACACTTTTAAAATGATTTATTTGTATATTTATATACTTTTTATCTAGTTGTTTATTTTTGCAAATGATTTTCCTAAATTTTGTTTTGTAATTACATAAAGTTTGGAACCAAGATCATAACTTCCGAAAAAAATTTTTTGTAAAAATCGCTCGGACAGGTCAATTATTGTTTTAAAAATGCCATCTTTTGGAATGAAAAAAATATTCATGACGTCATCATCAATTTTTTTAAATGGAAACCCCTTTTTTTACACATTTTTCATAGACCTTTTTATCATATTAATGATCACATAAAAATATTTAAAAAAATTTCAACCATTTTTGAAAAAAAAAAATAAATTTACTCAAAAAAAATTATTAATTCTCAATGAAAATATTACAAAAAAAGTAAATTTTTAATTTACATGTAACAAATTTTAACGAAAATGTTCAAATTGTTCCCCATTGACCATTTGGCATTGTCCCATTCGAGTGTAGACACTCTGAATACTATTGTTAATAGCTTCTTCGTCAATTTGTTGCAATTCCGTCCTATTTCTAAGCTCCAATTCTTGTAAATCTATTGAAATAAGCTTTTGATTTTAAATGTCCCCACAAAAAAAAATCTAAGCGCGTTAGGTCGGGAGATCGCGGAGGCCACTCAATTGGTCCCCTCCGACCTATCCATTTGTTGGGAAACGTGGTGTTAAGTATTTCTCGCACCGCCCTGCCAAAGTGTGGAGGAGCCCCATCTTGTTGAAACCAAATGTTTTGGTTAGGAATGTTGCGATTTTCATAATTGGGGAAAATACGAAGTAAAACTGGTAGCAAATCAGTCCGCAAAAAATTCAAGTATCTTTCGGCAGTAAGGTTTTCATTAAAAAAGTAAGATCCTATAAAACGTCTGCCAATCATTCCCACCCATACATTTAACTTTCCCTGTCTTTGACTATGGGATTCTACGGCCCAGTGAGGATTTTCCTGTGACCAATACCTACAATTATGTCGATTCACTGATCCATTCAATTGAAAGGTAGCTTCATCGGAGAAAATTATACTACTTAAAAAATTTGGATTTTGATCACATCGCGCCTTCATTTCTTTACAAAATTGCAGTCTGGGATCGGGATCATCTTCATTTAACTCTTGTATGAGTTTTATTTTGTATGGGTGATACTTTTCCTTTTTTAATAATTTTGCGATCCACATTATTATTTCTTGAAATATCTCTTGTTGAAATATTGGGATTTTCTTCAATCGCAAGTAATAAATTTAATTTGGTTTCTTCATTCACTTGAGGCCGTCCTTGTCGAGGCAAATCTCCTACAGATCCTGTTTCTGCAAATTTGGTAACTAACTTACTTACTGTAGATCTTGAGATTTGCGGTCTATTTGGATATTGCTCATTAAACAAAGCACAAGCTTCCCCATGGGTTCTATTTCTATCGCCATATCCTACCATAATTACAATTTCGATTCTTTCGCGTTCGCTTAAACGAGGCATTTTTAATTTCGCAAAACTTAATAATTGTTGATTATTATTAAACAAACGAAGTAAGCTATTCAAGCATTGGTAAATGGATTTAAAATTTTTTGCACTTTCTATATATAATGAGCTAGTTTAGTCCTTATTGATAGAGACTAAAACGTCACATTTCCTGTCTCTTGTCAAATTTTACTTTACTCCCTGTCTTGTCATTACTTTACTCCCGCCCACGTCATTTGTCATCACTTTACTCCCGCTCACGTAACTTGTCATTAAAAATTAAAATTAGTCATAATCTTGTAATTTGTCTGAATTTGCCGCGAAATCACAATCGTTGCAAACTTCAGTCTAGTCTAAACACCACCAATATATTGAGTGAATTCTAACCTCTAATAAATTTGTTTCGTTTGGTTTGGAACGGAACTTGATTTTTATTCTGGGGTCGGGGATTGTATTATGTACGATTTATTATTTTATAGATTGATACTAAATTTTAAATTTAAAGGTGTTTTAAGTGTACACAGAATCGATTCAATCAATTAGTTAGATCTGTAATTGTGGCAAAATCTTTTAAACTTGTAAACTTTATTCCTGCATCAAAACTTACCTACTTTATTTATTGTGAAGTTAATTATTATTTTTTTAAATTTATAAAATCAATTACAATAATTATAATATTAATCTACAATTATCTATATTTTATGAAAGTTGCTGTTTAGATCATTATGACGGGCGAATAAAAATACCCGTCGCCGTCCGATGACAACCGATATTAATCACAGCGATAGCCATATAATTAAATTATTGTGGAAACTTTTACCTATTAAAAAAGTGCAAAAAATTCTATATGCACCGAGGTAGTAAAGTGAATTTAATCCCTCCTCTGATTGTTTCCCTCGGCTTTGCCTCGGGAAACAAAACATCGTCGGGATTAAAATCAGTCACTTTACTACCTAGGTGCATAAATAACTATTATTTGCCATACAAAATAACGTCAACTAAAGCACTTTTATAAAGGCAATTTTTATTTCAATAAATTTTGAATATCAAAAGCTTTTTCAAATTTATAATAAATTACAATTTTATTTAAAGTTTATTATTACTCAAACATTTTATTTTAATTACCTTTTTCATTAAAAGTTATTTGAAATTAGTTTTAAGAAAATTCCAATTGTGTAAAGAAGAACAATTCGAATATTTTCAATAATAATTTGTTATTTTTAAACTAAAAATTAGTTTAATTTATTTTTCTTGCCATATTTTCATTGAGAATTAATAATTTTTTTTTTGAGTAAATTTATTTTTTTTTTCAAAAATGGTTGAAATTTTTTTATATATTTTTATGTGATCATTAATATGATAAAATGGTCTATGAAAAATGTGTAAAAAAGTAGGGGTTTCCATTTAAAAAAATTGATGATGACGTCATAGTGTAGTTATCAGTGACGTCATGAATATTTTTTTCATTCCAAAAGATGGCATTTTTAAAACAAAAATTGACCTGTCCGAGCGATTTTTACAAAAAAAAATTTTACGGAAGTTATGACCTTGGTTCCAAACTTTATCACCACCCTGTATATATCCTGTAACTGGACATTGTCTGTTGGATAATAAACATTATTATTATTATTATATTATTCAACGAGCGTATATTATTCACGAAGATCGTAATAGGTCTGAGTATGGTTATTTTCTCGTGAGTAGAATACTATACTTTTTCCACGACTTTTTTTATTTTACGGCGCTTCTATGTAATTTTGTTGAGGTTATGTAAATTTTTTTCTGTGGTTAAAATTACGCACACGGTCTGAGCATGTAGAATAATGTCAAAAATTTAGTAATCAAACTTATTGCTTATCAAAAAATTCAATTGTATTATATTTCTTCTAATTCAGCATTTTACCAATGTACCAAAGTTTTAGAATAAAAATCTGCCTACCTACAAGTCTAAATAATTATTTAAAAAAAATAATGTTTATAGGCAATATAATTTTTGATATTTCCAAAAAAACGAACGACAAACTATTTCCGTACTGACAACATCGATTTTAAAGGCCCCATACCATATGAAACATTTTGCGCAACAGAGGGTGTTCCACAAACTCTGGTGTAAATTTAAACATGTTTGAAATAATTTGCGCAACGTCCTGTTGCGCAATATGTATGATTTGACTCCCACTTGGTTCCTTTATGGCTCTTCTCACAACAATTACAAAACATAACAACTAGAGTTTAACAACATCTGCTTATTGATTATAATGGCCTCTACCAAAAATAATGAATTTATTGGTATTCACTGGGAGTTGACTTTTAACATTCGAACTTGAAGTTTGTGCATACTGTTTTATAGTGTGTGGGCCCTTTAATATTCGAACTTGAAGTTTGCGCAACGCTCGACTTCAACGATGTTTGCGCAACAGTGTATGGTCGCGGTAAAATTTTATTTGTGCATCAACAGAAAATTTAGCTTAGGAAAATTTATACTTTAGTTTTAAAATATCAGTGAACAATTTAATCATGTCTGATATATATCTATTTCTTAGTCTCACTTATTCTTGTTTATTTTAGAAATAGGTAATTTATTTTTTGCTTCCCTTTATTGAATTTAAAGTAGGAAATGCTCTGCGCATCTTTAAATTGTAACATTAATATTATCGTAGTACTAAGATTTTCTATAATAGCATCAATTTATTAGCGTACATCTACAACCAAAAGCTGGCAGGTTAATTTATGTTCCAAATCCTAAGTTAAATTTTCTTTCGCTGAAGTTCCATATGTCAATTTTAGAGTGAAATTAGACTAATCGATTTAAATTAAAGTAAATAATTAGGTTTAATTTTTTTTATTTTTGCTTACTTACTTAAAAAGTATGGATGAAAAATATAATTTTTTTGAATTATTAAATCGCATATAAGTTATCCGAATACATATTATATGTACATAAAGAAAAGAATGATGGTTAGTTTGGTATTTCATGAAAGTTAGCTGAAAAATAGAGAATGATTTTTAAATTTATTATTATTTCTAAACTTCTTCTAAAAACAGATTAAGGGTATTTGTTTCAGACTTTGAAAGATTAAGTAATATATTTACTTTTTGATCAAATGTGATTTAAAACTAAATTGTCTAAGCTTTTTCACAATTTATTTGTTGAAACATTCGAAAATGGTTGTAAAAACATTCTTTTGTAAAATAATTAAAATATTTTTTGTAGTTAACTTTTTTTTCAGCCTAATTCTATAGCGTTTTCAAAAACTTTTAAATTGAATGTATTACTATTACTACATGTTAAGAAATATTACAAGAATATATCATAGTTAGTTTTGTAAGATTTATCACAAAATCTACGCATTTTATATCGTCCGGCCTTTTGGCTTACAGCACAAGAACGCATAGGATCCGTTTTTAGTTTCAGACGACAGAAAATCAATACTGGACCTAACATAATAAACATGTTAAACCATGTTATAACAAAATGTTAAAAAAGATACTTTTCTACAATATTTGCTTATTCATATTTTATTTAAGATATATTTTAATGATTACAATATTTAGACGAGCATTCGTTTGAGTTATTGTAGTTTTTTTAAAAGTATCATAAGTATGTCTTTTATAATTGATGAAATAAAAATTATATTTTATATTTCTCAAATTTGCCTCAATTTTGCTTGTAAAAAAACCATTTGGAATATGAAGTATAAAGGACATCGCAATAAAAACCGACCCACGTATTAAATTTCACTTTTGTACATTGTACATTAAATCACAATTTCTCATAAAATTGAACAAGCAGTGGATGTTCAAATAATTAAAATTAAGTTCATCTAATAAAATTAGTTTTTGAATGAAAATTGAATGGTGTAAAATTATAATTTTTTATTATCTCGCATTATTTTTTTGTCAATACAATTTCACATTGGTTATTTACTTCCTAAATTTAATTCAATTTTATCACCTATAAATTTTTTTACTTTTGACTAATCATAATATCATAAAATTGTACCCACATTTATTGAAGAACTTTATACTTTAATTAAAGAACAGTAAACATGCAGTACTTGATGGTAACTAAAGAATTTTATTATCTATAAAAATACTTACTTTTGTTTCGGAATTTTATGAAAGTAATTAATCTTTTGTGCCAGATTTTTCATTATTCTGTTTAACGATCTTTTGTATCTACTTAAATTTTCACAGCGTTATATAAAATCATTGTTCGTAATTAACATGGCTAATTTTCTGGGTTACCTATTTTTAATAAAATAAGATAATAATTATTTATGGTCTCGTATTCAATTTTTGTTACTATTTTCCATTAACAATATTCCCTTTTTCCCAGTATAGGTTTGGTTAGTTTAAACTAAGTAATAATAATAAATAATTGATTAATTCTTCCTAACATGCATTTTGAAGATGGCAAGTTATCTGAACATTTCATCCAAAAATATTGAGTTATTATTCTGTTGGTAATAATTTAATGGTTTAATTTGAATATTTATTACAATCGGATTTGGAATTCTGTAGAATGATCTTCTAATAAAAATATGGGCAGGTGTTAAACTTTTATAATCATTTAGATCTTGTGATAAAGGGCAGAATGGACAAGAATTTAATATAAATTCTATTAGAGGTAATACCGTACAAAACTCTTAAAAAATAAAAGAAACGTTATATAAATCTATTTTTAAATGAAGTTTGAGACTTCCAATCCCAGCTTTCCAGACCTCTAAAATGAGATGATTTAGAATGTATAAATTTTCATTGAATACCTTCATTATTAAGAGTGATTTCTTAGACGCCTGTCGGAGATTCTAACAGGTAATAGAAAATGTTTTGGTTTCGTTGAAAATGATCAGAGAATCAGTTTTAATTAATACGGACAGCTAGAGGACGCACGAGTTTGCAAAGAAAACGCGTGATAAATCATGAAATCGAGCATTACGGGAGTCACGAGATTTCAAGTTTCACTAACTAGGAGAAATCTAGTGATTTTTTAATTTTATTATTTGCTGCTATAAAAGTTGTACTGTTCCGCTAAATATTTGCATAGACTTATCTCGTTTTAATATACTACGAAATGTTTCAATAAAGGAAGACGTTGACAAAGAAATAGCAATCTCTAAATGTAAAGCTTTTGTTGCCATTCAAATAAATACACAAATATAAAATTTAATTTACTTTGATCCTCTACCTGATTCATTTTTAATTAGAATTTGTCCAGTTTAATCTACTCCCAGCGAATGAAAAGAAAATGAAGCTGCCACCAACATGAAATAAATCAAATTATAAAGAAATGGAGAAAGTGTTGTTCTAAAATTAATTAAATCTTTATTTATCATAAAATTATAATATATTTATATGAGCTTATATGATGTAAGTAGTTATTTCATTGACTGGTTTTTGCTAAGACAAAATATCTTCTGCTTTCGGCTGACGAGTAAAAATTGCTAATATAATCTTTGAACGGAACAGGACGTTTTCTCTAACAAGATAATCTATGAAATGTTCTTGTTTCTTGAAGATACTTTTTGTATTATTTGTATTATTATGTGTTATGTGTTCTACATATATTCTGATCATTATTGTCAATATTTGTTTTTTTGTATTATCTTGTCCCACATGATCCTACATCATCCAACATACTCCATTTGTTACAATATTTCTATCTTCGTTCTTAATCAAATAATATCGAGGGGTGTTGTGTTTTTAACAAATTTTCCGTTAGTCCAAATTTTGCCTTGCAACCATATACTCTATCCATTATTTTATTCTTGCAGTGATCTCTCGTAATAAAAATTTTGATTATCTGCATTGGTTTTCAATTTTTTAATAATGTTTTTTTTCGTTGAAGACTAATTGTAGTCATTTGCAGTACAAGTCTCTTAAAGATTTTCCCAATAATAATTGTGGTGGTGAAAATCTGTATTAATGAAGTGCTGAAGGAATATTTTTTCAAAATTTGTTTTTCAATAGACACTGCCTTGTCAGACGTAATTACTTCAATCCTATTGAATTATCTAAATTCATTTTTATCATAAGGTATATTATCAACAACAATAAGTTCAGGTATGCTTGGTGTGAAAATATTACCATTAAATAAAATATAACACCGTTTGGTGTTTTTCGGATAATTTATATAATTCTAACCATTTTTGAAACGAGTCCATTACTAAAATATAGTCATAATTTCCTCTAGTAAGTATTTCTGATGAAATTCTCTGCCAAAAGGCCATACCAGTCCAATACATTGATTTTATAGCTCTAGCTATTTTTGAATTCCTCAATGTTCTTCATGTATTAAATTTTAAATTTTGCTACTTTACATTTTTGGAATATCCAATTTATTTCCTACAAATAATAATCCATCCACACTTTTTAATTCATATAGTATTGCTTAATATATTCTTAACGCTTCAGGTAATTTTTTCCTTGATTTTGGAAATCCATTTTTACACATTTCCATTGAAGCCTTAATAGATTCATCATCTCTTGATGCATTCTGTAACTAAACTTTCTTTTCAGGTGATACTAGTCTCGTTATTACATTATTAATTATGTAGTCTTCTACTTTATCATCTTCATTTAAAATACCATTTATTTGAAATCAAAAATGATAATCTGCGATAAGGATGTCTCTACCAGAGACAAGTTGTGCATTTTTATGGCAAAAAAACTAAAAAAGATTCATTTCAAAAAGTAATTTATGTTTTCTAAACAATAACTGCTACATCAAAGAAATTTGATATATTTAAATTGTTGACTGTTAAATGACGTTTTTTGCTGTCCTAGTCCCTGGGTTGGAGAAGAATTCATATTGGTATTATAAAGTGGAAGCATCAACAGCAACACAGTGCCGTTCTATTAATTTGCAAAATATGCCACAAAAATCAAACTAGTGCTATGACTACCCTGAACACTTTTAAAAATTTTGACTGACTTGAAAGTTTTTTTTCTACAATCGTTACTAAGCGTGCTATATTTCCAACTTTGTTGAAAATCGCGCAAACCAGCTCTTGACTTGATTATTAGACTAACCGGTTTCACTTAAACAAATGATATATTTCAGAACTTCAGTGAAATCAATAAGTTAATATTATAAATGAATAACTTCGTGCTCCTCAGCTTGAGTCGCAGTCGAGCAGGTTACTTATTCTTTTATAGCCTTTTCCTTCTTTGAGCACAATTATCAAACCAATCATCAACTTATTGTTGTTTGCTCGAGAATGACAGGCGTCAGCTTCATCATCATCGCCTTTTTGTGGGAAAATAATGTCGCTCACATTTTCGCAATTGACCCCTTTACAGTTTTTAGAGATTGATTACCACTTGAGGCCTGCTTTTTAGCAGGTCCATGCCTCGGTGCAACCTATTTTACAGTGACATAAAACAGCAGCTAGCCAGGATTCAGGAGCTGGATTTGGTTTTTTAAAGGACTGAAGGAAACGGTCAAATCTGTGAATTCAGCGTCATGGTTGCACTTGGTAATAACATCGCAAGAAATGTTGCTGGGCATCATCTTGAGTTGGTTGCCATGTTCTTGTGGTAGTTTTTGCAAATAACTGGAACCGCAATAGCGGCCGTAATAAAACTTTAGAGACGTTGTTAAAGTTAAAGACGTCTTTAAAAAAATTTGTTATGAAGAAGTTTTCTCCAGCACTGATGATTTTTTACGGGTAGTCGCTGGTTCATTGTACACCCGGACTATCTTCGCAATTATTTATTCGCAGATATTAACAAGATTAAATAACGTAAAAATGGGGTCGAAAATTGATTTTTGGGATTTTTCGCAAAGTTAGAAATATGCTTCATTTTCAAATAGGTATAGGGCCATTAGAAATTTGAAAAGCATTTTCTACTCTCTTTAAGTTTATAAAATAGTGAAAAGGTAGGATTGCTCGTTTCCGAACTATAGAAAAAGAAAAACTAAAAAACCCAAAAATTTCGTGGGTTTTTGGTTTCAAAATTTTTAATCTCTTGGATATTAGCATTCCTTTTATTCAGTTAATATCAAAGGACGTTTCTCTCTTTACAATTTGAATAAATCTACAAATATGGGTAATTGCCCTTTTTTTCATTTAAATTTGAAAATTTTTTATGTTAATTAGATGAATTATTTTAGTTGTAGTAAAAGAAAAATATTATTTTATTTCTGCCAATGTTTCGATTGGAGTAGACTGAAAACTAAAGTTTCACCATTTTGTTAAATTTTAACCGAGCTGGACTTATGAAAAATTAAAATTTAATGCCACCGATGATGTCTTATTAATTATTGAACGTGAGATACTCGATTTGATATAAATGTTCAGAAACTCATAAAAATAATACATACAAAAATAAATATACAGTGTGTGTAAAATAGCCGTATCTACAGGGTGCCCCCAAATGAACACCTAAGCTCTCCAATATGTTGTTGGGGACCTTTCGTAGAGTACTGAAAAAATAGTAAACAAAATCTCTAATTTATTCTGAAAAATAATATTGTGAAAATAAATTAAGTAACAATGTTATTTTATCTGAATTTTAATTTTTAAAATTAAATTAAATTAAGTTGTTTTTTTTATTAAATACATTGGTTCACTAAAAAAAGCCACTGAAACTTAGGTTTCCTACCATGCAAAGTGGTGACTGCTGATTATCACTAATTTTTGAAGTACCTGTATATACAGGGTGTCACATTTGACGTTGGACTGTATGGGTATCTTCGTTATTATTGGAGATAGAATGTCAGTTAAATGAACACTACTTTAGTGCATTTTTACATGTCCAATAATTAATAATTCGTTGACAAAACAGTGGAAATTTGTATCGTTTCGGCGCCATCTTGAAAACACCAAAAAGTGCCATTTTCAAAATATGTAACTTCTTTAATATAGGCCATGCCAAAAAACTTTGTTAACAACATAGAGGCAATTTTTATCTAAAATTAAATAAGTTAATCAGATTTTTTCTTAAGTCACTGTGTTTTTTCTTATGGGGGCCATATTAGAATTAAACATATTTGGAATCAGTGTTTTTTTCTGAGATTTTGATATAAAACATGTCACATTTAATAAATATGTGCTCGAAACTTATTAACATAGGAAAGCATAAAAACTTAACAAAGTTTTTTGGTATGACCTATAATAAAGAAGTTACAGACATATTTTGAAAATGGCACTTTTAGGTTTTTTCAAGATGCAAAATTCAATAGTTTTGTCAACGAATTATTATTGAACATACAAATATGTACTACTTTGTCCATTTAACCGATTTTCTATCTCCAATAATAACAAACACACCCATAGAGACCAACGTCAAATGGGAGACCCTGTATATACGGTTGGGCGCCAATTTATGTGACGTTTTCTTGGAAAAATGATAAACTTATAATGTCAAATTCAATAATGTATTCAAAGGTTATCGTATCCATTCCTTGATTTTTATCAATGTAAAGTTTTACTTGCAATATGATATTCTTTAACACCAAAAAGTAATGTTTTAACAATTTCTTAATTATATTATGAAAGTACACTTACCAACAATTGTGAATTTCTTTTTACTAAGATTTCAGTAATTTACTCGAGCAAATCACTTTCCTCTTTTTTTAGTTCCGTTGGAGAAAATGAGATAGAATATGATTTTTTCGAGCAAATTTGTTAAAAAGGGTGTGGATTTTAATCTTTCAATTGTCATTTTTATAAATATTAGAGTTTGCGTTATTTTGGTTTTTTTTTATTTTTTATGTATTATAAATATAACAAATATGGCCCTTAAATAGTATAAACTAACGATGATATTTATAAAAGACTGATTCTAATATGTAAATAAGCATTAGATATTATTTTAAGATTGATAGCATGTTTACATTTCTTATTATTGATTACTATGTCAACATATAATTATGTTTGATTTATCTACTATTCATATTTTTACAAAAACTTATGTGGCTCTGATTTAGATATTTTTTGCTAAATATTTTTACTGAATACAAAATAATATTTAAAAATATTAAAATTAATAACCGTTTAATTAATAGGAAAGTCGTATTTTTAACAAATTATTCATCTAAATCTAAACATTTAATATAAATAATTTTGTATTCACCTGGTGTGTCTTTGATTAAAAGTTCTGATAAAGCTGCATGAATAAATGATTCTAAAATAATTACAAACTTGAATTCCTTTAGTACTTATAAACAGTGAATAGAATGTAATTGGCATGCAATTTTGGAGTAGGTATATTCGTATATTGGATGAGCTTATTGAGTACTAAGTATGGAACAAACATCTAAATGGAAGTTGAATGCACTTGAATATTGACTAACAAGTAACAACGAAGTCATTTCATTTTACATGCATTTAAATGTGTATCAGATTCATTCAGTTGCCAAACTTTAAATATATTTTAAAGTGCATCGAATTTTTCACCCGATAAACAAGATGTAAAAAGAAATTGAATCGGGAAAATCTTGAAATATCACTCTTAGGTCCCTGCTTCTTAAACCAATTCTTTATCTACTTTATCCTTATTTGTGTATGTACCTCAACTAGCAAAAATAATATCTAAATATTATCAAATATAAATTAATATTTGATTATTTTTTATACATAGAAAATTATCGAAAATCCAAGAGACGAATTGAATTAAACTATACAGGGTGTCCCGAAAATGGCGCGAGAGCTCTCCATTACGTTATTGGGGGCTCTTCAGGGATCGTCAGAAAAATAGTTGGTATAGCGTTGATATATGTATTAAATAGCCTCGCTGCCCGCTGCTTACATTTCATCAAAGATTCTCTTTCTATATTATACTGTCTCGTACTGTTTAATTCGAGAAACAAAGGTATAATGCTGCAACATAAATGTACGTGGCGAGCAACAGGGCGACGTGCGATCAGCGAGCAGAGGGCCGAAGGCTAAATGTACCCATATTTGCCTATAAGGTAAATTTCAGAAACAGTTCTATTGTGAAAATGAGCCTCTTCAAAATAAATTTGAATGTGCATTGAATATTATTTTAATGAATTAAAAACTCGTCTATTCGGATTTATCTGGCCCACCCTGTAATTATGTAAAGTAGTAAGATTGCGAACAACCCCTAGTTGGGTACATGAAAATGCACTTACAGTTAAGTATGTGAAACTTAAAGGGTTGAAAATATACAAAAAGGACTAATAAGCAGCAAAAACTGAATTTTATTTAAAAATTACTATAAAAAGTACATTTTGGGTTAAATTTATTTTTAATTCTCATATTGTATTATAAATCCATTAATAGGCATCATAAAAGTGTTAAATAGGGTTGTTTTGCCTAATTTAACATTTGTAATTTTATCTTTTAATAAAATTAGTTGAACTTTCCAAGCAGTAAAAGGCCTGAGGCCTAAAATCCGGAAAGGATTTTACTACCGCCTGGGAAAGATAATGACAATGCTACCCTTATTTGTAGCATCTCTATCCGCTTGTGAAAGTAGAAACTTTTAGCTCCACTCTAGTCACGAACGTCAGCCATATCTTTTAGAATTATTTACTATTTGAGTCAACATAAACCCTCACACTATGCTTGTTTCTTCTAAAATTCACTAAAATATTTATTATATTACCGAAACGAGTGAAGTTTCACAAAATGGTCTTAATTTTACCAAAGTTTCTCGTTAAATAATTAAGATTGGAAATTGATTTTCTTAAAATATTTTAATAATTAATTAATAACTTTTCTAATAAATTTATCATTTAATTAAGCAGGTGGCCCGAAAACCTTTTTAATTTGGATTTTTGATTAAACTTTAAGTTGACAGCCTCACTTGTTTTAATATTCGTTAATATCATGTATAAATTGCTATTTTTAAATAAGACATTGATAAATTTAAGATGTCGCGTCCTTACAAAAGGCAACAAGACAATGTAACATATGGTGGAAACCAACTACGTGACGATATTAAATGGCAGCCACATATTGTTGAGAGACAGAATATTAGTACACGTTTGAACATTTCTTAGTGTTGTAAGCCCCACTTTTTTGTAAGAAAGAAAATGCAATTAGAGCAAATGATAATTATAGGGGTAAAGATAAATTATCTGCGTATTAATACATTATACAAGAAGCGTGGTTCTATAGAGAATATTCTGCTTCAGAAACTGTAATTATACTACGAACATAGAATCTATACTAAGATATAAGCCACCTCAGCCCACTGAGGTGGCAGCCCACCCCTAATTTCGAGAATTTAAAATTACCTAAAATTTGCATGTTATTATAAAATGTTTCTTATTAAAAGTAATACTTAAAACGACACTAAAAACCTTTTGAATAAAAAATGATGTGTCATAAAATACGTAAAAATTCAATTTTAGCAAAACAAAAAGTTTTAATTACAAATTAATACAAGCGGTGTCGGAACAATATAAATTATGTACAAAATCTACATAACTATCCATACTCCCCTTTTTGTTCAGTGTTCATTAAATTGTGCTTATATAATCATATTAATAACATAAATGTCTTATTGATTATACGCCCCATAATCAACGCAGTTTATGGCTATGGTTTTTTATTGATATTTTCAAACCAATTTAGTTTCTCCATTCCCAAATTTACTGCAAGTTGTTTTCTCCAAAGTCGTTTCAGTTAATCAGATTAAAAGGCATTTTGCCAAAGAAATTTCTTTAGTTTTTGCATTGAAGATGTTTAGTTAAGGTAAGTTGCTGTTTAAAAGAAAGAATGTGCTTTAAAAGCAGAACGCCAATAATCATTCTTTTTTCTTTTTTTCCTTTGCCAGAGAAATGGAAGAGCTTTTTACTTGTCTCAATGAAACGCTTAAAATATGACAGGAATTATTCCGCATTAATTTAATATATGCGAATATTTCGCAAAAGTATAATGAATAATAAATATACAGGGTGAGTTTTTAGTGCGGTTACAGAAGATGTCTCTTTTTTGGTAGAGATAGGAAAAAATGTATCTATACATGGTGCTGAAAAAATCGTGGACACGCTCCAAGCCACGTTATTAAGAAACATTAAGAGACATTACTAATAAAAAAGTAGTTTCCGTTTTGTTTAATTAATTCTTGAATTTTTAAAATTTGTATGCTGCTACCTTTATAATGTAACTTGAAAAGAATGGTGCCAAGTTTACTTCTTTAAAAGATCTTAATAGCTTCGATATTTACATATATCCAAATATTTTTTAAATTATTTGCGTTATCCACGAAGAAGGAGCGTGTACGTGGCTTTTTCCGCACCCTGTATAAATTATATCGTTCACTGGAGATAAAACTTAAAATTATTATCGAGTATTTCTAGGGGTTCATTTTTAAGGAATTGAAAATAATAATAAATTTGTAAGTGGAACACCCTATACCGGGTGGCCACGAAACTACGGCCACCCTTGTTATTTTTTTTATTTACGAAAATAAAAAATGAAAATTTTACTATCTTATATGACATACGAAAACGGATTTAAAGATTTAAAAAAAATTAATTTAATTCCCGGTTTCACCGGAAATTAGATAAATTTTCGTGTTTTAAATGTAGAACCCTATTTTTTGTACTTATTATTAAACATTGGATCCAAGTATATTTGTGATTAAAAAAATTTTTTTCTGAACTTTCAAAAATACTTTTGGATTTTTTTTGGTAATTTTTTTAATAAAATAAATTGTAAATGGGTGACCCTCGGTGGGTCGAATTTCACATCGTCGAAACATTGCCCGGTCGAAAAGTTACTGGATCGAAAAGTCGCTGCATCCAAAATTGCTGGACCGAAAATTGTTGAGCCGAAATATTACTGGATCGAATCGCGCTGCATCGAAAGTTTGTCCGTTCGAAAGGTTGCTGGCTCGAAGTATTGCTGCATCGAAACATCGCTGGACCGAAACATCACTGCGCCGAAACATTGCTGGATCGAAAATCGAAAAAGGGGAGGGTGTACGCATTAAGGTTTAGCAAAAAACGCATTTTAAAGTACAAAAAAGAGTGTTACATTTAAAATTTGAAAGTTGAAACCGGAAGTGAAATTGAAATTTTTTAGTTCAATAAATGCTCTTTCTTATGCCATATAACATACTAAAATTTTAAATTTAAATTTTTATAAATAAATAAAGAAATTAGAGGGGTGGCCCTATTTTCGTGGACACCCGGTATATTTATTAAAATTAAAATGACTGTAAAAGAATATAAAATTTGTTGCTTAAGATTATTACATCCTGTACACTTGACAAAGTTGTAGTAATAAGTAGTGCACCTCAGTGACCGATATAATTTATACCGAGAGCTCCTGAACTAACCATGCCAAATGTGTGATAAGTGGGGGCGTGAAAAAAAGTATTTTTAAAAATTTGAAAGTGGTATCACATTTTAAGAAAGTATTTCCGGACAATACTCTACATTTCAAAAATACTTTTTATTTTTATTTCCCAAATTAAACGCTCCAAAAATTACCACCGTTATTTAGGGACACCCTGTATAAATACGTCTCTTCTTCAAACGTTAGTAAAATGTCATATTATGTGACACAACAAGAGAAGTTAAACATCGATTTAAATTTAAATATCTAATCTGTCAAAGCTATTTGCTTCCGCCCGGAGCAAAAGTGATCCCTTTTGTGGCGGGTACGATTTACTATTTATTTCTATCTCTTCAAACAAAAGAGATACCTTTTTAAAATTGGAAGTTGTTTCAATTTTATTTACTTGAATGATAAACAATAAAATAAAAAATAATAAATTTAAAAAGTGATTTTTAGAAGGTTTTTTTAATGTATTATTTTTCCGGAATATTGCAAGTTTATTATATCATATAAATAAATACTCATATTATTTGTTTAAGTAATTAAAACGAAACGAAAATTATTTATAGTTTAAAATAAAAAAACGTTTTAATTAAATCAATGTTTCTGTGTTTCGAAAACTACATAAATATAATCAATAACAAAGGCCTTTGCATCAAATTAGGATTATTTATTTATTGATGAATTAAACTTTATTGAAAATATCCGCAATTACAAGATACATTTAAAACAAAATTTTTGATATTTTTTATAATCGTATATTTTTTTAATAAAATAATTTTTTTAATAAATAATTTTTTATTTAGAAAATACAAACTTTAAATTGATGGGTGTTTGAGTTTTTAAATTATTTTTGGCGTTAAAAAATGAGAAGTATTATAATTGGAAAACTCAACACCTGGATCCGGAAGTTGTTTCGTGTTTAAATATAATAAATTTTCTGCCAGTATTTCATTATTCCAATTAATTAGAAAGACAAAAAATACTTAAAAATTTCCACTGCACTTTACCATATAATATCAACGAATAATTATACAAGGTGTAGTTTTTAGATAAATTCTGTACATATCTACAGTTTTCAGTATTTGGCAATGCTATTATCATAATAAAAAAATGAAAAGAAAGATCGAAAAAATTAAGTGTGTATCTACTATTTTTTTACACGCAAAAATTTATTTGGATGGTAAATATCATTACAAACAAAAAGTTTTTATGGAGACCTGTAATTAATGCTGGTAATATCCGTTACAACCCATATATCAAATCTTACAGATTTTTCTTGTAAGGATTTACAGATTTTCATGGAATTGCACTATTAATTTATTTTTACATTTACATAAAATTTTTAAGGTCTTGCAAAAAATATACACAGGGTGATTTATAATGAGATGTAAAAATATCGATCACATATTTTACATAATACATATTTGGAACAATAAAGTGTTAAGAATTTGTTTTTTATCTATCTTCCTAATAAAGTTATTTAATTTGAAAAATAAGAAACCTAACTGCTTTCATATTTAAAAAATTATTTATATTATACAGGGTGTATAATAATGAAAGGGGTTGTTCAGGACACTAAAACAAGAAACTTTTGGTAATAAACCCATATCCGGAAATTAACCATTAATTCACTAGGTTGAGACCAAATTTTTTAAATTTAATTTACAAAAATAGCTTTATTTTCTTTTTTTTGTAAATAAATGTTTGCGATTTATTGTCATGTCTTTACAATGGACCGTGCACAATAGATTTTTAAAAAAACACGACACAAATTTGGAGTGAACAACTTTAAATACGATAGAAGTAAATCTGTTGTGCTATTCTAATGACTGCTTGTACCATTGTCCAAGACATCCCTGGGATATTCCAGAGGGTTTGAACATCTATGAACCAGCGTGCAACCTTGTGCATTGAACAAAATGGTCGAAATTTCGAACAATTTTTGTAAATTTTATTAAATAATTAACTTAATTACCTTAACCCCCAGTATTATCAACAGACATTTAATTTTAAACGAGGTTTAATTTGACATATATAGTATTTTTATGAAGTTTGAATATAGTTTAAATGATATTTAGCTGCAAAATAGACTATATATGTCAAATTAAACCTCATTTAAAATTAAATGTCAGTTGATAATACTGGGGGTAAATCTTTTTTATTTACCCTGGCTTAATGGTTAATTTCCGAATATGGGTTTATTAACAAAAGTTGCTTGTTTTGGTGTCCTGAACAACCCCTTTCATTATTATGCATAACTTACTGAACACCCTGTATAAAATCTCCCATTGTCTAAATATTTCTGGGTAATGAAGTTTAAAATCGACGATTTTGATCAGTGTATCATGTTTTTTCCATTGAAATTCCAAAATAAATTCTCTTTTAAATATGAAATCAGTTCGATTTTTCTAATACTTGAACTTAAATAACTTTGTTAGAGATACAGGGTGTCCCAGCGCTGCGAGGAAGTAGCATTACTCTAAAATGAAAAAAGATAACGACATGTGGTTTTCAACAGAATATATAATACCTTTAAGCGCATATTTTAAAAATATTTTAGTAATATACCGAGTGTCCATTCCAAAATGGCGGACCAAAGTTATGTTTTTTAAATGGAACACCCAGTGTATTATGACATTTTTGGATTCCTTATCAAAAAATAAATATACTTTGTATAAACTTTTATGGGTGTATCATCACTCGTTTTGCTGATATTTGCTATTTAAGCCAATAAAAGATCAATTTTTGAAAAATCACTGCTCTAAAACAGATGAACATTTTGGGTTGAAATTTTGTCAAAACATTTTTAACATCGTCTAGTGTACAACTATCATGTCAAATTTAAGTTTGTGATACTTTTTTATCAGGGTGCCTTATGAAACGCAAACTGAACAATTAAACGAAATTTTCAAACGGAACACCCTGTATATTTTAACATAAATTGATGGCATTTTTTACAAGCTTTCTATTGATATAATGTTTGTATGGTTGCTTATCAATGGTTTAGGAGATATTAATATCCAAACTCAGAAACAGTGAAAAATAGACAAAATAGCTCTCTTGATGAATTTTTTTGAAGATTTTTTTTTTAATTTGTCTTTGACTTATTTGTGTCTTTCTCTATTTTGCTTTTTTAATAATGTTATATTACAATAGCAGTTTTTGTTGTTTTGCAGCACAAATAAAATCGAAACTTGCAATTATCAATTTTGGTTTTCTAAATCTTAGTATGTTTTGAAAATTTAACAACTGATGTTACCAAGGAAACCCCTATTTTGTTGAATTTCGATTTTACGCTCTTTTTTGATATTTAGAAGTGGATTTCTTTCAGCTTCACCAAGCGTTTCCAGCATATTTGCCATTTCTTCTTTAGAAGAGTTCACTATTTCGGATTAGTTTTTATCAAAATTACAGAAAAGGGGATTAAAACAAAATTCAACAAAATAAGGGTTTATTTGGTAACATCAGTTATTAAATTTTCAAAGCATACTGAGACATAGAAGACAAAACATGATAATTGCAAGTTTCGATTTTATTTTTGTTATAAAACAACAAAAACTACTATTGTAATAAAACAACATTATAAAAAACCAAAATAGAGAAAGACAAAAAAATATTGGGCAAATTAAAAAAAAAATTCCTCAACAAGATTCATCAAGAGCGCTATTTTGTCAATTTTTCACCGTTTCTCAGTTTGGATATTAATATCTCCTAAACCATTGCCATGCGACCATACAACCATTATATCAGTAAGCTTGTAAAAAATTCCATCGAATGATGCTAAAATATACAGGGTGATCCATTTGAAAATTTCGTTTAATTATTCAGTTTGCGTTTCATATGGCAGCCTGATAACAAATTATCACAAACTTAAATTTGGCATGATAGTTGTAGACTAGACAATGTTGAAAAATTTTTGACAAAATTTTAACCCAAAATGTTCATCTGTTTTAGAGCAGTGATTTTTCAAAAATGGATCTTTTTTGGCTTAAAAGGCAAATATCAGCAAAACGAGAGAAGATAGACCCATAAAAGTTTATATAAAGTGTAATTATTTTTTGATAACGAATCGAAAAATGTCATAATATACTGGGTGTTCCATTTAAAAAAACATAACTTTGGTCCGCCATCTTGAAATTGACACTCGGTATATTATTAAAATATTTTGAAAATGTTCGCTTAAAAGTGTTGTACAATCTATCGAAAACCGCATGTCGATTCTTTTTTCATTTTAGAGTAATATTACTTCCTCGCAGCGCTGGGACACCCTGTATATAGAATTTTTTTAAACATTTTATTGTTCCAAATATTATGTAGAATATGTATACGATTTTTTACCCTTCATTATGAATCACCTTGTATTTTTGTTCAGAATGATGCTATATTAGAAAGTGTAAAGAGAACTTATTAGGGCTATTTATATAAAGAATTAGTTGCTATTCCAAGAAAATACAGGAATACTTGAAAAAATCAAAAACCTCAAAATATGCATTGAGTTTAAATTAGCTATTATGCGTTTCTGTACAATAAGGGCAAAACTTTTGGTGCAATTCTGTAAATCCTTACAGGAAAAATCTATAGGGTACGTGGGGGCAAAGATCCTCGTGGGGTAAAAACTCGTACACTTTTAAAAACGGGAGGGAAACTACGTTTCTGACTGAAAAAACTGTTTCCCTCCATTCAAACTTGCTGCCATTTAAGGTAATATTCATTACGTTTTGACTGCTGCCAAAAAAAAAAGTGATTTTGTTTATGTTTTAATCTAATTTTTATAGGATTCCAGTAGTTTATTATTTATTAGTGTAGTGGTGATATCGTATTTCAGACGAAGTTGTACCAAAATGGTGCTCATGTTGTGTAGAAATAGCCTCTTGTTTTAATTACATTTTTAGTTTGCTTTGGTTAGGTTGCACTTTCTATATAGTTTGATAAACTGGGGCAAAGATCCTCGCACCAAATGGGGCAAATACGACCTGCTTTCAAAAGATGAATCTGTGGCTGAAGAATCTGATAGTATGGATAGTGTAGGCTGTGACAACTTCATTTTGGTGAAAATTTTCGACAAAAATAAATAGAGTTTTCGCTTGTACGTTGCAAAGATTATAAAAACGAAATCTAGTGGATTCGATGTCGTTTATAAATAAAAAAAATGTAGTAGGTATTAAAGTTGTTAAAGCCAATAGTTAGTTCGTCTATTAGGTATCAAGACATGATTACCATTTCGACCGACCTGTCCGAATTTACAATTTATTGAATAATCTTCGGCAAATTTATATTATGTTATTCTTTAAATCCTTATTTTTGTATTATAACTAAATGGGGTAAAGGTCCGCGCTGCGATGTTTGCCCCATAAAATTATTTTCCGGTGATTGGATTTTTATAAAGTTTTTTATAACATGGATCAATTCAAATTATTTGAATTTTTTATAAAGTTTAAAATATTTTTAAAAAATTTTCTGTCTTTTTTACAAAGCTATTTTAAAGTTTAATTAAATTTAACTCTTTACATTATTCCAAAATCATAATAAGGGTTAAACTTATATTCAAAAATATAAAATCTATCACGTAAAGACGTAAATAATTTAAGTGTAACTAATACCCAGATTCTGGTCAAAACATTTAAGTTTAAAGACCTTTAAATTTATATTTGTTATATGGGTTGTAATGGACAATTTCCATGGTTACCTTAAATGTTTCTAATTAAAGGCCTTTAATTTTGACCAGAATCACCCTATAATAGGCAGATTCTGGTCAAAATTAAAGGCTTTTAATTAGAAACAAAAAAAGTAACCATGGAAATTGTCCATTACAACCCATATAACAAATTTAAATTTAAAGACCTTTAAACTTAAATGATTTGACCAGAATCTGGATATAAGGCCCAGTTGTTGCACAAGTTCTATTTAAGTTTCCAACGATACTTTTTGGATTAAAAATAATAAAATACAATGTAAAATGTCAAATGTTGAAAGTTGTCTTCAAAAAAATTTAGAGTTATCACGTTTTTATCAAAAATATCAATATTGAAAACCAAAAATTCTAGAACGAACAGAAAAGTACATTAAATTTAACTCTGTGATTGGGACATTCAGAATGATGGACGAACAAAAATTGTTTGAAATTGTTAAGGTGCCCACATAGCATCAAGCCTTAAAGCAGAGCCTTGAGGCAAAGCATTAAAGTAGAGCAGTCATGAAAAAGCAAACCAATGCATTTCAATGGTGCTACTCATACTAGAGTAGTCATGAACGAGCGCGATTCATAAAGCAAGCCTGTTTCACCCTCTAAATATCCAAAAGTTACCCCGAATCGCATCAATTTTTAATAGGTTTTAGAGGATAAAATTCTAAAGATCGTGGTTTTAACCGGCCTGGACCTATTTGTTAGCGGGGCAGAGATACTACCCCTTTTGAATGTTTATTCTAAAAGCTGTATGAATTATAAATTTTTCGAAGTTTGGCTACACTATGAAAAAATATGCCAAAAATTGCCGATTTTTTCCGACGGTCGGCGGCGTCACTTTGAAAAACGACGAAATGTGGCCCTGGTATTCTTCACGAAAAAGGTATTTTTTTCATTGGATTTAAAAAATTCAAGTTCTGTCATAAAGGGGAATGTTCATTCTAAGAGGCGTATGAGTTTTAAAATTCTTAAAGTATGCTGACGCTCTGAAAAATCATTCTTAAAAACAGTCAATTTTATTCCGATTGGCGGCACTTGAAATAGGCAGTTCATAATTGCTCTTGCTTTACTTCATGCATGTGTACCTTGCCTCACTATTGCGCTTTTTCATGAGTGCTGATGGGTATGTGGGCACCCTTACATACTCCGTAGAAGTTCAGAACAAACAAACAATCAACATTAGTAGTTTAAAGATTTGGTTTTACGGAGAAACTGAAGAGGGTCAAATCTTGTACCGAAACGTTTTTCGATGCAAGAAAGAAAAATAGGTGATAAAAAAGATTCCAATCAAAACCACAAAGTGTTATAATAATAATTATAAGTACATAGAGAAGAGTCCATAAAAACTTATCCGATTTTAGTCAATAAATATACTATTTTCAAATGATTATAAAACTAACAATAGAATACTTACCTACTAATAAGAGAATTTTATGCAGTTTTTTTCTAACTTGGAATGATCAGTTATTAAATGGCAACACATTTTATTCAATTAAAAAAATACTTTTAGAATGCCTTACATATTTACATTATTTTAAGTTTTATTACTTCTTATAATTTAATTTTAATTGGGAGTTAGAATGATGACATTTAATTTTTTTTAATTAAAAATCATTTATAATATTATACTAATCATGCATATTTTTTTGTATTCTTGCAATTTATTGAAATTTGATTTATTTCTAATTTATTTATATGAAACTTTAAATTCATTATATTTTTTTGTGATTTGTAAAAGCATACAACCATCCTATAGTTTACTTTTAGTCATTTAATTTGGAGTAATTTTTATTAAAATCGGATAAGAAATAAAAAATGTACAACTAAGCCATGCCCATTTTTTGTGGACCTCTGAACATACATACAATATTTTGAAAACTTTATTGATTTTTTATTAATTTTTGAGAATCATTAATCATCAAGATGGTATCTTTACTTGATTTTAAGTTTTTTTAAATATGACATATGGTATACCAAATTACTGATTCAAAATTTGTGTAAATCCAATAGGGCCGCCATAAGAAAAACTAAGTTTGGTTAATTTGCGGTTAATCCATTGGCGCAAGAATAAATTCATTAAAATTACTGAATTACGCCCAAAAAGTGCCTGTATAATGAGAAAATACATTTTTGGTTCGACCAAAATAATAAAGTAATATTTTGAAAATCGCATTTTCTTGCCATTTTCAGGATAGCGCAGAGAGGATTTTAATTTAAAACGTTTTTTTAACGAATTATTAATCTACGAACAAATCTCTACTACTTTGGTATTAAAGCGTAGTAATTAAAATTTCGTGCTTAACATTGTTTAAAAAACAACTAGGAGTAAAATTAATTATTTTGTGGTTTTGAAAAACGTTGCTCTCGCAAAATACAAATAGCTATTTTCTATAAATGTACAAAAAACTTCCTTTGTCATCTCACTTAGGAAATGCGATACTTTCTTGAAAGGAACAGGAAAGTGTCATAATGATTCAGAATTTCACTCTTGTCAGTGGATGTAAGAGCGATAAACCCTCATTCCCGTACGTGTAGTTTTGCTAAAAGTAAAAATAAAAAGCATGTAATTTTTAATCAACGTTATTAAAGCACTTAAAAATATTTATGTTTTCATAGTAGTAGAAATCGGTTAACAGAAAATTGTAATTACTTTTAAGTTTTTATTGTTCGAAACAAAACAACGTTTTTCTCAATTGGTGTTACAATATAAAATTGAAATTTATTATAGGTTCAATTCCATTGATATACATGATGAGAAAATTCCAATTACGATTTTCGCAACATTGCTTTTCTAAAACCAATAACATTTATATGTACAATAAACAATTTGGGCGGTTTTTAAAACTTTTATGAAATTAATCCTTTATGAAGAATTTTGTAATTTAGAATAAAAAATTATTCATTTATGTAGTTATAAGCTGATTAAAATATTACAAAACCACTTTTAAACTAATAATTGGAAGAATTTGCAAAGATTTTTTAGAAACTAATAGAAACTTTACAGAATTAGTAAAATCTTTATAATATGCACAAAGTTGAGAACTTCTAAAGTGCATTTAATTTAGACGGCACAGTTTGTAGGGGTTAAACTATCTTGAAAATTTAATTATCTATCGATTATTATATTTTGTTCGTAATAAAATGCAATTAGTGAAAGATAAAAATTAGTATTAGTATCTTTTTATTCTTTTTATTAGCGAAATATTTCAATGAAAGCATTTACAGGAATCGAGATTAGTTTCACATTCTATTTTAATCCACATATGCAATGCAGCATCCTAAGTTTTGGATTCGAAATTGGATCATTATGTAATCCTCTCTTAATACTACTTTTCGATGAAACCCCTTAGCAATTTCATTCCCGTGTCCTACTTTTATAATGCTGCTGCAATCTGTAGCGTTTTGGCACGTGTTACATTTCTTTGTTTCGTCAAATTTTGTTAAGGGCTGCTTGGGGTGTTATAAAACCGAAAAATTAAACAAACAATATATTTGCAGAACGTGAGGTTTTTGATAATAAATATTTATGAATCGTACGCAGGAGAGGTTGAGAATTTTCGAATAAACTACATATTTTTAACAAAATGCGATAAGCGATAAGAAACGTAAAATATATGGACATTTTATAAAAAAATATATGTACATATAATTTATTTAAAAACAACTTTAATATAAAAATACATATCAGATGTTTCTTTATTTATGAGAATAAAAATTTAGTTGGACGTAATTTGCACATAAGCAATAAATTCTTTATTAATTATATAAACTTCCTCAACTTCACGAATATAGTACGTGCATTTTATTAATTTTTTGTTGTTGCCCTAAGGTAAAAACAAAACATTTCATCTGATTTTAACAACTCTATCTTTTAGATTAAAAAACTACCAATACAAAGTAAACACTGTGGGATATTCATATCCAACTTATTTATTTATAAAAAATGTTTAAACATTATATGCTACATGTTTCGCTGACCTAGTCATCATCATCAGGTATAATTTACGTATTATTGAAACTGTAACTTGACTTTTAATAACAAAATATCAGTCTCATTAATTTTGATTTTGATTCCAAGTATTTACACATAGGTCTCAAACAAGTTGAATATACATGTAGATAAACCACTTAAAGTGATTGAAATTGAAGTGGACATCAATTGTTAGAATCACATTTAGATGAAATTTTTTGGATAAAACGATAAAAGTCAAAGTCAGAGAGGAATCAATGGTCATAGTTAAAATTGTAAAAAGAATATAAAATAGTTATTTATGCACCAAGGGAGTAAAGTGAGTATTTTAATCCTGAGTGTGGAAATTGTTGCCCGAGACGTAGTCGAGGGCAACAACCACACGAAGGATTAAATTCACTTTGCTCCAGCGGTGCATATTAAATTTTTTGCACTTCCAATTAATTATTTGAACAAACGTTTTCAATTTTGGGACAATGGTTATTTCGAATGCAAATAACTACTGAGCCAGACATAACCGTCACCTCATTAAAGAAAATAATTGAACACGTTGTACCTCCTTTATTTGGTCTAACAAATTGTATTGATTGTAATGTTAGAGTAAACGTACATATTTATATTCACTAATTGTAAATGTACATATCTATTTGTGTTGTTTTCTCCAATCTTGTACAATTTTGAAGCACATCGGAAACCTAACATCAATTGATCGGTTAATTTATGATAAATTAAATATTAATAAAAATTTAAGAACCTATACCATGATTCGGTACGGATCATTCTGCATGAACTTCCGAGTGATGATGAAACATTTTATCGTTTATCTTGTAGAAACTTAAACAATTAACAAAAATCTTTTGAATTGTATAAATATAAGCATTTAGCATACATTAGATAAAACCATTAGATATCTTAATAAATAATACAAGGCAATTTAGAGGTTAGAATTTCTTGTCAATAAAATTTTTCGAATTTAAGACAAAAAACTATAATAGATTCCTTTCCCAAATAAAAAAACCCTAAAAATTATTGTAGTTATATTAGAAATATACTTACCTATTAAATTATCAAATACAATTCAGAATTTAGAAATATTTATTTTTAAAAACTTGCGCGCCATCTGTGTTTGTAATATCTAACTACGGAAATTTTTTAATACCTAGGGATTAAATGAACCGTTATGGGACTTTTAATCCCTAGAGATTAAATGAATACTTGGTAGTAAATGTGTTACTTTTACTTCTGCCATTAAGAGAGTAAAATGGCTCATTATTGTTTGGAAGTGCAAAAAAATAGTTATTTATGCACCTAGGTAGTAAAGTGACTGATTTTAATCCCGACGTTGTTTTGTTTCCCGAGGCAAAGCCGAGGGAAACAATCAGAGGAGGGATTAAATTCACTTTACTACCTCGGTGCATATAGAATTTTTTGCACTTTTTTAATAGGTAAAAGTTTCCCCAATAATTTAATTATATGGCTATCGCTGTGACTAATATCGGTTGTCATCGGACGGCGACGTGTATTTTTAATCGCCCGTCATAATGATTTATACAGCAACTTTCATAAAATATAGATAATTGTAGATTAATATTATAATTATTGTAATTGATTTTATAAATTTAAAAAAATAATAATTAACTTCACAATAAATAAAGTAGGTAAGTTTTGATGCAGGAATAAAGTTTACCAAGTTTAAAAGATTTTGCCACATTTACAGATCTAACTAATTGATTGAATCGATTCTGTGTACACTTAAAACACCTTTAAATTTAAAATTTAGTATCAATCTATAAAATAATAAACCGTACATAATACAATCCCCGACCCCAGAATAAAAATCAAGTTCCGTTCCAAACCAAACCAAATAAATTTATTAGAGGTTAGAATTCACTCAATATATTGGTGGTGTTTAGACTAGACTGAAGTTTGCAACGATTGTGATTTCGCGGCAAATTCAGACAAATTACAAGATTATGACTAATTTTAATTTTTAATGACAAGTTACGTGGGCGGGAGTTAAGTGATGACAAATGACGTGGGCGGGAGTAAAGTAATGACAAGACAGGGAGTAAAGTAAAATTTGACAAAAGACAGGAAATGTGACGTTTTAGTCTCTATCAATAAGGACTAAACTAGCTCATTATATATAGAAAGTGCAAAAATATTATTATGGGGTTTTGTGGAGAAACTTTTTTCAATTGGTAAGTTTTTGTTGTAGGTTCGTAATCTACGAACAACGTTATTGCCTCTTGGGATTGTTTTTAAAAAAACTTTGATTTTCTAGTATTTAACTTTATTCAAAATTTCTGTTTGCTTTGGAGAGTATCATGGAAAGATTTCTGAATTTACAAAAATGTATATTCTTTACCCACCCTTTCTTTGATCGAGTGTGAAACTTCATCATCTTTACTATTTGGTGTGCAATTAACGCCCAACCTAAAATTTAATCATTTTTGATTTTACCAGAAACAACTTCAACTGTTTTTTATAATAATTTGATACCCCTACATTTCTGTATATAAAACAACTTTACTCTAAAATGAAAAATGATATCGACATGCAGTTTGCGATAGAAATTGTTTGCTTTCAGGTCCTCACTCTAAAAATATTTTAATAATATACCGGGGGCCAATACCAAGAAGGCCGCCCAAAGTTACTTAAATCGAACATCGAACATATAGTATATTTATAGTAATTTTTGGATGCCTTATTAAAAATGATAATAATTTGTATAACCTTTTATCGGTCTACCTTCACTCATTTTGCTGATATTAGCCGTTTACGCGAAAAAAGATCCATTTTTTAAAAGTCGCTGCTCTAAAATAAATGACAATCTTGGGTTGAAATTTTAACAAAAATTTTCAATATCGTCTAGTATACATATAGCTATTTTGTCAAAACTTAAATTTGTAATAAGCTTTTATCAAGGTGCCTCGTGATTCGCAAATTGACCAATTAAACGACATTTTTAAATGGAACACCCTATATACAGGGTGTCCCATTTTAAATAATCCAGCTGAATTTCTTGAAAACGAAGCGATTTCCTCAAAAATGTTTCAGACAAAAATTGTAGCGGCTCGAGGGGGACATTTAATAGTGCCATGGGTTTTTAATTGTTATGGGGTTTTATGGAAAATAAAGTTTTGGATGAAACTTTTTTTTCTAAAATTTCAATTTTTCGCTATATTCACCAAAATGAACACAAATTTTGGGATTTTCGATACAGTTTTACTAGAAAACTAAAGCTTTATAAGAAAAATCGTAAGAGACAAAAAGTGCTTAAATTAAGGCAAGGATTAATAAAAAATATTATTTTATTTTATTAAAAAAAAAATAAATTAAAAAAAAAGTTTATTTTATTTTTATTATTTTTTAAGAAAAATATTAATTTATTTTTACTTATAAAATTTAAAATAAAGTCAAAGGTTGGAAACAATAGGTGTCAAAATGGTTTTTCAATTTTGTTTGCAATTTAGTATGTTAAATAATATTTCTCAATTAAGGAAGAAGGCTTCTAAAAATAAAGGAATTTCATTTTCAGCCTACTTTGTGTTTCGCACATAATTGTTATATTGTGACAGATTAGTTTTTTGTAGAAGCTCATTGTTATTGAAGCCACTGTGATTATTTAAAATCAGTCTCTCATAAAATGGCTGATTATTCACCTAGAGAAATCGTGAATATTATAAAAGTTTTGGGCGAATGCCGTGATAACTATCGGCACGCAGCACGTCTTTATGCTGAGAGGTTTCCACAATTGCGTCATCCAAATCATACAAATATTAGGAGGCTCGTGAAAAGAGCGGAAAACGGTTCTCTTAGAAGAAAACGTAATAAAACTGGTCCTAAGATGCTCCCCTCATTGATAGCATTAGCTTCGGTAAATGAAGATCCACATACATCTACAAGAAAAATTCAGCGTCTTCATGGACTTCCTAAATCTTCTGCCAACAGAATTTTAAAACACCATAAATCACACCCATATCATGTTCATTTAACCCAACAAATTAAAGAAGATGACTACATCGGCCGACTTAATTTTTGCATATGGGCTAGGAATCAAGTTAGAAGAGATCCCCTTTTTTTTAATCGCGTACTTTTTACTGATGAAGCAAAATTTGACAACATGGGTGGAGTAAATCTTCATAATGCTCATTATTATTCTGAAAATAATCCACAATGGCAAAGAGATCATAGATTACAGTGGCGTTGGTCTATAAACGTTTGGGCTGGAATAGTGGATGAGTATCTTGTGGGACCATTTTTTAATGAAGAAAATCTTAACCAACATGTTTATTTGAATATAATTCAAAACGAGATGCCTACTCTCTTAGAAGATGTACCTCTAGATTTAAGACAGCGAATGTGGTTTCAACAGGGCGGATCTAGACCCCACACTGCCAGAATTGTTAAAACATCTTTACATAACCAATTCCCTAATATGTGGATTGGAATTGGTAGTGAAGTACACGAATGGCCAGCAAGATCTCCGGATCTTACAAAAATGGATTATTTTTTATGGGATTACATAAAAGATAAGGTTTATGAACGACCAACTACAACTAGAGAGGATATTATGATACGAATTACGGACTCTTTTCGAATTATCACTCCTGAAATGTTGAGAAAACACGTGTATTGAACAAAATGGAGGAATATTCGTACATCTTATTTAGACCAGCTCTCGTAATTTAAGAACAGATCCAAATATCTTTAAGTGTATTAATTAATTACCTTTGACTTTATTTTAAATTTTATAAGTAAAAATAATATTTTTCTTAAAAAATAATAAAAATAAAATAAATAGACGCCCACGATAAATTTTCCGTCGGAGATAATAACAGCGAATAGAAAATTCATCCCACTTTTCTGGAGCGTCTTTACAAATTATCATCGAATCACTAATAATTAATGCGAATCCCTAGAGGGCGCGCGAGTTTGGGAGGAAAAATTATGAAAAATCATGAAATCGAGCATTAGTTCTGCAGTCATAACTCAAGTTTCCCTCGTTAGATTTTCAATTTTTTTTCTGATTTATAATTTAAATTTATTAGGCTACATCCTGCCAGAGAGTTACCTTCTGCAACCTAGCATAAAATGAATTATAGGGGTCCAAAGTTAAGGTACTTTTAGATCATTATATTTTTTTTGTACATTCTCCATTTTTTTTCCTTATGGCAAAAATTAAAGAAATGACTTCTAAATCAACTACAAAAAAATTATACAAAAATGTTGTTCAAACTAGCTTTTATGACTGCAGAACTAAACCACTATATTCCCCGTTTAGGAAATGGCTCTTAAGGATCATTTATTTTGATAATCAATATTCCGCACCTATTGCGGGTTTTCCATTGCATAATAGTGCATACTATGCCTGTTGCCTGTTGCCAGATCCATTGTTTTGAAGGTGGCTTCGTCACTTTTGTATCAAAACAGAAATCCAATATCATTACCGTACAGAATGGTGCAATTCAATATTATATGGACGATTTTGAAACATCAATCTGTGCGGACATTTTTCTTGTAGTTATCGACGGATTTTCTTTAATCACCAATAAGACATCCAGAATACAATATACAAATTCTATATGAAAATTTCGTTTAATTGGTCAATTTGCGTTTCATGGGGGATCCTGATACAAGCTTATCACTAATTTAAATTTGACATGATACATCTAAACTAGACAACATTGAAATTTTTTTGTCAAAATTTCAATTCAAAATTATAATTTATTTTAGAAATTTTTCAAAAATGGATATTTTTTTGCTTAAATGGCAAAAATCAGCAAAATGAATGGAGATAGACCCATAAAAGGTTTTACAAGTATGAATCTTTATGATAAGGAATCTAAAAATGGCAATTATACTTGATGTTCCATTAAAAAAACGTAACTTTGGTCCGCCGTCTTGGAATAGACACTCGATATAATATGAAAATATTTTTAGAGTATCCGTCTGAAGCTATTGTATATTCTGTCAAAAACCGCATGTCGATATCTTTTTTCATTTTAGAGTAATGTTACTTCCTCGCAGCGCTTTGACACCCTGTATGTATAAATAAAATTGTAATACATAAAATTATTTAAACAGTTTTCGAGATACATAATGTATTTGATAGGCATTTTTTCAAATAACTTATTTTTTTAATACCAAAATACTAGTTCACCCACATTCTTTAAAATTATAAATAAAAATCTAAGAAATTGTAAAAAATACGCCCTTAAGTAATTAAAACTATAACTCCTTAAAAATCTAAAAGTACTTATGAATTTTTTTAAACATTTTGTATATTTTGGGTTTGTAATGCATTTCAGAAATACAAAAATTAGAAAACTTGAATTAAAATGTCTCTGGGAATATTTAAAAAATAATAGGAGTATATATTTGAATTATAAAAAGTTTTAACAAGGTAAAATGCTAAAATATTGATTAAATATTTTTTCTTATCTACATCATTATTGGCTGTTCAATATAAACCTCTTGAGGTAATTTTAAATAATCTAGTATTTTTTTATTAATATTTGAGGAGGAAGTATAAAATAATCTTAAGAATTTTACTTTTTTTGTGAGAAAAACTTATATTTTTATGATATAAAAAAAATCTAAATTAATCCTTCAAGCGTGTATAAGTGCCTCTTATAATTTTATTAATTGTCATTTTAAGAAAAGTTTCTTAATAAGATTTAACATGATGTTATCTTGACTTAACGAGCTTTGAGATAAGATCTCTCCTAGATATTTATTTCATATTAAAAGTGAACTATCGTGAAAATTACTAGTTCCATTTCATTATTACTGTATTATACGATGTACTTGTTAAACTTTAAATTACATGTATAAAAGTACTTTTATTTTTATAATTCTTCAACCTTATGGTATTTTAAACCTTAATCTAATCTAAAAACTAACATTTTATGTAAGTTTGAGAAGTTGCACTAAAATCATAACATTAATTTTCATTATATTAGAGTGGCTCTGAGTATTTTTATTTGTATTTCTGCTACCGGTTAATATTAGACTTATCTTTTGCGCCACTTTATTTTAAACTTTTATATTTTATGACCTAGATAAGTTTGTTTATAGAACATAAAACCTAAAACATTCAACGACAACAACACAATCTAATTTACTAAACCAAATTATTTGTTTAGGAAATATACGGAAAAATGTAAACTTTTGTAAAAAGATAGCTTTTAATAGAAAAATAGTGATTATTTTAATGATAAATTTCTGTATACATATTTTTATATAAAGATCTATTTATACTCAAAGATTTAAGACTTAAGTAGTTTATAATTTACTTTTTGAAAAGTTATAGGATTTATGCAGCCGGTTATAAGAAATGGTAAATTTTATATCTTAAATCGTATGTGTTAAAACTCTGAGCATAGACTCGTTAAGGTCTATTTATGCTCAGAAAATTTAATTGTAAAGTCTTCTGTGAGCATAAATAGAGCTTAAAAGGTAAAATTTAAAATATTTTCTAATAAAATTATAAAACCATTATATATTTTTTACATTTCATCAAAGTTTCATTAAATGAATTATGCTTGATTGATTTGAACAAAAATAGTATATTAGTTTTTTTTCCAAAAAGGTATTAATTTTTTTATTATTTTAGATAGATTGTACAGCTGTACATAACTCGCCTGTTATATAATATTTTCAGCATTAACTTTTAAGTTTTGTTTTGTTTTGCTTCATTTTTCTATTTCACTCGATAAAAGTTTTTAATATTATACTATATTTCAACACATAGCTCATGTGGTGCTATATTTTTTTATTTTCGAACTTCATAGAAAACTTTTTACTAAAAATCGTTATTGTGCACATATTAGATATTAAATATGTATGATTACATCATTTACAATAATAATCCTACAATTTTAAAATATTTGTAATATAAAAGTCCATTTATAATAATTTACTATAAAGAATAAAATTGACAAGAAAAAAACCTTTAATGTATTGCATGACTTAAGGTAAGTCGTGTTATTTAATTTATTGGTCCATAAAATTGCGTAGGTCATATTTTTATGCTTCTCCTTTCATAAAAAATAAAAACATTTTAGAAAATAAAATTTAATTTCTTATTTAAATAACTTTCTACGTGTTTAATTTGTAGCATAATTATAATTTGTTCCAAAAATATGCAGTGATAATTTATGGTTATTGTTTTTGTCAATTGTTGTCTATGTAATCGTTGGATGTGTTCCAACAAAATTTCGAACCAGTGTAATTACTAATATTGTAGGAATTGGCATATTACCAAATCGAACATTATTGATAAGCCCGAATTATTTTTAATAAAATTTAGAATTATAATTTTAAAATATCCGAGCCAAAATAACATATAAAGTCTTATGATTGAATTTATAATAATTTAATCATTGTTTTATGGATGGAAGAATTTGTAATTTTCTTTATGCTTAAATTCAGTTTATAGGCCATACGTCCGTTAGTTGAAGAGATCCAAAAATCAAATCAATAAATGCTTTTAAAGCCATCAACTGTTAAGAGAAATGTGAACTCAAATTCATACTGATTACTACAGTGTGCTATGTTTACTTTACCCCGAATTTAAGCAGATATTTACTGAACTAAAAAAGATATAGTTTGTTTATTTAGAAAAACACCTTTTTCGGTGAAGAATTGGTCGCACTAAGATGCCAGCGCTTAATAATCACGTGACCTGCCTGTCGTTCATGATTGGACGGCCGAGCGGGAGTTTGGTGGGACGCGTGTGCTGGAGTAGGAAATTAAACAATTTTTGGGGAGCAACAAAAACAATACATATTTTTGAAATTTGCGCGCTTTTTAGTACTTATAAAAATACATATATAAAACAAAAAAGTTTTTGTTAAGCTTTTATTTTTGGTATTTTCAAGAAAGTTGCACCAAAGAATTTGTTTTGTTCTAAATTTCTAAAATACTGTAAACAGCGAAATTTGGACGTACTTTTTTGCTACTCCATTAAAATTGTTTGGTTTACCGCACAAAAACAAAAATGATAACATACAATAGCTATAAAACTTCTAAGCATACCAAAAAAGGAAAATTTAAAAAGCCACAGCAGAAATTTTTCTTTTGTACGTTATAAATTTTGTCATTTTCTGTTAAACAAACTATTACAGGAGTAATTTAAATGTATAAAAAACCCTCCTCAAATTTGGATATTCATTTTCTAGGTTATTTTGTCAATATTATGTACTTGAATTTAAGACAATACACTATCAAACAGTTTCCGCAACATCTTGTTGCACAAACAAAATTTTAACGCGACTATCCCTATTTTTGGTAGAGGATGAAGGAAAGGCCATTCTAAGGAATAAGGAGATATTGTTACACTTGTTTTGTCGGGATTGTTGTGAGAGGAGCAACAAAGGAATCAAGTAGGATGAAAATATTTACAATTTATAAAACATCAAACATCAAACTCCGTCATACACCATCAAACCTTTTGCGCAACACCACACTTTCTGCAACAACTCAAATATCGCCATTCGCCATATAATGTCAACGTGTTTGCACAATACCCTCTGTTGCGCAAATTGTTTGATAGTGTATGTGTTCTTTATATCAAAATGAAGAAAGGAAAACAACACCATTCCTGAAGAGATGTATGTCAATGGTAACAAGGCTGTCGGTGAGCAATCATTGCTAATTTGTTAGAGGTTTTTTTGCCTCCTCTATATGTTGTTGATCAGCAGACTATTTACTTAAAATTAAACTCGCTTGAAGCCAAGGTTAGCTCGGGACCTGATGGAATTCCACCTAAACGCTTGAAAAAATGTTCGTCTTCTCTGACCCATCCTATGTTCATCCTATTCAATTATTAACGGTGTGTTTCCTTTACTCTGGAAGAAAAGTTAGTTTGGATACACCTATACAAAGTGTCACAAAACGTACCAGCAATATTTAGAAAATCAATTCTAGAACCTATTTAGAGTTGAAAAGTCCATATAAACATATGCCCTAAATGTAACCTTTAACGAGTTATTGATTGAAGATGGATAGGAGTAGGAGGACCCGTTGCATGGCCACCACGGTCGCCAGACCTGACTCCATGGAATTTTTTTCTTCACATGAAATAGATTGTTTATGCAACTAAATTGCACACAGTTGAAGAATTACGCCAAAGAATAATGATGTAATCAATAAAAAAGTATTAAAAAAAATTGGTTGAATTAAAATTTTACCCCGATAAATTCTACAAGAATCAATAACTCGTTAACGGTTACATTTGGGACATATGTTTATATGGACTTTTCAACACTAAACAATACTAAAAGAACTTAATAAAATCCTCTTAATAAGTTCATAAGTAAAACTAAATTAGTAGTAAAGGAATGTGCTAACACAATCAAAAAACTCAACAATAATAAATATTATACTAATATCTTACCAATGAATCCACAAATGCCACAACTATATAGCTTACCCAAAATACATAAAGCTAATTTACCTATAAGACCTGTAGTAGCATTTTGTAATTCACCAACTTATAAACTTGCCAAAATATTAAATAATACCATCACTAACACTTACAATTATAAACCAAAATATACAATTAAAAATTCACTAGAGTTAACTCAAATATTAAATAACGTACACCTTCCCAAAAATAACATACTTTTATCATTCGACGTAACAAACTTATATACAAACGTTCCAGTAAATGAAACGCTTAATCTAACAAAAGAAATTATATTTAGTAACAACAATACTTTAGAAGATGCTAACAATATAATCAAGCTGCTTCAACTTACAACTGAACAAAACTTTTGCACGTTCGATAAGAAATTTTATAAAATGTCAGATGGCTTACCAATGGGATCACCCATTGCACCATTACTAGCTGACATCTTCCTAGACTCTGTTGAAAATAAAATTCATAAATTACCACTAGCTAAACATATTCACTCATGGTTCAGATATGTAGATGATATAGTATGCATTTGGGAAGGTGACATAAATGCCCTGCATAAATTCCATTCAGAGATCAATCAAATACATCCAAACATTAATTTTACAATGGAATTAGAGGAAAAAAATAAACTTAACTTCCTGGATATCACCCTAATAAAACATAACGACAAGTTTGAATACGATATTTATCGAAAACCAACACTATGCGACTCACTAATACCGTTTGATTCACATCATTGCTTTGAACATAAAATATCATCATTCAGAAGTCTAATACATAGAGCTCATGTCATCCCATTAACAAAAGAAAGATATGGAAAAGAACTTCAAATAATTAAACAACTTGCACATGCTAACAATTTTCCTACAAATCTTATAGACAAACTCATTCACAAAAAAAGACAAAAAAAATATTAAAAAATCTCTTCACCCAAAATCTAACTACACAACTTGAAAATAAAGATAAACAATATAAATCATTTACATACATAGGTTATATTAGCAACAAAATAAAAACAATTTTCAAAAATACAAACATACATGCAACACAAAAAACTAATAATACTCTATACAATTTTCTAAACAACACTAAAACTAAACTAAATTCAGACGAACATAGTGGCGTTTACAAAATTTGCTGCAAAGAATGCGATGCAATTTATATAGGAGAGACGGGCAGAAAGATCAAAGTTAGAATCAAAGAACACATAAACAACAAATCGACTTCAACCTTTGGAAGACACCTCTTACTAGAAAATCATAGCCTAGACCCAGAAAAAACAAAAATTCTACATAAAGAAAATAAAGGTCTTAAACTTACTTTGAAAGAAGCTTGTGAAATAGAAAAAGAAAGACGCAAAAATAAAAATAACATTTTAAATGACCAAGTTTACCTAAATTTTCAACCAATTTTTACACATATTTTACAAAATAAGAAGTCAATTAATAATCAAAATCAACCTCAAACAATAACACTATAAAATAATGACCTTTATAATACATTTTCTTTATTTCTTTTAATTTTCCTCAAATCATGCAGAACAACCTGTATATCACAATCCTACTTATTTTTCTTTCATTTAATATAAATAATTTGAATAAAAGAACTTAACAATACATTCAAACATTTATAAAATTTAAACGCTCACTAGTAGAGAAATTAAAAGCACCTAAAGTGAACCAAAATAATAAGAATACTAGTTTAAGCTTATAATTAATAATGAAAAATATCAAAATAAGGATTTTGTAGAAATGACTCGTAAGTAATACCAATATTTGTAAAAGAAGATAAAAAAGAATTTTCCTTTTTCTTCTTCGTTTTTAATTTATGTATTGCGCTTGTTTTTTAAAATAACAAGCAATTCTTCTTAATTTCTCTCCTTTATCTCCAGTTATATCTCTGTTTTCTAATTACTAAATACTTTGTTTATAACTCTTTTTATCGCTAATTTTAATTTTAATTGTAAAACTCTTTATTTATTGTTCTTAATTTTTTAATTTGTGAACTTTTTTTGTAGAATTTGCCTGATGATGTTTATATGACTAAATAAACGAAACCGGTTGCAAATACGCATTTTTATTTTATTTTATAAGGAAGTATATATTGAAAAATATCAACCCTTCGATTATAAAAGAACTTAGTTATTTAGTTATACTATAACTAAGTTCTTTTAGTATTGTTAGATTAGACGAGATACTATAACTAAATGGTTTTAGTGTTGTTAGGCGAAGACACAATTGACAGAACTGTCTATATTTGAGTTGGAATTTCTGTTGAAAAGGTGATCTATTAATGAAATGGACAATATGGAATGCACTTATCTTTGGCCAGATTAGCATTCAATAGAAATAAAATCAACGTTGGTTTATTCAATATCTGCAAATTCTTTAAAATACTGTTGAATTTTCCATTCATATTGTCTTTGTAATGTGTTTATTACTATCATTTATTGTGTATCTTTGCGTATTTAAAACTCTTTATTTATTTAAAGTACTCAAATACGCGATGAAAGAAATCAAATTTGTATGGTAAAGTGTTATTTGAATTATTTTAAAATTTGTTTTATAACTTCTTTAGAAATACTTATTTTATAATGTGGTAACTTTTAAACAGTTTCAAGAGTTAAAACATGGGCCACTTACAGGACTCGGTAAGCAAATATTTAAGTGCTTATAAATAATTCGGTGGAGCGACTTTCTAAGTTTTCACATAGATTACATTAAGGTTTATATCCCCCAAAAATCCATTATATTACTGGATCGAATTAAATAATTTAAAATTTTAAATAACCCTTAACCTAAATTATGGAGGTATTACATAATCTACTTAGTGTTTAGGTAGGTAAAAAGTTTTCTATAAGATGAAAGTACAAGGGAGCTTTTAGTATTTATTATGGATTTGAATTGTACTTTTTGTTTTGTTGTCTATAATGGCACACAATTTATTATTTGACAAAAGAATTGAGTAAATGCTAAAAGCATTTTTTAAGTTTTTATGGTAGAATTTAAATTTTAACGTCTTAGAATTTATTTAAATTAGAAATACTTCTATGCCCTAATAAATAAGAATTATTTCCCTAATATCCATTATAGGGATGAAAAATCGCACCCAATTATACGGATGAAAAATTAGCTGCAAAACAATAAATAAAATTGTACAGGATAATTAGGATAAAGTACTTATTAAAAATAAATTAATCGTGGAAAATTTGTAGAAAATAGGTAATTATTACACATTTTTTTAAATATAAAGCAACATAAATTAACTCTAGATTAGTTATTAGAGTTTAGTGAAATATAATTTACTTGAACAAAATTGCTAACAATTCCGCAAACAATGCTAATGATAAACATTAAAAAAGATAGGTTATTTTAACCGTACTCACAATAAATCTGATAGGTCTCAGTTAAGAGACGAGGGTTGGCATTACTGTTAAACCAATTCCTAATATAATCTTACCCGTCATTATACATTTATTTTTGGCATTTATATCTTATTTTATTAAACACTGAGTAATTATATTAATTTATTAAATTTGAACATTAGAACATTTTAATATCTTTAGTAATAAATTTTTCTTTTATTTAAAATCATGTGTTTAAGAATTTAAAAAATATAATATAATAATAAAATAATATACAGGGTGATGATAAAGTTTGGAACCTTATTCATAACTGCCGTATTTATTTGTTTTGAGAAAATCGCTCGGACTGGTCAATTTTAGTTTATAAAATGCCATCTCTTGATATAAAAAATATTAATGACGTCACTGGTGCTTTAACAATCACGTCATCAGCGATTTTTTAAAATGGAAGCCCCCACTTTTTTTACTCATTATCGATAGAAATTCATGTCACTTAAACAATGATATAAAAAACAATTAAATTTTTAAACTGATTTTTGAATAAAAAATCTTTTTAATTCAATTATTTTAACGAAAAAGGTTTTATAAAAATAAATTAAAATGAATTTGAAGTTACCAATAATAACAAAAGAAAGTAAATGTTTAAATAATGCGCATTCTAATGCAAACGTAAAATGTTAAATGTATTTAACAAAATTTAATAAATAGTCTTGAAAAACTAATTTTTTGATTCCATTTAAATCTAAGGAAATTTACAAAAAATAAAATTTTAAATTTACCATTTATTGAAATCGGCCAAAATAAATCTTATACAACATTCAAATTGTTCAAATTTAAAAGTACAAATTAATTTTATGTTTATATTAAAAAATTTTTAACGAAAATTTGTATACAAATGCAACAATTTTTTTATATCATCGTTTAATACCCAGATTCTGGTCAAACCATTAAAGGCCTTTAAATTTAAATTTGTTATATGGGTTGTAATGGACAATTTCCATGGATACGTTATTTGTTTTAAATTAAAGGCCTTTAATTCTGACCAGAATCTGCCCATAAGTGACATAAATGTCATTGCTAAATAACCAGTCATTATTATTTTTATTACACCGAGAGATGGGATTTTAAAAACTAAAATTGACGTGTCCGAGCGATTTTATCAAAAAAATTAAATACGGCAGTTATGAATTAGGTTCCAAACTTTATCATCACCCTGTATAATAAAATATCTGTTAACGGAGAATATTATAAATGTTCTGAAAATTATATTTATTTTAATGTTACCCTCCCAATATTTTTACTAATAATAAATCTTTATTGCCATAATTTACACAACTAAAGATAATAATTAAATAAACTATAAAATTGAATTTTAGAATCCGTTATCGCCGAGTTAATAATTATTATTTAAAATGATGTAAAATCAAATATATCTACTTATATGACTTAAGTGTTGAAAAAATTAGGTAGGAATTAATATTGGGACTATTCTAGTACACTTTGGTAAGCTTAGTGCATTCTTTATTTTTGTCCAAAACCCCATAGAAAAACGATAAGGTCCTCAGAGTCACATCATCGCATAACGCTAACGGGACGTCTTCACATTTTTTTAATGGAAACCCATAACTTATAACTTATAAGTCAAGAAATTGAAAGGACGTCCAACCCTGTTAATCCATACAAACTTTTGTTATGGTAAATCGATTATTGAGAATTTGCTATTTTTGCTATTTTTGATTGATCATATCTTCGGAACGAGAACAGATAGTCATTAAAATTTTGCATGGGTACACAAGTTTAGAAATCCTTTCAAATTGTTTACTTAAAATTGTGGGTGCCCATTTAAAAAAATTGTATTATCAAGTTTCAACTTAAGCAAAGTTTCCTCGATTAAAAATAAAATTTGACGTGTTTTTCTGAAAATCAAACCGTTTCTGACTTCTTGAATTTTTTCCATGTTTACACTCACCCTGTATAACTAAACAATTACAAAATAATTCAATTTTCTTGTTATTTCTCTCATCTCAATTTGTCCTCTTCCTTCCGCCGCAAGTTTATTTAGCCATCTCTTTTTCTTTATAAGACTTTGACGTGCAATTCCCATACAATTTGTTGTCCAGCGTTAAATAACTCAGTTTTTTCAAATGGAAACCCATGTTTTCTTAATTGAATCTGAATCCAGAATAAAAAAGAAGAAATTATTGTCTAAAGCATTTTTCTTTTTTGCCTTTACTTTTAGCACAATTTGTGTCTTAAGTTTTTCTACTTTTAGGCTTATTCCTTACATTTGCGAATATCTGGTTGAATACATTTTTTATTGTTATTTATTACAATATTAAATATGCAATTTTGGAACTTTTTCTTCTTGTAATTGCATATTTCATATTGTAATAAATAACAATAAAAAATGTATTTAACCAGACATTCCGAAATGTAAGGAATAAGCCTAAAAGTAAAAAAAATTTAGACACAAATTGTGCTAAAACTAAAGGCTAAAAAGAAAAATGCTTTAGACAATAATTTCTTCTTTTTTGTTGGATTCAGATTCAAATAAAAAAAACATGGGTTTCTATTTGAAAAAACTGAGTTAGAGTTAGAATGACCATGAAGAAGTGCTCCAGGTGAAAACTAACTGTTATCATTCTGTGGCCCCTTTAAGACCAATTCATTTTTATTTGAAACGTTTTTTTCTAAAACTCTTACTTTTGGAGATATTTCGACTATTCACTTTAACTCGACCACCCTGTATATTTTAAGTTGCATATTCTATTGAATAGAACCTGAGTATCTACCTCTATTATTCTCTGAATAGCAAGCATTTCTATGCTGTAGCCGCCTTTGAATCTTCTCATTTGATTGACCTGCTTCCTCCAAACTTTGTTGCCTTATCACATCTATTGGGGTTATCTCTCTTTTTCTTGTAACCCCTTAAGCTACGAGTGACCCAGCAGCTACAGCCGAGTGGGAGTGGGTATGTATGGGGAGCCAGAATAGGGCTTAGAACAATCTATTTACAAAATATACAGTCACAGCTAACCTTTGCTCCAAACTTTTCCTATCACTAATGCTGCTTTTATATACAATGTATCTTCCCCAATTTATACCTCTGTATTATCATATCAAGATATCTAAATTCTTTTGCTTTTTGCTCTTCTTCCTGCCTATAGTATCTTTCATTCCCAGTACTAAACCGTCTACATAATATGATATCGAACATATTCTCTGCATGTTTATATTCCTATTCCTCCTACTGGGCATTAAAATTAAATAATATTTGGCTTTTAGTTAGGAGTTTATCCTTATTTTACTTTTTCGTATACATGCTATCTATCAAATTATCGCTTACCCTTCTTTTAGATAATATTACAATAGATAGGTGGGCGATTGCCTTCGATTGAACCTTATCGAACATCGAACCTTATGATATTTTGTTCAACCCTTACTCTAATGAAGTCCTGGGATGTCTAAATAATTTGTAAAACTACTTAGATCCTAAAGAGACGTCTGGAATTAGTGTTATCCAACTGAAGTGATTTGATGCGACTTATTCCATCGCACTCGCAGTTTCATCTGTGGCATGGAAGTTTTTATTTCTGATTTGCCCGTTTTGTTGAAATGATACCTCAGTGGGTAGTATCCAGTTAAAAGAGGTGTGATGAGCCTTTGTTCGTTCCTGCTTAGGTCGGGAAGCTTCGTGGCTTTCTTAGGCGAGTAATGAATGAATTTCTACGCCAGTTTTGAACCTGGAGTATGATTCCAGTAAGACATCATACTATCCCTATCCCACCGCAGGATCTCCTCCCGTAAACATGTCTTGTTTAGCTCACAAAGCGGTTCATCAGCAATTTTAAAGCCATCTATTCCCTGATGCCCTGGCACCCACAGAAGGATAAGCTTGTTTCCTTTTGCCATTTGATTCAGGGATAGCCGGCATTGCCAGGCTACTTTGTACTCAATGGGCCTTTAAAGTTTGAACCGTTGCCTGGCTGTAAGTAAATATGTATATTTGTAGTCCTTTGAGTCTACTAGTCTTGGGGACATAAATCCACAGCCAGATTTTTGTCAGTGTAATGATTGCGGTGGTTCCCAAGGTCAAAGAAACGCTATAGCTGGCTGTGTAGATGCCATAACCTGTTCCTTCATTTGATTTGAATTCGTCCGTGAACGACAAGGATGCCTTGGGCTCCAAGTGATTTATCATGTGTTTTACCGTTTCAAAGTCAAATCATCTCGGCGTTGTATCCGATGTTTTAATTGCGAGGTCTGGTTCTAGAGATTCCAGAATCTTCTAGTGCCCATGTTAACCGCTGCATTTTTCGTAGCTGCGTTTTTTGTTTTCCTTTACTAAAAACCAAAGAGGCATATGTGACGATGGATCTCATAACCGTGCTAAATAACCAGTAGGTCATACTTGCTTGGAGTCTCCGTGATTTTCCGAAGAGTTTGCGGCGAGACCATATGGGAGCCGTAGCTTTGAAAATGGTTTTGTCCCTTCTTACATCCATCATTTTGAATACTATTTATTCACCCTATCGAAGGCTGATTTCAGATCTAAGAAACACGCGTATATTTTTCCTCCCGCTCTTGATATTTCCTTTTCGACAATATTATTCAAAGTATAGAGGCAATCTACTGTCTCCATTTTTTTTCTAAATCCAAACTGGGTATCATTTAAGATGATCTTTCTTTCTATTTCTTCTGTTAACGGCCGCCGTGACCTTCAGCTCTTTTACAGTCCTGGCCGCACCGGCAAATTTGCGCAAATATAACGAAGCATCCAAACGATTCCTCTCTTTTGAAAGCATCCGTTTTTTTCGCACAAGCTCCACTTCAGAGTTTGTGCAATATTTTTTTTCGTTCACACGTAACGTCTTAATTGTGGAAACTGGCTTTGGCTGGCAAAACTGAGTAAAAACCGCTCTGGATGGCTTTTAGTTTTCTTTCTAGTATCATTGCATACATCTTACATGGTATAAGATGTTTATTATAGCATATTTATACCTGTACACTTTTTCTTAATTTGTTTTGTCTTCCCTTTTAGCTTTGACTTATATCTTCTATCCGTTTCATTGTATATTTCTTGGATCTTCTTTAATTCTTCACTATCTCTCTTCTTGTTTTTATTTACATTTCTTATTTTGGTCCTGTAGCTCTCAAAATTATTTAACATTTTGCCCTTTTTGATTTATTTTTTGTGTCATTGATCCTTCCACCATTATCTCACTTCTACAACTTCTAGTCACTTCTTGATACTGCCAATAATAGTTCCTCTATTCAAATGATTCCTTATTTTCTTTCTATTGTAATCCCTGTGTCACTATTTCTCTAAATGTTTTACAATTCTCTTCTTTTCAGCAATTTAGTCATTATTATAACTCTATTTTATGTTCTCTTTTCTAAAGGCTCTCTTGAAACTTTCGTTTTGTTATTCCATCCAGTACTTTACGTAGGACATAGTCTATTATAGAAGTTCCTTATGCCCATATGAAGATAAATTCTCCTTTCTCATCTCTATTTGCCGTTTAAAATGTGTAATCCTAGTTCGTTTGATTTTCACTAAAAAATATGGTGTTTTCATAAAAAAAATAAATAAATAATAATAATTAATAATAAAAATGAAGTAAGGGCGAAGTTTTTAAATTTATTATTTTATTAACTAATCGTAATTTAATAAAATTATTTTACTTTAGCCCAAAATTATGGTAAACATATAAAATTTAAATGTTTTTTAAATTTTGGATTAACAATGTACACACATTAATCTTATATTCAATCGGAAATCGAGTATCACCCTTTCATTTTTCTTTCCTAATAATTTATTTTTTTTGGCGTTGGTGTAAGTGTTGAAAATTTGTTTAAGGACCAGAATGGAGAAAGAATGATTATCGGGCCTAGCTCTACTTAATATTCATCGAAAACTGATGTGAACGAAATATTTTACGATCAATATATACTTTCTATTTAACACGTGTAATATATCATTTTTTAGAACACGTCATAATTTAATAAAAAATCCACTTAAATATTTACGTTCTGTGCAAACTGGCCATATAAAAACACGACGAACCATGAAACAAGCACTTAAAGTAACATAATGTACAATATTTTTTATATTTATTTCAATTGTTGAGTCTTGTTTACTTTTCTTGAACAAATCGTTTGAACGTTCCTACAATTTTTCTAATTCTGGTTTAAAATGTTTCTTTTGTTATACTCGTAAAGCGATTGTAAAAGCGATTTACGTTTTTTCTTGCTTGGTACGTTAATAGTCCCGCTATTAATTGTGGGAAAAAGATAGCAATGATACATGAGAAAAATTTACCAAAGCTGCAAAAATCCCTAATTTCGATAAGACTAAATGGTTTACTGTTAATTTAAAGTTTTATAGGAAAACGCAAGCTGTTTTCACATATTGCAGCGAGCATACATTCATGAATATTTATTATTTAATTATTTTCTCATTAAAATATTTAACAGCTTCTATTGTACGTCTTGAAATTGTGTTTAACCATATTACTTCACTTGAAACCTTGTTTCACTTGTGGAGGAGGTCTGCAATAGACATTAAACTTTACATTTCGTGCCTGCAATAAACCCGTTTACTCACATAAGATAAACTTTATACCCACCTGCTGAATATTCTAAAATATATATCGCAGTCGCCCACCTAAGAAACTTATTGCTTTATGGAAATTTCTGTGGATTTTGTATCAAGCTTAACCCTTGCAAGGTGGAAAAAGGATATGTAAAGTGTTGGTTTATTATTTAAACCAGTGCTATGTTCCCTAACGCCAGTTTTTTCTTCATACTAGAAATTTAAAAAACCCGAGGAGGTAACAGAAAAAGGGGTAGTTTACATTGTTTACTAATTTTTGACTTAAAAGTTACTTTTTTTGGTAGATATACCATTTTTTATGTATGAAACAAAAATTTATTATATTTAAGAAACAAATCTTTACTCTCTTTAATAAAATAGCATCGTTTACTTTTTGCCATTAAATTTAGGTTAATGAAAGAGTTGGACTCCTAGCTGAGTTGCTCAGAGCTTTTCTTCGAATTATTTGCGATTTTTTGTGTCTCACTTCTAACTGGGCCCAGCTGTACATATGGAAATTGTATGTGGATTAAAAAAATGAGTTTATCATAAGGGGTTTTCTTGTTTTGAATCAGTTAGAAGGAAATTAATAGAGTACTAAAGACTACAATTTTTAATAAGAAGGGTGCGTACATTTAGTTGATTAAATTTAAGAAATGTTAGATTTTTAATGTAGAGTAAAGGTTTTTTAAAGGTATCACGGAAATAAATTACATTTAGAAGTGGATGAAAAAGTAGACTGAAATTAAAAAAGCGTGGTATTATTATTAAAAGATTATTCCAAAATGAGTTTTTAGATCGTTAGTCTTATCTCTTGAGAAAAGAGCAAGCTTACTTTTCTACTAACAAAAAGCGCAGTCAATAAATTAAGGATTTATTTCATTATTTCTTGCGATATAGTCTTACAAATTATGACAGATACTCAATTTTATTGCGCAGATAATTAATTAAATTACCCAAAAATTTGTTGAATAATTAATTATTTTGTTTAAACTTATATCATGTTTAATTTATCAAAAATATAATTAAAATTAAGGGCGTAAATAATTTACAAAAACCGTATTTTTATAACACATTTAAACTAGCTTGCTTATTTATGACACTCATTTTAAGTCATAATATTTACATAGTAATAAAATAAATCACTCTACGTGTTTTTCATGACTATAAAATTTCATTCTTGATTCATTTAAAAAATATACTAAATAACCTAAGGGCTTGTTTGAGGTGCAGTATTTATAAACGAAAAGAGGGGATATTTTTCCTGATAATATTTCCCTTGCTTTTGGGTATCAATAAAATACAAAAAGTAATGAAGTAATGCCAAATGCCAAATGCCAAAACATGAATGGGTGAATTTTAAAAGTGCAATCATGTGGTCTAATTTCTATTAGATATTTGAGTTTGGTCTGCAAAAAGATGTTTTTCCGTGGAAATTCAATTTTGTCCTGTTCAAGTTAATTGTGGAATACGATTCTTAAGTTTTTATGTATAAAATGTACTCCATCGCAAAATAGGTCATAAAAAGTGCTAAGTGCTTACAAAACGCTTTCGTGCGGTCTTAATCATGTTCCACAATTATCAGTGGTGACTAAACGTTCCGAAAGTTTGACAAGTACATTCAATACTCACGGTATGGGAATGGTAACACATTTTCACCTCGTCAGTTAAAAAAGTTTGAAGTTGTGGTGATTCAGGTAAAGTTTTACGTGTCAAGAAAACCATGCAAAAAATATTGGTAGTTAAAAGCGCCTAGGATTCTTTTAAAACTTTTCGGTATGAATATTGCAATTCAATTGGAGAAGTGAGCTGTAATGTCAAATTAAATCTCACATAATTGTAGAAAATGTTCCAAATAAATTTTTGTGGTTATAGGTTTAAATCTTTTACGATATATCATACTTGCCATGCAGCTATTCGGAGTAAAGAGGATAAGCTACGTGATTTATTACAAGAGAATCAGATTTTACACGGCAGAGTAATGTATTTTCAACTCACATTTGATGGGTGCTGGATTGATACGAAATTTATTTTAAATTCTTTGCACGTGTACGTTAACATTCGTTAAAACAAATTTTTGATAAATATCTTTATTACGAAGGTAAATGCTAAAAGTCTGATGAAAATTAAATTATAATAATTATTCCTAAAGTATATGGAAAATTTATAACGAGAAGAAAGTTTTTATGGACGACCATATTATTTCCTAACAGAGATCCAATTTAAGAATTTTTAATAATAATTTTCTTTAAAGTTTATTTGATATTTTCACATCTTAGGATATTACAAGTCCATTAGTTCTGCCATATCCATAAAATAAGTAATAGAAAATTTGTCTCGATGACTTATTTTTTTAATCAATCATTCTTCGTAATGTTTTTTGGATACGTCCAACAGAAATGTATTATTTAAGTTGCAGAAGCTTCGCGGGCACTTTTCCAAACCAGCGTAATTTATTTGGAAATAAAGCAGAATGCAGCAATCATTTTTGTTCTCGCTGAATAAATACAAATATTTGCTACATTTACATCGTAGTACAAAAGCAGGGAATGCTTCGAATAAATGAATCGGTTTACGTGACCTCACTTGAGTTTAATGGTTGAAGCAATTTGTTTCTCCACTATTATTTTATATAAATTTTTTGTGTTATTTTCTTTTTTTATTAAATTGATTCGTAAGTTTACAAATAGATATAATTTTGTTAAAGTCACAAGCAGATTAAGAAAAAAGGACCAAGTCGGATTCTAGAAAATCGATTTTCACTCACAGCATTCTCCGTTGGCACATTAGATAACTATAAATAAATCGGCAAATAAATGAATTTCCAAAAACGTCACTTGGCTGGCATGTTGGTTGCATTTTCAAAAATAAGATGTCAAATTTTCTAATTACTGACATGTGTCCGGAGTGGGATTTGTTATTAGTATACGAACTTAATTAAAATCACTTATTTTTATTATTATGTTAGAGCATCGGAGATAATAAAACAGGAATAGAAAATCCATTCCACTTTTCTGGAGCTTCTCGAATCATGAAATCGAGCATTAGTTGAGCTGTCAAATCTCAAGTTTCCTGCGTTAGATTTACAAGTTTTTTCGGATTTATAAGCTAAATTTTTTACGCCACAATCTAGTGTTATCTCACCTTGCACATAATTAATTAGGGGGGTTCAAAGTTAAGGTACTTTTAGGTCATTATTTCTTGATTTTTTTTTCTTATACCACGACTTTTAAACAATCTACAATAAAATTATATAATAGTACATTATATTGTTTTATTAGGAGTAAAAGAAGTAGTCTTTTACTCCGTATGAAACATGCTATTTTTTCTTCAAACGTCGAAATTTTTAAAATAGTAATATAAAAAATAATTTTAAAGTTTGAGATTTACTTTACATACAATTCACAATACAATGTTAGTGTATATTGGGTTGCCTAAAATGCATTTCTACTCCGCCTTTCTAATCCTTGTTAATGCAAAGTATATCCTATTGTAACCAATTTACTTCGGAAATACATGAACATGACCTAGAATCAACATAAGAATGACTTGTTAAAACCTATCACCTATCAAGCGTCACATAAAGATTTAATTTAATGAGGTTTGAAGGTCAGTGTCAAAAATTAGTTGCGTGGTTCTCATTTACCGATGCAGGTTGGGCCCAAAACCCTATATTGGGAATTTTAGAATTCTGCTCGCCCTCTATGAATCCAGAAAGCAAGTGCTTTTTAATTGATTACAATTAATTATATTAATACTTATGTACTTATTTGACGGGTTTAGAGCTTTATTTATGCACCCACATTTAACGATTTAACTAAAAATGATTAAAAAAATTTGCATATATGATTTCATTTAAAAACATTGATTTATTATAACATTTGTTTTATTTCAATAGTAGTTTTTGTAATTTTACAACACAAATAATATCGAAACTTGCAATTATTGATATCGGTTTTCTAAGTCTCAGTATGCTTTGAAAGTTTAACAATTGATACCAAAGATACCGTTATTTTGTTGAATTTTGTTTTTACGCTCTTTTCCATAGTTTTTATAATAGCTAAACCGAAATACTAAACTCTTTTAAAGAAGATATGGTAAATATGCTGTATGCGCTTCGTGAAGCTGAAAGAAATCCTCTTCTGGATATCAGACCAACCTATGTTGAACTTCGTAAAGTTTGAACTCGATCAAGTTTGAACCTAATAAAATTCGAAGTAGATGTAATTCAAACCTAATATAGTTCGAACTGGATGTAATTCGAACCTATTTTTTTAATTATTATGTTTTATTAATTATTATTTTTTTTTTTGATTTTTAATTTCCTTTTTTATAAATTGTTTTTGTTCTCGTTCGTAATATGAATTAGTAAAGTAGAATCTTAGACGCAATTAACGAACACTATTAAATTTTGTAAATTTTTATTTAATAAATTTACCTTTTTTTAGTTATTTAAATTTTCATTTTTTTACAATTAGGTTTGAGAGACCATATTCTACAATTCATGATTTTTACAAAAATACTTAGTCAAAAATGCGTGGTAACTAGTTTTAACTGGATTCGATTTTTTGTGATCTCGAACTTTTACCAAAATCGAATTTTTTTTGAACATTTACTATTCGAAGTTCTAACATTTCAATGAAAAATTCGGACTTACAAATACTCTAAGTTTTATTTTTCTTGAATTATTACCTATGGTATACCAAATGACCGCCATAAGAAGATTTGGTTCATTTGTAATAAATCCATTGGCAAAACAAATATTCATATACCTTACTGAATTCTACATAAAAAAAGTGACTGTATAATGCCAAAAAACTTTTTTGGTACAACCCAAAATATGTATATAACTTATAACCATATTTTGAAAATTGTATTTCTTGTTTTTATTAAGATTTTAAACTAATGATGCTAAATTCAAATGTTTTGTCAATAAATTATTAATATACAAACAAATCTCTATTACATTGTCGCTTTAACCGACTTTCTATCTCTAATTATTATAATAACAAAGATACCCATGAAGTAAAACATCCCGTATAGATACCCACCCTGTATATGTAAGATATAGCGTGGAGATTATTTCGATGCTCACCATCGATATCTTTTAAAGATACGAGGTTGAAAAATTAAAGAAAAGTTGCGCATTTTTATGCCCACTTAAAATCTGAAAGCAAATTTAACATATTCAAACTTATTGGAGAGCCATGGCAAAAAAAACTAAAAAATATTATAATTTTGGAAAGTAATTTATTTTCCAAACTATTACTACTACATCAATGAATTTTGGTACCATTAAATTGTTGACTTTTCCGAGTCCATCAAAATTGATCAAACGTAAAGTCTCATTTAAGGGGATATTTTTATGGTAACTGTCCATAAAATATTACTTTCATTTGATTTTTATTCAAATTTTCAATTTTAAGAGTCACTTCTTACACCACGCGCTCATTTTAACGTTTAAACACTAAATTTAAATAAAAATGGCAATGATGGTAAATTTTTGCATACCAATTGATAACTATTGCAGATATTATTTATATTTTTATGGTTTGCTTGCTCTGCAATGCTTAATTTGCGAAATTTACAGTCGAATCGCCCTGCCAAAATATCTTCCTTATGTTTTAATATTTTTAAGTGCAATAAAATGAAATAGAATCATAAAATTGTTGTCTAAAAAATAGCTGGATTTTTTATTTCTTAATTTATTTTTTTTAGGAAATATTTGGCTAAAAAGTAACAAAATACAACCAAATTTAAATATTTGTCAAGCTGTTATTTAGATAATGTTTTTTAGATTTTATTCCATTTTAATAAATTTAAAAATATTAAGAAGTAAAGAAGATATCTTGGCAGTGCAGTTTAAAAAATATACCCTTAAAATGGCGTCAATTTAAATGCAACGACCAAGTTAGACCGATAAACGTAAATAAAATGCTCAATAGTTTCCAATGAAGGTTTAAAAATTTTTAACACATTTTCTAAAGGAACATATTAACGTTAACTAATCTTAAAATATATTATTTTTTCTTTAAACGTCATTAAAATACAGTTTCTGTGACGTTTGACGGGCTTTAAAATGTCACTTTTATGTTCGTTGATTCTATGGTCACTTTTTACTGCCTAGGAGTAGAAATTACTACTTTGCACTGCCAAGGAATAAAACGCCCGAGTAGAAATGAATTTTAGGCAACCCAATATACACTAACATTGTATTGTGTGTTGTATGTAAATTAAATGTATCTGCAGGACTCGCAAAGCTCATCCCGCAAACCTACATGCACGCCACAAAAAGTACTTCTTTTACTCCTAATAAAACAATATACTATTTTATTATCTAATGATGTAATAATCCAATATGGTGGCCATATACGAAAAGTTTTTTACTACAGGAAGTACTTTAAAAAAATTACCTCTACCTATAATGACGGCCTAAGCCAAAAAGACGTACATGTCTCATGATTTTGTATACAGAGTGTCCCAGACTATCCCTCTCATACTTTTATTTCGAGAACGCTTTGCAGAATGCGACTGGACTCACAACTTTTTACGGGTTTTACTCTCCATGCTTCATTTTTTTACTAAGAACAGTGGCAGGGAAAAACAGCTTACACTATAGAAATATAACCAAACAATTTTTGGCAGAAATTTTAGGCTATTTTGGCTTTTTAATTATAAAATATGTACGGATTCATAATTAAATTCGCCATTTCTTTGTGTTGAATACAAATTTAAGTACATTAGTAATTCAAATGTTATGATTAATATTTTGAGGTCATATATCATTCAAAATAATTATCCGGTGTATGATACCTACTTTACTAATTTCGGGCGATCGACTGGACTGGTCGAAGTAGCGATTTTCGGGTGTTAAACAAATTTTTATATTCTGCCAAGGTTTCGGCCGAACGATTCGGTCGGTCGCACTAGAAATTTACTCTACTGGGAAAAGAGAAAATTAAAAATGAACTAACCTTAAATACAAATTACGATATTTTTTAAATACAAATCTTCAATCAAAAGTAAACCACTTCACCTAAAAAATTTTTTCTTAGGTTTATTATATCTTACAGCGTGATACAATAATATATATTAATACTGGTCAAGCATGACCAACGACTAAATTTTTTCTATCCTAACTACTACTTAAAAAAACAAACTAAAAGCTTGTTCACCCAATAGCGTCAAATAGATTGTTCTGTTTTGCTTATTGCACTACGTTTATCCCGCACTTCAAATTTAACACTCACAATTTACACTAGTTCAAAAGGTTTCTTTCTTTTAAGTCTTCTAATTATTCCGCTGTTATTCAGGAGCTGGCTAGCCTCAGGATTTATGTGGTCTAAGAGTCTGGATTCATGTTTGCCAGCAAAAATCTAAAAATAAAGTCAACATTTTGACCAGCACTCCTTAAAAACCTTTAACTGTTTTTTGTGAAATATTTTATTTTCTTCGTGTTTCTTTATAGACCGGGAGCTCGCGAAAGTTTTTGATCTCCGATTTCATACAGCATGCCTTTTGGAGGAGAGAATATTTACACTATAAGAACAATGAAAAGCGGGTACTAAACCCCCGCACGCTTTCCTATCATATGGAAAATTGCATTTCCATTTTCACAACAATTCTCTATTTCTCTCTGAATTAATATTGCATGCCCTTTTAGCAAAAGATAGTTAAAATAAATTTAAGTCTTGAAAATTATAGGCATGCGATTCGCTCGGTCCCAAAGGGCTCTAATGGTCATGTGATCTTGTAATAAAAAAAATATGATTTTCCGCGTTTTCAGATTGCATGCCAATGAAAAGAATTAAAGTTTGTGTCATAAAACCCCCATAAAAAAATTGGCATGCCTCCCTCGTTGGCTCATGGGTGGAAATTTAGGAAAAGTTTTCTGGAATGACACTGAACTTTGGTGCAAATTTTAATCTTCAGTGTCATTCCTTTTATCTATGGTCATTCCACAAAACTTTTCCTAAATTTTCCACCCTTAAGCAAACCGCATGCCATTTTTTATGGAGGTTTTATGACATAAACTTTAATTCTTTCCATTGGCATGCATTATGAAAACGCGGAAAATCATATTTTTTATTACAAGATCACATGACCATTTGAGGCCTTTGGGACCGTGCGAATCGCATACCTATAATTTTCAAGACTTAAATTTATTTTAACTATCTTGCTAAAAGGGCATGCAATATTAAATCAGAGAAAAACACCAAATTTTTGTGAAAATGGAAATGCAATTTTCCATATGATCGGAAAGCGTGCAGCATGCAGGGGTTTAGTACCCGCTTTTTTTGTTCTTATAAGGTAAATATTTTCTCCTCCAAAAGGCATGCTGTATGAAATCGGAGACCAAAAACTGTAGCTAGCTCCCGGTCTACTAATTGCCTTTCTAAAATCCTATTGTTAAAATTTCATTTTTGTACCAATCACCAACACTTCCCTAGAAAGTTTTGTATTTTGTCCTTTAACTATTTTTATAAAACACCATGAATACAAATAGAACAAGCAATTAATATTTGTATCAATTTAAAAACTTGTAAATTGTCAGAAAATAATGTAACTGACAGCAGATTTCACCTGATTTAATCTCATTTTCACCTGATTTGAGTATTTTCAGAATTTTCATTGGTTGAAATAATACGGCAACACTGTTAAATAAATCGAGTGCTGGAATCCGTTCCTATGCAATAGGAGAATACCGATTTTGGTGGCGAAAGTCGACCGAGAGAAAAGCGAAGCGGAGTCGAGATATTTTCCTTTGCGAAATGATCCTATAGCAACGAATTAGTTGAATTGGTCTCTAAATATTGCTGAATTTTAATCAATCATAAACGTTAAATTTGGCCTTTAAGCGCGGGAAATTTAAATCTCTTTTAAAAACTATTTTTGACACTGACAAGAACTATACCTATTCTCATAGAATTATATGAGAACTATCCTAGAGTTTTTATCTTTATCTACATTTAAAAAGCCCTCTACCGGTAATTAAAAATACAAATAATGGCGACATAATCCTTTCATGGCATTTATACTGAAATTTTGTACAAAACTGTAGTAAGTGCATACAGGTTTCCTCAGACTCAACCTATCAGTGTCACTTCTTTAAAGGTTAATTTCAGGTGACAGAATCTAATGTATGTAAGGGTTTCAATTTAATAAAGAAATATGTATCTGTATTCGGAAATTTATTGGTCTTGTCGCAATATTAAAAACGATTTATTATTTCTTCTTTAATTACCTACAAAACATAAGGATATTCTAATAAACCTGAAAAATTCTGCTAAAACTATATTTTTATTTTATTTCATAAATATTTTAGATTATACTGCAGTAAGTGGAATTAATTTTAAAAGATTTACAGGATATAAGATAATAAAGTATATAAGTGGGTCTAGAGGATTTTTATATTTTCTATAAAACATTTTTATATTCGTTTAATTCAGTACTAAAATTTTCAGATAAAACAACCGCAAATGCAATAATAATAACAATAATGTTTTTTTGTCTTAATATTTCTTGTATAATTAAATTTTTTATTGATACTTTTATCAAATTTGAAATAGTCTAATCTAAACAAACGTCAAATTTGTCCAGATATTCAATCAAAATATATTATAAAATAAATACGTGACCTTTAAAGCGAACACGAAAACGTTGCACGTATTATCAAATCTAAATTTCGATCATAACCTTTATAATATTTGATTATTATTAAATCAATATATTTTCAAAGGGTTTAAGTTTAAATTGGTTTAAAATTTATTTTACTCTTTAAAGGTTAAAAATAATAAAAAATAAATTATTTAATTTTAAATTAAATGACATATATTTTTTTAAATTTAAAAATTAACTATAACAATTACTTTCATGTTATGAAATCATTATGAAATTTTTATTATTTTTCTTATAAATTGAACGGCCTTCTGAAGAAAGGAACCAACTCTCAAAATTGCAAATCTGGTTAAAAACACTTGTATACGTTATACAGGGTGTCTCAATATTCGACCGACCGAACTGTTAACTGGAGTAGACCTAAAAATAAGTCGATAGTTAACCGTTTTCGTTAGAATTTTTAAACACCCTGTATAAATCAATATATTTCTCAGAAAAATATCAAAGCTACATTGCATTAATGAAAGTTGCTTTAATCTTTATTTGTTAATATTAACTCTTCACGTCAGAAAGGTTTGAGTTGGTTTTTTCTGCAGAATGCCGTCCAAATTATAATAATCGTTTAAATTGTAAATAAAATCAATAAAAAATTATGCCACAAAGTTTATGCAGAATAACAAAATTCTAATTTAATCCAATATTATTTTTTGTTTTGGTCTGGTGTATCATTAGTGACCATAAAAGTTTTATGTACTTGCTGAATTTATAAAGATAGCCAAACGGATAGGAAGTACTAAAACGTCGGTTCGTTTAACAATTTATTGGCTGAAAAGGCTCCGAATAACTCAATAAAATAATTGGCGAGGAAACTTAAAGAGAATAAATAAACTAAACTTTGAAAATGTGTGAATCTCTGGGAGTAACAAAGAAAAATCAATTAAAATAACGAAGAATTACAAAGCATTTCTGAAGAAAATATTTAGTTAAAAATATTAAATCTTTTATAGATAAGAAAGATAAATCTTAAAAACCATGTTATTCTGTTTAAAACGAGCCTTTTACGAAAAAAAAACATGATCTTTTTCAAAATATTAAATCTTCTTTTTTAATATACCTGTTTTCGTGTAGTAGAAATTCCTCAGAGAAAATTCTAATTCATTATTATACCTACTCTAAAGTTTAACTTTCTTTTAACTAAACGTTTATTTATTGTTCGTTCGTAAAATTGATTTATTATTGATAAAAAATAATTGCTTTTCCTGAAGTAGCACTATGTGACAAAGTGAACTTTGCAATGTTTTTAGATGTTGAGTGCGCTTGACTTAACCGTTCATAAATTTCGAAAATACATCCTTATAAAATATAGATATACTTGTAAAAAAATATTTCATCCACTTAGGAAGACATAAATTTCTTCAAAGTTATACTCACATTTATGTCTGTTCTGTAGGGTTTTACTTCAATGGTTTTAGGAACCTCATACATTTTAATATTGAAACTATAAAAAATATGTATTTAAACTTTTAATTAATTTTATATTTCTTTTTTTTAGGTAAGTCCAAATTCTATATTTACATTCCATAAATGTTGGGTAAGTTCAAACTGTTTGTTCCTTGCAAATTAATATAAAATTTAATTTCAATTCCATTCCATTCGTGGTTGGGCACGACTTTTAGGATTGCAATTTAATTTACTGGATTTTTGAAAAGCCTGCCTTATATCAAAAACTCATATTTTTTTTTTAAATTTTCATTTAATTTCTTATAACGTCCAAAACACTATATCAAATTATTTTTCAATTTGCATCACGTTTTTACTTATTTGGTAAAAAATACAAAAGTATGCTTAAAACTCATTAATTTTAGTAATTTACACGTTAAAACTTACAAAGTATCCATCAAATAATATTGTTACTTTAAGTTTCGAAAAAAGAATTTTAGATTACCTAAATTTATTGCAATAAAATCAATTTAATAGAACGTTTGTGGTTTTTGCATATTTTATTATCACTTGCACTCGTCTGAAATAAAAATAATAAACTTTATTAAAATAGTTTAATAAGTTTTAAATAGGTAGGTAATAACCATGAGGATTATTTAATACAATTTTGATACTTAACTTGAAGTTGTAAATTTTAATACTCAAGCAATTGTAGCACATATTTAAATTTTAAATAGCAAGTTTTATTAAATGAACAAATTACTTCAGCATTATTTCCAAGTTTTTTTAGTTATCAATTCCAAAACAAAATCAATTAGTACATCTAATCTGTAAGCACAGTACATTGGCAAAATAAAATAATGTTTTCCTTTTATCAAAATGTTTTCGAGCTTCAACAATTGCAATAATAATAAAAATAAACGTAAACTTGTTCATACCAGTTGCTCCAGTAGTATAAACGATTCAAAAGGAATTTGAAAGGATTTTCAAAAAAGCCACTTTAATTTATTTGGTTCACTGAATGAAGGAAAATACAAATTGATATTTTCAGCCCACTGATCTGCATAAATAAACTTATTGAAACTTGCACAAAAAATTTAAAACTTATTATTAAACAATGGTATTATTTTAACAATAGTTTAACGTATTAATATAAATAATTTTAAAGAATAAAAAATATTTTTAATAATACAAATTTATTTATTAATCACCACTTAATGCGTTGGTCAAACGTAATAATCATTCTAACTAAAAAATAATGGTTCTAATAATCGCCTGAAAACGAAATAATTTCCTGTAGGGCTTTTCATTAAGGAAAGTGGTTTTTATTGAATGTTAACTTCGGTTGTAAAGTAAATTACGAATGCGGTACGTTATGTGGAAAGCTGCGGTAAGAAAAAGAAAAGTAAACAAAAAGCAAACATTTACAAAACGAAAAGCAAGTGGGTGTTAGTTTCTTTATATTGCCCCCAAAACGTTATGTAGAAGTACTCATAAAAAACTCCCACAAGATGAGTTTAGATTGAAGATATAAATGAAATTTGGGCAATTGTTTTTTATCGTTTTATCTTGGTAGACAAAAAACTAACTTTTGTTTCATAATTTTGTAGTCAACTGCAGTGATGAAGCTTTATGAGCCAAAAGAACAAAGGAACTTTTATATTACTTGTTTTTGTAGAAGATATTGCATGAAATTTAGAGGTAAATCTAGAAACACCCATTTGGGCACTATAGAAAAAATAAAAATATGTTACTGGCTTCTTTCAATACTAAATTTCTATTGTTTTTCGATTTTGTGCGTCACAAAACATATGTACAGTGTTTTGGAGAATCCAATAATTTAAATTGATAAAGACAGTAATTTTCATACCTTTAGGAAAAATTTGAATTTTTGACATAATCGTCTACTCACAGTAGATAAAACAAGATAAACAAATGTATAGCATTATGTATGAAATGAAAAGATTTATCTAAAGCCAAATAAATCCAAAAGAGTCCTTTCAGCCCCAAAAGAGTTTGGCTAAAATGTTCAAAATCGTAAAAGGTGAATATGTTAAAAATTGAAAATCTAACTGAGGTAACCTGCTCTCGAATTCATGATTTGTCAAGATTTATCCTCTCAAACTCGCCCGACCTCTTGCGATTGGCAGATAATTTACAACGAAGCTTGAAAAAAAGTGGGATGAATTTTCAATTTCCTGTTATTATCTTTGACGGAAAATTTTTGAAAAAACTAGGTAAGCCAAGAAAAGGGTGGACGATAAAAAACATAACACGTCAGTTTTACGGGTTCCTTTATTACGCTTTACTATTTTTTACCTAAATGGGGAGCATTTTAGAAAAAAAAAAGGTATAAATACTTAATTTCAAAACCGAAATTTCCAGTTGTTTGGTACATAATACTGGGATTGATCCTTATAATACCAAACGTACTCAATTTATAAAACATTATTCTAATGCATTTCGAAATATTCATATTTCATCTTCAGAGACACATTACATTTTATAAACTAAAAATGGAGAACTATAATTAAGTTTATTATAAAATGTTCTTGATAACCGTTTCATCGACATTGCCTTTTCGTCGAATTTAATTTCATCGACACGATTGTTTTATTGACAGAGACGTTTCGTCTACGTGGACAATTCATCGATAAAGACGTTTTATCGATATTAGCTTTTTATTGACAACCGTTTCATCGATAGGTCTTTTTGTATGGATAAGGACGGTTCATCAACACAATAATAGTATAAAAAATACGGCAGAATCTGTTTACATGATTTATTTAATTGTTGTATAATATTCTTTATTATTTAGTATATGTATTTGAAAAAATGTGAAAATGGCTAATAATGAACTTTTTCTTAGTAATTTAAAAATTCTCCATTTACCGTTTTCACATTTTCACATTTTTCCAAATTGGTAATGTCATTGAAATTGTTTGTCGGTGAAAAAGTAATGTCGATGAAACGGTCTTGTCGAAGAAAACATTTGTCAATGAAATGGTTGTGTCCATGAGTCCATGAAAGGTAATGTCAATAAAACGTCTGTGTCGCTGAATTGGTCGTGTCGATAGAACGGTCTTATTGTGTTGTAAAGGTCATGTCGATTAAACCGTTGTCGATGAAAAATCACTGTCGATGAAGTGGTAGCACTATAAAACTTACTGGAAATACTAAAGGACTTCCAAAAATGCATTGACCAAGTCGAACAAACTATGCCAAATTTTATGCCATAACACTAAATAATACAGTCAAATTTTAGATATTAAAAAATAAAACCAAGCACATTGTTTGGGAAAAGGTAAAGTTGTCAAAAGTGTTCTTTTTAACGTTCAAGAATTTTAAAAAGTGTACAACTTGGTATTGAAATTCTCGCTCCTTTAAACATATTAATAGCTCACCGTAGGAAATTTGGTGCTGATCGTACCCAGCCTATTGGGTATTGCACATTCGGCATGTGCTGATCAATTATCCGTAGATTTTAAAAAATTATTCCATTCATTTTCGTAGATAAAGGGCCGATATATGTCATTAGAGCAAGGCTGGACATATGCCAGTATTCTTTAGGAATCAAAAACATTTATAATGAAAACATTCCAGTGGAAAACCATAAAAATACGCGCGGGTTGTGTGGGTTTTTTTTGGACCAATTGTACCTCGTATGCCATTCATTCCTAGTGAATGTTTCTGATTGATAATAAATTCATCGAAAAATCATTAGCAACAAGTAGTTAAATATGATCAAAAGACGGTAAAAAATCAACTCAAAAAGCAAAAAGTAAGAAGTAAGAAGTAAAAGGCTTGTAAAAAAGCAATGATTTCCATACTTCAAATTACAAATATTCCAGGTACCATATACAGGGTGAGTCGAAATTATACCGCCAAATTTTTTGAGCAGATTCAACGATTAATTTTAAGATAATAACTTCATATTAACATTTGTCCGATTTCGCTACCTAAGGAAACCCTTTATAGTGAATATACTTTAAATATATTTCCATGATTTTTTTGAATTTTTTTTGCATGCTTTTAAAGGTTAGTTTTGGAGACGGTTGGTAATAAAAATCGAGATAACTTTTAAGGTGTTCATTTTTAACATTTTTTTTCAACATAATATTTGCCAAACAATTTCAGACAAAAAAGGTATTCTTGTACGAACTCTGCAAAATGCACCATTTTAGAGAAAAATGCACTAAACCACGCGCTTGTCGTTTTAAAAAATATTTTACAGCATCTTTCATGTTAGGTATCTACTTTTTTCTACTATACCTGACTTTTATTATTAGGTAGGTAGCTAATCAAATCTATGTATTTTTTTGATTATTTTGGATATTTTCATTAAATTAAGGGTATTTTGAATTTTTATAGCTTATCTTGTCCTATTCATACTTAGGAAGCGAAATCGAACATATGCTATTTTGAAGTGTTTATCTTAAAATTTGTTATAGAATCGTCATAAAAAATTTGCGGTTTAATTTCGACTGACCCTGTAGAATGCTGATGTTATCTGTACATTATTTACAAAATATGTAGGTACAGGACGGACGAACTTTACTTACATTTTTGGCTAACTATGACGGATTTTTCATTAAACTAAAATAATAAGTGAATGAGTCAATATTGAAAAAGATTCATTATTTAGAAAATAGTCGCCAAAATATTGGAAAAGCGTACTTTTTGAAAGTAAAAATGATGCATTGTAATCAAATGGGCATTTGTAATCACAAATTTAACAAAATCGCTATTGGTTGTCCTTCAAATTAAATGTATTTTTCATATAACTTTTTTTGAAAAATGATAAAAACGCATTTTTCCAAAAGTATGCCCCTAATATATACAAAGAACAAATATTCTATAAGAAAAATAAATTTAATTCGAAGGGCAACCAATAGCGTTTGTCTTAAATTTTTGATTACAAATGCCCAAAAATCAATTTTGACTAGCGAAAAGTACGCTTTTCAAAGTATCTTCTTAACTATCACACCCATTCGTGTTCACAAAACACCAAAATCCAAAACCAAGAAACAAAGTGACATCTATTTGATAAAACCACTACTTAAGCATTTAAGGTGGTTGCCTGTCATTATTTTAGATACTAATATAGACAGTGATTGTTGGTTTTCTATAAATGTTGAACCAAATTCCACCACTATTTGCAGTTAAATCCAAAAATTTAATAGTATAGTTTACTTCTAAGTCTAATGTGAATTTGTTATTTGAGTGTAAGTTCTTCATAAATTCTAAAAAGGCTGGTAGTACATTTTTTTAATTTTGTCATGAAAAGGATTAGTCCTAAGTAATTTTAATTATTATGTTTGATGGAGCGCAAATTTCAATACTTGTTTACCAAGTTGTATATCTTTTAAAATCCTTGAACCTTGCAAAGAACATTTTACTACTTCCGTACTTCCCCTTGTACGTTAAGGGGTTGACAACTTTACCTTTTTCCAAATATTGTGAGTTGATACCTGGATTGGTTTTAGTTTTTAAAGTCTAACATTTGACTGTATTATTTGGTGTTATGGCATAAAATTTGGGATTGTTTGTTAGACATTAATGGATGCCTTTATTATTTCGGAGTAAGTTTTATACATTTTATAGTACACTTAATTATAATTCTTTATTTTTACTTTATAATATGTAATGTATCTCTGAAGATGAAATATGTTTATTTCGAATGCATTAGAATAAAGTTTTATGAATTGAGTAACTTTTTTACTGCGTTTGGTGTTACAAGGTTCTTCAATCATTATAAATACTTATAGGCATATATTTCCAGATGGTTTATGAAATTTTCAGTGATACACCCTATATTAAATTTCATAGAACTGGTTATGAGTCTACAGTAGAGTTATTTTATAAAGAAACTTAATATTTTTTTATATTTTTCTAATCAATCATTTCTATTCGGTGAAAGTGGTAGCTTTTAAATAAGATATGGTAAATCAATAAATGGTAAGCTCCGATCTCAGGCGCATTTTTATTAGGATAAACATAAAAATGATACATTTTATTTTCAAGACTAATAAAAAGTCCTTTAGTCGATAATTTATGATCTTACTTAATACTCTCTCGGAACGACACCTATTATTTTTTATATGTACAATCAAATAAATGACAAGGATATCGTCTTATTTGGAATATACTTTTATTAACACATATATGCTAGTGCACTTTCAGTCTCTTAGCTATTTTTAGGCTATAATATAAAAATTGTAAATAAAAAAATTGATAATAAAATAACATTACTAAATTTACCTTCTAATATCATTTGGAAAATTCAATAATTGTCCTTATTCAGCGACAGGTTTTAAAGTTTTTAACCAGAAGTTTTACATAAAGTTAGATAAATACCCACCTTTATGATAATCCACTCTCTTGCCAGGTATTTTTATATTTATTAAAGTTTAATTAGTATTGTTAAAAGTATGGGATATGGGATACAAGTCAAAGTAGCCATAAAGCCATATAAAATCAGGTACAAACTGTATACTTTAAAATTTTAATTTTATTGAAAATTCTGTAAGAAAACTGATGTTGATGGAGTGTACAATATCTGTACCTGTCAGTTGACACATATAATTCAATATATCAGCTAAATATAAACGTTTTTACCTAGATGATATTTTATAATAAAAAACACGCAAACTGCATGACATTCATTTTTGTTGTGTTTTTGCAGCACCATTAAATTGCTGCTTATAAATCATAAATGCAAAACAAAATATTGTAGAATAAATTCAAAAACATTGAAATCGAAATTGCAAGGGCAAAACGTTGAATTCCTTTGCATCATAAATTTTGTGTTTATGGCAGGGGTGGTTTATAGTTAGCTACCTGACACTTTGAAATTGATAAAAACATATGATCACAAAATTGCATGGACCCTCTTCAAAATAGTCTTAATTTTGTTTATGGAAATTTTATCTAAAATAATTTGAAGCTAAATAGTAAAAAATTGTTAAAAAGTTCATACATTTTTTCAAACAAAATTATAAAACACTTAAATCATCTAGTTGGGATTTTATTTTATAAATATAAAAAAATCTCCTATTACCAATAGAAATGTTATACGATATTTCTTTGGTGATCATGACTGTGATATAAATTAAATTAATTGTTTATCGTAGCAATAAAATAAGGAAACTTTTTACAAGAGGGTTTCTTTTAGAGAATTTCATCTGAAATTTGTTTTTCTCTCTACCCATTGTAACTTAGTACATAAAAGAGCTGTGAACATAATCTCTACACACTTCATTACATGCCCGTATCATAAATAAAAGGGAAATGTACCAATTACATTTTTCCAAGCCTTTAAACTTTTTCTTTACTTTGTCTCCAATAAAAAAATTTTCTTTTATATTTATTGTTTAATTAATTACTTTACCATTAAAAAACATATTGAACAAATTTAAAGCAATAAATTTAATAAATAATAATTGTACCTATACATAAAATATGTATACATATAGTTTTATATGAAATATCTTATGAACGATTTATGAAAAAAAATTATATTTTTTTTATTCCAATAAAAATTTTAATAACCAAGAACTCACATGAGAAATTATTTAAATTTTATGTACAAGTTGTATTACCTGAAGCATATTTTGCTCATTAATATTAATAAAAAACAACAGTAACTTAATGCCAAACAGAAGGCGTTAATTAAATAAACGACTGCATTCAAAGTTTGAAGATTAATGATAATTAAAGAAACTTTGTTGAGGCGTCTTCTAAAGTTAAAATATAAGAAGTGATTTATGACCCATAAACATTTTCTGTAACAAGTTGACTAAAGTTTTGTGTGTCTTGATAATAACGTCCCATTTGTAAATAATAATTGTCTTATTATTTTCTTGATGATAATCTAGGGTTTAGTTTAAACTTAAAGTTAATTTGGATTTTTTGATAATAATAGTTTGTATGTTAATATATCTACCTAAAACCTAATTTATTGTAGGAAAAATTTAGCTTGGGTAATTTTAAGTTTTTTTTATTGGGTAATAAGGAAGGAAACGTCACAAACTCAGTCAGCTTTTTAAACTACACTTAGCGGTGTGCAACTCAATATACTTCCTACTGCATAATAAAGGATAATACTACTACGTTCTTGGAAATAAACTTCAAACCGATGAATAAGCTATTTTCCTTTTATGAAACCTCAAATTAGATTGTCTTAAGTTTTACTGTTTTTTAGAAACCATTTTTTAATATTTATAAATTTTAAATATTTTATATTATTACAGTATTTTTAAATTTTTAGTAATTTTGGTGATTTAGTGAAATTTTTATCATAATATGTATTGTTTATTTAAATAATGTTTTCTCTAATTATATTTAAAGTAAAACAATTTTGGTATCTCTAGTATATTCATTTCATGTGTTGGAGTAATTATTAAGCTTAAAATGCAAATAACGGATCGTGTTGCACAACACTACCCTGTACAACATATAGTGGTAGGTATATAATTACTTCTTCAAAGTTCCCTTGTTTTACATTCTGGGCAACTATACTAGCGAACAAGTGCTCTCGCATTTGCTTTTTTATTGCCTAATTACTTATATACGTGACAAAATGAAAGCTAAAAAAAGTCGCAGAACTATCCAACTATTTTCATTTGTTGCCAACTTAACTAAAAAATCCTATAAAAACTTCCAATTCGGAAAACTATTCTTAATATTAGGCACTTAAATTTTTAATCAAAAATTTGATAGCTTCCGTAAAAAGTTTAATAGAGGAAATAATATCCGGATTTCAAAAATATTATTTCTTGCCTATTCATTAATCATTCGCTAACGTTTCGTACTTCATTCGAAGGCTTCATCAGAGCTCTGACTAATTGTAAGTCAAATATTAGCAACAAGTCCAAATATGGTGGTTTAAAATAACTTGACAAAACATATTTTAACATTTACAAATCGCATGATCCTTGAAATATCATGACGTATGTCGAGCATGCTTAGAACTTAAAACTTTTATACACATACGGATACATGCGAGCCACAAAAAGTTCTTTTACTCCGAATAAAACATGCTATTTTTTCTTCAAACGTCGAAATTTTTAGAATAGTAATGTAATAAATAATTTAAAAATTTGACATTTAATTTACATACAACACACAATACAATGTTAGTGTATATTGGGTTGCCTAAAATTCATTTCTACTTTTTTAAAATTATAATTTAATGTTAATTATAATTAACATTGTTTAATTTCAATACGACATGTATATTGGGTTGCGGAATAAGCGGAGTAGAAATTTAATTTCTACTCCTAGGCAGTACAAAGTGACCATACAATCAACGAACTTAAAAAGCGACATTTAAAAGCCTGTCAAACGTCACAGAAGACTGTACTTTAATGACGTTTGAAGAAAAAAATATTTTTTGTCAAGTTATTTTAAGGCGATAATATATTATTTTTCCGACAACCATATGAGAAAATCGTATATGTCATTCATATTAGTGATTTAGAAAATCTATCATTGCTACACTAGTGACTTTGGATTTCTGTTTTATAACTCTGAAAAACTTTTTGTAATTTTCGATAGAGGCGGTGTGAAGGAATTTCGAATGCCCTCTCTTGGATTTTTTTGAACTTGAAAATTATGGACAGATCAAACAAAAATTTATATTTAACCCCGCTGATATTACTTGTTTTATTATTAAAATCATTAAACTTTTGTATAAATTTTAAGTAAAATAGGAAAAATTTGTATTCTTTTCGTTGAGTTGCTTGCTTCAAAACAGCGCCACCTATAATTAGGTACATTTAACTAAAAATATTCGAGTACCTTCAATGTCAACTGATGTCATCAAAGGTTATGTTATGACTTTTTAACTGTTACAACAAAATATTAGTAATGATCACAGATTTATCTTGGTCGTCGGAAAAATAGCGTACGCAACTCGCAAGAAAGTGAATTTCACGCTCACATAAAATTCGTCAATTTCTAGCTCGTTGCGTAATATACCATTTCCAACGCTAGCAATAAGTTTAGGTATAAACCAAGAAATTTACGTTGCGTTTTATGTTTTAAGTATATTTTAAACTATCTAGAGCATCTCAAAAATTAAGTAAAATTTTAGAAATGTTTGGAGCGCTGTAAAAAGTTTAAAAATATACTTAAAACGAAACTTCAAAATCTTCGTTTATACCTTAACTTGTTGGTAGTGCAGGAAAAAAATATTATTTCAATTAGTTTATTTAGAATTTTAGTGAACACCGTTAAGCGAACGTTTTTTGTAAAGAGCCCGTTTTACTACTGCCGTATGACTATTTGGTTTGGCTTACAAAAACAAAAAATAAAGAAATTGGTAGTTATATGATTTTTCTATATACCATAAAAAGAAATTATAAAAAAGCTCCACTGGAAAAAAAATATGTTCAAAACCGCAAATATCAAGCGAATTTCAAAATCTAGCGCTCAAATTTGCCGACTATCGCCTTAATAGATTTCATTAAAAAATTAGCATAAAACAATCCAAAAATTTTCAGAAATTTTTTTTTTCTTACAAACATACTTGGAACTTACCAATGTTTAATAATAACTACAAAAAACTAGGGTGTTACATTTAAAATAAGAAAGTTGATGTAATTTCCGGTGAAAACGAAAGTGAAATTGAATTTTTTCTATTCAATTCATGCATTTTCTTATGACAATCGAAATTTCAAATTTTTATTTTCACAAATAAAGAAATTAAAGGGGTGGCCCTATTTTTGTGGCACCCGGTATAATTTCGTTGTGAAAATATCCTAACCGACCTTATCATATTTACACTTGCTACGTGTGAAGAATTACTCTTCAATTTTAATGTATGCATTCTTGAGACACTTTTTAGTAATTAGTAAAGTAATTTAATAACTTTAATGAAATTTTCAACTTTAATTACTGTTTTAGCTTTCATTGTTTCAAAAATAATTACAGAATTAATTTTATGTGCTATTTTATTATTTAATTAAATGCTATTTTACCAAATAAATTATAAAAACCATTATAATAGGCTTTTGTAATCAATTGTCTAAGGATTTTACAAAAATCATTAAAATATACAAGATGCATTAAAGTTTTAGCATCATCCATTTATGTACAGGGTGTCTTTATTTTGAGAACTTTTTGTAGTTCATTGATGAGAAAAAAAATTACCACCAAAGTGAACCTAAACAATATTTTGGTGTAATTTGTAATTTCCAAAACAAACCGGAAATAACATTGACAATTTAAATTGAAATCTAGACCGAGTATGGTATTGTTGGAAAGCTTTTTTAAAAAGAAACACCTTTTATTAAAACATTTTTTTATATGTTGTAAAATTAAGAAATCAAACGAAAAAAAATATGCAAACAAGTGGAAAGTGGTCTCTAAACTTATGGAAAACTAAAATATCCCCATCATCCGCAATGGACGAGAAAAATATTTTTAAATCGAAACTTTTTTAGCATTTGTCTCATAACTTGTAAGTTATGCTAGATATTAAAAAAAGTAGTTTAATAAAAGTTAAACCTATTGCTGTAAGGATGAAAAAAAAAGGATTCCATCTATTCAACTTGTAAATAAATTAATATATAATAATTAAAAAATAAATTTACAAGTTGGATAGATAGAATCCTTTTTTTTTTCATCCTTACATTAATATACTATCCAAATCATCGCAAGTCTTCATACCGTTAAATTTATTGCACCCAAAATAATACTATAAACAACAAAGTAATTCATATTGCTTTCATAACTTTTATTAAAACTTTAACTTAATAATAATTATAACTAATAATAATTTATACATTTAATCTAAATTGGGAGTATGGCAACAGCCTTTACAATAAAATTTGTCCTCTATACTTTATGTTTCACTAAGAACTGAAAAATATAATTACGCTGATGGTCACAGGTCATTTATTTTTTCGGTCTCTTCGTATACACACTACAGACACCACTATTTTCATTGATTATATCTTCACGATACCATATTTTCTTCTAAACCACCTTTTAGAATTGTATTTCAGAAAAGATCAATTCAATTTCGGAAATCATCAATTGTAATTCAGAATATAGTCAATTGTATTTCAGAAAGCATTAATCTTGAGAAAACATCAATTATATCTCAGAAAGAATTATTTGACAAACAGAATTCGTAAATTTCAGAAGTAATCACCCAAGTAACAGATCATGGGAAATATCCCCGTGCTTGAGTAAATATTACCTAATTAAGGAAAATTTAGGTAATATTGGCCCAAATAACGACTTTAAACGTTTTTACCTGGTAGAAATTTTTACCAATACGGCAAATACTAGGGAAAATTTACCATTATTTGACCTAATTTATTACTAATTGGTCATATTTCTTCAAAGTTGATAATATGGAAATTCTAAAGTAAAATTTACCTAATTATTTTACCTAAGGTCGCCTTTAAAGTAAAAATATCCTGTTAGTCAAATTTATAGTAAAACTTACAGTAATTTTTTACTTGTAATATGACTATTAGGGAAAAAATAATTCATAATAAAATTTTAGTAAATTTTGTTGCGATTCCTATAATAGGAAAATTTCCTCATTGGTCGAACTTAGGGTTATTATAGTCAATAAATTTAAATTAATAACTTTGTGGACAAACTTACTAGTTTGGAGAACATTAAAAGCATATTTCTTTCTAGGCAATTTATGTAGTGGTGGATGAAGAAAAAATTACGTAATTTAGGGCACTTTTTAATTCAAAGTTGTCCACAACTACTTGTTGATGTTTAATATTATATTTTTGTAGTAACATTATGTATACCTTAAAATTGTAAGATTATTATTAAGTCTAACGAGTCTAATGTATTCTATCTCAAACGCATAGCCAAATTGTCATGATGGCAAGGACTTTCATAAAATCATATCGGATGTCTACAACATATTATTACTTATAAAAAATACTACCAGAGGATACAAAAGGAAGTCAAATTAATTCCACATCTACATTTATATTCTTGGTATTCTTCACAGAATTTAAATGAACCTTTGAATTTAAAAGAAACCATTGCTACAAATTTTTAGGTTATAGGAACTTTGCGGTTGATCTCAAACGTTCGTGCCCTATTCTTGCCTTCAAGGTAAAATTTACTTATTCAGGACAAAAATACTTCAAAGTATTATTGACTTTGAGGTAAAAAGTTTCAATTTAGGGCAAAATTAATATAAAGTCAAATTTATAAAATTTTTAACCAAGTCAAAGTTACCTAATAAGTCAGAAAATAAGTAAAATTTTCTATTAGGTAAATTGTAGCAATGACGCCATATTTATTACTAATAAATTTTAGGTTAAGTATAAATTTACCAAAGATTACTAATTCTTTATACAGGGTGATTCAGACCACCCGTGCCACCCATTTATCTCGAGAACGAGTTATCGTACCTGGCTCAGACCTTATTCTAACGTGCAGCTGCACACAAAGTGTGTAATGGGAATTTTAAAATGTGCAGTGGGAATCATAAAATTGTGCAGTTAAAAAAATTTAAAAATTAAAAAAAAGCATCGAGAATCAAAAATCGAAGGAAGAATGCATGATCTTGAAAACCTAAAAAAATATGGGAGACGACTCCCCCCCAACGTCACCAGATTTCTTATTTGTGAAGTTGGAAAAAATTCATAGAATAAGGTCTGACCTGTAAAGAATCCATTGGTGAACTTATTATTTTCCGCAACTATTCGGAACCGGATTTTTTAAATGGCAACATATGTCGAGTTTTATATTGTTTGATAGATCTTTTAAAAAGAAATAACTATTACTTAAATATTTTTTTTAATAATATTTACAATTTTATATGAAAAAACAAAAAATGTTAGAATTAAATTTTTGTTAAATAATCGAAATACGAAATAAAGTATGATACCTGAAGTAATTAAATAATAGTCATTTAATTTTTCAATATGATGTTAGAAGCCTGAAGATGGCCTAAAGGCCGAAAGTGCACTCGCTTTGTTTTTTAAATAAATTGTATTCAAAAATAAGACGACGTCAGTATCATTTATTTGATTATACATCTTTAAACTATTAACTTGAATACATATACCTTGGATGATTATATTATCACAATTAATTAAATAATGTTTAATTTGTTATTTTCTTCTAATAATTTAGATAATTCATGTTCCCAACATATTTCATTCTAGGAAAAAAGTTGGTAGTCGTGAGCCAAAATCGTTATAGAACATCTTTATTATCGAGGTTAGGAAATATTTGGGAAATATTTAGTAAATTTTCCGTCGGCATTGGGTAAATTTAACGTAATTAACTTGTAGGGCGACAATTTTTCCCCCTTTAGGTAAAATTTACGTAATAACGACGTAATTCGTAGAGGGCACGACGACCTAAATTACGTAAATTTTACGTAAATTTTACGTAATTTTGACCAAAATTGTTACTTGGGCAGTTGTATTTTGGAAAAACTTATTTGTGTTACATTTAAACTAAATTTTGCCATAGTCATTTTAAATTACGTAAATTACTAGAGCAGCTACATGAACGATTTTAGTGTGTTGTACTTCATCAATAATTATTATTGTTTCTAACTGAACCAACGTTTGCTTCTTGATGAGCCATAACAGGGAATTCCGAAGTTGTCTTTTAACATTACTGCTTTAATTAAGAGTAAAAAACACATTATTTTAATTGGATTTAACGTTGCCGAATAAAGACCTAAGCCTATTATTGTTACTGGTGGAATGTTAAAATACCAAACCACATTTAAAATGTATGTGAAACTGATTTTTCTGAGAAACAATTCATGCTTTCTGAGATACAATTGATCTTTCCTGAAATACAATTGATGATTCAGAAACTCAATCCATGCTTTATGAAAATAAATTGATTTATTTGAAATACAATAATTGATGCTTTTTGAAACATAATTGACTTTTTCGAAATACAATTAATATTTTCTGAAATAAAATTGACCTTTTATGAAAAACAATTGATGATTTCTGAAATACATTTGTTTTTCTGCTCTTTTTTTCAACATGTTTTCAACCAAAGACTTCTATGTTTTCTGTTGTTATACATAGACCGGACACGCTTGACATTTCGAAAAAATAGGTGTTTCTTATTTTCCACTTTTACCTGCTAATGAGCTAACTTTTGACGTATAACTTTTACCATTCAATCCATTAATAACCGAAATTATCTTAATCCATCGCATTAGTTGTTTGTTGTATCTGGTAATTTATAAAGGGGTATCAGCGTGAACTACGGCGGCCATTTTAAAAGTGTCCGTTAGCCATATTCACCTCGGTTATTTTCTTAATTTTTGATGTTCTCTGATCAAATGAAAATCGAATTTGACAAGCTTTTATGAGTATTATAGGTTATGTGATCCAGTATTTCAAATTTACCGCCAAAACGGACACTTTTAAAATGGCCGCCAGTGATACACAAAAAATTGACACGTGTCCGGTCTATGTATAACAATAGAAAACATAGAAGTCTTTGTTTTGTCAAAATTTGTTTTGAGCATAGACAAGTATAAAGGTATTAGGAATATATTTTTTTCGGGGGTAAATAAACAAGAGGTTGAGCTTTTTTCGGAGATTGTTACTTTTAAACGAAATTTTGGTTGTCTTGGTAATGAGTAGAGAATCAAAGTCATAAAAAAATAGCGACAGCATAGCTGGAGCGATTTTTTCTATGTACGGGTCGATAGCAAAAAAAAGTGGACAAGGAAATTTGAGCTGTGTAAAACGAACTTTCAGGACGTTTTGATTAAATTATGGGAAATGTAACTGTCAGTAATTGTGGTTATTTTCAAATGAAGAAAATGAAAAAAAAATCCTTATTATGATACCTATTCTGTAATCACACGAATCAAAATTCACATGCGAAAATCCCACTATTTTCGCATGTGAATAATAAATTGTAAGATAAAGACAACATAATTCTCCCGGTCGAAAAAGTTACAGAATAGGTATCTATAAAACCTTATTTAAATCTGCTATAATATTCACTTTAGTTCCTTCATTATTTATTAACAGCATTTTAAAAATAACATAAAAAATTTGATATTTACATAATTATTTCATGCCTTCATCCTGACAAGCGTTCTGATTGGTCCATTTGTCATTGGGTTATCGTGATAATTAGGGTCCTAATTATCAAGTCAAACGTTTTGACGTTTAAATGATATGTGATTAAATTTCAAATATGACATTTGAAGTAAAGACTGACGTTAAAATTTACAAAATTTATTTGTGTTATGCTGAAATAAGGCTTGAAATAATCAATCCAAATACAATTCGTAGGTTGAAATCACTATAATAATTCTGTCGCTTTGTCGCCAATTCAATTGTGTTTCTAAGGAACACAATTTCATTTGTCAATAAATTGACAGAATTATTGCGGATTTCAACCTACTCATGAAATTACTATTGATAATTTTTTAGGAAAACATAATTACTGGAAACTGTTTTAACTACTTTTTTTGCAATCGACTGTACTTTGATTCGATAGTTATTACCAAAGGGACAACCAAACTTGAGTTGATTAAAAGCAACAATATCCAAGAAAAAAGCTCAACCTCGAGTTTATTTAAGGAATACTAATAAACAATTCAATTGTATGAAACACGAAAATGAAAGCAGCTAGGGGGAGGAGGGGAATATAAATCACATGTCAGTTAGAACCAATTATTGCATTCTATGAGCGAAAAATACGCATATGCACATGGACATTTTTCGCTGCTAAAATGCAGGTAGCTTTTTGTCGCTGTAAGCTGTAATATGCCATCTCTGACATTTTTCAGTATAAACGTCATATTTTTGGATAAGACAAATCAAATCTCGTATTTTGATCACAATTTTGATTGGTTCTAAAATGAGGTGTTTATTAATCAACACGATATGATTGAAACCTTCTTTACATTTCAATAATCAAAGGATTTTGAAGAAATGTACTTATGGCATAATTTGAGGCAGAGAGAGTAGTATTTAAACATAATTTTAGAAATAAACAGAAATTAAATATGTTTAAAAAATATATTCAAAATAAACAATCAAAATTATAGGTTATGTTTATAAATTTAAGTTATAATAAAAAATATAAAATATGAGATAAAAATACAACAATAATGATAATGGTAAAAAACATATTAACAAGCATCCAACATAAGTCTTCCCTCCTTTTCATAAAAAAGAACATAAGTCTCATTACTTACAATCTTTGAAATGTTGATGAAATTGTGAATCATTATATTCATGCCAAAGTAAGGGCATCGATAATAGGCAGAGTAATGCCCTGCGTAAGTTCACCATTGTGGCTACTCAGAACATATAAATTATATGTATATTTATGTTTTGTATGGAGTTCCGTAGTATAAATTGTCATATCTACACCTTTTCCAATTGTATTTCAGAAAAGATCAATTCAATTTCAGAAATCATCAATATGTATTTCAGAAAAATTAATTTAGTTTTAGAAAAGACCTTTGTAAAGTATTGAGGAAACCAAGAGTTTTTGGTAGATTATTGTAATTGGTTTTATCATTCGTGAATAAGGACCTAAGCCTGGTGTTATTGGTGTAATGTTATATTCCGAAAGCACATTTTTATGAAATGTGTGTGCTATTGTGGTTCACGTGCTTAATCACCGCTAAAAACTCTTGACTTCCTATCTGAAATTAAATTGATTTTTCTGAAATACAATTGATGCGTTCTGAAATACAATTGATTTTTTTGAAATACAATTGATGCTTTCTGAAATCCAATTAACTATTCTGAAATCGAATTGATCATATCTGAAATACAATTGATCCTTTCTGAAATACAATTGGAAAAGGTGTAGTCCTTCTAGAGGAATCTCATCACCATCCAAAGTTTCCTCTCTATTAAAGCTGTCAAGGCATTTAGAAAGTTGAAAGTGAAAAGTCCCAAAAGGATCTAATGTTACTGAATAGTAACCACAGTTTTAGAGTTGATTTAAACTGATCAACAAAAATATTTACTATCTTGGAATTTTCTCGTCTTAAATACCTTTCCTAAGACCCGATTGCTTTTTTTGAATCACTTAATAATTTATCAGTTTCAATGAGAATAGGCAATGGTTTGGTTTGATGTCTTCGTGCAAACCTTCTTATAAATACCCGAGGAATTCTTCAATTCCTGTTGTGAGTACCCCATAAATGTGGAGCAATACCTTGGGTTTTAGATTTTATTTAGGTTATGTTGTACTTGTAACCCCTATGGTAACCACAGACTAAAATTTACATAGAAGAAAATTCAAAATTACAAAAAGTAACTTCAATAAAAATTATTAAAATCGTCGTGGAAAAAGTTTATAAGTACACTATTTAGCTACAAATAAAATTTTATGCATTGCTGTTTAGTGTCTGAAAAGTTACAAGATATTTTGGATATCAATGACCCACTTACAGTAAAAATATGTTGTCCAAAAATACCTGTTTTCATTATAAATTCTTGTATGAAATTTTATCCCGATCGTTCAAACCGATTTTTAGTAATTCATAAAAAAATTGAAATATTTACAAGAACTTTGATGGTCTGCGCATACTTTAACGAAATACTTTTAGTTAAATCATCTTATTTTAGTCGCAGGAGAATGTGGTATAATTTTGTATAGACCTTTTAGAGACACCTTGTATGTTGTTTATAGTGCTTCTAGCCTAGTCAAAAATGGATCTATTTTAAAATAGAGTTGCATATAAACATAATTTTCTAAAAAATCGAAAATTAACTCGTCGAAATAATTGGATGAATCCCTGTAGACTGTAGAGGGTAAAAAGAAATAAACCAATAAAAGTCTTTAGGGCAAGGAAATAATTAAATTTAATTGTTCTTCTTATCTTGAGTTATGGAATACATAAAAATAGTTTCCACAGTAAAAATGTAAATGTATATGTAAAAACATTGATTTTTTTTAAACAACTAGGCTCAAGACAGCTAAAACAGTCATCAAGTAAAATTTAGTACAATTTAAAAATCTCATAAAAATATATCTTCACCACAAATTTTATTTAAAAAGTTTAAGTGCTAAAGTTCTTAATGTGATTGCTATTGCGGACACCAGCTAGTCGATTCCAATTCCTTTCTGTGCCTATCCAAGTATTGCGCTTTCTCCAAAGCAATCGGACTTCCGGGCTCTTCAAGAGTCGACTCTTTTGTGATATTCCATTTGAACCCAACTCCGACGATAAGTAGTCATCTAAAATGAAGGGATGGGAACATTGGTTATTGGCCAATTTTTATAATAATGGTGCTGAGTCCGCAAGGAATTTGCCGCATAGTAATATAATAAAAGTATTAACCGAGGTATAACACACCATAAATCATAGAATATAATAAAGTGTGGAAATAAATAAAATATTCTAGATTTTATTGACTTATATTATTTTTTTTATTGATTTCTAAATTACTTTTCTTATACCCTAAAGTAACATATTATACACCATATATACAGAAAGGAGATAAATGGGTATTTCCAATATAAAAATTTTCGTAATTACTATTTTGTATAAAATTTATTTCAAATATATTTGTTCAAAAAAGTAATAAATTATGAGTAACATTAAAAAAAGAAGTAGGTATTAGTAAAAATTTCTTTTTCAATTTGTGTCCTGGAAAATCCGTACGTGTTGGTACAAGTATTTTACTGCGAAACCGGAGAAGTAAAATAAAGAAGAGTTCCGCCACATTCTCTTCCGGCAAATAGCACTTTTCGTAGCAAAAATACCGAGGTGTAAAAGTAATTTTTTCCTTAATTTTAAGAAAAAAGAGTGCGTTTTTGGCCATACATTATCTACTGTAGTCTTTTAGAAAATTTCATTAAGTAGGTTATTTAATTTTGGTGCTTTGTACGTTTTTGAAATAATATCAAATGCTTTAGTTCTTGAGTTAGCTAGAAAGTTATTTGAGTTTAGAAGTTTTTCATGTTTTCAGTAAGCTATTTTCTTTTTTACGAAAAAAAATAGAAACTTCAAAATATTTAAATTGAACTCTGAAATTTGCAACTTGTAACCTAGATACAATTATGCGCAAAGATATCGAGGACATAAAAGAAACATTCAGACCGAATAGTAAGCGTTCGCAGACACACGAAATCGCGCAAAATTTGAAAAAAAAAAAATGAATACGACTTGAGACCCATTCAATTTAAGTGTGATCTAGTGTTTGCGAAGGCTTGCTGCTAGAATATTTCTTTTGCGTCCTCGATATCTTTGTGCGCGATTATTCACTTATATTTATAAACCAACAAATTTTTATTATATGTCTGTCAATTCTTGTATTTCTTGTGATAATTGTTACAATGAACAATAAAGTTTGAGCACATCATTATGTATAATTTAGTTTTAATTGGATTTAGTACTCTTAACATATACCTTGACTAAAGTGTAAATTTTCATGTCATATTATGGTCATATGTCAGAATGTTATGTTGACTGCCAAAATTTAGGCACAAAATTTTTAAAATAATAAAATTATTCAGTAACGGGATTTGTAACAAAAATGGAGGTAAATTTTCGAAATAATAAATTTTTGTAAAATAACTTTGGAATTTAAATTTTCCAGCTCTATTGCAGGTTTAAACGAAGTGTCTCAATTTTTCTTCCTTTGGTAGTTGGTACGTCAGCTGGGTATTTAGTAAGTCAAAATTCAGATTTGCTGCAAAGACATTTAAATGTATTAACAGAATATAATAACGAAAGTGAGGAAAATGCAATGAAACAAAGAGAAACTTGCAATTTTGATCATGATCAAGTGGCAAAAAAATCGAAGAAAAAGTAACAATTAATAAAACCAAATTTTTGTCAATATCACCTTATGAATAATATACTATAATTTTATTTGAATTATTGTTATAAAATTTTTCTTAATGAACTACTTTTACTAATTTATGTTTCCTTTCATTTCAGTTACGGAAAAGGAAATTCGGCAGTGGTAAGTACTTCAGTAGTAAGGAACGGGAAAGCTGTTTTTGCGTAGACGTAGACGGTTGTTATTTTGTAGATGGATGGACAAGAAAAGTCCAACACGAAACTGTAAAAGCCAATTTTCGTTTTTCGGTCATTTTCTCCAATCATTTTTACTTTTCCTAATGTTTTAACATCTGCATACTTAATACGTAAAACGCAGATCTATCTGTTAAGAGAGAGGAGATACAACCACTTTTGTATTTTTACCCGGAACCCCGAAAGCTGGCGTTTTTGGCGCGGAGTACCGAAAAGGGTATTTTTTCGTGAGATTGTAAGAGCACGTAAACACTTCTAAAAAATTCTCCAAAACAGTCGATTTTTTTACCTTTTTGTCGTTCGTCGGCAGCGTCAACTTTGAAAAATTTTACATCTTAAGGATTAACCTGAGCAATTTTTAAGTCTCCAGGCGTTAACAATGTAGCGTCACTACTCTTTTTGAGCGGCAAAAGTGTTTCAACACTGGGGCCAATTTTAGAAGATCTGTAATTGTAAAAAAAATCGGGTGTTTTTGATTCATAAAGAAAATAAAGCCTATGATGCTGAAACAACCGCTTTTTTGATATCTCTATTTTTCTACATATACATATACCGTCCTCAAATTTGCGCTTCTTTTTTCGTGGCTTCGGCCGGTGTTGGAGTCAGCAAGTACTCTCACGGTACCATAGACTCTAGAGTGCGTCTTACCTTAGGCGGTAACTACTCTAGAGTGACTGCTGTCTAGGTAGGAATAGCTCTACTTAGGCAATTAGCACTCTGGGGTTAATGCTACCTAGACAAGATCATTTTAGTTTTTTGGAAAAGCACATCTAATTCTACATTCTACTATCAATATTTGACTGCTATTCATTGGGTCAGTATTTTTAAATGATTTTTGGTTAGTGGGTATATTAACTGATCAGTATATTAATTACTAGATTAATTGGTCAGTATATTAGTTAAATGGCCAGCATTTTAATAAAATGCAAGTCTTTATCTCATTAGCACGTAATTTATTTATTTTTGTTAATTTCGAATTAAATGAATGATCAGTATAAACATAGATATTTTTAAATATTTAGTTTTTGCTACTCTATAGCCAAAAATGCAATATTTAGTTAGTGACAGAAAAATGGGTGTCATTTTTTACAAGTATAGCACCCCTTGAGGGGTCGAAAATAATGATTAAAAAAACGAAAATTATAGCCTCACCCCTAGACGTCGGAACGTAATCGTATTCAAATTTTACGAAAAATTAGGGATTTTAAACGATTTTTTACACGAAGATTCTTGTATTTTCAGGTAGTCAATAAAAAAAAATTGGCGGAATCGTAATGCCATACTGATCGGTTGGGGCTAATAACCCGCCATACCATTTAAAACAGGTTAATTTAACAAATTTTGGGAAACTATTTTTAAAGGTTCGCGTTTTTTGCAACTAATTATATTCAAGTAGTCATTCACGAAAATCACCATGCCATATACCATTTCGACGGACCAAAATAGTCGCCATACTGCCTTAAAAAAATCAATAGGTGAAAAAATTGACTTTTTAGGACAGTATGGCGACTATTTAGAACCGCCTAAATGGTATGGCATGGAGATTTTTGTGAATGGCTGTGTGAATTCAAATAAGAGTGAAACCAATGACATTTCAAGGTAGGAAACCTAAATTTCCCAAAGTTGGCTACACTAAAACTAAAAATCAATACTTCAATGGCGTTTCTAAATTTTTAATAAAAAACTACGGTTAACTTTAATATTTTAATTTAATTTAATTTTATGAACAATATTATTCAAAAAGAATGCACAAAAAACTTGAGATAATATTTATTCGTATATTTTGTAAATCACATTATAACCTAAAAAAGTAATTAAAAGTTTAGAATTACAAAATTGCTTATTTACATCATCGAAGAATCGTCTTAGTGTTGTAAAGTTTATTTCCTATCGGTTATATGTATGTTCATAATATTATGAATATCAAGTTGTTTAAAACTACTACACATTGTATATTGTGAATAAATTGATGTTAAGAAATGACAACTGAGGCCCAAATATTTACATTTTAAATTTGTTACTGTTGAGGGATTCTTCCAGGGATAGTAGGGCGTTGTAAGAAAAAACAATTTTAAATTTTGTTTGGAAATTTTGAGCATCTTGGAAGTTTTTAAGTGAAGTGGCAGTTTATTGTATACTGTTAAAGACATGTAGTGTAGGCTTTTTTAGAAGAATAAGGTGTTGTGTTTTGGAACTCGCAGAATTGTAGATCGTCTGGTGTGGATGAGGTTCACATTTTAATTTTTTTAAAATAGTTTGATGTTTTCTAATACAAAAATACAGCGTTTGTACAGATAGTCATCAAATTTAGTTGCAAGAAAAGTGGCTCTATCAGATCAGCAAATGTGCCTAACAATTGTAACACAAGGATCCTAGAAGTAAAACATTAAAATCAGTACATGGTTACAGAATTATTATAGTTGATTACTTACTATCTAACATAGAGTTCAAAATAATGCAGAAATAATGCACGTTTCCATCCAGCTTAAAGAGGATGTGTTCGAATTGGTGTCAATATAGAAGCCCTTACCAACGAGGGTGTATGTTAACTATTGCGAGAAACCCGAACTTACAATAAATTTTGGAAGTGGTTTCCCCGATTTTCTAAACAAAGATTGACTCGTAGTTTCATATTTTCAAATACCCGCTGAAGTTCATCTTGGGTGATGAGATTGATTTCTTGAGTAATGGCCAGTTTTAATTCTTCCAGATCGTGTATTCGATTTTTATAGATCTTGTTTTTAATACGCCCAAATAAATAAAAATGAAGGGGTGTTAGATCTGGAGATCGGGCAGGCCACTGATTTTGGCTTATTAACCTTTCATCATAAAACTCCTGAAGAAATTCAATTGTGGTCCTTGCAGTATGTGCTGTTGCACCATCTTGCTGAAAATATCCTGTTTGAAGTTCGTCATTATGAAGTTCGTTAATAAGCGGTTCCAAAAGCAAAGTTCGGTATCTCGCAGCATTTATCGTCTCTTGAAAGAATATTGGTCCAATTATTCTTCTTCGTGACATGGCCACCCACACACACACAATTTTTTGGGGATGCAAGCCAGTTTCAACAAATATATGTGGATTTTGTGTAGACCATGTTCTATAATTTTAGGAATTCACATAACCCGATAAGTGAAACCACGCTTCATCAAAAAAGAACATAACATCCAAAATATCATTGTTTAAATTGTTATTAAACCATTGACAATAGTCTAATCTTTTTGGATAATCAGGTGGTAATAATTCTTGCACTACACTCACTTTGCATGTGAAGTTTTTTTTAGGTCCCACGGACAATCCTAAAAATTATTCTTAAATATTGTTTTGCATAACTTATTGTATAGGTAGTAACCTGTTTGAGCTGAAAGTTTTACGATTGATTTTGTAGGACTTTGTTCCATGCGATTGCTAATGTCCCTCAAAACGTTATCGATTAACTTTTTAGGAGCCCCACTCCTTTTTCCTTTACAAATGCAATGTTTATTCTCAAATTTATGGACAATTCGAAACTTATGCAATTTAAAATTGTCATACTCGATCGGATATTCTGGAAAAGCTTCTCTAAATTGTTCTATACAAGATTGTAAGTCGTAAGACCATGTTCCATCGATCAATGTTCCACTTACTTCGAAAATGTACCATCAAAATGAATGCGTTGTGCTCCGTTGAGAAACCCATCGCGAATATTTTAACTGCACTATTTTTAGTTTTGAAAAAAAACTGTTTTTTTTTATAAAATTTGCAACACCCTGAGAAATAACTTGAAAAAATACCCGAAGAAAAACTGCTAAGTGACCCTTTAGCCCCTTTAGTTAAAGTGACAGTTCAGATTTAAAATTGAATAAAAATTAACAGGTACACCAACTTAGCAAGTCTAAAATCACTACAGAGTATTTTGGTGGTTTCACTCTTTTTTGAATTCACTGTATATTCAAACATAAAGAATATCCTGACAAACATCTCATGTGATGATGTAATAATAGAGCTTGATTTTATTACCGTTTAAAACAGGCACAAAATGATATCTTTTTAAATTAATTAATATTTTTTTCTATTTTGCGGCTATAAGAAGGGTATGTACGCACTCAAAACAGTTCGTTTATAGCTATAAACGCACTTTTTTGCGTTATAGCAGGGGAATGTATCTTTTCGAAGTTAGTAGCACGGAAGTTTGTTGATTTTTAAATGGCAGTTGCCAAGCAATTTACAGGTTATTTGATGATTTGACAAACCTACAACCGTAGGTAATATAATTTATATCGAATGTAAAGTCAATACTAATGGGGTGATTCTGAACAAAAATGTTAGCCGTAACAGCGATGTTAAATTTGACAGTCACCCTGATGTCAAAAAAAACGCAATTTTGTAAACTTTACTGCAACTTAACGATTATTTAAAATAAAATTTTCGGTGTTAAAATAACATACAGCAAAGTAATAATAATACATTAATGTATAATTGATCAAAATAATACATTATATAAATGTAGAATGCATTTTAATACCGAAAATGTTATTTTATATTGTCGTTAAGTTACACTAAAGTTTACAGAATAGCGTTTTTTTTGACATCGGGGTGACTGTCAAATTTAACATCGCTGTTACGTCTAACATTTTTTGTTCAGAATTACCCCATTTTTGATAACACAAAAAAACTTGGCCCCAAAAGTATAGATGGCGCCTCATGAAACTAAAGAAAAAATCAACTTGGCGAAAAATTTTTTAGTTGTCAGAATTGATAGTTATATCACAGTATAGGTAACTACCAGTAGCGACACTTCATATAAAAAACGGGATGCGTTTTTGGTGACCTTGAATATCTGAGAGTATCTGGTACCATTGAGTTTAGAACTACAATGGAGACTCTATGGTAAAATAAATGCCATATTTTAATTTAAATACTGTTTAAATACCTTTGTTTCACCTATTAACTGTTTTTATTTAAAACTGCAAACATTATCTATGAACTTAGACATAAATAAATTACCGTATCTCCAAAAAATTAAAGTGAACAATTTATTATTTGTCAACTACAGAATTAAAAAATCCATTTGCCGTTCTAAACTCAATGGTACCAGATACGCTGACGTTTTCAAGGTCACCAAAAATGTATCACGTTTTTTGTATGAAGTGTCGCTACTGGTAGTTGCCTATACTGTGGTTATATGCTACACTTTATTTTTTAACTAGGAGGAGTACAGGAAAGGACAACTTACACTATAAAAGTTACTAGAAAAATAACCAAACAGATTTTGACAGGAACTTTTGGTTATTTTGGCTTTTTAATGAAAAAATATGTACAGAAACATAATTAAATTCCCCATTTCTTTGCGCTGAATATAAATTTATAATTTACACATGTAAATACATTTTAGTAATTCAAATTTTGTGATTAATATTTTGAGGTTATATGTCAAAAATCATCCAAAATAATTATCCGGTGTAAATCTTGCTTACTTTTAACCAATCAGGGATATTAATTTTTGGCATTTTAGCGCGGGAAATTTAAATCACAACTCCTAGTTAAAAAATAAAGTATAGCTTATATGCTAGTATGGTGATAGTTAGCATTCAAAATGTACCAGTATGGTATCAGTTTCATGTTTTTTTAGAGAAATGATACTTGAGATTAAAAAGATCTTGTTACTGTTACTATTATGCTGTTGGATTTCCAGCAAATTGTTATTAATTCTAGGTATGTTAACTTTTTCCACTTTCATCCTATGCTTACATCTCAATTTTTAAAATATTTTATTAATTTTCAAGAGTACTTTTAAGCTGGGTTCATACAATTGTTCTTGCAACAACTAAGTGAGATATAAGGTTTTCCAGATAATCCTAGGAGAATGGATTTGGATTTTCAAAAGACGTAAAAGTCTAAAATCTATATTTAGTAATTTGTTTTTGGGTAAACCGTACTTCTACTTTTATAACATCTAAAATCTACTTTAAATCTGTTATACTGATGTACAGTTTGTATGTAACTCATCTATACGATTAGTAATTTTTAAATAAAATGTTTAAATGTAAAATTTTGTTTATGTGTTATATTCTACAAATAGGGTGGTTTGTGTAAATATGTATCATTAATTAGTTAATATGTAACAAATTTGTATGAAAATTTAAAATTAACTTTCTAATTAATGATACATGTTTATAAAATAAAAAAAATATAAAATACAAACATAAAAATCGCAGATTCAAAATTCCCGCGCGTCTAAAAATACTTGGCCTTAAAAAACCAGAGGGTGCTTTTACGTTATCAAAAGGTACTATTGAGTTAGCATTCTATACGTATTATGTTATCTATGCCTGCAACCTTATTCTTGAAACAGTCAACACGGGCGGGTTCCACTAATGAACACGAAATCCCACGACCACGACCGCAAAATTTCCCCGTTCTACTAGCTCAAAACGTCACCATTCAACAAACGACCACGAATAAATACGGACGTTGTGAGCTTCTTGCGGTCGCCATCGATGACGTTTTTATGCACGAAAGAAACAACCGCGGTCTTATGTGGAACGACTTTGCGGTCGTCATGAGCATTGCGAGTCTTTAGTGGAACGCGCCCACGATGTGGCCGACCACTTTATCATTCTGTCCTTTTAATTTACATGAAAAAAAATAAGAGGACAGAATGATAAATGTGGTCGACCACATCGTGTCGACGGTTCAAGAATAAGGCTGCTATTAGAATTGCTAACTACCAGAAAATTTAATAAAATTGAAAATTAAAATATTTTATTTTAAGAGTTCGACATTTTGTTTTTTGTTTTAAGTATATTTTTAAACTTTTTACTGCTGTCCTAAAATTTCTTAAAATTTCACTTAATTTTTGAGATGCTATATACTATTTGCTTTTACTTACAAAAATAAAACTAGAAGAAATTGGTAGCCATAAGACTCTTCTGTGTACCAAAAAAAGAAATTTTAAAACAGCTTCAATAGAAAAAAAATATGACCATATTTGGTGATATTTTTTGTATATTATATATTTATCTGTAATTGGCCTATTTGGCTGTTGAGTAAAGTTGGTTATTATTATTGAATATCAAAATAATAGTTAAAATTTTAAGTTAGCTTCAAGTTTATTACCTTTTTTTAAATTAATTTCTGAAATAAAAGGTTTTATCTTTATTTAAACTTGCAGTTTTTTTATGAAAATAAAAAGATATTACCTACGCTTTTTAAGCGTTGTCGTAAGAGTTTATTATTTACTAAATCTCGTTAAATTTAAATAAGGTATACAATTTATTATACGTGCTTTAAAACTGTATTAAAACTATATTGAAGTTTCTAGAAGAGAATATGCTAATATTGCCACTTATTTTTTAATAACATCTAAAAAATTTATAAACTATTAAGTAAACAAAAATAATTTAAAAATATTTTATAATTTCATAATACACAAAGAGCAAAACCTGATGTCTTAAAGAATATCGATTTTTAAACTCACTTTCGTGTTATAACTCATAAAGAGTAAAAAATATGACTTATTTTTGTACTTCATTCGTGTTTATTATGCTGCAAACCTTTCATCTTTTTTTGTTACCAGACTTGTTTGTTTACTAACAATACATATTGTTTTAGGCACAAAGGATTCCTTAAAGACTGTCCGAACGGGCAACTTACAGAGCAGGTGAGTTTACCTCTTAAAAACTTTTTATTATGTAAAGTACTTAATTAAACTTTATTTTAGGGATTCATTAAAATATACAAACAATTCTTCCCTCAAGGGGATCCTTCCAAGTTCGCATCTTTAGTATTTAGAGTATTTGATGAAAATAATGTAAGTATTAAAATTATTGAGAAAGTGTATCCAACTAATACACAAATCTTAAAATGTAGATTTTATAGTTATTAAAAGTAAGTTTGTATAAAAATGATTTAAAGTTTCGGGCCGAATTTAGTTTCCATTCAACGACTTCGATCTACTTCCATAACTTTATTTGAAAAGACGGAATTCAAGCTTAAATACACAAAACTTTATTCAATTAAGTTTTATTTTAAAAATATTAATTTTTCTATTATATCCAAAAGTTCTACTGAAATTACTGTAAAATGACAGTAACGTCAAAATAAAATAACCTTTACTTTAGGCAATCATAATCAAAATTCCAGTGCATCATTAATAATGTTTACAAATAAACCTCGTGCAGTACAAATAGTTCAATTAACCAATAAAGAAGATCAAAAATTTGAATTAAACGAGCAGGAGCTTTTTAAAATTTTACTATCAGAAGAGGTAAAAGATTGCTACGTTTCAATTATATCAGTAGCTGGTGCTTTTCGAAAAGGAAAATCGTTTTTATTAGATTTTTTTCTTCGGTACCTTAATGTGAGATACAACCTTAAGCAAAATACTCCCAATTGGTTAGGTCTGGAAAATGAACCGCTTAAAGGATTTTCTTGGAGGGGTGGATCCGAAATTGAAACAACGGGGATTCAAATGTGGTCGGAAGTTTTTGTGAGCTATCAATCACCTTCAGAAAAGGTTGCAATTATTCTTTTGGATACACAAGGTGCGTTCGATAATTTAAGTACAATTAAAGATTGTGCCACAATCTTTGCGTTAAGTTCTTTAATTAGTTCTGTGCAAATTTATAATATATCTCAAAATATACAAGAATCGGATTTACAACATTTGCATTTATTTACTGATTATGGTCGACTGGCTTTGGAAGAGAGTAAAGGAACACCGTTTCAAAAACTGCAAATTCTAGTACGCGATTGGAGTTATCCTTATGAAGCTAGTTATGGTGAGGAAGGAGGAATGAAAATTTTAAATAAAGTACTTACAGTTCGTAATGATCAGGCTAATGAGTTAAAACTTGTTCGAAAATATTTACGATTATGTTTTTCTGAAATTTGTTGCTTTTTAATGCCTCATCCTGGGTTGGTCGTTGCAACAAATGAAAATTTCGATGGTAAATTAAGTGATATATTGCCGGAATTCAAAGAAAACTTGCAAGTGCTTGCGCCAATGCTTTTGGCTCCGGAAAAACTAGTTCTTAAGGAAATTAATGGCCAAAAGGTTAAAGCGAAGGATATTGTGCAGTACTTTGTTGCTTACATGAAAATATTTTCTGGAAATACACTGCCACAACCGAAAACTGTATTTATGGCAACTGCAGAAGCAAATAATTTAGCAGCTGTTTCTGAGGCAGTGGAGCACTATAAAAACGAAATGGATAAGATATGTGGAAGTTATACCGGTTATGTACAACCGGAAGTTTTAGAATCAAAACATGTAAAGAATAAGGAGCGGGCAATAGAGATATTCAAAAACAAGAAGAAAATGGGTGGAAATGAATTTAGTGCACCTTATAAAACAGAGTTATGTGACAACATCGAAATCACTTACACAAGATTAAAATCATTTAATGATAGCAAATGCATTTTTAAAGTTATTGGACCACCTTTAGTCTTCATTGCTATGTCATTGCTTTTTTATATTTTTGGTATTATTTTCAACTTTGGGGATAATAGAATACCATATATGTTAAATACGATTTCAATCACCTTTTTCTTTCTTTTTTTGGTTTGGTGGTATATAAAATATTCTAATGAATATGTTCAAATTGGATCAAGAATAGATAATTTGGCGTTAATGATTTGGAAATACAAGACTATTTTGGTTACTTTTATTATCCTATTTGTAATTATGAATCAAGTTATTTCTTATCATCTACCCTATTTATATCGTAAATAAATTTTTATATAATACATACTAGTATACAGGGTGTCTCACTAAAAACTTCAAATGCCAATATTTGTATGCTTAGTGCATATTTTTCAATGTTTTGGTAGTCCTTTTTACCACCAACCCCCGACAACCACAACTTTAAAATTTTAAATGGCTTAAGATTGACTTCCTAAACGGCAAATATAGTGGTTTACGGGTGCACCAGATACGCTAAACATTTTTATATAATTTTCTTGTAGATAATTTAAAATTAATTGAACTAAATTCTAGAGTATGAAAAAAAATCGAGAAAGTAAAAAACAAATGCACAACTATAATGCTCGAATTCATGATTTTTCACAATTTTTCCTCCCAAACTCGCGAGCATTAATTAATGATAATTATCACTGATTCGCTGATAATTAGCGAAGAAGCTCTAGAAAAGTGATGGAAAAATAAATCAAACGAAAAAGTGAAAACTAAAACAATTAATAATTATTGATAAAATCAAAATTTTCTAAAACTATGATGTAAAACTAATTTATTTAATTTAATAAAAAAAAAATAATAATGAATATACAAACACAAGATCTATTATTTAATTATTCACTTCATTTTACTACGCATCTTTTTGAAAAATTTATAAAACTCAAAAAGATTTGCCTTTATGATATACAGGGTGTAAGCAAACGTATGCAAAAAATTAGGACGAGATTCCTTGGCTAAATCTAAGATAAAAGTAAAGTAAATTTTTTGTCCATTTTTTATGCAGAAGGTGTCAAATCGTCTTTATTTTCTTCTGTTTTTTCCTGTTTTTTTATCTCATTACAAATTTAAAAACTAGAGTTTCCTCAAAATTTCAAAAAAAATTGCATGAAAGGTTTTGAAGTTATGCTAAAAAACAGGAAACATAAAGAAACTTTGTCACCTTAATTAATATTGATTAATGTAGGTATTACTGTATTAATTTAAAATCAATAACTCGAAGAAAACATTAAACCCTGTTGTTGCAAAAAATTTAATACACTACTCAAAGAATAATAGATCTCATATGTCGTTTTCGAAAATTTTACTAAACTTATAAAAAGATAAAAGTTGTAAAAAATGTAAATTTTACCACCTATGGCCACATGATTTCCCCACTTACGACCACTAACAATTTAAATAAAAAATATTTTACTTAAAGTAATAAATTTAATTTATTAGTTAATGTTAAGTCCAATGATAAGACCTACCTTGTGGCACCAGAAAGATACAGCTTCATCCATATTATAAAAATTTTTTAATAATGTTTGAAACCTCAACAAATAATTTCAATTTTTTTCCTCTGTAACGGTCTTTCTAGGTCTATTGACAAATTCACTATGTATTTGGGGCAACACCGAATGCCTTTATTTAAAAACATAATACCATTTTTTTCCTGGTATATTAATAAAAAACGGTGTTAGTATTTAAAAAAATAACACAAAGAAAAGGATAGAAACATTAATAGAAAATCCCATTTTTCACAGTTTTTTTATGCTTGGCCAGCCAGTTATCGGCTTTGGTGGATTAATGCACCCCTAAGAAAATCGTGTCTTCCTTTTTGGCCATGGATCTTATAACATGTTAAATGAGGATTTGTTAGATTATTTTAAAATTTACGTAAAATATCTACGTTTAATTCTAGCATTCTTTTGTGTAAAGATTTTCGATGCAGGTGTATAAAGAGAAATAGAAGTAAGATGTAATGCTTACCAAATTTCATTAGAATTGAAAACTTTGATACAAGTATCAAACAAACTAGAGTTTAAGTGTAAAGCTGTGTTAGAAACTACTTCTAATTAAGCAGTAGCACATTTTTTTGGGTTTACAGACTCCTAGCTTTAGATGAAAGAGAAGTTCTTATCGCAGATTATTAAATGTATGTAATAACATTTGTGGACATAAACGCTGTAGTGATCATAACCGTTGCCTCTACCCTAAATCGTGAATTCAATCCATAATTACAAAGAATGAGTTTATAGAATTTAGAAAAAGAAATTGATGTCTTTCAATTAAATGATCAGAATGATTGTGGTAACAATTATAATTCTTTGGCGAAGGTCGTCTCAAGATACTGGTTGTGTTTCGTAAAATTTGGAAATATTAAATTTGGTGGACTCAGGTCAGGTGACTGTGCTGGCCATACCATTATTCGTACTGGTAAAGTATAACATGGATAAGCTCCATGCTAAAGAAAGATTAACAAATTTTCCTCTATTTTCCTCATCATTTTCTAGAACATTCGTAATTATAAGGTCGATCAGGTCAGGTTATCATAAATAAATATAAGTCTTATAATGTGGTTGGCATAAATACCAGCCTAAACATTTAAATTCTCAGATGCCTGGCAGTGTTCTTCTCGAATCCAGGGTGGATTATTCCATCAAAATATTTGACATAGATTCACAGAATTCAATTCTCCGATCAAGTTCATCTTCGCTCAATTCCTGGTAACAAGAAAACTTAGACAGATAAACTTTAAAATTATTCAAAATACTATTGATACACCTAATTTTCGAACTGAAGTTTATGGATTTCGGAGTGTTTCCCTTATAAATGTTAAAACTTCTGCTTAATTTCTAGGCTCTTTTTATTTGCTAATAAACTTGAAACCGCGAAACTTTTTTACTCCAAAATATATCTAAACATTCATATTCGGATGTACAATATTAAATCGAACAAAAATTATTTTATTGCGCTTATCTTTTGTATAACCCATTTTAAGAAAAAAAAAATAAGAAATCCTTGTAATTTAGAATAGTATTAGAAAATGTAATATTTAATTAATAAAACCCCCATATTCGATTTAAAAACTTAATAGCAACTAAATACAATTCCAAATCATTTATTTTAATTTTAAGAGGATTCGGAGTCTAAATGCGCGTTCTCACGAATCAAATTTAATTGATTATAGTTGATCAACAATGTTGAATATGACTTAAATCAATTTTTTTCGCACGTTTCAATAAAAACTACAGGTTGAACTTAAATGAGTATGGTCAATTCAATAATCATATGTAATATCACGAGTGGTCAAATTTAAGTCGAATATTTTTCACTGTCATTATCACGAATGTCATTTGGAGTTAAGTCTTAATTTTTAACCTCAAATGACATGAGTGGTAATGTATGAAAAATATTCGACTTATAATTTGAACATGAGTGCATATTTAAGGGACTATTTATCGAATATTTTTCACTTTCTTATGCAAAATTTGACAGCCAACTTCAAACTTATTGAAGTTTGACATAAACGTCATGAAATAATCGCTGATATTTTTGACGTTTTACTCGTCACAAAAAATAATCAAAGGTGAGTTGAATAGTCTGGGGAATTTGTTTGCTTCAAGTTCATAGTTCACAAAATCATGTCAAAATCAAAACAAAGTAACTAGACTTCACCAGATCAGAGGCGTGGGTGTAATTTTTAACGTTGTGTCAAAACTTCCGATTTTTGAATTTCGTTATTTTGCCTTCTTTTTCATAAACGTCAGTTTTTATCAAAATTTTTCAATAATTTGAGTTAATCTTTGTTTTGTGTTATCTTCTGCCTCGAAAATGGAGAAAAATATTTTCAATATTTGACATTTGCTGTGAAATTAGAGATTTTGGAAAAAAAATTTGCTACGCCATTGGATTACTAGGAGATTTTCTTTTTAAGATTTCAGTTGTACCAACCTGCGTATTTGGTTGCCTACATATCAAACCACAATCATTTTAGCTCACCCTGTAATTGACGATTCAGTTTTGAAATGTCGTTGAAACCAGTTGTAACTAAAGTTCCGCTTTTTTGATTTGCAAGCCCCTGAGTTCATGCTCTCTTCTGTACATTGTTCTAATGGTCTTAATTTTTTTCTTTAGATCAACAGAAAGCAAGTGTGCGGAGTCTTTTCACTTGAACGATAAAGTTTGAGTGGGTCAAACTTTTCTTTAGCCACTAAAAAGTTGATCAACTCCATTGAAACAAAGATTCTTACTGTAGTTTTCGTTCAACTTTTGTTGATCAACTAAACTTGAATCGTGGGAGCGCCGCTGTATTGTGCGTTTTCACATTTCGGGTTTAATTGACCGAAGTTATGTTAAAAGAGGAATCTAGATTTTCTTCTCTAGATCAGCAGTAATAAGTTGCGTTTCAACTTGAAAGGAATTGGGCGGAGACTCCTCGCTTGAAGGATAAACTTTGAGTGGGTCAAATGAATCCGCTTATAACTTGATCAACTCCAAGAAAACACAAGTTTTCACCATAGTTTTCGTTCAACTTTTATTGATTAAATATTATAGATCAACTAAACTTGAATCGTGAAAACGCCACTATAGCAAACGTATATTTTGAGCTTCTTAATAAAATTGGGGAAGAAATCCAGACCCAAAGTACAACCCACATAATCTGAAACTACAAATAAAAATCTTCATTTCTGTTATATTTTAAAACTTCTATCGTGTAAATTTGCTAAAATGTTGAAAAGCTTAAAAATATAATTTTGAAAAATATCTGAATATTCTTCAACATAAATTTCACATAAGTCTAAAGTTGTTTTCATATAGAAGTAGTTGATAATAGCGTAGTAAATTAGCATGTTATCACAACTTTGCTTAAAATTGACGTAGTACACACATTCTCTCAATTTATCGAGCTCCAGAGAATCTAAGCTTCTCTCTTAGGGATTATGCCACAGCCCATCAAGCTTTAATGAAAGCTCGGTTACTTAAATTATGCGTTGTTTAGGCAACACCCAACAGCATTCAGCCTCAAAACCTTGTTAATTCTTAAACTATCAACGAAGAACAAAGTAAACCTGATGAATTACAAACAACCGAATTTAAGGTCGGTTTAATTAATGATCTAAGATTTAAGGTTTTTAAGAACTTTTAGGCAATTTATAATGTAATCCAAATAAATTTGTAATTAATCTATGTCTCAATGTTTTTTTATGACTTAAAAGACCACTTTTCTTTGTTCTGATTATTTATCGCTCTGGGGTAAAAGTATGTAGTAGTCTTTTCGTAATCCTAGTACATTATTACAAGCCCAAGCCTTCTGCAAAAGGTTTTAGCTAAATACAAATGAATTATTCATAGAAAAGCGTTTGTAAAACAATTTACTTGCAAATTTCTTACGCAATTTATTTAAGCTTGACGAAAGTAGGTAAATCATGTAAACGTCTTAAAGTTTAAAAAGAAGCTAATATTTAAGTAAAGAACTTCTAAAAATCTAATGCCCGTTTTCACCAATGATTTTTAAAAGTTTGGCGTTGCTTATAGCTCTAGCGCGAAGTGATTTATACATAGTTTTTTTAACTTTTGTATAAATTTTAATTCATTAGCATTATTTTTATAAAATCAAAGAGGGTAGAAAAGGTATACTAATAAATCATATGAAACTTAAATATTAATTTTCTTTAAACTGTAGTTTAATTTTAATTTATGGATTTTAATTTAAAATTTTAATCATCTTGCATAATACAGGTGGTAAATTTAACTTGACTAGTGGAAATATCTCCAAAAGTAAGAGTTTGAAAGAAACATATTTCCAGTAAAATAAGTTTAATTTAAAAAGGGGCGAGAGAATTGGATAGTTTTTTTAACCAGAAGACTTCTTTATGATTATTATAAACCCAAATCAGATTTTTTGTTTTTTTATGTTAAATAATGAATAATATTCATATTAAAAGTTTGTTATTTTTATATTTTCAACAAAATATTGACAAGATTAAAATTCAAACTTCTTAAAAATAAAATCTGGCAAAACTAAACGCTGAAAAGAAAAATTCTTCAGTCAATATTTAATTATTTTTTAAATCGGCCATATGAGAAAATCGTATATGTCATTCATATTAGTAGTTTAGAAAATCTTTCATTTCAACACTAGTGACTTTGACTTTCCGTTTTGTAACTGTCAAATAGTTCTTGTAATTTTCGATAGAGGCGCTGCTAAGGAATTCCTTGGATTTTTTTGAACTTGCAAAAAAAGGATAGTTCAAATAAAAATTTATATTTAACCCCGCCAATATTACTAATTTTATTATTAAAATCATTATATAATTCACTTTTCTGTAAATTTTAAATAAAATAGGAACATTTTTTATTCGTTTCGATAAGTTGCTTCCGTCAAAACAGCGCCACCTACAATTATTTACATTTAACTAAAAATAATCCATAACTTCAATGTCAGCTGCTGTTAACATAGGTTATGTTATGTTGTTACTACAAAATATTAATAATGGTCGCAAAATCTCCGTGGTCGTCGGAAAAATAGCGTACACAACTCGCAGCCTCGTTCGGCTATTTTCAGACTCGCACAAAATTCGTCACTTGCTAGCTCGTTGCGTAATATACTATTTTGTAGATTCAGATTATATTAAAAATATAGGTTTTCATTTGAAAAAAGTTGAGGTTTGAGGTTGGAATAACCAAGAAGATGTACTCCTAGTGAAAAATAACTGCACTCTGCCCAGTCTGAGGCTATTTTACATCCAAACAGTTTTTACTTGAAAATGTTATTACTTAAAACTCTTACTTTTACAGATATTTCCACTCTTCAGGAATGAGGAATTTCGTTTATTAAGTGTTTTTATAGGAAAACTTTAATATATGAAAATTTTATTATTGGCTCTCTTTGTATTGCCCATTTGGGTATGGAATCATATAATTCTCAAAAAAATAAATAGAAAAACTGAAGCTTTTATATGTTTTGCTTACACAATGATCGGAATAAAGAAGTGAAATCAATGTATCTTAATTCTATTCTATTTAGATGTTACTTTACAAATATTTTCAAAAAATTTCTTTTTTACTTTTTTATTTTTAAGATTATTTTTTTAATTATATGATTCGATACCGTTCGATACCCAGATAGTATCTATAATCAGAAGAATAATAAAATTTACGTACGTCAAAAATTTTCTGGATGGTGCATATTATACACCCCCATTGCAGGATCAGATTTTCCACTAGATTCACCGATCCGAAAGGACCCGGTCCATGGCGACTTTTTTTCTAATTGCAGTATTGTTTTAAATAAAAATTGTTAGCTTCCGATGAGTTGTGTGTCCTGTTTATGAGTGATCTAACTTCAGGACAAGAAACTAAATCAAATTTTATCGTCAAAAACCAAATATAGTATTGATGAATCTTCTTTGTTTCAGAGTTACATCGTTTTGAATTTTAGGTCACTGATTTGTGCAAAATATTGGCTAATAATAATTTAACCACTCTATGTAGAAATTTGAAACAATTATCAATAAGAGAGCTAAGTTCAGTTTTTTTTTTGAATCGGTAATAACAATAAGAGCAATCCTTGACAAATTAAAAAAAAATCTACATCTACATAAATCCAATGGAAGATTTAGTCTTTCTAGTTTTACCGTTATTTCTCAAAAAAAATACTAATTAAGGATGTGATGTTTGGAATTATGAAATTTCATTATAATTTCGAGTTCCTAATTCTTTCATTCATTTGCCAAAGGGTGGGTAAAATAAAATGAAACAAATTCGTTGTATTTTCCCTTTTCTTAAAATCTCTTCTTGCGCCACTGGTAGGCAACCCAATTGGCAATAATTATAATAATGGATGTATACTTACAAAAAGTTATGATCTAGGGAGAAACAAAAAACATCAATAAATTATCAAATATAATTATAATACATATAATAATATGATATTGGTAAATACTGACAAACTTTTTATTTCGCCCAAGCAAGAAACATTCTAGGAATAAATTTAAAAAAAAATTCTAAGCCTTCTTACGAAAATTCATCTCTAGAACATTACGTCTGTATTAAAGTGTTTGTTAAAAAACATTCCTGATTGTATTAAAGTATTTCTTTGAAAACGTGTGAATTTAATACAATCTCTGAAATTTAATCGGAAATAATAATACCATTCGCATGCTTCTGCAAGGAAGTATTTCCGACCTATGGAAATAAGGACTTATTTAATAATGTTTGGTACACAATTTACGAACTTTCCAATCCGAGGAATATTTTGATTAAAATTCGTGCTCTAATTTAATTTTGTTGAACTAATAAAATACGTACAGAATTTAATTTCATACTTTCATTTATAATAAAACTAATCACAAATGAACGAGAATCCTTATCGAATTCAAGAGCACAGAAAATAGAAAAAATTCTGCATAATTTTTGTCCAAAAAGATGTAACCGTTTTGTGGTACGTATAAAAAATTTGTAAATTAATTATAACAATATGATGCAATGTTAAGTTTAATAAAAAAGGAAAATGAAGTTAAGTTTTCTTTATATTGCAATTATTTTAACTACTTACTAAATTTTGCAAAGTTACACAAAGTAAGAATAATATGCTTAGAGTGTGGACATTACGGTTAATTTATGTTTCCTTTATGGAAATGAACATAAATGCATATCACGCTTTAATAAAGACAAATATGTGCAAGTTTAAGGAAATTGCTTTTAGAGTATGAATTCTCTATAATAATTTGAACTTGTTGAAAACTAATAATTTGTTTTATTAATAACTATTAAATTTATCAGCTCGTTATAGATAGTTTATATTAAATTATTGGCTATTATTTTAAGTAGTATATGATCGTATTTTTCGTTAAATTAGTAGTCCCATTAAAAAGACATAAATAATTTACGAACTCTTTTATTTTATCTTACAAGATATAAATTTTGTCCCATTAAATATTTCTTTAATTTTTTTAAATTAATTTTGATATTTTTGCCTTGTTTATTAACTTTTAATTTAAAAAAAAACTTAGAACCATTTCCACCACTGCTCCTTAATAAAATTATTCCTTTACTGAGTGAAATTTAAGTCGGAAAGTTTAAGCGCTTTATTTTTATTCCTACTATGCCCTCTTATTTCGAGATAACAATTGGTTAAAATTTAAATTCACAATATACTATTACCTTACTCTATTTGATGAAGTTTTCTTAAGGGTCATTTATGTTACTCGCGCCGCGCACCGATATAAACATTAAATACCCAGTTTAAATAAATACTAGCAACAATATAAACAGTTTTGCATGATAATTGAAAACTATTGTACATATTATTTATGTTAATGAGTTTTTTTTGTTGCTGCGTTTAAAAAATTGTGAAAAATCAAGAAATCGAACATTACTGGCAACAGCATATCTCTAGTTTCTTTTGACAGATTTTCAAAATTTTTTCTGATTTGTAAACTAGATTAATTAAACTAAAACTGGACAACTGCTTTTGTGTTGCAATTTTATCCAAAATTAATTATAAGCGAGCAAAGTTAAGGTACTTTTGGGTAATTATATTTTTTTTTATAGATTCACCATTTTTTTTCCTTCTGTCGATATTTAGTTGAATGACTCTAGAATCTAAAATGAAAAAAAGTATACAAAAATATTGTTTGCACTAGCATATCTAGTGTTGCCCGAAAACTGCTATTTTTGCCTATTAGGAAATGACTCTTAAGTATCTACCATTCCTTTTTATACATTACTGGAAAGTTATGCCAATTAAAAGAAAACTAATTTCAACCCGTAATTAACTTTGTTTTTAGTTGGTTTGTTATTATTATACTAAGTAAAATCTGTTCTTCGATATTTTGAAAAGTTTTTCGATAATTATTTTGTAAGTTATAATATGAGCTACATTACACCATTGTTTATTAGGACCCGAGTTAGTCAAAGTAGATAAAACCACAATATGATTCTTCAAATCAGTATTTTTAAGTGTACTTATTCTAGAAAAACTTGGTTATTGTTCAAATTTAAGGTAATTAATTTTATAATGATTCGGTTTATTCTCGGGATTATTATAAACACTTAATTATTATAATTTCCTAATTTTTGGTATTATTATCGTACTTATACTATAATATTTCGTATAATCGTACTCTTTCTTCTTAGTGGCAAGTGGTAACAATATCTTGTAACATTTATTGTATTAAAATTTTAATGTGATAATGTTATAAGGAAGCATTTCGGGACCATATTGTATTTATCAGAAATGCTTAGTTTCACTTCCTCTATCACTCCAAACAATTCGTCACAATTATTCAGGGACACCCTGTAGACTGTAGAATATAAACTCAGTGCTAAATTTTGAAGCACAAAAAACCTTGTACTTAATAGTATACTTGGCGTCACACGAAACGAAAAACTTGAGGTGGTAAAACTCACAAACAATTTTTCAGCTGTCAGAATTTGAGAGTTACATACAAAATTTGGCTTTTATTGGTTTAAAATATTTTACATTGAAGTAAGAGAAAAGGGGAACTCAACATCGTTCCCACATTTCACCAATTAAAAATTCCTCTGCCTACTTTTTAAACTTTTAACCTTAATTAAAAAGATAATAAAAATGAATTAGATATTATTAATGTAGACTTCGTTTCAACTTCACAATGAAATAAGAATTAAAAAATCGAGGATAGGGTCTTTTCTAAATGAAAAATAAATTCGAGGTTAATAAGCAGGGTTTTTGGTAAAGTTTTGATTAAAAATGTCAAAAAATCAATATTTACTAGCGAAAAGTTCGCTTGTCAAACATGTTGCCGAGTATTCTCTTAATAAAATTTTAATGAATGTAACCACAAAGAATTTTTAATGAAAATCCACAGCGCTGATCGAAAATTATTTTTAGTTATTTAGTTGGAATTTGAGTGGTTTTAATAAATAAAACTTGTGTTTGAGTAAATTTGGAACATTATAATTAATTAAGTGATTAATATGGAGATTCTGGTCAAAATTAAAGGCATTAAATTTTCCATTACAACCCATATAACAAATTTAAATTTAAAAACTTAATTTCGCCGGAATCTGTATAAAAATTTACTTAAGTAATAATTTAAAACTTATAATTTCAGGATGGTTCAATTGAGTTTGAAGAATTTATACGGGCTTTGTCGGTGACGTCCAGAGGAAATCTTGATGAAAAACTTAACTGTGAGTATATTATTTTTTAATCATTAGATTTAAACTTAGAATCATACTTCTCATGTTATGGAAACCCTTATAAATTATTAATACGAACAACTTGTAAGCAGCTTATTTGGTAATTATTATTAGATTATTTATACAAGTAAAATGTTATGTTCTTCTTATACTATTCTACTTGTCCAATCCAGAGTTAGGATTATGTTTTATATGATTTATATGGTCTTACGAGTATGCAATAAAATATTTATTAATTTAGGAGGGTAGGTTTCGGAACAAACGATCACATTTGGATAAATATTTATATTTCTAGTAAATATTTACCAAAAAATGAAAAATGGCATTTATCTTGGAGCTTAAAGCTGCAGACTGTTTCTCATCTTAAGAATGTAAATATTGATCTTTTTCAATGGAAAGTTGTTAAAACGTCAGCTGAAAAATTTAGCAAAAATTTATGATGTTTGACAATTAAAAATCTAAAGTAAGACATAAATAGAATATTTTTTAATCGTTAAATTAAATCTCTAAATCTCTGAGTAATAAAAATAAATCGATAAAAAGATAAAGTATGAGTCTTTGTAGATGGGAAAAATGCCATATTGTATAATAAAGAAAATTTTTACAAAAATCAATGAAAAAATAATATATCGCCATTTAACACCAGGACCACTATCCTCATTTTTGCGTGATAAAATATCGTATAGGATATGTGACGTATTTTTCTCATAGTTAAAAGAAATCCTGATTTTATGGTAGGAGAGCCGACCGTACTAAAGTCTCCCTCATAATACATAGGGTTTTTTTTTGTAGAAACGGTAGTTTTTTATGTAGTCAAGAGTGTCCCATCTTTTTTATGTTCTAACACTTGACCAAAGTATTAAAAACTGAACACTTTCGGTACCTCTTTCTGAACTGAGTGTCTCTCATAAGACATAGCTCAACATTTGTGCCAGTCGATGAAGAGTATAAAACAAATTGATAAAAAAATGTGCTGCCACCCCTAAACCTGACAGAAACCGAGGCATCAACCCGAAAGTGGGAATTATTTCCAAAAATAGGCAACCACTTTTACTGACGTTTCGTAAAAGTGGTTGCCTATTTTTTTGGAAGTAAAAATTAATTTGATTCGCTAATATTAAGCATCAATTAAAAAAATACCACGTTCATTTGCATGGTTGCTTGGGTAATAATTTTTGAAAAATTACTTATAAAAAAGAAATACAAAAAAAGTAAAAAAGTATGTATAATAAATATATCCGAAAATATAAATATTATTAAGCACGATTGGTAAATATCAATTTGTTCATTCATTTGTACATTTTCTTTTTGAGACTTAAGAATTTCTAATTGTTCCAGAAAATTGAGTTTATCTATTATTAGAAATATGTAAAACATTAAGGGTGGGTTGCACGAAAAAGTTTTAGTTAAAATCAGTTTTAAATGACTTGTCAGTTTGAACTTGGTTTTACTCAAAACCGAGTTTAAACTATTTCATGCAAGCCACCCTAAGATTTTGAGAAATATTATCATTAATTTTATGTTTATGTTCAAAAATATGTTTGGCAAAATTTAATTTCTTTAAATAAAATTTTTTTAAAGAATTTTATGCAAATGCAATTCTGTCTACAGGCGACGAGCGAATTTTACTACAGCGACCCCTATGGCAGTAATTGGCTAAACAGTTTAGTGTATTTATTCAAAATTCTTTTTATAAATACTACAAATAATAATAATTGGGCATCTCATACTTCTTATTCTGTTGTTGGATGGCAAAAAAACTATTTCAACACAAACAGAGATATAAAATTTTATAAATTTCCTTGAGAATATTAGTGATATATGTTAAATTTTTATTATATTTTTTTATTCTAGGCCTGATGTAGAGTTTGGGAACCAAAGAAACACGATGTAATTTGTATTTGTTTATTTTGTTGAAAGTTCATTTAAAACTTTATTTTTGGATTGATTGTTGGTAATAACTGCTTTAAATAAAACTTCTTTCTACTACTTCTGTTTCATTGTAAGTTTCAGTAGTTGAACTCCCAAAAGAATGAAACCCACAGCAAAAAAATCAAAAATTAAAAACATTGAAAATATGAATGTAAAAATTGCAAAGGTCATGTTTGAGCTTGTCCGGTTTTAGAAGACTGATTATAAGCATATTTTGAAACACGATGGTATTGCTCCTTCCTTGGATAAAGTAAAGTTATTATTTTTTAAATGAAACATTTTTTTTGAGTGTTTTTCCTTCCTTATATTTTATTTGGCCAATTTTTGCAGTCAGCTTACATTCCAACCACAAGCAACCTCAGTTTTAATTAGTTATGCAGTCTTTTTCGTTTCTTTTAAACCCAATAAAGGTCAGCATAAAAATGTTCACTACTTTTATGGTCAAAAAAGTGTAATGAAAGAGAGGGTACGTGTTTTTTTATTAGATTGGGTAAATATTAGGATTTTATCCCGTTAAATTTATGAAATCAACCACTGTGCACCGGGTCCAGCGCTTGAGAATCTCATTGATCCACCTATGTATTTAAATAGGGTAGAGAGCTAAGATACATACTCCTAATTTTCACATCAAAGGATCTGTTTTTTCGTCCGATTTAAAAGAAAGAGAGAATGTTCATTTTAACACCCTATTATAAATAAGTATCTTTTTATAATCTTGATGAGATTTTACCTATTTTATCCTATTTTAAAAAAAATATGGACTACCTTTTAATTGAAGGTGAATCTCCATGATGTAGTGAAATATCGAACAATACCTTGGATCGTCGTGAGAAATCGATTTAAAAAAGTCTGAGATTATCCTCTTTTTTGTTTAACTTTAAATAATATTTTATAAATTTTTATTTAATTTTACAACCATAATATTTTATAATCTTTTAACAATTATTCTCTTTTCGCTTCCTTGTCTAAGAAATCTGGTTCATAGCTCAATGCTCTTCCTTTAGTTTTTTTAGGAACATTACGATAATGATTCTTTCAGAATAGCAATTGGCCTTCGTCTTGGTACTTCCTTGTGTATTCAACACTCTTGCTCAAAAGAATGTGGACTTCATTCTTTAAGCTAGATAGATATAGTGCAGGTAGATTTTCTCGATACCATGAAGTAAACGAAATTAAACGAGCACTGTCTTCCGCAAATATTCTTCCATTTTGGAGCCTTTAGGATAAAGAGCTAATGTACCGAGTGTGACTCCTTGGAGTTACGAGAATCAGAATTAACAAGTAAAATCCCCAACTACAGATTGGGGATTTTACTTGTATTGATACCATGGGTCCTTCTCAATTAATAGGTTCTTCAATTTCTTCTGGAACAGCTGCATTATTTCTAGAAATTTCTAAATACAGAAATCTTGAAAAAATATATCATATTTTTTACCAAATGACTATCAAAACTTTTATGTCCTCTTGCTTTACGATTTATTGGTGAAAAAATAAAACGATTATCTAATGTAACCAAGAAACCAAGATCTACATCTTGTCCAATACAACTCATATTATTATCGCTATTCAGAGAAGTAATTCTGCCTCTATTCTAAGTACGTTTCCAAAAGAAAAATCTTTGGATGAACTTTTTCAATTCCATATTTTGTTGATCAAAATGTATTTTTCTTCCTATTACTTATCCTCTAGGCAGATAGAAGATGTTTCTATTTTGTTATTCCTTCAATAGATTCAATTAAGTTTACTTCGGACATATCAGAACATAAATCGGTTTTTGAATTAATTTCTGCAAATCAAAATTAACTAGAAAAAGTTTCTTCTGTTTTAAATCAATATCAAAATACCTCTCAACAAATTCTTTGAGTTTTATCACGACGATTATGTTTATGGTTTTGACGAATATTGTGATTTTTATAAGAAGTCTTTTAAATTTAAAAAATATTATCAAAAAATACCTGGATTTTAAATAATATTATTTATTTATTGAGTATTTAAAAAAATAAGAGAGTTATTTATTGGGTATTATTTTTATAACTATTGTTTTTGTTTTTTTCTACATTTAATTTATCATACCAATCATGCATCATGCCATAAGAAATTACATTTTTACAATAAATTTATTTATAAAAAATAAAATAATAAATGTAAAATATAAGCTAAATTTTCTAGTTTTCATTGCACAAAACTCCAATTTGTGAAAACTTTTGCAAGAATCCGCTCTGTAATAAACCAGTTACGATCCAAATACATGCCAAAGTAATTGGAAAGACACTCGATTTAAATTCTCTTTAATTAAACACGTGTTAGAGTAATTTTAATTTTATAACCAGGTTTTGCCATAATGAAATGTATAAATCTACATTAAATTTTTAAGTAGCAGTAATATCTTCTTTGGAAATCCTTTTAATTTCGGATATCCCAAATTTTCCTGTTCATAAAAAATACTATGGAAAGTACTTACACTACTTAAGCACACAAAAGATATTTACTTTGTTTTTATATTTTCAGGGGCATTTAGATTATATGACGTGGATAACGATGGATTTATAACGAGAGATGAAATGTACAATATAGTCGACGCTATTTATCAGATGGTGGTATGTATATTTATTTTACTTTACCTACAATAATATTAATAATTCTAAAACAAATAAAATTGCAAATATTTGATTCGCATTTTATTAAAAGTGATTTCCTAAATAACAAATTTAGTATTTAAATAAAAAATATTTTTAAATATTTTTTTATAGAACATTTTATAGTCATTCCCCTAAATTCACTCGTATGAAAAAAAATCCAGAATGCACATAAAATAATATGACATAAGCCTAGAAGTACCTTAACTTTGGACCCCTCTAATTCTTCATAAGGTTGTAGAAGGTAAACATACGAAATATGGTGGCCAAAATTATTTAGCTTATATATTAGGAAAAAATGAAAGTGATTGTGCACTTGAACCACAACAGCTCATACAATTCATCAAAAAAGTGTTTTGACAATTACATCAGTAACAATATTAGCCTTAGCTCCTTATTAACCAAAGTTAAACCCAATTGAAATAATCTGTTCTAAGAAAAAAGCAATATTATTAAGACACCTTCGGAAATCTCCTGTTATGGTATCATAGAACAAATGTTGGTTAAATTAGAAACAATAATGATGAAGCTAAAAATACAATTGTTGGTGCTGATTGTGCGCGTGCATCACAACACACTAAAATCGTTTGTGGTGGTGCAATGGAAGACTTTGCTGTTACTGGTTAAGAGCAATTTCCTAAACGGAAATTTTGTGGTTTCGTTCTGCAGTCAAATACGAGAGTGCGAAAAACATTTTTGGGTATTTTTTTTGTAGATGATTTAGAAGTCATTTCTATAATTCCTAGTGGTCGGAAGAAATTGGAGCATGTACAAAAAAATATATAATAACCTAAAAGTACCTTAACTTTGGACCCCTCTAATTATTTTTGTGGTGGGTTGCAGAAGGTGACTATCCGCTAGGATGTAGCCTATTCAATTTAGATTATTAGTCTGAAATAAAATTGAAAATCTAACGAGGGAAACTTGAGATTTGACTGTAGAACTAATGCTCGCTTTCATGATTTTTCACAATTTTTCCTCCCAAACTAGCGCGCTCTCTTGGGCTTCGCATTAACTATCAGTAATTCGCTGTTAATTTGCAAAGAAGCTCCAGAAAAGTGGTTTGTATTGTCTATTCCCTGTTATTATCTCCGACGGAAAATTTATCTCAGACGTCTAGGAAGATGCTTCTAAAATACTAAAATGTTACTGCGATAAAATTTACTTAGAATGAAACACAAATAATTCTTTCTGAAATACAACTGATTATTTCTGAAATACAAACCATACTTTCTAAACTTAAATTGACAAATTCTGGTTTTCAAGTCATGCTTTCTAAAATACAATTCACTATTCTGAAATACAATTATTGATACCTTCTGAAATTAAATTGATTATTCTGAAATACAATTGATGATTTCTGAAATACAATTGACTACTCTGAATTACAATTGATGATTTCTGAAATACAATTGACCTTTTCTGAAATACAATTGGAAAAGGTGTAGATGGAGGATACTCTTAACATTACATTATTGAATTAGAAGTTTTTAGCAAATCATTTGAGATTTCCAAATGTTTTTATTTTTGTAGGGACAACAGCCTTCCGAAGATGAAAACACTCCACAAAAACGCGTGGATAAAATTTTTGATCAAATGGACAAAAATCACGACGACCGTTTGACGATTGAAGAATTCAGAGAGGGCAGCAAAGCAGACCCAAGAATTGTACAAGCCCTTACCTTGGGAGGTGATTAGCGAAAGGAAGGAGGCATTATGCCTGAGCTTTGATGTCGATAGCAAAGAAAATCAGCCATTTATAGATTCAAACTCATTTTATTATGTATAGTATTCATGAAACACCAAATTTTAAAAGCTATTTTCGAATATACGTGTAATCATTTACATTATAACTGTGTATAATGGAATTTTTAATTTGATGAAGTATGATGCGTTTCCGATGTTATTACCTGTACTTCGTCAAAGCTTTATTGCTATCCCTTGGAAAGCAACGTGTCCCAATTTAACCTGCATAAAAATTGTCAATTTTAATAAAATAATTTAATGTATCATATTTATAGCATATATTTAATATAAAAAAAAATGAAACGAACCTTTAAATTTTAAGCTATAAAATCATTTTATTGGTTTTAAAAATTTTACAATGATTCGGTAATTTATGGTATTTTTAATATGTATGCACAAGCTACAGACAATCAATAGTTTTATGTGGCAATTTTAATAAGTATTAATTTACTTTCATCTGCAAATTATACAGGTTGTAAATAAATAATTTCTTAAATATACCGAGTGCATTAAATTAATAATTTTCACATATTTTGTTTATTCACTGTAAACAAACAGATAGCTTGATATTGTTATATTAATGTTTTTTGCATCAATAATGATAGCAAATCATTAATTAAGATGGGCAAGTTGTGAGAAAGAGAGAAGAATATAGCAACTATTTGTTATTTATTTTTTTTGCTTAGAGTCCATTAAGAAAACTAAATAAAATTTACATGGTCCTTATCCTTATAAATACCTCTTTGAGTTTCAGTATAACTTTTTAAATATGTGCCCCTGAGGGAGAGCAGAAGTGGAAGTATCGCGGTATTTCATCGTATTTCCACTTCTACGTTCTCCCAAAATTTTATTTAGAAGAAAAATTATGTAAAACTTAAAGAACAACATATATTTATAAGAATCATATAGTTATTATTTATTATTTTTATGATTATAATATAAAAATGTTAAAGTAACAAACGGTTGCTGTATTTCCCTCCGTTTTTCATATTCCTCAGTCTTAAAGCAAAATTTTAATCCATTAGTACTAAAAAATCGAAACTTGTTAAATTATAATTGGTTTGAAATCTATTAATACCTTTGAATCTTCGAATTTTTAATTTTGGCGATTATGCAAGGTGATGTAAAATTCATAACTGGCGTATTTATTTTCTTTTTTGAGAAAATCGCTCGGACACGTCAATTTTAGTTTTTAACATCCCATCTCTTGGTATAATAAAAATATTAATGACGTCACTGGTGATTTAGTAATGACGTAATCACCGATTTCTTTAAATGAAAACGCCCACAGATTATTTGAATTTGAAAATTTGCGATACATTTTGTTGTTAGAAACTTGAAATTCATTTATATTGACTTTTATAAAACCTTTTTCGTTAAGTAAAATTTTCATATAAAGATTTTTTATTCAAAAATTTGTTTACAAATGTAATATTTATTTTATCGTTTAAGTGACATGAATGTCTATTAAAAACGAATTAATAAAGTGGGGGTTTTCACTTTAAAAAAATCGTTGATGATGTCATTGTTAAATCACCAGTGACGTCATTAATATTTTTTTATGCCAAAAGATGGCATTTTAGAAACTAAAATTAACCGAGCTATTTTCTCAAAAAATACGGTGGTTACGAATTTTGTCCCAATCTTTATCATCACCCTGTATATATATTTATTAACAAATTCCCTCTTATTTGTTTTACTTGAATTAAGTTATATTAATGTAAAAAAATACTAGGATTTAAATTTTCAAATCAGCGTAACAAATATCAAACCAGCACAAAATTATTTTGTGCACAAACATAGAACAATAATTAATCAAAGCTGATTCAAATGTTCGTATTGTACCGTAAAATTACCATAATTTTAAAGCAAACTAATATTTTAAATAAAAATCATGTTATATCCGATAAAGACACCATGCGACATTACATAAATGTCAAAATTCTATTTTTGAGCTAGCAATAACTATTTTTACGTCCATAATATTTGTCGGTATTAAAACCTGCTTAATATAATGACATTTTGTAATAACAAGTACTTACAAAGAAATTTAGATTCCTCAGTCACTTCATGGTAGAATAAATAAAAGTGGATAAAGCTTTTAGGTATTTTAAAGTTTATTAAAATTATATGCATTACTTATGGGAATATTAATATAGTTTTTTTTTTCTTAATTCATCAGAAACGTGATTTTCTTTAGTTAAAATTTTAAACTAAATTGGTGTTTCTAAATTAATAAAAAAATACTTTTATTTGAAGTAAATATAAATTTTTTTCTGACACCCAAAATCTATATCTACCATAAGAGTATAAAGCAAAATAACTATAAACTTCTTTATGCCTTTTTATTAGACAAAGGCAATGGCTTAAAAAATTAATAAGTACCAAGTCTTTTAAAGGTATCGATTGTTATTATACAAGTGCCAAACTTATTATAAAAATCAGGGAAATTAAAGCAGAAACTATTTTTAGGCGCCTTTCAGTCTAAACTGATTAAAAATTGTTAAAAATATAACAAACTGAGACTGAGTCAAAAAACAACACTTTGTAACTTACATTAAAAATATCTATAAACAAAATGTCATTTGATTTAAGAGAAATTGTTGGAGTATTTTAATTGTAGTATGTACCTACATGTCTAATACTATTTTAAACTATTGTATTCAAGAGTTTTAATCCAAAACGTCAGTTAAAAACTCTTACATACACTCATTGAAGCAAAAATCATTTCTTGAATTCATCATTTTTTTTTAATTTTAGAAAGTGGTACCAAATTTTATAACTAATAAGTAAAGAAATTTTGAATACATTTCGATGTTTACTTGAGCTTTTTGCCAAAAATAACTAGTCAGCTTGATGATCAACGTTAAAAATTGTTTCAATGAGTGACTAATGTAATAAAACTATTTCTACTATTAGTCTTATTATAGTCTTTTTACTATATGTAAATCTGATGATTCTTCTAGGTTCTAGTCCGTGATGTTGTTAGAATTAGACAGTGCAGACTTATATTATACAGTGTTAATTAAATAAATTTAATTTAAAATAATCAATTAATTTATTGCAAGTAGAATAGACTTGTCTTCTTGTAATGTACACACTGTTACAGTTCATGCACAATTACCTTAGGCTTCTTAGGATGTCAGCAGATATCGTCTAGTATTTGGGGCACCTTTTTACATCTTTGTACTTAACTAAACTAATGTAATTTAAGTGAATAATCTACTATAATTATATAATGTTTATTTATTTATTTCTTCAAAATTATGTGGCCTGAATTCTGCGTTATCTGCAATCACTTTCTTCGTTGAATTATCAAAGACACGCTTTTTTACATTAGTTTTTGTCATACATCATCTTTAGTGGTATTACCCACTACTAATAGTAATAAATATAAAAATAAATTTGTTGAATTTAGCATTTTTATGTTAAATTGTGAGTCTTATTAATTGTGGCCTAATGCGAACGTTATTTGTTGTTATAGCAATTGCTGCTTTTTGTTACAAACTTTCTGTGATAATTAACAATCATTGTAACGCAATAATGAAAATGCTGTGTCTTGTATTGGCGTAGGCTGTTCACGTTATTTATTTATTTGTAAAAAATGACACATTGTTTTTTTAATTGGACACTGTTTGTTGTTATGCAAAAGCAAAATAATATTGTGTTTTGTAATAACATATATTATATGTACAAATAAAAGTATATATAGGACACTTATTTTTTTACCCAATATTTTTTTTCAGTTAATAATAATAAACTACGGCTAGTTACTTACCATAAACTATTGTTTTGGAATAAACATCTAAAAACGCCGATGGGAAGTATTGGAAGTCCTGCGGGTGACGACCGAAAGGCCTGAAGTTGTACAGAAACCAAATCCTGTAAAAAAAAATAAAAAAAAAATAATATACAGGGTGTTCCGTAGGTAATGCATAATAATGAAAGGAGTTGTTCAGGACACCAAAACAAGCAACTTTTGTTAATAAACCCATATTCGGAAATTAACCATTAAGCCAGGGTAAAAAAAAGATTTAAGGTAATTAAGTTAATTATTTAATAAAATTTACAAAAATTGTGTCGTGTTTTTTTAAAAATCTGTTGTGCACGGTCCATTGTAAAGACATGACAATTGACAATAAATCGCAAACATTTATTTACAAAAAAAGAAAATAAAGCTATTTTTGTATATTAAATTTAAAAAATTTTGTCTCAACCTAGTGACTTAATGGTTAATTTCCGGATATGGGTTTATTAACAAAAGTTGCTTGTTTTGGTGTCCTGAACAACCCCTTTCATTATTATGCATTACTTACGGAACACCCTGTATATTTGTTTCCTCAGAAGATCAAAAACAAGATATACAGGAAATGTCACAATTAGCATATATGTATAAAAGTTACAGATTACAAATTGTAATGAGTTGGCTAATCTGTTACAAATTAAAGTTTGCATGTACATTAACAATTTAAATACTCATCTACAGGGTCTCCCAGCGCAGCGAGGAAGTAACATTACTCTAAATGAAAAAAGATGTCGACATGCGGTTCTCAATAGAATATACAATACCTTTAAGCGCACATTTTAAAAATATTTTAGTAATATACCGGGTGTCCATTCCAAGATGGTGGACCAAAGTTATGGTTTTTTAAATGGAACACCCAGTACATTATAACATTTTTTGATTCCTTATCAAAAAATAATTATACTTTGTATAAACTTTTATGGGTCTATTCACTCTCGTTTGGCCGATATTTGCCATTAAGGTCAAAAAAAGATCAACTTTTGAAAAATTGCTGCTCCAAAACAGATGAACATTTTGGGTTGACATTTTGTCAAAAAATTTTCAACATCATCAAGTGTACAACTGTCATGTTAAATTTAAGTTTGTGATAATTTTTTATTAGGGTGCCTTATGAAACGCAAATTGAACAATTAAACGAAATTTTCAAATGGAACACTCTGTAAATTTTACCATCAATCAATGGCATTTTTTACTAGCTTTCTATTGATATAATGTTTGTATGGTCGCTTATCAATAGTTTAGGAGATATTAATATCCAAACTGAGAAACAGTGAATAATAGACAAAATAGCACTCTTGATGAATTTTTTTGAGGATTTTTATTGTTAATTTGCCTAAAACTTATTTAAATCTTTCTCTATTTTCCTTTTTTAATAATGTTGTTATATTAAAATATCAGTTTTTGTTGTTTTACAACAGAAATAAAATCCAAACTTGCAATTATCAAATTTTGGTTTTCCCAATCTCAGTATGTTTTGAAAATTTAACAACTGATGTTACTAAGAAAACCCCTATTTTGTTAAATTTCGTTTTTACGGTATCTTCTGATAGCTAGAAGCGGATTTCTTTCAGCTTCACCAAGCGCTTACAGCATATTTACCATTTCTTCTTTAGAAGAGTTGACTATTTTGGTTTAGTTATTATCAAAAATACAGAAAAAGGCGTTAAAACAAAATTCAACAAAATAAGGGTTTCCTTGGTCAGTTGCTAAATTTTCAAAGCATACTGAGACTTAGAAAATCAAAATTGATAATTGCAAGTTTTGATTTTATTTTTGATGTAAAACAACAAAAACTACTATTGTAGTAAAACAAAATTATAAAAAAGCAAAATAGAGAAAGACAGAAATAAATACTAGGCAAATTAAAAAAAAATCCTCAACCGAATTCAAGAGAGCTATTTTGTCTATTTTTCACTGTTTCTCAGTTTGGATGTTATTATCTCCTAAACCATTATATCAGTAGAAAGCTTGTAAAAAATGCAATCGAATGATGTAAAAATATACTGGGTGTTCCATTTGAAAATTTCGTTTAATTGTTCAAGTTGCGTTTCATAAGGCACCCTGATAAAAAAATTATCACAAACTTAAATTTGACCTGATGACAAATCAATTTTTATTCTCCTAGTAGTCCTGTATCTTCAATGAAGTCCATGACTTTTTGCCACGGGATTCTTTTCAGTTCTCCTTCAGTTAGTTTCTCTTTCCCAAGGATAGCTATGCGTTGAGTAAAGTATGCTTCACATTCACTCAGTAGATGCTGTGGAATATCATTTTTTCCATGCATCCACGGCATAGTGGACTTGTCTCTAGTCCAATTCTATGCATGTGTTTACTTAACTCACAGTGTCCAGTTATTAGTCCTGTAAGTTTGCGCAGTTTGTGTCGATTCACACCTATGACCATTTTATTGGTTGTCGGTGTAGGCCCTGAAAGGAAGAGTCTGGTATGTTTTATCCCTGGAAGGTTGTTCCAAAAATTTGTATGGTCCGTTGCTAACTTGCTACGGATTGACTCTTTCCCAGTCTCGGGGGGAATCTCGAAGGCTGGTTCGGGGTTCGGGTCCGGTAACGTTTCAGTTGTTCCTTTCTTAGCTAGCAAGTCTGCTTTTAGGTTTTCTTTTATGTTTTGGTCCTTTAGATGACAAAATTGCAACCCAAAATGTTCATCTGTTTTAGAGCAGTGATTTTTCAAATATGAATCTTTTTTTGGCTTAAATGACAAATATCAGGAAAACGACTGAAGATAGACATACAAAAGTTTCTACAAAGTGTAATTATTTTTTGTTAAGGAATCGAAAAATGTCATAATATACTGGGTGTTCCATTTAAAAAAAAACTTTGGTCCGCCATCTTGAAATGAACACCCGGTATATTTTTTAATTATTTTGAAAATGTGCCCTTAAAAGTATTGTACATTCTAATGAAAACCGCATGTCGATATCTTTATTCGTTTTAGAGTAATGTTAGTTCCTCGCAGCGCTGGGACACCCTGTATAGAATAAAAGCACCTGTCAAAAAGTAGTTCATAGACCTTATATTTAAACATTTTAATGTTTGGTTCTGATTTTATGTTGTGTGGTAGATTATTGTAAAATTTAATTCCACTATAAATAAAATTCGGGTGATATTGGGTGTTTCTGTGTTGTGGCAGGTACAAATTATTTTTAGTTCTGGCCCTTGTGTCATGCTCTTATTGACATCAGATGTACTTTAGAGTGAGTTCCTATTTTCATGTACAAATACAAGACAATGGTAAATATATAATGATGGAAGAGTTAATTAAAAGTTTACCTAATTGTTTGAACTTTTCTTTGTAGGAAGTTCTTCTGCTTATATTGGTAATAGCTCTTATTATGCGCTTCTGGGTGAAGAAGACAGATTTTGCGGACACCGAGCTACAGAAGCCCGTAAACCAAATGTGCTTGGGCATGTGCCAAGTGGATCATTTTAAGTACTTCTATTGATAGTTTAGAGTCTTCAGTAGTTTTCCACAGTGTTAGTTCCAGTTTAGCTTCGAGTCAAACATAACACCCAGGAATTTAATTGTTGTTTCTGTTTCGATTTCATCCAGGATGATGCAGTTTCTGGAAGGCACTTTTGAGATTGAGTAGGGCACTATTAGACTTTTAGATTTATTTAACACAAGACGAAGTATCATCAGCATAATGGATGGTTTTGCCCAATGCCATGATTAGTGTTAGGTCAGTTTATATAAAAATAACATAAGATAAAAAGAGCAGGCTGTCCTATATTGTGGTAGGACGCTTACAATGCTTTTACTTTTAGATATGGTGTCCTGCCATATCACAAACTGCTTCCGTCTAGTTATGAAACTCTTCACACAATTTAATGCTGGGTCTCTGATCCCATACCTATTTAATTTATCCAATAGTAACGAACGGTTTATGGTCTCAAAAGCTCTGCTGAAATAGAAGTGTACAGCTGCAACTTTCTGCTCGTTATCAATAGCCTCTAGAATTGTTTTGTAGGCATCTAGCAAAGCATCACATCAATTGATACTCCCTTTTGAAATCCATATTATTGTGTACTTATTATATGAAATTTTTGACAAAATGATGTTAAAATCAAATATTTTGGAGAAAATTTATAGGACTGATATAGATCTGTAGTTGGTTATGCAATACGGATTTTAGGATGTCAGGGAACTCGCCACTGGTGAACGATTTATTTATGAGGAAACACATAGGTTCAGTTATAAAGTCAGTTACACTTTTAGGAAGATTGCAGGGCACCTCATCGATTCCAGAAGATGCTTGATTTGAAACACTTATAATTATATTATACATTTGTCTCAGTCAAAGTGAAAGGTTTCAGATATAAGGAAGACGCGTTTAAATGTAGTGTTGTAGTGAGTCTGATTTTCGTAGGTTTGAGATTAGAGTTTCAATTAAACCCAGAAAGAGGTCCTTGAATGTATTGGCATTGTCTTGTTTTGTTGATAATTTTTTGCCTTCATTGTCCAGAAGAAAGTCAGGTTCTTTGCTAATAGGGTTGCTGCTTTTTATAATTTTCCACGCAGCTTTTGATGAATTGTCTGATTCTTAATAAACCTATTGCTGTGGTTTAACTTAGCTTCTGGGATATTACTTTTATGTTGTTTTTTTAGATTTGTATAAAACATTTTAAGTTCCCTATGAGGGTTTTTACGGAGTTCTTTGTTTATGAATCTAAAAAATTTGCCTCCATTTATTATTTGAGGTGTAATTCAGGGGTTTTCAATTTTCTGATTTAGATTTTGTTTTTGTTTTTGGGAAATTTTTCAAAATGGTAGTTGAAACAATATTGGAAGCAGTTGTATGATGTGTTAATGTCATTTGAGTCTAGAACCCCTATCCAGTTTTCATTTGAGATTGCTGATTTAAATTGCTCCATTCTTGATTTCGTAAATGATCTTTTCATCTTGCTTTCTGTGGGTAGTATTGTTTCTGTAAATACGGCATGATCTATGGTCAAGCTTATCCCCTTATGCTCAGATAAGCCCGGGTCAACTAATTTTCCATTAAAATACTCTGTTGATTTATCGTTAAATACATTATCAATTAGTGAAAAACTATTATTTTGAAATCTGTAATGTCCTATTGTAGTCATCCAAAGTCCATAACATTAAAAGATGCATTGCACTTCTAAACTTTTTATACTTTCAGCGCTAAAATCTACATTGAAATCACCCCCTATAATGGTGAACCTTTTAAAGGTAAGAATCCTGCATAATAATTGTTCAATTTCAGTTTTAAAAATGTTTACATCTGAATCTGGTGGCCTATATAGGGATTGTGACAAAACACTCAGGAGGTGGCTTGTAAGGTGGTGTGAATTCAAGCCAAAATTATCTAAATCAGGATCTGTAAATTTATTATTACAAATAAAATAAGCACATGGCCGAAAAGGAGACAGAATTGTAAAAATAACATAGAATACCCAATAATTGTACCAACCTGATGGAAAACGGCTACCGGTTGAATTTAAACAGGTGAGTTGCATTCGGGAGCCACCAGAAACTGCTCAATTAAAAGTTTACTTTAATATCTAATAATGGACACTGAACTCTCTGCACGTAAACACCATGTGGATTACAAGTCAAGTTAAATAATTGGCGGCGCACATTTAGACCACACCAGATGTCAATACATAAATTTAATATCACGGAGAACAATTATTATAGGCAGCCCACAGAGCAGTGATTACGCTACAGGATATTAGCATTATTTTTTCGGATTTTATCTTCTCTATATTTATGCACATTTCAAATGTTAAGAATGTGCCACTAATATTATTATTATTGTATGGGATTACAGTATATTCCCAATAAACACAAAAGGAACAGTTACATATCTGTTTTATCACAACTAAAGAACTTTGTTATACAACAAAAGTTTTGTAACTGTTACGTAAAGTTTGTGATGCATCTGTTATAGAACAATGTTACGTTAATGTTACATAAATATTGCCAAGTGTCAACCCCAGTAGTTCCAAAATGAACTCTGGATGGCGCTGACAAGTTCTACTCATAGTTAATGCACGATGGTAGCTTTATAAGTGAGCCATCATTCGATTACATCAACTCAAGTCGTGATTTCTGCTAAATGCGGGTCATAATTAAGAGATAGTAGCATGGCATCCTTATGAGGACGAAATACTTGCCCGTATCTCTACAATATGGGCCGAACGAATGGATCAAATTCTTTTTAACAGTATTAGTTACATATTGTTTTATATTATAGTTATAATTTATATATCGTAAAAATAAATTATTGCATTAATGTTATTATTTGTTAATTGTTATGAGTTATGAATCATATAGAGAACACGTGTTCTGTAAATGTTACATAACAGTTACAAATCATAAAGGAACATGTTCTGTAAATGTTATGTAACAGTTACAGTGACTTGGGCAGGACATTTTATAGTCCTGGTGTAGTTCATGTATATAGTGCGTATGATATAACTGTTCCTTCCCGAGGAACAAAGTTTCGTAAATGTTTTGTAACGTTTAAATTTTTGTGTTTACGGGGATTCTTTCCATTGTAAGGGTAGATAGATACCCCACCGAAAGAATGATGATGTCAGATTGTAGTTATCAGGTAAAGTTGCTCCCAGCTGGAAGTAGGACAAAGAATACGCGATCGTGACTTCTTTTGTCTTACTTCCAGCTGGGACCAACTGTACGTAACAATTTATTTCTGTGTCAGCCAATGTTCGCTTAGAAATAAGATATCTGGACAATTTTCTTTAAACTCATCAATGTCTTTTCGCAGGCTTCTGATGAGGTAAGAAAACAATATTAGACTTGACACTTTGTCGCACTCATTGAGTGGACTTATGGGTATTGTGGGGATATTAAGTTATAACTTTGGACCATAGCTCTGGTGCTTTAAGCGCTTCTAGTTGTTCAATATGGAATGTTATTTTAAAGAATTTACTTGGTCTTTTGGCTTATAGTTTTTCACAATGGATATTATTAAGGTTGTTTTCCTTGAGGTATTCTAGTACATTTTCTTCTATTGCTTCAGATATGAAACCACGTACATGTAAGAAGCCATATCTGGGAGCAGCTTTTAGCATTTTTGCCCCAACTCTGTTACCATGAACTATATATATGCTTATTAGCAACAGTGCCATTCCATTGGTGTTTGAATTCTTCATTGTTAACGTTTTGTATCGTGTTAGTATTAGCCATTGAGGACATTGTTGCGGTAGCATATCATTTCTTATTGTTATCGTTTTCATCTCGCTGTAGGTCATTGTAGGGGATTCTTCCCAGGGGTCTTTAATTTGCTTGGACTTTTCTGCATTGGTTTTATGCACATCAGTAGTAGTTGGAATTAAGTCTTTAATCTTGTTTATTTGATGTTGCATTTTATCGAGTTGTGGCTGAAGTATTTTTAGTGTGTCTCTTATAGTAGAAAGTAGAATCTACCGATGTGGCTTCAATTACATTTATTTTTGTGTTCGATGCGTTTTGTTTTAACTTCGCTATTTCGTTGTTTAGTCTTTCTGTTTCATTCAAAAGCCCATTTTTTACCTTGCATTGTATTATTCTTTTCTTTGAGTATTTCATATTCATGCAGGGTTTGTTCAAATTAATCTTGTAATTGTTTGATTTCTTCTTTTAACTCTGAGGTTTCCGATCCAGATTGAATATCTCCGCACTCAACACAGGTTATCCTCATAGTATCAATTTGTTCGCAGATCAGTTTGGTTGACCGATCTCCACTGCTTCTGTGTAGATAGCAACCACATTTAATGCAGACCCACGGTTTCTGGAACTTTCTTTTTGCAACATTTATACTCCATATCCATGTTAACCTTTGAGGTTAACTTTTGTCAATTTGCAATTTAAGATGACAGAAACTATGGACAGAAATACAAAGGGATATCTGTCATTTTTTTAGTTTAAGTGTCGCTTCAAGCTTAAGCTTCAACTGTGCAACCGGCCCTTAGTAATTGATGAACTTAAGTAGTTTAATTATTTTGTTTCACTATTTATATTCTATTAAAGAAAAAATTTGTAGCTTTTTCGGACAAACTTTATTAAAAAACAATTCTTAAAAACGCCAACGTTTCGAAGCTGGTTAGCTTCTTCTTCAAGGCTATTTAAAGTTGTTTTCAATTATTAAAAAATCTTGAGTTTATTTTATACATCAAAATAATATACATGTCTTTATAATTTAAAAAAATAATAATATTGTATATTAATTTATTTTGATTTAAAATGATTAGGCAACCAATTTGCCAAAAACATCAAAAATATTTTTATAAACACAATTTTTAGCAGATAATTAGAAGACATTAAATCAATTATATTAATATACAATATTATTATTTTTTAAAATTATAAAGACATCGAATTATGTATATTATTTTGATGTATAAAATAAACTCAAGATTTTTTAATAATTGAAAACAACTTTAAATAGCCTTGAAAAAGAAGCTAACCAGCTTCGAAACGTTGACGTTTTTAGGAATTATTTTTTAATAAAGTTTGTCCGAAAAAGCTACAAATTTTCTCTTTAATTTAATAATTAACGGACACGAATAATCAACAATATTTATATTCTTTAATATAAGGTATTTTTAACTATTTGATTGCATTTGAAATTTAACATATTACACAAAATATTACAAAAGAGAATGAGTTATTGTAAAATAAGGCTTATCAAGTAAGATTATATTATCTACTTTTTATTATTAACGTTAAATATGTAAATGTTTCCTGAAAAAAAAAACACTGATATCTATTGGAGTTTTAATAAAAAACTATTATTTTTACTATCATCGGAAATTCAAAATACTTTAAAAATTACTATAACAATTTTCTGAAATTGTCAATAATGGTGAAAAGATTGAAACTAATGAATTTGCTAGTCTTCCTTCTGTTTCTTCACAATATCCTTGTTATTTCCTAAAAACAAAATATTTACTATTGAATATAATATAGGGTATAAATTCGTGCCTACAATAATTAAGGTGGTGTATTCTTTGGATAATTATAAGCATAAAATGTTATATAAATATCTTTTCATAAGCCTTCAATTCCGGTTTAAAAGAAATTTATAAATGGCAATATCTCAAAAATTAGGGATGTTAAGAAATAAGAAAAACATTAGAAAATGTATGACTTCTTTGATTTGCTAGACAAAAATAATGAAGATCTAAATCTAAAAAATATGCTTAAACTAATTAGTATCTAATATTAAAATAAAAAACTCACTCTTTTTAAAGATATTTAATGAGCCAGAACGTTTTCGTTAACCAATGTTGACATTATCAATGGCATTAAAATGATATTGTCAACATTGGTTGACAAAAACGTTCTGGATCATTAAAAATCTTTAAAAAGAGTGAGTTTTTTATTTTAATATTAGATACTAATTAATTAATTTTAGATGGATCTATCACATATTAATTGCTTAAACTAATACTGAATTGTGACGAGATCCTATTCTCAAGTTATCTATCTAAAACCAAAATATTTTGAAAAGTAGGTTCTAAATGTATCAGGAACCAGAACTAAATCTTTTACTAACAGAGAAAATTTTACTGTTGTGGAGTGATATTCAGCATCCGTACGAAAACTACGCTGCTAACATTATTCACAGGAAACAATATTATTGAGTCCGCATAAAGCTAATCCTTTTGATTACTGTGCATTGTAATTAGCTCTGAAGTGACCCTGCCTGCTTCCAAAATCTACATGAAGTACCTGAACCTGTCCATGAAGAAGCCAATATTGATGCACCCAAGATTTTATCTGCTCTTGAAATATCCAATTATCATCAAGATAATACTGGTATACTCAAGTTACACTCCTACTCCTTCTAGTTACAATATTCATATGGGAGCCATAGAGTTTCAACCTGCCCCATCAAAAATCAATGTTGGCATAGACGTGAACTCTTTTCTAGATATTTTAGTTAACCTGTTGAGAAAAGACGATCAAAATGAAATAATAACCCAGCCAAAGAGGAAAAGAATTTCCGGAGGTGCGGAAATTATCACAACTGAAATGTATTTTAAACTAAAAGAGGAGGAAGCAGTACAGAAGAAAAAAAAGTTAAAAAACCGAGAAAAATAAGTCTTCTAAAAAAGCATGAACAAAATCTAAAGTAAACTAAAGTGTCCCATACTTGCTAAACTCAAAATGTGATGCTATACAACTTTCATTATACAGGGTGTCCAGAAATTAAGCGGCAAAATTTTACGAGGTGATTCTACAACTAATTTTAAGAAAAAAACTTCCTATGAACATATGTCCCATTTCACTTCCTAAGGGCGGTATAACCCCTGAATTTTATTTTGTCTACAAGTAGGTTTTTCGTCATTTATTTGAAAGCGGATTGTGTAGAGATTTGACTTTTGGTGTGAATCATAATACACTGAAGATATAATTTTATGACTTTTTCAGATTTTTTTAATCTTTCGAAAGGGTAGTTTTAGGAAGGGGTTAAATTTAAAAATGGCGTAAACTTTGTTATGTTTAACATAACCTAATATTTGTTTTCATAATATTATTCTTTACTTAATTTTTGACAAGAAAAGTACTCTTATAGCAACTCGATAGAATGCACCCTTTTCGAGGAATTAAGGTGATAGCGAGTCAAATGTTGAAAAACCGATGTTTTTATCTTTCCTGAATTTTTTTAAAGTGTTTCAAATTGGAAACTAAAAAAAATAATTAAATACCGAACTTTAGTAAGAATTGCACTTTTATATGCAATTTTTATTTTTCATTTATCTAGATTTATACGAGCATAGTTTTGCAAAAATTAAAATATAAATATAGAAGTTTTTCTTGCAAAATTACACAAATGAAATTATAGATACACAAATAACAAAAATTATAAATGAAAGTAAAATTCTTAATTTAGTTTGGTATTTTCTTATTTCTTTTACTTTCCAATTCGAAAAACTTAAAAAAAAAATCATGAAAGGTAAAAACGTCGGTTTTTCAACATTTGACTCGGTATCACCTTAACCATTTACATGCAGAGTTACACTCATATTATACCATACAATAATTACGATAACTTTGTTCTACAATACTCGACTTTTATTAGTAATTACTTAATAAAATGTAGCTATTTTATTAGTTTGAATATTTTCATTAAATATAGGGTTAATCGTCCTCTGTACTGACAATATTTTAAGGGACATATGTTTATAGGAAGTTTTTGCTTAAAATCATTTGTAGCATCGCCTCCAAAAATGTTGCCGCTTAATTTCTCGACACCCTGTATAAGTATTTTCACTAAGAATAGCCGTTTTCATGTAACATACGTTTGAAAGTTACCATATTGGATTTGTTGGCAAAAATTGTCATTTCTTGACTGTCGATTTGTACCATACCACTGGAATTAATTTCAAGTGTTTGGTACTCATTCGACGCAGAATTGAATGTAATAAGAAAGTGAAAAAGTAAAAAAGTCCGAAAATTTCGTGTTTTTTCATGCAAACCTAAGATACTTTAATTAAACGTCGAATAAAGGGATCGAAACGATTTCCTGCTTTCCAACATTTATTTCCACCAACTACTACTGGCCTATCTGTTCCATAGGTAATATTTTTCAATTTCATTTGTTATAATTTTATGTACTTACTTACTTAACATATTTTATTTAAAATTTTAACTACCAATTTATGATATGTTCCCGTTTTATATTGGCTTGACAGTTTCACAAATTCGCCAACAGGTGGAGAGCTCTATAGGGACATATATGATATTCCACTTGCCCCCCGAATAGGAGGTAACTGGGACCAATGACAGATAAAAAAAATCAAAATAATATCAAAGTATATTTTAAATTATAGTCACAAATGCTCACAGATCTACTTGCTATAACTGTCATAAGTCTCAATGTGCAATTGAAACCCAATAGAAGATTATCGTAAAAACTATAGCTTTTTCCAAAAGTGATGTAAAATTAGGTCCCAACTTGACCTTCCGTAAATTATAGACACGTATTTATATACACCCCCTATAAATTAAATTGAAACGTATATAATATTGTGGAGTAAACCTTATTTTATACTTTGGTTGGCAAAATAATACGTTAAAATTAATCAAAATTTATAATGCTTCTTCTGGCTATTATCGATTCCAGTGCGTATTTTTTAACTTTTCCGTTTCTAGTCTTTGGTATTTCGTTTAAAACGTATACTTTGTTTGGTACCATTTGTGAAGGTAGTTTTTGTTGCATCCATCTACAATTATCAAAAATTTTACACAATTTAAGCATATTATTTATGTAAAACTAAATGATTAATAAATACCTCAATATTTCCTTAGATGAAATATTATTTTTATTTTCCATAATTACAAATGCTATTAGGTAGCGTCCATTAGAAATGGTTACAGCATCGATTATATTTGGATGAGTGTTAATTACTTCTTCAATGTCCATAGCAGAAAAAACTTTTCCTTTTGAAATAAATATTTCATCCAGTCTACCGTGGATATAAAGACAACCCTGATCGTCATACTGTGCTACATCTCCAGTGCGAAAATATTCATCAAACAGAAAATCATCGTCTTTTCCATTAAAATATCTATTAAAAGAAATACCTGAATCTAGATTGCCAATGTATGATTTTTAGAACCGTCTTTTTTACCTTGCTTATACACATTTTAATTTATTTAAGTATAAAAGCAACTACCAACTACCAAAAGGAGACTTAAAAGGCATGAAAGTGAAAGGCAATTCAGTAAATTTCTAATCGATCACCTTTTCAGGAGAAATTTTGACTCAAATATAGCCAGTTCCTCCAATTGAGTCTTCGTCTAACAATACTAGAAACAATTAGTTATTTAGTTATACTATAAATGGTTTTAGTGTTGTTAGACGAAGTCTGTATTTGTGTTATAGTATAACTAAATAACTAATTGCTTTTAGTATTATTAAACGAAAACACAATTGAAAGAACTGTCTATATTTGAGTCGGAATTCCTGATGAAAACGTGATCTGTTTATGAAATGGTATATTTCCTAATCGAATTTATATTGCAGCATAAAAACACAGGCCAACGATGAAAAACTTTTTCAATAATTTTAGCTAATTTCTGTGTAATTTGGTGTGCTGATTCCGAAAAAAAAAAACAAAAAAGTCGTATCACCCAGCAATTTCTCACATTTTAATATTAAATAAAACTAAATGTTATTAACCACAATGTATAACAAATATTTTTTTCTATGATTATTGTACAGGGTGTCCCTGACCACCCATATCATCTTTTTATTTCGAGAACCCTTTGTCCTACATTGATGAAAAAAAAAATTAATACCAAAGTTAACCTAAAGAATCTTTTGGAGTAATTCGTAATTTCGAAAACAAACTAGGTCGTCTGGGATACCCTGTATAATGGGTACTTTATGAACGCGTCTCCAGACAAGCTATTACTCACACCCGTGAGTTTTGGTTACCGGTAATAGAATTCCAGGGGCTACCCGTAGATCTCTGTTACCAAATTCAAACAACTTAAAAATAAAATTGTTGATGATCGGGGTTCGAACCCGTGACCATGGAAAGTTGAAAATATATTCTAGTGTTATAAGGTTGGCAATAATATAAAATGTGATCAGGTTGGTAGTTCTGATAAATTACAAAGTTTTTTCTTTTCTTCCAGTTAATATTACCTCACATTGTAGTGTTTAATCTGTGTGCTTCTTATTCACAGTTTAATATGGATAATACATCAAAGGAACATTACTGACTTTGTAAAATAGTATAGTTTGAATATTTTCCTGAAGAAATCGATAATCAAGACAAATGTTGGGTTCCTCACAAAGTATGTTATGTTTGTGTCGAGGATCTTAGAAAATACTATAAAATAAGCATCTAATATTTAGTACTTTTAGTAATCTAATATTTTTGTAAGTGAAAATTGTAACCTAATAAAAAACTGAGTTTTTAATTTTTATTTATCAAATTTTTCCCTATTTTTTTAAATATACAATTGATCTCATATTGTGAGAGAATTGTGGTTACAAAAAAAAACTGATATCTAATACGGTTTCAGCACCCAAAAATACATAAAATTTAGGTAAATTAGTTTAAAAAGTTTTTACAAACATTTTTTTTGTTGGCCTGTGAAATTGGTTTATCTTGTTGAATACCATAATGTCACATTTTCGAGTGCCAATTTGATTGACATACTGGAGTTCTTTATCGGATTGAGGCATCTATGATTGAGGTCCATAATGATTTCCTCAAATTGATGTCAGTAAGCTTCATTTTTTAATGATTTATGTAATTTTGATCGTAACATGTTAGTAGGCTCACAAATCACAAATAACGATGTACCATAATGATTGACGTTACGACCCTTATGTTGTAAATAATTATTAAGTTAATAAATTTTACTTTACCCTAAAGCTAAAGAGGGTCCTCTAAAACTTAACTCTCCCCAAGTGTCGAGTCCAACAGGCTCATTTGTTTTAAAATCACCAATCTTAATAGATACCCCAGGAAATAACTTTCCAGAACTGCTAGGTTTTTCCACGCATAACAAACTGTCTTCGGGAGTTACTCCAGAAATAAAACCACATTCAACAATTGCATAAATATTAACTATAGACTTATCAAATGAAGTAGAAATATACGTCATCATATGAGCATATGTTGGACTACCACCAACTAAAATGTGTTTTAAGCAACTTAAATCATAGTCCTACAAGGAAAATTGCTAGTAATTTTAATATCAATATTTAAAACTACCTCTTCCTGGGTATGATACACCGCGAGTTCTATAGCTTTAATTGTTCCAAAAACTCCAAACTCAATTCCCATGTCATGAATAATTTTACTCACGTCACGAGTAACAAAGTCCTTAGGTATAACCAGAATTTTATTTTTTTCTAAGCAAGCAAATATTGGTAAAGTCTGTGGAGAACCGGTTAATGGGTAGTATGATATAATCTTTGTGATATCTTCAGTTAATAAACTAGCAAATGTTTTTATTCTTGCAAATAAAGCGCAATGAGAAATTTTAACCAATTTTGGCCTTGCATTTACACCTTCAGTAGCTACAATTAAAGCAGTAGTTTTCTTTGGATTCTTTATTTTTACAGGGAGAAAATCCTCGGTAATTTCCATATCAAAAATCCTAATAATGGAATATTTAGCACTTTCTTTAAATGTATATACGATACAATTATCAAGACCCAAAGCTCTATCGATGTTAACCATCATTCTTATATCACAAAATATTACTTTTGGTTTCAATAAATTAAATACATGCTTAATTTCATCGAATTCCATTTCTGGATCCAGTATAGCGACTTGAATACCAACAAATAAGCTACCTAGAAGAATTACACTTTCTTCAGGTCGGTTTTTACAACACAGTACTAAAATATCTGCCGCTTTTAATTTAAGCTTTAATAATTCAAAAGCAATCTGAACAGCTTTTCTTCTAAAAGATTTTGAGTTTTCTTTATTTCCAGTATTGGAATCAACCTTAAAAATTTACTCATTATTGAAATGGTTAGTTTTGAAAAATTCTTTAAATAAAGCAAAACTTTGGTGAGTTCAGCATAGATGTAAAGTTCAAAATACTCATATAACTTACTTGTACTATGGATTCTTCATTTGCAAGAAGAATTTTATAATATCTTTCTCCAATTCCATCGTCTAATAGTTGTTCATTAGATTCTGGTCCACTTAAAATATTATCATCCATTGCAGAACTAAAAATTTATTTGACATGACACAATGTGTAAGTTAAAGTGTCAAAATTAAACTCTACACTTATTTGCGATTTCGAAGATCAGATACGACCTCTGGTGGTCATTTGTAAAGCTAGAAGGAGTATTGGGAATTTGGACAACGCATTGATGAGGCTGTTTTGACATAAATTTTGTAAAAAATGGAGTAATAGGTTTAAATTAGCAATTTAATTTAATTTTAATTAGCAATAACTTTTCTGATAATTAGTTTTATCGCTCATTTCTCTGTCAAATTACATCAAAATCAATTGAAAATGGTATCATCGCAAAGATCATTTAAAGAGTGATACAACGATATTAAATTCGTAGTTAGTCCGTCTATAATTAGGCCTCGTTTACATTGGTCGAGTAAACGGGCGAGTAACTGGGCGAGTAACTGGGCGAGTAACTGGGCGAGTAGGAGGGCGAGTTCAAAAACCGAGGTATATTCGACTAATTTAAACTGTAGGGTGCGTAAAAAGGGCGTTTTTTACCCAACCTACTGTTTATATTTTCTAAAAAAAAATGGAGGAATAGGTTAGCAATAACTTTTCAGACAATAAGTGTTTTATCGCTCATTTCTCTGTCAAATTACATCCATGTTAATTCATTTATTACTCGTCTTTAAGTGTAGTATTTAGTGGTATAGTTTTTATTTTGTAATGTTTTTAAAATCCGGCTTAAAAGGGGTTTGAAAGTAAGCAGTTTTTTTAATAAATTTCATTGTATTCTCCCTAATACTATGAATTTAGAAACATTGTATCACTCTTGAAATGATCTTTGCGATGATACCATCTTCAATTAATTTGAATGTAATTTGACAGAGAAATGAGCGTTAGAACTTATGCCGGAAAAGTTATTGCTAACCTATTAATCCATTTTTTTTTTGGAAAATTTATTTTAAAACAGCGCAAAGTCGAAATTCCCAATAGGGTAATTGACATTTCTCCAATTTTTTAAATTTTGTTTCATTAAATAGGTGATGTTTAACCAAATCTTAATAGGTAAATACTTTTTCTGTATCATTTGTATTAACGCTAAAGAAATAATATTTAAAATTTCCAGACGTCATAGTTTCGAATAGGCAACCTGGCAACGTTGGTGCAATGCCCCATCGTCTCACCCACCGCAAACGGCAACAAACTATTTTAGCAGCTTGATAACTCTTGTTATAATATTTATGTCATAATATTTATAAATAAAGGTTAAAATAATTTCAAAAAGCAAAGACTTCTATGATTTCTGTTGTTATAACAATAGAAAACATATAAGTCATCGCAAATAATGATTAAATTATAAAATTCTAGAGTAAAGACGCCAAAAACGTGTCGCAAATGTTGAAATAAACAAAATGGCAGCCTAAATTTAAAAAGAACGCAAATATTCAACGTTGCCATCCAAAATCACGGATATAACGGCACGAATTTAAAAATATTGAAATAAAAAATTTTCCGCTGCACTAATACATAAGTGATTAGGTACATTAGAATCATCTCCCTTAGATCTATGTATAAAACAAAAATCATTGAAATATATTCCCTTGGGAAAGGTCAATTCTGAATAAAGATGTTAGCCGTAATAGAGTTGTTAAATTTGAACGTTACTCTAATGTCAAAAAACCGTATTCTGTAAACTGTTCTGTAACTTATGGGTGATACTGAACAAAAATGTTAGCTATAACAGCGCTGTTAAATTTGGCAGTCGCCCTGACTTAAAAAAAACGCTATTCTATAAACTTTATTGTAACTTAACTATAATACTATTATACATTAATGTATAATTGATCAAAATAATACATTCAAGGAGGCGTTCAGGTTTGTCACACCGGGCTTCGGACGCGCACTCTGACGTCATTTATTTACATCTCGTAGTGTGTCACACGAGCGTTGGTATTTATGAACGGCTTTGGGCGTCCACTGTGTGTCAACAAAACAGAAACGTCAAATGACAGAATAATTAAACAATAACAAACCTTCTAATCTAATACAATTTTACGCAAATAAATTGGATTCCTATCCCAAATTATTTTATTCGTATTTATATTGATCTTAAAATAAATGTAATTAAAGTATTATTGAGATTGATAGTACGATTTGTTGTAATCATCCTCATTTAAAGATAAATTAAATGAAATTAAATTGGCCACTAAAATTTTTAACTCAAATCGTTTTTGAATAGAAATCGTGATAGGATATTTATATTTAATATGATAAAAATATTTTGTAGGAAGGTTTGATGCCTTCGTGAACCTATGTAATATGAAATCAAAATAATAACCTAACCCAAATCAACAATAAACAAAAGTTTGTTTTGGTTTTTGGTAGATTTTATCGATAATGCGCATGCGGGACGACTTCTCGCCGTCTCGAGAGCGCGGCGACTTGAGGGTGTTACAAGTAAATAAGGCTTATATACTTATAATGCGCATGTTCGAAACTTGAGGACGGAGTGACTTGGTGCGTCGCCCGTCGCAAATCTGAACGACTTGGGACTGACGCACCGGGCGCGCCCTGGCGATTTCTGAACGACTTCGGGCGCGCGCTGGCATAACTCTCACACGCCGGGTGACAAACCTGAACGCCTCCCAATAGATGTACAGTGCATTTTAACACCGAAAATGTTATTTTACTTTGCCGTTCAGTGTTACAGTAAAGTTTACAGAATAGCGTTTTTTGACATCAGGGTCACTGTTTAAATTCAACATTGCTGTTAGGTGTAACATTTTTTGTTCAGAATTACCCGATTTATAGTAAATCTAGCTCTGAATCACCTTCAACATCTTTTTTTATTTATTTATTTATTTATTTTTTATTTATTTATCAATATACATTTGTACAATTTACACATGAACATAAACAAGTCATCATTTTTGCTTTGTTGTATATTGTTTCAATATTGGTAATGGTTCTACACAGTCCATTTAACATTTCTTATAAGCATCTATATCTATAATATATAACGGTGCCGATCTATTAGAATCTTTACTTCTATGACACATCTTGCAATTTCCTACAAAGTCTTTAATTGTCTTTTATTAGTCCTTCCCAATTATAATTTTGTCTAATTCTTTTATACATTCTAATTATACTTGCAGATAATGTGAGATGGTTATCTATTAAAATTAAATTTCGTTATTTAAATCACTTAATAAAATCTTGTCATGATAAATATTTGCTCAAATTTCTATATGACTTAAAACAACCCGTAAAATGATCTTAAGCTTTTGCCATTTCAACCAAATTTTACAAAATTTTTCTTCAATTTTATCCCTAATCATTAATTTTTAAATCTCTTTAACAAATCAAAATATTTACATCTCATAACTTTTATCTCCTATCAAGATATGTGCGAATTTATTATTTTTTAACATTATCCTAGAAATATTTTCCTTGATGACAAGTAAATCAAATGCTTGATTTTTGCAACCTAACATCATATTATACAAATCTATCTTTGGGTTTAAAATACACTCGTCTTTTTCTATTATTTCTTTTTCCACACTTACAGCTCTAATAATAATGTAATAATAATAGTGTAATTCCGTAATTCGTAATTTCAAAAATAAACCATAAGTACCCAAACCCGCAAGTAACTTTGAAAAGGTTTTTTTAAAGAGAAGAACGTTTGTTAAAATATTTTTTTTTAATATCTTGCATAAGTAACAAATTTAACGAAAAAATAAATGCAAACAAGTGAGAAAAATGGTTTCTTAAATTATCGACAAATGACAACACTGTCATCGGGTGAGGGTAGAGGCAACTATATGATTTTTTAAATGGAAACTTTTATTTTTGCTTTTTTCGTTTCATTCGTTAAAAATAATCGATTAGAATTGTCATCGGTCTGCCCTACATCGAAATTTACAACTAAATTACCAAAAATCTATTTCTTTAATTTATCACGGCTTGGTAATTTTCCATAAAATAATTTCCTATAATTCCTTCGCAATGGGTAGGAAAATCATCAAACATGAGATGATTTTTGATAAACCCTTTATCACACATGGATGAAATAAAAAAAAATATTACCTAAGTGAACCTAAAGAATCATTTGGTGTACTTTTTAACTTATAGAAGATACCTAAAGTACCCAGAAACGTAAGGAACTTTGAAATTTTAAAAGGTAAGGTATGGTATGGTCAGGCATGGTATTGTTTAATAGGTCTTTTCAAAACAACTTTTACAAAAATATTTTTTTAATATTGTGCTTACTTTACATTTTAAACTCAAAAAATTAAATTAAAATATGGAAAATTGACCTTATAAATACAGGGTGAGCTAAAATGATTGTGGTTTGATAAGTAGGCAACCAAATACGCAGGTTGGTACAACTAAAAACTTAAAATTAAAACCCCTTAGTAATCCAATAGCGTAGCAAATATTTCTTTTTCAGAATGAATATAATAATCTTAAAAAATCAAGAATTTTAACTAAATAGAAGTATTTAAGTATTTTTTTAGGTTTTCGTGTTTGTTAAAATAATAAACGTAGAATTAGCTCTATAATTTTACAACAAATGTCAAATGTTGAAAGTGATGACCTCCATTTTCTATCGAAGATGGCAGATGCTAAAAGAAAACAAAGATTTACGCAAAGTAAATACTGATGTTTATGGAACAGAAAGCACAATAACTAAATACAAAAATCTGATGTATATACACAACGGTAAAAATTCGACCCCTACACCGCTGCTTTTGTGTAGTCTAGTTACCTTGTTATAATTTTGACATACATTTTTGTTACTATGAACTTAAATCCAACAAAGTCCCCAGGTTTTTAGGTGGAAAATTTGAATTTACCACAATCATTTAAGCTCACCCTGTAGCAAAGGTATGCTATTATAATAAACCAAGCGGCAAAATTAACGCATAATTTTTCTTTCTTATTTTATCATATTATTTTATAATTTTATTTAATTATATCGTTATTTTATTACATTGTTATCGTATTTTTTTGACTCCGTTAAATTGATTTTTTAGATTTCTTCACTTCATGTTAATTTTTACGAGTTTTTTCGATGTTTACTTACTTTATCTAACTTGAATAATAACCTTAGTTAAAACTAATAATAATATTTATAGTTTTGTTATCAAGATTTACCTTATGCAAGGTGTAATAAATGTTCTTAGGCTACATAAATTAAAAACTTTTAACTTTTTTCACCACCTATATAAGCTACCAATTTCTCAAGAAATGCAGATTCTTCTGGAAAAGTCACATCTCGCGAAATTTGATCGTAAGGAAAATTTACACCCAGAAAATAAATCTCAAGAAAACTCACCACTACGAAAATTAATTGCATTTTTCATTGTGAAAAATTTATCATAGTTTTTAAGTATTCTTGTAATAAAACTACATTGAATTGCAAATGTGTATTTAAATAAAATTAAAATATTTTACAGACACTATAAATAAATTTTAGTTTATAGAGCAACACATTATGTGTTTGGAGTACGTAAGATTAAAAACCCTAATAATTTGTAATCGTTATATTTTTAAAACATTCTATTTTTAGAAATATAATTTTTAATATGGGTATATAATGCACTGAACTAGTTAATATAAAATAAAATTAAACTTCTTTTAGATAAAAAATATTATAATGAAGACACGAAAGAAATATGCATTCCCGAGAAAGAAGTCCAATTTTTGGAAGATGGATTGGGATGCCTTTTATATGAAAGATTAAAATTATATAAAAATAAAATTATCCAGGTTAGTAATTTTTACATCTACCCCGAAGCCAAAAAATTCCCTGAATTGATAAAGGTTAGTTCTATTTTATATTTGATTAGTGTAGTGGTGTATATAAACATACTATGATCAGTCAAGCCGTTATTAGGCCAAGTGTTAGAGATGCACTATCAAAAATGTCGTGAATACCGAAGTACTAAAATGGGTTTCGCTCTTAATTTGTAGTTCCTACTAGATATAGGCATTGTTTATGTATACTATACAGTGCGGACATAAAGTAAAACCCCCCACCCCTGCTAACTTTTGAACGGTTATGTTTTTGATTCCGAAAATTTGTCTACTAAGGAATCTAATTGCGAACTTTCTAATAAAGGTATTTTTGATTTTGTGGAACTTCCGGTTATACACAAAGTGGATGGCAACTTTCTTATTTTAAATGGAACACCCAGTATATTTTTGCATTTTCATGTTCTCCATAAAAATACCATTAAATTGACCTAGCATAGTGTGGTCTACGATTAATACTTCCGGAATTACGCCCATTTGAAAATCGCATTTTTCTATTTTAGTGCGTTACTGAGTAGTAAATTTTATTTTTCGAAGTTGGTAGCACTGAAGTTTATTAATTTTAAAGTGGCAGTTGCCAAGTGATTTACAGGTTATGATGATTTGACAAACCTGACATTAGAGTTGCAAACTACCAGAAAAGTTACTAAAATTGAAAACTATAATATTTTATTTTAAATAGATAAAAAGGCGCAAAATAGAAAAACTAGTATAAAAAACTCGTTTCATAAGTCGATAGTAGCACTTGTTCATTAAAATACTCGTCGCTACGCGACTCGTATTATAAAATTGAACGCCTGCTACAATATGCGACTTATGAAACTCGTTTTTTAATATACTATTTTATGCAACTTTATTTACACCAGAAGTTGGACCCAAGTGCCCCAACTTCCTTATTTTAAATGATTTTTTTTTGCAATTAAGTTAATAACATTAAATTTAAACAAAATTTTTATCCAAGAGATTTTCTGTAGATTTTATTACTGTCAAGACTGGAAGGTGGATATGTTAATCAGTAAAATTAACGAAGCTACTATTAAACATAATTTTGTTTAAATTTAATATTATTAACTTAATTGCAAAATATTTCATTTAAAATAACGAAGTTGGGGCAGTTGGGTCCAACTTCAGGTGTAAATGAAGTTGCATAAAAATGAGAACACGAAAATGCAAAAACATACTGGGTGTTCCATTTAAAATAAGAAAGTTGCCGGCATAACCGGAAGTTCCACAACGTCAAAAATACCTTTATTAGAAAGTTCGCAATTAGATTCCTAGGTAGACATATTTCAGAATCAAAAACATAACCGTTCAAAAGTTAGCAGGGGGGGGGGGGGATTTACTTTATGATCGCACGGTATACAGAGTGGCCCAACTAAGAGTTCCCACGAAGGTTATTTTGAAATTTTTGAAAACAAACCCTGAAACCGGTCAATTTTTATTTTGTGGGGGACTAATTTTTATGGTAACGCAATGGGCAACCCCTCACCCATTTATGCAGGGAAACTACCCCATTAGAAATCTTAACTGGCAATAGTGGTCGAGTGATACATCATTGCAAAGCTCCTACTATTCTCTATACTCTATATAGCTGCCATATTTTTTTTAATTTTATGGAATATTTGAGAAGTTATAGCATTTTCACGTTAGATATGTAACACGCGTTTTTAACAGGTAACATTGGTTAAAAAGGCTTTTAAAGCTTGATTTTGTTAAAAGTTTTAATAAAAATAAATACAACCATACATTGGTCCCCCACTAAATAACAATTGATCAGTTTCAGGCAATTTTTCAAAAATTACTTGTTTTCAAAATAATTTGGGTGGGAACTAAAAGTATTTTGAAAAAGGAGTCTGAAACCGGCCAATCCTTGTTAGATGGGGAATCAAAGTATGGTTGTAATTATTTTTAACAAAATCAAGCTTTAAAGGCTTTTTAGCTCATATCACCAGTTAAAAACACGTTTTACATGTCTAACGTGAAAATGCTATAACTTCTCAAATATTCCATCAAATTTAAAAAAAATATGATAGCTGTATAACGAATAGTAGGAGCTTTATAATGATGTATCACTCGATCCCTATTGCCATTTAAGATTTCCGAAGGGGTAGTTTCACTGCATAACTGGGTAAGGGGTTGACCCTGGCGTTATCATAAAAATTGGTCCCCCACCAAATAAAAACTAACCGGTTTTAGGGTTTTTTTTAATTATTTGTTTTCAAAACAACCTGGGTGGGAACTCTTAGTTGGGCCACCCTGTATAGTAAAGACAATGATATATGTAAAGCGTTTTGAAATAAACGGGCAAAAACCTTTTCATCGCCATGTTTGAAGGACTGTAGCTGCCTTAGGAAGCGAAATCGGACATACATATATTGAAATGAGGTTTGTATCTTAAAATTAGTCGTAGCATCGGCTTAAAAAATTTTTAACCTCCAAAATTTACTAAGCAATCTAGAATCCCTGTCCAACCATAGTCTGTTTCTCGGTCTTAAATTACAAATACGATTACAAATTCTCTATAAATAATTTACATGACAAGAAGAGATTCGACCGCATTGAACAAAAAGAAAAAGGAAACAAGTATTTTAGCTTTATAAGTGAAATAGATTGAAGTGTCATCTTTTGATGAAAATAAAGATATCGCCAACTGTTTAATTTTTTTATGAATACATTAAATTTCGTTGTTATTAAATATAATAATCCAAAGTTACTTAAAAAAAGGGAATTATTTTAAAAAGCTCAAGTCCGGTAAATATTTATTTGGTAAAAGACTTTTATATATTTTAAATGCTTTAAAAGTCTTTATCTGCTTGCATACCCTAATATCACCTTTGCGAGTGTCAATTTGATTGACATAATTACGTTCTTTATCGGATTGAAGCCCATAAACCCAGCAAACACAGGTTCGTTCCCAAGACGTCTTATATACGTTGTCGTCAGATCTGAAACCTGAAACGTAACATTAAAAGTTTTCTGTACCTTATGGCGAAGTTGTTATACGTACGATGTTCGCTTTTTGGGGGTACTATATACGTAGCAAGAAACGTAGTCTAAACGTGACAACGAGGTATTACAACGTAACATGCAAACGTACCCCAAACGTGTCAATGACGTATTATAACGTAACATATAAACGTAGTCTAAATGTGGCAACAACGCGACGTTTACAATACGTACATAAAACGTGGTACTACGAAAGCGTCACGTTTGTACTACGTATTTTAACCAGTTTAAATTCTATAAATAAATACGAATACTTTTTTAGCTTTTGTATTTTTTTTTAATTAGCAGGTATCCTATTTCCTATTAAAAGTAAATAAATACAAACTTGCAAATTGATAATTTTATTAATAATCGATTAAAAGAAAGTAAAACAGAACATGTTTTTATAAACATAATATTCGGTTATTCGTCTTTATACATGGTGACTCGGGAGGAATGGGCCAAACTTCGGGAGTGTATTCTACACGTTAATATAAAGCAAAAAACACAAATAGTTTTTATTCTATTGTTATTAGTTTTCGAGTTGTAGCATCTTAAACATTTAAATATAACACTTGCATATCTCTTTTCCTGGACCTTGGATTGGTCCCATTGGCACCATTAACTGCCCCTAAGGTCCCCAGACCTTACGCCGCTAGTTCTAGAGGGTTCTATGAACATTAGCCGTTTCTCTTTAGATTTTTGTTATTTTTGTTTTATGATAACTGCAGCATTCAAAATCCGCATCCCGATTATCAACTTTTAGGTTATGTGGACCACTCTCTAAAATATACACAATTTGTTCTACAATTACACCCGAAACCCGACGCACTGTATTATTAAATAAGTACTTATACCTACCGACATATTTATATTGTAGCTGCTCTATTATATACAGGGGTCCTTGGAAAATAATTTAGTATGTATAAATACTCGCGTATATTATGAAACGTTTGTGTTTCGTTTTGAATAATATGATTTATTAACACACACTTATGTAGGTACGCATATTAAAACACCTATGTAAGTTTAGGTATTAATAATTATTTCACAATATATTAGATAGCATTCAAGATATTATCAACGATAACGTCACACAAGCTTATTCTTTTCACGAATACAAAAAAAAACCACACCCAAATCCAGAGACGTCATGAAACGTATCCTGCTTTATATTTTTACGATTATTCCATAAGTTGTATATACGTACAATTATTTTCTAATATGCTACGTATTGAAAATATGTTAAAAATGACGCAGCGCTCAAAACGTTGTTTTATATATTAACTTAACTTTGTTTCATACGTTTTATATACGTTACATTTTAACTGACAACTTACGTATTATTCTGGTATTAAAAAGTACGTTGCATTCACTACGTATACAGGGTGGCCCAACTAAGAGTTCCCACCCAGGATATTTCGAAAAACAAAAATTTGTGAAAAAAACCCTGAAACCGGTCAATTTTTATTTGGCGGGGGACCAATTTTTATGGTAACGCAAGGGCCAACCCCTCACCCAGTTATGCAGGGAAACTACCCCTTCAGAAATCTTAAATGGCAATAGGGGTCAAGTGATACATCATTGTAAAGCTCCTACTATTCTCTATACAGGTGTCATATTTTTTTTTAATTTGGTGGAATATTTGAGAAGTTGTATCTTCACGTTAGACATCTAAAACGCGTTTTTAACAGGTAACATGGGTTTAAAAGGCTTTTAAAGCTTGATTTTGTTAAAAGTTACAATAAAAATAAATACAACCATACATTGGTCCCCCACTAAATAACAATTGATCAGTTTCAGGCTATTTTTCAAAAATTACTTGTTTTCATAATAACCTGGGTGCAAACTAAAAGTATTTTGAAAAAAGACTCTGAAACCGGCAAATCCTTATTAAATGGGGAATTAAAGTATGATTGTAATTATTTTTAATAAAATCAAGCTTTAAAACCCTTTTTAGCCCATGTCACCTGTTAAAAACACGTTTTACATGTCTAACGTGAAAATGCTGTAACTTCTCAAATATTCCATCAAATTAAAAAAAATATGACAGTTGTATAGAGAAATACAATGATGTATCATTCGACCCCTATTGCCATTTAAAAATTCTGAAGGGGTAGTTTCCCTGCATAACTGGGTGAGAGGTTGCCCATTGCGTTACCATAAAAATTGGTCCCCCCGTCAAATAAAAATTGACCGGTTTCAGGGTTTATTTCAAAAATTATTGGTTTTCGAAATAACCTGGGTGGGAACTCTTAGTTGGGCCACCCTGTATGTATATATTGGTGTACGTAGCACATCGTATGTAGCAAACAATACTTTTATCGAACTCGTATGAAACGTAGTGGAACTTACGTTGCGCTCAGAACGTGTGATTGCATATTCATATACGTAAATATAAAACGTTGCAATGCTACGTAGTAAATACCAATTGAAACGTTCGTAGAACTTTTGTGTTTGCTGGGAAAGAAATCACCATCGTAACGATTTCATTATAGGCGCCAAATCATAGAAAGCGCCCATAACGACTACTTTATGGGCTCTAAATTGATGACACTAAGCTGCCAATAAATTTTAATTTATTTAAATATTTTCATGATTTGTGCAAGCAGATGTACATATCTATGTAATTCGGATCGTAACCAACCATTTTGGTTCACGTCGTGTTAGCAGCAAATATTAACGATCTTTTTGACATAAATAAATCTATTATAGCCCATTTGAGCCCATGTCATCTGTTAAAAACACATTTTACAGATCTAACGTGAAAATCGGACAACATGCAAAAAGTATTTGAAATATAAAAAGTATTTCAAATACTTTTTTTATTTGAAGAAGTTCAACTGAGACCCAATACCCATCAGAACCCAAAATAAAAAAACAAAATCTAAAATCTATTTTGTTTGTCTATTTCTTTCGATTTGTAAAGATTGAATCTAAAAAGTATTAATGGCTAATTAAAGTATATCAAACTTATTAATATTTGAAATACTAAATCCAAAATACTACCACACTCAGATAATCTCACATAAAATATTAAGTAATGTAAGTATTTGCGGAAAATAAATAAGAATATCAAAATTACAACTTATTCTTATTTACCTTCTGATTTTTGTTATTATGTTTAAGTATGTAAGTAGTAAGTATTACAACTCCAATCCAAATCACATAAAATATAATCACATATACAAGGTGTCCCATAATATGTGGGACCCACTTCTAGGGTGGGTAGGTGGGAAGGTGGGTAGATGTCACGAGAATAAGAAAAGTTCATATAAACTTATGTCCAATTTCCTCTTATAAGGGAGCTACAGCTCTTTAAAGGTGCTGTTAATAAGTAGGTTTTTTTCTGTTTATTTCAAAACAAATTGAAGTACAAATTAACAGATTTGATATTTGGTATGAATCATAATACAGTTAGGATAAGTTTTCGTGATTTTTTTCAATTTCTTAAACAGTTTTGGGTAATACATTAAAATAATCCAAGGCTAATAACATGATTTTTTTAAATTTAAATTGTGTTCACCATCAATAAAATAATAAAATGCATTTTCTTCTAAAACGGCGCATTCTACCGACTTTAAATAAGAGTACCTTTTTTGTTAAGAATTAAATGGGAAACGTGAATTTAAAGAAAAAATGTTGTAAAAGTTTTCCGCTAAAAGTTATGACCATTTTTAACCTCAACTCTCCCCGAATGTACCCTTTCAAAGCAAGCAAAAATTTGAAAAAATTCACAAAAATGTATTCTAGATGTATTATAATTCACACCAAATTTCAAATCTCTACTCTAATTTGTTTTAAAATAAACGAGCGAAAACCTACTTTTTAATTTTTAACAATACCTTTAAAGAGCTGTGTTTCCTTATGAGGCGAAATTGAACATAAGTTTATATGAACTTTTCTTATTCTTTTGACATCTGACATCTACTACCCACCCTAGAAGTGGGTCCCACATATTATGGGACATCCTGTATATACGCAAAACGCACAAGACCCATGAAAAATAGCTAACCTGTGGCGACCTATTGAAGATTAAATTAGAATTTATAATATTGCAGCGCAAGTGGTATTTTTCAGTAAACACCTGCATAAAAATAACAAGAATCATAAAAACGCATGCATCGTGAAAAAATGTCGACATCGGCGCGATTGGGTCGATCCGAAATTTCATAAAAAAACAATTTTTTTTTAATTAAAAAATGTCTTTTTTTGCGCCCCTCCTTTGACTTTCACCCTGTGCGAGTGCTCCACTCGCTCCACACCCTAGATCCGGCTCTGTGAAAATCCCATAAGTACTAAACTATTTCATCATGTTCTATCAATTTAAAAAAAAATATGACAGTGACAGATGCATATTATATTCTATTTTATAAAGAGTGATGATAACGTTCCGATAAGAAATGAAAAGAAATCATAACTGCCGAATTTAAGTTTTTTGAGAAAATCGTTTGTTTTTAAAATGCCAACTTTTGGTATAAAAAATATTGATGACCAATACTCAAAAAAGATTACCCCGGAGAAAAGAGTTACTACCGCACGATATTATTACTACCGATGGTAACATTCTCGAACAAGTTTAAAAAATCAGTTGTTCAACTTGCTCATTAATTACAAAACCAAAGTACTAACTACAATTTCCGAATAGAAGAATTTCAAATCAACAAGTGTTTTCTGCACCTTGCACAAGACTAAGTTAGATTGGAATACTTCGGCAAAAAGGAGCTGGTGCTAAACCACGTCCAGATTCGGTAGAAGAAGAAGCTGTAGTAGATTTTAAGACGAAAATATTTAGTAGATGCTGACGATGCAGTGATGGATAATCCGATAAGTACGCCGAGAATTTGGCGCACCTACTTTACATGAAGAACAGCTACATCCTTACCTCTTCACCCATGATCAAGTTCTACAAAATGGAGATGGCCAACTAGGCTTATAAGTTTGCCAATGGTTTCTTGGACAGGTTGAAAACAACGAAGATTTTTAAAACGTTTCACTATTATTAATAACTAAAAATTTATTTAAAAATCTTTATTAGATTTTCATCTGTGTTTCGTTATGGTTATAAATTTTGTCATGTTATTTTTACATGTTTCATGTTTCTACGGTTACTATTAAACTAAGTTTTCTTTTAAACATCGGTTGTGTTTTTTACCAAAATTTGACTGAGTTGCTCACTTTCTTTTCTTTTTAATTTTATTGGAGAAAATGAGATAAAATATGATTTGCTCGAGCAAAGTTGGTAAAACGAACACAACCATTAAAGCAGTACCCAAACAGTTCGTTTTTATTTATTTCTAAACTTAAAAAAATTCTTAACCGCTTTTGTTCCAAATATTATATAGAATATATGCACGATTTGATCCCACTCCATTATAAATATTATATATTCGACGTTCTTTTATTTAAGAAATATTAAAAAATTTACATCCCAAAAACTGATTCGCCAGATAAATTCGCTATCTAGTGGTTTTAAATATATGTAAATAAATTTTAAATATTTTGCACCATCTTGCATTTGTTTTACATTATTTAAACGAAATAGGCCTAATAGAAACTAAACGCCATACATTTTGGGCGGGTAAAGTTATTATAGATTAGTCTAACGATCGTTTTTTGACGTTGTACGATTTGGTCTCTTTGTTGTCGCGCCCAAAGAATAGGTAACATAAATTATAGACACCAATTTGTGAACACTCAGGCAAGCAACGTTTGGTCTTCATTTTTATGTAATAAGTAGGTGGTTTTAAGGCATCTTAGGTGTTCGTTGAAAAATACATATACCTACAGCAGTGAAAAAGGCTCTTCTTGAATTTGAAAACTTCGTTTTTTGATTTTTTTGTTTGTATGGTGTAAATTTGCTACATGGTTAGAGAGTCAGTCTGTCAGTCAGTGATAAACAATGTATACCTACTTTGACAAAAACGCCACATTTATTTAAGAAAACATTGAATAATGAATGTAACCGTAACGTTATTTTTAGGTAGATAGTAGCAATGGCGAAAAAGATTATGGATCAGCTCTACTTCAACGTAGCATACGAACTGCTTTGGAAATGAAAAGAAGAGGAGTGAAGGAAAACGATATTATCAGTGTTTGTTCACATAACCATATTAATTCCATCGTTCCAGTTATAGCTGCAGCATTCATAGGAGCAGTTACTGCTAATTTAGATCCTTCATTTTCAACAGACGACTTAACTCACCTTTTAAATATAGTACACCCAAAGATAATTTTTGCGTCCTTCGAAGCTTATGAAAAAATTAATTTAATAAAATCTAACTTACAATGCAATCCAGAGATTTTTGTTTTTAGTAGCAAAAGTGAATCAAAAAGTTTTGAAGCATTTTTGAAAAAATCTGAAAACGAGGATACATTCTTGCCAACTAAAAGGAGTTTAGATGAGTTAGCAGCTATATTTTTTAGTAGTGGAACAACAGGTTTGTCTAAAGGAATTTGCCATAATGCACGTACTATAATTTATCGTTGCAGTTATTTGTAAGTTTGGATATTTTTATTTCTTATTTCCGACTAATTTCTTATGTTTGTTTTAGTCAATACGAAACAATACTAATTTACGTATCTTTGTATTGGACTTGTACATATAGTTGCTCTATGTGGACTATACTTAATGGAAAGACAAATATTTTGTGTTCCTATTTCGATCCTGCTACTGCATGGGATACTTTTGCTAAATTTCAGGTATATCTACTTTATTTTATTGGAAAAAGTAAAGTAAAATAATTTATTTTAGGTTGAGGTTTTTTTAACTATCCCATTTGAAGTTTCACTTTTACTTCAACATAAACCACAACCAAATACTAAATTAAACCTTAAAGAAGTTTCAATTACTGGAAGTATTGCTTGCAAAGAACATTTGATAGAATTAAAAGAATTGTTACCAAATACTAATGTTTTTAGTGATTTTGGGCAAACTGAAACTTTCGTAAGTTTTGATTCCACCAAAACCCTGAAATTTGGAAAATTAGGATCCATTGGAATTCCTATTCCAGGAAATACTTACAAGGTAAATGTAACTTTATTTAAATCAATAAAATTAGTCTTTAATAATAATTTTATCGACAAATTGGATATTTTTTATACTGCTTTTATACACAGCCATATTATTCTTAATTCTTAGTTTCGATGTTACTGGACCTTAAGGTCTGTTTGTGCAGATACCTAACATCAAAAATAACAAGTTAAAATGCTTGTTTTTAATTGGTGCGTTTATGCAACACATTTTAAGTCTTATTTCTTAAATGTTAAATTTTAAATTTTAAGTAAACTGCGCATGCGGTAAAATAGTCGCGAGAAATACTCGACTAATATAAACAGTAGGTTAAGCAAAAATACGCCCTTTTTACTCACCCTACTATTTATATGAGTGAGTGAGTAAAATGGGCGTATTTTTGCTTAACCTACTGTTTATATTAGTCGAGTATATCTCGGTTTTTGAACTCGCCCTTCTGCTCGCCCACTTACTCGCTCGTTTACTCGACCAATGTAAACCAGGCCTTAAGATTAAAACGAAAAAACAGCGACTTTCAGCTGCATATATTTTACCGCATTTACTTAAAATTAAACATTTAAGAAATAAGACTTAAAATGTGTGTTGCATAAACGCACCAATTAAAAACAAGCATTTTAACTTCTTATTTTTTATGTTAGGTATCTGCACAAACAGACCTTAAAATCCAGTAAAATCAAAACTAAAAATAACATGGCTGGGTATAAAAACAGTAGAAATAATAACCAATTTGTGGATAGAAGTACATCTCGGTTTTTGAACTCGCCCTCCTACTCGCCTGTTTACTCGACCAATGTAAACCAGCCTTTAAGCCTGGTTTACATTGGTCGAGTAAACGGGCGAGTAAGTGGGCGAGTAGGAAGGCGAGTTCGAAAACCGAGATATATTCGACTAATCTAAGCAGTACGGTAAGTAAAAAGGGCGTTTTTTTACTCAATCTACTATTTATTTTGGTCGAGTATATTTCGGTTTTTGAACTCGCCCTCCTACTCGCCCACTTACTCGCCCGTTTACTCGACCAATGTAAACTAGGCTTAAATAAATAAAAAATAAATAGTAGGTGGAGTAAAAAAACGCCCTTTTTACTCACCCTACTGTTTATATTAGTCGAATGTATCTCGGTTTTTGAACTCGCCCTCCTAAATAAATAATAACAACATTATACAAAGTTTTACATAATAATTGAAAACTATTGTACATTTTATTTATGTTTATGAGTTTTTTTGTTGCTGCGTTTAAATTGGACAACTTTTGTTCAAAAACAACGTTTCGTACCCCACGAATAACTAATTAAAGAAATTTTTCTTTGGCATGTTTATGGTACCAATCGATTCATATTTTATGGCATAACAAATACGGACAAGCGTGACATCGGGCTTTGATTGGTTTTAATTTTACTGTAAAGTAGGAGTACTTTAAGGGCCGTAAAAAATACACTTACTGTTAATACTTTTTAATTCTTTTCTCCGATTTTATTCATTATAAATATGTTTTAATGCTACCAAAAGGTGGTAAAAAAAAATTAAGTAGTTTATGAGTTTTATTATGGGGGTGGGGCACCCTATTTAGCATACTCAAAAAATGACTCTTATGCCCGTTTTCACCAACGATTCCTAAACTTAGGCATTCCTTATATGTTTTAGGAGTAGTTGGTGAAAACGGGCATTAATGTAAATACAAATAAATACTAAAAATTAAAATTTGAAGGAAAGAAGCGCGTTTTTTCAGATTTTTAGGTTGTCTTAAAAATGAGTACATAAATCTCACACTAAGAGTGGGTTGCATAAAAAAGTAGTTTTAAACTGATAAGTATGACAGATAATATATGCGACAACTGTCATACTTGTCAATTTTAGCTTGGTTTTAGTTATAACCGAACATACACTGTTTTCCACCCTATGATAAGTGCTTAATCTTAAATCTCAAATTAAGTGTTAAATTTGTCTGCTTAAATGATCGTCACTATAGTATATTACGTAACGAGCTAGAATTTTGTGCGAGTGCGAAAATAGCCGAACGAGGCGCTGGTCGAGTGAAGATATCACACGTGCACGAAATTCAGTTTCTTGCGAGATAACTTGTGTTGACTTCGAAGTCACTCCTAGATCTTTAGTTACATGTACCCAATTGTAGGTGGTGCTTTTTTATTTTACATGTACTCATCTTCAAAAAAATTTCACGAGAGCACTTTCAGAATACCTACCCAGCGCATTTAGCGAAAACTTCGAGAAGTACTCAAAAATACAAAACAAACCACTTATATGAATAACATGTATGGTTTTCTTATGTGGTTCTCGGAATAAAATTATTTCTTTTTCTTTGTATTTTAATGCCTTCTAGAATTTAATGTTGATATTTAAGTTAAGTTGGTTATTTTAACTTTGTGCCAAACATTAATTTTAATTATTATTGCAAAATTGTAAATGTTATCCATTATTCTAGATTTTAGATTTGGAAACTGGTAATGCTCTTGGATTTAATCAACCTGGGGAACTTAGAATAAAATCAGAGTATGTTACATCGGGTTATTATAAAAATAAGGATAAAAGTAATACCGGTTTTGATGAAAATGGTTTTTTCAAAACGGGCGATGTTATGTATTATGATGATGATTTTTGCTTTTATGTCGTGGATAGAATCAAGGAGATGTTTAAATACAGAGGTTTTCATGTGGTTACAGCAAAAATGGAAAATATTATCAGAAAACATCCCGGAGTAATAGATGCAGTAGTTGTGGGTATTCCACACATAGTAGATGAAAATCGTGCATTGGCGTTTGTAATTCCTAAAGCAAATTATGAAGTGATGCCGAAAGAAATTGAGGAGTTTGCTAATAATTTATTGGATGATACACATCAAATTCGAGCTGGGCTGAAAATAGTTAAAGAATTTCCCAAATCACCTTCGGGCAAAAAATTACGTAGAAAATTAAAAGATATGTATTTAGCTAATGAATTATAAATTTAAACTTTTGTTTTATATTTTATCGTAACATATTTAAAAATCAATATATTGTTTATGTCATTTTGTTTTTTTAATCAAAAAAATTGCATATAATGCTTACATTTTATGAAGCTAAAATAATTAAAATTTAATTATTGCACAGGGTGTGCTAAAATGATTGTGGTTTGATATGTAGGCAACCAAATACGCTAGTTGGTACCACTAAAAATTTAAAAAGAAAACCCCTAGTAATTCAATGGCGTCGGAAGTATTTGAATATAAATGAATACAATAATCATAACATATCAATAATTTTAAACAAATGTACAAATTTAAGTTATTTATTAGTGTTTTGTGCTATTGAAAATAAAAAAAACGTATAAGTAGCTCTAGAATTTTACAACATATCTGTAATGTTGAAAATGATGACCTTCATTTTCGAGGCAGATGCTGACACAAAACAAAGATTTACGCAATGTAGAGTTGATTAAAACTGATGTTTATGAAGGACAAATAGCTAAATACAAAAATCTATAACTAAACCCTATGCTCTTGTATACATTATTAATTTAACATTGGAACGTTTAAAGTATGTTTTTGACAAATATTTTTTTCAACACTTGAAAATAAAATGGGTATTTTGGCTAAAAAATCACAACCTTGATGTTGAATGTCACCATAATCGATAAATTCCTTTATCAAAATAGAGGTCGCTCCACTATTATGCCACTTTAAAAAATATAGGATATTTGCAAAAAAATAATCTAAAAAACCAGAATTGTTATTAAACCAAGTTTCAATAAAAATTTAAAAAGTGGATAAATATTAAATATTTTAAAAACAAAGATAAAAAAAATAAAAAATGGTGGTGTTCTAATTAAAACATCAAATAATTGTTCAAAATATTAAAAGATAAGTTACCAGGAGAAATTGGAAATGAATTTTTAATAAAATTTAAAAATCTTAAAAACTAAAGAATAAAAATTAATTAATTGGAAAGATAATATACTAATGATGAACTTAGAAACATTATAATTGCTCAAAATCAATTTTTAAATGTTGAAGATGACTTAAACATTGTTTTCTGAAAGAAATCTTCTTATACTTATACATACACATTATTTATTGAAATGCCTGGTAAAACATATTAAAAACTTATTAGTGAAAAATATGTTAACATAGAATGGAATACTCATAAAGTTTGTTCGGATTATAACATAAGACAGTGTTTTAAATGTCAACAATTCGACCACAAGACCAAGACTAAGGATTGTAAAAGTTAATTAATTTCAGATCACGAATCAATTAGATTCTTATGTCCAAATATTTTAATAGTTATTTAACCAACGAGTTGATTAAAAAGGGCGATTAATAATTGAGAAATATTCCGCTCCGCTCGTGCTATAATTTTCGAGATTATTAATCGCTTTTTCACCTATGTTGGTTACAATATTTTTTCGTTGATCGTGCATTTGATTAACTAGGAAAAACTATCATTTTTACAAGATTTTTCGTAATGTCACCATTAAAAAATACGAACCCGATCGATCATAACCGACGCCGAATTAAACGAACAGGGTTGTCTATTATCAGAGAGTTCTATAGTCATTTAATGATGACTTGATGTGTACATAACCTCACATTTATAAAATAAATACAAAATGTATTGGTGTACCGATTATTTGAAGTGTATTTAAAATTAGATGTATTCATTTAATTTATAATTTTAATTAGGTTAAAACAAAATAAATTAATTATATATTCACAATTGTCGTATACTTCGTAGAAAATTTCGTTAGAAACGTCATCAACAGAGGGCACCTCCAAAATCATTTTTTAAACAAAAATCATGCATTAATAGAGGTCATTAATTAATGATTTTGTATACATTAAAAATATTCTTTAATAAACGATTAACGAAAAAATAAATTAATTATAAATTATATTAAAAGCAGTACTAATTATTAGTAGTCATAACTTAATATGAATAGAAAATATAAATTAAATAATAGTATATTATACTATAATGGGGGTAAATAGTGTATTAATAGTCCTCGACTATTTAACCCCCGAGTTGTATACAACATTTTTTCACTCCGAATCTATATTAAAAAATAATCCAATTATTTATTTTGACTTTTTATAATAAATTACAGTATGTCAGTTTGACATTTGAAGTATTATTTATTTTTTGTCGGGTCAAATTAAAATTATTATTTTTGTTCGAAATTTGTAATTGATTCATAAAAAAGAAAAGATTTTTGGTTTATTATACTACTTTTATAATTTTTTTTATAAAATTTACCAAATAATATGTCATATTTACAATAAAATGAAGTAGGGAAATAATATTAGGGAAATAATATTTATTATTTCCCGTCGTCATTGGCAACCAAGTAAATACCGTAAAATCTAGATCAAGGGTGGATATCTCGCAATAAAAAGTTTTGCCCCTATGTTTCACGGGAAATCTACGCGATGGCGCTGTTTGATTACTTTTTTAGGCAACTTTATTTACAATCCAGAGGAAATATCCCATTTATTTTGAAATGTTACTTTACATTTCATTAGTTTAAAAATATTTATAGTAATCTATGAAAGCAAATGTCACCGTCATATTTCTGTTTGTGCATAGATCATAGATAACATAATACGTATAGAATGCTAACTCAATAGTACCTTTTGATAACGTAAAAGCGCCCTCTGGTTTTTTGGGACCAAGTATTTTTAGATACGCGGGAATTTTGAATCTGCAATTTTTATATTTGTATTTTGTAGTTTTATTAGTTTATAAACATGTATCTTTAATTTAAAAGGGTTATTTTTTAATTTTCATACAAATTTATTACTTATTAACTATAATTAAAGATACATATTTACACAAACCACCCTATTTGTAGAATATAACATAATCAACAAAATTTTATATTTAGACATTTTATTTAAAAATTAGAATTATATAGAGTTACATACAAACTGTAATTCAGTAAAACAGGTTTAAAGAAGATTTTAGATGTTATAAAAGTAGAAGTATGATTTACTAAAAAATAAATTAGAAAATATAAATTTTAAACTTTTACGTCTTTTGAAAATCCAAATCCATTCTACTACTTGATACTAAAATTAATCATTGCTTGCTTTACAAAAATATTATTGGGAAAGATGTATAAGTGATCATAATATTATACATTTAAATTTATAACAAGTTAAAAAAAGGATGTTAAAGTATTTAGTATTTAAAAAAATTAATTATAATCAAACTGAGAAATAATTATCTGAACAAATTTATAATCATAATCCAAGTAATTTTGAACAACTGGATAATATTATTAATAATGTAATCATAAAAAATACAACAGAAATTAAACGTAAGGTTAGAATTGATAACAAGTGGATGACTTTAGATATTATAACTAAAATTAAAGATAGAAATCAGAGTTTAAAAAAGTTAAAGTATAAGCATTGTACAAATTTGCAAAAAAAATATGATGAAATATGTAAACTTATAAAAAGTAGGATTAGAAAGGAAAAAAAGAATATAATATTAAAATGATTGAAAATGCTAATGGTACTCCCAGAAAATTGGGGCTACATTTAAATGAAATTATAAATAATAAAATGTCATGTAATAATCCAAGTCTTCAAATAATAATCAGCTGTAATGATTCAAATCATTAGAAAGCTATTTAATAATACAGAATTAATAAAAAAAAACAATTTTTCTGGAAGAAACAACTAAAAATGAAATTTTTGATATTTTGATATTATAAATAATTTAAAAAACAAATCATCTACTAGACCTTTTAATATTAAATCAAAAACAATAAAAATTGTTAAAAATTTATTATTAAAAATAATTACAAAATTTATTAATAAATACATTTTAGAAGGAACTGGCGAGAAGTTAGCCATAAAAATTTTCAGCCACAGTTTTTTACATGTATTTCTCCATAAGAAGAAAAAGCATTATAACTTCTATATTTTACATTTTATAACAAAACTAATTATACCACTGGAAATCTCAAAGAATTATCTAGATTTCAGTACTACTGTCAATGCTTGCCTCATAATAATAAATCCGCAATTTGCATTTAATCAGATGAATACCTTAAAATATCAATAACACTTAAATAGGTGTAACTTCAATTAAAATAAACTGACAACTAAAATAAAATAATCAGTAGAATCTGCATTAGATTCCATGTATAAAACAATGTCAGCCACTTATTATTAACTTATTAAGTAACCAAAAACAGTAATTTCTGAGTAATTTTTTTTAATGTCTACCAAAAACCGGCCATAAAAAAGTTATTTGATAGAAAATTTTATAAGCTTTCCAACGGTATATCAGTCAATGCTAGCCTCATCACGATAATTAAATATTTAAACTTTTAATTAAATTCGGCGCGAAAATTAAATAATGCATTATGCGCTCTAACTTTTGAGAGAATGATAGCAGAAAAAACTAAAACCACTTTTGGAATCTATATTAGAAAATGAAAACAATGATGTATAAGACAATGCTAGCAACTAAGTATTGACTTTTTAATTAACCAAAAACACTAATTTTTGAGTAATTTTTGGGTCTAATGGCTACCAAAAACCGGCCATAAAAAAGTTATTGGTTCCATTTGATAAAAAATTTAATAAGCTTTCCAACGGTATATTACACAATGCCCATCACAATAATTGTTTATTTGAAGTTTTAATTAAATTCATTGCAAAAACTAATTATCGCATCATTAGACAGAATCATAGCAGGAAAAAACTAAAACCACTTTTTGAATCTGTATTCGACTTTGAAAGCATTTATGTGTAACAAAATTGTAGCTACTAATTATTTAGCCATAAGACCCAAAAATTAACTAACACAATTTTTTTCTCAATGCCAATCGATAGAGAATGTCAAATTATGTAAAACTGCGAAATTACAATCGAAAAAGTTAAGCGATTACAAAAATATGGAAGGAAAACGAAGATGCGAAATTTCAGATTTTTCATGATATTTCAGGACTAGAGCAAGATATCTCGGATTTCTAAATAGATTCTAAAGGAGTTTGAAAAGGGGCAACTTTTTTCTAATTTAAGCAACTTTGTAACTCTTTAGGTTCACAAGATCCCAATGGTATGCACCGTAAGAGTGACCACCCTGTATACATATTTATTATTATACATTTATTTTTTCTCTTTTCAATTTTGCTTTTAGTTTTAAGTAAGTTTTAAGTGAGTTGTAAGTATTTTGGATGAAGTGTTTCAAATAAACCCAAAAAATAAAGTATTTTATTTTTCAAATACTTAAAAAAAGTATTTTGACCACCTCTGCTGGATTGTTAAAGTAAGGCCAAACTAATAGGTAATGGTGGCAAGCCATTAGAAGTACGCACTCCTAAATTTTATTAATTCAGAGAAAATAAATAAAAAGTAAAAATAAAAATAAACTTCAACACCCTGCTTCTCAGTAACAGTTGAGCTTTGGACAAATGTTTATATGGACTTTTTGCTTATATTTACTTTTATTAAGCACACAGAGCGAATTAAAATAAAATTAACAAATTAAAAACGAAGCATTTTAGAGAAAATTTTTATTCTCTGTTTTCGGTTTAAAATTGGTCAAATAGTCTTCTAGGAAGTCTCTGGTATTTATTTTTTTAAAAAAGCCACTCCTATTTAATGCAAAATTGGCATACAACTTCGTACATGTTTTTAAATAACTTCTAAACTGTAGCAGAGGTGAAAGTCTGTACAGCTATACGATAGTTTTCGTACAACGAAAAAACCGTTTGTTGACTAAGTTGCTTGGTAACAGATTTTCTATATCTCTTCCTTATGCACGTTTTGTATTCATTGAAAAAAGATAAAATCCGTCTCCATAACAACATATTCAATAATACGATATTTTCGTTGTACGAAAATAATCGTATAGCTTACAGACAGAAAAAAAAACAAAAATTTTCAGAAAAAAGCAAGGAATTAGAATATCTTATTTAAAATGTTAAGTGGGGTAGCACAAAAAAGTAATGGCATAAAAAATGGGGTCTATTGGGAATTTCGACTACGGATAGATTGCGCTATTTTGACGTAAATTTGAAAAAAAACATGGAGGAAAAAGTACTAAAAGATTTTTGCGCCGATTTAATCTTTAATGGTTTTAGTAACTGCGCCTGTGTTTAGATCAAGTTTTTTGTGTTTAAAAATTGTGTTTATCTTTTATTGACCAGTGTGTGTTATTTCTTACTTGCATAATTGCTTAAGGGGTTAGGCCACTCTAGGATTATAAAAAAAGAAATTTTAAAACAGGCACGGATCAACTTAAAATCGGTTAGAAAAGAAGCACAGAAGCAGGATATTAATGTGGAAGGCCAATTGTATGGTAGAGGCATCGGAAATTGAAGGTAGGTACATAAAAAAAGCTTTGAAAGCATTTTTTTCGAAACCAATTTCTCAAATTGGCCGGACTCGTAACTCATACAATTCTTGACCTACTGATTTTAAAATTTAACTGTTTATTCAAAATTACTTTCTCTATAGAAGTACGTAGGATTTTTTTTAATATATTGATTTTTACAAAAACGGCGCCCTTCTGAAGTAAAAAAGAAAAAAATGCCATGAAAAATCGCTTTAAAATTACCTATAACAAAAGATCTATTCAATATAATAAAAAAAATCCTACGTACTTCTATAGAGAATGTAATTTTGAATATACAGTTAAATTTTGAAGTCAATAGGTAAAGAATTGTATGAGTTAGGAGCCCGGCCGATTTGAGAAATGTTGTTTGGAAAAAAACGCTTTCAAAGTTTTTTTATGTACCTACCTTCAATCTGCGATGCCTGCACCATACAATTGGCCTTCCACATTAATAACCTGCTCCTGTACTTCTTTTCTAACCGATTTTAAGTTGATCCCTGACTGTTTTAAAATTTCAATATTTTTAAAACCCTAGAGTGGCCTAACCCCTTAAGTACATTGTTTTGGGGTAAGTAATAAATTACAGCCTGTAAAAAATATTATTATTTTAATATAGTAATAATAAACCCAAGGAAACTGATTTATAACTGCACGGAAATAAATTTTACAAAAACAGGTTCTGTCAAGGTAGACCTTTTCTAGCTTCAGAAAATAACTCCCAGAGGGCGTATCCCAAGTCGAAATTCCCAATACCCCCAAAATACATCCCCCTGTATTTTATTTCGATACTTGATATTTTTATTTTGTTACGACTATATTAAGTAGAGTGTATTTCAAATTTGATCAAATTATCTTAAAAAATAAAGAAGATATACTCAAAAAATGAAAAAAAATATAGAAAGTTTGAGTAACTAAAAAATAGAGCACTTTTGAGAAAATTTTTATTCTTTACTTTTGTCTTAGAATTGGTCAAGGAATCGCCTGTAGAATCTCTTCGCATATATTTAGAGACACAATGTATACAGGGTGAGTTTAAAATAACGCATAAAAATCATAACTACCTAATTTTTTGGAATTTTCAAAAACGGTAAAAGACGTTTCGCTTCGTTTTTAAAAAACTGTGTTTTGAACTCAACAAAATACTTATTTCGGTTGACATAACGTCAACATGACGTCATCAATTTTTTTTAAAATGAATTGATATGGTTTTTATATCATAAAACAATACCTTATTAAGAGTGTTTTACAGCGGTACTAAAAAGTTTATACAAGTGCCATCTAGATGTCATTAAAAAAAATATTAAATTTCACCTTAAAGGGTAGTTTAAAGTTTAAAGTAACGCATAAAATTCATAACTACCTTATTTTTTAGAATTTAAAAAAATATCAAAAGTCGTGTCGTATTCTTTTTGAAAACCTTTATTTTGAACTAAACAAAAAAAAATTTCTCGGTTGACATGTTGTCACTGACACAATTTTTTTTAAAATGGTTTGATATGGTTTTTATACCATAAAACAATACCTTATTAAGACTGTTTTACAATGGTACAAAAAGTATATACTAGCGCCGTCTAAATGTAATTAAAAAAAATATTAAATTTTCCCGTAAACGATAGTTTTAGTAGGAGAGCCGACCGCACTAAAATCTCCCTCATATAACATAGGTAGGTTTTTTATTGAATCGGTAGTTTTTTATGTACTCAAGAGTGTGCCATCTTTTTTATGTGCTGAAAGTTAACCGAAGTATTAACAAATCATTGTTTATTGGTTACATAGCATAAGCATCACAAACGAAGTATATTAATTGTAACAGAAATAAAACTATTGTAATGAAACATTAGTGGTAATAAAATACTTAGATAACCTTATTTATATAGGGTGTCTCACTTTTTTTCCAGCAAAATTTTTTTTAGATGGTAAATGTCATTCTGAACAAAGTTTTCCTATGAACTATTATGTTTTTTCGACTCTTTAAAAAGTAACAGCAATTTTAAAATTTCAAAAATTTGATTTTTGTAGGACACCCTCTATAAATTTCATTTAATTTTAATTTTTTTTATTTAAATCAAGTATGGTTTGGATTTTGTATATCTTAAAGCCAATAAGGTGTTAAATTTTAACGAGGGAAATTTAACCTCGTCATTCGCATATTTTATATAAAGCCAATAATATTCAAAAAACCAATTTGGCAAAGAAAAAATCCAAATAATAATAACCAAATAGACATATTTAAGTAATTTATTAATTTTTCGTGTTTTTGAAAATAAAAATCGTAGAATTAGCTCTCTAATTTTACAAGAAATGTCAAATGTTGAAAATGATGACCTCCATTTTCGAACCGGATGCAGATGCTGAAACAAAACAAAGATTTACGCAAAGTAGTCTTGATAAATACTGATGTACATTGTATATGAAACAGAAAGCACAATAACTAAACACAAAATCTGATCTAAAGACACAACGGTAAAAATTCGACCCCTACACCGCTGCTTTTGTGTTACATTGTTATAATTTTGACATAAATTTTTGTTACTATGAACTTAAAGCGAACGAATTCCCCAGGTTTTTAGGTGGGAAATTTGAATAAACCACAATCATTTCAGCTCAAAATTTTTGCGGCAAAATTAACGCATAATTTTTCTATATTTCAATTATTTTCTTGGAATATACGTTAATTTTGCCACGAGATTCAGTAAAAGTATATCTACTTATTTTATCATATTATTTTATTATATCGTTATTTTATTACATTGTATTACGGGTTGTCGTAATATGATTCACATAATGTGATTTTTTTGACCCACTTAAATTCATTGCATTTTTTAGATTTCATCACCTCATGTTTTCGAATGTTAATTTTTACGAGTTTTTTCGGTGTTTACTTATTATATCTAACTTGAATAATAACATGACTAAAAACTAATAATAATATTTATAGTTTTGTAATCAAGATTTACCTTATGCAAGGTGTAATAAATGTTCTTAGGCTACATAAATTAAAAACTTTTAACTTTTTTCACCACCTATATAAGCTACCAATTTCTCAAGAAATGCAGATTATTCTGGAATAGTCACATCTCGCGAAATTTAATCGTAAGGAAAATTTACACCCAGAAAATAAATCTCAAGAAAACTCACCACTACGAAAATTAATTGCATTGTCATTGTCTGTGAAAAATTTATCATAGTTTTTAAGTATTCTTGTAATAAAACTATACTGAATTGCAAATGTGTATTTAAATAAAATTAAAATATTTTACAGACACTATAAATAAATTTTAGTTTATAGAGCAACACATTATGTGTTTGGAGTACGTAAGATTAAAAACCCTAATAATTTGTAATCGTTATATTTTTAAAACATTCTATTTTTAGAAATATAATTTTTAATATGGGTATATAATGCACTGAACTAGTTAATATAAAATAAAATTAAACTTTTTTTAGATAAAAAATATTATAATGAAGACACGAAAGAAATATGCATTCCCGAGAAAGAAGTCCAATTTTTGGAAGATGGATTGGGATGCCTTTTATATGAAAGATTAAAATTATATAAAAATAAAATTATCCAGGTTAGTAATTTTTACATCTACCCCGAAGCCAAAAAATTCCCTGAATTGATAAAGGTTAGTTCTTTTTTATATTTGATTAGAGTAGTGGTGTATATAAACATACTATGATCAGTCAAGCCGTTATTAGGCCAAGTGTTATAGATGCACTATCAAAAATGTCGTGAATACCGAAGTACTAAAATGGGTTTCGCTCTTAATTTGTAGTTCCTACTAGATATAGGCATTGTATATGTACATTATACAGTGCGGACATAAAGTAAATCATCCCCCCCCCCCCCTGCTAACTTTTGAAGGTTATGTTTTTGATTCCGAAAATTTGTCTACTGAGGAATCTAATTGCGAACTTTCTAATAAAGGTATTTTTGATTTTGTGGAACTTCTGGTTATACACAAAGTGGATGGCAACTTTCTTATTTTAAATGGAACACCCAGTATATTTTTGCATTTTCTTGTTCTCCATAAAAATACCATTAAATTGACCTAGCATAGTGTGGTCTACGATTAATACTTTCGGAATTACCCTCATTTGAAAATCGCATTTTTCTATTTTGGTGCGTTACTAGTCGCTAGTAACACACTGCTATCGGTGCGTTACTGAGTAGTAAATTTTATTTTTCGAAGTTGGTAGCACTGAAGTTTATTAATTTTAAAGTGGCAGTTGCCAAGCGATTTACAGGTTATGATGATTTGACAAACCTGACATTAGAGTTGCAAACTACCAGAAAAGTTACTAAAATTGAAAACTATAATATTTTATTTTAAATAGATAAAAAGGCGCAAAATAGAAAAAATAATATAACAAACTCGTTTCATAAGTCGGTAGTAGCACTTGTTCATTAAAATACTCGTCGCTACGCGACTCGTATTATAAAATTTAACGCCTGCTACAATATGCGACTTATGAAACTCGTTTTTTAATATACTATTTTAGGCAACTTCATTTACACCAGAAGTTTTTATGATCGCACGGTATACAGAGTGGCCCAACTAAGAGTTCCCACGAAATTTTGAAATTTTTGAAAAAAAACCCTGAAACCGGTCAATTTTTATTTTGTGGGGGACTAATTTTTATGGTAACGCAATGGGCAACCCCTCACCCATTTATGCAGGGAAACTACCCCATTAGAAATCTTAACTGGCAATAGTGGTCGAGTGATACATCATTGCAAAGCTCCTACTATTCTCTATACTCTATACTCTATATAGCTGCCATATATTTTTTTTAATTTTATGGAATATTTGAGAAGTTATAGCATTTTCACGTTAGACATGTAATACGCGTTTTTAACAGGTAACATTGGTTAAAATGGCATTTAAAGCTTGATTTTGTTAAAAGTTTTAATAAAAATAAATACAACCATACATTGGTCCCGCGCTAAATAACAATTGATCAGTTTCAGGCAATTTTTCAAAAATTACTTGTTTTCAAAATAATTTGGGTGGGAACTAAAAGTATTTTTTTATTTGAAAAAGTTCAACTGAGACCCAATACCCATCTGAACCCAAAATCAAAAAACAAAATCTAAAATCTATTTTGTTTGTCTATTTCTTTCGATTTGTAAAGATTGAATCTAAAAAGTATTAATGGCTAATTAAAGTATATCAAACTTATTAATATTTGAAATACTAAATCCAAAATACTACCACACTCAGATAATATCACATAAAATATTAAGTAATGTAAGTATTTGCGGAAAATAAATAAGAACTGGGCAATATCAAAATTACTTATTCTTATTTACCTTCTGATTTTTGTTATTATGTAAGTAGTAAGTATTACAACTCTAATCCAAATCACATAGAATATAATCACATATACAGGGTGTCCCATAATATGTGGGACCCACTTCTAGGGTGGGTAGGTGGGTAGATGTCAAGAGAATAAGAAAAGTTCATATAAACTTATGTCCAATTTCCTCTCATAAGGGAGCTACAGCTCTTTAAAGGTGCTGATAATAAGTAGGTTTTTTTTCTGTTTATTTCAAAAGAAATTGAAGTACAAATTAACATTTGATATTTGGTATGAATCATAATACAGTTAGGGTAAGTTTTCGTGATTTTTTTCAATTTCTTAAACAGTTTTGGGTAATATAATAAAATATTCCAAGGCTAATAACATGAATTTTTTAAATTTAAATTGTGTTCACCATCAATAAAATAATAAAATGCATTTTCTTCGAAAACAGCGCATTCTACCGACTTTAAATAAGAGTACCTTTTTTGTTAAGAATTAAATGGGAAACGTGAATTTAAAGAAAAAATGTTGTACAAGTTATCCGCTAAAAGTTATGACCATTTTTAACCTCAACTCTCCCCGAATGTACCCTTTCAAAGCAAGTCAAAAATTTGAAAAAATTTACAAAAATGTATTCTAGATGTATTATAATTCACACCAAATTTCATATCTCTACTCTAATTTGTTTTGAAATAAACGAGCGAAAACCTACTTTTTAATTTTTAACAACACCTTTAAAGAGCTGTGTTTCCTTATGAGGCGAAATTGAACATAAGTTTATATGAACTTTTCTTATTCTTTTGACATCTGACATCTACTACCCACCCTAGAAGTGGGTCCCACATATTATGGGACATCCTGTATATACGCAAAACGCACAAGACCCACGAAAAATAGCTAACCTGTGGCGACCTATTGAAGATTAAATTAGAATTTATAATGTTGCAGCGCAAGTGGTATTTTTCAGTGAACACCTGCATAAAAATAACAAGAATCATAAAAACGGATGCATAGTGAAAAAATGTCGACATCGGCGCGATTGGGTCGATCCTGAAGTGGGATTTTGTTTCTCTGGTGATAAATATCGCTAGCGATACGTATCGCCAGTCATTTATCACCTCGTTCGATAAATCGGTATTTTGTTTCCCGACATATCGCCTTGCGAAGCGGAGAGAATCGAGATATCGCCAAGCGACGTTGCCGATGATATTTTGTCTATACTCTATACATTTTCGAATACGGGCGAACTTCACGTCGTTTAAATGTAAATACAAGAAATCAAAATAACGAAAAACATAACCTCAAAAATGTTTTACAAAATACATAATGCGAACGCAACGCAAGTTTGTGAATTGTAATTTATTATTTATAGTGCAATCTAAGTTTTTACCTATAGTGAATGAAGTCGAAAAAGAGATACGTTATTTCCAGAGGAAAAAGTACTTTTTATAAAGTTAAATTGATTTCTTCAACCTTCGAGTTGCCATATTATCGGCAAACTACTAAATTTCTAATAAAAATTGTATCGTACCATTAAACCAGTCTGTTTTACTAAATAATGCACGAATTAACACATTAAACAGTTAATAAAGAAGTGACTACTGGTAAAAATAAATCTTAAAGTTTGCGGTTTACTCTGATTTACTCGAACTGGCAACAAAAACATTTCTTCTTCTTAATGCCAATTCCTGTAGTCTCTAGGAAAAATATCTGTTGACCAGCATCACTTTTGTAAGGTCTAAAAGAAAGCCAAAAGTAAAACAAAGTACACCACTAAATTAAAGGAAAAGCTTAAGAAGTTTCTAGAAGGTGGAGGTTTGAGCATTAGAATTGATAAAATGGATTTACAAAGTGGTAGAGATATTTTAGATTTAAACAATTATTTCGTATCAACAAGAGGTTGAGGCAAACATTCACAAAATTCCAAAATAAACAAAGATTTTCACAGCGATGATGTTTTTTGGTCAGGGTAGTTAAAAGAGATGGCATTGAACTGTCGCAGCTCAGCTATCGCTGGCTATCAATGAAGTAGCAGGACTTATTGTGACCAACATGTCCCCATGATGTGAGACATTATGGTCCAATAAAAGAAAGGGGTGAGAGTGCTGAATAGTGCATTCCCTAATAAAACGCGTTTCCGAAAGATGGCGCCACCATGCACCTTCGGCACCTACAAAACTTTATTCAAATTTATATTTATTAGCCAAAAATAACGATATTTTTCTATCACAAACCTAACTAAATGGCAAAATATATTATAAAAATCTTTGTCGTTTCAAAAAAAAGTAGCGTAACATGGATAAAAACTAAAGTAACATAAAAATAAAATTAAACTATCCCTAAACTATCTGCCCTGTATTACCAGAATAAATAATTTAAAAACCTTTACCTAATTAAGAAGTATCAACCTGTACTTAACGAAGCTAACCAAACCTCCCCATATCACCAGACTAAATAACTTAAAAACCTTAACCGTATCAAGAAGTATCAACCTAAACCTAACGAAGCTAACTAAACCTCCCCGTATCACCAGAATAAATAATTTAAAAACCTTTACCGTAAAAAGAAGTATCAAACTATACCTAAACTAACCAAACCCTTTATCACCATAATGAATAATACTATAATTTCATTTTCAAAAGGGTAAAAATAAATAAGATGGGCTTATCAATACGGCTAAAACGGTTAAGTTTTTTAAATATCGCAAAGGCTCCGTGTTACAAGACGTTTGTGGGGATGCGCTATTCAGCATTTGGACCAAGAAAGATACCAAGAAATTGATAAAATCAAATCATTTTATTTACAGTTTCTTTTTTAGGTTTGTACAAAATTAAAACTTTCCTTGAATTATTAGTAGGAGAACCGACTGCACTATAGTCTCCCTAACATAAGACAGAGATGTTTCTTGTTTTTTTATATTCAGAAATGTGCCATCATTTGTTTCTGCTGAAACTTGACCGAAATATTAAAAAATTCCTCCACCTCTTTTGAAACCCTAAATTCACTATACAACTTAACATAGCTGAAACTTTTGCCCGGGGTAGCACATATTTCTATGAATTTGCTTAAAATTCTTAACTGACTGGTACAACTTTCAATTTTATTTTCTATAACGGAGTCGATGTTTAAAAAGATGATGGCACATTCTCGAATACTTAAAACAACTACCGATTTAACTAAAAACATCTGTATGTTATGTTGGGAAAACTTTACTTGAGTCGACTCATGGACTTTATATCAGGTGCATTGATTTTACTCATGTGCCATTATAGCAATATGTAATCCAGGTAAAAATCTTGAGCATATAATTACATCAAAAGGAAAAAATACCACTCCAAGCTCATCCAGATTGTTGCATCTATGGTTAGGGTCTAAAAATTAATATACATTATTATTTATATAATAGTTATTTATGCACCTAGGTAGTAAAGTGACTGATTTTAATCCCGACGATGTTTTGTTTCCCGAGGCAAAGCCGAGGGAAACAATCAGAGGAGGGATTAAATTCACTTTACTACCTCGGTGCATATAGAATTTTTTGCACTTTTTTAATAGGTAAAAGTTTCCACAATAATTTAATTATATGGCTATCGCTGTGACTAATATCGGTTGTCATCGGACGGCGACGGATATTTTTATTCGCCCGTCATAATGATTTATACAGCAATTTTCATAAAATATAGATAATTGTAGATTAATATTATAATTATTGTAATTGATTTTATAAATTTAAAACAATAATAATTAACTTCACAATAAATAAAGTAGGTAAGTTTTGATGCAGGAATAAAGTTTACCAAGTTTAAAAGATTTTGCCACATTTACAGATCTAACTAATTGATTGAATCGATTCTGTGTACACTTAAATAACTATTTTGCACTTTCTATATATAATGAGCTAGTTTAGTCCTTATTGATAGAGACTAAAACGTCACATTTCCTGTCTCTTGTCAAATTTTACTTTACTCCCTGTCTTGTCATTACTTTACTCCCTCCCACGTCATTTGTCATCACTTTACTCCCGCTCACGTAACTTGTCATTAAAAATTAAAATTAGTCATAACCTTGTAATTTGTCTGAATTTGCCGCGAAATCACAATCGTTGCAAACTTCAGTCTAGTCTAAACACCACCAATATATTGAGTGAATTCTAACCTCTAATAAATTTATTTGGTTTGGTTTGGAAGGGAACTTGATTTTTATTCTGGGGTCGGGGATTGTATTATGTACGGTTTATTATTTTATAGATTGATACTAAATTTACTTTATAGCTCTTTATTTTAACTAAAAATATGAAAAGGTATTGTTTTTAATGCGCATGATTTACAAAAATTAAATTTGCTCCAAGTCTGAGGTATAACTTATAAGTAAACCTTATAAACAGACTCGACAAATCTCGGAATTTACGTATAGTTCTAAAAATTCTAATTACCTACCTGATTTTCTATTATTCTTTACACTAATCTAATATAAAATTCTCCGAAATTTTTAAAATTAGCCGCCCATCGGCTAAAATTTATGAAAGACTCTAATATTTATGTAAAAAAAATTCGTTATACGGAAACTTTAATTCGTTATAAGGAGTAAAAAATACATTAAAAACGCCTTCAAGGTGAAGATTCTCAAAAAAAATTCGTTATATAGAGAAATTCGTTATATGGAAGTTCGTTATAGGGAAGTTCAACTGTATATGTAAATAAATTATAGAATTTTATAAATTTTGCACCATCTTGCATTTGTTTTACATTATTTAAACGAAATAGGCCTAATAGAAACTAATCGCCATATATTTTGGGCGGGTAAAGTTATTACAGATTAGTCTAACGATCGTTTTTTGACGTTTGGTTTGGTCACTTTGTTGTCGCGCCCAAAGAATAGGTAACATAAATTATAGACACAAATTTGTGAACACTCAGGCAAGCAACGATTGGTCTTCATTTTTATGTAATAAGTAGGTGGTTTTAAGGCATCTTAGGTGTTCGTTGAAAAATACATATACCTACAGCAGTGAAAAAGGCTCTTCTTGAATTTGAAAACTTCGTTTTTTGAATTTTTTGTTTGTATGGTGTAAATTTGCTACATGGTTAGAGAGTCAGTCTGTCAGTCAGTGATAAACAATGTATACCTACTTTGACAAAAACGCCACATTTATTTAAGAAAACATTGAATAATGAATGTAACCGTAACGTTATTTTTAGGTAGATAGTAGCAATGGCGAAAAAGATTATGGATCAGCTCTACTTCAACGTAGCATACGAACTGCTTTGGAAATGAAAAGAAGAGGAGTGAAGGAAAACGATATTATCAGTGTTTGTTCACATAACCATATTAATTCCATCGTTCCAGTTATAGCTGCAGCATTCATAGGAGCAGTTACTGCTAATTTAGATCCTTCATTTTCAACAGACGACTTAACTCACCTTTTAAATATAGTACACCCAAAGATAATTTTTGCGTCCTCCGAAGCTTATGAAAAAATTAATTTAATAAAATCTAACTTACAATGCAATCCAGAGATTTTTGTTTTTAGTAGCAAAAGTGAATCAAAAAGTTTTGAAGCATTTTTGAAAAAATCTGAAAACGAGGATACATTCTTGCCAACTAAAAGGAGTTTAGATGAGTTAGCAGCTATATTTTTTAGTAGTGGAACAACAGGTTTGTCTAAAGGAATTTGCCATAATGCACGTACTATAATTTATCGTTGCAGTTATTTGTAAGTTTGGATATTTTTATTTCTTATTTCCGAGTAGTTACTTATGTTTGTTTTAGTCAATATGAAACAATACTAATTTACGTATCTTTGTATTGGGCTTGTACATATAGTTGCTCTATGTGGACTATACTTAATGGAAAGACAAACATTTTGTGTTCCTATTTCGATCCTGCTACGGCATGGGATACTTTTGCTAAATTTCAGGTATATCTACTTTATTATATTGGAAAAAGTAAAGTAAAATAATTTATTTTAGGTTGAGGTTTTTTTTACTATCCCATTTGAAGTTTCACTTTTACTTCAACATAAACCACAACCAAATACTAAATTAAACCTTAAAGAAGTTTCAATTACTGGAAGTATTGCTTGCAAAGAACACTTGATAGAATTAAAAGAATTGTTACCAAATACTAATGTTTTTAGTGCTTTTGGGCAAACTGAAACTTTCGATAGTTTTGATTCCACCAAAACCCTGAAATTTGGAAAATTGGGATCCATTGGAATTCCTATTCCAGGAAATACTTACAAGGTAAATGTAACTTTATTTAAATCAATAAAATTAGTCTTTAATAATAATTTTATCGACAAATTGGTTATTTTTTATACTGCTTTTATACACAGCCATATTATTCTTAATTCTTAGTTTCGATTTTACTGGACCTTAAGGTCTGTTTGTGCAGATACCTAACATCAAAAATAACAAGTTAAAATGCTTGTTTTTAATTGGTGCGTTTATGCAACACACATTTTAAGTCTTATTTCTTAAATGTTAAATTTTAAATTTTAAGTAAACTGCGCATGCGGTAAAATAGTCGCGAGAAATACTCGACTAATATAAACAGTAGGTTAAGCAAAAATACGCCCTTTTTACTCACCCTACTATTTATATGAGTGAGTGAGTAAAATGGGCGTATTTTTGCTTAACCTACTGTTTATATTAGTCGAGTATATCTCGGTTTTTGAACTCGCCCTTCTGCTCGCCCACTTCGCCCCTTCGCTCGTTCACTCGACCAATGTAAACCAGGCCTTAAGATTAAAACGAAAAAACAGCGACTTTCAGCTGCATATATTTTACCGCATTTACTTAAAATTAAACATTTAAGAAATAAGACTTAAAATGTGTGTTGCATAAACGCACCAATTAAAAACAAGCATTTTAACTTCTTATTTTTTATGTTAGGTATCTGCACAAACAGACCTTAAGGTCCAGTAAAATCAAAACTAAAAATAACATGGCTGGGTATAAAAACAGTATAAATAATAACCAATTTGTCGATAGAAGTACATCTCGGTTTTTGAACTCGCCCTCCTACTCGCCTGTTTACTCGACCAATGTAAACCAGCCTTTAAGCCTGGTTTACATTGGTCGAGTAAACGGGCGAGTAAGTGGGCGAGTAGGAAGGCGAGTTCGAAAACCGAGATATATTCGACTAATCTAAGCAGTACGGTAAGTAAAAAGGGCGTTTTTTTACTAAATCTACTATTTATTTTGGTCGAGTATATTTCGGTTTTTGAACTCGCCCTCCTACTCGCCCGCTTACTCGCCCGTTTACTCGACCAATGTAAACTAGGCCTAAATAAATAAAAAATAAATAGCAGGTGGAGTAAAAAAACGCCCTTTTTACTCACCCTACTGTTTATATTAGTCGAATGTATCTCGGTTTTTGAACTCGCCCTCCTAAATAAATAATAACAACATTATACAAAGTTTTACATAATAATTGAAAACTATTGTACATTTTATTTATGTTTATGAGTTTTTTTGTTGCTGCGTTTAAATTGGACAACTTTTGTTCAAAAACAACGTTTCGTACCCCACGAATAACTAATTAAAGAAATTTTTCTTTGGCATGGTTATGGTACCAATTGATTCATATTTTATGGCATAACAAATACGGACAAGCGTGACATCGGGCTTTGATTGGTTTTAATTTTACTGTAAAGTAGGAGTACTTTAAGGCGAGCTTTAAGGACTGTAAAAAATACACTTACTGTTAATACTTTTTAATTCTTTTCTCCGATTTTATTCATTATAAATATGTTTTAAAGCTACCAAAATGTGGTAAAAATAAATTAAGTAGTTTATGAGTTTTATTATGGGGGTGGGGCACCCTATTTAGCATACTCAAAAAATGACTCTTATGCCCGTTTTCACCAACGATTCCTAAACTTAGGCATTCCTTATATGCTAGGTATAGGCAATACCTAGCATATACAATAAGCAATCCCTATGTTTTAGGAGTAGTTGGTGAAAACGGGCATTAATGTATATACAAATAAATACTAAAAATTAAAATTTGAAGGAAAGAAGCGCGTCTTTTCAGATTTTTAGGTTGTCTTAAAAATGAGTACATAAATCTCACACTAAGAGTGGGTTGCATAAAAAAGTAGTTTTAAACTGATAAGTATGACAGATATTATATGCGACAACTGCCATACTTGTCAAATTTAGCTTGGTTTTAGTTATAACCGAACATACACTGTTTTCCACCCTATGATAAGTGCTTAATCTTAAATCTCAAATTAAGTGTTAAATTTGTCTGCTTAAATAGATCGTCACTATAGTATATTACGTAACGAGCTAGAATTTTGTGCGAGTGCGAAAATAGCCGAACGAGGCGCTGGTCGAGTGAAGATATCACACGGGCACGAAATTCAGTTTCTTGCGAGATAACTTGTGTTGACATCGAAGTCACTCCTAGATCTTTAGTTACATGTACCCAATTGTAGGTGGAGCTTTTTTATTTTACATGTACTCATCTTCAAAAAAAATTCACGAGAGCACTTTCAGAATACCTACCCAGCGCATTTAGCGAAAACTTCGACAAGTACTCAAAATTACAAAACAAACCACTTATATGAATAACATGTATGGTTTTCTTATGTGGTTCTCGGAATAAAATTATTTCTTTTTCTTTGTATTTTAATGCCTTCTAGAATTTAATGTTGATATTTAAGTTAAGTTAGTTATTTTAACTTTGTGCCAAACATTAATTTTAATTTTTATTGCAAAATTGTAAATGTTATCCATTATTCTAGATTTTAGATTTGGAAACTGGTAATGCTCTTGGATTTAATCAACCTGGGGAACTTAGAATAAAATCAGAGTATGTTACATCGGGTTATTATAAAAATAAGGATAAAAGTAATACCGGTTTTGATGAAAATGGTTTTTTCAAAACGGGCGATGTTATGTATTATGATGATGATTTTTGCTTTTATGTCGTGGATAGAATCAAGGAGATGTTTAAATACAGAGGTTTTCATGTGGTTCCAGCAAAAATGGAAAATATTATCAGAAAACATCCCGGAGTAATAGATGCAGTAGTTGTGGGTATTCCACATATAGTAGATGAAAATCGTGCATTGGCGTTTGTAATTCCTAAAGCAAATTATGAAGTGATGCCGAAAGAAATTGAGGAGTTTGCTAATAATTTATTGGATGATACACATCAAATTCGAGCTGGGCTGAAAATAGTTAAAGAATTTCCCAAATCACCTTCGGGCAAAAAATTACGTAGAAAATTAAAAGATATGTATTTAGCTAATGAATTATAAATTTAAACTTTTGTTTTATATTTTATCGTAACATATTTTAAAATCAATATATTGTTTATGTCATTTTGTTTTTTTTTCAATCAAAAAAATTGCATATAATGCTTACATTTTATGAAGCTAAAATAATTAAAATTTAATTATTGCACAGGGTGTGCTAAAATGATTGTGGTTTGATATGTAGGCAACCAAATACGCTAGTTGGTACAACTAAAAATTTAAAAAGAAAACCCCTAGTAATTCAATGGCGTCGGAAGTATTTGAATATAAATGAATACAATAATCATAACATATCAATAATTTTAAACAAATGTACAAATTTAAGTTATTTATTAGTGTTTTGTGCTATTGAAAATAAAAAAAAACGTATAAGTAGCTCTAGAATTTTACAACATATGTGTAATGTTGAAAATGATGACGTTCATTTTCGAGGCAGATGCTGACACAAAACAAAGATTTACGCAATGTAGAGTTGATTAAAACTGATGTTTATGAAGGACAAATAGCTAAATACAAAAATCTATAACTAAACCCTATGCTCTTGTATACATTATTAATTAAACATTGGAACGTTTAAAGTATGTTTTTGACAAATATTTTTTTCAACACTTGAAAATAAAATGGGTATTTTGGCTAAAAAATCACAACCTTGAGTTTGCCTTCATGTTGAATGTCACCGTAATCGATAAATTCCTTTATCAAAATAGAGGTCGCTCCACTATTATGCCACTTTAAAAAATATAGGATATTTGCAAAAAAATAATCTAAAAAACCAGAATTGTTATTAAACCAAGTTTCAATAAAAATTTAAATAGTGGATAAATATTAAATATTTTAAAAACAAAGATAAAAAAAATAAAAAATGGTGGTGTTCTAATTAAAACATCAAATAATTGTTCAAAATATTAAAAGATAAGTTACCAGGAGAAATTGGAAATGAATTTTTAATAAAATTTAAAAATCTTAAAAACTAAAGAATAAAAATTAATTAATTGGAAAGATAATATACTAATGATGAACTTAGAAACATTATAATTGCTCAAAATCAATTTTTAAATGTTGAAGATGACTTAAACATTGTTTTCTGAAAGAATTCTTCTTATACTTATACATACACATTATTTATTGAAATGCCTGGTAAAACATATTAAAAACTTATTAGTGAAAAATATGTTAACATAGAATGGAATACTCATAAAGTTTGTACGGATTATAACATAAGACAGTGTTTTAAATGTCAACAATTCGACCACAAGACGACAAGACTGAGGATTGTAAAAGTTAATTAATTTCAGATCACGAATCATCTAGCTTCTTATGTCCAAATATTTTAATAGTTATTTAACCAACGAGTTGGTTAAAAAGGGCGATTAATAATCGAGAAATTTTAAAGCACGAGCGGAACGCGAATGCGTTAATTTTCGAGATTATTAATCGATTTTTCACCTACGAGTTGGTTAGAATATTTTTTCGTTGATCGTGCATTTTATTAACTAGAAAAATAGTATATTGTTTTATTAGGAGTAAAATAAGTACTTTTTGTGACGAGCATGTAAGTTCGCGGGACGAGCTCTGCGAGTCCCGCGGATACATGCGAGCCACAAAAAGTTATTTTACTCCGAATAAAACATGCTATTTTTTCTTCAAACGCCTCAATTTATAAAATAATAATTGAAAAAAATAATTTTAAAATGTGACATTTAATTTACTACGTCATGTCATTAATGTATATTGGGTTACCTACTTCCAACAAAGTGAAATATGAAGTGAAGTTAGCTATGAAACAAACGAAAGCGCACCTGTGACTCTGATTTGAATTCAAAAAAATTATTTTTGAAATCCATAATCGAAATCATACTTCTTGTTTATTGTATTTACAGTGTTTAGTGATAGCTGGAAAAGTAAGTAATACTTAGTTTATTGGAGTATTAATTATTTATTGTAAAACAATTATTTATTGTTCCTAGTATTTATAATGTCATCCGATTCTGAAAATGATATGGAATGTACGCCACCATTTATTTTGCAAGCCGCAAATGAAGCAGCAAATAATCTGCTCCCAACAAAATCATCTAAAATTTATGAACATGCTTATGATAAATTTATTTCATGGTGCGATGATCAAAAAGTAAAAAATTACTCGGAAAATGTTTTATTGGCCTACTTTTCCGAACAGAAAAATAAAATGAAATGGAAGAGTTCAACAATGTGGTCGCAATATTCGATGATAAAATCATTACTTAATATAAAAAAGGGAGTGGATACAAATAAATACATGAAACTTCGAGCATTCCTAAAAAAACAAAATGAAGGGTATACTCCTAAAAAGTCGAGAGTATTTACAAAAGAACAGTTTGATAAATTTTTAAACGAAGCTTCTGATGAACAATATTTGGGCATCAAGGTAAGTTTACAGTACAACCATTTATAGTACATAGTTATTAATAACAATAATAAGTTTATTTAATAGCCCTTGGCTAAATTAACAAAGATCACAAAATATACAACATTCAACAAAATTAGTACATATACATATAACAAATAAATAATACATTATACAATAAATCTTTTTACATATATTTATATTGAAAACCATTTTTTATATAGATCATTTTGTTATTTGGGGTTTCTGGTGCTTGTCGATGTGACGAGTTGGTCAAAATGAGAATGGACAATATTGAAGATTTTGGATCGTTATTATTTATTAAAATACCAGATAGCAAAACTAACAAATCAAGATCTTTTACAATAGTGGGAGAAAACTTTTTAAATATATATAGAAAATATCTTTCTTTACGCCCAAACAATATGAAAGATAATCGTTTTTTTATTAAATATGTAAATGGAAAATGTTATGGACAAGTAATGGGAATACACAAAATTGGTAACGCTTCTAGGGATGTAGCATCTTATTTAAAATTGCCAAATTCTCATGAATACACGGGGCACTGTTTAAGACGAACATCAGCTACTTTTCTTATAGATGGGGGAGCCGATATTACATCTCTAAAACAACATGGAGGTTGGAAGTCCACCAGTGTCGCCGAGGGATACATCGAAGAATCTTTAACCAAGAAGAAAGATGTTGCGCGGAGAATTTTGAATCCAGAGCCGATTACAAGTAATCCCGTTCAATTAATTATAAACCAAGAATCTGTAACCGAAAAGAAAGATGTTGCTCAGAGAATTTTAAAGCCAGAGACGATTACAAGTAATTCCGTTGAGTTAATTGATAACGAAGAATTAGCCCTTCCTGAGCTAATACCACTTAATCCGATCAGGGGCGGATCTAGAAAAAAATTTTGGGGGGGGTATTTTGTATTTTTTGCCAGAAGATGCCCCCATGGCGAATGCGCCCAAGGCAAAAATTTTAATTTTTTGAAAAATTTTCAAGGTCAACGTTTTTTATAGTGAGTTGAAAATATGTACTTAATTTTAACTGTTTCTGTTAGTTTTGAAATCAAAATTAAACTAAAAAAATCACAAAAAATAAAACATTTATTCAATAAAATAAATAAAATTTAAATTCAAAACAATAAATATTCCTAATAAATATTACACAAGTATATTATTATATAAATAAAAAAATACATATTGAAAACAAAACGATGAGCTGGTAATATTTTTGATTTCTTCACATTTATAATAAAAACTCATGTTTTCTATTTTTTATGGAACTAAATTTGTTAATAACTTCATCCACATCAATTTCAACTTCCCTATGAATATGCATAATTGCTAAACTCGCCATCCTGGTCTGAGACATCGTTGACCGAAGGTATGTTTTCAAACGTCTTAGACAAGAAAAACTCCTTTCTGCAGATGCAACACTAACGGGCAAAGTACAAATAATTTGTAATATTGTTTTTATTATAGGAAAGACTTCTTTATTGCACATATTAAAAACATTTAAAGCAGAGTCAGGTACATTGTCTTTATTTTTCCAAAAATTAATCCAAACTTCTACTTCCGATGTTAGTAGTTTTTCCACAATAGAAATATTATCTTCTTCTTGAGAAAATTTAATGTAGTTGACAATACTACAAATGTCATTTTTAAGCTCAATTTCACTTGTACCTTTAATTTTGTTAGGTAATATGGTATTTAACAAATAGATGTTCAATGTTTCATTATTAAATCTACTCATAAGATCATTTAAAATATTATCACAAAGTGGAATAAAAACTGATATTTTAAAATAGTCTTCTACTGAGTCGGTTTTTAAGTTATCTCGATGAATTTGTTTTCCACTTAATCGAGGTATTTTAAGGTCCAAGTTTAAAGTTTGAGATAACTTTTGAGTTTCCTCGAAAATTGAGTGAAATGCAACATCTGCATTTTCACGTTTTTTCTGAATTGCTGAAATCGTACCCTTAACTGCAATTTCAGCTGAGGCTTTATCTAAGTTTTTATTTTGCAGGGCTTAACTTAGGGTAATTGTCATTGACAAAATTTCAGAAAGACAGAAGAGCGAAAAAACAAATGTTGATGATGTTAATGTATGCATAAAACACTGAGCTTTAGATGATGATACGCTTTCTTGCCATAAACTTATCAGTTCAAGTACCTTAAGAATATCTGGTAGCAAAGATTTAAATTTTAATACTGCCTCGTGTCTTTCTATCCATCTTGTTTCACATAAACTTTCGAGGCTTTTATTATTAATATGGGTAAAAACATTGTGTCGTTTAGCTGAAGCATTAAAAAATTCAATGACCTCCTTCATGGTTCCAACACAATTCCTAATAGATTGTACATTTGAAGACTTTGATATTGATAGGTTTAACTTATGGTTATAACATGGACAATATACAGCATTTGGTAACTTTTCTCTTAATTTTACTACAGCACCTTGTTGGTTTCCTGTCATAACGCTGCAGCCATCAGTTGATATCCCAACACAATAATTTAATTCTAAGTTATATTTTTTTAAAGTGTTTATGACGGTTTCTGCTAAAATTTGTCCTGTTATTGTAGGTTCTTTGGTATAATCGTCAAAATTAGATTGATGACAGTTTATAAAGTCAATAAACTGCTCAGAAACAATATCACCTTCAATAAACCTAATGATTAGGGACATTTGCGAATTATGACTGATGTCGGTTGTCTCATCAAACATAATACTGTAATATTTGGCATTAAAAACGTTTTTAATAATATGTTGTTGAATTTGATTCCCACATATCTCAATTATTTCATTTTGTGTAGTTTTACTTATATATGTCGCTTTTGAAGACCTATTTTTTAGGTGTTCTTCTAAAACGGAATCGCCACATTCTACACGAAACCTTAAAAGTTCCCTAAAATTGCCCTCATTTTTAACAGAATCCGTTTCCATTAACCCATCATCTCGATGACCTCTTAACGGAATATTTTGACGAGCAAGAAATATTATAGACTTAATAATGGGTATTAATCTTTTACGATTTTCAATAATTTGATTTAATTTATTTTTGTCCAGTAAATTTATAATATTTTTTGTTGAGTCAGCATATGTGATTAAAAAGTTTTCTGCTTGTAAAGTTGCTTCTTTGTGGTATTTATTATTTCCATGACAAATTAAATCACCATTTTTTCCAGTTAATTTTGAAAATTTTTGTAAAGGTTTATTTACTAATTTTTGCAATTCGGTATTTTTATACATACCACCTGTTCTAGCGAATAATTTGCAATATTTGCAAAACACTCCTTGAAGTTTTTTGGAAAATATTAACCACGTATATGTTTGAAAATGTTTTTCTGATAAATAGCAATTAACATTTTTTCCATTTTTTACATGAACAGAATGTGGTAAATTTTCTTTCGAAGAAGGTTTCCAAATATTTTTAAAAAAAATGAATTTTTGTTCTTCAGTCATATTTAATTCAAAATTTGTAATAAAATTTGCTATATCTATGTATGAACTATTGTCACTACTAATAGCCATACTAGTCGGATTAGTAATACCTGAAGTTGATGGCTCTGGTATTGGTGTTTCTTCAGTTGGAGTAGATGTACTTTGTAAGAAATTTTCATCCTCATTTTTTTTGGTTTCTTCGTCTGCATTTTCATTGCGTGGTTTTTTATATAAATTTAGGAATTTATCTAAAGTATTTAATTTTCTTTTATTGTTCATTTTTAGCTGTAGGTAACTACAAAAGAAATGTCAAGATTTAATACAAAAATATATTAAAATATAAATTGTATTACCTGCTTTTATCAAAAAGTTTATCAATTATTAATTCAATACTTGATCACGTAATAAATTTGATTTCAAGTAACTCAAAATTCACAATTTACAGTAAAAATGCGTAATGCGTAACGCGCGAAATCGAATGACGTTCTTTAAACAGGAGATCACGCTGCACGTGTTCTATTCCTCGAGACTCGGGATTTAATCGGCACGAGAGTCAGCCTATCAAGATGTTTTTTAGTTCCTAGAATAATTGTATTCATTTTGTGCTGGCTGTACTTTTTAGTACTGACCTTTTGGCCAGATGTGAACAAAGGGCTCATAAAAATTACAAGTATCACTACTTAACAAAAATATTGATAATAAATGTTATTAATTGGTTCAAATTTTCTATAATTACTTAAAATTTTCCTGATTCTTGGCTTTGGTCGTACCGAGGGGAGGGTAATTTTCTGTTCTCTTGGGGGGGGGTAATTACCCCATTACCCCCCCCTTGTATCCGCGCCTGAATCCGATTCCCAGTATAATAGGATGTAATGCGAAAAAAACTTGTATAACCGCAGCTACAAGTTCAGCGTCTTCCTCCGCATTCAATTTTCAAAATGCTACAATTACAAATTGTACATTCAATATAAGTTATGTCGATAAAAACATATAAAATTATATTAATATTGTATTTAAATTAATAGATTTGTAAGCAATAATAATAAAAAAACAATCAGCTTTATAGGTTTTTATTTTAATTCGGCATTTGTTGTAACTAAGCTTTTACTGCTTTAAGGTTGTATTTTTGTCAAATTGGTAAAGTGCTCTATTTCTTATATTTAGTCTCCATTATTTTCATTAAAAACTTGTAGGTTTCGTACACTATAAAAAATTGATACATTCATTTGCGATACCTTACACAATTGCATACATTCTGTGAGTTTTTGAGATGACTTACGATTTATTCAGGGTTGTGTTTATATTATGAAAGCAACTACACCACTGGCCGAACTCTTACACTCATTTCTCTACATTGTGCACTCATACACATACACACTCTAAAGGCATTTAGGTATTATTCATTTACAGTTGTAGAATTTTTCCATCAACGTACAAAGTACAAATTTTATTGTGGACTGCTAATAATATTATTCCACTGATAAATACCATAACCTAAAAAGTAATTAAATTGATTTCAAAGTTAACTACAAGCATTGTTACAACCAACATAATTTTTAAAAACTGAGCTGTATAAAACCAATTCAGTAAAAATTATAATTTTTTTTTATTTATTAAAGATTTATTATACATATATTATAACCGAAGAATCTCATACAGGTTATTACAACATTGTTACATTTAATTTTAATACGTTATGTCATGTTGCTACAATGTATATTGGGTTGCCAAATACGCGGAGTTAAAAATTGATTTTAACGCCTAGGAGTTAAAAAAACCGATTTACGTCGGAAATGTGCGAACATAACCCTAAAATCAATCAACAAAAAAATGACTTGTTAATGCCTACGAAGTGTCAAAAAACGCCATACTTTTATGACGTTTGAAGAAAAAAGTATTTTTTGCACTTCCAAACAATAATGAGCCATTTTACTCTCTTAATGGCAGAAGTAAAAGTAACACATTTACTACCAAGTATTCATTTAATCTCTAGGGATTAAAAGTCCCATAACGGTTCATTTAATCCCTTGGTATTAAAAATATTTCGTAGTTAGATATTACAAACACAGATGGCGCGCAAGTTTTTAAAAATAATTGTTTCTGAATTCTGAATTATATTTAATAATTTAATACGTAAGTATATTTCTAATATTACTACAATAATTTTTAGGGTTTTTTTATTTGGGAAAGGAATTTATTATAGTTTTTTGTCTTAAATTCAAAAAATTTTATTGACAAGAAATTCTAACCTCTAAATTGTCTTGTATTATTTATTAAGATATCTAATGGTTTTATCTAATGTAGTATGCTAAATGCTTATATTTATACAATTCAAAAGATTTTTGTTAGTTGTTTAAGTTTCTAGAAGATAAACGATAGAATGTTTCATCATCACTCGGAAGTTCATGCAGACTGATCCGTATCGAATCATGGTATAGGTACTTAAATTTTTAATAATATTTAATTTATCATAAATTAACCGATCAATTGATTTTAGGTTTCCGATGTGCTTCAAAATTATACAAGACTGGAGAAAATAACACAAATTTATTAATAGATATGTACATTTACAAATTACTAAATATAAATATGTACGTTTACTCTAACATTACAATCAATACAATTTGTTAGACCAAATAAAGGAGGTACAACTTGTTCAATTATTTTTTTTAATAAGGTGACAGTTTTATGTCTGGCTCAGTAGTTATTTGCATTCGAAATAACCATTGTCCCAAAATTGAAAACGTTTGTTCAAATAATTAATTGGAAGTGCAAAAAAATTAATATGCACTGCTGGAGCAAAGTGAATTTAATCCTTCGTGTGGTTGTTGCCCTCGACTACGTCTCGGGCAACAATTTCCACACTCAGGATTAAATTACTCACTTTGCTCCCTTGGTGCATAAATAACTATTTTGCACTTCCAAACAATAATGAGCCATTTTACTCTCTTAATGGCAGAAGTAAAAGTAACACATTTACTACCAAGTATTCATTTAATCTCTAGGGATTAAAAGTCCCATAACGGTTCATTTAATCCCTAGGTATTAAAAAATTTCCGTAGTTAGATATTACAAACACAGATGGCGCGCAAGTTTTTAAAAATAAATGTTTCTGAATTCTGAATTATATTTGATAATTTAATAGGTAAGTATATTTCTAATATTACAACAATAATTTTTAGGGTTTTTTTATTTGGGAAAAGAATCTATTATAGTTTTTTGTCTTAAATTCGAAAAATTTTCTTGACAAGAAATTCTAACCTCTAAATTGCCTTGTATTATTTATTAAGATATCTCATGGTTTTATCTAATGTAGTATGCTAAATGCTTATATTTATACAATTCAAAAGATTTTTGTTAATTGTTTAAGTTTCTAGAAGATAAACGATAAAATGTTTCATCATCACTCGGAAGTTCATTCAGAATGATCCGTACCGAATCATGGTATAGGTACTTAAATTTTTAATAATATTTAATTTATCATAAATTAACTGATCAATTGATTTTAGGTTTCCGATGTGCTTCAAAATTATACAAGATTGGAGAAAACAACAGAAATTTATTAATAGATATGTACATTTACAAATTAGTAAATATAAATATGTACTTTACTCTAACATTACAATCAATACAATTTGTTATACCAAATAAGGAAGGTACAACTTGTTCAATTATTTTTTTAAATAAGATGACGGTTATGTCTGGCTCAGTAGAGTTATTTGCATTCGAAATAACGATTGTCCCAAAATTGAAAACATTTTTTCAAATAATTAATTGGAAGTGCAAAAAATTTAATATGCACCGCTGGAGCAAAGTGCATTTAATCCTTCGTGTGATTGTTGCCCTCGACTATGTCTCGGGCAACAATTTCCACACTCAGGATTAAATTACTCACTTTGCTCCCTTGGTGCATAAATAACTATTTTTTAAGATCGCCTTTGAAAAAGTCGTAATTTTTGACGCGTTTCGGTCTATTCAACCCCTCAAATTTTATTTTGCCCCAACGTAATGTACATTTTCAGAAAGCTTTCAATGTCCACTTTAAGACAAAAAAGGCTTAATTCGTTATCTCTTTTCGTTATCGAGTTATGGCCGAAATAGTTGCAAAAACATGCAAAGTCTCCGTTTGGAGCCAAAATTGCGGCTTGAAATTTTTCACAAAATAATTAATATCTTCGAAACTATTCGAACCACCAGGACGACTGATAACTTAAAATTCGCACCCTCATCTCCCCCACCAAATTCCGTGAAAATTTTAATTTTCGGTTTAAAATTGCGTCGTCCAGGGCCGTCTTTGTACCAAAATTTTGCCAAAACTTTGCGAATATTTTCCAAAAGAATGTTTAACCAAATATTTTTTAAAACGCGTCTATCCATGGTGTTTACCTTTGGTAAAAATTTGAAATCGCTAACCTTTATAGTTTTCAAGAAAAACAATAAAAATCGATTTCCAAGAAAAATTTCAAGCCTTAAAAATATCTCAAAAATTTTTTTTTCGAATTCTTTCAAAATCGACATCGCAAATGAAAGATAATAGAACATGGATGAAATTTAGGGGGTCACTTGCCCTCTTCACCGGCAAAAAAAATTTTACATCACAAAAACTCAAAAAAATCATTTTTTTTTTAGGTAATGTACCTTAAAAAATAATTAAATTTTAAAAAAATTAATAAGACAATAACGATAATTTTTAGAAACTTATCTGTACGAATTATTGTTTCTTAATTTTAGTTATTAAGCGAAATATTAATTTTTAACAATACACTTTTACTCATATTTTAGAATGCCACATTTTCCATAAAAATTCATTACTTTTGAACAAAAAGTTGTAGAGCCTTGAATTTTTTTTTCTTATTTCTTTATACTGCAACCTAAAATTTTTAACTTTCAAATTTTTAATTTGAAACGCTGCACCCTTGTCATTTCACTGCTAATTTCGTAAAAAGCTTTTTTATATTTAAGAAAATGTCCAGCCATGGTATTTATATTTAGCAAGAAAATTTAAATTGGTAACTTCTATAGTTTTTGCAAAAAAAATAAACAGATTCTCGAAAAAAATTTCATGTCTTAAAAAATCTTAATCTAAACAGAAAACTTTTTTAGAAAACACGAGTTTGGTTGAAACCCTCCTCTAGAATTCAAAAATATGAGTTGTCAGAAAATGATTATTAATTATTAGCATTTATTATGTAGTTTACCAGCAGGTACAATTTTTTGATAAAAAGCTACTCTTTTTTTTATTATTTGGATTTAGAAACATTAAAATATACATATTGATAATATTTTTTATAACTTGATTTTTATTTTATATTTCTGTTATTTTTCCGTTTTCATTTATTATAAAAGGTAGAAAAAGTATATACCTTTAATTATTTTAAAAGAGTTTACTTAATTAAAAATGTAAAATACTCCATATTCCCGATTGTTTCTCTTGTCTCTTGTAGATCGTTTTTATGGAATTGTATGGAATATCCACCGCGCTACCTGCTCATTCCTTTAGTCCCTGAACATCTGTTGTCTTTCAACTGCTTTGAACGCACGTGTCTTTCAAACGTTTCAAATTCTAAATAGCCTAGTTTCACACCAATCTGAATACAGATCTAAAAACTTTTTGTACCCGGCGATAGAGGGAAAACGACCGACGCGCTGCACAGCGGCCGGTACATCGTCCGCATACGAAATTGTCCATAAGGTGGACTATCTTCCTAATACTTCAATCAACGGTAGGTACAAGGTTAGACACGGGAGAGTGTCGCTACTGGTAGTTATTTATACTGTGTTTGTGCCACAGTATAGGCAACTACCAGTAGCGACACTTCATGCAAATTACATGTTATTTGAAGGGACAATTTTTGGTGACCTTGACGATATATATATGAATACTCAAATACGCACGCGGTAAATTTAAATTTACGTCACTTTTTCTAACCTTAAAAATTTAACATACATTTGCAAAGTTTTGATTAAACTTGAAGTTTATAATGATTTTGACAAGCTTAAATTAAATAATATACATTTTTCAGCAACTCATTCATTCATTACGGTATTTAAATTCAAATGACGACGTTTTAAAATTATTTTGATCATAGAGAAATGTAACCATTTGTAATTTGCAGTTCTAAACTCATTGGTACCAGATACGCACCATAGAAATGGTACTAGAATAGACACGGGAGAGTGTCGCTACTGGTAGTTATTTATACTGTGTTTGTGCATAGATCATAGATAACATAATACGTATAGAATGCTAACTCAATAGTACCTTTTGATATCGTAAAAGCGCCCTCTGGTTTTTTGGGGCCAAGTATTTTTAGACGCGCGGGAATTTTGAATCTGCAATTTTTATATTTGTATTTTGTAGTTTAATTATTTTATAAAGATGTATCTTTAATTTGAAAGGGTTATTTTTATATTTTTAAACAAATTTATTACTTATTAACTATAATTTAAGATACATATTTACACAAACCACCCAATTTGTAGAATATAACATAATAAACAAAATTTTATATTTAAACATTTTATTTAAAAATTAGAAATTGTATAGAGTTACATACAAACTGTAAATCAGTAAAACAGATTTAAAGAAGATTTTTGATGTTATAAAAGTAGAAGTATGATTTACTCAAAAATAAATTAGAAAATATAAATTTTAAACTTTTACGTCTTTTGAAAATCCAAATCCATTCTCCTAGGATTATCTGGAAAACCATACAATGTCTCACTTAGATGTTGCAAGGACAATTGTATAAACCCAGTTTAAAAGTATTCTTGAAAATTAATAAAATATTTTAAAAATGTGAGATGTAAGCATAGGATGTAAGTAGAAAAAGTAAACATACCTAGATCTAGAATTAAAAAATTTGCTGAAAATCCAACAGAATTAGTAACAGTAACGAGACCCTTTTAAACTCAAGTATCGTTTCTCTAAAAAACATAAAACTGATGCATTTTGAAAGCTAACTATCACATAACTATCAATTCTGACAACAAAAAAAATGATTCGCCAAGTTGATTTTTTCTTTAGGTTCATAAAGCGCTATCTATACTTTTGGGGCCAAGTTTTTTTGTGTTAACAAAATTTAGCATTGAGTTTGCATACTATATAATAGTATATTATTCAACGAGCGAGTAATGATACCATTTACGACACTCGCCTGCCGGCTCGTGTCGAAATTTCGGTCTTCGTGAGTAATGGCTATTTAATCGCGAGTAGAATACTATACTTTATCTACGACGATTTTTCACTTTTTGATTTCTATCTATCATTTTGCTGGCCGTTATTTTCATTAAACACCTATGTTTACTCTAGATTTTTGTTCTATGGCGTAAAATTGACAGCCCAATTTAACCTCTAAAATCACCTGACACCTAATTATATTTTTAATGTTTCTCCAATCCATAAAGGCTCTGTATGCCATATTATACCTGTCTTTTGATTTATTTGGTAATAAATTTTGGGTTGTTGTTAGCGCAGTTTCTAGTATTTCTGGGGGTGTCCAACTTTCACTTTCTGAATCCATTTTATTATGTACTCACGCTTTTTATTATTTTTGTAATTATATTTTTTAAGAAATATGTTTTTAATTTGCAATAAATAATTACTGTTATTAATATAATGTAATTGTAAATTCACTTTGATTCACTTTCTTTAAAAAATTTATATTTCAAATTGAAATTATTTTGACAGCGGCGCACGCAAGTGAAGATGGCGCAGTCATATTCTATTCGTGTAACCTCGTTACCGGTCGGTTTATAGCCAACTTCAGCCCGTTTGTTATGATAAATGTTTTGAAAATGCTGTCTCGTGATTGGTTGCAGCTGGTGTGTTATGGAGAGACATTTGATTTAAATGGAGATATAACACACGGCTAAATTGTAACGATATTCATTAATTAATAAGAAATGGGTACGTAATTAACATATTCAATAGTCGTAGATAAATTATATTATCTATGATACGCACCTCCAAACAACATAATAATGACACATTTACACTATTGGGAGTGAAAAAATATAATTTAAGTTTATGTAATTCAAAAATAATATATATTTACATACGATGTTTGAGAAACAAATTAAATGAAGTAGAAATAATAAATTTTAACAGAAATTTGAATTCAAAATGATGAAACAAAATATTTTAATATTCAAAATTACAATACTATCTTTAATTGTAGAAATGATAAAAAGGGTGGAGGTTTAGGTATATTTATTAAAAGTGATATTAATTATAAAATTATAGAAGCCTAGTTTACTTTAGTCGAGTAAACGGGAGAGTAAGAGAGTAGGGTGAGTAAAAAATCGCCTTTTTTACTCACCCTACTGTTCATATTAGTCGAGTATATCTCGCTTTTTGAACTCGGCCTCCTACTTGCCTACTTACTCGCTCGTTTACTCGACCAATGTAAACTAGGCTTAATAATATATAATTTTTGAAGTACTAAATACTACCCCAAAATTAAAAATTATTGCAGTTTATAATCCACCGAATATTTCTAAACAAGATTTTTTTGATTACTTTGATAAAATATTAACAGAATCTAAACAAGCACTAATTATTATAAGAGATATGAACATTAATTTATTAGTTAATTCAAGCATAAGAGAAAAATATGAAGGAATTATTAATAGCGATGGTTTCAAAATTATATTACAAGAGCAAATAAATCAAAAGGTGGCTCAATAATTGACCATGTTATTTCTAATTATTATAATATTAATCATAATATCATTATTTGTTGTTATTTTGATACTAGCAGTGGTATTATAGTAATAGAATTTATATAACTCGTATGATGATAATTTTATTTATTTATTTATTACACACAATTGACAAACTGTTACAATTAACTACTTGACTGTTTTTTACAACTACTACTTGATACTAAAATTAATCATTGCTTGCTTTACAACAATATTATTGGAGAATAACATTATACATTCAAATTTATAACAAGTTAAAAAAAGGATGTTAAAGTATTTCGTATTTAAAAAAAAATAATTATAATCACACTGAGAAAAATTATCTGAACAAATTTATAATCATAATCCAAGTAATTTTGAACAACTGGATAATATTATTAATAATGTAATCATAAAAAATACAATAGAAATTAAACGTAAGGTTAGAATTGATAACAAGTGGATGACTTTAGATATTATAACTAAAATTAAAGATAGAAATCAGATTTTTTAAAAGTTAAAGTATAAGCATTGTACAAATTTGCAAAAAAAAATATGATGAAATATGTAAACTTATAAAAAGTAGGATTAGAAAGGAAAAAAAGAATATAATATTAAAATGATTGAAAATGCTAATGGTACTCCCAGAAAATTGGGGCTACATTTAAATGAAATTATAAATAATAAAATGTCATGTAATAATCCAAGTCTTCAAATAATAATCAGCTGTAATGATTCAAATCATTAGAAAGCTATTTAATAATACAGAATTCTGAAAGATTTAATAAAAAAAACAATTTTTCTGGAAGAAACAACTAAAAATGAAATTTTTGATATTTTGATATTATAAATAATTTAAAAAACAAATCATCTACTAGACCTTTTAATATTAAATCAAAAACAATAAAAATTGTTAAAAATTTATTATTAAAAATAATTACAAAATTTATTAATAAATACATTTTAGAAGGAACTGGCGAGAAGTTAGCCATAAAAATTTTCAGCCACAGTTTTTTACATGTATTTCTCCATAAGAAGAAAAAGCATTATAACTTCTATATTTTACATTTTATAACAAAACTAATTATACCACTGGAAATCTCAAAGAATTATCTAGATTTCAGTACTACTGTCAATGCTTGCCTCATAAAAATAAATCCGCAATTTGCATTTAATCAGATGAATACCTTAAAATATCAATAACACTTAAATAGGTGTAACTTCTATTAAAATAAACTGACAACTAAAATAAAATAATCAGTAGAATCTGCATTAGATTCCATGTATAAAACAATGTCAGCCACTAATTATTAACTTATTAAGTAACCAAAAACAGTAATTTCTGAGTAATTTTTTTTAATGTCTACCAAAAACCGGACATAAAAAAAGTTATTTGATAGAAAATTTTATAAGCTTTCCAACGGTATATCAGTCAATGCTAGCCTCATCACGATAATTAAATATTTAAACTTTTAATTAAATTCGCCGCGAAAATTAAATAATGCATTATGCACTCTAACTTTTGAGAGAATGATAGCAGAAAAAACTAAAACCACTTTTGGAATCTATATTAGAAAATGAAAACAATGATGTATAACACAATGCTAGCAACTAAGTATTGACTTTTTAATTAACCAAAAACGCTAATTTTTGAGTAATTTTTGGGTCTAATGGCTACCAAAAACCGGCCATAAAAAAGTTATTGGTTCCGTTTGATAAAAAATTTAATAAGCTTTCCAACGGTATATTACACAATGCCCATCACAATAATTGTTTATTTGAAGTTTTAATTAAATTCATTGCAAAAACTAATTAACGCATCTTTTGACAGAATCATAGCAGGAAAAAACTAAAACCACTTTTTGAATCTGTATTCGATTTTCAAAGCATTTATGTGTAACAAAATTGTAGCTACTAATTATTTAGCCATAAGACCCAAAAATTGACTAACAAACATTGTTCTTTTTCTTTAATTAAAAAAAATTTAAAAAAATATTAAATCAAGTTGGCATAAAATAACAAAAGAATAATTTTGTTATTTTATTTAAAAATAAACAGATGTTTATTTTATGCCAACTTGATTTTGTAAATAAAAATTTAATATTTTTTTTTTATTTTTTTTAATTAAAATAAAAGAACAATGTGTGTTACATCACTTAAATTGTATTTTTTTTTCTCTATCCAATGGTATAAAAATCAAATATCGCGCCCATAAGAAAATCAAAAGTTGGTTTAAAATAAATGAAATCTAGTTAACCTAAATTTTTTTTCTCAATGCCAATCGATAGAGAATGTCAAATTATGTAAAACTGCGAAATTACAATCGGAAAAGTTAAGCGATTACAAAAATATGGAAGGAAAACGAAGATGCGAAATTTCAGATTTTTCATGATATTTCAGGACTAGAGCAAGATATCTCGGATTTCTAAATAGATTCTAAAGGAGTTTGAAAGGGGGCAACTTTTTTCTAATTTAAGCAACTTTGTAACTCTTTAGGTTCACAAGATCCCAATGGTATGCACCGTAAGAGTGACCACCCTGTATACATATTTATTATTAATTATTATACATTTATTTTTTCTCTTTTCAATTTTGCTTTTAGTTTTAATTTTTATTAACTTTATTTACATATATTATGTAGGTATTTTTTTGTACTATAGGATTTCATTTTAATAATATAATCATCCATGGTATATGTATTCAAGTTAATAGTTTAAAGATGTATAATCAAATAAATGATACTGACGTCGTCTTATTTTTAAATACAATTATTTAAAATACAAAGCGAGTGCACTTTCGGCCCTTAGGCCATCTTCAGGCTATAATAATATAAAACATTTAAAAAATTAACAATAAAAAATATACAAATAAAAATACCTTCTAACATCATTTTGAAAAATTAAATGACTGGTGCATGCAGGTAAAAAATATTTATAAAACAAATTTTGTTTTGAAAACAATGGATAATAACATTTATAAAAAGTTAATAAAGTATAAAATAAAAAAAAAGTATAAATCTTCGCTAAAAATTTATCCTTTTGAAAAAGTTGTTACATTTGAAATTAATAATATCATTAACACTTACTCCTTTCTTTGTTGAAAGACAAATTTCAAAGTTTTCAGCCAAATTTAGTTTCTTTCCTTTGTCATATAAATGTAAAACTTTACAAAAATTTTTATTATTAAATGTGTGATTGTTATTATTAATGTAAATGGCAAAATTTGAATCCGCTTTTTCCAAACGTATACTTTTAAGATGTTCTTTAATTCTTGTTGCGATTTGACGTCCAGTTTGTCCACAATATTCCTTTCCGCAATCGCAAACAAGTTTGTATACACCACTTCTATTTAATATATCTATAGTATCTTTAGTTTTTACGAAAATTGACTGAAGATTTATTTGTTTTTTAAAGGTTAGTATAAAATTATTGTTTGCATGTTCTAAAATGTTTTTAATTTTGTACGAAACATTTGGAATAAAAGGAATCGAAAAATAAATTTTATCTTCCTTATATGAAAATAATCCATTATTAAGAAATTTATGTAAACAGTTGTTCCGAATTTTAATGAAATGATTAAAAATAATAGATTTTGAAAAATGGTTTTTAAAAGCTATATATAAAATATTTTCTATTTCTTTTTGAAAATTTTTATATGACAAAGGAATTGAAAAACATCTATAAAAGGAAGAATTGAAAAAAGCTAATTTATGAATCATTGGATGATTGGAATGAAAATCAATGCAATGATCTGTATTAGTAGGTTTTCTGTAAATATCAAAATTGAAAATATTATCCAATGACCTACTTATTAAAATATCCAAAAATGGAATACTATTATTTACTTCAAGTTCAAAAGTAAAACTAATTGATGGATGTAAAGAGTTGAGAATATTAATTAATAAATCTAAATTCGATTCTTTTTTAATAATGCATAAACAATCGTCAACATATCTAATCCAGAAAAACATTGTTCCTTAAAATATGTGTTTAGAAATAGTTTACTTTCTAAATCATTCATAAAAATATTAGTCATTAAAGGAGATAATGGATTACCCATTGCTAACCCATCATTTTGTCTATAAATTTTGTTATTAAAATTAAAGAAATTTCATAACAAAAAAACTTCATTTCAAGACCAACAATCTTCAAACTCACCATAACGTTGCACTGAATAAAGCGTATTCGTATTGGCTTAATTTTGAATTGAAGTCAGCATATACCAAAAGAGATTATACTTTTTATAATTTAAAAATACTACATTGTCATTTAGCATCCTTATTACATCCAATTGAGTGGGATTTAATTGATAATAAGATCAGAGATTTGGCTTTTCAAATCGGATGTAAAATTAGACTTAACTTGTCAAAAAAACTTCACAATATTTTATTAAATTATAAAAAATGTAGTGAAAACACAAGACAAAATGAAAATGGATTAAGAACTTACAATAGAATTAATAAAGAAACTGAAAATAATGAAAATGTATCATATGAAAATACCAACCAGTTAAGAAACGTTCAAGAGTTTAATGATATGATTTCTTCTAATATTATTTTAAATGAGGATACAAATACTAATGTTGAAGCTAATACCATTTTGAAAAACACTAATGATTTAGATAACTCTAAAGGCAATTTTTTAAACAACGATTTTTTACAAACATCTTTTTCTCTTAAAACCTTTTTTAATTTGAATTATAATTATAAAGATATTTTCTTGAATTTTAACCCTTTTACATTCAAGAATATTTTTCATAACAGAATCAAAAATTGCACTGATATAAGTTTTACCAAATCAGAAATTGATTTACTTTCATGAGGTCTAAAATTTGCACCAAATTTATTTTTAAAACAAAACGTTTTAAAATCGTTTATAGTTGATACTGCTTTTATTTTAGATAATTCAAATCTTTTTGAATGTGATCATGTTATTTCTAACATATCTTTTGAGATTAATCATATTATAAATACAAAAAAGTCTAATAAGAATGAGAAGAGCAAAGAGCTAATGGATGATATTACTTCAATTAAATTTAAAATAAATTCGAATGATTTAATTTTAATAAAGGCAGATAAGGGAAACTGTCTAGTAATTATGAAAAGAAATATTTATTTAAAAAAAGTTAACGATTTTCTGTATTCAAATAATTTTTCTATAATTAAAAAATCAGTTGTTAATAATTTTAATATTAACCTTAAAAAGTTATTAAATAAATAATTAAATTTGGATTTATATAAAATATACGAAATCCAATCAATGAATCCATTTATACCAAGATTTTATGGACTTCCAAAAATACACAAAGGAGATAATTTTCCAATTAGGCCAGTAATTTCATTTATAAATTCCCATTGTTATAAACTAGCCATATTTATTGACCAATATTTAAAAAATAATATTCATTTTAATTTTAAATATTCAATTGAAAGCAATTTTGAATTAATTAGAAAACTTCGAGAAATTAAAATTGATCACTCAAAATATAAATTAATTTCATTTGATGTAACAAATTTATTTACATCCATTCCAATACCTAATTGTATTAACATTTTAACGGATTATTTAAATAATTCCAATTTAAGTGATAATATTTGTGAAGCGCTAATTAAATTAACTTCAATTTGTCTTCAACAAAATTTCTTTAATTTTAATAACAAAATTTATAGACAAAATGATGGGTTAGCAATGGGTAATCCATTATCTCCTTTAATGGCTAATATTTTTATGAATGATTTAGAAAGTAAACTATTTCTAAACACATATTTTAAGGAACAATGTTTTTTTTGGATTAGATATGTTGACGATTGTTTATGTATTATTAAAAAAGAATCGAATTTAGATTTATTAATTAATATTCTCAACTCTTTACATCCATCAATTAGTTTTACTTTTGAACTTGAAGTAAATAATAGTATTCCATTTTTGGATATTTTAATAAGTAGGTCATTGGATAATATTTTCAATTTTGATATTTACAGAAAACCTACTAATACAGATCATTGCATTGATTTTCATTCCAATCATCCAATGATTCATAAATTAGATTTTTTCAATTCTTCCTTTTATAGATGTTTTTCAATTCCTTTGCCATATAAAAATTTTCAAAAAGAAATAGAAATTTTTTTATATATAGCTTTTAAAAACCATTTTTCAAAATCTATTATTTTTAATCATTTCATTAAAATTCGGAACAACTGTTTACATAAATTTCTTAATAATGGATTATTTTCACATAAGGAAGATAAAATTTATTTTTCGATTCCTTTTATTCCAAATCTTTCGTACAAAATTAAAAACATTTTAGAACATGCAAACAATAACTTTATAATAACCTTTAAAAAACAAATAAATCTTCAGTCAATTTTCGTAAAAACTAAATATACTATAGATATATTAAATAGAAGTGGTGTATACAAACTTGTTTGCGATTGCGGAAAGGAATATTGTGGACAAACTGGACGTCAAATCGCAACACGAATTAAAGAACACCTTAAAAGTATACGTTTGGAAAAAGCGCATTCAAATTTTGCCATTCACATTAATAATAACAATCACACATTTGATAATAAAAATTTTTGTAAAGTTTTACATTTATATGACAAAGGAAAGAAACTAAATTTGGCTGAAAACTTTGAAATTTGTCTTTCAACAAAGAAAGGAGTAAGTGTTAATGATATTATTAATTTCAAATGTAACAACTTTTTCAAAAGGATAAATTTTTAGCGAACATTTATACTCTATTTTTTATTTTATACTTTATTAACTTTTTATAAATTTTATTATCCATTGTTTTCAAAACAAAATTTGTTTTATAAATATTTTTTACCTGCATGCACCAGTGATTTAATTTTTCAAAATGATGTTAGAAGGTATTTTTATTTGTATATTTTTTATTGTTAATTTTTTAAATGTTTTATATTATTATAGCCTGAAGATGGCCTAAGTGCCGAAAGTGCACTCGCTTTGTATTTTAAATAAATTGTATTCAAAAATAAGACGACGTCAGTATCATTTATTTGATTAAACATCTTTAAACTATAAGATTTCATCTTGTATCAACGTCAAGTTGAATGATGAATCTTATAAAAATGTATATTCCTTGTTAAATAAATAAAGTATTTTAATTACAAAATATAATTATTTTGGATGAAGTATTTCAAATAAACCCAAAAAATATAGTATTTTATTTTTCAAATACTTAAAAAAAGTATTTTGCCCACCTCTCCTGGATTGTTAAAGTAAGGGCAAACTAATAGCTAATGGTGGCTAGCCATTAGAAGTACGCACTCCTAAAATTTTATTAATTCAGAGAAAATAAATAAAAAGTATAAATAAAAATAAACTTCAACACCCTGCTTCTCAGTAATAGTTGAGCTTTGGACAAATCTTTATATGGACTTTTTGCTTATTTTTACTTTTATTTAAGCACACAGAGCGAATTAAAATAAAATTAACAAATTAAAAACGAAGCATTTTAGAGAAAATATTTATTCTCTGTTTTCGGCTTAAAATTGGTCAAATAGTCTTCTAGGAAGTCTCTGGTATTTATTTAAAAAAAAAAGCCACCCCTATTTAATGCAAAATTGGCATACAACTTCGAACATGTTTTTAAATAACTTCTAAACCGTACCAGCTGTGAAAAAATTAAAAAAAAAACAAAAATTTTGAGAAAAAAGCAAGGAATTAGAAAATCTCATTTAAAATGTTAAGTGGGGTAGCACAAAAAAGTAATGGCATAAAAAATGGGGTCTATACCCCTAAAATACATCCCCCTGTATTTTATTTCGATATTTGATATTTTTATCTTGTTACGACTATAATAAGTAGAGTGTGTTTCAAATTTGATCAAATTATCTTAAAAAATAAAGAAGTTATACTCAAAAAATGAAAAAAATATAGAAAGTTTGACACCAGATAACTAAAAAATTTTTATTCTTTACTTTTGTCTTAGAATTGGTCAAGGAATCGCCTGTAGAATCTCTTCGCATATATTTAGAAAAACAATGTATACAGGGTGAGTTTAAAGTAACGCATAAAAATCATAACTACCTAATTTTTTGGAATTTTCAAAAACGGTAAAAAACGTTTCGCTTCGTTTTTAAAAAACTGTGTTTTGAACTCAACAAAATACTTATTTCGGTTGACATGACGTCAATATGACGTCATCAATTTTTTTTTTAAATGAATTGATATGGTTTTATATCATTATTAAGAGTGTTTTACAACGGTACTAAAAAGTTTATACAAGTGCCATCTAGATGTCATAAAAAAATATTAAATTTCACCTTAAAGGGTAGTTTAAAGTTTAAAGTAACGCATAAAATTCATAACTACCTTATTTTTTAGAATAAAAAAGAAACGGCAAAAGTCGTGTCGTATTCTTTTTGAAAACCTTTATTTTGAACTAAACAAAAAAAATTTTTCGGTTGACATGTCGTCACTACGACGTCATCAAATTTTTTTTAAAACGGTTTGATATGGTTTTTATACCATAAAACAATACCTTATTAAGACTGTTTTACAATGGTACAAAAAGTATATACTAGCGCCGTCTAAATGTAATTAAAAAAATTATTAAATTTTCCCGTAAACGATAGTTTTAGTAGGAGAGCCGACCGCACTAAAGTCTCCCTCATATAACATAGGTAGGTTTTTTATTGAATCGGTAGTTTTTTATGTACTCAAGAGTGTGCCCTCTTTTTTATGTGCTGAAAGTTAACCGAAGTATTGACAAATCATTGTTTATTGGTTACATAGCATAAGCATCACAAACGAAGTATATTAATTGTAACAGAAATAAAACTATTGTTATGAAACATAGTTCTTTAGTAGTAATAAAATACTTAGATAACATTATTTATACAGGGTGTCTCACTTTTTCTCCAGCAAAATTTTTTTAGATGGTAAATATCATTCTCAACAAAAGTTTTTCTACGAACTATTATGTTTTTTCGACTCTTTAAAAAGTAACAGCAATTTTAAAATTTCAAAAATTTGATTTTTGTGGGACACCCTCTATAAATTTCATTTAATTTTAATATTTTTTATTTAAATCAAGTATGGTTTGGATTTTGTATATCTTAAAGCCAATAAGGTGTTAAATTTTAACGAGGGAAATTTAACCTCGTCATTCACATATTTTATATAAAGCCAATATTCAAAAAACCAATTTGGCAAAGAAAAAATCCAAATAATAATTGATTTAAGCAAAATAAATATAATAAGAAAGAATATTATACAAGTTGTAATAGTAATCCAATAGTAATCCAATGGCGTAGCAAATATTTTTTCAGGATGAATATATCATAAAAAATCAAGAATTTTAACCAAATAGACATATTTAAGTAATTTATTAATTTTTCGTGTTTTTGAAAATAAAAAACGTAGAATTAGCTCTCTAATTTTACAAGAAATGTCAAATGTTGAAAATGATGACCTCCATTTTCGAGCCGGATGTAGATGCTGAAACAAAACAAAGATTTACGCAAAGTAGTCTTGATAAATACTGATGTACATTGTATATGAAACAGAAAGCACAATAACTAAACACAAAATTTGATCTAAAGACACAACGGTAAAAATTCGACCCCCACACCGCTGCTTTTGTGTTACATTGTTATAATTTTGACATAAATTTTTGTTACTATGAACTTAAAGCGAACAAATTCCCCAGGTTTTTAGGTGGGAAATTTGAATAGACCACAATCATTTTAGCTCAAAATTTTTGCGGCAAAATTATCGCATAATTTTTCTTTATTTCAATTATATGCGTTAATTTTGCCGCTAGATTCAGTAAAAGTATATCTACTTATTTTATCATATTATTTTATTATATCGTTATTTTATTACATTGTATTACGGGTTGTCGTAATATGTTTCACATAATGTGATTTTTTGACCCACTTAAATTGATTGCATTTTTTAGATTTCATCACCTCATATTTTCGAATGTTAATTTTTACGAGTTTTTTCGGTGTTTACTTATTATATCTAACTTGAATAATAACATGACTAAAAACTAATAATAATATTTATAGTTTTGTAATCAAGATTTACCTTATGCAAGGTGTAATAAATATTCTAACGCTACATACATTAAAAACTTTTAACTTTTTTCACCACCTTTATAAGCTACCAATTTCTCAAGAAATGCAGATTCACAAAATATTATCTCGCGAAATTTGATCATAAGGAAAATTTACACCTAGAAAACATAGTAAATCTCAAGAAAACTCACCACTACGAAAACTAATTGCAAAGTATGTCATTGTCTGTGATAAATTTATCATAAATTTTAAGTATTCCTGTAATAAAACTACACCGAATTGCAAATGTATGTTTAAATAAAATTAAAATATTTTACGGACACTATAAATTAATTTTAGTTTATAGAGCAAGACATTATATGTTTGGAGTACGTAAGATTAAAACCCCGAATCATTTGTAATAATTATATTTTTAAAACATTCTATTTTTAGAAATATTATTTTTAATATGGGTATATAATGCACTGAACTATTTAAATATAAAATAAAAATAAACTTTTTTTAGATAAAAAATATTATACTGAAGACACCAAAGAAATATGCATTCCCGACAACGAATTCCAATTTTTGGAAGATGGATTGGGATGCCTTTTATATGAAAGATTAAAATTATATAAAAATAAAATTATCCAGGTTAGTAATTTCTACATCTAGCCCGAAGCCAAATAAAATACAGGAAATCAAAATAAGTCTTTGTTGGGAAGTGCGGTTAAATTTTTGTGTTTCTTGTATTTAAAGTTAATTCGTTTTGTTAAGAGTCATTTATGTTACTCGCGCCGCGCACCGATTTAAAAACTAAATACTCAATTTAAATAAATAACAACAATTTACACAGTTTTACATAATAATTGAAAACTATTGTACATATTATTTATGTTTATGAGTTTTTTTTTGTTGCTACGTTTAAATTGACCAACTTTTGTTCAAAAACAACGTTTCGTACCTCACGAATAACTAATTAAAGAAATTTTTGTTTGGCATGTTTATGGTACCAATCGATTCATATTTTATGCCTTACACTTACTGTGATTATTTTTAATTTCTTTTGTGATAAATTGGTCATTATAAATATTTTTTAATGCTACCAAAATTTGGTACAAAAATATTAAGTAGTTTATGAGTTATTTATGAGGACGTGGTACCCTATTTAGCATACTCAAAAAATTACTCTTAAGGAAGTTTGTTGCTGGAGCTATAATGGAGAAAATGATTTATTTTGATTTTTCCCCAATATGTTTCGAACATAAAAGTGGTGAAAATTTTTAAGCTGACCATTGTTGGGTTTAAAAGAAACTAAAAAGACAGCATAACAAATTAAAACTGAGGTTGCTTGTGGTTGGAATATAAGCCGACTGCAAAATATGGCCAAATAAAATATAAGGAAGGAAAAATACTCAAAAAAACTGTTTCCTTTAAAAAATAATAAGTAACTTTAGTTTATCCAAGGAAGCAGAAACACCATCTTGTTTTCACTGTTTTTAATTTTTGATTTTTTGCTGTGTGTTTCATTCTATTGGTTATCGGCCCTGATGCAAAATGCCTTAAATATAATCAGCAGCTTGTGCAAACGAGAAGAACTAAAAGTTCACCCAAGCAAGACCATCATCATTCCATTTACAAGCCGGAGAAAAGTAAACCTACAAACGCCTCACTTAAATCGACAAACAATCGACTTTTCCAATGAGACAAAATATTTCGAAACGAAAACCTCCAGTTGTTTGGTGTATCATAATGACAAAAGGAAAAGAGCCTTATATACCAAACACCATCAATGTTACACATTAATAAAACTTTATTCTAATGCATTTCGAAGTTACTTAACTTCATCTTCAGAGAATACATTTAACATTTTATCAACTAAAAATATTAGCAATATAATATACATAATAACAAAATATTAAAAAACTTACTGGAACTAATGGATGTTCATAAATAAAACGTAGTAAAAAACAAAGCAGCAGTCAGTCTAACTGTGTAAATCTATCTTCAAGGTGAACGTAATCAAACATCAAAAGGCAAAAACCAACTTTAAAAAGAACGCCTAATTTACTTTAAAAGTAACGCCTAATTAACTTTAAAAGGATCGCCTAATAAACTTGGAATGACCAATCAACATTGTAGGCAAAAAACAACATCCCATCAACTAAGCATCATGGAGGCCCTTAACATCAGGCGTAAAAATTCATCACAGCACGTTTTTGGACATTACAGGTTAAAATCGATAAAATCGTTAAAATCAGGTTAAAAACAATTAAAAGTGATATCACATAATCTAAAACAATAACAAAGGATTAAAATGAAAAGAGGATTTCAATTACTTAACTAGATATGCAATCAATTTGATAAGATGTTAAATTGAAAGACGAGTCAGCAATACTGTCAAGACGAAAATTGAAGCAGCAAATATGAATGGTTGCCAAGCCAAAAACTAAATCTGCAACTTCAACCTGTCTTTAATTTCTGAAGGTAACATATTAAAAACGGAGGTATTAAAATCCGAATGACTGATGTTAAGTAAATTACTACTAGAAATACTGTATCTAAATATCTCGAACTCCTCCAAAATATCAAGCTAACCCCCGCATTCAAAACATGCAATAGTTCAACATTTTTTGGATCAAAATTGTGTTTGTGAACCCTAAGGTGTAAACCAAAAATTGAATCTTCGTTGTTTTCTTTATCTCTAGAAAGCAAGTGATCCCTCACTCTGATTCCAACCTCTCTACCAGTCTTACCAATGTAAGAGGCATCACAGCTTCCACAGTTGAGGAGGTATACCCCTGATTTCTTATTCAAAGCAATTGGATCTTTATTTTTAACCAACAACACATCAAGTTTGTTAACTGGTCTATAAACTAATCTTATATTATCATGATTATTAAGAAATATTTTACCTATGTTGAAGGAGATTTTACTGTGGAATGGTAAGGAAACTGTGAGTCTCTCAGGTGCAACTAGAGAGAGGCTGGTGTCACGATCGGAATCAGGAACCACTGCTGACCTGTGTAGTTGATGTAATAGTTTTTTATTAAGTAAAAGTTCAATTTGTGAGGTTTTAAAACCATTCTTTCTAGCAATATATTTGATATTCTCTAATTCTACTTTAAAATTGCTGGGAGAAAGTGGTACTTTAATGAGTCTATTGACCAAAAAATGAAAGTTGGCTAACTTGTGAGAATAATGATGATTGGAGAAGCTCGAAATACTGTGATCAGTAGTAGTTGGTTTTCTATAGATGTTAAAATCAATTTGGTCTCCTATTCTTGTTAAAGATAAATCAAGAAAATTTAAGGTATTGCTAACTTCTACTTCTAAAGTGAATTCCATATTCGGGTGTAAATTGTTTGCAAACGTAAGAAGGTTATTTAAATCATCCGCTCCACCCCTCCAACAAATCAAGATGTCTTCAACATATCTATAATAAAATTCTATTGAGTCTGCAAAAGGATTACCATTGAAAAATAGGTTGTTTTCAAAATGTTTTAGAAAAATCTCAGCTAATATGGGGGAAAGGGGGTTGCCCATCCCTAAGCCCTCCACTTGTTGGTAACAGATGTTATTAAATTTGAAAAAATTTTGATCAAGACAAATCTTAACTAGAGAAAATAATGATTTGCAACCATCATCTGACAAGTCAGAAGAGTAAAGCAGATTATTCAAACATTGAAGAGTCTCCTTTAAAGGAACATTAGTGAAAAGATTCTTCACATCTAACGAAATAAATATACAGTTATCTTTAAGTTTAAAATCTTTGATTTTATCAACTAATTCAAGAGAGTTCAGCAAACTAAACCGCGATCTGTAATCAAGATTTTCCGAAAGGAAAGACGCCAACCACTTGGAAGCTTTGTAAGCTACTCAATTAACAAAAGATAAAACAGGTCTTATCGGAACCAAGTCTTTATGGATCTTTGGTAGACCATAAAGTCTCGGTGTCTGTGGGTTCATGCAATAAAATTTCTTATACGAAAAATCAAAGAAGTTACTAGAATCAAAAATGTCTTTCAATTGGTTTCGGAAAACCTTGATAAATCTCGCTGCCTTACTGAACTCAACTATATTAAAAACCGAAACATGTTCCTTCAGAAACATGTTAATGGGATGTTGTTTTTTGCCTAAAATGTTGATTGGGCATTCCAAGTTTATTAGGCGATCCTTTTAAAGTTAATTAGGCGTTACTTTTAAAGTAAATTGGGCGTTCTTTTTAAAATTGGTGTTTCCGCCGAAAATGGTTATTTTATTGTTTGTTGGTAATTTGCGATAAGTTTTGTTGTTTGTTATAATAATCTAGTTATCTTAAAAAAAAAGATATATAAAAATGTCATAATAACTCAATAGTTTGTACAAAATACACTTATTTTAGAAAATAACAATTATTTTCTTTTACAAAATAATCTTTATCCTATAATCCATCAGTAATTTTTTAAAGAGTGTTTTTGACCTATACTACGGTGTAAAGACCCACTCGCATCATTTGGTCCTTCGAACCGGATTTGGATAAAGATTATATGGTTCATCATCAATAAACAAGCCAATCTGCATGTCCAGAAGAGGATTTGTTACTGCTAGTCCAGAAAACAATTCTTCAAGATTCAACAGTCGTCAGTTCATCGAATATTTTCCATGTGAGCACCAAAATAGTTTTTAATTTGATATTGCTTATTATTTGTACCACTTACATTAAATTAAATTAAATATGAGTAATGCCGAAAAATTAAAGGTATTAAAGGGAAAACGTGGAGTTAAAAAAGGTGAATTAACGCGATTCATAAATTTTTTAATAAAATTTAATGCTTCTGAAATTGACACAATCGAATTGTCAGAAAATGATTTATCACAACTAAAAACGCGACTTTTAAATTTAAATGTCGTTTTTGAACAATTTAACAGTATTCAAGAAGAAATTGATCTTCTAATAGATTCAAATGAAAATTATGATATTGAAAATTCCGAAAGGGAATTATTTGAAAATCAATATTATGAAGCTATTGCTCAAGCAGATGTATTAATAAAAAATGCTTCCAAAACTACAATTTTAAATTCTAGTATTTTGGAAGTTGTTAACAAAAGTGATACCATTTCGAAGGAGTTTGACATTAATGCTTCCCAATCAGTCAAATTTCCTGAGATACGTTTACCTCAATTTAATGGGGATTTTGATAATTTTTTATCATTTCGTGATCTTTTTTCGAGTTTAGTTCATAACAACGAGCGTATGACAAATCTTCAAAAATTACATTATCTAAAAACTTCTTTAACGGGAATCGCTTTAGAATTGCTGGATAATATTGAAACAAGTTCAGATAATTATGAGGAAGCATGGAATACATTGTGCGAAAATTTTGAAAATAAGGAAATTTTAGCACAAAATCATTTTGATAAAATACTTAATGTAAAAACAATTACACAAGAATCGTCTTTTGAAATTCGTGCATTGGTACGAATTATTCAAAATAATTTAAAATCATTAAAAATATTAAAATTGCCTATAGAGAGTTGGGATTTTATGATCATACATCTTACTAAGTCCAAGTTAGATGCAATAACTCTTCGTGAATGGGAGAGCTTTAAAAAAACAGGGGAATATCCGACCTTAGATGAATTTATTAATTTTTTAAAGGATAAGGCTAATATGCTTCTTAAAATACAATCCTTACCAAAAAATAATTTTTCTGATGGTTCCTCTACTTCTGAAAAGCACCAATCATTTAAAAATAAGAAATTCCAAACATCTAATACATTCATATCGACATCTGAAAATTGTTTGCATTGCAATGGTGCACATAAAATTTATATTTGTCCTGAGTTTCTTAAATTAAATTCAAAACAAAGGTACAATAGAGTAAAGGTACTTAAGCTCTGTACGAATTGTCTTTATCAAAATCATTCTAATCGCGATTGTAAATCAAAATTATGTAAATTTTGTAACCAAAGGCATCATACATTGTTACATTTTGATAAACCCAAGCCAAAACGTATTTCTGAAACTTCAATTAATGAGGTATCTACAAATGATAAAGAAGGCATACAAAGGGTTTTATCAAATTCGACTTCTTATATTCAAAATCAAATGCTATTATCAACTGCAATAGTTCTTGTGGCGAATAAAAATGGATATCTTGAATCGTGTAGGGTTCTCTTGGATTCTGGATCACAATCCAATTTTATTACTGCGGAATTTGTTACTAAATTAGGTTTAAAACAAGATCCCGTTAACATCAATGTTGTTGGAATTAATCAAATTAGAACTAATTTCAAAACAAAATGTGAAGTCGAAGTTACGTCGCTTCAAGATGATTTTTCGTTTAATATGTCTTGTATAGTTATTCCTAAAATATCTGATGATCTTCCAAATGTCATATTTAATTCTACAAGATTAAATATTCCAAATCATGTTGCTTTAGCAGATCCTGAATTTTACAAACCTTCACAAATTGACATGTTAATAGGTGTTGAAATATTTTGGCATCTTATAATCTCTGGTAAAATCGAATTGGGTTGCAGTTTACCAATTTTACAAAAAACTAAGCTTGGTTGGGTGATATCTGGTTCAATACCTTCTACTCGAATCCATATGACTATTTGTAATTTTTCTACTGATACTGTTCAAGATCAATTAATGAAATTTTGGGAAATAGAGGAAGTGTCACCTCAGACAATTCTTTTTGATGATTGTGAGCAACATTTTATTGCTAGCACAAGAAGGGACATTTCAGGTAGATTCATCGTTTCAATTCCATTAAAGGACGATGTATCTAAGTTAGGTCATTCCAAAACTCAAGCAATTAATAGATTTTATTCCATGGAAAGAAGATTTCATTCAAATTCAAGATTAAAGCATATGTATATTGAATTTATGGAGGAATATAAAAATCTAAATCATATGACTAAATTAAAAAATCCAGAATTCATAAAAGATATTTATTATTTGCCTCATCATGGTGTCTTAAAAGAATGTAGTATCACTACCAAATTACGTGTAGTTTTTGATGCATCATGCACCACTTCAACTGGAGTTTCTTTGAATGATATTCAATCAGTTGGTCCTATCATTCAAGAAGATATTTTTTCAATTTTGTTACGATTTAGACGTCATTTAATAGCGTTTTCAGCTGACATTGGAAAAATGTATAGACAGGTATTAATTAATCCAGAGCAACGTCATATGCAGTGCATTCTTTGGCGTGCAGATCAATCACATCCTCTCGAAACGTACGAATTAAATACAGTTACTTATGGTACGGCTTCAGCTTCATTTCTAGCAATTAGATGTCTTCATCAATTGGCTAAGGAGAATCAAGATAAATTTCCTGAAGTTTCGGAAATAATAAAAAGAGATTTTTATGTGGATGATTTACTTTCTGGATCGGAATCATCATCTCATGCTATTTTTTTAATTCAACAAATTTCTGATGTTTTAAGTCAAGGTTGTTTTGATTTACGCAAATGGATTTCTAATGATCCCGAAGTAATTAAAATATTTTCAAATAGCAATGATAGTATAAAAATAATGCCCATAAATTTTGGTGAATGCGCTAAAACTCTTGGGGTATATTGGAATCCCGGTGAAGACGTTATACAATACAAAATACCTGAAATAAATTTACCAACAGAAATTTGCAAAAGAACTATATTATCTACAATTTCACAAATATTTGATCCATTAGGGTTACTTGGTCCTGTTATAATTGTGAGTAAGGTTTTATTGCAACAACTTTGGTTGGAGAAATTGTCTTGGGATGAACCTGTTTCTTGTAATATAAGGAAAAATTGGGTAGATTTTATTTCCAATCTCATGTCATTAAATTCTTTCCAGATTCCTAGGCATGTCTTGTTAAAAAATACTGTTGCAATAAATATTCACGGTTTTTCTGATGCCTCCACTACAGCTTATGGAGCCTGTATTTATATACAGAGCATTAATGATCAGGGTAAATCAAACATAAAGCTTTTATGTGCAAAATCTAGGGTGGCACCAATAAAATCCACAAGTATTCCTCGCCTTGAATTGTGTGCATCTTTAGTCCTTTCAAGATTGGTAAATAAAGTAATTAAATCTTTAAGTTTGAATAATTTAATTAATAATTGTTATTTATGGACAGATTCATCAATCGTTTTATATTGGTTAAGGTCAAATCCTTCTAGCTTAAAACAATTTGTGGGTAATAGAATAGCGGAAATTCAAAACTTGACAACCAATTGCAAATGGGGACACGTCAGGTCCAACGATAATCCTGCGGATTTAATTTCCAGGGGTGTGACTGCTAAGGTGTTAGTTGATAGCCTCTTATGGTGGAATGGTCCATCGTGGTTAATGTCAGATACATCAAAATGGCCAACTTTTCTCAGATCTCAGATTCCAAATGATTTACCTGAGATGAAAACAAATACAGTATTGATCGCATCCATCAGTTATACTTTCGAAATCAGTCTTCTCAATAAATATTCCTCTTTTATTAAATTGCAAAGGGTATTCTCTTTTATGAAGAGATTCTTACATAATTGTAAAATCCCAAAGCAGAATCGCATTTTAGGGCCAATATCGGTAATTGAACTTAGAGATGCTACTAATCAATTATTTAAAATGCATCAAAAAATTTCTTTTAATGCGGAATACAAATTTCTCAAAAGAAGGAAAATAGTACATCATTCGAGTAAAATTGCCAAATTAAATCCTTTTATTGACGATCTTGGTTTAATTCGCGTAGGTGGTAGGCTAGAAAATGCCGATTTGCCTTTTAATAAAAAGCATCCAATAGTAATTGATGCTAAACAAGGGTTTATCAAAATACTTTTTAATTATTATCATAAGAAATATATGCACGCTGGTCCTCAGTTGCTTCTTTCAAATATTCGTGAATTATTTTGGCCTATTGGCGGAAGAGATCTTGCTAGAAGAACATGTCATGAATGTATTAAATGTTTTAAGGCCAAGCCAATTTCAATTGATCAATTTATGGGTAATTTACCAAAAAAGAGGTTAATTCCAAATTTACCTTTTACTATTTGCGGAATAGATTATGCAGGCCCATTTCAAGTCAAAGATAGAAAGGGACGTGGGTGTAAACTTAGCAAGGCATATGCTTGTTTAATTGTCTGTTTTAATACTCGTGCAATTCATATTGAACTTGTTTCAAATTTAACCACAGATTGTTTCATATCTGCATTAAAAAGATTTATCTCAAGAAGGGGTCTCCCTGCTGAAATATTTTCTGATAATGGTACCACATTTGTAGGGGCAAATAACGAAATGCGCGAATTAATAACATTTTTAAAAACTAACCAGTTAAATTTTCAAAACGAAATATCAAAGTTAGATATTAAATGGCATTATATACCTCCTCAAGCACCTCATTTTGGAGGTCTTTGGGAAGCAGGAGTACGTTCAATGAAATTTCATATGAAACGCGTAATAGGTAATTGTTTACTTACTTATGAAGATTTAAATTCTGTTCTGGTGCAAATAGAGGCAATATTAAATTCTAGACCCATTGGTCCACTTTCTATGGATCCTTCAGATTTGAATCCTTTAACTCCTTCGCATTTTCTTCTTGGGCGTCATCAAAATGCATTACCGGAAATGAATTTATCTTCAATTCCTGAGAATCGGTTAAGTACATACCAGCATTTGCAAAAACTTCGTCAAGATTTTTGGATAAGATGGTCAAAGGAATATTTATGTGAACTTCAACAAAGAAAGAAGTGGAACAGGTCCAGCAAGATCATCAAAATCGGGGATTTGGTTTTAATAAAGGATGATAATCTCCCTCCTCTATTTTGGAAATTGGGACGAATCATCGAGGTTTTTAAAGGAAAAGATGAAGTTGTTAGAGTAGTTTCCATCAAAATCAACACTGGTGTTATAAAACGTGCGGCCACCAAGATTTGTCCGTTGCCTACATCTCAGAACTGTGAATAATTTTTTGAAAACTTTCATTTTCAAGGCCGGGAGTATGTTTCCGCCGAAAATGGTTATTTTATTGTTTGTTGGTAATTTGCGATAAGTTTTGTTGTTTGTTATAATAATCTAGTTATCTTAAAAAAAAAGATATATAAAAATGTCATAATAACTCAATAGTTTGTACAAAATACACTTATTTTAGAAAATAACAATTATTTTCTTTTACAAAATAATCTTTATGTTTCCGCCGAAAATGGTTATTTTATTGTTTGTTGGTAATTTGCGATAAGTTTTGTTGTTTGTTATAATAATCTAGTTATCTTAAAAAAAAAGATATATAAAATGTCATAATAACTCAATAGTTTGTACAAAATACACTTATTTTAGAAAATAACAATTATTTTCTTTTACAAAATAATCTTTATCCTATAATCCATCAGTAATTTTTTAAAGAGTGTTTTTGACCTATACTACGGTGTAAAGACCCACTCGCATCATTTGGACCAAATGATACGAGTGGGTCTTTACACCGTAGTATAGGTCAAAAACACTCTTTAAAAAATTACTGATGGATTATAGGATAAAGATTATTTTGTAAAAGAAAATAATTGTTATTTTCTAAAATAAGTGTATTTTGTACAAACTATTGAGTTATTATGACATTTTATATATCTTTTTTTTTAAGATAACTAGATTATTATAACAAACAACAAAACTTATCGCAAATTACCAACAAACAATAAAATAACCATTTTCGGCGGAAACATAAAGATTATTTTGTAAAAGAAAATAATTGTTATTTTCTAAAATAAGTGTATTTTGTACAAACTATTGAGTTATTATGACATTTTTATATATCTTTTTTTTTAAGATAACTAGATTATTATAACAAACAACAAAACTTATCGCAAATTACCAACAAACAATAAAATAACCATTTTCGGCGGAAACAATTGGTTTTTGCCTTTTGATGTTTGATTACGTTCACCTTGAAGATAGATTTACACAGTTAGACTGACTGCTGCTTTGTTTTTTACTACGTTTTATTCACGATCTTTTTGACATAAATAAATCTATTATAACCCATATGAACCCACGATATCTGTTAAAAACTCGTTTTACTAAACTTCTCAAATATTCCATCATATTCTATCAATTAAAAAAAAAATATAACGTTCCGAAAAGAAATGAAAAGAAATTATAACTGCCGTATTTATTTTTTGTGAAAATCGCTTGTTTTTAAAATCTTTTGGTATAAAAAATATTGATGACATCGGTAGTACCAATACTCAGAAAAGATTACCCCGGCGGAAGCAGCACGATTTCATTACTACCGATGGTAACAAACATTCGTAACTCTAAACTTAAATTAAGTGAGTTAAGTTTGTCTTTCGCAAACAATCTACAGGGTGTCCAAAAATTCGACCGACAACGTTTAACTGGAGACCTAAAAACTAAAAATAAGTTGATATGACCCTATTTATTTATATCCAAAAATGCACCCCTGAGTAGTTATAAGCCTCCAAAGTAGGATTTTAAAAATAGAAACTATTTTATTGCTGCCAAAGCAGTAAAGATCTTTTAATTAAATTTTGTATACGTGCATATGATTACTGAATGCTCAATTAGTAAGAACTTGGCTAATTCTCGACTTTTGTAAATAGTGTTGGATGGAAGAAGAAGGCATAAAACAGTCAAAAACTTTTTAGGAATTCAAAGATTTTATTTAAAACGTATTTGCTTTTGTGGAGAAATTCAAGTGTAAGATGTATTGCCTCTCATGAATTTTGCGTAAATTGTGCCGGTTTTGAATAAATTTAAACAAATAATTTAAAAAACGGTAAGAATTTAGTCGTTTTCATGGTAACAAGCATAAATGGTTTCAACATAAACTGATTACTTTGAAAAAAATTAAAAATGTATGTTGAGTGGCCTAACTTTCCTAAGATTTTAATAATTTTATTCAAAAACTACTCAGGTTAAATTCATAAGGGATAGAAAATCTTCGTTTTTCAGTTTTCCATATGAAAAAATTATTTTTAAATAAAACTTCTAAATACCTAAAAAGTTTTTGACTGTTTTGTGTCTTCTTCTACCATCCAACACCATTAACAGAAGTCGAGTATTAGCCAAATTTTTACCAATTGAGCATCCAGTATTTAAAATCACGTATAAAAATTTTTTTCTTCAAACGTCATAAAAGTATGGCGTTTTTTGACACTTCGTAGGCATTAACAAGTCATTTTTTTGTTGATTGATTTTAGGGTTATGTTCGCACATTTCCGACGTAAATCGGTTTTTTTAACTCCTAGGCGTTAAAATCAATTTTTAACTCCGCGTATTTGGCAACCCAATATACATTGTAGCAACATGACATAACGTATTAAAATTAAATGTAACAATGTTGTAATAACCTGTATGAGATTCTTCGGTTATAATATATGTATAATAAATCTTTAATAAATAAAAAAAAATTATAATTTTTACTGAATTGGTTTTATACAGCTCAGTTTTTAAAAATTATGTTGGTTGTAACAATGCTTGTAGTTAACTTTGAAATCAATTTAATTACTTTTTAGGTTATGGTATTTATCAGTGGAATAATATTATTAGCAGTCCACAATAAAATTTGTACTTTGTACGTTGATGGAAAAATTCTACAACTGTAAATGAATAATACCTAAATGCCTTTAGAGTGTGTATGTGTATGAGTGCACAATGTAGAGAAATGAGTGTAAGAGTTCGGCCAGTGGTGTAGTTGCTTTCATAATATAAACACAACCCTGAATAAATCGTAAGTCATCTCAAAAACTCACAGAATGTATGCAATTGTGTAAGGTATCGCAAATGAATGTATCAATTTTTTATAGTGTACGAAACCTACAAGTTTTTAATGAAAATAATGGAGACTAAATATAAGAAATAGAGCACTTTACCAATTTGACAAAAATACAACCTTAAAGCAGTAAAAGCTTAGTTACAACAAATGCCGAATTAAAATAAAAACCTATAAAGCTGATTGTTTTTTTATTATTATTGCTTACAAATCTATTAATTTAAATACAATATTAATATAATTTTATATGTTTTTATCGACATAACTTATATTGAATGTACAATTTGTAATTGTAGCATTTTGAAAATTGAATGCGGAGGAAGACGCTGAACTTGTAGCTGCGGTTATACAAGTTTTTTTCGCATTACATCCTATTATACTGGGAATCGGATTAAGTGGTATTAGCTCAGGAAGGGCTAATTCTTCGTTATCAATTAACTCAACGGAATTACTTGTAATCGTCTCTGGCTTTAAAATTCTCTGAGCAACATCTTTCTTTTCGGTTACAGATTCTTGGTTTATAATTAATTGAACGGGATTACTTGTAATCGGCTCTGGATTCAAAATTCTCCGCGCAACATCTTTCTTCTTGGTTAAAGATTCTTCGATGTATCCCTCGGCGACACTGGTGGACTTCCAACCTCCATGTTGTTTTAGAGATGTAATATCGGCTCCCCCATCTATAAGAAAAGTAGCTGATGTTCGTCTTAAACAGTGCCCCGTGTATTCATGAGAATTTGGCAATTTTAAATAAGATGCTACATCCCTAGAAGCGTTACCAATTTTGTGTATTCCCATTACTTGTCCATAACATTTTCCATTTACATATTTAATAAAAAAACGATTATCTTTCATATTGTTTGGGCGTAAAGAAAGATATTTTCTATATATATTTAAAAAGTTTTCTCCCACTATTGTAAAAGATCTTGATTTGTTAGTTTTGCTATCTGGTATTTTAATAAATAATAACGATCCAAAATCTTCAATATTGTCCATTCTCATTTTGACCAACTCGTCACATCGACAAGCACCAGAAACCCCAAATAACAAAATGATCTATATAAAAAATGGTTTTCAATATAAATATATGTAAAAAGATTTATTGTATAATGTATTATTTATTTGTTATATGTATATGTACTAATTTTGTTGAATGTTGTATATTTTGTGATCTTTGTTAATTTAGCCAAGGGCTATTAAATAAACTTATTATTGTTATTAATAACTATGTACTATAAATGGTTGTACTGTAAACTTACCTTGATGCCCAAATATTGTTCATCAGAAGCTTCGTTTAAAAATTTATCAAACTGTTCTTTTGTAAATACTCTCGACTTTTTAGGAGTATACCCTTCATTTTGTTTTTTTAGGAATGCTCGAAGTTTCATGTATTTATTTGTATCCACTCCCTTTTTTATATTAAGTAATGATTTTATCATCGAATATTGCGACCACATTGTTGAACTCTTCCATTTCATTTTATTTTTCTGTTCGGAAAAGTAGGCCAATAAAACATTTTCCGAGTAATTTTTTACTTTTTGATCATCGCACCATGAAATAAATTTATCATAAGCATGTTCATAAATTTTAGATGATTTTGTTGGGAGCAGATTATTTGCTGCTTCATTTGCGGCTTGCAAAATAAATGGTGGCGTACATTCCATATCATTTTCAGAATCGGATGACATTATAAATACTAGGAACAATAAATAATTGTTTTACAATAAATAATTAATACTCCAATAAACTAAGTATTACTTACTTTTCCAGCTATCACTAAACACTGTAAATACAATAAACAAGAAGTATGATTTCGATTATGGATTTCAAAAATAATTTTTTTGAATTCAAATCAGAGTCACAGGTGCGCTTTCGTTTGTTTCATAGCTAACTTCACTTCATATTTCACTTTGTTGGAAGTAGGTAACCCAATATACATTAATGACATGACGTAGTAAATTAAATGTCACATTTTAAAATTATTTTTTTCAATTATTATTTTATAAATTGAGGGGTTTGAAGAAAAAATAGCATGTTTTATTCGGAGTAAAATAACTTTTTGTGGCTCGCATGTATCCGCGGGACTCGCAGAGCTCGTCCCGCGAACTTACATGCTCGTCACAAAAAGTACTTATTTTACTCCTAATAAAACAATATACTATTATTACAAAATCTATACTGCTTTGGCTGTAATAAAACAAAATCTATTTAAAAAAAATCATCTTTGAAGGCTTTATAAGTCCTGAGGGATGCATTTTTGGATATAGATAAATAGGGTCATATCAACTTGTTATCAGGTCTACTATCTCCAGTTAATCGTTGTCGGTCGAATTTTGGGATACCCTGTATACATTACAGTTTAATACATTTCTAATACTGTTGACTTTATGTCTCTCCAGTGCTAACATTGCCGACTTGCTGTCTGTCCACAGGCGTATAGTTTTGTTGCGCAGATTTCTCTCCGTTGCCTCTTTTGCTCCGTGCGTCCGACCAGCCAGTTCTGTTTGCAGAACTGTGATATGGTCGCCCAGAGCAATACTCTTTTCCAACTCTAGTTCAAGTGAGACAACCCCGAAACCAGAATTGTTTCCTTTCTTGGACCCGTCTGTGAATATGTTCACGTCTGGGTTCCTGCTGGTACATTCGGTAGTGTAGTCAATGCGGTAATTCCTTTTAAAGATGTACTTTATAGGTTTGTTATCAGACTACGCTCCAGCGAGAGGCACCTCTCTGTACGCCTCTCGCAGGAGGCTTGTGTGCCTGCTCCCTTCAGAATTTGCATTCATGAGTTTTCTATCCCTCAGTCTTAGAAGCGAACGTAGTGCCGCCTCCTCCACAAAAATATCGAGAGGGGACAAGCAGAGGATCGCCTCCAAGGCCAAGGTAGGAGTTGTTCTCATTGCTCCAGCCACCATGAGACATGCAAGTCTCTATACGTGGGTGATCTGTGCTGCTTGTGTAACCTGTCTGACTCTGGGCCACCAGACAAGTGCTCCATAGCATATCATGGGTCTAATGACTGCCATGTAGAGCCATAGGGTGATCCTAGGTGAGAGGCCTCAAGACCGGCCCACGGTCCGACAGCACTGCCAGAATGCCATGGTTGCTTTTTCGATTTTGCTCTTTAGGCGTGAAGCCCAATTCAGCTTATTATCAAGTATGACTCCCAGGTACTTGACTTCGCTGTGTAGGCAGAGCTGGGTTCCGTTGAGCAACACAGTTCTCCCCAACTTTCTCTGTTTCGTGAATAGAACCATTTCCGCCTTGGCCGGGTTGTCCGACAGTTTTTGTTCTTTACACTAGGTGTTAATAATGTTAAGTGCCCCTTGCATCAGTTCGCATAGGGTGCTTGCAAGTTTTCCTTTTAGAAGAATCGCAATGTCATCTGCGTACGCAATTGTGTAGAAGCCCGACTCATTGAGCCTCCGTATGAGTCCGTCAACTAATATGTCCCATATTAGCGGGGATATCACTCCAACCTGAGGACAGCCTCTACTTGGAATGCCCTTGACTCAGCAGTCTCCTACGCTTATAGTTACCGCCCTCCATTTTATCATCTGGCCTATCAACCCTTTGAGGGGGGAAGGGACGCCTTGCTTTTGGAGTGCGGTGGTTATGTTTTCGAAGGTCGCTTTGTCGAACGCTTCTTCGGTGTCTATGAATGCAGCAAGGGTGCATTCTTTCTCCGCCAGGGATTTTTCGATTCTGCTTACCACAGAATGTAGTGCAGATTCTGTTGATCTACCTGGGAGATATGCATGCTGGTTTGGGTAAAGTGGGCTTATCTCCAGAACTTCTTCCCTAATATATCTGTCGCACAAGGTCTGTGGCAATAGGTTGGCTTCTATTTGGCGCGAGACGTAGATACAAGTCCTGGACCTAAAGACGTTTGGTAATGTAAACATTGTCCCATTTAAGTTGCTAAATCCGGAGACCCTGTCTTTTGCGATCCAGGGTTCCTGAATTATAGCTATAGTTTCTCCAGCACTGTCAAGGTGTCTGCACAGCGTAGCTGCCGCCGCTCGGCAATGCTGTAGATTATTTTGAATGAAACTCACCTTGTTGGTCAATTGACCGCCCTTAGTCGATCAGGATGCTTGAGCACCCCTAATCAGCTTATGGTGCTGACACAGCTTTCTCGCCGGTGTCCTTTTCCTCCTCCGCCTCCATTGGGGTAGAGGTGTCAGGGTGGACGCCCGCGGCTCAGGTATGGACGCGCACTTTTAGGATGGTCAACATATACTTCACCCTCCCCTGGTGCTCCATAATGAGTTTGTGGATTCCCTTCCTCACCCCAAACACAAGGAGTGTTCCCTAATTAGGGTCCTCCTCCTTGATCTGGGTGTGGAAGGTAATCCACTCCTACACGTGTGCCCATGGATTCTGACACCTTGGTCAGCTTTGGTAGCTCGTCCACGGCAACAACTTCTAGCTGAGCTCCTTATCATAGTTGGGGGAGCCCCGCTATAGTTTGCTTCACCCATGTGAGTGAAGCCTCATTTTCGCAGGTAATCTTTAGGATTCCCTGCGAGTAGACCATTGACTGGAAAGTGGGAAGTGTTCCAAAAGTTCCTTCCCTCAAGAATTTGAGGAGGAGCTTGGACAGCTCATTTTTCAGCAGGTTCGCTTGGGGCTCTTCTAGTTTACCGAGCGAACTGCTGTTTTAGTTCTGTTTGTCAACGATCGCTACCCTAAGGTGACCATTGACAATTTCGCTGTATTTTACAGCCGGTTTGGTAATAGTAGAGGACGTACCAGGCCTGCTCGGCCTCCTGTTCGGATTGCTCCTCGGAGAGGGTGTTGAGCCGTCGGATCTCGTCCTCTTTATTCCGCTGGCAGCAGTATGTCGGTGGTTCAACAATTTCTAGCGGCCCTTGACACCCCCAGTGCCTTTGGAGGTTGAGGCAGTCGAGGAAGCTGTTGCCTTTGCGGCTGCCAGACGTTCCCTCTGCCTATTCTTTTGTTGGGCTCCGGAGATTCTACGTCTCCTTCGCCCTTCTAGTTGAGGTGCATTTTCAGCTCCCTCGGTTTGGTTTTGTTAGAGGTATCCATATGGTTACTAAAAGATTCATCTCCTGAGCTCCCCACCCGCCATGGAGCCCAACAAGGGGACGTCGTTATCCGATCGCCAGGGATACCCAGGAGATATAGTCTCCAGGTGAGGTCTGCATGACGAGCTCTCGCTGCCAGACTCCCTCACCCCAAAAGCTCACCCAGCTGGCCCTCTGACGGGACAGCATAGCCGATTGGTCGAAGGTGGGTTAGCCTCGACCGCCCGTCTAGAAGAAATCCAGTCCAAAGTGGAATATTGCCGCTAGGCTCAGCCACCAGGATCCCTTCATCCTCCGACACGGCACAAACACGGGGGAGCTGGTTCACGACAGAAGCTTCGAAGGCTGCAAGTCACTTTTTTTTGTGCGCAACGAGCCGACTATACTTGCTGTTAACCGGAGCATCCCAGTGCGGTCATGAGCCCCGGCCGTTCCCCTATCCACCACCTGGGGACGCGCTGGGTAGGTAGCTCACCCCTCCAGAATTTGATATGGTATTTCCATTGAAATAACATCATACAATGGTCAAAATCGTTGTTTTTAATGTTCCTTACCCAGAAATATTTATAAAATGGGGAATTTTAAACCTCAAGAAATTGCAGTATATGGAATTTGCGACGGTAACACTTTGGCATCAGTAAGAGAGAAGTAACTGCTATTTTTGAATAGAAGAATTCAAAATCAACAAGTGTTTTCTGTAACTTTCACAAGACTGAGGGAAATTGGGATACTTCGGCAAAAAGGAGCTGGTGCGAACCCACGTCCAGATTCAGTAGAATCGGAAGACGCTGTAGTAGATTTACAGACGAAAATTTGTAGTAGGTGCTGTGATGGATAATCCTATAAGTACGCGGCGATTTTGGCGTACCCACATGAAGAACAGCTACATTCTTACCACTTCACCCCTGTTCAAGCTCTACAAAATGGAGATGGTCAACTAGGCTTGCAATTTTGCCAAAATTTTTAAACGTTTGACTATTATTAATAACTAATAATTTATTTTGAAATCTTTATTAGATTTTTATCTGTGTTTGGTTATAGTTATAAATTTTGTCATGTTATTTTTACATGTATTATGTTTCCACGGTTACTATTAAATTAAGTTATCTTTTAAACATTGGTTGTGTTTTTAACCAAAATTTGACTGAGTTGCTCGTGAAAATCACTTTCTTTTTAATTTTATAGGAGAAAATGAGATAAAATATGATTTCCTCGAGCAAAGTTGATAAAACGTATAGAACCATTAAAACAGTACCCAAACAGTTTCTTTTTATTTATTTCTGAACTTAAACAAATTCATAACAGTTTTTGTTCCAAATATTATGTAGAACATGTGTACGATTTTATTACACTCCACTATAAATCACCCTGTATATTCGACGTTCTTATATTTAAGAAATATTAAAAAAATTACATCGCTAAAACTGATACGCCAGATAAATTCGCTGTCTATTGGTTTTAAGTATAATACCGGGTGGAAACGAAACACGGGTCACCTCTATAACTTCTTTGTGTATAAAAATAGAAATTTTAAATTTGACTATGTTGTATGGTTCAAGAAAACACATTTTAGGCACTAAAAAGTTTTTCAGAATAACTTCCGGTTTTACCTGAAGTAACATCAACTTTATTTTTTTAAATGTAACACCTAAATTTTTTGTTCAGAATTTTAGACTATTTTAGAAAAGTAGTATGTTTGCTATACATTCTTTTATTTTTATAAAAAAAATAAAAAAAAAATAAATAATTTATCACAAACATACTCTTTTCATAAAATAATTTCATATTTTGAACAAAAAAATGAGTGTTACATTTAAAAAAATAAAGTTGATGTCATTCCGGTAAAACCGGAAGTCATATTGAAAAAATGTTTAGTGCCTAAAATGTGTTTTCTTGAATCATACAACATAGTCAAATGTCAAATATTTATTTTCATAAATAAAGAAGTTATAAAGGTGACCCGTGCTTCGTGTCTACCAGGTAGATAGATTATAGAATTTCAAAAATATTTGACAATCTGGCATTTGTTTTAAATTACTTAAACGAAATAAGCCTAATAGAAACTAAACGCCATACATTTTGGGCGGGTAAAGTTATTACAGATTAGTCTTACGCTAGGGTTTCTGACGATTGCGATTTTGTCTCTTTGTTGTCGCGAATAATTTTTGTTATAATTTTTCAAAGAATAGGGAATATAAATTATAGACATAAATTTGTGAACACTCAGCATAATAGGAGTTTAGCAAATCTAAGACGAGCAAAGTTTGGTCTTCGTTTTTATGTAATAAGTAGGTTTTAAGGCCTCTGAGGTGTTCGTTGAAAAATACATAAAGGGTGAGTTTAAAGTAAGGAATAAAAATCATAACTACGTTAACTTTTGGAATTTTTAAAAACGGTAAAAAAGTGTCGGATTGTTTTTGAAAACCTTTATTTTGAAATCAACAATATTTTTTTTCTCAGTTGACATGACGTCACTGTGACGTCATAATTTTTTTTTAATGGATTGATATGGTTTTTGTACCATAAAATAATACCTTATTAAGACGATACCAAAAAGGTTATACCAGCGCCATCTTCCGGTTTTTAAAAAAATTATTAAATTTCCCCTTAAACATTAGTTTAAAGTAACGCATAAAAATCATAACTACTTTATCTTTTGGAATTTTTAAAGGACGTAAAAGAAGTGTCGGATTGTTTTTAAAAACCTTTATTTTGAACCCAACAATATTTTTTTCTCAGTTGACATGACGTCACTATGACGTCATATATTTCTCTTTTTCTGATAAACGCGCCATTGTAATTGATTTAATTAATAAAAATCCGTTATAATTAAAATATTAAATAAATATGTCAAAGAATGTACCATTGTCAAAAGCCAGAGTTGTATAAAGACACATTAGAATAATTGCGATAAACGTAGTTACTCAAATCTCAAATAAGAAACTGCAGAGAACTATTAAATAAAATCCAAATAATTTTATTACAAAATACCCAAAATGCTAAATAACAGAATAGGTTTTTTTTTATTATTACTTCATACAATATCTGTTAAGAGCATATCTTCCTAGACACCCGCGATAAATTTTCCGTTGGAGATAATAACAAGGAATAGAAAATCCATCCCACTTTTCTGGAGCTTCTTTGCAAATTATGACCAAATAACTGATAATTATTGCGAATTAGTTCTGCAGCCATAACGCAAGTTTCCCTCGTTAGATTTTCAATTTTTTTCAGATTTATAATTTAAATTGATTAGGCTACATCCTGCCAGAGAGTTACCTTCTGCAACCTAGCACAAAATTAATTAGAGAGGTCCAAAGTTAAGGTACTTTTAGATCATTATATTTTTTTTGTACATTCTCCATTTTTTTTCTTCTGGCATAAATTAAAGAAATTACTTCTAAATCATCTACAAAAAAATATTATACAAAAATGTTGTTCGTACTACCTTTTATTCTCATTTCTAAGAGATAGGAGTAATAATTTGGTTAAAATTTTTTTAAATAAATAATTAATAATTAAAAATGTAATCATATCGTGGTGACGTAAACTAAACCAGGAAAAATTTAAAATTCAAAAAGTTTTTTAAATCGAATTCGACACGTTATTTCTCGAAAATTCCAAATATTAAAGTAGTTACGAATTTTATGCGTTACTTTAAACTATCGTTTGGAGTGATAAAAAATTAGTAAAAATATATTTTTTTAATTTCATCTGGATGGCGCTAGTATTAACTGTTTTTGACTGTTGTAAAACACTCTTAATAACTATTGTTTTATGCCATAACAAGTATATCAATCCCTTTAAAAAAATTAAAAAATTTTAAAGAAATCAAAATAAAGTTTTCCGAAAACAATACGACACATCTTTCAATTCCAAAAAATAACGTAGTACCTTCTGAACAAAAATGTAACTTAACAACGATGTAAAATAACATTTTCGGTGTTAAAATAATATCTACCAAAATAATAATAAATAATAGTACATTAACATATAGTCTATCAAAATAATATATTATATTGATGTACAATGTTATTTTAGATAGCCGGTTACAGTAAAGTTTACAGAATAGCGTTTTTTTTGACTCTCAAACTTAACATCGCTGTTACGGCTAACATTTTTTGTTCAGAATTACCCCATTAATAAGCTATTATTATATGGTATAAAAACCATATCAATCCATTTAAAAAAAAATTATGACGTCATAGTGACGTCATGTCAACTGAGAAAAAAATATTGTTGGGTTCAAAATAAAGGTTTTCAAAAACAAAGCGACACGTCTCTTACGGTTTTTAAAAATTCCAAAAGATAACGCAGTTATGATTTTTATGCCTTACTTTAAACTCACCCTGTATATCCTATACATATATTGAAACCTATAGCATTGAAAAACGGCCTTCTCGAATGTTCGATTCTTCGTTTTTTGATTTCTTTGTTTGTATGGTGTAAATTTGTTACAGCATTACAGAGTCTGTCTATCAGTCAGTGTTTAACTATGTATAGTCTGATAAAATCGCCAAAGTTATTTAAGAAAACATACCGGGTGGAAATGAAAACCGGGTCACCTCGATAACTTTTTTATTTATGAATAAAAAAATTTGAAATTTGTCATAAATAAAAATATGTATACATGTATATATGTATGGGATCTTACATTTAAAAAAACAAAGTTCATGGTGTTTCCGGTGAAACCGGAAGTGATTTCGAAAATAAAAAATGCACATAAAATTTGTTTTTTTGAACCATAGAACATAGCCAAATTTCAAATTTTTCTATTCATAAATAAAAAAGTTACCCGATTTTCATTTCCACCCGGTATAATAATGAATTTAACCTTAACATTATTTTTAGGTAGATAGTAGCAACGGTGAAAAAGATTATGGATCAGCTCTACTTCAACGTAGCATACGAACTGCTTTGGAAATGAAAAGAAGGGGAGTGAAGGAAAACGATATTATCAGTATTTGTTCACATAACCATATTAATTCCATCGTTCCAGTTATAGCTGCAGCATTCATAGGAGCAGTTACTGCTAATTTAGATCCTTCATTTTCAACAGACGACTTAACTCACCTTTTAAATATAGTACACCCAAAGATAATTTTTGCGTCCTCCGAAGCTTATGAAAAAATTAATTTAATAAAATCTAACTTACAATGCAATCCAGAGATTTTTGTTTTTAGTAGCAAAAGTGAATCAAAAAGTTTTGAAGCATTTTTGAAAAAATCTGAAAACGAGGATACATTCTTGCCAACTAAAAGGAGTTTAGATGAGTTAGCTGCTATATTTTTTAGTAGTGGAACAACAGGTTTGTCTAAAGGAATTTGCCATAATGCACGTACTATAATTTATCGTTGCAGTTATTTGTAAGTTTGGATATTTTTATTTCTTATTTCCGGCTAGTTACTTATGTTTGTTTTAGTCAATACGAAACAATACTAATTTACGTATCTTTGTATTGGACTTGTACATATAGTTGCTGTATGTGGACTATACTTAATGGAAAGACAAACATTTTGTGTTCCTATTTCAATCCTGCTACTGCATGGGATACTTTTGCTAAATTTCAGGTATATCTACTTTATTTCATTGGAAAAAGTAAAGTAAAATAATTTATTTTAGGTTGAGGTTTTTTTAACTATCCCATTTGAAGTTTCCCTTTTACTTCAACATAAACCTCAACCAAATACTAAATTAAACCTTAAAGAAGTTTCAATTCGTGGAAGTATTGCTTGCAAAGAACACTTAATAGAATTAAAAGAATTGTTACCAAAAACTAATGTTTTTAGTTGTTTTGGGCAAACTGAAACTTTCGAAAGTTTTGATTCCACCAAAACCCTGAAATTTGGAAAATTTGGATCCATTGGAATACCTATTCCAGGAAATACTTATAAGGTAAATCTTTCTTTATTTAAGAGCATTCCTTCCTTAACATTGTAAAGGCTATTTTGAGGTTTACCGGACTAATTCTACAGCCCTTATAAATTATTATTTTAAATTAATTCTTTCAGAATTTAAAAATGCCATAATTAATCTACAAAACGAAGCAAAGCTTTTTTTTTTTAAATTGCACATTTTTTTATAGTTCTTGTTCAAAAATTTTATGCAATTTTTATTGGCATATTGTAGCGAAAATTTTTGAGATATTGAAAATCGGGTTGCGCCGTTTATCTACATTGTATCTACTGCATGTCGTCCAGTATTTCTCGTTTTGCACATAAAATTTTGTTTATTGGATTCTATTCAGTTTCTGGGCGGCGGAAAGGGGTGGTAAGACATGCATTGTTTTTAAAATGTTTGTATAATTATAGGGTACTATAGTTCTAAATGGATATTACTTATTTTGAGGAAGACGATTTTAAACACGCAGTTTAGGAAATAATGATCTTAAGTATCAACTAAATTAGTCTTTAATCATACCTTTATCGACAAAGGACCTTATCGTTTTCATATGGAAATTGGGGAGAAATGAAACTAAAATCTAACTTAACAAAACGAACTATCATATTTTAAATATATAATATCACCTTCAATTTTGTTTAGAAGATGCTGTTAAATAATTTTTATAATTGCGTCTATAATATTGCTTTTAAAACACAGCTAGCGGTTTCATAATGGGCCATAGCGCGCTCATTATAGCACCCGCTTACGAAGTTGGTAGCATTGATCTGTCAAATTTGTGGTATTGATTATCGTAAATAAATTTCAAAATTTAAAGTACTTGATATGTTTTTTATGTCTCCTAAATTTTTGATAGGATAAAGAATAATTCCTCACTCCTTTTAAATTATTAATTTCCAACAAATTAACAAATTAAGATAAATAATCTTTAAATTTAACTGTCAAATAAGGAAATTCAAATATGTGGTATTAATTTTCATAAAGATATGAAAAGAATTGTTGCTTGGTGCACCTTCACCACTTTGAACAAAGGCAGACCTAAGGAATCTTCTCCTCATTCGTTTATTATTATTTAATAACGGTCTGCATCTTTGATTGCATTTCTATCAATGCCTATGAAAAGATTTATCAAAAATTAAGGGGTTACTATTTTATGCTATTTTTGGAATATCTGGTAGGATACACGATAACTTATCACTAGTTTTACACTAAAAATCTGCAACTTAAAATCTAAAAACTGAAACCTTAAATTAAACTGTCAAGATTGCTATGTTTTCTGTTGTTATAACAATGATTCAATACATAGAACTAATATAGAACTAATACATTTATTTAATGTTCCCTCTTTGTTAAACATTGTAGTTTACAATATTAAATAAGAAGTAAACATTTTTCTGCTCTGTCTCTTTTAGCTGTTTAAACAAGAGGAAAAAAATATAACTAAGGGGGTAAATATTTATTTATGTTTCTGCCTATTTACTACTTAACATGTGTACATCTTATGGATACTTACAAATTATTTAATAGGTATTTAATTTCAATAATAAGATAGTTTAAAAAAGCACTGGTGATATTCGCAGAGTTCAAGTGTAGTTGGGATACTTTCTTTTTACATCGGTTGCAAGAAGTCACTTATACAAGTTGTAAATAGTTCCTTGAATATCAGGCCATAATATTTTAATTTTGACACAAAAACACACACCGAAATGTCCCAAAAAATAGGAGCTAAATCACAAACATTTTATCTATGCACAAACAGAAGTATGACGGTGACATTTGCTTCCATAGATTACTATAAATATTTTTAAACTATTGAAATGTAAAGTAACATTTCAAAATAAATGGGATATTTCCTCTTTACTTTTTTGTAGGTACTTGAATCATTTATCCAAATCATCGTAAGATTTTATTTTATATTTTTTTGATTAAGGGGAAGTATAAAGGATTGTAAATAAAGTTGCCTAAAAAACTAATAAAACGGCGCCATCGCATAGATTTCCCGTGAAACATAGGGGCAAAACTTTTTAAAATGCCAGATATCCACCCATGGTTTTGTTAAAACCGAGGTTACACTGTTTCCCACTCTATGATAAGTAATCAATCTTAAATCTAAAAATAAATGTTAAATTTGTCTGCTTAAATAGAACTTTAGTATATGTGTTTATAGTATATTATGTAATGAGCTAGAATTTTGTGCGAATGCGAAAATACCCGAACGAGGCGCTGGTCGCTTTCTGATAATACGTGCACGAAATTTAGTTTCTTGCGAGATAACTTCCGTCGACATTGAAGTCACTCCTACATCTTTAGTTCCATGAACCAATTGTAGGTAGTACTTTTTTATTTTACATGTACTCATCTTGTGAGTTCAAAAAATTCCACGAGAGAGCTTTCAGAATACCTACCCAGCGCCTTTAGCGGAAACTTCAAGAAGTACTCAAAATTAAAAAAAACAAACTACTTATATGAATAAGATGTATGGTTTTCTTATGTGGTTCTCGGAAAACAATTATTTCCTTTTCTTTCTATTTTAATGCCTTCAAGAATTTAATGTTGACATATAAGTTTAGTTAGTCAATTTAATTTTGTGCCAAACATTAATTTTAATTATTATTGCAAAATTGTAAATGTTATTCATTATTCTAGATTCTAGATTTGGAAACTGGCAAAGCTCTTGGATTTAATCAACCTGGTGAACTTAGAATCAAATCAAAGTATGTGACATCGGGTTATTATAAAAATAAGGATAAAAGTAATAACGGTTTTGATGAAAATGATTTTTTCAAAACTGGTGACGTTATGTACTATGATGAAGATTTTTGCTTTTATGTCGTTGATAGAATCAAAGAGATGTTTAAATACAGAGGTTTTCATGTGGTTCCAGCAAAAATGGAAAATATTATCAGAAAACATCCCGGAGTAATAGATGCAGTAGTTGTGGGTATTCCACATATAGTAGATGAAAATCTTGCAATAGCGGTTGTAATTCCCAAAGCAAATTATGAAGTGATGCCGAAAGAAATTGAGGAGTTTGCTAATAATTTATTGGATAATACACATCAAATTCGAGCTGGTGTGAAAATAGTTAAAGAATTTCCCAAATCACCTTCGGGCAAAAATTTACGTAGAAAATTAAAAGATATGTATTTAGCTAATGAACTATAAATTTAAACTTTTGTTTTATATTTTATCGTAACATATGTATATAAAAATTAATATATTATTTGTGTCATTTTGTTTTTTTATTCAAGAAAATAGTATATAACGCATACATTTTATTTTATTTACCTAAAATAATTAAAATTTATTAAAATTTAAGTATTGTACAGGGTGTGCTAAAATGATTGTGGTTTGATATTTAGGAATGGCGTAGGAAATATTTTTTAAAAATGAATATAATAATCATAACAAATCAAAAATTCTAAACAAATGTGCAAATTTAAGTTATTTAATAATGTTTTGTGCTTTTGAAAACAAAAACGTAGAAGTAACTCTTGAATTTTACAACAAATGTCAAATGTTGAAAAAGACGACCTTCATTTTCGAGGCAGATGCTGACATAAAACAAAGATTTATGCGAAGTAGAGTTGATTAAAACTGATGTTTATGAAGGCAAAATAACAAAACACAAATATCTGAAGTATTGACAAAACGGTAAAAATTCGAGCTACGCCTCTGCTTTTATTTACTTTGTTATAATTTCCACATGATTTTGTGTTAGTATGAACTTGAAGAGAATAAATTCCGCAGATTTTTGGGTGGAAAATTTGAATTGACTACAATCATTTTAGGTCTCTCTGTATATGGGCACATTTATTGAACTAAAAAAATTCTACTACGAGTTTGACCGGAAATAACTAAACCCTATGTAATTGTATACATTATTAAATAAACGTTGGTATGTTTAAAGTTTGTTTTTGACTTTTTGTTTTTCAACACTTAAAGAAAGAAAAATTGTTCTTTTTTGGTAAAAAAATATAACCTTGAGTTTTATACCTCCATGTTGAATGTCAGCATAATCGATAAATTCCTCTATCAAACCAGAGGTGGCTCCAACAGTATGCCACAAATATAGGATATTTGCAAAAAATGAATCTAAAAAAAAAATAATAAATAAACAAATTATTAAGCTGTAATCATTTAACCATGTAATTTGTTTCATTATTAACGTTTATTTTATACTATACAGGGTGTCCAGAAATTAAGCGGCCAAACTTTAGGAGGCGATTCTACAACTAATTTTAAGAAAAAACTTCCTATAAACATGTGTCCGATTTCGCTTTCTAAGGGAGCTACAGCCCTTTAACTATTGTGACTAAAACTAGGTTTTTTGTCATTTATTTGAAAACGGTTGGTAATAAAGATTTGAAATTTGGTGTGAAGACTAATACGTTTAAGATATAATTTCTCAATTTTTTTCAGATTTTTTGAAATCTCTGAAATTTTTTGAAAGCTTTAATACCAAAATTTATTATTCATTCATGCAGAGTTAAAGCAAAAATGCTACAATTTAACAAAAATTGATATTGAACATTGCGCAATTGCACCCGAGTCGGTTTGGGAACAAAATTTTGGTAACAAATTGTTCCCGTCTAAAACAGCCTTTAGGTTTAGATCTAAGGTTTTTTCTCTCACCGGGTAAATAATAGAAAATCATAAGTTACAATAGGTAGGTGTTGAGTGTGGTTTGGTATTGTTTAATAGCTTTTTTAAATTTACTTTTAGTCAAAAAACCTATAATTTCCAATAATGGAAGACCGAATATGTTCCCATTTTAAACTTTATAGTTAAAATCCATGTAACAAATAAGTCAGGCTATCATCGAACTCCCACTCAAGTGTGGGACCTTAGTAAGAACGATACTAAAAAGGTGAGTTATTCGAGACTCGGACTAAACTTGTGGTTCTCTTGAGTTTAAAAGTAGATCAATATATTTTTTTTGTTTACTTTATAAATACAATCCCATTCAAGAGGTGCTTAATAGCACCTCAATCCAAAAAAGAAATATCCATCAGAAGATTTATTTTAAGTACGACTATTTTCTTGAAGAATGTGTTCATCTGGAAAATTAAAACACAAAATATGATTCGTTACTTACCAAATAATAAACTGGACTAAAAGAGCAACCTGCCTAATAGCACCTCAATACAAAAAAGAAATATCCATCAGAAGATATATTTTAAGTACGACTATTATCTTCAAGAATGTGTTCATCTGGAATCTTTAAAAACGTTAATTTAAGCAAACAAAATATGATTCCTTACTTACCAAATAACAAAATGGACTGAAAGAGCAACCTGCTTAATAACACCTCAATCCAAAAAAGAAATATCTATCAGAAGATTTATTTTATGTACGACTATTTTCTTCAAGAATGTGTTCATCTGGAATCTTTAAAAACGTTAATTTAAACACACAAAATATGATTCGTTACTTACCAAATAATAAAATGGACTGAAAGAGCAACCTGCCTAATAGCACCTCAATACAAAAAACAAATATCCATCAGAAGATTTATTTTAAGTACGACTATTTTCTTCAAGAATGTGTTAATCTGGAATTTTTAAAAATATTAATTTAAACACACAAAATATGATTCCTTACTTACCAAATAATAAAATGGACTGAAAAAGCAACCTGCCTAATAGCACCTCAATCCAAAAAAAATCCATCAGAAGATTTATTGTAAGTACGACTATTTTCTTCAACAATGTGTTCATCTGGAATAGTTAAAAACGTTAATTTAAACAAACAAAATATGATTCGTTACTTACCAAATAATAAAATGGACTGAAAGAGCAACCTGCCTAATAGCACCTCAATCCAAAAAAAAAATCCATCAGAAGATTTATTTTAAGTACGACTATTTTCTTCAAGAATGTGTTCATCTGGAATCTTTAAAAACGTTAATTTAAACACACAAAATATGATTCGTTACTTACCAAATAATAAAATGGACTGAAAGAGCAACCTGCCTAATAGCACCTCAATACAAAAAAGAAATATCCATCAGAAGATTTATTTTAAGTACGACTATTTTCTTGAAGAATGTGTTCATCTGGAAATTTAAAAACGTTAATTTAAACAAACAAAATATGATTCGTTACTTACCAAATAATAAAATGGACTGAAAGAGCAAACTGCTTAATAGCACCTCAATCCAAAAAAAGAAATATCCATCAGGAGATTTATTTTAAGTAGGACTATTTTCTTCAAGAATGTGTTCATCTGGAATCTTTAAAAACGTTAATTTAAACACACAAAATATGAATCGTTACTTACCAAATAATAAAATGGACTGAAAGAGCAACCTGCCTAATAGCACCTCAATCCAAAAAAAAAATCCATCAGAAGATTTATTTTAAGTACGACTATTTTCTTCAAGAATGTGTTCATCTGGAATCGTTAAAAACGTTAATTTAAACACACAAAATATGATTCATTACTTACCAAATAACAAAATGGACTGAAAGAGCAACCTGCTTAATAGCACCTCAATCCAAAAAATAAATATTCATAAGAAGATTTATTTTAAGTACGACTATTTTCTTGAAGAATGTGTTCATCTGAAAATTTAAAACACGAAATATGATTCTTTACTTACCAAATAATAAAATGGACTAAAAGAGCAACCTGCCTAAAAGCACCTCAATCCAATAAAGAAATATCCATCAGAAGATTTATTTTATGTACGACTATTTTCTTCCAGAATGTGTTCATCTGTAATTTTTAAAAACGTTAATTTAAACACACAAAATATGATTCATTACTTACCAAATAACAAAATGGACTGAAAGAGCAACCTGCTTAATAGCACCTCAATCCAAAAAAGAAATATTCATAAGAAGATTTATTTTATGTACGACTATTTTCTTCAAGAATGTGTTCATCTGGAATTTTTAAAAACGTTAATTTAAACACACAAAATATGATTCGTTACTTACCAAATAATAAAATGGACTAAAAGAGCAACCTGCCTAAAAGCACCTCAATCCAATAAAGAAATATCCATCAGAAGATTTATTTTATGTACGACTATTTTCTTGAAGAATGTGTTCATCTGGAATTTTTAAAAACGTTAATTTAAACACACAAAATATGATTCATTACTTACCAAATAATAAAATGGACTGAAAGAGCAACCTGCCTAATAGCACCTCAATCCAATAAAGAAATATCCATCAGAAGATTTATTTTATGTACGACTATTTTCTTCAAGAATGTGTTCATCTGGAATTTTTAAAAACGTTAATTTAAACACACAAAATATGATTCGTTACTTACCAAATAATAAAATGGACTGAAAGAGCAACCTGCCTAATAGCACCTCAATCCAAAAAAAAAAAAATCCATCAGAAGACTTATTTTAAGTACGACTATTTTCTTCAAGAATGTGTTTATCTGGAATCGTTAAAAAACGTTAATTTAAACACACAAAATATGATTCATTACTTACCAAATAACAAAATGGACTGAAAGAGCAACCTGCTTAATAGCACCTCAATCCAAAAAATAAATATTCATAAGAAGATTTATTTTAAGTACGACTATTTTCTTGAAGAATGTGTTCATCTGAAAATTTAAAACACGAAATATGATTCTTTACTTACCAAATAATAAAATGGACTAAAAGAGCAACCTGCCTAAAAGCACCTCAATCCAATAAAGAAATATCCATCAGAAGATTTATTTTATGTACGACTATTTTCTTCAAGAATGTGTTCATCTGGAATTTTTATAAACGTTAATTTAAACACACAAAATATGATTCGTTACTTACCAAATAATAAAATGGACTGAAAGAGCAACCTGCCTAATAGCACCTCAATCCAAAAAAAAAAAAATCCATCAGAAGACTTATTTTAAGTACGACTATTTTCTTCAAGAATGTGTTTATCTGGAATCGTTAAAAAACGTTAATTTAAACACACAAAATATGATTCATTACTTACCAAATAACAAAATGGACTGAAAGAGCAACCTGCTTAATAGCACCTCAATCCAAAAAAGAAATATTCATAAGAAGATTTTTTTTAAGTACGACTATTTTCTTGAAGAATGTGTTCATCTGAAAATTTAAAACACGAAATATGATTCTTTACTTGCCAAATAATAAAATGGACTAAAAGAGCAACCAGCCTAAAAGCACCTCAATCCAATAAAGAAATATCCATCAGAAGATTTATTTTATGTACGACTATTTTCTTCCAGAATGTGTTCATCTGGAATTTTTAAAAACGTTAATTTAAACACACAAAATATGATTCATTACTTACCAAATAATAAAATGGACTGAAAGAGCAACCTGCCTAATAGCACCTCAATCCAAAAAAGAAATATCCATCAGAAGATTTATTTTAAGTACGACTATTCTCTTCAAGAATGTGTTCATCTGGAATCTTTAAAAACGTTAATTTAAACACACAAAATATGAATCGTTACTTACCAAATAATAAAATGGACTGAAAGAGCAACCTGCCTAAAAGCACCTCAATCCAATAAAGAAATATCCATCAGAAGATTTATTTTATGTACGACTATTTTCTTCAAGAATGTGTTCATCTGGAATTTTTAAAAACGTTAATTTAAACGCACAAAATATGATTCGTTACTTACCAAATAATAAAATGGACTGAAAGAGCAACCTGCCTATTAGCACCTCAATCCAAAAGAAAAAATCCATCAGAAGATTTATTTTAAGTATGACTATTTTCTTCAAGAATGTGTTCATCTGGAATCGTTAAAAACGTTAATTTAAACACACAAAATATGATTCATTACTTACCAAATAACAAAATGGACTGAAAGAGCAACCTGCTTAATAGCACCTCAATCCAAAAAAGAAATATTCATAAGAAGATTTATTTTATGTACGACTATTTTCTTCAAGAATGTGTTCATCTGGAATTTTTAAAAACGTTAATTTAAACACACAAAATATGATTCGTTACTTACCAAATAATAAAATGGACTGAAAGAGCAACCTGCCTAATAGCACCTCAATCCAAAAAAAAAAAAAATCCATCAGAAGACTTATTTTAAGTACGACTATTTTCTTCAAGAATGTGTTTATCTGGAATCGTTAAAAAACGTTAATTTAAACACACAAAATATGATTCATTACTTACCAAATAACAAAATGGACTGAAAGAGCAACCTGCTTAATAGCACCTCAATCCAAAAAAGAAATATTCATAAGAAGATTTATTTTAAGTACGACTATTTTCTTGAAGAATGTGTTCATCTGAAAATTTAAAACACGAAATATGATTCTTTACTTACCAAATAATAAAATGGACTAAAAGAGCAACCTGCCTAAAAGCACCTCAATCCAATAAAGAAATATCCATCAGAAGATTTATTTTATGTACGACTATTTTCTTCAAGAATGTGTTCATCTGGAATTTTTAAAAACGTTAATTTAAACACACAAAATATGATTCGTTACTTACCAAATAATAAAATGGACTGAAAGAGCAACCTGCCTAATAGCACCTCAATCCAAAAAAAAAAAAAATCCATCAGAAGACTTATTTTAAGTACGACTATTTTCTTCAAGAATGTGTTTATCTGGAATCGTTAAAAAACGTTAATTTAAACACACAAAATATGATTCATTACTTACCAAATAACAAAATGGACTGAAAGAGCAACCTGCTTAATAGCACCTCAATCCAAAAAAGAAATATTCATAAGAAGATTTATTTTAAGTACGACTATTTTCTTGAAGAATGTGTTCATCTGAAAATTTAAAACACGAAATATGATTCTTTACTTACCAAATAATAAAATGGACTAAAAGAGCAACCTGCCTAAAAGCACCTCAATCCAATAAAGAAATATCCATCAGAAGATTTATTTTATGTACGACTATTTTCTTCCAGAATGTGTTCATCTGGAATTTTTAAAAACGTTAATTTAAACACACAAAATATGATTCATTACTTACCAAATAATAAAATGGACTGAAAGAGCAACCTGCCTAATAGCACCTCAATCCAAAAAAGAAATATCCATCAGAAGATTTATTTTAAGTACGACTATTCTCTTCAAGAATGTGTTCATCTGGAATCTTTAAAAACGTTAATTTAAACACACAAAATATGATTCGTTACTTACCAAATAATAAAATGGACTGAAAGAGCAACCTGCCTATTAGCACCTCAATCCAAAAGAAAAAATCCATCAGAAGATTTATTTTAAGTATGACTATTTTCTTCAAGAATGTGTTCATCTGGAATCGTTAAAAACGTTAATTTAAACACACAAAATATGATTCATTACTTACCAAATAACAAAATGGACTGAAAGAGCAACCTGCTTAATAGCACCTCAATCCAAAAAAGAAATATTCATAAGAAGATTTATTTTAAGTACGACTATTTTCTTGAAGAATGTGTTCATCTGAAAATTTAAAACACAAAATATGATTCTTTACTTACCAAATAATAAAATGGACTAAAAGAGCAACCTGCCTAAAAGCACCTCAATCCAATAAAGAAATATCCATCAGAAGATTTATTTTATGTACGACTATTTTCTTCAAGAATGTGTTCATCTGGAATTTTTAAAAACGTTAATTTAAACACACAAAATATGATTCGTTACTTACCAAATAATAAAATGGACTGAAAGAGCAACCTGCCTATTAGCACCTCAATCCAAAAAAAAAATCCATCAGAAGATTTATTTTAAGTATGACTATTTTCTTCAAGAATGTGTTCATCTGGAATCGTTAAAAACGTTAATTTAAACACACAAAATATGATTCATTACTTACCAAATAACAAAATGGACTGAAAGAGCAACCTGCTTAATAGCACCTCAATCCAAAAAAGAAATATTCATAAGAAGATTTATTTTAAGTACGACTATTTTCTTGAAGAATGTGTTCATCTGAAAATTTAAAACACGAAATATGATTCTTTACTTACCAAATAATGAAATGGACTAAAAGAGCAACCTGCCTAAAAGCACCTCAATCCAATAAAGAAATATCCATCAGAAGATTTATTTTATGTACGACTATTTTCTTGAAGAATGTGTTTATCTGGAATTTTTAAAAACGTTAATTTAAACACACAAAATATGATTCATTACTTACCAAATAACAAAATGGACTGAAAGAGCAACCTGCTTAATAGCACCTCAATCCAAAAAATAAATATTCATAAGAAGATTTATTTTAAGTACGACTATTTTCTTGAAGAATGTGTTCATCTGAAAATTTAAAACACGAAATATGATTCTTTACTTACCAAATAATAAAATGGACTAAAAGAGCAACCTGCCTAAAAGCACCTCAATCCAATAAAGAAATATCCATCAGAAGATTTATTTTATGTACGACTGTTTTCTTCCAGAATGTGTTCATCTGGAATTTTTAAAAACGTTAATTTAAACACACAAAATATGATTCATTACTTACCAAATAACAAAATGGACTGAAAGAGCAACCTGCTTAATAGCACCTCAATCCAAAAAATAAATATTCATAAGAAGATTTATTTTAAGTACGACTATTTTCTTGAAGAATGTGTTCATCTGAAAATTTAAAACACGAAATATGATTCTTTACTTACCAAATAATAAAATGGACTAAAAGAGCAACCTGCCTAAAAGCACCTCAATCCAATAAAGAAATATCCATCAGAAGATTTATTTTATGTACGACTATTTTCTTCCAGAATGTGTTCATCTGGAATCTTTAAAAACGTTAATTTAAACACACAAAATATGAATCGTTACTTACCAAATAATAAAATGGACTGAAAGAGCAACCTGCCTAATAGCACCTCAATCAAAAAAAGAAATATTCATAAGAAGATTTATTTTAAGTACGACTATTATCTTGAAGAATGTGTTTATCTGAAAATTTAAAACACAAAATATGATTCTTTACTTACCAAATAATAAAATGGACTAAAAGAGCAACCAGCCTAAAAGCACCTCAATCCAATAAAGAAATATCCATCAGAAGATTTATTTTATGTACGACTATTTTCTTCAAGAATGTGTTCATCTGGAATTTTTAAAAACGTTAATTTAAACACACAAAATATGATTCGTTACTTACCAAATAATAAAATGGACTGAAAGAGCAACCTGCCTATTAGCACCTCAATCCAAAAAAAAAATCCATCAGAAGATTTATTTTAAGTATGACTATTTTCTTCAAGAATGTGTTCATCTGGAATCGTTAAAAACTTTAATTTAAACACACAAAATATGATTCATTACTTACCAAATAACAAAATGGACTGAAAGAGCAACCTGCTTAATAGCACCTCAATCCAAAAAAAGAAATATTCATAAGAAGATTTATTTTAAGTACGACTATTTTCTTGAAGAATGTGTTCATCTGAAAATTTAAAACACGAAATATGATTCTTTACTTACCAAATAATAAAATGGACTAAAAGAGCAACCTGCCTAAAAGCACCTCAATCCAATAAAGAAATATCCATCAGAAGATTTATTTTATGTACGACTATTTTCTTCCAGAATGTGTTCATCTGGAATTTTTAAAAACGTTAATTTAAACACACAAAATATGATTCATTACTTACCAAATAACAAAATGGACTGAAAGAGCAACCTGCTTAATAGCACCTCAATCCAAAAAAGAAATATTCATAAGAAGATTTATTTTAAGTACGACTATTTTCTTGAAGAATGTGTTCATCTGAAAATTTAAAACACGAAATATGATTCTTTACTTACCAAATAATGAAATGGACTAAAAGAGCAACCTGCCTAAAAGCACCTCAATCCAATAAAGAAATATCCATCGGAAGATTTATTTTATGTACGACTATTTTCTTGAAGAATGTGTTCATCTGGAATTTTTAAAAACGTTAATTTAAACACACAAAATATGATTCATTACTTACCAAATAACAAAATGGACTGAAAGAGCAACCTGCTTAATAGCACCTCAATCCAAAAAAGAAATATTCATAAGAAGATTTATTTTAAGTACGACTATTTTCTTGAAGAATGTGTTCATCTGAAAATTTAAAACACGAAATATGATTCTTTACTTACCAAATAATAAAATGGACTAAAAGAGCAACCTGCCTAAAAGCACCTCAATCCAATAAAGAAATATCCATCAGAAGATTTATTTTATGTACGACTATTTTCTTGAAGAATGTGTTCATCTGGAATTTTTAAAAACGTTAATTTAAACACACAAAATATGATTCATTACTTACCAAATAACAAAATGGACTGAAAGAGCAACCTGCTTAATAGCACCTCAATCCAAAAAATAAATATTCATAAGAAGATTTATTTTAAGTACGACTATTTTCTTGAAGAATGTGTTCATCTGAAAATTTAAAACACGAAATATGATTCTTTACTTACCAAATAATAAAATGGACTAAAAGAGCAACCTGCCTAAAAGCACCTCAATCCAATAAAGAAATATCCATCAGAAGATTTATTTTATGTACGACTATTTTCTTCCAGAATGTGTTCATCTGGAATTTTTAAACACGTTAATTTAAACACACAAAATATGATTCATTACTTACCAAATAACAAAATGGACTGAAAGAGCAACCTGCTTAATAGCACCTCAATCCAAAAAATAAATATTCATAAGAAGATTTATTTTAAGTACGACTATTTTCTTGAAGAATGTGTTCATCTGAAAATTTAAAACACGAAATATGATTCTTTACTTACCAAATAATAAAATGGACTAAAAGAGGAACCTGCCTAAAAGCACCTCAATCCAATAAAGAAATATTCATCAGAAGATTTATTTTATGTACGACTATTTTCTTCAAGAATGTGTTCATCTGGAATTTTTAAAAACGTTAATTTAAACACACAAAATATAATTCGTTACTTACCAAATAATAAAATGGACTGAAAGAGCAAACTGCTTAATAGCACCTCAATCCAAAAAAGAAATATCCATCAGAAGATTTATTTTAAGTACGACTATTTTCTTCAAGTATGTGTTCATCTGGAATCGTTAAAAACGTTAATATAAACACACAAAATATGATTCATTACTTACCAAATAACAAAATGGACTGAAAGAGCAACCTGCTTAATAGCACCTCAATCCAAAAAAGAAATATTCATAAGAAGATTTATTTTAAGTACGACTATTTTCTTGAAGAATGTGTTCATCTGAAAATTTAAAACACAAAATATGATTCGTTACTTACCAAATAATAAAACGGACTAAAAGAGGAACCTGCCTAAAAGCACCTCAATCCAAAAAATAAATATCCATCAGAAGATTTATTTTAAGTACGACTATTTTCTTCAAGAATGTGTTCATCTGGAATCTTTAAAAACGTTAATTTAAACACACAAAATATGAATCGTTACTTACCAAATAATAAAATGGACTGAAAGAGCAACCTGCCTAATAGCACCTCAATCCAAAAAAAAAAAATCCATCAGAAAATTTATTTTAAGTACGACTATTTTCTTCAAGAATGTGTTCCTCTGGAATCGTTAAAAACGTTAATTTAAACACACAAAATATGATTCATTACTTACCAAATAACAAAATGGACTGAAAGAGCAAACTGCTTAATAGCACCTCAATCCAAAAAATAAATATCCATCAGAAGATTTATTTTAAGTACGACTATTTTCTTCAAGAATGTGTTCATCTGGAATCTTTAAAAACGTTAATTTAAACACACAAAATATGAATCGTTACTTACCAAATAATAAAATGGACTGAAAGAGCAACCTGCCTAATAGCACCTCAAACCAAAAAAAAATCCATCAGAAGATTTATTTTAAGTACGACTATTTTCTTCAAGAATGTGTTCATCTGGAATCGTTAAAAACGTTAATTTAAACAAACAAAATATGATTCATTACTTACCAAATAACAAAATGGACTGAAAGAGCAACCTGCTTAATAGCACCTCAATCCAAAAAAGAAATATTCATAAGAAGATTTATTTTAAGTACGACTATTTTCTTGAAGAATGTGTTCATCTGAAAATTTAAAACACAAAATATGATTCTTTACTTACCAAATAATAAAATGGACTAAAAGAGCAACCTGCCTAAAAGCACCTCAATCCAATAAAGAAATATCCATCAGAAGATTTATTTTATGTACGACTATTTTCTTCAAGAATGTGTTCATCTGGAATTTTTAAAAACGTTAATTTAAACACACAAAATATAATTCGTTACTTACCAAATAATAAAATGGACTGAAAGAGCAACCTGCCTAATAGCACCTCAATCCAAAAAAAAAAATCCATCAGAAGATTTATTTTAAGTACGACTATTTTCTTCAAGAATGTGTTCATCTGGAATCGTTAAAAACCTTAATTTAAACAAACAAAATATGATTCATTACTTACCAAAGAACAAAATGGACTGAAAGAGCAACCTGCTTAATAGCACCTCAATCCAAAAAAGAAATATTCATAAGAAGATTTATTTTAAGTACGACTATTTTCTTGAAGAATGTGTTCATCTGAAAATTTAAAACACAAAATATGATTCTTTACTTACCAAGTAATAAAATGGACTAAAAGAGCAACCTGCCTAAAAGCACCTCAATCCAATAAAGAAATATCCATCAGAAGATTTATTTTATGTACGACTATTTTCTTCAAGAATGTGTTCATCTGGAATCTTTAGAAACGTCAGTTTAAACACACAAAATATGAATCGTTACTTACCAAATAAGAAAATGGACTGACAGAGCAACCTGCCTAATAGCACCTCAATCCAAAAAAAAAATCCATCAGAAGATTTATTTTAAGTACGACTATTTTCTTCAAGAATGTGTTCATCTGGAATCGTTAAAAACGTTAATTTAAACACACAAAATATGATTCATTACTTACCAAATAACAAAATGGACTGAAAGAGCAACCTGCTTAATAGCACCTCAATCCAAAAAAGAAATATTCATAAGAAGATTTATTTTAAGTACGACTATTTACTTGAAGAATGTGTTCATCTGAAAATTTAAAACACAAAATATGATTCTTTACTTACCAAATAATAAACCGGACTAAAAGAGCAACCTGCCTAAAAGCACCTCAATCCAATAAAGAAATATCCATCAGAAGATTTATTTTATGTACGACTATTTTCTTCAAGAATGTGTTCATCTGGAATTTTTAAAAACGTTAATTTAAACACACAAAATATGATTCGTTACTTACCAAATAATAAAATGGACTGAAAGAGCAACCTGCCTAATAGCACCTCAATCCAAAAATGAAATATCCATCAGAAGATTTATTTTAAGTACGACTATTTTCTTCAAGAATGTGTTCATCTGGAATCTTTAGAAACGTCAGTTTAAACACACAAAATATGAATCGTTACTTACCAAATAAGAAAATGGACTGACAGAGCAACCTGCCTAATAGCACCTCAATCCAAAAAAAAAAATCCATCAGAAGATTTATTTTAAGTACGACTATTTTCTTCAAGAATGTGTTCATCTGAAAATTTAAAACACAAAATATGATTCTTTACTTACCAAATAATAAAACGGAATAAAAGAGCAACCTGCCTAAAAGCACCTCAATCCAATAAAGAAATATCCATCAGAAGATTTATTTTATGTACGACTATTTTCTTTAAGAATGTGTTCATCTGGAATTTTTAAAAACGTTAATTTAAACACACAAAATATAATTCGTTACTTACCAAATAATAAAATGGACTGAAAGAGCAAACTGCTTAATAGCACCTCAATCCAAAAAAGAAATATCCATCAGAAGATTTATTTTAAGTACGACTATTTTCTTCAAGAATGTGTTCATCTGGAATCTTTAAAAACGTTAATTTAAACACACAAAATATGAATCGTTACTTACCAAATAATAAAATGGACTGAAAGAGCAACCTGCCTAATAGCACCACAATCCAAACAAAAAATCCATCAGAAGATTTATTTTAAGTACGACTATTTTCTTCCAGAATGTGTTCATCTGGAATCGTAAAAAACGTTAATTTAAACAAACAAAATATGATTCATTACTTACCAAAGAACAAAATGGACTGAAAGAGCAACCTGCTTAATAGCACCTCAATCCAAAAAAGAAATATTCATAAGAAGATTTATTTTAAGTACGACTATTTTCTTAAAGAATGTGTTCATCTGGAATCTTTAAAAACGTTAATTTAAACACACAAAATATGATTCGTTACTTACCAAATAATAAAATGGACTGAAAGAGCAAACTGCTTAATTGCTCCTCAATCCAAAAAATAAATATCCATCAGAAGATTTATTTTAAGTACGACTATTTTCTTCAAGACTGTGTTCATCTGGAATCGTTAAAAACGTTAATTTAAACACACAAAATATGATTCATTACTTACCAAAGAACAAAATGGACTGAAAGAGCAACCTGCTTAATAGCACCTCAATCCAAAAAAGAAATATTCATAAGAAGATTTATTTTAAGTACGACTATTTTCTTGAAGAATGTGTTCATCTGGAATCGTTATAACGTTAATTTAAACACTCAAAATATGATTCGTTACTTACCAAATAATAAAATGGACTGAAAGAGCAACCTGCCTAATAGTACCTCAATCCAAAAAAGAAATATCCATCAGAAGATTTATTTTAAGTACGACTATTTTCTTAAAGAATGTGTTCATCTGGAATCTTTAAAACGTTAATTTAAACACACAAAATATGATTCGTTACTTACCAAATAATAAAATGGACTGAAAGAGCAACCTGCCTAATAGCACCTCAATCCAAAAAAGAAATATCCATCAGAAGATTTATTTTAAGTACGACTATTTTCTTAAAGAATGTGTTCATCTGGAATCTTTAAAACGTTAATTTAAACACACCAAATATGATTCGTTACTTACCAAATAATAAAATGGACTGAAAGAGCAACCTGCCTAATAGCACCTCAATCCAAAAAAGAAATATCCATCAGAAGATTTATTTTAAGTACGACTATTTTCTTAAAGAATGTGTTCATCTGGAATCTTTAAACACGTTAATTTAAACACACAAAATATGATTCGTTACTTACCAAATAATAAAATGGACTGAAAGAGCAACCTGCCTAATAGTACCTCAATCCAAAAAAGAAATATCCATCAGAAGATTTATTTTAAGTACGACTATTTTCTTAAAGAATGTGTTCATCTGGAATCTTTAAAACGTTAATTTAAACACACAAAATATGATTCGTTACTTACCAAATAATAAAATGGACTGAAAGAGCAACCTGCCTAATAGCACCTCAATCCAAAAAAGAAATATCCATCAGAAGATTTATTTTAAGTACGACTATTTTCTTAAAGAATGTGTTCATCTGGAATCTTTAAAACGTTAATTTAAACACACCAAATATGATTCGTTACTTACCAAATAATAAAATGGACTGAAAGAGCAACCTGCCTAATAGCACCTCAATCCAAAAAAGAAATATCCATCAGAAGATTTATTTTATGTACGACTATTTTCTTCAAGAATGTGTTCATCTGGAATTTTTAAAAACGTTAATTTAAACAAACAAAATATGATTCGTTACTTACCAAATAATAAAATGGACTGAAAGAGCAACCTGCCTAATAGTACCTCAATCCAAAAAAGAAATATCCATCAGAAGATTTATTTTAAGGACGACTATTTTCTTGAAGAATGTGTTCATCTGGAAATTTAATACACAAAATATGATTCGGTACTTACCAAATAATAAAATGGACTGAAAGAGCAACCTGCCTAATAGCACCTCAATCCAAAAAAGAAATATCCATCAGAAGATTTATTTTAAGTACGAATATTTTCTTCAAGAATGTGTTCATCTGGAATCTTTAAAAACGTTAATTTAAACACACAAAATATGATTCGTTACTTACCAAATAATAAAATGGACTGAAAGAGCAACCTGCCTAATAGCACCTCAATCCAAAAAAGAAATATCCATCAGAAGATTTATTTTATGTACGACTATTTTCTTCAAGAATGTGTTCATCTGGAATTTTTAAAAACGTTAATTTAAACAAACAAAATATGATTCGTTACTTACCAAATAATAAAATGGACTGAAAGAGCAACCTGCTTAATAGTACCTCAATCCAAAAAAGAAATATCCATCAGGAGATTTATTTTAAGTACGACTATTTTCTTGAAGAATGTGTTCATCTGGAAATTTAATACACAAAATATGATTCGGTACTTACCAAATAATAAAATGGACTGAAAGAGCAACCTGCCTAATAGCACCTCAATCCAAAAAAGAAATATCCATCAGAAGATTTATTTTAAGTACGACTATTTTCTTAAAGAATGTGTTCATCTGGAATCTTTAAAAACGTCAATTTAAACACACAAAATATGATTCGTTACTTACCAAATAATAAAATGGACTGAAAGAGCAAACTGCTTAATAGCACCTCAATCCAAAAAAGAAATATCCATCAGAAGATTTATTTTAAGTACGACTATTTTCTTCAAGAATGTGTTCATCTGGAATCTTTAAAAACGTTAATTTAAACACACAAAATATGATTCGTTACTTACCAAATAATAAAATGGACTGAAAGAGCAACCTGCCTAATAGCACCTCAATCCAAAAAAGAAATATCCATCAGAAGATTTATTTTAAGTACGACTATTTTCTTCAAGAATGTGTTCATCTGGAATCTTTAAAAACGTTAATTTAAACATACAAAATATGATGCGTTACTTACCAAATAATAAAATTGACTGAAAGAGCAACCTGCTTAATAGCACCTCAATCCAAAAAAGAAATATCCATCAGAAGATTTATTTTAAGTACGACTATTTTCTTAAAGAATGTGTTCATCTGGAATCTTTAAAAACGTTAATTTAAACACACAAAATATGATTCATTACTTACCAAATAACAAAATGGACTGAAAGAGCAACCTGCTTAATAGCACCTCAATCCAAAAAAGAAATATTCATAAGAAGATTTATTTTAAGTACGACTATTTTCTTGAAGAATGTGTTCATCTGAAAATTTAAAACACAAAATATGATTCTTTACTTACCAAATAATAAAATTGACTAAAAGAGCAACCTGCCTAAAAGCACCTCAATCCAATAAAGAAATATCCATCAGAAGATTTGTTTTATGTACGACTATTTTCTTCAAGAATGTGTTCATCTTTAATTTTTAAAAACGTTAATTTAAACACACAAAATATGATTCGTTACTTACCAAATAATAAAATGGACTGAAAGAGCAACCTGCCTAATAGTACCTCAATCCAAAAAAGAACTATCCATCAGAAGATTTATTTTAAGTACGACTATTTTCTTGAAGAATGTGTTCATCTGGAAATTTAATACACAAAATATGATTCGTTACTTACCAAATAATAAAATGGACTAAAAGAGCAACCTGCCTAATAGCACCTCAATCCAAAAATGAAATATCCATCAGAAGATTTATTTTAAGTACGACTATTTTCTTCAAGAATGTGTTCATCTGGAATCTTTAAAAACGTTAATTTAAACAAACAAAATATGATGCGTTACTTACCAAATAATAAAATTGACTGAAAGAGCAACCTGCTTAATAGCACCTCAATCCAAAAAAGAAATATCCATCAGAAGATTTATTTTAAGTACGACTATTTTCTTCAAGAATATGTTCATCTGGAATCTTTAAAAACGTTAATTTAAACACACCAAATATGATTTATTAATTTACTTACTTATAGTAATAAAATGAACCAAAAGTTCGATGTTGTTTTTCCCATATATTCACCTATGAACTTAAAATATTTTGCAGTATTAACACAATAAGAATGTACTGTTTCGTTAATAAAATAGGTAAATTTAGATTAGATTAGAAAAATGACAACTACACCTTTTCTGCAATATTTAATAGTGTTTTATATCAACTCCAAACGTCAACCAGCATATCACATTTTGATTTGGAGACTTTTGTACCTAATTATTTTCAAAATAAAACAGTAAAAAATTGCATAGATTACATAATAAATTTCAAAAAATTCTATAGAATCTATATCTATTAATACTTTTTAATTCTCTACACCAAATTATAGCTTATTAATTATTAAAAAATGCTACAAACTTAAAAATAGCAAATACCCACTACTACTACACCAAATATTTATAAACAACTACTAAACTAATACACCAAATATTTATAAACAACTACTAAACTAATACACCACAAATTAATTTATTCTCTAATTTCGACAAATTTGAAAATTTTATTGTAGATTTGATAATATATTGTAGCTTCTTTAATTCTGAAACAATAAAAAAATGTACAATTTATATTTTTATAGGAGTAAAAAACATTTTTTGTTTATTTTTGAAACATGTTTAACTGTTATAAATTTTAATACCTTTAAAAGAGTGATTTCCAGCACCTTAATACAATACAAGATGAATCATGAATCAATTAAAGTTTCTTTGCAAACTGATTTTTAATGTTATTTTTTTTTAGAAATTTCACCTATAAACTTTAAATACTGATAATTATAAAACTATAAAAAAGTTTAATTTTCTTTAATTGCTTACTAAATAAAATGAATGGAGAAGTGATTTTATAATTCCATATTTTCCTTAGCTTTCTGTATAATCATCTGAAAATTTTAAGATTACTTTAAATGTGGTAAATTTTAATAAAGTGATGGTGTTGGATCGAATGTATACAGTAAATCGAGATGATTTTATGTCCAACTTTATTTACAGCTTGCTACATGTTTCAGGTCCTATAAGTCCATCTTCAGGCGCACTAAAATCACAAATATCCCTAAGAAGCTGCATACACAGACAAAAACTAACTTGAAGAACCTTTTGTATTACATTCGTTTGATTGAATTCAATTTCAATAAGATGTTGTCAGATTATAAGAAAAAGTGTTAGTTTAGGTTTTAATAATACACATTTAATGCATCTTCGAGATGTTATGTATACATTTGATGTTGGACTGTATGTGTATCTTTGTTATTGTTAGAGATAGAAAGTCGGTTAAATGGACAAAGTAGTAGAGATTTTTTCGAATATTAATAATTCATTTACAAAAAATTTGAATATCGCATCGTTCCAACGCTATACCCTGTATTATTAGTTGGTGTTTGCATGTGTATGCAGAGAAATTGTGGGCCTGAAGATGGGTAAAGTTAGACATATGGAATCATCCGGTTTTACTACATATGGTAAATTTTAAAAACGAGAAAATTATTATATTCGTTACTTACTCAATAATAAAATGAAAGAGAAACAACCCCTCTGTGCAATTTTTCTTTCTTTTGTACTTCTTTTTACCCCTCCATTCATCGGAAAATTTAAAAAAATAATAATTTTAGCACAGAAAAGTGTGATTTTCGTTACTTACTCAAAAATACAAACAAGAGATAAAAATGATTATTAGCCTCTGCATTTACCGGGTGGAAATGAAACTATTACTCAAATTTTTTACCAAAAAAAATTCAACATTTTTTCTTAAAGTTTTGAAAAAAAAATTTTTTTTGTCATAAGCATACTTAAAACTAACCAATGTTTGATTTTACGTAGAAAAAATCAGGGGGTTACATTTAAAATAAGAAAGTGGGTGCCATTTCCTGATAAACCGGAAGTAAAATGAAAGATTTATTCGATCCATAAAATTTGTTTTCTTAGATCATATAAGATACTAAAATTCTAATTTTTTATTTTCATAAATAAAGAAATGCCAGGGGTGGCCCTAGTTTCATTTCCACCCGGTATATTCCAAAATTGTCATCCAGCTTGAATTTTTGATGACTTCTTAAAAATAAAAAAAAATCATTTAGGTAGTTTACTCAATAATGAAAAGAAACCAATAAGGTGATTAATTGATCTACGTATCAAATTTTATGATTAAAAATTTCATACACCTATGTAGTTAGAATTTTTGTGATTTTTTTTTTAGGATGCATACACTTGGAAACTTTAAGTTTTTCAATTTTAATACAGAAAATTACAATTTTCCTTGCGTACCTAATACATAGTAAAATAGATCAAAGCAAGAAAATCAACTTTTCACCGAAACTGTATGTAATTAGATATTTTAGGTCACTTTTCACGTTTATTCTCGATTTATTTATTGATCATCTGTAAACTTAAAATATTGTTAATCTTACCCATAAACATATGATTTACTAAAATGCTTTAAAAAAGAAAAGTGATTAATATCACCATTAACCCTGATACGAAATTCCAGAATTAAATTATCCTTGTACCTGTAAAATAATATTTACCTGTGAATTTTAAGAAAAATGTTAATTTTTACAATAAAAATGTGTAACTGATGAAATGATTATTTCGATATTGGTTGAAGAAGTTATTTTGTTGATTAATGTAATTTTGATAAATTTCTCCATATTATTCAAAATTTCAAAATGGAAATAATATTATTGTTATTACTCACATATTTGCAAATTTTTTATTTCTGAAATTCTACTAGGTATAAAATTACCAAAAAATTTGGGAATACTTTTCATAATTGAATGATTCTTGACATTTATTTACTTTTACTATGAAGGATAAGGAAGGATACGAATTTCTTAGTTATTTATTAAATTGAACAATTTTAAGTCCAATAAATTTAAGATTAAATATTTTACTTATGGTATTAGTTTTTGATTTACCATCTTTATTTTAACTTTGACAAAAGTTTCTATAAAAACGTATTTTATTAGAATCTATAATTTGTAATTATAAATTATTTTCTTATTTTTACTTAAATTTGCACTAAATATTTTAGACCTACAGTTTTATTTATTTGTTATAAGTTTTTTTAATTTATCACTGTTTTTTTTTAAATTATCTAGTTAATAAAACATATTGCTCCATTAATTGTATTTATTATCTTCAAGTGGGTGTTTTTTTGTTTTATGCCCAAGTTTGCAATAGATACAAAATAAACACATTAATTATTAATATTCTAAATATAACTTAGGAGTATTAATTTAAATATACATTTTTATTTTTACAAAGTTTTATTTTTTTTTGGTGAATTTTTATCCTTAAATATTTTTAATATTTTTTTTATATTTTTTTTTTATTTTTTTTTTATATTTTATTAATATAATTTTTCTGTATTTTTTTATTAATTTTTGCTTTTTTTTATTTTACATTTTTTTTTCTACTTTTTTTAATTCTTTAGTTTTTTTCTTGAATTTAGTTTTTGTACTATCATTGTTACATATCTTTATACTACACACTGGGTATTTTTTTTTCAATTATTTGCAATAAATACAAAATATAGAAATTTGGCCATTTTTAACTAAGCCAAACAAAAAATAATAAATTTTCATCCGTAAAAGACTCCAAAACTCATTTAAAAGTGCCCGCAAAACAACTAATAGATAAATAGATAAATATAACATTCAAATTTTACAAACTTTTCTTGGAAACCACCAATTATTACATCGACTGTGTTTATCTTACTCAATTGGTTATTTTTTTATCCATGAGTTTTACAAAATCGAAGACAGTGTTGTTTTGGTAGTTAAAAGATACAAATTTTGAAAAAACAGTTTTACTTAATTTCTTTTTATATTAAACCTAGAAAAAATTGTTTCTTCAAGCATTTTTATACTGGTTAAAGTTAGTTATTCTATAAAAAAAATCTCTTTCTTTTAAAAATGCACGCAGAAGTAATAAATTAAAATTAAAATTTTATATCTTGATCTTGTATATAAAACTCATGCTAATAATTTACAAAACAAAATTTACTTCATAAATACAATGAAAAAATTTATTATTAACAAAAGTTAAAAATAAAATAAATAATACAAAAAGCTACTGGTAATGAATTTAAAAAAAAAATTATACAACAGATTTTTATATTATTTATTTTTGTAATAATACAAATTTATTATATTTTATTGTTTTTTTTATATTTAATAGGAGTAATTTTTTCACATTGTTTATTTTTTATATTTTTATAACACACACTCATTGTTTACAATAGTTTTGCCATTATTCATGGATCATTGCTGCTGCAAGCAATTTTAAATTTTGGATGATATCCATTATTGATTTATAATTGCTTGCAAAAAATTCACAACACATTTTTTATGTTACATTATTGAGTTTATAACCCTCATGTAAAAACCATGAGTTAGCACTAAACATCACAAAATAATATACATGCAATATTATTTAATGTATAATAATAAATAAAACAAAAATCCAGTAGTTGTTAATTAATTTTAAAATATCATTGATCCATAGATTTTTGTTTTATTATTTTCTTAGGTACCTACATATTATTACAATCACAGTTTAAAATTTTAATAAATAATAAATAACTTTTAAATTCTTTTTCATTTTTGCTGTTTTTATAGTTTTTTTTTTAACATTTTTTTAACATTTTTTTAAAATTTCTTATTTTTTATTTTTATTTGTTTTTTTTTGTTTTCTGTATGTTAAAATTTTTTTCTTATTATTTTTCATTTTTTTAATGTCAGGTAATTTACATAATAAATATTATTAAGTACAAGTTTTTTATTAGTACATTAATTCATAAAATGCCATTTCTACAAGCAATTTTAAATTACTCAGTCAGGGTGAATGAAAATTTTTGATATTCATTATTTATATACTCGTTTATATATATATTTTCCCTGGTTCATTTAAAAGTGCCTATAAAAAGAGTTAAAGTTGATATTACATTACACTACATTACATTATTAATGTCACTTAATATATTCTTTAGAATATTTACACAATTTTTGAGTGTATAAAATTTTTAACATTGATTATCCTTTTATTATTTCTTTTTTTTTGCAACCATTTTTAAATTAGAACCAAGGAAAATTTTTTTATTTTAGTACAGGTAAAACATTGATTTATCCTTATATAAAAGTGGTTGCAGAGAAAGTTGTAATTTTATACAATATATTTGTTTAGACCCCTAAACATTTTGGATCATAGAAATTACATTTACATTAAAATGTTATATTTTGTGCGTATCTTGTCATTTTTTATTTTTTTCAATTTTTTTTATTTATTTTTTTCCAATTTTTTTTTCAATTGTTTTATTTTTTTTTTCAGTTTTTTTATTTTTTTTTTCAATTTTTATTTTTAATTATTTTTTTACAGTTTATCTTTGTTTTATTTTATTTCTTTTTTTAACATTTTTTTATTTATATTTTGTCACTTCATTTCACAACTTGATTTTGCATCCATTTTAAAATTACTGCTTCTACGCCATTTTTATTTGGTTGCAAAAACAAATTGTTTTGGTATTACATGGTTACATTATTTATGTCACTCAATATTCAATATATTCATGAGAATATTTACATAATAATTTTTGAGTGTACAGTTGGTCCCAGCTGGAAGTAGGACAAAAGTAATTACGATCGCCTATTCTTTGTCCTACTTCCAGCTGGGAGCAACTTTACAATATTTTTTAAAATTGATTATCCTTTTATTATTTCCTTTTTTTGCAACCATTTTTAAATTAGAACCAAGAATATATTTTTTATTTTAGTACACGTACATTGATTTTTCCATATTTAAAAGTGGTTGCAGAGAAAGTTTTAATTTTGTACAATATATTTGTTTAGACCCTAAAACATTTTGAATCACAGAATTTACATTTCATTCAAATGTTAAATGTTGTGCGTATCTTGTCATATCTTTTTTCAATTTGTTTCAATTTTTTTCAATAGTTTTTCAATTTTTTTATTTTTTTTTCAATAGTTTTTCAATTTTTTTATTTTATTTTTCAATGTTTTTCTTTCTTTTTGTCTTTCTTTTATTTTTTTTTTGCACTTTATTTCACAACTTGAATTTGCAGCCATTTTAAAATTACTGCTTCTACGCCATTTTAATTTGGTTGCAAAGACAAATTGTATTATACTTGCTAATGCAAGACTCTCGAAAAAAATTGAAAGAGTTTACAAATGGTTCTAATTAAAAATAACTACACTAAAAATAATTACAAAATTAATATAAATATTACAAAAAGTAAACGGTCTTTAATTTTAAAATAATGCATAATGGATAAGTTTAAAACAACTTTTTGTAATATTTATGCTTAAATTCAAATACACATATTTTTAATTATTTTGTTTCTTTTATTTTTAATTTTTTTTTTCATTATAAAACATAAACATTATTTCATGTTTGTTTAAATACTTTTTAAGTATATCACTGAAGGAAAACGTTAAGCCTCGTTTAAAAATTGCGACAGGAATATATAATTTAGTATTTTTAGCTTGTTTGTATAAATAATACTTAAGTTATTAGGTGGATACTTTTTGTTTCCAAGTTTTAAAAGTAAAATTTTGAGTAATTAAGTATTTTTTATACAAGAAAGCACTTAGTTTCTAAGTTTATTAAAAATATTACAAAAAACTGTTGGTTAAGTTGGTTTTTTACAATAGATTTTTGTATTACTTTTATGTTGCTTATACAAGAAGTTTTAATGAGTAATATTTTTTTAATTTAAAACTTGTAGAAGCAATATTACATTACATTTGTTTATATGACACTCTTGCTTTAGTTTGGCACACTTGGCACTGTCTTATTACAAATACATAGGATCTTATATACATTATAATGGTGTTTATAATACAAAGTTTACAATAGATACAAAATAAACACATTTATTAATAATAATCGAAAATCAAATACATTTCAAATTATTTTACATCGTTTTTATTGTAAAATATTTTTAAGACTTGAATTTTTTTTGTTACAATACCTTTGCTGTTCATTTATCAAGTGGGTATTTTTTTTATCCACAAATTTACAATAAATAATAAACATACATTATTTAGGTAAAATATCAATACATAAATAAACATTTATTTTTTTATTAGATTACTTTCATTATTATTTTTTTTTAATTTATTTTGATTCTTTTTATCTTTTGTTTTTTTTTGTTTCTTTTTTTGTTAATTTTTTTGTTATTTTATTTTGTTTTTTTGTTATTTTTTTGTTTGGATTTTTTTCGTTTATTTTTAATTTTTTTTTTAAATTATTTTTCTTTAACATTATTTGGTTCGTTCTTACAATTTTTGATAATTTTAATACATTTTAACTTTTAACTAAGATACAAACATATATTTTATATTTTTGCCTACAAAAACATCGGTAATCGGATTTATGTTAATTTATAAAACTTCAACCTCTGTTTTTGGTAGATTGAAAAGTCTTCATCCTTCTTCCTCCTCTTTATCCTTCTTCTTCCTCTTCAAACTTCTTCTTCTTCTTTATTATTCTTCTTCATTCTTTGCATGATTTTTGCCTTGTCTTTATAAGTTTTATTCTATCTTCATTTATTTCTTCTTGCATTGATCATCATCGCTTGTTCCTTGTTTGTTTCAAAATCACCCAAACCTTGCAAATTTCTTAATCGTATCTTCTATCTTTTCATTTCATTTTCACTTGTTTGTGTTTTTTGTTGATTAGTCTTTTATGTTTTTTCAGGAAATCCTTCAATCGTGTATGGAAACAAATTCTACTCATAGAGTCTTGAAGTACTACAGTTCCTCCAAAACTCTAGAGTGCGGCACGGGAAATTGGAAATACTATAAAATCATCAAATGGATTGTAACTTCGCATCTTTCTCTTGGTGACAATATCTTGCTGTGAATCCTTCCTCCTCCACTAATGCTTTATCTACACTTGCCTCCAACCTCCAAAAAACAGCTTACGAAATTGGAAATATTGGGAAATCGTAACATACTGCAGGCTCTTTTTCTGTTGGTGAAAATATTGATTCCTGACGATATGACATCTTGCTGGGTTTTCATCCTTCCTCCTCCATTACTGCTTTATATAACCTTGTCTCCAACATCCAAAATACAGCTTACGAAACGAAGTGCAGTGTTGTGATTATATGTAGATTTTTCATTGAGGTACATAATAAATATGTAATTACATATTTTTTTACAAATAAATTCTTATAAAATAATTTACAAAAAAAAACAGTGAGAAATTTTATTATGTATTATGTTTTCATTATTTTAAATTTATTTTATATTATTATTTTTGGGTAAAAGTTTTGTGCAGGTCAATATAAGTAAGAATAAAAAAATTTATACTTCTTGAATTTCAATGACCTATTTATATTTTTCTAAATAATTTATTTGAAAATTTTAGTAGGTACATCAAAAAAAAATAACACCACTTTTTCATAACATCAGGCATTTGCATTATTATAAAATGAAGTTTAGTATCTGTTAATGTGATACATAATAGGCACTTTGATAAAAATAAAATGTTGATGCATAAATAACGAAGAAACTGTATCAAAACTATTTTTAGGTTTATACATGGTGGTCGATAAAATACACCATAATTTGTAGTAAATTTGTTTTATAATATTGGTATAATATGTATTCACCATAATTTATTTAGTATCTACTGTTGGCTAATTTTTTAAATTATTATTTATTAAAAAATGGAAATCTAGTAATAAAGGTTTGATTTTAGTAAAACATGGTAAATTTTTAAAAAATAAAAAAAACGTACAGTTTAAAAAATTTGTACTAATTTTAGATTCCTACAAGATTTTTTGAAAATCATGTAAAAATATATCCCCAAATCTTCCATAAATACAGGGTGTTCCGTTTATGGTTCACCAAACTTCGGGGTTAGAAACTAGACCAAATTTAATCGACACAAAAAAGTGGAACTCTAGGTTTTTTAGTTTTAGAGGTTTATACCCAGATTCTGGTCAAATCGTTTAGGTTTAAAGGCCTTTAAATTTAAATTTGTTATATGGGTTGTAATGGACAATTTCCATGGTTACATTACTTGTGTCTAAGTAAAGGAATTTAAGTATGACCAGAATATGCCTGTTAGGCATTTGAATCATAAAAAGCTAAATCCTTCCTCTTTCAATAGGTAATAACAGTAATACAAAAACAATTATTAAAATATTGAAAAAATAATTAAAAAGTGAAAAAAAATTAAAAATCGAAATAAAATATTTATTTTTCTTGTTTTTTCTTTGCGATTTTTTATTCAACATTTTATCAACCATTTCTGTATTACCAATTGAAAGAGTATGGTTTCAGCTTTCTACTAAAAATTTTCTTTTAATTCTACGTACATACAGGGTGACCCAGTCATATGCCCACGGTCTATAGCTTCTTTGCTATAAAACATATCGACTTGCGGTTATCACCAACATATAGATACATGCATGCCCCACAATTTAAAAATATTTTCGATATATACAGGATGTCCCATCATGGCCTACTGAACCAAAGTTATATTTTTTTAAATGGAACACCCAGTATATTATGACATTTTTGGATTCCTTGTCAAAAAATAATTATACTTTGTATAAACTTTTATGAGTCTATCATCACTCGTTTTGCTGATATTTGCCATTTAAGCCAAAAATAGATCAATTTTTGAAAAGTCACTACTCTAAAACAGAAGAACATGTTGGCTTGAACTTTTGTCAAAAATTTTTCAACATCGTCTAGTCTAAAACTATCATGTCAAATTTAAGTTTGTGATATTTTTTTATCAGGGTGCCTTATAAAACGCAAATTGAACAGTTACACGAAATTTTCAAATGGAACACCCTGTATATTTTAACGTCAGTCGATGGCATTTTTTACAAGCTTTCTATTGATATAATGTTTGTATGGTCGCTTATCAATGGTTTAGGACTTAGGAGATATTAATATCCAAACTGAGATACAGTGAAAATATACAAAATACCACTCTTGGTGAATTTTTTCAGGATTTTTTTTTAATTTGCCTAAAACTTATTTGTGTCTTTTTCTATTTTGCTTTTTTAATAATGTTGTTATACTACAAATCAGTTTTTGTTGCTTTACAACACAAATAAAACCGAAACTTGCAATTATCAATTTTGGTTTTCTAAATTTCAGTATGTTTTGACAATTTAACAACTGATGTTACCAAGGAAACCCATATTTTGTTGAATTTAAGCATATTTGCCATTTCTTCTTTAGAAGAGTTCATTATATCGGTTTAGTTATTGCAAAAAGTACGGAAAAAGGCGTTAAAACAAAACTCAACAAAATTGAGAATTGCAAATTTCGATTTAATTTTTGTTATAAAACAACAAAAACTACTATTGAAATAAAACAACATTATAAAAAAAGCAAAATAGAGAAAGACAGAAATAAATAATAGGCAAATATAAAAAAAAATCCTCAACAAAATTCATCAAGAGCACTATTTTGTCTATTTTTCACTGTTTCTCAGTTTGGATATTAATATCTCCTAAACCTTTGATAATCGACCATACAAACATTATATCAATAGAAAGCTTGTAAAAAATTCCATAGATTGATGTTAAAATATACAGTGTGTTCCATTTAAAAATTTCGTTTAATTGTTCAATTTGCGTTTCATAAAGCGAAGTGCATGTTCGCAGCTAACATTTGCCCACACTCACAGGAACTTGTACGTGGATATTTGGTTTGAAAAATATCAGCAATGGATGAAGATGAATTAAATTTAATTGCAGTGGCGTGTGTTTGTGAACTAAAAAAACAACAACATAAATTAAATAAAAAACTCCAACTCGAAGAAAATGGGCAAAAAATTGGCTTTTGGAGAGGAACAAAAATCCTTTACAAATAATAACAGGTCATAATACCATAAATGGGGCACAAAAACTTCATCCGCACCGGCACCTGATCTTTTGGAATCGTTAATTTTTTTAGTTTCTCGACGAAAACTAGATCGAAGGCTATTTATTTTCATCTTGATTGTTAATTTTGTAGCATTTGGATCTACTTGTTTAAATTTTTCTAATAATGTTTTGTATGCTTCATTTTTTAAGTCCCTAATTAAATAGTCGTTTGACATACATTTCCATAAGCATGGAAAAGATTTGTAAATTTCTACGAATTCTCTTAAAAATTCTCTTGTGTAGCATCTAAGATCCGCCATATTTAGTTACTTACATTTTAGAGTATTTTAAAATAAATTTTTACACTGCAATGTCGCAAGTCTCGGGCAAAACGTAGGTTTTGGCCACCGACAGGCGAACATGTACGCGCGCTCATGTTTCCACGTACATAAATTCAAGCAGGAACAGAAAACATGTATGATGCACTTTTTTGGAAAAATTTCCCCACACACGGGCGAACATGGACGCGCGTACACGTACGCCCGCACATGCTCGTCTTTCATGTTCGATAGTGTATGGGCCCCTTAAGGCACCCTGATAAAAAATACCACAAACTTAAATTTGACATGATAGTTTTTGACAAAATTTCACGCCAAAATGTTCATCTGTTTTAGAGCAGTGATTTTTCAAAAATTGATCTTTTTTTGGCTTAATGGCAAATATCAGCAAAACGAGTGATGATAGACCCATAAAAGTTTATACAAAGTATAATTATTTTTTGATAAGGAATCCAAAAATGTCATAATATACTGGGTGTTCCATTTAAAAAAAATAACTTTGGTTCAGTAGGCCATGATGGGACACCCTGTATATCGAAAATATTTTTAAATTGTGGGGCATGCATGTATCGATATGTTGGTAAAAACCGCAAGTCGATATGTTTTATAGCAAAGAAGCTATAGACCGTAGGCAGATGACTGGGTCACCCTGTATACCGGGTGGAAATGAAAACCGGGTCACCTCTATAACTTTTTTATTTATGAATAGAAAAATTTGAAATTTGGCTATGTTCTATGGTTCAAAAAAACAAATTTTATGTGCATTTTTTATTTTCGAAATCACTTCCGGTTTCACCGGAAAACCATGAACTTTGTTTTTTTAAATGTAACATCGCATATTTTTATTCATGGCTTAAAATACTTTTAAAAAAGAAGTATTTTTGAGATATTAGTTTTTATTTTTTGCGAAAAAAAAATTTAAAAAAAAAAAAGGTTTTCGAAGTCGGTGAAAATTACCAAAACTAATTCTAAATAATTCAAATACATAAAATAAATAATCGTTATAAAATCCTCTTTTTAAAAAGTCGAATGACCCGGCATCATTGCACTTAAAAAAACTGAGATATTTGATAAAATCTTCATTAACTAAGTTTAAAAATTAATAGTTCAAAAACCACTTAAATTTTTTTTCAAATTACAATTTTATTTAGGTATTTGAATTATTTAGAATTAGTTTTGGTACTTTTCACCGACTTCAAAAACTTTTTTTTTTGAAAAAAATTTTTTTTACAAAAAAAAATAAAAACTAATATCTCAAAAATACTTCTTTTTTAAAAGTATTTTAAGCCATGAATAAAAATATGTGATGTTACATTTAAAAAAACAAAGTTCATGGTTATCCGGTGAAACCGGAAGTGATTTCGAAAAAAAAAAATGCACATAAAATTTGTTTTTTTGAACCATAGAACATAGCCAAATTTCAAATTTTTTTATGCATAAATAAAAAAGTTATCCAGGTGACCCGGTTTTCATTTCCACCCGGTATTGGTTAAAAAGTAACTAGCGATTTTGTAATTTTTGGCAAAAATTGGTGACCTAAAATTCAAAATTCTGTAGCTCCATAACTAAAAAAAGACAGACCCCTACTTTTTTCGTTTTTGCAACACCCTTTACACTTAATCAATAAATCAAAAAAGTTAAAGAAGATTAATTTTCGTAGGTCTTTTATAAACTAATGTGATATTAGCAATTTATTATACCGGGTGTATACGAAACTAGGAAACTAGGCCCACCCCTGTAATTTCTTGATTTATGAAAAAAAATTTACTGTTATATGGCATAAGAAAACGCAATAAAAGTACATCAATCATTTTTTTAAATGGTGTAATATGCTCGTGAAGCAACTCTCGAATCAGATAAGAGGATTTTTTTCCGATTACTATGATACCCAACATGAAAGAATGAACCTCAAGTTTACTAATTTTTGAACAAACAAAATCTAAAATTTTTCCTTAAAGTTTTGAAAAAAAATTTTTTATGTCAGTAACATATTTTAAACCTTTCAATATATGACATACTAAAATTTCAATTTTATATTTTAATAAATAAACAAATGACAGGGGTGGTCCTAGTTTCGTGAACACCCTGTACACACACAAGATTATTTTGATAAAAAAATACAAAACTAAAATAAAAGTTTCTTCAAAATGCAAATATTATAAACGAAACAAAAGAATAAGCTTTGGAGAATGCGTCAGCGAACAAAGGAATTGCAATAACCGCTATAAAAATAATTTCCAATTTCCACACCCAAATTTTTATTACGCAATTAACAGCATTAAATAAAAATTTTCCTAATGACATTTTGGTATAAAGTGCAAAATATGAGGTAAGCTCTTAAAAATAATAAAGTTTAAATATGTGAATATTTTATGAAAATTAAAGGGTGAAAATTTTTTTAAAATTTATTATTAATTTAAGGGTTAAAAAATAGGGGCATAATTTTAAAATACGAAATTATAAAAAAGAATTATTTAATTTATGGTTGAATTTTGATTTATATTTTATTGCCTGCAAAAACCATAAAGAAAAAATATTTTTTTGTAAAAAAATGATTAATTTTGAATTTTGGTAACTAATACTAGGCACTAACCTTTATATTCCAATTATAATCTTTTGTACAGGTAAAAGTGTAATAGATACATACAGATGATTGAAAATTTTGGGCCCCTTGTCTCCTAATTCCAATTCCAATTGATAAGAATTACCACAGCGATCTTGGAAAATCTTCTAAAACCAATCACTTTAAAAAAATAGAATTAATTAACACTTTTAATCACAACTAACATTTTTTAATGAGATCCGCACGTAAGTAATTTCACCGATCCAACACCTTACTGGTGATTCAATGATAAGAGACAATTATATTTTAGTGCGTCCCCACCTTGCATCTTGAGCGTCTTTGTATCCTGAAAATGTTTCATAATAATTTGCATAAAATAGAAATAATAAATAAGCATAGGGAAAATTGGATGAGTTGTGAGTAATGTAGTACATTTTTTTAAACTTTTTTGTGCCCTTTAGTGCCATTATAATAAAGATCAGCTAATAATCATCTAAAAATTTGTGGTAAAATTAAATAATTTTTTAATCTAAATATTTTTTAACGATTGTTTGTGTCTCATTCGTGCTAGATGACGGCGTAGAAAAAGCCTTATTAATATTTTCAAAAATTAAACTTTTTTGTCATTAACCAGAACACAAACATTGACAATTCACATTAAAAAAATCGGTAAAATGGTTGAAACCTATTTTTAATAATTTTAAGTTTTGAAAAAAAGTTATGGCAATAACAAGCTTAGCAAAGGATATTTCTCCGTGTACTTTGTCCATAAGAATATCCAAATTTATAAACGTTTTTTGCTAACACTTTAAAATATCAATATGAATATTTGCACACAATAAGATATAATTATAAAAATGCTGCAACAGCTTATTTATTTAGTTATAACTTTTTAATTACCTCCCCAAAATTTCACGAATTTTCCATAAAATTAGTACTTTTTGGGAACCTTTTTCGGGAACTTCAAATTAAAATGTAGACATAAAGCTATTACAACATACTACTATGAAAAACGTACGAATAAAACTATATTATAATATTCTAACTATAGTATATTAAAAAACGAGTTTCCTATTGTAGCACCCGTTCAATTTTAAAATACGAGTCGCGTAGCGACGAGTATTTTAATGAACAAGAGCTACTATCGGCTTATGAAACGCGTTTATTACACTATTTTTTCTATTTTGTGCCATTTTATCTATTTAAAATAAAATATTATAGTTTTCAATTTTAGTAACTTTTCTGGTAGTTGGCAACTCTAAAGTCAGGTTTGTCAAATCATCAAATAACCTGTAAATCGCTTGGCAACTGACACTTTAAAATCAATAAACTTCAGTGCTGCCAACTTCGAAAAATAAAATTTACTACTCAGTAACGCAGTGCGGTACTGGCTAGTAACGCACTGCTGTCAGTGTGTTACTAGCGACTAGTAACGCACCAAAATAGAAACAAATGTTTTCCTCACAATATTTTTTTAATCAAGATCTACTTTTTAACATTTTTTAGCTCCAAAAGTAATACTATCCTAATAAATGATAAATTAAAGGTTTCAATTGATAAATTAGGTATACATTTTTTAAATTAATTCCAAGTTTTTTTAAGGCTGGGGAACTTTGATTAGTTTTGATAAAAAAAATTTGACGAACGACAATTTTATTTTCGCTCTGTTTATACAGGGTGTACAAAAAGTTCAGGAACGCCCGTTTATTTTTAAATTTTTCAAATAAAAGTTGTAGAATTGTATTAAATATATAAATACAGCGTGATGATAAAGTTTGGAACCTTATTCATAACTGCCGTATTTAATTGTTTTGAGAAAATCGCTCGGACAGGTCAATTTTAGTTTTTAAAATCCCATCTCATGATATAAAAAAATATTATTGACGTCACTGGTGCTTTAACAATGACGTCATCAGCGATTTTTTTAAATGGAAGCCCCCACTCTTTTTACTCATTATCGATAGAAATTCATGTCACTTAAACAATGATATAAAAAACAATTAAATTTTTGAATAAAAAATCTTTTTAATTCAAAAAGGGAAATTTTTATTTTAACGAAAAAGGTTTTATAAAAATAAATTAAAATGAATTTGAAGTTACCAATAATAACAAAAGAAAGTAAATGTTTAAATAATGCGCATTCTAATGCAAATGTAAAATGTTAAATGAATTTAACAAAATTTAATAAATAGTCTTGAAAAACTAATTTTTTGATTCCATTTAAATGTAAGGAAATTTACAACAAATAAAATTTTAAATTTACCATTTGTTGAAATCGACCAAAATAAATCTTATACAACATTCAAATTTTTCAAATTTAATATTAAATTTTTTAATATAAACTTAAAATTAATTTACAAATTTGTTTACAAATGCAACAATTTTTTTATATCATCGTTTAAGTGACATTAATGTCTATCAAAAACCAGAGAAAAAAGTGGGGGTTTCCATTTAAAAAAAAACGATGATGACGTCATTGCTAAATCACCAGTGACGTCATTAATATTTTTATTATACCAAGAGATGGGATTTTAAAAACTAAAATTGAACTGTCCGAGCGATTTTCTCAAAAAGATTAAATACGGCAGTTATGAATTATGTTCCAAACTTTATCATCACCCTGTATAATACAGCGTGGTGATTATTTCGATGCTCACCATTGGTATCTTTTAAAGTGGAAGAGATACGAGGTCGGTTAAATTAAAGAAAAGTTGCGCATTTTTATGGCCATTAAAAATCTGAAAGAAAATTTAAGATATTTAAACTCACTGCAAAATTATGGCCAAAAATCTAAGAAATGTGATTTTAGAAAATGATTTATATTTTCCAAACCATTACTGCTACATCAATGAAATTTGGTACCTTTAAATTGTTGACTATTCTGAGTTAAATGACGACAAAAAATAATATTTTGGCCTCCTATATTCGAAGCCGCGATATTCAACTTTTTTATTTTTTATGGGCGCCATATTGGATTTTTACCTCATCAGATAATAAAAAATATTACATTTTCAGATTGCTAATTAACATTAATATGTTCCCTTAGAAAATGTATTAAATTTGAAAATTTGTATAAAAAACAAATGAAATCAATGTTTTTTGGACAGTTTCCATGGTTACCATAATAATATCGCCTCAAATGAAACTTTAAATTTGATCAAAATTCCAATAATAAAAAAACAAATACTGTAACCATTTTATTTATTTAATATTACAAAGACACCTGTTATTTAAATAAAATGCTCTTATGCAGGTCATTTGTTTACTATTATTATTTTCTTTATTATTAGAGCAATTTTTAGGAGATATTTTTGTGGTAACCATAGAAAACTGTCCATAAAACATTGCTTCATTTGTTTTTATACAAATTCCCCAATTTAATACATTTTCTAATGGAACATATTAATGTTAATTAGCAATCTGAAAATGTATTATTATTTATTATCTGATGAGGTATAAATCCAATATGGCGGCCATAAGAAATAAAAAAGTTGAATATCGCGGCTTCGAATATAGGAGGCCAAAAAATTATTTTTTGACGTCATTTAACTCAGAATAGTCAACAATTTAAAGGTATACCAAATTTCATTGATGTAGCAGTAATGGTTTGGAAAATATAAATTATTTTCTAAAATCACATTTTTTAGATTTTTGGCCATAATTTTGCAGTGAGTTTAAATATCAATACCAATAGTGAGCATCGAAATTATCACCACCCTGTATATACAGGGTGTCCAATTTTAATTAATCCAGCTGAATATCTTGAAAACGAAGCGATTTCCTCAAAAATGTTTCAGACAAAAATTGTAGAGGCTCGAGGGCGACATTTAATAGTGCCATGGGTTTTTAATTGTTATGGGGTTTTATGGGGGTTTTATGGAAAAACATTTTTTTTTAAAAGGGACCCCTATTTTTTATTGTAGATTCCTAATCTATGGAAAATAATAAGAAAGTTTTGAATAAAACTTTTTTTTCTAAAATTTCAATTTTTCGCTATATTCACCAAAATGAAGACAAATTTTGGGATTTTCTTTACAATTTTAATAGAAAACTAAAATTGTAAGAGACAAAAAATGCTTAAATTAAGGCAAGGATTAATAAAAAATATTATTTTATTTTATTAAAAAAAAAAAATTAAAAAAAAAGTTTATTTTATTTTTATTATTTTTTAAGAAAAATATTAATTTTTTTTTTACTTATAAAATTTAAAATAAAGTCAAAGGTTGGAAACAATAGGTGTCAATTTTATTTTGTAACAGGATAAAAGTATAAAGTGCCGCGGTCTTTGTTCTTTCCACGCGGTGTATTGTTACGCCCGGGTTATTAGTTATTATTTTGTTAATTTTTATCAACATTTACTTGTAAAACATCATTTGTGAGAATATAGTTATTTTAGTTGAAACATTGATTACTTTATTCAATGTGTAAAGGTCAAAGATCCCATAATTTAAAAATTGACTTGAAACTGAGAGTGTTACAATTTAATATGTTAAATAATATTTTCCAATTAAGGAAGAAGGCTTCTAAAAATAAAGGAATTTCATTTTCAGCCTACTTTGTGTTTCGCACATAATTGTTATATTGTGACAGATTAGTTTTTTGTAGAAGCTCATTGTTATTGAAGCCACTGTGATTATTTAAAATCAGTCTATAAAAGTTTAAGGCGAATGCCATGATAACTATCGGCACGCAGCACGTCTTTATGCTGAGAGGTTTCCACAATTGCGTCATCCAAATCATACAAATATTAGGAGGCTCGTGAAAAGAGCGGAAAACTTAGAAGAAAACGTAGTAAAACTGGTCCTAAGATGCTCCCCTCATTGATAGCATTAGCTTCCGTAAATGAAGATTCACATACATCTACAAGAAAAATTCAGCGTCTTCATGGACTTCCCAAATCTTCTGCCAACAGAATTTTAAAACACCATAAATCACACCCATTTCATGTTCATTTAACCCAACAAATTAAAGAAGACGACTACATCCGCCGACTTAATTTTTGCATATGGGCTACGAATCAAGTTAGAAGAGATCCCCTTTTTTTTAATCGCGTACTTTTTACTGATGAAGAAAAATTTGACAACATGGGTGGAGTAAATCTTCATAATGCTCATTATTATTCCGAAAATAATCCACATTGGCAAAGAGATCATAGATTACAGTGGCGTTGGTCTATAAACGTTTGGGCTGGAATAGTGGATGAGTATCTTGTGGGACCATTTGAATATAATTCCAAACGACTTGCCTACTCTTTTAGAAGATGTACCTCTAGATTTAAGACAGCGCATGTGGTTTCAACAGGACGGAGCTAGACCACACACTGCCATAATTGTTAAAACATTTTTACATAACCAATTCCCTAATATGTGGATTGGAATTAGTAGTGAAGTACACGAATGGCCAGCAAGATCTCCGGATCTTACAAAACTGGATTATTTTTTATGGGGTTACATAAAAGATAAGGTTTATGAACGACCAATTACAACTAGAGAGGATATTATGATACGAATTACGGACGCTTTTCGAAGTATCACTCCTGAAATGTTGAGAAATTTATCATTGGCTTTTCGCACACGAGTAAACAATGGAGGAATATTCGAACATCTTATTTAGACCAGCTCTCGTAATTTAAGAACAGATCCAAATATCTTTAAGTGTACCTATTAATTAAGTACCTTTGACTTTATTTTAAATTTTATAAGTAAAAAAAAATAATATTTTTCTTAAAGAATAATAAAAATAAAATAAACTTTTATTATATTTATTTTTTTAATAAAGTAAAATAATATTTTTTATTAATGCTTGCCTTAATTTAAGCACTTTTTGACTCCTGCGAGTTTTCTTATAGACCTTTAGTTTCTTAGTAAAACTGTATCGAAAATCCCAAAATTTGTGTTCATTTTGGTGAATATAGGGAGAAATTTAAAATTTTAGAAAAAAAAGTTTCAATCAAAACTTTCTTATTATTTTTCATAGATTACGAATCTACAATAAAAAATGGGGGTTCCCGTTTGAAAAAAAATGTTTTCCCATAAAACACCAATAAAAGCCCATAACAATTAAAAACCCATGGCACTATTAAATGTCCCCCTCGAGTCGCTACAATTTTTGTCTGAAACATTTTTAAGGAAATCGCTTCGTTTTCAAGATATTCAGCTAGATTAATTAAAATGGGACACCCTGTATAATAAATAAAAAATACCGATTTTACTAGCTCTACCGCAACAACCTTTTAAACTTCATTAAAATTATTTCACATTTTTATTTGGAGATAGGTGGTATGAAAACACATTTTAATTTTTAGCTTATATTTTTTCATATATCGATAAAGAAACACCACGTATCTAACATTTTACAACCTCGCAAAGGTTTCCCTAAAAATCAAGTTATCAACATGAATAAAATGCTTCCAAATCATAAATTTATTGCAATTCATATTACATATGAAGTATCACACTAATTTTTTCGAAAAACATACTTATTTACAATTTTTAGAGTTTCCGGTGTGTTTCGCGGAAAATATGTAGAATTTACTTTAGCATTATTATAAATAGAGATAATGGAAAATTTCAAATTTTGTAGATCAAAAAATTTATACTGTAAATATGTTTGAAAATCCACATAAAATTGTTTTTTTGCCATGTAAAAAATCAAAATGTTACCATAATGTTACTACAGTAAATTCAAATAAGATTGATATCGCAACTATGCAACCAAACATACTCTGTAGTGATTTTAGACTTACTAAGTTGGTGTTCCTGTTAATTTTCATTCAAATTTAAATCTGATCTGTCCTTATTTAATCAAAGCGTCTCTCAACAGTATTTCTTCAGGTATTTTTTTAAGTTATTTCTCAGTGTGTTGCAAATTTTATAAAAAAAAACAGTGCTTTTCAAAACTAAAATTAATGCACCCCAAATATTCGCGTTGGTTTTTTCATAGGAACACAACGTATTCATTTCAGCTTAGCCAACTGTGGGAAACTTAAGGCGAGTTACACTACTAACTATTGGGAATTTCGACTACGGATAGATGGCGCTATTTTGACATAAATTTGAAAAAAACATGGAGGAAAAAGTAATAAAATATTTTTGCGCCGATTTAATTTTTATCGGTTTTAGTAACTGCGCCTGTGTTTAGATCAACTTTTTTTGTGTTTAAAAATTGTGTTTATCTTTTATTGACCAGTGTGTGTTATTTCTTACTTGCATAAATACATTGTTTTGGGGTAAATAATTAATTACAGCCTGTAAAAAATATGATTATTTTAATATAGTAATAATAAACTCAAGGAAACTGATTTATAACTGCACGGAAATAAATTTTGCAAAAACAGGTTATGTCAAGGTAGACCATTTCTAGCTTCAGCAAATAACTCCCAGAGGGCGTATCCCAAGCCGAAATTCCCAATAGTTAGGAGTTGTTACGAATTTCCGAAAGAACTCTTGTTTACGTGACCAAAGCAGCGATATGTGACGTCACGAATGACGTCATAGCCATAACTACGGTTAGCAAAGTAACTACCTCAAGGGAGCAGAAGTGGGATTTTATTTCTCTGGCGATATTTATCACTTCGCCAAAACGTCATGGTTTTCCGCCAATACGTCATCACTTCCCGCGTCAAGCTATAAATATCGAAATCGGTATTTTGTTTCTAGAAATATAGCTATTTACATGCGGTATCCCATGGATACCTATCGCTTGGAGTAACACAGGCGAAACGCGTTTCGCCTCGTTCGTTATCGTACACATAACCTCAAAATTTAAAATTTGTGTGTGAAGAAAAGTGCAAACAACTGTAAAATGAATGGAATGAAGATACTATGAAATGTAATTATTATGCATATTCAAATTAATATCTTTTCGTTTGTATAAAGATTTTTTCCAAAAGTGTATTATTAAAAGATTTTCAAGTTTGAGGTAATTGGGGATGGATAATATGCTTTGGGAGGAGCAGAAACAAAAATTAAACACTGATGGAGAGACATTAAGACTGTAAAGCAGTTGAAAAAGGTAGGATACAATTTTTAGTCTCTATAATACCAAAATTTAATATTCATTCAGGCAGAGTTAAAGCAAAAATACTAAAATTTAAAAAAAATTGATATTGAACAGGAGGATATTGCACATTGCGCAATTGCATCCGAGTCGGTTTGGGAACAAAATTTTGGTATCAAATTGTGCCCGTCTAAAACGGCCTTTAGGTTTAGACCTAAGGTTTTTTCTCTCACCGGGTAAATAATAGAAAGTCATAAGTTACAATAGGTTGGTGTCGAGTGTGGTTTGGTATTGTTTAATGGCTTTTTTAAATTTACTTTTAGTCAAAAAACCTATAATTTCCAATAATGGAAGACTAAATATGTTCCCATTTTAAACTTCATAGTTAAAATCCATGTAACAAATAAGTCAGGCTATCATCGGACTTCCACTCAAGCGTGGGACCTTAGTAAGAAGGATACTAAAAAGGTGACTTATTCGAGACTCGGACTAAACTTGTGGTTCTACTGAGTTTATAAGTAGATCAATATATTTTTTGAGTTTACTTTATAAATACAATACCATTCAAGACTAACCGATGATTTTCAAAATAAAAAGCTATAACGTTTGGTCTAAATCGCCCTGCATTAAATAATAAAGAAAGCAATTTCTAAAGATGGTTTCAAAATGATTAATTTGTTCAATAGATTAAATTTTGAAATTTAAGGAATTTCCTTATTTTTCAACACAATATGTAGAATTTCAATATTGGTGCGCAAAAATTATAGAAGTATATTTTTTAGTACAAACTGAATAAACATGTTTATATAAATAATAATGTACATAAATTTTTAGCCCCTAACCATAGATGCAACAATCTGGATGAGCTTGGAGTGGTATTTTTTCGGTCAAGTTTCAGCAGAAACAAATGATTGCACATTTCTGAATATAAAAAAACAAGAAACATCTCTGTCTTATGTTAGGCAGACTTTAGTGCAGTCGGTTCTCCTACTAATAATTCAAGGAAAGTTTTAATTTTGTATAAACCTAAAAAAAGAAACTGTAAATAAAATGATTTGATTTTATCAATTTCTTGGTATATTTCTTGGTCCAAATGCTGAATAGCGCATCCCCGCAAACGTCTTGTAACACGGAGCCTTTGCGATATTTAAAAAACATAACCGTTTTAGCCGTCTTGATAAGCCCATCTTATTTATTTTTACCCTTTTTAAAATAAAATTATAGTATTATTCATTATGGTGAAACAGGGTTTGGTTAGTTTAGGTATAGTTTGATACTTCTTTTTACGGTAAAGGTTTTTAAATTATTTATTCTGGTGATACGGGGAGGTTTAGTTAGCTTCGTTAGGTTTAGGTTGATACTTCTTGATACGGTAAAGGTTTTTAAATTATTTATTCTGGTAATACGGGGGAGATAGTTTAGGGATAATTTATTTTTATTTTTATGTTACTTTAGTTTTTATCAATGTTATGCTACTTTTTTTTGAAACGGCAAAGATTTTTATAATATATTTTACCATTTAGTTAGGTTTGTGTTAGAAAAATATCGTTATTTTTGGCTAATAAATATGAAGGACGTTATCGTGTTTTGGGAGCATTTTGTACAAGAATGAAACTTATGCCACATATAAATAAGAAATAAATATACAATTGTGTAAAATATTTCGCTCGTTAGGAGACCGCTTTCGCCAAAAAACGCAATTGAAATTATTTAATTTTCGCACAATTAGACAACGATGCTGGTGTTTTCCTCGGTGTTTCTAACAAACAAAGTAGTTTGGTTGCCTATGCCATTTATTTACTATGATTTAAAGACTTTAATAGTATAAAAATTATACAATTAAGTACATATTTGTTATGACTTGATTAGAAATTAATTTTTAAGTATTTATTTTATTCAAATAAACCTATAATTTAAGAATATATTTTTTACAATTAAACAATTTTTACACAGTTGTCGTTTTTTTGCAATTTTTAAAATATTTGATAAAAAATGACTTTTCCAGTTCCCTGGAGATCTGAAACTTTTACAGTAAATTCAATGGCTATAGTTTTAATCGTTGTAATAAGATTTATAATATTACAGGGTCAAATAAAAATAAAATATCTTTAAAGGTTATCGAAAGACTTTATTGCACAATCAGGCAACATTGAAATTATTACCTCTCAAACGAAACGTCTAAATTAAATGCACAATAATTATTAGTAAAAAGTAGAACCGATATGGCACCTCGGTGGCGGCAAAGGGCTTGTAAATTCCTTCTATTTTTGTGGGACACACCCTCTGGCACTTCTAAGCACCTCCTATCAAGTAGGCACAGTACTATTTACGACATTCGGCAACTTATTTCTCCTTTGCTAGAATGTTTCATTCCCGTACGTTACATGAGCGCGTACCGGATTTCTTTTTATGTGTACGCGCCGATTTTAGCTGTTTTTATAAGTAAACGTACGAACGCAAGCAACGTGTGCGTATGACAATAACACCCAATGTGGGAAACATTTCAATCCAGTGTGAGTCACAGTGAGTCAGGAGTCAGTCGCCAGATACATTACTTCTTGTTTGTAACAGTAACCATTGTCCTAAAGTGCCTTATTATAAAGGTCATTTATATCTACCATCAGGTTAATCCTTTTGGCGATTGTATTCGATTATTAACATAGGTTACACAAGGAAAACACCCTATTAGTTTTACCTTTCATTTGCTTTCAATTTAAACGTAAATGAAAGGTAATTAAAATTTATCTGATAGTACTTGTCAAAATTTGAATTTTAAAATCCGCTGTTGTCGTGTTAATAAATATTTTTTTAAATAATGTAAAATCTCATAAATGTACTTATAATTCATATTTATTGAAGAATTTGGAAATCTAATTAATATTGGGGGTATTTTAGTTAATTTTTGTAGGTTTAACTTATTTTTCATGTTTGCCCAAAAACACCTAATAAAACGATAAGGTCCTTTGAATAAAGTTTTGTAGCCGCCGAAGGTACATGGTGGCGCCATCTTTCAGAAACGCGTTTTATTAGAGAATGCGCTATTCAGCACTCTCACCCCTTTCTTTTATTGGGCCATAATGTCTCACATCATGGGGACATGTTGGTCACAATAAGTCCTGCAACTTCATTGATAGTCAGCTATAACTGAGCTGCGACAGTTTAATGCCATCTCTTTTAACTACCCTGACCAAAAAACATCATCGCTGTGAAAATCTTTGTTTATTTTGGAATCTTGTGAATGTTTGCCTCAACCTCTTGTTGATTCGAAATAATTGTTTAAATCTAAAATATCTCTACCACTTTGTAAATCCATTTTATCAATTCTAATGCTCAAACCTCCACCTTCTTGAAACTTCTTAAGCTTTTCCTTTAATTTAGTGGTGTACTTTGTTTTACTTTTGGCTTTCTTTTAGACCTTACAAAAGTGATGCTGGTCAACAGATATCTTTCCTAGAGACTGCAGGAATTAGCATTAAGAAGAAGAAATGTTTTTGTTGCCAGTTCGAGTAAATCAGAGTAAACCGCAAACTTTATGATTTATTTTTACCAGTAGTCACTTCTTTATTAACTGTTTAATGTGTTAATGCCTGCATTATTTAGTAAAACAGACTGGTTTAATGGTACGATACAATTTTTATTAGAAATTTAGTAGTTTGCCGATAATATGGCAACTCGAAGGTTGAAGAAATCAATTTAACTTTATAAAAAGTACTTTTTCCTCTGGAAATAACGTCTCTCTTTTTCGACTTCATTCACTATAGGTAAAAACTTAGTAATTGCACTATAAATAATTAAATTACAATTCACAAACTTGCGTTGCGTTCGCATTATGTTTTTGGTTATTTTGATATCTTGTGTTTACATTTAAACGACGTGAAGTTCGCCCGTATACGAAAATGTATAGAATATAGACAAAATATCATTGGCAACGTCGCTTGGCGATATCTCGATTCATTCCGCTTCGCAAGGCGATGTCAGGAAACAAAATACCGATTTATCGAACGAGGTGATAAATGACTGGCGATACGTATCGCTAGTGATATTTATCACCAGAGAAACAAAATCCCACTTCAGAAAACATAGAAGTCTTTGATTGTAATACTTTCGTAGCTGGCAACGGTAACCGCGTATGTTTCACTCATAGATAATATAATTTATATAGAATGTAAACTCAATACTAAATTTTGATAACACAAAAAAACTTGGCCCCAAATGTATAGATGGCGCCTCATGAAACTAAAGAAAAAATCAACTTGGCGAAACATTTTTCAGTTGTCAGAATTGATAGCTATGTGCTAGTATGGTGATAGCACAGTATAGGCAACTACCAGTAGCGACACTTCATATAAAAAACGGGATGCGTTTTTGGTGACCTTGAATATCTGAGAGTATCTGGTACCATTGAGTTTAGAACTACCACAGTATAGGCAACTACCAGTAGCGACACTTCATGCAAATTACATGTTATTTGAAGGGACAATTTTTGGTGACCTTGACGAGATATATATGTATACTCAGATACGCACGCGGCAAATTTAAATTTACGTCACTTTTTCTAACCATAAAAATGTAACATACATTTGCAAAGTTTTGATTAAAATTGTAGTTTTTAATGATTTTGACAAGCTTAAATGTAACAGTTTTCATCAATTATTACATTAATTACGGTATTTAAATTCAAATGGCGACGCCTTTAAAATTATTTTGATCATAGAGAAATGTCACCATTTGTAATTTGCAGTTCTAAACTCAATGGTACCAGATACGCTGACGTTTTTAAGGTCACCAAAAACGTATCCCGTTTTTTGTATGAAGTGTCGTATAGTTGCCTATACTGTGGTGATAGTTAGCATTCAAAATGTTCTTTTAGAGAAATAATACTTGAGATTAAAAAGGTCTTGTTACTGTTACTATTACTGTTGGATTTCCAGCAAATTGTTATTAATTCTAGGTATGTTATCTTTTTCCACTTACATCCTACATCTCAAATTTTTAAAATATTTTATTAATTTTCAAGAATACTTTTAAACTGGGTTCATAGAATTGTCCTTGCAACAACTAAGTGAGATATAATGTTTTCCAGGTAATCCTAGGAGAATTCTGGATTTGGATTTTCAAAAGACGTAAAAGTCTAAAATCTATATTTAGTAATTTGTTTTTGGGTAAACCATACTTCTACTTTTATAACATCTAAAATCTACTTTAAATCTGTTTTACTGATATACAGTTTGTATGTAACTCATCTATACGATTAGTAATTTTTAAATAAAATGTTTAAATGTAAAATTTTGTTTATAATACCTATGTTATATTCCACAAATATGGTGGTTTGTGTAAATATGTATCTTTAATTAGTTAATAAGTAACAATTTTGTATGAAAATTTAAAATAAACCTTTCAAATTAAAGATACATGTTTATAAAATAAAAAAAAATACAAAATACAAACATAAAAATCGCAGATTCAAAATTCCCGCACGTCTAAAAATACTTGGCCCCAAAAAACCAGAGGGCGCTTTTACGTTATCAAAAGGTACTATTGAGTTAGCATTCTATACGTATTATGTTATCTATGGTTTCACTTTCTATTGTATTTGTCTTGTCAAAACAGTAATGTAGATTTACGTTATAGTGGAAGCGGCGGCGACACTAGGTCTAGTGTGATAAAACTTTTCAAGGTCGTACATATAATTCGTTACGTCATTGAGAGGGGAACACAAAATGGCACTGCTGCCACGTGTAGACCGAACGCCACTATAAAATTTTTTTTTTCAAAATTTTTAATTTTTTCTAATGTCTAGTATCATAAAACTTCAGGATTCTGATTTCTCCTCGCGACAGGGGAGGGTTAGGGCTATAAAAAAATGCGGTGCTGCCAGTCTCCGAGAGAACGCTTATCAGTGGCAGCAGGAAAATAAGAGATCTCACAAATTCGATTTTCAAAAATTGGCAACCACTTTTACTGACGTCACGTAAATTTCGCAGTCTCAAAAAATTATTATTTTGACAGTAGCAACAAAACAAAGCTATAGTTACCATGGTGCTAAAGACTCGCCATCTTATAGTTTTTAGCCACAATTATACCTAGTTTAGTTTCTAGATTTTTAGATTTAGCGTCGGCCCGCAAATGACCACGCCACAAAGAACTTACTTACGCGGCTTGCAATATAAAAAATATTAATAATTTGACGTTTTTTACTTTTTTACCCCACGTATAAGGTGTGTTTTGCTAGCGACGGAAATTTTCCGTCGCGGACGATGAAATCGTCGAGCGGACTACTCTGCTTATAAAATTTCGTCGTCCGCGGCAGCAATTTTTGGACACTAATCGCTTCTTTTATAAAAACACCTGCAAGAGCAATTCAAAATTAAAAAAATTGTCCATAAGTATTATTCAATAAAAGATCCATTTTAGCTTTCGTTCAAAAGTTGTGCGCGAGCTACAGTAGACAATTTCGTTTCGTATTTATAGCTTTTTTGCTGATTACTTGAATTCGACAATTCGTTAAGAGTATATTACGCAACGAGCTAGAAAGTAACGAATTTTATGTGAGTGTCAATATATGTAGACGAACGAGGCGCAAGTCGAGTGAGGATATCACACGAACACAAAATTCAATTTCTTACGAGTTGCGTACGCTATTTTTCCGACGACCACGAAGATTTTGCGACCATTATTAATATTTTGTAGTAACATCTCAAGTCATAACATAACCTTTGATGACATCAGTTGACATTGAAGTATAATTGAAGTTACTCGAATATTTTTAGTTTAAAGTACTTAAATGTAGGTGGCGCTGTTTTGACGGTAGCAACTGATCGAAACGAATAAAATTTTTTCCTATTTTAATTAAAATTTACACAAAAGTTAAGCTTCAGCAAGTTAAAATTTATCAAGACCTTCCTGAAGGTAAGCGTCTATTTGAGATAAAATCTCGAGAGAAAGTCTCGAGATTGGTCTCAAGGTGGTGTCCATTTGAGATCACTTGCGGTATCGAGATAGTTCTCAGAGACTCGAAAGTGACTTTAGTCTCGAGACCAGGAAAATTCCGTATCTACTTGAGACGAGGAAAATTCCGTATCGACTTGAGATTCAACAATACGCAGTCCGCTGATTGACTTGTTCGGAAATGTATACGTTTTTAATTTTATTTCTGAACATGGATTCACCTCAGGCTCTAGATTTTCTAGTTGCTTTCAAAAATGTGCAAAAACGAAAAGTAAAAAGAAAGTGTTGGATAAGAAAATGGGTACATCGAAGAAAGCCTAGTGTCCACTTGAGACTAAATAGTCTCTAGAGTAATCTCGAGACCAAACTCACAAATGTATACGGGCCTGAGAGCTCTCTCCGAGACAAATCGGTGCTGATCTCTGATACTGCACATGTCGCAAGTGAACATAATAATTTCTGCTCTCGTGAACAAGTCTCCACTTTTCTGGTTTGGTTGGAAAACCTGAGACCACATGTCGAGACATTTTCAATATAAATATTTTGTGTTTATGAAAATAAGCGTACGAGAGTGGACAGATGCGGTAGTTTTCCAATTAATTCACCTTTATGAGGAAGATGAACTTTTGTGGAACTCATTTAAGACTGTTGAATAAACTCCCAATTCATGTCTTCGGTCCACCCATTTTCTTAACCAACACTTTCTTTTTACTTTTCATTTTAGCATAATTTTGAAAGCAACTAGAAAAGCTAGAGCCTGACGTGAATCCATATTCGGAAATAAAATTAAAAACGTATAAATTTTCGACCAAGTCAATCAGCGGACTGCGTATTGTTTAATCTCATGTCCATACGGAATTTTCCTGGTCTCGAGATTAAAGTCACTTTCGAGTCTCCGACAACTATCTCGATACCACAAGTGATCTCAAATGGACAGCACCTTGAGACCAATCTCGAGACTTTCTCTCGAGATTTTATCTCAAAAGGACACTTACCTTTAGACAGGACAAGAAAGAATTTCAAATTTGAGTATTTTCTCTTCTCTCTATCGAACATGAAATAGCTCAAACACTTTCTTAGGACGATCTTATTCAAGATTTTGCTTCCAATAAAGCAAGAAAAATTAAGTTTTAATTCTTTTTATATTATTACGTAAATTATCTATAATATAATTAATAATTTCTAAGAATGTGGTTGTTTTCTTTAACTAAATATCAAAAAAACATACAGGGTGTTCCCTTTGAATAAGGTGGAATAGCCTGCGCTCCAACTACTAAACACCCTGTATAGATGAAAATATTTTCTTTGGATTTTAATCATCTTTCGCAATATCGTCAAACTCAAATCAATTTTCACTTATTTCAAAATCTTTTCTGCTTTGCGCATCAATAAACCATGCAATTTATGTCTGTTGTTAAAATAAAATATATACCCACCGTTTTTGCACCAAAACTCACTCTGTATATTACTAAAAAAAAATCATAGGCTATAGGCGCCGAAACGCTAGTTTGCACCAGGCGCCAAATGGCCTTGCTGCGGCTCTGGTAGCTAGCAACGGTAACCATGTATTTTTCACTTTCTATTGTATTTGTCTTGTCAAAACTGTAATGTGGATTTGCGTAAGGGGGAGAAGGAAAAACTAAATTGGAGAACGGTAAGAATTTAGTCGATTCTATGGAAACAAGCTACAGTTTCCACATAAACTGATAACATTGAAAAAAATGTTCTAATTTTAGTAATTACATTCACGTTTAAAGAATATGCTATGACTACTAATATGGATGTGAAAATGTGACCTATACATTTTAAAATTTTACTTTATTTTCAGAATTTTTATGTGATGAGTAAGAAATTTCAACATTTAAAAGGTGCAAATACAAAGTACAATTATGAAGCATGTGGATTAATTTAGTTACACAATAAGCAACATATGACGCTGGTATTATTGGCCTATTTAATGATTTATTTAATTATGATAAACTTATTGAGATAATTTATAAATTCCGGAAATAGTCAAGTCCTTTAAAAATTGGAAGAATTTAGTTTCTATTAATTTTTGCTAAATATTTTACTTTATTCGTCTTTTTTACTCGTAATGGAACTAACACATTTTCTTAATAATTATATAAATGTATTATTATATAAATGTATTGTTTTATACTTGTATAAAATAATATATTTATATGATATGTATATCATTATATAAAAATATTATCAGAAATAATTTTGATTTAATCAATTTAAGTCAATAATTAGTAAATATGTGTATGTATTATAATTTATAATGATTAAATTGTATTAATCAATGGAGCGCATCAAGTAATATCTAAAGTAATCTTAAGTAGAGATTAACGCATGTTTATATAAATGAAAAAAAAATTATATTTTTACGCAACTAAGATTAATAATTAACACATATATTAAATCCTTGATGAAATACGGTCGATACTAAGCTTTTTATAACATATTGACCATTATTTATAAATATGGGTAAGTTAACAAAAAAATGTGTAAAAGAATGTTAAACTCCAAAATTCTATAGATAAAAAATTCTACAATGAGGACACTAAGGAAATGAGTATTCCTGAAGATGAACCACAATTATTTGAAGATGGATTAGGATGTCTTATTTTTGAAAGATTAAAATTGTATTCAAATAAAATTATTCAGGTTAGCTTATTATTACATTTTTAATAAACAATAATAATTTTGAAGTTATTTTTTTACAAATGTTTCGATAAAAATGGAAGCTCACTTAAAACATGGAATTACCACCAAAACAATAAATTTAAATCTACTTAAATTTAATTTTAGATAGATTCCACCAATAATGAGAAAGATTATGGAGCTTCACTATTACAACGTAGCGTAAGAACTGCTTTAGAAATGAAAGCTAGAGGAGTAAAAGAAAATGATACAATAAGTGTATGCTCACATAATCACATCAATGCCATTGTTCCAATTGTGGCTGCCACCTTTCTAGGAGCAATTCCTGCAAGTTTAGATCCATCATTTTCAGAAGATGACTTAACAGACCTCATAAATTTAGCGCAACCAAAAATTATATTTGCAACCCACGAACCGTATAAAAAAATTGATTTAATTAAAAAAAATTTAAATTGCAATACAGATATTGTTGTTTTTTCTAATGGAATTGAAAGAAATGCGTTTGGAAGTTTTCTACAAAAAAATGAAAATGAAGATGTATTTGTGCCTACTAAAAGGAGTCTAGATGATTTAGCTGTCATATTTTTTAGCAGTGGAACAACTGGCTTACCTAAAGGAATAAGTACTACTATGCGATCAGTACTTAAGAATTGTAATAACCCGTAAGTTGGCATATTTTTTAATACAAATTTATTAAAGTTATTTAATTTTAGTGGATGTGAAACATTATTAATTTATTCATCTTTATATTGGATCGGTTCATATTATTGCTCCATGAAATCCATAATTAATGGAAAAACAAAGGTTTTATGTTCAGAATTCGATCCTACTACCGCATGGAATCTTTATGCCAAATTTAAAGTAAATTAAACATTATTTTATTCTTACAAGCTTAAATTAATAAATCACAACTATTTTAGGTAGAATCAATGATAATTAATCCTTTTAAAGTATCATTTTTAATTAATTCCAAAGTAAAACCAGAGTTACCAAATCTAAAATATGTTTTTGTTACCGGAAGTGCATTTTGTAAAGAACATTTATTAAAATTAAGGGATTTACTACCAAACTCTGTTGTTGTCAATGCTTACGGACAAAGTGAGGTATATTTTACTTTTAATCCCAAGATATCTTTGGGTATGAATAAATATGAATCAGTTGGAGTACCTATTCCTGGTAAAACTTACAAGGTAAATATATGCCAATTTATACTCAACATAAATTCAATATTTTATAAGGTTGTAGATTTGGAAACTGGTGAGGCTCTTGGTTTTAATAAACCTGGTGAACTAAGAATTAAATCAAAATACATAAGTGGGTATTATAAGGTCGATAAAAAAGACTGTTTCGATTCCAACGGTTTTTTTAAAACTGGTGATGTTGTGTATTACGATGAAGATTTTTGCTTTTATGTTGTTGATAGGGTTAAAGAAATGTTTAAATATAGAGGTTGGCATGTTGTTCCTGCAAAAATAGAAGGCATTATCAGAAAACACCCTGGAATACTAGATGCAGTAGTTGTAGGAATTCCAGATTTGGTAGATGAAAATTTGGCATTGGCAATTGTTATTCCTAAATTAAATTATGAATTAGCCCCTAAAGAAATTGAAGAGTTTGCTAATAGATTATTAGATGATATACATCAAATTAGAGCAGGAGTTAAAATAGTTCTAGAATTTCCTGAAACACCATCTGGTAAAATTTTACGCAGGAAATTAAAAGATATGTTTTTAGCGAACGAATTGTAATAATACAAAATATTTGCCCTGATTTTTATTACAAATAAATTCAAAAATGAGAATATGTTTTACAATGTATTATTTATTTTGACCTAAATAAAAAGCTTTGTTTTAATGTCAGATAGTAGTGGCATTTTTGTTTTACATAATTTACCAAAAAATTACTTTATTCTCTGTATGAATTAAAAAAATGTTATCTTCATAGAGAGAAAAGTTATGTGGGTTTTAATTTTTTGAAAAGTGAACTTTAACTGGATGTAACTTTCCAGGGAAGCATTTTTGGGCGAAGTGTTAGAGGAACCTGTCATCTTAATTCGAGGTGATAAACCCGTTCTACTATGTCTGTCCACGTTATTACGGGACACCCTGTATATTATTTTATACATATTATATAAAAATATAATCAGAGCTAAGCTACAGTTTCCACATAAACTGATAACATTGAAAAAAATGTTCTAATTTTAGTAATTACATCCACGTTTAAAGAATATGCTATGACCACTAATATGGATGTGAAAATGTGACCAATACATTTTAAAATTTTACTTTATTTTCAGAATTTTTATGTGATGAGTAAGAAATTTCAACATTTAAAAGGTGCAAATACAAAGTACAATTTGAAGCATGTGGATTAATTTAGTTACACAATAAGCAACATATGACGCTGGTATTATTGGCCTATTTAATGATTTATTTAATTATGATAAACTTATTGAGATAATTTATAAATTCCGGAAATAGTCAAGTCCTTTAAAAATTAGAAGAATTTAGTTTCTATTAATTTTTGCTAAATATTTTACTTTATTCGTCTTTTTTACTCGTAATGGAACCAACACATTTTCTTAATAATTATATAAATGTATTATTATATAAATGTATTGTTTTATACTTGTATAAAATAATATATTTATATGATATGTATATCATTATATAAAAATATTATCAGAAATAATTTTGATTTAATCAATTTAAGTCAATAATTAGTAAACATGTGTATATATTATAATGATTAAATTGTATTAATCTAAAGTAATCTTAAGTAGAGATTAACGCATGTTTATATAAATTTAAAAACAAACTATATTTTTACGCAATAATTAATAATTAACACATACATTAAATCCTTGATTAAATTTCAAAAAGTTTAAAATTCTAGATTCAGAAAGCAATTATTATTAAAAACGTAACCAAAGATGCAAGATCAACATCATTTCTCATTCAAAGAATTAGCATTGCAATACAAAGAGGAAATGCTGCATCTGTTTTTGGAACTCTTCCCAAAGGAAATTCTCTGGAAGACATTTACTTTCCTCCAACTCACTTTTCATCAAGAGTTTCTTCAGATTCCAAGAATTTAACATCTTTGCCAATATTAAATTTATTTAAATAAATTATGAAAAACGTTTAATAAGCGAAATGTTACAAATTCAGTCACACCAACAAAAACTGTAAATCTATAAACTGATACAGAGAATCTGAGCAAAATCTATTATTTTTTTAATTATTGAATAAATCACAAAAATTTTAATATAAAATTGGGTCCTCCAGCCCCATCCTATATAAGCGAAATGTTACAAATTTGGCTTTTGTTTAATAAAGTTTATTAAATTTGTGTTCGAATTGCTGTTATTTCACCTCCACACTACCTTTGACGAAAAAAATCTTCCGCATCTTGAACTAAAAAACAAATAATAAAAATGGTGGGAAAAAATTAGAGCAATATCTATGACATACTAGCAGAAGTTACCTAGCGTTGCCTGGGCCAATGATCCCAAAATAAAATAAAAAATTAGCAAAAAAGCAAACGCAATATTTTCTAATAAAATTTAGAAATTACATGCTTTTCTTATTACAGTACTTGGTTACTTGGTAGGTGGTGCCTCTTCCCTCCACTTACGGTTTGTATAGTTAAATTATCTTAATTTGCGATATGTGAATCATAGCAAAACCCAAAATTCTCTTCTTAACCAAGAAAGTACCCTTCGTTCGCTCAACCTCCGGATTTTTTATTGTATACTTTTTAACAGCTGCTCTATGATGCTCTGAATGTTTTGACCACACATTTTGTTTCATAATTTTTAGCAGCAGAAAAAACCAAATTTTCAGCCCAAGAGAACTTTTCAATTACATTATTCGCGATTTTAGGAATGGGCTCTCCCCCTGTCGGCGAATATGTGAAAATGTAGTATAGAGCATTTGAAGTAACTTTTTTTATAAAAATATTGAATTCTGTGTTAACACCAATTATAAGGCTAGTTAATGATATAGGGAGTTTTGCAAAAAGAGGTAATTGCACCTTTCTTTTACTTTCACTTAAGAGCCTTGCACCACTGACGTTCATGGAACCAATTTTTATAGTTGAATCGTCTTCATATGTTATATGTGGGTCATAGCAAAACCCAGAATTCTTGTTTATTAACCAAGAAAGTGTCATTCGTTCAATTATCTGGATGCTTTTGGGTATATTTTTGAAAAAAAAGTTCTATTAATCTCCGGATTTGGGTGTATTAACACATATTTCGTTTAAGCTTATTTGAGTTGAGTTCTTCTAGTACTATAAGAAAAGCGAGCACGATTTTTTAGTTTGAGATTCTACAGCAGCAGGTTAATTACATTAACCCCCAGTATTATCAACAGACATTTAATTTTAAATGAGGTTTAATTTGACATATATTGTATTTTTATGATGTTTGAATATAGTTTAAATGACATTAAGCATCAAAATAGACTATATAAGTCAAATTAAACCTCATTTAAAATTAAATGTCTGTTGATAATACTGGGGGTAAAACGATTTCCCGCGAACTGAAGTTTACGGGTTTACCACCCTGTACACCAAAGCGTGCATACAAAATACTGTTTCGAAAAACTTGAAAATTAAATGCGAATATCTCTTCTGCGGACACAAATTCACATCTTGTTCTATACGTACTGGATTTTAACATTTCCAGATAGTAAATAGATTCATTAGCATAGTTATCTCCATCTTCTTTGTGCGTCAATATTTGAAACCTCTTCAAATAGGCGATATTATACTGAACAATTTGATTGCGAACCTCTTTAGCTCGATTTATCGAATTATACAATAAAAAGAGAGTACAATAGGCAATTTCCATTAACTCTCATTGAAATTAAATTTCTCCCACTTAGAGGGGGTTTTTTAAAAAAAATCATTTCTTTTTATAGGGGTTGTGGTATCTAAGCTATATCCCTACAAGATTTAAAGTTCCTATCTGCCGTGGTTTATACTCTGCATTGATATATCTGTGAGTGAGTGAGGACAATTAACTTTTATATACAGGGTGGCCTAGATTTTACTTCCGAGGAAATGAAATATCTCAGTTATTTGAAGAGATAAAGATGTAAATCAAAAAGTGCTTTGAACGGCGGCACTTATACCTCATAATTTCATTCTAAAAAAATTATAGGTATTTGCCACTCTTAAGACGCCATCATCAAATCACGTACAATCACGCGCATAGATATCGGGGACACAAAAGAAACATTCTGATCCAATAGCAAGTCTTCTCAAATACGAGATGCACGAAATTTGAAAGTACCTCGCCCGCATCTTGTGATCTCATGTCTCCAAAAGGGTCAGAATATTGCTTTTGTTTCCTCGACATCTTTGCGGGAAATTGTTATTTACTGTTCCCCACTCGTCCCCATCTTTACTTAATACGTTTCTCTTTATATGATCATACAAAAACTCAAATATTATTTGATCATTGTAAAAGAGACCAAAGCAACGTTTTTAAAAAAAAACGAAGTTTGTGGTTATTTTTCGATATAATGAATCAGAAAATAGTCCTTTTACTCAAAGAAAGATTCTTTTGGTTGACCGGTGTAATTAAAAGACAATTTTTTACGGTTAACCCCGTCGTTTTAACAATTCCTTGTTCAGCAATATTTTAACAATAGAAGATTTTGCTCTTCAAGAAATTGCAGATATGAGTCCGTATATGGATCTTGCGATGGTAACATCTTGGGATCTCTAATAGTGTACGATCCACCATTTTGTGAGAGAAATGATCATGTATCCTATGAGAAAATATTTATCACATACAAAAATTCGAAGTATTAACGCAACGGTAACAATTCGATCCACGCCTCTTCTTTTTTGTAGTCTAGTTACTTTGTTATAATTTTGATACGATTTTAATCAATAAAATTATAGTAAAAAATTTAAACCCTGAGATGAAAAATACAAAAATAATACTACGACACCCTTTATATTCTAGTTCGAGTTATCGAAATATGAATTACATATTATTATAATTTTTTGATGAAATTAATTTGATTGAATTATTAAAGATTCGGCACGTCATGTTTTTGAATGTTCATTTTAACGAGCTTTTCTACATTTACATATTTTATCTAAAAACTTGAATAATAAAGTTAGTAACAACTAAAAATAATTATTTATGGTTTTTTAATCAAGGATTATCTTAGGCAATACCTAATAAATGTTTTTTAAATTTTTTACCACCTTTAAAAGGTTAAGCTAGAAGCTTCTGATTTCTCAACTACAGATTCTTTAGGCAAAGTCATAAAAACATCACCTCGAGAAATTTGTTCGCAAGGAAAATTTACTCCCAGCAAATAAATCGCAGGAAAGCCAATTGTTATGCGAAAATTCATTGCAAAGTATGTCATTACTTGTAGTATTTTTCTCAAGAAATTTCATTGAGATTATTTCACTCATTGACTCTTTTAAATTATGAATTATGGAGGCTAATATATAATCATTTATTATATATTTTATTTTCTTCTCTTGAACATAGGTATATAGATACACATTTTGGATTAAAATGATTGGTATTTATATGTGTGTCTTATACAGCAATGATTGGCAATCATTGTAGATTATTACGTTAAATAAAAAGTTCGAGAGCTGTATAAGACTTGTTGTCTTTCCTATTGATTGGTATTTATGTTTGAGTATTTATATTGCAATTTTTATCAAAGTGCTTTGAAAATAATACAGTGTTAGAGGTTATCTGATACACACTGTATAGTCTGCAATAAATATATCATATTTATAAAGTATTCTTATAATAAATAAATAAAACCACACTGAATTGCAAATTTATTTTTGAATAAATAACTAATTTATGAAAACTGTATACATATAAACTATAATTTATAGAACAATGTATATGTGTTTGGAGTAAGTTCAAGTACAAATCCATATAATTATATTCTACTTTATTTACCTTTGCTATTTTTAAACAATTTAATTACTGGTTTAAGGAGATTATATTTTCAAAAATATATTTATATTTAGAAATATAATTTTAACTATGGGTATGTAATGCACTGAACTATTTGAATATAATATAAAAGAAAACTTTTTTAGATAAAAAATACTATAATCAAGACAACAAAGAAATATGCATTCCCGAGAAGGAACTTCAATTTTTTGAAGATGGATTGGGTTGGCTTTTATATGAAAGATTAAAACTACATAAAAATAAAATTCTCCAGGTAAGTAATTTTTACTCAACATGTATGTGTATCTAAGTATTTTGAAACCCTAACATAACGAATCTTTAATATGCAGAGTCATTCTTTAGCTTTGCGAGAAACATTGCCATATGAAAGCGAAAGTACATGTCGCACAACAGAAACTGGCATTATATCATTTTTCTTAATTTTTGTGTTGTGCCACTATTGTCGCCAGTTTGCGATCTAATAATTGTTATAATAATAAATAAATAATAAATAACATATTGATCTTTAAGGACTTACATATAATAAGTATAAGATATGGTCAAATTGACATACTACATTATCATACATAATTAACATTATATACCTAAATTATTTACATCAAATTATAATTTATGACTATTTAATTATTATAATCAAGCTGAGTGTTCAAAAATTCTTGTATACTATAAAAGCAATGATTGTATATAAGCTGCTTAAGATTAGCTTTAAACCTATTATAATCAAGCAGTTTCAATTCTGTGCTAATTTAAGTACTACTGGTGAAGGTAATGTCATTCCTTGAAGCTCCTTGAAAAGAGGTCTGCATGACTCATAGCTGGACTTATTGAGGATACATCTGATAATGCGCTTCTGGGCTAAGAAGACTGGTTCCAAATTTGGTGAACAGCCCCATAGGAGTATGCCATAAAGCAATCTGGATTGGATTTCGGCAAAATATATTTTCCTTAAGCATTCCAAATGTAAACAGTTTTTTAAAACACGAAATTTATAACAAATTGAGTGAAGTTTCGAGATAAGGGTGTAGGTGTGTTCCTCCCAGTTGAGGGTATTAGTCATTTGGAGTCCTAAAAATTTGACAGATTCAGAAAAGTTAACCGGCTGGTTTCGTGTAGTGAGGTATGGTGTTTGAATAATGGTTCTTCTATTGGTGTGAAAAAATAATGCTTTTGTTTTGGTTGGGTTGAGGTATAAATTCGTTAATAGAGAACCAACGATGTAATTTATTTAGTAAATTATTACATTCTACTTCAGATTGAGGTATTGATGCAGATGATACTAATACAGACGTGTCGTCAGCGTACATTGTCACAGAATAGTTTTGAAAATAAAGCACAAGGTCATTGATGTATAAGTTGAATAGAGTAGGCCCTAGAATTGAGCCTTGTAGAAAACCAACAGTGAACAGTGACTGGTCTGGGCTCTGACTTATGTATGTACCTCATACCTGTTTATACCGTCTCTAGTAAAACTTGCTTCATAGAACCATAACACATTGTAAGCACCGCCACTCTCATAAAAGATTTTAAATAAAAGGGAGACTGTTAATAGTATATTATACAGGGTGGCCCACTAAGAGTTTCCACCCAAGTTATTTTGAAAGCAAATAATTTTTGAAAAAAACTCTGAAACCGGTCAATTTTTATTTGATGGGGGGGGGGCCAATTTTCATGGTAGCGCAAAGAACAAATCCTCAGCCCTTTAGGTAGCGAAACTACCCCTACAGAAATCTTAAATGGCTTCGAATGCAGCTAACATTTTTTTTATTTAATGGAATATTTCAGAATAATTGATCTGTTACAGGTTATTTTTTCAAAAATTACTTGTTTTCGAAATAACCTAGGTGTGAACTAAAAGTATTTTGAAAATAAATTCTGAAACCGGTCAATCATTATTTGGTAGGGAAGCATAGTATGGTTGTAATTATTTTTAAGAAAATAAAGTTTTAAAAGCCTTTTTAACTTATGTCAACTGTTAAAAAACACTTTTTACATGTCTTAGGTGAAAATGTTATAACTTCTCAAATATTCCATAAAATTAAAAAAAAAATGACAGCTGTATAGAGAATAGTAGGAGCTTGAAAATGATGTATCACTTGACCCCTATTGCTATTTAAGGTTTCAGAAGGGGTAGTTTCCTTGCATAATGAGGTTCTCCCTTGCGTTACTATAAAAATTGGTCCCCCACCAAATAAAAGTTTGCCGTTTTCCGGGTTTTTTCAATAATCATTTGTTTTCAAAATAACCTGGATGGAAATTCTTAGTTGGGCCCCACTGTATGTATAGCAAGCGACAAATGTGCAAGTATGAAATAGCATTGAGCATTGCCCCAAATTATATTCAGACCAAACTAGTTTGTCCTAGGCCAAATCGGTTCATCCTAAGCGTCAGGATATACTATACCTTTTCAACTTCAAATTGAGACTAATCAACTTCAAATTAAGACTAATCAACTTCAAATTGAGACTAATCAACTTCAAATTGAGAATAATTAATTTCAAATTCAGACTAATCAATTTCAAATTGAGAATAATCAATATCAAATTGAGAATAATCAACTTCAAATTGAGAATAATCAATTTCAAATTGGGAATAATAATAGGGTGTAGGCTGCGACCTTAGCAGCCCAACAACCGAATACGTGGTAATATTTACTATTCGGAATTTTGTGTTTAAGACACATCGGTAAAAAATCGACCTACGCCTCTCTGCTTTTGTGTAGTCTAGTTACTTTGTTATAATTTTGACATGATTTCGTATTACTATGAACTTGAAACAAACAAATTCCCCAAATTTTTAGGCGGGAAATTTGAATTGACCAAAATCATTTTAGCTAACCCTGTATTTAAATAAACATAAAATTCCAAAAATAAAAAATATCTGTTAAAAACTTGTATTAATAATAATATCACATAAATCAATAAAAAAATAATTCTAAAATTAATATTAATATATTATTAATAATTAATATAAATAATTATCTAACCAACATAAACAAACGAACAAACTGCAACAAACATCGAACATATGATCGGATCATAGAAATCGGATTAAAGAATCCCTGCCTTATTATTGGTTGAGAAGCAAATTATTCATCGTACTACGTTTTATTTGATATCTTATATTTTTTATCAATTTTTTAAATTGACAAAAATTTAATGAGCTTACGTGATAAAGCACCTAATTGAAATGTACACAATTTTTGAAAAGAAAACACGGTTTTTGAAAAACTTGGTCTGCCTGATAAATTTTATTAATTAATATCTGGCAGACTTCTTTTTATTTTAATTTTTGCAACAAACATACGTCACATAACACCTTTTTTTTAAATGAAGATTAAGATCTCTATCCACAAACATTGGTATGCCATCGAATTTTTGTTTTCAACATTGTCAGACTTCGTTTTATAAACTAATTTTTGCAAAAAATACCTACATTACATAAAACCTTTTTGTTTTTTTATTAAATTGAAGTTTAAAAACTCCTCTATTCATTAAAATTGGTCTGCATTACAATTATTGTTAAATAAGATCTGTCACACCTCCATTTATACACTAATTTTTGCAAGAAAAATACATTTCATAATACATTTTTTTGTTGAATTGAAGTATAAGACCTCATCTATCTCCTCTATCCATTAAAATTGGTGATGTGAGATGAATTTAAGATATGATCGCTAACTTCCTTTATTTAATTTTTTTAATAAAGTTAGATTAAGATTGGTCTTTCATAAAAAAACTGCCACTTAATTTTATAAGCATGGTAGGTGGTAATTAACTAAAATTAAGAAGCAGACGAATTTTAATGGAAAGAGGTCTTAAACTTCAATTCAACAAAAAAAACAAAAATGTGTTATGAAATGTATTGTTCTTGCAAAAATTAGTTTATAAAAATAGGTCTGTTAGATGTTATTTAATAAAAATTGTCAAGCAGACCAATTTTAATAGATAGAGAGGACGTCTTCAACTTCAATTCTACAAAAAAAATGTCTTCTGAAATGTATTTTTCTTGCCAAATTTAGTGTATAAATGGAAGTCTGCCAGATGTTATAACAAAAATCGTCAAGCTGACCAATTTTAATGGATAGAGGAGTTTCTAAACTTCAATTATATAAAAAAAAAACAAAAAGGTGTTATGAAATGTAGGTATTTTTTGGCAAAAATTAGTTTATAAAACGAAGTCTAATATTGTTAAAAACAAAAATTCGATGGCATACCAATATTTATAGATAGAGGAGATCTTAAACTTCGTTTTTAAAAAAGAAAAAAAAGGTGTACTGACGTAGTTTTGTTACAAAAATTTACTTATAAAAAGAGGTCTGTCAGATATTAATTAATAAAAATTATCAGGCAGACTAAGTTTTTCCAAAACCATGTATTCTTTTCAACAAATAGTGTAAATTTCAAATAGGTGTTTTATCACGTAAAATCACTAAATTTTTGTCAATTTAAAAAATTTATAAAAACTATAAGATAACAAATAAAACGTAGTCTGACAGGCTTAAAAGAAATTTTACATGCTTTTTTTTATCATTTTCACGTACTTAATTTTTGGTGTTTTATGATGTACGGATTTGTGTTATGGGACGCTAACGCTGTCACTTTGCTGCACGTTGCTAAGCAAAGTAAAGCTAAGCTTAGGGCGCGTTCCAGTAATTAACACTAAAGCCCACGACGACCGCAAAGTCGTTCTACATAAGGCCGCGATTTTTTCTTTCGTGCATCGATGGCGACCGCAAGAAGCTCACAACGACCGTATTTATTCATGGATTTTTGTGGTTGTTTGTTGAATGGTGACCTTTTGAGCTAGTGGAACGGGAAAAGTTTGCGGTCGTGGTCGTGGGCTTTAGTGTTCATTACTGGAACGCGCCCTTAGTAAATCAAAATTCATCTTTGTTCTTTGTTCTTTGTTTCCTAAAAAATCCTCAATAATATCGCCAGCTCCAATAATAAGTTTCCAAGGTTCAAGACATTAGAGTGATTTAACAAATTTACGATCTGGGATACTACCCGTAAAACTGTGCTGATGGGCGTATTATGTAGGTGGACAATTATAACAACATTTTGTGAGCAATGGTAAAACAATGTAGATTCATCTGATAATAGTAAGCCCTAATAAACTATAGTACTTCTAAAATATTTTTTCCAATATAAAAATACATAACAACTGAATGTGACTTTAACTATCATTACCCAACATTTTGCTGTTTTAGGATAACTTTAACCATTGGAATTTACCTGCCTTTGTACCAGGAATTTGTTTCCTCTAGTCTCTATAAGACCCCACCATTGGTGACAAATATTATAGATTTTTTAATTTATCCCTTCTCTGACCAAAATAAAAAAATCTTGAGGTTGTAAGCTTTGTATGTATTTTCGCGATGATATGGATGCAACATCTCTGGATTCAACATAAGCCAAAAGGTACTTTGTTATGTTTGTATATGTCTTGCAATGCGTCGAGTACTAATTTTTGGATCATCGAGAATAGCATCAACAATATTTTCTTCGTTTTCAACATGTATTTCATGAGACCGAAAAACGTTTTCAGGTTCAGGATTTCCTATTTCTCTTAGTCTTCGAAATGATGAACTAAATACGGTACGCAATGATTGATGTCTATTTTGATTCCGGTGTTGATATACTCGTGTTGCTGTGGTGTCGCGTCGCGTCAGTTCGCTGTTTTCGGGG